>JASWHV010000012.1:22202867-24632324 GCA_030760725.1 Neostapfia colusana | reverse complement strand
AATAGCGCACGTGAAAAGACACATATTTTCAAAAACTTAGAGTTTAGGAGTGAGGATTTGGTACTAGGCCCACATAAGGTTTACTACTAGCATAAGTGATGTATGGTGGCTAACTAACATGCTTGTTACTATTTTCTGTAACGACGCACCGCCGACCAGGTAAGAGGTAAGGTACGCCACTGAAAGCGGATCAAATTCGGTTAGCTCCCCTAACGAGGAAAGTGGTTCAGGGTATAGGTCTCACAGCTTGGTGTGAGACGTCAATATGAAACTCTTGAACTCTTCATGTTCCTGAGCTCATATGAAATGCTGATCCCTGGCGTGCATTAGGCAAGAAAGTGGAAACCCCATCATGTGGTCGGTAACGCGATAGTGTGTTCTTCTGGAAATAGCCTAGGAGGACATAAGCAGCGCTTGCCATCGGCGAGCCCTGCAGGGAAGTAGGTGGTATCCGTTGGGTTGATAAAATTCCCACCCGTGATGACCCGTTCGCGCTCTACTCAGGTTCCCTGTCGTGTGGTGTGAAAACGCGATCATGTACCTTGAGGCGTGACTTGATTCAAGGACGGCTCGTATGGAAATGATACGGGGCGTATGTTTTTAGTATGATATGGACCTGCCTGAAATGACAACCCTATGTGTGCATCATCATTGAGTGGTTTTCTGCAGGTACACTAACCACGTATCTGTATTACAGTAGAACACGTTTGCAAGTGAACGATTCTAGTGCCACTAATAGAACGTATATGCCGGGTGTAATCTGGTTAGGATTTTTCTATTTTGTGAGGAACGTAGTACCGGCATTATCATGGAAATTGCATGAACACCTCGCTTATATGATCAAATGAAGTAGTTAAAACTTGTTTAGAAACCAACTCAAGCATATGTGAGTGTAGAGACGACCAAAAACAGAGTCCCCTGTTTTGGCATTATTTTTGCTGAAACTTTCATAGGGTGTTACTCATTGTAGAAAATACCAATGGTAGTAGATGATATAGTTTTGGAAAGGTGGAGAAGTCCTCTAAAACTTTTCTATAAACCTCCAGGGCAGAAACACACTTAAAGTTGGTCAAAAACCTTAGAAACCAAAAACTGCTACAAATGGGTAGAACGGAAACAGAGTCTTTGTAATTGCACCATAACGCTCGGTGGAAACATCCCTAAGGGTATTGTGATACATTTCTGGAAAGGGCATGAGATATGATACAACTTTGTAATTCAAGGTTTCGCCAAAACTGGAGAAGAATTAATTGGAATTGTGAATTGAAACTAGGTACCTCTGGGGAGGTGCTGTCAAAATCCTGCCAGAAATTCTGTTAACTTTGAACCATCATATCTTTTGAACCAGGAATGCAAAGAGGTCATAATAATACATTTTGGAAAGGTTGGGAAGTTCTTTGCAATATTTCTGTTCAATCTCAGGGCAGAATCCTTCTGTAAAGGGGTGAAATCCACAGTACAAATAAAACTGTCCAGAGTACCCAAAGGCTGTGCATAGTTTCTGTACTGATTGGAGTTTTGCTTATAACTTCCTGTATAAGAGTTGTAAAATGGGAAATCTTACAATTCTAGAGAGATTATGAATTGTTATTAAACTTTGTAATTATGAGTTTGGTCCATATACGTTTCTAACTGTATGGAAAGGTTGACCCAAAGTGAGCGCTTACAGGGGAGGTGCTGCTGAAATTCTTCCAGAATTTATGTCGACTTTAGAAGCTCATAACTTTCGATCTAGAGCTTAGTTGAGTGAAAATAAATACTCGTTGGAAATATATGGAATTATTATCCAACTTTTCTGTTCATTCCCACAATAGATTCACAAGCTAAATTAGGATTTTGTACCATAGAACAGAAGAGGGTCCAATTTCGGTGCCTTTCGGTTTTGAATCCTCACTGCCAGTATACATTTTACCAAAGGTTGTGTGATACATTTCTGGAAATCTTGTGAGTTAGGATACAACTTTGTTGTTGTGAAAGATTTGAATCAAAGTGGGTACCTCTCGGTGGGGTACGGCAGAAATTCTCCCTGAATTTCTATCAACTTTCAAACTTCATATCTGTTGAACCTGAACTGGTATGGAGTCACATAAATAACCTTTGGAAGGATACCGAAGTGATCCTGAACTTTGGTATTCTCATCTGGTCTTAATTATGCTGCTATGAAAATTTTAGTGCAGACCAGTCAATTGTGAACCGAGTTGTCGGGAAGCTGATCGGTCAAGCACCGGATGACTTGTTGTGAGTAGGAGTGTTTTTATACTCTCTGAAGTTCATAACAGGCTCCTAGTACTCTCCATAGCATCATTGTCGACTTCAACCACAGAAGGTGGTCATTTACAAGACCATCCCTAGAGATGAAGATAGACTACAGCATCACTCCTCTCGGCAATCAAAATTAGGGTAGTTTCCGCTCTAGGAGGCTAGGGTTGTGCATTACCTCCCCATAAGAATATTATGGATTAAGTTCTCGATATCCTACTTTGGAACTTAAGGAGGGAGAAGTACATCCAAGTAAACCGAAGCATGGATCAACCATTTTTTATACACCAAAGTATGTACATCACCCAGAAACAAGAGGGAAGTACTACACTAAGCTTTTAAGGACCCAAGTAATCTAGACAAGTATTGGTTATCCATGTCAAGATTAGGACAGTGAAGATTCAAGCCATCAACAAACCGTCAAGAGGGATGTCAAGACGAAGGCTCTCGCCATCCTCAAACGAGCTCATACTTTGAGCTTTTTTTTGGCGACTCAACCACCGGTCTTCATAGAGGCCGAGGATCCTCTGGTGGCGGATAACTAGATCCGAACCATAGAGTTTAAGTTTGAGTTGCTTCAATGCATCAAACATTAGAAAGTACTGTACGTGGCGCAACAACTTCACAGTTCCGCCGGTATTTGGTGGGCGAATCAGTTCGCATCCCAACCAGCTGGACATCAGCTCATGTGGACGTAATACCAGGAGACATGCCTTGCTTAGCATGTTCTTTCCGGAATAATCCAGGGGAAGCTCAAGGAGTTTCTAGTCTATAAACAAGGAGGGAGGGATGCCACGAGCATTGGTACCATATGCGCCTGACTACGTGAACCTGGAGGCACGTGAATGTGAATGGCTCGTTCGTACCTCCATGCTAAGTAAGGGGGAAACTGACCTTGGTAATTCGGAGTAACTTCAACGAGTTTATGAGTTACTGCTGACCCTTGTATTTTGGAAGTAGGAGATCAAGTCTGTCTCTGAGTATTCACAATGAAAGGAATTCATCGATTTGGGGTCAAGGCAAAACCAGCTTCTCGTGTTGTTGGTCCAGTTCCTCATTACGGAAAGATGTGGATCAGTAGCATACCGTTTGGAGCTACTCACATCATTGCCGGGCATACATGACGTCTTTCATGTCTCACAACTAAGGAAATGTTTGAAGGATCCGACGGAAGTTCTTTCAGGAGGCATGGAAACCTTAAACCAGATCTCACCTACAGCGAGAAACCGGTACAAATCCTCGACGCAAAGACTCGTGAAACAAGGCATCAATCGTTGTGGTTCTACAAGGTTTTGTGGAATAACCACACCGACGAAGAGTTTACATGGGAAATCGAGGATTTTTCTTCGGATGAATTGCCCGAAACTGTTATTGAACTATCACCGGTAACATTATTCTCCATCTCGTTCTTTTATTAATTTTGGGACGAGATTCTTTTAAGGAGGGAGGATTGTAAAATCCCCAAGTTGAGCCTTGCTGGTGTTTTTGTGGAATTCAAATCAGCAGGGGATACTCCTCCTAAATTTGTTTTCAAACTCAAACTTTTGCCACATGAAATAAGGGTTAGAATACGATAAAGGAAGTGTAGCAAAAAGAAGGTGAATCACAGGATTTGAATTAGGGTCACGAGAGAGGATGAGCCACTATATTCAAATTCGTCCATCGAAATTTGCTACCACTTTTCAAATTTAAACTTCAGCTACATGAAATAAAGAAAAGTTACAAAAGGAATTTAGCTGAAAAGGAAACAAACCCGACAGTTCAAATGCAAGCACAACCGAGGGTTAATGCCACAGTATTCAAATTCAAACTTTTTGAATTTGCTGCAACTTTTAGATTTGAATTTGGGAGCCACTGTTATTCGGGAGGGGGAAGACTGCCAGTGGGACCTGCACGTCATGGGAACCGAGAACCCTCAGTGTTTCCTTCTCTGTGAGCTCGCCACCGAGGCAGCCACCGAGCTGCTGCTCGTGCCTTGCTCCCGAAGGCAGGCAATTCCACGGCGTTGTTGATCGTTAGCCCCAGCAGCTGCACAACATTGCCGTTTCTCTGCTCACACAAACAACCTAAGACTTTCCTCCGTGCGACGTTGTTTTCCACAGTTTGCATCCGCAGATTTGAATTTACACACGCATTTGAAATCGGGGGCACTGTTGTTTGGGGGAGACTTTGGTGGGACCCACCAGTAAGAGGGAAAGACACAAACTTCAGTTTGCCTTCAGTGTGGGCGTGACACTGAGATGGAGGGTGAGCTCCAGCGAGCTGCCTGCGTGCTTGCTACCCCGAGGCAGTTTGATCTTTACTCAGCTGCCTGCTAATCTCACGGGGGCACAAACAGAAGTTCTCTTCCTCTGTTTACACGATCAAATCCACAGAATGTTGCCTCACGCGCTCACCCGAAGCAAAACAGCGCCTGCCTTCTCTCAGCTCTCATCGTCGTTTTGCTCCCGACCGTGGTGACGCCCAGTTGATCCACCAAAGAGCTGCACCCATCGCTCCTCGACGCTTTCCAACCATCTTCATCTCGTACTCGGCCTTTCCCCACCGCAACCGAGCCGTGCCTCCCCGGAAAAAACAGAGCAACGAAGCGCTCTCACGGATTATCGTCGACCGGCCCCCTCCACGCTGCTCCGGTCCGAACAAATGCCCACGAAGGTTAGATCAGTCATCTAGATCGTTTTTCCGGGCCCCCATTGCTCCTTTCCACTGCTGGCTAGCCGTAATTGTGGTTTTTGCAACGGCGAACGTGTTGAACCGATGCGAGCCAAATCTGGAAATTCGTCCAACGTGGTTGATCATCGGTTCTACAATTCAAGCCACAGAAACTAGTAACCCTAGCGCCCTCCCTCACCAAAGCACGCATTAAACCGGCCATCCCATGCCCCGGGCGATGAGAATTCACCGCCGGCGGCAAAAACGGATCGGGCCTCCGGTGACCGCCCTATTCCCGCCCATTGCTGTACTAATTGAGGTGCGTTCCATGCTCCATCTGGGGATGCTTTAGGGCAACGTAGCTCGCCGGGAGAAGCTTGGGACATGCCAGAACGCGTTGATGCCGAGCTCCTGAGCCGCCCCGCCGAGGCCGACCCACCTCCGGCCGTTTTCATGCGGGGAAACCTTGCCCGGCAGCTGCGCCACGTTCCAAGGATCGTGTAGGGCGAAACCGGAGCTAATATGGTGGAGAATTGAGGAAGAACGAGCCGCGCCACGATCTCTGCCGGTGTGCACCCGCGGGCTCTGGCGAGAGGTTCAAAAAACACCTGACCCGTGGGCCCCACGTTTGACTGTTCTGGTTAAAATCAAACAGAGAGTTGTTCAAACTTGGAAAATCCATAACTCTGTTTAGGAAGCTCCAAAAATAGTGAGACAAATTTTGTTGGATTCCTTAGGAGAAGTAATTTGCAAAGAATTTAATTTATAGCTATGAAAATGCCTAGGAATTTCTGTAGAATTTTTTTAATTATTCCTTTAGGGAGTAATTCCCGGAAATTGGCTTGTTGAAATATTCCCATTTTTGGTCAGAATCTGTTTCTCATAGTCCCTGAGCTCCAGTAGAAATTTCAGGATTTTTGGAGATGATTAAAAGGGCTTAATCAGTAGGTTTTTCTCAGGGTTATTTAAATGGGCTGAAAAATCACAGAAGCAAATTTCAGAAAAATGGAATGAACTTCAATCCTCCATTCTGGCCAGCAGAAGACTTATAAAAAATTGAAACTAATTTTCCTAGGAACCATAGGTCAAGACCTATTAGGATATCAAATTTCTCCATATGACCAAGTTTAATTAAATTCCTATAAATCATTGAAGGTTAAAGGTTCCAAGAATTCTTGTGCCCATTTTCTGTCTCAAAAGCTTCTGAAAATTTTACCATACTCCTATCATGAGTTTAGAAAGACTCTGTAAAAATTTCAACCATAGACTCCTCTGTCTTCTTATGTTTTGCTTCTGTAGTTTGCTTATAGCACATTATTTCATAATGTGACGCATTTCTTTAATTGATCATTTTGATAGAAATATTTCTCGAGAAGACTTCGGAGGCCGATGACTTGAATTCTATTGACAGAAACTTTAGTCGGGATCAACACTAAGACAAGCCTCGCTTTGCATCCAAAGTTACAAGTTTCTATTTGTATTCACTTTATAATGTCTAGCATTTTGGTTATTGCATTAAGTCCAGATGGTATGACACTCCACATGTATGAACCATAAAAACCCTGGAGTTTTATTTAGAGTTGGTTTCACTTAATGATATCTGCTGTGATCAAGTTAACAAAAGTGGATTAAAAGAGGCATAACTCGAGTAGGCCGTTTCCTACTCGTGAACCGGGATTAAGGAGGATCGATCGGAAGAGTTGGGAATTGATCCTCTTAGTTGGGAATGGAGACCAGATGGTATGGATGGAAGGCTCAAGGACGTGGTCCTGTAAACCTAGTCTCTTCTGAGTCGATTAAGGCCCGTTCTCGTGTGCTGCCCCGCTGGATAAGTTTGAGTTGTGTACCGGATGCATATTAGCTATATGGGACCCAGGAAACCGATGTAACATGTTAACCTGCGTGTCGAGGCAATCCCCACCGTCTTATGCAGATGCTGGAAGGATAGAGAAGTCGGCTCTACGAGGGTTTGCCGTAGTGAGACTTAATCCAAGTCGGTGGGACCGGTTCGATATTTGGGTGTCATGTGAAAGGTTGGCACATACGACGTTGAGGGGATTGGTTGATCACCGGTCTTGGACGGGCGTATGTGTTGTGTCAGCCGGGTGTTTTTTTTTTCGAATCACCATCGCTCACGGTAGTGTACACTGAGTCGTGACGTAGTAAGAAACTGGGAATAAGTTAATATGCTTCGTGAGAAATCCTCATATTGGAGATGAGGAATTATAACTACTTTCACTAAATTTACTTTCTACCTTGGGCTAGTGGCGTCGAGACAAAGTGCTTCTTGTTTGATTGTGGAGTCTCGGCATTGATGGCGCAAGGTATGTATGGGTCTAGGGTAGCTCACTAAAGATACTTTCTCCTTGGGCAAGTGGCATCAAGATGAAGCATTTCTTGTTTGATTGTGGAGTCTCGATGAAAATTGTGCGAGGATTATAAAAGTTGATTAAAACTGGAAGTAAGGACTCTCTGATAGCTCAAGTTCATCTTTTATGCAACTTTCTTAATTCAGCCCTCTATTTTCAGCATTTAGAGTTCCATGTGTAGGACGTCGGGTAAGTCTTGTTGAGCATAAGCTCACGGTTTGTTGATCTATTGTTTTGCAGGTAACGTTGCATAAGGCAACATTAGGGAGGAAAGGAGATCCGAGCAGGGAAGCAACCAATGAGGGGTGTGAGTCTCACTTTGGAATCCTGCATGCTGCCGGGTTTTTGATGTGGTGCTAGTGTGAAGCATCCGCGGGCAGGATGGCTTCATTTTGCTTACCGTAGGCTATAGTCCGTGAGTGTATTCTTATCTTCCGCTGCAAATGTACGTCTGTACATTCTTTGTAAAATGTGATAATATTATGTGTAAAGACATATAATGTTGTGTATGTGTGTTTTTCGGATGTGTGTTGTTGGGTGCCGCATCGCACGACACCATCCAATGCGATTCCTAGACTGTCGGGGCGGGGGTCCCCACATTAGACATGTCTCTCTCCCTTCCTATTCCTCTCTTTCCCTCTCTCTCCCTCTTACCACCCCCTCTTTCTCTCGCTCTCGTTGTCCCTCACCCCATCCGCCTCTACCTTCATTATCTCTCTCCCTCATTCTCTCTCCATTTCACTCTCAGTAGTCCTCTTTCACTCTCTCTCTCTCTCGCTCTCGTTGTCCCTCGCCCCATCCGCCTCTCCCTTCTCTCTGTCTCCCTCATTCTATCTCTCTCGCTCTTGTTATCCCTCTCCCCATCTCCCTCTCCCTTCTCTCTCTCTATTTCACTCTTTATACACCTCTTTCACTCTCTCCCCATCCCTCTCTCTCTCTTTTACTATCTCTCCCCTCTTTCACTCTCTCTCTCCCTCTCTCTCTCCCCCCGCTCTCTTTCTCCCTCTCCCCATCCCTCTATCTATTTCACTATCTCCCCCCCCCTCTCTATCCCTTTATCTCCCTCTCTGTATTAAATAGTATTAAAGATTTACACAGTGCCGAGGGTACCTGTGCTGGGGGCGCCTGTGGCGGTTGCGGCCATGCAAGAAACGCGAGCTCCTGGCCACTCTGTCGAGCTAAGGCCTGTCATTGCAACATATTAGAACACATGTATATTCTTAAAATGGTAAAAATTTAAAATATAGTAATTTAAATTACTTATCTCCATCGCTGCCTGCATCCGGGCCATGAGGTTGGCCTGGTACTCCTGGACGTCCCTCATCCTGTCGAGCTCCTCTTGGGTCCGTGCAAGACTATCCTCCATGGCACGGAACTCCAAGTCCCTCTGTGAGAGACGGCCACTTGACGGCCCAACGGACAAAGCCTCCGTCGATGGAGTGCCTCTCGAAGGTCGCGCCGTCCTCGAGTCAACAACTCCATCAGAAATGGCAAGCCTACAAAAGATAGAAAAGTAATAAGTACAAGAAGGAAGTTTAAAATAATGAAACAGTTGACCAACTCACCGTCCATGGGCCTTCCCGCCGCTGCTTGTGTACACGACTCTATTCTCGATTGGCGCATTTTCCCAATCGTAGCCTTCGTCATGTATCTTCTTCACCTCCTGCGCGTACTTTTCCTAAAAAATAAAGAAATGATGCAAGCGTGTTAGTACTACTATTATTTATAATTAAATTGATGAATTTTGAAAACTTACCAATCGGTCAGCCGCTACCTGACTACACTGCCCAGGCTCGGTCGGTGTCGGCTCCTGACTAGTCTCTCGCTCTTGTAGATACGTGTCAGTTGAAGGAATATATTATGAACACATAAATGAACATAAAATATACTTTCCATGCATTTAGCCATACGCACGTAGCCATCACCGCAGTAGTTGTGTTGGCCGTCTATCCCTCTGCAGGCTCGATCCCTTGTGGACTTACTGATAAAGTCCTGGCTAGCCCAGTACCGACAAAGAGCTCGGTACGCGTCGGCTATCTCTCTAACCAGCTAATACTAACCTGCACATATTTAGTATTTCATCAATATTGTTAACATAAGTAATTATTAGAAATAGTTAACAATAATAACTTACCTCCGCATACTGCTCCTCAGTCAAGTATGTGTCGAAGTCCTTCCTAAACGGACCCTCTTGCTGCTGCTGCTGATGCCGCTTGTTGTACTCGTTGATCGCCTAGATGCGGGCGTACGATAACGCCTGCACCACGAGCTTCCGAGCATTGTTGTGGAACACCACAGTCACATGCTCCATCATGCTCTCGCTCGAGTCCTCTAGCTTGTACCGAAGCTTTATGAAAACAAAAATTGATTAATCCGCATTAACAATTTAAATGAGTGGAAAAAATGCAAATATTTAAACTTACCATAAAATCGTTCCACACGACCCCCTGAAGGGTGTCGTGGACCTCGTGAGGGACACAAGCGTAGTCGTCCCACGACAGAGCAAGGACACCGTCGATGACACCAGGATAGTGCAACCGCACTAAAGCCCTGATGACATCGTTAACCTGCCTGTGGTGTCCCTGGCCAGCGAACGAAGTCATGCCAAGATATGCAAAATTTATTAACTTATTATGTATCGGCAGACAACATCCAATATTTAGTACTATACAATTTGTTTACCTGTCTCTGAGTGGATGAATGGTGATCCGTTCACGAGGAACATGAGGAGGAGCAGCGAAGTGGGTCCTCTTCGTCCGTCGCCTCTTCAGCGGCACCATGTCCGATGACCCGGACTCCTGGTCATCACTGGAGCCTGAAGGATCCATGCTCGCCGGCTCTGAGGGCTTCGTAGCCGGCACTGAGGGCTGGGTAGCCCCAACCTCTGGCTCCTACTCAGAAGACTCTGAGTCGGACTGCAAAAATAAATGATTCATAAGAAAAAATAATTGATAAATGGAATTTCAAATAACGTGATTGGCAACTGAAATTTACCTCCGTGCGCTGAAAGGCTAGAACTCGGTCCGAAAAGTCTGGAAGGTGCCTCATAAGCTAAGAGTGTCTGCTCGCACCTGACAAGGTACCTGAGAAGACCAAGTCCGGGGTTGGTTGAGGAATCCTCTGACCCCCTTCCTCCCCTTCCCCTTTCCGTTTGACGACGACATCCTGATGTAAGATGTGATTGATAAATATACTAAGATAATATACAAAATTCAAGATAAGTTAGTGAAGAAAACATTACTTCGTCAATTTCAAAATTGATCAACGGCACGATCATGTATGCTACTCCTTAAACTAGACCATCAATCTTCTTTTCTGAGAGTCTGGACTAGATTTTGTTTTTGTTTTCATTTCTGCATATCATAAGTCTCGACATCTTGAGCGTATCCAACCAAGTCATTGAGTCCTACACCAGGCTCGACGATGAATGATTCTGGCAACTCTTCTTCTTGGTGAACCTCATCAACTTCATTAGTATCATGGCATCCATCATCTTCTGGAGTGTACAACCGCTCACGAGGATTCACCTTATGTACCACCCACCAAGCATCGAGTTTTTTGCATGGATAAGGTAGGTAATACACTTACTCCACTAGGTGAGCAAGAACAAATGAATCGTATACTCGTAGCCGTTCCTTGTATTTGACTTCCACCATGCAAATTGGTTTTATCAAATTCCATGATTGTTATTGTCGAAGTGTTTTCCTGCGACACTTCCCCCGGTCTGCTCGGGAGCAGCCCGCGGAGGTTCTTTTTTAGGAGGGGCTTAGTGGTTTTGAGCGTCGTAGCACGATGGAGATGATGAACACGAGGATTTACGTGGTTCGGGCCACCGGAGCGTAATACCTTATGTCCACGGTGTGAGTGTTGTATTGCTTGCGCGTATGAGTGTGTGAGGTTGCAGGGTTGCGAACCTGCGTGTGAGAGAGTGAGTTGGATGGGTCACGAACCCTTTGCCCAGAGGCTGCCCCAGTCCTTTTGTAGCCCATGATCTGGGCAGTTGGCCCGATAGGTGGCCCCGCGGCTGTCTGTACCCTATACATAAGCTAGGGCATTTGCAGCTATATGTAACGTCGCTGTCGGAGGAGTTAAGGCGCGCCGCCTGGCTCGCCAGGCGCCTCTGACCGGGTAGCAGGTGATGATGAAGACCTTGTCTTGTCGCCGCGTCTTCTCCCTCTGCCTAGCGACCCTGTGCCATTGGGCGGTACTGTTCTGCCATCACGCCTCGCCGCTCTGTCTTGTCACCGTAATGGTGATCAGGTAGAGGACGGAGGCGTGCGCCACAAGCCATGCTTCTGGGGAAGGCGTGAGCCTTGAATGCATGGCCTGACAGTGTACCTTCCTCTTTACTCCTTGGCTATATGTCCGTTGCTCGTCAGCGTGGCGTCCGGGTGGTTGGCTCCCAGGACACGCGTCGTCACCGGAGCAGACTTGCGGAGTAGCGAGGGGTCCGGAGTCATTGGGCACGTGGCAGCACCGGAGCCCTCCCATGCTGGAGGTCGGGCCCGGAGCCATTGGACACGTGGCCCCTTCGGAGCTCTCCTTGGCAGGAAGGGACGCCTGGAGTTGTTGCCCACGTGGCAGCATCGGAGCCCTCCCACGCTAGAGGTCGGGCTCGGAGACGTAGGACACGTGGCACCTCTGGAGCTATCCTTGGCGGGAGACGTAGCTCGGAGGTTCCAGACACGTGGCAGTGCTGGAGCCCTCCCGGACGGGAGGTCGGGCCCAGCACCATTGGACACGCGGCGGCTTCGGAGCCATCCTCGGCAGGTAGTGAGACTAGCCTGAAGACACGTGGAAGCCTCGGACCCCTCCTTAGCAGGTGGTCGGGCCCGAGGCCCAGGGCACGCGCCTTCTCTTGAGTGCTCCCTAGCTGGCGATTGGGCCCAGCCTGCTGGATGGGTCTCTGTCTTCTGCATACGTGCTGGCATATGTCTTCTTTTGCTCTTACACGCGGGGCTACTCGGTCTTGAGGGTACCGACAGTTATCAAACCAATCACGGTCAAAGAATAATGCTCGAAGATCCTTATTACGGACGAAAGAAAATTCAAGAATCTTTTTATCGATCCCATAGTAATTAGTTTCAAGTTCTTGAGAGTCGATCGCCCTCGTCATAATCCGGTATTTGATGTTGCCGCGAGTGGACGATGAGATTCAAATTGAGTCGTACGGAATCGGAATCAATTGACGTGATATCGGCCGTAACTTCTATGTTTAACCAATCCATAGGATAGTTGTCGCAAGTCTTCATGGACGTTAGCATCTTTCATGCACTGTCCAAAATATGAAATTATAAGGAAACTTTGTAAATACTCATAAGTTATAAGATTAATTTGTAAATATTCATAAGTTATAAGAAAATGTTACATGATCACAAAACTAGGATAGGAAGTAGGTCTTCCGTTTATTCCATCTCATCGCATCGCTTCTACTTGTTTGCTCGTAGATTGATTTTTATGTGTCTAATTCTGTTTGTAAAACACTCTGTATGAAAAGAAAAATTTTAGAACAGATTTGTTCCATTTATGGTGAGTAGCATAAATGTAGGACAAACACTTACTCAAAATATTTGTCCATCTCATCTATATTAGCGTACATGTAGAGGAAAGCAACATTCCTTTCTTCTGCGATATAGTTGTAGGAGTTGTAACTACCAACAGTTGTGCCTCTTGTTGCAAAAATGGAGAGATTGCTACAAGGAGGATGCTCATCCAGATTGTACAGCATTGCCGAAGTATTGACATTGTGTTTCTCTGCAAAGTAAACACTTGAAAAATATCCTACTTCCTTAAGAGTAAAAGCTTCGGCGATGCACCCTTCTACCCTTGCCCTGTTACGAACCATTGGTTTCAGATATCTTAGCTCTCTTTTAATATGATACATCCACCTATATTGCACAGGACCGCCCACTTTAGCTTCATATAGAAGATGAATAAGTAGATGTTGCATTAAATCGAAGAAGCCTAGAGGAAAAATCTTTTCCATCTTACATAATAATACCAGTATCTCCTCCAACTTACTCATTATCTCTATCATGATTTCTTTAGCACAGAGCTGTCTATAGAAGTGGCTAAGCTCGACTAGCACCTTCCACACCGCATCATCAAAATAGCCCCGAAACATAATAGGTAGAAGTCTTTCCATGATTATGTGATAATCATGACTCTTCAACCCAGTAAGTTTTCCCATTTTCACATTCACAACTCGTTTCAGATCAGCTGCATAACCATCTGGGAATTTCAAACTTTTCAACCATTCGAGGACTTCTTTCTTTTCTTTGGGTCGAAGACAGAAGGAAGCACGTGGTTTACCATCACTTTTAGAAAGCTCAAGAGTTGGACGGTTACAAAGCTCAGCCTGATCCTGTCGAGCATTTATATTGTCTTTCATTTTGCCCGTCAGGTTCATGCATGTGATTATGATACATTCCCCCATGTTACGCTCTTTATGCATGGCATCAATGTTGTGTATTATTATCAACGACTTCATATATGGTAGCTACCATAGTCCACATATATGAGTCCAATTGTGATCATCTCTGAAACGGTGAAATTATCTAGGACGATCTTTATGTGGCAACAGTTTATCAAAAATATCAGATATTTCTGAACCGTTAAGACGTTTCGTTGGTCCTTTAGTGACAACGGTGTTCTTTCTGAATGCATTCCTCTATTGCCTAAACATGTGATTCGAAGGAAGCCAACGCTTGTGACAATCGAAGTAACATATATTTCCTCCATAAGTAAGTCAAAAACAATCAGTGTCAGAGCACATATCGGACTAGTCAAACGATCGTGAGTGCTCCATCCAGAAACATGCCATACACCAGAAAATCATGGACGGACCACAAATAAGCAGCTAAAAGGTTGGATTGCTGCTTCTTGTAATTGTCGTACGCTTCAACTCATGTCCACAACATTTTTAATTCTTCAATCAGCGGTTTCAACATCACATTGAGACGTGACCCAGGATGATCCAGCTCAGGTATAATGAGGCTAAGGAACATGAACTCATACTTCATACAGAGGGTCAGTGTTAGATTGTACGGAATGACAAAGACAGGTCAACAGGAGTCTGGTGAAGCATTTTTACTGAATGCAGAGAATCCATTTATCGCCAACCAATCCGAACATTTCTCGCATCACGAGCGAAATCTGGATGAAACCAGTCCAGCGCCTTCTATGCCTCACCGTCAGACAGGTGCGTCATGACTTCTTTGTTCTGACGTACACCTTCTTTGTGCCATCTCATGTGTCTGGCAGTTTTTTTCGAAATAAACAAACGCTTCAACCGAGGTGTCACGGGTAAGTACCGAAGCTGCTTACGTGCGACTTCTATCGTCACATTTTTACAATCTTCATTAATGACTTTGACATACCTCGATTCACCACATTTTAAACATTTCTTCTCTTTGTCATGTCCTTTCTAGAAAAGCATGCAGTTGTCTAGACACAAATCAATCTTCTCATATTTCATGTCGAGACCCGAAAGCAAATTCTTCACGTGATACATATCTTCAGGCACTTTATGGGGCCGTGGAAGGATATCACTGATCAATTTGATGAGGTTGTTGTAACAGTTATTAGAAAAGAAGTACTTAGACTTAATTGCTATAATTCTAGTCATGAAAGTGAGGAGGGTCACTTCCGTGTGTTCATGCAGCGGCTGTTCTGAAGCTTTGAGAATATCAAAGAACGCTTCAAACTCCGTTGTAGGTGGATCCTCCGTAAGGTCTGGTTGTATAGCTTCTAGTATCTCACCCATCCGATTATCCCCCGTGTTATCATCATTGTCCTCTTCCACTTTTTGTACAACTTTAGAAGTTGTCTCGCCATAAAAGGTTCAGACCTCATAACATGGCGTGTAACCGTTTCGACACAAATGCATCGAAAGTTCAACTTTGTTCAAAAACTTGGTATTTCGGTATTTTGTACATGGGAACCGCACCTTATCGGTATTTGACAACGGAAATGCTCGATCTACAAAAACATCTATCTTGACGAACCACTCATCTGAGTGACCACCAGATCCGCTCTTCCAACCAGTATACATCCAACTGCGGTATTCACCCATGTTTTACTCTGTAGTATAAAGCCATACAAATTACGTTCACTTTATATCTATTGGAAGGGATAGGTCCTAAACCCACCCAAGAGTGACCGAGAGGAGCGTGCTTATAACGGGACGCAGGATCCGAATCTAGACAAAATTTTGGCAGCATAACCCCGCTGCTCTCCAGCTGCATGCCCGATAATGGTGCAGCGGAAAACATTAGGGTTACGCCGTCGAAATTTCGTTCAAATCTTGACCCCGCATCTCATCATAAGCACACTCCCTCGGGTCACTCACAGGCTGTCCACAAAGGGACAATTCCGAACCTACATGCCTCACATGCGTAACGCTTGTGAGGCGGGCCGGTCCGAAACGGGTGACGCATATTGTATAGGTTACGTTAATCTTACATTTTGGAGTGATTTACGAGAGAGAGGTAAGAACGAGAGAGGAGGAAAGAACGAGAGCGATTAGGGATAAAAAAGGCCGGAGAGTACTCGGTGACGGCGACCGGCGATAGAGGAACTCCGACGATCTTGTTCTCCGACACAGATGGTCAAAAAATCTTGGGACATGATCGGTTGGCTCCACAGAAACCTAAGAAGCGCTAAACTAGTTGGCTCGACGGCGGCGACCATGGCCGTGGCACCAACGGCACTTCTTGATCAAAACCACACTGTTATCGACAGTTGTCTCGGCGGCGGCCATGGCCATGGCCATTGACCTTTAAATGGGCCGTGTCGAGCCATATATGGGCTGTGTGAGGCTGAGCCGGCCCGAATCTCGTTTATTTATATATCGATATCAAGCAATCAAATCACCTAAAATTTGTAACTTAATAATCAACTAACTCAAAATTTTAAAAGAAATATTAAACTAACTTAATAGTCAAGTAAACCAAAATTAAATAATCTAATTAAGTAATAAATTAAATCATTAACTAAACTAAATTAATAAAAAACTAAATGAACTAAATTACTTACTAAATTAACTAAATTAATTACTAAATAAAATAAACAAACTAAATTACTTACTAAATGAACTAAATTAATTAGTAAATAAACTAAATTAGTTACTAAACAAACTAAATTAATTACTAAATGAACTATATAAACTAAATTAATTACTAAACAAACTAAATTAATTACTAAATAAAACGTACCTCGAAGTGGCGGCGAAGCGGGCGGTCTTGGGGCCAAGCGGCGGCGGCGTCGGGGCGACGCATGTGGCAGGGCGGCGTGGGGCGGCACGCAGGGGTGGCGCAGGGCGGTATGGTGGCCGGGGGAGCGCGGGGTTGCGGCGTCGGGCGGCTCGGGCGCCGGGGCGACGTGGGGAGGCACGCAGGGGCAGCGTGGGGAGGCGCGCAGAGGCGGCGTGGGGCGGCGGCGCCAGGGCGGCTTGGGCGGCGGAGCGGTGCGGGGAGGCGTGGGGGACGGTGGGGCAGTGCTTGGAGGCGCGACGCGGCGGCGGCGGCGA
Organism: Neostapfia colusana; assembly: GCA_030760725.1. NCBI lineage: Eukaryota > Viridiplantae > Streptophyta > Magnoliopsida > Poales > Poaceae > Neostapfia > Neostapfia colusana. Next base: position 24,615,515 of record JASWHV010000012.1, on the reverse strand, counting down.
ATCTCGGTGGCGACGGTGTGGGCAAGGGCTGAATGATACCGAGCCCGGGCCGGGGCGGCGATTAAAACCCGCAACTTACGACGGTCGCTTAACTTACGACTGCGTAGGTTATGGCTGTCGTAAGTTACTCTTAGTTTACGACCGCTCTTTAACTTACGACAGCTTACTGTTACGGTCGTTGTAAGTTACAGGTAACTTACGACGGCCATGGGCCTAAGGCCATCGTAAGTTAGTTTACTTACGACGGTCCACAGCGACCGTCATAAGTTAGATTATTTACGACGGCTAGCCGTCGCAAATAACTTGACTGTCGTAAGTGAGTCGTATCGCTGTAGTGAATGTCACATATGGAGCACTTGTTGGACAGATTTCAAATTCTTAAACACGTGGCATGTGAAGCTCATGTGGATTTTTATCCACAAACTTCAAGCGAAAATATGAAAAAATCATATCAACTTCATTTACATATTTCCAGAATATACATAAGGTACATGGTTTATAAAAGAGATACCAGGGGTGTTACAAACAACCCACACCCAAATTGAAAGCACTTGGGCGTTCTTTCCCATCCAGAAGCAATGCATGATGTCGGCACGTCCTTCCTCTAGCTCAGCAATCAGTTGGTAAGGCATGATGCCTAGGACATTGACGAACACCAGTCAATCCAATTTCTCGCACGTTCTAATTACATGGCATGCTATTAATTAAAATTGGATAATATTAGCATTTTTTAGTTGTGTCAATCTATGTAATAGAACTAGTTGTAATACGTTCTTAATTTTAAAATTATCAATGTAAGAATATATTCGCCGTTTTGATCTTATCAATTGGTTTCAACACTACCGAAACTACTTAACTAACTAAAGATCATGGTTGACATCTGATAACAAGTACAACAACTAACTCAAGGCCACAGCTAATATCTGAGCAAGAACACTTCTGGTGTGGGTCATTACTTAATATATCACAACAAGCACAATAGGCAATCGGATTTTGATAAAGCTATCTGCATCCTGTTATGTAAACTTTGGAAAATATTATAAACTAGCATATGTTAGTTCAAAATTTTGTTCAGTTGTGGTGAAGTTTAATGTCGTGTTCAAGATTTTATGATATTTATGCTAATTGCTTTAATATTTTATGTTGTACATCTAGAACAAGCTAATATACTCTAAAGAATTCCTTGCAACTCATTTCCGTATTTCAATCGGAGGTATAAATATTCGAATAATATAGGAAACATATATCTGTTGTCTTTCAAATACTTTTTTATATTCTGTTTTAATATAGATGTCTTCAAGTATCCTTCCAATTAAAGGTTTGTGTCATAGAATTGGCGATTATCAATTCCTATACAGATGAAAGCTGTGGGTTGACAGTCCGAGCCCACATATTTCTGTTTCACTATCAACCCGCTGTAACATAGTGCACTTCCCTTAAAAAATTATATAGTGCACTTGTTTAGTCATGTGTTATGTTTTGTAAGCCAATATATTATGTTTTAGTCAGCTACAAATATAAACCTTCGCATAATTTATGTAGAAACATGTCAAGTTTCGAAGGCAGCCAACGGCTTTATCATCCGGCACGAGTGGGTCGACAATTTGGGTCCATAGATTTCTGTTTCACTGTTGGCTTACAATATGGCCCCACACTTTTCTCTTGTGCTCTCAGTCATAAACATCTGACTCTAAAACCGCACAGCCTCCTCCCTTTAAATACTGACAGTTTAACCATCTCATCACCTTCTTTCACATCTAGCTAGATCCCTTTTCATGGTCAAACGTATAGGTTCCATCGTACACTTCTCGGGACCTCGGAACCGGATCCTCAGTGTCATCCTGGGTATCGTCACTCGACTCATTATCTTTCTGAGTCATCCACTGTGTTATTATTGCAGATATCCTTGCCGTGATGATGTTGTAGCCGATGTGCACGGGAGTCATCTTCCTGGTCCATCGGAGCGCAGCTGGAACAATCAAGTGTCATAATTGCAAATGTTGTATTTGCTGTAATGATTTCCCTAAACATCAACATCATCGACGCTACCCGAGGTTGCACATGAGAACGGTAATTCGCTCCAAGAAGGTCCTTGATGCTAGCTAGAAGGAGTCAACATTTAAAATTAGATTGTACTAGTTTTTAAAAGTTCGTTCAATCTATGTAATGTAATGTAAGCATAATATGAGATTTATGTAATCATTTGACGCTATCCAATTTTTAAGATACATTTTTTACTTATATTACAAACCCAAATCTCAAGGCATAAAACAATCAATTCCATATAACAACAATGTATAAAACAAACTGAAGGTCTGGAATGAAATTTGACAACAATCTTGGGTAGACATTGTTGGTCGTTGTTTTCACTGTCGCTGACAATAATACTGAAGTCCCAAGTCATTCTGGGTATATCTAACAAGAAAGTAGTAAAGCTGTCAAATGTTATTAAAATTTCTAATTATATACTGTACAATTTAAATAATTTGAGAAACTAACATTCGTATGTGAAATTGTTTCCTGAGCTACAATCAAAGCTATAGTCCCAATTAGGGTTGAAACTTCGGAGGCCGGATAGTCTATCTTCAAAGGAGAATTTGGCCAAACAAATTTAGCAACGACGAATGATGGGATGTTGTGTACTGAATCAAGGAGGACTGGCACAATAGTTTGTCACCTGTTATAAGACTGGCGATGCGGGAGTTCACGCAAGGCGGCTAGCTAGGGCAAATCGATGATCTTGTTGGCTCGGTTTGTTGTTTAGCGATTGTGGAATAGGTGAGCAGCAAGAAAAACAAGGAAGAAAAACGATAACTACGACCCAAAAACATAATGCTAAATCAGCAACAAGACTCGACCACACGAATGCAAACTCAACAATGCAAACTGAAAAACAAAACATGCAGGCACTATGGTCTAGGAATCAGTAAACACGATATGATTTTTTGTGGCTTTTTCTGTGGACTCTAGGTATGAAAAACAAAAACTAATCTAGTGGGAAATTAAAGTACATCACGGGCAACCTAAAATCTGATACCAAACGATGAGTGGTTTAGGCCCGATCTTCCGAAAGGTAGGTCGATTGAGTTGGAGAACTCGACGTTGATGATCCGCGACACTCGAGCAGTTCGAACACCCCTGCAATCACTACACCACTGCTTCGTTGGTTATCAACCGTGCAGCACATGCTTGACCTTGACAAGAAGGCTAATCCCTGCAGGTGCAACCGAGAACACGAGCAAGAACGTAGAAGACGTGATCTGAAAATCACAAAGTTAGGGTTTCACAAAAACCGTAGAACGGCGGCTGTTTATCTAAGCAAAACCCACGAATTTGGCCGGCGGCTACAGTATTTAAAGGCTAGGGTTCGGCCATAAGACCCTTGGACGCGTCCTTAATGGACTCATACGGGATACAACGCCCAAAATCCCAATACGGTGGTGCAGCACCGGACAGAACTTTGAATTTGACTTGTTTCGACAACTCCCAATGATTCCTGGCGAATTTTAATGTGGGATCAGAACCATTGAAAGTTTATCTTCTTATATTTCCATGCATATGTAGAACGTCGAAAACGGAGTCCGTATGCATCCTGGGCGTCCGTTTTAAGATGGACTGCTCCTGCACTCCGAGTTGAACTCGAGTCCGAGTTGGTGACTTTTTCCATCAATTTGTGGACGTCCCATCTGGTTCTCCATGTCCCCAAATCCTCCTCCCTTTACTTGTTGATCATGTCCATGGTTCCTAATAACAATTAAATCATTCAATAGCAATCCATTCTCAAAATCACATGGGTAGGAAGTTAGGAACGAGGTCACCTGCTGATTTAGTAACCAGGCTCGTGCTCTTGTGATTGCTCCTTGTATATCAATGTGAGTATCCACTGTTGTGATGTCCTCATCAAATAGAGTGAACAAAATTTATTTGGATTCAACTCTCTATTACTTTCCAGCAAAACAAGTTTCACCCCATGGAAGCCATTATTTCTCCAGAATTAATTCTTGAAATTTAAACTGTTGGGAATTTTAACTGGAGATTCCTTTTATGAAAAATTCTGAAATTTTGCCAGGATGTTCATTATAATATTCCTGAGTCACATGAAAAATTTCAGATCCATCTGATCTCATTTAATCCACATAATGTGTGATTAAGTAAACTGGTCCAGAGAAAAAGAAAAATGTCCAGAAATATTTTTCAGAAATTCTCTGAACTTCTTTAGCTCATATCTTTTACTACGGTTATCCAAATTAGATGAAACCAATTTTATTAGAACCATCTAGTTTTCAAAAAGTCACGATTTGATACATGAAAATCCCTAGAAAACCATAAGAGTCTAAATATGCCCAAATACACATTTATTTGTGCAGGGCTCAAAGGAGCTTTGCTTCAATTGAAATTTGGCCAAGTCCCTGTTTAGGTTGTAACGAAACCACAGTAAAAATTTCAGAGTAAAAGGGGCTGTCTAGCTATACTTATAGTCTTCACCATCTCAATTCAATACAAATGCATTTAAATTTGACGTGCATCGTATTTTCATTTCGTGTAGTCACTAAGGTCGAAGAAGACCTGGAGGTTCTGGACTTCATTACTTCGAAAGAATATTTAATCAACGACCAGCAGCAAGGCAAACTCTGGTTTGCATTAACCCTTTTATAAAGTCTTATGTTTTGATCACTTACCTTATGCATTTCCTACAATGTGCATTAGAGTCTTGATTGGGAACCCAATCGCATAGCCAAGAGAACCAGGGATTTGGATTTAGGATTTGAACCTCGAGTAGCCACTGCAATTCTTAAATGGTATAGGATTCGGTACAAGTCGAGTATTTGGAACTACTCGAGAGAATAGGCTTAGAGGCACACCACTCGGTTAGAGAGATAGACAATGAATCACATGGCATAAAAATGAGACCGAGCGGAGAGTAAGGGCAGCAGGACTTTGGGACCTGGGTGCCATAGCTCTGCTTGTGTCGATTGAGGACCGAGCGGTGTGCGGGCCTGTTGAACAAGCTAGAACTATACCGAAGACCTACCACCTATATGGGAAGCGGGAAACCGATGTAATTCGGGTAGCGATATGTTCAGGCATTGCTTGTTGTCCAGAGGGTAGGTTGAGAGCGGTGAGGTGTAAATCGGCTAGAAGGCACCGAGGATGCTCCACGTAGAGACCTCCTGCTCGGGACGATAGGACCGGTTCAACACTTGGCTAACGGATGAAAGGTGGTTGTGTACGACGTCCGTGATGGTTGCTGTAGGAAACATCGAGTACGGGCGTACGTGATAGGTTATTCGGGGAACCCTGCAGGTGTAAATTGATTATAAAATCGCCATCCCTCGCGGTTAGTGAGTACCACTTGTTCACTATACCGTGACGTAGAAAGAACAGGCTAGATGTCATGATAAAAGTTGTTGATTGAAAGTTTTACATTGATTGTAAATGACATGTTTTAGAGTAGAGCAAATAAAAGTTCTTTTCAACCTTAGGCAAGTTCCATAGGAGGAATGCATTTCTTGTTTTATTGCGGACTTCTTATGTGGCTTAACACAAAGTTTTCCACTAACTTGAGGCTAAAACTTGAAAGTAAGAGTCAACTAATTAGGCGAGTCTTATGCAAAGCACTTACCTATTACTCAATGCAAATCCATTATGTAGAGTTACATGTTTAGGTGAGACGGGTCAGTCTTGCTGAGCCATCGTGCTCACTGCTTGTTCGTTGAAGCGTTTGCAGGGTTCTGTGAGGATGAGGCTCCCGAGGAGGAGATGGACCCCCAAGAGGGAACCACCGTCGAATGGGAGCCGTGCACGCCGTTGTGTTAGTGTGTGTGTGTGCTAGTGGGATCACGTTCACGGGCTGAACGTGAGACCTTTTACTTAGTCTACGCTCGTGAGTGTAGACTTTAACGATATTTTGATGTAACTATGTTGATGAATAAGTTTATGTAATAAAATTTAGCTTCCGATTATCGCCTTTTTCATGTGTTGTCCGGTGTTGTCCATCGCAGCACCCCTCAGCGAGATCCTGGATTGTTGGGACCGTTGGGTCCTCGACACGTGGCATCAGAGCATCATTGAGGTTTAACGCACTTAAAAAGGCTAGGTTTTCAAAAACTCGGTGAGGAACGAGTTATTAGCCCATATAAGGATGTTATTAGTGTAGAAAGTGGCAACACTAACCTATTTGATATGTCAGAAAATCATGCATCTCGGGACTCTTTTTGTCTTGGGGGTGCATGTAAGCATTGTCCACCAGTGCGCATAAGCTAAAGGGTGGAGCCTCACGGGTGACAGGTAACCCGGCCAGCTTTGGTATCCTCTACGACTGTTCATGTCGTTTGGGGTATTCAAGCAACGTCATTCCCCGGCGTGCTACGGGCAAGTAGGTGGATACCCTATCACGTGGTTGGTAACATGAACACGTAGCTCAAGGCGTATTTGGCTTGAGAACACCCGTGCGAGTGACGACGGACGGGTGTATGAAACTGTTATGGGCCATGGTTCAGTGTGCAGCTGAACCTGATGATTGTATGGTTTATTGCAGGTAGTCTAACCACGAATCAGTAGACGAGTAGCACATGTGTGTGAGAGTCATTTAGTGCCACTGAATTAACGAAGACGGCTAAGTCCGGTATAGGTTTTCTTGTGAGGCACGTAGTACCGGCACGATTTGGGTGACGCTTCGACGTCACGGTCTACTAAATGAACAACTTCATTGTAAAAGTTGGAAGTTTTATTCTAGAGCACTAAAAGATTATTTAAACTCCTTCCCTTGATCAGGATTTTAAAATTAAGCAAGTTTCAACTTATACTATTCTAGGAACAGAGTCATCTGCTTTCAGCTGAAATAATGTTCAAGTTATACGGAGGTTAGAGGTTGAGTTCCTTCGACGTTAGGGTCGTGTGATACATTTACGGAAAGAACTAGAAGAGTTCTACAACTTTTCTATTGATGTCCAGAGGTGTTTCTTCCTTTAACCTGTTGAAATCTGCAGTAGAGTTGAAACTATCCGGAAAACAGGACAGAGTAAATACTCTCGGTTACTCTCTGTAAAATGAGTATAACTTCCTACATAAAAATCCAGAAATATCAAATGAGGAAGTTATGAAAAGTTCATGAGGTATGTTACAACTTTGTAACAGAAAGTTTTGTCAAATTTGTTATAGAATCAACTGGGATTCTTGGATAAAGTCAGTACCTCAAGCAGGGAGGTGCTGCCCAATTTTCTCCAGAAATTATGTTAACTTTTACATCTCATAACTTTTGAACAAAGACAGATCTGAAGGCAAACAAATACATTCTGGAAAGATATTGAAGTTAGCTTTTACTTTTATGTTGAACTCCCGGACTGATTTTGTCCTTAACATGGCCTAAATCTGGGTAGAAGTTAAACTGGTTAGTACTGTCATTTTGGGCAGCAGACCAGAAATCAAATTTGTTCTAAGTTTGATTTATATTTCCAAGTTTTATGAGTTCAATGGCATGTTTCATGTTATAAATCATTATTTAATGTAGAAATTAATATTTGACCTTTTCAAATACTTTTCTACGGATGGTAGCTTTTGTAACAGCGCCATGTCATTAGAAAGACAGAAGCGTGTGAGTATGTGGTGACAACATGAGCACAACGCCTCAGGTGATCAAAAGTGGCTGTAATTTTGACCCGAGAATCATATATCTTGTATAAAATTTTTGCTTTACCAATATATGTGAATGTTGTGCAATTTTCTCAATGTGCCACTGCAGTACCGTACTGTTCTTATGGAATTTTGAGTATGACATGTGCTAACCGTTGCTGTTTTGAAGTTCAGAATGACTCGCACTCGTGCCAACCCTGAGGTTGGGGGTTCCAATCAGGGGGGGAGATGCCTCCCAACAGCCTGCCGAGACTTCCTCAGGACCACAACAGCAACAACCACAACCACCACCACCGCCAACGGTCACGTTGGTTGACATAGTTGCGGACATGGCAGGCTCGCACCAGCAGCAAACCGAGTTGCAGCGCACATTGATCCAGAATATGTCTTGTCCAGAGAGGCGGCAAGACCGAGAGGAACCACAGCAGAGTTCCTACTCGGATTTCCTGGCTACGCATCCCCAGGTATTTTCACGGACGGATGAGCCCATCAATGTGGACAATTGGCTCCGCACAATGGAGATGAAATTCGGGCTGCTCCGTGTTACGGAGCAGCAGAAGACTCAGTTCGCGGCCCAACAACTTATGGGGTCCGCGAGTGCTTGGTGGGTGAACTTCTGCGCCTCCCAACCCACCGAGCAAGTGCTGCACTGGGTGGAGTTTCGGACGGCCTTCAGGGCCTATCACATATCACCAGGTCTAATGAAGAGGAAGACGCAACAATTTCTCCACTTGCAGCAAGACAACAGGAACGTGCTGGAATATGCCCGAGCGTTCAATGATCTCGCGCTCTATGTTCTCATCATGCCGATACGGATGAGAAGAGGTGGGATTTCTTCTACCAGGGGCTGAATCTGCTCCTGAAGGACAAATTGGTGATGTTCAATCACGGCAGCCTCGACGAAATGATTGATGTCACGATTGTTCTGTAGGACTCCGGCAAGGAGTTGGCTGCGGCGGAGAAGGAACGCAGCACGCCGCAGAGCAGCGGAGAGGGAGGTGGTCCTCCCCAGAAATATCTGATGGTGTATCGTACACCATCGGGTCAACGCTGGCAGCCACCACAGCGACCGATGCAATTCCACAATCGGCCGTATCCACAGCTGGTGTTCCGACCGGCATTACTGTAAGGGCTCAAGTTTTGCATACACTCAAAGTGTTCATCACACCACACACACTCTCATTTGAGGAAGTTTTATGAACATCTTTGAAGAGCAAGTAAAAACCATCAACATAGTCATTAGATGATAAACTCACAAAATGCAAAAGTGGTACTTCCCACATGCACTATATAGGCGCTGAGCATATGAAAACTTCTACATCTTGCTAGGAGTGCTCATGCCAAATTTCACCCAAATCCAAAACCTTTGGAGGTCTTTTGGGCATAATTAGAAAGAGGCTAGTTTGAACTTAAATTCAAATTCAAACTCCTTTCATCCCATGAATTTAAAAGTGGGATCCATATTCACACTCAGTACATTTTTGTGAGCTCATACACCAATTTTCACTCCATTTGGAGTTAATATTGACATGAGCTATTTTGGCTAAATTCAAATCAAATTTGAATTTCAACTAAACCTTTGCTGCAAATTTGATCAAATCAAATCCCATTTTGAATTACTCAAAGTCAATTGGCCATTTTGATGTTTGATCAACTCACAAGGGGTATTGAGGTCCCTACTGTTTTGAGCAGTGGGAAAATTGAATTTAGGAGGTTGGAAGTGGGGCCCTCTTGTCAGTCACCCATTTGAGCCAACCGACTGAAGATCGAGTGCTCGGTTTATCGGGCTGCCGCTGAGAGCGCCACCGAGCTGAGGACTGGCGCCACCTCCTGCTCGTCAATTCATGCAACCGAGCGACGCCGCCAGCCTCTTATCCTCGCGCCCGACCGCTCCCCGGATCTTTTCATCGCTCACAGACCGATTGCGTCGTTCCCGAACGAAAGAACATCGCCGCTCACCGAACTCTCTGTGCCACCGTCGACCGGCCGAAGCAACGGCTGTCACGCCAAACTGGGACCGCAACCGAGTTCGCCGACCCTTGCTTGACGTTCTCGCACCGGTTCCAGACCGTGACTGACCTTCCTCGGGCTCCTGCGGGCCACCTTCTTCTTCCTCGGTTCAACCCGAGCCGCTACGAGGGCCCCACGGCCTCGTCGAGCCAGGATCACGGTGAGGGGTGCTGCGTTGCACAGCACCGGATAACACACATAAAATGGTACAAAGCGGAAGCAAAGTTTTATTACATAAACGAGTTTATGAACATTTTTACAACAAAATATGTTCAGTCTACACTCACGGGCGTAGACTATGCATCTAGTTCACGTTCAGCCCGTGAACGTGTCCCCGCTAGCATACATGCACACTAACTCGGCGGCGTGCATGACTCCCACTCGACGGGGTTTCTATCTTGGAGTTCCATCTCCTCCTCGGGAGTCCCTTCCTCATAACACCCTGCCAAAAGCTTCAAACACAAGCAGTGAGCACGATGGCTCAGCAAGTCTGACCCGTCTCTCCTATACATGAAACTTCTACATGAGGAATTACAGGGTACATGAGGCAAATAAGTTGCAAAGGACCCGCCTAATTGTTTGAACCTTACTTTCAAGTTTTAGCAGCAAGTTGTGGAGAACCTTACGCTAAGGCACATGAGAGAGCCGCAATCAAACAAGAAACGCATTTCTCTCATGTACTTTGCCCAAGGTTGAAAAGAACTTTAATTCGCTCTAAACTACAGCAAGTCATTAACAATCAAGGTATAGCTTTCAATCAGCAACTTTTACATGACTCTAGCCTGTTCTTTCTACGTCATGGTACAGTAAACAAGTGGTACTCGCTGACCATGAGGGGTGGCGATTATAATCGATTTACACCTGCAGGGTTACCCGAATAACCCATCACGTACGCCCGTACTCGATGTTGCCTACAGCAACCATCACGGACGTCGTACGCAACCATCTTTCACCCGTCAGCCAAATGTTGAGTCGGTCCAATCGTCCCGAGCAAGAGGTCTCTGCACGCGCATCTGAAGTGCCGCCAGCCGTTTTACACCTCAAGCTCTCAACCTACCCTCTGAACGACCAGCTATGCCTCAACACCCAGCTACCCGAGTTACATCGGTTTCCCGGTAACGATATATCCAGTAGGTCTTCGGTACTGTCCTAGCTTGTTCAACAGGCCCGCACACGGCTCGGTCCTCAATCGACACAAGTGGAGCTATGGCACCCAGGCCCCAACGTCCTGCTGCCCTTACCCTTCACTCGGTCTCATTTTTCTTGCCATGTGTTTCATTTGCTACCTTTACCCGAGTAGTGTGCCTCTAGCCTATTCTCGCGAGCAGTTCCAACTACTCGACTTGTACCGAATCCTACACCAACTTAGCATTGCAGTAGCTAATCGAGGTTTACAAACCTAAGCCCAACCCAGGGTTTTCTTGGCTATGCATTTGGGTTTTCAAACAAGACTCTAATGCAAAATTGAAATGGGTGCTCAAAGTAAGTTCTCAAAACAGTAAACTTTATAACAAGGCTAATGCAGACCAGAGCTTGCCTTGCTGCTGTTGGTTGTATGCTAGCTGTTCCTCTGGAGTGATGAAGTCTAAGACTTCGGGCTCCTCCTCAACCTTAGCGACTACATGAGATAAATACATATATGTATCAATTTGAATGCATTTGAATTGAAGTTGAATTTGTGAAGACTATAAGTCTTACTAGACAGGCCCAATGACTCTGAAATTTTTACTGTGGTTTGTATACAACCTCAATAGAGACTTGGCCAAGTTTCATTTGCAGAAAAGCTCATTTGAGCTCTCCACAAATAATTGTGTACTTGGCCTTAATTGGAGCTCTTAGGGTGTTATAGGGATTTTCATGGAGCAAGCAATGACTTTATAAAAACTAGATTCTCAGAGTGTTCTAATGGAGTTGGTTTCGCTTAATTTGAAGGTTCCTAGCTAAAGATATGAGCTAAACATTTTCAGAGACTGGACATTTTCCATTTTCTCTGGAACAGTTTTATTAATCACACCAATAGGTGGATCGAATGAGCTCAAATGGATCTGAAATGTTTATGGTAGCTCAAGGATATTAGGGTGAACATCCTGGCCAAATTTTAGAATTTTCCTCCAAAGGGTTCTCCAGTTAAAATTCTAAACATTTCAACTTTGAAGAATTAATCCTGGAGAAATAAGGATTTACATAAAGTGAAACTTGATTTGTTGGAAAGTACTCAGAGAGCTGAATCCAACAAATTTTGGTTCACTCAATTTGGAGTTTCCTAGCCAAAGTTCTGTGGGTTTGAAGTTTGAACTAAATCTGAAAATCGGGGAAAAGTTTAAATCGCTGCGCGTGGGACCGAGGCTACGTGTCAGTTTTTCAGTGGCTGTCACATGGGGCTACGGAGTATTTCGCACGCAGCCACATCATATCCGGTGCCACAGCTGATCCATGGTTTAAATATCCGGCCACTGACATGTGGGACCGGAGGCTTCGTCAACCTCCCGACCTCCCGCGCTCGGCCGCCGCCCCCCTCGCCAGAGTGCTCGCCAGAGGGGCTTTGCCGTGTGCCAAACTCCACAATTTTCGCCGCCTCTGCCTAATCCCGCACGGGGAACACGGTGCTGTACTTAGCTCAACATGACAACCACCGGAACATGGCCGGCGACGAGCGGCGGCTTCAGAAGAACTTCGGCCGTGTCAGCCGGACTTCCTAGCACCCCAAAAGATCGAGCTAACGGCCGTAGAGAATCAGTGTACCCTAGGGAAGATTGTCATGGGATCAAGGCGGCTCGTAAAGGGTCCTAGGTGAGCTCTCATCATGCACCCGACGGCTTCCGCCATTAGCGCTGGTAGCTAAACTCGAAATGGGCGGTCTACCAAGGTTTTCTTGCTAAGACTGCGAAGGAAAGTTGTTCGCTACCAAGTCTAGCTCGTGTAGGTACAGTTTGAGGATCTCTAAACGACTATTGAACGGGAATTTGGCGAATCCGCACCCGAAGGTCGGTCTGTGCCGAATGGAAGGGAAAAACAAAATTCGTCGCAGGTGATCGACCACTCGGGCTGTTGTTCGGGGGTGAGCAACAGGAGACCCTAACACGTCCCGGGATGCATTAGCTTGGGCGTGACACTTTCCCGTTTAGGCTGTCCACGGGACCCCAGGTGCGTAAGAGCTTTGGTCACCGGAAAAACTTTTGGTATGGGGCGAGAGCAACCGAACTCGGCTGGTTCATATTACGGGAAGGTAGGATGAGAGTCTCTAGTACCGGTTTGCAGCTTGGAGGAAGTGGGGAGCTGTGGTTGCCGTTTCTCCGATCAAACCCGAGGGAGCGGCGGTGAGGCAAAGTTTTCTGGCGCGAGGGAGCGAAGACTGAGCGTTTCTGCCTCTGGCCGGCTCGGCTTCGGGGATAAGAGGAAGGAGACATCGGCTGAGTACGGTGCAGGCCGAGCAGGAGCTGGCAGCGGCGTCCAGCTTGGTGGCGACCGCAGCTGCAGCCCTAGAACCCTCGCCCGGCAGTCTTCAGTCGGTTTAATTGCAGGTTAGGCTGACAGGTGGGACCCCCTTCCATTTTAACCTCTGAAACTAACTTTCTCCCACTGCTCTAAACATTAGTTCCACTAATACCCTCTGAAATTTGAATTATCTACCAAATGCCCATTTGAACTTGATAGAATTCAAATTGTGAAGTGTTTGAATATATTTACAGCACATATGCAGTTTGAAATTCAAATTGAATTTGAATTTGCTAAAATTGGCTCATGTCAAGATCAACTCCAAATTGAGTGAAAATTGGTGTGTGAGCTCACAAAAATGTGCTGAGTGTGAATATGAATCCCACTTTTGAATTCATGGGATGAAAGGAGTTTGAATTTTAATTTGAGTTCAAACTAGCCTCTTTCCAATTATACCCAAAAATACCTCAAAAAGGTTTTGGATTTGGGTGAAATTTGGCATGAGCATTCCTAGCAAGGTGTAGGAGTTTTTCATATGCTCAGCCCCTATGTGATGCATGTGGGAAATACCACTTTTGCATTTTGTGAGTTCATCCTCTAATGACCATATTGATTGTGGTTACTTGCTCTTCAAATGTGTTCATAAGTTGTCCTCAAATGAGTTGTGTGTGGTGTGATGAACACTTTGGATGTGTGCAAAAACTTAGGCCCTTACAGCCGCCGCCACAGGAACACCTCCTCCAGCCACCACAGCCCGTCATTCCCCGAGCTGTGAATAGCAAAGAGGTTCGTCTAAGTCTCTTCTTCCATTACCACAAGCTCTGGCGGCGTGACATGAGCTGCCGTTGCCGGAATTTCATGATTTTGCGCCGGTGTACAAAATAGGCCACCGGACCACTTTGCAAAATTCGTGCTACACACCACACCACTCATCACCTAACTTAGAGAACTACTTCTAGACGTCCGTGCGAGTCTATAGGATCACAAACTTCGGAGAACCATCGGGTTTAGCCACTGTTCTCCGAGTTTTGCTAGTAATTCCGATTTCCGACCTAGGTCGCACGGTGACATACTAGTTGGGGCCGTTTCCGAGCTCATTTGAGTTCATGCCGACCTTCCCTAGGGTGCACTGAAGCTCTGTGACCTTTTGCTTAATCATTTCGGGTGCTAGGAAACCTGGCCGACACGGCTGAAGTTCTTCCGAAGCTGCCGCTCGTCGCCGGCCATGTTCCGGTTGTTTTCATGTCGAGCTAAGGCCAGCACCATGTTCCCCATGAGTAGGCAGAGGCAGCGAAAATATCAAAGTTTGGCGCACGGCAGAGCCCCTCCGGCGAGCATCCGGCGAGGGCGGCGGCGGCCGAGCACGGGATGGCGGGAGGTTGAAGAATACCCCAGCCCCACGCATCAGCGAGTAGATTTTTAAATCGGGGATCAGCTGCGGCTCCGGATAGGCTGTGGCTGCATGCGTAAGACTCAGTGGTCCTGTGTGGCAGCCGCTGAGGAGCCGACACGTAGCCCCAGTCCCATGCGCAGCAATTTAAACATTTTCCAAATTTCAGTTTCTATTTCAAACTTCAAACCCACATAACTTTGGTTAGGAAACTCCAAATTGAGTGAATCAAATTTTTTTGGATTCATCTCTCTGAGTAATTTCCAACAGATCAAGTTTCACTTCATGAAAACCTTTATTTCTCCAGAATTAATTCTTTAAATTTAAACTGTTTAGAATTTTAACTGGAGAACCCTTTAGTGGAAAGTTCTGGAATTTGTCCAGGATGTTCAGCATAATATTCCTGAGCTACCATAAAAATTTGAGATCCATTTGAGCTCATTTGATCCACCTAATGGTGTGATTAATGAAACTGTTCCAGAGAAAATGAAAAATGTCCAGAAACATTTTTCTGATTTTCCCTGAACTTGTTTAGCTCATATCTTTTGCTAGGAATCTTCAAATTAGTTGAAACCAATTCCATTAGAACTATCTAAAAATCTATTTTCCAGAAAGTCATGGCTTGCTCGGGACGATGGGACCGGTCCAACATTTGGCTGACGGATGAAAGGTAGTCGCGTACGACGTCCGTGATGGTTGCTGTAGGCAACATCGAGTACGGGCGTACGTGACGGGTTATTCGGGTAACCCTGCAGATGTAAATCGATTATAATCGCCGTCCCTCATGATCAGTGAGTACCACTTGTTCACTGTACCATGACATAGAATGAATAGGCTAGAGTCATGTTAAAAGTTCCTGATTGGAAGCTACACCTTGATTGCTAATGGTATGTGGTAGTTTAGAGCAAATTCAAGTTCTTTTAGACCCTGGGCAAAGCACATGAGCGAAATGCGTTTCTTGTTTGATTGTGGCCCTCTCATGTGTCTTAGCGTGAGGTTCTCCACAACATGCTGCTAAAACTTGAAAGTAAGGTTCAACTATTTAGGTGTGTCCTTTGCAACTTACATTCCCATTTACACTATAATCCAGCATGTAAAAGTTTCATGTATAGGAAAGATGGGTGAGTCTTGCTGAGCCATCGTGCTCACTGCTTTTGTTTGAAGCTTATGCAGGGTGTTATGAGGAGGAGACTGCCGAGGAGGAGACGGACCCCCAAGAGGGCAGCCCCGTCGAATGGGAGTCGTGCACGCCGCCGTGTTAGTGTGTGTGCGTGCTAGAGGGAACACGTTCACGGGCTGAACGTGAACTCTGTGCTTAGTCTACGCCCGTGAGTGTGGATTGAACATATTTTGTTGTAAACATGTCTATAAACTCTTTTATGTAATAAAACTTTGCTTTCGCTTCGTACTTTTTACATGTGTTATTCGGTGCTGTGCAACGCAGCACCCATCAGCGTGATCCGGGCTCGTCGAGGCCGGTTGGGCCCTCACAGCATGGTATCAGAGCTCGCTTGAGGTTTAACGCACTAAAAAGGTCATCTTTTTCAAAAACTCGGTGAGGAACGAGTTAGTATCCCATATAAGGATGTTATTAGTGTATAGCAAGTGGCAATTCTAACCTAATTTCTTATGTCGGAAAATCATGCATCTCGGGATGTCATATGTCTTGGGGGGTGCACGTATGCGCTGTCCACCAGTGCGCATAAGCTAAAGGGTGGAGCCTCACGGGTGGCGGGTAACCAGGCCAGCTTTAGTATCCTCTACGACTCTTCATGTTGTTTGGGGTATTCGAGAAACGCCCTTTCCTTGCATGCTACAGGCAAGTTTGGGAGACCCCGTCACGTGGTTAGTAACATGAACACGTAGCTCAAGGCGTGTTTGGCTTGAGAACAATCATGCGAGTGATGACGGACGCTTGTATGAACTGTATTGGGACTGGGTTCGGTGTGCAGCCGAGCCTGACGATTGTGTGATTTACTTGCAGGTAGTCTGACCACGAATCGGTAGACGAGTAGCACACGTGTGCGAAAGACGTTTAGTGCCACTGAACTAACGAAGCCGTAAATCCGGTAATAGGTTTTTCTTTGTGAGGAATGTAGTACCGACATGAAACTGGTGACGCTTCGATGTCACACCCCACTAAATGATCAACACCATTGTAAAACTTGAAGGTTCTGATCCAGAGCATTAAAACTTTGATATATCTTCTTTCCTTAATCAGGATGTTCAAAGTTAACAAGTTTTCAACTTATAGGATATTAAGGACAGAGTCCCCTGTTTTCAGCCGAAATAAGGCTGAAGTTAAATAGCGGTGAGTTCTTTCGAGGTTAGGGTCATATGATACATTTCTGGAAAGCTTTGGAAGATATTTACAACTTTTCTATTGATGTCCAGAGGTGTTTCCTCCCTTAAGCAGTCGAGAAATGCAGTAGAGTTGAAACTGTCCAGAACCAGGACAGCAGAAAAACCTCTGGACCTTTCTGTTTTTAAGCCATAACTTTATGTAGAAAAATCCCTAAGGAGCCTATGATAAATCGTTGGAAAGGTTATGAAATGTGCAACATTGTTGTAGTTAAAAGCTTGCTCGGATTCTTATTGTATTTGCATATACAACGGTGATAAATGTAGCCACATACAAAGGAGATGCTGGCAAATTTTATCCAGGAATTCTGTCAACTTTGGAAAATCATAACTTTTGATCCAGAGATTATCTTCTGACGGACCGAAATCCGCACGCCCAGGATCTCAGAGGGTGGTGCCGCATGATGCGACACCTGACAGCATACATCATAAGGCAAATATTTTATTACATAGAAAACAAATTGAATATGTACAAAGTAGTACAAACCTTCAGTTTACATTTATCTACAGAGTCTACAACAGCCGAAGCTAAATTTTTACAACTCACGCCCACCTAACTAGCAAAAGTCGGTTGTCCAGCCCTATGGACAACCCACACTAGCTCCACTTCTCAGCTCAGCGCGTCGTGTACGGCTCCCACTCAGCCATGATCCTTGACAGAGGGTAGCCCTTGCCGGTGGACTCGTACCCCGAGTCCGTGGGGTAGTCCTCACCTGCAAACACTCATAGCAGCAATCGTGAACACGATGGCTCAGCAAGTCTTAACTGACTTACCTATACATGAAACTCTACATGCAGTCCATAACCAACATGGGATGGTACATTGCAGCAAAGGACACACCTACAAGTTCATCCTTAATTCATCTTTTAACCACAAGTTAACCGTTCATGAATCTGAAATTTAGTAAGCGATATTTGGTGGCACAAATGTAGCAATACAATTTATACATATCAGCAGAATTGAATCACAATATTCCATATATTATCTACGTCATGACACAGTGAACAAGCGGTACTCATAACCTGCAGGGATACCCGAATAGCACGTCACGTACGCCCACCCGTGGAGCTGCACAGCACGCTGACTCGATGTCGTATGGGACAACCTTTCACCCAACAGCTCAAACTTCGAACTGGTCGCACCGAAACGAGCAGGAGGTTCCCTACACGGAGCATCTCTCCATGCCTGTTAGCAGATTTCCACCTGGCTGCCCTCAACCTACACCTATAAATCGGTGTGCTATGCCTCCACACCCGGAGGTTTAGGACACATCAGTTTATCGGACCCCATATATCCGATATGTCTTCGGTACATTCAAACTTCCTCAGCGGGGCCGCACACGGATCGGTTCTCAATCTACACGGACAGGGCTGCACCCACAAAACTTCCTCTTGCTGCGCCCTAGCCCCTGCTAGTCTCATTTTCTTACTAAAGTGATCTCACATCACTCGAACCAATCCCGTGTGTCCCAAAGCCTATACTCGCGAGTAGATTCCAACTACTCGACTTGTACTGAAGTCTATACACATTAAGCAGAGCATAAACTACTCGACGACTTAGACACTACCCTCACTCTTGTTGAAATGATCTGGTTATGCATTTGGGGTTTCATCCGTCCTACACCTAATGCACATACATACCTCAAACTAAATATGTATATGAAGCAGAACTTTAAAACTCGTTCAATGCAAACCGGGGATTGCCTTGTTGCTGCTGGTCAGTGGTTTGGGTCTCGTCCAGAAGTAGGAAGTCAAACACTTCCGGGGTCTCCTCGACTTCAGCGACTACACGTAAGCAAATTAACCGATATGTCAATTTATATGCAATGTGTTAAATTTAGTATGTAAAGACCATAACTCTAGCTAGACATCCCCTTTAGCTCTGAAATTTTTATAGTGTCTGGGTAAGGACTAACCAGAGACTTCACCAACTTTCATTTGAACCTAAGCTCATTTGAGCTCTACACAAATAAAAGTCTAATTGGTTATTACTAGAGCTTCTAAGGATTTCCAGGGATTTTCATAGATCAAACCATTACTTTATGGAAACTAGAGTTTGAGGTGGTTCTAATAGAATTGGTTTCATGTCATTTGAAGAATCCTAGAGGAAGTTATGCCCTAAACAAGATTTGAGAAAATCTGAAAAATGTTTCTGTACATTTTTCATTTTCTCAGGGCACTTCACTTAATCACACCATTAGGGAGGCTAAATTAACTTGGATGGATCTGAAATTTTTCCTGTTACTCAACTATTTTAAAATGAACATCCTAGCCAAATTTCAGAATTTTCCATAAAAGAATTCTCAAGATAAAATTCCCAACAGTTTAAACTTTAGGGAATTAATTCTGGAAATTAATAAGTTTCATGAGCTTAAACTTGTTTTGCTTGAAAGTACTCTAAAAGGTGAATCATTTGTTCACTTAATTTGGATCTCCCAAGCAAAAGTTATGGCTAGTTGAGGTTGGAACCAAATTCTGAAATTCAAAGAAATGTTTAAACCCTACACGTGGGCCCCATCCATGCCTTTCTTCATCCCCGCGCGCGCCCGAGCTCCGCGGCGGCGATCTCTGGCAAGGTCTGCCGGAAGGGCTTTCCCTGCCTCCTCTAGGGCCACAGCTCGCCGCCTCTACCTTTTAGGACACGAGGAACTCATCCCCGGTGTCGGCCGAAGCTCTAGGTGGCCGGAAACCGGTCGGCGACGAGCTACAGCTACGGATCAACTCCGGCGACGTCGCCTGCTCGCTACAGAGGCTCATTCCGAGTAACTCTTGGACATACATATCCGTGGTTACCTTCTAAGCATGGACATGGTGCTGGATCCCCGTGAAAAAGGCCAGAGATGGGAGCTCACCGTCGACCTAGGTCACATAGCGGCGGCGGCTCGAGAAACTCGAATAGCAGCGCCAAAACTCGATGGTTTCTATTGATTTTTGATCCAAGGTGGCCGTGACATGTAGAACATGTGGTTAGCTTGGCATACGTGGTAGTGAGCTAATCCCCGTGAATTTTGGAATTTGGAGCAGCTCGGTTCTATGAACACCGAAACTTAACCGGGGAAACTCTCCCACGATTATGCATGAAACGACGAGCGGTTCGGACTGGAATGACATGCACCTTAGGGCGGTGGTTTCTTGTGTTGATCGTCGGGGACGATGAGCCTTGTGTTGCCCGGGCGCCGGTGAGCAGAGAGGGTCGGCCGGCGGCTGCGTTTGCGTCGGTTGTGAGCGAGAGGACGGTGAAGAGTCGAAGAAATGGTTCACGTGGGCAGTAGAACGGCTGAGCATGAGGTGGCGCCTCCACCGCTGCTCAGTAGCCGCTGCAGCTCGCGCTGGCTTGGTTCGGCAGCAACCCGAAGAACAGAGGCGGTTCCCTCTCTTGATCAGGCTGACTTGTGGGCCCTCTCTCCCCTTCTCTCAATTTCATTTGTTGCTGCAAATATCCCATCTACTCACACTTAAATGGTAACCTTAGCCACCAAGTCAGTGAGTAAATTTGAATTCACCAAACTGAAATTGGTTTGGCTACATTTGGTTCACATTTGAATTTGAAAATTCAAATTCAGTTTGAATTGTTCCAAATATAGCTCCCGACAAGATGAACTCCGATGAGGATGAAAAGTGGTGGACTAACTCAGAAAAATGTGCTAAGTTTAAATGTGAAGTCATCTTTTTAATCCAAGTAATGAAAGTAGCTGCAATTTGAATTTACATTCAAATTAGCCCTTTTTACAAATGTCTCCAAAAGTGCCTCAAACTGATTTGAATTTGCATGAGACTTGGCATGAGCACCCCTAAGAATGTTTAGGGCCTAATGGTAAACTCATCCCCTCATGTTTATGTGTGTGAGCTCTACTTTTTGGAGTGATGGGTTTTTCCTCTAATCACCCTCTTGATGGTGTTTACTTGCTCTTCACAAATGTTCATGAGCTATCCACCAAACGAGGTGTGGTATGGTGATGTGATGAACATTTTTGCAAGTAAATTCTTGGGCTTTTACATCCCTCCCCCCTTAAAATAATCTCGTCCCGAGATTATAAAAGAAGAGACAACGATGTAAGAGGAAATTACCTGTGATGAGACGCCATGAAATCCGGGTAGTTTGAGCGAAGGAAATCCTCGCTCTCCCACGTTGCTTCTTCAGCGGTGTGGTTGCTCCACAGTATCTTGTAGAACCACAGTGTTTGGTTACGCGTGGTCCGAGCCTTCTCATCAATAATCGCCACCGGATAT
The DNA here is from genome assembly GCA_030760725.1 of Neostapfia colusana. Classification (NCBI taxonomy): domain Eukaryota; kingdom Viridiplantae; phylum Streptophyta; class Magnoliopsida; order Poales; family Poaceae; genus Neostapfia; species Neostapfia colusana. Next base: position 24,594,457 of record JASWHV010000012.1, on the reverse strand, counting down.
TCAGCATACGTCAAATCCGGTTGCAGCTAGCCAATGTCTTCAGTGGGAACAGCAGCCGTATACTTCATATATTCCGTAGTTGTGAAACATGGAAAACGTCGTGAACACCAGCGAGAGATGCCGGTAGCTCCAGTCTATACGCCACTGGTTCACACTTCTCGGTGATAGCATAGGGTCCAATAAATCGGGGAGCGAGCTTCCCCTTCACGCCGAATCGGTGCACGCCTTTCATCAGAGATACACGGAGGTACACGTGTTCCCCGACATCGAAGTGTAGCGGCCTACGCCTCTTATCAGCATAACTTTTCTGTCGGGATTGAGCGGCCTTCAAGTTTTCTTGAATCATCCAAACGCGCTATTCGGTGTTGTTCACCAAATCAATCCTGAATGTGACCCTTTCACCGGACTCGCACCAGTTCAATGGGGTGCGGCACTTGCGACCATGAGAGCCTCATATGGTGCCATCTTGATACTCGCTTGATAGCCATTGTTGTACGAGAATTCCCAATGGTAGATGATCATCCCAATTTCTACCGTGGTGGATGGCACACGCTCTCAACATGTCCTCTAATACTTGATTCACCCTCTCAGTTTGCCCATTTGTCTGAGGGTGATAGGCGGAGCTTCTAATCAGTTTGGTACCCAATGCAGCAGGCAACTGCTCCCAGAAACGAGCCATGAACAGTGCCCCTCGATCTGAGATTATAGTCTTGGGTACTCCATGCAAACACAAGATTCTTGCAATGTACAACTCCGCATACTTGCTGGCATGGTAGTTGGTATGCACCGGAATGAAGTGAGCTGACTTGGTTTACAGGTCAACGATTACCCAAATGGAATCATGCTTGTTATAAGTCATGGGTAATCCCACAATGAAATCCATGCTCACATCTTCCCACTTCCATGCTGGAATTTCCAGGGATTGCAACAGCCCTGTTTTTCTCAAGTGATCTGCCTTCACTCGTCTACACGTATCACATTCGGATACGTATTTGGCGATTTCCTGCTTCATCTGTGTCCACCAAAATTTACTCTTCAAGTTTTGGTACATTTTGTTGCTGCCCGGATGAGCGGAGAACTTAGACAAGTGAGATTCATCAAGGATCTTCTTTTTCAGCTCCATGTTCCGGAGTACGACTATGCGGTCATTGAACCATAGCGTCCCCTCATCATCCTTCCGGAAACATTTGATGTCCCTGCTGTCTATCCGTTCCCGGAGATGTGCCATACCCTTGTCACTCTTTTGAGCTGCAATGATATCTTCCCTAATAGTAGGGATGAGAGCAAGGTTGTAGAGCAATCCATATGGAACCAAGTATAAACTCGGCTCTTCCTCTTCCATCGGTGTAATGGTAAGGTTATGGACATGTGATTTTCGACTCAGTGCGTCGGCAACCACATTCGCCTTGCCGGGGTGGTAATGAATCTCAATCTCATAGTCTTTGATTAATTCTAACCACCTCCTTTGCCTCATATTCAGCTCCTTCTAGGTGAATATATACTTTAAGCTCTTGTGGTCGGTGTAGAGATGCACCAAATTCCCCAGGAGATAGTGCCTCCACATTTTCAGCACCAAAACCACAGCAGCGAGCTCAAGATCATGAGTCGGATAGTGCTGCTCATGTTTTTGAAGTTGGCGTGAGCCATACACGACCACACGTCCTTCCTGCATCAACACGCAGCCAAGCCCGATACCGGGCGCATCACAATACACGTCGAAGGGCTTGGTCGTGTCCGGTTGAGCTAAGACCGGGGCTGTTGTGAGATGCTTCACCAATGCTTGGAACGCTCCTTCACACGCTGAGTTACAAACATATCTTGTCCCCTTCTTTAATAGTTCAGTCATCGGCTTAGCAAGCTTGGAGAAGCTCGGGATGAATCTTCGATAATATCCCGCTAAACCGAGGAAGCTTCTGACTTCATGGACAGAAGTGGGGCCTTTCCATTTCAGCACTTGTTCAATTTTGCTTGGGTCAACCGCAATGCCTTCCGCTGAGATGATATGTCCCAAAAATGGCACTTTGCTGATCCAAAACTCGCATTTGCTGAACTTGGCATAAAGCTGATGGTCTCGCAGTCGTTGAAGGACGATTCCCAAGTGTTCGGCGTGTTCTACTTCTGACTTGGAGTAAACCAAGATATCATCAATGAACACCACAACGAACTTGTCCAGCTCCGGAATGAACACCGAGTTCATAAGATACATGAAATGTGCCGGAGCGTTGGTGGGACCAAAAGACATGACGAGATATTCATATAGGCCATATCGTGTCGAGAATGCCGTCTTCGGGATATCCTCCGCCCGGACTTTTATTTGATGATACCCGGAGCGAAGGTCCATCTTGGAGAACACACTTGCACCCACAAGCTGATCAAACAGTATGTCAATGCGGGGCAGTGGTTATTTGTTCTTGATGGTGACGGTGTTGAGCGGCCGGTAATCCACACACAGCCTCAAGGATTCATCTTTCTTCTTGACGAACAGCGCCGAGCATCCCCAAGGCGAGGAACTCGGCCTAATGAAACCCTTGCTCAACAAATCATTGAGCTGTTCTTTCAACTCAGCCAGCTCGTTTGGAGCCATTTTGTATGGTCTCCGTGATATGGAGTAGTCCCGGGTGCAAGTTCAATCTTGAAATCAACATCCCGTTCAGGTGGCATGTCCGGGAGATCATCCGGAAACACGTCGGGGTACTCTCGGACTACGGGGATGTCCTCTAACTTGTAAGCTTCAGTGTTATAGGCTGCGGAAACTTCCGGGACAGGGTTATCTAACACCATTGAATGCGGACGGTGGAATGGAGAATTCAAATGAACCGTCCGTGATAGAGCTTCCAGGACAGCGCCATGGTAGCGTAACCATGACATCCCTAAGACTGCATCAATCTTCTGTCCCATAAGGATTATCAAGGTGGTGAGATATATCTTCCCACCTAAGCACAGTGGTGCTTTTGGAATCATCATATTTGCTGAAATCTTCACTTCCAGTGAGCATATCATATATGAGCACTCGGTTGGAAAGACTTGCAGTTGATGCCTAGCCACATAGGATGCACTTATGAAACTGTGGGTTGCACCCGAATCAAATAATATGATGATTTCTTGATCGTTGAGAGTGAACGTACCTGCCAACACGTTTTCTCCCTCCAGGGTGTCCTCATTGTCGAGGTTGCGAACGCCCCTGGTTCGCTGACCTTCCTTCTTGACCGGAGGTCAGCCTCGAGCACCGCCCTGATATTGGGCTTGCCCGCTGCTTTGCTGCCCCTGAGGACAGTCCTTCGAGAAATGACCCGCCTGGCCACATGTGTAGCAGGTGTAGCGAGGCGGTCATCCGCTGATCGGCGGACGGAAGCCCGGGGCGCGTTGTGGTGGTGGAAACGCCCAGGGTACCAATTGCTGCTGCTGCTTTTGTGGTCGCAGTGGTGGCATCGGCGGTCGGAATGGGGGTGGCTGAAAAGAACGACCCCCAAACTGCTTAGGTCACGCCAGTGGATGCCACTGCTGACCGGATGGTGTCCGATACACCATGCTATATTTTTGAGGAGCTCCATCCCCGCTGCTTGGTGGAACGCTTCGCTTTCGTTGCTCAGCCGCCAGTTCCTGCTGAGCATCCTCTTGCATAATCGCAGCGTTGACAAGGTTGTTGAAAGTGTCGCGATTGCATTGTACGAGATGTGTCTTCATCTCAGGATTTAACCCCCGATAGAACTGCTCTCGCTTCCTCTCCTCGGTGGAGACATAATCCGACGCATACTGTGCCAGATGGTTGAAAGCACGAGAGTAGTCGTGGTCACTCCTCCCGCCCTGCTTCAGCTCCAAGAATTCTTGGACCTTCCTCTTCATTATCCCGGGAGGGATACGATAGGCGCAGAACGCCTCCCAGAATTCTTCTCATTCCACGGCTTGGCCAGCAGGCAGTGAGGCGACATAGTTCACCCACCATGCACCGGCGGCACCGTGAAGCTGCTGAGCCGTGAAGAGAGTCTTCTGCCGCTCCGTGCATTGGAGCAGCCTGAACTTGGACTCGATCGTCCTTAGCCAGTTGTCTGCCTCCAGTGGTTCTGCTGCTTTGGTGAACACCGGAGGATGCGTACTCCTGAAATTCAAGTACGTCGTAGTGTGTGGCTCACGAGGCCCCCTCTCTTGATGCCCCCCAGCCTGGGACGTATTTTGCACAATCGTGCGGAGCAGATCGGTCTGCTCCTCACGATTGCCCACCAGCGCCGTGATCACATCCGCTAGTGTAAGTGGAGGCGGCGGTGGTGGTTGCTGCTGCGGGGTGTTGTCGTAGGCAGGTGGCTGGGAGTCATCACCCCCCCTGCTGACTAGAGCCCCCGACTTCATGCGTGGCCCGAGTACGAACCATCTGCAACCATACGACAATAAAATCAGTCCCACAGCATACTCCATGCAGTCCAATAAAATAGGCGTAAACATAATGACAGTAAACATGCGATACATCTCGTAAATAGATAATATAATAACTTTGCACAAGCTACACTATTACCAGACCAAATACAAACTAGTTAAATCTAACTTGATGGACTTCCTATTTGGAAGTTCACCTCAACTAGATTTGGTCACTACGAGACGTTAATATCGCTTTGTTATCACGTATACTACCCTTTATATTCAATATGACACAAACATGGTATCTAGCAAAGGAAACTTGAGTAGGAAATATACTCAAATCTTTCACTAGTTGAATATAACCCCTCATGAGTATGTTCTACCCCATTGGAAATAATCAAACCCCTTAGGGTACAACAATCTCTCAAATGAGTTCAACTGTCCATTCCTCTGCCCAGAATGACCAGTTTCTACATATCCCAGATTTTGACCTGTTACTTGGCATTTTCATGACTCAAGTTGAATATAAAAGTTAAATTTAACTTTAGTGGCTTTCCATTGAGTATTTATTTGCCCCCAGATAAGCTCTGGTTAAAAAGTTATGATAATTCAAAGTCAACAGAGTTTCTGGAAGAATTTCAACAGCACCTCCTTTGGAAGTTGCTGTTTTCAACTCTAAATTCCACTGAATTCCGTGTTGCAATTGCAGAAACTTTGAATTACAAAGATTTAACACATCTCCTAACCTTTACAAAAATGGATCATATGGAAATTTCAGATTTTTCTACAGGAAGTTATACTTGAAAAACAGAACAGTCCAGAGAGTTTTTGAATCTGTCCTGGTTCTGGACAGTTTACAATCATCTGGAATTTCAACCAGTTTAAGTTGTGATTCTGCTCTGGAAGTCTACAACAAAGTTGCAGAGCACTTAAACTCCTTTCCAGAACCATATCCCACACCCCCCATTGGCTAAATAATCTGTGAGTTATGCTCTGTTAAAGTTCAGCAAACTTGCTGCCAAAACAGAGCACTTTGTTTTCCATCCCTTTGAGCTAAACTAATCAATTGTTGAATTTTTTTACCCAGCCAGGGTCCTAAATATTGGAACTTGGTTATCTTAGTTCCTTATCACCATTATTTTTAATGCAAATTCTTATTACATGTCGGTACTACGTTCCTCACAAAAGGAAAATCCTAACCGGACTATACCGGCATATACGTCTCCATTGTGGCACTAAACGGTCTCTCACACACGTGTACTACACAGGATACATACGTGGTTAGTACCTGCAGAAGAACACTCAATAGTGATGCACTCAAAGGTTGTTGTCATTTCAGGCAGGTCCATATTTGAAAGTAAATACATGCGCCCGTATCATTGCCATACGGCCGTCCTTGAGTTAAGCCACGTCTCAAGGTACGTGATTGTGTTTTCACACCACACGACGGGGAACCCGAGTAGAGCGCGAACGGGTCGTCACGGTTGGGAATTTTATCAACCCAACAGATACAACCTACTGCCCTGCAGGGCACGCCGATGGCAAGCGTTGCGTATGTCCTCCTAGGCTATTTTCAGAAGAACACACTATCGTGTTACCGACCACACGATGGGGTTTCCACTTTCTTGCCTAATGCACGCCAGGGACCAGCGTTTCATATGAACTCAGGAACATGAAGAGTTCAAGAGTTTCATATTGACGTCTCACACCAAGCTGTGAGACCTATCCCTGAACCACTTTCCTTGTCAGGGGTGTAAGTGCATCTAGGTATCTCCGTGGGTTTTGGATAATTGATGACGATGATTAAGAGACTAATGAGCAGAGATGATCATAAGCACAGGATATTTCCAAGGTGGACACCTAAACTCTCAAAAAGGAAAAGGCTGAAGAACGACGTCGAAGACTCGAAGAGTAGAAATTAGGGTTTTATTTGAGTCTTTAGTTGGCTAGCCGTGTTAGAGTGAGTGTGTGTGTCAAGTGCATTGAGATCATAGAAGAGAGCTCAAAGCGTTAGAAGTGTTGAATCCTTAGTAAAGAGTGCTAGTGAGGTAAATTCGAGTAGGCCGGACTTGTCCGGGCCAGAGGCCGGACTAGTACGGAGTCCTATGGCTTAGTCCGTTTTGGGGCGGACTAAGAGCTCCTGACTGAGTTCGGACTTGTCCATTTAGGGACGGACTAGTCCGGTTGTCTCTTGGTGAGAGTGTTTCGGGACTAAGTCCTGGTAGACCGTACTTGTCCGCCGCAGTGGCCGGACTAGTCCGGGCTAGCCAGACTTGTTTGTTTTCACACGGACCAAGAGGTCCTGTGTGAGTTTGGGCTAGTCCGTTCTGAGGTGGACTAGTCCTTATGGTTGTGAGATGAGAGCTCCCACGGCTAAGTCTTGGTGGACCGGACTTGTCCGCCTTAGTGGTCGGACTAGTCCGGGTCCTCCAGACTTGTCCGTTCTCACCCGGACAAAGAGTTCCTGTGTGAGATCGGACTAGTCCATTGTGAGGCGGACTAGTCTGGAGATTTGTGAGCGTTTGAAATTTGAACGTTGGGGAGTAGGTGGCTTTGTGACGTCAGTGGTCCCCGCAAACCGGACTAGTCCGGGGTCCTGACCGGACTAGTCCGGACTTTAGTTGGTGGCAACGGTTGGCTGTCGGGACCTCTGTAAAAGGAGGTGTCCCGACTTCATTTGAAGGACACTGGAACCCTAGCGCCGCCACAGCCACCCTAGAGCCTTTCTAAGACTTCTCTCTTGCCTACTCACCCTCTAGAACTAATTCTTGAGTGGATTTGGGTGTGTGAGGAGAGGAGAAGGAAGAACTTTGTGTTTTGGCTCTTGGAGTGATCTCGTGCACTTGGTGTGAGTCTTTGTGACCTGTGGCTTGTGAGATTCGTGAAGTTTGTGGACGTGTTCAAGTGGGAGCCTGAGATTGTGAGCAGTCCCAAAGATCTTGTAAGTTCACCCTTGAGATAGTGGAAGAATCGGGTTGGCCTTAGTGGTGACTTGGTGAGGAAAGGGTTGTTAAACCCGGTCCTTTGTGGACTCCTCAACAGGGACGTAGATTCCTGAGTGGAATCGAACCTCGGGCAAAAATCTCCGTGTCTCTCTTGCATTTACATTTCATCGATCGTTAAAATTACTTAGGGTTCGTTTTGCTCATTTCGCTCTTCTAGTGTTCCTCGTTACAGTCTTGCAATCCACTTGCTATATCTTGTCATACTTGTCATATTAGATTGCTAGATAGTTTATCCGCATTTCGTTGAGTTAAAATCTGAAGAAAAACCCATAAAAATCAAGTTTTTAGGTTTTTCCAGCAGTCCATCCGGACTAGTCCGCCCCTGAGCCAGACAAGTCCGGCCCCTATGTTCTGATCTCGTTTAATTAGGTCATTTCAGGTAGTTTATCCTTTTCAACCCCCCCCCCTAGGCAACTTTCAATTGGTATCAGAGCAGGTCTCTCCATAAAGAGTCTAACCACTCGGAGAGAAGATGGCCGGAGTGGATGTATACGAGATTCCGTCGACGTCGCAAGGAGACAACACACATGACAAGAAGAAGAACGCGGATGTGCTGCAAGACCATACGAGTGACAATGAAGAAGTTCGCCAGCTCAAGGCGTGACTTCGCGAAAAGATAGGTTACTCATGCAAATAGGAGAAAAGAAGACGAAGGATCAAGAAAGGAGTGGTCAACCGGACTACTCCCAATATCCTTTCAACTATGAGCGATTAACCTCTAACAACCATTACTTGTCTATTCCTCTTGGCAAACCTCCTCAATTCGATGGAAATGACTACTCCATGTGGAAGCATAATATGAAGATGCATCTAATCTCCTTAAACCCTAGCTTATGGCAAATTGTCCAAACAGGTGTCCATCTTCCAAGGAGTGAAGAAGACGTTACTCCAGAGCAAGTCATCCTACTTCATCGCAATGCTCAAGCAGTTGGAGTCATCACCTCATCCTTGACTTGAGATGAGTTCAACCGAGTCGATGCATTGGAGGTGGCCAAAGACATATGGCGCACACTCAAGACGGTGCATGAAGGCAACCAAGTCATTAGGGAGGCCAAGATCGAGATGATCGAAGGAGAGATTGGGAGGTTCACCATCATGGATGGTGAGTCCCCTCAAGACATGTACAACCGTCTCAAGGTCCTCGTCAACAAGATCCGATCCTATGGATGCACCTGGTGGACGGATCATGAGGTGGTGAAGAGGATGGTTCGGGCATTCATGCCTCGAAACATTGCTCTTTGCTCCATGATCCGTGAGAGTCCGGGATATGCTCAAATGACCCGTAGGAAGTGCTTGGAAGGATCATCAACAATGAGATGATGGAGAAGGAAGCCATGTTCTACAATGACCTCCAAAGGCTCACCTCCTCCAAGAAGAAAGATGTTGCTTTCAAAGCAACATCCTCATCACAAGACCTCGAAGCAAGTGACGATGAGAGTCTCGACACCGATAAAGAAGAGGCGCTCTTCATCAACAAATTCAAGAGGGTGATGAGAAGGAGGAAGGGGAGCTACCACTATGAGAATAAGAACAAGGAAATGTCTAAGCCCAAGACGAAAAGAGCATGCTACAATTGTGGTGAATATGGACACTTTATTGTGGATTATCCATATGATGAGAGCAAGAAGAAGAGGGATGGCAAGCCCCAAGAGAAGAAGTTCTTCAAGAAGAAGAAGCCATCAGGACATGCTCACCTTGGGAAGAAATGGGACTCAAACGAAGACTCATCCTCCGAGGATGAAGAGAAAGTGGCAACACTTGCCATTTGAAGGGGCAAGCTCTTCCCCAACCTTGAAGACTTCAAATCTACATGTCTCATGGCTAAGGAGGGAACAAGAAAGGTTAAATCTAAACCATCCTCCTCTACTTCTTCACTTGATAACTTCGACAGTATTAGTGAAAATGAATCCATGCTCAAGGATCTAAACAGGAGCACCTTGAAAAAGATGAGCTTATTGTCGGAAGAAATATTTGAGAAGGAGGAACTCATCAACCGTCAAGAAGACATGCTCATCCTTGAAAAGGAGAGATGTCATGAGCTTGAAGAGCTCCTTGAGGTTGAAAGGGAAAGAAGCAAGGCACTTGAGCATGAACTCGCTTTGAGCAAGGAAACTTGCTCAAATTTTGATGACACAACTATTGTGCTCAAGGATGAAATTGTTAACTTGACAAAAGTTAACAAGATCCTTGAAACACAAGTTAAGTCTCTCAAGATCAATGCACCTTCTTCCTCTATGATTCCACCCTCCTCAAAGAAATCTTCCGAAGCAACTCAAACTTGCAAGTGCTCAAACTTAATCCTAAAACTTAAGGATGAACTCAAGTTGGCACAAAACAAGCAATCATCGAAAGGTGGGATCTTTGACAAGGAGAAATTGGCATATGCACGCAGTGCAGATACCAATGTAAGACCTCCACATGTCAATGATGGTCTTGGCTATTCTTGGGAGTGAAAGCTACATGTAAAACTCCCAAGAATGGGAAAGACTTGATTGTTTTTTCAAGGAGGTTCATCCAACAAAGATAATGGAAAGAACATTGCAAACTCATCTAACATGCCTAAAAATGAACCTCATCCTTTGTTCCATGACTTTGATGTTTCATATGTTTTATTGAGGAACAAATTTGGAAAGACCTATGCTAGGTATGTTGGGCCACTCCGCAAGAGTACAAAACCTTGTGTGTGGGTGCCCAAGTGCCTCTTGACTAACATGAAAGGACCCAACTCCGTTTGGGCCTAAAGATAAGACATAACTCTATTTTGTAGGCATACTCCTCCGGTGGATCAAAATGGGTGCTCGACAGTGGATGCACAAACCATATGACCGGAGAGACAAGGATGTTTGTAGAGTATGAGAAAAATGAAGATCCAAGCGAAGGAATATACTTTGGGGACAATAGCCAAGGGGAAGTCCTTGGGACCGGTAAAATCGCTATTTCTCCCCATCATACTCCTTCCAATGTTTTGCATGTTGAGTCCCTTGATTATAACATTCTATCCATATCCCAACTATGTGATAAAGGTTATAACTGTGTTTTCACTAACGAGGGTGTGACTGTCTTAAGAAGAAGCAATGACTCAATCGCCTTTAAGGGCGTGCTCAAGGGAAAGCTTTACCTTGTGGATTTCACCACGGATAAAGCTCAACTTGACATGTGCTTAATGGCGAAGACCAACATGGGATGGCTTTGACATAGACGGATAGCCCATGTTGGGATGAGAAATTTGCAAAAATTTCTTAAGGGAGAACACATTCGAGGCTTGAAAAATGTTGTTTTTGATAAGGACACGCCATGTAGTGCTTGTCAGGCCAGAAAGCACGTTGGAGCTCAGCATCCATTCAAAAATGTCATGACGACTACAAGACCCTTGGAGCTACTTCACATGGACCTCTTCGGTCTAATCGCCTACATAAGCATCGGCGGTAACAAATATGGTCTTGTAGTTGTAGATGATTATTCTCGCTTCACTTGGGTGTTCTTTTTGCATGACAAAGACAAAACTCAAGGTGTGCTTAAGAAATTCTTGAGGAGAGCTCAAAACGAGTTCTCCTTAAGAATCAAGAACATAAGGAGCGATAATGCCACCGAGTTCACGAATACTCAAGTGGAAGAATACTTGGATGAAGAAGGCATCAAGCATGAGTTTTCAGTCCCCTACTCCCCTCAACAAAACGGGGTTGCTGAAAGGAAGAATAGGACTCTTATTGAGATGGCAAGAACCATGATTGATGAGTACAAGACGTCAGACCGGTTTTGGGCGGAAGCGGTTAACACCGCTTGCCATGCCATAAACCGGTTGTACCTTCATAGAGTTTTGAAGAAGACGTCTTACGAACTTTTAACCGGTAACAAACCCAACATCTCTTACTTTCGTGTCTTTGGGAGAAAGTGCTATATTCTCAACAAGAAGCCTAGGACTTTGAAGTTTGCTTCAAAGTCCGATGAAGGTTTCTTGCTTGGTTATGAATCAAACACCTACGCCTATCGTGTTTTCAACAAATCCTCCGGAATTGTTGAAATAGCGAGAGATGTAGTGTTTGATGAGACTAATGGCTCCCAAGTGGAGCAAGTTGATCAAAGTGTGCTAGATAGAGAAGAGGCTCCACAAGAAGCACTTAATAGGATGGCACTTGGAGACATTTTCCCTCAAGAACATCCTCAAGACTCAAATGATCATCCAACAAACGAAGATACGTCTCCTTCCCACGATCAAGCTCAAGATGAGCAAGGACAACCTCAACAAGATCAAAACGATCAAAGTCAAGAAGGAGGATTGGATCAAGGGGGAGACAAAGAAAGGAACGACGATGAAGATGAAGATCAAAGAGTCCAACCACCTCATCCAAGAGTGCACCAAAGTGTTCAACGGGATCATCCTGTTGACAACATATTAGGAGACATCTCCAAAGGGGTAACAACTCGTTTTCAAATGGCTAACTTTTGTGAACATTACTCTTTTGTTTCCTCTTTGGAGCCTCGCAAGGTAGAAGAAGCACTACAAGATTTGGATTGGGTGGTGGCCATGCACGAGGAACTCAACAATTGTGAAAGAAATCAAGTATGGGAACTCATAAAGTGACCCAACGCAAATGTTGTGGGAACCAAGTAGGTATTCCGCAACAAGCAAGACGAGTATGGAGTTGTAACAAGAAACAAGGCAAGACTTGTTGCAAAGGGATATGCACAAGTTGAAGGTTTGGATTTTGATGAAACTTTTGCTCCCGTAGCTAGGCTTGAATCGTATCTTGCTTGCCTTTGCTACTCACCGTTATTTCAAGCTATACCAAATGGATGTGAAAAGCGCTTTCCTCAACGGCCCGATCAAGGAGAGAGTGTACGTGGAGCAACCACCCGGATTTGAGGATGATAAGTATCCTAACCATGTCTTTAAACTTCGGAAAGCCCTCTATGGCCTCAAACAAGCTCCTAGAGCTTGGTATGAGTGTCTTAGAGACTTTCTCATTAAAAATGGTTTTAGGATAGGGAAGGCCGACTATACACTCTTCACTAAGCATTTTAACGATGATTTATTTGTGTGCCAAATATATGTCGATGACATTATATTTGGTTCTACTAACAAAGCTTTTTGTGATGAGTTTTCAAAGATAATGACCGAAAGGTTTGAGATGTCAATGATGGAGGAATTAAAGTTCTTCCTAGGATTCCAAGTCAAACAACTCAAGGAAGGAACGTTCATAAGTCAAACCAAGTATACTCAAGACATACTCAAGAGGTTCGACATGGACAAAGCCAAACCCATCAAGACTCCAATGGGAACCAACGGACACCTTGACCTCAATGAAGATGGTCCAAGTGTGGACCAAAAGGTATTTCGTTCCATGATAGGTTCCTTGCTTTATCTTTGTGCATCTAGGCCCTACATAATGCTTAGTGTGTGTATGTGTGCACGGTTCCAAGGCGCTCCTAAGGAGTGTCACTTGACAGCCGTTAAGAGGATTCTTAGATATTTGGTTCATACTCCTAACAAAGAAACAAAACTCTATTGCCTTATTCACAGCCAAAGCGGAGTACGTCGCAGCCGGGAGTTGTTGTGCACAACTCCTATGGATGCGATAAACTCTTAGGGACTATGGTTACACTTTGAGCCATATTCCACTCCTATGTGACAATGAGAGTGCCATCAAGATTGCTCACAATCCCGTGGATCATTCTAGAACCAAATACATTGATATCCGTCACCATTTCCTGCGAGATCACTCTATCAAGGGAGATATCATTATCTCTCATGTTAGGAGTGAGAAGAAATTGGCGGATATCTTCACCAAACCCCTTGATGAGAAACGTTTTTGTGACCTAAGGAGTGAACTAAATATCCTAGATTTTCAAAACGTTGCTTGAGCCGTGCAAATCTGTTTGTTACTTGTATATAAACTTCAATAATCGCATGCTTTCAAAATTCTACCCTAATCTCTCTTACTCTATGAAAACTATGTTCAAAAGGATTCTTTGTCAAATATGGTCATTGTTTGTTTGGTGTATGCTTACTGACCATGTTTGTCAAAGATATTTGCAAAAACTTGTCCAAAAAGGATCATATTCTTGAGCTAAAATTCAAATTATATGAAATTTCAGCTAATAGCCGGACTAGTCCACCAAATGGGCCAGACAAGTCCAGGCTGTCTAGGTCGGACATCTCAGAGGACAAGTCCAAACCGGACTAGTCCGCCTGGGAGGCCGCACAAGTCCGGCACCGGAGAAGACCGGCTCTGGTCCGTCGACCGGACTTGTCCGTGCATCAGGCCGGACTAGTCCGGCCCCTGGGGACTTAACCTCCCAGGAGCGGCCAGACCACCCCTCTCTCTTCACTCTCAACTCTCTCTCTCTCTCTAGCGGGAACCGCCCCTCTACTGGCAATTTTCGCTTTTCTCCACCAAAAACCTCTTCCAATCCACGGATTGGAGTCCTAAGGAGTGCGGGAATCCTTCCCCGTGCTTTGTTGCTCGAGTTTCGCCTCCGATTTCATTGCATTTGGAGATTTGAAGAGGTATTCTTCACCTACCCAAAATTCTCTCTTTTTCTTCAGTCTTAGGTCTTTTGCTAGAAACCTCTTCACAAATGTTGTTCCTCATGTCATTGTGATCGTAGCCTAGGAGTATTGCGACTTGATTCAAAGTATTTTGTGAAAAATTGTTAGGGTAAGGGTTCTTCCTGTGTAACCCGGACTAGTCCGGCTTCTAGGTGGACAAGTCCGTTCTCAGGCGGACTAGTCTGGCCCCTTAACGGACAAGTCCGGTTTACACACGACAAACCCCAACTTTAGCCATTTTTAGTGAATTCTTTCGCAATATTCCACTTCCTTGACCTCTTATCTCTTGTTTCTCAGGCGATATGTCGGACTCCGACCACGGCTCCCCTCTTGCAAATCCTGCGGCCGAGGAGGCTCGACAAGCCCTCCATCGGCGCATTGCCGAAGAGAGGGCGGCAAAGGAAGCTCAAGCGGCTAAGGATGCCGTCATTCGAGAGGCAAGGACAAAGAAAAAACATGATCTCGAAGAGCAGGCACATATTGCCAAAGCCGTTGAAGAATCCTTGGCGGATCAACGGAAGAAGAAAAGGGTCGAACATGAAGCCCATAACTCCCAGACTGCTAATGCCTTAGAGCCCAAGAGGAAGAAGCTGGTCACTTTGGGAGAAAAAGAGTGGGCCAAAGAGAAGGAGAAAGAACCCGAGGGTAGGGCTCTCCGTGACCCGAGGAAAGGCAAGGTTCCACTTCCTGAGGAGCCCAAGAAGAAAAAGGAAACTGTCAAGGCACCGGCAAAGAGGGCAGGATGCATTGTAATCAAGAAGAAGGGGCAACCGAAGCCCATCGGTCCTCTGAAGATGGTTTCCCCTGCTAGAGATCCAAATTGGCAGCCCAACACTGCAGCATATGTGTTCAAAGGAAAGGGTGCTGAGAAGGCGAAGGATAAGGATGGACAAAGTCTATGATTATGAGAAGCACACAGCCGACCCTAGGTTTTGGTGTGACTTTCATTGCGACTACTACTGCCTAGTATACTTGAAGATGAAGACTCCAGTTGCTCGAGCTCAATGGGTGGATTGGGCCTACATGGCCAAAAGGAACCATAAAGCTTTTGAACCCATGATTGAAGCCGCAGAGCGCCATGGGATCAAGGAAATAATGAGTTTCAAGTATGATTGGAACGTTGAAGTGATTGTGCAGTTCTACACCACCGTGTATTTCTCCACCTACGTTGACTGAAAGATCACTTGGATGACTCATGGAGAGCAATACTCAGCCACATATGATAAGTTTGCTCAGATACTTGGCCTTGAGGAGCACCTGGACCATGAGATCATCATTTCCAACCTCAAGGCAGTGGATAGGGATCAGCTCGACTACATGTATCCTAGTCATGTTCCCTATGAGGATGGGCTTGCTAGGAACATCAAGCCATTTTATAGCATCCACAACTGGATTCTGAGGAGAACCATTGCCCCTAAGGATGGAGATGCAGGGGTGATTCAAGGAAACTTAAGGCATCTCCTCCTGTTGATTGATGGTGAAGAGAAGTTCAACCTCGTTGAGTACATCTATGACGACATCTTCAACATCTCTCACACTCCCAACCGCTCATGTGGGTATGCACCATACATTATGTGCTTAATTGAGAAGGTGTCGGGGCTTGTCTTCGTCAAGGATGTGACTCATCGACCGCTCCATCCTTAGATGCCCCCAATTGTGCCAGAACCTCCCAGAAGGAAGAATGCTCAACCTCCTTCCAACTCAGTGGCTCCTCCTAGCTCAGTGGCTCCTTCATCACCTCCTCCTCCACAGTCGTTGAGTGGATTCTTCAAGTGCTTCAACGTGATCTTTGCCTCTTGTCGGCGTGTGGAGGTCCGGACTCGACGCATGGAGAGACGTCAGGAGAAGTACCTCAAGGCTGTGTGCGACAAGCTTGAGGTTCCTATGTCTCCTCCTGAGGAGAGTGATGGAGAGCTCACTCCTTATCCAGATTTCACTGCTGATGAGCTCACCCAGTTCACGGAAGATGGAAGCTCTTCCAAGGCCGTGCCTCCATCCACCACCACCGACGACGAGGAAGATGATACGGAGGCCACGGAGAGCGAGTTTGAAGAAGAAGACGATGAAGATGACAAGTAGACTTAGGTGTATCTTCTTTCCTCTTTCCTTTTTGGTGCCTTGATGCCAAAGGGGGAGAGATGGAAGAGGATGTCTTTTATCATCTCCTAGTATTGTATAGATCCTTGGACATGATTATCTATGTTTTATGCAGCATTGTGTCTCTTTTGTGTAAGACTATGTGTGGATCTTATGCTTATAATTGATCATTGTTGCCCTTTGCTATGTTTTATTGTCTTGTCACGCTTTTTGAGCACAACAAGTAGGCACCCCACCATAACATGTGAGTGTATGTCAACTTCCCTTTTTTACTGTTGCATACATCCAGGGGGAGTTATGCATACGTACACTTGTTATGAAAATCAAATTTTTGCCTCTTATGTTGAAACTTAATGTGTTGTCATCAATCACCAAAAAGGGGTACATTGTAAGTGCATCTAGGTATCCCCGTGGGTTTTGGATGATTGATGACGACGATTAAGAGACTAATGAGCTGAGATGATCATAAGCACAGAATATTCCAAGGTGTACACCTAAACTCTCAAGAAGGAAAAGGATGAAGAACGGCGTCGAAGACTCAAAGAGTAGAAATTAGGGTTTCATTTGAGTCTTTAGTAGGCTAGCCGTGTTAGAGAGAGAGTGTGTGTGTCAAGTGCATTGAGATCATAGAAGAGAGCTCAAAGCATTAGAAATGTCAAATTCTTAGTGGAGAGTGCTAGTGAGGTAAACTCGAGTAGGTCGGACTTGTCCGGGCGAGAGGCCGGAATAGTCCGGAGTCCTACGACTTAGTCCATTTTGGGGCGGACTAAGAGCTCCTGACTGAGTTCGGACTTGTCCGTTTGGGGACGGGCTAGTACGGTTCTCTCTTGGTGAGAGTGTTTTGGGACTAAGTCCTGGTAGACCGGACTTGTCCGCCTCAGTGGTCGGACTAGTCCGAGCTAGCCAGACTTGTCCGTTTTCACACAGACCAAGAGGTCCTATGTGAGTTCGGCCTAGTCCGTTCTGAGACAGACTAGTCCGTATGGTTGTGAGATGAGAGCTCCCACGGCTAAGTCTTGGTGGACCGGACTTGTCCGCCTTAGTGGCCGGACTAGTCCGGGTCCTCCAGACTTGTCCGTTCTCACCCGGACAAAGAGTTCATGTGTGAGATCGGACTAGTCCGTTGTGAGGCGGACTAGTCCGGAGATTTATGAACGTTTGAAATTTGAATGTTTGGGAGTAGGTGGCTTTGTGATGTCAGTGGTCCCTGCAGACCGGACTAGTCCGGGGTCCTGACTGGACTAGTCCGGACTTTATTTGGTGGCAACGGTTGGCTGTCGGGACCTCTATAAAAGGAGGTGTCCCAACTTCATTTGAAGGACACTGGAACCCTAGCGCCGCCACAGCCACCCTAGAACCTTTCGAATCCTTCTCTCTTGCCTACTCACCCTCTAGAACCAATTCTTGAGTTGATTTGGGTGTGTGAGGAGAGGAGAAGGAAGAACTTCGTGTTTTGGCTCTTGGAGTGATCTCGTGCACTTGGTGTGAGTCTTTGTGACCTGTGGCTTGTGAGATTCGTGAAGTTTGTGACGTGTTCAAGTGGGAGCCTCAGATTGTGAGCAGCCCCAAAGATCTTGTAAGTTCACCCATGAGATAGTGGAAGAACCGGGTTGGCCTTAGTGGCAACTTGGTGAGGAAAGGGTTGTTAAACCCGGTCCTTTGTGGACTCCTCAACGGGGACATAGATTCCTGAGTGGAATTGAACCTCGGGCAAAAATCTTCGTGTCTCTCTTGCATTTACATTTATCGATCGTTAAAATTACTTAGGGTTCGTTTTGCTCATTTCGCTCTTCTAGTGTTCCTCGTTACAATCTTACAATCCACCTGCTATATCTTGCCATACTTGTCATATTAGATTGCTAGATAGTTTATCCGCATTTCGTTGAGTTAAAATCTGAAGAAAAACTCATAAAAAACAAGTTCTTAGGTTTTTCTAGCAGGCTGACCGGACTAGTCCGACCCTGAGCCAGACTAGTCCGGCCCTTGTGTTCTAATCTTGTTTAATTAGGTCATTTCAGGTAGTTTAGCCTATTCACCCCTCCCCCTCTAGGCAACTTTCAAGGGGAGCTAACCGAAATTGAACTGCTTTCGGTGGCGTTCCTTACCATTTTTACCTGAGCGTAGGTGCGTCGTTACATAATCAAAATTCAAAATTATAACAAGTAGTGTTAGTCATGCCACTTTAAATAAATTTACTAATATAGTACTATTTTGGGTATACTAGCGATTCCTCACTGTAATCCTAAGTTTTCCCGTAATACGGTCCTTATTTATTGTGCTATCCCCTAAGCAGCTCTGATGCCAGCCTGTGACGGACCGAAATCTGCATGCCCAGGATCTCAGAGGGTGGTGCCGCACGATGCGACACCTGACAGCACATATCATAAGGCAAACATTGTATTACATAGAAAACAAATTGAATATGTACAAAGTAGTACAAACCTTCAGTTTACATTTATCTACAGAGTCTACAACAGCGAAAGATAAATTTTTACAACTCACATCCACCTAACTAGCAAATATCGGTTGTCCAGCCCTATGGACAACCTACACTAGCTCCACTTCTCAGCTCAGCGCGGCGTGTACGGCTCCCACTCAGCCGTAGTTCCCAACGTAGGGTAGCCCTCGCCAGTGGACTCGTACCCCGAATCCGTGGGGTAGTCCTCACCTGCAAACACTCATAGCAGCAACCGTGAGCACGATGGCTCAGCAAGTCTTAATCGACTCACCTATACATGAAACTCTACATGCAGTTCATAACCAACATGGGATGGTACATTGCAGCAAAGGACACGTCTACAAGTTCACCCTTAATTCATCTTTTAGCCACAAGGTAACCGTTCATGAATCTGAAATTTAGTAAGCGATATTTTGTTGCACACATGTAGCAATACAATTTATACATATCAGCATAATTGAATCACAATATTCCATAATTTATCTACGTCACGATACAGTGAACAGACGGTACTCATAACCGCGAGGGACGGTGAATCGACTCGATATACACCTGCAGGGATACCCGAATAGCACGTCACGTACGCCCACCCGTGGAGCTGCACAGCACGCTCACTCGATGTCGTACGGGACAACCTTTCACCCAACATCCCAAACTCGAACCGGTCGCACCGAAACGAGCAGGAGGTTCCCTACACGGAGCATCTCTCTATGCCCGTTAGCAGATTTCCACCTGGCTGCCCTCAACCTACACCTATAAATTGGTGTGCTATGCCTCGACGCCCGGAGGTTTAGGATACATCGGTTTATCGGACCCCATATATCCGATATGCCTTCGGTACATTCAAACTTCCTTAGCGGGGCCGCACATGGATCGGTCCACAATCGACACGGACAGGGATGCCCCCACAAGACTTCCTCTTGCTGCGCCCTAGCCCCTGCCTAGTCTCATTTTCTTACTAAATTGATCTCGCATCACTCAAACCACTCCCGTGTGTCCCAAAGCCTATACTCGCGAGTAGATTCCAACTACTTGACTTGTACCAAAGTCTATACACATTAAGCAGAGCATAAACTACTCGAGGACTTAGACACTACCCTCACTCTTGTTGGAATGATCTGGTTATGCATTTGGGGTTTCATCCATCCTACACCTAATGCACATACATACCTCAAACTAAATATGTATATCAAGCAAAACATTAAAACTCGTTCAATGCAAACCGGGGCTTGCCTTGTTGCTGCTGGTCAGTGGTTATGGTCTCGTCTAGAAGTAGGAAGGCCAACACTTCCGGGGTCTCCTCGCCTTCAGCGGCTACACGTAATGACACGACCCCATTGGTCCTGTCGAGCCAGGATCACGCTGAGGGGTGCTGCGTTGCACAGCACCGTATAACACACGTCAAAGGTGCAAAGCGGAAGCGGAAGTTTCATTACATAAACAAGTTTATGAACATGTTTACATCAAAATAAGTTCAGTCTACACTCGCGGGCGTAGACTAAGCATCAAGTGCACGCTCAGCCCTCGAACGTGTCCTTGCTAGCACACACGCACACTAACTCTGCGGCGTGCACGACTCCCACTCGACGGGGTTCCCCTCCTGGGGTTCCGTCTCCTCTTCGGGAGTCCCTTCCTCATAGAACCCTGCAAAAGCTTCAAACACAAGCAGTGAGCACGAAGGCTCAGCAAGTCTGACCCGTCTCACCTAAACATGGAACTTCTACATGAGGGTAATGGGTTGCATGAGGTAAAAATCATTTGCAAGGACTCGCCTAATTAGTAGAACCTTACTTTCAAGTTTTAGCAGCAGGTTGTGGAGAACCTTACGCTAAGGCACATGAGAGAGCCGCAATCAAACAAGAAATGCATTTCTCTCATGTACTTTGCCCAAAGTTGAAAAGAACTTTAATTAGCTCTAAGCTACAGCATATCATTAACAATCAATGTCCAGCTTTCAATCAGCAACATTTTAACATATAACTAGCATGTTCTTTCTACGTCACGGTACAGTGAACAAGTGGTACTCACTGACCGCGAGGGACGGCGATTATAATCGATTTACACCTGCAGGGTTACCCGAACAACCCGTCACGTACGCCCGTACTCGATGTTGCCTACAACAACCATCACGGACGCCGTACGCGACTACCTTTCACCCGTTAGCCAAATATTGAACCGGTCCCATCGTCCCGAGCAAGAGGTCTCTGCACGCGCATCTCCGTGCCGCCAGCCGATTTACACCTCAAGCTCTCAACCTACCCTCTGAACGACGGGCAATGCCTCAATACCCAGCTACCCGAGTTACATCAGTTTCCCGGTTCCCATATAGCCGGTAGGTCTTCGGTACTGTTCTAGCTTGTTCAACAGGCCCGCACACGGCTCGGTCCTCAATCGACACAAGCGGAGCTACAGCACACAGGCCCCAAAGTCCTGCTGCCCTTACCCTCCGCTCGGTCTCATTTTCTTGCCATGTGTATCATGTGTTATCTCTACCCGAGCAATGTGCCTCTAGCCTATTCTCGCGAGTAGTTCCAACTACTCGACTTGTATCGAATCCTACTCTATCCTAGCAATGCAGTGGCTAACGGGGTTTGCACTCCTAAACCCCAACCCATGGTTTTCTTGGCTATGCAGTGGGGTTTCCAAACAAGACTCTAATGCACAGAATAAAGGAAAACAAGTATGTGCTCAAAACAATAAAAATTTGAAAAATGGTTAATGCAAACCGGAGCTTGCCTTCCTGCTCTTGGTCGTAGGCTAGTTGTTCCTCCGGAGTAACGAAGTCTAGGACTTCGGGTTCCTCCTCGACCTTAGCGACTACATGATAGAAACAATACATGTATTAATTTAATGCATTTGTATTAAGCTTGAAGTTGTTAAGTCTATAACCCTTGCTAGACAGACCTAATGACTGTGAAACTTTTACTGTGGCTTGGTTACAACATAAACAAAGACTTGGTCAAGTTTTAGTTGCAGCAAAGCTCATTTGAGCCCTCCACAATTAATTATGTCCTTGACCTTAATTGGAACTCTTAGGGTGTTCTAGGAATTTTCATGAAACAAACTATGCCTTCCTGAAAACTAGATTTTCAGAGGGTTCTAATGGAGTTGGTCTCACTTAATTTGGAAGTCTCTAACTAAAGATATGAGCTAAACAATTTCAGAGAAAATTCCGAAAATGTTTCTGAACATTTTCTATTTTCTTTGGAACAGTTTCACTAATCACACCATTAGGTGGATTAAATGAGCTCAAATGGATCTGAAATTTTTATGGTAGTTCAAGGATATTTTGGTGAACATCTCAGCAAAATTTCAGGATTTTCCTCCAAAGGATTCTCCAGTTAAAATTCCTAACAGTTTAAACTTTGAGGAATTAATTCTGGAGAAATAAGGACTTTCATGGAGTGAAACTTGATTTTCTGGAAAGTACTCAGAGAGCTGAATCCAGCAAAATTTGGCTCACTCAATTTGGAGCTTTATAGCCAAAGTTATAAGGATTTGAAGTTTGAACTAAAACTGAAATTCGGGGAAAAGTTTAAACTCTGGCTTGTGGGCCCCGCACACAGTGCGTCGTCTCCCTCCTCGCGCCAACTGCGCGGCGGCGGCGTTCTCTGGCGACCCTCGCCGGAACTGAGTTCCCGGCAACCCCCCGGCCCGAAACTTGCTGCCTGCCCCTTTTCCGACCCCCTGGACTCGATGGTAGGGTCGCCGGCCGCCGGCGATGACCGGAAACCCGTGCGCACCGGTGACAGCACCTGCTAGGGTTCCGGTGAGGTCGGTCCCGCTCTCCCGTGCACCAAATCGACCGGAAATCGGTCGGAGAGCATCAGTAGGGCATGGGAAATACGAACCAGGGCTGGGTGGAAGCTAGAAATACCGGCAACTAGGCTCTCGACGGTGAGCCGAGGTGTTCAGCCATGGCGGCAGGGAAAACAGCCATATCATGGCCGATTCTCGATGGTTTTCTCTAATTCCAGTTCGAGCGTAGGCGCTATCGTGCATAGAAGCTACTAGGTAACGAGCTCGTCCAACCTTCGTGCATAGAGCACGAATTTCACCCGAAGGTGAGCTCGGTTCTTATGAACTGATCAAGAGTAAATTTGGAAATTCTCGGCCGAGGGTTGATCAATCGCCAAACGGCTTTCGGCTACTCCATCTACATACAATCACGCACCTTTCTTGTGTAGAGAAGAGGACGTGACAACGGTTGTGCCGTGCTGTCCACGGGAGCCCGATCGGCGGCGATGTTTGGCTCGCCGAAGAAATGGCTCGTACAGCTTGAGAACGCTTGCTCACTGGGCAACACGGGGTCTAGGAGGTTGCTCACGACCTCTTGGCGCCGTTTTGCTATGGAGGAGAGGCTGTGCTCGCGGGTGATCGGCCTGATCAAGCGTGAGCTCGAGCGGCGGTGATGGCAGTGGAAAAACGGCCGAGTATGCCGGCAGCTCGGGGAATGAGTGATCGGAGCACGCCGGGGAGGGGATAAGTAGCCCGGCGACTGGTCTCCGGCTTGGGGCGCGCAGCAGGAGCTGGCGCCGGCTGCCCCCCCTCGGTGGCGCGCGCACACTGCAACCGGGAACCGACTGAACTGTGTTTCAGTCGGTTTGTGTTGAAGCAGAGGCTGACATGTGGGTCCCACCCCTCCTTTTAACCTCTGAAATTTACTCCTAACAACTGTGGTAAACAGTGAATCCTATACTACCCTTGGCCATTCAAATTATTCACCCATGAGCCATTTGAATTGATCAAAGTTCAAATGAGGTTTGGTTTGAATGAATTTCAGCACAAGTTCAGTTTGAAATTCAAATAAAGTTTGAATTTCTCCCCCTTAGCTCATGTCCAGATCAACTCCAAATGGAGTGAAAATTGGTGTGTGAGCTCACAAAAATGTGCTGAGTAAGAATATGCCTTCCACTTTTAAATTCATGGTATAAAAACAGTTTGAATTTGAATATGTTTTCAAACTGCCCCCTTCCTATCTATACCCAAGATAACCTCAAAAAGGTTTTGACTTTGGGTGAAACTTGGCATGGACATCCTTAGCAAAGTGTAGGAGTTTTCATATGTCCAGCCCATCTATATCACATGTGGGAAATACCACTTTTGCAATGTGTGAGTTTGTTTTCTAATGAGCATGTTGATAATTGTTACTTGCTCTTCATTTGTGTTCATCATCTTTCCTCAAATGAGGTGTGTGTGTGGTGATGAACACTTCAATTATGTGTCAAAAACTGAGGCCCTTACATTCCTCCCCCCTTAAAAGAATCTCGTCCCGAGATTATAAGGTGAAAATGAGAGAGAGGACGGTGGAAAATTACCGGATATGCGACGTGAGAAAGTCGGGGTAGTTAGTGCGAAGGAATTCTTCGCTCTCCCATGTCGCTTCGTCCATGGAGTGATTACGCCATAGAACCTTGTAGAACCACAACGTACGGTTGCGTGTGGTTCGGGCCTTTTCATCAATAATCTGCACCGGTTCCTCCCGATAGGTGAGATCCGGTTGTAGTTCTTCAATGTCTTCCAGCTGAACGGTAGTTGATAGCTTGAGACACTTCCTCAGCTGGGAAATGTGAAAGACGTCGTGCACACCGGAAAGTGCTTCTGGTAATCTCAGCTGGTATGCCACCGATCCACATCTTTCGGTAATTTGGAATGGACCGATGAATCGGGGTGCCAACTTTCCTCTCACCCCAAATCTGTTTACGCCCTTCATTGGAGACACTCGTAGGTATACGTGATCTCCAACTTCGAATTGTAATGGGCGCCTTCTCCGGTCCGCATACTGTTTCTGTCGGGATTGAGCGGCTCTTAGGTTCGCTTGAATCAGTCGAACCTTTTCTTCCGCGTTGTTGACAAGGTCAATCCCGAAGGTAACCCTTTCGCCAGACTCACACCAGTTCAATGGTGTGCGGCATTTTCTCCCGTATAGCGCCTCGTAGGGTGCCATCTTGATGTTGGCTTGGTACCCATTGTTGTACGAGAACTCGGCTAACGGCAAGTGATCATCCCAATTCTTGCCGTGGTTGATAGCGCAAGCTCGTAGCATGTCTTCTAGAATCTGATTTACCCGCTCGGTTTGTCCATCCGTCTGCGGGTGGTAGGCTGAACTACGGATCAGCTTCGTCCCCAAGGCAGCGTGTAGCTGCTCCCAAAAATGGGACACAAATAAAGTGCCCCGGTCCAATATGATGGTACGGGGTACGCCGTATAAGCATAGGATCCGTGAGATGTACAGTTCAGCGTACTTCTTGGCGTTGTAGTTGGTGTTGACCGGGATGAAATGGGCAACTTTGGTGAGCCGATCGACGATCACCCACACAGAATCATGTTTCTGTAAGGTGGTGGGTAAACCGACGACGAAATTCATGCCCACGTCCTCCCACTTCCAGGCAGGAATGCCCAGTGGTTGCAGCAGTCCCGGTTTCTGCATGTGGTCTGCCTTCACCCTTCGACATGTATCACACTCGGACACGTATTTTGCAGTCTCTCGCTTCATCCGTGTCCACCAAAACTTTCTTCTGAGTTCTTGATACATTTTGTTGCTGCCGAGATGAATAGAAAACTTTGATAAATGAGCCTCATCAAAGATTTTCTTCCGTAACTCCGGGTTTCAGGGTACGACGATCCGGTTCTTGAACCATAGGACGCCGTCTCCGTCCTTCCGGAAACATTTCAACTCCCCACTGTATATATGTCTCC
This sequence comes from Neostapfia colusana, assembly GCA_030760725.1. Lineage (NCBI taxonomy): Eukaryota > Viridiplantae > Streptophyta > Magnoliopsida > Poales > Poaceae > Neostapfia > Neostapfia colusana. The sequence goes on along the minus strand of JASWHV010000012.1, from coordinate 24,569,298 downwards.
GCAAATGTGACATGCCCTTGTCATTCTTCTGGGCTGCCGCTATCTCTTCACGGATGGTGGGGATCAAAGCTAGGTTGTAGAGAGCTCCGTGTGGAATCACATGGAGTGGTGGTTCGCTCTCTTCCAATGGTGTGATGGTCAGATTATTGACGTGTGACTTGCGGTTCAGCGCATCTGCCACAATGTTTGCCTTGCCCGGATGATAATGGATCTCTATTTCGTAATCCTTTATCAGTTCTAACCATCTTCATTGCCTCATGTTCAGCTCCTTCTGAGTGAATATGTACTTGAGGCTTTTGTGGTCGGTATATAAATGTACGAGGTTACCGAGTAGGTAGTGCCTCCACATTTTTAGTGCAAGTACCACGGCAGCGAGCTCCAAGTCGTGAGTTGGATAATTTTGCTCATGGTTCCTAAGCTGCCGTGATCCATACGCGACCACTCTTCGGTCTTGCATCAGCACACATCCGAGCCCAATGCCGGATGCATCGCAGTACACATCGAACGGTTTTGTTGTGTCTGGCTGCGCCAAAACCGGTGCTGATGTCAGGTGCTTGACTAAAGCCTTGAATGCTGCTTCACATGCTGGACTCCAAACATATTTGGTAGCCTTCTTCAGCAGCTCTGTCATTGGCTTGGCAATCTTCGAGAAGTTCGGAATGAACCTCCGATAATATCCCGCGAGTCCGAGGAAACTCCATACCTCATGAACAGTTCTCGGGGATTTCCAATTCAGCACTTGCGTGATCTTGCTCGGGTCCACAGCGATACCCTCTGCTGAGATGATATGCCCGAGGAAAGGCACTTGCGATATCCAAAACTCGCATTTGCTGAATTTTGCATATAACTTGTGATCCCGCAGCCGTTGCAAGACTATACGTAGATGTTTCTTGTGATCTTCCTCCGACTTGGAATATACCAGGATGTCGTCGATGAAGACCACGACAAACTTGTCCAGCTCCGGCATGAATACCGAGTTCATCAAGTACATGAAGTGAGCTGGAGCATTGGTGAGGCCGAAGGACATGACCAGGTACTCATAAAGTCCGTACCTTGTCGAGAAAGTTGTCTTTGGAATGTCCTCCGCCCTTATCTTAATCTGATGGTACCCGGATCTTAAATCCATCTTGGAAAAGATCTTTGCTTCGACCAACTGATCAAACAACATGTCGATCCGTGGCAACGGGTACTTGTTCTTGATGGTTACGGCATTTAATGGACGGTAGTCCACGCAAAGCCGTAGCGTCTCATCCTTCTTCTTGACAAATAATGCCGAACAGCCCCATGGCGAGGAGCTCGGCCTAATAAAACCCTTCTCCAGAAGGTCCGTGAGCTGAGTCTTCAGTTCCGCCAACTCCTTGGGCGCCATCTTGTACGGCCTTCGGGATATTGGCATGGTTTCCGGTGCGAGTTCAATCTTGAACTCCACCTCTCTATCGGGTGGCATCCCCGGTAAATCATCCGGGAATACATCAGGAAACTCCCGGACCACTGGAATGTCTTCCAATCTGATAGTTGTGGACTGATAGACACTTGAAAGTTTTATTTCTGGACTGTCCAGAAATAATGAGTGAGAACCGTGCACCTCTGAGTTTAAGTGCACGACTCGAAGGACGGTGTCTAAAACAGCGCCGTGGCGGGTTAACCACGACATCCCTAGGATGACATCGACCTTCTGTCCCTCTAAGATAATGAGAGACGTGGGGTACACTCTACCCGCTAAGCATAATGGTGCTTTGGAGACCATTACGCTTGCTGAAATCTTCCCACCCGGTGAACAAATTAAATATGGACTATCGGTGGGTAGTATTGGCAAACTGTGTTTAGCAATGAAAGCTTGGCTAATAAAATTATGCGTGGCGCCTGAATCAAATAGTACTATAGCGGGATGCTGGTGGAGTTGGAACATACCCGCAAGGATTGGCTCGCCCTCCGGCACGTCCTCAATGGCAAGCTGGTGGACAGTGCCGGGCCTAGGGTTTGCCCGCCGCGCATTAGTAGGGTTCCGGGTTTGATTCCTCCCTGGAAACTGTGGTGCCACTCCGCCGCCTTGCCTCTCCGGGCAACTGCTCGCGAAGTGTCCTGGACGACCACACTTGTAACATGTGGCCGCTGCTGGTGGAGTACTCGGTGGACGAAAGCCCGGCATGCGTTGCGGAGGTGCAAACGCACGCGGCATCGCCCGCTGCTGCTGTTGTTGTTGCGGTGGTACTGGCAGTGCCGGCCGAAATGCCGGTGAAGAGTACGGCCGACTGCGGAACGGCATCGACCGCTGTGGTGGCTGCCAGCGTGGACCCGATGGTGGGCGATTCACCATCCGAAACTTCTGAGAAGGACCGCCTCCTTCTCCGCTGCTCTGCGGCGCGCTTCGCTTTCGCTCTGCCGCCGCCAACTCCCTGCCGGAGTCCTCCTGAACAATCGCAGCATCAATGATGTCGTTGAGGCTGCCGCGATTGAACATCGCCAACTTGTCCTTCAGGAGCGGGTTAAGCCCCTAGTAAAAATGGTCCCGCCGCTTCTCGTCGGTATCAGCATGATACGACGCATATAGCGCGAGATCGTTAAACGCCCTGGAGTATTCCAGCGCGTTCCGGCTCCCTTGTTGCAGGTGTAAGAACTCATGCATCTTCCTCTTCATCAGACCTGGCGGTATATGATAGGCCCTGAAGGCCGTCCGGAACTCCGCCCAGGTCATCACTCGGTCGGTGGGCTGGGAAGCACAGAAGTTGGCCCACCACGCGCTCGCGGATCCTTGGAGCTGCTGGACCGCGAACTGAGTCTTGCGCTGCTCGCTGATTTGGAGCAGCCCGAACTTCATCTCTATGGCGCGGAGCCAGTTGTTCGCGTCAAGTGGTTCATCCGCCCTTGAGAATACAGGGGGATGAGTCGCCAGGAAGTCAGAGTAGGAGCTCTGTTGGCGCTCCTCACGATCTTGACGTCTCTCTGGGCGAGACGTATTGGTGATGAGAGTCTGCAGCAACTCTGTGTGCTGCTGGTGCGAGCCCGCCATTGCCGCGACAATGTCGGCCAATGTAACCGTTGGCAGTGGCGGTGGCGGTGTTTGCTGTTGCTGTTGCTGTCCCGAGGAGTCCTCGGGAGGTGGTTGGGAGGTCTCTCCCCCTTGACTGGTACCCCCAACGTCAGGGTTGGCACGAGTACGCGTCATTCTGAAATTCAAAACAGCAGCAATTAGCACATGTCTTACTAAAAATTCCATACGCAACAGTAGGTATTGAAGTGACACATGATCAATTTGCACAACATTCATATATATTGATAAAGCATAAACTTTATACAAGATACATTATTCTCGGGTCCCTGAGAAGTCGTGCTCATGTCGTCACTACCTATACATACGCTACTGTCTATACGACATGTCACCGATTACAAAAGTTGGGTTACGCTACCCTAGCTGCCCTACTTGGCAACCGTAACCCCCTACTCGGAGTAGAACTCGACCTCCTGTGGGTCGTCCTCCTCCGGTACTTCTGCTGGTGGCTCTGGATTCACCACCTCTTCTCCCATTCCGGGTTCTCCCATTGCTGGAAGACCCAAGACCACCGGTATGCCTAACGCCGGGGGCACGAGGTCCTGCAATGCATGCACCTCGTCCATAGCCTGGTTGTAGTCCTCTTCCCAGCCTTGTCCTTCCTCAATAGCGTTGTCCCGCTCTTGAGCAAGGTCCTCATTTTGCTGGGTTAGGGTCTGCACCAGCTCTTGCAACGCCGCGAGGTCAACACGGCTCTTCTTCTTTGCCTTCTTCAGACGACGCAACTGATTGTGTTGTTCATTCAGTCGCTTGATCGTCGGAAGGAGCACATTGCGGAGTGCGCTGTGAGCACTCTCGAAATGATCTCCACGGCTTGTGCTCTCCTTGAGCTTGGTGGCGAGATGCTCCGTATGAACAGCTTGGCTGTCTATCACAGCGTTTCCCGCCCTCATTTGGAGGCTGAGGTTTGCCTCCGCGGGATTGTACCTTGGGCAACTCGGGTCTGTTGCCTCCAGGTACCTTTCTTCCCACACATGCTGCGCTCGCCCCTCCACCGGAACGAGTGCGTATGGTGTGCCCTCCATAGCATGCACGTGTAGTTGGCAGAAACGTGACATAGTGTCACGGGCTGCCACTTGCCACATCCCTTCCGGTTGTCTTCCTCTCACCGTGACGGTGAATGGCACCCAACCGGGTGGCGTAGGTCCTGCAGGAACCTCGACATGGATCGTCCACGTCTTGTTCCCCTCTTCGCCTTCTTCCTTGGCGAAGTATTGCGGCATCTGGTTGTACCCGAAATATTGGAGCATTTGCCACAATGCTTCCGGGTAGCCGCTACGGTCAGAGCAGTGGGAAACTACCCACCCATTCTCCAACCGTTTATCTGCTGCCATCTGTAAAAATATATTTGAGAAATGTCAAATATTTATTTGAACAGTAAACCATTGAGTTATAACATAAGATATGTCAGTGAACCCATAACACTTGGAAACATAGTTCAAATTTTTAAACAAATTTGACTGCTGGTCTGCTGCTCCCATGACAGCCTTGACTAGTTTCCATATCAACCTGATTTGGGCCATGTTAAAAGCAAAACCAGTCCTGGAGCTCAACATCAAAGTTGAAGCTAACTTCAATAGCTTTCCAGCCAGTATTTGCTTGGCCTAAGATCTGTCCTGGTTCTAAAATTATGAGATGTCAAAGTTAACAGAATTTCTGGGAACAATTGGACAGCACCTCCCTGCCTTAGGTACTGATTTGATCCAAGAACCCCAGTTAATTCTGTTCCTAATCTGACAAAACTTTCTGTTACAAAGTTGTAACCCATCTCATAAGCTTTCCAGAACTACCTCATTTCCTATTTTTGGATTTTTAAGCAGGAAGTTATGCTTAATTTACAGAGAGTTTACAGAGAGTCTTTGCTCTGTCCTGTTTTCTGGACAGTTTCAACTCTACTGCATTTTTCGAGTGGTTAAGGGATGAAACACCTCTGGATCTCAACAGAAGAGTTGTAAGGCTCTTCCAACGCTTTCCAGAAATGTATCATACGACCCCAACCTCGAAAGAACTCAACCTCTAACCTCTGATTAACTTCAGCCTTGATTCAGCTGAAAACAGAGTGCTCTGTCCCTAACATCCTATAAGTTAAAAACTTGTTAACTTTGAATATCCTGTACAAGGGAAGGAGTTACATCAATTTTACTACTTTGGGTCAAAACCTTCAAATTTTTAAATGAAGTTGTTCATTTAGTTGGATGTGACGTCGATGCGTCACCCGCTTATGTCGGTACTACGTCCTCACAAAGGAAAAACCTATACCGGACTTAGCCGGCTTCGTTAGTTCAGTGGCACTAATCGTCACTCGCACACGGATACTACACGTCTACCGTTTCGTGGTAAGGCTACCTGCAGAAACTCAAACAATCATCAGACTCGGCTGCACACCGAGCCCGGAATACATACAGTTAGTACACCCGGCCGTCATCACTCGCCCGGATGTTCTCAAGCCAACCACGCCTTGAGTTACGTGTTCACGTTTCAGACCACGTGACGGGGTCTCCCATATTGCACCACGCACGCCAGGGACAGACGTTGCTCGAATACCCCAAACGACATGAAGAGTCGTAGAGGATACTAAAGCGGGTCGGGTTACCTGCCACCCGTGAGGCTCCACCCTTCAGCTTGTGCGCACTAGTGGACAGCGCTCACGTGCACCCCCCAAGACATGAACGTCCCGAGATGCACGATTTTCCGACATAACAATTAGGTTACTAAGCCACTTTCTATATACTAATAACATCCTTATACGGGCTACTAACTCGTTCCTCACTGGATTTTTTTTTTGAAAAGAAAACCTTTGTACTGTGTTAAACCTCAAGCGAGCTCTGATACCATAATGACACGACCCCATTGGTCCTGTCGAGCCAGGATCACGCTGAGGGGTGCTGCGTTGCACAGCACCGTATAACACACGTCAAAGGTGCAAAGCGGAAGCGGAAGTTTCATTACATAAACAAGTTTATGAACATGTTTACATCAAAATAAGTTCAGTCTACACTCGCGGGCGTAGACTAAGCATCAAGTGCACGCTCAGCCCTCGAACGTGTCCTTGCTAGCACACACGCACACTAACTCTGCGGCGTGCACGACTCCCACTCGACGGGGTTCCCCTCCTGGGGTTCCGTCTCCTCTTCGGGAGTCCCTTCCTCATAGAACCCTGCAAAAGCTTCAAACACAAGCAGTGAGCACGAAGGCTCAGCAAGTCTGACCCGTCTCACCTAAACATGGAACTTCTACATGAGGGTAATGGGTTGCATGAGGTAAAAATCATTTGCAAGGACTCGCCTAATTAGTAGAACCTTACTTTCAAGTTTTAGCAGCAGGTTGTGGAGAACCTTACGCTAAGGCACATGAGAGAGCCGCAATCAAACAAGAAATGCATTTCTCTCATGTACTTTGCCCAAAGTTGAAAAGAACTTTAATTAGCTCTAAGCTACAGCATATCATTAACAATCAATGTCCAGCTTTCAATCAGCAACATTTTAACATATAACTAGCATGTTCTTTCTACGTCACGGTACAGTGAACAAGTGGTACTCACTGACCGCGAGGGACGGCGATTATAATCGATTTACACCTGCAGGGTTACCCGAACAACCCGTCACGTACGCCCGTACTCGATGTTGCCTACAACAACCATCACGGACGCCGTACGCGACTACCTTTCACCCGTTAGCCAAATATTGAACCGGTCCCATCGTCCCGAGCAAGAGGTCTCTGCACGCGCATCTCCGTGCCGCCAGCCGATTTACACCTCAAGCTCTCAACCTACCCTCTGAACGACGGGCAATGCCTCAATACCCAGCTACCCGAGTTACATCAGTTTCCCGGTTCCCATATAGCCGGTAGGTCTTCGGTACTGTTCTAGCTTGTTCAACAGGCCCGCACACGGCTCGGTCCTCAATCGACACAAGCGGAGCTACAGCACACAGGCCCCAAAGTCCTGCTGCCCTTACCCTCCGCTCGGTCTCATTTTCTTGCCATGTGTATCATGTGTTATCTCTACCCGAGCAATGTGCCTCTAGCCTATTCTCGCGAGTAGTTCCAACTACTCGACTTGTATTGAATCCTACTCTATCCTAGCAATGCAGTGGCTAACGGGGTTTGCACTCCTAAACCCCAACCCATGGTTTTCTTGGCTATGCAGTGGGGTTTCCAAACAAGACTCTAATGCACAGAATAAAGGAAAACAAGTATGTGCTCAAAACAATAAAAATTTGAAAAATGGTTAATGCAAACCGGAGCTTGCCTTCCTGCTCTTGGTCGTAGGCTAGCTGTTCCTCCGGAGTAACGAAGTCTAGGACTTCGGGTTCCTCCTCGACCTTAGCGACTACATGATAGAAACAATACATGTATTAATTTAATGCATTTGTATTAAGCTTGAAGTTGTTAAGTCTATAACCCTTGCTAGACAGACCTAATGACTGTGAAACTTTTACTGTGGCTTGGTTACAACATAAACAAAGACTTGGTCAAGTTTTAGTTGCAGCAAAGCTCATTTGAGCCCTCCACAATTAATTATGTCCTTGACCTTAATTGGAACTCTTAGGGTGTTCTAGGAATTTTCATGAAACAAACTATGCCTTCCTGAAAACTAGATTTTCAGAGGGTTCTAATGGAGTTGGTCTCACTTAATTTGGAAGTCTCTAACTAAAGATATGAGCTAAACAATTTCAGAGAAAATTCTGAAAATGTTTCTGAACATTTTCTATTTTCTTTGGAACAGTTTCACTAATCACACCATTAGGTGGATTAAATGAGCTCAAATGGATCTGAAATTTTTATGGTAGTTCAAGGATATTTTGGTGAACATCTCAGCAAAATTTCAGGATTTTCCTCCAAAGGATTCTCCAGTTAAAATTCCTAACAGTTTAAACTTTGAGGAATTAATTCTGGAGAAATAAGGACTTTCATGGAGTGAAACTTGATTTTCTGGAAAGTACTCAGAGAGCTGAATCCAGCAAAATTTGGCTCACTCAATTTGGAGCTTTATAGCCAAAGTTATAAGGATTTGAAGTTTGAACTAAAACTGAAATTCGGGGAAAAGTTTAAACTCTGGCTTGTGGGCCCCGCACACAGTGCGTCGTCTCCCTCCTCGCGCCAACTGCGCGGCGGCGGCGTTCTCTGGCGACCCTCGCCGGAACTGAGTTCCCGGCCACCCCCCGGCCCGAAACTTGCCGCCTGCCCCTTTTCCGACCCCCTGGACTCGATGGTAGGGTCGCCGGCCGCCGGCGATGACCGGAAACCCGTGCGCACCGGTGACAGCACCTGCTAGGGTTCCGGTGAGGTCGGTCCCGCTCTCCCGTGCACCAAATCGACCGGAAATCGGTCGGAGAGCATCAGTAGGGCATGGGAAATACGAACCAGGGCTGGGTGGAAGCTAGAAATACCGGCAACTAGGCTCTCGACGGTGAGCCGAGGTGTTCAGCCATGGCGGCGGGGAAAACAGCCATATCATGGCCGATTCTCGATGGTTTTCTCTAATTCCAGTTCGAGCGTAGGCGCTATCGTGCATAGAAGCTACTAGGTAACGAGCTCGTCCAACCTTCGTGCATAGAGCACGAATTTCACCCGAAGGTGAGCTCGGTTCTTATGAACTGATCAAGAGTAAATTTGGAAATTCTCGGCCGAGGGTTGATCAATCGCCAAACGGCTTTCGGCTACTCCATCTACATACAATCACGCACCTTTCTTGTGTAGAGAAGAGGACGTGACAACGGCTGTGCCGTGCTGTCCACGGGAGCCCGATCGGCGGCGATGTTTGGCTCGCCGGAGAAATGGCTCGTACAGCTTGAGAACGCTTGCTCACTGGGCAACACAGGGTCTAGGAGGTTGCTCACGACCTCTTGGCGCCGTTTTGCTATGGAGGAGAGGCTGTGCTCGCGGGTGATGGGCCTGATCAAGCGTGAGCTCGAGCGGCGGTGATGGCAGTGGAAAAACGGCCGAGTATGCCGACAGCTCGGGGAATGAGTGATCGGAGCACGCCGGGGAGGGGATAAGTAGCCCGGCGACTGGTCTCCGGCTTGGGGCGCGCAGGAGGAGCTGGCGTCGGCTGCCCCCCTCGGTGGCGCGCGCACACTGCAACCGGGAACCGACTGAACTGTGTTTCAGTCGGTTTGTGTTGAAGCAGAGGCTGACATGTGGGTCCCACCCCTCCTTTTAACCTCTGAAATTTACTCCTAACAACTGTGGTAAACAGTGAATCCTATACTACCCTTGGCCATTCAAATTATTCACCCATGAGCCATTTGAATTGATCAAAGTTCAAATGAGGTTTGGTTTGAATGAATTTCAGCACAAGTTCAGTTTGAAATTCAAATAAAGTTTGAATTTCTCCCCCTTAGCTCATGTCCAGATCAACTCCAAATGGAGTGAAAATTGGTGTGTGAGCTCACAAAAATGTGCTGAGTAAGAATATGTCTTCCACTTTCAAATTCATGGTATAAAAACAGTTTGAATTTGAATATGTTTTCAAACTGCCCCCTTCCTATCTATACCCAAGATAACCTCAAAAAGGTTTTGACTTTGGGTGAAACTTGGCATGGACATCCTTAGCAAAGTGTAGGAGTTTTCATATGTCCAGCCCATCTATATCACATGTGGGAAATACCACTTTTGCAATGTGTGAGTTTGTTTTATAATGAGCATGTTGATAATTGTTACTTGCTCTTCATTTGTGTTCATCATCTTTCCTCAAATGAGGTGTGTGTGTGTGTGGTGATGAACACTTCAATTATGTGTCAAAAACTGAGGCCCTTACACGTAAGCTAATTAACCGATATGTCAATTTATATGCAATGTGTTAAATTTAGTATGTAAAGACCATAACTCTAGCTAGACATCCCCTTTGGCTCTAAAATTTTTATGGTGGCTGGGTAAGGACCTAAACAGAGATTTGACCAACTTTCATTTGAACTAAGCTCATTTGAGCTCTGCACAAATAAAAGTTTAATTGATCATTACTAGAGATTCCAAGGATTTCCAGGGATTTTCATGGACCAAACCATTACTTTCTGGAAACTAGAGTTTGAGATGGTTCTAATGGAATTGGTTTCATGTCATTTGAAGAATCCTAGAGGAAGTTATGCCCTAAACAAGATTTGAGAAAATCTGAAAAATGTTTCTGTGCATTTTTCCATTTTCTTAGGGAAGTTCACTTAATCACACCATTAGGGGGACTAAATTAACTTGGATGGATCTGAAATTTTCCTGTGACTCAAGGATTGAAATGAACATCCTAGCCAAATTTCAGAATTTTCCATAAAAGAATTCTCCAGATAAAATTCCCAACAGTTTAAATTTTAGGGAATTAATTCTGGAAAGTTAATAAGTTTCATGATTTGAAACTTGTTTTGCTGGAAAGTACTCGAAAAGCTGAATCCAACCAAATTTGGTTCACTTAATTTGGAGCTACCTAGCAAAAGTTATGGCTAGTTGAGTTTTGAACCAAATTCTGAAATTCAAAGAAATGTTTAAACCCTGCATGTGGGCCCCACCCATGCCTTTCTGCTTCCCCGCGCGCGCCCGAGCTCCGCGGTGGCGATCTCCGGTGAGGTCTGCCGTAAGGGCTTTCCCCGCCTCCTCTAGGGCCACAGCTCGCCGCCTCTACCTTTTAAGACACGAGGAACTCATCCCCGGTGTCGGCCGAAGCTCTAGGTGGCCGGAAACCGGTCGGCGATGAGCCGCAGCTACGGATCAACTCCGGCGACGTCGCCTCGTCGCTACAGAGGCTAATTCCGAGCAACTCTTGGCCCTACAGCTCCGTGGTGACCTTCTAAGCACGGACATGGCACTGGATCCCCGTGAAAACGGCCAGAGATGGGAGCTCACCGTCGACCTAGGTCACATAGCGGCGGCGGCTCGAAAAACTCGAATAGCAGCGCCAAAACTCAATGGTTTCTAATGATTTTTTTATCCTAGGTAGCCGTGGGAACATGTAGAACATGTGGTTAGCTTGGCATACGTGGTGGTGAGCTAATCCCCGCGAATTTTGGAGTTTGGAGCAGCTCGGTTCTATGAACGCCGAAACTTAATCGGGAAATTCTCCCATGATGATGCATGAAACGACGAGCGGTTTGGACTGGCATGACAAGCACCTTAGGCCGGTGGTTTCTTGTGTTGATCGTCGGGCACGACGAGCCTTGTGTCACCCGGGCGCCGGTGAGCAGAGAGGGTCGGCCGGCGGCTGCGTTTGCGTTGGTTGTGAGCGAGAGGACGGTGAAGAGTCGAAGAAATGGTTCACGTGGACAGTAGAACGGCTGAGGACGACGTTCCAGTCGGTCTTAGCACGAGGTGGCGCCTCCACCGCTGCTCAGTAGCCGCTGCAGCTCACGCTGGCTCGGTTCGGCAGCAACCCAAAGAACAGAGGCGGTTCCCTCTCTTGATCAGGCTGACTTGTGGGCCCTCTCTCCCCTTCTCTCAATTTCATTTGTTGCTGCAAATATCCCATCTACTCACACTTAAATGGTAACCTTAGCCACCAAGTCAGTGAGTAAATTTGAATTCACCAAATTGAAATTGATTTGGCTACATTTGGTTCACACTTGAATTTGAAAATTCAAATTCAGTTTGAATTGATCCAAATATAGATCCCGACAAGATGAACTCCGATGAGGATGAAAAGTGGTGGACTAACTCAGAAAAATGTGCTGAGTTTAAATGTGAAGTCATCTTTTGAATCCAAGTAATGAAAGTAGCTGAATTTATGTGTGTGAGCTCCTACTTTTTGGAGTGATGGGTTTTTCCTCTAATCACCCTCTTGATCATTTTTACTTGCTCTTCACAAATGTTCATGAGCTATCCACCAAACGAGGTGTGGTATGGTGATGTGATGAACATTTTTGCAAGTAAATTCTTGGGCTTTTACATATCTGAAGGCATATGAATACTCGTTGGAAATATAGTGAGGTTAACTTTAACTTTGGTATTCAATCCAAGTTATGAAAATGCTTTCAACTGGATCAAAATCTAGATTTAGTGCATCAAGGTCTGTTCTGTACAGAGAAAAGAAAAATGAGTGATATCGTGCAGGCTAGCACAAGTTATGTGCCCCAAATATACCGGTTGGTGTACCGAACGCCATCTGGTGAAATATGGAGACCCTTGTACAATTAACTCCTCAGAAGTTGATTGCTGGTCAGGTACCACTACTTGCACCACCTCCACAGCAGCAGCATCAGACGGTTGTTTGTGCTCCATCGCTGCAGCCATATGTATCGAGCTTCCAACCACAAGTTAGCGAAGAGCCGGAGATACATCCGAGCTTCATTTGTGGTCGGATGGGCCATTATACTAGGTATTGTCTGGAGGAAATTCAAGGCTGCGGGTCATCATATTTTAAATATTCAGACCCGTACCTGTACCTGCAGAAAAGAGGGCAGACAAGGGGCAACAGTCACTACATAGTGAGTGATGATGTTCCGGAAGGAGAAGCCACGTTAGAAGAGACGTTTTCTCTGAATTAACTACCGGTATTAATTCTCTTCGACACCGGTGTCACACCTAGCTTTATTAGTCAATCTTTTGTGGATCAACATCAGCTCCAAACTACTTTTACAAAGAGGCAATAGCTCACATCTTCGTTGGGGCAGCATTACAACAAGTGATGTTGTCTTCCAAGCACCTCTTTGTTTGCGGGCTAGACTATAACCCACAACCCTCATTAATCTCGGGGGTCTGAAGATCGACATTATTTTGGGAATGTCGTGGTTGAATTACCACAAAGCGGTTCACAACATCAGTTTTCAAACCGTTAAGCTCAACGCCCCACAGCACGGTCTTCATACGTTAGTTCTAGGCGCCAGTCAGCAACGAATTGCAATATTGAACCACTCGGGAACTGTTAAGATAGAGGACAGTCCGGTGGTACGTGGATTTCAGGATGTGTTTCACAATTATTTACCGGGCATGCCGCCGGAACAGGACGTAGAGTTCAAGATTGAACTTGCGCCGGGAACGCCACCGAGTTCACGAAGGCCGTACAAAGTGGCACCCAATGAATGGGCAGAACGAAGACACCGTTGAATGACCTTATGAGCAAAAGTTTTATACAACTGAGTTCGTCACCTTGGGGTTATTCAGCATTGTTTGCAAAGAAGAAGCACGAAACACAACGACTTTGTGTGGTGTTCGTCCGCTTAACACTGTGACAATCAAGAACAAGTACCCGTTATCACAGATCGACATGTTGTTTGATCAGTTGGTCAAAGCAAAGATCTTTTCCAAGTGGACTTAAGATCAGGGTACCATCAGATTAAGATACGGTCTGAGGATATTTCGAAGACAGCTTTTCGACGAGGTATGGGCCTTATGAGTACCTTGTCAAGTTCGTTGGCCTCACCAATGCTCCAGCTCAGTTCATGTACTTAATGAACTAGGTATTTATGCCGGAGCTGGATAAGTTTATCGTGGTCTTCTTCGATAACCTACTGGTTTATTCCATGTCAGACGAAGAACACAAGAAGCACCTGCATATAGTCTTGCAACGGCTGTGGGATCACAAACTATACGTGAAAATTCAGCAAGTGCGAATTCTGTATATCGCACGTACCTTTCCTCGGGCATATTATCTCAGCGGAGGGCATCACTGTAGACCCGGGCAAGATTACACATGTTCTGAATTGGAAGTCCATGAGGTCCGTTCACGAGCTACGGAGTTTCCTCGGACTCGTGGGATATTATCAAAGGTTCATTCTGAACTTCTCGAAGATTGCCAAGCCTATGACAGAGCTGCTGAAGAAGGCTACCAAATATGTTTGGAGTCCAGCATGTGAAGCAGTGTTCAAGGCATTAGTGAAGCACCTAACATCAGCACTGGTTTTGGCGCAGCCAGGCACAACAAAACCATTCGATGTGTATTGCGGTGCATCCGGCATTGGTCTCGGATGTGTGCTGATGCAAGACCGAAGGGTCGCGTATGGATCATGACAGCTCAGGAATCATGAGAAAAACTATCCAACTCATGACTTAGAGCTCGCTGCCGTGGTACTCGCACTCAAAATATGGAGGCACTACCTACTCGGTAACCTCGTGCATTTATATACCCACCACAAGAGCCTCAAGTACATATTCACTCAGAAGGAGCTGAACATGAGGCATTGAAGATGGTTGGAGTTGACAAAGGATTACGAAATAAAGATCCATTATCATCCCAGCAAGGCAAACGTAGTTGCGGATGCGCTGAGTCGCAAGTCACACGTCAACAATCTAACCATCACACCGTTGGAAGAGAGTGAGCCACCATTGCATGTGATTCCACATGGAGCTCGCTACAACTTAGCTTTGATCCCCACCATCCGTGAAGACATAGCGGCAGCTCAGAAACATGACAAGAGCATGTCACATTTGCGGAGACATGTAGACAGTGGGGAGCTAAAGTGTTTCTGGAAAGGCGGAGACGGCCTCCTATGGTTCAAGGACCGTATCGTCGTACCCCGTAACCCGAGTTGCGGAAGAAAATCTTTGATGAGGCTCACTTGTCAAAGTTTTCTATTCAATCCGCTAGCAATAAGATGTATCAAGAGCTCAGAAGCAAGTTTTGGTGGACACGGATGAAGCGGGAGATCGCGAAATGTGTGTCAGAGTGTGATACATGCCGAAGGGTGAAGGCGGATCATATGAAGAAACCGGGACTATTACAACTACTTGGCGTTCTTGCCTGGAAGTGGGAAGATGTGAGCATGGACTTAATCGTCGGTTTACCCACCACATTTCAGAAGCATGATTCAGTGTGGGTGATCGTCGACCGGCTCACCAAAGTTGCCCATTTTATCCCGGTCAACACCAACTACAACGCCAAGAAGTAAGCTGAATTGTACATCTCACGGATCCTATGCTTGTACGGCGTACCCCGCACCATCATATCGGATCAGGGCACTTTATTTGTGTCTCGTTTTTCGGAGCAGTTGCATGCTTCTTTGGGGACGAAGCTGATCCGTAGTTCAGCGTACCACCCGCAGACGGATGGGCAAACCGAGCCGGTAAATCAGATTTTAGAAGACATGTTATGAGCTTGTGCTATCAACAACGGTAAGAATTGGGATGATCACTTACCGTTAGCCGAGTTCTCGTACAATAATGGGTACCAAGCCAGCATCAAAATGGCGCCCTACGAGGCGTTATATGGGAGAAAATGCCTCACACCGCTGAATTGGTGTGAGTCTGGAGAAAGGGTCACCTTCGGGATCGATCTTGTCAATAACGCGGAAGAAAAAGTTTGGCTGATTCAAGCGAACTTAAAAGCCACCCAATCCCGACAAAAACAGTATGCGTACCGGAGAAGACGTCCTTTGCAATTCGATGTCGGAGATCACGTGTATCTACGTGTGTCTCCAATGAAGGGCGTGAACAGATTTGGGGTGAGAGGAAAGTTGGCACCCTGATTCATCGGTCCATTCCAGATTACAGAAAGATGTAGATCAGTTGCATACCGGCTGGAATTACCAGCGACACTCTCCGGTGTGCACAGCATCTTTCACATTTCTCAGCTGAGGAAGTGTCTAAAGCTTTCAACCACCATTCAGCTGAGAGATATTGAAGAACTGAAACCGGATCTCACTTATCGGGAGGAACCGATTCAGATTATTGATGAAAAGGCCTGAACCACACGCAACCGTACATTGTGGTTATACAAGGTTCTATGGAGTAATCACTCCGTAGATGAAGCGACATGGGAGAGCGAAGGCTTTCTTCGCGCTAACTACCCCGACTTTTTAACGTTGCACCTACGGTAATTTTCCACCGTCCTCTCTCTCATTTTCACCTTATAATCTCGGGACGAGATTCTTTTAAGTGGGGGGAATGTAAGGGCTCAAGTTTTGCATACAGTCAAAGTGTTCATCACACCACACACACCCTCATTTGAGGATATTTTATGAACATCTTTGAGGAGCAAGTAAACACCATCAACATAGTCATTAGATGATAAACTCCAAAATGCAAAAGTGATACTTCTCACATGCATTATGTAGGGGCTGACCATATGAAAAACTTCTACACCTTGCTAGGAATGCTCATGCCAAATTTCACCCAAATCCAGAACCTTTGGAAGTATTTTTGGGCATAATTAGAAGGAGGCTAGTTTGAACTTAAATTCAAATTCAAACTTCTTTCATCCCATGAATTCAAAAGTGAGATCCATCTTCACACTCAGCACATTTTTGTAAACTCACACACCAATTTTCACTCCATTTGGAGTTAATCTTGACATGAGCTATTTTGGCTAAATTCAAATCAAATTTGAACTAAACCTTTGCTGCAAATTTGATCAAATCAAATTCCATTTCGAACTATTCAAAGTCAATTGGCCATTTTGAAGCTTGATCAACTCACAAGGGGTATTAAGGTCCTCACTGTTTTGAGTAGTGGGAAAATTGAATTTAGGAGGTTAAACTTGGAAGTGGGGCCCTCTTGTCAGTCACCCATTTGAGCCAACCGACTGAAGATCGAGTGCTCGGTTTATCGGGCTGCCGCTGAGCGTGCCACCGAGCTGAGGACCGGCGCCACCTCCTGCTTGTCAATTCGTGCAACCAAGCGACACCGCCAGCCTCTTATCCTCACGCCCGACCGCTCCCCGGATCTTTTCATCGCTCACAGCCCGATTGCATCGTTTCCGAACAAAAGAACATCGCAACTCACCGAACTCTCTGTGCCACCGTCGACCGGACGAAGAAACGGCTGTCACGCCGAACTGAGGTTGCAACCGAGTTCGCCGACCCTTGCTTGATGTTCTCGAACTGGTTCCAGACCGTGACCGACCTTCCTCGGGCTCCTACGGGCCACTTCTTCTTCCTCCGTTCAACCTGAGCTGCCGCCATGGGAACACCTTGTCCGGCCACCACAGCCCGCCGTTCCCCGAGCTGTGAATAACAAAGAGGTTCGTCTAAGTCTCTTCTTCCATTACCACAAGCTCCGGCGGCGTGCCATGAGCTGTCGTTGACGGAATTTCACGATTTTGCACCGATGTACAAAAGAGGCCGCCAGACCACTTCACAAAATTCATGCTACACACCGCACCACTCATCACCTAACTTAGAGAACTACTTCTAGACGTCTGTGCGAGTCTATAGGATCAGAAACTTTGGAGAACCATCGGGTTTAGCCACTGTTCTCTGAGTTTTGCTAGTAATTCCGATTTCTGACCTAGGTCGCACGGTGACATACTAGTTGGGGCTGATTCCGAGCTCATTTGAGTTCATGCCGACCTTCCCTAGGGTGCACTGATGCTCTACGACCTTTTGCTTCAGCATTTGGGGTGCTAGGAAGCCCGGCTGACACGGCCGAAGTTCTTCTGAAGCTGCCACTTGTCGCCGACCATGTTCCGGTTGTTGTCATGTTGAGCTAAGGCCAGCACCGTGTTCCCCATGCGGAAGTAGGCAGAGGCAGTGAAAATCTCGAAGTTTGGCGCACGGCAGAGCCCCTCCGGCGAGCACTCCGGCGAGGGGGCGACGGCCAAGCGCGGGATGGCGGGAGGTTGAAGAAGACCCTGGCCCCACACATCAGCGAGTAGATTTTTAAACTGGGGATCAGCTGCGGCTCCGGATCGGCTGTGGCTGCACGCGTAATACTCAGTGGTCCCGTGTGGCAGCCGCTGAGGAGCCGACACATAGCCCCGGTTCCATGCACAGCAATTTAAATATTTCCCAAATTTCGGTTTCTAGTTCAAACTTCAAACCCACATAACTTTAGCTAGGAAACTCAAAATCAAGTGAACCAAATTTTGTTAGATTCAGCTCTCTGAGCACTTTCCAAAAAATCAAGTTTCACTTCATAACAACCATTATTTCTCCGGGATTAGTTCTTTAAAATTAAACTGCTTAGAATTTTAACTGGAGAACCCTTTAGTGGAAAGTTCTGAAATTTGGCCAGGATGTTCATCATAATATCCCTGAGATACCATAAAAATTTCAGATCCATTTGAGCTCAGTTGATCCATCTAATGGTGTGATTAATGAAACTGTTCCAGAGAAAATGAAAAATGTCCAGAAACATTTTTCAGATTTTCCCTAAATTTGTTTAGCTCATATCTTTTGCTAGGAATCTTCAAATTTGGTGAAACCAATTCCATTAGAACCATCTAAAAAACTGGTTTCCAGAAAGTCAGGGCTTGCTCCATGAAAATCCCTAGAACACCCTAAGAGCTCCAAGTAAGGCCAAATACTCATTTATTTGTGGAGGGCTCAAATGAGCTTTGCTGCAAATGAAATTTGGCCAAGTCTCTGTTTAGGTTGTACCCAGACCACAATAAAAATTTCAGAGTCATTGGGCCTGTCTAGCGGTACTTATGGTCTTAATAAAGTTAACTCCAAACTCACATGCATTTAAATTGATACATACATGTATTTGTTTCATGTAGTCGCTAAGGTTGAGGAGGAGCCAGAAGTCTTAGACTTCATAACTCCGGAGGAACAGCTAGCATACAACCAACAGCAGCAAGGCAAGCTCCGCTTTGCATTAGCCGTTTTATAAACTTTATTATTTTGAGAACTTACATTGAGTATCCACTTTACTTATGCATTAGAGTCTTGTTTGAAAACCCAAATGCATAGCCAAGAAAACCCTTGTTTTGGGCTTAGGTTTTAAACCTAGAGTAGCCACTGCAATGCTAAGATAGTATAGGATTCGGTACAAGTCGAGTAGCTGGAACTGCTCGTGAGAATAGGCAAGAGGCACACCACTCGGTAAGAGATAGCAAATGGAACACATGGCAAGGAAAATGAGACCGAGCAGAGAGTAAGGGCAGCAGGACGTTGGGGCCTGGGTGCCATGGCTCCGCTTGTGTCGATTGAGGACCGAGCCATGTGCGGGTCTGTTGAACAATTTAGAACAGTACCGAAGACCTACCGGATATATGGGAACCGGGAAACCGATGTAATTCGGGTAGCTAGGTGTTGAGGCATAGCTCGTCGTTCAGAGGGTAGGTTGAGAGTTTGAGGTGTAAATTGGATGGCGCCACTGCAGATGCACGCAGAGACCTCTTGCTTGGGACGATGGGACCGGTCCAACATTTGGCTGACGGATGAAAGATAGTCGCGTACGATGTCCGTGATGGTTGCTGTAGGCAACATCGAGTACGGGCGTACGTGACGGGTTATTCGGGTAACCCTGCAGATGTAAATCGATTATAATCGCCGTCCCTCATGATCAGTGAGTACCACTTGTTCACTGTACCGTGACATAGAATGAATAGGCTAGAGTCATGTTAAAAGTTCCTGATTGGAAGCTACACCTTGATTGCTAATGGTCTGTGGTAGTTTAGAGCAAATTCAAGTTCTTTTAGACCCTGGGCAAAGCACATGAGCGAAATGCGTTTCTTGTTTGATTGCGGCCCTCTCATGTGTCTTAGCGTGAGGTTCTCCACAACATGCTGCTAAAACTTGAAAGTAAGGTTCAACTATTTAGGTGTGTCCTTTGCAACTTACATTCCCATTTACACTGTAATCCAGCATGTAGAAGTTTCATGTATAGGAAAGATGGGGACTCTTGCTGAGCCATCATGCTCACTGCTTGTGTTTGAAGATTTTGCAGGGTGTTATGAGGAGGAGACTCCCGAGGAGCAGACGGACCCCCAAGAGGGCAACCCCATCAAATGGGAGTCGTGCACGCCGCCGTGTTAGTGTATGTGCATGCCAGAGGGAACACTTTCACGGGCTGAACGTGAACTATGTGCTTAGTCTACGCCCGTGAGTGTGGACTGAACATATTTTATTGTAAACATGTCTATAAACTCATTTATGTAATAAAACTTTGCTTCCGCTTTGTACTTTTTAAGTGCGTTATCCGGTGTTGTGCAACACAGCACCCCTCAGCGTGATCCGGGCTCGTCGAGGCCGGTTGGGCCCTCGCAATTACCAGCACCTCCGCAGCAACAACAGCAGCAGCGGGTGATGCCGCGTGCGTTTGCACCTCAGCCACGCATGCCGAGCTTTCGTCCCCCCAGCACCGGCCAGCCACCGTACACATGTTTCAAGTGCGGTCACCAGGGGCATTTCGCCAACAACTGCCCCGAGAAGCAAGGCAGCGGAGTGGCACCACCGTTTCCGAGGAGGAATCAGCCCCGGAATTCCATTAATGCACGGCGGCCAAACCCCAAGCCCGGCAATGTCCACCAACTCGCCATAGTGGAGTGGCACCACCGTTTCCGGGGAGGAATCAGCCCCGGAATTCCATTAATGCACGGCGGGCAAACCCCAAGCCCGCCAATTTCCACCAACTCGCCATAGTGGACGTGCTGGAGGGAGAATCCATTCTTGTGGGTATTGTTCCAGCTCCACAAACATCCCGCCATAGTTTTATTTGATTCGGGTGCCACGCATAATTTCATTAGCCAAACTTATGTTGCTAAGCACATTTTGCAAATACTACCCACCGAGAGTCCCTATGTGATTTGTTCACCGGGTGAGAAAATTTCAGCAAGTGTAATGGTTCCAAAAGCACCGTTATGCTTAGGGGGTAGGGTATACCCCACGTCTCTCATAGTCTTAGAGGGAAAAAAAAGGTCGATGTGATCTTAGGGATGTCGTGGTTAAACCGCCACGATGCTGTTTTAGACACCGTCCTTCGAGTCATGCATTTGGATCCAGAGATGCACGAGACTCATTCATTATTTTTGGACAGTCCAGAAATAAAACTTTCAGCCGTATACCAATCCACCACTATCAGATTTGAAGACATTCCAGTAGTCCGTGAGTTTCCCGACATATCCCGGATGATTTACCGAGTATGCCACCCGACCGAGAGGTGGAGTTCAAGATTGAACTTGCGCCAGAAACAATGCTAATATCCCGAAGGCCGTACAAGATGGCACCAAATGAGTTGGCAGAACTTAAAACGCACTTGATAGACCTGCTGAACAAGGGGTTTATTAGGCCGGGCTCCTCGCGCATGGGGGTGTTCGGCATTATTCGTCAAAAAGAAGGACGAAATGTTGTGGCTTTGCATGGACTATCATCCACTAAATGCTGTTACGATCAAGAATAAGTACCCGTTGCCACGGATAGACATATTATTTGATCAGTTGGTCGAGGCAAAGATCTTATCCGAAATGGATTTAAGATCAGGGTACCATCAGATTAAAATACGGGCTGAGGACATCCCGAAGACGGCTTCCTCGACGAGGTACGGGCTCTATGAGTACCTTGTCATGTCTTTCAGCCTCATAAATGCTCCAGCTCATTTCAACGGCAGCCAAAACTTAGCAGGGGTGGCGGCCAAAGCTTGGCAGCAGAGAGGAGGAGCGGCGGCCAGGAATTATGGGGCTGGTGGTGGCGGCGGCTAGGGGGTTTATTTATAAGGGGGAGAAAATAGCCAAAGTGGCTAGGATTTTAGCAACTCATTTATCCAAGGGCTGAGATTTAATTTGAGAAAAGGTGAGAGCTAGTGGCTGAGATTTAATCTATTATTTTCCACCAAGGACTGGGATTATTTGGGGAAAAAAATCCAAGAAAAAGAAAAGGGGGGGGCGGCTAGGGTTTCCCCCTTAGGCCTAATTTGGCAGCTAGGGGAAGGTAACCCAGGGAAGAAAATCTCTACCCAGATATCTCCTGTCCCCTACCTTTCCCATGGTGCGCCATTCCCTAAAGCGCTTATTCATTTGGCAGGTCTGGGAATATAATACCAGGGATTTTTTAAAAAATAATAAAAATGCTAAAAATATTCAGAAAATTCGAAAGGCACTCTGAAAATTCAGAAAATCACTAAAAACTAAAAAATCAGAAGAAAAAAATTGTAACATAAAAGACTTGTAACAGAATCCATAAAAATATAATGTCATACAAATTCAAGTTCCATAACTACTACAATATCACAAGATTGTAAAGTGCTATTGTTTCTAGGATAAATGCTAATGCCAGCTTAAGTTGTCAAGGTCCCGTGAGATCAAATGATGAATGGTTTGGGAATAGCATTATCATGGAAACGTATTCATTCTAGTCAAGATGTGGTTGATACTGGAGTGTTGCAATACCTGTTGCCACATGTTCATGATTGATTTAGTATAATATCTTCTCTCAGGATACAGCTGATGAGGTTGTTGATTGTTCCCATGGGAGGGCATTGTGGGAACTTGCCGAAGTGAAGCACGTACCTCTATGGATCAAAGGAGGAAATTACTGTAATCTGGAGCTCTATCCAGAGTGCATTAAGCATCTGAAAAAATTCATTGGAGCCACCGGATTGTACTCCAGCGGAACCTAAAGTTACAGAGGATTCAAGGATAAAAATTCTCATAAACAGATGGCAAGGCAAGAAGTATTGACCATAACAAAATTCAAAGGAAAATGGCGACCGTGAGAAGCTTCCCGTTGACCAAGAAGAAGGTATGGTTGTAAACCAGTGCGGGGGGGGGGGGGGGGGGGGGGGGGGGGCCTCGAGCTGAGGCGCGGGTAAGGCGAGCACAGCGGCGTGAAGTCGATAGGGAGGCCTGATCTGGTGACCGGGGAGGCGAGCAGCATAGGGACGCAGGCGGGGCAAGAGGGACTCGATCGCGCGTGGGAGGCGAGCATGGCGGCGTGATCTAGTGGTCGAGGAGGCGAGCGGTGCGGGGAGGCAAGCGAGGCGAGGGGGATGTGAGCAGCGGCGGCATGAGGGGGACACGAGCAGTGGCGCCGTGAGGGGGACGCGAGTAGCGCATGGTTTTCCTGCCCGACCTTGCAGGGCAGGGCGAATAGCCAGTGCTTCCCCGTGGATCGGACCGGCAAATTGGGCTCCCAATTGCGCCCGGAGGGAATTTTGGCCCATGGATTTTTGGACCTGGGATTAGCCTGGATCCCTAAGGGATTTTGGGCTACCAAAGAGGCCCTTAGGGTGGTGCGGCCAAGGGAAGGGGGTCTGGCTAGGGCTTTCCCCCTTAGGATGGTGCGGCCAAAATTCCCCCAAATGTGGGGAAGATTTCCTAGGGGGAAATTTAGGGTAAATTAGGGGTGAATTTTAGGGGGGGTTTGGGGGAATTGGGGAGGGAAATTAGGGAAATTGGAGGGTGAATAATGGGGAAATTGGGCAAAAATTGGGGGCGGCTAGGTTTTGTTATTTTTATTTCTTTTTCTTTTCTATTTATTCTTATTATTTACTATTTTTATTTCCTTTTATTTATTTATTCCTTTATCTTCTTCTTTTTAAATGCTTCTCTATATGAAAAAATATATGCAATGCATGGTAATGAATATGAGGGTGTTACAGGTTCTTGCCAAACGATTTTTACAAACAGATTCTAATTCAACATAAGAACCAAGAGGAATCACTCCACTAGAGAATCAGAAGTGAATCTGAAAGAATTGGGTTGTAGAGCTGTACCAAAGGGGCCCTTAATCAATGGTTGTGGGCAACAATATGAAGACCAAGGGCAACAAGTGGTGGAATATGATGAGACCTGATGATGATGCTTATATGAGAGTTGTGTGTCCTATTACTAATTTTACCATGATGGTTTGCATGGTGTATCTAAAAGTTGTAATAAACATTATGTTGGTTTGTACTAGGTCTATGAACTATACATTGTGTCTTTTGCATATGTCGGATATTCTATCTTTTGCATATATATGTTCTGAGTTTTACTACGGTTCTCGTGTGCATCATTTATATATATTGTAACGGTTTATCTAGAACCGCTATAGGTTATGAGTGTATGTACCGGTGTGTAACTCAAACCGGTAAAAAATGTTGAGAGATATATATATACTGGTTCACAACTGTAACTGGTATACATATTTAGTATATTTACTAGTTCACAACTGGAACTGGTATAAAAACTATTTATCTACAACGGTTCGTGCGAGGGCCTCACGGCCTCGTTGAGCCAGGATCACGCTGAGGGGTGCTGCGTTGCACAGCACCGGATAACACACATAAAATGGTATAAAGCGGAAGCAAAATTTTATTACATAAACGAGTTTATGAACATTTTTACAACAAAATATGTTCAGTCTACACTCACGGGCGTAGACTACACATAGAGTTCACGTTAAGCCTGTGAACGTGTCCCCGCTAGCACGCACGCACACTAACACGGCGGCATGCACGACTCCCATTCGACGGGGTTTCCCTCATGGGGTTCTGTCTCCTCCTCGGGAGTCCCTTCCTCATAACACCCTGTAAAAGCTTCAAACACAAGTAGTGAGGATGATGACTCAGCAAGTCTGACCCGTCTTTCCTATACATGAAACTTCTACATGCTGGATGATGCGTAATTGGGAATGTAAGTTCCAAAGGAGTCGCCTAATTATTTGAACCTTACTTTCAAGTTTTAGCAGCAAATTGTGGAGAACCTCACGCTAAGGAACATGAGAGAGACGCAATCAAACAAGAAACGCATTTCTCTCATGTACTTGCCCAAGGTTGAAAAGAACTTTAATTAGCTCTAAACTATAGAACTTCATTAACAATCAAGGTCCATCCTTCAAATCAGCAAACTTTTAACATGTATCTAGCCTGTTCTTTCTACGTCACGGTACAGTGAACAAGTGGTACTCACTGACCACGAGGGACGGTGATTATAATCGATTTACACCTGCAGGGTTACCCGAATAACCCGTCATGTACGCCCGTACTCGATGTTGCCTACAGCAACCATCACGGACGTCGTACGCAACCACCTTTCATCCGTCAGCCAAATGTTGAACCGGTCCTATTGTCCCGAGCAAGAGGTCCCTGTGCACGCATCCGGAGTGCCGCCAGCCGATTTACACCTCAAGCTCCCAACCTACCCTCTGGACGACAAGCAATGCCTCAACACCCAGCTACCCGAATTACATCGGTTTCCCAGTTCCCATATATCCGGTAGCTCTTTGGTACTGTTCTAGCTTGTTCAACAGGCCCGCACACGGCTCGGTCCTCAATCGACACAAGCGGAGCTATGGCACCCAGGCCCCAACGTCCTGCTGCCCTTACTCTCCGCTCGGTCTCATTTTTATTGCCATGTGTTTCATTTGCTACCTTTACCCGAGTAGTGTGCCTCTAGCCTATTCTCGCGAGCAGTTCTAACTACTCGACTTGTACCGAATCCTACACTAACTTAACATGTAGCTAATCGAGGTTAACCAACCTAAGACCAACCCAGGGTTTTCTTGGCTATGAATTTGGGTGGTCAAACAAGACTCTAATGCAAAATTGAAGTGGGTGCTCAAAGTAAGTTCTCAAAACAGTAAAATTATAAAAAGGCTAATGCAAACCGGAGCTTGCCTTGCTGCTGTTGGTCGTAGGCTAGCTGTTCATCTGGAGTGATGAAGTCTAAGACTTCGGGCTCCTCCTCAACCTTAACGACTACATGAGATAAATACATATATGTATCAATTTGAATGCATTTGAATTGAAGTTGAATTTGTGAAGACTATAAGTCTTACTAGACAGGCCCAATGACTCTAAAATTTTTACTGTGGTTTGGATACAACCTAAACAGAGACTTGGCCAAGTTTCATTTGTAGCAAAGCTCATTTGAGCTTTCCACAAATAATTGTGTACATGGCCTTAGCTAGAGTTCTTAGGGTGTTCTAGGGATTTTCATGGAGTAAGCCATGACTTTCTGAAAACTAGATTTTCAGAATGTTCTAATGGAGTTGGTTTGACTTAAGTTGAAGGTTCCTATCTAAAGATATGAGCTACACAATTTCAGGGAAAATCTGAAAATGTTTCTGGACATTTTCTCTGTGTGGAGAAGTGGAAGAATGGCACCCGCGTTTATTCATTCTGTAGGTATACATATATAGTTACATGCAAGCAGTAGCGAGCGCATATTCTGCGGGAGCAAGTGGTTGCATGCGAGCCATGCAGACGTGGGCGCGAGCGCTAGACCAGATACTGGGCGTCGGTTGAGCGAGCAGCGCGTACGTCGCGCGTACGCATCACGTGCATGGATCTGCAGCAGTCGTTGGAGAAAATAGTGACGGTCGTTCCGGACTGGATGATGAGTCTGTTGCAGCTAACACCCCCCCCCCCCCCCCCCCCCCGCAGTCGTAGCAATGGGTGTTCCAACGCAGAGACTGTTCCGGTAACCTTCGAACACTGACGCTGATAATCCCTTGGTCATCACGTCGGCAATTTGTTGATCAGTTGGCACATGAAGGACTCATAGATCTTCGACTGAAACCTTTTCTCGGACGAAGTGGATATCAATTTCTATATGCTTGGTCCGCCGGTGGTTAACTGGGTTATGAGCCATATAGACAGCAGAAATATTATCACAATAGATGATTGTGGCTTTTGCATTGGAGCAGCAAAGTTCACCGAGTAACTGATGGAGCCAAATGCATTCTGTTGCAGCGTTGGCGACTGCACGGTATTCTGCTTCTGCACTAGACCGTGATACCGTCGGTTGCCGTTTGCTTGACCAAGAGACGAGAAAATCCCCAAGATAGATGCAGTAACCTGAGGTAGATCTCCTGGTGTCTGGACAGCCGGCCCAGTCGGCGTCCGTGTATGCTGTTATCTGCATAGATGCCGAAGCGTGAAGGTGTACTCCCAAGGTGATTGATCCCCTGATATAGCGCAGAATTCTTTTGAGCAGAGCCCAATGACAATCATGTGGATCATGCATGTGTAAACAGACTTGCTGAACTGCATAAGCAATGTCTGGGCGTGTGATAGTGAGATATTGAAGAGCTCCAGCTATTTGTCTGTACTCAGCAAGATTACTGATACGAGTACCGCTTGAAGAAGATAACTTAGATTTTGTGTCAATTGGAGTTGTGACTGTCTTACAGTTGATCATGCCGGCGCGCTGGAGAATCTCTTGTGCATAGTTCTCCTGTGTGAGAAAGAAACCCGAGTTGGATCGCTGAATATCGACCCCAAGGAAGTATTTGATAGCCCCCATATCTTTCACCGCAAATTCAGATTGTAGGAGTTGTATTGTCTTGTGTAACAGTGTTGTGGACGAAGCCGTAAGAATCGTATCGTTAACATAAAGAAGTAGGTATGCGATTTGTTGTCCTTGTTGATAAACAAACAGAGAGGAATCCGACCTTGCTTGAACAAAATTGATTGACTTTGCGAACTGTGCAAATCTTTTGAACCAAGCCTGTGGTGCTTGTTTGAGGCCATACAGTGATTTTGAGAGGAGACAAACAGCATCAGGCATGTTGTGATCAATAAAGCCAGTTGGTTGAGTGCAGAATACCTGCTCTTAAAGATGACCATGTAGGAATGCATTTGAGACATCCAATTGACTGACTGGCCAGCGGCGATTTTCTGCAATCGTTAGCACAGTATGAATAGTAGCAGGCTTGATCACTGGTGCAAAAGTCTCACCAAAGTCGACGCCCGGTCGTTGATGAAAACCTCGAACAACCCAACGTGCTTTGTACTTGTCAAATGTGCCGTCTGGTTTGAACTTGTGCTTAAATATCCATTTCCCAGTTACAATATTCGCTCCTGGTGGTCGAGGTACAAGGCGCCATGTATTGTTGGCCTGAAGTGCCTGGAATTCCTGTTGCATAGCAGCTAGCCAGTTTTTGTCTTTGAGATCTGATCGAACAGATTTTGGAATGGAAGATAAGCTTGTGGATGAATCTGTTGCTGTCATGGCATATTTGGGGTTTGGGCGAAAGATACCGGCCTTTGATCGGGTAATCATCGTATGTGGGACTCGTTGTGGTTGTTGAGTGGCATGCCTTGGTGGGGTTTGATCATATATGGGTGGCTCGGGTATGGGAAGGTCCCTGGGGTTGCTTGTCATTGATTGTGGAGATGGGATAGGTTCATGCACCGTGTCACAGAGTGGTGGGTGTACACTCGTTGAGGCCGCCGGGTCTTGTGTGCTGACGTTGTCGGGTGGTGGTGCTGCTGACTGAACATCGGCACGATGTTGAGGAGTATTGTCACGTTGAGGAATCTCACGGTGCCGAGGAAGAGGAGGCCGTCGAGCTGGTGTAACATCAATGTTGAGGTCGTGCTCGGATGTACATGGAGCTGACGCCGACGTGGAACTGACTGCAAACGGAAATTGAAGTTCATCGAACACCACATGTCTGGAGATGATCACTTTACGAGTAGCTAGGTCGAAGCAGCGATATCCCTTATGATCAGCAGGGTACCCGAGGAATGCACACGCTGTGGACCGTGGACTGAGTTTATGTGCTGCCGTGGCCGCCATGTTTGGAAAGCATAGGCAACCGAACACTCGTAGATGATCATATGATGGAGGCACACCGAACAGCAGCTCATGAGGGGTGATAGTACCTGTAGCTCGACATGGACGACGGTTAATCAAGTAAGTTGCTGTGTTGAGTGCCTCGGCCCAAAATGTTTGTGGAGCATGAGAGTGCAACAACATTGTGCGTACAGTGTCATTGATAGTTCGGAGAATGCGTTCAGCCTTCCCATTTTGCGGTGACGTATAAGGGCAAGAAAGACGAAGATGAATGTCGTGAGTTTGAAAGAAAGATCTTAGGGCTGTATTGTCAAACTCCTTTCCATTATCGGTTTGTAATGCGAGAATAGGGAGGTGAAATTGGGTGGTAAATAAGAGTGAAAAGCAAGGAGTGTTGGAAGGACTTCGTTCTTGTGATGCAATGGAAAAGTCCAAATGTAATGAGAGTAATCATCCAATAGAACAAGATAGAATTGAAATCCAGAAACACTTAAAACTGGAGAAGTCCACACATCAGCATGGAGCAATTGAAAAGGAAAATAGCTAATGGAATCTGAGGAAGAAAAGGGTAGGCGCACATGCTTCCCTAATTGACATGCATGGCAGATATGTGGTGAGGTTTTATTACACGTGAATGGAAAAATGATGCAAAGCTTGCATTAGACAATCTTTCCCTGGATGGCCTAGCCGTGCATGCCACAAGTCGATAGAGTTTGAGGAGGCATGAAGTGCTTGTGATGGCTTGAGATGGAGTGGATATAGATCACCGTCGCTGTCACATCGGAGTATCTCATGTTTGGTTCGTAGATCCTTAATAGAGAAACCAAAGGGGTCAAACTCAACTGAAACCAGATTATCGTGTGTCAATTTACGAACAGAAATCAAGTTTTGTACTAAGTCCGGTGAAAGAAGGATGTTATTTAAATGGAGAGAGTTTTGTTGTGTGGGAATACTAGAGGAGGCATGTGTGACAGGCAACTTTGCACCATTACCAACTGTAATAGATGTGTTGGTAAGTGTAGTTCGAGATCGCGGAAGAGTGGAAACATTACCGGACATGTGGGAGGAGGCTCTGGAGTCGACAAACCAATCAGAGTTTGATTGAGGAGCAGCAGAGGCGTTGTTTAGTGCCGTGAGAAATGCCTGATTGTCCCATACAGAACCTTGAGGTGTCGACGCCGTGAAGGATGATGAACCACCGTAGTCAGGAGCACCAGGAGCTGCATACATGGCATGTTGTGGAGCAGTAGCGGGTCGTGGACCCAAAACGCCGGCACCAGGAGCACGGAATGGCATCGGCCAGGCCTGTACCATGCCTGTCCATGGATTGAAATCCGGTCGCCAAGATCCGAAACCAGGTGAACATGGTGGTCGAGCAGTACAAGGCCAATTACCGGCATTGTAGCCAGGTGCATGGTCGTTGGAGCCACGACCTTGGTGTCGACCACCGCCACGTCCATTTCCACGGCCGCGGCCGCGGCCACCGCCACGACCACCTCGGCCAGAGTTGGTGTTTGGAGTAGATGAGTCAGCATGAGATGCAGCGAGTGCATGGTTTGCAGCCGTCGTTTCACGTTGATTGTCAAATAATTCTTCCATGAGAAGATGAGATCTTGTGCTGAGAAAGGTGTGCGGCGGCTGTCTGGCGGTGATAGCCAATGGCGTGACGGTACTTAGCATTCAAGCCACGCAAAAGATTCAAGACTTGGCTTTGTTCAGAGACCGGCTGGCCAACATCATGAAGATTATCTTCCAGCGTCTTGAGTTTAGCACAATAATCTGAAATGCTCATATCACCTTGGCACATGTTGCGGAATTCAGCTTCGTAGAAGACTGCTCGTTGAAGATGATTGTCGTGGAAGAGCTCATCAATGGCGTTCCAGAGGGAGAATGCATCAGTTTTCCGCCGGCGAACGATTTTCCACACTTCAGGAGCACAGGTGGTGTAGATCCAGTTGACAAGGCATTGATCTATGCGGCACCATTCGGCATCTTGATAAAGCAGCGGGGTAGGGGATTCAATGTGTGAAGCAAGGCCAAACTTGCCAATGGCCGAATCAAAAAACATGCGCCAGTCAGCATGATTTGGATTTGTGAGTTCAAGTACCACTGGAACATGTGAACGTATATTCACATATTGAAGAATGTCAGCATTTGTTGAGGAAGAGGAAAGGTGCTTGTCGCCGGAGGTAGGATCTGCAGCAGCGGAAGAATGTGAGGAAGAAAATGACGAGGGACGAGAGGTAGGAGGGTACACTGGATTGAACTCCATGGATGCAAGGTTTTCAGGATCTTTGGATTACTAATCTTCTGATACCATGTGGAGAAGTGGAAGAATGGCACCCGCGTTTATTCATTCTGTAGGTATACATATATAGTAACATGCAAGCAGTAGCGAGCGCACGTTCTGCAGGAGCAAGTGGTTGCGTGTGAGCCATGCAGACGTGGGCGCGAGCGCTAGACCAGATACTGGGCGTCGGTTGAGCGAGCAGCGCGTATGTCGCGCGTACGCATCACGTGCATGGATCTGCAGCAGTCGTTGGAGAAAATAGTGACGGCCGTTCCGGACTTGATGATGAGTCTGTTGCAGCTAACACTCTGGAACAGTTTTATTAATCACACCATTAGGTGGATCAAATGAGATTAAATGGATCTGAAATTTTTATTGTAGCTTCCTCCAAAGTGTTCTCCAGTTAAAATTCTAAACAGTTTAAACTTTGAAGAATTAATTCTGGAGATAAGGATTTTAATAAAGTGAAATTTGATTTTTTGGAAAGTACTCAGAGAGCTGAATCTAAAAAATTTGGTTCACTCAATTTGGAGTTTCCTAGCCAAAGTTATTTGGGTTTGAAGTTTGAACTAAATCTGAAAATCGGGGAAAAGTTTAAATCGCTGCGCGTGGGACCGGGGCTACATGTCAGTTTCTCAGCGGCTGACACACGGAGCTACGGAGTATTTCGCACACAGCCACATCAGATCATGTGCCACAGATGATCTCTGATTTAAATATCCGGCCGCTGACACGTGGGACCGGAGGCTTCATCAACCTCCTGGCCTCCCGCGCTCGACCGTCGCCCCCCTCGCCGGAGGGGCTTTGCCGTGCGCCAAACTTCGAGATTTTCGCCGCCTTTGCCTAATCCCACACGGGGAACACGGTGCTAGACTTAGCTTGACATGACAACCACCGGAACATGGCCGGCGACGAGCGGCGGCTTCGGAAGAACATCGGTCGTGTCGGTCAGACTTCCTAGCACCCCAAAAAATCGAGCTAACGGTCGTAGAGCATCAGTGCACCCTAGTGAAGATTGTCATGGGCTCAAGGCAGCTCGGAAAGGTCCTAGGTGGGCTCTCACCGTGCGCCCGACGGCTTCCGCCATTAGCGCCGACGGCTTCCGCCATTAGCGCCGGTAGCTAAACTAGAAATGTGCGGTCTAACAAGGTTTTCTTGCTAAGACTGCGAAGGAAAGTTGTTCGCTACCAAGTGTAGCTCGTGTAGGTGCAGTTTGAGGATCTCCAAACGACTATGGAACGGGAATTTGACGAATCCGCACTCAAACGTCGGTCTGTGCCGAATGGAAGGGAAAACGAAATTTGTCGCAGGTGATCGACCACTCAGGCTGTGGTTCGGGGGTGAGCAACACGAGACCCTAACACGTCCCGGGATGCCTTAGCTTAGGCATGATACTTTCTCGTTTAGGCTGTAACGGGAGCCCAAGGTGCAGAAGAGCTTAGGTCACCGGAAAAACTTTCGGTATGGGGCGAGAGCAACCGAACTCAGCTGGTTCCTATGACGGGAAGGTAGGATGAGAGTCTCTAGTACCGTTTTTCAGCTTGGAGGGAGTGGGGGAGCTGTGGTTGCCGGTTCTCCGATCAAACCCGAGAGAGCGGTGGCGAGGCAAAGTTTTCTTGCGCGAGGGAGCAAAGAACTGAGCGTTTCTGCCTCTGGCCGGCTCGGCTTCGGGGATAAGAGGGAGGAGACGTCGGCTGAGTTCGGCGCAGGCCGAGCAGGAGCTGGCAGCGGCATCCAGATCCGTGGCAACCGCAGCTGCAGCCCTAGAACCCGTGCCCGGCAGTCTTCAGTCGGTTGAATTGCTGGTTAGGCTGACAGGTGGGCCCCCCTTCCATTTTAACCTCTGAAATCTCCCACTGCTCTAAACAGTAGTTCCACTAATACCCTCTGAAATTTGAATTATCTACCAAATGCCCATTTGAACTGGATAGAATTCAAATTGTGAAGTGTTTGAATATATTTATAGCACATATGCAGTTTAAAATTCAAATTGAATTTGAATTTGCTAAAATTGGCTCATGTCAAGATCAACTCCAAATGGAGTGAAAATTGGTGTGTGAGCTCATAAAAATGTGCTGAGTGTGAATATGAGTCCCACTTTTGAATTCATGGGATGAAAGGAGTTTGAATTTGAACTTGGGTTCAAACTAGTCTCTTTCTAATTATACCACAAATACCTCAAAAAGGTTTTGGATTTGGGTGAAATTTGGCATGAGCATTTCTAGCAAGGTGTAGGAGTTTTTCATATGCACAGCCCCCATATGATGCATGTGGGAAATACCATTTTTGCATTTTATGAGTTTATCCTCTAATGACCATATTGATTATGGTTACTTGCTCTTAAAATGTGTTCATAAGTTTTTCTCAAGTGAGGTGTGTGATGTGATGAACACTTTGGATGTGTGCAAAAACTTAGTTCCTTACAGTTCGTATCTAGAACCGGTAAAAAAATTACTTAGACGTCAGGAACAGTTCAGTTAAGAATCGTTACTGATAACTAATTCTTTATATCTTAATGATTGATGTGGATACAAAGATCAAGAACCGATATTAATAATCTTTGTAACGGCTCCCGATGACGCCTAATCGAACTCCATGTAGCTGAACACGAGCATGGTCCTGATCATCTTCGGGTGCCACTCCCGCGTCAACCGTCGAGAAGAGGATGCGGTCGAACGCCGTCTAGAAGTTGGTTTTCATGTTCCACTACATGCGCTACGTCCTCGAGGTACTTGGTGAAGCGATCCTCGCCGTGCTTCTTGAACAGGGTCCTTAAGCGCCTCATGGCAACTGTGGCAACGCGGGTGCAGGGCAGCGCCGACCATTGCTGGGCGCTCACGTACACCTCGGGGAGCTTGTGGAGCGGGACGAGCGCCTCGCTGTGGAGACCGTGGAGCGCGCGGTAGGCGTGGTGCTCCTTGGACAGGTCGGCGTAGTCGAGGTTGGAGTCGCCCAGGAAGAGGCGGTGGGCGACGGTCTCGTAGAACAGAGTGGTCCGGTCGAACTGCGAGCCCGGCATGGGGCACCACTCGGCGGCGAGCCCGATCTTCCTCTCTTCTTCCCTGTTTGATGTCGGAGGCGAGCCCAAATCTTCTGCGCTGCTAACGCTTCGTACATCGGTGGAAAGTGATGCAATCGGAGCCGTCGACTTAACCGACCTTGTACTCCTACGGCTCCGATTGATCCAGGTAGAACAGACGTACGTAGCAGCCAAGCCCCAGTAAATCTCCGCCCGGTGCGCCCTGGGACGGCACACATTATTGCATCGCCTTGCGTTCCAAGACCCCCAACGGTTGATCGATCTCGAGAAGTTCCAGACGCCATGGCCGCCGCCGCCGGAGCGCTCCTCGGCCCGCCCATCGCGCTCATGGTCAAGCTCGCCGCCGCTGATCCCAAGCCGAAACCAACCACCTCCTCCGAGTCTAACGACTCCGACCCCGGCGACGACGTGCCCATGCCGGTGTGGAAGGAGAAGGAGGCGCCGCAGCCGGGGCGGGCGCTGGCGTACAGGACATCCAGCGACCCCTGCGTCGACTTCTTCTTCCAGGTCGTTCCTGGCGTCACCTTGGCCGCGGACGTGGCCGCGCTCCTCGACGTGGCCTGGTCCCGCAACGCGGACGCGGCGCTCAAGCTCGTCTGCCACCTCCGCGGCGTGCGAGGGCTCGGCAAGGCTGACCGTGAGAACTTCTACGCCGCCGCGCTCTGGATGCACGAGCGCCACCCGCTCACGCTCGCCGGCAACCACGCTACCTTCGCTAGGTTCGGCTGCCTCAAGGACCTGCTCGAGATCCTCTATCGCATCCTCCACGGTTTGCGCGAGGACAAGGGTGTTAGCTAATTAGCTGATCTGCACGTTACGTTTTCTATTTTCTTCTCTGAATAAGTGTCCGAGCTGCGACTCGGTGTGAGTTCAGTTAGGAGGCGACAAAATCACACTTGCATGCGGGTGCATGCACGTCAGGCGACGTCGTTAGAGTCAGTTGTGTGATGCGTTTTCTGTGTTCCACCACTCGGTGCACGAAGTGAACGTGGCCCGAGTGCGTTGTGACTTTGTTTTTGATATAATACAATCAACAGAACTGTCGGGCAGTTAGCTCGAGCAGCGAAAAACCAAAACCTCCCGGCGTCGTGTCCATCTAATCCTGAGAAGCATGAGAGAAACTTTGGTGCTCCAGGCCAGTAATCTTCGTGTTTCAAGCCAACAAGTGGCATCAGAGCCCAGGGTCTACGTTCGGCTCGACGATGGCCGGGAGTGGATCGCACGAGCTGGTGTCGTTGCGGCAGTTCACGCCGGTGATGTCCAGGCCGTCCAGCGTGCCGACATTGACGCGGATGAACTACGCCGAGTGGAGTCTTCTCATGGAGGTCGAGCTGCAGGCGAGAGGCCTGTGGCGCGCGGTCATCGGAGCTGAAGACCTTGACGACGAGGTGGGCTACCGCAACGACCGTGGTGCGCTGGAAATGATCTACGGATCTGTGCCATCGGAGATGCTCTCCACGCTGAGGAGACACAAGACGGCGAGGGAGACTTGGGAGGCTATCCGAGCGCTGCGCGCCGGCTCGGAGCGTGTGCGCGACGTCAAGGCACAAAACCTTCGGGCTGAGTACAATCAACTCCGACACAAGCCGGGTGAGTCGATCGACGAACTCGCGATGAGACTGACAGGCTTGGTGACCAGGCTAGCCAAATTAGGGGATCCAGTCAGTGACAAAAGAATCATGCAAAAGTGGCTCTGAGTCGTCCCCAAGCGATACGTGCAGCTCGCCATGTCTATCGAGAACGTCATCGACTTGAACACCACCACGATCGAGGAGCTCGTGGGACGGTTCAAGGCTGCTGAAGAACGACTGGACATGGATGGAGAAGAGGAGTTGGGATCTAAGCTGCTCCTCACCGAGGAGGAGTGGAGAGTGCGCTTCAACTAACGTGCACACCATGGCACATCCAGAGGCGGGTCAAGCAGCGGCAAGAAGAACCGTGCGAAGGGTAATTTTGATCGTGGAAGAGAAGCTGCCCGATCTGGGATGGGAGGTGAAACATCGGCAAGAATGGCCCCAAACGTAACGGGAACTGCCGTTACTGCGGCATCAACGAGCATTGGGCTCGTGAATGCCGGAAGGAGAGGGATGAAGCAGCCGCTGTGGCGAACGTGGCTGAAGTCGATGATGAAGAGCCGGCACTCCTCATGGTGCAGGTCACTTCTTTGTCGGTGCAGCACGATCCACCAGTGAACAAAGAAGAGATTGTTCATCTTCACGAGGAACGCACTAAGGCGTGCCTCGGTGCAACGCGGGAGGATGAAGCACCGAAGTGGCACCTGGACACGGGAGCTTCCAACCATATGACCGGAGTAGTCACTGTCTTCACCGAGCTCGACCGTCACGTCACCAGAACGGTACGTTTCGGCGATGGTTCAGTGGTTGACATCAGAGGACGGGGCACGGTTGTTTTTGTCGCTTGGAGTGGACACCATCGTGTTCTTTCGGGAGTATACTACATTCCCCGACTGCGTACCTCGATCATTTCGGTCGGACAACTTGATGAAGCGGGCTGTTCTACCCTGGTGAAGAGTGGTGTCTTGGTGGTGCGTGACCGGCAGGGGGGCATCATCGCTGAGGTACACCGCTCTGGAAACCGTCTGTACACCATCGAGCTGGAGATCACGCGCCCTGTGTGCCTCACAGCGTCGAGTGGAGAAAGTGCATGGAGGTGGCATGCCCGTTACGGCCACCTTAACTTCGACTCCCTCTGGAAACTCACAAAGGGTGACCTGGTGCGTGGCATGCCGGTGATCGATCATGTCGATCGGGTATGCGACGGGTGTCTCATTGGCAAGCAGTGGCGACAACCGTTTCCGGCTGCTGCAAATCATCGGGCCGCCGAGCGTCTCCAGTTGGTTCACGGCGACTTGTGTGGGCCGATTTCTCCTCCAACACACGGTGGCAAGAGGTACTTCTTACTCCTAGTTGATGACAAGTCACGGTACATGTGGATCATTTTGCTGGGCAGCAAGGATGAAGCACCAACAGAAATCAAGAGATGGCAAGCTGGTGTCGAGGTTGAGACGACATTGAAGCTCCGGGTGCTGCGAACTGATAGGGGCGGCGAGTTCACGTCGACGGAGTTTGGTGCATATTGCGCTGATATCGGTGTTCGGAGGGAACTCACCGCACCCTACTCGCCACAACAGAATGGCGTAGTGGAACGCCGTAACCAAACTGTTGTCGGCATGGCCAGGTGCCTTCTGAAGACAAAAGGCATGCCGAACGAGTTTTGGGGGGAGGCGGTGACCACTGCTGTTCATCTTCTCAATTGTGCGCCCACGAAGTCGGTGCACGATAAAACTCCGTATGAAGCTTGGTACGGGAAGAAGCCGGTAGTGAGCTATTTCCGCACGTTCGGGTGCATAGCACATGCCAAGGTGACTCGACCAGGGCTCAAGAAGCTTGATGATAGGAGCATCCGCACGGTGTTCATCGGCTATGAACACGGGCGCACGAAGGGGTGGCGTGTCTACAACCCGGTGACTCGACGTGTCCTTGTCACGCGGGATGCGGTCTTTGATGAATCGGCAAGCTGGAACTGGGAAGTACTGGTGCAAGAACAAGGTACATTTGCTGTTGATTACATTGTGCCGGACTTCACTTCGGTGCAGGAGCAGGATGGAAGGCCGGAGGAAGGCTCGCCGTCGGGCTCGGTGTCGCTGCATACACCCGCACAAGGTGACACGCCTGCACCAGTTGCGTCCGGAGAGCGTGGTGTCACGGAGGGTTTTGTCTCTCCACCTCCGAACGCTACACCAGACATGGAACTGGTTGGGGAGGAGGCTCCACGACGCTACCGAACACTTGAAAGCATTTTCAATGAAGAAGGGCCGGTGCAAGAGGGTTCTCTCCTACTTGCAACTGGAGAGGAGCCGAACACGCTTGAGGAAGCCAAAGTGCATGCCACATGGCGTGCAGCGATGGTGGAGGAGCTTCAGTCCATCGAAGAGAATGGAACATGGACGCTAACCATGCTTCCTGCTGGCAAACGACCCATAGGTCTCAAGTGGGTCTACAAGCTCAAGAAGAACACGTCTGGAGATGTGGTGAAGCACAAGGCGAGACTCGTGGCGAAGGGTTACGTGCAAAAACCCGGGATAGACTTCGACGAGGTCTATGCACCGGTTGCTCGTCTTGATTCAGTCCGGCTACTTCTTGCCGTTGCAGCTCAAGCCAACTGGGAGGTACATCATCTTGACGTTAAGTCAGCTTTTCTCAACGGTGGTTTGCAGGAGGAGGTGAATGTTGTGCAGCCTCCAGGCTTTGAGCGTGATGGAGAAGAAGAGAAGGTGTTCCGACTCACCAAGGCACTGTATGGACTGCGTCAAGCACCTCGTGCTTGGAATGCAAAACTGGATGACACGTTGATGTCGCTCGGTTTTCACCAAAGTCCATCCGAACATGTTGTGTACATGCGATGTGAAGGTGAAGATCGGTTGCTGTTGGGTGTGTACGTGGATGATCTCATTGTCACAGGGTCTAGCACGGCAGCCATTTCACACCTCAAGGAGCAAATGAAAACTGAGTTTGCTATGAGCGATCTTGGGTTGCTGAGTTACTACCTGGGAATAGAAGTTCAGCAAACACGTGATGCGATCACTCTCAAGCAAACAAGTTATGCAGCCAAACTACTCGACAAAGCCGGTTTGATGGGCTGCAACCCAGTGCACATCCCCATGGAGCCACACCTCAAGATAAGCAAGGAGAGTCCGAACTCAGCAGTAGATGAGAAGTTCTATCGAAGCATTGTTGGGAGTCTGCGGTACCTGGTCCATACAAGGCCGGACATCACATTTGCTGTTGGTTTTGTGAATCAGTTCATGAACTCACCCACGACGGAACACTGGGCGGCAGTGAAACACTTATTAAGGTACATCGCTGGGACTCTGAATTTTGGTTGCAGGTACACAAAGGGACTGCCTGAGGCACGGCTGGTTGGGTATGCTGATGCCGATTTTGTCGGTGACATAGATGACCGGAAGAGTACCTCCGGCGTGGTATTTCTCTTCGGGGGGAGTGTGATCAGCTGGCAGTCACAGAAGCAGAAGGTAATAGCTCTCTCATCCTGTGAAGCTGAGTATATAGCAGCTACTACGGCAGCGTGTACCGGCTCCAGCGGTTGATCGGCGATCTACTCGGAAGAACTGAAAATGGTGCGACACTTTTTGTTGACAACAAGTCAGCGATCCAGCTTTGCAAGAATCTGGTGTTCCACGACAGGTCAAAGCATATTGAAACGAGATTTCATTTCATTCAAGAATGCGTGCAAGAGAAGAAGATCATCGTGGATTATGTTCAAACTGGAGATCAAATCGCTGATGTCATGACAAAGGCGTTGCCGAAGGTGAAGTTTAGAGAACTACGCCGAAGAATGGGGGTCGTCGATCTCAGTAGCTAATTAGGGGGAGAGCTGTTAGCTAATTAGCCACTGATCTGCACGTTACGTTTTCTGTTTTCTTCTCTGAATAAGTGGCCGAGCTGCGACTTGGTGTGAGTTCAGTTAGGAGGCGACGAGATCACACTTGCATGCGGGTGCATGCACATCGGGCGACGTCGTTAGAGTCAGTTGTGTGATGCGTTTTCTGCGTTCCACCACTCGGTGCACGAAGTGAACATGGCCGGAGTGCGTTGTGACTTTGTTTTTATATAATACAATCAACAGAACTGCCGGGCAGTTAGCTCGAGCAGCGAAAAACAAAAACCTCCCGGCGTCGTGTCCATCTAATCCTGAGAAGCACGAGAGAAACTTTGGTGCTCCAGGCCAGTAATCTTCATGTTTCAAGCCAACAAAGGGCTGCGACCTCCGCAAGCTGGAGCACGCCGTTGCCCGCGCGATGAAGCGCCGCCGCGCCGACAGGGCGGCTGTCGCCGAGGAGAGCGCCAGGAGGAGGCGCGGCTCGCGCAGGTGGCGCTCACGAGCTACAGCTTCGACGCGAAATTCCGCTTCCTCTACGACCGCGTCGCCCAGACCTTCGCCGAGCTCCTCATGTTCGACCTCGAGCTCCTGCGCGCCGGGGAAACCGCCAAGATCGGGCTCGCGGCCAAGTGGTGCCCGTCGCTGCGCTCCTCCTTCGACCGCGCCACCTTGCTCTGCGAGGCCATCGCCCGCCGCATCTTCCCGCGCGAGTCCAGCCAGGAGTACCTCAATATCGCCGACAATCACTACGCCTACCGCGTCCGCGACCGCCTCCGCCGCGAAGTGCTGGTGCCGCTCCGCAAGGCGCTCGAGCTACCAGAGGCGTACATGAGCGCGGGCAAGTGGGACGAGCTCCCCTACGAGCGCGTGGCGTCCGTGGCGATGCGGCAGTACAAGGACGTCTTCCTCAAGCATGACAAGGAGCGCGTCGCCGGCTTCTTCGACGAGGTGCGCACCGGCCACGCCACGATGGCCGCGGACGCAGTGCTTCCACACGAGCTGGTGGCGGCGGCGCTCAAGAGGGATCGGGACGAGGCTGCGGAGATCCAGTGGCGCCGCATGGTGGTCGCCATGGTCGCGGAGGGCCGCCTGGCCAACTGCATCGCCGTGTGCGGTATCTCCAGCGTCACCGTGGCCAAGGACAATCTGTCTGCCTTGGCGGCCATCGCGCTGGGCCTCCTCATCTCTGAGCTGAGCCAGGAGCCGTGGAAGGGGCGGGTCATCACCTTCGACGAGACGCACAAGCTGCACAAGGTGTGCGGCGTACGTCAGCCTCAAGGAGAAGCTGCGGCCGCTGGTGGCCGCCGTGGAGGCGCGCAAGAAGGGCGCCAACCTGGCGTGTTCAACAAGATCCTGAATCTGGCGGTCGCGGGCGGGCTGAAGAGGGACATGATGGTGAAGAGTGTGTTCGTACTCAGCGATATGGACTTCGACGGTTGGGCAGGAGCCACGTGGGAGACAGAGTACCAGGCCATCCGCAGCAGGTTCCAGGCGGAGGGGTTCCCGATGCCGGAGGTGGTGTTCTGGAACGTGGGCACGTCCAAGGTGTCAATACCGGTGGTGGCGTCGGAGGCGGGCGCGGCCCTGGTGAGCGGCTTCTCCAAGAACCTGGTGAGGCTCTTCTTGGAGGCGGACGGCGAGCTCACGCCGGCCGCCCTCGTGGCAGATGCCATCTCCGGCCCGGAGTACAAGGCGCTCGTGGTGTTGGACTAAAGTTTTCCGCGTTGCTGTCGCTTACTATCTAGGTAGCTTCTGCGTGGTAGAACTATATGCTGTACTCGGATGTCGTGGTAGTTTTTGCATCGAGCAATGCATGAGAATGATGGGAATTTATCGTATCAATTCCTCTGTTCATTTTGTTGCAATTTAGAAGCAGTTTAAACCATCAATGTCTTGTTTAGCTGCACTATCGTACTCATCTTCTTTACGTATGTTCTCCAATCTGAGCTGCAGACTTCTAAGAACCAGCAACCAAGGTACCGCGCCTGTTCTACTTTTCTTTAAAGTCACATGATATTGTCCCAGAAGAAGGGATCCAAAATAATCAGGACCTTAAGGGATAATCCTGTATGTAGTTCGGCTGATGACATCACCGGCCAGTAGTAAAGAGATCTCTCTAGCCATGATGTACATACTTATGCTTCTAATGCCACACCTTTTATCAATTTTGGTGCATACATGTTATTTGATGTTAGGCATTTGGCATGCCATGTCACGGAAAGTAATCACCGTGCACAGACTTCCCGCACATCTGTTGCATTATAAATGTATGCGTTCACCCGCTTCTCAGTTTTCTGCAACTGAAATTAAGCTGGAAATATCAGATTTAAAACTGTTTGGTTTTACACTATGGCAAAAAAGGACCAGTGAAAAAACGAGTTAAAGGTTGAAAAACACATAGTAGAAATGAATTAAGATTCAAAAGTAAAAAAAACGAGTTAAGGTTCCAAAGTAACAAGAGAAGGATTCCATCATTTCTTTTTCATCAGGGTTCCTAAAGTATAGAATCACCGTCAATGAGATAAATGGATAAAGACTCATTAGTCATAGTATGGGGCACACTTTATGTCGGTATCCTGCAGACCGGGTACCCCCGCATAGTGGGTAAAAGACAGTCTGAGCCCCGCCTCGCCGCCGAGGCCGGCCCAAGCATAAGCCACATGCCCTTCGCCTCATGGTCAGCCCTGGGGCCGCCACGTGCGCATGAGCTCCGGAGCCACCACGTGTCCTGGGCTCCGGCCCGAGCCTCCCCGTTGAGGTAAGGTCCGGGGCTGCCACGTGTCCCCTGGCCCCGAGCCGCCTCTCCGCTGAGGATAGCTCCGGTGCAGACACATGTCGTGGGCTCCGGCTTGAGCCTCCCCGCTGAGGTGAGGTCCGAGGCTGCCACGTGTCCCCTAGCACCAAGCCCGTCGATAAGAGCTCCAGAGCCGCCAAGTGCCCCACGATCCATCGTGGGCCGTGGGTCGACGAAGTCAAGAAGGAAGTGCACTGTCAGGCTTCGCATTCAAGGCTCGCGCCTTCCCCAGAAGCATGGCGCACTGCACACGCCTCCCTCCCTTGCCCGTTTGCCATTACGGTGAAAAGACAAGACGGCGAGGCGTGACAGCAGTACAGTGCCGCCCAACGGCACAAAGCCGCCCAAGTAGGGCGATGAGACGCGGCGACAAGACGACGTCTTCATCATCACCTGACACGCGGTCAGGGGCGCTCAGCGCGCTGGATGGCGGGACTTAACTCTTTCTCCGGCCACTCTACTCAGAGGATGTAGCCCTAGATCGTGTATAGGGTTTACTTAGCTCTGGGGCCACCTGTTGGGCCCCAGGCCTCATTGTGACCGCCCTGTCGGGGGGGTGTCCCCGATTTCACATCCCCGATCCCAGAACGCACAAGCAATAGAACAAGCACTCCCGTGGACGTAGGGTATTACGCTCCGGCAGCTCGAACCACATAAATCTTGATGTTCATCCGCTCTCTCGAGCCGAGGTCGCGTAGGGTGCCAATTTCCCTCCGGAAAAAAAGAACCTTGTGGGCTGCTTCCGAGCAGACCGGGAGGAGTGTCACAGCTCACACTCCGACACTTTACATATAAGCTATAGCCTTTTAGTGACATAATATGCAATTAGTTGTTCAATAACCCTTTGCAAAAAAAGTTAGAGTTAGAAGCAACTTGCACAAGTGTTAGACTATGCCAAGGGAGTTGCTGATTTTCAATCGTCTAAACCTTTTAACCTACGCATCAAGTCGTCAGATCTGATCGAACAAATATAACTTACATTAATATTTTTTCTATAGTCCATACATAATCTTATAAAAATATAATAATAAAAAAGTGCACAAATCTTGAAATAGGTTTGACGACTGAAAGTGTAGGTGGAAAAAATGCTAATTTCAGCCGCCTAAAAAATAACCTTACTGTTACCTTAATAAGAATTTGCAGTTGATGAGATAACAGCTTGCTCTTGCTGGAAGAGCTGGGCAAAGAACGAAATCTTCTTTACTCTCTCTCTCTCTGGTAGCCCCATTTGGAACCGATTCTTAGCTTCTTTCGGTTTGTTTGGATAAAGGAGAATACTCTCCATTTAGAGTGGATTGAGGGGGATTGAAGCAAAAATTAATTTATTTTTCACTTCATTCCACTTCAGTCCACTCCTAATTAGTGTACCCAAACAAGCACTTCACTGGAATTAAGCGGCCATGCACCCAAGGTTCGGGCCCTTCTTCTCCTAGCATGTCCTTCACCTTCATTTTCCACTCCATTACACTTCAATCCACTCCTAATTAGTATACCCAAACAAGCACTTCATTGGAATTAATCGGCCATGCACCCAAGGTTCTGGCCCTGCTTCTCCTAGCAGGTCCTTCACCACCTGGTGATCTACGCACGTATGCAATCTTTGGTTTTTATTTTCTTCTGCACTTTCCAAATATATAGTTATGCACGTACTCTAATCTCAGATTGAAATAAAAATTATTACCATATAATAATTTAAAAATAAAGTGAGTCTAACTTTTTATAGTGTTCCACTTGTAGTTTAAACTTGAATTCATTTTTGTGCATTCAACATTTTAAAACAATAGATTACACGGCCGATTGAAAGGACGCTAGTGGAAATGGAGTTTCGGCACACGGAAACAAATGCAACCAACGCGGCATTGCAATTCTCTTCACTTGTTCATCCCTAAATCAGAATTCTATACCAATTAGCACATAATTTATATCACATTGTACAACTATCTTATTTTATATTATTTCATATAACTATTTTTATATTAATAGTATTATATTTACAACTTATAAAAAATCATCATCTTATTTTTCGTTTCTCTCTCTCTTCTTTTTCTTTTTTCCTCTATTCTTCTATTTTTCATTTTGCCTTCTTTTCATTTCCCCTTTTTCCCTCTATTTTTTCTTCTTTTTTCTTTTTTTCTTTCTTCCTCCTTTTCTCTCTCTGTTCTTCAACACCATACGGGCGCTACACTATCACGGCAGATTTCCAGGCCAACTATAGCCACTGGTATTTTCCAGGCGCCTGAGAATGCCCTCTCTACTAAGCAGACTGGCACATACGGCGGCCCGGCCGGTTTACAGGCCTCCGGTGCGACCGGTCTCATGTGTGTGTGCGTGTGACCCTTCCTCGTCTGTCTCCTAGCCTACCTACCAATCTACCATAGCAGGCCAGTATCAAGGGGCCTGCTCTGGCCACCGGCCAATATCCCAAAGCTACACCTGCATCCTCCCCTACTCCTACCCCGCACCACCAGAGCTGAGCAGAGCAGACGAGGAGCTCCCCTGCTCCGCTCACCTCACCCACCAAACCAAAAGCTATCCTCCTTACCCCACCCGACCCAACCCTCCCTCTACGAGAGCAAAGCGAAAGGTAAGCGGCCTCAGATTTGCAACGGTAAAGCCTACACCATCCTGTTCCTCGTACCCCACTCCTCTCGCTCCCAATCCCGCAGGAGACATTGAGAGAGAGAGAGAGAGAGAGAGAGAGAGAGAGAGAGAGAGAGCACTCTGAGCTTCGATTGAGTGCGACACAAGGCAGAAGAGGCTGCAGGGAAGGAGGGG
Organism: Neostapfia colusana; assembly: GCA_030760725.1. Taxonomy (NCBI): domain Eukaryota; kingdom Viridiplantae; phylum Streptophyta; class Magnoliopsida; order Poales; family Poaceae; genus Neostapfia; species Neostapfia colusana. The sequence goes on along the minus strand of JASWHV010000012.1, from coordinate 24,524,854 downwards.
AAGGAATTTGGAAAGCAGAGTAGGGAACCCGGAGGGGGAGCCTCCAAACGCAAGCGACCAGACCAGGGCATAAAACAACTGCCGCAACAATGCAGAGCGGTAGTGCTGCCACAGGCGGCGGGCGACGGCGCGTGTCGGTGCAATCCACCCGGAGCAACGCGGCGGCGGCGACGGCGCCCGGGTCGGCGTCGGTGTGGGAGGCGCGGATGAGGATGGACGAGATCAAGGGCGGTGTCAAGGTCTTCAGCGCCGGCGCGGCCGACGAGCCAGCCGACGAGGAGGGGTTGCGCGTGTACCGCCGCCTGCGCCGCAACCAGAGCGACGGAGGGGCCGCCGGTTTCGGCGCCACCACGGCGTCGGCGGTGGCCAAGAAGAGGCGGAACTGGAAGGCGTCCGAGCCGGTCACCGCGATTGGGGAGCAGTTACGCAAGTCGCGCTCCGATGTCGCGGCCGCGGCGTCGGCGTCGACGGTCGTCGCGAGGCGGAACGTTGCGCGGGTCACCACGCCGGAGAAGAAGGTGGCGCCCACCGGCGAGGTGAAGGAGGTGGTTGTGATCGAGGTGGCCGAGCAGGCCCCCTCGGTGGAAGAAGCTCCCGAGGAGAAATTGGAAGATGAGCTGGAGACGGAAGAGGAGGAGCAGGACAAGGAGATGCTGGACCAAGATCGCATGGCTATTGACGACGACGAAACATTTCTGCATCGAGGCATGTAATTCTCTCGCAGCAATTCTCTTGCCAGATCCGTATCTCGACGAACCTAATGTCTCGGTGCTCTTAATTTGATACCGCCGTACTGCAGTGGACGATGACGACGATGGCCAAGATCTTGAGCCACCGACAGAAGGTGCAATAAAAATTCATCAAAATTCTTCTACCTTTTATTTTTCTTTCTGTCAAGCCTTGCCTTCCCAGTCCCAATTGCATTGCTTCTTCGGTTAATCAGTTTCATATAGTAGGGATCAAATCGATGCTGGTGAGCGATGAACAAGCAGCTAACCCAGAGCCAGTGAAGTCGCCACCAGGTTTCTTGTCTAATTTAATCAGTGAAGTCCCTTCACTTTTACCGGTATTTCTGGCCAAGATGAAGTCAATCAACTTGCCTGTTCGATTCTAATTTTCTGTTCTACGCTGGCGCAGAGAAGAAATTATACCCAACGATCAACCTCCGAGCTATTAATCCGGAACCCATGACCCCTCGACCAGGTGAGATGTGAAACTCATGCTGGTTCTGGTCAATCTTTTGACTCCCACCACCTACTGCTCCAATCCTCACAAAATGCAGCGGAGAAGAGGGCGGCGCCAATAACTGTTCACCGCATGACAAACTTTGAGCCAGCAAACCCTTCTCCAGGTTCGATGTAATTTAAAAAAATTTCAGAATACTTTGGATGCAAGTTTAACATTTCTCTCGTTATCACCATTCCATTTCGATTGTGTACTTTCTTGATCTATTAGAGAAGAAATTTTTGCCGGCAACCGGTCGCCAGATTCCGAAGCAAGAGCCTGTCAGCACTCCTCCCGCATGTACCTAATCGTTTTGTGATCTTGGTCTTCTCCACATTGCTTTGTGATTAGTTAATGTTTTCTTTCGGTCTTGAAGTTGAAGAGGAGTATGAAGAGATTCAGGGCCGGCCATCTGCACCCAGCAGAAGCCTTGCAAGAATGCAGAATATTGGTAATCATTGTTGCCTCTGAGATAAAAGAAAAATTGACATTTTTCTCTGAAAATACCTCCGATTTGACGTGTCACTTCAAGAGCTTGAGATTGATCGTCTACTCCATTTTTCCTTCTCTTGCTGTTTTCTATAGTGGATTTGGTGATGTGGAGGGACGTATCAAAGTCTGCACTTGTGTTTGGACTAGGGACATTCTTACTGATCTCCTCCTCGTACGCCAAAGACCTGAGTTTCAAGTAAGCCACAGTTCAGTATTTACTGCACTGTCACTCTCAAGTTATCAATAGTTTAAAGATTTTCCAATATTAACAACGGAGCAGTAATCAGCTACCTAATCTTCCTTTCTCAAATATCTGAATTGTGCAGCACGATCACAGCAGCTTCATATGCCGGCCTAATCTACCTTGGCCTAAGATTCTTGAGCAAATCCATACTGAACAGGTACCTAACAATTTCTTGCGTTACCTGCATAGTATGTAAAGTAACTTCTGTTATTCAGCATGAATTGCGATTTGATAATTCCAGAGGTGAAAACATGGACTACGATGACGAGAGGAATAGCGAGAGGTGCTATCTGCTTGGGGAGGAGGATGCCATCTGGTTGCTGAGGTTGGTGCTGCCCTACATCAACGAGGTGCTCCTGAATCTGAGGTCTCTCTTCTCCGGCGAGCCTGCAACTACCATGAAGGTAGGTACAATGAAGAAAGGAAACTATCTGCCTCTGTCAATTTTAGGCCGAAGCATTGTACTGCCAGTTAGAATCTGGGATAGATGCCTGCATAGATAGACATGTCTAGATTTGTACTGACAAACGGACACATGTGCTCTGGTCTGCAGCTGGCACTACTGCTGTTCGCAATGGCCCGGTGCGGCCACTTTGTCACCCTCTGGACCCTAGCCAAACTAGGTAAGTACTTCCCGGGACAATAAATGTGTCATCGTCTCTGCACATTCGTCTCTCTCTTGTTATCTGTATCTATTTAGTTATTACTTGTTCGTCCCACAAAAATAAAAGAAAAAATGTTAGGTATTGAACTCATCTACTAGTACATAGGAAAAGACAGGAAAGAATTTGTTACAGCTATGATGCACAAGCTTGGCTTTAATATGTTGGTACCAAGTGTATCAGCAGCATCACATGCATAGCTACAGGGAGAGTCACTTTCAGTCATTAACTTTTTGTACGCTTGCTCTGGACTTTACGTGCAGTGTTTTTTGGGGTCTTCACCATTCCGAAGGTGTGCTCCTCTTACTCCACGCAGCTGGCAAGATATGGTAAGCGTAAGCCCCCCATCTCATCTTCAACTTCCGTTTTAGCAGCTGCAAAGGCGCTATAAAAACACATAAATGATGATTAAGAATAGATGACACAGACACTGAAAGGTGGACCTCACTTGGTTACCACGTTTGTGGAACCGATTTGTCAGCAGCCTTATTTGGCGTGCCGTTTTGGATTTGACGGCCATAGCTGCTCTGTTAGTAGCATTGTGGTGTTGGATCCAAAGTTTCCCCCACTGTAAACGGTGGAGAGCTATTTTTACTTTTACTGGTCCCCGAAAGCTAAAGCCCTGGAGCATGTGCATTTTAGTGTTACCGAAGTAAATTTTGGCGCATGCAGCCATGCACAGATGAACTTGATGAGAGTAAGGCACATAGGTATTCAGGACGGCACACATCTGTACTCACTAATAATATTCCACTATAGTAAGTACTTGCAGTAGATTAAGATGATGAAATTTCACTGTAATATATTGTATATCTATAAGTAGGCATGTTATAATAATCTACGGTGATTAATGATTTGAGGTATTCATAATCTACCACTTTCAAGAAGAATCATGACTAGCCGTGCATTACTATTCAACCTAGGTTAGATAATAAAGTAGGAATCAGTGTACTTAAAATATTCCTACTGACGGTAAAAGTAAATCGGCCTCTGCTTTGGATCCGAAGAAAAGGTATATTAGTAGGGGTAACTTACGCGTCGGAGCGGAAGCACGCTCTGTTATTCCTCCTAGCTCTTACACATGTGTGCTGTCGCGCTGTTATTTGATGCTGCGGGGAAAACGGGTCGAAACAATATGAAATAGACAGATGCTGTCCCTAGCGACCCACACCCCTTTGTTTCTTTCTCTTTTCCTATTCAAAAGGCAAAGAAGTGAGCGAATCTTTTCCGAGGACTACTGCAATACTGCTCATTCTTGTCACTGGTACCATTAAGGACTCATTGACTAATTTAGTGGCTAAACCTCTTCTGTGTTTTATTACTTCGGTGGATAGGACAATAATAGCAGGCTAGCTGCACCTCAAATCGCAATCAAGTTTAGGTGTGTGTCAGTCAGTCATCTAATCAATCTGTCAAGCAAGAGCTGATGAGTGTTTGACCACATAATAGGCTAACTAAGATATCCTGTTGTCCAGCCTGAGGGGCTAGCCTACTCTTGGACATCTCTGCTTGAACCATAATAGCTCCTTGGTGTTCTCTGTGCCCTGGATTTATATATAAGGTGCAAAACACAGTATCCCATCCTGGTTTTTGTTTATCGCTAATTTAATCTGTCACCCACATCATTAATAATGGGATATATATATATATGTATATATTCTTTTTTGAAACGGATAATTGGAAGCTAAATTGGCAATAGACGAAATGAAACTACAGTTTTACAGTCAGCGCTGAAGCTTCCTAGCTTTGCCCTTTTCCATGTGTAGTGTTGGCACTCGAATCACTCGCCTCCAAACATATTTCACATCATAGATCTGGTCTCCCGTCCATCCAAGCTAACCTCCCCATCTATAGGGCCACTTGTCGTTCAACAACCTACCAGCCCGCACAAAAATTAAACGATAGTTAATAGTGGCCCTGTGACGTGCTACTCACTAAACCTTTGTATGCCGTCAGCAAAAGCACAAAATAAATCATAGATATTCAGTATGATGATCTTGTTGTTGTGCTACCGTATCTGCCATTCTGTTTTATTAGCAATGCCTTTTAGTTATAGTTTCATTACTAAATTGGAAGCATCATGTGATGAAGTTGATCGCGATGGGAATTCCCTATGGTGTCACACGTTATTGACAATGTTAGATAGGCCGTTACTGTCCAATACCTTCATTCGCACCGTGACTTATTCTTCCGTACGGTTAATTCCAGCTTTATTTTTTTCCAAAAATAACTATTTTCTATCAACGTCAGAGTAAAACATATGCAGCCGAGTACAGACTGTGAGGGGTCCTCTCCTCATTGATGGACTCTTGTATGGACCAAAAGAGCCACCGTTTTATTTTCCTTACAAAAAATTAAAGAGTTTATAAAAAAGAAATAATACAGTGAACTTTATGCTTCCCCCACTATCTTGTGTTTTTTCATGATGTCAGGGCACTAGCACTTAACTAGACCCTACTTTTACATGTCCTTAATCAAAGTGTCTAGCTCCATCTGATGGGCAAAGCACTCCAGGAATCTGACAAATCAGGCTGTAAGCAACAAGTTATCAGTTGAACATGATTATGATGATAAAACCTTAATATGTGCAGGAAGGGTGGACAGACCACCATAATGCCTGATGCTAAGTTTGCCCAATTGAAACGAAAAAAAAGTGACCACAATTTTCTCTTTTGTCGTGTAGTACTTTTTCTGAAGATTGCTTTCTTCATTTCTATGGCATGCAGGCAGATTTTGGCTGGAGAGGTTTAGGGATGCATGGGAGTCTTGCTCCCACAAGAAGGCGGTTGTGGCTGCCGTCTTCACCCTCGTCTGGAACATCTCCTCCACGGTTGCTCGTGTCTGGGCCGGTACTCACCTTCTTACAAGTGCACTATACAGTTTCAGCTGCATGTTTGTATCCTGTATTCCAAATTTCTGGACAAAAAGGGTCAAACAGAGTTTTTGATTCGAATCTCTTTGCAAAGTCTTCATAGGAAATGGCTAAATCATATTATAAAGTATATAGCTGTATACGCATGTGAAGTGCTACTATTCCACATGAAGATTTTTACTCTGGGCGCAGCAATCCTAACCATCTTTCCGTTAGTAGCTGAACTCTTACTGTCATTGAGTAAGAGGATGACACTAGGAGTTGGGGCAATTTTTTTGGTTTATTCATCATACAATGCCATACCCAATGAAGGGTCAGGGTTACATATTTATAGCTGGCTCAAGATAGCCAAGCATATGCCAAGATGCTAGTCTAAGATGTTGTCTTTAAGATGCTATCCTAGAAGATGCTTAGTCTAAGATGTTGTCCTTAAGAAGTTGTCTTATAAGATTCTTAGTCTATGATGTTGTCCTGGTTGGGGCCACAAAGACCAACAAAATATTGTCCTAGTTGGGGCCACAAAGATCAACAGTATAAGACTTATTCCATCATCTCCTCCCTAAGTCTTGTGCGACGTCTTGTGAGAAAGTTGGACCACCCCGATCCTGGAGCAAAGCTCAAGGAACTTGATCCTCCCAAGGGGCTTGGTGAGCAGGTCCACAAGCTGGTTCTCGGTGTTGATGTAGCACTCCTTGATGCTCCATTCCTCCAAGCAATCTCAGATGAAGTGGTACCTCACCCGGATGTGTTTGCTTCATTCATGAAAAACAGGTTTTTTTGCCAGGGCCAGAGCGGACTTGTTATCCACCCTGAGTTCCATCGCTTTAGTGTCTCTGCCGAGGAGATCACCAAGCAATCGAACAAGCCAGAGCGCCTGAGTCGAAGCGGTGGAGGCCGCTATGTACTCGGCCTCGCAGCTGGACACGACCTTGCTGGTGTCGATGCTGTCGGCGTGGTTGCTGGGCACCTCGGGTAGTAGAGGCCATGGTCGACAGTCTCCGCAACATAGCGCATGATCCTCTTCACACCCTGCTGGTGCTCCAATGTCGGTCGTTGCACGAATCGACTAACGTAGCTGATAGAGAATGCTAGGTCCAGCTGTGTGTGGGTGAGGTAGCGAAGGCTCCCAACACGACACCGGCACTGCATAGCGTCCACCTCCTCCGTCGTGCTTCGTGGCTCAGCTTCAGCCTCTCCTCCATCGGACTGAGAGTTGGGTTGCAGTCTATAATCCTAGCCAACTCAACAACGCGTTTGGCGTAGACGGTCTGTCGAAGCATGATTCCGGAGTCGGTCTGGTTCACCTTGATCCCTAGGTAGAAGGATAGAGAGCCCAGGTCACTCATCTGGAAGGTGGTTTCATCTCATCCTTGAACGCTGCCACCTACGCATCCTTGGTGCCGGCGATCACCAAGTCGTCAACTTAGACACCCACCAGTAGGGCGTTCCTCCATTGCTCCGCCGGTAGATGGCGCCTTGAGCGGGCTTTGCCTGAAACCCATCCCCTTGAGCATGGATTCCAACTTGGTATTCCACGCCCTTGGCGCCTGCCGCAAGCCATAGAGAGCCTTGCACAGACTCAACACCTTGCCCTCCTTGCCAGGGATCGCAAACCCCAGCAACTGGTGCACGTAGACCTCCTCCTTCAGATCGCCGTTAATGAACGCCGACTTGACGTCCATGTGTTGAACACGCCTGCCTTCCATCCATGCCACGGGGGCGAAAGCATCGTCGAAGTCGACCCCCTCCTGCTGCACGAAGCCGCGTGCCACCAAGCGAGCCTTGTGCTTGACAATGGCGCCGGCTTCATCCCTCTTCAGCTTGAACACCCAATTAAGGGTGATCGCACGGTGACCACGAGGGAGGTCAGCAAGCTCCCACGTGCAGTTCCTCTCAACTACGCCCATCTCCGACTGCATCGTGGCACGCCATGGCGTGAGTCTCCCGGCCTCTGCGAAAGACCGAGGCTCACCGTCGTCGCACACAAGATGCAACTGCGCCTCCAGATTGTGAGCGGTCAGTCTCGATACCAGCTCGTCGCCGAGAAGGTCTTCCACCATACTATACCGCAACGGCTCACCGTCATGGTACGCATCAATGCGCTCCTTGTCGTGGAAGAGTGGAGTAGCAAACTTCACCAGGTGGTGCTCGACACGAGCTGGTGTCGGAGTGGATGTGCCCGGAGGGGTGGCCGTTAGTGCTGGAGTGCGTGGGGTGGCCGGCTGTGGTGGCGGTGGCAAAAAACTCGTTGCAGCCGAGGTCATGGCTGGAGAGCGCGACGCTGAAGTCGGTAGAAGCTCGGGTACTGAGGTAGACATGCTCGATGGAAAAGAGTTGCCTACTCCCCCAGCTCCCTTAAAGTAGATGTACTTGACGGTGAAGTCGTCGTGCGTCGGAGTCGAGCCGTTGTCCATCGCCTTGTCCCATGTCCATCCTCACCCTTCGTTGAAAACAACATCGTGCGCCGCGCACACGTGCTGTGTCCCTGGGTCTAGAATGCGGTAGGCCTTCGAGCCCTCGGAGTAGCTAATGAACACCCCCGAGATGCTCCTGTCGTCGAGCTTGCCGAGGTGGCCAAGCTCCTTACCGAACGCGAGGCAGCCGAAGATCTGTAGGTGAGAGACTGCTGGCTTGCGCCCATGCCAAGCCTCGTACGGTGTCCTGCCGTGGAGAGCCTTGGTGTGTGAGCGGTTGCGAATGTCGACAACCGTCACCGCCGCCTCTCCCTAGAAAACAGTCGGCATTCCCCCCTGCTTGAGGAGGGCCCAAGCCATTCCCACAATCGCTGGTTGCGCCGCTCGACGACGCCGTTCTGCTGCGGGATGTATAGCGCAGAGTAGTGACGTTGAACACCCTCATCTGTGTAGTACGACGTGAACTCAGCCGCCGTGAATTCACTACCATTCTCGGTGCGCAACACACGCATCTTGCGGCCGCACTCCGCCTCCACAGTGGCCTGTGCACGCCTAATGGCGTTCACAGCTGTTGGACTGTACGTGTATTAGGGGGTAGGGGCATTTTAGTCCTTTGTATTAGGGTTGCTTAGCCCTTAAGCTGTCACCCTATATATGTATCTCCTTTACAGGCTGTTAATTGATCTGATCACTTTTCCCTAATCTAATTTGGTATCAGATTTTTTTCTCTCTTCTCTCTCCTCGCCCGGCCGCCGCGCGAGCGCCCCTCCTCCTCGCGCCGCCGCGCGTCAGGCTGCACCGCCGCTGCGCCTCCCGGACGTGCGCCCTCTGCCCTCGACGGCGCCTCGCCCTCCCGGCCGCTCCCCTCGCGGCCGCCACGCGCTCCCCTCGCGGCCGCTGCGCGCGCCCTCCCGGCTGCCGCGCCCTAACAGCGGCCGCGTCCCCCCAGCCGCCGAGCCCTCCCGGCCGCTGCGCGCGCTCTCTCGGCTGCTGCGTGTGCTCTCTCGGCTGCTGTGCGCGCCCTCCGCCTCGTGGGTGTCGCCGCCTCACGCACCGGCTACGTCAGCGACGGGATCGAGTCCCTCGGCGCCGCGGCTGAGATCGTCGACTACCTGCGGGCCACGGTGGACCTCCAGCAGGTCCTCGACCTCGCTCTCGAGGTGCTCGTCCCGCTGCAGGACTACCACGGCGGGTGGTCGCTCCCTGTCGCGCGCGACCTCCGCTTCGCCAGCGCCCTGGGCAACCCCACCTGCGCCGGCTGCCTCGACCTCGACTTCGACTTCTCCTCCCGCTTCCCGTCCTCCTCAGCTGCCGCGATGTCTGTCAGCTCGTGTCTCGGCGGCCAGTACAGCGAGGACGCCCACTTCTGGAGGACTGATGTTGGAGTTTGTCCCGCCGCCGGCTCGGCAGTGCCACCCTGGGCCGTTACCACCTCACCAGCGCTGCCCTGGGCCACCGCTGCCCCACCGGTTGTGCAGCCGCCTTTCGCCTGGGCCGCGTGGACTGCGCCACCACCGCCGGGGCATGTCGCGACCCGTTCTACACCGTCGGTATACCTACGGGGTCTTACGCCGTCTGGCCCTGACTGGGTGGTGGACTCCGGTGCTTCGTACCACACCACCCCTGACGTCGGTATTTTCTCTTCTACCCGCCCTTCTCGTCCCTCTGATCCTTCATCTATCGTTGTTGGGAATGGGACGACTCTTCCAGTCACCTCAGTAGGTGATTTGGGTTCGCCGGATTCGTTTCAGCTACGTGATGTTCTTGTTGCTCCTAACATCATTCAGCACCTTCTTTCCGTTCGTCGTTTTATCACTGACAACCATGTTTCTCTTGAGTTTGATCCTTATGGTGTAACTGTGAAGGATCTTATTACTCGACGCAGTCTCTTTCGTTGTGATAGTACGGGTCCCCTGTATACGATGCGTCTTCCCGCTTCCGCTCCGCCTCTTGCCCTGACTACGACAGCTTCTTCGACCATTTGGCATCGGCGGCTTGGCCACCCTGGTATTGATGCTTTGTCGAAGTTGTCTGGTAGTTCAGCGATTCCGTGTACTCGGGACACTCATGAGTCTCTTTGCCATGCTTGTCAGTTGGGTCGCCACGTTCGACTTCCCTTTCCGCATTCTGTCACTCGTGTGGAGCACATCTTTGATTTGATTCATTGTGATCTTTGGACTTCACCTGTTCCCAGTGTTTCTGGATATAAGTATTACTTGGTGGTCCTTGATGATTTTTCGCACTATTCGTGGACTTTTCCCTTGCGACAGAAGTCTGATACGTTCGGCACTCGTTCTCACTTCTTTGATTGGGTGTCCACCCAGTTTGAGCGCATGATCCGTGCGGTCCAGTGCGATAACGGGCGCGAGTTTGACAACTCTGCGTTCCGTGACTTTCTGCTTTCTCGCGGCGTTCAGTTGCGCATGTCTTGCCCATACACTTCCCCCTAGAACGGCAAGGCTGAGCGCATGATTCGGACCACCAACGATGTCATGCGCTCTCTGATGTTTCAGGCTTCTATCCCTGCTTGTTACTGGGCGGAGGCGCTTCACACCGCCACCTACCTCATTAATCGCCTTCCTACTAAGGCGATTAGTGCTCCCATCCCTCACTTTGCTTTGTTCGGCACCCCTCCTCTCTACGACCACCTTCGAGTGTTTGGGTGCACTTGCTACCCTAACCTCTCCGCCACAGCTTCCCATAAGCTTGCGCCTCGCTCGACTCGGTGTGTTTTCCTTGGGTACTCTCCAGACCACAAGGGGTACCGGTGCCTTGACCCTACCACCCGTTGTATCTTGATCTCCCGACACGTCGTCTTCGACGAGTCTTCCTTTCCTTTTTCCACCCCGTCTTCTGACTCTGTTGCTGAGTTGGATTCCCTCTTCTCCACTGACCCCGAGGCCGCTCCTGTACCGCGACCTTGTCTTTTACCTCTTGCAGGTTACCCTCCTGCTGCGCCACGCGCGGCCCCGGCGTCCCTAACGTCACCTGCTGCGCCACGCGCGGCACCGGCGTCCCTGACGCCGCCAGCTGCGCCACGCGCGGCCCCAGTGTCCCCGGCGTCGCCCGCTGTGCCACGCGCGGCCCCGACGACACCTGTTGCGCCACGCGCGGTACCAGTGTCCCCGACGTCGTCTGCTGCGCCACGCGCGGCCCCGACGACACCTGTTGTGCCACGCGCGGCCCCGACGACACCTGCTGCGCCACGCGCGGTACCAGTGTCCCCGGCGTCCTCTGCTGCGCCACGCGCGGCCCCGATGACACCTGCTGTGCCACGCGCGGCCCCGACGACACCTGCTGCGCCACGCGCGGCCCGGACGACACCTGCTGTGCCGAGCGTAGCTTCGGCGTCCCTGCCGACGCCTGCTACGCCGAGCGCGGCCTTGGCATCCTCGACACCAGCAGTTGCGCCGTGCGCGGCCTCGACGTCCCCGACTTCGACTGCTGCACCACGCGCGGCTCCTGCAGCGCGGTACGCCGACCCCGCTCTTGTCTATCAGCGACGAGCGCGGGATGGTGGATCATCCTCTTCGCGCCCTGAGGATCTGGTATATCACCCTCCGCTGCTTCACCGGGACCCTCGTCACGTTCACCCGATGGTGACTCGACGGGCCGCCGGCGTCCTTCGTCCTGTGGAGCGCTTCTCCGGGGTCGTTCTCTCGTCCTTGACCCCCCCGGAGCCTGCCTCGTCACCCATCTCGCCTATCCCCTCTTCTGTCCGTAGCGCCCTCGCCGATCCTCATTGGCGTCGGGCTATGGAAGAAGAGTATGCGGCCCTACTTGCCAACCGGACCTGGGACCTGGTTCCCCGTCCTGGTCGTGGCAATGTTGTCACGGGCAAGTGGGTGTTCACGCATAAGAGGAGGGCGGATGGGTCTCTATAGAGGTACAAGGCACGGTGGGTGCTTCGCGGTTTCACGCAGCGTCCCAGCGTCGACTACGACGAGACCTTCAGCCCGGTGGTGAAGCCAGCGACAGTTCGTACCGTTCTGTCGCTGGCTCTGTCGCGTTCTTGGCCTGTCCACCAGCTGGACATCAAGAACGCCTTTCTCCACGGGACGTTGACGGAGACGGTGTACTGTAGTCAGCCGACAGGGTTTGTTGATTCAGCCCGTCCAGACATGGTCTGCCAGCTGAACAAGTCTCTGTACGGGCTGAAGCAGGCGCCTCGGGCCTGGTACAGCCGATTCGCCTCCTTTCTGGCCTCGCTCGGCTTCGTCGAGGCCAAGTCGGACACTTCGCTCTTCATCTACAGACGTGAGGGTGACACTGTCTACCTCCTCCTGTACGTGGACGATATTGTCCTCACGGCGTCCAGCCCGGCTCTTCTTCAGCGCACGATCTCCGCCCTGCAGCGCGAGTTTGCGATGAAGGATCTCGGCCAGCTCCACCACTTTCTGGGCGTTGCGGTCGAGCACCGCCCGGGTGCTCTGTTCCTCCACCAGCGCCAGTGCTGCCTGGATATCCTCGAGCGAGCGGGCATGGCTGATTGTAAGCCGTGCTCCACTCCTGTGGACACCTAGGCAAAGGTGTCTTCGGCCGACGGCGCCCCGGTCGCCGACCCCACCACTTACAGGAGTCTTGCAGGTGCACTGCAGTACCTCACCTTCACCAGGCCGGACATCTCCTACGCGGTTCAGCAGGTGTCTCCACATGCATGATCCGCGGGAGCCACATCTCACGGCGGTGAAGCGGATCCTTCGGTACCTGCGTGGCACTCACGACTACGGCCTTCTTCTGCGGCGTGACTCTGCCTCCGAGCTGGTCGTCTACACCGATGCTGACTGGGCGGGCTGCCCCGACACCCGTCGGTCCACCTCCGGCTACGCCGTCTTCCTGGGCGGCAACCTCGTCTCCTGGTCCTCGAAGCAGCAGCATGTGGTGTCCTGCTCGAGTGCCGAGGCGGAATACCGCGCCGTGGCCAACGGCGTGGCCGAGTCCTCCTGGCTTCAGCAGCTACTTCAGGAGCTCCACTCTCCCCTCGCCCGGAGTACGTTGGTCTACTGCGACAACGTCAGCGCCGTTTACCTCTCCACCAACCCGGTACAGCATCAGCGCACGAAGCACGTAGAGATCGACCTTCACTTTGTTCGTGAGCGGGTGGCTCTTGGGGAGGTGCGAGTCCTGCACGTTCCGACGTCGTCGCAGTTCGCCGACATCTTCACCAAGGGACTTCCTTCGACGGTGTTCACCGAGTTTCGGTCCAGTCTCAACATCTGCCGTGGCTAGATGTTGGGACTGCGGAGGGGTGTTGGACTGTACGTGTATTAGGGGGCAGGGGCATTTTAGTCCTTTGTATTAGGGTTGCTTAGCCCTTAAGCTGTCCCCCTATATATGTATCTCCTTTACAGGCTGTTAATTGATCTGATCACTTTTCCCTAATCTAATTACAGCCTCTCCCTTGCTGCTGAGGATCATCACCCACGTGTAGCGGGAGGTGTCGATGAGCAGCAGGAAGTAGCGTCGTCCTCCTAGTGTAGTCGGTGTCACCAGGCCACACAAGTCCCCGTGCACGAGCTCGAGCCGCTCCTTGGCTCGGAAGCTCGACTGCTAGGGAAAAGGAAGCCACCTCTGCTTCGTCAACATGCAGGCGTCGCGGAACTGCTCGAGGTGGTCAAGGCATCACAGACCTCGTACCATCTCCTTGGCACTGAGCCACTTCAAAGCCTCAAAGTGAAGGTGCCCGAAGCGCTCGTGCCACGCCTCGTCGTCCTGACAAGCAGCGAGGCAGAGGGGTTGTGCTACCTGCACGTTGAGGACGTGGAGTCGATTGGTGCCTCTGGTTATCTTGGTAAGAAGGCGACGATGGCGATCCCAAATCCTCATGACTTCGTCCTTAATCTCCACGCGTGAACTGTTCTCATCCAGTTGTCCCAAACTGATGGTAGAGTTTCTCAACGCGGGGATGTAGTAGACTCCGATGAGCAGCTGGTGCTCAATAGACTCGACAGTGAAGATGACGAAGTCCATGCCCTTGATCTCCACGCCGGAGGCGTCCCCAAACTTTACGGAGTCTCGAACATTGGGGTCAAACTCTGTGAAGAACTCCTGTCCACCGGTCATGTGATGGGTGGCGCTAGTGTCGAGGCACCGCCCGTCAATCTTGTCGTTGTTAGAGCCATCACCGAGAAAGGCGTGGGCTCTCGGCTCATCAAGGTGGAGGAGAGTTGCTGCGACAGATGTCGCTGGGGGTAGCTCGATGCTTGTATGTGCCAGAAGCATAGCCGACTCCTCCACCTGCGCGGCGTGGGTCTAGCCGCGTCGTGGCTATCGACACTCCTTGACCCAATGACCAAGCTTGCTACAGTTGCGGCAGGCATCGTCTCGTGCCGACTTCTTGTTACCAGCGGCGCCACCCTGGGCGCATCCGTGGGTGCCACCCTCGGCACGTCCTTGCGTCTTGGCCTAGGCACCTCTGCGCACCTTGTGCGGCTTGCCTCGCTTGCGGCCGCCTGTCGAGGTAGAGAACTCCCCATTCTTCCCGTCACCCTGGAAGGCCCCCCACTGCTCTCAGAGTGAGACGTAGCTTCCCGCTGATGGTGATTGGCTCCGAAAGAGGATGTGGTTCGTCGCTTTCGACGACCTTGTGGTGACCTATCGCTTCTTCGAGCAACATTGTGGAGAGGTCCAGCAGAGACTCGGTCGAGCGAGTGATCTGTTTGTACTTCTCGAGGATGCAACGGAAGAGTTTCTCAACGGCTCTCTCCTCGTCGTAGGTGTTGTCGCCGAACTGCACCATCTTCTACAGCAGAGTGTTGAGACAGAGAGCAAAGTCATCAACGTCGTCACCTGGTTTGAAGGACAGGTTCTCCCACTTCTTGCGAAGTGTCTGCAGTGTGGTCTTGCGGGCGCGGTCGCTGCCGATGCGTGACCCAGCAATGGCGTCCCAGGCCTCCTTGGCAGTTCGTTTCTTGGAAAGAGAGAACTGCATCTCGGACGGGACTGCAACAATGAGAGCATCCAGTGCCCGTCGATCCTCGTAGTAGTCAACGTCGTCGTACCGAACTGCTTCCCACATGTGTCGCACCTGCAGCCGTATCCTCATCACCGCGGTCCACTCTACGTAGTTGGTCTTGGTGAGGGTAGGCCACCCACTGTTGGGACCAACGTCCCTGACAATGACCTGGATCCCGTTGTGACCATGGTACCTGTCTGGGGAGAGAGCCGCGCCGTCTGTAAAGGTTGCGATCTCCGTCGACCCGACTGTCACCACCGAGAATTCTGCCAGCGCGTCCGCGCCCATCCGGGCTCCCGCCGCCGTGCCCATGGGGGTGTGCGGCTGCCCACTGCGCCTCCTGCACCCGCGCTGCCTCCCTCCCTAGCTTGAGCTCATCGTTGATGGCACCGTCAGCAGAAATAGAGCCGTTGGTGCTACTGTTGCACAGAGCCTCGAGTTGTGCTGCCGCCGCACACACTTCATCTGTTGCCGCTGCTGCTTCTACTTCCGCCCTTGCTGATGCCAGTTCCGCCGCCGCCAGCCTTGCCACCCTTGCTGTCGTCGCTGCAGTCTTTGCCGCTGCTCGCTCGCGTTCCTCTGCCGCGGCGACCTTGGCCTCCTGCCGATGTTGCGCGTTCGAGGCGGCCGAGTGCTGAGACTGTCCGTGGCGCGCTACTGGAGGGCTGCTGTGTGGGGAAGAGGCTGCCTCAGACAAATTGCTGCTCGTCTGTGCAGTAGAGGAGGTATGAGCTGTAACCGTCGGTGTTCCTACTGCCGGATGAGGACCGAGAGAGGCGTAGGAAGGAGATAAGCAAGAGATGTTTAGGCTATAGGATAGAACAACTCTGATATTACTTGTTAGTAGCTGAACTCTTATTCTCATTGAGAAAGAGGATGATACTATGAGTTGGGGCAATTTTTCTGGTTTATTCCTCACAAAATGTCATTATCCAATGAAAGGTTGGGGTTACATATTAATAGCTGGCTAAAGACAGCCAAGCATATGCTAAGATGCTAGTCTAAGATGTTGTTCTTAAGATGATGCTCTAGAAGATGCTTAGTATAAGATATTGTCCTTAAGATGCTGTCATAGAAGATGTTTAGTCTAAGATGCTGTTCTGGTTAGGATCATAAAGACCAACAGTATACTGTTTCTGTTGGAGCCATAAAACCAATAGTATAAGACTTATTTCATCACTTCCGTCATTTTTGTTCATGCAGTGTTCATGTTGGTGGTGGCGATGAAGTGCTACCAGCAGCGCATGGTGGAGTTCGGCTGGAGTAGCACCACTGAGGGCGACGCCCAAGAAGGAGGACACGGTGCACACAGAGAGGAGCCTCCAGCAAAACCGGCCCCAGCCAGTCACGAGGCACAGGGGTTCAGATTGGCCGCGCCGCGGCATCGGCGAGTGCCCGTCTCCGGCGAGTTCGCCAGGGAGAGATTGAGAGCGAGAGGAGGCATTCAGCCGAGATGACGGAAAGAAATTTCACTTTTCTTTCCTCATTACTCTTCTTTAACACCCGTTCTGCACAACTGACGCAGTCGGAGTGTCTTGTAATGTTTGAATGTTTAGGAGAAAAATGGAAGGCGGCTGGCGCGTGGAGAGAAAACGTCACCCGTCTGGATGTTGAAGATGAGTTTCACCTTGTCGAATGAAAATCCTGCGGTCATAGTTAGTGAACTGAAGCAATAATTGTTTTCAGGCACCTGAACCATAGTTGGAGCCTTAAGCTTAATAATTGTTTAGCAGTTATGGACAATCGAAGTGAGTGTGAGCATGGTTATCATGTATTAATATGTTGCTCTGTCTGTTTGGAATTGATGTTACTATTTGGCATTCAATTATTTTTTTAATACACGGGGCAGCTAAGCTGGATACTAAGAACAAGATTGAGGAATTTCTCTTAAAATTTCCCTGGTGAGATATTCGAGTTCGACATGCAGGAATCGTATATGCCTAAGAGATAATCATAACAATTCGAGTTAAGGCCTTTTGGATATTTAATCTATAAGCATTTAAAGTACTAATGGGGCTGTAACCTAAAAGCTCATTACTACGCCTATAAATATTAGGGGTAGGGTTAGAGGCTGAAGACCCCACCACGTGACAGCCCTAGCCGCCACCCCTCGCATGCCTCACACCGAGACCCTTACCGCGCGCGCCTGTGAAGAGACGAACGTGATAGTCGACTTTCCCTACACCGATGCACGTCTATGTTCCGCTGCGCTACGCGTCTAGTGGTAAAGATCTATGACCTCTGTACTCGCATGTTTCCTGGGTGACGCGGTATAATTGCTAGAGTAGCGGACCGCCAATTAACCAACAGTGGCATCAAAGCCGATTTGCGTAGTTTTTGGTCTGGATCTTGTTAGTAGATGCGATCTACTAGTAAAGAACTGCCTGTGATAAAGAGTTTTCACAGGTGGATCATCTTATGTTACAAACCGCCTGTGACAAAGAGTCTTCACAGGCGGATCGTCTAACGTTTCAAACCGCCTGTGATAAAGAGTTTTCACAGGCGGAAACTAAAACCGCGTGAGATGCACCTTGTTGTAGTCGTGACTGCAGACATGTGCATACGATGAATTATTATTGCACGGTTTTTGGGGATTGGAATTGGTTAGAGTAGATTGTGATTGTATATGACTAAAGGGTCAGTTCGTGCTCTTCCTATGTTGTGTGCGCAATCTGTCCCTATCGCCTGGAATCACCATCGGGATTAATAGCGTACATAGCTAACAGATTGAGCCAACAAACCACGGTCATGAGTCGCGATCTTATCATGAATAACCAGTCACATTAAAAATTGAGGCATTCTGAATGGCTCGGATTCGGGTTAATTTGATCAATTCGATGAGAATTTCATAGTGATTTCATAGATGCGATCTATGTAATTCCGTATTGTGTTTAGGAACCGTTGTTGCTGCCTGCTATGGCGATTACATAATATCGTTTCGCACTAGAAACCGTTCTACGCTTAACTCGTTTTTGAAGGGAATGATGTGAATGGTACGGCCTTATCGTGATACGATGATCTGCGTGTAATATTTATGCAGTCTGCGTGTTGCAAATTTAACACAATCGGGTTGAGATTGTCATATAATTGTATAACGACCTGCGTATCGACCTGTGATACTTGATCTCTCATGTAATTCATTTGGTAGCTATTAGTTGTATTAGCTTCTTTTATATTCATGGAGATGGCTTCAAGCATGGTGAAGATGGTGATCACCACAAAAAGGGAGACACGACAGCTTATATCATGATGGAACCATGGCGATGGAGAGCACTATGATTCTAAAGGCCATACTATTCACAATGTGATATGATCATATGCGTGTGATGTTTACTATTCTTTGCATGCTTTCCATATGGTGGATGTTTTGTCATGATAGAATACCTTCTCTCACAAAAGTTGAATATTTGATGCTATTTACCAATAGCTGCACCTATGATTATTTTGATCGTTGTGTGGTAGGTTTGCTAAAAGAAAATAACATCATCTATCATAATGCATAGGGTAAATGTTGGACATTCACATGCATAGTATTGATTTACTCAACAAAGCTATCAAAACGGTTTTAAGCTTTATGGCATGGAGTTGGGAGCCAGAACATTGAATGCCACCCAACAAACAAGAGTCATATAGAGATATAATTAACAATTGTTGTTTACCTATGTCACTAATTTTTTAGCATGAAGCCAAAACTCACTAGGAAGTATGAATATGGATCTTGGACCACTATATGTCGTTAGAGGAATTACGATACTCATATAGTGGTGGTGTCTTTTATTAAACTGTTAATAGAAGATTGATATATAACATAGTGCTAAACCTTGCATATTTATTTTCTATTGTAGATCATGTCTGCTAGTAACAATTTCGGTTTCAATTTGCGATCTGTGCTTGAAAAGGAAAAGCTCAATGGAGCTAACTTTATCGATTGGTACCGCAACCTGAGAATCGTTCTTAGGCAAGAGAAAACCGAGTACGTTCTTCTGCAACCATACCCCAATGACCTCCCAGGCGATGCAACTGCTGCAACACGTAGAGCTTATCAGAAGCACTGCGATGATGCGCTTAACGTAAGTTGCCTCATGCTCGTCACTATGTCCCTTGATCTGCAGAAACAATATGAGCATACAGATGCTTATTCTATGATTGAGGGACTGTGTGGAATGTTTTAGAACCAAGCTAGGTCTGAGAGATACAACATCTCAAAGTCCTTGTTCTCATGCAAGCTGACAGTGGGTAGCCCGGTCAGCCCTCATGTAATCAAAATGATCGGTTACATTGAAACTTTGGACAAACTTGGTTCCGAACTCAAGGATTATATGGCTATTGACGTTGTTCTCCAGTCGCTCCCACCGAGCTATGAGCCGTTTATATTGAATTTCAAATGAATCGCATGGAGAAAACGTTGGCTGAATTGTATTGGGTGCTTAAAACAGCCGAAGAAAACATTATGAAAAACACCACTCATGTGATGATGGTTCAAAAGAAGAATAAAAAGAGGAAGCGTGTCACGCATCCTAAAGGCAAAGGCAAGGGAAAGGTTCCCGATGGACCCTCAAGCTCAAAGACTAAGCCAAAGGGCAAATCTGGCCCTTCTCATGATAAATGCTTTCACTGTCATGCTAAGGGGCATTGGTCAAGGAACACAATAAATACTTGGAGGATCTGGGGAAGAAGAAGGGAAGTGAAACTTCCGCTTCAGGTATAAATGTTATAGAAATTAATATTGCATTATCTTCTAGTGAATCATGGGTATTGGATACTGGATCGATGATTCACACTTGTAAATCGTTGTAGGGTCTAAGTGAGACTAGAAGATTTGCAAAAGGCGAGTTAGATGTTCGTGTCGGCAATAGAACAAAAGTTGCGGTCATAGCTGTCGGGACCTACCACTTATCATTACCCTCAGGATTAGTTTTAGAATTGAATAATTGTTATTGCATTCCTACTTTGAGCAAGAACATTATCTCTCTTAATGTTTAGAAGAAGTTGATTGTTATGAGATTGTAATAAAGAACAAATGTTGTTCTATTTATTACAATATTTTTATGCCCAATGTCCATTGGTGAATGGATTATATGTTCTTGATCTTGAGGATAAGACTGTATGTATTATTAATACAAAAAAGGCTCGACGAAATGATCTAAATCCCACTTTCATTTGTAATTGTGGCTTAGGTCATATAAATGAGAAACACATTGAAAAACTCCATAAAGATGGTTTACTAAGCACATTTGATTTTGCATCACTTGACACATGCGAGTCTTGTTTGCTTGTGAAGATGACCAAAACACCCTTCACTGGTCAGAGTGGGAGGGCGAGTGACTTGTTGGGACTTATACATACCGATGTATGTGGACCCATGAGTTCAATAGCCAGAGGTGGTTTTCAGTACTTTAACACATTTACCGATGACTTTAGTAGATATAGATATGTCTATCTAATGAGGCACAAGTCTGAATCCTTTGAAAAGTTTAAAGAATTTCAGAATGGAGTACAAAATCAATTGGGCAAGACAATTAAACTTCTACGATCTGATTGTGGGAGTGAGTATTTGAGCCATGAATTTCATGATCATTTAAAACAATGTGGAATTGTTCCACGATCGATTCCACCTGGAACGCCTCAATGTAATGTGGTGTCCGAGCAGAGGAACTGAACCTTGTTAGACATGGTTAGGTCGATGCTGAGCCAAGCGGATCTTCCACTATCCTTTTGGGTTATGCTCTTGAAACTACCGCGTTTACCCTAAATAGAGTCCCAATTAAGTTTGTTGAGAAGACACCATATGAGATGTGGATCGGGAAACGTCCCGGATTGCCTTTTCTCAAAGTTTGGGGTTGTGCTGCTTATGTCAAACGTTTGACGTCAGACAAACTCACTCCCAAATCAGACAAATGCTTCTTTGTGAGATATACTAGGGAAACCAAAGGATATTATTTTTATAATAAAATAGAGGGTAAAGTGTTTACCGCTCGCAATGGTGTCTTCTTGGAGAAAGAGTTTCTCTCACAAGGAGTTAGTGGGAGCAAGGTGCATCTTGAAGAAATTCAAGAAATAGCTGAAAATGTTTCAGCACCCTTTGATCCTATACAGGATGTACAGGATGTTGTACAACCAATTGAAGAAACACCAGCCCCATGAAGGTCTACAAGGGCACGTCGTGCGACTAAAAAGTTAACGCTTCTAACCACGTTGCAGCATGACATAGTATTGTTGGACAATAATGAGCCTATGACATATAACGAAGCAATGAAGGGACCCAACTCTGAGAAATGGCTTGGAGCCATGGAATCCGAAATTGAATCCATGCACGAAATCAAGTTTGGAACTTGGTTGATCCAATCTAATGTGTGAGACCTATCGATTGTAAACGGATTTTCAAGAAAAGACTAACATATATGAAAATGTTCACATCTATAAAGCGCGATTGGTGGCGAAAGGTTTCAAACAAATTCAAGGTGTTGATTATGATGAAACTTTCTCACCCGTCGCAATGCTAAAGTCTGTTCAGATTCTCCTAGCAATTGCTGCATATTATGATTATGGAATATGGCAAATGGATGTCAAAACAGTCTTTCTTAATGGAAGTCTGACCGAGGATGTGTACATGACACAACCTGAGGGTTTTGTCAATTCTAAAAATGCTAGTAAAATATGTAAACTTGAAAAGTCCATCTATGAGTTGAAGCAAGCATCTCAGAGTTGGAATCTACGTTTTGATGAAGTTATCAAAGGGTTTGGTTTCATCAAGAACGTAGAGGAACCTTGTATTTACAAGAAGTTTAGTGGGGGCACACTTGTATTTCTGGTCCTATATGTAGATGACATATTATTGATCAGAAATGACATCCCAATGCTTGATGATGTTAAATCCTTATTAAGAAAATGTTTCTCAATGAAGGATTTAGGAGGAGACAGTGTACATTTTTGGCATAAAGATCTATAGAGATAGATCTAAAAGGCTAATTAGATTAAGTCAAGATACATATATTTACAAAATATTGAATCGGTTCAATATGCAAGATTCCAAGAAAGGTTTTTTGCCAATGTCACATGGCACTACTCTAAGCAAGAGTCAGTGTCCTTTGACACTTGATGAGCAAAAAAGGATGAGAGCGACTCCTTATGCTTCAGCTATTGGATTCATCATGTATGCCATGCTATGTACACGCCCATATGTATCCTATGCTCTAAGCATCACGAGCAAATATCAATCAGATTATGGTAAAACCCATTGGCCGTTGTCAAAAACATCCTTAAGTACTTTAGAAGAACTAAGGATGTGTTCTTAGTGTTTGGAGGTGAAGAAGGGCTCGTTGTAAAAGTTTACACCGTTGCTAGCTTCCAAACTGATAAGGATGATTCTAGATCGCAATCCGGTTTTGTATTCTGCCTCAATGGAGGTGCAATGAGCTGGAAAAGTTCCAAGCAAGATGCGTTGGGTGTTGTTCCTAGTGTGTCCGGTCCTGTGAATCTCTATTGTGACAATAGTGGAGCCATCGCACAGGCAAACGAGCCTAGATCACACAAAAGATCCAAACACACACTACGATGCTATCACCTCATTCGAGAGATCATCGACTAAGGTGATGTGAAGATATGCAAGGTGCACACGGATTTGGATGTTGCAGATCCATTGAAAAAGCCTCTTCCACAATGAAAGCATGAGACGCACACGAGATCGATGGGTATTAGATACTTATATCAGTGATCATATTGTGTAGTGGGAGACTAGTGTCATAACTATATTTATGTACTATTAAATAAATTGTTATATGAGTAATCATTATTTACTTTGATCATCAAGTATGTGACTTATTTGTGAAATTCTTTGTTAATAATAATGTTACTCGAAGTGATCCCTAGTCTATATCATTATATGAGATAATGATGTCATACAGACTAGCACATGTATTAATTGATGATCACGTTTCACGGGTCATAGATATGGAGATATTAAATTAATAATGTGAATACATGTTAGTGAACATGGTGTTGGATTGACCCACTTCGAGACACTACTGGGATTATTATTTTCAAATGTGCCATCAGTTGGTCTTGAATGATACACCTGCTAGATCCTTAGACCTGAGATCGCCATTGTTTCTCATTGTGTGTAGTTGTGTGCTTTGAGCCTACCAAACGCTACTTTGTAACTGGGTAGTCATAAAAGTAGTCTTTGGGTATATAATTAAACATAGAATGGGATATGTGCGGATCAAGATGGGATTTGTCTCTCCTTAATAACAGGAGAGATATCTCTGGGTCCCTCGAGATAGTTAGATTTGAAAGTGCATGGCCAATGCCAAGGTGATTAAATGTTAACCACAATGACTAAAGGTTAGTCATGGAATGAATCCACTATTCGGTCGAGTGAATGGTCGAGCTATCACAAGGATGGCACGCATCTCGCCTTGAGCTTGACTGGTATCGTGAGGCAAAGGGATTAGCATGTGAATGTATCTAGGTTCGGACGATATGATATTATGTACATTTGAGAGTCAGTATGTCCTGCTAGTTACCTCTACTGACTTGTGGTTGGAAAAGGTTTCCATTCACAACCGACTGCACATGAAGCTAACGGGTCACACACTTAAGGGGTTGGAATATCGAAAAGCCTGGCTAGATGATTGTCTCTAGTGCAAGTGAGAGATTGTTGATGATATGTCCAAGAGGCAATCATAACAACTCGGGTTAAGGCCTTTTGGATATCTGATCCATAAGCATTTAGGGTACTAATGGCACTGTGACCTAAAATCCCATTAGTATGTCTATAAATATGAGGGGTAGGGTTAGGGGCTGAAGACCCCATCACATGACAACCCTAGCCGCCACCCTCACAGGCCTCACGCCGAGACCCTTGCCGCGCGCGCGGTGCTAGCACAGCGGCGCACGACGTTCCTCCCCTTACGTGTGGACTCCGTGGAGGCGTTGCTGCTACTACTACGTTGATCGGCCACGATGAACGTGATCGTCTACCTGCTGTCGTGACGAGGACAAGGAAAGAGACAAACGTGATAGTCGACTTCCCCGACACCGACGCGTGTCTACGTTCCGCTGCACTGCGCGTCTAGTGGTAAAGATCTATTACCTCTGTACTCGCATGTTTATTGGGTGACGCGGTAGAATTGGTAGAGTAGTGGACCGTGAATTAACCAACACTCTATTGATCCTAGCATTGCATTTATCTCGTTTAATGTATAACTCAGCAGTTTATTTTCAGTGAAACCTTTGACTTCTCGTTCTACTATTGACGTTGCGTGGCTTGAAAGCTGCATAGTCAATTTTCTAGTTTGCAGGCATATCTCGTTCAATGTACCAGAATGTTATTTATACGTGTTCCCTTAGCTATTAATGTTTGTTTTATTAGTTGAACAACATGTGCGTGCATCTTAGTGTAGCATTGCTTTATTTAATTACTATTTCTGGTTGCCTGCTTAATTCAGTTAAAGTATAATCCTAGTTTTTAAAAAATCTTTTCACAAAATAATTAACACATGTTTAGGACATATACTTCCACATTACTTTGAGAAAAATGCTAGCATCTTATTTTTGGATTAAGTTCAAATTTGTCTCGTCAGCTATTACCTCAGTTTAATTTCCATCACTCATATTTTATACCGGATATATTTAGTCTATTATCTCTCAAAACCGTATACTTATAATCACATAAGTGATTTATATGGTGATTTTGTCCACGTGAACACACTGACTCAGATCTTACATTAAATATGTTTGATGCGACGACGACGACAACAACAACAACAACAACAACAAAGCCTTTATCCCAAGCACCTTGGGGTAGGCTAGACATGAAACTCAACAATTTTTCTTATTTTGTTAAATGAAGTAAAAGAGAGGAAGAGATATAATAGTAACAAGAAAAAAAGAAAAAATACTAAGATTATGGCACATGAATTGCTACTTTCCATGCAGTTCTATCATGAGCTGTGTCTCTCCATACATTCCAATCCCTCAAGTCTCGTTTTACCGCCTCCTCCCAAGTCGACCTTGGTCGTCCTCTGTCCCTCCTAATATTTTCTTTACCTCTTAAATCCCACTGTTAACCCGTGCTTCTGAAGGTCTCCGCTGGATATGTCCAAACCACCTTAGTCGATGTTGAATTAACTTCTCTTCAATTGGTGCCACCCCTACCCTATCACGAATCGCCTCGTTCCTTATTCGGTCTCTTCTTGTGTGCCCGCACATCCACCGTAGCATGCGCATCTCCTCAACACTCATTTGTTGGACATCTTGCCGTTTAGTTGGCCACATTCCGTCTCATATAGCATCGCGGTTCTGATCACCGTCCTATAGAACTTCTCTTTTAGCTTTTGTTTGACCTTCCTATAACATAGGATTCACGAGGCTTGTTGCCATTTCATCCAACCTACCTTGATCCCGTGGCAAACATCCTCGTCAATGTCGACATTGCTTTGTAGCATTGATCCTAAGTATCAGAAAGAGTCTCTTCTAGGTACTATTTATCCTTTAAGACTTACATTTCCCTCTTCACAACCAACACCACTAAAGTCACACCTCATATACTCGGTCTTGGTCCTACTAAGTCTAAACCCCTTATATTCTAAGATTTGTCTCCATAACTCTAATTTCTTATCAACACCATCCTTAGTTTCATCTACCAGCACTACATCATCGACAAAGAGCATGCACCAAGGGATATCCCCTTGTATATCGTTCGTCACCTCATCCATCACTAAGAAAAAGATGTATAGACTCAAAGCTGATCCTTGATGTAGTCCTACCGTGATAGGAAATGCATTGGTCTCACTATCACTTACACGAACACTTATCCTAACATTATTGTACATATCCTTGATAAGGGTAATGTACTTTGTTGGCACTTTATGTTTCTCTAGTGCCCACCACATGACCGACCTTGGTATCTTGTCATACGCCTTTTCCAAGTCAATGAACACCATATGTAGATTCTTCTACTGCTCCCTATATCCCTCTATAAGCTGACGAAGCAAGAAAATTGTCTTTATAGTAGACCTCCAAGGCATAAAACCAAACTGGTTTTTAGTGACATTGGTCACTTTTCTCAAGCGGTGTTCAATCACTCTCTCCCAAAGCTTCATAGTACGACTCATAAGCTTAATCCCTCAATACTTAGTACAACTTTGAATATCTCCTTTATTCTTGAAGATAGGTACTAATATACTTTTTCTCCATTCTTCAGGCATCATGTTTCACTGAAAAATGTGGTTGAATAGATTTGTGAGCCATACTATTGCCACGTCCCAAGGCATCTCCACACCTCAATAGGGACATCATCAGGGTTGAGGACTTTCCTCCTTTCATCCTTTTTAAGGCCTCCTTAACCTCAAAATCTTGTATCCTCTGCACGAGCCGTCTGTTGGAGTCATGAAAGGAGTCAGCCAACTCGACCATAATGCTCCCATTCTCATCGTTGAATAGCACATTAAAGTAATCATGCCATCTATTCTTAACCTCTTCATCCTTCACTAGAATGCGGTTAGTCTCATCTTTGATGCATTTAACTTGATTGAAATCCCTCATCTTTCTCTCATAATTTTTTGTCATCTTGTATTTGTCCTTTTCACCTTCTTTTGTCTCTAGTCTCTCATATAACTCATCATAGGTCCGTCCTCTTTCTTTACTCACAGTCCGCCTTGCATTTTTCTTGGCTTCTTTGTACTTCAACATGTTACTTGCGCTTCTATCATAGTGCCAACTCTTGTAACACTCCTTCTTCTCCTTAATATCCTTTTGTACATCCTCATTCCACCACCAAGTGTCTTTATCTACAAGTTTCTTTCCTTTTGTCACACCAAACACCTCACTAGCTACCTTCCTAATGTAACTTGCCATATTCACTGACATACTATCTACATCTCAATCTTCTCCCCAAGGTCCTTTTGTGATCACCTTGTTTTTTAAAAGGATTCTTGTGATTCTCCTTTCAACTTCCATCACTTTTGTCGGTGTTTTGGATTTCCGACTAGTAATCGATGTACCGCGTGTTATACCTCTAGGTGGCCTAGCTAAGAATACACAAAGATTTGTCCTTGTTCAGGCAAAAGTGCACTACGTCCAGCCGGGGTGTCTCGCTGGCTCTTACTCAATTATGGGTGTTGTTCTTACAAGTGTGAGAGCCTGCCCTCTCAAACTGGCAGGTCTCTCTATTTATTCTAACTCTCTCTCTCTCCTTCGTTTTTTCTCTCTCTCGTCCCCTCCCCGCATTGCCGAGGGGCAGGCCGGTCGTGGGTACATGATGACTTATCTTTTCTTTCGTCTAGCAAGACACTCGATGGCGCCGCCGTACTCGTGGCCTGCTCCCGCTCCTGCTCCCGTCCCGTCGCTAGGGAGTGGCCCATAGCGAGGCACACACGCGCCCCGGCTCCACTGCTCTTCGGTCCCATCGGAAGTGATGTGCCTTCAATGCTGGGGCGCAGGGGGGTACTTGATCACCTCTCCACTCGATTTGGGCGGCGCCTGCCCCGCATTGAAGGTCACCCCGCTTCTCTTGTGCCCGAGGTCGGGCTCTGGTTCCCCCACGCGGCTCGGGCTTCCTTTACGGATTGCCTCGGGGATGAGTCGTTCGTCCTACCCGAGGGTTAACCTCGGGATCCTCGCCGCACCTCCTCCCAGGTCCGGGCTCGGGCCTGCTGTGTCATCCTCCGCAGGACGCCCCATCGTCACTTTCCTGGGGTTCAGGGCTCAGAACCCCGTCAACTTTGTTCTTGTGATTTTGACACCTTTGTCCCACAAAGAACATGCGTGGAAGCGAAAGTCTACTACCAAAAGCTTATGTTGTGTCGCAACACACTCCTCGTGAATCACCTTACAATATAGACACGTCCGTCTATCCATTCTCCTAGTGAGGACAAAGTCAATCTGGCTAGAGTGTTGGGCACTACTAAAGGTTACTAAGTGAAATTGCCTCTTTCTAAAGAGGGTGTTAGCTACCAACAGATCATAGGCTACGACAAAGTCTAAGATGTCGTTATCCTCCTGATTTCTATCGCCGCATCTAAGGCCTCCATGCTACTCTCTCAAATCCTACATTATTTGCACCCACATGGCCATTGAGATCTCCTCCTACGAGGAGTTTCTCGATTATCGGTATACTACTAACCATCTCCTCCAATTCCTCCAAAATTGCTTCTTAACACTCATGTTGAGCCCAACTTGTGGGGCATAAGCACTAATGATATTCAAGATAATTTCCCCAATAACTATCTTGATTAAGATGATCCTATCCCCTCATATCCGAACATCCACTACTCCATCTTTAAGACTCTTATCTATTAGAACACCTACACTATTTGTAGTCCCAACAGATCCAGAATATCAAGGTTTGAAACCGGTATTCTCGACTACTCTCGCCTTTTGACCAACCCATCTAGTCTCTTGTACACAAAGGATATTTACTCGTCTCCAAATGGCAACATCTATTAACTCACTTACCTTCCCCGTCAAGGACCCTACATTCCAACTACTCACCCGAAATCTATGTTCCTCCGCTAGTTTACTTGCGCTTTGCACCTGTCGAGTAAAATGCAAAGACCCTTGCTCACTTATCACTACATCCGGGCGATGATGTAGCGCGCCACTAAGATGGTGGCGATCCGACCCTTGCCCATTTAACACCATATCCGGGTTCCGATATGGCGCACCACTAAGGCGGTGGCGACCTGGCCCTTACCCACTTCACACCATACCCAGGTTCCGATATGGCGCGTCGCTAAGAGTGTTACGTCCCAATGAATTTCTATTGGGTTTCATTTCTATGAGAATGACCAAATGTAATTGTTGGCTCGCCAAGCCTATCACAACCCCTCCTCCTTTACCCGGGCTTGGGGCCGGTTTGTTTGATGACTTATATTAAATTTTCTCTCTCTGTCTCCTCCCCAAGAAATCTATATCCAAATTCTTAGTTTATTTTTCTATTCGGCTCGTAGCTGCTAGCCATCGGGACGTAAAATAGGACAAGCGATTGTCCCTACTAGTGGATGAAGTTGATGACGACACATGCGATACCGATCTTGTACCACACGATGGAGTTGTATGGGTATGCGCCGCCTACGATCGGAACAACCGACACCCATTGACTGTTCGCAAGGATTGACAATGTTAGTAATTTTAGCGTAAGTTCATGCTTGGAATTGAACATAACTAAAATGTTATAATTTTAACTTATGATTCGCACTACAAACAAAAAACAACTTATGAATACTTTTAAATATATCTTGAGTTTATAGTGTTAGTGGAGGATCCATAACAAACGTGCCACCTAAAAGCCTAACTAGACTCAGTCGCATTGTTAGCGGAGGTAGGTCCGTATCGGTGGCAGAGGAAACGACACGAGACACGTACTGCTAAGATACAAGAGTGCACAGTGGCCCCACACGCACCCGCACCCGCTCGGCCGCACCGTGACCCCCCCCCCGACCCACGGCGAGACACGGGCCCAGACAGACAACTCCATCGCCTGCTCCGCTCCGCGTGGTGTGCTGCAGCCCATCGCCTTTCTCCTCCCCCCGAACCCAACCGATCTCGCGGCGCCGCCGGCAACTATCCTGCGAAGCAGGAGCGATCGATCGCGGAGCCGCCAGCTGGCGATGGGCGACCATGAGGCGCGGGGAGACGAATTCGAGAAGAAGGCGGAGAAGAAGCTCTCCGGATGGGGCCTCTTCGGCTCCAAGTACGAGGACGCCGCCGAGCTCTTCGACAAGGCAGCCAACTCCTTCAAGCTCGCCAAGAACTGTGAGCGCTACTTCACTCCCCGATCGCCGGCCCCCTCCCCCATCCTTTTCTTCCCCGATCTTTCTCGGTGCGTCGCTGGTATCCGTGCTTAGATCTACCGGTGGACCGAGGGCTATGGTCGTTGTCGCGAGGCCTGCCGGTGCTAGAGATGCGGGGTTAGTTGCTAGGGCGGGACCTTGGATTGTGGATCTGCGCACCCGCCGCCGCGTGATTAGTAGATGCGTAGGGTTTGTGTTCGGTGTGTTGCTCACTTAATGGTACGTTGAGGTGCTAACTAATTTTTGTTTCGGAGGATGGTATTGAATTAGGACCAGTCGTGTCTAAGAGCACCAGTTATGTCCAGACAGCCTCCCCTTTGATGTTCATTTAGATCGTTTCCGTTCGTTGATGTGATAAAAACTTAGTTTCGGTCATGATTCTTCCCGGAGACTTCCCTGAGCGCAGGCAGTGAGCTGCCTAGCTGCTGGAGCCGAGTGAAACCCATTTGTTCTGTTGGTTTTGGACGGCCGAAACCATCAGCCCTGCTTCGTGCCGAGGGGCTGTCTGGTCCAGGCTTCATTGCCCGAGTTTCATTGATCTCTAGCTCGAGGTATGCGCGTGGTTCGCGAGCTCTTTCGTTGGCTGGAGTTGCTCGCTCCTGACACGTCGAGGGGTTATCTCGACGTTTGCGGTTCTAGGGCTCGACTGCGAGCTTAGAAGCGTCGGGGGGATTCATCCCATCCAAAATTTGTCTTTTCGCGGACTGCTTCTTGTCGCTTGCCCCTCGCTCGGGGTCATCCCAGACGGCTCCGGAGCCATCCGCTGGTCGCCCTTTGAACCCGGGACTTACGAGTCCGTTATACGGGCTAAAGACTTACCTTCCCCCCGCGGTCGTGTCACTCTCCATCTCCTCTGGGTTCCTCCCGCGGTCGTGTCGCTCTCCATCTCCTCCTAGTTCTTCCGAGATGGAGGAGGCACCGCTCGACTCCACTTTCGCGTTGGGCTTTTATGACTCCACACCATGAAGTCAGAAGGTTGCTGTCTAGTGGGACCTCTCCATCTCCTAGGTCAACTCCGCCGTGGGAAATCGAGGAGGCGCCGCTCGACTTGATTCCCTTATCGCTTCAAACAACTTTAATCTGAGGGCGAACGGGTGGCCTCGCGACGGTTTCCCCCTCAGAGCGGTTTGAAACGTCGATCATGCCATTTTTTGACATATTTCGTTTCCCCTATTGTTAGAGAATGATCAGAGAAAGGGGGCAAGTTTTTTGACATAATTCGTTTTCTTATTCGTGCCGTTGCTTTCTCCGGGTGCTATCGTTAGCTGTGGACTTGGTATCTTTGGTGGAGGAGGAAGGCCTGCGCGCTTTGTCTGTTACACCTCGTTTGGACCCTGACTGTGTTTGGGTTGTCGTTGTCCCTAGGGCTGTCGTTATGCCTTGGCCATGGGTCACGCGACTCAGAACTTGAGAAGGTCAGGTCAGCGCGAGCTTTCAGGGCTCGTGTAGTTTTAGGGAGGAGTCGCCCCCTTTGTCTCGCTTTGACTGTGACTCCGTTTAGGGTTGTTGTTGTCCCCTAGCCGTTGGTCGCATAGTTTGGTGGAGAAGGGCTCGGGTGCTTTGCCCGTTGTACCTCGTTCGGACCTTAGCTACGTTCAGGGTTGTCGTTTTCCCTAGGGTTGTCGTTGTTCCTTGGCCCTGGGTCGCGCGGTTCCAGACTTGACAGGGTCAGGTCCTTTGGCACGAGCTTCCCGGGCTCGCGCAGTTCTGAGGAAGGGGTCGTCCACCTTGCCTTGCTTGGACTGTAGCTCCATTCGGGGTTGTCGTTGTCCCATTGCCGTTAGTCGTGCGACTCGGGAGGAAAGGAGCTCGGGTGCCTTGCCCGTTATGAGTTTCTTAAGCTCCATATGGTCGAGTAGCCCCCAAGCGTCGCGGGGCAGTAGATATGCTTTCTCTGCGACACGACGTTTCCTGAGGTCGATCGATTGCTGACTCCGTGTCAGGGCTAGACATTCTCATGCGTAGAATCGTCTGAGCTGCTCAATGTTCCACGCATTAGGGAGGGGATTGGCGTTGGTGTTAGCCAAGCGGTAAGCACCGGGCCGAAGGACAACAGAGACAACGTACGGGCCTTCCCATGGGGAGGACAATTTGTGTCTGTCCTTGTTGTTCAGGATCCTCCGAAGGACCAAGTCCCCGCTCGTAGGGCTTGAGGGTGTACTCGGGTTCTTGGTAGCGTCGCAACGCCTGCTGGTACCTGGCCGATTGCAAGAGTGTGACATCGCGGGCTTCATCAAGCTGGTCGATGGAATCTTGCCCAGCCTGCTCGTATCGGGTTTCCTTATATGCCTTGGTTCGAGGCGAGCCATACTCAAGCTCGATCGGTAGGACGGCTTCCGCGCCGTATGCTATGAAGAAGGGGGTGAAGCCGGTGGATCCATTGGGTGTAGTGCGTAGGCTCCATAGCACGACTGGCAGGTCAGTGGCCCAACACCCTGCGTACTTGTTGAGACGGTCGAAGATGCGTGGCTTGAGTCCCTGCAGTATCAGGCCATTGGCCCGTTCGACTTGCCCGTTGGTGCGCGGGTGGGCCAGATGTGGAAGCTGTTGCAGAACTCTCAGGAATTTCTTCCTAGTGAACTAAGTGTCGTTGTTGGTGATGATGGCGTTGGGAACCCCGAAGCGGTATACGATGTCACAGACAAAACTCGCTGTCCCTGGTTTCTCTTTCACGGTATTGGGATCGTTTGTTTGTTCCGACGATGCCGTGGCGAACGACTTTGTCTCTATGCATTTAGTGAACTTGTCCACCGCGACGAGGAGGACGGTGTAGCCATCGGG
Organism: Neostapfia colusana; assembly: GCA_030760725.1. Lineage (NCBI taxonomy): Eukaryota > Viridiplantae > Streptophyta > Magnoliopsida > Poales > Poaceae > Neostapfia > Neostapfia colusana. The sequence continues at coordinate 24,492,415 of JASWHV010000012.1, read as the reverse complement.
CGCCCTTTTGAAAGGACCGAGGATGTCAAGCCCCCACACGGCGAAAGGCCACCCGAGGGGGATGGTTTGAAGGTCCTGGGCTGGGGCGTGTATTTGCCGGGCGAAATACCGACAACCGTGACACATACGCACAATTCGCTCGGCGTCGGATACGGCGGTCGGCCCGTAAAAACCCTAGCGGTATCCCTTCCTGACCAGGGACCTCGGGGCCACATGGTGTCCGCAGACCCCTTCGTGGATGTCCAGGAGCATCTCTCTTCCTCGCTCGCTCGGGATGCGAGGTCTATCCCTTCTCCTAGTGAGGCCAGTCAATCTGGCTAGAGTGTTGGGCACTACTAAAGGTCACTAGGTGAGATTGTCTCTTCGTAAAGAGGGTGTTAGCTACCAACAAATCATAGGCTACGGTAAAGTCTAAGATGTCCTTACCCTCCTGATTTGTATCGCCGTATCTTAAGCCTCCATGCACTGTCTCAAATCCTACATTAGTTGCACCACGTGACCATTGAGATCTCTTCCTACGAGGAGTTTCTCGGTATACTACTAACTATATCCCCAAGTACTCCCAAATTTGCTTCTTAACACTCATGTTGAGCCCAACTTGTGGGGCATAAGCACTAATGGCATCAAGACAATTTTCTCAATAACTATCTTGATTAAGATGATCCTATCCCCTCGTCTCCGAACATCTACTACTTCATCCTTAAGACTCTTATCTATAAGAACACCTACACCATTTCTAGTCCCAGCCGATCTAGAATACTAAAGATTGAAACCGGTATTCTCGACTCCTCTCGCCTTTTGATCCCGCCCATCTAGTCTCTTGTACACAAAGAATATTTACTCGTCTCCTAATGCCAACATCTACTATCTCACGTAGCTTCCCCGTCAAGGACCCTACATTCCAACTATCCACCTGAAATCTATGTTCCTCCGCTAGTTTTCTTGCGCTTTGCACCTGTCGAGTAAGATGCAAAGACTCTTGCTCACTTATCACTACATCCAAGACGATGATGTAGCGCGCCACTAAGGTGGTGGCATTCCGGCCCTTGCCCATTTAATACTATATCCGTGTTCCGATATGGCTCGCCACTAAGGCGGTGGCGACTTGGCCCTTACCCACTTAACACTATACTCGGGTTCCGATATGATTCGTCGTTAAGAGAGTTACGCCCTAACGAATCTTTATTGGGTTTCATTTTCATGAGAATGACTAAGTGTAGTTGTTAGCTCGCCAAACCTTTTATAACCCCTACTCATTTACTCGGGCTTGGGACCGACTATATTTGAAGACTTATATTATTTTTTCGCTCTCGTCTCCTCTCAAGAAATCTATATCCAAATTCCTAGTTTATTTTTCTATTCGACTCGTAGCTGCTAGCCATCAGGGGCGTAAAATAGGACAAGCGACTGACCCTACTAGTGGATGAATTGATGGCGGCACAAGCGATACGATGTTGTACAACACGATGGAGTTGTATGGGGGGGGGGGGGGGGGTATGCGCCGCCTGCGATAGGAACAACCGAGTTCATACTTGGAATTGAACATAAGTAAAATGTTATAATTTTAACTTACGGTTCGCAGTACAAACAAAAAACAACTTATGAATACTTTTAAAGATATCTTGAGTTTATAGTGTTAGCGGAGGATCCATAACAAGCATGCCACCTAAATGCACTAACTAGACTCAGTCGCATTGTTAGCGGAGGTAGGGCCGTACGGGTGACAGAGGAAACGACACGAGACACGTACTGCTAAGATACAAGAGGGCACCCGCACCCGCACCGTGACCCCGACCCACGGCGAGACACGGGCCCAGCCAGACATCTCCATCGCCTGCTCCGCTCCGCGTGGTGTGCTGCAGCCCATCGCCTTTCTCCTCCCCCCGAACCCAACCGATCTCGCGGCGCCGCCGGCAACTATCCCGCGAAGCAGGAGCGATCGATCGCGGAGCCGCCAGCCGGCGATGGGCGACCATGAGGCGCGGGGAGACGATTTCGAGAAGAAGGCGGAGAAGAAGCTCTCCGGATGGGGCCTCTTCGGCTCCAAGTACGAGGACGCCGCCGAGCTCTTCGACAAGGCAGCCAACTCCTTCAAGCTTGCCAAGAACTGTGAGCGCTACTTCACTCCCCGATCGCTGGCCCCTCCCCCATTCTTCTCTTCCCCGATCTTTCTCGGTGCGTCGCTGGTGTCCGTGCTTAGATCTGCCGGAGCACCGAGGGCTATGGTCGTTGTCGCCAGGCCTACCGGTGCTAGAGATGCGGGTTAGATGCTGGGGCGGGACCTTGGATTGTGGATCTGTGCACCCGCTGCCGCGTGATTAGTAGATGCGTAGGGTTTGTGTTCGGTGTGTTGCTCACGTAATGGTATGTTGAGGTGCTAAATAATTTTGTTTCGGAGGATGGTATTGAATTAGGACCAGTCATGTCCGAGAGCACCATCTTGTCCAGACAGCCTCCCCTTTGTTGTTCATATAGATCGTTTCTGTTCATTGATGTGATAAAAACTTAGTTTCGCTTCTGATTCTTTGATGGTATTTCATTGACCTGCACAAAGTTCACTGGCAACCTTAATTTGGCACGTAAACCGTGCTTATGTTTGGTCTTGTTGTGTATCTTTGGGTTGGATTTCATTATATGTTTTACTACTGTGTATAGGGAATACATGTAATGACACTATGTTTGTCGACTTGTTTGATTGTTCAAGCATTCGATGTTAAAGTTGCCAAATTACTATCTTAGTGCATCAAGAAAGCACACAGCTGTTATTGTTTTAATGGCTGTAATTTATTTTATCTTCAGGGAGCAGGGCTGCAGCAGTCTACATCAAAATTGCTAACTGTCACTTGAAGGTTCGATTGTTTTACCTTGTTTTGGTTATCAATTTGGCAAGTTGAAGAACCATGGCTGAAATAAGCTGATGCTTATACTGTTTATTATTATTACTTTGCTGAACAGGGAGATAGCAAGCATGAGGCTGCCTCAGCATATGTTGAGGCTGCGAATTGCTACAAAAAGTTCTCCTCACATGGTATCTATGTCTTCTGAGATAATGCCTTTCCTCCAATGTTTGGTTTGCCAACATAATTAACCAACCTTATGTTGGCAATTGTCCTCTTATGCAGAAGCTGCAGAAGCACTAAATCAGGCTGTTAATCTTTTCTTGGAAATTGGTAGATTGAACATGGCTGCAAGATACAGCAAGGTGATTGATGTTTTTAGTTGTATTTAGCAGTTAGTATCTTGGTTTATTAAATCACCCTTTTTCTTTCATGTGCTTTGATATAAAGTTTTGGTATCCTTTTAATAAAAGGAAATAACATCACACACACCTGTGCAAATTTTATACATTTTCAGGACATTGGTGAGATATATCAGCAAGAACAAGACTTAGAGAAGTCCGTTGATTACCTGGAAAGGGCTGCTGACCTTTTTGACAGCGAGGGGCAGTCATCTCAATCAAATACTATCAAGCAGAAAGTAGCAGAAATAGCTGCTCAGTTGGAACAGTAAGATTAACTTCATAAATTACATTTCAATCAATATTAATTTGACTGGAGAATTGTTACTGTATTCAAGTAATTGAAATTAGGTGAGAGTGGAAGCATTATGTGTTATGACATCTCCTTTTCCAGTTCTACAAACTAGAATAGTTATCCGGCGATAGTACGTTTAACAGTGATTTTGTTTGTTGTGCATGATGTGTTAAGTCAGTTGCAGTTGTGGACTAGGCAGTAGGCACAAGAATCCATTTGTTCATACACATCTTGTCTCGAAGATGGAATCATGTTGCCTCAGTAAAACTTATTTGTTCTGTCATTCATGTTTGGTTAAAGTGTTTATTTGTTGGGGAGTGTATGTATTCAGTATACAAAAAAATCTCAAATCCTTAGTCAGCTTTACTGACGGATTGCTGCATATGAGCATCAGCTATTTTCTGTAGAAGTTGTGAAGCTTATTCATTATACAGTTATTATGCTTTGATGGGTTTCCTTCTTTTTGTTCTTATCTATATCTTTATTTATTTTCAAATTGCTAACTAATGACACGAAACATGCATTTCTTTGTTCTAGGTGGAAGTATAGTAGCTTTCATTTTTTTTTGATTTTTTCGAAGTTGTTTTCTTCTATGATTCTTGCATGATCTTTTAGTTCTTATTGCATGATTCTGACATCTACTTACAAATATTAACATTTTAGGTACCCAAAGGCAACTGATATTTTTGAAGCAATTGCTCGTCAGTCTATCAACAATAATCTTTTGAAGTATAGTGTTAGAGGCATCCTTCTTAACGCAGGCATTTGCCAGCTATGTAGAGGTGATCCTGTTGCTATTACAAATTCATTGGAGCGATACCAGGTATGTGGTGTTCTATTCAGGTTCTAAACACTTAATATGTGCCATTGTCACCTTTCTAAAGCTTAGCTTCTTTATTTTACAGGAAATCGACCCAACCTTCTCTGGAACACGTGAATATAAGCTTTTAGCTGTATGAATACTAATTTCCCTCTTTTGATTTCTGATTCTTTCCATCCCTGATTTTGTTAATTCTCTATTTATTCCTAAGCCAATCATGCAGCCAGAGATGTTTTCCATGGAGCCTATAATGTAAATGGATCTTATTGCAGGGTCTTGCTGCAGCAGTGGATGAAGGAGATATTTCCAAATTCACTGATGCCATCAAAGAATTTGATAGCATGACACGGCTTGTATGTTCAGTTAGCGTCCCCTGTTTTATTTTTGTTTTTCCAGTGTCTGGTGGTTGACTTGTCCATTATATAACTTACGCTTTCTAACTGTTTATAGAGGCTAGAGAATTTAGCTAATAAAACTCTTATAAAGAACAAATATGAAATCTTAGCTCGGTAGATTGCATCTAGACTGAAAATATATTGGCAAACCTGCAAAATATATAGGTAATAGTGGACAACTATACCATTTTCCTTCTTTGTAACATATGTTAATTACATTGCTAATCCTACTATTTATCCTATCGGCTATCACCAGCCTCGCACTGCTTCTGTGTGGGGGTACATATGCACTGGACGTCAGCCCATCTTGTCAGAGGGAAAATTGGGTGCCAGAGGCTTTTTTAAGATTTCACTTTTTAGCATGCCTTAAAACATGTTGAGGTTGAAATAACATGGAAAATTCTAAGATGACAACACGCATACGCTCCTGTGGTTATAATTTATTTTCCAGTTAAGTTGGGCTGCAGAGCCATCTGCGCTCTAGCTAAGTTTGCATATGTCAAGAATCAAAATGATTGAAAGTAGGAATGGACTCTGATAGGATATACAGTCATGTCAATATTTTGAACATTTATGATAAATCACGAAATCATTTTAATGTCTTGTGATTAATCAATTGCTTATGCTACAGAAGTTCGCCACAATGCTTTCCCTTGTTGTTACTACTATTAACATAGGAAGTGCTTCAGAACTCTAGTGTTTCTTTGCATCTTTATGGGACCTGTGTATCTAAGTATGTGATGTGATACCCTTTTCCTTTAGGATCCGTGGAAAACCACACTGCTCCTCAGGGCAAAGAATGAGCTGAAGAAAAAGGAGGACGATGAGGATGATCTTACATAAACGTTGTAATTTTTTTTATCCATATACTTTGGTTTTTCTCCATTTCATTTGGGAGGCCTCATGTTCCTTATAGTGGGCATTCGAAATCAATCATGGGTCTGTTTGTACAGAACTTTTCATTTTGGATTATCATGCGGGGTGACAGGCTGACTGCCATGGTTTCTTCTGCTGACTTCTTAATTTGCTGTCAACGTAATTAGTATCATTTGCTTGTTTACTGGTGTATTGTGTCATATGATTGTTTCCACTCTTGGAGAATGATATTTGTTCTTTTGGTTCGGCTATACTGTTTGTGCTAATTTACCTACTATGTAGAGTTGATGTTATAACTAATCCAATTGACATCTGGGCATTTATGCTGTTGTTTCCTCTCGACTGTCTTTATAGGTATAGAAGGTATAGCAGGTCTCAGGTCCGAGTAAATGAGTGTTGTGATAGGCTTGACGAGCAGCAATTATTATGGATATGGAATCTAGTTTAAATTTCATATCTAGTCTATCTCAACGTGTTTGAGATTACGGCTTTGTTTTTTTACCTTCCTACAATAAAAACTTTGGTTATCTGTATTCATGTACTCTAGAAATCTAATCTAAAAAAATATTTTAATCGCTTTTTCAGTATGCTCTAAAATACTCCGTTTTACAGTATGTGCTTCAATGCTCATTTTAGTATAATAATGGTTATCAAGCGAGTATTAAGATGACACTGAGGCGGTTATCAAGCGAGTATTAAGATGACACTGAGGCTTTTTATGGTCGTAAATGTTACACCTCATTGAATTGTGAATTGGTGCGGATCAGATGATCGCATCACGTTCGGGATTAATCTAGTGAACGACTTCAAAGAGCGAGTTCGGGTAATTCAAGTAAACTTGCCGTCTAATTCTGACAGAAAAGTTATCTTGATAAGAGGCATGGGTCGCTGCACTTTGACGTCGGAGAACATGTTTATCTCCGTGTGTCTCCGATGAATGGGGTATACTGATTTGGTGTGAAGGGGAAACTCGCTCCGTGATTTATTGGACCCTATGTCGTCACTGAGAAATGTGGACCAGTGACGTATAAGCTAGAACTACCGGCGTCTCTCGTTGGTGTTCATGACGTTTTACATGTCTTACAACTTTGAAAATGTCCGAAGTATACAACTGCTATTCCTACTGAAGATATTGGCGATTTGCGGTGGAGATTATTGATGAGAAGGCTAGGACCACGCGTAACCAAACGTTGTGGTATTACAAGATCTTGTGGAGCAACCACACCGGTAAGGAAGCGACGTGGGAGAGTGAAGATTTCCTTCGCTCAAATTATTCAGATTTCTCTGTCTCATCTCAGGTAATTTCTCTTACATCTTCATTTCTTCTTTTTGTAATCTCGGGACGAGATTCTTTTAAGGAGTGAGGGATGTAAAGGTCTAAGTTTCACTTGCTAAAGTATTCAGCACATCACCCGCACCATAATTCATTTTGTGGAGATTTTATGAACACATTTGAAGAGCATGTAACCACGATCAATAGGATGACAAGGGGAAAAACTTATAATACAAAAGTAAAATTTCCCACATGTAACCATTAGGGGATGAGCTCATAATTAGGCTCTAAACATTTTTAGGAATGCTCATGGCATGTTTCATGCAAATCTAAACTTCTTGACGTACTTTTGGATACAATTAACAAAAGGGCTAGTTTGAATGTAAATTCAAATTTCAGCTACTTTCATCACTTGAATTCAAAAGGTGACTTCATATTCAAAATCAGCACATTTTTCTGAGTTACTCCACCAATTTTCACCTCCATTGGAGCTGTGCTTGTCGGGAGCTATATTTAAACTAATTCAAAACTGAATTTGAAATTCAAATTCAAGTGTGAATCAAATTTAGCTAAACCAACTTCAATTTGAGGAATTTAAATTTGGCTCATGACTTTGGGGCTAAGTCTCCAATTTAATTGTGAGTAGCTCAGCAAATATCAGTGAACCAATGAAGAGAACTAGAGGGGAGAGGAGCCGTGGACCCACATGTCATACACAAGAGAAACTGACGCGGCCCCACGGTCTCGTCGAGCCAGGATCACGCTAAGGGGTGCTGCATTGCACAACACCGGATAACACACATAAAATGTACAATGCGGAAGCAAAGTTTTATTACATAAACGAGTTTATGAACATTTTTACAACAAAATAAGTTCAGTCTACACTCACGGGCGTAGACTACGCACCGAGTTCATGTTCAGCCCATGAAGTGTCTCCGCTAGCACACACACACTAACACGGCGGCGTGCACGACTCCCACTCGACGGGGTTTCCCTCTCGGGGTTCCGTCTCCTCCTCGGGAGTCCCTTCCTCATAACACCCTGCAAAAGCTTCAATCACAAGCAGTGAGCACGATGACTCAGCAAGTCTGACCCGTCTTCCCTATACATGAAACTTCTACATGCTGGACCATGTGTAATTGGGAACGTATGTTGCAAAGGATTCGCCTAATTATTTGAACCTTACTTTCAGGTTTTAGCAGCAAATTGTGGGGACCATCATGCTAAGACACATGAGAGAGCCGCAATCAAACAAGAAACACATTTCTCTTATGTACTTTGCCCAAGGTTAAAAAGAACTTTAATTAGCTCTAAACTATAGCACTTCATTAACAATCGAGGTCCATCCTTCAAATCAGCAAACTTTTAACATGTATCTAGCCTGTTCTTTCTACGTCACAGGTACAATGAACAAGTGGTACTCACTGACCGCGACGGATGACGATAATAATCGATTTACACTTGCAGGATTACCCGAATAACCCGTCACGTACGCCCGTACTCGATGTTGCCTACATCAACCATCATGGACGTCGTACGCAACCACCTTTCACCCGTCAGCCAAACGTTGAGCCGGTCCAATCGTCCCGAGCAAGAGGTCTATGCGCGCGCATCCGCAGTGGCGCCAGCCGATTTACACCTCAAGCTCTCAACCTACCCTCTGAACGACCAGCAATGCCTCAACGCCCAGCTACCCGAATTACATCGGTTTCCCGGTTCCCATGTATCCGGTAGGTCTTCGGTACTGTTCTAGCTTGTTCAATAGGCCTGCACACGGCTCGGTCCTCAATCGACATAAGCGGAGCTATGGCACCCAGGCTCCAACGTCCTGCTGCCCCTACTTTCCGCTCGGGTCTCATTTTTCTTGCCATGCGTTTTATTTGCTACCTTTATCTAAGTAGTGTGCCTCTAGCCTATTCTCGCGAGCAGTTCCAACTACTCGACTTGTACCGAATCCTACCCTAACTTAGCCTTGTAGTAGATAATCGAGGTTTGAAAAGCTAAGCCCAACCTAGGATTTTCTTAGCTATGCATTTGGGTTTTCAAACAAGACTCTAATGCATAATTTAAGTGAGTGCTCAAAGTAAGTTCTCAAAATAGTAAATTTTATAAAAAGGCTAATGCAAACCGGAGCTTGCCTTGCTACTGTTGGTCGTAGGCTAGGTGCTCCTCTTGAGTGATGAAGTCTAAGACTTCGGGCTCCTCCTCAATCTTAGTGACTACATGAGATAAATACATATATGTATCAATTTGAATGCATTTGAATTTGAAGTTTAATTTGTGAAGACTATAAATCTTGCTAGACAGGCCCAATGACTCCGAAATCTTTACTGTGGTTTGGATACAACCTAAACCGAGACTTGGCCAAATTTTATTTGCAGTAAAGCTCATTTGATCCCTCCACAAATAATTGTGTACATGGCCTTAATTGGAGCTCTTAGGGTGTTCTAGGGATTTTCATGGAGCAAGCCATGACTTTATGAAAACTAGATTTTCATAGTGTTCTAATGGAGTTGGTTTCACTTAATTTAAAAGTTCCTAGCCAAAGATATGAGCTAAACAATTTCAGGAAAATTCTGAAAATGTTTCTGGATATTTTCTATTTTCTCTGAAACAGTTTTATTAATCACACCATTAGGTGGATCAAATGAGCTCAAATGGATCTGAAATTTTTATGGTAGCTCAGGGATATTATGATGAACATCCTGCCAAATTTCATGATTTTCCTCCAAAGGGTTCTCCAGTTAAAATTCTAAACAGTTTAAACTTTGAATAATTAATTCTAGAGAAATAAAGATTTTTCTAAAGTGAAACTTGATTTGTTGGAAAGTACTCAGAGAGCTGAATACAACAAAATTTGGTTCACTCGATTTGGAGTTTTCTAGCCAAAGTTATGTGGGTTTGAATTTTAAACTAAATCTGAAAATCGGGGAAAAGTTTAAATCGCTGCGCGTGAGACTGGGGCTACGTGTCAGTTTCTCAGTGGCTGACACACGGGGCTATGGAGTATTTCGCGCGCAGCCACATCAGATTCGGTGCCACAGCTGATCCCCGGTTTAAATATCTGGCCGCTGACACGTGGGACCGGGGGCTTCTTCAACCCTCGCCATCCTGCGCTCGGCCGCCGCCACCCTCACCGGAGTGCTCGCCGGAGGGGCCTTTCCGTGCGCCGAACTCCAAGATTTTCGCTGCCTCTGCCTAATCCTACACGGGGAACACGGTGCTAGACTTAGCTCGACATGACAACCATCGGAACATGGCCGACGACGAGTGGCGGCTTCGGAAGAAATTCGGCCGTGTCGGCTAGACTTCCTAGCACCCCAAAAACGATCGAGCAAAAGGTCGTAGAGCATCAGTGCACCCTAGGGAAGGGCGACATGAACTCAGAGGAGCTCGAAAACGGCCGCAACTAGGATGTCACCGTGCGACCTAGGTCGGAAACTTGAAATCCTAGCAAAACTTGAAGAACAGTGGCTACACCCTGTAGGATCTAAGTACACGTGTAAAGCTACCAGAGGGAGGGGGGGGGGGGGTGAATGGTAGATAAAAACTTTTCAGTGCAAGCAACAAAACACCCCTCAGCAGAAAACAGATCTGTTAAAGAAACCGTGTGTGCGACTAATCTAAACGTGTTCAACTGTGACAAAACTAGTATAGATTGTAGAGAATCAAGTCACGAAGACGTCACAACAAGAATCATGAAAATCCGTTGAGAGAAACTCAAGTTACGATCGAAAGATCGAACAATGGTCAATCTGTCCTACGCGAGAAAAACAGTTCTGGAATACTGCAAAGAAACTCGTGTAGATCAGAAACCAAAAATTTAATGACCGTCAAATTTTTACAGATGATAGATAATCAAGTTGTGAAGACAACCCAAAAAGAATCACATCAATTGGATCTGTAAAACTCGAGTTATGATAAAACCACCGAAGCAAGGTAGTGCTGAACAGAAACTCGACGAGAAAAACTTGTCTGAAACAAGTCGGACGAACAAGGCACAAAAGTTCCTTTAGAATACGAATTTTATTTATAAAAACACAATAGGAACAGCCACAAAGTCGTGCTCTCCACGAGCCTTGGCCTCACTTGCTTATATAACCAGCTCTATGGCCAATCCAATTCAAACTAGGACTCCTACTCCTACTTGGATTCAAACTGTAACTTTCCAATACTGCTCAAGACTCTTCTATACGCAGATAGAAGCAATCTTAAGACTTCCAAACACCTTAGGAACGTCCCAAACATTTCTAAAACAACTCTACTTCATGCCTAACACGAAATCCTGTTATAACTAACTCAAAACTTTCCATAAACAAACCATAACCGCCTCAACTGCAGCTTGAGCACAAAATCCAGCCGGTTGAACCTTTTCAACCATATCTCCACTTCCATATCTCTTCACCACGCCTTGGAACCATGCTGCCACGTCCATGCACTCGTTGTACACGTGCAAACACCTTTCAACAACGTCCACGATACCTTCATATGTATTGTTCTTGATCCAAACATGCTGCGCGACCTCCCGATCAACTCAACCACAATTCCTCCCGAACTTGGTTGCTAAACCTCATCTTCTCCCTAAGACTAGTTCAATGGATCCCGTCACCAGCCATGTATTGAACTCAAGCAACACCTGCAAATGAATATACAACCAATACTTCCGAGCACAAGTCCTCGACTTGACTCTCGTTAGTTCCGAAACTACAACATCTTACGTGAGCACCTCACATAAGCATGTTGTAAACCATAGCAAAATGATATCAGCCATAACCACCAAAACACACCAAAAACTTAGTAAAATAATACTAAGCAAACTTTCCATAAGAGTAAAGCAAGTTCGAAACATTGCAAGTTAAAAGCAGAACCATTGCAATCTAGCTCCGAACCTTACCAAAGCTAACCGGACCTTGAACCGGAGCTTACCCAATCTAGGCGGACCTAGCGCCAGAGCTTACTAAAGCTTAGTCGGACCTAGCACGGAACTTACCAAAGCTAGTCGGACCTAGCATCGGAGGTAGCAAAAACAAGTCGGAACTAGCCAAAATAAGTCAGATCTAGACAAAGCAAGTCGGACCTTACGTCGGACCTTGCAGGAGCTCGGACCTTGTTAAAAAGGTGTTTTGGTAGTATTTCAAACTTTTATCATCAAAGCCAATGTATTCAACATACATAGGTCTCACAATCTCCCCCTTGATGAATGCATTTGCAACACCACTTAAAATTCGAACATTGGCTTATTCACATGAAAAGTTTTGAAAATAATTTCTCCCCCTTTGTAAATCAGAAATAAAATGAGAACAAAAACAAAAATTCTCCCCCTAAGAAGAATCGTGCCAAAACACTTGTGAATGTGTGCAATGTGTGATCAATTTCTCCCCCTTTGACAATGTATTCAGCAAGGTATAAAAGAGATTTTAATTTGTTATGAGCACATTATAACATATACATATAAAACAAAGCTCATCCAAATCATACTATCAAGTAACTTACACTATCACATCAATGAGATACATAAAGTAGTGTAATCCATGCTAGAGATCAAGTGTAATTTTCGATTTAAGCAAGTCATGATCTCACAAACTTAACTATTTTAAGACCTGAAAACATGACACTTGTTGCTGCATTTTATTTATCATTTAAAGCACAAATTTTAATCTTATGACATTGTAAGAGATTATATGCAGCATCAAACTTATTCTAACCAACCAAGCCAAACCTATGTCATTTGACAGTCAGAAGCTTAAGGACATGATTTTAGTCATACACAACTCCTTTCAAGTTTATATCTAAGTGCAATGATAAGCCATCTCAAAAGAAGAAGTGCGATGCATGCATATTATCTTAATCTTTTCTCATTTTTTATTTGAACATAAAAACTCAACATGTGAGTTGATTACTTGATTAATTCTTTATCATTAAAAGCACTTGTGAGCATGCAACAAGTTCAAAATAGCAAGAAAGTTCGACCATAACTAGATTTAGTGTAAGTAATTATTCCAATTACTAGACATGGTAAAAACTATAAAATGTATAACACGAGTAATGTAGTAAGAACTTTCAGCATGAAAAAGGAATCACAAAGTCATATATGCATGAAATACTATGCTCATATTATTTTAATTTTAGATTCACACATAGACTTCCCAAGTTTCAAAATTCTCCCTCAATTTAAGCCATGAGGATGCGTAACCCCTATTTCACTACGAACGTAACAAAAACGAGTGAAATCCAAAGGTTTTGTAAAAATGTCAGCCCATTGTTGTTCGGTATCTACATGGTGAAGCACAATGTTCCATTTTTCGACATTATCACGGAGAAAGTGATACCTAATGTTAATGTGCTTAGTTCTCGAATGTTGCACGGGGTTTTTAGCAATGCAAATGGCACTAGTGTTATCACAAAATAGTGGAACACTATCTAGATCAACCCCATAGTCCTTAAGTGTTTGAACAATCCAAAGAATTTGTGTCACACCCGGTTTCTCCGAAGATCAACCGAGTGAATGCCACATGTATGCCAGGATCATTCTCTCATACATGTGATGATAAATAGTGAAGCATCATTTATTACAAGTCAGGTGTCGAATATAAATAAGTCTTACATAGCATACGTCTCGATGGACGATAATAAGTTCAGAACATGTAAATAAAACAGCAGCGGAATATAAATCTTGTGGGCTCCGTCACAGGCGTTGCCCGGGGGACTCCGTGAACCTAGAATCCTTCCTCGGGACCAAAGTCTTGGTCATTAAACACCACATCATTCTCTTGACCTGAGCAGCAATATAAACCAACAGAAAAACAAGTTTGAGTACCGTTGGTACTCAACAAGCGTGGGAAAGTTATGTCATGCATGGCTAGAGCAAGGAGAGGTTGACTCATGGTTAAAGCACTACGCAATTAATACCTATCACCTTAGCTTGTTAAGCACCTACATTACTACACAGGTGAAACGGTCCCAATCTCCCAACCCATCATCAAAATCAAGTAACCATAACATCATATCCAATGTCAAGCTCCCCGCTTAACATCCTCAACTTCCAAATTCATCATCCTCTAATCATGAATAAGTCCAAGCCGCTCTTGACCGTGAGCACGGCTGTCATAACAGTTTTGACTCTGCAGAGTTTGCACCACTGTACCTACATGTAGTGATTTTATCCCCCGTTGCCGGGTGGACTAAAAGAACCTCCATTACGCTAGTGGCCGCGAACCACATTCACACTTCCCAGGTGTGTAGCCAGGAGATCACTACGTGGCCTTTACAAAGGGATTCCCGACGAGCGTGGGCCCACTGAGGTTTCACCCCTAACAGCATACAAGAGGCTCCAACCCCGCTGCAGTGGCCCCCTCTTGAGGCTTGCAGTTCATATGGTAGTCCAGCTGACACCTGTTCCCCGCACCATCCAAAACACCCATACTACGCCGGGGATACACCTAATTAATTGGCCAAGCTGCCCCATCTGAGCATGTGGTTGGCACGGTAAAGCCATGTTACATGCTCCATGAACCGGTCCTTAGGATCCAGGCAAGTACTAAACACAAACCCGAGTCTCGTGCACCCAGCACCAACCAAATCAATCGAACTTGCCTCGATCCCTACCTCTATATAACTCATAATATCTCATTCAAGAGTAAGGTAAATAAATTGATGATCTCATATCCCCATTATCCCATTCTAAGCATGGCTAAGAATAAGCATATAAATAAATGACATGATAAAATAAATCCCAACCCAAGCTACAAGGAAACAAGGTAATGCAATTCTAAGGAAACTTATTAGCATGGGTTTCATGTTTCAATTGACAATGCAAATAATTCTATTTACACATCCTAATATAGGATCAAAGTGGTCAAGGACACTTGCCTTCTTCCTGCTGCTCTGAGAATGGAAAGTCTTGGTCTTGGAAGGGGAGAACTTGCTCTGGGACAGGTTCTACTCATGCCAATACACATAGCAAAAGAAAACAACAATCTATAAGACATAATTCACATTTTCACTTCATGTAAACCACACATACATACCTATGAAAGTCATTCATATTTCTAAGTGTTGTGGTTACTCTACATGTGTTGATTTTTGGCCTACATGCACTTTTAAACATATGTATATGATTTCTAATTTTTGTATTCAGATTTCTGTCTGCATACTATATATGAATTTCTAATTTGAACAAATTCTTTTTATTTAATTAATACACTTCTTAGCTACCAAGTTTGCATGAAAGGTAATTTCCTACTCCAAATAGGTTTTCAGATCTTCTACAAAATCCTAAATTGAAGCTTTTAGATTTGGAGAACTCATTTACCCTTTTCTAATTATGCATACTTATTTTCCTATATTTTCAGATTTATTTTCTATGCCTAAAAGTGAAATTTATTATGAAAATAGTAATACACATCATCTAAACAGAATAGGTTCTGATCTAAAATGTTCAATAATATATTTTTGAACTTCCTCTATGATGTGGAACAAATTAAATTTATTTTACTAGTTTTTAGAATTATTTCCTAGCCTAAAAATGTGTCTCTAGAGAAAATAGAAATGAGCAACACTTAGGCAGATTTCATTTCAGCCTAAAATCTATTTTTTACTTACTCTAAAGTTTTCCAAGTGCTAGAGAGTTTAAACTTGAATTTGCACATTTTATTTGCCTTACCTTTTTGAATTTAAATCCCAGTCACATATTCAAATTTCTGAATTTAATATCCTATAGGGTCAAAAAGGTAAATCCACCCTACTGCAGGGTCTAATTTACTATTTCCTAAATTTCCAGGGGTCTAACTACACATAACAGAGGGGGTTTCCTAATTTTTATTAAGTTCAGAGGCTAAAACTGATTTTTAAATGAATTTACACGAATTTCTGAAGGTCCAGGGGCTAGATCAGAAGTTTCCGGGGCTAGCTCGTGTTTTCCGAAATCCTCAGAGGGTAGCGCGTAAGAATCCCGGCCTTTATAATGGGGGGCTGACGTGGACCGTCCGATTTAAAACAGACGGCTTAGATTAGATCGCCGAACCGGTACGCGTCGGTTTTATTTCTACCGTGCGATTTAAAATAGACGGCCCTCAAGGGGCCACGTCGCCCTGGCCGTGCGCGGGCAGCGCTGCCCGGCGGCGCGCAGCGGCGGGGGCGGCGATCTCGCCGGAGATCTTCGGGTTTTCGTCTATACTACCTAAAACTTGGATTTCTTGACATAGAATGGTAGAGAGGAGGTCGGAGATCTCACCTCGGGGTTTTTATTGAGCTCGGAGGCCCTGGAAGGTGGTCGGCGGCGAGGTCCGAGATGAAACGCGGCGGTGCTCGCCGGAGCTGCGTCTAGGGCGCAAAACACCAGGTTTTCTTCACCTGCGTGACTCCCCGGAGGCGGTGGAACATGATCAGTGCGTTAGATCAGGAAGTCCAAGCAAGGATCGAAGGAAAACGGTGATAAAAGTTTCGGTTCTCACCGGAGAGAAAGGTGGAGCGGCGCTGGGGAATTCGGCGAGTTTTCCTGGCATGAATTGCACGAGGGGAGGCGGCGACGGGTCGGTTTGGACAAGTAGCATCGCCCGGGGCCGAAGATCAGGCTGGGGGTGCGGATTTCTGGAGGTTGGCTTTGATTCGGGTGCGAGAGAGGGCAGTCGGTTGGGGCGCGCGGGAGGAGAGGGATGACACGCGGGCCCCGCGTGTCAATGAGAGGGAGAGAGGGGCGCGGGTTTGGGTTGGCGCGGGGTATTGGGCCGGCTGGCGGGTTTCGGCCCACTGGCCGATTCCGGGTTTTCTTTTTCTTTTTTCCTTTTCTTTTTCTGTTTTGATTTGAATTTGAATTTTAGTTTGAATTTGAATTTCTGCACCACATGCAATACGTCCAAATTTTTTTAATTTCCCTCTTTAGCAGGTTTTGGGGTGTTACAATTTGTGAGCAAGCACTAGCAGCAACTACATATTCAGATTCGGCTGTGGATTGTGTAACTGAACTTTGTTTTGTAGAGGACCAGGCAACAAGTGAATTACCAAGAAAATGACAAGCACCAGAAGTAAATTTCCTATCAATCCTACAACCCCCAAAATCAGCATCGGAAAAAGGTTTCAAAGTAACGGTTGAGGAAGAAGGAAGAAAAATGCCAAATTCTTGAGTTCCATGTAAGTACCTGAGAATCCTTTTGACGACTTGACGATGTGAAGCACGTGGAGAGGCTTGAAACCGTGCACAAAGACATACGCTGAATTGTATGTCCGGTCTTGATGCCGTGAGATACAAATGTGATCCGATCATGCTTCTATATTCTTTTTGATCAACGGGATCACAATCTTCATCAAGTTCAAGTGTTGTTGCTGTTCCCATTGGTGTCCGAAGAGGCTTGCTTTTATCCATGTTGAAGCGCCTTAGGAGATCTTTTCTATACTTTGTTTGATGCACAAAGGTACCCTCCTTGGTTTGCTTGATTTGCAGCCCCAAAAAAGTACGTGAGTTCTCCCATCATACTCATCTCAAATTCTGAACTCATCATAGCTGAAAACTTGGACACAAGATCATGAGAAGCACAACCAAAGATAATATCATCTATATACACTTGAACGAATAATAAGTCATTGCCATGCTTAAGCACAAAAAGAGTTTTATCAACCTTGCCCATGGTAAACCCCTTTTCAAGTAAGAATGTTTTTAACCTATCATACCATGCTCTAGGGGCTTGTTTGAGACCATACAAGGCTTTGGACAGTTTGTAAACATGATTAGGAAAATTTGGATTTTCAAAACCAGGTGGTTGTTTGACATAAACCTCCTCATCTATGTAGCCATTAAGAAAAGCACTTTTAACATCCATTTGATATATCTTAAAATCTTTAGATGCAGCAAAAGCTAACAAAATTCTTATGACTTCTAATCTAGCAACAGGAGCAAAAGTTTCATCAAAATCTAGACCTTCAACTTGTGTGAAACCTTGAGCAACCAACCTAGCCTTATTCCTAACCACAACCCCATCCTCACTTTGTTTATTATTAAACACCCATTTAGTTCCAATTAAAGTGTGACCTTGAGGTGGAGGTACAAGTTTCCAAACATTATTTCTTTCAAAATTTTCTAACTCTTCTTGCATGGCAATAATCCAAGATTCATTAGTGAGTGCGTGTGATATATCTTTGGGTTCAAAAGAAGCAACAAAAGCAGAATGAGCATGAGAATTGGGGTCGAAAAACCTGGATCTTGTAACTCGTTAATGCAAGCTTCCAATAATTTGTTGTGGAGCATGACTTTTGAGAATCCGAAGGGGAGTGGGCACTTCACAAGCTTCTTCTTCTTCATGTTCATCACAAATAGATGAGCTTGTGACGTGAGGAGGATCTGGACCAGCAATGGTGGTCGTCGGTGCTGGCTGTGAATCAAGATCAGGAGCTGGAACAATGTCATTAGCTGCTGAATTTTCGGGCAGTAGCACCACTTCTTCCTCATCTTCAACGAAAATACTCTCCCCCTGCGGATATGGATCCAGACCTGCAATATTTGAACTAGTACCTGGGCTAGCTTCATCAAAAGAAACCTCACAAGTCCCCACAATTTTGTTAGTATCAAGTAAAAGCACACGGTAGCCTCTAGTATGAGATGGATAACCAAGAAACATGCCATCAACAGACCTAGCTTCAAATTTATCAAGATTACCATGTTTCTTAACAAAGCATTTGCAACCAAAGACCCTAAAGTGTGTGACACTAGGCCTATGTCCAAACCTGAGGTCATATGGTGTTTTACCTAGCTTAGCACGCAAGAAAACACGATTTGAGACATAACAAGCGGTTGCAATTGCATCAGCCCAAAATTTCCTAGAAGTTTGATATTCATCAAGCATAGTTCTAGCCATCTCAACTAAGGTTCTGTTCTTTCTCTCTACAACACCGTTTTGTTGAGGTACATATGGTGAAGAAAATTGATGATCTATTGCATTTTCAGCACAAAAGTGATCAAACGATTGATTTTTAAATTCGGTTCCATTATTACTTCTAATTGCTCTTAAAGATCCTAGGTGATCAATTGATAATCTAAGAAATAACGTTCTAAAGTGACAAAAAGCTTCATTCTTAGATGCCATAAAGTAAACCCAAGAGTATCTAGAATAGTCATCAACAATCACAAGAACATACCATTTACCTCCGAAGGATTGAACACGTGAAGGTCCTACGGTGTCAAGGTGTAAAAGTTGACCCGGTTCAGTTGTCATGGTCTTTGTCAGAGGAGCATGTGAGCCTGCAACCATCTTAGCATGTCTACAAGAAGAGCACACAATTTCTTTGTCCCCTTTAAGCTTAGGCAACCCATGTATACGATCAAGAGCACTAACACGCGTGAGATGATCAAAGCCTACGTGACCAAGTCTACGATGCCAAAAATATAAATCTTTGGAATCATTTGTAACTAGACATCTATGCTTAGAGGAAGAGATATCAAAATCAGCTTTAAAAACTCTTTCAAACCGAGACATGTAAAAATAAGCTCACTATTTGAACCTACAACTTTGCAGCAGTTTTTATTGAAAATAATTTCCCGATTTTCATCTAGCAATTGTGAAACAGAAAGCAAGTTGTATTTCAAATTTTTGACAAGTGCCACATCCTTCAAAGTGTAGTGATCATTTACTCTAACCGAACCCTTAGCAATTATAGGAGTTGAAGAATTATCGGCAAAAGTAACATTCTCTACACGTGACACAAAAGAGAGAGAGGAGAACCATTGTTTGTTACCGGTCATGTGGCGTGAGCAACCTGAATCCACAATCCAAATGTTCTCCTTCCTCAAGCGTGTAACCTACATAGAAGCACAATACGTCGATGACTCAATACGGGGGTTAGTTAAAAGGCATTTAGGGATCCAGTACTAAGTCACACGATGTCCAGCAGGAATAACATGCGAAAGCTGAGATAAAACAGCAGGTTTATGAGTCAAAGTTTGAGATTTTTTGTTCTTAACTACTGACCTATGAGGTGTTACTTGTGTAGCACGAAAATTAGTAGCTCCGGAGGCAAAAACAGAAGGTCCGGAGGCAAAAACTGAAGCTCTGGAGGTAAGCTTTGAATATTTCTGACTCATAACAGCAGGTTGCATGTTCCTGACATTCGGTTTAGTATGTGCAGCAAAATTTGCATGAGAGTTATAAGATCTAGCTTGCATTCTTTCCTTTTTATGTTGTTTAGCTAGTCTATAACAAAAATCTATGACATGACCATTTCTACCACAATAGGTACAATGAAATTTAACTTTGTGTTCATGTCTAGATGAGCACGCAATATATTTATTTGAACCCGAATGTGACAACACTCCTGCAGATTTAAAAACCACTTCTTTTTGTTTAGGAACTGTTTGAATCAAACCACTTCCTAATGATTTTACAATTTTAGGTGGATGTTCCTTAGCATGAGCATGTGAATCAAAATCTAAACCAGTTTTATCATTGCAAGACTTGGAAGAATTCAGCAGCAAGTTTAGGTTCTTATTCCCATTACAAAACCGATCTAATGTCTTATGCATATCATCAAGTTTATTTGACAGATCAAGGCAATTTTCACATGAAGTTTTTTCTTTTAATTTGCAATTAGAACAATATTTAACTTCATGAGAATGTAAAGCATTGTTCAATATAGAAATTTCTTTCGTAGCATCTTGTAGTTTCTTATCAAGATCATCGCAAGTAGAACAATGCAAATCAATTGTAGAACAACAAGCATCTTTCAAGTTTTTATCATTAAGTGCAGCAAGCTTTTTGTTCTTTTCGATTTCAAGTTCAAGTTTATCAAGTGTGGAGGTGTGTGCACTTCTTAGAGAGGACAATTGTTTATATATTAAATCACATGAGGAACAAGAATCATCACTAGAAATCAAGGATTTTAAACGATTAATTTCATATTCTTGTGACTCAATTTTAACAGCATTGTTCATAAGCTTTTTGTCTTTTTTCTTAACAATAATAGTGGCACGAGAAATAGCATCACACATTTCTTCGCAAGTAGGACATACCTCTTCATTGTCACTGTTGTGTTCTGCATCCTCCATACTTGATTTTGATTTGCCCGCCATGAAGCACAAGTTTGCCAGATCATCTTCATCTTCATCACTTCCAATGTATACATCACTCGAGCCAAATTCTTGAACTGCGGTGATGAAACTGTTTATCAGTTTGCGTCCTGTAAAACCCTTCTTTTTCTTGTTGGTGTTGCCAAAAGAGGACTTGACTTTATTCTGCTTTTCATCACGGTTAGAAGGACCTGAAAGGTTAGGACAATTTGTACGAAAGTGTCCTGTCTTACCACATTCAAATCATCGTTGAGGTCCGGAGCTTCCTCTCCTTCTAGTTCTCACATTTTGCAATGCTTTTGAGAACCTAGTAGAAAGAAGTACTAGCTCCTCCTCTGGAAACTCCTCAATCTGTTCCAAGGTTAGTGAAGACAGCAAAGCAAGTGTATTGCTAGATGATTGGCCGGAGCTAGGCATATCACGTTGTGAGACAAATGCAATTGTCTTATTTGGGTTCTTACGTGATATAATATCAATTTCATGAGTTTTTAGCTTAGAATAAAACACATCTAATGTAAGAGTACTCATGACAGTGGATTCACGTATGGATGTTACTTTCATCTCCCAACTTGACATGTCTAATGCACTTAGTAATTGCCTAGCATTTTCAGCATCTGAAAAATTAACATTGACGCTACACAAATTGCTGAGAATTTTATTAAAGCGAGCAAAGAGGTCATCAATGGACTCACCAGGTTGCATTTCAAAGCGCATGTAATCTTTCTTGAACATATTCTGTCTTACCTTCTTGATCGTGTTGGATCCTTCGTGGTAGTCACAAAGTGCTCTCCACACATCGTACGCCGATCGGAGGTGTGCAACACGGTCGAAGTCGCTCTGAGTTAGTCCTT
Source organism: Neostapfia colusana (assembly GCA_030760725.1). Classification (NCBI taxonomy): domain Eukaryota; kingdom Viridiplantae; phylum Streptophyta; class Magnoliopsida; order Poales; family Poaceae; genus Neostapfia; species Neostapfia colusana. The sequence goes on along the minus strand of JASWHV010000012.1, from coordinate 24,470,617 downwards.
GTATGATCAAGTTCCGAGCCTTGTTGTTGTTGTCGACATCTCTCATGTTTGTAGCCGTGACTTGATCGTTTGAAGGCACATCGTAAGACTTGTACACCTTTTCCCACATTGCAAAGCCTTGCGCCTGGATGAAAGCTTCCATGCATGCCTTCCAAACCTGAAAATCAATACCACTAAACACACAAGGTTTGGCGGAGTATTTCTCCATGATGATTAGTCAAAACACGTGCAAATCATAAAGATTAGAGCAACCTGGCTCTGATTTTAATTGTAGGTTCGAAGTACACGTGTAAAGCTACCAGAGGCGGGGGTGTGAATGGTAGATAAAAACTTTTCAGCGGAAGCAACAAAACACCCCTCAGCAGAAAACCGATCTATTAAAGAAACCGTGTGTGCGACTAATCTAAACGTATTCAACTGTGACAAAACTAGTATAGATTGTAAATAATCAAGTCACAAAGAAGTCACAACAACAATAATCAAGTTACGATCGAAAGATCAAACAAAGGTCAATCTGTCCTACGCGAGAAAAACAGTTCTGGAATACTGCAAAGAAACTCGTGTAGATCAGAAACCACAAATTCAATAACCGTCCAATTTTCACAGATGATATATAATCAAGTTGTGAAGACAACCCAAAAAGAATCACATCAATTGGATCTGTAAAACTCGAGTTATGATAGAACCACCGAAGCAAGGTAGAGCTGAACAGAAACTCGACGAGAAAAACTTGTCTGAAACAAGTCGGACGAACAAGGCACAAAAGTTCCTTTAGAACACGAATTTTATTTATAAAAACACAAGAGGAACAGCCCCAAAGTCTTGCTCTCCACGAGCCTTGGCCTCACTTTCTTATATAACCAGCTCTATGGCCAATCCAATTCAAACTAGGACTCCTACTCCTACTTGGATTCAAACTGTAACTTTTCAATACTGCTCAAGACTCTTCTATACGCAGATAGAAGCAATCTTAAGACTTCCAAACACCTTAGGAACGTCCCAAACATTCCTAAAACAACTCTACTTCATGCCTAACATGAAATACGGTTATAACCAACTCGAAACTTTCCATAAACAAACCATAACCGCCTCAGCCGCAGCCTGAGCGCAAAATCCAGCCGGTTGAACCTTTTCAACCATATCTCCACTTCCATATCTCTTCACCATGCCTTGGAACCATGTTGCCATGTCCATGCACTCCTTGCACACGTGCAAACACCTTCCAACAACGTCCACGATACCTTCATATGTATTGTTCTTGATCCAAACATGCTGCGCGACCTCCCGATCAACTCAACCACAATTCCTCCCAAACTTGGTTGTTGAACCTCATCTTCTCCCTAAGACTAGTTCAATGGATCCCGTCACCAGCCATGTCTTGAACTCAAGTAACACCTGCACATGAATAAACAACCAATAATTCCGAGCACAAGTCCTCGACTTGACTTCCGTTAGTTTCGAAACTACAACATCTTACGTGAGCACCTCACATAAGCATGTTGTAAACCATAGCAAAATGATATCAGCCATAACCACCAAAACACACCAAAAACTTAGTAAAATAATACTAAGCAAACTTTCCATAAGAGTAAAGCAAGTTCAAAACATTGCAAGTTAAAAGCAGAACCATTGCAATCAAGCTCCGAACCTTACCAAAGCTAACCGGACCTTGAACCAGAGCTTACCAAAACTAGTCGGACCTAGCGCCGGAGCTTACTAAATCTTAGTCGGACCTAGAATGGAACTTACCAAAGCTAGTCGGACCTAGCACCAGAGCTAGCAAAAACAAGTCGGAACTAGCCAAAATAAGTCAGATCTAGACAAAGCAAGTCGGACCTTATGTCGGACCTATCGTCGGACCTTGCAGGAGCTCGGACCTAGAGTCGGACCTTGTTAAAAAGGTGTTTTGGTAGTATTCAAAACTTTTATCGTCAAAGCCAATGTATTCAGCACACATAGGTCTCACACACCCAAGGGTTCTTCGAAGTTTCGGATCCTATAGACTCGCACGGACGTCTAGAACTAGTTCTCTACGTTAGGTGATAAGTGGTGCGGTGTGTATCACAAATTTTTCGAATTGGTCCGGCGGTCATTTTTGTACACCGGCGCAAAATTGTGAAATTCTAGCGTCGGCAGCTAATGTCACGCCGCTGGAGCTTGCGGTAATGAAAGAGGGATCGATGGCGAACCTCTTTGCTGTTCTCAGCTCGGAGAAAGGTGGACTGTGGTGGCCGGAAGAGTTGTTCCCGTGGCGACGGCTCGAGTTGAACCGAAGAAGAAAGATTTGGCGCAGTGGGGCTCGAGGAGGGTCGGTCACAGTCTGGAACCGGTGCGAGCACGTCGAGTAAGGGTCGGCGAACTCGGTTGCGGTCTCAGCTCGCCGTGACAACCACTGGTTTGGCCGAGTGACGGTGGAACCGAGAGCTCGGGTGAGTGGCGATGTGCAGCGGGTTTCTGTGCGGGAGGACGTCGGAACAACGGTGAGATGAGGCTGGGACGGCTCGGGCGCGAGGATAAGAGGGCAGAGAGGCGGTTCAGTGGCCAGATGCGGCAAGTAGCTGCTGTCCACGCTGTTTCCTCGCCGTGGCGCCGGCTCTGTCGAGCGCAAGAAACCGAGCTCGGCTGTTCCACTCGGTTTGATCACTCGTTAGGCTGACAAGAGGGCCCCACAACTTGTTTAACCTCTGAAAGTTAATTTTCCCCACTGCTCTAAACAGTAGAGACACTAGTACCCTTGGTGAGTTGATCAAATTTCAAAATGGCCAATTGCATTTGAATAATTCAGAGTGGAATTTGACTTGATCAAATTTGCAGCAAAGGTTTAGTTGAAATTCAAACTTGATTTGAATTTAGCCCAAAATAGCTCATGTCAAGATTAACTCCAAATGGAGTGAAAATTGGTGTGTGAGCTCATAAAAATGTGCTGAGTGTGAATATGAATCCCACTTTTGAATTCATGGGATAAAAGGAGTTTGAATTTGAATTTAAGTTCAAACTAGCCTCTTTCTAATTATACCCAAAAATACCTCAAAAAGGTTTTGGATTTGGGTGAAATTTGGCATGAGCATTCCTAGCAAGGCGTAGGAGTTTTTCATATGCTCAGCCCTTATATGATGCATGTGGGAAATACCACTTTTGCATTTTGTGAGTTCATCCTCTAATGACCATATTGATTGTAGTTACTTGCTCTTCAAATGTGTTCATAAGTTTTCGTCAAATGAGGTATGTGTGGTGTGATGAACACTTTGGATGTCTGCAAAAACTTAGGCCCTTACAGAAACAAACCGCTATCTTCGGCAGCCGAGCGCACACCACCTTCTGTTGCAGCCGGCCCGAGCAATTTCACCGCTCCAACGCACGCCACAGGAGATGAGGACCCGTTTCAATCGCCGTTCACCTCCCTCGCTCAGCTCCCGCGCCTGACTGCCTCGGTTGCCTTCTCTGATCCTCGGCTCGCCGACGCCACAAGCTGTATCATGGGCAGCTGTCAACAGCAAAAAGAGGCACCCCAAGCTGCTCGACACTCCGGTGAAACGCGCTCCTCTTTTCGTTCACTAACGAGGGAGAATTTCTCTGTTTACTGCAAGTGTGTTCATAGAACCGAGCTGATCGAGTTTCCAAAATTCGTGATGCTTAGTTCATCCCAGCGCATGGCTATTGAACCACACGTACTAGACCTCCCCACGAGCATCTAGAATCAACAAGCATAAAAAACCATCAAGTATAGGCTCTGTTCTTCTAGTTTTTTTGGGTCGCCGCTGGTTTTTGGCCGAGGTCGCCGATGAAATTCTATTTGCAGCCCGTTTGGAGCCGATTTGGATTCATATCGGTGATTAGGGTTCTACCACGGGGCTGTAGGAAGAAAAACGAAGTTGTTTGAACCATTTTTATGCGAGCTAGAGGTTGCCGGAGTCATGGCCGCCGCTGCTGCCGTGGGGGGCGCAATTCCAATCACCACCGGCCTGATTTGACCCTACCATCATTTTCTCCATCCCTCAAAACCCCCAGGCGGCCTGAATCGACGAAGTTGGAGGGGGGAATCGCAGGACCGGCAAGGGCGCCGCCATCAGAGCTGCTGCCCGAGCCTCTGTTCAGAGGTTGAAGAGGACCCTGCAAGTGGGGCCTGATGTCAGCCATTATAGGTTCTAGAAAATGTTCAAACTTTGAGAGCCCATAACCTTCTGTAGGAAAGTCCAAAAATCCTCTAACATATTTCGTTGGATTGAACTCTCTGAGTACTTTCCAGCAAAACAGGTTTCATTCTGTGAAAGTCTTTAGTTTTTCAGAATGAATCCCCTAAATTTTAAAATGTTGGGAATTTTCCTTGGTGATCCACTTTGTGGAAAATTCTCAAATTTTGCCAGGATGTTCATTTTATATCCTTGAGTCTCATGCCAAATTTCGGATCCATCCGAGTTCATTAAGTCCACCTAATGGTGTGATTAAGTGAACTGAACCAGAGAAAATGGAAAATGTTCAGAAACATTTTCAGAATTTTTCTCAAACTTGATTTAGAGCATAAATTTCTCTAGGATTCTCCAAATTACATCAAACCAACTCCATTAGAACCATCATGAACTCAGTTATGGCTGGCTCCATGAAAATGCCTGGAAATCCTTAGAAGCTCTAGTAATGGCCAATTAGACATTTATTCGTGCAGGGATCAAATGAGCTTTGTTTCAAATGAAATTTGGCCAAGTCCCTGGTTAGGTTCTCACCAAGCCAAAGTAAAAATTTCAGAGCGAAAAAAGTTGTATAGATATAGTTAGGGTCTTCATATGTTTAAATCAACACATTTGCATTGATTTTGACACATGTCGTTAATTTGATTACGTGTAGTTGCTGAAAGCGAGGAAACCCCAGAGGTCTTGGACTTCATACCTCCGGAGGAGACTCTAACTACTGACCAGCAGCAACAAAGCAAGCCCCGGTTTGCATTTAAGTTTTTTTATCAAGTTTTGCTTTATATTCACTTAGCTTGAAGTATGTATGTGTATTAGGTGTAGGATGATTGAAACTCTAATTGCATACCAGATTCTCCTAAAGAGAGTGAGGGTAGTGTCTAAGTCATCGCGTAGCATATGCCTTGCTTAATTTTTATAGACTTCGGTACAAGTCGAGTAGTTGGAATCTACTCGCGAGTATACGATTCGCCACATATGGGATTGGCTCGAGATGTGAGATAAATTTAGTAAGAAAAAATGAGACTAGGCAGGGGCGTAGGACGCAACAAGAGAAAATCTTGTGTGCGTAGCCCTGCCCGTGTCGATTGAGGACCGTTCCGTGTGCGGCCCACGCTGATCAAGTTTGAATGTACCGAAGGCATGTCGGATATATGGGGTCCGATAAACTGATGTAACCTATACCTCCGGGCGTCGAGGCATAACACATCGATTTATAGGTGTAGATTGAGGGAAGCGAGGTGAAAATCCGCTAACGGGCATAGAGAGATCCTCCGTGTAGGGAACCTCCTGCTCGTTTCGGTGCGACCGGTTTGACGTTTGTGCTGTTTGGTAAAAGGTTATCCCGTACGATATCGGTTGAGCGTGCCTTGGCAGCTCCGAGGATGGGCGTACGTGACGTGCTATTCGGGTATCCCTGCAGATGTGTATCGAGTTGATTCGCCGTCCCTCGCGGTAATGAGTACCACTTGTCACTGAGTCGTGACGTAGTTAAATATATGGAATGGTTGTGATGCATTACTTTGGTTATGAATAACTTGTATTGCTACATGTGTGCCACCAAATATCTCTCATTAAATTTCAGATTTGTGAACCGTTAACTTTTGGCTAAAAGATGAAGTAAGGATGAACTTGTAGGCGTGTCCTTTGCTGCAAACTGCCATCCTAATTTTGGTCTGACATGCATGTAGGGTTTCATGTGTAGGAGAGTCGGTTAAGATTTGCTGAGCAATCGTGCTCACGGTTGCTGCGATGAGTGTTTGCAGGTGAGGAGTATCCCACGGACTCGGAGTACAGGTCCACCGGCAAGGGCTATCCTCCGTCGGGGACTATGGCTTTGTGGGAGCCGTACACGCCACAGTTGAGCTGACTTGAGCTAGTGTGGGTTGTCCGTAGGGCTGGACAACCAACTTTTGCTAGATAAGAGTAGGCGTGAGTTGTATAAATAATTTCCGCTGCAGTAAACTCTGTGCAGTAGTTGTACACTGACGGTTTGTACTACTTTGTACAAGTTCAGTAAGTTTGAATGTAATACTATGTTTTTCTTATCGTGTGTGCTGCCAGGTGTCACATCGCGCGGCTCCACCCTCTGTGATCCTGGATTGTACGGATTTCAGTCGGTCACAGTTTACATGTGGGAAACCCTACTTTTGGATCTGTGAGTTTTCTTTAATCCTCCTATTGATGGTGGTTACTTGCTCGTCAAATATGTTCATGAGATCTCCACAAATGAGATGTGGTGTGTGTGATGTAATGAACATTTTAGCAAGTGAAATCTTGGGCCTTTACACCTTCCGCTGAAATGATATGTCCAAGAAACATCACTTTGCTGATCTAAAACTCACATTTACTGAACTTCGCATATAGCTTATGATCCCTCAAGCGTTGGAGTACAATACACAAATGTTCAACGTGTTCTTCTTCTGACTTAGAATAGACCAATATGTCATCGATGAAAACCATGACGAACTTGTCAACTCCGGCATGAACACAGAGTTCATGAGATACATAAAATGATCCGGAGCATTGGTCAACCCAAAAGACATGACAAGATATTCATAAAGCCCATATCTTGTCGAGAACGCCGTCTTTGGTACATCTTCTGCCCGGATTTTTATCTGGTGATACCCGGAGTGAAGATCCATCTTGGAGAATACCTTAGCACCCACGATTTGATCGAACAAAATATCGATGCGAGGTAGTGGATACTTATTCTTGATAGTAACATCATTCAATGGACGATAATCTATGCACAATCTCAATGTATCGTCCTTCTTCTTGACAAAGAGAGCGGAGCAGCCCCAAGGTGATGAACTTGGGTGTATAAAACCCTTGTCCATGAGGTCATTCAGCTGCTCCTTCAATTCTGCTAGCTCCTTTGGTGCCATTTTGTAAGGTTGCCGAGAAATAGGTGTGGTTTCCAGTGCTAGTTTTATCTTGAACTCTACATCACGTTCGGCGGCATGCCCGGTAAGTCATCGGGAAACACATCTAGAAATTCACATACCATGGGAATATCCTCAAGCTTAGGAGCTTCAATCTGATATACTGCTGCAACTCATTGTGATGGACCCACAATATTCAATGTGTTGCAACCGTGTATTTGGGGAATTCAGTTGAACGGTCCGAGAGCTGATGTCCAAGATAGTTCCATAATGTGTCAACCACAGCATCCCCAAAATAACATCAATCCTTTGGCCCTTGAGTATGATAAGGCTCGCAGGATGGATGTTTCCACCCAAACACAAAGGTGGCCGAGAGACCATTTCATCTGTTGATATCTTGCCTCCGGTGAGCTGATATGAAACGGATGCTTGACTGGGCTAAATGGAAGATGATTATTCAGCACAAAGTCTCTGCTAATAAAATTGTGGGTTGCTCCGGAATCAAATAAAATGAAAGTGGGTTGTTCATGTAAATTGAACATGCCCGCTAAAACTGGTTCGCCTATTGAAATATCCTCAATAGCAGTATAATTAACCCTGACAGCGTTTGAAAGACCCTTCTTTGAATGTTCATGGTTCTGATCTGAGCATTGAGGACATGGCACATGAGTGTGGCTCTGCTCATCTCCACGGCGATCTCGTGCTGTAGAAATTCTCAGCTCTCTACTAACATGAGGTTGAGATGATACGTGCATAGCTGGTTGCGGTAGGGTTGCACGAATAATTTCTGATCGCTGCTGTTGAGGTGGAGGCTCATAAGTGATTAACTCCAGCTGTGGTAAGGAGAGTTGCACCACAGGCTGAACTCCTTGCCTGACTGGCGAGTAATACCACACTCGATAGTTCAGATGAATCTCACTATCACTGTCCGGCGGTATACTCCTTTTCAGCTCCGCTTGGCAACGGAGATGCATGCATTCTTTAATAATAGCGGCATTTACCAACTCATTGTAAATACCGTTATTGAACATAACCACTTGTTCTTTAAGATCGACATTCAAGCCTCGGAAGAAATGATCACACTTCAATGCTTCCAAGTCTACCATGAGTGGCGTACTGCATCAAGTCTTCAAACTCCTTGAAGTACTCGTACGCACTCCTTTCTCCTTGCTTTAACTCTAGAAAGTCTTGATACTTTGTTCGAAGCATCCCCCAAACAAATGTGACGTGCCCAAAAAACCTTCCGGAATTTATCCCACGTCACACGATGACCTTCCGGAAGAGTAGTGATGTACTCCTCCCACCAAGCTCCAGAAGATCCGTGGAGTTGTTGAGCGGCAAATAAAGGCTTTTGGTATTCATCACACTAAAGCATATGAAACTTGGCTTCAATACATTGGAGCCAATGAGCTGACTCCAACGGTTCTTTCGCTTCTGAGAAAACCGGTGGTTGTCTTGCTAGAAAATCTAGATAAGTACTTGGCGGAGATTACGCTGTAGTGTCTCCTGTCGTATGCTTTGTTTCACCAATAGATCGAGAGACTCACCCATCTTTCCCAAGATTTCTGCCAATCCGGTTAATGATGTTGGCACTTGGTGTTGTGGCGAATTATTTCCGCCGTGACTCGACTCACCGACCTCACCCCTGGAATGAGGGTGATCCATAGTGCAATAGTGAGCATGTTAAGGTTAAAATTCAAAGTTACACTCAACTTGAATTCAAAAACATTAACTGTAAAAACATCACGTCAATATTGCAGCATTACACAAGCTAACAAGGGTTTTGACAATTCTGAAATCTACCCAACGTGAGCAAGTTCGTCCAAACTCTTAATTCCAACAGTCGGAAAAAACTGAAAAATAACTCAAGATCATGTTATGGAACTTAGAGAAGTCTAAAATATCCCTGTCCACAACAAGTCCCAAGCTAAATGGCAATGAGCAATACTCTGTTCAGAATGACCAATCGGCCTTAATTCCAGAATTGAATATGAAAATGGTGGTTTCATGTCTCAAGTTGAATATCAATGTTACATATAACTTTAATATCTTTTCAACAAGTATTCATTTGCCTTCATATCAGTTCTGGATCAAATGTTATGATATTTTAATGTTGACAAAATCTGGAACAATTTTGACAGCACGTCCTTTGTAAGTGGCTGTTTTGTTCACACAATTTCATACAATTCAACTCCAAATCTGGAGAAACTTTAAACTATAAAGTCGTAGCACATATCAGAAACTTTTTCCAACGGTCTATTACATGATCCTTAGAAGTTTTTCTACAAGAGGTTATGGTCGAAATACAGAAAATTCCACAGAGTATTTTGTGTCTGCCCTGTTTTTGGACAGTTCACACTCATCTGAGATTTTCACCCATTTGTAGGGTAATTCTGATCTGGAGTTCTACAGAAAAGTTGTAGAAGACTTCAAAAGTTTCGAGAACTGTATCACTCACCTCCATTGGGTCAACCAAACAAAAGTTATTTCTATTCAATTTCAGCAAAAATTCTGCCGAAAACAGGGGAGGTTATTCCTAAGTCTTTGTGAATGAATCTATACTACCAATTGACTCTTAGTTCAATATAGGAGTTCATTAACCCGTAATGGAATCCTAGACACCAAATTTACTCTTTTCTTTGAAAAATTCATTTTTCATGCAGTTAAGAACATATCACGGTACTACGTTTCCTCACAAAGTCAAAAATCCTAATCGCCGTTATACCGGCATATACGTCTCAAGTGGTGGCACTAACACGGTCACTCACAAACGTTTTCTAAACGACATGTGCTAACGTGGTCAAGATACCTGCATAAAACCACTTAATAGTGAAGAACACAAGAGGTTTGTCATTTCAGGCAGGTCCATATCATAGTAAAAACATACGCCCCGTATCATTGCCATAGGGTCATCCTTGAGTCAGGCCATGCCTCAAGGTACATGATCGGGTTATTCACCACCCGACAGAGGGCTCCGCACCTTTGCAATTAAGCACACCGATGGAACAGCGCTTTCATATGCCTCATAGGACATGAAGAGTCCTAGAGAACATACTTCGTGTTACAAACAACATGATGGGGTCTCCTCCTCTTGCCCCTGGGTATGCGCACTAGAGGCTAGTGCATTTCATATGTCTCTAAGACATGAAGAGTCTTAGAAAACATACTCACTTCCCGTCCATTGCTGAACGGGACATCCCACACTACTTTTCTCGTATGGGGGAGCTAATCAAATTTGATCCGGTTTTGGTGGCGTTCTTTACCATGCTTACCTCCCCGTAGGTGCGTCGTTACAGAATTGAAATACTGAAAAATAGCACACTGTCAGCTTGCCACCTTAAGTAACTATGCTATTATAGTCCTTATATGGGTATACTATACGTTCCTCACTCGTATACTTCTAAGTTTTTAAAAATAGGCTCTTTTCATGCGTGCTATTCCCAATGCGGCTCTGGTACCAGCTATCGCGAGGACCCCCTTCCTGTCCAGGGTCCACGCTCTAGGAATGGCACAGGGTGGTGACGTGCGATGCAGCACCCGACAACATGCACGAAAAGACGGTAGAAACATAGGAAACGATTTATTTTTCAAGATAAACTCTTTTACAACATAATATACACACGCAGCGGAAAATAAAACTGAACATGTACTCACTCTTGGCCCTAACTACACCGAAGAGAAGTCGTTCAGCCCGTGAACGCTTCCTACTAGCTTCACCAAAGTAAGGAAGCGGCTAGGTTTTCCGATGAGTTGAACGAACTATGATGTTTGACGTCTCTCCGAACAACCTTCTTCATAGCAGACATCCTGCTACCTGCAAAAACAACTATGAAGAACCCGTGAGCACTAAAGCTCAGCAAGTCTTAACCGTTATTCCTAAACATGTAACTCTACATGCAGGAGTTGTAAGATGATAGGAATATGAACTTTACAAAAAGAATCTTGACTAAACTTGACCCTAATTCAGATTCTTATAGCATTTATTTTAGTGGTCCTCGTGCCTCACTACACCGGAAGTCCACAATCAAACAAGAAACGCTTATCCCGATGTTGCTAGCCTAAGGTGGAATAGAAATTTAGTTGGCACTATATCTACTTCAGACAAGGTTCCAATACAATGATTAAGCCATGAATAACATGTTAAGAGACTTAGTTCCTCTTCTCACTACATCACGGCGCAGTGGGCAAGTATGCTCAATCCTCATCCGCGAGCGACAGTGATTCGAATCAATAACAACCCGGAATACACGACACATACACCTGCCTCGAAAGATTCACACAAGAGCTCTTTCTTACATTGTATACAACAACCTTTCACACGACACCGCGACATAGAAAAACGCTTCGCGCCGAGCAGGATGGTCCTCTATGCGGACACGTCGAAGTTGCCCGCTAAAGAATTTACACCTCCCGCCTTTTCAACACCATCCCCACGTGAAGGATGAGTTTCTATATCACGGTCCATCGAGTTACATTGGTTTCATGTGTCCCATACCCCACTATATATCCGGTACAGCTCAAACATGTCCAGCATGGCCGCATACGGCGCTGTCCATAACCGACACGGACGGGGCTAATACCCAACCTCCACATTGGCCTTACCATAAGGCCCAAGCCCAATGTGGTCCCAAGCATTGTAACACCTATCGAGGGTCGAGACAACCTTGAGCGCTCCATCCTACAGGAAACTTCCCGTCCCCATCTCGCTTTTCATGAAGTGCTCTTATCAACAACTTCTCGCGAGTAGACTCTACTACTCGACCTTTCTCACGAGTAGCTTTTTACTACTCGACTTCCACCAGCTATCTATAACATTAGCCTAGCTATCTACGTCAAGGCAAATCATACACTAAACCTTCTACTCAGGGATTTAATAGCCATGCAAGTGGGTTTCAAGCATCATAGACATAATACACAATATCAAGTCTAATAAACATGAGGTGAGGGTAAAGCAAAATTTAAAACGGTAATTATATGCAAACTGGGGCTTGCCTTGCTCAACGGTTTTGTTAGAGGCTATGAGTTAGTCTTCCTCCGGAGAATTCACCAATGGTCACGAGATGGAGATCCTCGCCTAGTGAGGACATTCCTAGCATTCACTCATCTCCAAATGAAGCTACACTTGAAATAGCTGGTCCAATTACAAGGAGTAGAGCTAAACAATTGGAGAAGGAAATTCATTCTTAGGTGAACACTAACCTTAGGTTTAATAATCAGATTACATTGAATGAACCTATGCTTTTGAGTACTTGTTTCAATGTTCTTAGGAACGATGGAGTGCACGAACAAGCATGGGATGATGATGGATTCTTCCCGCCAAATATATGCAAGGAACCTGGACGTGCATGAGAGAGGAAAGGCCATTCAGCTACCATGACTATCAGCCATTGAAGTGCAAGCAAATAAATAAGGAGTTAGGGCCATTGAAGTGCAAGCAAATAAATTGGGAGTTAGAGCCATTGAAGTGCAAGCAAATAAATCGGGAGTTAGGGTCATTGAAGTGCAAGCAATTAAATAGGGAGTTAGGAATGCATGCAATCAGCAACTGAGTTGTTGTCCACATATGCTCCAGCATGCATGCAGAGAATACCAACCAGCCCGGCGTCCCACTAGGCTTGGTTATTAATAGAAATAGTGCTGCAACTTCCTACTACATGTTCTCAATTATTTTTCACCAAACTGAAACTCCACTAGTAATGGAGGACGTGAAAGAGGAGGAATGATTGTAATTTTCAGAAATACCAACTCTTGGAATTCTTCTTCCTACGTGAGTCTCGAGAGGCTTGCAAACTTGTTCTTTCTATTCCTGAGGGAGTTGTAGAACGCCAAAATGCGGTTCGTCCAGTTTGTGCCTTCACGTCTATACGGCGTGACTGCGTGGGCTGTTCGTCTGTACGTGGAAGGGTGATTGTCTCGGTAGTTCGTCATGTGGTCAGCCTCGCGGTGCACTGTCTCTTCACCAGGTCACTCAGCGACAAGTTATCAAGTTCGCGATCCTACGAGAAGTTCGGGCCACACAACTTGCTTCACACACTACATAGGATGTGCGCATCATCTGGTATCACAGCCTCCATTTCCTCAGTAGGATTGTTCTTGTTTTTGGTAGGATAGAGTTTATATATCTACTGTCCACTAATAGCCAAAAAGAAAACCTGCAGCCCAAATTCATGCGTGCTACTGATTTTGTAGTTTGCTTTATCGAGTTTTAATCCTTTAACATTTGTCTAATTGCTGAATTTTTTTCTTTTCCACATCGTTCTAGTTGTTATCTTTGTTCTAATCAAATCGCTTGCTGCAAGTACCCAACCTTGTTTTCTACCCGCCACAATTTCCCCACCCGGGTTTCTTGTTTTGCTGCACCATCCATGTTAGTTGATCCTTATGCGCCCTTTTGTTGAAAGTTGTGCTGTGTTTGTTCACAAAGGTTAAAAGAAAATATGTATATGGGTCAAAAGAAAGACTGAAAACAACGAGTTCTTGTTCAAAAAAAGAGAGAATTGTGTTCAGAACACCCAAAGGGGTTTGGGCAGCAACAAGTTTCGGTTGGTGCAATTGGTGTTCATCTCTCCACATCCTACATTTTTTTCAGCATCTTTGTGCATCTTCTCCTTTATATTCAACAACTTAGATTTGTTTTCTTGGATTATTATTCGGTTTTGCATCACTACATTTCAGCGCATTCCACTTACATATTATCCTACCAAGTTTCACTTACATGCACTGTGAGTTCGGTTCTTCCTCTTTTCGGGGAGAGAAAGAACTTGTTTTGTAAGTGGTGAGGGAGTAATTTCACATATTCATTGTTCTATTATTCTTGTCTCCGTATTACTAACATGGCTGGTGCTGAAGACTCTTCTTCACATACTGTTTCTGCTCAAGAGATTCAGGAGGTGCGCGAACAAATGCGTCGACTGATGCAAGGAATGCAACAACTTCAGCAAGCCTTTCAGCAACAGCATGGGGAACCTCCACCTCATGATAATGAGGATGATGATCACCATGGTGGTGGCCGTGGTGGTGGCCGTGGCCGAGGATTTGCTGCTGGTTTTGATAACCTTGCATGTGGCCGTGGCCGAGGATTGGCTGCTGGTTTTGGTCGTGCACGACGTGTTCCTGTTGGTGATCCTACTGATTTTGATGCTGAAACGCTTTAAAATTGTAGTGCTGATCATGGCAATGACAACTTTCACCGATTTGGAGCCCATGGTCAATATGGTGATCACCGTCGGCATTGATGTGGACATCACTCCTGCAGATATACACCACACTCACATGGTAGACATGCAAGGTCCAATTACTAGAGCTCGAGCACGACAATTGAATTTAGAGGTGAGCTCGTTCCTGAACAATTCTTTATATGTGAATTTTGAGAGTATGTTGCTACCTAATGGATTAATTATGATTAGGAACCATGGAGAGGACATGGAGATACATGGAGAGGGGTTTGGAGGCGTGGAGGACCAGAAAATACGCCAACAAGAAGTTAGAGACCGAGCCCAACTCAAACTCGAGTCCAACTCAGGCCCAGGAGCAGTCCACCTTAAAATGGATGCACAGGAGGTATACGGACTCCGTTTTTGACGTTCTACATATGCACGGAAAGATGAGAGGATAAAATTTTCAATGGAACTGGCCACACGTCAAAATTCCCTCACAGTAGACGGGAAACATCGAAACAATATAAAGTTTAGAGTCTGTCAGGGTGTTGCACCACCTAGTTGGGCCATTGGGCCTTGTATCGAGTCCAAGTCCATTATGTACGTGTCTTAGGTTTAGGTCATGACCCCAACACCCTCTGATCGTCCTCCACCTCCTTTATACCCCTAGCCGCCGTCACAAACAGCTGGGTTTTGCTTAGTTACAATCTGTCATTGAACAGTGTCGCCAATCATCGGTTGTGAGACCCCAAATTCGTGATCAATTCAGTTTTGATTGCAACTTCTCTGTTCTTGCTTGTGTTCTTGATTGCGCTTGCAGGGATAAGCCTTCGTGGCGAGGTCATTCGTGTGACACGGGTGATAACCAACGGAGTAGTGGTGTAGTGATTGTAGAGTTTCGTTCGTTCGGAGCCTTGGATCATCAACGTCGAGATCTCCACCCAATCAAGTTTACCCTACCTCTCGGAAGATCGGGACTCATCCTCCTATCAATTGGTATCATATTTCCAGGTTCACTGTGAGGTATACTTGTGTGCCCTTTAGATTTATTTTGTTTCAGTCCTATCGTCCACAAAAAGCCACAAAAAATTTTTAGTTTCCCTGACCTACAACCCCCGCTCAACCTTTTGCACAATTTAGTTTCGGAGTCCGTAGTTCTAAGTTCGTGTCCTAGGTTAAGTCTGGTTGCTGGTTTCGATTTGTTTTGGTTTAGTTTTGTTTCTTCCATCCGCTGCCATCTACAAAAAACCAATCTACAGAAAAATTCCATCCACCGATTCGTTTCTGTTGCAGTTTCCACCACCACCAAAATCTGATTCGGGGTATCCTCCTTAAAACGGGCATAACTTTTCGCTCGTAACTCCGATTGAGGCGCATTTTTTTTCCCAGAAAGGTCTCGAAAAAGTCCACATACGGCATTTTCAAAATAAATTAAAAAAAATTCAGAAGGCCCTCGTTTCGAACTCCAAAGTTCTAGCACCAGTTTTTCCAATCGCTCCTGAATTTGTGCCGATCTCATCTTTCATCGGTTTGAGCTAATACTTGGTGCTGTTTCTATTCTTGTGCCCCTGGTTGAGAAAAAATATCAAAAGAAGAGAAAAATATTTTGATTTCTACTAGTGCTTCAAGACAAAAACAGGAGGCTAAGGGGTGTGCTATTTCTGTGCGAGTGCTGGATACTTGCTTATATTATCCTTGTTGTTCATCATCATTCATCCTTGTCCTTGCTTGTTGCCACAACTGTTCTAATACATTCTTAGGCCAGCAACTAGGTGAAATTCTTTGGACACTTATTCAACATTGCTATCTGTTACTAACTTGTGTGCCACATACATATACTGCATTTGAGCCTTCCAAGCTCCATCTTCTCTCGAGCAGAACAGGTAACCTTTGCAATCACACCCACTCTCTGCTTGCTTCACACCGGTCACCGTTGGCCACCTGCAGTGCTGGTAAGAAACTTGTAAGAGCGGGGTAAGACGCATCTTACTGATCTATTTTCCATCCACTTCGGAGAGCGTAGTAATAGGGTTCTTCACGATCTTTTTGTCTTCGTTTTTGTTTTGTACTAACAATGACAGGAAAGAAGCCTATGGATAAGACCTCTGGTTCTACACCTCCGGATGATGATGAGTGCGTGTCCCATATGGAACTAAAGGACATGATGTGGGCAATGACCGAAGCTTTCAACAATTACCAGACCACTACAACAGCCACCTTTCAGAGGCTCCATACAAGTGTTGCTGGTCTGACCACACGGTTGGACAAGATGGAGACTCGTCTTCCCCAAAAAACTACACCCTCTATCATCCTTGATGGTGATGCACATGCTCACTACGACACAGAGGATGACTTCAATAACGATGAGGTTGATGCACAGCAGCGCCGTCGCCCTCGACGAAATCGTCAAGGTATGGGAGGTAGACCTCGCCCTCATGCTCCTGAACAAGATAATGATCCTTATGCTAAGATTAAGTTTTCTATTCCAACATTTTATGGATCTTATGATGCTGATACTTACTTGGATTGGGAGATGACGGTAGAACAAAAATTTAGCTCTCATCTTGTTCCTGAGCGACATAGAGTTAGACAAGCCACTAGTGAGTTTAAAGATTTTGCTATAATTTGGTGGAATGAACTTGTCAATACACGTAATGCACCACAAACATCGGCTGCGTTAAAAGAAGAGATGCACGCTAGGTTTGTTCCTCTTTCATATAGACGTGATCTTCTTAAGAAATTGCAATGCTTTGATCAGGGTGACATGACTGTCCAAGAGTACTACCAAGAGTTGCAGAAAGGTATGCTTCATTGTGGGGTAGTTGAGGATCTAGAAGACCAAATTGTTAGGAATATCATTCTATTCAACGTTTATTTCAACTTGCTATGTTAGCAGAAAAAGAAGTGCAGGGTCGCCAACAACAGCGGCGGAACAACACCTTCACGCCACGACAATTTCCGGTGCCATCCAAAGCAGCGCCCTCCTCGAGCGTACGTGCCTCTACACCACCCTCCACGGGTGTTGTACGCAGCAGCATCACACCTTCTGCATCACGGGGACAAGATAACAGCAAGTCCCAGATGCCTCCAGGTGTTGCAGCAAAGGCGGCTGCACCCAACACTTTGAGAAGTTGCAGCTCCGACATCAAGTGCCACTGATGCTAGGGACTTGGCCATATGCAATGAGATTGCCCTAGCAAACGGGCGATCATTGCCACTGCTGATGGTGGGTATGTTAGTGCTTCTGATATTGAAGATGAAAATATTATTGCAACTAACTTTTCAGGTTCGGATGATGGTGCTGAGGAGGTTCTTGGTACATCTGTGACAAACAACTATAGGAATTTGATTGTGCAGCGAGCTTTGAGTGCCACGGTTCGAGAGGACGACAACCGCCAACGTCACAACCTTTTCAACATGTTTCTCGTCGTCAAGGACTGCCGTGTACATACCATCATTGATGGTGGTAGCTGCAACAATTTGGTGAATGCTGAGGTGGTCAAGAAGCTTGGCTTGACCACACGGGAGCATCCCCACCCTTATCACATTCAATGGTTTAACAACAATGGTAAGGTTAAGGTAACACAAACTACAAGGATACATTTTTCCATTAGTTCTTATCATGATTTTGCTGATTTTGATGTGGTACCTATGGATGCTTGTTCTCTTTTGTTGGGACGTCCTTGGGAGTTTGATACTGATGCTATTCACCATGGTCGATCTAATAAGTATACTCTCATGCATAAGGGAAAGAAAATTGTGTTGCTTCCTATGAGTCCCACTGAAATTGTACAATTTGAGCAGGAGAAAAAGAATAATTCTAAGCAAAAGGGTGTTTTCAATTCTGAAATTTAGCAACCTATTAAGTTGAAAAATCCTATTTTGCTTGCAACTAAATCTGATCTTAATGATTTATATGCATCTAATGGAACTTGCTATGCTTTAGTGTGCAAACATGCTTTATATTCCATTGAGGATACATCCATTGTCTTGCCACCTGCTGTTGATAACCTTTTGCAGGAATATATGGATGTTTTTCCATCAGAGATACCCCCTGGATTACCACCTGTGCGAGGCATTGAGCACAAGATTGATTTGGTTCCAGGGGCGAGCTTGCCAAACCGTGCTGCCTACAGGATCAACCCCGACGAGACTAAGGAAATTCAGCGACAAGTCCAAGATCTTCTGGACCGCAGGTATATTCGTGAGAGTCTTAGTTCTTGTTCTGTTCCTGTTCTTTTGGTTCCAAAAAAAGATGGCACTTGGTGCATGTGTGTTGATTATAGAGCCATCAATAACATTACCATTCGTTATCGCTATCCTATTCCTAGATTGGATGACATGCTTGATGAGTTGAGTGGTTCTGTTATTTTCTCCAAGATTGATTTGCGTAGTGGGTATCATCAGATTCGTATGGCTTTAGGTGATGAATGGAAAACTGTTTTTAAAACTAAATTCAGACTTTATGAATGGTTAGTCATGCCATTTTGTTTAACTAATGCGCCCACCACTTTCATGAGGTTGATGAATGAGGTTTTACGTGCTTTCATTGGTAAATTTGTGGTGGTTTACTTTGATAATATCCTTATTTACAGCAAGTCATATGATGAGCATCTTGAACATTTGCGTGCTGTTTTTAATGTCTTGCGCGATGCACGTTTATATGGTAACCTTGAGAAGTGCACCTTTTGCACCGATCGTGTGTCTTTTCTTGGGTATGTTGTTACTTCGCAGGGCATTGAGGTGGACGAGGCAAAGATTGTTGCCATCACGAGCTGGCCACTTCCGACTACGGTCACACAGGTTCGGAGTTTTCTTGGTCTCGCAGGTTTCTACCGGCGTTTCATGCGGGATTTCAGCACCATTGCGGCACCTCTCCATGAGTTGACAAAGCATGGAGTGCCGTTTCGATGGGGACTAGCACAACAACAAGCTTTTGATGTTCTCAAGTCGAAGCTCACACAAGCACCATTGCTGCAACTTCCTGATTTTGAGAAGACCTTCGAGCTTGAATGTGACGCGAGCGGCATTGGCATTGGAGGAGTGCTAATTCAAGTAGGTAAACCTGTTGCCTTCTTTAGTGAAAAATTGCATGGGCCTTCATTGAATTATTCTACATATGACAAAGAACTTTATGCTTTAGTGCGTGTCTTGCAAACTTGGCAACATTACCTATGGTCTAAAGAATTTGTCATACATTCAGATCATGAGTCTTTGAAGTATCTTAAAGGACAAGATAATCTGAACAAACGTCATGCTAAATGGATTGAGTTCATAGAATCATTTCCTTACATCATTAAACATAAGAATGGGAAAGACAATGTGATTGCCGATGCTTTATCTAGACGTTATACCATACTATCCCAACTTTCTCATAAAATCTTTGGTTTGGAAACTATAAAGAGGTTATATTCTACTGATTTGGACTTCAAAGATGCCTTTGAAAATTGTAGAGAGGGAAGAACGTGGCAAAAATTCCTGCTGCGTGAAGGCCTTCTCTACCGTGCTAACAAGCTGTGTGTTCCAGCTAGCTCCGTTCGTCTTTTGTTGTTGCAGGAAGCGCATGGAGGTGGTTTGATGGGACATTTTGGTGTTAAAAAGACAGAGGATGTGCTGGCCGCTCACTTCTTTTGGCCACAAATGAGGCATGATGTGGAGCGCTACGTTTCACATTGCACGACATGCAACAAAGCTATGTCTCGACTTAACCCACATGGTCTTTATATGCCTCTTCCGGTTCCTAGTGCACCTTGGGAGGATATTTCTATTGACTTTGTTTTAGGATTGCCTAGAACAAAGAGGGGGAGGTATAGTGTCTTTGTTGTTGTTGATCGTTTCTCTAAAATGGCTCATTTTATACCCTGCCACAAGACCGATAATGCTTCACATATTGCTGATTTGTTCTTTAATGAGGTTGTGCGTTTGCATGGTGTTCCCAATACTATTGTTTCTGATAGGGATGCTAAGTTTTTGAGTCACTTTTGGAGAACTTTATGGTATAAATTGGGAACAAAGTTGCTGTTTTCTACTACTTGTCATCCACAAACTGATGGGCAAACGAAGGTAGTTAATCGTACCTTATCTACTATGTTGCGGGCTATTTTGAAAGACAATTTGAGGTTGTGGGAGGAGTGTTTGCCACATATTGAGTTTGCTTATAACAAGTCTATTCACTCCACAACCAAGTTCAGTCCGTTTATGGTAGTCTATGATTTCAATCCTTGTGCTCCAATTGATTTGCTACCTTTACCACATACTGAAATTGTGAACTTATATGCTACACAACGTTCTGAATTTATTCTTAAGTTGCATGAAACTACTAAGTTACAAACTGAAAAAATGAATGAAAAGTATCGCATTGCTGCTAGTAAAGGTAGGAATGAGGTAAAATTGGAACCCGGTGATTTGGTGTGGGTTCATTTGAGAAAAGATAGGTTCCCGGATTTGAGAAAGTCCAAACTCATGCCACTTGCTGCTGGACCTTTTAAGGTTCTTGAGAAGATAAATGACAATGCATATAAACTTGAGTTGCCTCCCGAGTTTGGGGTTAGCCCCACATTTAACATTTCAGATTTGAAGCCATACTTGGGAGAAGAAGATGAGCTTGAGTCGAGGACGACTCCAATGCAAGAGGGGGAGGATGATGTGGACATCACTCCTGCAGATATACACAACACTCACATGGTAGACATGCAAGGTCCAATTACTAGAGCTCGAGCACGACAATTGAATTTAGAGGTGAGCTCGTTCCTGAACAATTATTTATATGTGAATTTTAAGAGTATGTTGCTACCTAATGGATTAATTATGATTAGGAACCATGGAGAGGACATGGAGATACATGGAGAGGGGTTTAGAGGCGTGGAGGACCATAAAATACGCCAACAAGAAGTTAGAGACCGAGCCCAACTCAAACTCGAGTCCAACTCGGGCCCAGGAGCAGTCCACCTTAAAATGGATGCATAGGAGGCATACAAACTCCGTTTTTTACGTTCTGCATATGCACGGAAAGCTGAGAGGATAAACGTTCCAATGGAACTGGCCCCACGTCAAAATTCCCTGGGAGTCGACGGGAAACTTCGAAACAATATAAAGTTTAGAGTCTGTCAGGGTGTTGCATCACCTAGTTGGGCCATTGGGCCTTGTATCGAGTCCAAGTCCATTATGTACGTGTCTTAGGGCTAGGTCACGACCCCAGCACCCCCCTGGTCGTCCTCCACCTCCTTTATACCCCCTAGCCGCCATCACAAACAGCTGGGTTTTGCTTAGTTACAATCTATCATTGAACAGTGTCGCCGATCATCGGTTGTGGGACCCCAAATTCGTGATCAATTCAGTTTTGATTGCAACTTCTCTGTTCTTGCTTGTGTTCTTGATTGCGCTTGTAGGGATACGCCTTCGTGGCGAGGTCATTCGTGTGACACGGGTGATAACCAACGGAGCAGTGGTGTAGTGATTGCGGGGTTTCGTTCGTTTGGAGCCTTGGATCATCAACGTCGAGATCTCCACGCAATCAAGTTTACCCTACCTCTCGGAAGATCGGGACTCATCCTCCTATCAGGCATCATCCTGAACGATGTCACAATGATGATGATTTGAGCAAGGTTAAAGTTTCCATTCCTCCATTCAGCGGCAAGGAGAATGCTGATGATTATTTTGAATGGGAAACCAAAGTGGAGCAAATATTTGATTTGTATGAATACCCTGCTGAAAAGAAGGCAAAGCTTGCAACCATTGAGTTCAAAGGCTATGCCATAACTTGGTGGAATCAGATCCGTACTGAATATCATAGATTTTGGCATGACCGTATAACTTGGGAAGACATGAAGAGGGAAATGAGACATCGTTTTTTCCTGCATATTATTCTCGTGATCTACATTTGAAGCTGAAAAGTTTTGTGCAAGGTACTCGCAGTGTTGATGAATATTTCAGGAATTGGGAATGTGCTTACTTCATACAGGGATAACTAAGGATGTGGAATCAACAATGGCTCGGTTTCTGGTGGGCCTCAATAAACCCATTGCTGATAAAGTGGATATGACAAATTACACCTGTCTCACCGAGTTGGTTCATTTTGCAAATAGGGCTGAAAGACAAATTGCTACGTCTTACAAATACAATGCTTCCTGGCGTCATTCCCAACAGTAAGGGGATGTCACGCCTCAATTCCAACAGCAAGGAGCTGTAACGCCCAAATCCTCTTCTCGTGGAGCAAATAGATCTATTCCAACTTCTTCCAAACAATTGGATGCGAAAGGTAAAGCTGTGAGTTCAAATCAGTCCACTTATTCTACTGCAGCCACCCGACGCAAGACAAGCAAGTTTGAGTGTTTTAAGTGTGGTGGTCATGGGCATAAGCAAGCTGGATGTCCTAATCGTCATACTATTATTGCACTTGCTGATGGTTCTTATGACTCACAAAGTGAAGAGGAGGACGAGTTTATCGATGAAATTGCAAATCTTAATCTTGACACTTGTGAGTATTCAGCAGAGGATGGTACATTGGAGCTAGGTCTGAATTGTTTAGCCATTCAACTTATTCCAACTTTTGCTCACAATAACATATCACATGATGTAGTTTCTCCAGCGTCCGACGAGATTACTAGTGCTGATTTTGATAAGTTGCTTGCTGATTTTCCTGATTTGAAGCCTTCTATAATGAACACACCATCTCCTTCTTTAGTTGTTAGGCGAGTTCTTTCCACTCAATTTGTTGCTGCTGAATAAGGACAACGCCATAATTTGTTTCAGTCCCGATGCAAAGTGAGAGGACAAGTGTGCCGTTTCATCATAGATGGTGGGAGCTGCAATAATATTGTTAGCGTTTTGCATGTTGAGAAGCTTGGTTTGCAGCCACGTCGCCATCCACATCCATACCATATGCAATGGTTAAATAATTCTGGGACAGTTAAGGTTTCAGCCATGATTTGTTTGCCTGTTTCCATTGGTGATTATCATGGAGGTTGATTGCGACATTCTCCCCATGCAAGCATGCCATTTGCTGCTGGGTCGGCCCTGGCAATTTCATGTAGACTCGGTGCATTTTGGACGGTCTAACAAATACACTTTCATTCACAATGACAAGAAGATGGTTCTTGTTCCATTATCTCCAGAGGAGATATATACTTCAGATATGACTCGCAAGAAAAGAGAGGAATCTGACAAAATAAAATTGAGTGAGATCCCCAACCCTAGTAAGGGAGAGAGTTCTAACCCATCCAAACACATAAAGCCTCATACCACCCCTAAACAGCTACGCAACACCGAGTGTCTCTTTGTGAGCAAGAGTAATTTGAGAGAAGTGAGAAACACCACAGCTCCATTCTTTGTTCTCTTGCACAAGGAGGTCCTACTTTCAACTAACGATTTATCTTCATCGCTTCCTAGTGTTGTTCTTGATCTCTTACAGGATTTCAAAGATGTTTTTCCCGACGAGATACCAGCTGGCCTTCCTCCACTCCGTGGAATTGAGCACCAAATTGATTTGGTACCAGGTGCTTCTCTTCCAAATCGTCCAGCCTACTGCACCAATCCCGAAGAGACCAAGGAAATTCAGCGACAGGTAAAAGAGCTTTTGGACAAAGGGTATGTTCGTGAATCCTTATCACCATGTGCTGTTCCCGTTCTTTTAGTTCCAAAGAAAGATGGCTCTTGACGCATGTGTGTTGATTGCCGTGCTATCAATGCTATAGCTGTTCGATATCGCCATCCCATTCCACGACTTGATGACATGTTAGATGAATTGAGTGGTTCCATCATTTTCACCAAGATTGATTTGCGTAGTGGCTATCATCAAATCCGCATGAAACTTGGTGATGAATGGAAAACAACGTTTAAAACTAAAATTGGTCTCTATGAATGGCTGGTGATGCCATTTAGCTTGACAAATGCTCCTTCAACTTTTATGCGCTTAATGAATCATGTTTTACAAGATTTCATTGGCAAGTTTGTAGTTGTTTTTTTATGATATTCTGATCTATAGAAAATCATTTGATGAACATCTTGCTCATATCCATCAAGTACTAGCTGTTTTGAGGGAAGAGAAATTGTATGGCAATATTGCTAAGTGCACCTTTTTGCACAGACCGTGTTGTTTTCCTTGGCTTTGTTGTTTCTGCAGATGGTATTCAGGTTGATGAAGAGAAGGTCAAAGCAATAAAGGATTGGCCTACACCAGTAAATGTGAGCCAAAATCGAAGCTTTCATGGTCGTGCAGGTTTCTATAGGCGCTTTGTTAAAGATTTCAGCACTCTCGCTGCACCCCTTAACAATCTCACAAAGAAGGATGTTCCATTCAAGTGGGGACATGATGAACGCCAAGCATTTCATACGCTGAAAACAAAGCTTTGTGAAGCACCGCTGCTACAACTTCCTGATTTTGGTAAGACATTTGAGATCGGATGTGATGCAAGTGGTATTGGCATAGGAGGTGTACTGCTGCAAGAAGGCAAACATATTGCCTATTTTTCTGAAAGGCTAAATGTTCCACATCTGAATTACTCGGTTTATGACAAAGAGCTTTATACCTCAGTTCACATTTTGGAAGTTTGGCACCATTACTTGTTAGCTAAAGAATTTGTAATCCATTCTGATCATGAAGCATTGAAATATCTTAAAAGCCAAGGCAAGCTGAACCGTCGACATGCTAAATGAATTGAGTTCATTGAAACGTTTCCCTATGTTGTCAAACATAAGCGTGGTAAAGATAACATTGTTGCCGATGCCTTGTCTAGAAGATGTGCGTTGATTACAAAACTAGATGCAAAAGTACTTGGTTTGGAGTCCATTAAAACACTTTATGCTGTTGATGCTAATTTGAAAGAACCTTTCTCTCATTGCATTGATGGCAAAGGTTGGGATAAATATTATGTGCATGATGGCTTCTTGTTTCGGACTAACAAAATAAGCATTCCAGCTTGTTTATTTCGTCACGTTCTTTTGCAGGAAGCACATGCAGGTGGACTCACTGGTCATTTTGGTGTCAAAAAGGCATTGGATATGCTCTCTGATCATTTCTTTTGGCCACATATGTGACGTGATGTCCAGCGGCACGTTGGGTGCTGCATCGTTTGCTTGAAAGCTAAGTCCCGCTTCAATCCCTATGGTTTATATACTCCATTACCTATTCCACATGTACCTTGGGAAGATATATCTATGGACTTTGTTCTGGGGTTACCTCGTTCTCCGAGGGGGAGAGATTCTATATTTTGTTGTTGTAGATCGCTTTTCTAAAAGGCACATTTTATCCCATGTCATAAGAGCAATGATGCTTCACACGTTTGTAAAATCACCAAAAGTGCTAACAAGAAATTCAGCACATTCACACTTAGGAAAAATGAGGGGAATTAAAACTTTGAATTATAACGGTGTGAGTTCAAAGTGCTGATGCAAATCTCTCAAAAATTTCCAAACGTGAGGAGCTAAATTGAAAACTTAGTTCTCCATAAATCAAATATTAGGCCTCCAAAATTTCAGCTCATTTGGAGGGGTTTTACTATTTGTTTGGAATTAAGAGAAGAAGCCCTCAAACCGGAATTTAAATTTTAGTTTCAAATTTAAATTTCTCCAAAGTGGCAAATTGGATTCACAAATGTGTTCTCCACCTCTGAGTTAGCATCCATGCTGAAATTCAGATTATTTGGATTTAGTTTGCTAGGGTTTTTGAATCAATGGAAAAGGGAAATTCAATTCCTAAGTTCAATTTCAAAAACCCAATTGCATTTCAAACTTTTCAAATAAAACAGAACTCAGGGGAATTCAAATTCAAATCATTACTTTGTTAGGAAGCAAAGGGTTTAATTTGGAGGAAAATATCAGGAGTTTTAGGTGGGGTGGGACCACAGATCAGTGAGGCATAAACCAAACAATGGAAATTCTTGCTGTACGAGTTGAACACCGGGGCAGCTACCGAGCTGTGCCCCTGCTTTCCACCAGGGCGAATTCAGCATTGGGGCTTGCTACTCGGTAAAGATCAGAGGCTGCCGAACTCAAACACCGTTCCTCCTCTTCCTCGCATGAGCAAATCCAAAGTACCGTCTTCTCTCGCACGCTCACTCAGGAAACAGGGCACGGTGCTGCTGCTTCTGCCTTTCCTCGCCGATCGGCCTCCGGTCACCCTAGTGCCCGGTTGATCCCTCTAGGAGATGCGCCGGCGAGTTCTCGACATGTATCACCCATCATCAGCTCATTCCTGGCGTCCTAGGGTTGGTGCACGAAGCTTTTTCCTCTTCGGTTCCACAGAACACAGCGCCTTCACGGTTCAATGTCGACCAGCCGACTCCGCGCCCCTCCAACACAATCAAAACCCCACAGAGGTGCGTCACAACGTCTAGATCATTTTCCTGGAACCTTTTTGCTTGTTCACACCGCCAGCTCACCGGAATTTTAGGTTTAGCGCCGGTGAACATGGAGAACCGCCAAAACCGAATTCGGGAAATTCTCCCAACCTAGTTGATCACCCGTGTTGTAGTTCAAGCCATAGCAATTACAGTCCCTAGCGACCTCCCAAACCGAAAAACTAAGTTTCCCGGCCACCCTATGAGCGGGGAGACGAGATTCCGCAGCCGCCGGCCCAAAACGGCTCGGTCCACTGTGGAGCCCTTATTTGCAGCCGTTTTCCGCTCGAGTAGGGCATAGCTTCATGTTCTACACGTCCTAGTGATGCTGTATGACAACTTATCTCGCTGGAAGAGGTACGGGACACGCCATCCCTCGTCGGCGCCGCGCCGCCGAGCACCGCTGCCGGTGCCGATGGTCTTTCCGGCGTTTTCATGCCGTGAGATTGTGCCTGGCTGTTCGGCCACGGGGTGAGAAATGTGTAGGACGAAGTTTCATCGAAAATGGTGGAGGAATGGCAAAGAACGACCTGCGCCATCCCCTCTGTTCGCACGCGCAAGCCTTGGCGCGAGGTGGAAGACGGGTCTGACCCGAGGGGGCCACTGTCAGCCGCCGGTTGCAATTATTTGAAGTTTTCTATTAGCAAACAATTCCAAAATTTAGCTCATCTTCTAAATTCAATGATGCCTAGTAGATGTGATCCAACAATTCCAAATAAATTCTAGTAGACCCCTCAGATGCTAAACTTTGCAGTGATACAATTTCCTAAACATGAAAGTCCCAATATTCCTGTAATTAATTCCTTTGATCTAATTGCTTTGGAAATTAATTACCACTGTTCCTCTAATGGGAAAATTCCCAATTTTGGAAAGGACACTTCTTCAAATAGTCTTGACCATCAGTAAAAATTTCAAGTCCATTAGGCTGTATTTACTGGGTCAAACAGCCTTCTAATTTTCAGCCATCATTGAAAATTTTCCAAAATAAACAGAAACATTTTCAGTATTTCATATCAACTTCAAAATTCCATTTCTCCCTGTAGGTAGCTCAAATAATTATGAAACAAATTCTGCTAGAACCAGAGAGACCTGCTCTAATTAGATCTTCCACTGCTAGCCATGTCAAAACTTCAGATTTGGGATCAAAATTTAGAGAATTCTTGTACTTGTGGGAATTTTGGAGACCACAAGCTTCCATAAAACTTCTCCAAATTTTGCTTAGATCATCCTTATAGAGTATAGTATCCACTGGAAAAAATCCCAAAGCCAATTAAGAAAACTCAATAGCAGTAGCTAGTAATAGAAGTTTATTTATTATAATAAATTAGCACTTATACACATATTTTGTTGCATATCATATAGTGACCGAAGTTGAGGACACTACGGAGCCGTTGGAGGTTCTCCCACCAGACGCTAACTTTCCCTTTGACTTGCAACCAGGCAAGCCCCGGTTTGCATTTAATTACCTTTTGCAAAGTTTTCATTCGTATCACTTATGTCTAGGGTGAAATGCTTGCATTAGAGTTAAGGTGATTGAAACCCCACTTGCATGACATTTAAATCCTATGGAGGGTTGGGTAGTTTACAACTCGATGAGTAGAGAATGCCATGCTAATGTTTTTAGGATCTCGGTAGAGGTCGAGTGGTTGGAATCTACTCACGAGATAGGAATTTCATCACACGGGATAGAAAGAAAGCAAGAATGGCTTAAGAATGAGAAATTGAGACCCAGCAGGGGGGATAGGATGCAGTGAGCGGAGGTCTCACGTGCGTAGCCTGTTGGTGTCAGTTGAGGACCGAGCCGTGTGCGGCCCTGCTGAACAAGTTTGAACAGTACCGGATGCATAATGGCATATGGGAACCGGGAAACCGATGTAATTGGTTAACCTGGGTGCCGAGGCTTACCCAACCATTTTATAGGAGTGGGTTGAGGGTAGCAAGGTGTAAATTTGCCGGTGGGCACAGACACGCTCCACGCGGGGACCTCCTGCCCATTACGGATGGACCGGTTCGGTATTTGGGTTCCCTTTAAAAGGTTGCTCAATACAACAGAGTAGGAAGGTGTGAAGCATCACACTTCTGAAATGGGTGTATGTGTTATCCGGGTGTCTATTGATTGCAATCACCGTCCCTCACGGTTATTTGAGTACCACTTGTTCACTGCGCTGTGGCATAGTAAGAATTGAAAGAAGCTAGAAGAATATGATGCATTGATCTACTATTGTATTGAAACCATGTATGCTGTAGATGTAGAGGTCATTAAGTTTATATTCCACTTTGGGCATAACCACATCGGAGGAAAGCGTTTCTTATTTGATTATGGACTTTCGATGTGAGGGATGCTAAGGCACATTAAACTGCAGCTATAAAACTGAAAGTAAGGATAACATGTAGGCGTGTCTTTATCACAATGTCATTTCCTATATTACTAATCCTTGCATGTAGAGTCTCATGTTCAGGAGTATCGGTTAAGCCTTGCTGAGCCATCGTGCTCACGGTTGCAATATTTGAGCTGTTGCAGGTGAGGATTATGGGGAAGGGTCTAAGGACGAGGCGATGCCCCCGTCCGGGTACACGGCCGAGTTGGAACCCTGCACGCCGCCGTGATCTCCGGTTGTATGTTGCTAGTGTGCAGCATCCCTGAGCTGGACGGCTGCACTTTTGCATAGTTAGGATGAGGATGTAGTTATCAATAATACTTCTGCTGTCTAATAATTGTTCTAAAAGACTTCCGCTGTTTTTCTGTAAAATAAAAATTTGTATGTTGTCTTAATATTTTCTTGTGTGCTGTTGGGTGCCGCATCGCACGACACCACCCTCTGCGATCCTGGGGTGGGATGACCATGGGGTGGCCCCCACAACGTTGCTGATTTGTTTTTCAGGGAGATCATTCGTTTACATGGAGTTCCAAAGACTATTTTTCAGACCGGGATACAAAATTTCTCGGCTACTTTTGGAAGACATTGTGGGCTAAGCTTGGAACAAAGTTGTTATTTTCAACCACTTGTCATCCACAAACGGATGGGCAAACTGAAGTTGTCAACCGTACCTTGTCAACCATGTTGCGTTCTGTGTCGAAAAAGAATTTGAAGCTCTGGGAAGACTGTAAAAGTCCCAAAAATGTAAAGGCAATAAACAGAGGGTTGGATACCGTTATGTTTGGAATGCATGAAAATGGGACTTACAACAATTTTATACACATGATGATGCACATGGGTGTCCAACGAAATGAGCTCTCACGTTCATTTGAAATGTGTTAAGCCAAGGTTAAATTAAACACCATGTGTAAAGTTCTCATGTGTAAGAGAGAGTCTAAATTCCGATTTGAACTCAAATGTTTCCCTCAAGTTGCTGCCAAAAAGTTAGAATACACATGCAGCCTCATACTTTTGAAATTGAGGAAACTTAGGATGGCAACTATAACAGCCCTGACTTTTGTAAAGTTTGATTTCAACTTATGAAACAAAGTTAAGGCAAAGGAATAGCTTGAGTTTGTGTC
The DNA here is from genome assembly GCA_030760725.1 of Neostapfia colusana. Lineage (NCBI taxonomy): Eukaryota > Viridiplantae > Streptophyta > Magnoliopsida > Poales > Poaceae > Neostapfia > Neostapfia colusana. Next base: position 24,440,560 of record JASWHV010000012.1, on the reverse strand, counting down.
ACATGAAATGATGAACACAAAAATGGACATGTGAGGGAGTTAAAAATTTTCTTTAGCCCATGCTTAACACATGTTAACATGAGGAAAGAATTTCACCCCCCAAATCTCACTCATGTGCACATCCTTTACGAGTAGAAGATGAGGGAAATTTAAATACAATTTGAATTGTTTAAAAGGATTTATGATCAGATTGTCTAAATGCATCTAAGTGAATTCACTGATGCATTCCTCATGCATTCAAGAGCTTAAGTTTCAAATTTGGATAATTTTAGGGTTCATATACTATTTATTCCGAGGAATACTCGAGGGAAACTTCAAATTCAAATTTGAATTTGAATTCTGAACCAAACAAACTCAATTTCAAAATTTGATTTCAGATTTTACTTTCTCATAATTCTTTTGGCCTACTCTCCCAATTTGGTGAGAATCGGATAACGTTTGTGTGGGAATCTCAAAGCGCAGTGGGGGAAATCAAATGAGAGGGGTGGACCCATTTGTCAGCCACACCACACGGCAAACTGACGTTGTTTTTTCCTCCCGGTGCATGCGCGATAGCACCCGGCGGCCGACCCCCGCCCGATGCTCTCTCACGCCAGATCCTGCTAGCCGGCCAATTGCTTCGCTCGTACCCCTCACCTTGAAGCAATACGCGAAGTTCGCTTTCTCTCCCCGCTGGAGCCACTTCTCTGTTCCTTTCCTCGCACGAGAAGAACAGCCGACGCCACGCTCTCGGTTTCCGATCGCACACCGCAACTGAGCCTTGGATGATTGAGCTCTCCACAGCAAAGATCAACACACACGCGTGATCTAGCCAGCTAACTTCTTCCCTCCACGGTCCTGTGGTCGTTTGCGCCTGAAACTTCAAAGTTGCGGCGAGCTCCCGAGGTGCACCGGCGGACTCCACTTCGGGTCACCGTGGACAGAGCTCCACGGCCGTTGTTGCCTCCATCTCGCTGCACAAGAAAGGTGCACTATCCTCCATAGATCGTGTATCCGAAATCCGTTTAGCAAATGATCCATCCTCTAGCGAGAATTCCCAAAAAGACCGAACCCTAGTTCATCCTCTTAAGTCTCGGTTTAAACCCAAGTTCAAGTTACACGATCCACCAACGCTCGAGCCAGCTTGCATGTAGCTTGTACACCTCCTAGTGCCCCTCCTCGAAGAAGAACCAAGCAAAAACATCCAAAATTGACAGAGTTATCACTGTTTTTCGTGCCGCCATGGGAAACGACCTCGGGTCACCGTGGAGCTCGGTGTTGCTGGCCGTTTTACCGGTGTTGGTGTCCATTTCCATCTTCTACACCTTCCACTGGTACTCTAGAGCCAAAAATCCAATAATTTGGTGAGGAATTGAGCTCGTCCGAGGTCGCTGGAACCCTAGCGGGCGCTGTCACCGGTGCGTGCACTTTTCTGGGCATCGCCGGCGGCAGGCGACCCCATAAATGAGCTCAGCGGGCCTGAAAATGGGGGGGGGGGTGTGGCGGCAACTTTGGCCCCGGGAGGTGGCCGGAAACTCGGTCCCAGTGATCCTCGCCTGAGACCGCCGCCGCTCGGTCTGCTGGCGCGAGGACGAAGACGCAGCTGTGGCGTGGGATCCACTGGCAGACATTTAAACTTTTCCCAGTTTTCAGATTTTGGTTCAAACTTCCAATAGCCATAACTTGGTGTAGGATTGTCCAAAAATTGCCAAATAAATTTTGTTGGATTCCTCTGAGTACTATCTAAGGGTGCATCCCAATATTTATGAAAATCACTGGATTTGGCTCATTAATTCATTTAAAGAAAATATTAGGGAATTTATTACAGGAGTTCTGTTTATTCGAAAAGTCCCAATTTCGGGCAGAACCTTCCTCTAAATATACTTGAACTCAAGTAAAAATTTCAGAGGCATTGGACCACATTTGCTTGGCCAAATGTGGTGTCAATGTTTTATGTCTCTGAAAAATAGGAAAAAGGACAGAAACATTTTCAGACTTTTACCCAAACTTGTAAAATCCATATTCCATGTAGGAAACTCCACAAATGGTAAAACTAATTCCTATGACTCAGGACATTTTGTACTTCACAAAAAGTCTACTTTTCAGCATAGGAAAGCTTAAGATCTAGGAGGTAAAGGCAGATTAGTTAAAACCACCTAAGGAATTGTTGTGATCATATTGAGCCACTTCATGAGCTCAAATTTTGCACACTGCCTAAATACCTTCCCTTGAAGCTATGGTTAAATTTTAAGCTTCATTGGACCTATGGAGCTTGAGCTACCATTATTTAGGTCTAAGGTTCATATGAGGATTTAATCACTTGGTGATTTATTTTACTTCCATTTTCACCTAGCATTCTTCCTCTCTAAGGTTATAGATCCAACAACAGAAACTTTGCTGTTGTTTCCCCTCTTAAGTGTGAGTTAACTTGTACAACAGTTCTTAAAGCATTTTCTAAGTAGCTCTTGAATATATGTGCATTACATCAAACTAGCTCACGTGACGTCGATGGTCGACGAGGATTCAACTCAGAAGCGAGGATCTCCATCTCGTGACGAGTTTGGCGGATTCTTTGGAGGAAGACTAACTCCTAGCTTCTAACAAAACCGTTGAGCAAGGCAAGCCCCGGTTTGCATATAATTACCATTTTAAATTTTGCTTTACTTCACCTAATGTTGTTAGACTTGATATTGTGCATTACGTTTAGGATGTTTGAAACTCCAACTGCATTACCATGAAATCCCTGAGTAGATGGTTATTATAGGCTATGCCTCGTCGTAGATGCTAGGCTAATGTTGTAGCTAGCTCGGTAGAAGTAGAGTAGTAAAAAGCTACTCACGAGCAAGGTCGAGTAACGGAGTTTACTCGCGAGAGGTTGATGATAGAGCACCTCATGAAAAATGAGATGGGGACGGGAAGTCCCTGTAGGATGGAGCGCTCAAGGTTGTCTCGACCTGCGTTGGGTTTAACAATGCTTGAGACCACATTGGGCATGGGCCGGGAGGGTAAGGTAAATGTGGAGGTTGGTTTTTAGCCCCGTCCGTATCGGTTAAGGACCGCACAACGCGGCCCTGCTGGACAAGATTGAGCTGTACCGGATATATAGTGGGGGTATGGGACCCATGAAACCGATGCAACTAGATGGACCGTGATATAGAAACTCGTCCTTTGCATGGGAATGGCGTTGAGAAGGCGGGAGGTGTAAATACTTTAGCGGGCAACTTTGACGTGTCCGCGTAGAGGACCATCCTGCTCGTCACGAAACGTTTTTCTATGTCGGGGTATCGTGTGAAAGGTTGCTGCATACAATGTAAGAAAGAGTGATTCTTTCGAGGCAGGTGTATGTGTCATGTATTCCGGGTTGTTATTAATTCGAATCACCGTCACTCGCGGAAGAGGATTGAGCATACTTTCCCACTGCACCGTGAAGTAGTAAGAAGAGGAACTAAGTCTCTTAACATGTTGTTTATGGCTTAATCATTGTATTGGAACCTTGACTGAATTAGATATACTGCCAACTAAATTTCTATTCCACCTTAGGCTAGCAACATACGGATAAGCATTTCTTGTTTGATTGTGGACTTCCGGTGTTGTGAGGCGTGAGGACCACTAAAATGAATGCTATAAGAATCTGAATATAAGGATCAAGTTTAGTCAAGCTTCTTTTTGCAAAGTTCATATTCCTACTGTCTTACTACCCCTGCATGTAGAGTTACATGTTTAGGATTGACGGTTAAGAATTGCTGAGCCTTAGTGCTCATGGTTGCTTTGTAGTTGTTTTTGCAGGTAGCAGGATGCCTGCTATGATGATGGTTTTTCGGTGAGACGTCGAACCTCACGGTTTATTTAACTCACCGGAAACCTAGCCGCTGCCTTACTTTGGTGAAGCTAGTAGAAAGCGTTCACGAGCTGAACGACTTCTCTTCGGCGTAGTTTGGGTCGAGAGTGAGTAGATGTCCAGCTTTTATATTCCGCTGCGTGTGTACATATGTTGTAAAAGATCTTATATTGAGAAATAAATGGTTTCTGTATGTTATACCGTCTTTTCATGCATGCTGTTGGGTACCGCATCGCACGGCACCACCTAGTGCGATTCCTGGAGCGTGGACTCCGGGCGGGGCCGCGACAGCGTGGTATCAGAGCCGCATCGGGAATAGCATGCATGAAAGGAGCATATTTTTGAAAACTTTGAAGTATACGAGTGAGGAACGTATAGTATGCCCACATAAGGACTATTAATAGCATAGTTACTTAAGGTGGCAAGCTGACAGTGTGTTATTCTTCAGTATTTCAATTCTGTAACGACGCACCAACGTGGAGGTAAGCATGGTATGGAACGCCACCGAAAGCGGATCAATTTCGGTTAGCTCCCCCATACGAAGAAAGTAGTGTGGGATGTCCCGTTCAGCAATGGACGGGAAGTGAATATGTTTTCTAAGACTCTTCATGTCTTAGAGACATATCAAATGCACTAGCCTCCAGTGTGCATACCCAGGGGCAAGAGGAGGAGACCCCATCGCATGGTTTATAACACGAAGTATGTTCTCTAGTACTCTTCATGTCCTATGAGGCTTATGAAAGTGCTGTTCCACTGGTGTGCTTTATTGTAAAGGTGTGGAGCCCCTGTCGGGTTGTGAATAACTCAATCATGTACCTTGAGATGTGGCTTGACTCAAGGACGATCCGTATGTCAATGATATGGGGCGTATGTTTTTACTATGATATGGACCTGTCTGAAATGGCAAACCGTTGTGTGCATCACTATTGAGTGGTTTTATGCAGGTACTTTAACCACGACTAGAACATTGGAAAACATGTGTGAGTGATCGTGTTAGTGCCACCACTTGAGACGTATATGCCTGTATAAAACCGGTTAGGATTTCTAACTTTGTGAGGAAACGTAGTACCGTGATATGTTCTTAACTGCATGAAAAAGGAAGCTTTCAAAGAAAGGAGTAAACTTGGAGTCTAGGATTCCATTAGGGGTTATAGAATTCCTATATTGAACTAAGAGTCAATTGGGAGTATAGATTCATTCTAAAAAGACTTGGGAACAATCTCCCCTGTTTTCAGCAGAATTTTGCTAGAATTTAACAGGACACAACTTTTGTTAGGTACAACCAATGGAGGTGAGTGATACATTTCTGGAAAGTTTTTGAAGTCTTCTACAACGTTTCTTTGGAACTCCAGAACAGAATCTCCTTCCAAACGGATGAAATTCTCAGATGAGTGTGAACTGTCCAAAAACAGGACAGACATAAAATGCTCCCTCGAAATTTCTGTATTTCGACCATAACTTCTTGTAGAAAAATTTCTAAGGTTCATGTAATACACCTTGGAAAGTTTAGGATATGTTCTACGACTTTGTAGTTCAATGTTTCTCGAGATTTGGAGTTTAATTGTATGAAATCTTGCGGACAAAACAGCCACTTTCAAAGGAGGTGCTGTCAAAATTGTTCCAGATTTCCGTTAACTTTGAAATATCATAACTTTTGATCCAGAACTGATATGAAGGCAAATAAATATTCGTTGGAAATATATTGAAGTTACCTATAACTTTGATATTCAACTTGAGACATGAAATTGCCATTTTCATATTCAAATTCTGGGATTTAGAACAATTGGTCATTCTGAACAGAGTATTGCTTATTGCCCATGTAACCTAGGACTTGTTGTGGACAGGGATGTTTTAGACTTCTCTAAGTTCCATAACATGCTCTTGAATTATTTTTCAGTTTTTCCGACTGTTTGAATTAACGGTTTGGACAAACTTGCTAAAGTTTGGTAGATTTCAGAATTGTCGAAACCCTGGTTAGCTTGTGTAGTGCTGCAATATCTATGTGATGCTTTTGCCGTTAATGTTTTTGAATTCAAGTTGAGTTTAAACTTTGAATTTTAACCATAAATTGCTCACTCTTGCAGTATGGATCACACTCATTCTAGGAGCGAGGTTGGTGAGTTGAGTCACGGCGGAAATAATTCGCCATGACAACAAGTGCCAACATCATCAACCGGATTGGCGGAAATTTTAGGAAAGATGACTGATTCTCTCGATCTGTTGGTGCAACAAAGCATAAGACAAGAGACACTACAGCAGAATCCCCCACCAAGCACTTATTTGGACTTTCTAGCAAGACATCCACCAGTTTTCTCGGAAGCGAAAGAACTGTTGGAGTCGGCTCATTGGCTCCAATGCATTGAAGGCAAGTTCGACATGCTCGAGTGCGATGAGTATCAAAATACTTTATTTGCCGCTCAACAACTCCACGGAGCTGCTGGAGCTTGGTGGGTGGAGTACATCGCTACTCTTCCTGAAGGTCATTGTGTGGCGTGGAATGGATTCCGGAAGGTTTTCCACGCACGTCACATTTGTTCAGGAATTCTTCGAACGAAGTATCAAGACTTTCTGGAGTTAAAGCAAGGAGAAAGGAGTGCGTACGAGTACTTCAAGGAGTTTGAAGATTTGATGCAATACGCCACTCATATTGTAGACTTGGAAGCGTTGAAGTGTGATTTTTTGTTCCGAGGTTTGAATGTCGAACTTAAGGAACAAGTGGCCTTGTTCAATAATGATATTTACAATGAGTTTGTAAATGCTGCTATTATTAAAGAAGACATGTATCTCCGTTGTAAGGCGGAGCTGAAAAGAAGTATGCCGCCAGACAGTGACAGCGAGGTTCCTCCGAACTATCGAGTGCGGTATTACTCGCCAGTCAGGCAAGAAATTCAGCCTGTGGTGCAACTCTCACAACCACAGCTGGAGTTAATAACTTATGAGCCTCCACCTCAACAGCAGCGATCATAAATTATTCGTGCAACCCTACCACAACCATCTATGCACGTAACATCTCCACCTCGTTTTAGTAGAGAGCTGAGGATTTCTGTAGCACGAGATCATCGTGGAGCTGAGCAGAGCCACTCGTGTGCTGTCTCATCAATGCTCAGATCAGCACCATGAACCTTCAAAGAAGAGTCTTTTAAAAGTTGGCAGGGTTAACTACACTGCTATTGAGTACATTGCAAAAGGCAAACCAGTTTTAGCGGGCATGTTCACTTTACATGGACGGTCCACTTTTATTTTGTTTGATTCCGGAGCCACCCATAATTTTATTAGCACAGACTTTGTGCTGAAGAATCATCTTCCATTTAGCACAGTCAAGAATCCTTTTCATATCAGCTCACCCGGAGGCAAGATATCAACGGATGAAATGGTCTCTCGGGCACCTTTGTGTTTGGGTGGAAACATCTATCCTGCGAGCCTTATCATACTCAAAGGCCAAAGTATTGATGTTATCTTGGGGATGTCATGGTTGACACATTATGGAGCTTTCTTTGACATCAGCTCTCGGACTGTCCAACTGAATTCCCGAATACACGGTTGCAACACATTGAATCTTGTGGATCCATCACAACGAGTTGCAGTAGTGCATCAGATTGAAGCTCCTAAGCTTGAGGATATTCCTGTGGTATGTGAATATCCAGATGTATTTCCCGATGACTTACTGGGCATGCCGCTCGAACGTGATGTAGAGTTCAAGATAGAATTAGTACCGGGAACAACACCAATTTCTCGGTGATCATATAAAATGGCACCGAAGGAGCTAGCAGAATTGAAGGAGCATCTGAATGACCTCATGGACAAAGGTTTTATACCCCCAAGTTCATCACCTTGGGGCTGTTCCGCGCTGTTCGTGAAGAAGAAGGACGAAACTTTGAGATTATGTGTAGATTATCGTCCATTGAATGCTGTCACTATCAAGAATAAGTATCCACTACCGCACATCGATATTTATTTTGATCAACTAGTGGGTGCTAAGGTATTTTCCAAGATGGATCTTCTGTCCGGGTATCACCTGATAAGAATTGGGCAGAAGATGTACCTAAGACGGCGTTCTTGACAAGATATGGTCTTTATGAATATCTTGTCATGTCTTTTGGGTTGGCCAATGCTCCGGCTCACTTTATGTATCTCATGAACTCTGTGTTCATGTCGGAGTTAGACAAGTTCGTCGTGATTTTCATCGATGGCATCTTGGTCTATTCAATGTTAGAAGAAGAACACGCTGAACATTTGCGTATTGTACTCCAACGCTTGAGAGATAACAAGCTATATGCAAAGTTCAGTAAATGTGAGTTTTGAATCAGCAAAGTGCCATTTATTGGGCATATTTTTTCAACGGAAGGCATCTCTGTGGACCCAAGTAAAATCGAGCAAGTGCTAATTTGGAAATCTCCAACATCTGTTCATGAAGTGAGGAGTTTCCTAGGTTTACCGGGTTATTACCGGAGATTCATTCCAAACTTCTCCAAAGTCGCTAAACCTATGACGGATCTGTTGAAGAAAAGCACCGAATATGATTGGGGCCACTCTTGTGAACAAGCTTTTCAAACTTTAGTGAATCATCTCACTACAGCTCCATTTTTGGCCCAGCCAGACACAACAAAACCGTTGATGTTTATTGTGATGCATCCGGCATTGGTTTGGGTTGTGTGCTGATGCAAGAAGGACGCGTGGTCGCGTATGGATCCCGGCAACTTAGGGGTCATGAGCAAAATTACCCGACGCACTACCTTGAACTAGCTGCAGTGGTCCTTGCTTTGAAAATGTGGAGACATTATTTACTAGGCAATCTAGTCTCTACACTGACCACAAAAGCTTGAAGTACATCTTCACAGAAAAAGAGCTGAATATGAGGCAGCGAAGATGGCTCGAATTGATCAAGGATTATGAACTTGAGATTCATTACCATCTGGGCAATGTGGTTGCTGACGCACTTAGTCAGAAAGCCCACGTTCACCATTTAGCCATGGCTGCACATGAAGAAGGAGAACTGAGCCTGCGCTTAGTTCCCTATGGATCACTGTTCAACCTCGCTCTCATTCCTACAATCCGAGATGAGATTGTAGTGGCTCAGAAGAGGGACAGGGGTATGTCTCACATCCGGAGGAGAGTGGACAGCGGTGAATTGAAGATGTTCCGCAAAGATAAGGAGGGTACTCTATGGTTTAACAACCGAGTAGTTATACCCCAAAATATGAAATTGCGGAGGAAAATATTGGATGAAGCACATTTATCCAAGTACTCCATTCATTCGGGAAGCAATAAGATGTACCTGGACTTGAAATCTATGTTCTGGTGGACACGGATGAAAAGAGAGATTGCAAAATACGTATCTGAGTGTGATACGTGTCGGTGAGTTAAAGCCGACCATATGAGAAAAGCCAGACCACTTCAGCCGCTGAAGATTCCAGCATGGAAGTGGGAAGACATTAGTATGGACTTCATAGTCGGATTACCCATGACCAACAACAAACATGATTCTATTTGGGTAATCTTCGATCGTTTGACCAAGACAACTCATTTTATTCTAGTCCATACCAAATATGTGGCAAAAAAGTATGCAGAGCTGTTCATCGCAAGAATCGTGTGTTTGCACGGGGTTCCCGCACCATCGTCTCTGACCGTGGTGCATTATTCGTATCCAGATTTTGGGAGCAACTGCATGCTTCACTGGGAACCAAGCTAATTTGGAGTTCAGCGTATCATCAGCAAACTGATGGTCAAACAGAAAGGGTAAATCAGATTCTGGAGAATATTCTATGGGCATGTGTTATCAATCATGGGAAGGATTGGGATGACCATCTACCGTTAGCAGAATTCTCATATAATAACGGTTATCAATCCAGTATCAAAATGGCCCCATATGAAGCTCTTTATGGCCGGAAGTGCCGCACACCATTGGATTGGTGTGAGTCCGGCGAGAGAGTGGTCTACAGGATCTTGTGAATGAAGCCGAGGAACGAGTGCGAGTGATTCAAGCCAACTTAAAGGCAGCTCAATCTCAGCAGAAGAGCTATGCAGACTAACGATGTCGACCTCTCCACTTCGACATCGGGGACCACGTTTATCTTCGTGTCTCTCTGATGAAAGGGATTCAACGCTTCTGAGTGAAGGGAAAATGTGACGGACCAGAATCAGTACGCCCAGGATCTCAGAGGGTGGTGCCACACGATGCGACACCCGACAACACACATCATAAGGACAACCATTGTATTACATAGAAAACTACTGAATATGTACAAATTTGTACAAACCTTCAGTTTACAACTAAGACCAGAGTTTATACATGCGGAAGCTAAATCTTTACAACTCACGCCCTCCTAACTAGCAAAAGTCGGTTGTCCCTCCCTATGGACAACCCACACTAGCTTCACTCCTCAGCTCAGCGCGGCGTGTACGGCTCCCAGTCAGCCGTGGTCCCTGACGGAGGGTAGCCCTCGCCGGTGGACTCATACACCGATTCCGTGGGGTAGTCCTCACCTAAAAAACACTCATAGCAGCAACCGTGAGCACGATGGCTCAGCAAGTCTTAACCGACTCACCTATACATGAAACTCTACATGCAGTTCATAACCAACATGGGATGGCATATTTCAGCAAAGGACACGCCTACAAGTTCATCCTTATTTCATCTTTTAGCCACAAGTTAACAGTTCATGAATATGAAATTTAGTAAGCGATATTTGGTGACACACATGTAACAATACAATTTATACATATCAACAGAATTGAATCACAATATTCCATAATTTAGCTACTCACGACACAGTGAACAAGCGGTACTCATAACCGCGAGGGTTGGCGAATCGACTCGATATACACATGCAGGGATACCCGAATAGCACGTCACGTACGCCCACCCGTGGAGCTGCACAGCACGCTCACTCGATGTCGTACGAGACAACCTTTCACCAAACAGCCCAAACGTCGAACCGGTCGCACCCAAACGGACAGGAGGTTCCCTACACAGAGCATCTCTCTATGCCCGTTAGCGGATTTCCACCTTTCTGCCCTCAACCTACACCTATAAATCGGTGCGTTATGCCTCGACGCCCGGAGGTATAGGTTACATCGGTTTATCGGACCCCATATATCCGATATGCCTTCGGTACATTCAAACTTGCTCAGCGGGGCCGCACACGGATCGGTCCTCAATCGACACAGACAGGGCTGCACCCACAAGACTTCCTCTTGCTGCACCCTAGCCCCTGCCTAGTCTCATTTTCTTACTAAAGCGATCTCACTTCACTCGAACCAATCCCGTGTGTCCCAACGCCTATACTCGCGAGTATATTCCAACTACTCGACTTGTACCGAAGTCTATACACATTAAGCAGAGCCTAAACTACTCGAGGACTTAGACACTACTCTCACTCTTGTTGGAATGATCTGGTTATGCGTTTGGGGTTTCATCCATCCTACACCTAATGCACATACATACCTCAAACTATATATGTGTATAAAGCAAAACTTTAAAACTCGTTTAATGCAAACCGGGGCTTGCCTTGTTGCTGCTGGTCAGAAGTTAGGGTCTCATCCGGAAGGAGAAAATCCAACACTTCCGGGTTTTCCTCGCCTTCAGCGACTACACGTAAGCAATATAATATATGTCAAATTAAATGTAATGTGTTAAATTGAATATGTAAAGACCATAACTCTAGCTAGCCCTCCCCTTTGGCTCTGAAGTTTTTATGGTGGCTTGGTAGGCTCCTAACCAGAGACTTGACCAAGTTTCATTTGAAACACAGTTCATCTGAGCTCTGTACAAATAAAAGTCTATTTGGTCATTACTAGAGTCTCTAAGGATTTTCATGGCTCAATTCATTACTTTATTGAAACTAGAGTTTGAGATGGTTCTAATGGAGTTGGTTTCATGTAATTTGAAGAATCCTAGAAAAAGTTATGCCCTAAACAAGATTTGAGAAAATCTGAAAAATGTTTCTGTACATTTTTCCATTTCCTCTGGGCAGTTCACTTAATCACACCATTAGGGGGACTAAATGAACTTGGATGGATCTGAAATTTTTCCTGTGACTCAAGGATTTTCAAATGACATCCCAGCCAAATTTCAGAATTTTCCATAAAAGAATTCTTCAGATAAAATTCCCAACAGTTTAAAATTTAGGGAATTAATTATGGAAAATTAATAAGTTTCATGATCTGAAACTTGTTTTTCTGTATAGTACTCGAAGAGCTGAGTCCAAAAAAATCTGGTTCACTAAATTTGGAGCTTCCTAGCAAAAGTTATAGCTAGTTGAAGTTTGAACTAATTTCTGAAATTTAAAGAAATGTTTAACCGGCTGGTGGGTCCCAGGACTACGTGTCAGCTCTACAGCCAAACCACACGGGGGTCCGCTGAATCTCCCGCGTAGTCACACAAAATCCCGGTGCCACAGCAGATCCGGCGCTGTTTTAACAGAGGCCGACACGTGGGGCCTGCGAGGCTTCGTCTTCCTCGCGTTCCCGCGGCCCACCGCCGCCCCCTCGCATGAGAGCTCGCCGCCGGTCTTTCTACTGCCTGACCTTCGATGAAACTTGCCGCCTGTGCACATCTTTGCCCGAGGAACATGTTGGTGCACTCACCGGAGTTTGGCGATGGCCGGAACAGTGCCCGCAACGGTGACAGCAGTCGGAAGTTCATTGGCGACGTCGGACTCGGTGTTCTCTACACCTTTTTCGACGCGGTTTGCTCGGAGAGCTCCCTGAGACTTGCTGATCACGAATATGAGCACTGATCCTCGTGAAAACGGCCGCAACTAGGACCTCACCGTCGACCTAGGGCTAAAACGGCGGCGATGGAAAAAATTGAAGAACAGCAACCCTAGTTGATGGTTTCCGCCGGTTGTTGATCCTAGGTGGCCGTGGACAGGTGCAGAACGTGTGTGTAGCTCGGAATCCTCTGTGGTGGACTAACCATTACGAATTTTGGAGTCTTGAGCGACTCGGTTCTTTGAACACCGAGAAATAAACGGGGAAATTCTCCCTCGACAGGGCACGAAAGGGGTTAGGGTTTTCACTGTGAGTTCGAGCAGCCTCTGGCGCATCTAGTTGCTGTTGATCGTCGGCCACGAGTGTGCTTAGAACAGCGGCGCACCGGGGAACCGAGAAGGCGGCTGAAACGGCGGTGCTTTCGGTCGATTGTGTGCGATAGCCGGCAGAGTCTCGGTGTGGGCCGCGAGAGGTGGCTTCGTGGGCAAGAAAGGATACGGCGCTAGCCTCCAGCGTGACAGCAGCTCGCCGCGGTGGCTGTTTGGCAGCGGCTCGGTGGCGCCCAGTGAGGAGTCCCGTAGAAACAGAGCCCGTGTGAGTGCTTTGCTCAGTACATTTGACTGACAGGTGGGGCCCTCCCCCCCACAAATCCCTTTCCATTTCTTGCTGCAAATATCCCATCTACTCACCCTTAAATGGTAAACTTAGCCACCAAGGCAGTGAGTAACTTTGAATTCACCAAATTGAAATTGGTTTGTCTACCTTTGGTTCACATTTGAATTTGAAAATTCAAATTCAGTTTGAATTGATCCAAATTTAGCTCCCGACAAGATGAACTCCGATGAGGATGAAAATTGGCGGACAAAGTCAGAAAAATGTGCTGAGTTCGAATCTGAAATCAACTTTTGAATTCAAGTGATAAAAACTGGCTGAAATTTGAATTTGCATTCAAATAGCCCTTTTTACAAATGTCTCCAAAAGTGGCTCAAAAGAGTTTGGATTTGCATGAAACTTGGCATGAGCATTCCTAAAAGTATTTAGGACCAAACAGTGAACTCATCCTCCCATGTTTATGTATGTGAGCTCCTACTTTTTGAAGTTATGGGTTTTTCTTCTAATCACCCACTTGATTGTGTTTACTTGCTCTTCACAAATGTTCATGAACTACCCACCAAATGAGCTGTGGTGTGGTGATGTGATGAACATTTTTGCAAGTCAATTCTTGGGCTTTTACAGAAAACTTGCTCCGCGATTCATTGGGCGGTTTGCTGTCACTGAAGTATGCGGACCTGTGGCCTATCGTCTAGAGTTACCGGCGACACTTTCAGGTATTCACAATGTTTTCCACGTTTCACAGCTGCGAAAATTTCTTAAGTACCGAGCTGCAGTTCACATGGAGAACATCGAGGATCTTCAACCAGATCTCACTTATCCTAAGTATCCGATCCAGATTATCGACGAGAAAACTTGCACCACAAGAAATCGGACATTGCGATTTTACAAAGTCTTGTGGAGTAACCACACCGCTGGCGAAACCACATGGGAAAGCGAGGACTTTCTCCGTTTAAATTTCCCCGACTTGTTTGTACCATATGTCCAGTAGTTTTTTCTCCCCTTCTCTTTCTTTTTATAATCTCGGGACGAGATTCTTTTAAGGGGGGAGGAATGTAACAGCCCTGACTTTTGTAAAGTTTGATTTCAACTTATGAAACAAAGTTAAGGAAAAGGAATAGCTTGAGTTTATGTCACATGAAATGATGAACACAAAAATGTACATGTGAGGGAGTTAAAATTTTTGTTTAGCCCATGCCTAACACATGTTAACATGAGGAAATAATTTCACTCCCCAAATCTCACTCATGTGCACATCCTTTAAGAGTAGAAGATGAGGGAAATTTAAAACACAATTTGAATCATTTAAAAGGATTCATGATCAGATTGTCTAAATTCATCCAAGTGAATTCACCGATGCATTCCTCATGTATTCAAGAGCTTAAGTTTCAAATTTGGAGAATTTTAGGGTTCATATACTATTTATTCCGAGGAATACTCGAGGGAAAGTTCAAATTGAAATTTGAATTTGAATTCTGAACCAAACAAACTCAATTTCAAAATCTGATTTCAGATTCGAGTTCGTCATAATTCTGTTGGCCTACTCTCCAAATTTGGTGAGAATCGGATAATGTTTGTGTGGGAATCTCAAAGCACAGTGGGGGAAATCAAACGAGAGGGGTGGACCCATTTGTAAGACACACCACACGGAAAACTGACGTTGTTTTTCCTCCCGGTGCACGCGCGCGCGACAGCTCCCGGCGGCCGACCCCTGCCTGATGCTCTCTCGCGCCAGCTCCTGCTAGCCGGCCGATTGCTTCGGTCATACCCCTCACCGTGAAGCAACACGCGAAGTTCGCTTTCTCTCCCCGCTGGAGCCGCTTCTCTGTTCCTTTCCTCGCACGCGAAGAACAGCCGACGCCACGCTCTCGGTTTCCGATCGCACACCGCAACCGAGGCTCAGATGATCGAGCTCTCCACAGCAAAGATCATCGCACACGTGTGCTCTAGCAGGCTAACTTCTTCTCTCCACGGTCCCGTGCTCATTTGTGCCTGAAACTTTAAAGTTGCGGCGAGCTCCTGAGGTGCACCGGCGGACTCCACTTTGGGTCACCGTGGACAGAGCGCCACGGCCGTCGTTGCCTCCAACTCGCTGCACAAGAAAGGTGCGCTATCCTCCATAGATCGTGTAGCCGAAATCTGTTTAGCAAATGGTCCATCCTCTAGCGTGAATTTCCAAAAAGACCGAACCCCAGTTCATCCTTTTAAGTCTCGGTTTAAACGTAAATTCTAGTTACACGATCCACCAACGCTCGAGCCAGCTTGCACGTAGCTTGTACACCTCCTAGCGCCCCTCCTCAAATAACAACCAATAAAAAACATCCAAAATTGACCGAGTTATTACTGTTTTTTGTGCCGCCATGGGAAACAGCCTCGGGTCACCGTGGAGCTCGGTGTTGCCGGCCGTTTCACCGGTGTTGGCGTCCATTAACATCTTCTACACCTTCCAGTGGTGCTCTAGAGCCAAAAATCCAAAAGTTCGGTGAAAAATTGAGCTCAGCCGAGGTCGCCGGAACCCTAGCGGGCGTTGTCGCCGGTGCACGCACTTTTTCGGGCATCGCCGGCGGCCTGTGACCCCACAAATGAGCTCAGCGGGCCTGAAAATGGGGGGGGGTGGCGAGTTTGGTCCCAGGAGGTGGACGGAAACTTGGTCCTGGCGACCCTCGCAGGATATCGCCGCCGCTCGGTCTGCTGGCGCAAGGAAGAAGACGCAGCTGTGGCATGGGACCCACTGGCAGACATTTAAACTTTTCCCAGTTTTCAGATTTCGGTTCAAACTTCCAATAGCCATTGCTTGGTGTAGAATTATCCAAAAATTGTCAAATAAATTTTGTTGGATTCCTCTCAGTGAGTACTATCCAGGGGTGCATCCGAATATTTATGAAAATCCATGTATTTGGCTCATTAATTCATTTATTGAAAAGATTAGGGAATTTATTACAGGAGTTATTTTTATTGGAAAACTCCCAATTTTGTGCAGAACCTTCCTATAAATATACTTGAACTCCAGTAAAAATTTCAGAGGCATTGGACCTCATTTGATTGGCCAAATGTGGTATCAATCTTTTATGTCTCTGAAAAATAGGAAAAAGGACAGAAACATTTTCAGACTTTTACCCAAACTTGTAAAATACATATATCCATGTAGGAAACTCCACAAATGGTAAAACCAATTCCTATGGACTCATTACATTTTTTACTTCACAAAAAGTCTATTTTCAGCATAAGAAAGCTTAAGATCTAGGAGGTAAAGGCGGTTAGTTGAAACCACCTAAGGAATTGTTGTGATCATATTGAGCCACTTCATGAGCTCAAATTTTGCACACTGCATAAGTACATTCCCTTGAAGCTGTGGTTAAATTTTAAGCTTCATTATACCTATGGAGCTTGAGCTACCATTATTTAGGTCAAGGTTTATATGAGGATTTAATCACTTGGTGATTAATTTTACCTCCCTTTTCACCTAGCATTCTTCCTCTCTAAGGTTATAGATCCAACAACAGAAACTTTGCTGTTGTTTCCCCTCTTAAGTGTGAGTTAACTTGTACAACAGTTCTTAAAGCATTTTCTAAGTAACTCTTGAATATATGTGCATTGCATCAAACTAGCTCACGTGACGTCAACGAGGATTCTACTCAGCAGCGAGGATCTCCATCTCGTGACGAGTTTGGCGGATTCTCCGGAGGAATACTAACTCCTAGCTTCTAAAACGGGGCTTGCCTTGCTCAACGGTTTTGTTAGTCTATGAAGTTAATCTTTCTCCAGAGAATCTGCCAAGTCCGTCACGAGTGGGAGATCCTCGCCTCGGAGCTGATCTCCTCGTCGAGCATCGATGTCACGTGCCAATGAGATGATGATGCACATAGATTTCAAAAGCAACCTAGAAAAATGCTTTAAAGTGGGGTTACAAGTTAATTACAACTAAAAAAAAAGAAAGGGCAGCCCGGTGCATGTAGCTCCCGCTTGCGCAGGGTCCGAGGAAGGGTCCGACCCATTTGGGTCTTTTGTACGCAGCCTTTCCCTGCATTAAAAATAAGAGGGGAAATAAACAGCAAGGTTTCTGTTGTTGGATCTACAACCTTAGAGAAAAAGATGCTAACTGAAAGGGAGGTACTATTAATAACCATGTGATTAAGTCCATTATATGAAACACTTAGACCTATATAATGGTAGCTCAAAGTCCAGAGGTCCAATGAAGCTGAAAATTTAACCACAGCTTCCAGGCAAAGTATTTAGGCAGTGTGCAGAAATTGAGCTCATAAAATGGCTCAATGTGATCACAACAAATCCTTATGTGGTTCTAACTAATCTGCTTTTACCCCATAGATATTAAGCTTTCCTATGCTGAAAACTGAACTTTTTGTGAAGTACAAAATGTCCTGAGTCCATAGGAATTGGTTTTACAATTTTTGGAGTTTCCTACATGGAGATATGGATTTTACAAGGATTGGGGAAAAGCTGAAAATGGGCTCTCTTCTTTTTTCCTATTTTTCAGAGACATAAAGAATTAACACATCATTTGACCAAGCAAATGAGGTCCAATGCCTCTGAAATTTTTACTGGAGTTCAAGTGCACTTGGAAGGATGACCTTGGGAATTTTCCAACTAAAAGAACTCCTAGAATAAATTCCCTAATCTTTTTACTAAATGAATTAATGAGCCAAATCTAGGGATTTTCATAAACATTGGGCTGCACCCCTGGATATTACTCTCAGAGAGCAATCCAACAAAATTTATTTGACGATTTTTGGACAATTATACACAAAGTTATGGCTATTGGAAGTTTGAACTATTTTCTGAAAACTGAGAAAAGTTTAAAATGCTGCCAGTGGGTCCCATGCCACTTGCCTTCTTCAACCTCGCGCCAACCAATAGAGCGACGGCGCCCTCCGGTGAGGGTCGCCGGAATCGGCTTTCCGGCCACCTCCCGGCCACATACTCACCCCCCCGCCTATTTTCAGACACGCTGAACGCATCGGTGGGGTCGTCGGCGGCCGGAGATCGCCGGAAACGTGCGCACACCGGCCACAGCTCCTATTAGGGTTCCGGTGAGGTCGGTGTAAGGGCCTATGTTTTTGGCACATATTCAAAGTGTTCATCACCGCACACACTTCATTTGAAGAAACTTTGTGAACACATTTGAAGAGCAAGTAAACACCATCAACATGGTTATTAGAGAATAAAATCACAAAATGCAAAAGTGGCATTTCTCACATGCATCATCTAGGGGCTGAGCATATGAAAAACTCCAACACCTTGCTAGGAATGCTCATGCCAAAATTCACCCAAATCCAAAACCTTTTTGGGGTATTTTTGGGTATAGCTATAAAGGGGTTAGTTTGAACCCAAATTCAAATTTAAACTACTTCGATCCTATGAATTCAAAAGTGGGAGGCATATTCTTACTCAACACATTTTTGTGAGCTCACACACCAATTTTCACTCCAATTGGAGTTGATCTTGACATGAGCTAAGTGTATCAAATTCAAACTCAATTTGAATTTCAAACTGCATATGTGCTGAAAATTAATTCAAACACTTCACAATTTGAATTCTATCAACTTCAAATGGGCTTGTGGTTGATAATTCAAAAATGAGAGGGTATTTGGGTCTCTACTATTTAGAGCAGTGGGGAAAATTTAATTTCAGAAGTTAAACCTCGGGTGGGACACACATGTCAGCCTCAATAGCCAAAGCAACCGACTGAGGGGTTCAACCCAATTTCTTGCGCCGGCTCGGCCTGCTGCCACGACAAGAATCGATTGGGACAGCAGCTGGTTGCCGCCCCGATCACTGCACCGCCTCACCCCTCTCTCTTATCCTCGCAGTGGAGCCGAACCGAGGCACCCCCGATCATTACTTCGTTCTTGCGCAAGAAAGCATCGCCTCACCACCGCGCTCTCGGAAACTGATCGGAGAGCTCGTGATCACAGCCGCCCCACTCCCTCCAAGCTGCAAAACGGTACTAGAGACTCTCCTCCTCCTCCCCCGTCGTAGGAAAGTAGCTGAACTTGGATGATCTTGCTCATACCGAAAGTTTTTCCCGGTGACCTAAGTCCGCCGCACCTCGGGCTCCCATGGACAGCCCAAACGGGAGAGTGTCACACCCAAGCTAAGGCGTCCTTGGACGTGTTAGAGACTGGTTCTGCTCACCCCCGAACCACAGCCCGAGTGTTTGATCACCGGCGACGAATTTCAGTTTCCCCTTTCACTCGGTGCAGACCGACCTTCGGGTGCGGATCCGCCAAATTCTCACTCCATAATGGTTTAGAGAGTCTCAAACTGTTCCTACACGAACTAGACTTAGTGGCGCAAAAGTTGGCTTCACAACACCTAGCATGAGAACCCCTGTACGTGGTGTATTTCCAAGCTTGCCAACGGTGGCTTATTCGGGAAGCGTCAGGCACACGGTGAGAGCTTACCTAGAGCCTATTCCAACCTTCTTTGAGCCCATGCCGAGCTTCCCTAGGGTCCCCTGATGCTCTCTAGCCTTTTGCTCGATCGGTTCGGGTGCTAGGAAGTCCGGCCGACACGGCCGAATTTCTTTCAAAGCCGCCGCTCGTCGCCGGCCATGTTCCGGTGGCTGTCACGACGAGCTGAGCCCAGCATCGTGTTCACCAGGTAGAATTAGGCAGAGGCGGCCAAGATTGTGAAGTTTGGCACACGGCAGAAGCCCTCAGGCGAGCACTCCGGCGAGGGGGGCGGCGGCCGAGCACGGGAGGCCGGAGGTAGACGAAGCCCCTTGTCCCACGTGTCAGCGGCCGATATTTTAAAACCCGGGATTAGCTGTGGCACTGGATCAGGTGCGGCTGCACGCGAAAGATTCCATAGCCCCGTGTGTAGACCGCTGAGAAGTGGACACGTAGCCCCGGTCCCACGCACAGCAATTTAAACATTTCCCCAATTTTCAGATTTAGTTCAAACTTCAAACCCACATAACTTTGGCTAGGAAACTCCAAATCGAGTGAACCAAATTTTGTTGGATTCAGCTCTCTGAGTATTTTCCAACTAATCAAGTTTCACTTCATGAAAATCCTTAGTTCTCCAGAATTAATTCTTCAAATTTTAAACTGTTTAGAATTTTAACTGGAGAACCCTTTGGAGGAAAATCCTGAAATTTTTCTGGGATGTTCACCAAAACATCCCTGAGCTACCATAAAAATTTCAGATCCATTTGAGCTAATTTGATCCACCTAATGGTGTGATTAACAAAACTGTTCCAGAGAAAATAGAAAATGTCCAGAAACATTTTCAGAATTTCTCTGAAATTATTTAGCTCATATCTTTAGCTAGGAACCTTCAAATTAAGTGAGACCAACTATATTAGAACCCTCTGAAAACCTAGTTTTAGAAAGTCATGGCTTCCTCCATGAAAATCCCTAGAACACCCTAAGAGCTCTAATTAAGGTCAAGTACATAATTATTTGTGGAGAGCTCAAATGAGCTTTGCTACAAATGAAACTTGGCCAAATCTCTGTTTAGGTTGTATCCAAACCACAGTAAAAATTTCAGAGTCATTGGCCAGTATAGTAATACTTATAGTCCTCACAAGTTTAAACTTCACTTTAAATGCATTCAAATTGATACATGTATATGTTCTCTCATGTAGTCGCTAAGGTTGAGGAGGAACCCGAAGTCTTATACTTCGTCACTCCGGAAGAACAGCTAGCCTACGACCAAGAGCCGCAAGGCAAGCTCCGGTTTGCATTACCTTTTTACAAAGTTTTACTGTTTTGAGAACTTACTTTGAGCACCCACTTACTTCTTGCATTAGAGTCTTGTTTGAAACCCAAATGCATAGCCAAGAAAACCATGGGTTGGGACTAAGATTGAAAACCCCGTTTAGCTACTGCAATGCTAAGATAGTGTAGGGTTCGGTACAAGTCGAGTAGTTGGAACTACTCGCGAGGATAGGCTAGAAGCACTCGACTCGGGTAAAGATAGCAAATGAAACACATGGCAAGATAAATGAGACCGAGCGGAGAGTAAGGGCAGCAGGACTTTGGGGCCTGGGTGCTATAGCTCCGCTTGTGTCGATTGAGGACCGAACCGTGTGCGGGCCTGTTGAACAAGCTAGAACAGTACCGAAGACCTACCGGCTATATGGGAACCGGGAAAACGATGTAACTCGGGTAGCTGGGTGTTGAGGCATAGCTGGTCGTTTATAGGGTAGGTTGAGAGCTCGAGGTGTAAATCGGCTGGCGGCACTGTGGATGCACGTGCAGAGACCTCTTGCTCGGGACGATTGGACCGGTTCAACATTTGGATGACGGGTGAAAGGTGGTTGCGTACGACGTCAGTGATGGTTGCTGTAGGCAACATCGAGTACGGGCGTACGTGACGGATTATTCGGGTAACGATGCAGGTGTAAATCGATTATAATCGCCGTCCCTCGCGGTCAGTGAGTACCACTTGTTCACTGTACTGTGATGTAGAAAGAACAGGCTAGATACATGTTAAAAGTTTGCTGAATTGAAGGATATACTTTGCTTGTTAATGTCTTGTTGTAGTTTAGAGCTAATTAAAGTTCTTTTCAACTTTGGGCAAAGTACATGAGAGAAATGCATTTCTTGTTTGATTGTGGCTCTCTCATGTGCCTTAGCGTAAGGTTCTCCACAACCTGCTGCTAAAACATTGAAAGTAAGGTTCAAATTATTAGGCAAGTCCTTTGCAAATTATTTACCTCATGTACCCTATACCCATCATGGAGAAGTTTCATGTATAGGAGAGATGGGTCAGTCTTGCTGAGCCATCGTGCTCACTGCTTGTGTTTGAAGCTTTTGTAGGGGTTTATGAGGAAGGGACTCCCGAGGAGGAGACGGAAACCCAGGAGGGGAACCCCGTCGAGTGGGAGTCGTGCACGCTGCCATGTTAGTGTGTGTGCGTGCTAGCGGGGACACGTTCACGGGCTGAACGTGAACTCGATGCGTAGTCTACGCCCATGAGTGTAGACTGAACATGTTCTGTTGTACAAATGTTCATAAACCTGTTTATGTAATAAAACTTTGCTTCCGCTTTGTATCTTTGATGTGCGTTATCCGGTGCTGTGCAACGCAGCACCCCTCAGCGTGATCCTGGCTCGACAAGGCCATTGGGGCCGCGTCAGTCGGGGAGGCTCAAATCTTCACCAAATCGTCGGGTTTTTGGCTCTGGAGCACTAGGGAGTTGTGAGGAAGGTGGAGATGGAAACCAAACCGGCCGGGGAGCTCTCCAACCATGTCGGCACCGTGCGGCCGACGAGGTCCGGCTGTTTTCCCTCAGCAAGAACTCAAAATTCTCACTCTACATCTACTTTCACGGCCTAGAATTGATGGAGGAGGTGCGCTAGCTAGAGAGGAACCTCTGTGCGAAGTTTTGAAGCACTAACAACATGAATTGATGATGAATTTCACAAATCCCTACCTCGGGGTCGAGTTGCACCACCCGGGATGAAAACTCCAAATTCTCGCTCTATGATCAATTGCTAGGGCTGATCTTCGGGGGCGAGCAGCTAGGATCGCCGGTGCACCGATGGAGTGGCTCGTTTGAGCTTGATCTTCTTCGGTGTGGGCTGTCCACGGTGACCGAATGCTTTTTTCCTTCGGTGTTCAACGTGGCGCAACTAAAACTACAGAATTCCTAGTACCAACGAGCAGAGACCGAAGGAGTAGGGATGGTAGATGGCTAGAGCACGTGTTTGCGATGCTTTTTGCTGTGGGGAGCTCGATCATCCGAGCGGGGGTGCTATGGCGTGATCGGTAGGAAACACAGAGTGGCGATGGAGGGTTCTTTGCAGGAGCAAAACAACCGAGAGCGAGAGCCCGAGCTGGGAGAAAGCAAAATGGCTTTGGTGCACTCGCTGTGTGGTGATTAGGCCGAGCACAAGACCGAGCAAGCAGGAGGTGGCGTCGGCGACTCGTCGCGAGTGGATTGCACTGAGCTGTTGTTGCGCGCTCAGCCGAGAAAAAAAACAAAACAGAGTCGGTTTACTGATTGAGTAGCTGACATGTGGGTCCACATTCCCTCACTCTCCATCCCTTTGTGCTATGAGATTCCCACACAAACGTTGTCCAAATTTGACCAAACTTGGAGGGTAGGCTGAAAATGATGTGGAGTATTTGAATCCGAAATCAAATTTCAAATTTGAGCATATTTGGTTCAGAATTCCCATTCAATTTTGAATTTGAATGCGCTCTCAAATATTCCTTCGAATAAATGGTAGATGAGCTCCAAAATTATCCAAATTTGGATTATGAGCTCATTGATACATGGGAAATGCATTAGTAAACTCACTTGTGTGCATTTAGACAATGTGGATATGAATCCTTTTAAAAGATTCAAATTTGTGTTTGAATTTCCCTCCACTCTACTCATAGAGGATGTGCACATGAATGTTAAATTGGAGAGTGAAGTTCACTCCTCATGTTAACATGTGCTAATAAGAAGTTGAATAAAAATTTTAACTCCCTCACATGTTTGTTTCCGTGTTCATCATTTGATGTGACACAAACTCAAGCTTTCCTTTGCCTTAACTTTGTTTCACAATGTGAAATAAAACTTTACAAAAGTTAGGGCTGTTACCCTAAGCCTCTTAACATGTTGGTTATGGCTTAGTCATTGTATTGGAACCTTGACTGAATTAGATATAGTGCCAACTAAATTTCTATTCCACCTTAGGCTAGCAACATCGGGATAAACGTTTCTTGTTTGATTGTGGACTTCCGGTGTTGTGAGGTGTGAGGACCACTAAAATGAGTGCTATAAGAATCTGAATATAAGGATCAAGTTTAGACAAGCTTCTTTTTGCAAAGTTCATATTCCTACTGTCTTACTACCCCTGCATGTAGAGTTACATGTTTAGGATTGACGGTTAAGACTTGTTGAGCCTTAGTGCACACTGTTGCTTTGTAGTTGTTTTTGCAGGTAGCAGGATGCCTGCTATGAATATGGTTGTTCGGTGAGACGTCGAACCTCATGGTTCGTTTAACTCACCGGAAACCTAGCTGCTGCCTTACTTTGGTTAAGCTAGTAGGAAGCGTTCACGAGCTGAACAACTTCTCTTCGGCATAGTTAGGGTCGAGAGTGAGTATATGTCCAACTTTTATATTCCGCTGCGTGTGTACATTATGTTTTAAAAGATCTTATGTTGAGAAATAAATGGTTTTCGTATGTCTACCGCCTTTTCGTGCATTCTGTTGGGTGCCGCATCGCACGGCACCACCCAGTGCGATTCCTAGAGCGCGGACCCCGGGCGGGGCCGCGGCAGCAACCTTCTGATTTTAGGATGGGCTAAAAGGGGTTAAATATGATCATTCCAAATTTGAAAGTGAAATTCACCCTGGATTTGGTTAATTCAAAATTCAGCCCACGTTTAAACTCCCAAAATGTCAGATTGAGTGGATGTACATGAATAACATCAGCCTATTGCAACAATGACATATCATTGCAATATGGCCATATTTGTGGCAATAACATCCAATTGCCACAACGTGACTTTTGTTGACAACCATTGCATGTAGTCGCGTGACAAAAGGATTGGGCAACAAAACTTTACTTTGTTGCAATACCTATTGTTATTGCAACGAAATAAAGCATTGCAATCCATAGTAGATGCATCCATTAAATCCATGGCAGTAGTCTGTGTTATTTTTCTGATTCTTAAAAAATGCCTTAAACAAATTCGAACCTAGGTCTCACTAGTGGCAGTATATTACTTTTGTTATAGGACCAACTAATTATACTAATATACAAACCAAATCATGAAAATAGTAAATATTCGTTGCAATATAATGCTAAATTGCAACACAATATATTCCTATATCCCAAATAATTTATTTTTGTGGCAATACAACCTTTTTTAATGAATGATTTTAGACCTTTGTTGCAATATAGAGCAATATGTTGCAGCAAACAACATGACTATAGCAACAGAAAATATTTGTGTTGATACATTGAACTAAATTGTAACCATTTTGATTTTTATGGCAATAAGACTCACATCTTGCAATGATTTGAAATTTATAGCAATATTGACAAACATATTGCAACCATTTTATAAATAGTGATCGTAACTTCTAGCACTTGCAATGAAATTCAAGATTATCACACCGGACGATATTCGTGGTAATATTGTCATGGTATCACAACCATTTATGAAGATGGTGGCAATAACATATAACTATCACAACGAGATTTATGTTGTTGCAATGCGATGCGTGGCAATAGACTGATTTTCTAGTAGTGTAAAGATCTTTTGGAAATAATTCAAGGATAAGAAGAGGAGTAAAAGGGATGGACCCCACATGTCATTGGGCCACTTTAACTTGCTCCCGAAGACTCCCTCTGTTCAGTATTGAACACCAACCGAGCTCTCACAGAGCGCCACCAAGCTGCAAGCAGAGGCCACCTCCGCGCTGCTTCCATAACGCTGGCGACCAGCTCGTGGGATTGAGTAGCTTCCGGCGTGATCTTTTGCTCACAAAAACAGCAATCCCGGGCGTTATTTCCCCTCGCACAGGAACTAAACCGAGAGCGCCGAATTTAAAATTTTGCATACCACAGAGGTTAACTCCATGTTAATCAAATTCAGTTTGCGGACAATTGCTGCGAATTTTGAATTTGAATTTGTGGAGCCACTGTTGTTTGGAGGGAGGGACTTTAGTGGGACCCACAGGTCAGTGAAACAGAGGCAACGTTTGAGTTTGCTATTGTGTGAGCTCGACACCGAGGCGCCGGCACTCTCCACTGAGCTGGCTGTGTGCCTGCTGCCCTCCGAGGCGGTCCGTTCCTTTCCTTCAGCTGCCGGTAAACATTAGTGCACAAACGGTTCTTTGTTCCCCTGCTCAGCCACTCCAAAGCACAAAAATTCGCTCACAAATGGTTGAGAAACGAGGGAGAACAGGGTGCACCATCCCTCTGTTCTGGCGTGCGTGCGGGCTTTGTCCCGAGGTTGAAGAAACAACTGACAGGAGGGCCCCACTGTCAGCCAGGAGGGAATTTTGCTGTGGGAAATAAATCCAGAAATTGTTGCAACTTTGAGAGCCCCTAACTTTGGGTAGGAAACTCCAAAAATAGTGAAACAAATTTTTCCAGAATCCTTAGGAAGAATACTTTGCAGAGAAACAAAATTCTTGCTATGAAAATGTCTAGGATTTTCTGTAAAATTCTTTTAAAATAATCCATTAGTAAGTAATTCCAGGAATATTCGTTTATGAAATATTCCCATTTTTGGTCAAAAACTCTTATCCTAGTTTCTGATCTCCAGTAAAAATCCTAGGATTTTTGGAGCTGATTAAGGTGGCTTAATCAGGAGGTTATCTCAGGGTTAAATAAATTAGCTAAAAATCATAGTTAATTTCCAGAAAATAGTTCCAACTTCAAATGGACATAACATTGGGTTGAGAAGTCTAAAAATCCTCAAACCAATTTGGTGGAATTCCTCTCAGTCACTACTTTGCAGAAATGCAGAGAATTTGGTCTGAAGATCCCTGGAATTTTCTCCAAATTTCATCAAATTTAAATTTTTAGGAATTAATTCCTGGAGATCCCTGTTATGGAATTTCCTCAATTTTGGCAAGAAGATCCTTCAAAACTCTAGTGATCTCCTGTAAAAATTTGAGCTTCATTGGAGTACATTTGCTAGGAAAAACTCTGATCTAAAGTTCAGCCTTCATTTGCAATTTCCAAAATAAACAGAAACTTTTTCAGCATTTCCTATGAGCTTCAAAATTCTATCTCTCCCTGTAGGTAGCTCGAAAAAATATGAAGAAAATTTTTATAGCACCAGGGAGACCTGTTCTAATTAAATATTCCACTGTTAGCCATGTCAAAATTTCAGATTTGGGATCAAAATTCAGAGAAGCCTTGTACTTGTGGGAATTTTGGAGGCCACAAGCTTCCATGAAACTTCTCCAAATTTTGCTCAGATCATCTTTATAGAGTTAGTGTCCACTGTAAAAATCCCAAAGCCAATTAAGAAACCTTAATAGCAGTATCTAGTAATAGAAGTTTAATTCTTATAATTCATTAGCACTTATACACATATTTTGTTGCATATCATATAGTGACCGAAGTTGAGGACACTCCGGAGCCGTTGGAAGTCCTCCCACCAGACGCTAACTTTCCCTTTGACTCGTAACCAGACAATCCCCGGTTTGCATTTATTTACCTTTTGCAAAGTTTTCATTTGTATCACTTATGTTTAGGGTGAAATGCTTGCATTAGAGTTACGGTGATTGAAACCCCACTTGCATGACTTTTAAATCCTATGGAGGGTTGGGTAGTTTACAGATTGATGAGTAGAAAATGCCATGCTAATGTTCTTAGGATCTCGGTAGAAGTCGTTGGTTGGAATCTACTCACGAGATAGGAGTTTCATCACACGGGATAGAAAGAAAGAAAGAATGGCTTAAGAATAAGAAATTGAGACCCAGCAGGGGGGATAGGATGCAGTGAGCGGAGGTCTCACATGCGTAGCCCTATTGGTGTCGGTTGAGGACCGAGTTGTGTGCGGCCCTACTGGATAAGTTTGAACAGTATCGGATGCATACTGGCATATGAGAACCAGGAAACCGATGTAATTGGTTAACCTGGGTGCCGAGGCTTACCCAATCGTTTTATGTAGAGTTTCATGTTTAGGAGTGTCGGTTAAGTCTTGCTGAGCCATGGTGCTCACGGTTGCTAAGTTTTTGCAGGTGAGAATCATGATGAAGGGTCCGAGGACGAGGCGATGCCCCCGTCAGGGTACATGGCCGAGCTGGAGCCCTGCACGCCGCCGTGATCTTCATATGAGTGTTGCTAGTGTGTAGCGTTCCCGGGCTGGACGGCTGCACTTTTTGCTTAGTTAGGATGAGGGTGTGGTTATAAATAATACTTCCGCTGTCTATTAAGTAATGTAAAAGACTTCCGCTGTTTTTATGTAAAATTAAAATTTATATGTTGTTCTTAATCTTTTTTTGTTTGCTATTGGGTGCCGCATCGCACGGCACCACCCTCTGCGATCTCGGAGTGGGAGGACCACAGGGTGGCCCCCCACAAAGACTGCCTTCCACATGTTGAATTTGCTTATAACAGGGCAGTCCACTCTACAACAAACTCTTGTCCATTTGAAATTGTTTATGGGTTTAAACCGCATGCTCACATGGATC
The DNA here is from genome assembly GCA_030760725.1 of Neostapfia colusana. Classification (NCBI taxonomy): domain Eukaryota; kingdom Viridiplantae; phylum Streptophyta; class Magnoliopsida; order Poales; family Poaceae; genus Neostapfia; species Neostapfia colusana. The sequence goes on along the minus strand of JASWHV010000012.1, from coordinate 24,412,294 downwards.
TTTTGCCTTTACCATTACAGAAACAAAAACTTGGATGCCACGAAAAGATCGGATTTTATCAAGCGGTTACATGCGGAGACAAGAAAGAATATTGAGAAGAAATCAGCACAATATGCAAAGCAAGCAAACAAAGGTAAGAAGAAGGTTACATTTCAGCCAGGATATCTTGTATGGTTGCATCTACACAAGGATCGCTTTCCCCAATAGAGTAAGAGTAAGTTATCTCCTCGGGGTGATGGTCCGTTCAAGGTTTTCCAACAAATAAATGATAATGCCTACAAACTAGAACTGCCACCTGAATATTCCAATGTGAGTACCACATTCAATGTCAAAGACTTGCTTCCATTTGCTGGTAAGCCTGAGTCCAGGACGACTACTTCTCAAGAGGGGGAGGCTAATGAGGACATTCCTAGCATTCACTCATCTCCAAATGAAACTACACTTGATATAGCTGGTCCAATTACAAGGAGTAGAGCTAAACAATTAGAGAAGGAAATTCATTCTCAGGTGAACGCTAACCTTATCTTTAATAATCAGATTACATTAAATGAACCTATGCTTTTGAGTACTTATTTCAATGTTCTTAGGAATGATGGAGTGCACGAACAATCATGGGATGATGATGGATTCTGCCCGCCAAATATATGCAAGGAACCTGGACGTGCATGAGAGAGGAAAGGTCATTCAGCTACCATGAATATCAGCCATTGAAGTGCAAGCAAATAAATAAGGAGTTAGGGTCATTGAAGTGCAAGCAAGTAAATCGGGAGTTAGGGCCATTGAAGTGCAAGCAAATAAATAGGGAGTTAGGAATGCATGCAACCAGCAACTGAGTTGCTGTCCACACATGCTCCAGCATGCACGCAGAGAATACCAACCAGCCCGGCGTTCCACTAGGCTTGGTTATTAATAGAAATAGTGCTGCAACTTCCCACTACATGTTCTCAATTATTTTTCACCAAACTGAAACTCCACTAGTGCTATATACCCCTTTAATGGAGGACGTGAAAGAGGAGGAATGATTGTAATTTTCAGAAATACCAGCTCTTGGAATTCTTATTCCTGCGTGAGTCTCGAGAGGCTTGTAAACTTGTTCTTTCGATTCTTGAGGGAGTTGTAGAACGTCGAACTGCGGTTAATCCAGTTTGTGCCTTCACGTCTATACGGCGTGATTGCGTGGGCTGTTCGTCTGTACATGGAAGGGTGATTGTTTCAGTAGTTCGTTGCATGGTCAGCCTCGCGGTGCACTGTCTCTTCACCAGGTCACTCAAGGACAAGTTATCGATTTCGCGGATCCAAGGAGAAGATAGGGCCACACAACTTGCTACACCCATTACATAGGCGTGTGCGCATCATTGCCTTTGAGTCAAATCCGCATCAAGAGTCGACGTCACATGCTATTTTGATGCAATGCACATATATTCAAGAGTTACTTAAAAATGCTTTAAGATATGTTGTACAAGTTAACTACAACTAAGAGGGGAAAAACAACAGCAGGGTTTCTGTTGTTGGATCTACAACCTTAGAGAGGAAGAATGCTAAGTGAAATGGAGGTACTATTAATCACCATGTGATTAAGTCCTTATATACACACTTAGACCTAAACGTAGCTTAAGTTCCAGGGGTCCAATGAAGCTGAACATTTAACCATAGCCTCCAGGGAAGGTAATTAGGCAGTGTGCAAAAGTTGACTTCATGGAATGGCTCAATGTGATCACAACAATTCCTGATGTGGTTTTAACTAATCTGCCTTTACCTCCTAGATCTTAAGCTTCCCTATGCTGAAAAAGTGAACTTTTTGTGAAGTACAAAATGTCCTAAGTCCATAAGAATCGGTTTTACCATTTTTGGAGTTTCCTACCTGGAGATATGAATTTTACAAGTTTGGATAAAATCTCTGAAAAAGTCTCTGTTATTTTTCCTATTTTTCAGAGACATAGATGATTGAAACAGCATTTGGCCAAGAAAATGGAGTCCAATGCCTCTGAAAATTTTACTGGAGTTCAAGTATATTTGGAGGAAGGTCCTGCCAAAAATTAGGAATTTTCCATAACAGAACTCCTGGAATAAATCCTACAATATTTTCCTTAAATGAATCAATGAGCCAAATCCAGGGATTTTCATGAATATTGGGATGCACCCCTGGATTGTACTCACTGAGAGGAATCCAACGCAATTTATTTGGTAATTTTTGGACACTCCTACACAAAGTTGTGGCTGTTGGAAGTTTAAACTGATTTCTGAAAACACTGCACACGGGCCCCACCACGCGGCTGCGTCTTCTTCCTCGCGCCAGAGAGCTCGGCGGCGGTGCCCTCCGGCGAGGGTTGCCGGAATGGCCTTTCCGGCCGCCCCCAGAGCTAAATCTCGCCGCCTCCCCTATTTCTGACCTGCTGAACTCATCTAGAAGGTCGCCGGCAGCCGGCGACCACCGGAACTAGGTGTGCACTGGCGACAGCCCCATTTAGGGTTCCAGCAAGGTCGTTCTCGCTCTACACAGCACAAAAAACGGTCGGGGATTGCTCGGAGAGCACAGTGGCAGCTCGAGGATGCTGAAAATGGACCCCAAACATCATGAAAAGGCCGGCAACAGAGGGCTCCACGGTGACCCGAGGCTGTTTTCCATGGCGGCACGAAAAACAGGTAGCAACCGGTCAATTCATGATTTCTTTGCTCGGTTCTTCTTCGAGGAGGGGCGCTAGGGGGTGTAGAAGCTACTTGAAAACGAGCTCGGCCTTTGGTTGATTAGGTAATACGAATTTGGGTCTTAACCGAGCTCGGTTGGTTTGTACTAGGGTTCGGGAAAAGGTGAAATTCTCATTAACCGGTTGATCATTTGCTAAGAGGGTTTCAGCTACACGATATATGGAGGATAGTGCACCTTTCTTGTGCAGCGAGTTGGAGGAGAGGGTGGCCGTGCCGTGGTGTCCATGGTGACCCGAAGTGAAGTCCACCGGTGCACCTCGGGAGCTCGCCGCAAATTCCCAATTTGTGGTCAATAGCAGCAAGCAACGCCTGAGTGGATGCGGTAGAGTATGGTAGCACGTCGTGGTGCTTCTTTTCAGTGTTGAAAGCTCGAGCATCCAAAGCTCGACAGGGCTGAGCGATGGAAAACCGAAAGCACAGCGCCGGCGTTCTTGCGGGAAAAGAATCCGAGAGAGGGGAGCACGAGCTGGGAGAGAAGTAAATTCCTTTTGTTTCTTCACGGGTAAGGGATAAGAGCGAGGCACCAAACAGGAGAACACCCAGGAAAGCAGCTCGCCGGCCACTGCTCTGCTCAGTCGCGCGCGCTAAGCAACCGAAGGAAAACAGGGTCGGTTCACTGAGTTGAGTAGCTGACATGTGGAACCACCACGCCTCAAATATCCTCCCCTCTGTGCTTTAAGATTCCCACACATCGGTTGTCCAAATCTCCCCAAACTTGGAGGGTAGACCAAAATAATTATGAGGAACTCTAATATGAAATTGGATTTTTAAGTTGAGCAAGTTTGGTTCAGTTTCCAATTTCAAATTTGAATTTGAATGTGCTCTCCATTAATCCTTTGAATAAATGGTATATGAACTCCAAAATTATTCAAATTTGGATTATAAACTCTTTTATACATGAGGAATGCATTAGTGAATTCACTTGTGTGCATTTGGACAATCTGAACACGAATCCTTTTAAGATTCAAATTTGTGTTTAAATTTCCCTCCGCTCTACTCATAGAGGATGTGCACATAAGTGTAATTTAGGGAGTGAAGTTCTTTCCCTATGTTAACATGTGTTGAGCATGAGCTAAAGAATTTTTTTTAACTCCCTCACATGTCCATTGCATGTTTATCATTTCATGTGACACAAAATCAAGCTTTCCTTCCCTTAACTTTGCTTCATAAGTTGAGATATAACTTTACAAAAGTTACGGCTGTTACAGTGTGGTTCGTGGCGATGTCGAGGAGGTCGCTCGTGCTTCTTGGCTTAACGCAGCCAAGCTTATGTACGAGGGCCTCGCAGGTAGTCCCTGACAGGAAGGCCGCGATGACTTCTGTGTCGACGATGTCGGGGAGCTTGTTGCACTTCTTTGAGAAACACCGGATGTACTGTCGCAGGGTCTCGTCCGGCATTTACCGGCAACTAGGGCGCGCGTAGGTCCCCTGGAAGTTTCTGACAAATATTTCCCAAAGATCGTCCTAGTTTTGGATGCTGTCGCGGGGAAGGTACTCGAGCCATGCACGTGCTGGCTTGGCTAAGTAGATGGGGAGTGTGAAAGGCCAGTTTTACACGGTTGGGTTGGCACCAAAAAGGTGGAGGAAATTCAAATTTTCAAACTCTTTGGCAACCAGTCATACACATATGATATAAGTGCAAATTCAAGTCTGAGCTTACCACTTGTTTCCGAATAATTCAAATAGCCCTCATGCAAAATTCCATAATTTTGGAAGCATGTTTGCTATTTAATTTTAGGGTGACATAAAAACCAATGGAATTTAAAATTGAAATGTTGAATTCGAACCAAACTTGATCAGATGCAGAATTGAAGCCCATAATTGAATTCTACATATTTGATTTTGCTCCCCTGCAAATATCTGGGATTTTTGGACAAACTTTGGTGGCAGAATTAAAAGATCAGAAACAGTAGGAGGGAAAGAGAGAGAATGGAATGTGGGACCCCTTTGTCAGCCACTTGCCGAGCACGTCGGTTCTCGCTTTGCTCTTACGGACACCACTGCGATGAAGCCTGCGCGCCACCGTGACATCTCTGGCTTGGCGCCAAAGTCACTGTTTCCCCCGAGCGTTCGCACTTAGGGCGAGCGCCGCAGCTCTGTCGCCGTTTCTACTCGCCCGGTGAAGAAAACACACACACCTCCTCTGTTATTGCCGCTGGACCAAAACCCGCCGCTCCTATGCTCTCCACGCTCTAGACCGAGCGTTCTCCGGCTTATCAGGATTGCCGACGCTACGGGGTGCAACTGTCGAGCCTAGGAGTAGTCGTGTTGCCTCTCCGGCCTCGATCACCATCCTTTTCTCCCGAGCTGCCGCAAGAACCGAAGCTCGTCTACGCTGAAATTCGGTTCCGAGGTGAAGTCGTAGTCTAATCGCTTTAGCTTGATGCTTCTACACAACTTAGCGCATCTCCTCGACGAAGAACCATCGGAAACCATCGAGAAATGGAGCCGTAATCTGAGTTTTCCCGGCCACTGGCGTGCAACCCTTGCCGCACCGTCAAGCCACCCTTTGCAAGGGTTTCTACCAATTTTAGGATGCAAAACCGTGATCCTCATATCACCCTGGTGCTCGTGGTGCTCTCCCCAGCCGGAATACCCTTCTCCCATGCGAGAACAACGGCGCCGTGGTGGAATTTGCCAATGCCGCCGTCGGGAAGGTATTTCCGGCCACCTAGATTCGCCACCGAACTCACCAGATTGTTCCTCGTCGAGCCGTTTGGTGCACTGGGCAGCTTTCCCGGCGAGTCGCCGCCTCTGCTCCGACGAGGGAGCCGCCCGGGTGGGAGGAAGACGACGGAGGGGCGTGGCCCACCTGTCGGTGTCTCAGTTCATGCGTGTGATCCAGTTGTGGCACCGGATTGGGTGTGACTGCGCTGATGAACTCTGTGGCCCCAGGTGTTGCCGCAATATCACTGGCCCGATTTAAAACAGTGGGCCCGGTTAGGATTATTTGAAGTTTTCTATTAGCAAACAATTCCCAAAATTAGCTCATCTTCTAAATTCAATTATGCCTACTAGATTTGCTACAAAAATTCCAAATAAATTCTGTTAGACTTCTCATGTTCCAAACTTTGCAGTAGTTCAATTTTCTAAACATGAAAGTCTCAGTATTTCTGTAATTAATTCCATTGAGCTAATTGATTGGCAAACTAATTACCACGGTTCTGGTAAGGGGAAAATTTCCAATTTTATTCAGAACACTCATTAAAATATCAAGAACGTTGAACTTTATTTACTGGGTCAAATAGTCTTCTAATTTTCAGCCCTCATTGAAAATTCCCCAAAATAAACATAAACTTTTTCAGCATTTCCTATCAACTTAAAAAATCCATTTCTCCCTGTAGGTAGCTCGAAAAATTATGAAATAAATTTTGCTAGAACCAGGAAGACCTTCTCTAATCAGATTTTCCACTGTTAGCTATGTCCAAGATGCAGATTTGATATCAAAATTCAGACAATCTAACTACTTGTGGGAATTTTGGAGACCACAAGCTTCCATAAAATTTCCTCAAATTTTGCTCAGATCATCCTCATAGACTCTAGTCTCCCTGGAAAAATTCCAAAGTCAATTAAGAATCCTTAATAGCAGTAACTATTAGTAGAAGCTTGCTTCTTATAAATCATTATCACTTATACGTATATTTTGTTGCATCTCATATAGTGACCGAAGTCGAGGATGCTCTGGAGGCCTTGGAGATCCTGCCACCAGAAGCTAACTTTCCCTTTGACTCACAACCAGGCAAGCCCAGGTTTGCATTTAATTACTTTTGCAAAGTTTTGCTTTGTATCACTTATATCTAGGATAAAATGATTGTATTAGAGTTAAGGTGATTGAAACCCCACTTGCATAACCTCTAAATCCTATGGAAGGTTGGGTAGTCTACAGCTCGATGAGTAGAGAATGCTTTGCTAATGTTCTTAGGATCTCGGTAGCAGTCGAGTAGTTGGAATCTACTCGCGAGATAGGATTTTATCACACGGGATAGAAAGAAACAAAGAATGGCATAAGAAGTAGAAATTAAGACCCAGCAGGGGGGATAGGATACAGTGAGCTGAGGTCTCACGTGCATAGCCCTGTTGGTGTCGGTTGAGGAGCAAGCCGTGTGCGGCCCTGCTGGATAGTTTGAACAGTCCCGGATGCATACTAGCTATATGGGAACCAGGAAACCGATGTCATTGCTTAACCTAGGTGCCGAGGCTTACCCAACCATTTTATAGGTGTGAGTTGAGGGTAGCAAGGTGTAAATCTGCCAGCAGGCACAGACACGCTCCGTGCGGGGACCTCCTGCCCGTTACGGATAGACCGGTTCGGCATTTGGGTTTCCTTTGAAAGGTTGCTGCATACAACATAGTAGGAAGGTGTGAGGCACCACACTTCTAAAATGGGTGTATGTGACGTGTTATCCGGGTGTCTATTGATTGCAATCACCGTCCCTCGCGGTTATTTGAGTACCGCGTGTTCACTGCGCTGTGACATACTAAGAATTGAAAGAAGCCATAAGAATATGATGTATTGAATTCTTATTGTATTGCAAAAATGTATGCTGTAGTTGTAGAGCTCACTAAGATTATATTCTACTTTGGGCATAACCACATTGGGAGGAAGCGTTTCTTGTTTAATTGTGGAATTCCGATGTGCGGGCTGCTCAAGGCACATCCTATTGCTGCTAAAAACTGAAAGTAAGGATTAACCCGTAGGCGAGTCTTTATCACAATATCACTTTCCCACGTCAGGTCTATTATAGTAGTAGATACTAAGGTGGAAAAGCTAACATACTTGTTATTAATTTGTAACGATGCTCCAACGTCAGGTAAGAGGTAAGGTACGCCACCGCAGGCGGATGAATTGCGGTAAGCTCACCATACGAGGAATGGTATGGAATGGTTTACTGTGGCTTGGCACGTAGTGAATATGGGTCTCCGAACCTTCTCATGGTTTTGAGAGCATATGTTAACGCTAATCCCCATCGTGCTTTAGGCAAAAATGAGGATACCCCATCGTGTGGTAAGAAACACGATAGTGTGCAATTCTTGAATGTTCATTGTTCAAAGGGCCACATGCAGCGCTCGCCATCGGTGTGCCTCAATGGTCATGAGGCAGTAGGTGGTATCCGTTGGGTTGATAAAATTCCAAACCGTGATGACCCGTTCGCGTCTCTACTCGGGTTCCACGTCGTGTGGTGTGAAAACACGACCATGTACCATGAGACGTGGCATGACTCAAGGATGATCCGTATGAAAATGATACGGACCGTATGTTTTTACTATTATATGAACCTGCCTGGAATGTTAAACCTTTGGGTGCCCCATTATTGAGTGGTTTTCTGCAGGTACATTGACCATGTTAGAGCATGACGTTTAAAAAACGCTTGTGAGTGACGTTTCTAGTCCCACCATTTGATACGAATATGCCGGAATACTGGTTTAGGATTTTCTTTGGTGAGGGCGTAGTACCGGCATTGCATTCCAGTTTCCTCGGGCACGTTGTGTGAGGGCGCGCCGTCCCGATCACTCACGGGGACGGGGCACCTCGCCCGGGAATCGCATTGGGTGGTGCCGTGCGATGCGGCACCCAACCGCACACATAAGAAAGCATCATATTACATAAATCAAGCGGAAGATTACAAAGTGTTCATTTTACAAATACTTCTCAAAATAATCTACAGCGGAAGACTATTACAACTCACGTCTCATACTTATGCTAAGCAACAGAGAAGGTGTCCAGCCTGCGGACCCTTCTCGCTAGCAACACTATCACAATAGCAGCGGCAGGGGTTGCCATGAGTTCACCACTTGGGGAGTTCCGAGTCTCATCGGGCACCCGTACATATCAGCCTACAGTTATTACCTGCAAAACTACTTATGCAGTATCTGTGAGCACAAAGCTCAGCAAGACTGACCCGTTATCCTAGCCATGAAACTCTACATGCTAAAATAGAGGGCTGAATATAGAAGTTTGCTCAAAAGATAAACTTGAGCTAGAGGAGAGTCCTTACTTCAAATTTTAAGCAACTTTTATAGCCCTCGCGCAACTTACATCAAGACTCCACAATCAAACAAGAAATGCTTCATCTCAATGTCACTTGCCCGAGGTGAAAGTAACTTTAGTGAGCTATCCTAGACTCATACTGACCTCGCGCCATCAACGTCGAGACTCCACAATCAAACAAGAAACGCTTTGCCTCAACGCTACTAGCCCAAGGTGGAAATTAAATTTAGTGAAGTGTTGATCGTTCCTCATCTCCATTATGAGGATTACCCACGAAGCATGTTAAATGTTTCCTGGTTTATTACTACGTCACGACTCAGTGTACAAGTATGCTCACTACCGCGAGCGACGGTGATTGCAATCAAAAACACCCGGCTGACACGACACGTACGCCCGTACTCGACGTTGCATACAGCAACCGTCACTGACGTCGTACGTGGCAACCTTTCACACGACACCCAAATGTCGAACCGGTCCCACCGACTGGGATTAAGTCTCTCTATGGCAAACCCTCGTAGAGCCGACTTGTCTATCCTTTCAGCATCGGCATCAGACGGTGAGGTATGCCTCGACACCCAGGTTAACATGTTACATTGGTTTCCTGGGTCCCATATAGCCAGTATGCATCCGGTACACATCTCAAACTTGTCCAGTGGGGCCGCACATGAGAACGGGCCTTAATCGACTCAGACATAGACTAGGTTCACAGGACCACATCCTTGATCCTTCCGTCCACTACCCGGTCTCCATTCTCAACTAGGAGGATCAATTCCCAACTCTTCGGATTGATCCCCCTTAACCCCGTTTCACGAGTAGGAAACTGCCCACTCGAGTTTTGCTTCTTTTAATCCACTTTTGTTAATTTGAGATCAGCAGTTATAATCAATTTAGAACCTACTCTACATTATACTCCACGATTTTCTGGGTCATGCATTTGGAGTGTCATACCACCTAGACTTAATGCAATAAATAAAATGCTAGACGTATAAAGTGAATACAAATAAAAACTTGTAAGTTTTGATGCAAACCGGGGCTTGCCTTTGTTTTGCAGGGAACTAATATATATATATATATTTATATCTCAGTTAGTGAAGACCACTTGGCTTGATCTCTTGCCTCCCTCCTTTGATCTCTATTCCAACGACTTCAAGTTCTTCACGTAGATGCTACACGTAATGAATATGCACAATTGTTTAATTGTAAAGACTTTGCTACAAGTTCTAATAACAAGTTTCAAAACTGGAACTCTGTTTAAGAATTAAAAATGACACTGGTGCTAGTGGTTTGGGTTTGGATCTAAGCATATGATTAGTTCTAAGTGGTTTCCCCTTCTTCCATTTTTAATCACCTTGAGTGGTTAAACAGAACAGGGGTGATCCAGAGCTCCAATGGAGCTGAGAATTTTCATGTGAGTTCCTTGTCCCAAGAAAGTCCTCTGGACCAAAAATTAGCACTTTTTATTGAGTAGTTTGTTCAGAACAATTTTCTAAGCAATTAGGCAAAGAAGAATTAATTCTGAGATCACATCCATGTTCATGCCAAGATGAGTGAACTAAAATTTCAATTATAGTTCATATAGATTGAATGAATTTTCCTAGAATTTTTGGAGCTAAGATTTACCCAGAGCTGAATTTCCAAGTTCAGGAACTTCTCTGAAAATGTTTCTGTAATCAATTGAATACAGCCACTTCAACTCTTAATTTCCCAGATCAAATCAACTCCAAATGCGCTGAAACTTTTACAGGAGTTCACTAACACCCTAAAGAATATTCTGTAAAAATTTGAGGAATTTTGGAATAACCAAACTCCCTCAAAATTTCTTTTGCTGAAAAGATTTAAAGAATATTCCAGAATTAAATAATGTGTTTCATACAAGGGTTTCATATTTGGACAGTACTATTCAATATGAATCCAACCCAATTTGAATCACTAAATTTGGAGCTTCCTAGCAAAAGTTATGAGGTTCTAAAGTTTGGGGGAAATCTGAATTTGAATTCTGTTGTATTTTCCAATTTTCAGAGACATAAGAAATTAACACCCCATTTGGCCAAGCAAATGAGGTCCAATGCTTCTGAAAATTTTACTGTAGTTCAATTATTTTTGGATGAATCTCCTGCCCAAATTTGGGAATTTTCCAATGCACATAACTCCTGGAATAATTCCTATGAGATTTTCCTTATATGAATTAATGAGCCAAAACCAGGGATTTTCATAAATGGGCTGTACCCATGGATAGTATTCTATTAGAGGAATCCAAAAAAATTTATCTCACTATTTGTGGAGCTTTCTACACAGAGTTATGTATTTTCCAAGTTTGAACAACTCTCTGTTTGATTTTAAACAGAACAGTCTAACGTGGGGCCCACGGTCAGGTGCTTCTTCAACCTCTCGCCAGAGCCCGCGGGTGCACACCGGCAGAAAACGTGGAACGGCTCGTTCTCTCTCATTTCTCCACCAAATGAGCTCCGGTTTCGCCCTACATGCTCCTTGGAACATGGTGCAGCTGCCAGGCAAGGTTTCCGCGCATGAAAACGGCCGAAAACAGATCGGCACCGGTGGGGCGGCTCGGGAGCTCGGCATCAACGCGTTCTGGCACGTCCGAAGCTTCCCCCAGCGAGCTACCTTGCCCTAAAGCACCACCAGAGCTCGTGGAGCATGGAACGCACCTCAGTTCGTGCAGAAATTGGCGGGAATAGGGCGGTCACCGGAGACCCGACCCGTTTTTGCCGCCGGCGGCGAATTCTCGTCGCCCGGGGCGTGTGATGATCGATTTTCTTTGGTTCTCGGCGTGGGAGGGTGATAGGGCATCTAGTTGCTGTGGTTTGAATTGTAGGAGGGATGATCAAGTGTTTCGGGTGAATTTCAAGATTTACCAAAGGTCTGTTCTATACGTGCGCCGGTGCCAAAAATCGAATTCCGGCGAGCCGGCGTCGGGGGAGAGCAGGGGGACGACGGGAGGAGTATCTAGACTGCTTGGTGCACCTCTGTGAGCTTTGGAGCACGTCAGGGAGGCTTGGAGACGGCCAGGCGACGTGGAGGCGCCGTGGCTCTGTTTTGTCGGGAGAAACATGGCTCAGCAGCAACGGGGAACAGCCGGGGACGAGCTGAGACACGTTGAGGACGTCAGGGACTCGTCGGCGCAGCCCCTGAGCTTCTCAGCCGGGCGCCCAACTGGTGGGAACCTCTCAGCAGCAATCAACCGAGGGCTGGAGACGTGGTAGCTCCATTCTCAGTGTTTTGTGAGCGAGGAGAAGGGAAACGAGCGGGTTCTCGGGGCTGTGGCACGGGAACGTCGGCTGAGGTGATAAGCAAGGGGTACCAGCTCGCCAGCATGAAGAACACGAGCAGGATGTGGCTCGGAGCTGCTCCCGCGGTGTCATCCGGTGGAATGCCTCGGTGGAGTGAGGAAACAGAGAGGAAACTTAGTGTGTAAGTCTAAATATCACCATGACATGTGGGCCCCACTGCCCCTTCTTATCCCCTCTCATTTTTCTCACAAATATCTCCACACTTTGGCAAATGCTGGAAATCAACTGGTGAAAATTCAAATCTGAAATGTTTGTGGACATTTGGACAAGTTTCATCCAAATTCAACTGTATATTTGAATTCATTGCAATTTAAGTCCATTTGGAAAATGGATAGCAAATATCTTCATGAGACCTTGCCTACCCCCTAATTTGGACCTAAGGAATTCAAATATGAACTCTGATATTTGATTTGGCTGCTGCAAATGAGGTTTTTAATACAACAGTTTGAAAACAATTGTGTTACTCATTTGAATTTTTGAGTGGAACAATTTGTTCTCAAAATATAACTTTAGCTTCCTCACCCATATGGGAACTTCCCACCTTAGTTTTAGATCCCTCTTGGGTTCCAAGTCTTCAAATAAATATTTGAACTTGTGTGAAGAAGGATCTCATGTGTATTATCACATGTGGAAAAGTTTTTGACACGTCCCATTTTTCATACATGTGAAACCAACTTTGTGCAAACAAGAGTTTCTTTGTATGCATATTTTGGGACCTTTACAATCCTCCCCCCTTAAAAGAATCTCGTCCCGAGATTACAGGGTAAAAAATGAGAGGAAGGATGGTGGAAAATTAACTAACGTGCGACGTCAAGAGTTGGAATAATTGGTGCAAAGAAATCCTTCGCTTTCCCATGTCGCTTCACTCTTGGAGCAATCACTCCCTAAAACTTTATAGAACCACAACATATGGTCGCGTGTGGTTCGGTCCGTTATGTTGAAGATCTGAACCGGTCCCTCTTGAGGTGTGAGATCTGGTTTCAATTCCCCGGTATTCCCAGCTGAATGGTGGTTAAACACTTGAGGCACTTCCTCAGCCGAGAACTGTGGAAGATGTCGTACACACCGGTGAATATTGCTGGTAATTCCAGCCAGTGTGCAACTGACCCACATATTTCCAAAAACCTGGAACGGACTCACGAATCGGGGTGAATAGAAACTTGACAAGTGAGCCTTGTCAAAAATCTTTCTTCCTCGACCCCGGGTTACGGGGTACGACGATTTTGTCCTTAAACCACAGGACGTCGTCTCCGTCTTTCCAGGATTATTTCAGTTTCCCCACTGTCTATACATCTCTGCAATTGTGGCATGTCCTTGTCATGTTTCTGGGCTGCCATCCTTCCTTCACGAATGGTGGGGATAAAAGCTAAATTGTAGAGAGCTCTAGGGTGAACCATACGTAATGGTGGCTCGCTCTCTTCCAATGGGGTGATGGTTGGACCGTGAACGTGTGATTTGTGACTCCCACATTCGCCCACGTTATCCTTGCCAGGGTGATAATGGATCTCTATTTCGTAATCCTTTATCAACTCCAACCATCTTTGCTGCCTCATGTTCCACTCCTTCTGAGTGAATATGTACTTGAGGCTCTTGTGGCCGGTATATAGATGCACGAGGTTACCGAGTAGGTAGTGCCTCCACATTTCGAGTGCGAGTACCATGGCAGTGAGTTCTCAGTCATGAGTCGGATAGTGTTGCTCATGATTACTGAGTCGCCGTGACCCATACACGACCACCCTTTGGTCTTGCATCAGCACACATCCTAGCCCAAAGCCGGATGCATCACAATACACACGAACGGTCTTGTTGTGTTTGGCTGCGCCAAAACCGGTGCTGATGTTAGGTGTTTCACTAATGCCTTGAATGCTGCTTTACATGCTGGACTCCAAACTCATTTGGTAGCCTTCTTCAGCAGCTATGTCCTAGGCTTGGCAATCTTCTAGAAGTTCGAAATGAACCTCCGATAATATCCCGCGAGTCCGAGGAAACTCCGTACCTCGTGAGCAGTTCTCGGGGACTTCCAACGCAGCACTTGTGCGCTATCACTCGGGTCTACAGCGATGCCCTTCGCTGAGATGATATGCCGGAGACAAAGTACTCGTGATATCTAGAATTTAGCACTTGCTGACTTTCACGTATAGCTTGTGATCCCGCAGCCGTTGCAAGACTATACGCAGGTGCTTCTCGTGTTCTTCCTCCGACTTGGAATAAACCAGTAGGTCGTCGATGAAGACCACGACAAACATGTCCAGCTCCGGCATGAATACCGAGTTCTTTATGTATAAGAACTGAGCTGGAGTGTTGGTAAGGCCAAGGAATATGACAGGCACTCATAAACCCCGTACCTCGCCGAAAAACTGTCTTCAGAATAGCCTCGGCCCTTATCTCAATCTGATGGTACCCTGATCCTAATTCCATCCTGAAAAGGATCCTTGCTTTGACCAAGTGATCAAACAATAAGTCGATCTGTGGTAACGGGTACTTATTCTTGATTGATACAATATTAAGCAGACGAAATTTTAACACTAAGCCGTAGTGTTTCGTCCTTATTCCTACTACACAGCGCAGAGCAACCCCAAGATCATGAGCTTGGTCATATAACTCATTTACTCATGAGTTTACTTAGTTGCTCCTTCAACCGTTCTCTTTGCTGTGAAGAACAGACTCTTCTGTCCTAACCCAGATTTTGATCCGTTTAGAAGCATTTTCATAACTCAGGTTGAATACCAAAGTTAAATTTAACTTCAATATACTTCCAACGAGTATTCAAATGCCTCCATATCACTCCCGGATCAAAAGTTATGATTTCGCAGAGTTGACAGACTTTCTGGATAAAATTTGCCAGCATCTCATTTGTATGTGGCTGACTTTATCACAGTTGTATATGAAAATACAACAAGAATCTGAACAACCTTTGAACTAAAACAATGTTACATATCTCATAACCTTTCCAACGGTATATCGCAGGCTCCTTAGGGATTTTTCTACAGGAAGTTATGGCTTAAAAACAGAAAGGTCCAGAGAGGTTTTTCTGCTGTCCTGGTTCTGAACAGTTTGCCTTCATCTGGACTTTTCACCAACTTAATTTGTGATTTTGCTCTGGAGGTCTACAAGAAAGTTGTAGAGAACTTGAAAATATTTTCAGAACTGTATCATACACCTTAATTGGTTAAAGCTACTCAGAGTTATGCTCTGTCAAAGTCCAGCAATAATTTCTGCCAGGAACAGAGCACTCTGTTTATGAAACCTTTGATACCTAGACATTCTCTTATTTGAATCTTAGTTCAAAATAAGAGTTCAGTAACTAATATTTGTTTTAAACTTCCATTTTTAGTTGAAAGTTAGCTCGTGAATCATTTCTTCATAGGGAAGAGGTTATTAAGTATAGTACGGTGTCGATGCACCGTAAGAAACATGTCGGTACTACGTTGCCTCTCCAAAAGAAAATCCTACCCGGATTATACCGGCATATACGTGTTATCAGTGGCACTAAGACGGTCTCTCGCACACGTGTACTACACGGGATATGTACGTGATTAGTACCTGCAGAAAGACACTCAATAGTGGTGCACTCAATGGTTGTTTCATTTCAGGCAGTTCCATATTTGAAAGTAAATAGAAACGCCCGTATCATTGTCATACGGCCGTCCTTGAGTTAAGTCACGTCTCAAGGTACGTTATCGTGTTTCAACACCACACGACGGGGAACCCGAGTATATCATGAACGGGTCGTCACGGTTGGGAATGTTATCAACCCAACAGATACCACCTACTGCCCTGCAGGGCACGCCGATGGCAAGCGCTGCGTATGTCCTCCTGGGCTAATTCCAGCAGCACACACTATCGTGTTACTGACCACACGATGGGGTCTCCACTTTCTTGCCTAATGCACGCCAGGGATCAGCGTTTCATATGAACTCAGGAACATGAAGAGTTCAAGAGTTTCATATTGACGTCCCACACCAAGCTGTGAGACCTATCCCTGAACCTCATTCCTCGTCAGGGGAGCTAACCGAAATTGAACCGCTTTCGGTGGCGTTCCTTACCATTCTTACCTGAGAGTAGGTGCGTCGTTACATAATCAAAATTTCAGAATTATAACAAGTATGTTAGTGCTGCCACTTTAAGTAACTATACTACTATAGTCCTTATGTGGGCCTAATACCGTTTCCTCACCGTATCCTAAGTTTTGTCGTAATACGATCCTTATTCCGTGTGCTATTACCAATGCGGCTCTAATACCATGCTGTGAGGGCGCGCCGTCCTGATCACTCACGGGGACGGGGCACCTCGCCCGGGAATCGCATTGGGTGGTGCCGTGCGATGCGGCACCCAACAGCACACATAATAAAGCATCATATTACATAAATCAAGCGGAAGCTAACAAAGTGTTGATTTTACAAATACTTCTCAAAATAATCTACAGCGGAAGACTATTACAACTCACGTCTCATACCTATGCTAAGCAACAGAGAAGGTGTCCAGCCCGCGGACCCTTCTCGCTAGCAACACTATCACAATAGCAGTGGCAGGGGTTGCCATGAGTTCACCACTTGGGGAGTTCCGAGTCTCATCGGGCACCCGTACATATCAGCCTACAGTTATTGCCTGCAAAACAACTTATGCAGTATCTGTGAGCACAAAGCTCAGCAAGACTGACCCGTTATCCTAGCCATGAAACTCTACATGCTAAAATAGAGGGCTGAATATAGAAGTTTGCTCAAAAGATAAACTTGAGCTAGAGGAGAGTCCTTACTTCAAATTTTAAGCAACTTTTATAGCCCTCGCGCAACTTACATCAAGACTCCACAATCAAACAAGAAATGCTTCATCTCAATGTCACTTGCCCGAGGTGAAAGTAACTTTAGTGAGCTATCCTAGACTCATACTGACCTCGCGCCATCAACGTCGAGACTCCACAATCAAACAAGAAACGCTTTGCCTCAACGCTACTAGCCCAAGGTGGAAATTAAATTTAGTGAAGTGTTGATCGTTCCTCATCTCCATTATGAGGATTACCCACGAAGCATGTTAAATGTTTCCAGGTTTATTACTACGTCACGACTCAGTGTACATGTATGCTCACTACCGCGAGCGACGGTGAATGCAATAAAAAACACCCAGCTGACACGACACGTACGCCCGTACTCGACGTTGCACACAGCAACCGTCACTGACGTCGTACGTGGCAACCTTTCACACGACACCCAAATGTCGAACCGGTCCCACCGACTGGGATTAAGTCTCTCTATGGCAAACCCTCGTAGAGCCGACTTGTCTATCCTTTCAGCATCGGCATCAGACGGTGAGGTATGCCTCGACACCCAGGTTAACATGTTACATTGGTTTCCTGGGTCCCATATAGCCAGTATGCATCCGGTACACATCTCAAACTTGTCCAGTGGGGCCGCACACGAGAACGGGCCTTAATCGACTCATACATAGACTAGGTTCACAGGACCACATCCTTGATCCTTCCATCCACTACCCGGTCTCCATTCTCAACTATGAGGATCAATTCCCAACTCTTCCGATTGATCCCCCTTAACCCCGTTTCACGAGTAGGAAACTGCCCACTCGAGTTTTGCTTCTTTTAATCCACTTTTGTTAATTTGAGATCAGCAGTTATAATCAATTTAGAACCTACTCTACATTATACTCCACGATTTTCTGGGTCATGCATTTGGAGTGTCATACCACCTAGACTTAATGCAATAAATAAAATGCTAGACGTATAAAGTGAATACAAATAAAAACTTGTAAGTTTTGATGCAAACCGGGGCTTGCCTTTGTTTTGCAGGGAACTAATATATATATCTCAGTTAGTGAAGACCACTTGGCTTGATCTCTTGCCTCCCTCCTTTGATCTCTATTCCAACGACTTCAAGTTCTTCACGTAGATGCTACACATAATGAATATGCACAATTGTTTAATTGTAAATACTTTGCTACAAGTTCTAATAATAAGTTTTGAAACTGGAACTCTGTTTAAGAATTTAAAATGACACTGGTGCTAGTGGTTTGGGTTTGGATCTAAGCACATGATTAGTTCTAAGTGGTTTCCCCTTCTTCCATTTTTAATCACCTTGAGTGGTTAAACAGAACAGGGGTGATCCAGAGCTCCAATGGAGATGAGAATTTTCATGTGAGTTCCTTGTCACAAGAAAGTCCTCTGGACCAAAAATTAGCACTTTTCATTGAGTGGTTTGTTCAGAACAATTTTCTAAGCAATTAGGCAAAGAAGAATTAATTCTGAGATCACATCCATGTTCATGCCAAGATGAGTGAACTACAATTTAAATTATAGTTCATATAGGTTGCATGAATTTTCCTAGCATTTTTGGAGCTAAGATTTACCCAGAGCTGAATTTCCAATTTCAGGAACTTCTCTGAAAATGTTTCTGTATTCAATTGAATACAGCCACTTCAACTCTGAATTTCCCTGATCAAATCAACTCCAAATGAGCTGAAACTTCTACAGGAGTTCACTATCACCCTAAAGAATATTCTGGAAAAACTTGAGGATTTTTGGAATAACCATACTCCCTCAAAATTTCTTTTGCTGAAAACCTTTAAAGAATATTCCAGAATTAAATAATGAGGTTCATACAAATTGGGTTTCATATTTGGACAGTACTATAAAATATGAATCCAAACCAATTTGAATCACTAAATTTGGAGCTTCCTAGCAAAAGTTATGAGGTTCTAAAGTTTGGGGGAAATCTGAATTTGAAATCTGTTCTATTTTCCAATTTTCAGAGACATAAGAAATTAACACCCCATTTGGACAAGCAAATCAGGTCCAATGCTTCTGAAAATTTTACTGGAGTTCAATTACTTTTGTAGGAATCTCCTGCCCAAATTTGGGAATTTTCCAATGCACATAACTCCTGGAATAATTCCTATGAGATTTTATTTATATGAATTAATGAGCAAAAACCAGGGATTTTCATAAATATTGGGCTGTACCCCTGGATAGTACTCTCTTATAGGAATCCAACAAAATTTATCTCACTATTTTTGGAGCTTTCTACACAGAGTTATGCATTTTCCAAGTTTGAACAACTCTCTGTTTGATTTTAAACAGAACAGTCTAACGTGGGGCCCACGGTCAGGTGCTTCTTCAACCTCTCGCCAGAGCCCGCGGGTGCACACTGGCAGAAAACGTGGCACGGCTCGTTCTCTCTCATTTCTCCACCAAATGAGCTCCGGTTTCGCCCTACATGCTCCTTGGAACATGACGCAGCTGCCGGGCAAGGTTTCCGCGCATGAAAACGGCCGAAAACAGATCGGCACCGGTGGGGCGGCTCGGGAGCTCGGCATCAACGCGTTCTGGCGCGTCCGAAGCTTCCCCCGGCGAGCTACCTTGCCCTAAAGCATCACCAGATCTCGTGGAGCGTGGAACGCACCTCAGTTCGTGCAGAAATTTGCGGGAATAGGGCGGTCACCGGAGACCCGACCCGTTTTTGCCGCCGGCGGTGAATTCTCGTCGCCCGGGGCGTGTGATGATCGGTTTTCTTTGGTTCTCGGCATGGGAGGGCGCTAGGGCATCTAGTTGCTGTGGTTTGAATTGTAGGAGGGATGATCAAGCGTTTCGGGTGAATTTCAAGATTTACCAAAGGTCTGTTCTATACGTGCGCCGGTGCCAAAAATCGAATTCCGGCGAGCCGGCGTCGGGAGAGAGCAGGGGGACGACGGGAGGAGTATCTAGACTGCTTGGCGCACCTCTGTGAGCTTTGGAGCACGTCAGGGAGGCTTGGAGACGGCCAGGCGACGTGGAGGCGCCGTGGCTCTATTTTGTCGGGAGAAACATGGCTCAGCAGCAACGGGGAACGGCCGGGGACGAGCTGAGACACGTTGAGGACGTCAGGGACTCGTCGGTGCAGCCTCTGAGCTTCTCAGCCAGGCACCCATCTGGTGGGAACCGCTCAGCAGCGATCAACCGAGGGCTGGAGACGTGGTAGCTCCATTCTCTGCATTTTGTGAGCGAGGAGAAGGGAAACGAGCGGGTTCTCGGGGCTGTGGCACGGGAACGTCGGCTGAGGTGATAAGCAAGGGGTACCAGCTCGCCAGCATGAAGAACACGAGCAGGAGGTGGCTCGGAGCTTCTCCCTCGGTGTCATCCGGTGGAATGCCTCGGTGGAGTGAGGAAACAGAGAGGAAACTTAGAGTGTAAGTCTAAATATCACCATGACATGTGGGCCCCACTGCCCCTTCTTATCCCCTCTCATTTTTCTCACAAATATCTCAACACTTTGGCAAATGCTGGAAATCAACTGGTGAAAATTCAATTCTGAAATGTTTGTGGACATTTGGACAAGTTTCATCTAAATTCAAATGTATATTTGAATTCATTGCAATTTAAGTCCATTTGGAAAATGGATAGCAAATATCTTCCAAAATTCATGAGACCTTGCCTACCCCCTAATTTGGACCTAAGGAATTCAAATATGAACTCTGATATTTGATTTGGCTGCTGCAAATGAGGTTTTTAATACAACAGTTTGAAAACAATTGTGTTACTCATTTGAATTTTTGAGTGGAACAATTTGTTCTCAAAATCTAACTTTAGCTTCCTCACCCATATGGGAACTTCCCACCTTAGTTTTAGATCCCTCTTGGGTTCCAAGTCTCCAAATAAATATTTGAACTTGTGTGAAGAAGGCTCTCATGTGTATTATCACATGTGGAAAAGTTTTTAACATGTCCCATTTTTCATACATGTGAAACCAACTTTGTGCAAACAAGAGTTTCTTTGTATGCATATTTTGGGACCTTTACAATTTTTATTGTGTGATATCCTGACTCCCGGCTTAATAGGATTGATAGAGTACTCATACCATCAATGTATACCTTCTTTTCCGGAAGCCCAGCTGCAAAGTACTCCGGGGTTAAGCGTGCTTGGCCCGGAGGAATTTGGGGATGGGTGACCGACCGAGAAGTTTTCCCGGGTGCGCACGAGTGAGGACAAAGTGCGCAGAAAAGACGGGTGGTGGTATGTGGGGCCAATCTATGATCCTAGAGAGCTGTTACAAATGGTATCAGAGCCGACCCTCGCAGTTTTACGGTTGCGTACGGGTCAGTGAGAAGGATACGGTATCATACGGGTCAGGGACGTGGGTACGTACGCATGACGCGTGGGTCCTCTGTGTGGGACACGGTATGGTACATATGCTGCTAATCGGACGTACGGTATGCGTATGCCAGTACTGAACGTACGGACGTGGCTAAGAGGGGACGTTCCTGTCTTGGCGTTGACCGACGAGGACGTCGGTCTTCTAAGGGGAGTGGATTGTGTGATATCCTGTCTCCCGACTTAATAGGATTGATAGAGTACTCATACCATCAAGGTATACCATCTTTTCCGGAAGCCCAGCTGCAAAGTACTCCGGGGTTAAGCGTGCTTGGCCCGGAGAAATTTGGGGATCGGTGACCGACCAGGAAGTTTTCCCGGGTGCGCACGAGTGAGGACAAAGTGCGCAGAAAAGACAAGTGGTGGTATGTGGGGCCAGTCTATGATCCTAGAGAGCTGTTACACGTTGACGACCATATCCGTGCAAGAGGTGCTGTCAAATTTTTTACAGAAAAACGTCAACTTGTAAAAATTATAACTTCTACATAAGAAAGGCGATGGAGACAAATAAATGCAATCTGGATTCCTTCTTGAGTTTACTACAACTTTGTTGTTGAACTCCAGTCCAGATTTTCCCTTCAAATAGGCCAAAACTGTTAACTTCTCCAGAATGGTCAGCTGGAACAGAATCTGGACAGGGAAACCATGTTTGAATTTTTCAATTCAAAACATTTGGTTTCACATTTCGATATTCAGTGGCTGTTGTAAAAACAGTGGGTTGGATTTGAATATATTAGGCATTCAACATATCACTTCGAGCGAGGGCATGTTTGGGTCTTGTACAATAGCGAGGATATATGCATGCTAACGCACTTAACATCCTGTGGCGACCCACGATGGTCGAAATGAACTTTCAATCCAGGAAGTTCATTGCTTTGGAAATCGATTATGGTGACATGGTCCAGGGATGTATATGTTGTATAAAGTGTATACTTTCCATATGTGTGAATGTTATGCGTATCATTTGTTTCATTCTCGCACTAATATTATCTGGACTGGATGAAAGTAAACAAACATGTGCCGATCATTTGAATGGTGTGAATGCAGAATGGTTCGTACATGCTCAACGCACGAGGAGGGAGGTCCAAGTAAGGCTCATGGTGATGAGTCTCCACTCCCAGAGCAAACCACGACGCAGCAACAACCATCTCCTCCACCACCAGAACTTCCAAGATCTCTCGCAGAGGTTCTCACCGCAGTGCTCGGCTCGCGCGATGTTGGTCCAAGTTGCTGCGGATGTTGGTGCAAAAAATGTGTCCCGTCAAGGAGGACGCCAAGACAATGGGCAACGCCATTCCCAACAGAGTCCATATTCGGACTTCTTGGCGAACCATCCACCGGTCTTTACGGAGGCCGAGGAGCCTTTGGAGGTGGAAAGCTTTATCCACACACTCGAGGCAAAGTTCGGTCTACTTCGGTGTACCGAACACCAGAAGGCGCTGATTGCAGCGCAACAGCTTCAGGGAGATGCTGGTACATGGTGGGTGAACTACATCCACTACCGGCTGACCATGCCGTCACATGGGCGATGTTCTAGGAGGCGTTCCGCGTCTACCATATACCTCCCAGGGTTATGCAGAGGAGGCTTGAGGAGATCCTGGAGTTGAAACAAGGCGAGAGGAGTGCTCATGAGTACTCCCGAGCATTTAACCAGCTGGCGCAATATGCGCCAGAATATGTGGCAACGGAGGACCAGAAGCGGAACACGTCCTTTCAGGGTTTAACCCCCAAAATGAAGGTCCACCTTGCCCAAAGCAACCGTGGCACATTCAATGACCTTGTCAATGCCGCGATTGTACAAGAAGACGCTCAGCGCGAGCTCGTTTCTGATAAGAGGAAACATAGCACGGCTTCAAGCAGCAGTGGTGGGGCTCCAAAAAAGTACTGTGTGGTGTACCGCTAACCATCTGGTCAGAGATGGCAGACACCGGCGCTGTAAAAGCCCAAGAATTGACTTGCTAAAATGTTCATCACATCACCACACTACAGCTCATTTGGTGGGTAGCTCATGAACATTTGTAAAGAGCAAGTAAACACAATCAAAAGGGTGATTAGAGGAGAAACCCATAACTCCAAAAAGTAGGAGCTCACACACATAAACATGAGAGGATGAGTTCACTATTTGGTCCTAAATACTTTTAGGAATGTTCATGCCAAGTTTCATGCAGATCCAAACTCTTTTGAGCCACTTTTGTAGACATTTGTAAAAAGGGCTATTTGAATGCAAATTCAAATTTCAGCTAGTTTTCATCACTTGAATTCAAAGTTGACTTCATATTCAAACTCAGCACATTTTTCTGAGTTATAACACCAATTTTCATCCCCATTGGAGTTCGTCTTGTTGGGAGCTAAATTTGCAATGATTCAAAACTGAATTTGAATTTCAAATTCACATGTGAAGCGAATTTGGCCAAACCAATTTCAAACTGATGAATTCAAATTCATCCCCTGAATTGGTGGCTAAGTCTTCCATTCAAGTTTGAGTAGCTGAGATATTTGCACCAACAAAGGAGAGGATTAGGGGGAAGCATGGGCCCACCTGTCAGTCAAATGCACTGATCAAAGCACTCACACGGGCTCTGTTTCTACAAGACACTTCACCGGGCGCCACCGAGCAGCTGCCAAACAGCCACCACGACGAGCTCGTGTCGTGCTGGAGGCTAGCGCCGGGTCCTTTCTTGCCCACGAAGCCACCTCTCGCAGCACACACGGAGACTCTGCCGGCTACTGCACACACTCGACCGAAAGTATTGCCGTTTTGGCCACCCTCTCGGTTCCCCGGTGCGCCGCCATTCTAAGCATGCTCGCGGCCAACGATCAACAGCAACTAGAGGCGCCAGAGGCTGCTTAAACTCACGGTGGAAACCCTACCCCCTTTCGTGCCCTGTTGGGGGAGAATTTCCCCGTTTATTTCTCAGTGTTGAAAGAACTGAGTCGCTCAAAACTCCAAAATTCGTATTGGTTAGTCCACCACAGAGGATTCTGAGCTACACAGACGTTCTGCACCTGTCCACGGCCACCTAGGATCAACAACCGGCGACAACCATAGACTAGGGTTGCTGTTCTTCAAATTTTTACGATCGCCGCTGTTTTAGCTCTAGGTCGACGGTGAGGTCCTAGTTGCAGCTGTTTTCACGAGGATCAGTGCTCATATTCATGATCAGCAAGTCTCAGCGGAGCTCTCCGAGCAAACCGCATCAAAAAAGGTCTAGAGAACACCGAGTTCGACATCGCCGATGAGCTCCCGACCGCTGTCACCGTCGCGAGCACTGTTCCGGCCAAAATGTAGAAGTCCCAAAAACTTGTAAATGCAAAACTTGAGTTGTGAATAAAGTTGAGTTCAATTTCAATAATTGGGCCTTGCAAAAACTTTTATAAACATGTGAATGTGGTCCTGTGCAAAAGGAATTTAAATCAGTCTTTGAACTAAATTGTTCACTTCAAATCTAAGGTGGCCATTTCAAAAAGAGAGTTCCAAACTGTTGGTTCAAAACTTTTATTTGCAGTGGCCAACTCAAAAATCATATGGCATATTCAAATTCTTCAGGTCCAAATTATGAGGAAGATAAATTTTGGGAAAGTTTGGAGTTGCTTTGATATGAATATCGAAGGGGCTTATGGATTTCCTTGAAATTTGAATTCAAATTTGAAACTGAGGTAAAACTTGTCAATTTGTCAAATGGCTTTTGAATTTGAGTTCCTCATGTTTGAAGTTTCCACTGTGCCAAATTTGAGAGATTTTGGAGAGGTTAAGGGGGAAAAGAGCAGTGGGCCCACATGTCATAAAGAGTAGACTTACACAAGAAGCAAAACAGAGGCTCTGTTTCCCACTCGCTCAGCCGGCTGCCTCACGCGCGCCACCGAGGGCTGCTGCCGAGCCACCTCCTCACTGAATTGAGCAGCGCTGGAGAGCTGCTCATGGGTCTTCGGCACCTCGGCGTGATCTTTTCTTCTCCAGACCGAGCTGCTCGCAACTGATCACCGCTGAGCTCACCGCCGCCTCGGTTACAACCGGGAAAGCGTGCACCCAAGAGCACAGCACCCCTCCGAACTGCAAAAATGGCAAGGTTGATCGTCCTTCACCTCCTTTGCATGACAAAACCGCAACTCCCGACGTTCTCCACACTAGAACAGTTTTCCCGGGCGGCGACCTAAAACAACCGAGAACTGAGCTCACATGGACAACCACACACGAGGGGATTCACGCTCAACCGAAGGCACTCATGGATGCACCGACTACCCGCGCTGCTCCTCGCCGAGTTTCAGCTCAAGCCGAGGATCGTCGAGCTCCAATTCGGAGTTTTTCTTCCGGCGCGTGCTAATCCGACTTCCGGTACGAAATTGTTGAATTCAACCTACATTCTCGTTTTTCAGTCCCTAAATCTGGCACACGAGAATTAGACTAGCTAGGCATCTTTTCCCCTACACAACCCTAGCTTGAGAACACATGAAGACGACGAATTTCAAGGTTTCCCGAGAGCGAATGTCGCCGCACCTAGGTGGCGCACGGTGACAACCTAGGTAGAGGCGTTCCCGAGCTTTGGGGCATTCATGCCGCTCCTCTCTAGGATCGATGGATTCTCTAGGGCCAAGTATCACCGCAGTTGGAAGGGTAGAGAGGTAGAACCGCGGCGCGGAAGCTTCACCGAAGCCTTTGCACGCCGCCGACCTAGTTCCGAGCGTCGATAGCTTGTGCCGACCCCATAGATGAGTTTCCCGTCCCTGAAAACCCCCGGGCGGCGAGTATCAGGCCGTGAGGTGGCCGGGAAGTAGAGTCCGGCGAGGTCACTGCCGCTGCCGGCGAGGGGGGCGGAGCGCGCCAGAAAAAGGGGGCGGGAGGAAGAAGAAGCTTCCGGCCCCACCGGTCAGTGGCTGTTGCGGTAGACTGGGATTTGCTGTGGCCATTTGATCTTTTGTGGCTACAGCCTAATTAGCTTTGGATCTCGGTGTGGCTGCATCAAGGGACTGACACGCCACCCGGGACCCACGGTCAGAGTTTAAACATTTCCCAGTTTATTTGAATTCCCAAATTCAATTCAAGCTTTAGAACCTCCTAACTTTTGCTAGGAAGCTCCAAATTTATTGATTCGAATTGATTTGGATTCAGATTTAAAAACTCTATCCAAATATACCACCCGATTTGTATGAAAATAATTATTTAATTCTGGAAAATTCTTTAAAGCTTTTGAGCTAAAGAATTTTAGAGGGAGTTTGGTTCATCCAAAATTCCTCTAATTCTCCAGAGTATTCTTTAGGATGTTAGTTAACTCCTGTAAAAGTTTCATTTTATTTGGAGTTGATTTAGTTAGGATAATTCTGATTTCAAGTTTCTGTGTTCAAATGAATACAGAAACAATTTCAGAGCATTTCCAGAACTTGGAAATTCAGTTCTGGGCAGTTCTTAGATCCAAAAATCCTAGGAAAATTCATGCATGCTCCCTGAGCTATGTATGAAATTGTGGTTCACTTGAATTTGCATGAAAGTGCAAATTTATTCAGAATTAATTCCTTTTTTCCTAAATGCTTAGGGAATTGTTCTGAGTGATCTAGTCATTGAAAAATTCTAAATTTCGGTCCAGATGACTTTATTGTGACAAGGAACTCACATCAAAATTAGGTGATCAACACCCAAGTGATGAAAAACACTTATCACTTGATCATAGTACTTAAACCCAAACCCAAACCACTAGCACCAGTGTCATTTTAAATTCTTAAACAGAGTTCCAGTTTTAAACTTGTCTTTAGAACTTTTTAGCAAAAGCTTTACAAATAAACATATATGCATATTCATAACGTGTAGTGATTAAACGTGGAAAAGTGGAGGAGAAGTGAAGCTTGGATCAAGGAGCAAAAATGGCAGTGATTAAGCTTCTAGTCATCAGCAACTAACTTCATAATTATCTGACTTTAGTCACCTGCAAAACCAAGGAAAGCTCCGGTTTGCATTTAAGTTATTTATAAAGTTTTACTTTGTTCACAATTATGGTTTAGAGTTTGTATGTGCATTAGGTCAAGGATGCTTTATACTCCAAATGCATGACCAAATGAACCCTAGAGTCAAGGGTAGAATATAGTTTCTCGCTGTAGAAGGTTGCCGTGCTAAATAGGTTAGGACATCCGGTAGAAGTCGAGTAGTTGGAATCTACTCGTGAGCTATAGTCGGGATTACATGGTTGTAGTCGAGAAAGGCAAATTAAAGTTTATATTTATAAAGATGAGACCGGGCAGGAAGGTTAGGCAGCGACAAGATGAGGTCTTGGTCGAGTAGCTCTGCCTGTGTCGGTTAAGGACCGAAGCGTGTGCAGCCCCGCTGAGCAAGTATTGAGTTGTGTACCGGATGCTTACTGCTATATGGGACCCAGGAAACTGATGTACCAGGTTAACTGGATTGTAGAGGCATACCACATCGTCTCATTATACCTATGAGCCCGTGACGGCGCGACCAGTTCTACAGTCGAGTGTCCTGCGAAACGTTGCCACATACGACGTAATAAATGATGCCAGATTTGGGTCTTCAGAGGCGGGCATATGTGTCGAGTTATCCGGACAGTGTTTGTTTCGAATCGCCGTCCCTCGCGGTTATTGAGTACCGCTTGCTCACTGTGTTGTGACGTAGTAATCAAGTTGTGTGAGAACAGTTTGCAAAGTTTTAATTGCTGCTATGATTATTGGAATTGCATGAAAACCATGTTTGAAGTAGAGATAGAGAAAACTAAAGTTAATTTCCACCTTGGGACAAGTAACATTGGAATGAAGCGTTCCTTGTTTTATTGTGGAGTTCCAATGTTGCTGGGCATAAGGTCACTACTGTGATGGCTAAATCTGAAAGTTAAAGATGAACTCGTAGGCGAGTCTTTCTACAAATTACATGTTTAGGTTTTAAGTTACTTTCATGTAGAGTTGCATGCTTTAGGAGAGACGGTTAAGTCTTGCTGAGCCTTTGTGCTCACTCTTGCTATATGAGTGGTTTTGCAGGTTAACATCGACGCTTATAAAGAGGGTTGTCCGGTGAGACTTGGGGACTTACGAGTCATGTATCACATGGAGAACCCAGCCGCTGCCAAGTCTTCGTGTTGCTAGCGAGAGGAGTCCGCGGGCTGAACCTCTTCTCACGTGCTCATTAGTTATTCGATGTGAGTTGTTTATGCTCTTCCACTGTAGCTAATTAATGTAAATTATTTACAAAGAACATTTGTAAGCTTCCACTTTTGATTTATGTAATACAGTTTTCCTTATAGCTGTTGGGTGTCGCATAACACGGCACCACCCAATGTGATTCCTGGGCGAGTGGCTCGGCCCCGTGACACGGGCCGGGGTCCCCCACAGTGTGGTATCAGAGCTGTATTGGTAATAGCACACGGAATAAGGATTGTATTACGACAAAAACTTAGGTTACGGTGAGGAAACGGTATTAGGCCCACATAAGGACTATAATAGTATAGTTACTTAAAGTGGCATGACTAACATACTTGTTATAATTCTAAATTTGGATTATGTAACGACGCACCTACGCTCAGGTAAGCATGGTAAGGAACGCCACCGAAAGCGGTTCAATTTTGGTTAGCTCCCTTGACGAGGAAAGTGGTTCAGGGATAGGTCTCACAGCTTGGTGTTGTACGTTAATATGAAACTCTTGGACTATTCATGTTCCTGAGTTTATATGAAACGCTGGTCCCTGGTGTGCATTAGGCAAGAAACTGGAGAACCCATCGTGTGATCAGTAACGCGATAGTGTGTTCTTATAGAAATAGCCTAGGAGGACATACGCAGCGCTTGCCATCGGAGTGCCCTGCAGGGCAGTAGGTGGTATCTGTTGGGGTGATAAAATTCCCAACCATGACGACCCGTTCACGCTCTACTCGTGTTCCCCATCGTGTGGTGTGAAAACACGATCACGTACATTGAGACGTGGCTTAACTCAAGGACGGCCGTATGGCAATGATACGGGCGTATGTTTTTACTTTCAAATATGGACCTGCCTGAAAAGAAAACAACCCTCAAGTGCATCACTATTGAGTGTTCTTCTGCAGGTACTAACCATGTATGTATCCCGTGTAGTACACGTGTGCGAGAGACCGTCTTAGTACCACTGATAAAACGGATATGCCGGTATAATCCGGTTTAGTATTTTCTTTGGTGAGGCTACGCAGGACCGACATGTTTCTTACGGTGTATCGACACCGTACTACATTTAATAATCTCTTCCCTATGAAGAAATGATTCATGAACTAACTTTCAACTAAAAATGGAAGTTTGAAACAATTATTAGTTACTGAACTATTATTTTGAGCTAAGATTCAAATGAGAGAATGACTAGACTTCAAAGATTTCAAAAACAGAGTGCTCTGTTTCTGGCAGGAATTCTTGCTGGACTTTAACAGAGCATAACTCTGAGTAGATTTAACCAATTAAGGTGTATGATACAGTTCTGGAAATATTTTCAAGTGCTCTACAACTTCTTTGTAGACCCCCAGAGCAAAATCACACGTTAAGTTGGTGAAAAGTCCAGTTGAAGGCAAACTGTTCAGAACCAGGACAGCAGCAAAACCTCTCTGGACCTTTCTGTTTTTAAGCCATAACTTCCTGTAGAAAAATCCTTAAGGAGCCTTTGAGTACTCGTTGGAAAGATACTGAAGTTTACTAAAACTTTTGTGTTGGACTCAAGTCAAGAATCTGTAGTTAACTTGAGTAAATTTTGGAGTTTGTGTGAACTGGTCAGAGTAGTCAAGCTGATTAGTTTATCGTACTTAAGATTTGTCTAAACATGAATGTAGTTATGCTTTCATAAAGTTCATGACTTGTTCATGTTTTGCTTATCTTTACTTACTACTGAGATAGAATTTTGATTGACTCAAAATTTTGTTTCATGCAGTATGGTACGCGCACATTCTCAAATGGAGATTGGAGGTTCAAGTCGAGGTGGGAATGACTCGACTTCCTCACAAGAGTCATCGCCAACCGGATTGGCAGAAATTATGGCAAAGATGAATGAAACTCTCCAAACTCTAGTTCAGCAAGGAATAAATAGAGAAGCTCAACATCACATGCCAACCCCGAGCACTTATCTGGATTTCTTGGCGACACAACCGCCGGTATTCTCCGAAGCGGCTGACCATTGTGAAGCAAATCACTGGTTACGTGTCATTGAGTCCAAGTTTGGGTTGATTCAATGTGATGACTTCTCAAAGACTCTATATGACGCTCAGCAGCTTCATGGCTTTGCTGAAGGCTGGTGGGCAGAATACCTTGCTGTCTAACCAGAAGGGCATCATGTCACATGGACGGAGTTCCAGAATGCATTTCGTGCTCGTTTCGTTCCTGCGGGCTCAATGCCAACAAGTCTTGATGAATTCTGGAATCTAAAACAAGGACAAATGAGTGTTATTGAGTATGCGAAGGAATTCAATCGCTTAGCTCAATATGTAACAGATTATGTGAAATCACCAGCCATGAAGGGTTATCATTTTTATCGAGGGCTAACTGCTAGGCTGCGATGTGAGTTGGCTCAAGTTAGCCAAGAGAATTTTGATGAGTTTGTTAGCTGTGCTATCATTCAGGAATACTATTCCAATCTCTACCTTAAAGAAAAGAGGGAGAGGGACTCATCACAGGATGAATGCAATTATCCGCCTCAGAAGTATCAGTTGGTAATCCGTTCGCCTTCCGGTCGAGAGGTTCCACAAAAGCTGCAGTCATTCTGGGAGTATGACGACTCTTATACTCCACAGAGGTTTTATTTACCTCCACCGCAGCAGCAACTTATTTCTCATGCACCTCAGTATTAACAAGGTGCATCAGAATGTTATTTCCCTCAAGATGTTGAAGATGATCACGGTGATTTCTCAGCTGAACCGAGTGGTATCCCACTTCAAATTGACAATGAACTCAACGTCAATGAAGCAAATGAACCGAGCAGCAACATTATGTCTGCGGGTCCAGTTCCAAAGAGTGATCTTGGACAGCAAAGAAAAGCCATGTCTAAAGTGGGAACTGTTAATTATGTGTCAGTCGATGATCTGCCCAAAGGAGGTCCAGTTCTTGCGGGCAGGCTCACATTAAATGACAAGCCGGTTGTCATTCTATTCGACTCTGGTGCAACACATAACTACATTAGCAAGGCGACGGTGATCCGGGATTAGATATCCACAATTATCACAAAAGGTTCTTACCTTATTCATTCGCCGGGTGGAGACATATCGACTAATGAAGTCGTTTCTCGAGCACCACTTTGTTTGGGTGGAAACATTTATCCTACCACCCTCATTATTCTTGAAGATCAAGGAATCGATGCCATATTGGGAATATCATGGTTAACCTTCTATAGGGCTGTTCTGGACATCGAGAACAGGAGTGTTCATTTGGACTTTCCACTTCACGGGCGTCGTACATTGTATCTTGGCAAAGCGGTTTCCAACGACCCGGAAGTATGTAATGCCGAAGCTTGCAAGTTAGAAGACATTCTGGTAGTCCGTGAATATCCGGACGTGTTTCTCAAAGATCTTCCAGGCTTAGCACCTGAGCGCGAGGTGGAATTCAAAATAGAGTTGATACCGGGAACCACGCCGATCTCTCGGAGACCATACAAAATGGCTCCGAATGAATTAGCTGAGCTGAAGGAGCAACTGAAAGATCTGATGGACAAGGGGTTTATTCGTACAAGTTCATCACCATGGGGTTGCTCGGCTTTATTTGTGAAGAAGTATGAGACGCTGAGGCTGTGCGTCAATTATCGTCCATTAAATGCTGTGACGATAAAGAACAAGTATCCACTACCAAGAATTGATATTCTCTTCAATCAGCTAGTGGGTGCTAAAGTCTTCTCCATGATGGACTTAAGGTCGGGATATCATCAAATCAAGTTTCGAGCAGAGGATATCCCGAAAACAGCATTCTCGACAAGATATGGACTCTATGAGTATCTTGTCATGTCATTTGGGTTGACCAATGCTCCGGCTCATTTTATGTATCTTATGAACTCGGTGTTCATGCCGGAGCTGGATCAGTTCGTCGTGGTATTCATCGACGACATCTTTGTCTATTCCAAATCAGAAGAGGAACACGCTAAACATTTGCATATTCTGCTCCAACGCTTGAGACATCACAAGCTCTATGCAAAGTTTAGTAAATGTGAATTTTGGATCAACCAAGTGCCGTTTCTTGGACATTATTTCAGCGGAAGGCATCACTGTTGATCCAACCAAGGTTGAACAAGTGCTGAAATGGAAGTCTCCAACATCAGTCCATGAAGTTCGTAGCTTCTTAGGTTTGGCGGGATATTACCGGTCAGTGGCTGTTGCGGTAGACTGGGATTTTCTGTGGCCATTTGATCTTTTGTGGCTACAACCTAATTAGCTGTGGACCTCGGTGTGGCTGCATCAAGGGACTGACACGTCAACCGGGACCCACGGTCAGAGTTTAAACATTTCCCGGTTTAATTGAATTCCCAAATTCAATTCAAACTTTAGAACCTCCTAACTTTTGCTAGGAAGCTCCAAATTTAGTGATTCAAATTGGGTGTGATTCAGCTTTAAAAACTCTATCCAAATATACCACCCAATTTGTATGAAAATCATTATTTAGTTCAGGAAAATTCTTTAAAGCTTTTCAGCAAAAGAATTTTAGAGGGAGTTTGGTTCATCCAAAATTCCTCAATTTTTGCCAGAGCATTCTTTAGGATGTTAGTTAACTCCTGTAAACGTTTCATCTCATTTTTTGTTGATTTAGTTAGGATACTTCTGATTTCAAGTTTCTGTGTTCAAATGAATACAGAAACAATTTCAGAGCATTTCCAAAACTTGGAAATTCAGTTCTGGGCAGTTCTTACCTCCAAAACTCCTAGGAAAATTCATGCATGCTCCCTGAGCTATGTTTGAAATTGTGGTTCACTTGAATTTGCATGAAAGTGCAAATTTATTCAGAATTAATTCCTTTTTGCCTAAACGCTTAGGGAATTGTTCTGTGTGATCTAGTCACTGAAAAATTCTAAATTTTGGTCCAGATGACTTTCTTGTTACAAGGAACGCACATGAAAATTTTCAGCTCCATTGGAGCTCTGGATCAGTACTGTTCTATTCAACCTTATTAGGTGATCAACACCCATGTGATGAAAAACACTTATCACTTGATCATAGTACTTAAACCCAAACCCAAACCACTAGCACACCAGTGTCATTTTAAATTCTTAAACAGACTTCCAGTTTTAAACTTGTCTTTAGAACTTGTTAGCAAAAGTTTTACAAATAAACATATATGCATATTCATAACGTGTAGTGATTAAACGTGGAAAAGTGGAGGAGAAGTGAAGCTTGGATCAAGGAGCAAGAAGGGCAGTGATTAAGCTTCAAGTCATCAGCAACTAACTTCATAATTATCTGACTTTAGTCACCTGCAAAACCAAGGCAACCTCCGGTTTACATTTAAGTTATTTATAAAGTTTTACTTTGGTGACAATTGTGGTTTAGAGTTTGTATGTGTATTAGGTCAAGGATGCTTTATACTCCAAATGCATGACCAAATGAACCCTAGAGTCAAGGGTAGAATATAGTTTCCCGCTGTAGAAGGTTGCCGTGCTAAATAGGTTAGGACATCCGGTAGAAGTCGAGTAGATGGAATCTACTCGCGAGCTATAGTCGGGATTACATGGTTGTAGTCGAGAAAGGAAAACTAAAGTTTATATTTATAAAGATGAGACCGGGCAGGAGGGTTAGGCAGCGACAAGATGAGGTCTTGGTCGAGTAGCTCTTCCTGTGTCGGTTAAGGATCGAAGCGTGTGCAGCCCCGCTGAGCAAGTATTGAGTTGTGTACCGGATGCTTACTGCTATATGGGACCCAGGAAACCGATGTATCAGGTTAACTGGATTGTAGAGGCATACCACATCGTCTCGTTAGACCTATGAGCCTGAGACGGCGTGACCGGTTCTACAGTCGAGTGTCCCGTGAAAGGTTGCCACATACGACGTAATGAATGACGCCAGATTTGGGTCTTCATAGGCAGGCGTATGTGTCGAGTTATCCGGACAGTGTTTGATTCGAATCACCGTCCCTCACGGTTATTGAGTGCCGCTTGCTCACTGTGTTGTGACATAGTAATCAAGTTGTGTGAGAACAGTTTGCAAAGTTTTAATTGCTGCTATGATTATTGGAATTGCATGAAAACCTTGTTTGAAGTAGAGGTAGAGCAAACTAAAGTTAATTTACACCCTGGGACAAGTAACATTGGAATGAAGCGTTTCTTGTTTGATTGTGGAGTTCCAATGTTGCTGGGTGCAAGGTCACTACTGTGATGGATAAAATATGAAAGTTAAGGATGAACTCGTAGGCGAGTCTTTCTGCAAACTACATGTTTAGGTCTTAAGTTACTTTCATGTAGAGTTGCATGCTTTAGGAGAGACGGTTAAGTATTGCTGAGCCTTTGTGCTCACTCTTGCTATATGAGTGGTTTTGCAGGTTAACATCGACGCTTATAAAGAGGGTTGTCCGGTGGACTCGGGGACTTACGAGTCATGTATCACATGGAGAACCCAGCCGCTGCCAGGTCTTCGTGTTGCTAGCGAGAGGAATCTGCGGGCTGGACCTCTTCTCAAGTGCTCATTAGTTATTCGACGTGAGTTTTTTGTAGTCTTCCGCTGTAGCTAATTTATGTAAATTATTTACAAAGAACATTTGTAAGCTTCCGCTTTTGATTTATGTAATACAGTTTTCCTTATATGTGTGCTGTTGGGTGCCGCATAACACGGCACCACCCAATGCGATTCCCGGGCGAGTGGCTCGGCTCCGTGACACGAGCCGGGGTCCCCCACATCGCCGAGCTCCGGTGAGTGCACCAACGTGTTCTTCGGGCGAAGATGTTCACAGGCGGCGAGTTTCGTTGAAGGTCGGGCAGTAGAACGACCGGCGGCGAGCTCTACGGCGAGGAGGGCGGCGGTGGGCCGCGGGAACACGAGGAAGACGAAGGCTCGCGGCCCCACATGTCGGCCTCTGTTTAAACAGCAC
Organism: Neostapfia colusana; assembly: GCA_030760725.1. Classification (NCBI taxonomy): domain Eukaryota; kingdom Viridiplantae; phylum Streptophyta; class Magnoliopsida; order Poales; family Poaceae; genus Neostapfia; species Neostapfia colusana. The sequence continues at coordinate 24,377,166 of JASWHV010000012.1, read as the reverse complement.
CGGATCTGCTGTGGCACCGGGATTTCGTGTGACTATGTGGGAGATTCAGCGGACCACGTGTGGTTTGCTGTAGAGCTGACACGTAGCCCTGGGACCCACCAGCCGGTTTAAACATTTCTTTGAATTTCAGAATTTGGTTCAAACTTCAACTATCTATAACTTTGCTAGGAAGCTCCAAATTTAGTGAACCAAAATTTTTTGGATTAAGCTCTTCGAGTACTATCCAGCAAAAAAAGTTTCAGCTCATGAAACTTATTATTTTTTCCAGAATTGATTCCCTAAAATTTAAACTGTTGGGAATTTTATATGGAGAATTCTTTTATGGAAAATTTTGAAATTTTGCTGGGATGTTTCATTTGAAAATCCTTGAGTCACAGGAAAAATTTCAGATCCATCCAAGTTCATTTAGTCCTCCTAATGGTGTGATTAAGTGAACTGCCCTGAGAAAATGGAAAAATGTACAGAAACATTTTTCAGATTTTCTCAAATCTTGTTTAGGGCATAACTTCCTCTAGGATTCTTCAAATGACATGAAACCAATTCCATTAGAACCATCTCAAACTCTAGTTTCCAGAATGTAATGGTTTGAGCCATGAAAATCCCTGGAAATCCTTAGAAGCTCTAGTAATGACCAAAGAGACTTTTATTTGTGCAGAGCTCAAATGAACTTTGTTTCAAATGAAACTTGGTCAAGTCTCTGGTTAGAACCCTACCAAGCTACCATAAAAATTTCATAGCCAAAGGGGAGGGCTAGCTATAGTTATGGTATTTACATATTCAGTTCCAAACATTGCATTTAAATTGACATATCGTTAATTTGCTTACGTGTAGTCGCTGAAGGCAAGGGGACCCCGGAAGTGTTGGACTTCCTACTTCCGGACGAGACCCTAACCACTGACCAGCAGCAACAAGGCAATCCTCGGTTTGCATTTAATAAGTTTTATAAAGTTTTGCTTTATATACACGTAGCTTGAGGTATGTTTGTGCATTAGGTGTAGGATGGATGAAACCCTAAGTGCATAGCCAGATTATTTCCACAAGAGTGAGGGTAGTGTATAAGTACTTGAGTAGTATATGCTCTGCTTAATGTGTATAGACTTCGGTACAAGTCGAGTAGTTGGAATCTACTCGCGAGTATAGGCTTCGGGACACACGGGATTGGTTCGAGTGATGTGAGATCACTTTAGTAAGAAAATGAGACTAGGCAGTGGCTAGGGCACAGCAATAGGAAGTCTTGTGGCCACAGCCCTGTCCGTGTCGATTGAGGACCGATCCGTGTGCAGCCCTGCTGAACAAGTTTTGAACGTACCGAAGGCATATCGGGTATATGAGCCCCGATAAACCGATGTAACCTAAACCTCCAGGCGTTGAGGCATAGCACACCGATTTATAGGTGTAGGTTGAGGGCAGCTAGGTGGAAATCTGCTAACGGGCATAGAGATATGCTCCGTGTAGGGAACCTCCTGCTTGTTTCGGTGCGACCGGTTCGACGTTTGGGCTGTTGGGTGAAAGGTTGTCCCGTACGACACGGGGTGAGCGTGCTGTGTGCAGCTCCGCGTGTGGGCATACGTGACGTGCTATTTGAGTATCCCTGCAGGTGTATATCGAGTCGGTTCACCGTCCCTCGTGGTTATGAGTACCGCTTGTTCACTGCATCGTGACGTAGATAAATTATGGAATATTGTGATTAAATTCTGCTGATATTTATAAATTGTATTGCTACATGTGCGCCACCAAATATCACTTACTAAATTTCAGATTCACGAACTGATAACTTGTGGCTAAAAGATGAATTAAGGATGAACTTGTAGGCGTGTCCTTTGCTGCAATGTGCCATCCCATGCTGGTTATGAACTGCATGTAGAGTTTCATGTATAGGTGAGTCGGTTAAGACTTGCTGAGCCATCGTGCTCACGGTTGCTGCTATGAGAGTTTTGCAGGTGATGACTACCCCACGGACTCGGGGTACGAGTCCACCGGCGAGGGCTACCCTCCGTCAGGGACCACGGCTGAGTGGGAGCCGTACACGCCGCGCTGAGGTGAGAAGTGGAGCTAGTGTTAGTTGTCCATAGGGATGGACAACTGACTTTTGCTAGTTAGTTGGGTGTGAGTTATGAAATTTAGCTTCCGCAGTTGTAGACTCTGTATTTAGATGTAAACTGAAGGCTTGTACTACTTTGTACATATTCAGTTTGTTTTTCTATGTAATACACTGTTTGCCTTATGATGTGTGCCGTCGGGTGTCGCATCGAGCGGCACCACCCTCTGAGATCCTGGGCGTGCGGATATTGGTCTGTCACAGGATGGCATCAGAGCTGCTTAGAGGATAGCACACTAAATAAGGACAGTATTACAGGAAAATTTAGGATTACGGTGAGGAATCGCTAGTATGCTCAAATAAGGACTATATTAGCATAGTTACTTAAAGTGGCATGAATAACATATGAGTTATAATTTTGAGTTTTGATTATGTAACGACACACCTACGCTCAGGTAAAAATGGTAAGGAACGCCACCAAAAGCGGTTCAATTTTGGTTGGCTCCCCTGACGAGGAATGTGGTTCAGGGACAGGTCTCACAGCTTGTTGTGAGACGTTAATATGAAACTCTTGGACTCTTCATGTTCCTGAGTTCATATGAGACGCTGGTCCCTAGAGTGCATTAGGCAAGAAAGTGGAGACCCCATCGTGTGGTCGGTAACACGATAGTGTGTTCTTCTGGAAATAGCCTAGGAGGACATACGCAGCGCTTGCCATCGGCGTTCCCTGCATGGCAGTAGGTGGTATCTGTTGGGGTGATAAAATTCCCAACCGTGACGACCCGTTTGCGCCCTACTCGGGTTCCCTGTCGTGTGGAGTGAAAACACAATCACATACCTTGAGACGTGGCTTAACTCAAGGACAGCCGTATGACAATGATACGGGGTATGTATTTACTTTCAAATATGGACCTGCCTGAAATGACAACAACCTTTGAGTGCATCACTATTGATGTTCTTATGCAGGTACTAACCACGTATGTGTCCCGTGTAGTGCACGTGTGCCAGAGACTGTTTAGTGCCACAATTGAGACGTATATGCCGGTATAATCCGGTTAAGATTTTCCTTTTTGTGAGGAACGTAGTACCGACATGTAATAAGAATTTGCATGAAATATAATGGTAACAAGTCCTAAAACAACCAAGTTTCAATATTTAGGACCCTAGTTGTGTAGAAAAATTCAACAAGTGATTAGTTTAGCTCAAAGGGATTGAAAAGCAGAGTGCTCTGTTTTGGCAGCAAGTTTGCTGAATTTTAACAGAGCATAACTCACAGATTATTTAGACAATGGAGGTGTGGGATATAGTTCTGGAAAAAGGTTTAAGTGCTCTGCATCTTTGTTGTAGACTTCCAGAGCAGAATCACAACTTAACCTGGTTGAAACTCCAGATGATTGTAAACTGTCCAGAACCAGGACAGATTCAAAACACTCTCTGGACTGTTCTGTTTTTCAAGTATAACTTCCTGTAGAAAAATCTAAAATTATCATATGATACATTTTTGGAAAGGGTAGGATATGTGTTACATCTTTGTAATTCACAGTTTCTGTAATTGCAGCACGGAATGCAGTGGAAATTTAGATTTGAAAACAGCAATTTACAAAGGAGGTGCTGTTGAAATTCTTCCAGAAATTCTGTTGACTTTGAATTATCATAACTTTTTAACCAAAGCTGATCTTGGAGCAAATAAATACTCGATGGAAATCTACTGAAGTTAACTTTAACTTTGGTGTTCAACATGAGTCATGAAAATGCCCAGTACCAGATAAAAATCTGGGATATGTAGAAACTGGTCATTCTCGGCAGAGGGATAGACAGTAGAACTCATTTGAGAGATTGTTGTACCCTAGGGGGTTTAATTACTTCCAATGGGGTAGCACCTACTCATGAGTTTTTATCTTCAACTAGTGAAAGGTTTGAGTATAATTTCTACTCAAGTTTCTTTTGCTAGAGACCATGTTTGTGTTGTATTGAAGATAAAAGGGTAATATACGTGATGACAAAGTGATATTAACGTCTCGTAGTGACCAAATCTAGTTGAGGTGAACTTCCAAAGAGGAAGTCCATCAAGTTGGATTTAACTAGTTTGTATTTGGTCTGGTAATGATGTAGCTTGTGCAAAGTTATTACATTATCTATATACGAGATGTATCACATGTTTACTGTCATTATGTTTTTACGCCTATTTTATTGGACTGCATGAAGTATGTTGTGGGAAAGATTTTAATGTCGTATGGTTGCAGATGGTTCGTACTCAGGCCACACATGAGGTTGGTGGCTCTAGTCAGCAAGGGGGTGATGACTCCCAACCACCTGCCTACGACAGCACCCCGCAGCAAGAACCACCACCGCCATCTCCGCTTACACTAGCGGATGTGATCGCGGCGCTGGTGGACAATCGTAAGGAGCAGACCGATCTGCTCCACACGATCGTGCAGAATACGTCCCAGGCGAGGGGGGGGGGGCGTCAAGAGAGGGGGCCTCGTTGTAAGGGCCTCAGTTTTTGACACACATTTGCAGTGTTCATCACCACACCACACACCTCATTTGAGGAAGAATGATGAACACAAATGAAGAGCAAGTAACAATTATCAACATGATCATTAGAGAACAAACTTACACATTGCAAAAGTGGTATTTCCCACATGTGATATAGATGGGCTGGACATATGAAGACTCCTACACTTTGCTAAGGATGTCCATGCCAAGTTTCACCCAAATTCAAAACCTTTTTGAGGTCATTTTGGGTATAGATAGGAAGAGGGCAGTTTGAAACCATATTCAAATTCAAACTGTTTTTATCCGATGAATTTAAAAATGGAAGGCATATTCTTACTCAGCACATTTTTGTGAGCTCACACACCAATTTTCACTCCATTTGGAGTTGATCTTGACATGAGCTAAGGGGGAGAGATTCAAACTTTATTTGAATTTCAAACTGAACTTGTGCTGAAATTCATTCAAACCAAACCTCATTTGAACTTTGATCAATTCAAATGGCTCATGGGTGAATAATTTGAATTGCCAAGGGTAGTATGGGGTTCACTGTTTACAACAGTGATTAGAAGTAAATTTCAGAGGTTAAAACTGGAGGTGGGACCCACATGTCAGCCACTGCTCAGATCAAACCGACTGAGACTTTTTCACTCGGGTCGCCGAGCCGCAGCGGTGATCGCCACCGAGGCCTGCCGCCGCGCCACCAGCTGCTTGCCCACGCGCGGGCGTGAGGCGGTGCAGAGCCTTCTTAAGGCGCCTGCCCCCCCTCTTCGGCCGAGGTACCGCCGTTCTTCCCCGCAAGAACTCAGCGCCGGCCGAAAACTTCCGCAGCTCGGACTTGATCGGAGAACGCCGATCGCAGCTTCCTCCGTCTACTCCAGAGCCCCAGCAAGGTACTAGAGACCTTCCTCCGTCCTACCCGTTGCTAGAATTCGGTTGAAACCGATTGATATCGGCTGTGCCGAAAGATCAAACTCGGAACTTGGAACCGCCGCACCTCGGGCTCTCGTGGACAGCCCAACCAGGGCGTTGTCACGCCCGAGCCAAGGCACCCTTGGACGCGCGGGTGACCGGTGCTGCTCATCCCCGAGCCACAGCTCGAGTGGTTGCTCACCGGCGGCGAATTTCCACTTTTCCCCTTTCTGTGTGCAGAACGACCTTCGGGTACGATTCTGTTTAATTCGTGCTCTAGAAAGGATTAGAGGGCCTCAGGCCGCTCTCACACGAGCTAGACACGGTAACGCACAAGTTGCCTTCACAACTTTGGGCCGGAGAACCTCTGTGCCCGGCGTAATTTGAGGTCTACTAATGGCGGAACGAACGGGCGGCATCGGGCGCACGGTGAGGACCTATTTCGGGCCTTCCCCGAGCTGCCTCGAGCTCATGTCGACCTTCTCTGAGGTCCACTGATGCTCCCCGACCGATTTCCCAAGTAGCTGAGGTGCTAGAGAAGTCAGCCGACATGGCCGAAGTCATTCCGAGGTGGCGGCTCGTCGCCGACCATGCTCCGGCCGTTGTCATGAGCAGCTGACCCTCGGATCCTGTTCCCCGAGTAAAAGTAGGCAGGGGCGGCCAGAATCGAGAAGTTTGGAGCTGTACAGCAGCCGGCGGCGAGCTCTCCGGCGAGATCCCTCGGCGGCGGGGCGCGGGTGTCGCGAGGTTGAAGAAGGGGGTGGACCCCAGCTGTCAGCGGGAGATATTTTGAATCGGGATCCGGCTGCGGCCGGGATTGGGTGTGCTGGCGCGCAAAATCCTTGTGGGCCGCGATGTGCCATCGCCTAGGCGTGCGACGTGTGTCCCCTGGGCCCACGCGCGAGTTTAAACTTTTCCCCGATTTTCAGATTTCCTTCAAACTTCAAATCCTCATAACTTTGGCTAGAAAGCTCCAAATTGAGTGAACCAAATTTTGCTGGATTCAGCTCTCTGAGTACTTTCCAGAAAATCAAGTTTCACTTCATGAAATTCCTTATTTCTCCAGAATTAATTCCTCAAAATTTAAACTATTAGGAATTTTAACTGGAGAATCCTTTGGAGGCAAATCCTGAAATTTTACTGAGATGTTCACCAAAATATCCTTGATCTACCATAAAAATTTCAGATCCATTTGAGCTATTTTAATCCACCTAATGGTGTGATTAGTGAAACTATTCCAGAGAAAATAGAAAATGTTCAGAAACATTTTCAGAATTTTCTCTGAAATTGTTTGGCTCATATCTTTAGTTAGGAACCCCCAAATTTAGTGAGACCAACTCCATTAGAACCCTCTAAAAATCTAGTTTTCAGAAAGTCATAGTTTGTTTCATGAAAGTCCTTAGAACACCCTAAAAGCCTTTAATTAAGGTCAGGGACATAATTAATTGTGGAGGGCTCAATTGAGCTTTGCTGCAACTAAAACTTGACCAAGTCTCTGTTTAGGTTGTAACCAAGCCACAGTAAAAGTTTCACAGTCATTAGGTCTATCTAGCAAAGGTTATAAGCTTCACAAGTTCAAACTTAATAAATGCATTTAAATTAATAGATGTATGTCTTATATCATGTAGTCGCTAAGGTCGAGGAGGAACCCGAAGTCCTAGACTTTGTTACTCCGGAGGAGCAGCTAGCCTACGACCAAGAGCAGCAAGGCAAGCTCCGGTTTGCATCAACCTTTTTACAAATTTTTATTGTTATGAGCACATACTTGTTTCCTTTATTCTGTGCATTAGAGTCTTGTTTGGAAGCCCCACTGCATAGCCAAGAGAACCATGGGTTGGGTTAGGATTGCAAACCCCGTTAGCTATTGCATTGCTAGGATAGAGTAGGATTCGGTACAAGTCGGGTAGTTGGAACTACTCGCGAGAATAGGCTAGAGGCACATTGCTCGGGTAGAGATAGCACATGATATACATGGCAAGAAAGATGAGACCGAGCAGAGAGTAAGGGCAGCAGGACTTTGGGGCCTGTGTGCTATAGCTCCGCTTGTGTCGATTGAGGACCGAGCCGTGTGCGGGCCTGTTGAACAAGCTAGAACAGTACCGAAGACCTACCGGCTATATGGGAACCGGGAAACTGATGTAACTCGGGTAGCTGGGTATTGAGGCATTGCCCGTCGTTCAGAGGGTAGGTTGAGAGCTCGAGGTGTAAATCGGCTGGCGGCACAGAGATGCGCGTGCAGAGACCTCTTGCTCGGGATGATGGGACCGGTTCAATATTTGGCTAACGGGTGAAAGGTAGTTGCGTACGGCGTCCGTGATGGTCGTTGTAGGCAACATCGAGTACGGGCGTACGTGACGGGTTGTTCGGGTAACCCTGCAGGTGTAAATCGATTATAATCGCCGTCCCTCGCGGTCGGTGAGTACCACTTGTTCACTGTACCGTGACGTACAAAGAACAGGCTAGTCACATGTTAAAATGTTGCTGATTGAAAGCTGGACATTGATTGTTAATGATATGCTGTAGCTTAGAGCTAACTAAAGTTCTTTTCAACTTTGGCAAAGTACATGAGAGAAATGCGTTTCTCGTTTGATTGCGGCTCTCTCATGTGTCTTAGCGTAAAGTTCTCCACAACCTGCTGCTAAAACTTGAAAATAAGGTTCTACTAATTAGGTGAGTCCTTGCAAATGATTTTTACCCCATGTAACCCATTCCCCTCATGTAGAAGTTCCATGTTTAGGTGAGACGGGTCAGACTTGCTGAGCCTTCGTGCTCACTGCTTGTGTTTGAAGCTTTTGCAGGGTTCTATGAGGAAGGGACTCCCGAGGAGGAGACGGAACCCCAGGAGGGGAACCCCGTCGAGTGGGAGTCGTGCACGCCGCAGAGTTAGTGTGCGTGTGTGCTAGCAAGGACACGTTCGAGGGCTGAACGTGCACTTGATGCTTAGTCTACGCCCGCGAGTGTAGACTGAACTTATTTTGATGTAAACATGTTCATAAACTTGTTTATGTAATAAAATTTCGCTTCCGCTTTGTACCTTTGACGTGTGTTATATGGTGCTGTGCAACGCAGCACCCCTCAGCGTGATCCTGGCTCGACAGGACCATTGGGGTCGTGTCAGCGTTGGTATCAGAGCTCGCTTGAGGTTTAACACAGTACAAAGGTCTTCTTTTTCAAAAATCCAGTGAGGAACGAGTTAGTAGCCCGTATAAGGATGTTATTAGTATATAGAAAGTGGCTTATTAACCTATTTTTTATGTCGGAAAATCGTGCATCTCGGGACGTTCATGTCTTGGGGGGTGCACGTAAGCGCTGTCCACCAGTGCGCACAAGCTGAAGGGTGGAGCCCCACGGGTGGCAGGTAACCCGACACGCTTTAGTATCCTCTACGACTCTTCATGTCGTTTGGGGTATTCGAGCAACATCTGTCCCTGGCGTGTGTGGCGCAACATGGGAGACCCTGTCACATGGTCTGAGACGTGAACACGTAACTCAAGGCGTGTTTGGCTTGAGAACATCCGGGCGAGTGATGACGGCCGGGTGTACGAACTGTATGGATTCCGGGCTCGGTGTGCAGCCGAGTCTGATGATTGTTTGAGTTTCTGCAGGTAGCCTGACCACGAAACGGTAGACGTGTAGCATCCATGTGCGAGTGACGTTTAGTGCCACTGAAATAACGAAGCTGGCTAAGTCCGGTATAGGTTTTTCTTTGTGAGGACGTAGTACCGACATAATCTGGTGATGCATCGACGTCACACCCAACTAAATGAACAAATTCATTTAAAACTTGAAAGTTTTGCTCCAAAGTAGTAAAACTTGATGTAACTCCTTCCCTTGAACAGGATATTCAAAGTTAACAAGTTTTCAACTTATAGGTTGTTAAGGACAGAGCACTCTGTTTTCAGCTGAATCAAGGCTGAAGTTAATCAGAGGCTAGAGGTTGAGTTCTTTCGAGATTGGGGTCGTATGATACATTTCTGGAAATCTTTGGAAGAGCTTTACAACTTTTCTGTTGAGGTCCAGAGGTGTTTCATCCCTTAACCACTCGAAAAATGCAGTAGAGTTGGAACTGTCCAGAAAACAGGACAGGGTAAAGACTCTCTGTAGACTCTCTGTAAATTAAGCATAACTTCCTGCATAAAAATCCAAAAATAGAAAATGAGGTAGTTCTGGAAAGCTTATGAGGTGGGTTACAACTTTGTAACAGAAAGTTTTGTCAGATTAGGAACAGAAGTAACTGAGATTCTTGGATCAAATCAGTACCTAAGGCAGTGAGGTGCTGTCCAATTGTTTCCAGAAATTTTGTTAACTTTGACATCTCATAACTTTTGAACCAGGACAGATCTGAGTCCAAGAAAACACTTTCTGGAAAGCTATTGAAGTTAGCTTTAACTTTGATGTTGAGCTCCAGAATTGGTTTTGCTTTTAAATTGGCCTAAATCAGGTTGAAATGGAAACTGGTCAGGGCTGTCATGGGAACAGCAGATCAGCAGTCAAATTTGTTTAAAATTTGAACTATGTTTCCAAGTTTTATGGGTTCAATGACATGTCTTATGTTATAACTCAATGGTTTACTATTTAAATAAATATTTGACATTTCTCAAATATATTTTTACAGTTGGCAGCAGATAAACAGTGGGAGAACGGGTGGGTAGTTTCCCACTGTTCTGACCGTAGCGGCTACCCGGAAGCATTGTGGCAAATGCTCCAATATTTCGGGTACAATCAGATGCCGCAGTACGTCGCCAAAGAAGATGGCAAAGGGGGGAACAAGACGTGGACGATCCATGTCGAGGTTCCTGCAGGACCTACGCCACCCGGTTGGGTGCCATTCACCGTCACGGTGAGAGGAAGACGCAGGAGTTCTTACACCTGCAACAAGGGAGCCGGAACGCGCTGGAATACTCCAGGGCGTTTAACGATCTCGTGCTATATGCGTCGTATCATGCTGATACCGACGAGAAGCGGCGAGACCACTTTTACCAGGGGCTTAACCCGCTCCTGAAGGACAAATTGGCGATGTTCAATCGCGGCAGCCTCAACGACATCATTGATGCTGCGATTGTTCAGGAGGACTCCGGCAAGGGGTTAGCGGCGGCGGAGAGAAAGCGAAGCGCGCCGCAGAGCAGTGGAGAAGGAGGCGGTCCTTCTCAGAAGTTTCGGATGGTGAATCGCCCATCATCAGGTCCATGCTGGCAACCACCACAGCGGTCGATGCCGTTCCGCAGTCGGTCGTACTCTTCACCGGCATTCCGGCCGGCACTGCCAGCACCACCGCAACAACAACAGCAGCAGCGGACGATGCCACGTGCGTTTGCACCTCCGCAACGCATGCCGGGCTTTCATCCACCGAGTACTCCACCAGCAGCGGCCACATGTTACAAGTGTGGTCGTCCAGGACACTTCGCGAGCAGTTGCCCGGAGAGGCAAGGCGGCGGAGTGGCACCACAGTTTCCGGGGAGGAATCAACCCCGGAACCCTACTAATGCGCGGCGGGCAAACCCTAGGCCCGGCACTGTCCACCAGCTTGCCATTGAGGACGTGCCAGAGGGCGAGCCAATCCTTGCGGGTATGTTCCAACTCCACCAGCATCCCGCTATAGTACTGTTTGATTCAGGCGCCACGCATAATTTTATTAGCCAAGCTTTCATTGCTAAACACAGTTTGCCAATACTACCCACCGATAGTCCATATTTAATTTGTTCACCGGGTGGGAAGATTTCAGCAAGCGTAATGGTCTCCAAAGCACCATTATGCTTAGCGGGTAGAGTGTACCCCACGTCTCTCATTATCTTAGAGGGACAGAAGGTCGATGTCATCCTAGGGATGTCGTGGTTGACCCGCCACGGCGCTGTTTTAGACACCGTCCTTCGAGTCGTGCACTTAAACTCAGAAGTGCACGGTTCTCACTCATTATTTCTGGACAGTCCAGAAATAAAACTTCCAAGTGTCTATCAAGCCACAACCATCAGATTGGAAGACATTCCAGTGGTCCGAGAGTTCCCTGATGTATTCCAGGATGATTTGCCGGGGATGCCACCCGATAGAGAGGTGGAGTTCAAAATTGAACTTGCACCGGGAACCATGCCAATATCCCGAAGGCCATACAAGATGGCGCCCAAGGAGTTGGCTGAACTGAAGACTCAGCTCACGGACCTTCTGGAGAAGGGTTTTATTAGGCCGAGCTCCTCACCATGGGGCTGTTCGGCATTATTTGTCAAGAAGAAGGATGAGACGTTGCGGCTTTGCGTGGACTATCGTCCATTAAATGCCGTAACCATCAAGAACAAGTACCCGTTGCCACGGATCGACATGTTGTTTGATCAGTTGGTCGAAGCAAAGATCTTTTCCAAGATGGATTTAAGATCCGGGTACCATCAGATTAAGATAAGGGCTGAGGACATTCCGAAGACGGCTTTCTCGACGAGGTACGGACTTTATGAGTACCTAGTTATGTCCTTCGGCCTCACCAATGCTCCAGCTCACTTCATGTACTTAATGAACTCGGTATTCATGCCGGAGCTGGACAAGTTTGTCGTGGTCTTCATCGACGACATCCTGGTATATTCCAAGTCGGAGGAAGATCACAAGAAACATCTACATATAGTCTTGCAACGGCTGCGGGATCACAAGTTATATGCAAAATTCAGCAAATGCGAGTTTTGGATATCGCAGGTGCCTTTCCTCGGGCATATCATCTCAGCGGAAGGTATCGCTGTGGACCCGAGCAAGATCACTCAAGTGCTGAATTGGAAGTCCCCGAGAACTGTTCACGAGGTACGGAGTTTCCTCGGACTCGCGGGGTATTATCGGAGGTTCATTCCGAACTTCTCAAAGATTGCCAAGCCAATGACAGAGCTGCTGAAGAAGGCTACCAAATATGTTTGGAGTCTAACATGTGAAGCAGCATTCAAGGCTTTAGTCAAGCACCTGACATCAGCACCGGTTTTGGCGCAGCCAGACACAACAAAACCGTTCGATGTGTACTGCGATGCATCCGGCATTGGGCTCGGATGTGTGCTGATGCAAGACCGAAGAGTGGTCGCGTATGGATCACGACAGCTTAGGAACCATGAGCAGAATTATCCAACTCACGACTTGGAGCTCGCTGCCGTGGTACTCGCACTCAAAATGTGGAGGCACTACCTACTCGGTAACCTTGTACATTTATATACCGACCACAAAAGCCTCAAGTACATATTCACTCAGAAGGAGCTGAACATGAGGCAACGAAGATGGTTAGAACTGATAAAGGATTACGAGATAGAAATCCATTATCATCCGGGCAAGGCAAACGTAGTGGCAGATGCGCTGAGCTGCAAGTCACACGTCAATAATCTGACCATCACACCGTTGGAAGAGAGCGAACCACCACTACATGTGATTTCACACGGAGCTCTCTACAACCTAGCTTTGATCCCCACCATCCGTGAAGAAATAGCGGCAGCCCAGAAGAATGACAAGGGCATGGCACATTTACGGAGACGTGTAGACAATGGGGAGTTAAAATGTTTCCGGAAGGACGGAGACGGCGTCCTATGGTTCAAGGACCGGATCGTCGTACCCCGAAACCCGGAGTTACGGAAGAAAATCTTTGATGAGGCTCACTTATCAAAGTTTTCTATTCACCCCGGCAGCAACAAGATGTATGAAGAACTCAGAAGCAAGTTTTGGTGGACACGGATGAAGCGAGAGACTGCAAAATACGTGTCCGAGTGTGATACATGTCGAAGGGTGAAGGCAGACCACATGCGGAAACCGGGACTGCTACAACCACTGGGCGTTCCTGCCTGGAAGTGGGAGGACGTGAGCATGGATTTCATCGTCGGTTTACCCACCACATTGCAGAAACATGATTCTGTGTGGGTGATCGTCGATCGGCTCACCAAAGTTGCCCATTTCATCCCGGTCAACACCAACTACAACGCCAAGAAGTACGCTGAACTGTACATCTCATGGATCCTATGCTTATACGGCGTACCCCGTACTATCATATCGGATCGGGGCACTTTATTTGTGTCCCGTTTTTGGGAGCAGCTACACGCTGCCTTGGGGACGAAGCTGATCCGTAGTTCAGCCTACCCCCCGCAGACGGATGGGCAAACGGAGCGGGTAAATCAAATCTTAGAAGACATGCTACGAGCTTGCGCTATCAACCACGGCAAGAATTGGGATGATCACTTGCCGTTAGCCGAGTTCTCATACAACAATGGGTACCAAGCCAGCATCAAGATGGCGCCCTACGAGGCGCTATACGGAAGAAAATGCCGCACACCATTGAACTGGTGTGAGTCTGGCGAAAGGGTTACCTTCGGGATTGACCTTGTCAACAACGCGGAAGAAAAGGTTCGACTAATTCAAGCGAACCTAAAAGCCGCTCAATCCCGTCAGAAACAGTATGCGGACCGGAGAAGGCGCCCATTACAATTCGAAGTTGGAGATCACGTATATCTACGGGTATCTCCAATGAAGGGCGTAAACAGATTTGGGGTGAGAGGAAAGTTGGCACCCCGATTCATCGGTCCATTCCAGATTACCGAAAGATGTGGATCAGTGGCATACCGGTTGAAATTACCAGAAGCACTTTCCGGTGTACACAACGTCTTTCATATTTCCCAGCTGAGGAAGTGTCTCAAGCTATCAACTACCGTTCAGCTGGAAGACATTGAAGAACTGCAACCGGATCTCACCTATCGGGAGGAACCGGTGCAGATTATTGAGGAAAAGGCCCGAACCACACGCAACCGTACGTTGTGGTTCTACAAGGTTCTATGGAGTAATCACTCCATGGGCGAAGCGACATGGGAGAGCGAAGAATTCCTTCACACTAACTACCCTGAATTTTTCACGTCGCATATCCGGTAATTTTCCACCGTCCTCTCTCTCATTTTCACCTTATAATCTCGGGACGAGATTCTTTTAAGGGGGGAGGAATGTAAGGGCCTCAGTTTTTGACACACATTTGCAGTGTTCATCACCACACCACACACCTCATTTGAGGAAGAATGATGAACACAAATGAAGAGCAAGTAACAATTATCAACATGCTCATTAGAGAACAAACTTACACATTGCAAAAGTGGTATTTCCCACATGTGATATAGATGGGCTGGACATATGAAAACTCATACACTTTGCTAAGGATGTCCATGCCAAGTTTCACCCAAATTCAAAACCTTTTTGAGGTCATTTTGGGTATAGATAGGAAGAGGGTAGTTTGAAACCATATTCAAATTCAAACTGTTTTTATCCCATGAATTTAAAAGTGGAAGGCATATTCTTACTCAGCACATTTTTGTGAGCTCACACACCAATTTTCACTCCATTTGGAGTTGATCTTGACATGAGCTAAGGGGGAGAGATTCAAACTTTATTTGAATTTCAAACTGAACTTGTGCTGAAATTCATTCAAACCAAACCTCATTTGAACTTTGATCAATTCAAATGGCTCATGGGTGAATAATTTGAATTGCCAAGGGTAGTATGGGGTTCACTGTTTACAACAGTGATTAGGAGTAAATTTCAGAGGTTAAAACTGGAGGTGGGACCCACATGTCAGCCACTGCTCAGATCAAACCGACTGAGACTTTTTCACTCGGGTCGCCGAGCCGCAGCGGTGATCGCCACCGAGGCCAGCCGCCGCGCCACCAGCTGCTTGCCCACGCGGGGGCGTGAGGCGGTGCAGAGCCTTCTTAAGGCGCCTGCCCCCCTCCTCGGCCGAGGTACCGCCGTTCTTCCCCGCAAGAACTCAGCGCCGGCCGAAAACTTCCGCAGCTCGGACTTGATCGGAGAACGTTGATCGCAGCTTCCTCCGTCCACTCCAGAGCCCCAGCAAGGTACTAGAGACCTTCCTCCGTCCTCCCCGTTGCTAGAATTCGGTTGAAACCGATTGATATCGGCTGTGCCGAATGATCAAACTCGGAACTTGGAACCGCCGCACCTCGGGCTCTCGTGGACAGCCCAACCAGGGCATTGTCACGCCCGAGCCAAGGCACCCTTGGACGCGCGGGTGACCGGTGCTGCTCATCCCCGAGCCACAGCTCGAGTGGTTGCTCACCGGTGGCAAATTTCCACTTTTCCCCTTTCTGTGTGCAGAACGACCTTCGGGTACGATTCTGTTTAATTCATGCTCTAGAAAGGATTAGAGGGCCTCAGGCCGCTCTCACACGAGCTAGACACGGTAACGCACAAGTTGCCTTCACAACTCTGGGCCGGAGAACCTCTGTGCCCGGCGTAATTTGAGGTCTACTAATGGCGGAACAAACGGGTGGCATCGGGCGCACGGTGAGGACCTATTTCGGGCCTTCCCCGAGCTGCCTCGAGCTCATGTCTACCTTCTCTGAGGTCCACTGATGCTCCCCGACCGATTTCCCAAGTAGCTGAGGTGCTAGAGAAGTCAGCCGACATGGCCGAAGTCATTCCGAGGTGGCGGCTCGTCGCCGACCATGCTCTGGCCGTTGTCATGAGCAGCTGACCCTCGGATCCTGTTCCTCGAGTAAAAGTAGGCAGGGGCGGCCAGAATCGAGAAGTTTGGATCTGTACAGCAGCCGGCGGCGAGCTCTCCGGCGAGATCCCTTGGCGGCGGGGCGCGGGTGTCGCGAGGTTGAAGAAGGGGGTGGACCCCAGCTGTCAGCGGGAGATATTTTGAATCGGGATCCGGCTGCGGCCGGGATTGGGTGTGCTGGCGCGCAAAATCCTTGTGGGCCGCGATGTGCCATCGCCTAGGCGTGCGACGCGTGTCCCCTGGGCCCACGCGCGAGTTTAAACTTTTCCCCGAATATCCTTGAGCTACCATAAAATATCCTTGAGCTACCATAAAACTTTTCCCCCGAAATTTTACTGACATGTTCACCAAAATATCCTTGAGCTACCATAAAATTTTCAGATCCATTTGAGCTCATTTAATCCATCTAATGGTGTGATTAGTGAAACTGTTCCAGAGAAAATAGAAAATGTTCAGAAACATTTTCAGAATTTTCTCTGAAATTGTTTGGCTCATATCTTTAGTTAGGAACCCCCAAATTAAGTGAGACCAACTCCATTAGAACCCTCTAAAAATCTAGTTTTCAGAAAGTCATAGTTTGTTTCATGAAAGTCCTTAGAACACCCTAAAAGCCTTTAATTAAGATCAAGGACATAATTAATTGTGGAGGGCTCAATTGAGCTTTGCTGCAACTAAAACTTGACCAAGTCTCTGTTTAGGTTGTAACCAAGCCACAGTAAAAGTTTCACAGTCATTAGGTCTGTCTAGCAAAGGTTATAAGCTTCACAAGTTCAAACTTAATAAATGCATTTAAATTAATACATGTATGTCTTATATCATGTAGTCGCTAAGGTCGAGGAGGAACCCAAAGTCCTAGACTTCGTTACTCCGGAGGAGCAGCTAGCCTACGACCAAGAGCAGCAAGGCAAGCTCCGGTTTGCATCAACCTTTTTACAAATTTTTATTGTTTTGAGCACATACTCATTTCCTTTATTCTGTCCATTAGAGTCTTGTTTGGAAGCCCCACTGCATAGCCAAGAGAACCATGGGTTGGGTTAGGATTGCAAACCCCGTTAGCTACTGCATTGCTAGGATAGAGTAGGATTCGGTACAAGTCGGGTAGTTGAAACTACTCGCGAGAATAGGCTAGAGGCACATTGCTCGGGTAGAGATAGCACATGATATACATGGCAAGAAAGATGAGACCGAGCGGAGAGTAAGGGCAGCAGGACTTTGGGGCCTGTGTGCTATAGCTCCGCTTGTGTCGATTGAGGACCGAGCCGTGTGCGGGCCTGTTGAACAAGCTAGAACAGTACCGAAGACCTACCGGCTATATGGGAACCGGGAAACTGATGTAACTCGGGTAGCTAGGTATTGAGGCATTGCCCGTCGTTCAGAGGGTAGGTTGAGAGCTCGAGGTGTAAATCGGCTGGCGGCACAGAGATGCGCGTGCAGAGACCTCTTGCTCGGGACGATGGGACCGGTTCAATATTTGGCTGACGGGTGAAAGGTAGTTGCGTACGGAGTCCGTGATGGTTGTTGTAGGCAACATCGAGTACGGGCGTACGTGACGGGTTGTTCGGGTAACCCTGCAGGTGTAAATCATTATAATCGCCGTCCCTCGCGGTCAGTGAGTACCACTTGTTCACTGTACCGTGACGTAGAAAGAACAGGCTAGTCACATGTTAAAATGTTGCTGATTGAAAGCTGGACATTGATTGTTAATGATATGCTGTAGCTTAGAGCTAACTAAAGTTCTTTTCAACTTTGGGCAAAGTACATGAGAGAAATGCGTTTCTCGTTTGATTGCGGCTCTCTCATGTGCCTTAGCGTAAAGTTCTCCACAACCTGCTGATAAAACTTGAAAATAAGGTTCTACTAATTAGGCGAGTCCTTGCAAATGATTTTTACCCCATGTAACCCATTCCCCTCATGTAGAAGTTCCATGTTTAGGTGAGACGGGTCAGACTTGCTGAGCCTTCGTGCTCACTGCTTGTGTTTGAAGCTTTTGCAGGGTTCTATGAGGAAGGGACTCCCGAGGAGGAGACGGAACCCCAGGAGGGGAACCCCGTCGAGTGGGAGTCGTGCACGCCGCAGAGTTAGTGTGCGTGTGTGCTAGCAAGGACACGTTCGAGGGCTGAACGTGCACTTGATGCTTAGTCTACGCCCGCGAGTGTAGACTGAACTTATTTTGATGTAAACATGTTCATAAACTTGTTTATGTAATAAAATTTCGCTTCCGCTTTGTACCTTTGACGTGTATTATATGGTGCTGTGCAATGCAGCACCCCTCAGCGTGATCCTGGCTTGACAGGACCATTGGGGTCGTGTCACTCGTAAGACCCACACTACGACGTACTCGGATTTCATGAGTACGCATCCTCTGGTGTTCACCGAAGCGGCAGAACCACTGGAGGCAGACAACTGGCTGCGGACGATCGAGTCCAAGTTCGGGCTGCTCCAATGCACGGAGCAGCAGAAGACTCTCTTCGCGGCGCAGCAGCTGCACGGTGCCGCCGGTATGTGGTGGGCGAATTATGTCGCCTCACTGCCTGCTGGCCACGCCGTGGAATGGGAAGAATTTTGGGAGGCGTTCCGTGCCTATCATATCCCTCCCGGGGTAATGAAGAGGAAGTTCCAATAATTCTTGGAGCTGAAGCAAGGCGTAGGAGTGTCCACGACTACTCTCATGCATTCAACCATCTGGCACAGTATGCGTCAGATTATGTCTCCACCGAGGAGAGGAAACGAGAGCACTTCTATCGGGGGTTAAATCCCGAGATGAAGACACATCTCGTACAATGCAATCGCGTCACTTTTAACGACCTCGTCAACGCCACAATCATGCAAAAAGATGCTCAGCGGGAATTGGCGGCTGAGCAGAGAAAGTGCAGCGCTCCACCCAGCAGCGGGGGTGGAGCTCCTCAAAAATACCGCATGGTGTATCGGACACCATCCGTCAGCAGTGGCATCCACCGGTGCGACCTCAGCAGTTCGGGGGTCGTTCTTTCCAGACACCCCCGTTCCGACCGCTGATGCCACCACCATGTCCGCAACAGCAGAAGCAGCAGCAGATGGTACCCCGGGCATTTCCACCGCCACAACGCACCCCGGGCTTCTGTCCACCTATCAGCGGAGGACCGCCAAGCTACACCTGCTACACGTGTGGCCAGGTGGGTCATTTCTCAAAGGACTGTCCCCAGGGGCAGCAGAGCAGCGGGCAAGCCCAATATCAGTGCGGTGCTCGAGGCTGACCTCCGGTCAAGAAGGGAGGTCAGCAAACTGGGGGCGTTCGCAACCTCGACAATGAGGACGCCCCAGAGGGAGAAAATGTGCTGGCGGGTACGTTCACTCTCAACGACCAAACAATCATCATTTTATTTGATTCGGGTGCAACCCACAGTTTAATAAGTGCATCCTATGTGGCTAAGTATCAACTGCAAGTCTTTCCAACCGATTGCTCATATAAGATTTGCTCACCGGGAGGGAAGATTTCAGCAAATATGATGATTCCAAAAGCACCACTGTGCTTAGGTGGGAAGATATATCCCACCACCTTGATAATCCTTACGGGACAGAAGATTGATGCAATCTTAGGGATGTCATGGTTACGCTACCATGGCGCTGTCCTGGAAAGTCTATCACGGCCGGTTCATTTGAATTCTCCATTCCACCGCCCGCATTCAATGGTATTTGACAACCCTGTCCCGGAAGTTTCAGCAACTTATAACACTGAAGCTCTCAAGTTAGAGGACATCCCCGTAGTCCGGGAATACCCCGATGTGTTTCCAGATGATCTTCCGGGCATGCCACCTGAACGGGATGTGGAGTTCAAAAATTGAACTTGCACCCGGGACTACTCCCATATCACGGAGACCATACAAAATGGCTCTGAACAAGCTGGCTGAGTTGAAAGAACAGCTCCATGATTTGTTGAGCAAGGGTTTCATTAGGCCGAGTTCCTCACCTTTGGGGTGCTTGGCACTGTTCTTCAAGAAGAAGGATGAAACCTTGAGGCTGCGTGTGGATTACCGGCCGCTCAACGTCGTCACCATCAAGAACAAATATCCACTGCCCCGCATTGACATCCTGTTTGATCAGCTTGTGGGTGCAAGTCTGTTCTCAAAGATGGACCTTCGCTCCGGGTGTCATCAAATAAAAATTCGGGCGGAGGATATCCTGAAGACGGCATTATCGACAAGATATGGACTATACGAATATCTCATCATGTCTTTTGGTCTCACTAATGCTCCGGCACATTTCATGTATCTCATGAACTCGGTGTTCATGCCGGAGCTGGACAAATTCGTTGTGGTGTTCATTGATGATATCTTGGTTTACTCCAAGACAGGAGCAGAACACGCTGAACACTTGAGAATCGTTCTTCAATGATTGCGGGACCATAAGCTCTATGCCAAGTTTAGCAAATGTGAGTTTTGGATCAGCCAAGTGCCATTTTTGCGACATATCATCTCAGCGGAAGGCATTGTAGTTGACCCAAACAAAATTGAACAAGTGCTGAAATGGAAAGCCCCCACTTCTGTCCATGAAGTCAGAAGCTTCCTTGGTTTAGCGGGATATTACCGGAGATTCATTCCAAGCTTATCCAAGCTTGCTAAGCCGATGACAGAATTATTTAAAAAATGAACAAAATATGTTTGGAACTCAGCATGTGAAGGAGCATTCCAAGCATTGGTGAAGCATCTCACAACAGCCCCGATCTTAGCTCAACCGGATACAACAAAGCCCTTCGACGTGTATTGTGATGCGTCCGGTATCGGGCTCGGCTGCGTGTTAATGCAAGAAGGACATGTGGTCGCGTATGGCTCACACCAACTTCGAAACCATAAGCAGCACTATCCGACTCATGATCTTGAGCTCGCTGCTGTGGTTTTGGCAGTGAAAATGTGGAGGCACTATCTCCTGGGTAATTTGGTGCATCTCTAAACCGACCACAAGAGCTTAAAGTATTTCTTCACCCAGAAGGAGCTGAATATGAGGCAAAGGTGGTGGTTAGAACTAATCAAACACTATGAGATTGAGATTCATTACCACCCCGGCAAGGCGAATGTGGTTGCCGATGCACTAAGTCGAAAATCACATGTCCATAACCTCACCATTACACCGGTGGAAGAGGAAGAGCCAAGTTTATACTTGGTTCCTTATGGATCACTCTACAACCTTGCCCTCATCCCTACCATTAGGGAGGATATCGTTGCAGCTCAAAAAGTTGACAAGGGCATGGCACATCTCCGGAGACGGATAGACAGGGGGGATATCAAATGTTTCTGGAAAGATGACAAGGTGACGCTGTGGTTCAATGACCGCATAGTCGTACCCCAGAATATGGAGCTGAGGAAGAAGATCCTTGATGAGGCTCACTTGTCTAAATTCTCCATTCATCCGGGCAGCAACAAAATGTACCAAGATTTGAAAATAAAATTTTGGTGGACACGGATAAAGCGGGAAGTGGCTAAATACGTATCCGAGGGTGATACATGTAAACGAGTGAAAGCGGATCACATGAGAAAATCAGGGTTGTTACAACCCCTGAAAATTCCAGCATGGAAGTGGGAAGATATGAGCATGGAATTCATTGTGGGATTACCCCTGACTTCCGACAAGCATGATTCCATTTGGGTAATCATTGACCGATTAACCAAGTCGGCTCACTTCATTCCTGTGCATACATGTTACCATGCCAGTAAGTATGCGGAGTTGTACATTGCAATAATCTTATGCTTGCATGGGGTACCCAAGACCATAATCTCAGATCGAGGGGCACTGTTTGTGGCTCGTTTCTGGGAGTAGTTGCACGCTGCCTTGGGTACTAAACTGATTAGAAGCTCCGCCTATCACCCTCAGACAGACGGGCAAACTGAGAGGGTGAACCAAGTATTAGAAGACATGTTGAGAGCGTGTGCCATCCACCATGATAGAAACTGGGATGATCATCTACTATCAAGCGAGTATCAGGATGGCACCATATGAGGCTCTCTACGGTCGCAAATGCCGCATTCCATTGAACTGGTGCGAGTCCGGTGAAAGGGTCACGTTCGGGGTTGATGTGGTGAACGACGCCGAAGAGCGCGTTCAGATGATTCAAGCCAACTTGAAGGCCGCTCAATCCCGGCAGAAAAGTTACGCTGATAAGAGGTGTAGGCCGCTACACTTCGATATCAGGGAACACGTGTACCTCCGTGTATCTCCGATGAAAGGCGTGCACCGATCCGGCGTGAAGTGGAAGCTCGCTCCCTGATTTATTGGAGCCTATGATATCACCGAGAAGTGTGGACCAGTGGCGTATAGACTGGAACTACCGGCATCTCTCGCTGGTGTTCATGACATTTTCCATGTTTCCCAACTACGGAAATGTCTAAAGTATATGGCTGCTGTGCCCACCGAAGACATTGGCGAGCTGCAACCGGATTCGACGTATGCTGAATATCCGGTAGCGATTATTGATGAGAAGGCTCGGACCACACATTACCAAACGCTGTGGTTCTACAAGATACTGTAGAGCAACCACACCGCTGAAGAAGCGACGTGAGAGAGTGAGGGGTTCCTTCGCTCAAACTACCCGTACTTCATGGCGTCTCATTACGGGTAAGTACCTATTACATCGTCATCTCTTCCTTTATAATCTTGGGACGAGATTCTTTTAAGGGGGGAGGGATGTAAAAGCCCAAGAATGGACTTGCTAAAATGTTCATCACATCACCACACCACAGCTCATTTGGTGGGTAGCTCATGAACATTTGTGAAGAGCAAGTAAACACAATCAAGAGGGCGATTAGAGGAAAAACTCATAACTCCAAAAAGTAGGAGCTCATACACATAAAAATGAGAGGAAGAGTTCACTATTTGGTCCTAAATACTTTTAGGAATGCTCATGCCAAGTTTTATGCATATCCAAACTCTTTTGAGCCACTTTTGGAGACATTTGTAAAAAGGGCTATTTGAATGCAAATTCTAATTTCAGTTAGTTTTCATCACTTGAATTCAAAAGTTGACTTCATATTCAAACTCAGCATACTTTTCTGAGTTAGTCCACCAATTTTCATCCCCATTGGAGTTCATCTTGTCGGGAGCTAAATTTGCAATGATTCAAAACTGAATTTGAATTTCAAATTCACATGTGAAGCGAATTTGGCCAAACCAATTTCAAACTGATGAATTCAAATTCATCCCCTGAATTGGTGGCTAAGTCTTCCATTCAAGTTTGAGTAGCTGAGATATTTGCACCAACAAAGGAGAGGATTAGGGGGAAGCATGGGCCCACCTGTCAGTCAAATGCACTGATCAAAGCACTCACACGGGCTCTGTTTCTACAGGATACTTCACCGGGCGCCACCGAGCAGCTGCCGAACAGCCACCGCGGCGAACTGGTGTCGTGCTGGAGGCTAGCGCCGGGTCCTTTCTTGCCCACGAGGCCACCTCTCGCAGCACACACATAGACTCTGCCGGTCATCGCACACGCTCGACCGAAAGTACTGCTGTTTCGGCCGCCCTCTCGGTTCCTCGGTGCGCCGCCGTTCTAAGCATGCTCGTGGCCGACGATCAACAGCAACTAGACGTGCCAGAGGCTGCTCGAACTCACGATGAAAACCCTACCCCCTTTCGTGCCCTGTCAGTGTTCAAAGAACCGAGTCGCTCAAAACTCCAAAATTCGTATTGGTTAGTCCACCACAGAGGATTCTGAGCTACACACAAATTCTGCACCTGTCCACGGCCACCTAGGTTCAACAACCGGCGAAAACCATCGACAAGGGTGCTGTTCTTCAAATTTTTTCCGATCACCGCCGTTTTAGCCCTAGGTCGATGGTGAGGTCCTAGTTGTGGCCGTTTTCACGAGGATCAGTGCTCATATTCGTGATCAGCAAGTCTCAGCGGAGCTCTCCGAGAAAACCGCGTCGAAAAAGGTGTAGAGAACACCGAGTTCGACGTCGCCGATGAGCTCCTGACCGCTATCACCGTCGCGAGCACTGTTCCGGCCATCGCCAAGCTCCGGTGAGCGCACCAACATGTTCCTCGGGCGAAGATGTGCACAGGCTGCGAGTTTTGTCGAAGGTCGGGCAGTAGAACGACCGGCAGCGAGCTCTCCGGCGAGGGGGGCGGCGGTGGGCCGCGGGAACGCGAGGAAGACGAAGGCTCGCGGGCCCCACGTGTCAGCCTCTGTTAAAACAACGCCGGATCTGCTGTGGCACCGGGATTTCGTGTGACTACACTGGAGATTAAGTGGACCCCATGTGGTTTGGCTATAGAGCTGACAGGTAGCCCTGGGACCCACCAGCCAGTTTAAACATTTTAAACATTTCTTTGAATTTTAGAATTTGGTTCAAACTTCAACTAGCTATAACTTTTGCTAGGGAGCTCCAAATTTAGTGAACAAAATTTTGTTGGATACAGATCCTCTAGTACTATCCAGCAAAATAGTTTTCAGCTCATGAAACATATTATTTTTTACGGAATTAATTCCCTAAAGTTTAAATTGTTGGGAATTTTATATGGAGAATTCTTTTATGGAAAATTCAGAAATTTGGCTGGGATGTTCATATGAACATCCTGGAGTCACAGGAAAAATTTCAGATCCATCCATGTTCATTTAGTCCCCCTAATGGTTTGATTAAGTGAACTGCCCTGAGAAAATGGAAAAATACATTTTTCAGATTTTCTCAAATCTTGTTTAGGGCATAAATTCCTCTAGGATTATTCAAATGACATGAAATCAATTCCATTAGAACCATCTAAAACTCTAGTTTCCACATAGTAATGGTTTGAGCCATGAAAATCCCTGGAAATCCTTAGAAGCTCTAGTAATGACCAAATAGACTTTTATTTGTGCAGAGCTTTAATGAACGTTGTTTCAAATGAAACTTGGTCAAGTCTCTGCTTAGAACCCTACCAAGCTACCATAAAAATTTCAGAGCCAAAGGGGAGGGCTAGCTAGAGTTATGGTATTTACATATTCAGTTCCAAACATTGCATTTAAATTAACATATCGTTAATTTGCTTACGTGTAGTCGCTGAAGGCGTGGAGACCCCGGAAGTGTTGGACTTCCTATCTCCAGACGAGACCCTAACCGCTGATCAGCAGCAACAAGGCAAACCCCGGTTTGCATTTAACAAGTTTTATAAAGTTTTGCTTTATATACACATAGCTTGAGGTATATCTGTGCATTACCTGTAGGATGGATGAAACCCCAAGTGCATAGCCAGATTATTGCAACAAGAGTGAGGGTAGTGTATAAGTCCTTGGGTAGTATATGCTCTGCATAATGTGTATAGACTTCGGTACAAGTCGAGTAGTTTGAATATACTCGCGAGTATAGGATTCGGGACACATGGGATTGGTTCGAGTGATGTGAGATCACTTTAGTAAGAAAATGAGACTAGGCAGGGGCTAGGGCGCAGCAAGAGGAAGTCTTGTGGGCGCAGACCTGTCCGTGTCGATTGAGGACCGATCCATGTGCGGCCCCGCTGAACAAGTTTTGAACGTACCGAAGGCATATCGGATATATGGGCCTGATAAACCGATGTAAGCTAAACCTCCGGGCGTCGACGCATAGCACACCGATTTATAGGTGTAGGTTGAGGGCATCCAGGTGGAAATATGCTAACAGGCATAGACAGATGCTCCGTGTAGGGAACCTCCTGCTCATTTCGGTGCGACCGGTTCGACGTTTGGGCTGTTGGGTGAAAGGTTGTCCCGTACGACACGGGGTGAGCGTTCTGTGTGCAGCTCCGCGTGTGGGCGTACGTGACATGCTATTCGGGTATCCCTGCAGGTGTATATCGAGTTGATTCACCGTCCCTCGCGGTTATGATTACATCTTATTCACTGCGTCGTGATGTAGATAAATTATGGAATATCGTGATTCAATTCTACTGATATGTATAAATTGTATTGCTACATGTGTGCCACCAAATATCGCTTACTAAATTTCAGATTCACGAACTGATAACTTGTGGCTAAAATATGAATTAAGGATGAACTTGTAGGCGTGTCCTTTGATGCAATGTGCCATCCCATGTTGGTTATGAACTGCATGTAGAGTTTCATGTATAGGTGAGTCAGTTAAGACTTGCTGAGCCATCGTGCTCACGATTGCTGCTATGAGAGTTTCGCAGGTGATGACTACCCCACGGACTCGGGGTACAAGTCCACCAGCGAGGGCTACCCTCCGTCGGGGACCACAGCTGAGTGGGAGCCGTACACACCGCACTTAGCTGAGAAGTGGAGCTAGTGTGGGTTGTCCATAGGGCTGGACAACCGACTTTTGCTAGTTTGGTGGGCGTGAGTTGTAAAAATTTAGCTTCCGCAGTTGTAGACTCTGTATTTAGATGTAAACTGAAGGCTTGTACTACTTTGTACATATTCAGTTTGTTTTTCTATGTAATACAATGTTTGCCTTATGATGTGTGCTCTCAGGTGTCTCATCGAGGGGCACCACCCTCTGAGATCCTGGGCGTGCGGATATCGGTCCGTCACAGGCGCGACCGCCGCAGTTTCACGGTCGTCAGTTTAATGCGCCTAGCTTCCGACCGCCGTATCCACCACAACAACAGCAGCAGCAACGCATGTTCCCGCGTGCGCCTCCATTTCCACTGTGTGCACCGGGATTCCGTCCACAGTTCGGAGGGAACCCGACACAATAGACGTGCTTCACATGTGGCCGTGTCGGGCATTTTGCAAAGTATTACCCCGAGCAGCGATAGGGCAGGGGTCCAGCACCGTATCAGGGTGCAAATCAGCCCCGCAACCAGCCAAGAAACCAGCACCAAAACCCGGCAGCGTCCACCACTTAGCTATCGAAGACGTGCCGGAAGGCAAACCCGTCCTCGTAGGTACTTTTTTTATTTAGATCCTCCCGTGGTCATACTTTTCTACTCCGGTGCCACCCATAATTTCATAAGTCAATCTTATGTTATTAAATACCAATTGCCTATCATTTGCACAAAAAGTTCATATTTGATTTGCTCTCCGGGTGCGGAAATAACAGCTGATAGGATGGTCTATAGAGCACCACTGCAATTGGGTGGGAATCTGTATCTGACGTCTCTAATTATATTAGAGAGTCAAAAACTCAATGTCATTCTAGGAATGTCATGTCTACAATGCCATGGTGCTATTCTTGACATCGTTCCATGAGTGGTTCGTTTAAACTCTCTTCATGAACCACATACTCTTATTCTTGACCGTTTGGTCCAAGAAATTCCAGCCACATATAACACGGAAGCCACAAATGTTGAGGATATTCGTGTGGTCCATGAATATCCGGACGTGTTTCCGTATGATCTCCCGGGCATGCCACCCAAAAGGGATGTCGAGTTCAAGATCAAAGTTGTACCCGAGACAACACCGATATCACGGAGACCGTACAAGATGGCTCCGAATGAGCTAGCAGAATTGAAGGAGCAGCTCAATGATTTGATGAGTAAGGGTTTCATTCGACCGAGTTCCTCGCCATGGGGATGCTCGGCGCGGTTCATCAAAAAGAAGGATGAAACCTTGAGGTTGTGTGTGGATTACCGACCTCTCAAGGCCGTCACCATTAAGAATAAATCTCCGCTGCCCCACATCGATATTCTCTTCGATCAACTTGCGGGTGCATGTGTGTTTTCAAAGATGGACCTTCGCTCAGGATATCACCAAATAAAAATCCGAGCAGAGGACATTCTGAAGATGGCCTTATCGATGAGATATGGCTTATATGAGTATCTCGTCATGTTTTTTGGTCTCACCAACGCCCCGGCACACTTCATGTATCTGATGAACTCAATGTTCATGCTGGAGTTGGACAAGTTCTTGGTGGTGTTCATAGATGACATCTTGGTTTATTCCAAGTCTGAAGAAAAACACGCCGAACACTTGCATATTGTGCTATAACGATTGCGAGACCATAAACTTTATGCCAAGTTCAGCAAATGCGAATTTTGGATCAGCCAGGTGCCATTTCTTGGTCACATTATCTCTACAGAGGGCTTTGCAGTTGATCCAAGTAAGATTGACCAAGTGCTGAAATGGAAGTACCCTACCTCTGTCCATGAAGTCAGAAGTTTCCTCGGTCTAGCGGGATATTATCGGAGATTCATCCCGAGCTTCTCCAAGCTTACTAAGCCGATGACTGAATTGTTGAAGAAGGGGGCTAAATATGTTTGGAGCTCAGCATGTGAAGGAGCTTTCCAAACATTGGTGAAGCATCTTACAACAGCCCCGGTCTTAGCTCAACCAGATACGACCAAGCCCTTCGACGTATATTGTGATGCGTCCTGTATCGGGCTAGGCTGTGTACTGATGCAGGAAGGAAGAGTGATCGCCTACGACTCACGTCAAGTTTGTAACCACGAGAAGCACTATCCGACTCATGTTCTTGAGCTCGCTGCTGTGGTATTGGCGTTAAAAACGTGGAGGCATGTAAAAGTCCCAAAAATATATATGAATGAACTGAGGTTTGAATTCATATGTGTGGCAAAGTCATGAAAAATGGGACGTGCTAAAACTTTTCTTCATGCAAAGTGCTACATGGATGTTCCTCCAAAATGAGGCTCACATTTTTATTTGAAGGTGTTGAACCATAAAGGATTTAAATACCTCTTTGCATGAAAGATCAAAAATCAGATTTCAGATTCAAAGTTCACACAAATTGCGGCCAAAAACTTTGAATACTTATGCAGCCTATACATTGGAATTGGAGGCAATTTAGTGTGGCAAACTGTCATTTTTAGGGTGGGCTCAAAAGGAATTAAATAGGCGCATTTCAAATTCAAACCAAATTCAAATTTGCTATGCAAATTCAAACTGAATTTGGGGCAATTCAAATGCTAGCCCACTTTTCAAATTCAAAACTTTTGAATGGAAGAGATGAACATGAGGAGATGTTTTGGGGAGGAAATTGGGTGGAGCCCACATGTCATTGGACAAAAATTTTTACTTGCACCCTAAGTCTTGGGCTCTGTTTCTTACTCCACCGAGGAGATGCACCTGGACGCCACCGAGGGCGCTGCCACCACCTCCTTGTTGCATTTCCTCGCGCTGGCAACTATGTAGCGGCTTTACTCCCTCTTCAACGTGATCAACTCCCCCACAGCTGAGCCAAACGTCCTTTGCCTCCTCCTCCTCGCGAGAAACACAACCACAGAGACCCTCACCGCCGCTACCTCAGGAGCAACCTGGAAACCGGGGAAAACGCACGCGCCCTTTGCCTCCGAGCTGCAAAACAGCACGGCGCACCCGTTGCTCACCTCCCTGACCCAAAAGCTAGCGAGCTCCGGCCTCCCTTGCCCTAAAAATGACTCATCCGTGGTGACTTAAAGAAACCCGACGATCGGCTTCACGTGGACAGCCCTCCACAGAGGTTGTCACGCCTGAGAAAGCATGGACACGGGAGCGTGCTACTGTGGTTCTGCTCTCACCCGAAGCTCATACCAAACCGTGAAGTATCGATGGAGAATTCTGGAAATTAGCTCCGGCGGGTGCAAACCGAGCGTACGGTACGAGATCTTCAAATTCTCCCTCTCCAGTTCTTCTTATGCCGTCAAACTTCACACATAGAAGTTGGACTAGCCAGCGATCATCTTTCCTTTAGCAACCCTGACTTGAAACCCCCTCGGAGCGGCGGAATTTGAGATTTTCCAAGCACTTATGCGGCAGGACGGATCAGGGGCACGGTGCCGACCCATTTGCGGCCGTTCCCGAGCCATTTGGAGGTCCCGCCGAGCTTTGCAATCACCCACTGGTGCTGTAGACCAAGTTAGTCAATGTTTTAGCAGGCTAGAACCCTCGGCCGACGGCACCGAAGTCCAACCGAGGCTGCCGCACGTAGCCGGGGTACTTCCGGTCACTAGCAGCCTGAGCAAGTTCCACCAGCGTGTTCCCCGGCCTCCAAAACACCCTGGCGGCGAGTTTCAGGGCGGGTGGCAGCCGGAAACTCCGGTCCGGCGAGCAGCCGGTTGCTCCGGAGAGGGGGCGCGAGCGGGCGCTGTGGCACACCGGAATCCGCTCATCCAGGATCGCAGAGGGTGGTGCCGCATGCTGCGACACCCGACAGCAAACATCATAAGAAAATATATTGTATTACATAGAAAACTAACTGAATATGTACAAACTAGTACAAGACTTCAGTTACAAACTAGTATTTGGATTACAAAAGCGGAAGCTAAGTTTACACAAGTCACACCCACCTATCTAGCAAAACTCGGTTGCCCATCCCTATGGGAAACCCACACTAGCTACACTCCTCAGCTCAGCGCGGCGTGTACGGCTCCCACTCAGCCGTGGTCCCCGATGGAGGGTAGCCCTCGCCGGTGGACTCGTACCCCGAGTCCGTGGGATACTCCTCACCTGAAAAACACTTATAGCAGCAACCATGAGCACGATGGCTCAACAAGACTTAACCGACTCATCTATGCATGAAACTCTACATGCAGTTCACAACGACAATGGGATAGTAATTTGCAGCAAACGGACACGCCTACCAGTGCATTCTTAATTTATCTTTTAGCCACAAGTTAACAGTTCAGGAAATCTGAAATTTAATGAGACATATTTGGTGGCACACATGTAGCAATACAATTTTATCATAACAACAATATTGAATCATCACATTTCATATATTAACCTATGTCACGACTCAGTGACAAAGTGGTACTCATCACCGTGAGGGACGGCGAATCGACTCGATATACACCTGCAGGGATACCCGAAGAGCACGTCACGTACGCCCATCCGTGAAGCTGCACAGCACGCTCACTCGATGTCGTACGGGACAACCTTTCACCAAACAGCCCAAACGTCAAACCGGTCCCACCCAAACGGACAGGAGGTTCCCTACACGGAGCATCTCTCTATGCACGTTAGAGGATTTCCACCTTGTTGCCCTTAACCTACACCTATAAATCGGTGCGTTATGCCTCGACGCCAGGAGGTATAGGTTACATCGGTTTATCGGGGCCCGTATATCCGATATGCCTTCGGTACGTTCAAACTTGATCAGCGTGGGCCGCACACGGATCGGTTCTCAATTGACACGGACAGGGCTGCACCCACAAGGCTTCCTTTTGCTGCACCCTAGCCCCTGCCTAGTCTCATTTTCTTCCTAAAGTGATCTCACATCACTCGAACCAATCCCGTGTGTCCCAAAGCCTAAACTCGCGAGTAAATTCCAACTACTCGACTTGTACTGAAGTTCTATGAACATTAAGCATAGCCTGTCTATTCGAGGACTTATACACTACCCTCACACTTGTAGGAAAAATCTGTTTATGCACGTGGGGTTTCATCCATCCTACACCTAATGCACATATATACCACATACTAAGTATACATAAAGCAAAACTTTGTAAAATGGCTAAATGCAAACCGGGGCTTCCTTGTTGCTGCTGGTCAGAGGTTAGGGCTTCTTCCGGAATGAGAAAGTCAAGCACCTCCGGGGTCTCCTCGCCTTCAGCGACTACACGTAAGCCATATACTATATGTAAATTTGAATGCAATGTTTTAAATTGAGTATGTAAAGACCATAACTCTAGCTAGCCCTTCCCTTTGGCTCTGAAATTTTTATGGTGGCTTGGTAGGGTCCTAACCAGAGTCTTCACCAAGTTTCATTGGAAACAAAATTCATTTCAGCTCTGCACAAATAAAATCCTATTTGGTCATTAGTAGAGCCTCTAAGGATTTCCAGGGATTTTCATGACTCCAATCATTACTTTATGGAAACTAGAGTTTGAGATGGATAATGGAATTGGTTTCATGTCATTTGAATCATGCTAAATGAAGCTATGCCCTAAACAAGATTTGAGAAAATCTGAAAAATGTTTCTGTACATTTTTCTATTTTCTCAGGGTAGTTTACTTAATCACACCATTAGAGGAACTAAATGAACTTGGATGTGTCTGAAATTTTTCCTGTGACTCAAGGATTTTCCAATGAACCTCGCAGCCAAATTTCAGAATATTTCATAAAGTAATTCTCCAGATAAAATTCCCAACAGTTTAAATTTCAGGGAATTAATTCTGGAAAACTATTAAGTTTCATGAGCTGAAATTTGTTTTTCTGGATAGTACTCAAAAAGCTGAATTCAGCAAAATTTAGTTCACTAAATTTGGAGCTTCCTAGCAAAAGTTATAGCTAGTTGAAGTTTGAACCAGATTCTGAAATTCAAATAAAAGTTTAAACCGGCTGGTGGGGTCCCCGGGCTACGTGTCAGCACCACAGCCACACCACACAGGGGTCCGCAGAGTCTCCCGCATAGTCACACGAAATCCTGGCGCCACAATAGATCCAGCGCTGTTTTAATCAGAGGCCGACACGTGGGGCCCACAGAGCTTCGTCTACCTCGCGCTCCCGCGGCTCACCGCCGCCATCTTCGCCAGAGAGCTTGCCGCCGGGCGTTCTGCTGCCCTACGTTCGACAAAACTCGCCGCCTGTGCACATTTCCGCCTGAGGAACACGTTGGTGCCCTCACCGGAGCTCGGCGATGGCCGGAACAGTGCTCGCGACGGTGTCAGCGGTCGGGAGCTCATTGGCGACGTCGTACTCGGTGTTCTCTACACCTTTTTTGACGTGGTTTGCTTGGAGAGCTCCGCTGAGACTTTCTGATCACGGATATGAGCACTGATCCTTGTGAAAACAGCCGCAACTAGGATCTCACCGTCGACCTAGGGCTAAAACGGCGGTGACTCAGAAAATTTCAAAGAACAGCAACCCTAGTCTATGGTTTTCGCCGGTTTTTGATCCCAGGCGGCTGTGGACAAGTGCAGAACGTATGTGTAGCTCAGAATTTTCGTTGGTGGACTAACCATTACGAATTTCAGAGTTTTGAACTATTCGGTTCTTTGAACAACGAATGGATATCCGGACAAATTCTACCCCTGCGAAGCATGAGAGGAGGAGCAGTCGGCACGAGCGTGCTAAGCACCTTGGAGCGGACCTTTTTCGTGTAGCTCATCGGGCATGAAACGGCTTCTAGCTCTCGGACGCCTGGGAGCAGAGGGGGTCGGTGCTGGTGCGAGTTTGGGCTTCGGTGCGCGAGGGAGACGGTGGAGAAGGAAGTGAAGATTCACGTGGCCCAGCGTGCTGATCACGTGCTGCACTCGGCCTTTCCCTCGAGCAGGAGGTGGCACTCAACCGGGGCGGTCGGACGCCGGCGCTGGAGAGCTGGTGCGCGCGCCCTCTTCGGTCGAGCGAAAGATCAAGCCGAGAAGACTTCAGTGTGAAGGCTACTGACAAGTGGGTCCCCTCCCCTCTAATTCTTTTCTGTTTTCTCATTTCTGTTTTCACTGAAAAAATCCCAGCTACTCACAATTGAATGAAAGACTAAGCCATAAAGTTATGGTTTGAATTTGATTTTCTCAACTGGAATTGGTTTGGCTAAATTTGCTGCCCATTTTAATTTGAAATTCAAATTCAGTTTGAATTATTGCAAATTTAGCTCCCGCAAGATGAACTCCAATGAGGGTGAAAATTGGTGGACTAACTCAGAAAAATGTGCTGAGTTTGAATATGAAGTCAACATTTGAATTCAAGTGATGAAAGTGGCTGCAAATTTGAATTTGCATTCAAATTGGCCCCTTTTTTCAAATGTCTCCAAAAATGCCTTAAAAAGGCTTGGATTTGTATAAAATTTGGCCTGATCCTTCCCAAGACTATTTAAGGTCTAGGGGTGAGCTCAACCTCTCATGTTTAGCTGTAGGACTCCTACTTTTTAAAAATTATGGCTTTCCCCTCTAATCACGCTCTTGATGGTGTTTACTTGCTCCTCACAAATGTTCAAAAGCTATCCACCAAATAACTGTGGTGGGGTGATGAAATGAACACTTTTGCAAGTCACTTTCTTGGGCTTTTACATCCCTCCCCCCTTAAAAGAATCTCGTCCCGAAATTACAAAAGAAGAGACGACGATGTAGAGGAGATTTACCCGTGATGAGACGCCATGAAATCCGGGTAGTTTGTGCGACGGAATTCATCGCTCTCCCACGTCGCTTCTTCGGCGGTGTGGTTACTCCACAGTATCTTGTAGAACCACAGCGTTCGGCTACGTGTGGTTTGAGCCTTCTCATCAATAATTGCCATCGGATATTCAGCATACGTCAAATCCAGTTGCAGCTCGCCAATCTCTTCGGTGGGCACAGCAGCCGTATATTTCAGACATTTTCGTAGTTGTGAAACATGGAAAACATCGTGAACATCAGCGAGAGATGCCGGTAGCTCCAGTCTATACGCCACTGGTCCACACTTATCGGTGATAGTATAGTGCCCAATAAATCTGGGGGGGGAGTTTCCCCTTCACGCCGAATCGGTGCACGCCTTTCATCGGAGATACACGAAGGTACACGTCTTCCCCGATGTCAAAGTGCAGCGGCCTACGCCTCTTATCAGCGTAACTTTTATGCCGAGATTGAGCGGCCTTCAAGTTGGCTTGAATCATCCGAACGCGCTCTTCGGCGTCGTTCACCGCATCAACCCCAAATGTGATCCTTTCACCACGACTCGCACCAGTTTAATGGGGTACGGCATTTACGACCGTAGAGAGCCTCATATGGTGCCATCTTGATACTCGCTTGATAGCCATTGTTGTACGAGAATTCCGCCAACAGTAGATGATCATCCCAGTTTCTACCGTGGTGGATGGCACACGCTCTCAACATGTCTTCTAGTACTTGGTTCTCCCACTCTGTTTGCCCATCTGTCTGAGGGTGATAGGCGGAGCTTCCAATCAGTTTAGTACCCAATGCAGCGTGCAATTGCTCCCAAAAATGAGACACAAATAATGCCCCTCGGTCTGATACTATGGTCTTGGGTACTCCATGCAAGCATAGGATTCTTGCAATAAACAACTCCGCATATCTGCTGGCATGGAAATGTGTATGCACGGGAATGAAGTGAGCCGACTTGGTTAACCGGTCAATGATTACCCAAATGGAATCATGCTTGTTGGAAGTCAGGGGTAATCCCACAAGGAAATTCATGCTCACATCTTCCCACTTCCATGCTGGAATTTTCAGGGGTTGCAGCAGCCTTCATTTCCACATATGATCCGCTTTCACTCATCTACACGTATCACACTCGGATACGTACTTCACCACTTCCCGCTTCATCCGTGTCCACCAAAATCTCTTTTTCAAATCTTGGTACATTTTGTTGCTGCCCGGATGAATGGAGAACCTAGACAAGTGAGCTTCATCAAGGATCTTTTTCCTCAGCTCCATATTCCGGGGTACGACTATGCGATCATTGAACCATAGCGTCCTCTCATCATCTTTCCAGAAACATTTGTTTTCACCGTTGTCTATCCGCCTCCGGAGATGTGCCATACCCTTGTCAACTTTCTGAGCTGCAATGATATCCTACCTAATGGTAGGGATGAGAGCAAGGTTGTAGAGTGACCCATAACGAACCAAGTATAAACTTGGCTCTTCCTCCTCCACCAGAGTAATGGTGAGGTTATGGACATGTGATTTCCGACTCAACGCGTCGGAACCCACATTCGCCTTGCCGGGGTGGTAATGAATCTCAATCTCATAATATTTGATTAGTTCTAACCACCTTCTTTGCCTCATATTCAGCACCTTTTGGGTGAAAATATACTTCAAGCTCTTGTGGTCGGTGTAGAGATGCACCAAATTCCCGAGGAGATAGTGCCTCTACATTTTCAGCGCCAAAACCACAGCAGCGAGCTCAAGATCATGAGTTGGATAGTGCTGCTCATGGTTTCGAAGTTGGCGTGAGCAATATGCAGCCACACGTCCTTCTTGCATCAACACGCAGCCGAGCCCGATACCGGACGCATCACAATACACGTCGAAGGGCTTGGTCATATCCGGTTGAGCTAAGACCGGTGCTGTTGTGAGATGCTTCACCAATGCTTGGAACGCTCCTTCACATGCTGCGTTCCAAACATATTTTGTTCCCTTTTTCAATAATTCTTTCATCGGCTTAGCAAGCTTGGAGGAGCTTGGAATGAATCTCTGGTAATATCCTGCTAAACCGAGGAAGCTTCTGACTTCATGAACAGAAGTGGGAGCTTTCCATTTCAGCACATGTTCAATTTTGCTTGGATCAACCACAATGTCTTCCGCTGAGATGATATGTCCCAAAAATGGCACTTGGCTGATCCAAATCTCACATTTGCTGAACTTGGCATAGAGCTTATGGTCCCGCAATCATTGAAGAACGATTCTCAAGTGTTCAGCGTGTTCTGCTTCTATCTTGGAGTAAACCAAAATATCATCAATGAACACCACAACGAACTTGTCCATCTCCGGCATGAACACCGAGTTCATGAGATACATGAAATGTGCCGGAGCATTGGTGAGATCAAAAGACATGACGAGATATTCGTATAGTCCATATCTAGTCGAGAATGCCATCTTCGGGATATCCTCCGCCCGGATTTTTATTTGATGATACCTGGAGCAAAGGTCCATCTTGGGGAACACACTTGCACCCACAAGCTGATCAAACAGTATGTCAATGCGGGGCAGTGGGTATTTGTTCTTGATGGCGATGGCGTTGAGCAGCCGGTAATCCACACACAGCCTCAAGGTTTCATCCTTCTTCTTTACGAACAACACCGAGCATCCCCAAGGCGAGGAACTCGGTCTAATGAAACCTTTGCTCAACAGATCATTGAGCTGTTCTTTCAATTCAGCCAGTTCGTTCGGAGCCATTTTATACGGTCTCCGTGAGATAGGGTAGTCCTGGGTGCAAGCTCAATCTTGAACTCCACATCCCGCTCAGGTGGCATGCCTGGAAGTTCATCTGGAAACACGTCGGGGTATTCCCGGTCTATGGGGATGTCCTCTAGCTTGGAAGCTTCAGTAGTATAGGTGGCTGAAACTTCCCGGACTGGATTGTCTAGTATGAGGGACTGCGGACGGTGGAGTGGGGAGTTGAGGTGAACCGTCCGTGATAATGTTTATAGGACAGCGCCATGGTAACTTAGCCATGACATCCCTAAGATTGCATCAATCTTCTACCCCTCAAGAATAATCATAGTGGTGGGATATATCTTCCCACCTAAGCACAGTGGTGCTTTCAGAATCATCATAGTTGTTGAAATCTTCCTCCCGGCGAGCAGATCATATAAGAGCACTCGGTTGGAAAGGCTTCCAGTTGATGCTTAACCACATATGATGCACTTATGAAGTTGTGGGCTGCACTAGAATCAAATAATATGATGATTGCTTGATCATTGAGAGTGAACGCACCCGCCAGCACGTTTTCTCCCTCTGAGGTGTCCTCATTGTCGAGGTTGCAAACGCCCCCAGTTTGCTGACCAACCTTCTTGACCGGAGGTCGGCCTCGAGCACCGCCCTGATACTGGGCTTGCCCGCTGCTCTGCTGCCCCTGGGGACAGTCCTTCGAGAAATGGCCCGCCTGGCCACATGTAAAGCAAGTGTAGCGAGGCGGTCCTCCGCTGATCGGCGGACGGAAACCCGGGGCGCGTTGTGGCGGTGGAAACGCCCGAGGTACCATCTGCTGCTGCTATTGCGGTCGCGGTGGTGGCATCAGCGGTCGGAACGGAGGTGTCTGGAAGGAACGACCCCCGAACTGCTGAGGTCGCGCCGGTGGGTGCCACTGCTGACCGGAAGGTGTCCGATACACCATGCGGTATTTTTGGGGAGCTCCACCCCCACTGCTGGGTGGAGTGCTGCGCTTTCGCTGCTCAGCCGCCAATTCACACTGAGCGTCTTCTTGCATGATCGCGGCGTTGACGAGATCATTGAACGTGCCACGATTGCATTGGACGAGATGCGTCTTCATCTCGGGATTTAATCCCCGATAGAAGTGCTCTCGCTTCTTCTCCTCAGTGGAGACATAATCTGACGCATACTGCGCCAGATGGTTGAAGGCACGGGAGTAGTCATGGGTACTCCTCCCGCCCTGCTTCAGCTCCAAGAACTCTTGGAACTTCCGCTTCATTATCCCGGGAGGGATATGGTAGGCGCGGAACGCCTCCCGGAATTCTTCCCACTCCACGGTGTGGCCAGCCGGCAGTGAGGCGACATAGTTCGCCCACCACGCACCAGTGGCACCGTGAAGCTGCTGCGCCGCGAACAGAGTCTTCTGCGGCTCTGTAAACTGGAGCAGCCCGAACTTGGACTCAATTGTCAAGCAGCCAGTTGTTGGCCTCCTGGGGTTCTGCTGCTTCAGTGAACACCGGAGGGTGCGTACTCATGAAGTCCGAGTACGTCACAACGTGGGGCTCACGAGGCCCCCTCTCTTGACGCCCCCCCCCCCCCCCCCCGCCTGGGACGTATTTTGCACGATCATGCGGAGCAGAACGGTCTGCTCCTCACGATTACCCACCAGGGCCGCGATCACATCTGCTAGTGTAAGCGGAGGCGGCTGTGGTGGTTGTTGCTGCGGGGTACTGTCGTAGGCAGGTGGCTGGGAGTCATTACCCCCTGCTGGCTAGAGCCACCAACCTCATGCGTGGCCCGAGTGTGAACCATCTGCAACCATACGACGATAAAAATCAGTCCCGCAACATACTTCATGCAGTCCAATAAAATAGGCGTAAAACATAATGACAGTAAAACATGTGATACATCTCGTATATAGATAATGTAATAACTTTGCACAATCTACACCATTACCAGACCAAATACAAGCTAGTTAAATCCAAATTGACGGACTTCCTCTTTGGAAGTTCATCTTAACTAGGTTTGGTCACTACGAGATGTTAATATCGCTTTGTCATCACGTATACTACCCTTCTATCTTCAATACGACACAAACATGGTCTCTAGCAAAAGAAACCTGAGTAGGACATATACTCAAATCTTTCACTAGTTGAAGATAACCACTCATGAGTATGTTCCACCCCATTGAAAGTACTTAAACCCCCTAGGGTACAACAATCTCTCAAATGAGTTCAACTGTCACCCCTCTGCCCGAATGACCAGTTTCTACATATTCCAGCTTTTGATCTGGTGCTGGGCATTTTCATGACTCAAGATGAACACCAAAGTTAAAGTTAACTTCAGTTTCTTTCCAACGAGTATTTATTTGCCCTCAGATCAGCTCTATTTAAAAAGTTATGATAATTCAAAGTCAACAGCATTTCTGAAAGAATTTCAACAGCACCTCCTTCGGAAGTGGCTGTTTTGAACTCTAATTTCCACTGAGTTCTGTGCTGAAATTGCAGACACTTTGAATTACAAAGATGTAACACATCTTGTACCCTTTCCAAAAAGGTGTCATATGAAAATTTTATATTTTTCTACTGAAAGTTATGCTTGAAAAACAGAACAGTCCAGACAGTGTTTTGAATCTGTCCTGGTTCTGGACAGTTTACCATCATCTGGAATTTCAGCCAGTTTAAGGTGTGATTCAGCTCTGGAAGTCTACAACAAAGTTGTAGAGTACTTAAACACCTTTCCAGAACTATATCCCACACCTCCATTGGCTCAATAATCTGTGAGTTATGCTCTGTCAAAGTTCAGCAAACTTGCTGCCCAAAACAGAGCACTCTGTTTTCTTTTTCAATCCCTTTGAACTACACTGATCAACTATTGAAATTTTCTACCCAACCAGGGTCCTAAATGTTGAAACTTGATGATTTTAGTTCCTTGTTAACATTATATTTCGTGCAAATGCCTAGTATATGTCGGTACTACGTGCCTCACAAAAAGAAAATCCTGACCAGATCATACCAGCATATACGTCTTAATTGTGGCACTAAACGGCCTCTCGCACACGTATACTATACGGGATACATATGTGGTTAGTACCTGCAGAAGAACACACAATAATGATGCACTCACGGGTTATTTTCATTTCAGGCAGGTCCATATTTGAAAGTAAATACATACGTCCGTATCATTGTCATATGGCCGTCCTTGAGTTAAGCAACGTCTCAAGGTACGTGATCGTGTTTTTACACCACACGACGGGGAACCCGAGTAGAGCGTGAACGGGTCGTCATGGTTGGGAATTTTATCACTCCAAAAGATACCACCTACTTCCCTGCATGGCACGCCGATGGCAAGCGCTGCATATGTCCTCCTGGGCTATTTCTAGAAAAACACACTATCGCGTTACTGACAACACGATGGTGTCTCCACTTGCTTGCCTAATGCACGTTAGGGATCAGCGTTTCATATGATCTCAGGAACATGAAGAGTCCAAGAGTTTCATATTGACATCTCACACCAAGCTGTGAGACCTATCCCTGAACCACATTCCTCGTCAGGGTAGCTAACCGAAATTGAACCGCTTTTGGTGGCGTTCCTTACAATTCTTACCTGAGCGTAGGTGCGTCATTACATAATTAAAATTCAGAATTATAACACATATGTTAGTCTTGCCACTTTAAGTAACTATGCTAATATAGTCCTTACTGTGGGGACCACCCCGTGGTTCACCCACTCCAGGATCGCATAGGGTGGTGCCGTGCGATGCGGCACCCAACAGCACACATGAAAAGAATTAAGAACAACATACAAACTTTTATTTGATATAAAACAGCGGAAGTCTTTTTACAAAACTTAATTATACAGCGGAAGTAATGTACATAGCTACTCCCTAATACTAACTAAGCAAAAGTGCAGCCGTCCAGCCCGGGGACGCTACACACTAGCAGCATGGAAACGGAGATCACGGCAGCGTGCAGGGCTCCAGCTCGGCCGTGTACCCCGATGGGGGCATCGCCTCATCTTCGGAACCTTCCTCATAACTCTCACCTGCACACAGCTCAAATATTGCAACCGTGAGCACGATGGCTCAGCAAGTCTTAACCGACAACCCTAGGCATGGAACGCTACATGCAAGGATGTGTAAGATAGGAAAAGGACTTCACAATAAAGTCACGCCTACATGTTGATTCTTACTTTCAGTTTTATAGCAACAGATTTATAAGCCTTAGGCAGCCCCCACATCGGAAGTCCACAATCAAACAAGAAAAGCTTTCCCCCGATGTGGTGATGCCCAAAGTGGAAAATAAACTTAATTAGCTCTACATATAAAACAAACATGGTTTGAAAACATTAATAATTCATCACAGCATATTATCATTTATCTGGTTTATTGTTCTTCTTACTATGTCACAGAACAGTGAACAAGCGGTACTCAAATAACCGCGAGCGACGGTGATTGCAATCAGGAGACACCCGGACAACACGTTGCATACACCCACTTTCAGAAGCGTGATTCCACACCCCTTCCTACTCTGTTGTATGCAACAACCTTTCAAAGGCTTATAAGAATTGAACTTCTATTCATAGCTACTGCTATTTATGTTCCTTAATTGGCTTTGGAATTTTTTTTACAGTGGATACTAGACTCTCTAAGGATGATCTGAGCAAAATTTGGAGAATTTTCAATGCACCTTGTGGTCTCCAAAATTCCCACAAGCACAAGGCTGCTCTGAATTTTAAGCCCAGATCAGGAGCTTTGACATGACTAACATTTGAAGATCTAATTAGGGTAGGTCTCCATAGTTCTAACAAAATTTGGCTCACCATTTTTGGGGCTACCAATAGAGAGAGATGAATTTTTGAAGTTGGACAGGAGTTCTGAAAAGTTTCTGTTTAAATTTGAATTTTCAAATAAAGGCTGAATTTTGGAAGGCAATTTAGCCTAGCAAATGAACTCCAATGAATCTCAATTTTTTACTGGAGCTCTGTAATATCATAAGGAACCTCCTGGCCAAATTTTAAGAATTTCCATAACAGGGATCTTCTGGAATTAATTCCCAAAGATTTAACTTTGAGGAATTTTGGAGAAATTTCCAGAGATCTTCAGATCGATTTCTTTGCATTTCGGCAAAGTACTGACTGAGGGGAATCCAGCAAAATTTGTTTCACAAATTTTGGACATTCCTATTGAGAGTTATGTTCCTTTGAAGTTTGCACTATATCTGGAAATTGAAGAAATGTTTAAATCCTGGTTGTGGGCCCCACCCGTGGCGCTATCCACTCAGATGACGGCAACACCTAGGCCACGGGGTTATTTCCTGCGCAGCCGCACCCGATCCGGTGGCACAGGCCGATCCCTGCACGGTACAGAGGCTGAACGGTGGGACCCGGTCCTCCTTCTTCTTCCTCGCGCTGCCCGCGCCTCCCACGGCGGCGCACGCCGGCGAGGCTCGCTGGGATGGGGTTCCCGTGGTCCGAACTTCCCCAAACTCACCGCCTGTGAGTTCTACACCGTGTTGAACACGATGGGGGGGGGGGGGGGGTCAGAAGCGGATGACAACGGCCGGAACGGTGCTCGCACCAGCGACCATGTCGAACCTCACTTCGGCGACCTCGTTCTGTAGGATCGAAATACACGTGTAAAGCTACCAGAGGGGGGTGAATGGTAGATAAAAACTTTTCAGCGGAAGCAACAAAACACCCCTCTGTAGAAAACCGATCTGTTAAAGAAACTGTGTGTGCGACTAATCTAAATGTGTTCAACTGTGACAAAACTAGTGTAGATTGTAGAGAATCAAGTCACGAAGACGTCACAACAAGGATCATGAAAATCCGTTGAGAGAAACTCAAGTTACGATCAAAGATCGAACAAAGGTCAATCTGTCCTACGCGAGAAAAACAGTTCTGGAATACTGCAAAGAAACTCGTGTAGATCAGAAACCACAAATTCAATAACCGTGAAATTTTCAAAGATGATATATAATCAAGTTGTGAAGACAATCCAAAAAGAATCACATCAATTGTATCTGTAAAACTCGAGTTATGATAAAACCACCGAAGCAAGGTAGTGCTGAACAGAAACTCGACGAGAAAAACTTGTCTGAAACAAGTCGGACGAACAAGGCACAAGTTCGTTTAGAATACGAATTTTATTTATAAAAACACAAGAGGAACAGCCCCAAAGTTGTGCTCTACACGAGCCTTGGCCTCCCTTGCTTATATAACCAGCTCTATGGCCAATCCAATTCAAACTAGGACTCCTACTTCTACATGGATTCAAACTGTAAGTTTCCAATACTGCTCAAGACTCTTCTATACGCAGATAGAAGCAATCTTAAGACTTCCAAACACCTTAGGAACGTCCCAAACATTCCTAAAACAACTCTACTTCATGCCTAACATGAAATCCTGTTATAACCAACTCGAAACTTTCCATAAATAAACCATAACCGCCTCAGCCGCAGCCTGAGCGCAAAATCCAGCCGGTTGAACCTTTTCAACCATATCTCCACTTCCATATCTCTTCACCACGCCTTGGAACCATGTTGCCACGTCCATGCACTCCTTGCACACGTGCAAACACCTTCCAACAACGTCCACGATACCTTCATATGCATTGTTCTTGATCCAAACATGCTGCGCAACCTCGCGATCAACTCAACCACAATTCCTCCCGAACTTGGTTGTTGAACCTCATCTTCTCCCTAAGAATACTTCAATGGATCCCGTCACCAACCATGTCTTGAACTCAAGCAACACCTGCACATGAATAAACAATTAATACTTCCGAGCACAAGTCCTCGACTTGACTCTCGTTAGTTCTGAAACTACAACATCTTACGTAAGCACCTCACATAAGCATGTTGTAAACCATAGCAAGATGATATCAGCCATAACCACCAAAACACACCAAAAACTTAGTAAAATAATACTCAGCAAACATTCCATAAGAGTAAAGCAAGTTCGAAACATTGCAAGTTAAAAGCAGAACCATTGCAATCAAGCTC
Source organism: Neostapfia colusana (assembly GCA_030760725.1). Taxonomy (NCBI): domain Eukaryota; kingdom Viridiplantae; phylum Streptophyta; class Magnoliopsida; order Poales; family Poaceae; genus Neostapfia; species Neostapfia colusana. Next base: position 24,333,593 of record JASWHV010000012.1, on the reverse strand, counting down.
CGAACCTTACCAAAGCTAACCGGACCTTGAACCGGAGCTTATCAAAGCTAGTCGGACCCAGCACCGGAGCTTACTAAAGCTTAGTCGGACCTAGCATGGAACTTACCAAAGCTAGTCGGACCTAGCATCAGCCTTATTCTAACCAACCAAGCCAAGCCTATGTCATTTGACAGTCAGAAGCTTAAGGACATGGTTTTAGTCATACACAACTACTTTCAAGTTCATATCTAAGTGCAATGATAACCAATTTCAAAAGAAGAAGTGTGATGCATGCATATTCTCTTGATCTTTTCTCATTTTTTATTTGAACATAAAAACTAAACATGTGAGTTGATTACTTGATTAATTCTTTATGATTAAAAGCACTTGTGAGCATGCAACAAGTTCAAAACAGCAAGAAAGTTCGACCATGACCAGATTTAGTGTAAGTAATTATTCCAATTACTAGACATGGTAAAAACTACAAAATGTATAACATGAGTAATGTAGTAAGAACTTTCAGCATGAAAAAGGAATCACAAAGTCATATATGCATAAAATACTATGCTTATATTATTTTAATTTCAGATTCACACATAGACTTCCCAAGTTTCAAAATTCTCCCTCAATTTAAGCCATGAGGATGCATAACCCCTATTTCACAACGAATGTAACAAAAACGAGTGAAATCCAAAGGTTTTGTAAAAATGTCATCCAATTGTTGTTCGATATCTACATGGTGAAGCACAATGTTCCCTTTTTTGACATTATCACGGAGAAAGTGATACCTAATGTCAATGTCCTTAGTTCTAAAATGTTGCACGGGGTTTTTAGCAATGCAAATGGCACTAGTGTTATCACAAAACAGTGGAACACTATCTAGATCAACCCCATAGTCCTTAAGTGTTTGAACAATCCAAAGAATTTGTGAGCAAGCGCTAGCAGCAGCTACATATTCAGATTCGGCTGTGGATTGTGCAACTGAACTTTGTTTTCTAGAGGACCAGGCAACAAGTGAATTACCAAGAAAATGACGAGCACTAGAAATACTTTTCCTATCAATCCTACAACCCCCAAAATCAGCATCGGAAAAAGCTTTCAAAGTAACGGTTGAGGAAGAAGGAAGAAAAATGCCAAATTATTGAGTTCCATGTAAGTACCTGAGAATCCTTTTGACGGCTTGACGATGTGAAGCACGTGGGGAGGCTTGAAACCGTGCACAAAGACATACGCTGAATTGTATGTCCGGTCTTGATGCCGTGAGATACAAAAGTGATCCGATCATGCTTCTATATTCTTTTTGATCAACGGGATCACAATCTTCATCAAGTTCAAGTGTTGTTGCTGTTCCCATTAGTGTCCGAAGAGGCTTGCTTTTGTCCATGTTGAAGCGCCTTAGGAGATTTTTTGTATACTTTGTTTGATGCACAAAGGTACCCTCCTTGGTTTGCTTGATTTGCAGCGCCAAAAAAGTACGTGAGTTCTCCCATCATACTCATCTCAAATTCTGAACTCATCATAGCTGAAAACTTAGACACAAGATCATGAGAAGCACAACCAAAGATAATATCATCCACATACACTTGAACGAATAATGAGTCATTGCCATGCTTAAGCACAAAAAGGGTTTTATCAACCTTGCCCATGGTAAACCCCTTTTCAAGTAAGAATGTTTTTAACCTATCATACCATGCTCTAGGGGCTTGTTTGAGACCGTACAAGGCTTTGGACAGTTTGTAAACATGATTAGGAAAATTTGCATTTTCAAAACCAGGTGGTTGTTTGACATAAACCTCCTCATCTATGTAGCCATTAAGAAAAGCACTTTAAACATCCATTTGATATAGCTTAAAACCTTTAGATGCAGCAAAAGCTAACAAAATTCTTATGGCTTCTAATCTAGTAACAGGAGCAAAAGTTTCATCAAAATCTAGACCTTCAACTTGTGTGAAACCTTGAGCAACCAACCTAGCCTTATTCCTAACCACAACCCCATCCTCACTTTGTTTATTATTAAACACCCATTTAGTTCCAATTAAAGTGTGACCTTGAGGTGGAGGTACAAGTTTCCAAACATTATTTCTTTCAAAATTTTCTAACTCTTCTTGCATGGCAATAATCCAATTCATTAGTGAGTGCATGTGATATATCTTTGGGTTCAAAAGAAGCAACAAAAGCAGAATGAGCATGAGAATTGGGGTTCAAAAACCTGGATCTTGTAACTCGTTCATGCAAGCTTCCAATAATTTGTTGTGGAGGATGACTTTTGAGAATCCGGAGGGGAGTGGACACTTCACAAGCTTCTTCTTCTTCATGTTCATCACAAATAGATGAGCTTGTGACGTTATAAGGATCTGGACCAGCAATGGTGGTCGTCGGTGCTGGCTGTGAATCAAGATCAGGAGCTGGAACAATGTTATTAGCTGCTGAATTTTCGCTCAGCAGCACCACTTCTTCCTATTCTTCAACGAAAATACTCTCCCCCTGTGGATATGGATCCGGACCTGCAATATTTGAACTAGTACCTGGGCTAGCTTCAACAAACGAAACCTCACAAGTCTCCACAATTTTGTTAGTATCAAGTAAAAGCACACGGTAGCCTCTAGTACGAGATGGATAACCAAGAAACATGCCATCAAAAGATCTAGCTTCAAATTTATCAAGATTACCATGTTTCTTAACAAAGCATTTGCAACCAAAGACCCTAAAGTGTGTGACACTAGGCCTATGTCCAAACCTGAGCTCATATGGTGTTTTACCTAGCTTAGCACGCAAGAAAACACGATTTGAGACATAACAAGCGGTTGCAATTGCATCAGCCCAAAATTTCCTAGGAGATTGATATTCATCAAGCATAGTCCTAGCCATCTCAACTAAGGTTCTGTTCTTTCTCTCTACAACACCGTTTTGTTGAGGTACATATGGTGAAGAAAATTGATGATCTATTGCATTTTCAGCACAAAAGTGATCAAACGATTGATTTTTAAATTCGGTTCCATTATCACTTCTAATTGCTCTTAAAGATCCTGGGTGATCAATTGATAATCTAAGAAATAAAGTTCTAAAGTTACTAAAAGCTTCATTCTTAGATGCCATAAAGTAAACCCAAGAGTATCCAGAATAGTCATCAACAATCACAAGAACATACCATTTACCTCTGAAGGATTGAACACGTGAAGGTCCTACGGTGTCAAGGTGTAAAATTTGACCCGGTTCAGTTGTCATGGTCATTGTGAGAGGAGCATGTGAACCTGCAACCATCTTAGCATGTCTACAAGAAGAGCACACAATTTCTTTGTCCCCTTTAAGCTTAGGCAGCCCACGTATGCGATTAAGAGCACTAACACGCGCGAGATGATCAAAGCCTACGTGACCAAGTCTACGATGCAAAAAATATAAATCTTTGGAATCATTTGCAACTAGACATCTATGCTTAGAGGAATACATATCAAAATCAGCTTTAAAAACTCTTCCAAACTGAGACATGTTAAAAATAAGCTCACTATTTGAACCTACAACTTTGCAGAAGTTTTTATTGAAAATAATTTCCAGATTTTCATCTAGCAATTGTGAAACAGAAAGCAAGTTGTATTTCAAATTTTTGATGAGTGCCACATCCTTCAAAGTGTAGTGATCATTTACTCTAACCGAACCCTTAGCAATTATAGGAGTTGAATAATTATCAGCAAAAGTAACATTCTCTACACGTGACACAAAAGAGAGAGAGGAGAACCATTCTTTGTTACCGGTCATGTGGCGTGAGCAACCTGAATCCACAATCCAAATGTTCTTCTTCCTCAAGCGTGTAACCTACATAGAAGCACAATACGTCGATGACTCAATACTGGGGTTAGTTAAAAGGCATTTAGGAATCCAGTTCTGAGTCACACGACGTCCAGCAGGAATAACATGCGAAAGCTGAGATAAAACAGCAGGTTTATGAGTTAAAGTTTGAGATTTTCTGTTCTTAACTACTGACCTATGAGGTGTTACTTGTGTAGCACGAAAATCAGTAGCTCCGGAGGCAAAAATAGAAGGTCCGGAGGCAAAAACTGAAGCTCCGGAGGTAAACTTTGAATATTTCTGACACATAACAGCAGGTTGCATGTTCCTGACATTCGGTTTAGTATGTGCAGCAAGTTTTACATGAGAGTTATAAGATCTAACTTGCATCTTTCCTTTTTATGTTGTTTAGCTAGTCTATAAAAAAAATCTATGACATGACCATCTCTACAACAATAGGTACAATGAAATTTAACTTTGTGTTCATGTCTAGATGAGCATGCAGTATGCTTATTTGAACCCGAATGTGACAACACTCCTGCAGATTTAAAAACCACTTCTTTTTGTTTAGGAACTGTTTGAATCAAACCACTTCCTAATGATTTTACAATTTTAGGTGGATGTTCCTTAGCATGAGCATGTGAATCAAAACCTAAACCAGTTTTATCATTGCAAGACTTGGAAGAATTCAGCAGCAAGTTTAGGTTCTTATTCCCATTACAAAACCGATATAATGTCCTATGCATGTTATCAAGTTTATTCGATAGATCAAGACAATTTTCACATGAAGTTTTTCCTTTTAATATGTAATTGGAACAATATTTAACTTCATGTGAACGTAAAGCATTGTTCAATATAGAAATTTCTTTCATAGCATCTTGTAGTTTCTTATCAAGATCATCGCAAGTAGAACAATGCAAATCAACTGTAGAACAACAAGCATCTTTCAAGTTTTTATCATTAAGTGCAGCAAGCTTTTTGTTCTTTTTGATTTCAAGTTCAAGTTTATCAAGTGTGGAGGTGTGTGCACTTCTTAGAGAGGACAATTGTTCATATATTAAATCACAGGAGGAACAAGAATCATCACTAGGAATCAAGGATTTTAAACGATTAATTTCAGATTCTAGTGACTCAATTTTAACAGCATTGTCCCTAATCTTTTTGTCCTTTTTCTTAACAATAATAGTGGCACGAGAAATAGCATCACACATTTCTTCGCAAGTAGTACATACCTCTTCGTTGTCACTGTTGTGTTCTGCATCCTCCATACTTGATTTTGATTTCCCCGCCATGAAGCACAAGTTTGCCATATCATCTTCATCTTCATCACTTCCAATGTCTACATCACTCGAGCCAAGTTCTTGAAGTGCGGTGATGAAACTGTTTATCAGTTTGCGTCCTTAAAACCCTTCTTTTTCTTGTTGGTGTTGCCAAAAGAGGACTTGCCTTTACTATGCTTTTCATCACGGTTAGAAGGACCTGAAAGGTTAGGGCAATCTGTACGAAAGTGTCCTGTCTTACCACATTCAAAGCATCGTTGAGGTCCGGAGCTTCCTCTCCTTCTAGTTCTCACATTTTGCAATGCTTTTGAGAACCTAGTAGGAAGAAGTACTAGCTCCTCCTCTCGAAACTCCTCAATCTGTTCCAGGGTTAGTGAAGACAGCAAAGCAAGTGTGTTGCTAGATGATTGGCCGGAGCTAGGCATATCACGTTGTGAGACAAATGCAATAGTCTTATTTGGGTTCTTACGTGATATAATGTCAATTTCATGAGTTTTTAGCTTAGAGTAAAGCACGTCTAATGTAAGAGTACTCATGACAGTGGATTCACGTATGGATGTTACTTTCATCTCTCAAATTGACATGTCTAATGCACTTAGTAATTGCCTAGCATTTTCAGCATCTGAAAAATTAACATTGACGCTACGCAAGTTGCTGAGAATTTTATTAAAGCGAGCAAAGAGGTCATTAATGGACTCACCGGGTTGCATCTCAAAGCGCATGTATTCTTTCTTGAACATATCCTGTCTTATCTCCTTGATCGTGTTAGATCCTTTGTGGTAGTCACAAAGTGCTCTCCACACATCATACGCCGATCGGAGGTGTGCAACACGGTCGAAGTAGCTCTGAGTTAGTCCTTGTATGATCAAGTTTCGAGCCTTGTTGTTGTTGTCGACATCTCTCATGTTTGTTGCCGTGACTTGATCGTTTGAAGGCACATCGTAAGGCTTGTACACCTTTTCCCAAATTGCAAAGCCTTGCGCCTGGATGAAAGCTTCCATGCGTGCCTTCCAAACCTGAAAATCAATACCACTAAACACACAAGGTTTGGCGGAGTATTTCTCCATGATGATTAGTCAAAACACGTGCAAATCATAAAGATTAGAGCAACCTGTCTCTGAAATCAATTGTAGGATCAAAGTACACGTGTAAAGCTACCAGAGGGGGGGGGGGGTGAATGGTAGATAAAAACTTTTCAGCGGAAGCAACAAAACACCCCTCAGCAGAAAACCGATCTGTTAAAGAAACAGTGTGTGCGACTAATCTAAATGTGTTCAACTGTGACAAAACTAGTATATATTGTATATAATCAAGTCACGAAGACGTGACAACAAGAATCATGAAAATCTCTTGAGAGAAACTCAAGTTAAAATCGAAAGATCGAACAAAGGTCAATCTGTCCTACGCGAGAAAAACAGTTCTGGAATACTGCAAAGAAACTCGTGTAGATCAGAAACCACAAATTCAATGACCGTGAAATTTTCACAGATGATATATAATCAAGTTGTGAAGACAACACAAAAAGAATCACATCAATTGGATCTGTAAAACTCGAGGTATTATAAAACCACCGAAGCAAGGTAGTGCTGAACAGAAACTCGACGAGAAAAACTTGTCTGAAACAAGTCGGACGAACAAGGCACAAAAGTTCCATTAAAATACGAATTTTATTTATCAAAACACAAGAGGAGCAGCCCCAAAGTCGTGCTCTACACGAGCCTTGGCCTCCCTTGCTTATATAACCAGCTCTATGGCCAATCCAATTCAAACTAGGACTCCTACTCCTCATTGGATTCAAACTGTAACTTTCCAATACTGCTCAAGACTCTTCTATTCGCAGATAGAAGCAATCTCAAGACTTCCAAACACCTTAGGAACGTCCCAAACATTCCTAAAACAACTCTACTTCATGCCTAACATGAAATCCTGTTATAACCAACTCGAAACTTTCCATAAACAAACCATAAAACCGCCTCAGCCGCAGCCTGAGCGCAAAATCCAGCCGGTTGAACCTTTTCAACCATATCTCCACTTCCATATCTCTTCACCACGCCTTGGAACCATGTTGCCACGTCCATGAACTCCTTGCAAACGTGCAAACACCTTCCAACAACGTCCACGATACCTTCATATGCATTGTTCTTGATCCAAACATGCTGACCGACCTCCTGATCAACTCAACCACAATTTCTCCCGAACTTGGTTGTTGAACCTCATCTTCTCCCTAAGACTAGTTCAATGGATACCATCACCAGCCATGTCTTGAACTCAAGCAACACCTGCACATGAATAAACAACCAATACTTCCGAGCACAAGTCCTCGACTTGACTCTCTTTAGTTCCGAAACTACAACATCTTACGTGAGCACCTCACATAAGCATGTTGTAAACCATAGCAAAATGATATCAGTCATAACCACCAAAACACACCAAAAACTTAGTAAAATAATACTAAGCAAACTTTCCATAAGAGTAAAGCAAGTTCGAAAACTTTGCAAGTTAAAAGCAGAACCATTGTAATCAAGCTCCGAACCTTACCAAAGCTAACCGGACCTTGAACCGGAGCTTACCAAAGCTAGTCAGACCTAGCGCCGGAGCATACTAAAGCTTAGTCGGACATAGCAGGGAACTTACCAAAGCTAGTCGGACCTAGCACCGGAGCTAGCAAAAATAAGTCGGACCTAGCCAAAATAAGTCAGACCTAGACAAAGCAAGTCGGACCTTACGTCGGACCTTGCCGGAGCTACCCAAAACTAGTCGGACCTATCGTCGGACCTTGCAGGAGCTCGGACCTAGAGTCGGACCTTGTTAAAAAGGTGTTTTGGTAGTATTCAAAACTTTTATCGTCAAAGCCAATGTATTCAGCACACATAGGTCTCACACGTTCTCACTCGACAGTGGGTCTTTCGGGCTAGGGTTTTCTATAAAAGCATCAGTGTCACCTGGACAACATCGACCCAGAGCCCGCTCTCCATGAAAACCACCAGAGAGGGGACCTCACCGGCAACCCGAGCCCGAAAAACAACGGCGGCGACAAAAACTCGAAGAACTCCTTCAGTCCTTGATGGTTTCTAGCGCCGTTTGAGCGAGAAGGACCGTAGGGATCTAACAAAGCTTCTCCTAGACCAGAATGAGCTCTAGCTACTGCTGCACGATGAATTTGGTCATAGACCGAGAGGTGTCGCTATGAACTAGGGTTTGGTAAAACCCAAAATTCTCACTACCCGATTGGTCAATTGACATGAGGCTTTCGGCCACATGATCTACGGACAGCAACGCACCTTTCTTGTGTGGGGAAGGGGTGGTGAAATCGGCTGTAGCGTGCTGTCCACGGTGACCTCGCTTGGTTTTTCAGTGTTTCCCCGAGAACCGCAGCACCTTTGCTGTTTCCCGGTGCAAACAACCTCAGGACAGGGGAGGAAAAGGGCTCACCGGCTAGAGCACTGGTGGGCGCAGCTCTTTGCTGTTGGGAGCTCGAGCAATCGGCTCGGATGCTGTGGTGTGATCAGAGAAGAACCGGTGGCTGGTTTCTGCGCGAAGGAAGCAGATGAGGCACAACCACGAGGACGGCCGCTTTGATCGCCCACACGCGCGAGCCGACGTCGGGGCCAGCGAGAAACAGCTCAGTGGAGCTTCGGGCGTGGGTCTCGGCCGAGCGCTGGCACGCTGTGATCAACCGAGGTGAAAACAGGTCGGTTAACTCTTCTGTGTGGCTGACAATTGGGTCCCACCACCTCCAATTTTCATCCCATTTCCACTGATATTTCTCCCCCAGCTACTCAAAATTTAAGGCTATACTTCCACACCAAGTCATGGTTTAAATTTGCTGAATTCAAATAGTTTGAATTCTGGTGTGAGGTTTGAATTGGGTATGGTCATTTGAATTCGAATTGGAATTTTTTGAATTATCCCTTTTGCATTGTTCCAAAAGCATAGCAAACCAACTCCAAAGTTTCTCATTTTTGCCATGGCTGCTAATTCAAATGTGGAGAACACATTTGTGGAACCAAATTTGCAAATTGAGGAAATTGCAATTTGAAACTGAATTTGAAATTCAGATTAGAGGACTTCCTCTTTTAATCCCAAACAAATATTAAAACCCCTCCAAAAATGAGCTGAAATTTGGAAGGTTGAATATTTGTAATATGAAGATCCAAGTTATGCATTTAGATCTCCATGTTTGGAAGTTTTGGGAAGTTTGAATCACCACTTTGAACTCACACCGTTAATATTCAAAGTTTTAATTCCCCTCATTTTTCCTAAGTGTACATGAGCTGAATTTTTCTTGCTACCACTTTTTTGGGATTTTACATCCTTCCACCCTTAAAAAGAATCTCGTTCCAAGATTCTAAAAGAAATGCAAAGTGGGAAAAATTTACCGGGTATATGATGATAGCAAGTACGGATAATTGGTTCGTAGATATTCCTCGCTTTCCCATGTCGCCTCATCAGCGGTATGGTTACTCCACAAGACCTTGTAGAATCATAAATTCCGGTTTCTTGTGGCGCGAGTCTTTTCATCGATAATCCAGATTGGATACTCGTGTACATGAGGTCTGGTTGAAGAACTTCTATGTCTTCAGTGCGGAATTCAGCGGAGGGTTTGAGGCACTTCCTCAGCTGAGAGATGTGGAAGACATTGTGAATTCCTGCGAGCGACGCCGGTAACTCCAAGCGATACGCCACGGGTCCGCATTTTTCAATGATGGCGAACGGACCAATGAATCGCGGCGCAAGTTTACCCTTCACTCCGAAACGCTGAACTCCCTTCATCGGAGATAAACGGACATAAACATGGTCCCCGATGTTGAAGTGGAGAGGGCGGTGTATTTTATCCGCATAGCTTTTCTGACGAGATTGAGCAGCCTTGAGGTTGGCTTGTATTACTCGCACTCGTTCTTCAGCCTCATTCACAAGTTCAATGCCGTAGATAACTCGCTCACCGGACTCGCACCAGTTGAGTGGTGTGTGGCATTTCCGGCCGTAGAGAGCTTCATACGGCGCCATCTTAATGCTAGCTTGATAGCCATTATTGTAAGAGAACTCCGCCAACGGCAAATGATCGTCCCAATTCTTGCCGTGGTGGATGGCACAAGAGCGTAGCATGTATTCAAGCACTTGATTCACCCATTCAGTTTGACCATCCGTCTGCGGGTGATACACGGAGCATCGGATCAGTTTGGTCCCCAATGACGCGTGCAGCTGTTCCCGAAACCGAGCGACGAACAGCGCACCGTGATCTGAAATAATGGAGTGGGGAACACTGTGCAAGCACAAGATCCTTGTAATGTACAGCTCCGCATATTGCTTGGCCACGTAATTTGTATGTACTGGAATAAAATGAGCTGACTTGGTTAGTCGATCGACTATCACCCAAATCGAATCATGCTTGTGAGATGTGAGAGGTAAACCGACTATGAAGTCCATGCTGATATCCTCCCACTTCCATGCCGGAATGTTCAATGGTTGCAGCTGTCCGGCTTTACGCATATGGTCGGCTTTCACACGCCGACATGTAAAGCATTCGGATACGTACTTTGCGATTTCTCTTTTCATCCGTGTCCACCAAAATCTGGTTTTCAGATCTTGGTACATCATGTTGCTGCCCGGATGAAAAGAATACTTGGACAAATGAGCTTCGTCCAATATCTTCTTCCGAAGCTTCATGTCACGGGGTACCACTATACGGTCTTTAAACCATAGAGTACCGTGTTCATCCCTTCGGAAGCATTTCATTTCGCCATTCTTCATTCTTCTCCGAATGTGCGACATTCCCATGTCTTTCTTTTGAGCTTCAATAATCTCCTCTCGTATGGTAGGGACGAGAGCAAGATTATATAATGCCTCATGTGGACCCAAGTACAGACTCGGCTCCTCCTCTTCAGGTGGGTTGATGGACAGATTGTTGACATGAGATTTGCGGCTTAAGGCATCGGCAACCACGTTTGCCTTACCGGGATGATAGTGAATCTCGATCTCATAGTCTTTGATCAGTTCTAGCCATCTCCGTTACCGCATATTCAACTCCTTTTGAGTGAATATATACTTCAAACTTTTGTGGTCGGTGCAGAGGTGCACTAAGCTTCCAAGCAAATAGTGCCTCCACATTTTCAAGGCCAACACCACCACAGCGAGCTCAAGATCATGAGTCAGATAGTGCTGCTCATGGTTACGGAGTTGACGTGAGCCATAGACGACCACTCTTCCTCCTTGCATCAATACACAGCCAAGCCCGATGCCGGACGCATCACAATATACGTCAAAGGGCTTGGTTGTATCCGGTTGAGCCAACAACGGGGCTGTTGTAAGATGCTTCACTAAGGCTTGGAAAGCTTCTTCACAAGCTGAGCTCCAAACATATTTGATCCCCTTCTTCAGCAGTTCAGTCATCGGCTTAGCAAGCTTGGAGAAGTTCGGTATGAATCTTCGATAATATCCTGCTAACCCGAGGAAACTCCTGACTTCGTGGACTGATGTGGAGGATTTCCATTTCAGCACTTGTTCGATTTTGCTTGGTTCAACTGCAATGCCTTCTGCAGAAATAATATGACCAAGAAATGGCACTTGGCTGATCCAAAACTCACACTTGGTGAACTTGGCGTAAAGCTTACGGTCTCGCAATCGTTGAAGCACGATATGTAAGTGTTTGGTGTGTTCTTCTTCAGACTTGGAATAAACTAAGATGTTGTCTATGAACACCACCACAAACTTGTCCAACTCTGGCATGAACACTGAGTTCATGAGGTACATCAAATGTGCTGGGGCGTTTGTGAGACCAAAAGACATGATGAGGTATTCATACAACCCATATCTCGTCGAGAAGGACGTCTTCGGAATATCCTCCGCTCAGATCTTGATTTGGTGATATCCGGAGCGAACATCCATCTTTGAAAACACACTCGCACCCACAAGTTGATCAAAGAGAATATCAATGTGGGGCAGTGGATATTTATTCTTGATGGTGACGGCGTTGAGAGGTCGGTAGTACACACATAACTTCAAGGTTTCATCCTTTTTCTACACAAACAGTGCCGAGCATCCCCAAGGCGAGGAGCTCGGTCAAATGAAACCCTTCTTCATTAAATCGTTGAGCTGCTCCTTCAGTTCAGCCAGCTCATTCGGAGCCATCTTGTACGGTCTCCGTGAGATCGGTGTCGTTCCCGGTACAAGTTCAATCTTAAACTTGACATCTCTTCTGGGTGGCATGCCCGGAAGATCATCCGGAAAGACATCCGGGTATTCACGGACCACACGAATATCCTGAAGTTTTGTGGCTTCCGTGTTATATGTGGCTGGAGCTTCTTGAACTGAACGGTCAAGAATAAGAACATGTGATTCATGAAGTGGAGAGTTTAGACGAACCACACGTGGAATGATGTCAAGAACAGCACCATGGCGATGTAGCCATGACATTCCTAAAATGACATCAAGTTTTTGACTCTCTAACATGATTAGAGAAGTTGGGTATAGCTTCCCACCCAATTGTAATGGTGCTCTATAGATCATTCTATCAGCTGTTATTTTCCCACCCGGAGAGCATATCAAGTATGAACTATTTGTAGGAATGATAGGCAGTTGATATTTAATAACATAAGTCTGACTTATGAAATGATGGGTGGCACCGGAGTCAAAAAGTATGACTACGGGATGATCTAAATAAGAAAACATACCCGCGAGAACGGGTTCGCCTTCCGACATGTCTTCGATGGCTAAGTGGTGGACATTGCCGGGTTTTGGTTCTGATTTCTTGGGCGGATTACGGGGCTGATTAGCACCCTGATACGGTGCTGCACCCCTGCCCTGTCGCTGCTCGGGGCAGTCCCTTGAAATATGCCAGACACGGCCACACGTGAAGCACGTGTAAGGTGTCGGGGTCCCTCCGACTTGAGGACGGAATCCCGGTACACGCGGTTGAAACTGAGGCGCACGGACCATCCTTTGCTGCTGCTGTTGCTGTGGTGGATACGTTTGGTCGGAAGCCTGGCGCATTATATTGCCGACCGCGAAACTGAGGCGGTCGCGCCGGTGGCTGCCATCTCTGACCGGATGGTAAGCGATACATCACGCGGTACTTTTGTTGTGCTCCACCACTACTGCTCATCAGCGTGCTGCATTTCCTTTTATCAGAACCGCGCTCGCGGTGAGCATTCTCTTGTAGAATCGCAGCATTAACAAGGTCGTTGAATGTGCCGCGATTGCTTTGGGCGAGATGGACCTTCATTTTGGAATTCAGGCCCCGGAAGAATGCGTTGTGCTTGTCTTCCTCTGTTCTCACGAATCCTGGCGCATACTGCGCCAGCCGGTTGAATGACCTGGAGTACTCATGAGCACTCCTCTCGCCTTGTTTTAGTGCCAGGAACTCCTGGAGCTTTCTCTCCATAACACCGGGAGGTATATGGTAGGCGCGGAACGCCTCCCGGAACTCTGTCCATGTGACGGCATGGACAGCCAGTAATGAGGCGATGTAGTTCGCCCACCATGTACCGGCTTCCCCTTGAAGCTGTTGCGCTGCGTACAGCGCCTTCTGATGTTCGGTACACCGTAGTAAACCGAACTTCGCCTCAAGAGTGCGGATAAAGCTGTCCGCCTCCAAAGGCTCTTCGGCCTCCATAAAGACCGGTGGATGGGTTGCTAGGAATTCTGAATAAGAACTTTTTTGGAGCTAGCGTTGCCCATTGTCTTGGCGTCCTCCTGGATGGGACGCATTCTTCTGCACCAGCATCCGCAGCAACTCGGTTTGCTCGTCGCGCGAGCCGAGCACTGTGGCGAGAACCTCCGCAAGGTTTCTTGGAAGCTCTGGCGGTGGAGGAGGTGGTTGCTGCTGCGTCGTGGTTTGCTCCGGAGGTGGAGACTCATCACCACGAACCTGACTCGAACCTCCCTCCTGTTGCGTTGAACGCGTACGCACCATTCTGCATTCATACCATTCAAATGATCAGCACATGTTGGTTTAGCTCATCCAGTCTATACAATAGTTGCGAGAATGGAATAAATAATGCAGATGACAATCACACATATGGATAAAGTATAAATTTTATACAACATATACATCCCTGGACCGTGTCACACGATCGAATTCCAAAGTATTGAACTTTATGGGTTAAAAGTTCATTTCGACCATCGTGGGTCGCCACGGAATGTTAACTGTGTTAGCATGCGTAATTCCTCGCTATTGTACTGGACCCAAACATGTACCTGCTCAAAATGATATGTCAAATGCATAAACTTTTCGACTCCACTTGCTGTTTTACATCAGCCGCTGGATATCAAAAGGTGAAACTGAGTGTTTTAATTGAAACATCTCAACATGGTGTTCACTGTCCCGCTTCTGGTCCAGCAGACCAGTCTGGATAATTCAACTGTTTTGGCCACCTTGGAGGCAAATTCTGGCCTAGAGTTCAAAAACAAAGTTGTAGTTGACTCAAAAGGAACCCATATTGTATTTATTCGCCTCCATAGCCTTCCTAGTTTGTGAGTTATGACTTCTACAAGTTGACAGAATTTTCTCAGGAATTTTGGCAGCACTTCCTTTGCAAGTGGCTGTTTTATTCACAAAATTCCATCATATTCTGTCCTCAATCTAGTAAAACACTGAACTACAAAATTGTAGCATATTTCCTATACTTTCCAACGGTGTCTTACTTGACCCTTAGAAATTTTTCTACAGAAAGTTGTGGTTGAAATACAGAAAATTCCAGAGAGCATTTTGGTCTGCCCTGTTTCTGGACAGTGTATACTCATCTGAGATTTTCATCCATTTGGAGGGAGATTATGTGCTGGAGCTCTACAGAAAAGTTCTAGAGGACTTCTAAACCTTTCCATAATAGTATCACACACCTCAATTGGTTCAACCAATCCTAAGTTATACCCTGTTTAAGTTCAGCAAGTTTCGGCCGAAAACAGGAGTGGTTGTTCCTAAGTCTTTAGAAATGAATCTACACTCCTAATTGACTCTTAGTCCAATATAGGAGTTTACTAACCCCTAAATGGCCTCCTAAACCTCATGTTAACTCTTTTATTTAAAATATCCTTTTATGCAGTCTCGGTACTACGTTTCCTCACCAAAGAAAAATCCTAAACCAGTATTCCGGCATATACGTGTCAAATGGTGGAACTAAGAACGTCACTCACAAACGGTTTCTACACGTCATGTACTAACGTGGTTAATGTACCTGCAGAAGAACACACAATAATGGTGCACACAAAGGTTTTAGCATTTCAGGCAGTTCCATATGATAATAAAAACATACGGTCTGTATCATTGCCATACGGATCATCCTTGAGTCAAGCCACATCTCAAGGTACATGGTCGTGTTTTCACACCACACGACGGGGAACCCGAGTAGAGCACGAACGGGTCATCACGATTGTGGATTTTATCAACCCAACGGATACCACCCACTGCCTCATGACTGTCGAGGCACGCCGATGGCGAGCTCTGTGTATGGCGCTTTGAACATTAAACGTTCAAGAGTTGCATACTATCGTGTTGCTTACCACACGATGGGGTATTCTCACTTTTGCCTAAAGCACGCTGGAGATCAGCGTTTTCATATGCTCTCAGAACCATAGAAAGGTTAAGATACTCATATTAACTACCGTGCCAAGCCACGGTATACCATTCCATACTATTACTCGTATGGCGAGTTACCGCAATTGATCCGCCTACGGTGGCGTACCTTACCTCTTACCTGACGTCGGAGCGTCGTTACAGAATGTATAACAAGTATGTTAGCATTTCCACCTTAATAACTAATACTATCATAGACCTTATGTGGGCATAATGACTAATCCTCACTCGACTACTTCTAAGTTTTCAAAATAGGCTCTTTTCGAGCATGCTATTCCCAATGTGGCTCTGATACCACGACTGTGAGGACCACCCCGTGGTTCACCCACTCCATGATCGCATAGGGTGGTGCCGTGCGATGCGGCACCCAACAGTACACACGAAAAGAATTAAGAACAACATACAAACTTTTATTTGATATAAAACAGCAGAAGTCTTTTTACAAAACTTAATTATACAGCGGAAGTAACGTACATAGCTACTCTCTAATACAAACTAAGCAAAAGTGCAGCCGTCCAGCCCGGGGACGCTACACACTAGCAGCATGGAAACGGAGATCACGGCGGCGTGCAGGGCTCCAGCTCGGCGGTGTACCCTAACGAGGGCATCACCTCATCTTCGGAACCTTCCTCATAACTCTCACCTGCACACAGCTCAAATATTGCAACCGTGAGCACGATGGCACAGCAAGTCTTAACCGACAACCCTAGGCATGGAATGCAACATGCAAGGATGTGTAAGATATGAAAAGGACTTTGCAATAAAGACAGACCTACATGTTGATTCTTACTTTCAGTTTTATAGCAACAGATTTATAAGCCTTAGGCAGCCCCCACATCTGAAGTTCACAATAAAACAAGAAACGCTTTCCCGCGATGTGGTGATGCCCAAAGTGGAAAATAAACTTAATTAGCTCTACATCTAAAGAAAATATGGTTTCAAAACATTAATAATCATCACAGGATATTATCATTCATCTGGCTTATTGTTCTCTTACTACGTCACAGAACAGTGAACAAGCGGTACTCAAATAACCGCGAGGGATGGTGATTGCAATCAGGAGACACCCGGACAACACGTTGCATACACCAACTTTCAGAAGCGTGATTCCACACCCCTTCCAACTCTGTTGTATGCAACAACCTTTCAAAGGCAACCCAAATGCCGAACCGGTCCATCCGTAACGGGCAGGAGGTCCCCTCGTGGAGTGTGACTGTGCCCACCGGCAGATTTACACCTTGCTACCCTCAACCCACTCCTATTTACGGTTGGGTAAGCCTTGGCACCTAGGTTAACCAATTACATCAGTTTCCCTGCTTATGTTAGTATGCCATCCGATACTGTTCGATACTTGTTCAGCAGGCCTGCACACGACTCCGTCCTCAATCGACACCAACAGGGCTACGCACGTGAGACCTCCGCTCACTGCTTCCTATCCCCCCTGCTGGATCTCATTTTCACCACTTTTAAGACATTTTCTATTCTGACCAAACTGTGTGATAAAGCCTTACCTCGCGAGTAGATTCCAACTACTCGACTTCTACCGAGATCCTAAGCATATTAGCACGGCATTATCTACTCGTCGAGTCTGTAAATTACCCAACCCTCCATAGGATTTAATGGTTGTGCAGGTGGGGTTTCAATCACCCTAACTCTAATGCAAGCATTCACCCTAGACATAAGTGTACAAATAAAGAATTTGCAAAAGTACTTAAATGCAATCCGGGGCTTGCCTGGTTGCGAGTTAAACGGGAAGTCAACTTCTGGTGGGAGGACGTCCAAGGGCTCCGGTGCGTCCTCAACTTCGATCACTAAATAAAATGTAGCAAAATATATGTATAAGTATTAAGGACTTATAAGAATAGAACTTCTATTCATAGCTACTGCTATTTATGTTCCTTAATTGGCTTTGGAATTTTTTTACAGTGGATACTAGACTCTCTAAGGATGATCTGAGCAAAATTTGGAGAATTTTCAATGCACCTTGTGGTCTCCAAAATTCCCACAAGCACAAGGCTGCTCTGAATTTTAAGCCCATATCAGGAGCTTTGACACGACTAACAGTTGAAGATCTAATTAGGGTAGGTCTCCATGGTTCTAAAAAAATTTGGCTCACCATTTTTGGAGCTACCAATAGAGAGATATGAATTTTTGAAGTTGGACAGGAGTTCTGAAAAGTTTCTGTTTAAATTTGAATTTTCAAATAAAGGCTGAACTTTGGAAGGCAATTTAGCCTAGCAAATGAACTCCAATGAAGCTTAAATTTTTACTGGAGATCTGTGATATCATAGGGAACCCCCTGGCCAAATTTGAAGAATTTCCATAACAGGGATCTTCTGGAATTAATTCCCAAATATTTAAATTTGAGGAATTTTGGAGAAATTTCCATAGATCTTCAGATCGATTTCTTTGCATTTCTGCAAAGTAATGACTGAGAGGAATCCAGAAAAATTTGTTTCACAAATTTTGGACATTCCTATTGAGAGTTATGGTCCTTTGAAGTTTGCACTAAATCTGGAAATTGAAGAAATGTTTAAATCCTGGTTGTGGGCCCCACCCGTGGCGCTATCCACTCAGATGACGGCAACACCGAGGCCACGGGGTTATTTCCCGTGCAGCCGCATCCGATCCGGTGCCACAGGCCGATCCCGGCGCGGTACAGAGGCTGACCGGTGGGACCCGGTCCTCCTTTCTCGCGCTGCCCGTGCCTCCCGCGGCGGCGCACGCCGGCGAGGCTCGCCGGGACAGGGTTCCCGTGGTCCGAACTTCCCCAAACTCGCCGCCTGTGAGTTCTACACCGTACTGAACACGATGGTGGGGTCAGAAGCGGATAACAACGGCTGGAATGGCGCTCGCACCGGTGACCATGTCGAACCTCACTTCGGCGACCTCGTTCTCACTCGACAGTGGGTCTTTCGGGCTAGGGTTTGCTCTAAAAGCACCAGTGTCACCTGGACAACATCATCCCAGAGCCCGCTCTCCATGAAAACCACCGGAGAGGGGACCTCATCGGTGACCCGAGCCCGCAAAACGACGGCGGCGACAAAAACTCGAAGAACTCCTTCAGTCCTTGATGGTTTCTAGCGCCGTTTGAGCGAGAAGTAGGGATCTAACAAAGCTTCTCCTATACCAGAATGAGCTCTAGCTACTGCTGCGCGACGAATTTGATCGTAGACCAAGAGGTGTCGCTATGAACTAGGGTTTGGTAAAACCCAAAATTCTCACTACCCGATTGATCAATTGACATGAGGCTTTCGGCCACACGATCTACGGACAACAACACACCTTTCTTGTGTAGGGAAGGGGCGGTGAAACCGGCGGGCATAGCATGCTGTCCACAGTGACCTTGCTAGGTTTTTCAGTGTTTCCCCGAGAACCACAGCACCTTTGCTGTTTCCCGGTGCAAACAAGCTCGGGACAGGGGAGGAAAAGGGCTGGCCGGCTAGAGCACTGGTGGGCGCAGCTCTTTGCTGTTGGGAGCTCGAGCAATCGGCTTGGGTGCTGTGGTGTGATTGGAGAAGAACCGGCGGCTGGTTTCTGCGTGAAGGAAGCAGCTGAGGCGCAACCACGAGATGAGGGGGAAGCGAAGTAGTGCTGTGACACTCGGACGGCTGCTTTGATCGCCCACGCGCGCGAGCCGACGTGGGGGCCAGTGAGAAACAGCTTGGTGGAGCTTCGGGCGTGGGTCTCGGCCGAGCGCTGGCACGCTGTGATCAACCGAGGTGAAAACAGGTCGGTTAACTCTTCTGTGTGGCTGACAATTGGGTCCCACCACCTCCAATTTTTATCCCGTTTCCTCTGATATTTCTCCCCCAGCTACTCAAAATTTAAGGCTATACTTCCACACCAAGTCATGGGTTAAATTTGCTGAATTCAAATAGTTTGAATTCTGGTGTGGGGTTAGAATTGGGTATTGTCATTTGAATTTGAATTGGAATTTGAATTACCCCTTTTGCATTGTTCCAAAAGCATAGCAAACCAACTCCAAAGTTTCTCATTTTTGGCATGGCTGCTAATTCAAATGTGGAGAACACATTTGTGGAACCAAATTTGCTAATTGAGGAAATTGGAATTTAAAACTGAATTTGAAATTAAGATTAGAGGACTTCCTCTTTTAATCACAAACAAATATTAAAACCCCTCCAAATGAGCTGAAATTTGGAAGGTTGAATATTTGGAACATGAAGATCCAAGTTATGCATTTAGATCTCCATGTTTGGAAGTTTTGGTAAGTTTGAATCACCACTTTGAACTCACACCATTAATATTCAAAGTTTTAATTCCCCTCATTTTTCCTAAGTGTACATGAGCTGAATTTTTCTAGCTACCACTTTTTGGGGATTTTACACTTACTTGGGCAAACTAGCGAATTCTCACCGTAAACCTAAGTTTTTCCGTAATACAGTCCTTAATTAGTGTGCTATCCCCAATGCAGCTCTGATACAAGCCTGTGATGGATCGGAATCCACTCATCCAGGATCGCAGAGGGTGGTGCTGCATGCTGCGACACCCGACAGCACACATCATAAGAAAACATATTGTATTACATAGAAAACCAACTGAATATGTACAAACTAGTACAAGACTTCAGTTACAAACTAGTATTTGGATTACAATGGGATAGTAATTTGCAGCAAACGGACACGCCTACCAGTGCATCCTTAATTTATCTTTTAGCCACAAGTTAACAGTTCAGGAAATCTGAAATTTAATGAGCAATATTTGGTGGCACACATGTAGCAATACAATTTTATCATAATAGCAATATTGAATCATCACATTTCATATATTAACCTACGTCACGACTCAGTGACCAAGTGGTACTCATCACCGCGAGGGACGGCAAATCGACTCGATATACACCTGGAGGGATACCCATAGAGCACGTCACGTACGCCCACCCGTGGAGCTGCACAGCACGCTCACTCGATGTCGTACGGGACATCCTTTCACCAAACAGCCCAAACGTCGAACCGGTCGCACCCAAACAGACAGGAGGTTCCCTACACAGAGCATCCCTCTATGCCCGTTAGCGGATTTCCACCTTGCTGCCCTCAACCTACACCTATAAATCGGTGCGTTATGCCTCGACGCCCGGAGGTATAAGTTACATCGGTTTATCGGGGCCCATATATCCGATATGCCTTCGGTACGTTGAAACTTGATCAGCGTGGGCCGCACACGGATCGGTCCTCAATCGACACGGACAGGGCTGCGCCCACAAGACTTCCTCTTGCTGCGCCATAGCCCCTGCTTAGTCTCATTTTCTTACTAAAGTGATCTCACATCACTCAAACCAATCCCGTGTGTCCCAAAGCCTAAACTAGCGAGTAGATTCCAACTACTTGACTTGTACCGAAGTTCTATGAACATGAAGCATAGCCTGTCTATTCGAGGACTTAGACACTACCCTCACTCTTGTAGGGAAAATCTGTTTATGCACGTGGGGTTTCATCCATCCTACACCTAATGCACATATATACCACATACTAAGTATACATAAAACAAAACTTGATAAAATGGGTTAATGCAAACCGGGGCTTGCCTTGTTGCTGCTGGTCAGAGGTTAGGGCTTCTTACGGAAGGAGAAAGTCAAGCACCTCCGGGGTCTCCTCGCCTTCAGCGACTACACGTAAGCCATATACTATATGTAAATTTGAATGTAATGTTTTAAAATGAGTATGTAAAGACCATAACTATAGCTAGACCTTCCCTTTGGATCTGAAATTTTTATGGTGGCTTGGTAGGGTCCTAACCAGAGTCTTGACCAAGTTTCATTTGAAACAAAGTTCATTTGAGCTCTGCACAAATAAAATCCTATTTGGTCATTAGTAGAGCCTCTAAGGATTTCCAGGGATTTTCATGGCTCCAATCATTACTTTCTGGAAACTAGAGTTTGAGATGGATCTAATGGAATTGGTTTCATGTAATTGGAATTATTCTAGATGAAGCTATGCCCTAAACAAGATTTGAGAAAATCTGAAAATTGTTTCTGTACATTTTTCTATTTTCTCAGGGCAGTTCAATTAATCACACCATTAGAGGAACTAAATAAACTTGGATGGGTCTGATATTTTTCCTGTGAATCAAGGATATTCCAATGAACCTCCCAGCCAAATTTTAGAATTTTTCATAAAGTAATTCTCCAGATAAAATTCCCAACAGTTTAAATTTTAGGGAATTAATTCTGGAAAACTATTAAGTTTATTGATCTGAAATTTGTTTTGCTGGATAGTACTCAAAAAGCTGAATTAAGCAAAATTTAGTTCACTAAATTTGGAGCTTTCTAGATAAAGTTATAGCCAGTTGAAGTTTGAACCAGATTCTGAAATTCAAATAAAAGTTTAAACCGGCTGGTGGGGTCCCCGGGCTACGTGTCAGCACCACAGCCACACCACACGGGGGTCCACAGAGTCTCTCGCGTAGTCACACGAAATCCTGGCGCCACAATAGATCCAGCGCTGTTTTAATCAGAGGCCGACACGTGGGACCCACGGAGCTTCGTCTACCTCGCGCTCCCGCGGCTCACCGCCGCCACCTTCGCCGTAGAGCTCGCCGCTGGGCGTTCTTCTGCCCGACCTTCGACGAAACTCACCGCCTGTGCACATTTCCGCCTGAGGAACACGTTGGTGCCCTCACCGGAGCTTGGCGATGGACGGAACAGTGCTCGCGACGGTGACAGCGGCCGGGAGCTCATCGGTGAGGTCGAACTCGGTGTTCTCTACACATTTTTTGACGCGGTTTGCTCAGAGAGCTCCGCTGAGACATGCTGATCATGACTATGAGCACTGATCCTCGTCAAAACGGCCGCAACTAGGACCTCACCATCGACCTCGGGCTAAAACGGTGGTGACTCAGAAAATTTTTGAGAACAGCAACCCTAGTCTATGGTTTTCGCCGGTTTTTGATTCCAGGTGGCCATGGACAAGTACAGAAAGTATGTGTAGCTCAGAATTCTCGGTGGTGGACTAACCATTACGAATTTCGGAGTTTTGAACTATTTGGTTCTTTGAACACCGAATGGATAACCGGACAGATTCTACCCCTGTGAAGCATGAGAGGAGGAGCGGTCGGCACAAGCGTGTTAAGCACCTTGGAGCGGACCTTTTTCGTGTAGCTCGTCGGGCACGAAACGGCTTCTAGCTGTCAGACGTCAGGCAGCAGAGCGGGTCGGCGCTGGTGCGAGTTTGGGCTTCGGTGTGCGAGGGAGACGGTGGAGAAGGAAGCGAAGATTCACGTTTCCAAGCATGCTGATCACGTGCTGCACTCGGCGTTTCCCTCGAGCAGGTGGTGGCACTCAACCGGGGCGGTCGGACGCCGGCGCTGGAGAGCTGGCGCTCGCGCCCTCTTTGGTCGAGCGAAAGATCAAGCCAAGAAGACTTCAGTGTGAAGGCTACTGACAAGTGGGTCCCCTCCCCCTCTAATTCTTTTCTGTTTTCTCATTTCTGTTTTCACTGAAAAAATCCCAGCT
Organism: Neostapfia colusana; assembly: GCA_030760725.1. Lineage (NCBI taxonomy): Eukaryota > Viridiplantae > Streptophyta > Magnoliopsida > Poales > Poaceae > Neostapfia > Neostapfia colusana. The sequence goes on along the minus strand of JASWHV010000012.1, from coordinate 24,310,510 downwards.
ACTCACAATTGAATAAAAGACTTAGCCACAAAGTTATGGTTTGAATTTTTCTTGCTACCACTTTTTGGGGATTTTACATTTACTTGGACAAACTAGCGAATCCTCACCGTAAACCTAAGTTTTTCCGTAATACAGTCCTTAATTAGTGTGATATCCCCAATGCAGCTCTGATACAAGCCTGTGGCGGACCGGAATCCGCTCATCCAGGATCGCAGAGGGTGGTGTTGCACGCTGCGACACCCGAAAGCACACATCATAAGAAAACATATTGTATTACATAGAAAACCAACTGAATATGTACAAACTAGTACAAGACTTCAGTTATAAACTAGTATTTGGATTACAATGGGATAGTAATTTGCAGCAAACGGACACGCCTACCAGTGTATCCTTAATTTATCTTTTAGCCACAAGTTAACAGTTCAGGAAATCTGAAATTTAATGAGCAATATTTGGTGGCACACATGTAGCAATACAATTTTATCATAATAGCAATATTGAATCATCACATTTCATATATTAACCTACGTCACGACTCAGTGACCAAGTGGTACTCATCACCGTGAGGGACGGCAAATCGACTCGATATACACCTGCAGGGATACCCGTAGAGCACATCACGTACGCCCACCCGTGGAGCTGCACAGCACGCTCACTCGATGTCGTACGGGACATCCTTTCACCAAATAGCCAAAATGTCGAACCGGTCGCACCCAAACAGACAGGAGGTTCCCTACACGGAGCATCCCTCTATGCCCGTTAGCAGATTTCCACCTTGCTGCCCTCAACCTACACCTATAAATCGATGCCTTATGCCTCGACGCCCGGAGGTATAAGTTACATCGGTTTATCGGGGCCCATATATCCGATATGCCTTCGGTACGTTGAAACTTGATCAGCGTGGGCCGCACACGGATCGGTCCTCAATCGACACGGATAGGGCTGCGCCCACAAGACTTCCTCTTGCTGCGCCATAGCCCCTGCTTAGTCTCATTTTCTTACTAAAGTGATGTCACATCACTCAAACCAATCCCGTGTGTCCCAAAGCCTAAACTCGCGAGTAGATTCCAACTACTTGACTTGTACCGAAGTTCTATGAACATGAAGCATAGCCTGTCTGTTCGAGGACTTAGACACTACCCTCACTCTTGTAGGGAAAATCTGTTTATGCACGTGGGGTTTCATCCATCCTACACCTAATGCACATATATACCACATACTAAGTATACATAAAACAAAACTTGGTAAAATGGGTTAATGCAAACCGGGGCTTGCCTTGTTGCTGCTGGTCAGAGGTTAGGGCTTCTTACGGAAGGAGAAAGTCAAGCACCTCCGGGGTCTCCTCGCCTTCAGAGACTACACGTAAGCCATATACTATATGTAAATTTGAATGTAATGTTTTAAAATGAGTATGTGAAAGCATCTAGGCCCCCGTGAGGTATGGTTTCGGTGATTAATGACAACCGTTCGCTATTACTAATGAGTTTGTGGATGCGAGGTTTCACGTATATCATATCAAACGTTGATGAACTATCTATTCACACCATCTACTGCTCATTGGATACAAATGGAGACCCCTCAACGATCTATTCTAAGGGGTTATTCGATACTCATGAAAACTAAATAAAGAACTCATACAACGACTCTATTCTATCAAAATTGGCAACACAAGAAGCTTACACTTCATCATAATATCATTACAAACAAATGTCAAAGAGGTCACTCAAGAAGATTCCAAAAGATCAACTCAAAACAACTCGAAGCAAACAAGTTGCACTCACCGGATCATCCGATGTCTTGCAAAATGACTACATCGGTCAAGTTTGAGTTGGCAGAAGAAGAAGACCTCAGAGCCCAGTATACACCGGATCATCCGATGTGAAGGAAGTGGCACATCGGTTGATTTCACCCGAAGGATGATATCTGAGTTATTCTGAAGAAGTACACACCGGATCATCCGATGATGAAGAAAGTGTACATCGGTCAATTTCAACCGAGACATTATTTCTGTACCTATTCTAAAGATCAACTCACCAGATCATCCGATGATGAATTGAAGTAACATCGGTCGATTAAAAGATCCAACGGTTATATCCAATGGTCACATCTGACACATGACATCAGCTAATTTGGAATTCGACCGATGATCATATAAAGGGGTGCATCGGAGGATCCGATGTTCACTAAAAAAGTCTGCCCACTTTTCTAACGGCTATCTCGTGTGGGCTGGCTATAAATACCCCTCCAACCGGCCATTTCGACAAGTCTTGATCTCAAGAGCCTCACTACACATTCTCAAGCATTCAAGACCAAGAGCTACCACTTCCACACTTCAAAACCTCTTGTACTCCAACTATAGGTTATATCTAGCTAGAGAGATGCTTGTTTGCGTCCATTCTTGGTGATTGGAATCTCTAGGCTAGTGAGAGAGAGTGTCTTGGTGACTTCTCTCACCTTGTAAACGTTGGAGGAAGAAGAGATCGCTCCAGAGCTTACCAAGGTGTGTGTGGAAGCCTGGAGGATCACCATTGTACAAGGCTTGAGCTCCACCTTGCCGGAGAAGGCGAACGGAGAAAGATAGTGGATTCCCTTGTCTTGGTGACTTGGGAGTGGCTATACCCTTTGGTGGGTGCCACAACGTGGACGTAGGTAGATTTTTCTGATCTTACCGAACCACGGGAAAAATCGCCGTGTCTCCGAGTCTCCGCGGGAGTTTGCATTTCTCTCCTCACCCCCTTACTAGTACGCATTTACCATTCCGCACTTAACACTCCTGCTTGCATAGTTAGTTCGCATAGGGAATTGGGCTTTAACCATTAAGTTTTAAATTGCTCTAAAAATTTGAAAAAGCCCAATTCACCCCCCCTCTTGGGCGTTTCGATCCTTACAATTGGTATCAGAGCTTGGTTGCTCATTGGATCATTCTAGCTTCACCGCTAGAGAGCGAAAATGACCAAGAATGGGGGTTCGGTTCCTACCTTCGAGGGCAAGAATTTTGCTTATTGGAAAGCACGCATGCGCGCTTACCTTGAGGCAATTGCTCCCGAAGTGTGGGAAGCGACCCATGCGGGGTTTGGAAATCTTGACTATGTTGGTGACCAACTAAAATGGGATGCTAAGGCTAGAAATGCCATATATGAATGCATTAGTCAAGATGTCTTTGCTAGGATTGCTAGTAAGGAAAAAGCGTGTGAAATTTGGGCATGTCTAATTGAAATACATGAGGGCTCATCTCGTGTTAAAGAACTCAAATATCACATGCTTAAATCAAAATATGATGAATTTAAGATGTTTCCTCATGAGAATGTTAACCAAATGTTTTCTCGTTTAAATGTGCTCATTGAGGAAATTAACGCACTTGACATTGCTTCTCTTGGCAAGGGACTTATCAATCGCAATATCCTCATGCTTCTACCCAAGCCCAAGTACAACATTATCAATTCAATGCTCCAAAAAGAGTCACTAGACAACATGGAAGTTTCGGAGCTCATTAGAGAAGTCCATGCTCATGAGATGAGCGTACTTGGAATGATGGAGGAGTCATCATCAAAAACCATTGCTCTCAAGGCTTCAACCAAGAAGGCAACTTCCAAGAAGAAGAAAGTGGTTGAGCCTAGCTCAAGTGAAGAAGAGCAAGAAACAAGCGAAGATGATGATAATGAACTTGCTTTGATGATGAGGAAATTCTCACGCCTCAACTCCAAGATTGCAAAGAAGGGATACTCTTTTGATCCTAAAAAGAAAGCCTTCTTGCCAAGAAAAGATGAAAACAAGACGTGCTACAATTGTGGTGATCTAGGCCACATATCATATGATTGTCCAAGACCGGACAAAAGGAAGGAAAATGGGAAGCATCACAAGCTAGAAGAAAGTGATGATGAAGAGGAGGTTAAGCCCAAGCGCTCTTTTGGAAAGAAGAAATTTGACAAAGGTAAGAAAACCAAGCTCTTTCCAAAGAAGAGAAGAGGGCCTCAAAAGGTCTTCATGTGTGAAGCCAATGAGTGGATCACGGATGAAGAGTCAAGCGACGAAGATAGTGAAGATGAAGAAAACTTGGCGGGCCTCGCCATCGTCAACAAGGATGACTCACCTCTTCGTCCACCTCCTATGTGCCTAATGGCGAAAGGTAACTCAAAGGTATGTGAAGATTCTAGCGATGATGATGATGAGCTTTCACCTGATGAATTAGCATCTATGATTAATGAATATCATGCCATTATAAAAAGGGAAAAGGCCAAGGTTAAGGCCCTTGAGCTAGCTCGTGCTAAGCTTGAAAGTGCTAACCTCGATTTGCATGACAAGTATGTAACCATACTTAAAGAGCATGACACGCTTAAATCAAATGTCAAGCAAATCGAGGAAGAGAATGGTCAAATCAAGATTAAGTATCATGAGCTAGACTTAGCTAATTTAGCACTCTTGGCAAAGCACAATGAGTTGGTTCAAGAACATGAAGTGCTTAACCTTGCTTATGAAGCTATTGAACTTAAATTAAAAAACACAAAGAAAGAAACCCTTGATGGCAAAATATCATCTAACTCACATGCCACTAATATTTTGGATAAGTCTGTGCCCGTGAAAGAAAGCACTAGGGAGAAGGAGCTAATGGACGAAATTGAAAGTCTTCGCACTAGTGTGGCAAGACTCTCTAAGGGGGAGGACAAGCACAAAGAAATCCTCTACCAACAAGCTAAAGGCTTCCACAAGAGGGGACTTGGATCCTTCCCGGTGCCCAACAAAGGAAAGGTGCCCTCACCGGAGCTTAGGACAAGCTTTATCAAGGAAGTTGGTTCCTATTGCCAACATTGTGAGGTCACCGGACATCACACGAGGGAGTGTCCCCTCCCCAACCGTCCTTCTCCCAAATTGCCTCCTAACTACAAATCTACTTTCAATGATTATCACTATCTATTGAGCAAAGTAGGTGGAAAGGTGAAGGCAAGGTTCATCGGCAAAGACATCAAGGGCATGAAGGGGAAGCTCCCCAAGCAACTTTGGGTCCCAAAATCACTTGTATCACACATACAAGGACCTAAGTTGGCTTGGGTTCCTAAACTCAAAAACTAACTTCATGTGTGTAGGTGAACTACAAAGCCGGAGGAAAGCATTGGGTACTCGATAGTGGGTGCACTCAACATATGACCGGCAATGATGGTATGTTCACCTCCATAGAAAACCCCGACAATCATGAACAAGTCACCTTTGGTGATAACTCAAAGGGGAAGGTAATTGGTTTGGGTAAAATTGCCATTTCTCATGATTTGTCTATCTCTAATGTGCTTTACGTTAAGTCTCTTAGTTTTAATTTACTTTCTATTGCGCAATTATGTGATCTTGGACTAACGTGCACATTTGACAAGAATGGTGTTGTGGTGACTAGTGATTCAAGCAAAGAACTAATATTCAAAGGTTTTCGGCATGGACATCTTTACTTGGTGGACTTCTCCAACAAGGATGCTAGCTTGACCACTTGTCTTTTCACCAAGACAAGTTTGGGATGGCTATGGCATCGGCGCATTGCTCACATTGGGATGAGCAAGCTCAAGAAGTCATTCAAGCTTGGGATGGTGACCGGCGTGAAGGATGTCACATTCGAAAAGAACAAGCTTTGTAGCGCATGTCAAGCCGGGAAGCAAGTCGCCTCACACCATCCGATGAAGACAATGGTGTCAACCTCCAAGCCACTTGAACTACTTCACATGGACCTCTTCGGACCGTCCACATACCCAAGCCTTGGCGGTAACCTCTATTGTCTTGTCATTGTTGATGACTTACTCTCGCTATGCTTGGACATTGTTTCTAGGTGACAAGGGTGAAACTCCGGAAATCTTCAAGACCTTCGCTAAACGAGCGCAAAGTGAATTTCAACTTCCTATCATCAAGGTCCGGAGTGACAACGGCACCGAGTTCAAGAACTACAACATTGGGGAGTGGTGTGATCGTGAAGGCGTGAAGCACGAGTTTTCGGCCACATACACCCCTCAACAAAATGGTGTCGTTGAAAGGAAGAACAAGACTCTCATCACCCTTGCAAGAGCAATGCTTGATGACTATGGCACGTCGGAGAAGTTTTGGGCCGAAGCAATCAACACGGCGTGCCATGCTGCAAATAGGGTCTATCTTCATCGACTACTTCAAAAGACCCCATATGAGCTCCTCATTGGGAGAAAGCCCAACATCTCCTACTTCCGAGTCTTCGGGTGCAAGTGCTACATCTACCGCAAGAAAAGGCTCGGTACGTTTGAAAGAAGGTGTGATGTTGGTATCTTTCTAGGTTATGCGTCAAACTCAAAAGCATATCGAGTATTCAACCAAACCTCCGGGTTAGTTGAAGAAAGTTGTGATGTTGAGTTTGATGAGATTAATGGCTCCCAAGAGGAGAGTTTTGGTCATGATGATATAGATGATGAGCCTCTACGAGAAGCTATGAAGAACATGACCATAGGAGACATAAATCCCGAAGTTGAGGAGAGCCATGATCAAGGGGGAGCCTCAAGTTCCAACATCAACACCTCCATGGCGCCTCAAATTGATGAAGAAGAAGAGAAAAATGATCCATTACCAATGCAAGATTCACATGCCACACAACACCAAGAAGAAGAAGATGTCCAAGGTCAAGCCCAACCACAAGACGAGCAAGATGCCTCACCACCACCAAGTGCCTCACAACCTCTTATGAGGCATGGGCGCATCTCCAAGGCACATCCGATGGATCAAATCATCGAAGTCCGTCACGGGGAGTAAGTACTCGTTCTCGCCATGTTGCTTCATTTTGTGAGCACTACTCTTTTGTTTCGTGTGTAGAACCCACAAATATTGAGGATGCACTCCAAGATCCCAATTGGGTGATGGCTATGCAAGAAGAACTCAACAACTTCACCCGAAATGAAGTTTGGGTATTGGAGGAGCGACCTAAGAACAAGAACGTCATCGGAACAAAGTGGGTGTACCGCAACAAGCAAGACGAGAATGGCGTGGTGGTCCGCAACAAGGCAAGGCTTGTGGCCAAGGATTTTTCACAAGTAGAAGGACTAGATTTTGGAGAGACCTTTGCCCCGGTCGCACGGTTAGAAGCTATTCGCATACTCCTTGCTTTTGCTTCACATCACAATATTATGCTTTATCAAATGGATGTGAAAAGTGCCTTCCTCAATGGTTATATTAACGAGCTTGTTTTCGTTGAGCAACCTCCCGGGTTTGAAGATCCGAGGAATCCTAACCATGTGTATAGGTTACACAAGGCGCTCTACGGGCTCAAGCAAGCACCTAGGGCATGGTATGAACGTCTAAGGGATTTCCTAGTCATGCAAGGATTCAAGATCGGGAGGGTGGACACCACACTTTTCACCAAGGACATCAACGGGGATTTATTTCTTTGTCAAATTTATGTTGATGACATTATTTTTGGCTCAACTAACAAATCTCTTAGCCTTGAGTTTGGCACCATGATGTCTAGGGAGTTCGAGATGTCAATGATTGGAGAACTCAATTTCTTCCTAGGATTTCAAATCAAGCAACTTCAAGAGGGGAATTTCATCTACCAAGAGAAGTACACCAAGGACCTCTTGAAGAAGTTTGAAATGGAAGATTGTAGCTCAAGAAGTACTCCAATGGCGACAAATTGTCATCTCGACGCGGACATGGATGGTAAACCTATTGATCAATCTCATTACCGTTCCATGATTGGTTAATTGTTATATCTTACCGCATCTAGGCCCGATATCATGTTTAGTGTGTGCTTGTGTGCTCGCTTTCAAGCGGCACCTAAAGAATCGCATCGTAAGGCGGTCTTTAGGATACTTAGGTATCTCAAGCATACCCCAAGTGTAGGTTTGTGGTACCCCAAGAACGCTAGTTTCCATCTCTTGGGTTACTCGGATTCGGACTTTGCCGGATGCCGTGTGGATCGCAAGAGTACCTCCGGTGGGTGCCACTTACTTGGGCGTTCCCTAGTATCTTGGCCGAGCAAAAAGCAAAACTCCATGGCTTTGTCCACCGCGGAGGCAGAATATATAGCGGCCGGTGCATGTTGTGCCCAAATTCTATATATGAAGCAAACCCTTTTGGACTTTGGAATTAAGTTTGATTGTGTGCCTCTCCTTTGTGACAATGAAAGTGCGGTTAAGATAGCTAGAAACCCCGTTCAACACTCCCGCACCAAGCACATTGATATTCGCCATCACTTCTTGCGGGACCATGAGGCTAACGGAGACATCTCTTTGCAAGGTGTTAGGTCCGAAGAACAATTGGCGGATATCTTCACTAAACCACTTGATGAGAAAACTTTTTCTAGACTTAGAAGTGAATTAAATGTGCTAGATGCATCTAACGTCATGTAAGTTGCCATGTTCATGTAAGGTTGCATATCAAATAGGTCTTGTCTAACTCCCAAAGGATAGGGGCAAACTAGAAATAGTTTTCCCTGAGGAAGCCTTTGGCAGGTTTAAACTTGACAAGATAAGACTTACATTACGCCTTGCATGATTCCTGCCATATAGACTTGCACTCATTTAATATCTTGCATTATTTTGTTTGGCATTGCATACGGTAGATTGTCACAAAGGGGAACCCACATCATGAGAAGGAGACTTGTTCAAAATGCAATATCTCAACTCATATGATGTGGATAGAGCAAAATTCTAAAGGTACATGCTTTTAAAGAGATATAAGTTTTCCATACTCTAGCTCACAAAGCATGGGCCTTACATTTTCGTGGTTTCCCTCCTAACCTTGTGTGTTCTCTTTGCTTAAGGGCTTAGCCAATATGTGACACTATATTTGAAGCCTTCTATTAGAGGTTAGGAGTTGCCCAAAAAGTCCTAGGACCCATCCTTATCTTTGTGTGTTTAAGTCCAAGGACACATATGGGCAGTCTTAGGTTTTCTGTAGTCATCGGATTATCCGATGATAGGGCCAGCAGATCATCGGATCAATTGGTGCTTCAGTTCAGTGCTCAGATCAAGTCAGATGTCACAAATCAACCGATGAGTTCATTTCAGAAGGCATCGGAGCATCCGATGTTCAGTTTTCCTGGTGCCCTGCAGAAATCGACCGATGATCGTCACCTCAACGTCGGATCATCCGGTGTTCAAAGAGAGTTTTTGGAACAACTCTCTGTTGAACTCGACCGATGCATCCTCCGATGATCATCGGTCCATCCGGTGTTTTATGCGCGGCTAGGGTTTGCCCGAACAGTTTAAAAAGGGGGGTCGGGCGCCGTTCATTTTTTCTTTCCTTCTTTCCCCGACCTCCGCCGCCGCCCGACGTCCTCGCCACCGTCCTCACGCGCCCCAGCCGCCGCCGCCGCCTCCAGGCGCCGCCGCCGCCTCCAGGCGCCGCCGCCGCCTCCAGGCGCCGCCGCCACCTTCAGGCGCCGCCGCCACCACCTCTCCCCGCGCGCGCCGCATCCCAGCCGCCGCGCCGCCTCCCAGCAGCCGCCGCCGCCACCTCTCCCACGCACGCCACCTCCAGTCGCCGCCACCGCCTCCCAGGCACCGCCGCCACCGCCTCTCACGCGAGCGCCGCCACCGTTCCACCGCGCCGCCACAGTTCCCTCCTCCACCGCGTCTCCCTCGCCGAGCTTCACCGTTCGTCGCTGAGATGGGTCGCGATCGCAAAGGAAAAGGGAAGGCTATTGAGGAGCCCGCCGCGAAGAAGCGCAAGATGTCCAAGGACGCGCGTCGTGCGGAGTTGGCCGCTCGCGCCGCCGAGGAGCGTGAGCGCGGCCATCACGGTTCCTTACGGATCCGCGAGTCCCGGCAGAGGCAGGAGCAGCCTCCAATCCAGCCGGTGCCTCCCGAGGGCTCCGACGAGGAGGAGACCGAGGTGCCGCCCCTCATCCGCCGGCGCACCCCGAGGACTCGTGGAGGTGGACAGACTCCTACGGCGAGTCGGCGCCCCTCTGCAGCTGACCGCGCCGAGGACAGAGAGGCCGAAAGGGCCATCCACCTGATGGACACAGCAGTCCGAGTTGCCGAAGATGTCAGACTCACCGACTACAGGAAAATGAAGGCAAGGCAACTAAAGAAGCTCAGATGGTCAGCGCTGATTGAGGAGTGGTTCCCGCGGCCTAGGGACGCTCGAGTTGACTCCCGGTTCTGGACCCTGACACAGGCGTCCCTGTACGAGACTTACAGGCGTCGGGGTCACAAGCTATTCCAGCATAACAGCATTGACTGGGATCAGCTTGCAGTGGCAGCAGGACACGGGATCAGGCCCCTTTTTGAGAGATACAGAGGACTGGTGGACTTGCTCTCACACCCGAGGAGTGCTTACGTCGAGGAGTGGGTCAGGGTGTTCTACGCGACACTCTACGTCTCTGAGGGCCGTCGCTCGATTCACTTCATGTTCATGGGGCGGATCCACGACGTATCTCGAGACCTGTTGGGCAGACTGCTTGGTGTGGAGCTCTCCACTACGTGCCTGCACCAGATAGTCTACGGAGACGCAGACCCGCCGAGGAGGCCACTGACTGGAGGAGTGGCACCGCCCTTTGAGGAGATCAGAGGTCTGTTCACTCAGCCGTTCACACCTGACCAGCCGAGGGTGCCAGCGCTTCTCACCCCAGCAGCTCGGACAGTTCACCACGTCCTCAGGCGCACTCTACTGCCGAGGTCTGGCTATTTGGAGGGGTTCACGAGCCTTCAGCAGACCATCCTGTTCTATGTGATGAACGGGATGGAGTTCGACATCGTAGATATTCTGATCTGCGAGATGGAGGACGTGATCACCGATGGAGTTGGGATGCTTCGACAGCTGGTCTTTGGTCACTGGATCTGTCACCTTCTTCACCAGCTGGTTCCAGAGGACACTCCAGGAGTCTCTCAGCTGACGGAGATGCACGTGACCCGGTTCAGCCACTACCGAGTCCCCACTCCGGGAGACCGCCGCCTTGGCCGTCCCATCGAGCGTGAGGTTCGAGCCAGACTGTCCGAGGAGGACTGGGCAGAGCTGACTCAGGAGGACGCAGAGCTGGCACAGGCAGAGGCTCAGGGAGGAGACCTACAGCACGTATGGTCGGACAGCGACACCAGCGACAGTGTCGAGGAGTACTTCCCTCCAGCTCCTCCCTCACCGAGGCAGCACGACGCAGAGGCAGGAGGCTCAGCAGCTCCACCACCTACACCTCCCCCAGTGTCAGAGGCTCAGGTGACTCAGTCGTCAGAACTCACTGCCATACTTCAGCGGATGGCTCAGCAGCAGGAGCAGCAGGCAGCTCGACAGGAGCAGCTTCAGAGGCAGCAGCAGGAGATGCAGCTGGAGATCGCCCGTCAGAGGCGAGAGGACACCGACAGGTTCACCAACCTTGTCGACCAGATGACGCGACGCACTCTGGACCAGCAGCAGCAGACTCAGCAGATGTTGATGGGCATCCTGGGGTTGGTCACCAACCTCTACCAGCAGACTGGAGTCGCTCTTCCACCTCAGCACCTGGGACTCAGTTAGGCTCCAGGTGCACCCCCACTGGCACCAGGTCCAGTACTGCCGCCGACGTCGCTCCAGCCCTCACCTCTCCCGGCAGTGTCCTCTCCACCGGCGCCAGCAGTCTCAGCGGATCCTCCAGCAGCTCCAGCTCCAGCTCCAGCCCCCACAGCAGCTCCAGCTCCAGCTCCCCCCGCTCCAGCTCCAGCGCCAGCGACCTCCACCTCCAGCAGCTCCGGCGACAGCACCGTCGACGCCGACCGCTTCACCATCGCCAGGAGCGCGCCCGAGTCGTAGGCACTCGACTTCCCTTTTTGGTGTCTTGATGCCAAAGGGGGAGAAGAGTTAGAGTCAGGGGGAGGTTAGCTCAGTTATAGGGGGAGTACTTGGTTCTAGGGGGAGTGTCTATCCCTGTGCTACTTATTTTTATCTTTGACCTGTGCTACTTATTTTTATCTTTGAGATTGCCTGTTACTATTATGTGACTTTGTACTCTTACGCCTTATTGTTTACTATGTGAGCCTTCGAGCCACTTGTGTTGCAATTTGTGTTACATTTCCTTTTTGAGCATTGCGCCTTAATTCCATCAATTCTATGCTCTACTCGTTGTGTTGTCATCAATCACCAAAAAGGGGGAGATTGAAAGCATCTAGGCCCCCGTGAGGTATGGTTTCGGTGATTAATGACAACCGTTCGCTATTACTAATGAGTTTGTGGATGCGAGGTTTCACGTATATCATATCAAACGTTGATGAACTATCTATTCACACCATCTACTGCTCATTGGATACAAATGGAGACCCCTCAACGATCTATTCTAAGGGGTTATTCGATACTCATGAAAACTAAATAAAGAACTCATACAACGACTCTATTCTATCAAAATTGGCAACACAAGAAGCTTACACTTCATCATAATATCATTACAAACAAATGTCAAAGAGGTCACTCAAGAAGATTCCAAAAGATCAACTCAAAACAACTCGAAGCAAACAAGTTGCACTCGCCGGATCATCCGATGTCTTGCAAAATGACTACATCGGTCAAGTTTGAGTTGGCAGAAGAAGAAGACCTCAGAGCCCAGTATACACCGGATCATCCGATGTGAAGGAAGTGGCACATCGGTTGATTTCACCCGAAGGATGATATCTGAGTTATTCTGAAGAAGTACACACCGGATCATCCGATGATGAAGAAAGTGTACATCGGTCAATTTCAACCGAGACATTATTTCTGTACCTATTCTAAAGATCAACTCACCAGATCATCCGATGATGAATTGAAGTAACATCAGTCGATTAAAAGATCCAACGGTTATATCCAACGGTCACATCTGACACATGACATCAGCTAATTTGGAATTCGACCGATGATCATATAAAGGGGTGCATCGGAGGATCCGATGTTCACTGAAAAAGTCTGCCCACTTTTCTAACGGCTATCTCGTGTGGGCTGGCTATAAATACCCCTCCAACCGGCCATTTCGACAAGTCTTGATCTCAAGAGCCTCACTACACATTCTCAAGCATTCAAGACCAAGAGCTACCACTTCCACACTTCAAAACCTCTTGTACTCCAACTATAGGTTATATCTAGCTAGAGAGAAGCTTGTGTGCGTCCATTCTTGGTAATTGAAATCTCTAGGCTAGTGAGAGAGAGTGTCTTGGTGACTTCTCTCACCTTGTAAACGTTGGAGGAAGAAGAGATCGCTCCGGAGCTTACCAAGGTGTGTGTGGAAGCCCGGAGGATCACCATTGTACAAGGCTTGAGCTCCACCTTGCCGGAGAAGGCGAACGGAGAAAGATAGTGGATTCCCTTGTCTTGGTGACTTGGGAGTGGCTATACCCTTTGGTGGGTGCCACAACGTGGACGTAGGTAGATTTTTGTGATCTTACCGAACCACGGGAAAAATCGCCGTGTCTCCGAGTCTCCGCGGGAGTTTGCATTTCTCTCCTCACCCCCTTACTAGTACGCATTTACCATTCCGCACTTAACACTCCTGCTTGCGTAGTTAGTTCGCATAGGGAATTGGGCTTTAACCATTAAGTTTTAAATTGCTCTAAAAATTTGAAAAAGCCCAATTCACCCCCCCTCTTGGGCGTTTCGATCCTTACAGTATGTAAAGACCATAACTATAGCTAGACCTTCCCTTTGGATCTGAAATTTTTATGGTGGCTTGGTAGGGTCCTAACCAGAGTCTTGACCAAGTTTCATTTGAAACAAAGTTCATTTGAGCTCTGCACAAATAAAATCCTATTTGGTCATTAGTAGAGCTTCTAAGGATTTCCAGGGATTTTCATGGCTCCAATCATTACTTTCTGGAAACTAGAGTTTGAGATGGATCTAATGGAATTGGTTTCATGTCATTGGAATCATTCTAGATGAAGCTATGCCCTAAACAAGATTTGAGAAAATCTGAAAATTGTTTCTGTACATTTTTCTATTTTCTCAGGGAAGTTCAATTAATCACACCATTAGAGGAACTAAATAAACTTGGATGGGTCTGATATTTTTCCTGTGAATCAAGGATATTCCAATGAACCTCCCAGCTAAATTTTAGAATTTTTCATAAAGTAATTCTCCAGATAAAATTCCCAACAGTTTAAATTTTAGGGAATTAATTCTGGAAAACTATTAAGTTTCATGATCTGAAATTTGTTTTGCTGGATAGTACTCAAAAAGCTGAATTAAGCAAAATTTAGTTCACTAAATATGGAGCTTCCTAGCTAAAGTTATAGCCAGCTGAAGTTTGAACCACACTCTGAAATTGAAATAAAAGTTTAAACCGGCTGGTGGGGTCCCCGGGCTACGTGTCAGCACCACAGCCACACCACACGGGTGTCCACAGAGTCTCTCGCGTAGTCACACAAAATCCTGGTGCCACAATAGATCCAGCGCTGTTTTAATCAGAGGCCGATACGTGGGACCCACGGAGCTTCGTCTACCTCGCGCTCCCGCGGCTCACCGCCGCCACCTTCGCCGGAGAGCTCGCCGCTGGGCGTTCTTCTGCCCGACCTTTGACGAAACTCGCCGCCTGTGCACATTTCCGCCTGAGGAACACGTTGGTGCCCTCACCGGAGCTTGGCGATGGCCGGAACAGTGCTCGCGACGGTGACAGCGGCCGGGAGCTCATCGGTGAGGTCGAACTCGGTGTTCTCTACACATTTTTCGACACGGTTTGCTCAGAGAGCTCCGCTGAGACATGCTGATCATGACTATGAGCACTGATCCTCGTCAAAACGGCCGCAACTAGGACCTCACCATCGACCTCGGGCTAAAACGGTGGTGACTCAAAAAATTTTGGAGAACAGCAACCCTAGTCTATGGTTTTCACCGGTTTTTGATTCCAGGTGGCCATGAACAAGTACAGAACGTATGTGTAGCTCAGAATTCTCGGTGGTGGACTAACCATTACGAATTTCGGAGTTTTGAACTATTTGGTTCTTTGAACACCGAATGGATAACCGGACAGATTCTACCCCTGTGAAGCATGAGAGGAGGAGCGGTCGGCACAAGCGTGTTAAGCACCTTGGAGCGGACCTTTTTCGTGTAGCTCGTCGGGCACGAAACGGCTTCTAGCTGTCAGATGCCGGGCAGCAGAGGGGGTCGGCGCTGGTGCGAGTTTGGGCTTTGGTGTGCGAGGGAGACGGTGGAGAAGGAAGCGAAGATTCACGTTGCCAAGCATGCTGATCACGTGCTGCACTCGGCGTTTCCCTCGAGCAGGTGGTGGCACTCAACCGGTGCGGTCGGACGCCGGCGCTCGCGCCCTCTTCGGTCGAGCGAAAGATCAAGCCAAGAAGACTTCAGTGTGAAGGCTACTGACAAGTGGGTCCCCTCCCCCTCTAATTCTTTTCTGTTTTCTCATTTCTGTTTTCACTGAAAAAATCCCAGCTACTCACAATTGAATAAAAGACTTACCATAAAGTTATGGTTTGAATTTTATTTCCTCAACTGAAATTGGTTTGGCTAAATTTTCTGCCCATTTGAATTTGAAATTCAAATTAAGTTTGAATTATTGCAAATTTAGCTCCCGAAAAGATGAACTCCAATGAGGGTGAAAATTGGTGGACTAACTCAAAAAAATGTGCTGAGTTTGAATATGAATTCAAATTTTGAATTCAAGTGATGAAAGTGGATGCAAATTTGAATTTGCATTCAAATTGGCCCTTTTTTCAAATGTCTAAAAAAATGCATGAAAAAGGCTTGGATTTGTATGAAATTTGGCCTGAGCCTTCCCAAGACTATTTAAGGTCTAGGGGCGAGCTCAACCTCTCATCTTTAGCTGTATGACTCCTACTTTTTGAATTTATGGCTTTCCCCTCTAATCACCCTCTTGATGGTGTTTACTTGCTCTTCACAAATGTTCAAAAGCTATCCACCAAATAACTGTGGTGGGGTGATAAAATGAACACTTTTGCAAGTCACTTTCTTGAGCTTTTACAGGCGCGAGAGAGACGGCGGGAGAAAGAAGAAAGCCGATGGTCCCACACGTCAGCGACTCAGTTATTAAATTCTGGATCAGCTGTGGCTCGGGGATCCTTTGTGGCCGCGTGCCAAAATGCTATGGCCCCGGTGTGGCTTCGATTCCAGTTGCTGGAGTTTAAACATGTGGGCCCAGTTGAATTTCAATAGGAAAAACAATTCCAGAGATTGTTCCAACATTGGAAAAATTATATCCTTGTGTAGAAACCTCCAATTTGCGTGATTATAATTTGGTTGGATTCATTTTGCAAAGATATATCCAAATATGAACTCCAATTTGTATGAAAGTCAATATTAAATTCTGGAAAATTCTTTGAAGTTTTTCTGAAAAAGAATTATTGAGGTAGTTTGGTTCATCCAAAGATCCTCAAATTTTGCCAGAATATTCTTTAGCATATTGTTGACCTTCTAGCATATTTTCAGCTCATTTGAAGATCATATGAGTAGGAATTTGCTAAATACAAACTGCTGTGTTCATAAGAGTCCAGAAACATTTTCAGAAATTGTTGCCCACTTGTAAAATTCATTCTAGGCAAATCATAGCTACAAAAATCATGATAAAATTTATACAAACTCTCTGAGTTATAATTGAAATTGTAGTTCACTTAATTGGGCTTGAAAATGCACAGTACTCCAGAATTAATTCTTTTGAATAGAAATGCTTAAGGAATTATTATGGATGAAATACTCAAGTAAAAGGTCTGAATTTTGGATCAAATTACTTTCATGTGACCAGGAACTCACATATAAATTATTAGCTCAGGTTGAGCCCTAGAACTCCCTGTTCTTATTCTACCATGCTTATGTATGTGGGAATAATCCATAAGAGCATTGTAGGAATTATGGAGAACACAATTTGACTCCACATTAGCTGCAATCTGGCAAGCTAAATCCCTAGGTAGTATAGAACCTGCTGTAAAAGTTTTGTGGCCATTGGAGTTCTTGTTCTTCAGTTGCATTCAACTCTTTTCAGCTCACCTCTTATGTTCATTAGGAAAGTTAGTTAGTGTATAACTAAAGCATCAAGAAACAATTTAATTCATTCATAATCCCTTGCACAACACAGGCAAACAAAGCCATTCTTGGAATTTCCACACAGCCTCTGTTCATAATAAATCAAGTCTTAAATTCTTTCCATTGCATTCAATAAAACTTGTGCATATACATTTCAATAGGAATCACAACGAAGGGGATTCGAAGGAGCGATTCATTGAAGTGGATCATACTCCGGAGAATCAAGGGTTGATCAGCAAGGATCACTAACTGCTTATATACGACTACCCTGCAAAACAGGCAAGCTCCGGTTTGCATTTAATAACTATTAAGTTTTTACTTTGTATTCACTCTTTCGGTTAAGATATGAAATGTGCATTAGGTCTAGTGCTTTGATACTCCTATTGCATGACCAACTGAACCCATGGAGTATTGGGTAGGTGTCTTTTCACCATGTGGAACAGCCATGCTTAAGTAAGGTTCGGTAGAAGTCGAGTGGTGAGATACTACTCGCATGATCAGGAACAACAGGGGCATACGGGATTTGTTCAGAAAATTGTTAGCAAGTTAAAGTTGAGACCGGCGGGTTGTAGGGGAAGCAGGATAGAGGGCCCTGGGTGCTATAGACCTGTCCGTGTCGGTCAAGGACCGATCCGTATGCGGCCCTGTTGAACAAATTTGAGTTGTGTACCGGACTCATGCTGGCTATATGGAACCCAGTAAACCGATGTACCTCGGGAAGCTTGCGCTGAGCCTTTTCGGGTCACCTCAGGCGAGACGGCCGGTGTGCAGTATGTGGGTAACATTCTCATGACATCTCCTATCGGTAGGTGCACCATGAGAGTGGCTACTGTATGGGGCGATTTGATCGATTCAACATGGGTGAAACGGGGGAAAGGCTGCCACGCACGACGTCAGTGATGGTTGCCGTAGGCAACGTCGAGTACGGGCGTACGTGTCGTGTAGTCCGGGTGTTATCTATTCGAATCACCATCGCTCGCGGAAAAGGACCAAGCATACTTGTTCTCACAGTCGTGGCGTAGTAAGAACTTGCACGAGAAAGGAATTGATCATATTGGTTTGAAGTTTCATACTAGCTTTGTGATGACTCTTGATGCATAGGTAGAGCAAACTCGATTCATTTCCACCGTGAGATAATTACATCACGGGAAAGCGTTTCTTGTTTTATTGTGGACTCCTGATGTGGCGTGCCCAACGTTACTTTTAAAATTGCTGCTAATAATACTTGAAAGTAAGGATTCACATTTAGGCAAGTTTATTATGCATTATACCATTGTACTTTATGTTCATAACCTCATGTAGAGTTTCATGACTAGGGTGACGGTTAAGTCTTGCTGAGCGTTATGCTCACGGATGCTATCCGAGTTGTTTTGCAGGTAATGACTTCATGCTTATGAGAAGGGATGCCGATGAGACTCGAAAACCTCCGAGTTGTTACTCAAGAGCATCCTCGCCGCTGCGGTTCGTTCTTTGTGTTGCTAGTAAGAAACGTCCGTGGGCTGGATTATTTCTTTGTTGCTAAGATAGAAATGAGTCGTGAGAGTTATAGTCTTCTACTGTAGGTTATTTTGAGATAAGTATTTGTAAAATATTCTTGTATGCTTCCACAAATGATTTATGTAATGTGACGTGTTTCCTCGACCCGTGTGCTGTTGGGTGCCGCATCGCACGACAGCACCTGACGTGGTCCTCGGGCGAGCGGCACAGCCCCGTGGTTGATCGGGTCTGGGTCCCTCACAGCATGGTATCAGATCTGCGTTGGGAATAGCGCACAGATTGACGATCATATTACGTTGAAAACTTAGGATACAGTGAGATAACAGTACTAGGCCCACATAAGGACTACTATATTAGCATATTATGAAGGTGGCAACCTAACAAATTTGCTATGTTGGAAAACCGTACATATCGGGACGTTCTATATCTTGGGGGTGCACGTAAGCGCTGTCCACCAGTGCGCACAGCTGAAGGGTGGAGCCTCATGGGTGGCAGATAACCCAGCCCGCTTTAGTATCCTCTACGACTCTTCATGTTGTTTTGGGTATTCGAGCAACACCATTCCCTGGTGTGCTTTGGGATAGTATGGGAGACCCCATCACATGGTTAGTAACGTGAACACATAGCTCAAGGCATGTTTGGATTGAGAACACCCGTGCGAGTGATGACGAACGGGTGTATGAACTGTATTGGGACCGGGTTCAGTGTGCAGCCGAACCTGATGATTGAGTGTGATTTATGTAGGTACTAACCACAAAAACCATAGTATGTGTAGAATACGTTTGCGAGTGACCGTTTTAGTGCCACCAAAGGATGAGTATATGCCGGTGTAATCCGGTTAGGTTTTTCTTTTGTGAGGTGACGTAGTACCGTCATATGTCTTACGGTGCATCGCCATCGTACTACACTGGATAGTCTTCTTTCCTATGAAGAAACCATTCATGACTAACTTTCAAACTAAAAATGGATGTTGTAAAGCACATATTAGTTACTGAGATCTTCATTTGAGCTAAGATTCAAAGAAGAGACTTGCTAGGCTTCATTTGATTCAAAAACAGAGTGCTCTGTTCTGGCAGAATTTTTTGCTGGACTTTGACAGAGCATAACTCTGAGTATCTTTACACAATGGAGGTGTATGATACAGTTCTAGAAAAAATTTTAAGTTCTCTACAACTTTTATGTAGACCTCCAGAGCAAAAATCAGACGCTAACTTGGTTGAATGTCCAGATGAATGCAAACTGTCCAGAAAACAGGATCCCTACAAACCTCTCTGGATGTTTCTGTAAATTAGCCATAACTTTCTGTAGAAAAATTCCTGAGGGTCATATGATACACCGTTGGAAAGTTTATGAAATTTGCAACGATTTTGTAGTTCATAGTTTGTTCATAATTGTACTCCGTTTTTATGTACAACTGTGATAAAAACAGCCACATACAAAGGAGATGCTGGCAAATTTTATCCAGAAATTCTGTCAACTTTCAGCAATCATAACTTTTGATCCAGAAAGTATCTAGGGTCATATGAGTACTCGTTGAAAATATACAGAAGTTAACTCTAACTTTTGTATTCAACTTGAGTTATGAAAATGCTGGTAACCGGATCAAAATTTGGGTTAAGTGCAGAAAGGTCTGTTCTGAACAGACTAGGGGACTGATTATGTTGGCTTTAGGAAGATGTGTAAACATGAATTTTTGTTATGCTTTCATAAGGTTTTAGCATGTTCATGTTCTACATACTTTCACATACTGCCAAGATCAAGTTTTGACTCCCCTAAAAATTATCTTTTTGCAGTATGGTGCATATTCGTTCTCTGAGTAGGGCTGAAGGTTCTCGCCGAGACGTCGATGACTCGACTCCACCACGGGCACCGCTATCAACGGTATGAGCGGATGTCATGGCTCATATGGTCGAGTCAAGTCAAGAGAACACAAGACTACTCCAAGCCTTGGTACAACAGGGCTTAATCCAACGTACACAACAGGTTGTTCTACCTCGGAACGCCTATTTGGACTTCATGGTGACACAACCGCCAATTTTCACGGAAGCCAACAAACCAGTGGAAGCTGATCAGTGGCTTCGGGTTATGGAGTCCAAGTTTGGAGTGTTTGAGTGTGATGAATATCAGAAGACTTTATTTGCAGCTCAACAACTCCATGGAGCCGCCGGAAATTGGTGGTTCGCTTATCTTGCCACCGTTCCGGAAGGCCATCAAGTGGAATGGACAGAATTTCATGAAGCATTCCATGCTTGTTACATTCCTATGGGTTTTATCAAGGCCCAGCAGCAGGAATTCAGGAACTTGAAGCAGGGGGATATGAGTGTCCTTGATTATGTCAAACGGTTTAACCATTTGGCACAATATGCTCCCGACTATGTGACGAGCGAAGCTGCAAGGTGTGACTACTTCTTCCATGGCCTGAGTGCCATATTAAAAGATAAGTTGGCTTTGTTCAATCAAGGAAATTACACTGAGTTGATCAGTGCTGCTCTGCTGCAAGAACAAGCGACACTTGAGTGTCAAGCAGAGAAGAGGGACCGGGATGATGTGCAAGAAGACACACCAGTTCCTCGTAAATATCGTGTGGTGTATCGCACACCATCTGATGAAATATGGCAGCCACCAGTAAGATCAACATATCCCATATTTCCTACTCAAGAATCATGTCTTGAAGCAACACCATTGCCGCAGCAACGATTGATTTCTGGTGCATCATTGCTGCCGCCAAGTACATCAACTTCTCAACCGCAAGTCAACGAAGAACCGGAGAAACATCTGTGTTCTTATTTCCACCGTTTTGGGCATTTTAGGCAAGAATGCCGGGGGAAGTTGTTGAACAGTGGACAACCATAATCATCAAGTGGTATGCCGCCACATGCCCAAGTAAACATAACAGCATTGCAATCCGGGAGTGTGCAACATCTTGCTATTGAGGATGTCCTGGAGGGAGCACTGGTGTTAGCGGGCATGTTCACTCTGAATGACGTACCCGTGCTCATACTTTTTGATTCCGGTGCAACCCACAATTTTATCAGCAAAACATGTGTGGATCAGCACCAATTACCCACCAATACTCCCACAACGAGTTATCTTATACGTTCACCGGGAGGAAATATCTCTGCTAGTCAGATTGTGTCCGGAGCAGCTTTGTGTTTGAGCAGAAAGATATACCCAACATCGCTGATTATGTTGGATGGGCAGAATATAGACATAATATTGGGGATGTCTTGGTTAAACCATCACGGTGCCGTTCACCATATCGGTAACCGGACTGTTCAGATTGACTCGCCGATTCACGGACAGCACACGCTGTTTTTAGACAGCGAAGACCCACATATGGCAGAGGCCTACCACACGGAAGCGCTTAAACTTGAAGATATTCCGGTGGTACGTGATTACCCCGACGTGTTTCCCGATGATTTACCGGGCATACCGCCCAAACGGGACGTCGAGTTCAAGATTGAACTGGTGCCTGCAACTAAGCCTGTTTCGCAAAGGCCTTACAAGATGGCATCTAACGAGCTAGCGGAGTTGAAGGAGCAACTAAATGAACTCATGAGCAAGGGTTTCATACGACCAAGTTCTTCACCTTGGGGTTGCTCTGCGCTGTTCGTTAAGAAGAAAGACGAAACACTGCAGCTATGTGTTGATTATCATCCTCTAAATACTGTCACTATAAAGAACAAGTATCCTTTCTCCAGCATCGACATATTGTTCGATCAACTCGTGGGTGCAAAGGTATTTTCGAAGATGGATTTTCGGTCGGGCTATCATCAAATCAGGATGTGATCCGAGGACATACCGAAGACAGCTTTCTCCATGAGATACGGGCTCAATGAGTACCTCGTCATGTCATTTGGGTTAACCAACGCTCCGGCACACTTCATGTACTTGATGAATTCTGTATTCATGCTGGAGTTATACAAGTTTGTCGTGGTATTCATCGATGACATTTTGGTTTACTCCAAATATGAAGAAGAGCACGCTGAACATTTGCGTATCGTGCTACAACGGCTGAGGGAGCACAAATTATATGCCAAGTTCAGCAAGTGCGAGTTCTGGATTGATCAAGTGCCTTTCCTAGGCCATATTATTTTAGCAGAGGGCATTGCCGTGGACCCCAGCAAAATTGAACATGTGCTGAAGTGGGAATCTCCCAAATCAGTCCACGAGGTCCGAAGTTTCTTAGGTTTAGCGGGGTATTTTCAGAGGTTCATTCCGACCTTCTCAAAAATTGCTAAACCAATGACAGAGCTGCTGAAGAAAGGCACTAAATACAAGTGGAATGCAGCATGTGAAGCCGCATTCAAAACTCCGGTGAAACATAATCTCACAACAGCTCCAGTTCTTGCGCAGCCGGACACGACAAAGCCATTTGATGTCTATTGTGATGCATCCGGCATCGGCCTCGGCTGTGTTCTTATGCAAGAAGGGCGTGTAGTCGCCTATGAGTCTCGTCAACTGCGAAACCATGAGCAGCATTATCCAACTCACGATCTCGAGCTTGCTGCGGTGGTGTTGGCGTTAAATATGTGGAGGCATTATCTACTTGGCAATCTTATTGACCTCTACACCGACCATAAAAGCTTGAAGTATATCTTCACGCAGAAGGAGCTGAATATGAGACAACGGAGATGGTCGGAGCTCATAAAAGATAATGAAATTGAGATCCACTACCATCCGGGAAAAGCAAACGTGGTTGCCGACGTGCTTAGTCGGAAAGCCCACGTTCACAACTTGGCGGTTGCTGAGTTGGAAGATGAAGAACCAAGTCTCCGTGTCATTCTGTTTGGAGCACTTTATAATATTGTCCTCGTTCCAACAATCCGTGAAGAGATTGTTGAGGCTCAAAGAAGAGACATGGTGACACGACCCCACGGTCTTGTCGAGCCAGGATCACGCTGAGGGGTGCTGCGTTGCACAGCACCGGATAACACACGTCAAAGGTACAAAGCGGAAGCAAAATTTTATATTACATAAACAGGTTTATGAACATGTTTACATCAAAATAAGTTCAGTCTACACTCGTGGGCGTAGACTACGCATCAAGTCCACGTTCAGCCCTTGAACGTGTCCTTGCTAGCACACACGCACACTAACTCTACGGCGTGCACGACTCCCACTCCACGGGTTCCCCTCCTGGGGTTCCGTCTCCTCTTCGGGAGTCCCTTCCTCATAGAACCCTGCAAAAGCTTCAAACACAAGCAGTGAGCACGAAGGCTCAGCATGTCTGACCCGTCTCATCTATACATGGAACTTCTACATGAGGGGTGATGGGTACATGAGGTAAAATCATTTGCAAAGGACTCGCCTAATTAGTGGAACCTTACTTTCAGGTTTTAGCAGCAGGTTGTGGAGAACCTTACGCTAAGGTACATGAGAGAGCCGCAATCAAACAAGAAACACATTTCTCTCATGTACTTTGCCCAAAGTTGAAATGAACTTTAGTTAGCTCTAAACTACAGCAATTCATTAGCAATCAAGTCCATCTTTAAATCAGCAGCATTTTAACATGTAACTAGCCTGTTCTTTCTACGTCACGGTACAGTGAACAAGTGGTACTCACTGACCGTGGGGGACGGCGATTATAATCGATTTACACCTGCAGGGTTACCCGAACAACCCGTCACGCACGCCCGTACTCGATGATGCCTACAACAACCATCATGGATGCCGTACGCGACTACCTTTCACCCGTTAGCCAAATGTTGAACCGGTCCAATCGTCCTGAGCAAGAGGTCTCTGCACGCGCATCTCAGTGCCGCCAGCCGATTTACACCTCGAGCTCTCAACCTACCCTCTGAATGACCAGCTATGCCTCAACACCCAGCTACCCGAGTTACATCAGTTTCCCGGTTCCCATATAGCCGGTAGGTCTTCGGTACTGTTCTAGCTTGTTCAACAGGCCCGCACACGGCTCGGTCCTCAATCGACACAAGCGGAGCTATAGCACACAGGCCCCAAAGTCCTGTTGCCCTTACCCTCCGCTTGGTCTCATTTTCTTGCCATGTGTTTCATGTGCTATCACTACCCGAGTCGAGTGCCTCTAGCCTATGCTCGCGAGTAGTTCCAACTACTCGACTTGTACCAAATCCTACTCTATCTTAGCAATGCAGTGGCTAACGAGGTTTTCAATCCTAATCCCAACCTATGGCTTTCTTGGCTATGCACTTGGGTATCCAAACAAGACTCTAATGCAAGAATAATAGTATTCAAAGATGTGCTCAAAACAATAAACATTTGTAAAAAGGTTAATGCAAACCGGAGCTCGCCTTGCTGCTCTTGGTCGTAGGCTAGCTGTTCCTCCGGAGTAACAAAGTCTAGGACTTCGGGTTCCTCCTCGACCTTAGCGACTACATGATAGAAGCAATACATGTATTAAGTTAAATGCAGTTGTATTTACTTTTAATCTTGTGAAGTCTATAACCCTTGCTAGACAGACCCAATGACTGTGCAACTTTTACTGGGTGTTGGTTACAACCTAAACAGAGATTTGGTCAAGTTTTAGTTGCAGTAAAGCTCATTTGAGCCTTCCACAATTAATTATGTACTTGACCTTAATTGAAGGCCTTTAGGGTGTTCTAAGGATTTTCATGAAACAAACTATGACTTTATGAAAACTAGATTTTCAGAGGGTTCTAATGGAGTTGGTCTCACTTAATTTGAAGGTTCCTAGCTAAAGATATGAGCTAAACAATTTCAGAGAAAATTCTGAAGATGTTTCTGAACATTTTCTATTTTCTCTGGAACAGTTTCACTAATCACACCATTAGGTGGATTAAATGAGCTCCAATGGGTCTGAAATTTTTATGTTTGTTCAAGGATATTTTAGTGAACATCCCAGCAAAATTTCAGGATTTTCCTCCAAAGGATTCTCCAGTTCAAATTCTAAACAGTTTAAACTTTGAGGAATTAATTCTGGAAAAATAAGGAATTTCATGAAGTGAAACTTGATTTGCTGGAAAGTACTCAGAGAGCTGAATCCAGCAAAATTTGGTTCACTCGATTTGGAGCTTTCTAGCCAAAGTTATGAGGATTTGAAGTTTGAAGGAAATCTGAAAATCGGGGAAAAGTTTAAACTTGCGGGTGGGCCCCGGGGACACGCGTCGCACGCCGAGGCGACAGCATGTAAAAGCCCAATAAAAGGGACTTGCAAAAACTTTTCTTCACCTCACCACACCACAGTTTTCGTTGTGGATATCTTAGGAAATATTGTGAAGAGCAAGTAACCTTCATCAAAAGAGTGATTAGAGGGGAAAGTCTACCTTTTCACAAAGTGGGATTTGGACATAGGAATATGAGAGGTTGAGCTCACCCCTAGAACTTAAAAAGTCTTGGGAAGGTTCAGTCCAAGTTTCATAGAAATCCAACACTTTTTGAGGCACTTTTTGGGTTATTTGAAAAAAGAGGCCAATTTGAATGTAAATTCAATTTGCAGCAACGTTCATCACCCAAATTCAAAAGTTTGCTTCATATTCTTATTCAGCACATTTTTGTGAGCTCACACACCAATTTTCACTCCATTTGGAGTTGATCTTGACATGAGCTAAGTGGGACGAATTCAAACTTTATTTGACTTCAAAACTAAACTTGTGCTGAAATTCACCCAAGCCGAACCCAATTTGAATTCTATTCAATTCAAATGGCTCAGGGGTGAATAATTTGAATCACCAGGGGTATTATGGGGCTCACTGTTTACAACAGTGATTAGGAGTAAATTCCAGAGGTTAAAACCCCGGGTGGGACCCACGTGTCATAGAGGGGAGAAGGAGAAACTTGCACCCAAAGTCAGAGTCTCGGTGGGTAATTCCACCGAGCAGCTGTCGGCTGTGCCACCGAGCAGCTACCGGCGCCACCAGCTGCTTCCCTCTCCGCGCGCTGGCGCCCAGGGTGTAAAAGCCCAAGAAAAGGGACTTGCAAAAACTTTTCTTCACCTCACAACACCACAGTTTTTATTGTGGACATCTTAGGAAATATTGTGAAGAGCAAGTAACCTCCATCAAAAGAGTGATTAGAGGGGAAAGTCTTCACTTTCACAAAGTAGGGTTTATACACATATGATCACACATGAGAGGGTGATTCAAAACTGTTGCATTCCAATTCATGATTGCAGCAGCTAAAACAAGGATCAAAGTGCATAATTGGATTCCTCAGGTCCAAATTAGTGGGGAGGCAAAGTTTCAAAAATTTTTGAAAAGATTTGCTACCCATTTTTCCAAAAAGGATCCAAATATGCCAAGAATTCAAATATACATTTGAATTTGAGGTAAATTTGCCAAACCATACCAATGTAGCTCAGTTTGAGATTTCCAAAATTTGAATTCATCTTTTGTCAAGTTTTGGAGATCTTTTGAGAGGTGGTAGAGCACTGACCAGTGGGGCCCACATGTCATTGGGTGAAATAGACTTAGCCCCCAAGTCTTCTCTCCGTTTCTCAGTCAACCGAGCGCAGCCAGCTGCCGCGCGCGCACCGCCGGCCGAACGGCCACCTCCTGGTTCCCGTCGCTCGCGCTGGCA
Source organism: Neostapfia colusana (assembly GCA_030760725.1). Classification (NCBI taxonomy): domain Eukaryota; kingdom Viridiplantae; phylum Streptophyta; class Magnoliopsida; order Poales; family Poaceae; genus Neostapfia; species Neostapfia colusana. Next base: position 24,283,579 of record JASWHV010000012.1, on the reverse strand, counting down.
GCCGGGAAACGGCGCACCCTCTCCTCTACGTGACCCCATCGCCAAGCCACCGAAGACGTACGCGTGCTTCTTTGCAAAACAGCGAGCCCCCGCTCTGCTCGGTCACCGACGCCGCTCCCCCGATCCTCCCCTGCACGCCGACGTCCGCTCGGCCTTTGCCCGAGCTCCCAACGCAGAAAGGGAGCGCCGGTGTGTGCTCTAGCTAGCCATCTCACCACCCCGTGGTGTTAGCACCGCACTCGACCACAAATCGACGATCGCCACTGAGAGCTCAGGCCACCGGCGGAAAGGCGAGGACTGCTCCCCGTGGACAGCACGCCACGGCCAGTTTCATCGCCGGACTCCTACACGAAAAAGGTGCGCCGTGCCCTCTAGATCGTGTAGATGCAAGACGAATAGCGGTTGAACCACCGGATGAAGAGTATTTCCAGTTCTTCCGAAACGTAGTGCATTCGGGTAGAGCGCGGTCTACCCCAAAATTCCTGCTACTCGTTTAGCTATTGGCCGCGCAGGCTTGCCAACACCTTCCTCACTCCCTAGCGGCCCTCCTCGACCAAGAATCAAGGGAAATGAACCAGAAATGGCCGGGTTTAGGTTGTTTTTCGGGCCGCCATAGAATAACAGCTCGGGTCACCGTGGAGCTCTAGGTTGCCGACCTTTTCATGGGGTTTGGCGGCCATTTCCATCACCCTCGAGCTCCCGTGGTGCTCTCTGACCCTTTGCCAATCATTTTGATGCGTTGTAATGCATTCCCGACCATGCCGGAACCCTAACCGCCACTGTCACCGTCGGGAGCCCTGTTCCGGTGAGCTACGGCTGCCGGCGACGCCACCGACGAGTTCAGCGACGTGAGTTAGGGCGGGGCGGCAAGTTTGGGGCCGGGAGACAGCCGGGAAAGCAGTTCCGGCGACACTCGCCGGAGTGCGCCGCCGCGGGCCCCTGTTTGGCGCGAGGAAGGAGAAGACTGCCGGGTGGGACCCACCGGCAGACATTTAAACATTTTGAAATGTCCAGTTTGTAGTTCAAACTTTGGAGGACCACAGATTGGGTTAGGAGAATCCAAAAATTATGAAACAAATTTTGTTGGATTCCTCTAACAGAGTACAATCCAAATCTGAAACCCAATTTGTATGAAACCCATTAATTAATTCTGGAAAAATCTTTAAAGCTTTTCAGCAAAAGAATTTTAGAGGGAGTTTGGTTCATCCAAAAATCCCCAAATTTTGCCAGAATGTTCTTTAGGGCATTAGTAAACCCCTGTAAAAGTTTCATACCATTTGGAGTTGATTTGGTCAGAGGAATTCAAATTGGAAGGTGCTGTGTTCATTTGAATGCAGAAACATTTTCAGAGAATTTCCAAATCTTGGAAATTCAATTCTGGGCAAACCTTAACTCCAAAAATGCTAGGAAAATTCATGCAAACTCTATGAGCTATAATTGAAATTGTAGTTCATTAAGTTGAGCATGAACAGGGGTATTACCTCAGAATGAATTCTTCCTTGCTGATTTGCCAAGAGAATTATTCTGAGCAAACCACTCCATGAAAAGTGCTAATGTTTGGTCCAGAGGGTTTTCTTGTGACAAGGAACTCACACGAAAATCCTCAGCTCCATTGGAGCTCTAGATCACCCCTGTCCTGTTTACCCACATAAGGGATTAATATGGAAAAGGGAGAAAACCACTTAGCATTTAACCATGTGATTAAGTCCAAGCCAAACCACCAACACCAGTTCATCTTTAAATTCTTAAACAAAGTTCCAGGTGTTAGAGGCTGGTTATTAGAACTAATAGTAGAAGTCTTACTCTAAAACTCACATTTGCATCTAAATTAACATGTAGTATTTCATTAACGTATAGCCGTTGAAGAAGAGACTCCGGAAGTGTTGGACTTCCTTCTTCCGGACGAAGAACTTACTCCGGACCAGCAGCAACAAGGCAAGCCCCGGTTTGCATTAACCTTTTTATAAGTTTTTCCTTTGTTTACATGTGTCATGTGTAGTATGTATGTGCATTAGGTATAGGATGAATGAAACCCCACTTGCATAACCAAAGGTTCCTAAAAGAGTGAGGGTAGTGTCTAAGACCTCGAACAGATAGGCTATGCTTAAAGAATCATAGGACTTCGGTACAAGTCGAGTAGTTGGAATCTACTCGTGAGATAGGCTTGGGACACACGGGTTCGGTTGAGTGATGTGAGATCATCTTAGTAATGAAAATGAGACTAGACAGGGGCCAGGGCGCAGCAAGAGGGAGTCTTGTGTGCGCAGCCCTGTCTGTGTCGATTGAGGACCGAGCCGTGTGCGGCCCACGCTGATCAAGTTTGAACGTACCAAAGGCATATCGGATATATGGGCCCCGATAAACCGACGTAGCCTAAACCTCCGGGCGTCGAGGCATAGCACACCGATTTATAGGTGTAGGTTGAGGGCAGCAAGGTGGAAATCTGCCAACGGGCATAGAGAGATGCTCCGTGTGGAGAACCTCCTGCTCGTTTCGGTGCGACCGGTTCGACGTTTGGGCTGTCGGGTGAAAGGTTGTCCCGTACGACATCGAGTGAGCGTGCTGTGCAGCTCCACGGATGGGCGTACGTGACGTGCTCTTTGGGTCTCCCTGCAGGTGTATATCGAGTCGATTCGCCGTCCCTCACGGTGAAGAGTACCACTTGGTCACTGAGTCGTGACGTAGATTAATGGATGAAATATGTTGATTCAATGTTGCTGATTGGTATAATTGTATTGTTACATGGGTGCCACCAAATACTGCTTACTAAATTTCAGATTTCAGGAACTGTTAACTTGTTGCTAAAAGATGAACTAAGGATGAACTTGTAGGCGTGTCCTTTTGCTGAAATGTTACTATCCTATCTCCATGGTACCCCTCATGTAGAGTTTCATGCTTAGGTGAGTCGGTTAAGCCTTGCTGAGCCTTCGTGCTCATGGTTGCTGCTTAAGTGTTTTTCAGGTGAGGAGCCACCCACGGACTCGGAGTACGAGTCCACCGGCGAGGGTTACCCTCCGTCGGGGACCACGGCTGAGTGGGAGCCGTACACGCCGCGCTGAGCTGAGGAGTGTAGCTAGTGTGGGTTGCCCTAGGGCTGGGAAACCACTTTTGCCAGTTAGGCGGGCGTGTGTTGTGTAGTGTAGACTTCCGCTGTCTAATATAACAATAGTTGTAACTGAAGTTTGTACCTGTTTGTACAGTTTCAGATGTTTTTCCCATGTAATATATTATGTTCTTATGACGTGTGCTGTCGGGTGTCGCATCGCACGGCACCACCCTCTGCGGTCCTGGATGAGCGGATTCCGGTCCGCCACACAGGGCGGCTGGCTCGCGCCCCCACGCGACCGGCACCGCCTCAGCCGAGCAGGAGTCGGCCGACTTTATCTTCTCGCGGGCAAACCCGAGCAGCGGCATTGTTTCTCGCCGCAGCTCTCTGCTCAATCGGGAAAACCAGCAAAACCGTCTCCTCCTTCGTCCCTGAGCTGCTAGACATCCACCTGAGCTTGCACTCCACCTCTCCAACACCAGAAACCTCGAGCTCCGGCCTCCTTTGCCCAAAGACGATCGCCACCGCGGCGACATAGCCTCAGCCGAGAGTCAGGCGCCCGTGGGCAGCGTTCCACATGCGGTTTCACGGTCCAGCGAGAGAGGCAACAGGAGCGCGCGACCACCATGCTGCTCTCCTCCAAGTTTGGAAGCCAACCGTGAAGAATCCGCAGAGAATTTCCGGCTTTTGCTCCGGCGACCGTAAACCGAGCTTCCGGTACGGTTTCTTTAAATTCTCGCTCTATGATCTTGCGGATGTCATCAAATCTTGCACATAGACGCTGGACTAGCCGGCGATCAAGTTCTTTTCTACATCCATAGCGTGAAACTGTCTAGGAGTGACGAATTTTGAGCTCGATCGAGGGCGGTCATGGCAGGCACGATCGGTCACACGGTGCCGGCCGACTTGCCGCCATCCCTGAACCCTTTTGACACCTTGTCGAGCTTCCTGGAGGTACATTGATGCTGTAGGGTCGTTTGTTCGAGGTGTTGGCGAGTTTAGAAACCACGGTCGACGGTGTCGAACCTCAACCGAGGCTGCGGCACGTCGCCGAGCTACTTCCGGTCACCCCCAGCCCGACCTGTCACCCCCGACGTGTTCCTCGACGTCGACAACCCCCTGGCGGTGAGTTTCAGACCATGGGAGGTCCGGCAGTGGCGAGCCGGCAAGCCCCGAGTCTGCTCCGGCGAGGTCGGCGGCGCGGGTGCGAGAGAACGGCGGAGGAAGACGAAGCCGGCTGACCCACGTATCAGCGGCTGGAGAATTTAAATCGGGATCGGGTGTGGCCAGGGATCGGCTGTGCTGGCGCGCAAAATACCCTGTGAGCTCCGGTGTGCCGGACACCTCCGCGCTCGACACGTGTGGTATCTCCGGTGTGCCGGACACCTCCGCGCTCGACACGTGTCCCCGCGGGCCCGATAGTTTAAACTTTTCCCCCGATTTTCAGGATTCTTCCAAACTTCAAATCCTCATAACTTTGGCTAGAAAGCTCCAAATCGAGTGAACCAAATTTGGTTGGATTTAGGTCTCTGAGCACTTTCCAGCAATACCAAATTCAGCTCATGAAAGTGAATAATTTTCCAGAATTAAATCCCTAAAGTTTAAACTGTTGGGAATTTTATCTGGAGAACTACTTTATGAAAAAATCTGAAATTTGGCTGAAAGGTTCATTGGAGAATCCCAGTAAAATTTTTAGACTCATCCAAGTTCATTTAGTTACCCTAATTGGGTGATTAAGGGAACTGCCCAGAGAAAATAGAAAGATGTACAGAAACATTTTTCAGATTTTTTCCAATCTTAATTAGGACATAACTTTCTGTAGAATTCTTCAAATGACATGAAACCAATTCCATCAGAACCATCCTAAATTCTAGTTTCCAGAAAGTAATGGTGGGAGCCATGAAAAACCTTGGAATTACTTAGAGGCTCAATTATTGACAAAAGAGGCTTTTATTTGTACAAGGTTCAAATGAACTTGGTTTCAAATGAAACTTGGTCAAGACTCTGGTTAGGATCCTACCAAGCCACAATAAAAATTTCAGAACCACAGGGGAGGGCTAGCTAGAGTTATTAGTAAATAAGTATTCAAGTTTACACTTTGCATTCAAATTAACATGTAGTATTGTATTAAACGTGTAGCCATTGAAGAAGAGACTCCGGAAGTGCTGGACTTCCTCCTTCCTGAAGAGGAACTAACCCCTGACCAGCAGCAACAAGGCAAGCCCCGGTTTGCATTAACCCTTTTATAAGTTTTATTTTGTTTACATGTGGCATCTGAAGTATGTATGTGCATTAGGTATAGGATGAATGAAACCCCACTTGCATAACCAAAGGCTCCTAAAAGAGTGAGGGTAGTGTCTAAGACCTTGAGTAGACGGGCTATGCTTAATGATTCATAGGACTTCGGTACAAGTCGAGTAGTTGGAATCTACTCGGGAGATAGGCTTGGGACACACGGGTTCGGTTGAGTGTCGTGAGATCACTTTAGTAATGAAAATGAGACTAGCCAGGGGCTAGGGCGCAGCAAGAGGGAGTCTTGTGTGTGCAGCCCTGTCCGTGTCGAGTGAGGACCGAGCCGTGTGCGGCCCACGCTGATCAAGTTTGAACGTACCGAAGGCATATCGGATATATGGGCCCCGATAAACCGATGTAGCCTAAACCTCCGGGCGTCGAGGCATAACGCACCGATTTATAGGTGTAGGCTGAGGGCAGCAAGGTGGAAATCTGCCAACGGGCATAGAGAGATGCTCCGTGTGGGGAACCTCCTGCTCGTTTCGGTGCGACCGGTTCGACGTTTGGACTGTTGGGTGAAAGGTTGTCCCGTACGACATCGAGTGAGCGTGCTGTGCAGCTCCATGGGTGGGCGTATGTGACGTGCTCTTTGGGTTTCCCTGCAGGTGTATATCGAGTCGATTCGCCGTCCCTCGCGGTGAAGAGTACCACTTGGTCACTGAGTCGTGACGTAGATTAATGGATGAAATATGTGGATTCAATGTTGCTGATTGATATAATTGTATTGTTACATGGGTGCCACCAAATACTGCTTACTAAATTTCAGATTTCATGAACTGTTAACTTGTTGCTAAAAGATGAACTAAGGATGAACTTGTAGGCGTGTCCTTTTGCTGAAATGTTACTATCCTATCTCCATGGTACCCCTCATGTAGAGTTTCATGCTTAGGTGAGTCGGTTAATCCTTGCTGAGCCTTCGTGCTCACGGTTGCTGCTTAAGTGTTTTTCAGGTGAGGAGCCACCCACGGACTCGGAGTACGAGTCCACCGGCGAGGGTTACCCTCCGTCGGGGACCACGGCTGAGTGGGAGCCGTACACGCCGCGCTGAGCTGAGGAGTGCAGCTAGTGTGGGTTGCCCTAGGGCTGGGCAACCAACTTTTGCTAAATAGGCGGGCGTGAGTTGTATAGTGTAGACTTCCGCTGTGTAATATAAACAATAGTTGTAACTGAAGTTTGTACCTGTTTGTACAGTTTCAGTTGTTTTTCCCATGTAATATATTATGTTCTTATGACGTGTGCTGTCGGGTGTCGCGTCACGTGGCACCACCCTCTGCGATCCTGGATGAGCGGATTCCAGTCCGCCACAGCCTGGTATCAGAGATGCAGTGGGGATAGCACAGTACTTAAGGACTGCATTATGGGAAAACATAGGTTACGGTGAGGAATCGGTTGTTGCCCAAGTAAGGACTATATTAGCATAGTTACTTAAAGTGTCAAATACTAACCTATGTGTTATAATTCTGAATTTCAATTATGTAATGACGCACCTACGCTCTGGTAAGTATGGTAAGGAACGCCACCGAAAGCGGTTCAATTTCGGTTAGCTCTCCCTGACGAGGAACGTGGTTCAGGGATTTGTCTCACAGCTTGGTGTGAGACGTCAATATGAACCTCTTGAACTCTTCATGTCCCTGAGTTCATATGAAACGCTGATCCCTAGCGTGCATTAGGCAAGTAAGTGGAGACCCCATCGCGTGGTCAGTAACGCGAGAGTGTGTTCGTCTGGAAATAGCACAGGAGGACATACACAGCGCTTGCCATCGGCGTGCCCTGCAGGGCAGTAGGTGGTATCTATTGGGTTGATAACATTCCCAACCGTGACGACCCGTTCATGACATACTCGGGTTCCCCGTTGTGTGGTGTTGAAACACGATCACGTACCTTGAGACGTGACCTAACTCAAGGACGGCCGTATGACAATGATACGGGCGTTTGTATTTACTTTCAAATATGGAACTGCCTGAAATGAATAACCATTGAGTGCACCATTATTGTGTGGTCTTCTGCAGGTACTAACCACGTATGTATCCGTGTAGAAAACGTGTGCGAGAGACCGTTTAGTGCCACACTTGAGACGTATATGCCGGTATGATCCGGTTAGGATTTTCTTTTGTGAGGAACGTAGTACCGAGTTATTATAGGCATATGCATGCAAAATAATGAGAACAAAGAGTTAAAATCTATAGGTTCAACATTTAGGACCCTGGTTGGGTATAAGAATGGGATAGTGGGGCAGGATAGCCAAAGGGATGAAAAACAGAGTGCTCTGCTGTGGACAGCAAGTTTGCTGATCTTCCACAGGGTATAACTCGCAGGTCCTTTAGCCCAGAGAGGTGTTCTATATAGTTCTGGAAAGTTATTTAAGTACTCTACCACTTTGTTGTAGACTTCCAGAACTGAAACTCACCTTAAGATGGCTTAAATCCCAGAGACATGTAACTGTCCAGAATTAGGACAGTGTTAAAACATTCTCTGGACTGTTCTGTTTTTCAAGGATAACTCCCAGTAGAAAAATTTAAATTTTCATATGATACCTCCTTTGAAAGAGTAGAAGATGTGTGACATCTTTGCAATTCAATGTTTATGAAGTTTCAGCACAGATTTCAGTGGAAACTCGAATTGAAAACAGCAACTTTCCAAGGGAGGTGCTGTTAAAATTCTTCCAGAAATTCTGCTAACTTTGAATTAGCATAACCTTTTTAACCAAAGCTGATATGGGGGAAAATGAATACTCGTTGGAAAGATACTGAAGTTGACTTTAACTTTGGTATTCAACTTGAGTCGTGAAACTGCCCAGAACCAGATCAAAAACTTGGAATAGGTAGAAACTGGTCATTCTGACAGAAGAATGACAGTTGAACTCATTGGAGATTGTGTTGTACCCTAAGGGTGGTATACGTGATGACAACGCGATAGTAATGTCTCGTAGAGACCAAACCTAGTTATGGTGAGCTTCCAAAGTGGAGGTTCATCAAGTTGGATTAAACTAACTTGTGTTTGGTCTGGTAATGGTGTAGCTTGTGCAAAGTTATCACATTATCTACTTACGAGATATATCGCATGTTTTTGTTGTCATAATGTTTTACGCCCATTTTTATTGGACTGCATGCAACAATGCTGCGGGACTGATGATTATTGTCGTGTGGTTGCAGATGGTTCGTACTAGGACCACGCACGAGGTTGGTGGCTCTAGCCAACAGGGAGGTGATGACTCCCAGCCACCGGCCTACGACAGCACCCCGCAGCAGCAGCCACCACCGCCGCCTCCGCTTAGGCTAGCGGATGTGATAGCGGCATTGGTGGGAGGTCGTGAGGAGCAGACCGACCTGCTCCGCACGATCGTGCAGAATACGTCTCAGGCGGGGGGACGTCAAAACAGAGGGCCTCGTGAGCCCCGGGAAGTGTCGTACTCGGATTTCATGAGTACACACCCTCCAATGTTCACCGAAGCCGAAGAACCACTGGAGGCGGACAACTGGCTGCGGACTATCGAGTCCAAGTTCGGGCTGCTCCAATGTACGGAGCGGCAGAAGACCCTGTTCGCAGCACAGCAGCTCCACGGTGCCGCTGGTGCGTGGTGGGCGAATTATGTCTCCTCACGTCCGGCTGGCCATGCCGTGGAATGGCAAGAGTTCCGCGAGGCGTTCCGCGCCTACCACATTCCTCCCGGGATCATGAAGAGGAAGTTCCAAGAATTTTTGGAACTGAAGCAGGGCGGGAGGAGTGGCCACGACTACTCCCGTGCCTTCAACCATCTGGCACAGTACGCGTCAGATTATATCTCCACCGAGGAGAAGAAGCGAGAACACTTCTATCGGGGGTTACACCCCGAGATGAAGACCCATCTCGTTCAGTGGAATCGCGGCACTTTCAACGACCTAGTCAATGCCACGATTATGCAAGAGGATGCTCAGCGGGAGTTGGCAGCTGAGCAGAGGAAGCGCAGCGCTCCACCTAGCAGTGGTGGTGGCGCGCCACAGAAGTACCGTATGGTGTATCGGACACCATCCGGGCAGCAGTGGCATCCACCGGCGCGACCTCAACGGTTCGGGGGACGTCCTTTCCAGTCACCCTCGTCCCGTCCGCCGATGCCACCACCAAGACAGCAACAGCAGCAGCAGAGGGTACCCCGGGCGTTTCCACCGCCACAACGCGCCCCGGGATTCCGTCCACTGATCAGCGGGGGACCGCCCCGTTTCACCTGTTTCCCGTGTGGCCAGGTGGGCCACTTCGCGAAGGACTGTCCCCAGGGGCAGCAGAGCAGCGGGCAAGCCCAGCTCCAGGGCGGTGCTCGAGGCCGACCTCCGGTGAAGAAGGTTGGTCAGCGTACTGGAGGTGTCCGCAACCTCGTCAATGAGGACGCCCCAGAGGGAGACAACGTGCTGGCGTGTACGTTCACTCTCAACCATCAAGACATCATAATATTGTTTGATTCTGGTGCAACCCACAACTTTATAAGTGCATCATATGTGGCTAAGCATCAGCTGGAAGCCGTTCCAACCGAGTGTTCTTATATGATCTGCTCACCGGGCGGAAAGATTTCAGCAACTATGATGGTTCCAAAAGCACCATTGTGCTTAGGTGGGAAGATATATCCCACCACTATGATTATCTTAGGGGGGCAGAAGATTGATGCAATCTTGGGAATGTCATGGCTAAGTTACCATGGCGCTGTCCTGGAAACTCTAACACGGACGGTTCACCTCAACTCCCCATTACACCGTCCGCAGTCCCTCCTATTAGATAACCCCGTCCGGGAGGTTTCAGCAGTCAATAATACTGAAGCTCTCAAGTTGGAGGACATCCCCGTAGTCCGGGAGTACCCCGACATGTTCCCGGATGATCTTCCGGGCATGCCACCTGAGCGGGATGTCGAGTTCAAGATCGAGCTCGCACCCGGGACTACGCCCATATCACGGAGACCATACAAGATGGCTCCCAATGAGCTGGCTGAACTGAAAGGACAGCTCAATGATCTGTTGAGCAAGGGTTTCATTAGGCCGAGTTCCTCGCCTTGGGGATGCTCGGCGCTATTCGTGAAGAAGAAGGATGAGACCCTGAGGCTGTGTGTGGATTACCGGCCGCTCAACGCCGTCACCATCAAGAGTAAGTACCCACTGCTCCGAATTGACATCTTGTTTGATCAACTTGTGGGGGCAAGTGTATTCTCAAAGATGGACCTTCGCTCTGGATATCACCAGATCAAGATCCGGGCGGAGGATATCCCGAAGACGGCGTTCTCGACGAGATACGGCTTATATGAATATCTCGTCATGTCCTTTGGTCTCACAAACGCTCCAGCTCATTTCATGTATCTCATGAACTCGGTGTTCATGCCGGAGCTGGACAAGTTCGTGGTAGTGTTCATCGATGATATCTTGGTTTACTCCAAGACAGAAGCCGAACATGCCGAACACTTGCGGATCGTTCTTCAACGATTGCGAGACCACAAGCTCTACGCCAAGTTCAGTAAATGCGAGTTTTGGATCAGCCAAGTGCCTTTCTTGGGACATATCATCTCAGCAGAAGGCATTGCGGTTGACCCAAGCAAAATAGAGCAAGTGCTGAAATGGAAAGCTCCCACTTCAGTCCATGAAGTCAGAAGCTTCCTCGGGTTAGCGGGATATTACCGGAGATTCATTCCAAGCTTCTCCAAGCTCGCTAAGCCGATGACAGAGTTGCTGAAGAAAGGGACGAAATATGTTTGGAACACGGCGTGTGAAGGAGCATTCCAAACATTGGTGAAGCATCTCACCACAGCCCCGGTCTTAGCTCAGCCGGATACCACAAAGCCCTTCGACGTGTATTGTGACGCGTCTGGTATTGGGCTTGGCTGTGTGTTGATGCAGGAAGGACGTGTGGTCGCATATGGCTCACGCCAACTTCGGAACCATGAGCAGCATTATCCCACTCACGACCTTGAGCTTGCTGCAGTGGTTTTGGTGCTGAAAATGTGGAGGCACTATCTCCTGGGAAATCTGGTGCATCTCTACACTGACCACAAGAGCTTGAAATACATTTTCACCCAGAAGGAGCTGAACATGAGGCAACGGAGGTGGTTAGAATTAATCAAGGACTATGAAATTGAGATTCACTACCACCCCGGCAAGGCGAATGTGGTTGCCGACGCGCTGAGTCGGAAGTCACATGTCCATCACCTCACCATTACACCAGTGGAGGAGGAAGAGCCAAGTTTGTACTTGGTTCCGTATGGATCGCTGTACAACCTTGCCCTCATCCCTACGATTAGGGAGGACATCATTGCAGCTCAGAAAGATGACAAAGGCATGGCACATCTCCGGAGACGGATAGACAATGGAGAAATTAAATGTTTCCGGAAAGATGATGAGGGGACGCTATGGTTCAATGACCGCATAGTAGTACCCCGAGATATGGAGTTGAGGAAAAAGATCCTCGATGAAGCTCACTTGTCTAAATACTCCATTCATCCGGGCAGCAACAAGATGTACCAAGATTTGAAAAAGAAATTTTGGTGGACACGGATGAAGCGGGAAGTAGCGAAGTACGTATCCGAGTGTGATACGTGCCGACGAGTGAAGGCTGATCACATGAAGAAATCAGGGCTATTGCAACCCCTGAAAATTCCAGCATGGAAATGGGAAGATGTGAGCATGGATTTCATCGTGGGATTACCCTTAAAATCCAACGAACATGATTCCATTTGGGTGATTGTTGACCGACTGACCAAGTCAGCTCAGTTCATCCCCGTACATACACATTTTCATGCCAACCGATATGCAGAGTTATACATTGCCAGGATTCTATGCCTGCATGGTGTACCCAAGACCATAGTCTCAGACCGAGGTGCATTGTTTGTATCTCGTTCTTGGGAGCAGCTGCACGCTGCTTTGGGTACTAAACTGATTAGGAGCTCCGCCTACCACCCTCAGACAGATGGCCAGACAGAGAGGGTGAATCAAGTTCTGGAGGACATGTTGAGAGCATGTGCCATCCACCATGGTAGGAACTGGGATAATCACCTACCATTGGCGGAATTCTCGTACAACAACGGCTATCAGGCGAGTATCAAAATGGCACCTTACGAAGCTCTCTACGGTCGTAAATGCCGCACCCCATTAAATTGGTGCGAGTCCGGTGAAAGGGTCACATTCGGGGTTGATGTGGTGAACGACGCCGAAGAGCGCGTTCGGACAATTCAAGCCAATTTGAAGGCCCATCAATCCCGACAGAAGAGCTACGCTGATAAGAGGCATAGACCGTTGCACTTTGACGTTGGGGAACACGTGTACCTCCGCGTGTCTCTGATGAAGGGCGTGCACCGGTTCGGTGTGAAGGGGAAACTCGCTCCCCGTTTCATTGGACCCTATGCTATCACTGAGAAGTGTGGACCAGCAGCGTATCGATTGGAGCTACCGGCATCCCTTGCGGGTGTCCATGATATCTTCCATGTTTCGCAACTGCGAAAATGTTTGAAGCATACAGCTGCTGTTCCTATCAAAGACATTGGCGAGTTGAAACCGGATTTAACATATGATGAGTATCCGGTGGAAATTCTTGATGAGAAAGCTCGAACCACGCGTAGCAGAACATTGTGGTTCTACAAGATCCTCTGGAGCACCGCTGATGAAGCGACGTGGGAGAGCGAGGAGTTCCTTCACTCAAATTACCCGGAGTTCATGGCTTCTCAACACGGGTAAGTCCCTACTACATCGCTATCTCTTCTTTTGTAATCTCGGGACGAGATTCTTTTAAGGGGGGAGGGATGTAAAAGCCCAAGAAAAGGGACTTGCAAAAACTTTTATTCACCTCACCACACCACAGTTTTCGTTGTGGATATCTTAGGAAATATTGTGAAGAGCAAGTAACCTTCATCAAAGGAGTGATTAGAGGGGAAAGTCTTCCTTTTCACAAAGTGGGATTTGTACATAGGAATATGAGAGGTTGAGCTCACCCCTAGAACTTAAAAAGTCTTGGGAAGGTTCAGTCCAAGTTTCATAGAAATCCAACACTTTTTGAGGCACTTTTTGGGTTATTTGAAAAAAGAGGCCAATTTGAATGTAAATTCAATTTGCAGCAACTTTCATCACCCAAATTCAAAAGTTAGCTTCATATTCTTATTCAGCACATTTTTGTGAGCTCACACACCAATTTTCACTCCATTTGGAGTTGATCTTGACATGAGCTAAGTGGGACGAATTCAAACTTTATTTGAATTCAAAACTAAACTTGTGCTGAAATTCACCCAAGCAGAACCCAATTTGAATTCTATTCAATTCAAATGGCTCAGGGGTGAATAATTTGAATCACCAGGGGTATTATGGGGCTCACTGTTTACAACAGTGATTAGGAGTAAATTCCAGAGGTTAAAACCCCGGGTGGGTCCCACGTGTCATAGAGGGGAGAAGGAGAAACTTGCACCCAAAGTCAGAGTCTCGGTGGGAAATTCCACCGAGCAGCTACCGGCGCCACCAGCTGCTTCCCTCTCCGCGCGCTGGCGCCCAGGGCGGCTGGCTCGCGCCCCCACGCGACCGGCACCGCCTCAGCCGAGCAGGAGTCGGCCGACTTTATCTTCTCGCGGGCGAACCCGAGCAGCGGCATTGTTTCTCGCCGCAGCTCTCTGCTCAATCGGGAAAACCAGCAAAACCATCTCCTCCTTCGTCCCTGAGCTGCTAGACAGCCACCTGAGCTCGCACTCCACCTCTCCAACACCAGAAACCTCGAGCTCCGGCCTCCTTTGCCCAAAGACGATCGCCACCGCGGCGACCTAGCCTCAGCCGAGAGTCAGGCGCCCGTGGGCAGCGTTCCACAGGCGTTTTCACGGTCCAGCGAGAGAGGCAACAGGAGCGCGCGACCACCGTGCTGCTCTCCTCCAAGTTTGGAAGCCAACCGTGAAGAATCCGCAGAGAATTTCCGGCTTTTGCTCCGGCGACCGTAAACCGAGCTTCCGGTACGGTTTCTTTAAATTCTCGCTCTATGATCTTTCATAGGTCATCAAATCTTGCACATAGACGCTGGAGTAGCCGGCGATCAAGTTCTTTTCTACATCCATAGCGTGAAACTGTCTAGGAGTGACGAATTTTGAGCTTGATCGAGGGCGGTCATGGCAGGCACGATCAGTCACACGGTGCCGACCGACTTGCCGCCATCCCTGAACCCTTTTGACACCTTGTCGAGCTTCCTGGAGGTACACTGATGCTGTAGGGTCGTTTGTTCGAGGTGTTGGCGGGTTTAGAAACCACGGTCGACGGTGTCGAACCTCAACCGAGGCCGCGGCACGTCGCCGAGCTACTTCCGGTCACCCCCAGCCCGACCTGTCACTCCCGACGTGTTCCTCGATGTCGACAACCCCCTGGCGGCGAGTTTCATACCATGGGAGGTCCGGCAGCGGCGAGCCGGCGAGCCCCGAGTCTGCTCCGGCGAGGTCGGCGGCGTGGGCGCGAGAGAACGGCGGGAGGAAGACGAAGCCGGCTGACCCACGTATCAGCGGCTGGAGAATCTAAATCGGGATCGGGTGTGGCCAGGGATCGGCTGTGCTGGCACGCAAGATACCCTGTGAGCTCCGGTGTGCCGGACACCTCCGCGCTCGACACGTGTGGTATCTCCGGTGTGCCGGACACCTCCGTGCTCGACACGTGTCCCCGCGGGCCCGAGAGTTTAAACTTTTCCCCCGATTTTCAGGATTCTTCCAAACTTCAAATCCTCATAACTTTGGCTAGAAAGCTCCAAATCGAGTGAACCAAATTTGGTTGGATTTAGCTCTCTGAGCACTTTCCAGCAATACCGAATTCAGCTCATGAAAGTGAATAGTTTTCCAGAATTAAATCCCTAAAGTTTAAACTGTTGGGAATTTTATCTGGAGAACTACTTTATGAAAAATTCTGAAATTTGGCTGAAAGGTTTATTGGAGAATCCCAGAATCCCAGTAAAATTTTCAGACTCATCCAAGTTTATTTAGTTACCCTAATTGGGTGATTAAGGGAACTGCCCAGAGAAAATAGAAAGATGTACAGAAACATTTTTCAGATTTTCTCCAATCTTAATTAGGACATAACTTTCTGTAGAATTCTTCAAATGACATGAAACCAATTCCATTAGAACCATCCTACATTCTAGTTTCCAGAAAGTAATGGTGGGAGCCATGAAAAACCTTGGAATTACTTAGAGGCTAAATTATTGACCAAAGAGGCTTTTATTTGTACAAGGTTCAAATGAACTTGGTTTCAAATGAAACTTGGTCAAGACTCTGGTTAGGATCCTACCAAGCCACAATAAAAATTTCAGAACCACAGGGGAGGGCTAGCTAGAGTTATTAGTAAATAAGTATTCAAGTTTACACTTTGCATTCAAATTAACATGTAGTATTGTATTAAACGTGTAGCCATTGAAGAAGAGACTCCGGAAGTGCTGGACTTCCTCCTTCCGGAAGAGGAACTAACCCCTGACCAGCAGCAACAAGGCAAGCCCCGGTTTGCATGAACCCTTTTATAAGTTTTATTTTGTTTACACGTGGCATCTGAAGTATGTATGTGCATTAGGTATAGGATGAATGAAACCCCACTTGCATAACCAAAGGCTCCTAAAAGAGTGAGGGTAGTGTCTAAGACCTCGAGTAGACGGGCTATGCTTAATGATTCATAGGACTTCGGTACAAGTCGAGTAGTTGGAATCTACTCGCGAGATAGGCTTGGGACACACGGGTTCGGTTGAGTGTCGTGAGATCACTTTAGTAATGAAAATGAGACTAGGCAGGGGCTAGGGCGCAGCAAGAGGGAGTCTTGTGTGCGCAGCCCTGTCCGTGTCGATTGAGGACCGAGCCGTGTGCGGCCCATGCTGATCAAGTTTGAACGTACCGAAGGCATATCGGATATATGGGCCCCGATAAACCGATGTAGCCTAAACCTCCGGGCGTTGAGGCATAACGCACCGATTTATAGGTGTAGGCTGAGGGCAGCAAGGTAGAAATCTGCCAATGGGCATAGAGAGATGCTCCGTGTGGGGAACCTCCTCCTCGTTTCGGTGCGACCGGTTCGACGTTTGGGCTGTTGGGTGAAAGATTTCCCGTACGACATCGAGTGAGCGTGCTGTGCAGCTCCACGGGTGGGCGTACGTGACGTGCTCTTTGGGTTTCCCTGCAGGTGTATATCGAGTCGATTCGCCGTCCCTCGCGGTGAAGAGTACCACTTGGTCACTGAGTCGTGACGTAGATTAATGGATGAAATATGTGGATTCAATGTTGCTGATTGATATAATTGTATTGTTACATGGGTGCCACCAAATACTGCTTACTAAATTTCAGATTTCATGAACTGTTAACTTGTTGCTAAAAGATGAACTAAGGATGAACTTGTAGGCATGTCCTTTTGCTGAAATGTTACTATCCTATCTCCATGGTACCCCTCATGTAGAGTTTCATGCTTAGGTGAGTCGGTTAAGCCTTGCTGAGCCTTCGTGCTCATGGTTGCTGCTTAAGTGTTTTTCAGGTGAGGAGCCACCCACGGACTCGGAGTACGAGTCCACCGGCGAAGGTTACCCTCCGTCGGGGACCACGGCTGAGTGGGAGCCGTACACGCCGCGCTGAGCTGAGGAGTGCAGCTAGTGTGGGTTGCCCTAGGGCTGGGCAACCAACTTTTGCTAAATAGGCGGGCGTGAGTTGTATAGTGTAGACTTCCGCTGTGTAATATAAACAATAGTTGTAACTGAAGTTTGTACCTGTTTGTACAGTTTCAGTTGTTTTTCCCATGTAATATATTATGTTCTTATGACGTGTGCTGTCGGGTGTTGCATCGCGTGGCACCACCCTCTGCGATCCTGGATGAGCGGATTCCGGTCCGCCACACAGCACACCGTGGCCCACAAGGATTTTGCGCGCCAGCACACCCGATCCCGGCTGCAGCCCGATCCCGATTCAAAATATCGGCCGCTGACAGCTGGGGTCCACCCCCTTCTTCAACCTCGCGACGCCCGCGCTCCACCGCCGAGGGACCTTGCCGGAGAGCTCGCCACCGGCTTCTGTACAGCTCCAAACTTCACGATTTTGGCCGCCCCTGCCTACTTTCTCTCGGGGAACAGGATTCTAGGGTCAGCTACTCATGACAATGGCCGGTGCATGGTCGGCGACAAGCCGCCACCTCGGAAAGACTTCGGCCATGTCGGCTGACCTCCCTAGCACCTCAACTACTCGAGGAACCGGTCGGGAAGCATCAGTGGACCTCAGAGAAGGTCTACATGAGCTCGAGGCAGCTCGGGGAAGGCCCGAAGTAGGTCCTCACCGTGCGCCCGATGCCTCCCGTTTGTTCCGCCGTTGGTAAACCTCGAATTACGCCGGGTACAGAGGTTCTCCGGCCAAGGGTGGTGAAGGCAACTTGTGCGTTACCATGTCTAGTTTGTGTTAGAGCGGATTCGGCCCTCTAATCCTTTCTAGAGCACGAATTCGATGGAATCGCACCCGAAGGTCGTGCTGCACACAGAAAGGGGAAAACTGGAAATTCGCCGCCGGTGAGCAATCACTCGGGCTGTGGCTCGGGGGTGAGCAGCACCGGTCACCAGCGCGTCCAAGGGTGCCTTGGCTCGGGCGTGACAACGCCCTGGTTGGGCTGTCCACGGAAGCCCGAGGTGCGGCGGTTCTAAGTCACCGAATTGATCTTTCGGCATAGCCGATATCAATCGGTTTCAACTCAATTCTAGCAGCGGGGAGGACGGAGGAAGGTCTCTAGTACCTTGCCTCGGCTCTGGAGGGGACGGAGAGGCCGTGATCAAGCTTCTCTGATCAGCTCCGAGCGATCGGCAGCGATGGCGCGATTCTGATGCGAGGAGGCAGCAGAGTGAGCGGTGATCGCTCCGAGCAGGGCGGTGGCGTAGATAAGGGGGCTGTGAGGCGGTTCAGCACGTCGGGGCGGCAAGCAGGTGGTGTCCCGGTCGCCTCTTCGCCGTGGCGGCCGCTCAGTCCGGCGCAAGAACCCGAGCTGGGTTTTCAGTCGGTTTGGGCTGGATAAGTGGCTGACATGTGGGTCCCACTCCCAGTTTTAACCTCTGAAATTTACTCCTAATCACTGTTTTAAACAGTGAGCCCCATAATACCCTTGGTAATTCAAATTATTCACCCATGAGCCATTTGAATTAGTTAGAATTCAAATGGGGTTTGGTTTGAATGAATTTCAGCACAAGTTCAGTTTTGAATTCGAATAAAGTTTCAATTTGTCCCACTTAGCTCATGTCAATATCAACTCCAAATGGAGTGAAAATTGGTGTGTGGGCTCACGAAAATGTTCTGAATAAGAATATGCCTCCCACTTTTAAATTCATGGGATAAAAACAGTTTGAATTTGAATGTGGTTTCAAACTGCCCTATTTCTAGTTATACCCAAAATGACCTCAAAAAGGTTTTGAATTTGGATGAAACTTGGCATGGACATCCTTAGCAATGTGTAGGAGTTTTCATATGTCCAGCCCACCTATATCACATGTGGAAAATACCACTTTTGCAATGTGTGAGTTTGTTCTCTAATGAGCATGTTGATGGTGGTTACTTGCTCTTCATTTGTGTTCATCAACTTACTTCAAATGAGGTGTGTGGTGTGGTGATGAACACTTTAAATATGTGTCAAAAACTGAGGCCCTTACACATGGGTATGTCTCACATACGGAGAAGACTAGACAACAGAGAAGTGAAATGTTTCCGGAAGGATGAGAACAGTATGATATGGTTTAACGACCGTATAGTGGTACCACGTAATATGAAACTCCGGAAGAAGATCTTGGATGAAGCCCACCTGTCAAAGTTTTCCATTCATCCCGGCAGTAACAAGATGTACCAAGATTTGAAACAGAAATTTTTGTGGACGAGGATGAAGAGGGAAATTGCTAAATACGTACCCGAGTGTGATACGTGTAGACGGGTCAAGGCTGATCATATGCGGAAAGCCAGACCGCTACAACCACTTAAGATACCGGCATGGAAATGGGAGGATGTATGTATGGATTTCATCGTCGGATTACCACTCACATCCCGAAAGCATGACTCGATATGGGTGGTCGTCGACCAGTCGACGAAATCAGCTTATTTCATACCAGTGAACACTCATTATCGAGCAAGGCAATATGCGGAGTTGTACATATCAAGAATTATATGCTCACATGGTGTTCCAAAGACTATCGTTTCAGATCGAGGTGCGCTGTTTGTTGCTCGTTTTTGGGAGCAGCTGCACGCCTCGTTGGGCACCAAGCTGATTAGGAGCTCCGCATATCACCCTCAAACCGATGGACAAACTGAGAGGGTGAACCAAGTGCTGGAAGATATGTTGAGAGTGTGTTCCATCCATCACGGTAAGAATTGGGATGATCACTTACCGTTGGCGGAGTTTTCATACAACAGGTATCAAGCGAGTATAAAAATGGAATCATATGAAGCTCTCTACGGCCGGAAGTGTCGCACACCGTTGAATTTGTGTGAGTCCGGCGAAAGAGTTCTGTTTGGGATTGATCTTGTCAACGAAGCCGAAGACCGAGTTCGGTTGATACAAAAAAATTTGAAGGCTGCAGAATCCTGACAGAAGAGCTACGCTGATCAAAGGCGTAGGCCATTGAAGTTTGACGTCGGAGAGCACGTTTACCTTCGTGTATCTCCGATGAAGGGAATTCACTGGTTCGGTGTAAAGGGGAAACTCACTCCCGGCTTTATAGGTCCTTTTGCTATCACGGAGAAGTGCGGACCCGTAGCCTACCGGCTGGAACTACCTGCAAGTCTTGCGGGTGTTCATGATGTATTTCATGTGTCACAGCTGCGGAAGTGCCTCAAATTTACCGCTGCTGTCCGCACCGAAGAAACCGACGAGTTGAAACCGGACCTTACCTACACCGAGCGACAGGTTCAGATTATGGATGAAAAGATCCGGGTAACCCGGAACTGGACGATAAAATTTTACAAAGTGCTGTGGAGTAATCATACGCGGAAGAGGCAACAGTTTGTAATTACCTCTCCCGTCTCGTTCTTCTTTTGTAATCTCGGGACGCGATTCTTTTAAGGGGGGAGGAATGTAAAGTCCCAAAAATGTATATGAATAAACCGAGGTTTGAATTCATATGTGTGGCAAAGTCATGAAAAATGGGACGTGCTAAAACTTTTCTTCATGCAAAGTGCTACATGGATGTTCCTCTAAAATGAGGATCACATTTTTATTTGAAGGTGTTGAACCAATAAGGACTTACATACCGCTTTGCATGAAAGATCAAAAATCAGATTTCAAATTCAAAGTTCACACAAATTGCGGCAAAAAACTTTGAATACTCATGCAGCCTATACTTTGGAATTGGAGGCAATTTAGTGTGGCAAACTTTCATTTTTAGGGTGGGCTCAAAAGGAATTAAATAGGCCCATTTCAAATTCAAACCAAATTCAAATTTGCTATGCAAATTTAAACTGAATTTGGGGGAATTCAATTGCTAGCCCACTTTTCAAATTCAAAACTTTTGAATGGAAGAGATGAACATGAGGAGATATTTTTGGGAGGAAATTGGGTGGAGCCCACATGTCATTGGACAAAAATTTTGACTTGCACCCTAAGTCTTGGGCTCTGTTTCTTACTTCACCGAGGAGCTGCACCTGGGCGCCACCGAGTGTGCTGCCGCCACCTCCTCGTTGCATTTCCTCACGCTGGCAACCGTGTAGCGGCTTCACTCCCTCTTCAACGTGGTCTACTCCCCCACAGCTGAGCCAAACGTCCTTTGCCTCCTCCTCACGAGAAACACAACCACAGAGAACCTTACCGCCACTACCTCGGGAGCAACCGGGAAACCGGGGAAAACGCTCGCGCCCTCTGCCTCCGAGCTGCAAAACAGCACGGCACACCCGTTGCTCACCTCCCCGACCCAAGCTAGCGAGCTCCAGCCTCCCTTGCCCTAAAAACGACTCATCCGCGGTGACCTAAAGAAACCCGGCGATCGGCTTCACGTGGACAGCCCTCCACAGAGGTTATCACGCCTGAGCAAGCATGGCCACGGGAGCACACTACTGTGGTGCTGCTCTCACCCGAAGCTCAAGCCAAACCGTGAAGTATCGACGGCGAATTTTGGAAATTAGCTCCGGCGGGTGCAAACCGAGCGTCCGGTACGAGATCTTCAAATTCTCCCTCTCCAATTCTTCTTAGGTCATTAAACTTCGCACATAGAAGCTGGACTAGCCGGCGATCATCTTTCCTTTAGCAACCCTGGCTATTTGAGCTTTTCCGAGCACTTCTGCGGCAGGACCGATCGGGCGCACGGTGCCGACCCATTTGCGGCCGTTCCCGAGCCATTTGGAGGTCCTGCCGAGCTTTGCGATAATCCACTGGTGCTGTAGAGCAAGTTAGTCGACGTTTTGGCGGGCTAGAACCCTCGGCCGACGGTGCCGAAGTCCAACCGACGCCGCCGCACATCGCCGGGGTACTTCCGATCACTAGCAGCCTGAGCAAGTTCCACCAGCATGTTCCCTGGCCTACAAAACACCCTGGCGGCGGCCGGAAACTCCGGTCCAGCGAGCAGCCGGTTGCTCCGGCGAGGGGGCACGTGCGGACGCGAGAGAGACGGCGGGAGAAAGAAGAAAGCCGATAGTCCCACGTGTCAGCAGCTCAGTTTTTAAATTCTGGATCAGATGTGGCTCGTGGATCCTTTGTGGCTGTGTGCCAAAATGCTGTGGCCCCGGTGTGGCTTCGATTCCAGTGGCTGGAGTTTAAACACGTGGCCCAGTTGAATTTCAATAGGAAAAACAATTCCAGAGATTGTTCCAACTTTGGAAAATTATATCTCTGTGTAGAAACCTCAAATTTGAGTGATTCCAATTGGGTTGGATTCATTTTGCAGAGATCTATCCAAATATGAACTCCAATTTGTATGAAAGTCAATATTAAATTATGGAAAATTCATTGAAGGTTTTCTGAAAAAGAATTATTGAGTGAATTTGGTTCATCCAAAGATCCTCAAATTTTGCCATAATATTCTTTAGCATATTGTTGACCTCATAGCATATTTTCAGATCATTTGAAGATCATTTGGGTAGGAATTCGCTAAAGACAAACTGCTGTGTTCATAAGAGTCCAGAAACATTTTCAGAAATTGTTGCCCACTAGTAAAATTCGTTCTAGGCAAATCATAGCTCCAAAAATCATGAGAAAATTTATACAAACTCTATGAGTAGTAATTGAAATTGTAGTTCACTTAATTGGTCATGAAAATGCACAGTAGTCCAGAATTAATTCTTTTGAGTAGAACTGCTTAAGGAATTATTGTGGATGAACTACTCAAGTAAAAGGCCTGAATTTTGGATCAAATTACTTTCATGTGACCAGGAACTCACATATAAATGATTAGCTCAGGTTGAACCCTAGAACTCCCTGTTCTTGTTCTACCATGCTTATGTATGTGGGAATAATCCATAAGAGCATTGTAGGAATTATGGAGAACACAATTTGACTCCACATTAGCTGAAATTTGGCAAGCTAAATCCCTAGGTAGTATAGAACCTGCTGTAAAAGTTTTAGGCCATTGGAGTTTTTTCTTCAGTTGCATCAACTCTTTTCAGCTCACCTCTTATGTTCATTAGGAAAGTTAGTTAGTGTATAACTAAAGCACCAAGACCAATTTAATTCATTCATAATCCTTTGCTCAACACAGGCAAACAAAGCCATTCTTGGCATTTCCACACAGCCTCTGTTCATAAGAAGTCAAGTCTTAAATTCTTTCCATTGCATTCTATAAAACTTGTGCATATACATTTCAATAGGAATCACAATGAAGGGGATTCGAAGGAGCGATTCATTGAAGTGGATCATACTCACGAGAATCAAGGGTTGATCAGCAAGGATCACTAACTGCTTATATACGACTACCCTGCAAAACAGGCAAGCTCCGGTTTGCATTTAACAACTTTTAAGTTTTTTACTTTCTATTCACTCTTTCGGTTAAGATATGAAATGTGCATTAGGTCTAGTGCTTTGATACTCCTCTTGCATGACCAACTGAACCCATGGAGTATTGGGTAGGTGTCATTTTACCGTGTAGAACTGCCATGCTTAAGTAAGGTTCGGTAGAAGTCGAGTGGTGAGATACTACTCGCATGATCAGGAACAACAGGGGCATACGGGATTGGTTCAGAAATTTGTTAGCAAGTTAAAGTTGAGACCTGCGGGTTGTAGGGGAAGCAGGACAGAGTGGCCTGGGTGCTATAGACCTGTCCGTGTCGGTCAAGGACCGATCCGTATGCGGCCCTGTTGAACAAGTTTGAGTTGTGTACCGGACTCATGCTGGTATATGGGACCCAGTAAACCGATGTACCACGGGAAGCTTGCGTTGAGCCTTTTCGGGTCGCCTCAGGTGAGACGACCGGTGTGTAGTATGTGGGTAATATAATCATGACATCTCATGTTGGTAGGTACACCATGAGAGTGGATACTGTACAGGGTGATTTCATCGATTCAACATGGGTGAAACGGGGAAAGGATGCCATGTACGACGTCAGTGATGGTTGCTGTAGCCAACATCGAGTACGGGCGTACGTGTCGTGTAGTCCGGGTGTTATTGATTCGAATCACCGTCGCTAGCGGAAAAGGACCGAGCATACTTGTTCTCACAGTCGTGACGTAGTAAGAACATGCATGAGAAAGGAACTAATCATATTGGTTTGAAGTTTTATACTAGCTTTGTGATGAATCTTGATGCATAGGTAGAGCAAACTCGACTCATTTCCACCGTGAGCAAATTTCATCGGGGGAAGCGTTTCTTGTTTGATCGTGGACTCCTGATGTGGCGTGCCCAAGGTTACTTTTAAAATTGCTGCTGATAACACTTGAAAGTAAGGATTCACATTTAGGCAAGTTTATTATGCATTGTGCCATCCTACTTTATGTTCATAACCTCATGTAGAGTTTCATGACTAGGGTGACGGTTAAGTCTTGCTGAGCGTTATGCTCACGGATGCTATCCGAGTTGTTTTGCAGGTAATGAATTCATGCTTTTGAGAAGGGATGCCGATGAGACTCGGAAACCTCCGAGTGATTACTCAAGAGCATCCTCGCCGCTGCAGTTTGTTCTTCGTGTTGCTAGTAAGAAACGTCCGTGGGCTGTATTGTTTCTTTGTTGCTAAGATAGAAATGAGTCGTGAGAGTTATAGTCTTCCGCTGTAGCTTTTTTTGAGATAAGTATTTGTAAAATACTCTTGTATGCTTCCACAAATGATTTATGTAATGTTATGTGTTTCCTCGGCCCGTGTGCTGTTGGGTGCCGCATCGCACGGCACCACCCGACGCGGTCCTCGGGCGAGCGGCACGGCCCCGTGGTTGATCGGGTCCGGGTCCTTCACAAGGCACTATATACTTCATGTAAGAGCCTAAGTTTTTGCACACAATCAATGTGTTCATCACACCACACACACCTCATTTGAGGAAAACTTATGAACGCATTTGAAGAGCAAGTAAACAAAATCAATATTGTCATTAGTGGATGAACTCACAAAATGCAAAAGTGGTATTTCCCACATGCATCATATAGGGGCTGAGCATATGAAAAACTCCTACACCTTGCTAGGAATGCTCATGCCAAATTTCACCAAAATCCAAAAACCTTCTTGAGGTATTTTTGGGTATAATAAGAAAGAGGCTAGTTTGAACTCAAATTCAAATTCAAACTCCTTTCATCCCATGAATTCAAAAGTGGGATTCATATTCACACTCAGCACATTTTTGTGAGCTCACACACCAATTTTCACTCCATTTGGAGTTAATCTTGACATGAGCTATTTTGGCTAAATTCAAATCAAGTTTGAATTTCAACTAAACCTTTGATGCAAATTTGATCAAATCAAATTCCACTTTAAATTATTCAAATTCCAGTGGCCATTTGGAAATTTGATCAACTCACCAAGGTTTTAGTGTCTCTACTGTTTAGAGCAGTGGCGAAAATTAAATTTCAGGGGTTAAACTAGGGGGTGGGACCCCCTTGTCAGCCCCTCATTGAGCCAACCGACTGAAGAATAGAACACTTGGATTCTCAGGCTGCAGCCGCGGTCACCACCGCGCCAAGGCCTCGGCGCTAGCAGTTGTTTCGCCCACACCCCGGTGGAGGCACCGTTCGGCGTCTATATCCTTCCCCGAGCAGCTCAAAGCCGGGTTCTCCTCCATTCTCACGCGCCCACTCGTCTTCAGTGCTGCTCTCATGATAAACGTCACTGCCACCTCGCTCTCAGTGTTGCCGATCACGCACCGCCACCACACTCCCGTTGAGCCAGCCCTCCACAGAAAAAAACGATCGGCATCTCGTGCTCTACCATGCTGTCACCCCACACCAAGGGTTCCCTGTAGTGTTTGGCGGCAAATTGAGGATTTTCACTGAGCTCTCACGAGTACCGGCGGAACTCCACTTCGGGTTGCCATCGACAGAGCGCCACAGCCGTCGTCGTCATCCGCTTGCTACACAAGAAAGGTGCGCTATACTTCCTAGATTGTGTAGCTGCAAGCCTTATAGCAAATGATCAACCATGTGTAGAGAATTTCCGAGAATCCTGAAACCTAGAGGAAACAAGCCGAGCTTGGTCTAAACCCAAATTCAGTTTACGCGGTTCCCCAACGCTCAAGCCAGTTTGCATATAGTTGGTACACGTCCTAGCGCGCCTCCTTAAAGAATAACCGAATGAAACCATCCCTAATCGGCCGAGTTATAGCCGTTTTTCGTTCCACCATGAGAAAAACGCCTCGGGTCGTCGGTGAGGTCAATGTTGTGGCCATTCCCACCATCAGCTAAGCTCATATCCTTGATTCACGAGGGCTACCGGTGCTGTAGGAGAAGACGGTTAAGCATTTGGGGTTTTCCCGAGCTCTCTACACGTTGCCGGAGTTGCTCCGCCTCGGTATACCATCGGGGGCTATTTTCTGGTCACTGGCGGTCACCGCCAACCTCACCAGTGTGCTCCTCATGTCGGACTAGGCCCTAGCGGTGAGTTCCGTGAAGTTTGGCACAAGAAATCGGCCGGTGGCGAGCTTTGCCGGAGTGCGCCGCCGCGGGACAGCCGGGGGGTCGGGAGGAAGACGAAGCCGGCGAATCCCAGCGGTCAGCCACTGTACAGAGCGCACACGCCGCATTTAAATTAAGCAAAGCGGCGGCCCCACTGTCAGCGACCTACGCAACACGGGAAGGAATTTCCATTGGAAAATAATTCTGGATTTAGCTCCAACTTCATAAATTCATAACTTTGGCTAGGAAGCTCCAATTTGAGTGAACCAAATTTCGCTGGATTCAGCTCTCTGATTACTTTCCAATAAATCAAGTTTCACTTCATGAAAACTTTTATTTCTACAGAATTAATCCTTCAAATTTTTAACTTTTTAGAATTTTAACTGGAGAACCCTTTATTGAAAAATTCTGAATTTTAGCCAGGATGTTCCTCATAATATCCCTGAGATACCATAAAAATTTCAGATCCATTTTAGCTCATTTGATCCACCTAATGGTGTGAATAATAAAACTGTTCCAGAGAAAATGGAAATGTCCAGAAACATTTTCAGATTTTCTGTGAAATTGTTTAGCTCATATCTTTGGCTAGGAACCTTCAAATTAAGTGAAACCAACTCCATTCCCTATGAAAATCTAGTTTTCAGAAGGTCATGGCTTGCTCCATGAAAATCCTAAGAACAACCTAAGAGCTCCAATTAAGGCCAAGTACACAATTATTTGTGGAGGGCTCAAATGAGCTTTGCTGCAAAGGAAACTTGGCCAAGTCTCTGTTTAGGTTGTATCCAAACCACAATAAACTTTTAAGAGTCATTAGGCCTGTCTAGCAATTCTTATAGTCTTAGCAAATTCAACTTCAAATTCAAATGCATTCAAATTGATACATATATGTATTTGTCTCATGTAGTCGCTAAGGATGAGGAGGAGCCTGAAGTCTTAGACTTCATCACTCCGGAGGAACAGCTAGCCTACGATCAACAGTAGCAAGGCAAGCTCTAGTTTCCAGTAGCAATTTTATAAATTTTTCTGTTTTGAGAACTTACTTTGAGCACCCACTTCAATTTTGCATTAGAGTCTTATTTGAAAACCCAAATGCATAGCCAAGAAAACCCTGGTTTGGGCTTAGTTTTGAAACCTCGATTAGATACTGCAATGCTAAGATAGTGTAGGATTCGATACAAGTCGAGTATTTTGAACTGCTCGCGAGAATAGTCTAGAGGCACACTACTCGGGTAAAGATAGCAAATGGAACACATGGCAAGAAAAATGAGACCGAGCGGGGAGTAAGGGCAGCAGGACTTTGGGGCCTGGGTGCCATAGCTCCGCTTGTGTCGATTGAAAACCGAGCCGTGTGCGGGCCTGTTGAACAAGCTAGAACAGTACCGAAGACCTACCGGATAAATGGGAACCGGGAAACCGATGTAATTTGGGTAGCTGGGTTTTGAGGCATAGCTGGTCATTCAGAGGGGTTAAGAGCTTGAGGTGTAAATCAGCTGGCGGCACTGTGGATGCGCGTGCAGCAACTTCTTGCTTGGGACGATTGGACCGGCTCAACATTTGGCTGACGGGTTGCGTACGACGTCCGTGATGGTTGCTATAGGCAACATCGAGTGCGGGCATGCGTGATGGGTTATTTGGGTAACACTGCAGGTGTAAATCGATTATAATCACCGTCCCTCGCGGTCAGTGAGTACCACTTGTTCACTGTACCGTGACGTTGAAAGAACATGCTAGAGTCATGTAAAAGTTGCTGATTGAAAGCTATAACTTGATTGTTAATGACTTTTTGTAGTTTTGAGCAAATTAAAGTTCTTTTTGACCTTGGGCAAAGCACATGAGAGAAATGTGTTTCTTGTCTGATTGCAGCTCTCTCATGTGTCTCAGCGTGAGGTTTCCACAATTTTCTGCTAAAACTTGAAAGTAAGGTTCAAATAATTAGGCGAGTCCTTCGCAACTTATATTCCCAATTACACATGATCCAGCTTGTAGAAGTTTCATGTATAGGAAAGACGGGTGAGACTTGCTGAGCCATCATGCTCACTGCTTGTGTTTGAAGCTTTTGCAGGGTGTTATGAGGAAGAGACTCCCGAGGTGGAGACGGAACTCCGAGAGGGAAACTCTGTCAAGTGGGAGTCGTGCACGCCGCCGTGTTATTGTGTGTGTGTGCTAGCGGGGACACGTTCATGGGCTGAACGTGAACTCGGTGCGTAGTCTTCACCCGTGAGTGTATACTGAACATATTTTTTTGTAAAAATGTTCATAAACTCGTTTATGTAATAAAACTTTGCTTCCGCTTTGTACCTTTTATGTGTGTTATCCGGTGCTGTGCAAAGCAGCACCCCTCAGCGTGATCCTGGCTCGACGAGGCCGTGAGGATGCATCAGTGTGGTATCAGAGCTCGCTTGAGTTTTAACGCACTAAAAAGGTCGTCTTTTTCAAAAACTCGGTGAGGAACGAGTTAGTAGCCCATAGATGTTATTAGTGTATAGAAAGTGGCAAATCTAACCTATGTGCTTATGTCGGAAAATCATGCATCTCGGGACATCATATTTCTTGGGGGTGCATATAAGCGCTGTCCACCAGTGCGCACAAGCTGAAGGCTGGATTCTCACGTGTGGCAGGTAACCCGGCCCGCTTTAATATCCTCTACGACTCTTCATGTCGTTTGGGGTATTCGAGCAACGCCCTTTCTTGGCGTGCTACGGGCAATGTTTGGGAGACCCCGTCACGTGGTTAGTAACGTGAACACGTAGCTCAAGGCATGTTTGGCTTGAGAACAGCCGTGCGAGTGATGATGGACGGTTGTATGAACTGTATTGGGACCAGGTTCGGTGTGCAGCCGAGCCTGACGATTATGTGAGTTATTTGCAGGTAGTCTAACCAAGAATCGGTAGATGAGTAGCACACGTGTGCGAGAGACGTTTAGTGCCACTGAACTAAAGAAGCCGGCTAAGTTTGGTATAGGTTTTTCTTTGTGAGGAACGTAGTATCGACATGAACTGGTGACACATCGTCGTCACACCCCACTAAATGAGCAACCTCATTGTAAAACTTGAATTTTTTAATCCAGAGCACTAAAACTTTGATATAACTTGTTCCCTTAATCAGGATGTTCAAAGTAAATAAGTTTTCAACTTATAGGATACTAAGGACAGAGTCCCCTTATTTCAGCTGACATAAGGCTGAGTTTAAACAGAGGTTAGAGGTTGAGTTCTTTCGAGGATGGGGTCATATGATACACTTATGGAAAGCTTTGGAAGATCTTTATAACTTTTCTATTGATGTCAAGGGGTGTTTCATCCCTTAACCTGTCGAAAAATGCAGTAGAGTTGAAACTGTCCAGAAAACAGGGCAGAGCAAACACTCTCTATAACTCTCTGTAAATTGAACATAACTTCCTGCATAAAAATCTAAAAATGGAAAATGAGGTAATTATGAAAATTTTATGAGATGGGTTAAAACTTTGTAACATAAAGTTTTGTCAAATTTAGTGTAGAATTAACTGGAATTCTTGGATGAAATCAGTACCTCAAGCAGGGAGGTGCTGTCCAATTTTTCCAGAAATTCTGTTAACTTTGACATCGCGTAACTTTTGGACCAGGAAAGATCTGGGGCCAAGTAAATACTTTCTGGAAATATATTAAAGTTAGCTTCAACTTTGATGTTGATCTCCAGAATTGGTGTTGCCTTTAACATGGTGTGAATCAGATTGAAATGGAAACTGGTCAGGGCTGTCCGTTTGGGCAGCAGACCGGCAGTCAAATTTGTTCTATGTTTGAGTTGTGTTTCCAAGTTTTATGAGTTCAATAACATGTTTTAAATGTTATGACTCAATGATTTACTGATGGAATGAATATTTGACCTTTTTCAAATATATTTCTACAGATGACAGCGGATAGACAACTGGAGAACGGGTGGGTGGTATCCCACTGTTCTCAACGCAGCGGTTATCCGGAAGTGTTGAAGCAAATGCTTCAATATTTCGGGTACGTGGAGACTCTGCAGTACCTCACCAAGGAAGAAGGTGAGGAGGGGAACAAGACATGGACAATCCATGTCAAAGTTCCTGCAGGACCTATGCCACCCGGTTGGGCACCGTTCACCATCACGGTGAGAGGTAGACAGCCGGAGGAAATGTGGCAAGTGGCAGCCCGCGACACCATGTCGCGTTTCTGCCAACTGCACGTGAGAGCTATGGAGGGTACTCCATACGTGATGGTCCCGGTGGAGGGGCTAGCTAGTCACGTGTGGAGGGAGAGGTACATGGAGGCAACAGATCCGGGTTGCCCGAGGTAAAACCCGCGGAGGCGAACCTCAGCCTCCAGTTGAGGGCAGGGAAAGCCGTGATGAACAGTCAAGCTGTTCATACGGATTGTCTTGCCGTGAGGCTCAAGGAGAGCACCAGCCGTGGAGACCATTTTGAGAGTGCTCACAGCGCACTCCACAATGTTCTCCTTCCGACGATAAAGCGACTGAACGAACAACATAATCCGTTGCATCGTCTGAAGGAGAAAAAGAAAAGCCACGTCGACATCACAGCTTTACAACAGCAAGTGCAGGCCTTGACCCAGCAAAATGAGGTTCTCACTCAAGAGCGTGATGACGCTATTGAGGAGGGGCAAGGCTGGGAAGAGGACTACAACCAGGCCATGGACGAGGTGCATGCGTTGCAAGACCTCGTACCTCCGGTAATGGGCCTACCGATGGTAGGTGCCGTACCCGTGGTTTTGGGTATCCCGGCAATGGGGGAACCGGAACCCGAAGAGGAGGTCATTGACACGGAGCCACCAGCAGAGGTAGCGGAGGAGGACGACCCCCAAGAGGTCGAGTTCTACTCCGAGTAGTGAGTTAACGTTGCCAAGTAGGGCAGCGAGGGTAGGGTACAAAAACATTTGTAATCGGTGACATGTTGTGTAGACAGTAGTATATGTATAGGTAGTGCCGACATGAGCACGACATCTCAGAGACCCGAGAATAATGTATCTTGTATAAAGTTTATGCTTTATCAATATATGTGAATGTTGTGCAAGTTTATTCATGTGTCACTTCAATACCTACTGTTCTATATGGAATTTTAAGAATGACATGTGCTGATCGCTGCTGTTTTGAATTTCAGAATGACTCGCACTCGTGCCAACCCAGACGTTGGGGGTTTTAGTCAGTGGGGAGATGCCTCCCAACAGCCTCCCGAGGATTCCTTGGGACAGCAACAGCAGCAACAGCAACAGCAACAACCGCCACCGCCAACGGTTACATTGGCCGACATTGTTGCGGCTATGGCGGGTTCTCATCAGCAGCACACAGAGTTGCTGGAGACCTTAATTGCAAATACGTCTCGACAAGAGAGGTGTCAAGCTCACGAGGAGCACCAACAAAGCTCCTACTCTGACTTTCTGGCTACTCATCCCCCGGTATTCTCAAGGGCGGATGAACCCCTCGATGCGGACAACTGTCTCCGCACGATGGAGATGATGTTCGGGCTGCTCCAAGTGAGTGAGCAGCGCAAAACTCAGTTCACGGTCCAACAGCTTCAAGGATCCGCAAGCGTTTGGTGGGCAAACTTCTGTGCCTCGCAACCCAATGAGCGAGTTATGACCTGGGCGGAGTTCCCGACGGCCTTCAGGGCCTATCACATACCGCCGGGTCTTATGAAGAGGAAGATGCAGGAGTTCCTTCGCCTGAAACAAGGAAGCAGGAACGTGCTGGAATACTCCATGGCGTTCAATGAGCTCGCGCTCTACGCGTCATATCACGCCGATACTGACGAGAAGCGGCAGGACCAATTTTACCAGGGGCTTAATTCGCTCCTGAAGGACAAGCTGGCAATGTTCAATCGCGGCAGCCCCAACGACATTATTGATGCTGCGATTGTTCAGGAGGACTCCGGCAAGGAGTTAGCGGCGGCGGAGAAGAAGCGAAGTGCGCCACAGAGCAGCGGATAGGGAGGTGGTACTTCTCAAAAATACCGTATGGTGTATCGCTCACCATCGGGTCAACGCTGGCAGCCACACAAGAGGCCGATGCCATTCCCCAGTCGGTCATATTCTCCACCGGCATTCAGGCCGGCACTACCAGCACCACCTCCACAGCAACAACAGCAGCAGCGGGCGATGCCGCGTGTATTTGCACCTCAGCAGCACATGTCGGGCTTTCGTCCCCCAAGCACGGGCCAGTCGTCAACCGCATGCTTCAAATGCAGTTGCCAAGGACACTTCGCCAACAACTGTCCTGAGAGGCAAGGTGGCGGAGTGGCACCACAGTTTCCGGGGAGGAATCAGCCCCAGAACCCCATTAATGTGCGGCGGGCAAATTGTAAGCCCGGCAACGTCCACCGACTCGCCATAGAGTACGTGCCGGAGGGAGAGCCAATACTTGTGGGTATGTTCCAACTCCACCAGCATCCTGCTATAGTGTTATTTGATTCAGGTGCCACGCATAGTTTCATTAGCCAAGCTTTTGTTGCTAAATCCAGCTTGCAAATACTACCCACCGAAAGTCCATATTTGATTTGTTCACCAGGTGCGAAAATTTCAGCAAGCATGATGGTTCCAAAGCACCATTATGCTTAGAGGGTAGAGTATACCCCACGTCTCTCATAGTTTTAGAGGGACACCAACTACAACGCTAAGAAGTATGCTGAATTGTACATCTCATGGATCCTATGCTTGTATGGTGTACCCCACACCATCATATCGGATCGGGGCACTTTATTTGTGTCTCGTTTTTGTGAGCAGCTACATGCTTCTTTGGGGACGAAACTGATCCGTAGTTCATCATACCACCCGCAGACGGACGGCCAAACCGAGCGGGTAAATCAGATTTTAGAAGATATGCTACGAGCTTGTGCTATCAACCACAGTAAGAATTGGGATGATCAATTACAGTTAGCCGAGTTCTCGTACAACAATGGGTATCAATACAGCATCAAGATGGCGCCTTACGAGGCGCTATACGGGAGAAAATGCTGCACACCACTGAATTGGTGTGAGTCAGGCGAAAGGGTCACCTTCGGGATTAATCTTGTCAACAATGCAGAAGAAAAGGTTCGTTTGATTCAAGCGAACCTAAAGGCTGCTCAATCGTGACAAAAACAGTATGCGGACCGAAGAAGACGCCCGTTACAATTCGGAGTCGGGGATCACGTGTATTTATGTGTGTCCCCAATGAAGGGCGTGAATAGATTCGGGGTGAGATGAAAGTTGGCACCCCGATTCATCGGTCCATTCCAGATTTTAGAAAGATGTGGATCAGTAGCATACCGGCTGGAATTACCAGAAACACTCTCCGGTGTGCACAACATCTTTCACATATCTCAGCTAAGGAAGTGTCTTAAGCTATCAACTACCGTTCAGCTGGGGGATATTGAACAACTGAAACCGGATCTCACTTATCGGGAGGAACCGGTTCAGATAATTGATGAAAATGCCCGAACCACACGCAACCGTACGTTGTGGTTCTAAAAAGTTCTATGGAGTAATCACCCCATAGATGAAGCGACATGGGAAAGCGAAGGATTTCTTCAAGCTAACTACCCCGACTTTTTCACGTCGCACATACGGTAATTTTTCACCGCCCTCTCTCTCATTTTTCACTCTATAATCTCGGGACGAGATTCTTTTAACGGGGGAGGAATGAAAGGGCCTAAGTTTTTGCACACAATCAAAGTGTTCATCACACCACACACACCTAATTTGAGGAAAACTTATGAACACATTTGAAGAGCAAGTAAACATAATCAATATGGTCATTAGTGGATGAACTCACAAAATGCAAAAGTGGTATTTCCCACATGCATCATATAGGGGCTGAACATATGAAAAACTCCTACACCTTGCTAGGAATGCTCATGCCAAATTTTACCCAAATCCAAAAACCTTATTGAGGTATTTTTGGGTTTTATAAGAAAGAGGCTAGTTTGAACTCAAATTCAAATTCAAACTCCCTTCATCCCATGAATTCAAAAGTGGGATTCATATTCACACTCAGCACATTTTTGTGAGCTCACACAACAATTTTCACTCCATTTGGAGTTAATCTTGACATGAGCTCTTTTGGCTAAATTCAAATCAAGTTTGAATTTCAACTAAACCTTTGCTGCAAATTTGATCAAATCAAATTCCACTTTAAATTATTCAAAGTCCAGTGGCCATTTGGAAATTGATCAACTCACCAAGGTTTTAGTGTCTCTACTGTTTAGAGCAGTGGGGAAAGTTAAATTTCAGGGGTTAAACTAGGGGGTGGGGCCCCCTTGTAAGCCGCTCATTGAGCCAACCGACTGAAGACCAGAACACTTGGGTTCTCAGGCTGGAGCCGCGGTCACCACCGCGCCAAGGCCTCGGCGCCAGCAGATGTTTTGCCCACAACCCGGTGGAGCCGCTGTTCGGCATCTATATCCTTCCCCGAGCAGCTCAAAGCCGGGTTCTCCTCCGTTCTCACGCGCCAACTCGTCTTCAGTGCTGCTCTAACGATAAACGTCACCACCACCTCGCTCTCGGTGTTGCCGATCGCACACCGCCACCACACTTCGGTTGAGCGAGCCCTCCACAGCAAAACGATTGCCATCTCGTGCTACCGTGCTGTCACCTCACACCAAGGGTTCCCTGTGGTGTTTGTCGGCAAATTGATGATTTTCACCGAGCTCTCATGAGTACCGGCGGAACTCCACTTCGGGTCGCCATCGACAGAGCGCCACAGCTGTCGTCGTCATCCGCTTGCTAGACAAGAAAGGTGCGCTATACTTCCTAGATTGTGTACCTGCAAGCCTTGTAGCAAATGATCAACCATGTGTAGAGAATTTCCTGGAATCTCAAAACCTAGAGGAAACTAGCCGAGCTTTGTCTAAACCCAAATTCGGGTTACACGGTTCCCCAACGCTCAAGCCAGTTTGCACATAGTTGGTACACATCCTAGCGCGCCTCCTCGAAGAACAACCGAATGAAACCATCCCTAATCGACCGAGTTCTAGCCGTTTTTCATGCCGCCATGAGAAAAGTGCCTCGGGTTGTCGGTGAGGTCGATGTTGCGTCCATTTCCACCATTGACTAAGCTCATATCCTTGATTCTCGAGGGCTACCGGTGCTGTCGGAGAAGACTGTTCAGCATTTGGGGTTTTCTCGAGCTCTCTACACGTTGCCGGAGTTGCTCCGCCTCGGTGTACCGTCGGGGGCTATTTTCCGGTCACCGGCGATCACCGCCGACATCAGCAGTGTGCTCCTCTTGTCGTACTAGGCCCTAGCGGCGAGTTCCGTGAAGTTTGGCACAAGAAATCGGCCGGCGGCGAGCTTTGCCAGAGTGCGCCGCCGCGGGACAGCCAGGGGGTCGGGAGGAAAACGAAGCCGGTGGGTTCCAGCGGTCAGCCGCTGTACAGAGCGCGCGCGCCACATTTAAATTAAACAAAGCGGCGGCCCCACTGGCAGCGACCTAGGCAACACGGGAAGGAATTTCCGTTGGAAAATAATTCCGGATTTAGCTCCAACTTCATAAATTCATAACTTTGCTAGGAAGCTCCAATTTGAGTGAACCAAATTTTTTTGGATTCAGCTCTCTGAGTAATTTCAAGAAATCAAGTTTCACTTCATGAAAACTTTTATTTCTCCAGAATTAATTCTTCAAATTTTAAACTGTTTAGAGTTTTAACTGGAGAACCCTTTATTGAAAAATTATGAAATTTGGCCAGGATGTTCCTCATAATATCCCTGAGGAACCATCAAAATGTCAGATCCATTTGAGCTCATTTGATACACCTAATGGTGTGAATAATAAAACTGTTCCAGAGAAAATGGAAAATGTCCAGAAACATTTTCAGATTTTCTCTGAAATTGTTTAGCTAATATCTTTGGCTAGGAACCTTCAAATTAACTGAAACCAACTCCATTATACCCTTATGAAAATATAGTCTTCAGAAGGTCATGGCTTGTTCCATGAAAATCCTTAGAACACCCTAAGAGCTCCAATTAAGGCCAAGTACACAATTATTGTGGAGGGCTCAAATGAGCTTTGCTGCAAAAGAAACCACAGTAAAAATTTCAGAGTCATTGGGCCTGTCTAGCAATACTTATAGTCTTAGAAAATTCAACTTCAAATCCAAATGCATTCAGATTGATACATATATGTATTTATCTCATGTAGTCGCTAAGGTTGAGGAGGAGCCTTAAGTCTTAGACTTCATCACTCCGAAGGAACAGCTAACCTACGACCAACAGAAGCAAGGCAATCCCCAGTTTGCATTAGCCTTTTTATAAATTTTTCTTTTTTGAGAACTTACTTGGAGCACCCACTTCAAGTTTGCATTAGAGTCTTGTTTGAAAACCCAAATGCATAGCCAAGAAAACCCTGGTTTGGGCTTAGTTTTTAAACCTCGATTAGCTACTGCAATGCTAAGATAGTGTATGATTCGGTACAAGTCGAGTAGTTGGAACTGCTCGCGAGAATAGGCTAGTGGCACACTACTCAGGTAAAGATAGCAAATGGAACGCATGGCAAGAAAAATGAGACCAAGCGGGGAGTAAGGGCAGCAGGACTTTGGGGCCTGGGTGCCATAGCTCCGCTTGTGTTGATTGAGGACCGAGCCGTGTGCGGGCCTGTTGAACAAGCTAGAACAGTACCGAAGAGCTACCGGATATATGGGAACCGGGAAACCGATGTAATTCGGGTAGCTGGGTGTTGAGTCATAGCTGGTCGTTCAGAGGGTAGGTTGAGAGCTTGAGGTGTAAATCGTCTGGTGGTACTGCGGATGCGCGTGCAGCGACCTCTTGCTCGGGACGATTGGACCAGTTCAATATTTGGCTGACGGGTGAAAGGTGGTTGCGTACGACGTCCGTGATGGTTGCTGTAGGCAACATTGTGTACGGGCGTACGTGATGGGTTATTCGGGTAACCCTGCAGGTGTAAATCGATTATAATCGCCGTCCTTCGCGGTCAATGAGTACCACTTGTTCACTGTACCGTGACGTAGAAAGAATAGGCTAGAGTCATGTAAAAGTTGCTGATTGAAAGCTATACCTTGATTGTTAATGACTTGTTGTAGTTTAGAGCGAATTAAAGTTCTTTTTAACCTTGGGCAAAGCACATGAGAGAAATGTGTTTCTTGTTTGATTGCGGCTCTCTCATGTGTCTTAGCGTGAGGTTCTCCACAATTTTCTGCTAAAACTTGAAAGTAAGGTTCAAATAATTAGGTGAGTCCTTTGCAACTTACATTCCCAATTACACATGATCCAGCATGTAGAAGTTTCATGTTTAGGAAAGACGGGTCAGACTTGCTGAGCCATTGTGCTCACTGCTTGTGTTTGAAGCTTTTGCAGGGTGTTATGAGGAAGAGACTTCCGAGGAGGAGACGGAACCCTGAGAGGGAAACTCTGTCGAGTGGGAGTCGTGCACGCCGCCGTGTTAGTGTGCGTGTGTGCTAGCGGGGACACGTTCATGGGCTGAACGTGAACTCGGTGCGTAGTCTACGCCCGTGAGTGTAGATTGAAAATATTTTGTTGTAAAAATGTTCATAAACTCGTTTATGTAATAAAACTTTGCTTCCGCTTTGTACCTTTTATGTGTGTTATCCGGTGCTGTGCAACGCAGCACCCCTCAGCGTGATCCTGGCTCGACGAGGCCGTGGAGCTGCGTCACTTGGGAACTTAGTGCACCTTTACACCGACCACAAGAGCCTGAAATATATATTCACTCAAAAAGAGTTGAATATGCGGCAACAGAGATGGTTAGAGCTGATCAAAGATTATGAGATCGAAATCCACTACTGTAAGGTCCCAAAATTTTGAATACAAATGAACTGAAGTTTGAACACCATTTGGTTTCCAATTTATGAAAATTGGGACTTGTTTAAATTTTCCCACATGTGATGACATACATGAGTGTCCCACCACTCTAGCCGAGGATCATTTGAGTGTTTGGGGGACAAAGTTAATTTAAAACCCATGTGTAAGCTCTCATGTGCAAGGGGGAGTAAAAATTCAGATTTTGAACTCAATTTGTTCAACTCAAATTACAAATGGGGTAGCAAAATAGTAATGCAAACTGTTGTGGTAGAAATCCCATTTGCAGCAGCCAAAGATTTCATATTTGAATTCCTCAGGTCCAAAGTTGTGGGGATGCAAAGGTTCATGAAATTTGGAAGTACTTTGCTAACTATTTCCAAAAAGGGCATTAAATTGCATGAGGATTCAAATTCAAATTTTAATTTGCCTGACATTTGTTCAATTATCTAAATGAACCCTATATTCAAACTCCACACATTTGAATTATAGCACTGGCCAAATTTGAGCGCTTTTGGGAGGATAAGGAGGATAGTGGGACCCACTGGTCAGCCTTCCCAAATATCTGAAAAATGAGTCGGTCCTCTGTTTTTCACTCGAAACAACCGAAGGCCACTGAGACAAACCCGAAGGCTCACGGTGCGCCACCGATTGCAACCGAGGGACACCTCTCTGCTTCAATCGGGCTGGCGACCTGCTCTAGCGCTCTTATCAGCTTCAGCGTGAGGGTTTTGCCCACAGAACCGATGAGCCGCACTCTGTTTCTTCCTGACGCATGACTGAACGCCACACACTGCCGCCACCTGACACGACCCCACTGGTCCTGTCGAGCCAGGATCACGCTGAGGGGTGCTGCGTTGCACAACACCGTATAACACACGTCAAAGGTACAAAGCGGAAGCGGAAGCTTTATTACATAAACAAGTTTATTAACATGTTTACATCAAAATAAGTTTAGTCCACACTCGCGGGCGTAGACTAAGCATCAAGTGCACGTTCAGCCCTCGAACGTGTCCTTGCTAGCACACTCGCACACTAACTCTGCGGCGTGCACGACTCCCACTCGACGGGGTTCCCCTCCTGGGGTTCCGTCTCCTCTTCGGGAGTCCCTTCCTCATAGAACCCTGCAAAAGCTTCAAACACAAGCAGTGAGCACGAAGGCTCAGCAAGTCTGACCCGTCTCACCTAAACATGAAACTTCTACATGAGGGTGATGGGTTGCATGAGGTAAAAATCATTTGCAAGGACTCGCCTAATTAGTAGAACCTTACTTTCAAGTTTTAGCAGCAGGTTGTGGAGAACTTTACGCTAAGGCACATGAGAGAGCCGCAATCAAACAAGAAACGCATTTCTCTCATGTACTTTGCCCAAAGTTGAAAAGAACTTTAGTTAGCACTAAGCTACAACATATCATTAACAATCAATATCCAACTTTCAATCAGCAACATTTTAACATGTAACTAGCCTGTTCTTTCTACGTCACGGTACAGTGAACAAGTGGTACTCACTGACCGCGAGGGACGGCGATTATAATCGATTTACACCTGCAGGGTTACCCGAACAACCCGTCACGTACGCCCGTACTCGATGTTGCCTACAACAACCATCACGGACGCCGTACGCGACTACCTTTCACCCGTTAGCCAAATATTGAACCGGTCCCATCGTCCCGAGCAAGAGGTCCCTGCACGCGCATCTCTGTGCCGCCAGCTGATTTACACCTCGAGCTCTCAACCTACCCTCTGAACGACGGGCAATGCCTCAATACCCAGCTACCCGAGTTACATCAGTTTCCCGGTTCCCATATAGCCGGTAGGTCTTCGGTACTGTTCTAGCTTGTTCAACAGGCCCGCACACGGCTCGGTCCTCAATCGACACAAGCGGAGCTACAGCACACAGGCCCCAAAGTCCTGCTGCCCTTACTCTCCGCTCGGTCTCATTTTCTTGCCATGTGTATCATGTGCTATCTCTACCCGAGCAATGTGCCTCTAGCCTATTCTCGCGAGTAGTTCCAACTACTCGACTTGTACCGAATCCTACTCTATCCTAGCAATGCAGTGGCTAACGGGGTTTGCAATCCTAAACCCCAACCCATGGTTTTCTTGGCTATGCAGTGGGGTTTCCAAACAAGACTCTGATGCACAACATAAAGAAAACAAGTATGTGCTCAAAACAATAAAAATTTATAAAATGGTTAATGCAAACCGGGGCTTGCCTTGCTGCTCTTGGTCGTAGGCTAGCTGTTCCTCCGGAGTAACGAAGTCTAGGACTTCGGGTTCCTCCTCGACCTTAGCGACTACATGATAAGAACAATGTATCTATTAATTAAATGCTTTTGTATTAACTTTGAAGTTGTGAAGTCTATAACCTTTACTAGATAGACCTAATGACTGTGAAACTTTTACTGTGGCTTGGTTACAACCTAAACAGAGACTTGGTCAAGTTTTAGTTGCAGCAAAGCTCATTTGAGCCCTCCACAAATAATTATGTCCTTGACCTTAATTAAAGGCTTTTAGGGTGTTCTAGGTATTTTCATGAAACAAACTATGACTTTCTGAAAACTAGATTTTCAGAGGGTTCTAATGGAATTGGTCTCACTTAATTTGGAAGTCTCTAACTAAAGATATGAGCTAAACAATTTCAGAGAAAATTCTGAAAATGTTTCTGAACATTTTCTATTTTCTCTGGAACAGTTTTACTAATCACACCATTAGGTGGACTAAATGAGCTCAAATGGATCTGAAATTTTTATGGTAGTTCAAGGATATTTTGGTGAACATCTCAGCAAAATTTCAGGATTTTCCTCCAAATGATTCTCCAGTTAAAATTCCTAACAGTTTAAACTTTAAGGAATTAATTCTGGAGAATTAAGGAATCTCATGAAGTGACACTTGATTTTCTGGAAAGTACTCAAAGAGCTGAATCCAGCAAAATTTGGTTCACTCAATTTGGAGCTTTCTAGCCAAAGTTATAAGGATTTGAAGTTTGAAGGAAATCTGAAAATCGGGGAAAAGTTTAAACTCGCGCGTGGGCCCAGGAGACACGCGTCGCACGCCGAAGCGACAGCACACCGCGGCCCACAAGGCTTTTGCGCGCCAGCACACCCGATCCCGGCCGCAGCCGGATCCCGATTCAAAATATCGGCCGCTGACAGCTGGGGTCCACCCCCTTCTTCAACCTCGCGACACCCGCGCTCCGCCGCCGAGGGACCTCGCCGGAGAGCTCGCCGCCGGCTGCTGTACAGCTTCAAACTTCTTGATTCTGGCCGCCCCTGCCTACTTTTACTTGGGGAACATGATCCGAGGGTCAGCTGCTCATGACAACGGCCGGAGCATGGTCGGCGACGAGCCGCCATATCGGAACGACTTCGGCCATGTCGGCTGATGCTCCTAGTGCCTCAGCTACTTGGGAAACCGGTCGGGGAGCATCAGTGGACCTCAGAGAAGGTCGACATGAACTCGGGGCAGCTCGGGGAAGGCCCGAAATAGGTCCTCACCGTGCGCCCGATACCCCCCGTGCGTTCCGCCATTAGTAGACCTTGAATTACGCCGGGCACAGAAGTTCTCCGGCCCAGAGTTGTGAAGGCAACTTGTGCGTCACCGTGTCTAGTTCGTGTGGGAGTGGCCTGAGGCCCTCTAATCCTTTCTAGAGCACGAATTAAACAGAATCGTACCCGAGGGTCGTTCTGCACACAGAAAGGGGAAAAGTGGAAATTCGCCGCCGGTGAGCAACCACTCGAGCTGTGGCTCGGGGATGAGCAGCACCGATCACTTGCGCGTCCAAGGGTGCCTTGGCTCGGGCGTGACAACGCCCAGGTTGGGCTGTCCACGAGAGCCCGAGGTGCGGCGGTTTCCAGTTCCGAGTTTGATCTTTCGGCACAGCCGATATCACTCGGTTTCAATCGATTTCTATCAATGGGAAGGATGGAGGATGGTTGCTAGTACCTTGCTGGGACCTTGGAATGGAAAGAGGGAGCTGCGATCGGCTTGATCAAGCAGGAACTCGAGCGGCGGCGATGGCAGTGGGAAAAGCAGTCGCGCACGTCGGTAGCTCGGGGAAATGGTGACTG
The DNA here is from genome assembly GCA_030760725.1 of Neostapfia colusana. NCBI lineage: Eukaryota > Viridiplantae > Streptophyta > Magnoliopsida > Poales > Poaceae > Neostapfia > Neostapfia colusana. Next base: position 24,241,458 of record JASWHV010000012.1, on the reverse strand, counting down.
AGGCACGCCGGGGAGGGAATAAATAGCTCGGCCGGCTGGCCTCCGGCTTGGGGCACGTAGCAGGAGCTGGCGCCGGCCGGCCCCTTCGGTGGCGCGCGCGCACAACAGCCGGGAACCGACTGAACTGTGGTTCAGTCGGTTTGCTTTGAGGCTGAGGCTGACATGTGGGTCCCACTCCTCTTTTAACCTCTGAAATTTATTCCTAACAGCTGTGGTAAACAGTGAACCCTATTCTACCCTTGGCAACTCAAATTATTCACCCAAGAGCCATTTGAATTGATCAAAGTTCAAATGAGGTTTGGTTTGAATGAATTTCAGCACAAGTGCAGTTTGAAATTCAAATAAAGTTTGAATTTCTCCCCCTTAGCTCATGTCAAGATCAACTCCAAATGGAGTGAAAATTGGTGTGTGAGCTCACAAAAATGTGCTGAGCAAGAATATGCCTTCCACTTTTAAATTCAGTGGGTGAAAACAGTTTGAATTTGAATATGTTTTCAAACTGCCCCTTTCCTATCTACACCCAAGATGACCTCAAAAATGTTTTGAATTTGGGTGAAACTTGGCATGGACATCCTTGGCAAAGTGTAGGAGTTTTCATATGTCCAGCCCATCTATATCACATGTGGGAAGTACCACTTTTGCAATGTGTGAGTTTGTTCCCTAATGAGCATGTTGATAATTGTTACTTGCTCTTTATTTGTGTTCATCATTTTTCCTCAAATGAGGTGTGTGGTGTGGGGATGAACACTGCAAATGGGTGTCAAAAACTGAGGCCCTTACATTCCTCCCCCCTTAAAAGAATCTCGTCCCGAGATTATAAGGTGAAAATGAGAGAGAGGACGGTGGAAAAATTACCGGATATGCGACGTGAGAAAGTCGGGGTAGTTAGTGCGAAGGAATTCTTCGCTCTCCCATGTCGCTTCATCCATGGAGTGATTACTCCACAGAACCTTGTAGAACCACAACGTACGGTTGCGTGTGGTTCGGGCCTTTTCATCAATAATCTGCACCGGTTCCTCCCGATAGGTGAGATCCGGTTGCAGTTCTTCAATGTCTTCCAGCTGAACGGTAGTTGATAGCTTGAGACACTTCCTCAGCTGGGAAATGTGAAAGACGTCGTGCACACCGGAAAGTGCTTCTGGTAATCTTAGCCGGTATGCCACCGATCCACATCTTTCGGTAATCTGGAATGGACCGATGAATCGGGGTGCTAACTTTCCTCTCACCCCAAATCTGTTTACGCCCTTCATTGGAGACACTCGTAGATATACGTGGTCTCCAGCTTCGAATTGTAACGGACGCCTTCTCCGGTCCGCATACTGTTTCTGTCGGGATTGAGCGGCTTTTAGGTTCGCTTGAATTAATCGAACCTTTTCTTCCGCGTTGTTGACAAGATCAATCCCGAAGGTAACCCTCTCGCCAGACTCACACCAATTCAATGGTGTGCGGCATTTTCTCCCGTATAGCGCCTCGTAGGGCGCCATCTTGATGCTGGCTTGGTACCCATTGTTGTACGAGAACTCGGCTAACGGCAAGTGATCATCCCAGTTCTTGCCGTGGTCGATAGCGCAAGCTCGTAGCATGTCTTCTAAGATTTGATTTACCCGCTCCGTTTGCCCATCCGTCTGCGGGTGGTAGGCTGAACTACGGATCAGCTGCGTCCCCAAGGCAGCGTGGAGCTGCTCCCAAAAACGGGACACAAATAAAGTGCCCCGGTCCGATACGATAGTACGGGGTACGCCGTATAAGCATAGGATCCGTGAGATGTACAGTTCAGCGTACTTCTTGGCGTTGTAGTTGGTGTTGACCGGGATGAAATGGGCAACTTTGGTGAGCCGATCGACGATCACCCACACAGAATCATGTTTCTGTAAGGTGGTGGGTAAACCGACGACGAAATCCATGCTCACGTCCTCCCACTTCCAGGCAGGAATGCCCAGTGGTTGCAGCAGTCCCGGTTTCCGCATGTGGTCTGCCTTCACCCGTCGACATGTATCACACTCGGACACGTATTTTGCAGTCTCTCGCTTCATCCGTGTCCACCAAAACTTGCTTCTGAGTTCTTGATACATCTTGTTGCTGCCGGGGTGAATAGAAAACTTTGATAAGTGAGCCTCATCAAAGATTTTCTTCCGTAACTCCGGGTTTCGGGGTACGACGATCCGGTCCTTGAACCATAGGACGCCGTCTCCGTCCTTCCGGAAACATTTCAACTCCCCACTGTCTACACGTCTCCGCAAATGTGATATGCCCTTGTCATTCTTCTGGGCTGCCGCTATCTCTTCACGGATGGTGGGGATCAAAGCTAGGTTGTAGAGAGCTCCATGTGGAATCACATGTAGTGGTGGTTCGCTCTCTTCCAACGGTGTGATGGTCAGATTATTGACGTGTGACTTGCGGCTTAGCGCGTCTGCCACAACGTTTGCCTTGCCCGGATGATAATGGATCTCTATCTCGTAATCCTTTATCAGTTCTAACCATCTTCGTTGCCTCATGTTCAGCTCCTTCTGAGTGAATATGTACTTGAGGCTTTTGTGGTCGGTATATAAATGTACGAGGTTACCGAGTAGGTAGTGCCTCCACATTTTCAGTGCAAGTACCACGGCAGCGAGCTCCAAGTCGTGAGTTGGATAATTTTGCTCATGATTCCTAAGCTGCCGTGACCCATACGCGACCACCCTTCGGTCTTGCATCAACACACATCCGAGCCCAATGCCGGATGCATCGCAGTACACATCGAACGGTTTTGTTGTGTCTGGCTGCGCCAAAACCGGTGCTGATGTCAGGTGCTTGACTAAAGCCTTGAATGCTGCTTCACATGCTGGACTCCAAACATATTTGGTAGCCTTCTTCAGCAGCTCTGTCATTGGCTTGGCAATCTTCGAGAAGTTCGGAATGAACCTCCGATAATATCCCGCGAGTCCGAGGAAACTCCGTACCTCATGAACAGTTCTCGGGGATTTCCAATTCAGCACTTGCGTGATTTTGCTCGGGTCCACAGCGATACCCTCCGCTGAGATGATATGCCCGAGGAAAGGCACTTGCGATATCCAAAACTCGCATTTGCTGAACTTTGCGTATAACTTGTGATCCCGCAGCCGTTGCAAGACTATACGCAGATGTTTCTTGTGATCTTCCTCCGACTTGGAATATACCAGGATGTCGTCGATGAAGACCACGACAAACTTGTCCAGCTCCGGCATGAACACCGAGTTCATTAAGTACATGAAGTGAGCTGGAGCATTGGTGAGGCCAAAGGACATGACCAGGTACTCATAAAGTCCGTACCTTGTCGAAAAAGCTGTCTTTGGAATGTCCTCAGCCCTGATCTTAATCTGATGGTACCCGGATCTTAAATCCATCTTGGAAAAGACCTTTGCTTCGACCAACTGATCAAACAACATGTCGATCCGTGGCAACGGGTACTTGTTCTTGATGGTTACGGCATTTAATGGACGGTAGTCCACGCAAAGCCGCAACGTTTCATCCTTCTTTTTGACAAATAATGCCGAACAGCCCCATGGCGAGGAGCTCGGCCTAATAAAACCCTTCTCCAGAAGGTCCGTGAGCTGAGTCTTCAGTTCAGCCAACTCCTTGGGCGCCATCTTGTACGGCCTTCGGGATATTGGCATGGTTCCCGGTGCAAGTTCAATCTTGAACTCCACCTCTCTATCGGGTGGCATCCCCGGCAAATCATCCGGGAATACATCAGGGAATTCTCGGACCACTGGAATGTCTTCCAATCTGATGGTTGTGGCTTGATAGACACTTGGAAGTTTTATTTCTGGACTGTCCAGAAATAATGAGTGAGAACCGTGCACTCCTGAGTTTAAGTGCACGACTCGGAGGACGGTGTCTAAAACAGCGCCGTGGCGGTTTAACCACGACATCCCTAGGATGACATCGACCTTCTGTCCCTCTAAGATAATGAGAGACGTGGGGTACACTCTACCCGCTAAGCATAATGGTGCTTTGGAGACCATTACGCTTGCTGAAATCTTCCCACCCGGTGAACAAATTAAATATGGACTATCGGTGGGTAGTATTGGCAAGCTGTGTTTAGCAATGAAAGCTTGGCTAATAAAATTATGCGTGGCGCCTGAATCAAATAGTACTATAGCGGGATGCTGGTGGAGTTGGAACATACCCGCAAGGATTGGCTCGCCCTCCGGCACGTCCTCAATGGCAAGCTGGTGGACAGTACCGGGCCTAGGGTTTGCCCGCCGCGCATTAGTAGGGTTCCGGGGTTGATTCCTCCCCGGAAACTGTGGTACCACTCCGCCGCCTTGCCTCTCCGGGCATCTGCTCGCGAAGTGTCCTGGACGACCACACTTGTAACATGTGGCCGCTGCTGGTGGAGTACTTGGTGGACGAAAGCCCGGCATGCGTTGCGGAGGTGCAAACGCACGCGGCATCGCCCGCTGCTGCTGTTGTTGTTGCGGTGGTGCTGGCAGTGCCGGCCGGAATGCCGGTGAAGAATACGGCCGACCGCGGAACGGCATCGACCGCTGTGGTGGCTGCCAGCGCGGACCTGATGGTGGGCGATTCACCATCCGAAACTTCTGAGAAGGACCGCCTCCTTCTCCGCTGCTCTGCGGCGCGCTTCGCTTTCGCTCTGCCGCCGCCAACTCCTTGCCGGAGTCTTCCTGAACAATCGCAGCATCAATTATGTCGTTGAGGCTGCCGCGATTGAACATCGCCAGCTTGTCCTTCAGGAGCGGGTTAAGCCCCTGGTAAAAGTGGTCCCGCCGCTTCTCGTCCGTATCTGCGTGATACGACGCGTAGAGTGCGAGATCGTTGAACGCTCTGGAGTACTCCAGCGCGTTCCGGCTCCCTTGTTGCAGGTGTAGGAATTCCTGCGTCTTCCTCTTCATCAAACCGGGCGGTATATGATAGGCCCGGAAGGCCGTCCGGAACTCCGCCCAGGTCATCACTCGGTCGGTGGGTTGTGAAGCACAAAAGTTGGCCCACCACGCGCTCGCGGATCCTTGGAGCTGCTGGACCGCGAACTGAGTCTTGCGCTGCTCGCTGATTTGGAGCAGCCCGAACTTCATCTCTATGGCGCGGAGCCAGTGGTCCGCGTCAAGTGGTTCATCCGCCCTTGAGAATACAGGGGGATGAGTCGCCAGGAAGTCAGAGTAGGAGCTCTGTTGGCGCTCCTCACGATCTTGACGTCTCTCTGGGCGAGACGTATTCGCAATTAACGTTTGCAGCAGCTCTGTATGCTGCTGATGTGAACCCGCCATTGCCGCGACAATGTCGGCCAATGTAACCGTTGGCAGTGGCGGTGGCGGTGTTTGCTGTTGCTGTTGCTGCTGCTGTCCCGAGGAGTCCTCGGGAGGTGGTTGGGAGGTCTCTCCCCCTTGGCTAGTACCTCCAACATCGGGGTTGGCACGAGTACGCGTCATTCTGAAATTCAACACAGCAGCAATTAGCACATGTCTTACTCAAAATTCCATAAACAGGAGTAAGTATTGAAGCGACGCATGATTAACTTGCACAACATTCACATATATTGATAAAGCATAAACTTTATACAAGATACATTATTCTCGGATCTCCGAGAAGTCGTGCTCATGTCGTCACTACCTATACATACGCTACTGTCTACACGACATGTCACCGATTACAAAAGTTGGGTTACGCTACCCTAGCTGCCCTACTTGGCAACCGTAACCCCCTACTCGGAGTAGAACTCGACCTCCTGTGGGTCGTCCTCCTCTGGTACCTCTGCTGGTGGCTCGGGGTCTACCACCTCTTCTCCCATTCCAGGTTCTCCCATGGCTGGAAGACCCAAGACTACCGGTACGCCCAATACCGGGGGCACGAGGTCCTGCAATGCATGCACCTCGTCCATAGCCTGGTTGTAGTCCTCTTCCCAGCCTTGTCCTTCCTCAATAGCGTCGTCCCGCTCTTGAGCAAGGTCCTCATTCTGCTGGGTTAGGGTCTGCACCAGCTCTTGCAACGCCGCAATGTCAACACGGCTCTTCTTCTTTGCCTTCTTCAGACGACGCAACTGATTGTGTTGTTCATTCAGTCGCTTGATCGTCGGAAGGAGCACATTGCGGAGTGCACTGTGAGCACTCTCAAAATGATCTCCACGGCTTGTGCTCTCCTTGAGCTTGGTGGCGAGATGCTCCGTATGAACAGCTTGGCTGTCCATCACAGCGTTTCCCGCCCTCATTTGGAGGCTGAGATTTGCCTCCGCGGGGTTGTACCTTGGGCAACTCGGGTTTGTTGCCTCTAGGTACCTCTCTTCCCACACATGCTGAGCTCGTCCCTCCACCGGAACGAGTGCGTATGGAGTTCCCTCCATAGCCTGTACGTGTAGTTGGCAGAAACGTGACATAGTGTCACGGGCTGCCACTTGCCACATCCCTTCCGGTTGTCTTCCTCTCACCGTGACGGTGAATGGCACCCAACCGGGTGGCGTAGGCCCTGCAGGAACCTCGACATGGATCGTCCACGTCTTGTTCCCCTCTTCGCCTTCTTCCTTGGCGAAGTATTGCGGCATCTGGTTGTACCCGAAATATTGGAGCATTAGCCACAATGCTCCCGGGTAGCCGCTACGGTCAGAGCAGTGGGAAACTACCCACCCGTTCTCCAACCGTTTATCTGCTGCCATCTGTAAAAATATATTTGAGAAATGTCAAATATTTATTTAAACAGTAAACCATTGAGTTATAACATAAGATATGTCATTGAACCCTTAACACTTGGAAACATAGTTCAAATTTTTAAACAAATTTGACTGCTGATCTGCTGTTCCCATGACAGCCCTGACCAGTTTCCATATCAATCTGATTTAGGCCAGGTTAAAAGCAAAACCAGTCCTGGAGCTCAACATCAAAGTTAAAGTTAACTTCAATAGCTTTCCAGAAAGTATTTGGTTGGCCTAAGATCTGCTCTGGTTCAAAAGTTATGAGATGTCAAAGTTAACAGAATTTCTGGGAACAATTGGACAGCACCTCCCTGCCTTAGGTACTGATTTGATCCAAGAATTCCAGTTAATTCTGTTCCTAATCTGACAAAACTTTCTGTTACAAAGTTGTAACCCATCTCATAAGCTTCCCAGAACCACCTCATTTTCTATTTTTGGATTTTTATGCAGGAAGTTATGCTTAATTTACAGAGAGTCTACAGAGAGTCTTTGCTCCGTCCTGTTTTCTGGACAGTTTCAACTCTACTGCATTTTTCGAGTGGTTAAGGGATGAAACACCTCTGGAACTCAACAGAAAAGTTGTAAAGCTCCTCCAAAGCTTTCCAGAAATGTATCATACGACCCCAACCTCGAAAGAACTCAACCTCTAACCTCTGATTAACTTCAGCCTTGATTTAGCTGAAAACAGAGTGCTCTGTCCTTAACATCCTATAAGTTGAAAATTTATTAACTTTGAATATCCTGTTCAAGGGAAGGAGTTACATCAAGTTTTACTACTTTGGATCAAAACCTTCAAGTTTTTAAATGAAGTTGTTCATTTAGTTGGGTGTGACGTCGAGGCGTCACCAGATTATGTCGGTACTACGTCCTCACAAAGGAAAAAACCTATACCGGATTTAGCCGGCTTCGTTAGTTCAGTGGCACTACTCGTCACTCGCACACGGATGCTACACGTCTACCGTTTCGTGGTAAGGCTACCTGCAGAAACTCAAACAATCATCAGACTCGGCTGCACACCGAGCCCGGAATCCATACAGTTTGTACACCCGGCCGTCATCACTCGCCCGGATGTTCTCAAGCCAAACACGCCTTGAGTTACGTGTTCACGTTTCAGACCACGTGACGGGGTCTCCCATGTTGCACCACGCACGCCAGGGACAGACGTTGCTCGAATACCCCAAACGACATGAAGAGTCGTAGAGGATATCAAAGCGGGTCGGGTTACCTGCCACCCGTGGGGCTCCACCCTTCAGCTTGTGCGCACTGGTGGACAGCGCTTACGTGCACCCCCCAAGACATGAACGTCCCGAGATGCACGATTTTCCGACATAACAAATAAGTTAATAAGCCACTTTCTATATACTAATAACATCCTTATACGGGCTACTAACTCGTTCCTCACTGGATTTTTGAAAAAGAAGACCTTTGTACTGTGTTAAACCTCAAGCGAGCTCTGATACCACGCTGACACGACCCCACTGGTCCTGTCGAGCCAGGATCACGCTGAGGGGTGCTGCGTTGCACAACACCGTATAACACACGTCAAAGGTACAAAGCGGAAGCGGAAGCTTTATTACATAAACAAGTTTATTAACATGTTTACATCAAAATAAGTTTAGTCCACACTCGCGGGCGTAGACTAAGCATCAAGTGCACGTTCAGCCCTCGAACGTGTCCTTGCTAGCACACTCGCACACTAACTCTGCGGCGTGCACGACTCCCACTCGACGGGGTTCCCCTCCTGGGGTTCCGTCTCCTCTTCGGGAGTCCCTTCCTCATAGAACCCTGCAAAAGCTTCAAACACAAGCAGTGAGCACGAAGGCTCAGCAAGTCTGACCCGTCTCACCTAAACATGAAACTTCTACATGAGGGTGATGGGTTGCATGAGGTAAAAATCATTTGCAAGGACTCGCCTAATTAGTAGAACCTTACTTTCAAGTTTTAGCAGCAGGTTGTGGAGAACTTTACGCTAAGGCACATGAGAGAGCCGCAATCAAACAAGAAACGCATTTCTCTCATGTACTTTGCCCAAAGTTGAAAAGAACTTTAGTTAGCACTAAGCTACAACATATCATTAACAATCAATATCCAACTTTCAATCAGCAACATTTTAACATGTAACTAGCCTGTTCTTTCTACGTCACGGTACAGTGAACAAGTGGTACTCACTGACCGCGAGGGACGGCGATTATAATCGATTTACACCTGCAGGGTTACCCGAACAACCCGTCACGTACGCCCGTACTCGATGTTGCCTACAACAACCATCACGGACGCCGTACGCGACTACCTTTCACCCGTTAGCCAAATATTGAACCGGTCCCATCGTCCCGAGCAAGAGGTCCCTGCACGCGCATCTCTGTGCCGCCAGCTGATTTACACCTCGAGCTCTCAACCTACCCTCTGAACGACGGGCAATGCCTCAATACCCAGCTACCCGAGTTACATCAGTTTCCCGGTTCCCATATAGCCGGTAGGTCTTCGGTACTGTTCTAGCTTGTTCAACAGGCCCGCACACGGCTCGGTCCTCAATCGACACAAGCGGAGCTACAGCACACAGGCCCCAAAGTCCTGCTGCCCTTACTCTCCGCTCGGTCTCATTTTCTTGCCATGTGTATCATGTGCTATCTCTACCCGAGCAATGTGCCTCTAGCCTATTCTCGCGAGTAGTTCCAACTACTCGACTTGTACCGAATCCTACTCTATCCTAGCAATGCAGTGGCTAACGGGGTTTGCAATCCTAAACCCCAACCCATGGTTTTCTTGGCTATGCAGTGGGGTTTCCAAACAAGACTCTGATGCACAACATAAAGAAAACAAGTATGTGCTCAAAACAATAAAAATTTATAAAATGGTTAATGCAAACCGGGGCTTGCCTTGCTGCTCTTGGTCGTAGGCTAGCTGTTCCTCCGGAGTAACGAAGTCTAGGACTTCGGGTTCCTCCTCGACCTTAGCGACTACATGATAAGAACAATGTATGTATTAATTAAATGCTTTTGTATTAACTTTGAAGTTGTGAAGTCTATAACCTTTACTAGATAGACCTAATGACTGTGAAACTTTTACTGTGGCTTGGTTACAACCTAAACAGAGACTTGGTCAAGTTTTAGTTGCAGCAAAGCTCATTTGAGCCCTCCACAAATAATTATGTCCTTGACCTTAATTAAAGGCTTTTAGGGTGTTCTAGGTATTTTCATGAAACAAACTATGACTTTCTGAAAACTAGATTTTCAGAGGGTTCTAATGGAATTGGTCTCACTTAATTTGGAAGTCTCTAACTAAAGATATGAGCTAAACAATTTCAGAGAAAATTCTGAAAATGTTTCTGAACATTTTCTATTTTCTCTGGAACAGTTTTACTAATCACACCATTAGGTGGACTAAATGAGCTCAAATGGATCTGAAATTTTTATGGTAGTTCAAGGATATTTTGGTGAACATCTCAGCAAAATTTCAGGATTTTCCTCCAAATGATTCTCCAGTTAAAATTCCTAACAGTTTAAACTTTAAGGAATTAATTCTGGAGAATTAAGGAATCTCATGAAGTGACACTTGATTTTCTGGAAAGTACTCAAAGAGCTGAATCCAGCAAAATTTGGTTCACTCAATTTGGAGCTTTCTAGCCAAAGTTATAAGGATTTGAAGTTTGAAGGAAATCTGAAAATCGGGGAAAAGTTTAAACTCGCGCGTGGGCCCAGGAGACACGCGTCGCACGCCGAAGCGACAGCACACCGCGGCCCACAAGGCTTTTGCGCGCCAGCACACCCGATCCCGGCCGCAGCCGGATCCCGATTCAAAATATCGGCCGCTGACAGCTGGGGTCCACCCCCTTCTTCAACCTCGCGACACCCGCGCTCCGCCGCCGAGGGACCTCGCCGGAGAGCTCGCCGCCGGCTGCTGTACAGCTTCAAACTTCTTGATTCTGGCCGCCCCTGCCTACTTTTACTTGGGGAACATGATCCGAGGGTCAGCTGCTCATGACAACGGCCGGAGCATGGTCGGCGACGAGCCGCCATATCGGAACGACTTCGGCCATGTCGGCTGATGCTCCTAGTGCCTCAGCTACTTGGGAAACCGGTCGGGGAGCATCAGTGGACCTCAGAGAAGGTCGACATGAACTCGGGGCAGCTCGGGGAAGGCCCGAAATAGGTCCTCACCGTGCGCCCGATACCCCCCGTGCGTTCCGCCATTAGTAGACCTTGAATTACGCCGGGCACAGAAGTTCTCCGGCCCAGAGTTGTGAAGGCAACTTGTGCGTCACCGTGTCTAGTTCGTGTGGGAGTGGCCTGAGGCCCTCTAATCCTTTCTAGAGCACGAATTAAACAGAATCGTACCCGAGGGTCGTTCTGCACACAGAAAGGGGAAAAGTGGAAATTCGCCGCCGGTGAGCAACCACTCGAGCTGTGGCTCGGGGATGAGCAGCACCGATCACTTGCGCGTCCAAGGGTGCCTTGGCTCGGGCGTGACAACGCCCAGGTTGGGCTGTCCACGAGAGCCCGAGGTGCGGCGGTTTCCAGTTCCGAGTTTGATCTTTCGGCACAGCCGATATCACTCGGTTTCAATCGATTTCTATCAATGGGAAGGATGGAGGATGGTTGCTAGTACCTTGCTGGGACCTTGGAATGGAAAGAGGGAGCTGCGATCGGCTTGATCAAGCAGGAACTCGAGCGGCGGCGATGGCAGTGGGAAAAGCAGTCGCGCACGTCGGTAGCTCGGGGAAATGGTGACTGAGGCACGCCGGGGAGGGAATAAATAGCTCGGCCGGCTGGCCTCCGGCTTGGGGCACGTAGCAGGAGCTGGCGCCGGCCGGCCCCTTCGGTGGCGCGCGCGCACAACAGCCGGGAACCGACTGAACTGTGGTTCAGTCGGTTTGCTTTGAGGCTGAGGCTGACATGTGGGTCCCACTCCTCTTTTAACCTCTGAAATTTATTCCTAACAGCTGTGGTAAACAGTGAACCCTATTCTACCCTTGGCAACTCAAATTATTCACCCAAGAGCCATTTGAATTGATCAAAGTTCAAATGAGGTTTGGTTTGAATGAATTTCAGCACAAGTGCAGTTTGAAATTCAAATAAAGTTTGAATTTCTCCCCCTTAGCTCATGTCAAGATCAACTCCAAATGGAGTGAAAATTGGTGTGTGAGCTCACAAAAATGTGCTGAGCAAGAATATGCCTTCCACTTTTAAATTCAGTGGGTGAAAACAGTTTGAATTTGAATATGTTTTCAAACTGCCCCTTTCCTATCTACACCCAAGATGACCTCAAAAATGTTTTGAATTTGGGTGAAACTTGGCATGGACATCCTTGGCAAAGTGTAGGAGTTTTCATATGTCCAGCCCATCTATATCACATGTGGGAAGTACCACTTTTGCAATGTGTGAGTTTGTTCCCTAATGAGCATGTTGATAATTGTTACTTGCTCTTTATTTGTGTTCATCATTTTTCCTCAAATGAGGTGTGTGGTGTGGGGATGAACACTGCAAATGGGTGTCAAAAACTGAGGCCCTTACACCACCTTCGACCGATCGGAAGCCGGACCTTGTGATCGCGAACAAAGGCTCATGAGTGGCAAAAAGGCACCAGGGAATCTCCCTCTCCCTCCTCGACGCGCAACCGACTGGTGCTCGGCCTCCATCACCGGAGCGTGAATTTTTCACGCGGCGGCCGAAAACAACCGAGGAGAGGTGCTCACGTGAACAGCCCTACGGGGAGCTTCTCACGCCCGAGAAAGAGCATACTTGAGAGTGCTAGGACCTCATGCTGCTCACCTCCAAAGCTCAAGACGAACCGTGGCTCGTCGCCGATGAATTCCGGATTTTTCTCCTGGCCGGTGTAAACCGACCCACGTGTAAGATTTCATTAAATTCTCGATCAATGTTTGGTTATAGTTCACCATATTAGGCACACCCGAGCTAGACATGCTAAGGAACATTTTTCCTTCGGAACCCTAGCGGGAAACCATCGGTAGAGGCACCATTTTCAGCTTCTGCAATGGCGACCAGGGCGGGAGGCCTCGGTTGCATGGTGCAACCCTAGTTAGAGACTTCCCGAGCCGGTTTGATTGCTTGACAATCTTCTCTAGCGTCCACTGGTGCTGTAGAGCCTTTTGCTCGAGCGGTTGGGATGCTAGAATGACCGGCCGTCAGCGCCAAAATTAAACTGAGCCACCGCACCATCGCTAGCCATGGTAGGGTAGTTGCCGGTGTGGGGCGACCCCCCCAACGTGTTCCTCGTGTCGATTAAGGGGCTGGCGGCATGTATGAGCACTGGAGGTGGCCATTAGAGCTTGCTCCGGCGAGCTCCAGCGAGGGGGCGGCGCGGGCGCTGGAGGAAGAAGATGACCCGCCCAGCCCCACACGTCAGGCACTCGTTTTAACTGAGGCAGATTTTCTGTGGCTCCGGATCCATTTGTGGCTGCACGGGTTAAATCAGTAGCCCCATGTGGCATTTGCTAAGAAAGCGCCACGTAGCCCCAGGCCCGCGGTCAGACTTTTGGAAATTTCCCCGAATTAGTTTAAATTGCAGATTTCATTCAGACGTTGGAAGAGCATAACTTTTGCTAGAAAACTACAATTTAGGTAATTCAAATTGGGTTAGGTTCAGATTGAAAAACTCTATCCAAATATGCAACCCAATTTGTATGACTGTTATTAATTATTTCTGGAAAATTCTTTAAAGTTTTTCAGCAAAACAATTTAGAGGGAGTTTGGTTCATCCAAAAATCCCCAAAATTTTTCCAGAATGTTCCTTAGGATATTATTGAACTCCTGTAAATTTTTCATCTCATTTAGAGTTGATTTGTTTAGGAGAATTCAGATTGCAAAATACTGAATTCAAATGTATACAGGAACTTTTCAGAAAAGCCCCAAACTTAAAAATTCAGTTCTGGGCAATCTGTAGCTCCAAAAATCGTAGAAAAACTCATGCAGACTCTCTGAACTATACTTGAAATTGTAGTTCACCAAGTTTTGCAAGAACATGTGAGTGACCTCGGAATTAATTATTTTTGCTTAATTTCTTAGGGGATTGTTCTGAATAAACTACTCAATGAAAAGTTCTAATTTTTGGTCCAGAATACTTTCTTATGTCAAGGCACTCACGTGAAAAATATCAGCTCCATTGGAGCTCTGGATCATCACTTTTCTGGTTATCCTCTTTAGGTGAATAAACCACAAGTAGAGGATGCACTTAGCGCTTGATCTCTTTTGCTTAACCCAACCCCAACCACTAGCACCAGTTCCATTTTAAACTCCTAAACAGAGTTCCAGTTTTTGAATTGTCAGTAGGCCTGATAGCAAAAGCTTTACAATTAAATACATATGCATTTGATATCATATAGTCATCGACTTGAAGAAGTGAGAAGCAAGTGAAGTAGGAATCAAGGAAAGGAAGTGATCAAGCCTAAAGTGATCATCACTAACTGAAATATATAATCTTAGTCACCTGCAAAACAGGCAAGTTTTGGTTTGCATTAACCTATTTTTAAAGTCTTATGTTTTAATCAATTACCTTATGCAAGTATTATGTATTGCATTAGAGTCTTGAATTGAAATCCACTTGCATAGCCAAGAGGACCAGGTATTTTGGGTTAGGATTTGAACCTCGAGTAGCCACTGCAATGCTCAAACGGTATAGGATTCGGTACAAGTCGAGTAGTTGGAACTACTAACGAGAATAGGCTAGAGGCACACTACTCGGTTAGATATAGACAATGAATCACATGGCAAGAAAATGAGACTGAGCGGAGAGTAAGGGCAGCAGTACTTTGGGGCCTTGGTGCCATAGCTCTTCTTGTGTCGATTGAGGACCGAGCCATGTGCGGGCCTGTTGAGGCATTGCTTGACGTCCAGAGGGTAGGTTGAGAGCAGCAAGGTGTAAATCAGCTAGTGGGCACTGCGGATGCTCCGCGTAGAGACCTCCTGCTCCGGACGATAGGACCGGTTCAACACTTGTCTAACGGATGAAAGGTGATTGCGTACGACGTCCGTGGTGTTTGCTGTAGGCAACATCGAGCACGGGTATACGTGACGGGTTATCCGGGTAACCTTGCAGGTGTAAATCGATTATAATCGCCGTCCCTCGCGGTCAGTGAGTACCACTTGTTCACTGTAATGTGACGTAGAAAGAATAGGCTAGTGTCATGATAAAAGTTGCTGGTTGAAAGCTTTATGTTGGTTGTTAATGAAATGCTTTAGTTTAGAGAAAATTAAATTCCTTTCAACCTTAGGCAAAGCACATAATAAGAATGTGTTTCTTGTTTGGTTGCAGACTTCTTATGTGTCATAGGACAAGGTTTTTCATCAACTTGCTGCTAAAACTTGAAAGTAAGAGTCAACTAATTAGGCGAGTCTTATGCAAAGTAATTCCCTATTATACACTACAAATCTAGCATGTAGAGTTACATGTTTAGGTGAGACGGGTCAGTCTTGCTGAGCCTATGTGCTCACGCTTGCTATAGGAGTGGTTTTGCAAGTTAACATCTATCTTATGAAGAGGTTGTCCGGTGAGACTCGGAGACTTCTGAGTCGTTTAATACATGGAGAATGTGGCAGCTCTCTAGGATCATAGATTAGCATCACCGACCAACACTAATCTTTTCTGTGCACTTTGTCCTCACTCGTGCACACCCGAGAAGACTTCCCGGTCGGTCACCCATCCCCAAATTTCTTCGGGCCAAGCACGCTTAACCCCGGAGTCCATTGCGGGTGGGCTTCCAGAAAAGAAGGTTACCTTGATGGTATGATTATTCTATCAATCCTACTAAGCCGGGAGCCAGGATATCACACAATCCACCCCCTTAGAAGACCGACATCCTCGTCGGTCAACGCCAAGACAGGAACATCCCTCTTTGCCACGTCCGTACATTCAGTACTGGCATACGCATACCGTACATCCAGTTAGAAGAATACATACTATACTGTGTCTCACACAGAGGACCCACGCGTCATGTGTATGTACCCACGTCCCTGGCCCGTACGCTACCGTATACTTCTCACTGATCCGTACGCACCTGTGAAACTGCGAGGGTCGGCTCTGATACCAGCTTGCGATGGACCAAAATCCGTACATTCCAGGATCTCAGAGGGTGGTGCCGCACGATGCGACACCCGACAACACACGCGATAAGGAAACATAGTATTGCATTGAAAATATGCTGAATTTGTACATAAGTAGTACAAACTTCAGTTACAACTTCTTAGAGTCTACTGCAGCGGAAAGTATGTGTACAACTCACGCCAACACCTAACTAGCAAAAGTTGGTTGTCCGGCCCTACGGATAACCCACACTAGCTCCACTCAGCCTCAGCGTGTACGGCTCCTATACAGCCGTAGTCCCCAACAGAGGGTAGCCATCGCCGGTGGAATCGTACTCCGAGTACGTGGGGTACTCTTCACCTGCAAACACTCATAGCAGCAACCGTGAGCACGATGGAACAACAAGTCTTAACTGACTCTCCTACACATGAAACTCTACATGCAGGTCATAACAAAGGTAGGATAGCAATTTGCAGCAAAAGACATGCCTACAAGTTCATCCTTAATTCATCTTTTAGCCACAAGTTAACGGTTCATGAATCTGAAATTTAGTGAGCAATATTTTGTGGCACACATGTAGCAATACAAGTTATTCATATCAGCAGCATTGTATCACACATTCCATATTTTTACCTACGTCAAGACACAGTGAACAAGCGGTACTCATAACCGCGATGGATGGCGAATCTACTCGATATACACCTGCAGGGATACCCGAATAGCATGTCGCATACGCCCCATCCGTGGAGCTGCACAGCACGCTCAATCAATGTCGTACGGAACAACCTTTCACCAAACAGCCCAAACGTCGAACTGGTCGCACCCAAACGGACAGGAGGTTCCCTACACGGAGCATCTCTCTATGCCCTGTTAGCGGATTTCCACCTTGCTTCCCTCAAGCTACACCTATAAATTGGTGCGTTATGCCTCGACGCCCGGAGGTATAGGTTACATCAGTTTATCGGACCCCATATATCCGATATGCCTTCGGTACATTCAAACTTGTTCAGCGGGGTCGCACACGGATCGGTCCTCAATCGACACAGACAGGGCTATGCACACAAGACTTCCTCTTGCTGCATCCTAGCCCCTGCCTAGTCTCATTTTTCTTACTAAAGTTGTCTCACATCTCTAACAATAAAGAAACTCTCTAGATAAAATTCCCCACAGTTTAAATTTTAGGCAATTAATTATGGAAAATAATAAGTTTCATGAACTGAAACTTGTTTTGTTGGATAGTACTCAGAGATCTGAATCCAAAAAAATTTGGTTCACTAACTTTGAAGCTTCCTAGCAAAAGTTATGGGCATTTGAAGTTTGAACTAAAATCTGAAATTCAAAGAAAAGTTTAAAATCCTGCATGCGGGCCCCACCATGCGGCTGCCTCTTCTTCCTCGCGCCAGAGAGTTCGGCGGTGGCGCATTCCGGTGCGGATCACCAGAAATGACTTCTGTCAAGGACAGCGATCCCGAGGGACGGAGGACCTCGGCTACGTAGTTCGTAGCCGCTATCCGTGATGGCTGGCCGGGTTATACCCCCTTGCCGCCGTCTTTCGCCGGAGGGTTATTCCCCCTGCCACCGGCTTGGTAGAAGAGGAGAGGGAATAGATGGTAATATCTTTCTTCTTCCTCAAGTGTTTGATTACCTGCCTATCTATAGCCTCCGGCTCAACCAAAAGGAGTAACAAACTCCACTAATTATTGATTACCAAAAATAGCTAGAGTATCTTCTACTTTCCCTCCTGGCCACGGTTGGAGATCGTGGCCTGCGTGCTAGCCGCGCGCACATCAGCGCGTTCGTTGGCTCAGCGCACGTCACGGGCCCTATGGCGCCTGGTGTAAACTTGTTTAAACATGACATCTCCCTCCCCGTCGAGGGCCAGCTCGTCCTCGAGCTGGAATTGGGGAAACTTGGCGCGGAAAGGCGCGACGTCTTCCCAGGTCGCTGAAGCTGCCGACGTGCCTTTCCACTGGATGAGCACCTGATGTACGCCGCGAGCCAGTCGGTACCGCACCGCGCGTTCAGGTTCTGGGCTAATGGCGCCATGATACAGGAGCGGCATGGTGGAGGCACTGTTGGTGGCGATCCCTGGAACTTCTTGAGTAGTCCCACATGCAACACATTGTGGATGCGGGCGCGGGGTGGAAGCTCCAGCCGGACGGCGACCTCATTGATGAGTTCGATGACGCGGTACGGCCCGACGAAGCGTGGCTTCAGTTTGCCGCCCACAGCCTGAGGAAGAGATGACGCCGCGCGCTGCCGTAGTCGAAGCAGCGCCCAATCACCGACCTGATAGGTGACCGCGCGGTGTGTATGGTCGTAGTGGCGCTTCTGGTACTCCAGTGCCTGCTCCAGGCGGTGACGGATGTCGGCCAGGAACTCCGCGCGCTCCTCCATGCTCTTGGCGATGGCCGGCACCCTTGTGTCCCCGGGTTCATAACACCGGATGGAGGGAGGATCACGCCCATAGACCACGTAGAAGGGGGTGTCCCGTAGGGACGTCTGGTACGCCGTGTTGAAGAGGAATTCCGCCCAGGGAAGCCACCGGAGCCACTCGTGCAGCCTGTCTCCTGTCAAGCACCGCAGATACAAGAGGATGACGTGGTTGGCCGACTCGGACTGCCCCTCGGACTGGGGGTGAAACGCCGTGGTCATCTGCAGCTTGGTCCCCATCAGCCGCATCAACTCCTGCCAGAACGTTGACGTGAACACCGTGTCCCGGTCGGAGAACATGGACTGTGGAATCCCGTGGAGGCGGACAATGTCGTTGAAGAAGACCTGAGCGACAGATTCAGCGGAGTACGGGTGTGCCAGTGGGATGAAATGGCAGTACTTGCTGAACCGATACACCACAGTGAGGATCACTGACTTGCCGCGGACCCGTGGTAGCGCCTCCAAAAAGTCTAGCGCGACATCAGTCCACACGCCCTGGGGCTTCGGCACCGGAAGAAGGAGACCCGCCGGGTGCAGGTGCTCGGACTTGTAGCGTTGGCAGACTTCACACGTACGCACGCGTTCCTGCACAACTTGTTTCATGTTATGAAAATGGAAGTCACGGCGCAGCCTGTGGAGCGTCCGCTGTACGCCTTCGTGTACGTCCTCATGGATGGCCCCTACGATCTCTTGGAGCAGCGGGGAGTCGGCTGGAATGTACAGCCGCCCGGAAAATTGCACCAGGCCGTCCACCAGCGCCCAGGGTGCCAGTCGGGTGCCCGCCGTGATCTCACCTCGGAAAGTGACAAGGGCTGGGTGGTCCAGCTTGGCCTGCCAGAGCTTGTCAATGAAGTCGAAGCACAGAGCAGAGAGGGCAAGGAGCTCTCCCTCCACGGTGTCGTGCCGGGACAGCGCGTCAGCGACGGCGTTCGTCGCGCCCGGCTTGTACTCAACGGAGAAGTCGAAGCCCAGCAACTTGCCAACCCAGTGGTGCTGTGGAATGGTGGCCAAGTGCTGGTCCAGCAGATACTTCAAGCTGTAGTGATCCGTCTTGACGGTGAAGCGGCGCCCCCAGAGATATGGCCGCCAGTGGCGCACCGCCTGGACCAAGCCAATGAGCTCACGCTCGTAGGATGCCAGGGCGTGATGTCGAGGCGCCACCGGCCGACTGAAGAAGGCGATCGGATGCCCCTCCTGGATGAGGACAGCACCAAACCCATGGGACGATGCATCGCACTCGACGACAAAGGGCTTGTTGAAATCCGGCATAGCGAGCACCAGCGCCGAGGTGACCGCCTCCTTGAGGGCGAGGAAAGCCGAGGCAGCCTCAGGACCCCACGCGAAGCCCTCCTTCTTGAGCAGCGTGGTGAGTGGCGCGGCGATGGAGCCGTAGTTGTGGATGAACTTGCGGTAGTATCCCGCGAGCCCGAGGAAGCCACGCACCGCCCTCGCCGAGCAGGGTTCCGGCCAGTCGTGAATGGCCTGCACCTTGGCGGAGTCCATGGCCACCCCTGCCTCCGAGATCGTGTGGCCGAGGAAGGCGACTGAGGAGACCCCGAATGCGCACTTGGAGCGCTTGACGAAGAGGGTGTGTCGACGAAGCTCGCTAAGGACAGCTCGAAGGTGACGCAGGTGGTCGGCCCATGACTTGCTGTAGATCAAGATGTCGTCAAAGAAAACAAGTACGAACCGGCAAAGGAACAGGCGCAATACGTCGTTCATGAGCGCCTGAAATGTGGCCGGGGCGTTGCAGAGTCCAAACGGCATCACCAGGAATTCATAGAGGCCGTCGTGTGTACAGAACGCCGTCTTGTAAACATCCTCCGGCCTCATGCGCACTTGGTGGTACCCCGAGCGCAAGTCCAGTTTGGTGAAGTACTTGGCGCCATGGAGCTCATCCAAGAGCTCGTCGACGAAGGGGATCGGGAACGCATCCTTGACTGTCACCGCGTTGAGGGCGCGGTAGTCGACGCAGAAACGCCACGAGGCATCCGGCTTCTTGACGAGAAGGACCGGCGAGGAGAATGCGGAGTCGCTGCGCCGGACGATGCCGTTCGCGAGCATGTTCTCGCACTGCTTCTCCAGCTCCGTCTTGTGGGCGGCCGGATATCTGTAGGGCCGCACTGCCACCGGCGCGGTGTCCGGCTTCAGGATGATGCGGTGCGTCCGACCACGCGCAGGCGGCAGGCCCATCGGCTCGGCGAACACGTCGGCGAAGGATGCAAGCAGCTCGTCGAGGAGGGGTTCCGTCACCGAGGCAGAGTGGATGCGCGGCGGTGTTGGCGACGCGACGCTGCGCCAGAAGACCTGCTGGTCCTCCATCGTGAACTCCATGGTCCCGGCGGCCACGTTCCAGATAATCTTACCCAATGTAGCCAGCCATTGTGTGCCGAGCACCAGGTCATAGCCGGCCAGCGGCATGATGTACAAGTCAACCACGAACCGCCGGTTGTCGATGACGACGGGCGCCTGGCGCAGAACGCCTGCGCAGGTGATCCATTCGCCGTTGGCCACGGTCGCTGTTAGTCGAGGCCGAGGCGCGACGGGCAGGCCGGCCCGCTGTGCTGCCGCCTCGCCGATGAAGCAGTGGGTGGAGCCCGTGTCGATGAGGGCGATCAACGTGGCCGTGCCCACCTGTACCTCAAGTTGGAGAGTACCGCACACTGGAACGCCGGCGACGGCGTGGAGGGAATAGACGGGTGCCTCCTCCACGGGCTCGTCCTCGGCCAGTTCGACACCGGCGATGTAGAAGATGCGGCAGCAGACTCTGTTGTGGCCGCGTGAGTTTGGCTCGTTGCAATTATAGCAGAGGCCGAGGCGGCGCCGTTCCGCCTGCTCCTCCGTCGAGAGGCGCTTGCTCCCGCCGCGTTGTGGTGGTGGCGCTGGCAGTGCCAGGGGCGGCGCCTGGGGTGCGGGCAGCGTCTGAACCGCAGGCGCCGGTTGAGCGGTTGTTGGGAGGACCGCCAGGATGCCTGGACGCGACGCGAGCGGTGGTCCGAGTGCGCGTGGCGCAGCCCTGCCGTGGGAGGAGTTGAGACGGTCCAGCTCGACCAGTTCCAACACCCGTGCCAGGCTCATGGCCGCCGCGAGGGACTCCGGGCCGTGAATGCGCACCTGGTGGCTGAGCGGTGGCAACAACCCGCCGGTGTAGAGTTGCACCCGTTGGCCTTCCTGGAGCCGGCCAGCGCGAGGAAGAAGAGCCTGGAAGCGGTTGGAGTATTCCTCGACCGTCTCCATATGGCGGCACTCGGTGAGCTCGAACAGGGGGGCTGATCGCAGCGCCGGACCGAAACACAGGTTCAGAAGTTCCTTGAAACGCCCCCATGGAGGCATGCCCTCATCCTCCTGGAGCTGGACGAACCAGAGTTGAGCCACATCTTCCATGTTGTACGATGCCATCCACACTTTCTCCTCTGGCATGGTGCGTTGCTGGCGGAAATATGATTCGCACCGATTGATGAAAATCAGTGGGTCGGACTTGCCGTCGTAGCGCGGAAAGTCCATCTTTTGGAACCGTGGGGGGCGATCCGTGTGGTGTTGGCCGTCGTGGTTGGTGCTGGAGTCGGTCGACGAGCCAACCTTTTCCTTCATGCCCGCCATGTCGGTCTGCATCTTTGACATCTTGGTGGTTAGGGACTTGAGCATCTTCATCACATCGGCCATGGTGGGTTGTTCGTCATCGCCCATGACTGACGGTGCGGGCGTTGCCGTGGCCGTTGAGGGGGAGAATGGAGGCGGCGGCTGGGATGGTGGTGGGGCTGCGGTTGAAGTCTGGATGGAGGTGGTGGAAGAGGATCGACGAGACTGAGATACCAGGTTGTCAAGGGCAGCGATCCCGAGGGACGGAGGACCTCGGCTACGTAGTTCGTAGCCGCTATCCGTGATGGCTGGCCGGGTTATACCCCCTTGCCACCGTCTTTCGCCGGAGGGTTATTCCCCCTGCCGCCGGCTTGGTAGAAGAGGAGGGAGAATAGATGGTAATATCTTTCTTCTTCCTCAAGTGTTTGATTACCTGCCTATCTATAGCCTCCGGCTCAACCAAAAGGAGTAACAAACTCCACTAATTATTGATTACAAAAAATAGCTAGAGTATCTTCTACTTTCCCTCCTGGCCACGGTTGGAGATCGTGGCCTGCGTGCTAGCCGCGCGCGCATCAGCGCGTTCGTTGGCTCGGCGCACGTCACGGGCCCTATGGCGCCTGGTGTAAACTTGTTTGAAGCTGAGCAATTACAATTATGGTTGTTCGCGAGGCTCCTCCTCCCTAAGGCCTCAGGCTTCTAACACCAACGAAAACGAGCGTTATTATTATTATATATATAAATTTGATAGATGTTCGGAAGGAGTTCGAATGTTATCAGTTCCGGTACGTAGACCAAATAATACAACGCCAGGCCTCTCTGAAGAAGAGTCTATTTCAATCAGAAGTAAGAAGAATGGATTTGCTGAGATGTTCAGTCGACTCCCTCCCCCTTTGTGGGGGTCTGGACCCCTACGAGTGAGCAAAAAAGGGAGGAGGTTGAAGCAGGGGAGGATAAGTCAACAGTTGGTTCAGGATATTCTTTCAGCAGGATATTCTGGAGTGCGCCTTGTAAAATCAAAACCAGGTTACTGGAGTCCAGGTATGCGTTATAACACGACCCATGTAAGCCTCGCTCACGGGTATCTGAACAATTCTTTGAAAGGTCGGTCGAATCCCTTGCTTCTTTTCTCGGTGGAGAAATCCCTCCTAGGAACCCGCAGAAGTTCGAATGGGAAGAGGAAAAGGAAATCCTACGGGTTGGATTCCAAATAAATGCAGGCAGGGTAGAGCTCGGCAGAGGGTTCGAGAATAGGGTAGGGTCCTGTCACAGTCAGCTAGAAATTGAATAGCTCTTCTTCCGAGTTAGTGGATCCGGAGGGAGGCATTGAAGGGCCTGGGTCCCCCATTCCGTCCCAGTCGGATTCGGAGCGAAGCATCTCCCAACCACTAGCACTAGCCCCGCCAGCCACTAGAGTATAGCTACTTTCGCTACCTTGGCGGTTCCATTCGAATACTCTGCTGCGAGAAAGAGGTTCGTTGACCCACGACTACCGCTACCGAAAAGCTCCACTTTACTACAGGAGAAAAGGCTAGCTTTGGACACCTATGCGCGAGGGAGAGCTGGAGATCTTCGAGCATATTCGAGGGTTCAATTTGACTTTAGGCGGAGTGGCTTTCTTGGGGGCATGTCTTCTTCGAAACTAAAATGGCCGCCTAGCCCTAACTCGTGACGTTGAACTTGCCTCGAGGGTCAGAGCTCGCCGGCGGTGACCGGAAACGTCTGTGCGACTATAACCATGGCGGTTAGGGTTCTGGCGATGCGGTTCCCACGCTATGAGGCACAAGAAGGGTCGCGGTTTGCTCATGGAGCACCAGTGGATCATGAGGAACACGAAATGAGAAGCCTCGGAAGCTAAAAACGCTTGCAAATCCACTCTCGACGGTGACCCGAGACGTTTTGGCACCATTGGATTTGAAAATGGCTAGAACTCGGTCATTCCTTGATGGTTATACTCGATTCTTATTTTAGGAGGGACGCTAGGAGGTGTAGAAGATACTTGCAAGCTAGATTTATCATTGGTTAAACGTGTAAATCAAATTTTTGGTTTCGGCCGAGCTCGGTACGTTGCACTAGGGTTCGGAAGTTTCTAAAATTCATGCTAGACGGTGGATCGTTTGCCAAACGACTTGCAGCTACACCATCTAGGGCTACCCACGCACCTTTATTGTGTAGTAAGTTGAAGGGGAGGGTGGCCGTAGTGAGCTGTCGACGGTGAGCCGAAGCAAGGTTCCGCCGGTTTCTTCCCGGTCCTCGGCGGCGATGGCTGAATTGCAAGCAACAGAGCGAAAAAGCTTCGGTGTAGCACGGGGAACATCTAGAGCACGTATTGGCGCTCCCTTTTGCTGCATAGCACTCGAGCAAACGGTGATCAGGCGCCGGTGTAGGATGGAAAAAACAGAGGCGCGGCCGTCGGTTGGTTCTTCATGTGCGGGCGCGGATCAGAGGTGGCACGAGCTGGGAGAAGGAATCTTCGATTGTGCAGCGTACATGGGAGATATGAGAGAGCGAGAATTTATCGGGAGCAGGCACTGGCATGCACGTGGGTTCAGCGGGGTGAGGTTGCAACACGCGCTGGCGCGCTCTCGGCAACAGCCCAAAGAACAGAGGCGGTTCACTCAACTTGTGGGACTGACATGTGGGCCCTCTTTCCCTCTTCTCTCTTTTCTTTTGTTTTCACTGCAAAGATCTCAGCTACTCACAATTAAAGTGTAGACTTCACACCCATGTCATTAGTTGAATTTGAAATCCTCAAATTTGAGCTGGGTTAGCTAAATTCGAATCACACTTGAATTTGAAATTCAATTTTAGTTTTGAATTAATCCAAATATAGCTCCCGACAAGATGAACTCCAATGAGGACGAAAATTGGTGTACTAACTCAGAAAAATGTGCTAAGTTTGAATATGAGGTCAACTTTTGAATCCAAATGATGAATGGAGCTGAAATTTGAATTTGCATTCAAACTAGCCCTTTCTGCAATTGTATCCAAAAGTGCCTCAAAAGAATTTAAACTTGCATGAAACATGGCATGAGCACTCCTATGAATGTTTAGGGTCTAATGGTGACCTCAGCTTCTCTTGTTTATATGTGTGAGATCCTACTTTTTGATTTGTGAGTTTTTCATCTAATTATCCTCTTGATAGTGATTACTTGCTCTTCACAAATGTTCATGAGACTTCCACAAAATGAACTGTGGTGTGGTGATGTGATGAACACTCTAGCAAGTAAAATATTGGGCTTTTACACCCCCTGTGAAATCCCGAAAATTTTAGCAAGTGGATCTACAAATCACACCGAGAAAATGAGAGGGAATTTAAACTTTTTAATTTAAAGGTGTGAGCTCCAAGTCTAAACTTGAACTTGCAAAAATTCCTGAACACGGAGATCTAAAGCTATCATTTGGTTCTCCACACATCCAATAATAGCCCGGCAAATTTTCAGAGCATTTGAAACGGATTTCCTATTTGTTGGAATTTAAACGGGAGAAAATTCGAATCTGAATTTAAATCTCAGTTTCAAATTCCAACTTCACCGAAATTCAAATTTGAGTGCACCATTGTGTTCCTCATATTTCTTTTAGCCTATCCTCCAAATTTTATCAAATTTGGAGCTCATTTGCCATTTTAAACCGAATTGGGGGAGGATAAGAGTGAGATGGGGCGTGGACCCCACTGGTCAGAGAGACACACATGGAGCTGTGCCGTGCTCCGTTTCTCAGCGACCGGGAGAGCACCACCTCCGTCGATCAGCGCCAGCTCCTGCTCTGTGGCTGAGGACGTCTTCAGCACCTTGCCTCCCCACGTGAACCTCTCTCGCTTTCACTCCACAGCCTCGCACAGCACCGAAGAAAAGCAACCGGCCGACGACCTCCTCTGTTCTCCAGCAACCGAGCTCTACGGTCTTCCTCGTGCCCGACATTCTACATGAAAAAGAGGCGCCCCAGACAGCTCTACACTCCGGTGAAAACCCCTCCTCTTTTCGTGCACTACAGAGGAAGAATTTCTTTGTTTACTGCAAGTGTATTCATAAAACCGAGCTGCACAAATCTTCGAAATTCGTCGTGTTCAGTCCACCATCACGTGTGCCGAGCTGGAAACATGTTCTAGACTCTCCTACGCTCCTCTAGGATCAAAAACCATCGAAAATCATCAAGAATTGGGGCTGTTCTTCGAGAATTTCGGGCCGGCACTGATTTTTGACCTAGGTCGCCGATGAGACCCTATTTGGAGCCATTCTTGGGCCGATTTAAACTCATGCCGGTGATGGGTGATTCCCCACGGTGCTATAGAGCCCAAGAACCAACCATTTGGTGGAGAAATCACCACGCACGACCTCGCCAGAGCCCTAGGGTTAGCTGTTGCCGATGCGCCCTATTTTCCGGCGAGTTTCAGCCACCGGCGACCTCACCAAAGTGTTCAGCATGGGGGAAAATGGGGGGGCAGCCAGCAGGGGGTCTGGAGGTGGCCGGAAAGGTCATTTCCTGTGAACTCGCCGGAGGGAGCCGCCACTGCTCTGTTGGCGCGAGGCTGGAGGTTAGGGATGACAAGTGGGACCCACTGTCAGCATTTAAACATTTTCCAGATTTTCCCATTTCAGTTCAAACTTTGGAGAGCCATAACTTTGTGTAGCAGTGTCCAAAAATTGTGAAACAAATTTTGTTAGATTCGTCTCAAAGAGTACTATCGAGGGGTGCAGCCCAATATTTATGGACATCCCCCTATTTGGCTCATTAATTCATTTAAGGAAAATCTTGTAGGAATTGTGACAGGATTTCTGTTTATTGGAAAATTTCCAAATTTGGGCAGGATATTCTTCCTAAATCCTTGAACTCCAGTAAAATTTTTAGAGGCATTGGACTTCATTTGTTGGCCAAATGTTGACTCAATCTTGTATGTCTCTGAAAATTAGGAAAAATAGCAGAAAGGTTTCCAGCTTTTAGCTCCAACTTCTAAAATCCATATCTCTGTGTAGGAAGCCCCAAAATGGTGAAACCAAGTCCTATGGACTCATGAGACTCTAAAGTTTCTGAAAAACCAAATTTGGAGCATGACAAGACACTATAATTGCCATAGGAATCCAGAGAAGCCAAATAGTAAGAAAATTCCCTAGGCCACATCTTCCATCAACTTTGTCTGAAATTTTGCAAGCCATACCTATGTATGATCTATGGACCACTGTAAAAATTTAAGAGCAAGTTGATATCATCTTCTCCAGTTTTCTGCCAATTATGTCCAGCTTCATATTTATGTCCAATAGCTATTTCTTGAACTTTATTCCAAAGACCTCCATTGATCCAAAATGATTCTTTCTCTGTCCCACACATAGCCAGAACCCAAATCTCGAGACTTAGTTGGTTTAAATCATTCTTAAGTCATAACACACATTTGTTTTATAATTCATATACTCGCAACATAAAACTGTGCATATTCATGTCGGTAGGAAATACGACGAAGGAGTTCGACGAAGAACTCAACTCGGAGCAGCAAGTTGAGGATTAACTCATCGCCAAGATACTGACAATAAAGTAGAACTAAACCTGCAGCAACATAAGGCAAGCACCGGTTTGCATTTAACAGCTTTTTAGTTACATTTTACTTTGTATCACTTTTATGGGTCTAGTATGTATTGTGCATTAGGTCAAGGTGATTGATACTCCAAATGCATGACCCACAAACCCTTGGAGTTAAAGGGTAGAATAGGTTACCTTCGTGTAGTTTCGGCTAGGCTTAAGTTGTATAGGATCCGGTACAAGTCGGGTAGTTGGAAGCTACTCGCGAGTTTAGGATGTTGGTTCAGCGGGATATGATTCTAGAGAATGAAAGTTCTGGAAGGGAAAATGAGACCGAACAGAGAGTAGGAGCAGCAGGACTTAGGCCTGTGTGGCTGTAGCTCTGTTTGTGTCGGTTAAGGACCGATGCGTATGCCGCCCTGCTGAGCAAGTTTGAACAGTACCGGATGCATATCGGATATATGGGACCCGATAAACCGATGTAATTCGGGTACTCTCGTGTCGAAATTTATACGGCCGTCCTTTGGGGGTTGGTGTCAGAGGTGTAAACCCGCTAGCGGAGCAACTTCGACGTGTTCCGTGTAGTGGCCCTTCTGATGGGTCGGCGGAACTGGTTCGGCACTGGAGTGACGGGTGAAAGGTTGCTGCATACAACGTAAGAAAGAGCTCGCGTGAGTCTTTCGAAGCGGGTGTATGTGTCGTGTATTCCGGGTGTGTCCTGATTGCAACCACCGTCCCTCGCGGTTACCACTTGTTCACTAAGTTGTGACGTAGTAATAATTTCCAGATAAAGTGTGATGAAACATTGCTGATGTGAAGTTCTTAAATTCATTGTATTGCCAACCATGCATGCTATAGTTGTAGAGCTCACTAAGTTTATTTTCCTCTTTGGGAATCACCACATTGGAGGAAAGCGTTTCTTGTTTGATTGTGGACTTCCGATGTGAGGGCTGCCTAAGGCATAATAATCTGCTGCTATAAACCTGAAAGTAAGGATCAACATTTAGGCGTGTCGTTGTTGCATCATATTTTTCCTATGTTAGAAATCACTGCATGTAGAGTTTCATGTTTAGGAGTGCCGGTTAAGTCTTGCTGAGCCATCGTGCTCACGGTTGCATTATTAGTGTTTTGCAGGTTAAATTTTTTTTGCTATGAAGATGGTTGTTCGGCGAGCCATCAGAGACTCAACGGAAACCCTGCCGCTGCACTTATATTTGTGGAAGCTAGTAAGAAGCGTCCGTGGGCAGGACGTATTCTCTTTTGCATAATTAGGACCGAGAGTGAGTGTGTATGTATATTCCGCTGCGTGTACCCTCATGGTACATTATTTTGTAAATGACAAAATTTTGAGAAATAAAAGACTTTGTACTTTATGGTTCTTTTCGTGTATGCTATTGGGTGCCGCATCGCACGTCACCACCCAATGTGTATCCTGGAGTGTGGATCTCGGAAGGGGTTTCCCACAGTCGTGGTATCAGAGCCGCATTGGAAATAGCACGCATGAAAAGAGCTTATTTTCGAAAACTTAGAAGTATACGAGTGAGGAACGTGTAGTATGCCCACATAAGGACTATTAGTAGCATAGTTACTTAAGGTGGCAAGCTAACAGTGTGTTAATATCCAGTATTTCAATTCTGTAACGACGCACCTACGTGGAGGTAAGAGGTAAGGTACTCTACCGCATGCGGATCAATTGCAGTAACTCGCCATACGAGTAATAGTATGGAATGGGATACCGTGGCTTGGCACGGTAGTTAATATGGGTCTCTGAACCCCTCTATGGTTCTGATAGCATATGAAAACGCCGATCTCCAGCGTAGTTTAGGCAAAAGTGAGAATTCCCCATCGTGTGGTAAGCATCACGATAGTATGCAACTCTTGAACGTTCAATTTTCAAAGGGCCATACGCAGCGCTTGCCATCGGCGTGCCTCAACGGTCATGAGGCAGTAGGTGGTATCTGTTGGGTTGATATCATTCCCAACCGTGACGTCCCGTTCATGCTCTACTCGGGTTCCCCGTCGTGTGGTGTGAAAACGCGACCATGTATCTTGAGACGTGACTTGACTCAAGGACGGCCCGTATGGCAATGATACGGGGCGTATGTTTTTACTATGATATGGACCTGTCTGAAATGGAAAACCTTTGTGTGCATCACTATTGATTGTTTTTCTGCAGGTACCTTAACCACGAGTAGAACATGTCATTTAGAACACGAGTGTGAGTGATCGCTTTAGTGCCACCATTTGAAACGTAAATGCCGGTGTAACGCCGGTTAGGATTTTGATTTGGTGAGGAAACGTAGTACTGTAATATGTTCTTAACTGCATGAAAAATGAAGTTTTCAAAGAAAAGAGTAATTTTGGAGTCTAGGATTCCATTAGGGGTTAATGAACTCCTATATTGAACTAAGAGTCAATTGGGAGTATAGTTTTCATCTCAAATCTTTAGTAACAACCTCCCCTGTTTTCAGCAGAATTTTTGCTGAAATTGAACAGGGCATAACTTTTGATTGGTTGAACCAATGGAGGTGAATGATACATTTCTGGAAAGGTTTTGAAGTCTTCTACAACTTTTCTGTAGAACTCCAGAACATAATCTCCCTCCAAAAGGAGAGAATCTCAGATGAGTGTTAACTGTCCAAAAACAGGACAGACCAAAAAAATACTCTCTGGAATTTTCTGTATTTCGACCATAACTTCTTGTAGAAAAATATATAGGGGTCATGTGAGACGCCGTTGGAAAGTTTGTGATATATTCTACGACTTTGTAGTTCAGTTTTGCTACAGATTCGATGTAGAACTTTATGGAATCTTTCGGACAAAACAGACACTTTCAGAGGAGGTGCTTTCAAAATCGTTCCAGATTTCTGTCAACTTTGAAATATCACAACTCCTGATCCAGAATTGATATGAAGGCAAATAAATACTCATTGGAAAGATATTGAAGTTACATATAACTTTGATATTCACCTTGAGACATGTAACTTCCATTTTCATATTCAAATTCTGGGAATTAGGTCAAATGGTCATTCTGAACAGAGCATTGTTCATTGCCCATGTAACTTTAGACTTATTATGTACATGAAGATTTTTATACTTCTCTAAGTTCCATGACATAGTCATTAGTTATATTTCATCATTCCTTGCTGTTGATTTAAGTGTTTGACAAACTTGAACAATCATTGGTCACATTTCAGAATTGTCAAAAACCTTGTTACCTTTATATATGCTGCACAGTTGATGTGATGCTTTTGCGGTTAATAATTTCGAGTTAAAGCTGAGAACACTCTTGGATATTAACCGTAAATTGATCACTCTTGCAGTATGGATCATACTCATTCTGGGTATGAGGTTGGTGGTTCCAGTCGGGATGGAAATGATTTGTCGCAGCGACGATCACCGCCATCATCAACCGGACTGGCGGAAGTGTTGGGAAGAATGGCTGAATCTCTTGAGTTGTTGGTGCAGCAAGGCATCCGACAGGAGACCTCCCAGCAAAACCCCACACTGAATACGTATCTGGATTTTCTAGCCAGACAACCACCGGTATTCACTGAAGCTAAAGAAGCCTTGGAGGCAGATCATTGGCTCCGGGTTATTGAAACTAAATTGGGAATGCTCCAGTGTGATGAATATGAGAAGGCTTTATTTGCCGCTCAGCAACTTCATGGATCCGCTGGGGCTTGGTGGTCTGAATATCTTGCTAAGATCGCTGAAGGCCATCGTGTGTCGTGGACGGGGTTTCGTGATGCTTTCCGTGCACGTCATATTTGTGAGGGCATTATCAAAACCAGAATTGAAGAGTTCTATGAACTCAAACAAGAAGGCATGAGTGTCATGAAGTACTTTACGGAATTTAACCGTTTAGTACAATATGCATCCTCTTATGTGCATAACGAGACGATGAAGTGTCATTACTTCTTCCGAGGCCTCGATGTGAAACTTCAGACAAAAGTGGCACAATTGTAACACCCCAAATTTTGATTCAAAACCCTAAACCATGTTCAGAGGGGAATTTAAAATTTTTTGGACGTGTTGCATGTTTTGCAAAAATTCAAATTCAAACTGGAATTCAAATTAGACTCAAAACAGAAAAGAAATGGAAAAAGAAAAAGAGAAAACGGGAAAAACCGGCCAGTGGGCCGAAACCCGCCAGCCGGCCCAATTTCCCCCGCGCCAGCCCGCAGCCGCGCGCCCGCGCTATCCCTCACAGACAGGTGGGACCCACCTGTCATCCCTAACCCCGAGCGTCTGCGGCCCGGACTTTTCCCCCCGAGCGCGCGTGATCGTAACCGACTGAAAACCGCGTCCCTCAGCCCGAATTCTGATCCCGGAAGACTCAAACTCGATCACAACCAACTCACCGCCCTTCCCCCGGCTATAAAAACCCCAGCCCCGATCGGTTTTTCCCACGCGATCGCCGATTTTTACTCCGGTGAGCACCGAGACTTCGCCGGTGAATTCTGGCCGATCTAAGCTCGGAAACTCTGATCTAACTCGCGGGTCTTGATCCACCGCCTCCGGGGAACCTTGCAGGTGCAGAAAACTCGGAGACTTACGGTGTAAACACAGCGCTGACGAGCTTCGCCGTGGTTTTGCCTCGGACCTCGCCGCCGATCACTTTCCAGGACCCCCGAGCTCAAGAAAACCCCCGAGGTGAGATCCGCGACCTCCCCTCTACCGATCTATGCCATAAGATCACAGTTCTAGGCAGAATTCTCGCGGATCCGAAACTTTCCGGCGAGATCGCCGCTTCCCGCCGCTGTGCGCCGCCGGCAGCGCCGCCCGCGCTCGATCAGAGCGACGTGGCCGTTTGTGCGCCGTTTATTTTAAATCGCACGGTAGACTTTAAAACCCCGCGTACCGGTTCGATGTTATAATCTCAGCCGTCGGTTTAAAATCGGACGGTCCACGTCAGCCCCGCGTTATAAAGACTGGAATTCTTACGTGCTACCCCCTGGGATTCTCGGGAAATAAGAGCTAGCCCCGGAAACTTCTGATCTAGCCCCTGGAACTCCAGAAAATCATGTAAATTCATTTAAAAATCAGTTTTATCCCCTGGATTTAATAAAAATTAGGAAAACACCTCTGATAAGTGTAGCTAGACCCCTGGAAATTATGAAAATAATATTATAGACCCTGTAATGGGGTGAGTTCCTTATTTTAGCCCTGTTTAGTATTTAATTTAGAAAATTGAATATGTAACTAGTGTTTAAAAATTAAAAAGTGGGACAAACATAATTGTCAAAATTAATTAAAAGCTTTCTCAGTACTTAGAAAACTTTGGAGTGAGATAAAAATATATTTTGGGCTGAAATGAATCTGTTTCATTTATTAATCACATTATTTAGTATAGGGACATATTTTTAAGTAAAGAATAGCTATAGAAAAATAGGGAAAATAATTATGAAATAGTTTACATCAGAGGCCAAGGTCAAAATATGTTACTAAATTATTTAGGACCAAAACCTATACTGTTTAGATGATGTGTATTACTAATTTCATAATAAAATACACAATTATGCATAGGAATATAAATCTGAAAATATAGCAACTAGTAAATGATAAATGGAGTTTTTAAAATTCAAAGAGTTCAGTTTAGGGTTGATAGAAATTATGAAGGCACATATGGAGAAGAAAAATACTTTTCTTACATACTTGGTAGTTTAATATAAGGAATTTATTTAAAACTGAAACACACACATATGTATATATATATAGTATGTAAGTATAAATATGAACACCAAAGTAGGAATCATACACATATAAATAAAAGTGTGTGCAAGCCACAGATCAACACAAAAAGTAACCACAACACATATAATGGTGAATGAATTTCATAAATATGAATGTGTGGTTTGTATGAAGTAAGAAGTGTGAACTATGTCTTATGATTGTTGTTTTTCTTTTGCTATGTGTGATGGTATGAAGTAGAACCTGTTCAAGAGCAAGTTATTCCTTTCCAAGATCAGGACTACCATTTCAAGAGCAGCAAGAAGGAGGCAAGTGTCCTTGACCACTTTGATCCTATGCTAGGATGTGTAGATAGAATTATTTGCATTGTCAAATGAAATATGAAACCCATGCTAGGAAAGTTTCCCTAGAATTGCATTACCTTGTTTTCCTTGTAGCTTGGGTTGGGATTTATTTTGGTCATGTCATTTATTTACATGAATATGCTTAGCCATGCTTAGAATGGGATATTTGAGATATGAGATCATCAGTTTATTTTACCATACTCTTGAATGAGCTATTGTGAGTTATGTAGAGGTAGGGATCAAGGCAAGTTGGATGATTTGGTTGGTGCTGGGTGCACGAGACTCGGGTTTGTGTTTAGTACTTGCCTGGATCCTAAGGACCGGTTC
Organism: Neostapfia colusana; assembly: GCA_030760725.1. Lineage (NCBI taxonomy): Eukaryota > Viridiplantae > Streptophyta > Magnoliopsida > Poales > Poaceae > Neostapfia > Neostapfia colusana. The sequence continues at coordinate 24,207,873 of JASWHV010000012.1, read as the reverse complement.
ATGGAGCATGTAACCCGGCTTTACAGTGCCAACCACATGCTGAGATGGGGCAGCTTGGCCAATTAATTAGGTGTATCCCCGGCGTAGTATGGGTGTGTTGGATGGTGCGGGGAGTAGGTGTCAGCTGGACTACCATATGAACCGCAAGGCTCAAGAGGGGGCCACTGCAGCGGGGTTGGAGCCTCTTGTATGCTGTTAGGGATGAAACCTCAGTGGGCCCACGCTCGTCGGGAATCCCTTTGTAAAGGCTTCGTAGTGATCTCCTGGCTGCACACCTGGGAAGTGTGAATGTGGATCGTAGCCACTGGCATAATGGAGGTTCTTTTAGTCCACCCCGCAACGGGGGATGAAATCACTACATGTGGGTACAGTGGTACAAACTCTGCAGAGTCAAAACTGTCTTGACAGCCGTGCTCACGGTTAAGAGCGGCCTGGACTTATTCATGATTAGAGGAGTGAAGGTTTTTGGAAGTTGTGGATGTTAAGCGGGGAGCTTAACATTGGAAATGATGTTATGGTTATTAGATTATGATGATGGGATGGGAGATTGGGACCATTTTACTTGTGTAGTAATGTAGGTGCTTAATAAGCTAAGGTGATAGGTATTAATTGCGTAGTGCTTTAACCATGAGTTCAATCTCTCCTTGTTCTAGCCCTGCATGGTATAATTTTCCCACACTTGCTGAGTACCATTGGTACTCAACCTTGCATTTTTGTTGGTTTATATTGCTGCTCAGGTCAAGATAATGAGGTGGTGTATAATGACCAAGACTTTGGACCCGAAGAAGGTTTCTAGGTTCATGGAAGCCCCGGGCAACGCCTGTGATGGAGCCCTAAAGAATAATATTCCGCTGCTAGTTTATTTACTTGTGATGAACTTATTATTGTCCATCGAGACATTTACTATGTAAGACTTACTTATATTCGAACCTGGCTTGTAATAAATGATGCTTCACTATTTGTCATCACATGTATGAGAAAATGATCCTGGCATACATGTGATATTCACTTGGTTGTTCTTCGGAAAAACCGGGTGTGACAGAGGTGGTATCAGAGCCAAGGTTGCCCGTAGGAACGTGGACCTAGGTAGAAATGGACGTATTTAAGCGCCCTATTTTCTTAAAAAACTATTTTCCAAGGTGTGGGTTGAAGAGTGTTATTTAAGGAGTCATTTTCTTCATCTTACCCCAACTTTCATTCAAAATAGGATTTTTGTTTGAGAACTTATCTAACCTAATTTTAAATTCTTTTGTTTTAGATGGTTCGCATGATTCGCACCGCTCGTAAGTCCACAGGAGGGAGAGTTCCCGTAGTTGCCCTTAGGGAAAATAATTATGAAATAGTTTACATCAGAGGCCAAGGTCAAAATATGTTACTAAATTATTTAGGACCAAAACCTATACTGTTTAGATGATGTGTATTACTAATTTCATAATAAAATACACAATTATGCATAGGAATATAAATCTGAAAATATAGCAACTAGTAAATGATAAATGGAGTTTTTAAAATTCAAAGAGTTCAGTTTAGGGTTGATAGAAATTATGAAGGCACATATGGAGAAGAAAAATACTTTTCTTACATACTTGGTAGTTTAATATAAGGAATTTATTTAAAACTGAAACACACACATATGTATATATATATAGTATGTAAGTATAAATATGAACACCAAAGTAGGAATCATACACATATAAATAAAAGTGTGTGCAAGCCACAGATCAACACAAAAAGTAACCACAACACATATAATGGTGAATGAATTTCATAAATATGAATGTGTGGTTTGTATGAAGTAAGAAGTGTGAACTATGTCTTATGATTGTTGTTTTTCTTTTGCTATGTGTGATGGTATGAAGTAGAACCTGTTCAAGAGCAAGTTATTCCTTTCGAAGATCAGGACTACCATTTCAAGAGCAGCAAGAAGGTGGCAAGTGTCCTTGACCACTTTGATCCTATGCTAGGATGTGTAGATAGAATTATTTGCATTGTCAAATGAAATATGAAACCCATGCTAGGAAAGTTTCCCTAGAATTGCATTACCTTGTTTTCCTTGTAGCTTGGGTTGGGATTTATTTTGGTCATGTCATTTATTTACATGAATATGCTTAGCCATGCTTAGAATGGGATATTTGAGATATGAGATCATCAGTTTATTTTACCATACTCTTGAATGAGCTATTGTGAGTTATGTAGAGGTAGGGATCAAGGCAAGTTGGATGATTTGGTTGGTGCTGGGTGCACGAGACTCGGGTTTGTGTTTAGTACTTGCCTGGATCCTAAGGACCGGTTCATGGAGCATGTAACCCGGCTTTACAGTGCCAACCACATGCTGAGATGGGGCAGCTTGGCCAATTAATTAGGTGTATCCCCGGCGTAGTATGGGTGTGTTGGATGGTGCGGGGAGTAGGTGTCAGCTGGACTACCATATGAACCGCAAGGCTCAAGAGGGGGCCACTGCAGCGGGGTTGGAGCCTCTTGTATGCTGTTAGGGATGAAACCTCAGTGGGCCCACGCTCGTCGGGAATCCCTTTGTAAAGGCTTCGTAGTGATCTCCTGGCTGCACACCTGTGAAGTGTGAATGTGGATCGTAGCCACTGGCATAATGGAGGTTCTTTTAGTCCACCCCGCAACGGGGGATGAAATCACTACATGTGGGTACAGTGGTACAAACTCTGCAGAGTCAAAACTGTCTTGACAGCCGTGCTCACGGTTAAGAGCGGCCTGGACTTATTCATGATTAGAGGAGTGAAGGTTTTTGGAAGTTGTGGATGTTAAGCGGGGAGCTTAACATTGGAAATGATGTTATGGTTATTAGATTATGATGATGGGATGGGAGATTGGGACCATTTCACTTGTGTAGTAATGTAGGTGCTTAATAAGCTAAGGTGATAGGTATTAATTGCGTAGTGCTTTAACCATGAGTTCAATCTGTCCTTGTTCTAGCCCTGCATGGTATAATTTTCCCACACTTGCTGAGTACCATTGGTACTCAACCTTGCATTTTTGTTGGTTTATATTGCTGCTCAGGTCAAGATAATGAGGTGGTGTATAATGACCAAGACTTTGGACCCGAAGAAGGTTTCTAGGTTCATGGAAGCCCCGGGCAACGCCTGTGATGGAGCCCTAAAGAATAATATTCCGCTGCTAGTTTATTTACTTGTGATGAACTTATTATTGTCCATCGAGACATTTACTATGTAAGACTTACTTATATTCGAACCTGGCTTGTAATAAATGATGCTTCACTATTTGTCATCACATGTATGAGAAAATGATCTTGGCATACATGTGATATTCACTTGGTTGTTCTTCGGAAAAACCGGGTGTGACAGAGGTGGTATCAGAGCCAAGGTTGCCCGTAGGAACGTGGACCTAGGTAGAAATGGACGTATTTAAGGGCCCTATTTTCTTAAAAAACTATTTTCCAAGGTGTGGGTTGAAGAGTGTTATTTAAGGAGTCATTTTCTTCATCTTACCCCAACTTTCATTCAAAATAGGATTTTTGTTTGAGAACTTATCTAACCTAATTTTAAATTCTTTTGTTTTAGATGGTTCGCATGATTCGCACCGCTCGTAAGTCCACAGGAGGGAGAGTTCCCGTAGTTGCCCTTGCCGAAAGAGAGGAGAGTCGCCTAGTGACGTACCTTTCCTACGGATTGGCAGTAGGAGACTTGTTGAGCCGACTTCGGCGTATGCTCGAAGCCGCCGGCAATACGGGCAAGCTAATCATCCACTATAACTCCACCAGGACCATCCGTGAGAAGAGGGAAGATTGGATTTCAGAAATGAGGATAATACACGAAAATCAGCTGCTGAAGATCCACCACTCTCCAGCTTGTCGAGCAACACAAGTTGACGCGGAGAAAGATGTCACCTGGGAGGCCATCACCTGCCAGAGTCACATCTATCGTCGCTACTTGGACAAAACTGAGTACATGTATGTCCTCAACGTGAGAGTGGTACCACGGAGTACAAGTACCCACCGGTGCAGCAAGGGACTTCCCATGAGCACATGGACTTGTGCTTGGAGGATGCTGCTATGCTCAGCACTCGACTGCAGGAGTGTCAACAAGAGCTTTAGGATGTCCGAGACACCCTGAAGGAAACGGAGGCGTTGCTGCGAGCTTGCCTAAAGGCGAGAGAAAGAGGAGATGGGAATGAACTGTGTGTCACCATGAATGATACATGGACTCCTGACTCCCCGGATCACCGAGCAATCAGGCGTCGTCGCACTTCTCCACCAGCAGCTTCCCCACCCAAAGCAGAGTCAGAAGGTAGCCGAAATGAGGAGGAAGATCCCGAGGAGCCAGCTCAAGAGAACGAGTAGTGTAGAGTCTTTCCCTTAGCTAGCGAGAGGTCGAGTAGTCGAGTCGTTACGTAGTTAATGGTGTGATAATGCTTGGTGTGTGACGTGAGTTGTGGAAGCCATGAGCAATTGTCCACAGCCTCGTCTTCGAATTGTTTTGCTTTGGTGTGTAAACCCACAGAAAATAATAGTGCATTTATTTGATGTGAGATATAAACCCTCGTAAAATTTTAACAAAGACTCAACACTTCAAAGTACAAACAAGTGAAAGTAGTAAGATGATACTAAATGCTTTCAAATTAACATTGGTTGATTCTGCCAGATGGCCGGAAGAGGAAAAGGACGTGCTGCCAACCCCGCCAACAACAATGATGAGGCATGCAACCCTCATCTTTCTGGAGGCCAGGACCGGGGTGGTCGCCGTGAAGAAGTTGATCCTCTCCACCAAATGCTGGAGAATCAAAATCAGCTTATCCAGAACTTGACTCAAGTGGTGGCCAACTTGCATCAAGTTCCACCTACACAAGCTGCACCACGCCAACCAAGGTTGAGTGAGTTTCTAGGAACTCAACCTCCAAAGTTTGCAAGCGCTGCTGAACCTCTGGAGGCAGATGATTGGCTGAAGACCATTGAAAGTAAGATGAGGATTATACAATGCCAAGGGTATGAGAGGGTGCTGTTTGCCTCTCATCAATTGCATGGACCTGCTGCTGATTGGTGGACCGCCTACGTGGCCGCCCATCATGACCCTGAGAACATCACTTGGGAAGAGTTCAAGCGTAGCTTCCGCAACCATTACATCCCAAGAGGTGAACTCAAAAACAAGAGGAAGGAGTTTTTGGGACTGCAGCAGGGAAACATGACGGTGAGGGAATACCTCACTAAATTTACTCAACTATCCCGTTATGCTCCACGGGACATAGAGACTGATGAGCAGAAACAAGATTGTTTCGTGGAAGGGCTTACCGCAGAAATGCAGTGTGCAATGTCCTCAAATGAGTATGAAAGCTTTCAAAAGATGGTGGACAGAGCATTTGTGGTGGAAAGGAAGCTAAAGGCCCTGGAAAATGAGAATAAGAGGAAGGCTGGGTGGTCACATCAAGCCTCAGGGAGCAACACCCGCCCACGTTTGATGCAGCAACCTACGGGGCAGACGAGCCGTGCTGCGGTACCCTATTCAGCACCGAGAGGGTACAACCCAAATTTCAGGCCTCCGGCAGTACCAGCACAGCCGCAACGTCAGTTTGTGCAGCAGCCTCGCCCCGCATATCCACCTCGACCAGCAGTGCAAGGACCCCCAAACCAACCCCAAGACAACAAGGGCCAAGCATCTAAGATTGGGGTGCAATGTTTCAGCTGTGGTGAAGTGGGGCACTACGCCCATAAATGCCCAAAGAAGAAGCCTGCGCCGCCACAACAGCAGAATGTATTGAGAGGACGGGTGAACCATGTCACTATGGAGGAAGCACAAGAGGCACCCGACGTGGTAGTTGGTAAGTTTCCTGCCAATTTACACCTTGCAACTCTGCTGTTTGATTCTGGTGCTACCCACTCGTTCATTGCTCAAGGGTTTGTTAAGAAGCATGACCTAGCAACCACACAAATGAACCATATGCTAGCCGTAAACTCTCCAGGTGGAGAAATAAGGACAAGACAAGTGTGTCCCAAAGTGAGCCTAGACATTAATGGGGTAGTATTTACTGCTAACCTCATAGTGATAGATTCACAAGGGATAGATATTATTTTGGGTATGGATTGGTTGACCAAACATAAAGGAATCATCCATTGTTCGACCAGAACGGTGGAACTAACTCACCCCAGTGGTACCAGAGTAAAGTTCATAACAATACACGAGCCTAGGAGGGACATTAAATTAAATCAAGTGGAGGTGAAAGTTGAGGAAATCAGGACCATCAGGGAATATCCAGATATTTTTCCGGAGGAGTTGCCAGGTATGCCTCCCGACCGTGACGTGGAATTCGCAATTGAGCTAGTACCGGGAACAGCCCCGATATACAAGAGACCTTATCGAATGGACTCCAAGCAGCTAGAAGAGCTCAAGGATCATTTGAGAGAATTGACGGAGAAGGGGTATGTTCGCCCTAGTTCCTCACCATGGGGAGCTCCGGTGATATTTGTGCCTAAGAAAGATGGAACTCAAAGGTTATGCGTGGATTACCGTGCCTTGAATGAGGTAACCATCAAGAACAAGTACCCATTACCCCGCATTGAAGACTTGTTTGATCAGTTGAGGGGAGCTTGTGTGTTCTCGAAAATTGATCTCAGGTCGGGATACCACCAACTCAAGATAAGGCAATCTGATATTCCCAAGACAGCTTTCGTATCTCGGTACGGACTGTATGAATACACTGTCATGCCTTTCAGGCTAACCAATGCCCCGGCATATTTCATGTACCTCATGAACAAGGTATTCATGGAATATCTGAACAAATTTGTGGTGGTTTTCATAGATGATATTCTCGTCTTCTCCAAAGATGAAGAAGAACATGAGAAACATCTAAGGTTGGTGTTACAGAGGCTGAGAGAACACCAACTATATGCCAAGTTGAGCAAGTGTGAGTTTTGGCTGAAGAGAGTTCCCTTTTTAGGACATATAATCTCGGAGGGAGGAATCTCCGTAGATCCTGCCAAAATCGAGGATATCCAGAAGTGGAAGACCCCTGAAAATGTCGGGGAAGTTCGAAGCTTTTTGGGATTGGCTGGATACTATCGACGGTTTATTGAGGGATTCTCCAAGATCTCGAGACCTCTCACCAAATTGTTGGAAAAGGGAATCACATTCACCTGGACGCCACAGTGTGATACAAGCTTTCAGGAGCTAAAGAAGAGATTGACAACAGCCCCAGTGCTGGTTATGCCAGATATGCAGAAGAATTTCACAGTGTACTGCGATGCCTCTGGAAATGGGTTGGGATGTGTTCTCATGCAAGAAGGACATGTCGTGGCATATGCATCCCGGCAGCTTCGGAAGCACGAGAAGAACTATCCTACACATGACCTAGAACTAGCGGCAGTGGTACACGCGTTGAAAATTTGGCGGCACTATTTGATGGGGAAGAGGACAGAGATATATATGGATCATAAGAGTTTGAAGTACATATTCACACAGCCAGATCTCAACCTCAGACAAAGGAGATGGTTAGAGCTAATCAATGACTTTGATGTGGGCATCAACTATCATCCCGGGAAAGCAAATGTCGTGGCCGATGCTTTGAGTCGGAAAGTGCAGGTCAATAAGTTGAGCTTGAAGGACATGCCCGCAGAATTGAAGGACAAGGTTATAAGGCTCAATCTATGTCTAGTAAGTAGTGGTGAAGCCATCGCCATGGAAGTGGACTCCACACTCGAGCAAGACATACGCGAGGGCCAAAAGAATGATGAGAAGATACAAGAGATCAGACAGCTCATTAAGGTAAATAAAGCTCCTGGTTTTAGAGAGGATGAACAGGGAACGGTGTGGCACGGGAAAAGGATCTGTGTGCCAGAAGTAAAGGAGATCCGTGAATTAATTTTGAAGGAGGCTCACGATTCTGACTATTCCATTCATCCTGGGAGTACGAAGATGTACCAGGACCTCAAGAGCAGGTATTGGTGGTATGGCATGAAGCGAGATGTCGCGGAACATGTTGCCCTATGTGACACATGTCAGTTGGTGAAAGCAGAACATCAACGACCCGCGGGATTGCTGCAACCACTCAAAGTGCCTGAATGGAAGTGGGAAGAAATCAGCATGGATTTTGTCGTGGGATTGCCTAGGACCCAATCTGGGTATGATTCAATATGGGTCATTATTGATCGGCTAACCAAGGTAGATCATTTCATTCCTGTGAAAGAAAGCTACAGCGGATCCAAATTGGCAAAATTGTACATGTCAAGGATTGTGTGTTACCATGGAGTGCCAAAGAAGATAGTGTCGGACCGAGGGACACAGTTCACCTCGAGGTTTTGGCAAAAGTTGCATGAAACCATGGGAACCCATCTGAATTTCAGCTCTGCCTATCATCCCCAAACTGACGGGCAGACGGAGAGAACCAATCAGATCCTTGAAGATATGTTAAGGGCATGTGCACTCAAAAACAATAGGAGTTGGGACAAGAACTTACCGTATGCGGAGTTTTCCTATAACAACATCTATCAAGCTAGTATGAAAATGTCACCGTTTGAAGCTTTGTATGGAAGGAAGTGCAGAACTCCCCTATTTTGGAACCAAACATGAGAAAGTAAAGTGTTTGGTCCAGAAGTGCTACAAGAAGCCGAGGCAAAGGTGAGGGAGATTCGCAACAATTTGAGGATAGCACAAACACGCCAAAAGAGCTATGCCGATGTACGAAGAAGAGAGCTCGTTTTCAACGTGGGAGACTATGTTTATCTCAAGGTGTCCCCTATCAGAGGGCTTCGTCGGTTCAAGGTGAAAGGGAAGTTGTCACCTCGATACATCGGACCCTTTCAAGTTTTGGAAAGAAAAGGCGAAGTGGCGTACCAACTAGAGTTACCGGTTCATCTATCGGATGTACACGATGTATTCCATGTGTTACAACTCAAGAAATGTCTGAGGACGCCTGAAGAGGTGTTACCCATGAATGAAGTGGATGTAGCTGAGGATTTGTCTTATGCCGAGCAACCATACAAGATTTTGGAGACGATGGAACGCCTCACCAGAAACAAGAGAATCCGGATGTGCAAGGTGCAGTGGAAACATCACTCAGAAGAGGAAGCCACCTGGGAACGGGAAGATGAGCTCAAGGCACAATTTCCGGAATTGTTTTCTTAGAAACACTAATCTCGAGGACGAGATTTCTTTTAAGGGGGGTAGAGCTGTAACACCCCAAATTTTGATTCAAAACCCTAAACCATGTTCAGAGGGGAATTTAAAAATTTTTGGACGTGTTGCATGTTTTGCAAAAATTCAAATTCAAACTGGAATTCAAATTAGACTCAAAACAGAAAAGAAATGGAAAAAGAAAAAGAGAAAACGGGAAAAACCGGCCAGTGGGCCGAAACCCGCCAGCCGGCCCAATTTCCCCCGCGCCAGCCCGCAGCCGCGCGCCCGCGCTATCCCTCACAGACAGGTGGGACCCACCTGTCATCCCTAACCCCGAGCGTCTGCGGCCCGGACTTTCCCCCCTGAGCGCGCGCGATCGTAACCGACTGAAAACCGCGTCCCTCAGCCCGAATTCTGATCCCGGAAGACTCAAACTCGATCACAACCAACTCACCGCCCTTCCCCCAGCTATAAAAACCGCAGCCCCGATCGGTTTTTCCCACGCGATCGCCGATTTTTACTCCGGTGAGCACCGAGACTTCGCCGGTGAATTCTGGCCGATCTAAGCTCGGAAACTCTGATCTAACTCGCTGGTCTTGATCCACCGCCTCCGGGGAACCTTGCAGGTGCAGAAAACTCGGAAACTTACGGTGTAAACACAGCGCCGACGAGCTTCGCCGTGGTTTTGCCTCGGACCTCGCCGCCGATCACTTTCCAGGACCCCCGAGCTCAAGAAAACCCCCGAGGTGAGATCCCCGACCTCCCCTCTACCGATCTATGCCATAAGATCACAGTTCTAGGCAGAATTCTCGCGGATCCGAAACTTTCCGGCGAGATCGCCGCTTCCCGCCGCCGTGCGCCGCCGGCAGCGCCGCCCGCTCTCGATCAGAGCGACGTGGCCGTTTGTGCGCCGTTTATTTTAAATCGCACGGTAGACTTTAAAACCCCGCGTACCGGTTCGATGTTATAATCTCAGCCGTCGGTTTAAAATCGGACGGTCCACGTCAGCCCCGCGTTATAAAGACTGGAATTCTTACGTGCTACCCCCTGGGGTTCTCGGGAAATAAGAGCTAGCCCCGGAAACTTCTGATCTAGCCCCTGGAACTCCAGAAAATCATGTAAATTCATTTAAAAATCAGTTTTAGCCCCTGGATTTAATAAAAATTAGGAAAAACACCTCTGATAAGTGTAGCTAGACCCCTGGAAATTATGAAATAATATTATAGACCCTGTAATGGGGCGAGTTCCTTATTTTAGCCCTGTTTAGTATTTAATTTAGAAAATTGAATATTTAACTAGTGTTTAAAAATTAAAAAGTGGGACAAACATAATTGTCAAAATTAATTAAAAGCTTTCTCAGTACTTAGAAAACTTTGGAGTGAGATAAAAATATATTTTGGGCTGAAATGAATCTGTTTCATTTATTAATCACATTATTTAGTATAGGGACACATTTTTAAGTAAAGAATAGCTATAGAAAAATAGGGAAAATAATTATGAAATAATTTACATCAGAGGCCAAGGTCAAAATATGTTACTAAATTATTTAGGACCAAAACCTATACTGTTTAGATGATGTGTATTACTAATTTCATAATAAAATACACAATTATGCATAGGAATATAAATCTGAAAATATAGCAACTAGTAAATGATAAATGGAGTTTTTAAAATTCAAAGAGTTTAGTTTAGGGTTGATAGAAATTATGAAGGCACATATGGAGAAGAAAAATACTTTTCTTACATACTTGGTAGTTTAATATAAGGAATTTATTTAAAACTGAAACACACACATATGTATATATATACAGTATGTAAGTATAAATATGAACACCAAAGTAGGAATCATACACATATAAATAAAAGTGTGTGCAAGCCACAGATCAATACAAAAAGTAACCACAACACATATAATGGTGAATGAATTTCATAAATATGAATGTGTGGTTTGTATGAAGTAAGAAGTGTGAACTATGTCTTATGATTGTTGTTTTTCTTTTGCTATGTGTGATGGTATGAAGTAGAACCTGTTCAAGAGCAAGTTATTCCTTTCCAAGATCAGGACTACCCATTTCAAGAGCAGCAAGAAGGAGGCAAGTGTCCTTGACCACTTTGATCCTATGCTAGGATGTGTAGATAGAATTATTTGCATTGTCAAATGAAATATGAAACCCATGCTAGGAAAGTTTCCCTAGAATTGCATTACCTTGTTTTCCTTGTAGCTTGGGTTGGGATTTATTTTGGTCATGTCATTTATTTACATGAATATGCTTAGCCATGCTTAGAATGGGATATTTGGGATATGAGATCATCAGTTTATTTTACCATACTCTTGAATGAGCTATTGTGAGTTATCTAGAGGTAGGGATCAAGGCAAGTTGGATGATTTGGTTGGTGCTGGGTGCACGAGACTCGGGTTTGTGTTTAGTACTTGCCTGGATCCTAAGGACCGGTTCATGGAGCATGTAACCCGGCTTTACAGTGCCAACCACATGCTGAGATGGGGCAGCTTGGCCAATTAATTATGTGTATCCCCGGCGTAGTATGGGTGTGTTGGATGGTGCGGGGAGTAGGTGTCAGCTGGACTACCATATGAACCGCAAGGCTCAAGAGGGGGCCACTGCAGCGGTGTTGGAGCCTCTTGTATGCTGTTAGGGGTGAAACCTCAGTGGGCCCATGCTCGTCGGGAATCCCTTTGTAAAGGCTTCGTAGTGATCTCCTGGCTGCACACCTGGGAAGTGTGAATGTGGATCGTAGCCACTGGCATAATGGAGGTTCTTTTAGTCCACCCGGCAACGGGGGATGAAATCACTACATGGGGTACAGTGGTACAAACTCTGCAGAGTCAAAACTGTCTTGACAGCCATGCTCACGGTTAAGAGCGGCCTGGACTTATTCATGATTAGAGGAGTGAAGGTTTTTGGAAGTTGTGGATGTTAAGCGGGGAGCTTAACATTGGAAATGATGTTATGGTTATTAGATTATGATGATGGGATGGGAGATTGTGACCATTTCACTTGTGTAGTAATGTAGGTGCTTAATAAGCTAAGGTGATAGGTATTAATTGCGTAGTGCTTTAACCATGAGTTCAATCTCTCCTTGTTCTAGCCCTGCATGGTATAATTTTCCCACACTTGCTGAGTACCATTGGTACTCAACCTTGCATTTTTGTTGGTTTATATTGCTGCTCAGGTCAAGATAATGAGGTGGTGTATAATGACCAAGACTTTGGACCCGAAGAAGGTTTCTAGGTTCATGGAAGCCCCGGGCAACGCCTGTGATGGAGCCCTAAAGAATAATATTCCGCTGCTAGTTTATTTACTTGTGATGAACTTATTATTGTCCATCGAGACATTTACTATGTAAGACTTACTTATATTTGACACCTGGCTTGTAATAAATGATGCTTCACTATTTGTCATCACATGTATGAGAAAATGATCCTGGCATACATGTGATATTCACTTGGTTGTTCTTCGGAAAAACCGGGTGTGACAACAATGCAATAAAGGGAATTATAGCGAGTTAGTCAATGCCGCTATGATTCAAGAAATAGCTGAACTCGAGCACAAGGAAAGTGAGAGGAAGAGAAAATTATCACTGGCAAGTACGGATGGTTATCATCAAGAATAACCGGTGATATATTGCTTACCATCCGGGGTGGAAATTCAGTCCTTTGACGGACCACCTCAGATCCAGTACAGTCCATATTCACCCATGGATGTTCAGCCACTGCTGCAACAGCAGCAAATGATAAATTGTGCACCCCCACCTCAGCAAAGTGCACAAGACTATCAACCACTTCCATATGGTGAAGATCCTGAGTTTGCATCGTATAACACTTGTAGCGATGTAGAGCATATTCCTCAGGAGGGTCAAATGACCCAGCAAAGCAGAAGTCACATGTCATCTCAGGCTGCAAAGAAATTCTATGGTCGGTCAAGGAGAACATCATTGAGAGTGGGAAACGTAAACTATATGGCAGTAAAAGACGTTCCCGTAGGAGAACCCGTGTTGGCGGGCATGTTCAGCCAACGTGATCAGCCCACGCTCGTGTTGTTCGACTCGGGTGCTACACATGATTTTATCAGCAAAGATTATGTGGTTAAGCACCAAGTACCATCAACCACCTTGGCCGCATCTTATCAGATTAATTCACCGGGAGGTAGTAGGACAGCGGGCAGAATTCTTGCTCGAGCGCCTATATGTTTGGATGGGCGAATATATCCTACTACTCTTATCATCCTGGAAGGCTTGCGGATTGACATCGTCTTGGGAATGGCTTGGTTGACACATCACCAAGCTATCTTTGATATTAGCTCACGAACGGTGCAGCTGAATTCAAAGAAGCACGGGCAACACAAGTTGATTCTGAGAAATTTTGCACCGGAAGTCACTGCTGTCCACACCGTTGAAGCTAAGAAATTGGAGGACATTCCAGTGGTCCGGGAATATCCGGATGTGTTTCCTGATGATCTACCGGGCATGCCGCCCGATCGTGAAGTGGAGTTCAAAATTGAACTAGCACCGGGAACGACACCTATATCTCGGAGGCCGTATAAAATGGCACCGAAAGGAACTAGCGGGGCTGAAGGACCAGCTGAATGATTTGTTAAGCAAAGGCTTCATTCGACCCAGTACATCACCATGGGGATGCTCCGCGCTGTTCGTCAAGAAAAAGGACGAAACTCTGAGGCTCTGTGTGGACTATCGCCCGCTAAATGCCGTAACGATCAAGAACAAGTATCCACTACCACGTATCGATATGCTTTTCGATCAACTAGTGGGTGCTAAGGTTTTCTCGAAGATGGATCTTCGGTCCGGATATCACCAGATAAAAATCCGGGCGGAAGACATACCCAAGACGGCATTCTCGACGAGATACGGGTTATATGAGTATCTCGTCATGTCATTCGGGCTCACTAATGCTCCGGCCCATTTTATGTACTTGATGAATTCAGTCTTCATGCCGGAGCTGGATAAGTTCGTCGTGGTCTTCATCGACGATACCTTGGTATATTCTAAGTCGGAGGAAGAACACGCCGAACATCTGCATATTGTGCTCCAACGCCTACGGGATCACAAACTATATGCAAAATTCAGCAAGTGCGAGTTCTGGATCAACCAAGTGCCATTTCTTGGGCACATTATTTCTGCGGATGGCATCGCAATTGATCCGAGCAATATTGTCCAAGTGCTGAATTGGAGTTCACCAAAGTTAGTCCACGAAGTCCGTAGCTTTCTCGGTTTAGCGGGTTACTACCGGAGATTCATTCAGAATTTCTCCAAGGTCTCTAAACCGATGACGGAACTTCTGAAGAAAGGCAACAAATTTGTGTGGAGTGAAGCATGTGAGGAGGCGTTCAAAGCATTGGTAAAGCACCTCACAACAGCCCCGGTGTTGGCGCAGCCCGATACAACTAAGGCTTTTGATGTTTATTGCGATGCATCCGGCATCGGCCTTGGCTGCGTGCTTATGCAAGAAGGGCGAGTGGTCGCATATGGATCCAGGCAGCTTCGGAATCATGAACAGAATTATCCGACACATGATCTCGAGTTAGCTGCTGTGGTTCTTGCTCTAAAGATGTGGAGGCACTATTTGCTTGGGAACTTAGTCCACCTCTACACCGACCACAAGAGTTTAAAGTACATCTTCTCACAAAAGGAGCTAAATATGAGGCATCGAAGATGGTTAGAGTTAATCAGGGATTATGAACTGGAGATTCATTACCATCCTGGAAAAGCGAATGTGGTTGCCGACGCACTTAGTCGGAAATCACATGTGCATAATCTAACCATGGCTGCAATAGAAGAAGGAGAACCGAGCCTGCGCTTGGTTCCTTATGGGTCATTGTTTAACCTTGCCCTCATTCCTACAATTCATGATAAAATTGTAGAGGCTCAAAAGAAAGATAAGGGCATGGCCCATATCCGGAAGAGAATAGACAAAGGAGAGACTAAGTGCTTCCGGAAAGATGAGAATGGTACGCTATGGTTTAAAAACCGTATAGTCGTACCCCGTGACATGAAGCTTCGTAAGAAGATATTAGACGAAGCTCACTTATAAAAATTTTCCATTCATCCGGGTAGCAACAAGATGTACCAAGATTTGAGAAACAAGTTTTGGTGGACACGGATGAAGCAGGAAATAGCTAAATACGTATCCGAGTGTGATACGTGTCGAAGGGTGAAAGCAGATCACATGAAGAAACCTGGTTTGCTGCAGCCCCTTCATATTCAGGCATGGAAGTGGGAAGATGTGAGTATAGATTTTATTGTCGGGTTACCACTCACATCTCGGAAGCATGATTCAGTTTGGGTAATCGTTGACCGATTAACCAAGTCAGCACATTTCATACCGGTGAATGTGGGATTCAATGCCAAGAAATATGCGGAGTTATACATTGAACGGATATTATGCCAGCATGGAGTTCCAAGAACAATAGTTTCAGATCGTGGTGCACTGTTCATTTCTCGTTTCCGGGAACAGATGCACGCATCTTTGGGAACCAAATTGCTTAGAAGCTCCGCATATCACCCTCAAACCGATGGACAAACTGAGAGGGTGAATCAAGTCTTGGAAGATATGCTAAGAGTGTGTGCCATCCACCACGGTAAGAACTGGGATGGTTATCTACCGTTGGCGGAATTCTCGTACAACAACAGCTATCAAACGAGTATCAAGATGGCACCGTATGAGGCTCTCTACGGCCGGAGATGTCGCACACCGCTAAATTGGTGCGAATCCGGTGAAAGAGTGACATTCAGGATTGACCTTGTCAATGACGCCGAAGAACGAGTTCGGGTCATACAAGCAAATTTAAAGGCTGCTCAATCTCGACAGAAGAGTTATGCAGACCAGCGACGTCAACCGTTGAACTTCAACGTCGGAGAGTACGTATATCTCCGCGTATCTCCAATGAAGGGAGTTCACCAATTCAGTGTAAAAGGGAAGCTCGCTCCCCGGTTTATTGGTTCATTTGCTATCACGGAGAACAAATCTCGCTGGGGTGCATGATATATTTCACGTTTCTCAGCTTCGGAAATGTCTCAAGAATAACACTGCTGTCCGCAATGAAGATCTCGAGACATTGCAACCGGATCTCTCCTATACCGAGCATCCAATCCGGATTGTCGATGAAAAATCTCGGTCGACAAGGAATCGGACGCTCCAATTCTATAAGGTATTATGGAGAAATCATACCGCGGAGGAAGCAACATGAGAGAGTAAAGAATACCTCCGTTCAAACTATCCGGACTTGCTGTCCGCTTATATACTGTAATTCCTTCTCTACCGCTTCGTCTCTTCTTTATGAATCTCGGGACAAGATTCTTTTTAAGGGGGGAGGGATGTGAAATCCCGAAAATTTTAGCAAGTGAGCTGCAAATCACACCGAGAAAATGAGAGGGAATTTAAACTTTTGAATTTAAAGGTGTGAGCTCCAAGTCTAAACTTGAACTTGCAAAAATTCCTGAAAACGGAGATCGAAAGCTATCATTTGGTTCTCCACACATCCAATAATAGCCCGGCAAATTTTCAGAGCATTTGAAAAGGATTTCCTATTTGTTGGAATTTAAACGGGAGAAAATTTGAATCTGAATTTAAATCTCAGTATCAAATTCCAACTTCACCGAAATTCAAATTTGAGTGCACCATTGTGTTCCTCATATTTATTTTGGCGTATCCTCCAAATTTTATCAAATTTGGAGCTCATTTGCCATTTTAAACCGAATTGGGGGAGGATAAGAGTGAGATGGGGCATGGACCCCACTGGTCAGAGAGACACACATGGAGCTGTGCCGTGCTCCGTTTCTCAGCGACCGGGAGAGCGCCACCTCCGTCGATCAGCGCCAGCTCCTGCTCTGTGGCTGAGGACGTCTTTAGCACCTTGCCTCCCCACGTGAACCTCTCTCGCTCTCACTCCACAGCCTCGCACAACACCGAAGAAAAGCAACCGGCCGACGACCTCCTCTGTTCTCCAGCAACCGAGATCTACGGTCTTCCTCGTGCCCAACGTTCTACATGAAAAAGAGGCGCCCCAGACTGCTCTACACTCCGGTGAAAATCCCTCCTCTTTTCGTGCACTACAGAGGAAGAATTTCTCTGTTTACTGCAAGTGTATTCATATAACCGAGCTGCACAAATCTTCAAAATTCGTCGTGTTCAGTCCACCATCACGTGTGCCGAGCTGGAAACATGTTCTAGACTCTCCTACGCTCCTCTAGGATCAAAAACCATCGAAAATCATCAAGAATTGGGGCTGTTCTTCGAGAATTTTGGGCCGGCACCGATTTTTGCCCTAGGTCGCCGATGAGTCCCTATTTGCAGCCATTCTTGGGCCGATTTAAACTCATGCCGGTGATGAGGGATTCCCCACAGTGCTATAGAGCCCAAGAACCGACCATTTGGTGGAGAAATCACCACGCACGACCTCACCGGAGCCCTAGGATTAGCTGTTGCCGGTGCACCCTATTTTCCGGCGAGTTTCAGCCGCCGGGGACCTCACCAAAGTGTTCAGCATGGGGGAAAATGGGGGGGGGGGGCGGCCAGCAGGGGGTCCGGAGGTGGCCGGGAAGGTCATTTCCGGCGACCTCGCCGGAGGGAGCCGCCACTGCTCTGTTGGCGCGAGGCTGGAGGTTAGGGATGACGAGTGGGACCCACTGTCAGCATTTAAACATTTTCCAGATTTTCCCATTTCGGTACAAACTTTGGAGAGCCATAACTTTGTGTAGGAGTGTCCAAAAATTGTGAAACAAATTTTGTTGGATTCCTCTCAAAGAGTACTATCCATGAGTGCAGCCCAATATTTATGAAAATCCCTGTATTTGGCTCATTGATTCATTTAAGGAAAATCTTGTAGGAATTGTGACAGGATTTCTGTTTATTGGAAAAATAACAGAAAGGTTTCCAGCTTTTAGCTCCAACTTCTAAAATCCATATCTCTGTGTAGGAAGCTCCAAAAATGGTGAAACCAAGTCCTATGGACTCATGAGACTTTAAAGTTTCTGAAAAACCAAATTTGGAGCATGACAAGACACTATAATTGCCATAGGAATCCAGAGAAGCGAAATAGTAAGAAAATTCCCTAGGCCACATCTTCCATCAACTTTGTCTGAAATTTTGCAAGCCATACCTATGTATGATATATGGACCACTGTAAAAATTTCAGAGCTAGTTGATATCATCTTCTCCAGTTTTCTGCCAATTATGTCCAGCTTCATATTTATGTCCAATAGCTATTTCTTGAACTTTATTCCAAAGACCTCCATTGATCCAAAATGATTCTTTCTCTGTCCAACACATAACCAGAACCCAAATCTCGAGTCTTAGTTGGTTTAAATCATTCTTAAGTCATAACACGCATTTGTTTTATAATTCATATACTCACAACATAAAACTGTGCATATTCATGTCGGTAGGAAATACGACGAAGGAGTTAGACGAAGAACTCAACTCGGAGCAGCAAGTTGAGGCTTAACTCATCGCCAAGATACTGACTATAAAGTAGAACTAAACCTGCAGCAACATAAGGCAAGCCCCGGTTTGCATTTAACAGCTTTTTAGTTACATTTTACTTTGTATCACTTTTATGGGTCTAGTATGTATTGTGCATTAGGTCAAGGTGATTGATACTCCAAATGCATGACCCACAAACCCTTGGAGTTAAAGGGTAGAATAGGTTACCTTCGTGTAGTTTCGGCTAGGCTTAAGTTGTATAGGATCCGGTACAAGTCGGGTAGTTGGAAGCTACTCGCGAGTTTAGGATGTTGGTTCAGCGGGATATGATTCTAGAGAATGAAAGTTCTGGAAAGGAAAATGAGACCGAGCAGAGAGTAGGAGCAGCAGGACGTTGGGCCTGTGTGGCTGTAGCTCTGTTTGTGTCGGTTAAGGACCGATGCGTATGCCGCCCTGCTGAGCAAGTTTGAACAGTACCGGATGCATATCGGATATATGGGACCCGATAAACCGATGTAACTCGGGTACTCTCGTGTCGAAACTTATACGTCCGTCCTTTGGGGGTTGGTGTCAGAGGTGTAAACACGCTAGCGGAGCAACTTCGACGTGTTCCGTGTAGTGGCCCTTCTGATGGGTCGGCGGAACTGGTTCGGCATTGGAGTGACGGGTGAAAGGTTGCTGCATACAACGTAGGAAAGAGCTTGCGTAAGTCTTTCGAGGCGGGTGTATGTGTCGTGTATTCCGGGTGTGTCCTGATTGCAATCACCATCCCTCGCGGTTATATGAGTACCACTTGTTCACTGAGTTGTGACGTAGTAATAATTTCCAGATAAAGTGTGATGAATCATTGCTGATGTGAAGTTCTTAAATTCATTGTATTGCCAACCATGCATGCTATAGTTGTAGAGCTCACTAAGTTTATTTTCCTCTTTGGGAATCACCACATCGGAGGAAAGCGTTTCTTGTTTGATCGTGGACTTCCGATGTGAGGGCTGCCTAAGGCATAATAATCTGCTGCTATAAACCTGAAAGTAAGGATCAACATTTAGGCGTGTCGTTGTTGCATCATATTTTTCTATGTTATAAATCACTGCATGTAGAGTTTCATGTTTAGGAGTGTCGGTTAAATCTTGCTGAGCCATCGTGCTCACGGTTGCATTATTAGTGTTTTGCAGGTTAAAAAAAATTACTATGAAGATGGTTGTTCGGTGAGCCATCAGAGACTCACCGGAAACCCTGTTGCTGCACTTACCTTTGTGGAAGCTAGTAAGAAGCGTCCGCGGGCGGGACGTATTCTCTTTTGCATAGTTAGGACCGAGAGTAAGTGTGTATGTATATTCCGCTGCGTGTACCCTCGTGGTACATTATTTTGTAAATGACAATATTTTGAGAAATAAAAGACTTTGTACTTTATGGTCTTTTCGTGTATGCTATTGGGTGCCGCATCGCACGTCACCACCCAATGTGTATCCTGGAGTGTGGATCCCGGAAGGGGTTTCCCACACCCCCCTTAAAAGAATCTCGTCCCGAGATTACAAAAAGAAGAGACGAAGATGTAAGAGGAATTACCCGTGATGAGACACCATGAAATACCGGTAGTTTGATAGAAGGAAATCTTCACTCTCCCACATCGCTTCCTCAGCGGTGTGGTTGCTCCATAAGATCTTATAGAACCACAGAGTTCGGTTACGCGTGGTCCGAGCCTTCTCATCAATAATTTCCACCGGGTGTTCCGCATAGGTTAAATCCGGTTGCAATTCGCCAATGTCTTCAGTGGGAACAGCAGCTGTATACTTTAGACATTTCCGGAGTTGTGAAACATGGAAAACGTCATGAACACCAGCAAGAGATGCCGAGAGTTCCAGTCTATACGCCACTGGTCCGCACTTCTCGGTGATAGCATAGGGTCCAATAAATCGGGGAGCGAGTTTCCCCTTTACGCCGAATCGGTGGACGCCTTTCATCGGAGACACACAGAGGTAAACGTGTTCTCCGACGTCAAAGTGCAGAGGCCTACGCCTCTTATCAACGTAACTCTTCTGTCGGGATTGGGCGGCCTACAAATTTGCTTGAATTTCCAGAACTCACACCAGTTCAATGGGGTGCGGCATTTGCGACCGTAGAGAGCCTCATATGGTGCCATATCGATACACGCTTGATAGCAATTGTTATATGAGAATTCCGCCAACGGTAGATGATCATCCCAATTGCTACCGTGGTGGATGGCACACGCTCTCAGCATGTCGTCTAATACTTGATTCACCCTCTCCATTTGCCCATCAGTCTGAGGGTGATATGCAGAACTTCTAATCAACTTGGTACCCAAAGAAGCGTGCAACTGCTCCCAGAAATGGGCTCTGAAAAGTGCACCTCGATCTGAGATTATAGTCTTGGGTACCCCGTGTAAGCAAAGGATTTTTGCAATGTACAACTCCGCATACTTGCTAGCTTTGTAATTCGTATGCACCGGAATGAAATGAGCCGACTTGGTTAACCGGTCAACGATTACCCAAATGGAATCATGCTTGTTAAAAGTCATGGGTAATCCCACAATGAAATCCATGCTTACATCTTCCCATTTCCATGCTGAAATTTCCAGGGATTGCAACAGCCCTGATTTTCTCATGTGATCCACCTTCACTCGTCTACACGTATCACACTCAGATACGTATTTTGCAATCTCTCGCTTCATCCGTGTCCACCAAAATTTACTCTTCAAATCTTGGTACATTTTATTTCTTCCCGGATGAA
The DNA here is from genome assembly GCA_030760725.1 of Neostapfia colusana. Lineage (NCBI taxonomy): Eukaryota > Viridiplantae > Streptophyta > Magnoliopsida > Poales > Poaceae > Neostapfia > Neostapfia colusana. The sequence continues at coordinate 24,186,573 of JASWHV010000012.1, read as the reverse complement.
TAGAGAACTTAAACAAGTGAGCTTCATCAAGGATCTTTATCAGCTCCAGATTTCGGGGTACGACTATGCGGTCATTGAACCATAGCGTCCCCCTGCATCCTTCCGGAAACATTTTATATCACCACTGTCTATCCGTTGCCGGAGATGTGCCATGCCCTTGTCAACTTTCTGAGCTGTAATAATATCCTCCCTGATGGTAGGGATGAGAGCAAGGTTGTAAAGTGATCCATATGGAACCAAGTATAAACTCGGTTGTTCCTCTTCCATCGGTGTAATGGTAAGGTTATGGACATGTGATTTCCGACTCAGCGCGTCGGCCACCACATTTGCCTTGCCGGCTGGTAATGAATCTCAATCTCATAGTCTTTAATTAATTATAACCACCTCCTTCGTCTCATATTCAGCTCCTTCTGGGTGAACTTATATTTTAATCTCTTGTGGTCGGTGTAGAGATGCACCAAATTTTCCAGGAGATAGTGCCTCCACATTTTCAGCGCCAATAGCACAGCAGCGAGCTCAAGATCATGAGTCGGATAGTGCTTCTCGTGGTTTGAAATTTGGCATGAGCCATACGCCACCACCCGTCCTTCTTGCATCAACACGCAGCCAAGCCTGATACCGGACGCATCACAATATACGTCGAAAGGCTTGGTCGTATCCGCTTGAGCTAAGACCGGGGCTGTTGTGAGATGCTTCACCAATGCTTGGAACGCTCCTTCACATGCTGAGTTCCAAACATATTTCGTCTCCTTCTTCAATAATTCAGTCATCGGCTTAGCAAGCTTAGAGAAGCTCGGGATGAACCTCCGGTAATATCCCGCTAACCCGAGGAAGCTTCTGACTTCATGGACAGAAGTAGGGGCTTTCCATTTCAGCACTTGTTCAATTTTGTTTGGGTCAACCGCAATGCCTTCCGCTGAGATGATATGTCCCAAAAATAGCACTTGGCTGATCCAAAACTCACATTTTCTGAACTTGGCATAGAGTTTATGGTCCCACCATCGTTGAAGGACAATACGTAAGTGTTCGGCGTGTTCTTCTTCCGTCTAGGAATAAACCAAGATGTCAATGAACACCAACACGAACTTGTCCAACTCCGGCATGAACACCGAATTCATGAGATACATGAAGTGTGCCAGGGCGTTGGTGAGACAAAAGACATGCTGAGATATTCATATAGTCCATATCTCATTGAGAATGCCGTCTTTGGAATATCCTCCGCACAGATCTTTATTTGATGATACACGGAGCGAAGGTCCATCTTTGAAAACAAACTTGCACCCACAAGTTGATCATACAGGATATCAATGCAGGGCAGTGGATATTTGTTCTTGATGGTGATGGCGTTGAGCGGTCGGTAATCCACACACAACCTCAAGGTTTCATCTTTCTTTTTGACAAACAGCGTAGAGCATCCCCATGGCAAGGAACTCGGTCTAATTAAACCCTTGCTCAACAAGTCATTGAGCTGTTCCTTCAACTCGGCCACTTCATTCGGAGCCATCTCGTACGGTCTTCGCGATATTGGTGTAGTCCTGGGCGCAAGTTAAATCTTGAACTCCACGTCCCGTTCAGGTGGCATGCCCGGGAAATCATCCGGAAACACATCGGCGCATTCTCGGACTATGGGGATGTCCACTGACTTGGGAGCTTCAGTATGATAGGCAGCTGAAACTTCTGAGACAGGGTTGTCTAATATGAGTGAATGAGGACGGTGGAGTGGAGAGTTGAGGTGAACCGTCCATGACAAAGTTTCCAGGACAGCGCCATGGTAACATAGCCATGACATTTCTAAGATTGCATCAATCTTCTGCCCCTCAAGAATAATCATAGTAGTGGGATATATTATCCCACCTAAGCACAGTGGTGCTTTTGGAATCATCACATTTGCTGAAATCTTCCCTCCCGGTGAGCAAATCACATATGAGCACTCGGTTGGAAAGACTTGCAGTTGATACTTAACCACATATGATGCACTTATGAAGTTTCGGGTTGCACCAGAATCAAATAAAATGATGATTGCACGATCGTTGAGAGTGAACGTACCCGCTAGTACATTCTCTCCTTCCGGGGTGTCCTCATTGTCGAGGTAACGAATGCCCCCGGGTCGCTGACCTCCTTTCTTAACCGATGGTCGTCCTCGAGCACCGCCCTAATATTGGGCTTGCCCGCTGCTTTGCTTCCTCTGTGGACAGTCCTTCGAGAAATGACCTGCCTGGCCACACATATAGCATGTGTAGCGAGGCGGTCCTCCGCTGACCGGCGGACGGAATCCCGGGGCGCGTTGTGATTGTGGAAACACCCGGGGTACCATGTTCTGCTGTTGCTGCTGTTGCGATCATGGTGGTGGCATCGGCGGTCGGAATGGGGTCGCTGATAAGGACGACCCCCAAACTGTTGAGGTCGTGCCGGTGGATGCCACAGCTGATCGGATGGTGTCCGATACACCATTCGGTATTTTTGAGAAGCTCCACCCCCGCTGCTCGGTGGAGCACTACGCTTCCTCTGCTCAGCTGGAAATTCCTGCTGAGCATCTTCTTGAAGAATCGCGGCATTGACGAGATCATTGAAGGTGCCACGATTGCATTGCATGAGGTGAGTCTTCATCTCGGGATTCAAACCCCAATAGAATTGCTCGCGCTTCCTCTACTCAGCGGAGATGTAGTCCGATGCATACTGCACCAGATGGTTGAACGCACGGGAGTAGTCATGGGCACTCCTCCCGCCTTGCTTCAGCTCCAAGAATTCTTGGAACTTCCTCTTTATCATACCAGGAGGTATGTGATAGGCGTGGAACGCCTCCCGGAATTCTGGCCATTCCACGGTGAGGCCAGCAGGCAGTGAGGCGAGATAATTTTCCCACCACGCACCAGCGGCACCATGAAGCTGCTGCGCCGGGAAGAGAGTCTTCTTCCGCTCCGTGCATTGGAGCAGCCTGAACATGGACTCGATCGCCCGCAGCCAGTTGTCAGCCTTCAGTGGTTCTGCTGCTTCGGTGAACACCGGAGGGTGCGTACTCATGAAATCCGAGTACACAGTGATGTAGGGCTCACGAGGCCCCCTCTCTTGATGCGTCCCCGCCTGGGACATATTCTGCACAATCGTGCGGAGCAGGTTGGTCAGCTCCTCACGAGAGCCCACCAGCGCCGAGATCACATCCGCTAGTGTAAGCGGAGGCGGCGGTGGTGGTTGTTGCTGCAGGGTGTTGTCGTAGGCAGGTGGCTGGGAGTCATCACCCCCGTGCTGACTAGAGCCCCCGACCTCGTGCGTGGTCTGGGTACGAACCATCTGCAACCATAACGACAATAACATTAGCCCATAGCATACTCCATGCAGTCCATAAAATAGTGGTAAATATAATGACAGTAAACATGCGAGACGTCTCGTACATAGATTATGTAATAGCTTTGCACAAGATACACCATTACCAGACCAAATACAAATTAGTGAAATCCAAATTGACGGACTTCCTCTTTGGAAGTTCATCTCAACTAGATTTGGTCACTACGAGACGTTAATATCGCTTTGTCATCACGTGTGCTACCTTTTATCTTCAATACGACACAAACATGGTCTCTAGCAAATCAACTTGAGTAGGTAATGTACTCAAATCATTCACTAGTTGAAGATAACAACTCATGAGTATGTCCTACCCCATCGGTTGTAATAAAACCCCAATAGGTACCACAATCTCTGCAATGAGTTTAACTGTTCATTCCTCTGCCTAGAATGACCAGTTTCTACTTATCCCAGATTTTGACCTTGTACTTGGCATTTTCGTAACTCAATTTAAATACCAAAGTTGAATTTAACTTCAGTATGTTTCCAACGAGTATTTATTTTCCACCAGATCAGCTCTGGTTAAAAAGTTATGATAATTCAAATCAACAGAATTTCTGGAAGAATTTCAATGGCACCTACTTTGAAAGTTGCTGTTTTCAACTCAAAATTCCACTGAATTCCGTGTTGCAACTGCAAAAACTTTGAATTACAAAAAATTAACACATCTCCTAAACTTTCCAAAAAATGTATCATATGATTATTTTAGATTTCTCTACAGGAAGTTATGCTTGAAAAACAGAACAGTTCAGAGAGAGTTTTGAATCTGTCCTCGTTCTGGACAGTTTCATCTGGAATTTCAACCATTTCGATGTATGATTCTGTTCTGGAAGTCTACAACAAAATTCTAGAGCACTTAAACCCCTTTCCAGAACTATATCCACACCTCCATTCGCTAAATAAACTGTGAGTTAGGCTCTGTTTAAATTTAGCAAACTTGCTTCCCAAAAACAGAGCACTCTGTTTTTCAAGTCCTTTGAGCTGAACTAATCAAATTTTGAATTTTTCCTCAAAATCAGAGTCCTAAAGATTAAAACTTGGTTAGCTTAGTTCCTTTTAAAAATTGTTTTTAATGCATTCATGATTATTACATGTAGGTACTACGTTCCTCACAAAATGGAAAATCCTAACCGGATTATATCGGCATATACGGCTCAACTGTGGCACTAAAAACGGCCTCTTGCAAACGTGTACTACATGGGATACGTACGTGGTTCGCACCTGCAGAAGAACATTCAATAATGATGCACTCAAAGGTTTTTGTCATTGCAGGCAGGTCCATATCATAGTAAAAACATACGCCCCGTATCATTTCCATACGGGCCGTCCTTGACTCAAGTCACGTCTCAAGGTACATAGTGGATTTGCAAGCATTTTTAGCTTCTGAGGCTTCTTATTTCGTGTTCCTCGTGATTCACTGGTGCTCCACAAGCATACCGCGACCCTTCTTGTGCCTCATAGCGTGAGAACCGCATCGCCGGAACCTGACACGACCCTACGGTCTTGTCGAGCCAGGATCACGCTGAGGGGTGCTGCGTTGCACAGCACCGGACAACACACATCAAAGGTACAAAGCGGAAGCAAAGTTTTATTACATAAACCGGTTTATGAACATTTTTACAGCAAAATATGTTCAGTTTACTCTCACGGGCGTAGGCTACGCATCGAGTTCACGTTCAGCCCGTGAACGTGTCCCCGTTAGCACGTACACACACTAACACGGCGGCGTGCACGACTCCCACTTGACGGGGTTCCCCTCCTGGGGTTCCGTCTACTCCTCGGGAGTCCCTTCCTCATAGAATCCTGCAAAAGCTTCAAACACAAGCAGTGAGCACGAAGGCTCAGCAAGACTGACCCGTCTCTCCTAAACATGAAACTTCTACATGAGGGGTGATAGGTTACATGAGGTAAAAATCATTTGCAAGGACTCACCTAATTAGTGGAACCTTACTTCAAGTTTTAGCAGCAGGTTGTGGAGACTTTACGCTAAGACACATGAGAGAGCCGCAATCAAACAAGAAACGCATTTCTCTCATGTACTTTGCCCAAAGTTGAATGGAACTTTAATTAGCTCTAAACCACAGCAAATCATTAACAATCAAAGTCCATCTTTCAATCAGCAACATTTTAACATGTAACTAGCCTGTTCTTTCTATGTCACGGTACAGTGAACAAGGGGTACTCACTGGCCGCGAGGGACGGCGATTATAATCGATTTACACCTGCAGGGTTACCCAAACAACCCGTCACGTACGCCCATACTCGATGTTGCCTATAGCAACCATCACGGATGTCGTACGCAACCATCTTTCGCCCGTCAGCCAAATATTTAACCGGTCCCATCGTCCCGAGCAAGAGGTCTCTGCATGCGCATCTCAGTGCCGCCAGCCGATTTACACCTCAAGCTCTCAACCTACCCTCTGAACGACGGGCAATGCCTCAATAGCCAGCTACCTGAGTTACATTGGTTTCCCGGTTCCCATATAACCGGTAGGTCTTCGGTACTGTTCTAGCTTGTTCAACAGGCCCGCACACGGCTCGGTCCTCAATCGACACAAGCGGAGCTATAGCACACAGGCCCCAAAGTCCTGCTGCCCATACTTGTAAAGGTCCCAAAATTATGAATACAAAGAAACACTTATTTGCAAAAGTTGGTTTCATATGTATGAAAATTGGGACTTGTTAAAACTTTTCCCCACATGTGATAACACACATGAGGATTTTGCTTCACACAAGTCAAATGTTTATCTGAGAACTTGGAACCCTAGAGGGGTCAAAAACAAGGATGGGAAGTTCCCATATGTGTGAGAAAACAAAGATCAGTTTTGGAACAATTTGTTCAAACACAAATTCAAATGAGAAAAACACAATGGAATTCAAAACTGTTGTGCTAAAAATCTCATTTGCAGCAGCCAAAATAAAAATCAGATTTCATATTTGAATTCCTTGGGTCCAAATTAGGGGCTGTGCAAAGTTTCATGATTTATGGAAATAGTTTGCAACCCATTTTGCAAAAGGGACTTTAAAAGACAAAGAATTCAAATGCATGTTTGAATTTGGATGAAACTTGCCTAATTATCCAAATCCATATCAGATTTAAACTTCCACAATTGAATTCCATCAATATTCAAATTGGGGAGATATTTTAGAGGGGATAAGGAGGACTGACATGTGGGACCCACATGTCATTGGGAGCACTGAAATTGTAAAAGATCTGAAGTCCACAGTCTTCATTTGATTTACTCCCACGTGAAGCAACGACCGAAGCCACCTCCCCTCCGCTCGACACCGAGGGCCAGCCGGCGGCCAGCTCCTGCTGGGTTTTATCGCGCTGGAGGTCGGCACCGGACGTCTATATCCTCTCCCGACCTCCCGTTGGCCTTATCACCGAGGACCGGGCGTTCTTTTCCTTCTCCTCACGCGAGAGACAGGACAGAGCGGCCGACGCTCGAGCACTCCGGTCGCCCACCGCCCAGCTCGCGTGCAACCCCCAGCTGATCGGCAAAACCACACAACGGAACCCCCCACGACCTCCTCGAGCCATCACCCAGTGTGTTCGTGCCCTCTACGCCAAGAACCTTGAGTTTCCGCGGCGGCCGAACACCCCGGCGGCGGCGTGCTCCCGTGGACAGCCTCCTCCAGAAAGTTTCACGACCAAGCGAGGCCACTTGTGGACGCGCAGGAGCTCCGTGCAGCTTCCACCCGACGCACAGAGCCTGCCTCGGCCTCTCGACGGCGAATTTTGAAGATCCTCTCTGGCCGGTGAAAACCAACCTTCCGGTATGATTCTGTAAAATTCCCGATCAATTGTTGTTTAGACACCACGAGACTTTGCACACACCGGCTAGACATGTAGGCGCACCAGTTCTCTTTTGAAACCTCGCATGAAACACCCTGTGCACGGTGCAATTTCAAGCTTTCCGAAGGCGGCTATGGCGGGAAGATGCGGGTGCACGGTGAACCCTAAGCTAGAGCTATCTCCGAGCCATCTTCTTCCCATGTCGATGTTCCTTAGCGTCCGCCGGTGCTCTAGAGCTTGGAAACCGAAGCCTAGAAGGCTTAGGGCGTCGGGGCGACGTCGCCGGACTTAGTCCGAACTGTTGCGCCGTCGCGGGCTAGTTTGGGGGCCCTACCGGCTCGAGCAAACCCCACCAGCGTGTTCCTCACGTTGAATTAGGGTCTGGCGGTGAGTTTCAGCAGTTGAGACGGCCGGACGACTGATCCCGGAGCTTCTCCGGCGAGCCCGGCGGCGGGATCGCGCGGGAGCGAGAGGTGGAAGACGACCCCCCTGGGCCCGCGTGTCAGCGACTCGGAGAAAACGGGTTGGATACTCTGTGGCACGGGATCGGCTGTGACAGCGCGGGAAATAATTCGGTAGCCCGTGTGGCGCGCTCCCGGTGACTGACACGTGCCCCATGGCCCACAGTCAGGTTTAAACTTTTTGCCCAGATTTATTCAAATTCCTGATTTTTCCCCAAACTTTAGAAGAGCATAACTTTTGCTAGGAACCTCCAAATTTAGTGATTCAAATTGGGTTAGATTCAGATTGACAAACTCTATCCAATTATGCAACCCAATTTGTATGAAATTCTTTATTTAATTCTGGAAAATTCTTTAAAGCTATTCAGCAAAAGAATTTTTGAGGGAGTTGGGTTTATCCAAAAATCCTCAAATTTTGCCAGAATATTCTCTAGGGTGTTATTAGACTCCTGTAAAAGTTTCAGCTCATTTGGAGTTGAATTGATCAGGGTAATTCAGATTGTAAGTTGCTTTTTTTAAAAAAGAATACAGAAACATTTTCAGAGAATTTCCAAAACTTGTAAATTCAGTTCTGGGAAATTCTTAGCTCCAAAAATCCTAGGAACATTCATGTAGACTCCATAAACTATAATTGAAATTGTGGTTCACTGAGTTTGACATGAACATGGATGTTACCTCAGAATTAATTCGTCTTTGACTGAACACTTAGAGAATTATTCTGAATAAACCATTCCATGAAAAGTGCTAAATTTTGGTCCAGAGGACTTTCTTGTGACAAGGAACTCACATAAAAATTCTCAGCTCCATTAGAGCTATGGATCACCACTGTCAGGTGTGATCCCTTAAGGTGATCAACACTTAAGTGGGAAAAGCACTTAATAAGTGATCTTAGTGTTTAAGCCCAACCCAAACCACTAGCACCAGTGTCATTTTAAATTCTTAAACAAAGTTCCAGTGTTAAAATGGTCATTAGATCTTATGAGAAAAAGCTTTTCAATTAAATACATATGCATGATCATAACGTGTAGCATATACGTGAAGAAGGTGAGAAGGACATGAAGTGAAGATCGAGGAGGGAGGAAAACAAGTGATCAAGCTCCAAGTGATCATCACTAACTGATTGTAACAGTAGTCACCTGCAAAACAGGCAAGCCCCGGTTTGCATTTGAACCGTTTTATAAAGCATTTTCATTTGTAGGAATCATAGCTTTGCATCGTTGATTGCATTACGTCTAGATGATATTGAAAACCCCACTTGCATGACCAGAAACACCTAAGAGAGAAAGGGTAGAATAGCAACTCCTCGAGGGAATTTGGCTACGCTAATGTTAGTAGGAAAGGTCCGGTAGAAGTCGAGTAGTTGGAATCTACTCGCGAGTTTAGGGCTGGTTTACTCGGAACGGGTCCGAATTAGAAAAGATGAGGAAAGTTCACACATAAGAAATGGAGACCGGGCAGGGAGGTTTAGATGCAGAAGGTTGCAGGCCGTGCGTGCATAGCCCTGCCTGTGTCGGTTAAGGCCCGTCCGTGCTTGGCCCTGTTGGACAAGTTTGAGTTGTGTACCGGGCACATACTGGCTATATGGGACCCAGGAAACCGATGTACCTTGGGAGATCCATAGTGGAACTTTTCCAACTGCCTTAGGCTTTCGGCGTCAGGGTAGCAGGAGGTAACTCGCTCAAGAACATACCACAGCGGGTATGCACCTTGAGGGAACTTGCGTACTCGGGGCAGTTGGACTGCGTCCAATGTGGAAGATCTTGGGAAAGGTGGCCGCGTACAACGTCAGTCGAGGTTGCTGCCGGCAACTCGGAGTACGGGTGTACGTGTCGTGTAGTCCGGGCGTGTACTGATTCGAATCACCGTCGCTCGCGGTCATATGAGCATACTTGCCCACTGCGTCTTGACGTAGTAACAACTGGAATTATTCTTTTGAACCTGATGAGGATGTGCTATAACTTGTATTGCAATCATGATTGAATTAGAGATAGGCTCATTAAAGTTTACTTTCACTTTGTGCAAGGAGCATCGCAACAAAGCGTTTCTTGTTTGATTGTGGAGTTGCGATGCTTTTCGGCTCAAGGTCTGCACAATGAGGCTTGAAATCTGAAAGTTAAGGATCAACTTTAGGCGAGTCCTTTATGCAAATCTAGCCAACCCAATTGCAACCGTCTTGCATGTAGAGTTTCTTGCTTAGGAGAGACGGGTCAGACTTGCTGAGCCTATGTGCTCACGCTTGCTATATAAGTGGTTTTGCAGGTTAACAACGATGCTGGAAAGAAGGTTGTCCGGTGAGACTCTGGAACTCCCGAGTCAGGTAACACATGGAGAACCGAGCCGCTGCTGCTTGTCTTCGTGTTGCTAGCGAGAGGAGTCCGCGGGCTGGACTTCATCTCGGGTGCTCTTAGTTATTCGACGTGAGTTGATAAAGACTTCCGCTGTAGTTACTTGATGTAAAGTATTTACAAAGAAAAACTTTTAAGCTTCCGCTATTGTTTTATGTAATACATTGTTCCTCATATGTTTGCTGTTGGGTGCCGCACAACACGGCACCACCCAATGCGATTCCCGGGCGAGTGGCCTGTCTCGGTTGAGCGGGTCGCGTCAGCGTGGTATTAGAGCTGAGCCCTGACTCAGTCGTTACCGCGCCCGTCTCAGTTGGTATCAGAGCCGCATTGGTAATAGCACACGGAATAAGGAAGGTATTACGACAAAAAAATTAGGTTACGGTGAGGATACGGTACTAGGCCCACATAAGGATTAATATTAGCTTAATATAAAGGTGGCAACCTAACTTATTTGTTATGTCGGAAAATCGTGCATCTCGGGACGATTTATGTCTTGGGGGGTGCACGTAAGCGCTGTCCACCAGTGCGCACAAGCTGAAGGGTGGAGCCCCACGGGTGGCAGGTAACCCGATCCGCTTTAGTATCCTCTACGACTCCTCATGTCGTTTGGGGTACTCGAGCAACGTCTGTCCCAGGCGTGCGTGGTGCAATTTGGGAAACCCCGTCACGTGGTTAGTAACGTGAACACGTAGCTCAAGGCGTGTTTGGCTTGAGAACACCTGTGCGAGTGATGACGGACGGGTGTAAGAAATGTATGGATACCGGGTTCGGTGTGCAGCCGGACCTGACGATTGAGTGTGACTTATGCAGGATTAACCACGAAACCGTAGTACGAATAGTACACGTTTGCGAGTGACCGTTTTAGTGCCACCTAAGATACGTTATACCGGTATAATCCGGTTAGGATTTTCTTTTGGTGAGGCTACGTAGTACCGACATGCTTCTTACGGTGCATCGACGCCGTACTAAACATAATAACCCCTTTCCTTTGAAGAAATGACTCATGAACTAACTTTCAAATAAAAATGGAAGTTTGAAACAAATATTAGTTACTGAACTCTTATTTTGAGCTAAGATTCAAATGAGAGGAAGATTAGACTTCAAAGATTTCAAAAACAGAGTGCTCTGTTTTCAGCAGAAATTTGTGCTGGACTTCAACAGAGCATAACTCTGAGTAGCTTGACCTAATTAAGGTGTATGATAGAGTTCTGGAAAGACTTTCAAGTGATCTACAACTTATTTGTAGAGCTCCAGAGCTAAATCACATGCTAAATGGGTAGAAAGTTCAGAGTAGAGTAAACTGTCCAGAACCAGGACGGTAACAAAACCTCTCTGGACCTTTCTGTTTTTAAGCCATAACTTTCTGTAGATAAACCCTTAAGAAGCCTATGATACACCATTGGATAGGTTATGAAATGTGCAACATTGTTGTAGTTCAAAGTTTGCTCAGGTTCTTATTGTATTACATATACAACTGTGATAAAATCAGCCACGTACAAAGGAGGTGCTGGCAAATTTTATCCAGGAATTCTGGCAAAACTTTGGAAAATCATAACTTTTAATCCGGAGATGATCTGGGGGCACATGAGTACTCGTTGGAAGAATGCTGAAGTTAACTTTAACTTTGGTATTCAACTTGAGTTAGGAAAATGCTGTTAACTAGGTCAAAATCTGGAGATAGTGCAGAAAGGTCTGTTCTGTACAGATAGGCTGAATAACTATGCCTACTAAGGAGTTTTGTAAACATGAATTTTGTTACTGCTTTCATAAAGTGTTGACATAATCATGTTTCCATTAGTCTCACATACTGCTGAGTTCTTGCTTAACTCATCTCAACTACATTTTGCAGTATGGTTCGTAATCGCTCTAGGAGTAGGGCCGGAAGTTCTCGTCGAGGCGGTGATGCTTCCATTCCACCGTCGGAACCACCATCCACGGAATGGATGGATCTTATGACTCGAGTCGTCCAGTCTAACCAAGAGAACACTAGGCTACTCCAAGAAGCAACGCAAGAACACACACGCTTACTCCAAGCCTTGGTACAGCAAGGCGTACTCCAGAACACGCAACAAGTCGTTCCGTCTCGGGACACTTATCTGGACTTCTTGGCGACTCAACCGCCTATCTTTACTGAAGCCACCGAACCTGTCGAAGCAGATCAATGGCTTCGTGTCATGGAGTCAAAATTTGGAGTATTCCAGTGTGATGATTACCAGAAGACAAAGTTTGCCGCTCAACAACTCCATGGAGCAGCCGGAAACTGGTGGATGGATCATTTTGCCACCATTCCGGAGGACCATCAAGTGACATGGAGGGAGTTTTGTGAAGCCTTTCGTACCCGTTACATACCACTAGGTCTTGTCAAGGCAAAGCGGGAGGAATTTTTGGGCTTGAAGCAAGGGGACATGAGTGTCCTCGAGTATGTCAGGAGATTTAATCTTTTGGCCCAATATGCTTCCGAATATGTGGCGAAAGAAGAGGCACGGTGTGACCTATTCTTCCATGGCCTGAGTGCCATATTACGGGAAAAGCTGGCTGTACACAATAATGGCAGTTACACCGACATGGTCAATGCGGCTTTCATTCAAGAGAAGCCAACACTTGAGTGGCAAGCGGAGAAGAGAAAGATGAGTGAGATCGAGCAGGCTAGCACAAGTTATGTGCCTCAGAAGTACCGTTTGGTGTATCAAATGCCAACCGGTGAAAGATGGAGGCCACCTGTACGATCAACTCCTCAGAGATTGATTACTGGTCAAGTTTTACAACTTGCACCACCTCCACTGCCGCAGCATCAGACGGTGGTTTGTGCTCCATCGCTGCAGCCATATGTACCTAGCAGTCCACCGCAAGTCAACGAAGAACCGGAGAGGCATCCGTGTCTTACTTGTGGGCGTAAGGGCCATTATGCTAGGCAATGTTCGGAGGGAATTCAAGGATGTGGGTCATCATATTTACAACAATACGACCCGTACCTCAATCTGCAGATAGGAGGGCAGATAAGGGGCAACATTCACTATACTGTGATTGATGATGTTCCGGAAGGAGAAGCCGCTCTAGCAGGGATGTTTTCTCTGAATCAGCTACCGGTTTTAGTTCTCTTTGATCCCGGTGCCACACACAACTTCATTAGCCAATCTTTTGTGGCTCAACATCAGCTCCAAACCGTTTATACAAAGAGGCAATACCTCATATCTTCGCCCGGGGGCAGCAGTACCGTAAGCGAGGTTGTCTCCCGAGCACCTCTTTGTTTGGGGGGTAAAATATACCCTACGACTCTCATTATCCTTGAGGGTCTGAAGATCGACATCATTCTGGGGATGTCGTGGTTGAATTACCATAGAGCGGTTCTTAATATCAGCTCCCGGACCGTTGAGCTCAACTCCCCACAGCACGGTCTTCATGTATTAATTCTGGGCGCCAGACGGCAACAGATTGCAACAGTGAACCACACGGAAGCTGTCAAGATTGAGGACATTCCGGTGGTACGTGAGTATCCGGATGTGTTTCCCGACGATTTACCGGGCATGCCGCCTGAGCGAGACGTTGAGTTCAAGATCGAACTTATACCGGGAACCACACCGATATCACGAAAGCCGTACAAGATGGCACCCAATGAACTGGCAGAATTGAAGACGCAGCTGAATGACCTAATAAGCAAGGGATTTATACGACCAAGTTCGTCACCTTGGGGTTGTTCAGCGTTGTTTGTCAAAAAGAAGGACGAAACACTACGGCTTTGTGTTGATTATCGTCCTTTGAACGCCGTTACCATCAAGAACAAGTATCCACTACCTCGCATTGATATGCTCTTCGATCAATTAGTGGGTGCGAAGGTATTTTCGAAGATGGATCTTCGGTCCGGATATCATCAGATTAAAATCCGGGCAGAAGATATTCCGAAGATGGCATTTTCAACGAGATACGGGCTGTATGAGTATCTCGTAATGTCTTTTGGTTTGACCAACGCCCCGGCACACTTTATGTACCTGATGAATTCAGTGTTCATGCCGGAGTTGGATAAATTCGTCGTTGTCTTCATCGATGATATCTTGGTGTACTCCAAGTCAGAGGAAGAACATGCTGAACATCTTCATATTGTGCTACAAAGATTGCAAGATCATCAGCTCTATGCAAAATTCAGCAAGTGTGAATTCTGGATTAATCAAGTACCTTTTCTCGGGCACATTATTTCAGCGGAGGGTATCGCTGTAGATCCGAGTAAGATTATCCAAGTGCAGAAATGGGAGTCACCAAAGTCAGTACATGAAATCCGAAGCTTCCTCGGTTTAGCGGGTTACTACCGGAGGTTTATTCCGAGTTTTTCCAAGATTGCTAAACCGATGACGGAATTATTAAAGAAGAACACCAGATTTGTGTGGGGTGCTGCGTGTGAACAAGCTTTCAAGACCTTAGTGAAGCATCTCACAACAGCCCCAGTTCTTGCTCAGCCAGATACAACGAAGCCATTCGACGTTTATTGCGATGCATCTGGCATCGGTCTTGGCTGCGTGCTGATGCAGGAAAGACAAGTGGTCGCTTATGGATCTCGTCAACTCAGAACTCACGAGCATCATTATCCAACTCATGATCTTGAGTTAGCTGCCGTGGTCCTTGCTTTAAAGATGTGGAGGCATTACTTGCTCGGAAATCTTGTACACCTCTACACCGACCACAAGAGCTTGAAGTACATCTTCACTCAGAAAGAATTGAACATGAGGCAACGAAGATGGCTAGAGCTCATTAAGGATTATGAACTAGAGATTCATCATCATCCAGGAAAGGCGATTGTGGTCGCCGATGCGCTCAGTCGTAAGGCGCATATCCATCACCTAACTATTGCTGAAATGGATGATGAAGAACTAAGTCTCCGTGTCATCCCGTATGGAGCTCTCTATAATCTTGCTCTCATTCCTACCATCCGAGAGGAGATCATTGAGGCTCAACGAAAAGACAAGGGTATGTCTCACATACGAAGGAGGATAGACAACGGAGAAATAAAGTGCTTCCGGAAGGATGATGAGGGTACTTTGTGGTTTAACGACCGGATTGTAGTACCCCGGGATATGGGACTACGGAAGAAAATTTTGGATGAAGCTCATTTGTTGAAATTTTCCATTCATCCGGGCAGTAATAAAATGTACCAAGATCTCCGGAAGAAGTTTTGGTGGACACATATGAAACGTGAAGTTGCAAAATACGTTTCAGAGTGTGATACGTGTCGAAGAGTCAAGGCCGACCATATGAAGAAGTCAGGCCTGTTGCAGCCATTGCAAGTACCGGCATGGAAGTGGGAAGACTTGAGTATGGACTTCATCGTCGGGTTGCCGATGACCTCCCACAACCATGATTCGATTTGGGTAATTGTGGACCGATTGACCAAATCAGCACATTTCATCCCTGTGCATACTAGGTACAACGCAAAGCAATATGCGGAGCTGTACATAGCACGGGTCTTGTGCTTACATGGAGTTCCCCGCACCATTGTGTCAGATAGAGGATCGCTGTTCATAGCCCGTTTCTGGGAACAGCTACATACCTCCTTGGGGACAAAGTTGATTAGAAGCTCTACATATCACCCTCAAACCGATGGGCAAACTGAGAGGGTGAATCAAATACTAGAGGATATGCTAAGAGCATGTGCCATCCACCACGGTAAGAGATGGGATGATCACTTACCGCTGGCGGAGTTCTCGTACAACAACGGATATCAGACGAGCATTAAGATGGCACCATATGAAGCTCTATACGGCCGGAAGTGTCGTACGCCATTGAATTGGTGCGAATCCGGTGAACGAGTGACGTTCGGGGTTGATCTTGTCAATGAAGCCGAAGAGAGAGTTCGGATAATACAAGAGAACCTCAAAGCTGCCCAATCTCGTCAAAAGAGCTACGCGGACCAGAGACGTCGACCGCTGCATTTCGAAGTCGGAGAGCACGTGTATCTTCGTGTGTCTCCGATGAAGGGGATTCATCGGTTCGGTGTCAAGGGGAAACTTGCTCCCCGATTCATCGGTCCGTTTGCTATAACGGAGAAGTGCGGAAACGTAGCCTACCGGCTGGAACTACCGGCAAGCCTTGCCGGTATTCATGATATATTTCACGTGTCCCAGCTGCGGAAGTGCCTCAAGTTTACAGCTGCCATCCGCACCGAAGACATCGATGAGTTGAAACCGGATCTCACCTATATCGAGCAACCTGTACAGATTATCGACGAAAAGACCCGGACCACTAGGAACCGGACTTTGAAATTTTACAAAGTCCTGTGGAGTAATCATACCCCGGAAGAGGCGACGTGGGAAACCGAAGATTACATCCACAAGAATTATCCGGAGCTTTTGTCATAAACCTTGTAATTACCTCCCACCTCGTTCCTCTTTCGAATCTCGGGATGAGATTCCTTTTAAGGGGGGAGGAATGTAAAGGTCCCAAAATTATGAATACAAAGAAACACTTATTTGCAAAAGTTGGTTTCATATGTATGAAAATTGGGACTTGTTAAAACTTTTCCCCACATGTGATAACACACATGAGGATTTTGCTTCACACAAGTCAAATGTTTATCTGAGAACTTGGAACCCTAGAGGGGTCAAAAACAAGGATGGGAAGTTCCCATATGTGTGAGAAAACAAAGATCAGTTTTGGAACAATTTGTTCAAACACAAATTCAAATGAGAAAAACACAATGGAATTCAAAACTGTTGTGCTAAAAATCTCATTTGCAGCAGCCAAAATAAAAATCAGATTTCATATTTGAATTCCTTGGGTCCAAATTAGGGGGTGTGCAAAGTTTCATGATTTATGGAAATAGTTTGCAACCCATTTTGCAAAAGGGACTTTAAAAGACAAAGAATTCAAATGCTTGTTTGAATTTGGATGAAACTTGCCTAATTATCCAAATCCATATCAGATTTAAACTTCCACAATTGAATTCCATCAATATTCAAATTGGGGAGATATTTTAGAGGGGATAAGGAGGACTGACATGTGGGACCCACATGTCATTGGGAGCACTGAAATTGTAAAAGATCTGAAGTCCACAGTCTTCATTTGATTTACTCCCACGTGAAGCAACGACCGAAGCCACCTCCCCTCCGCTCGACACCGAGGGCCAGCCGGCGGCCAGCTCCTGCTGGGTTTTATCGCGCTGGAGGTCGGCACCGGACGTCTATATCCTCTCCCGACCTCCCGTTGGCCTTATCACCGAGGACCGGGCGTTCTTTTCCTTCTCCTCACGTGAGAGACAGGACAGAGCGGCCGACGCTCGAGCACTCCGGTCGCCCACCGCCCAGCTCGCGTGCAACCCCCAGCTGATCGGCAAAACCACACAACGGAACCCCCCACGACCTCCTCGAGCCATCACCCAGTGTGTTCGTGCCCTCTACGCCAAGAACCTTGAGTTTCCGCGGCGGCCGAACACCCCGGCGGCGGCGTGCTCCCGTGGACAGCCTCCTCCAGAAAGTTTCACGACCAAGCGAGGCCACTTGTGGACGCGCAGGAGCTCCGTGCAGCTTCCACCCGACGCACAGAGCCTGCCTCGGCCTCTCGACGGCGAATTTTGAAGATCCTCTCTGGCCGGTGAAAACCAACCTTCCGGTATGATTCTGTAAAATTCCCGATCAATTGTTGTTTAGACACCACGAGACTTTGCACACACCGGCTAGACATGTAGGTGCACCAGTTCTCTTTTGAAACCTCGCATGAAACACCCTGTGCACGGTGCAATTTCAAGCTTTCCGAAGGCGGCTATGGCGGGAAGATGCGGGTGCACGGTGAACCCTAAGCTAGAGCTATCTCCGAGCCATCTTCTTCCCATGTCGATGTTCCTTAGCGTCCGCCGGTGCTCTAGAGCTTGGAAACCGAAGCCTAGAAGGCTTAGGGCGTCGGGGCGACGTCGCCGGACTTAGTCCGAACCGTTGCGCCGTCGCGGGCTAGTTTGGGGGCCCTACCGGCTCGAGCAAACCCCACCAGCGTGTTCCTCACGTTGAATTAGGGTCTGGCGGCGAGTTTCAGCAGTTGAGACGGCCGGACGACTGATCCCGGAGCTTCTCCGGCGAGCCCGGCGGCGGGATCGCGCGGGAGCGAGAGGTGGAAGACGACCCCCCTGGGCCCTCGTGTCAGCGACTCGGAGAAAACGGGTTGGATACTCTGTGGCACGGGATCGGCTGTGACAGCGTGGAAAATAATTCGGTAGCCCGTGTGGCGCGCTCCCGGTGACTGACACGTGCCCCATGGCCCACAGTCAGGTTTAAACTTTTTGCCCAGATTTATTCAAATTCCTGATTTTCCCCAAACTTTAGAAGAGCATAACTTTTGCTAGGAACCTCCAAATTTACTGATTCAAATTGGGTTAGATTCAGATTGACAAACTCTATCCAATTATGCAACCCAATTTGTATGAAATTCTTTATTTAATTCTGGAAAATTCTTTAAAGCTATTCAGCAAAAGAATTTTTGAGGGAGTTGGGTTTATCCAAAAATCCTCAAATTTTGCCAGAATATTCTCTAGGGTGTTATTAGACTCCTGTAAAAGTTTCAGCTCATTTGGAGTTGAATTGATCAGGGTAATTCAGATTGTAAGTTGCTGTATTCAAATGAATACAGAAACATTTTCAGAGAATTTCCAAAACTTGTAAATTCAGTTCTGGGAAATTCTTAGCTCCAAAAATCCTAGGAAAATTCATGTAGACTCCATAAACTATAATTGAAATTTTGGTTCACTGAGTTTGACATGAACATGGATGTTACCTCAGAATTAATTCGTCTTTGACTGAACACTTAGAGAATTATTCTGAATAAACCATTCCATGAAAAGTGCTAAATTTTGGTCCAGAGGACTTTCTTGTGACAAGGAACTCACATAAAAATTCTCAGCTCCATTAGAGCTATGGATCACCACTGTCAGGTGTGATCCCTTAAGGTGATCAACACTTAAGTGGGAAAAGCACTTAATAAGTGATCTTAGTGTTTAAGCCCAACCCAAACCACTAGCACCAGTGTCATTTTAAATTCTTAAACAAAGTTCCAGTGTTAAAATGGTCATTAGATCTTATGAGAAAAAGCTTTTCAATTAAATACATATGCATGATCATAACGTGTAGCATATACGTGAAGAAGGTGAGAAGGACATGAAGTGAAGATCGAGGAGGGAGGAAAACAAGTGATCAAGCTCCAAGTGATCATCACTAACTGATTGTAACAGTAGTCACCTGCAAAACAGGCAAGCCCCGGTTTGCATTTGAACCGTTTTATAAAGCATTTTCATTTGTAGGAATCATAGCTTTGCATCGTTGATTGCATTACGTCTAGATGATATTGAAAACCCCACTTGCATGACCAGAAACACCTAAGAGAGAAAGGGTAGAATAGCAACTCCTCGAGGGAATTTGGCTACGCTAATGTTAGTAGGAAAGGTCCGGTAGAAGTCGAGTAGTTGGAATCTACTCGCGAGTTTAGGGCTGGTTTACTCGGAACGGGTCCGAATTAGAAAAGATGAGGAAAGTTCACACATAAGAAATGGAGACCGGGCAGGGAGGTTTAGATGCAGCAGGTTGCAGGCCGTGCGTGCATAGCCCTGCCTGTGTCGGTTAAGGCCCGTCCGTGCTTGGCCCTGTTGGACAAGTTTGAGTTGTGTACCGGGCACATACTGGCTATATGGGACCCAGGAAACCGATGTACCTTGGGAGATCCATAGTGGAACTTTTCCAACTGCCTTAGGCTTTCGGCGTCAGCGTAGCAGGAGGTAACTCGCTCAAGAACATACCACAGCGGGTATGCACCTTGAGGGAACTTGCGTATTCGGGGCAGTTGGACTGCGTCCAATGTGGAAGATCTTGGGAAAGGTGGCCGCGTACAACGTCAGTCGAGGTTGCTGCCGGCAACTCGGAGTACGGGTGTACGTGTCGTGTAGTCCGGGCGTGTACTGATTCGAATCACCGTCGCTCGCGGTCATATGAGCATACTTGCCCACTGCGTCTTGACGTAGTAACAACTGGAATTATTCTTTTGAACCTGATGAGGATGTGCTATAACTTGTATTGCAATCATGATTGAATTAGAGATAGGCTCATTAAAGTTTACTTTCACTTTGTGCAAGGAGCATCGCAACAAAGCGTTTCTTGTTTGATTGTGGAGTTGCGATGCTTTTCGGCTCAAGGTCTGCACAATGAGGCTTGAAATCTGAAAGTTAAGGATCAACTTTAGGCGAGTCCTTTATACAAATCTAGCCAACCCAATTGCAACCGTCTTGCATGTAGAGTTTCTTGCTTAGGAGAGACGGGTCAGACTTGCTGAGCCTATGTGCTCACGCTTGCTATATAAGTGGTTTTGCAGGTTAACAACGATGCTGGAAAGAAGGTTGTCCGGTGAGACTCGGGAACTCCCGAGTCAGGTAACACATGGAGAACCGAGCCGCTGCTGCTTGTCTTCGTGTTGCTAGCGAGAGGAGTCCGCGGGCTGGACTTCATCTCGGGTGCTCTTAGTTATTCGACGTGAGTTGATAAAGACTTCCGCTGTAGTTACTTGATGTAAAGTATTTACAAAGAAAAACTTTTAAGCTTCCGCTATTGTTTTATGTAATACATTGTTCCTCATATGTTTGCTGTTGGGTGCCGCACAACACGGCACCACCCAATGCGATTCCCGGGCGAGTGGCCTGTCTCGGTTGAGCGGGTCGCGTCAGCGTGGTATTAGAGCTGAGCCCTGACTCAGTCGTTACCGCGCCCGTCTCAATACTCTCCGCTCAGTCTCATTTTCTTGCCATGTGTTTTATGTGCTATCTCTACCCGAGTCGAGTGCCTCTAGCCTATCCTCGCGAGTAGTTCCAACTACTCGACTTGTACCGAATCCTACACTAACTTAGCATTGCATTAGCTAACGGGGTTTTCAATCCTAATCCCAACCCATGGTTTTCTTGGCTATGCATTTGGGTTTTCAAACAAGACTCTAATGCAAGAATTAATGGTACTCAAGTAAGTTCTCAAAACAATAAAAATTTGTAAAAAGGTTAATGCAAACTGGAGCTTGCCTTGCTGCTCTTGGTCGTAGGCTAGCTGCTCTTCCGGAGTAACAAACTCTAAGACTCCGGGTTCCTCCTCGACCTTAGCGACTACATGAGATAATAAGTACATGTATTAATTTAAATGCATTTGAATTGAATTTAAACTTGTGAAGTTTATAAGTCTCACTAGACAGACCCAATGACTCTGAAATTTTTACTGTGGTTGGGTTACAACCTAAACAGACACTTGGCTAAGTTTTATTTGCAGCAAAGCTAATTTGAGCTCTCCACAAATAATTATGTACTTGACCTTAATTGGAGCTTTTAGGGTGTTCTAGGGATTTTCATGGAGCAAGCTACGACTTTCTGAAAACTAGATTTTCAGAGGGTTCTAATGGAGTTGGTCTCACTTAATTTGAAGGTTCGTAGCTAAAGATATGAGCTAAACAATTTCAGAAAAATTCTGAAAATGTTTCTGGACATTTTCTTTTTTCTCTGGAACAGTTTCATTAATCACACCATTAGGTGGAACAAACGAGCTCAAATGGATCAGAAATTTTTATGGTAGTTCAGATATATTTTGGTGAATATCCCAGAAAAATTTCAGAATTTTCCTCCAAAGGATTCTCCAGTTAAATTTCTAAACAGTTTAAATTTGAAGAATTAATTCTGGAGAAATAAGGATTTTCCAGAAGTGAAACTTGATTTTCTGGAAAGTACTCAGAGAGCTGAATCCAACAAAATTTGTTTCACTCGATTTGGAGTTTCCTAGCCAAAGTTATGAGGATTTGAAGTTTGAATGAAACCTGAAAATCGGGGAAATGTTTAAATCTGCCGGTGGGTCCACGGTACACGTGTCGGGCGCTGAAGCGATGGCACACCGGGGTTCACGGGGTTTTTGTGTGCCAGCACACCGGATCCAAGCCGCAGACTGATCCCGATTTAAAATCCGAGCCGCTGACACGTGGGCCACCCGGCTTCGTCTACCTCCCGACTCCCGCGTTCGGCCGTCGTGACGCCTCGCCGGAGAGCTCGCCGGCAGTCTCTGTGGTACTCCAAACTTCATGATTCTGGCCGCCCCTGCCTAAATCCACTCTGGAAACACGATTCTGGGCTCAGTTCGTCATAAAAATGGTCGGCACATGGTCGGCGACGAGCGGCAGCTTCGGAATAAGTTCGGCCGTGTCGGCCGACCTCCCTAGCACCCCAACTGACCGAGCAAATGTCCGGAAAGCATAAGTGGTCCCTCACGAACCTCGGCATGGGCTCGAAGCAGCCCGGGGGAGGTCCGAAGTAAGCTCCCACCGTGCGCCCGATGCTTCCCGCAGGATCCGCCGTCGGCAAGCTTCGAAATACGCCGGGTACAGGGGTCCTCAGGCTAAGGGTTGTGAAGGAAACTTGTGTGCTACCAAGTCTAGTCTGTGTAGGAACGGATTGAGACTCTCTAACCCTTCCTAGAGCGTGAATTTGACAGAACCGCACCCGAAGGTCGGTTTGTACCGAGAAAGGGGAAAACTGGAAATTCACCGCCGGCGATCAAGCCATCGGGCTGTGGCTCGGGGATGAGCATCACCGGTCCCTAACGCGTCCAGGGACGCCTTAGTTCGGGCGTGACAACCTCCCGGTTAGGCTGTCCACGGGAGCTCGAAGTGCGGCGGATGTAGGTCACTGAACGGAACTCTCGGTATAGCCGAGATCACCCGAGTTCAGCAGATTTCTAGCGACGGGGAAGGAGAAGGGAAGTCCCTAGTACCTTGTCGTAGCTTTGGAGGGAGCAGGGAGGCTGTAAACGTGACTCTCTGATCAGTTCCGAGCAGCAGAGGGCAGAGCGTTAGCGCCACGTTCTTGTGAGAGGAAAAACAGCGAGGGGGCTTCGGCCGAGGTGTGGAGCACCTTAAGAAGGGCTCAGAACCGACCTGCGCCCACGCGTGGCCAAGCTTCTGGTGGCGCGGCGGCCTCCCCTCGGTGGCGCCCTCAGAGGGAGCTCGGGGACCCGAGTACTGAAGTCTCAGTCGGTTGACTCTCTTCAGTGACTGACATGTGGGTCCCACTCCATTTTTAACGTCTGAACTTAACTCTATATTACTGTTGTAAACAGTAAGCCCTACAATGCCCATGGTGATTTGAATTATTCACTCTGAGCCATTTGAATTGGTTAGAATTCAAATTAGGTTTGGTTTGACTAAGTTTCAGCACATATTCAGTTTGAAATTCAAATAAAGTTTGAATTTGCTACACTTAGCTCATGTCAAGATCAACTCCAAATGGAGTGAAAATTGGTGTGTGAGCTCACAAAAAGGTGCTGAGTAAGAATATGCCTCCCACTTTTGAATTCATGGGATAGAAACAGTTTGAATTTGAATTTGAGTTCAAACTACCCTCTTTCTAGCTATACCCAAAAGGACCTCAAAAAGATTTTGAATTTGGGTGAAACTTGGCATGGACATTCCTAGCAAGGTGTAGGAGTTTTCCAAATGTCCAGCCCCTATATGATGTATGTGGGAAATGCCACTTTTACATTTTGTGAGTTTGTTCTCTAATGAGCATGTTGATGGTGGTTACTTGCTCTTCAAATGTGTTCATCAACTTTCTTCAAATGAGGTGTGTGTGTGGTGATGAACACTTTAAACATGTGTCAAAAACTGAGGCCTTTATATTCCCCCCCCCTTAAAAGAATCTCGTCCCGAGATTATAAGGTGAAAATGAGAGAGAGGACGGTGGAAAATTACCGGATATGCGACGTGAAAAAATCGGGGTAGTTAGCGCGAAGAAATCCTTCGCTCTCCCATGTCGCTTCGTCCATGGAGTGATTACTCCACAGAACTTTGTAGAACTACAACGTACGGTTGTGTGTGGTTCGGGCCTTTTCATCAATAACCTGATCCGGTTCCTCCTGATAGGTGAGATCCGGTTTCAGTTCTTCAATATCGTCCAGCTGAACGGTAGTTGATAGCTTGAGACACTTCCTCAGCTGGGAAAAATGAAAGACGTCGTGCACACCGGAGAGTGCTTTTGGTAATTTCAGCCGGTATGCTACTGATCTACATCTTTGGGTAATCTGAAATGGACCGATGAATCGGGGTGCCAACTTTCCTCTCACCCCGAATCTGTTCACGCCCTTCATTGGAGACACACGTAGGTATACGTGATCCCCGAACTCAAATTGTAATGGGCGTCTTCTCCGGTCCGCATAGTGTTTTTGTTGGGATTGGGCGGCTTTTAGGTTCGCTTGAATCAGCCGAACCTTTTCCTCCGCGTTGTTGACAAGATCAATCCTGAAGGTAACCCTCTCGCCAGATTCACACCAATTCAGTGGTGTGCGGCATTTCCTCCCGTATAGCACCTCGTAAGGCGCCATCTTGATGCTGGCTTGGTACCCGTTGTTGTATGAGAACTCAGCTAACGGCAAGTGATCATCCCAATTCTTGCCGTGGTTGGTAGCGCAAGCTCGTAGCATGTCCTCTAGAATCTGATTTACCCGCTCGGTTTGCCCATCCGTCTGCGGGTGGTATGCTGAACTACGGATCAGCTTCATCCCCAATGCAGCGTGCAGCTGCTCCCAAAAACGGGACACAATTAAAGTGCCCCGGTCCGATATGATGGTACGGGGTACGCCGTACAAGCATAGGATCCGTGAGATGTACAGTTCCACATACTTATTGGCATTGTAGTTGGTGTTGACCGGGATGAAATGGGCAACTTTGGTGAGCCGGTCGACGATCACCCACACAGAATCATGTTTCTGAAAGGTGGTGGGTAGACCGACGATGAAGTCCATGCTCACGTCCTCCCACTTCCAGGCAGGAACGCCCAGTGGTTGTAGCAGTCCCGGTTTCCGCATATGATCTGCCTTCACCCTTCGACATGTATCACACTCGGACACGTACTTTGCGATCTCCCGCTTCATCCATGTCCACCAAAACTTGCTTCTGAGTTCTTGATACATTTTGTTGCTGCCGGAGTGAATAGAAAATTTTGACAAGTGAGCCTCATCGAAAATTTTCTTTCGTAACTCCGGTTTACGGGGTATGACGATCCGGTCCTTGAACCATAGGACGCCGTCTCCGTCTTTCCGGAAACATTTAAGCTCCCCACTATCTATATGTCTCCGCAAATGTGACATGCCCTTGTCAGTTTTCTGGGCTGCCGCTATCTCTTCACGGATGGTGGGGATCAAAGCTATGTTGTAGAGAGCTCCATGTGGAATAACATGCAGTGGTGGTTCGCTCTCTTCCAACGGTGTGATGGTCAGATTGTTGACGCGTGACTTGCGACTCAGCGCATCCTCCACTACGTTTGCCTTGCCGGGGTGATAATGGATTTCTATTTCGTAATTCTTTATCAATTCTAACCATCTTCGCTGCCTCATGTTCATCTCCTTCTGAGTGAATATGTACTTGAGGCTTTTGTGGTCGGTATATAAATGTGCGAGGTTACCGAGTAGGTAGTGCCTCCACATTTTCAGTGCAAGTACCACGGCAGCGAGCTCCAAGTCATGAGTTGGATAATTCTGCTCATGGTTTCTAAGCTGTCATGATCCATACGCGACCACCCTTCGGTCTTGCATCAGCACACATCCGAGCCCAATGCCGGATGCATCACAGTACACCTCGAACGGTTTTGTTGTGTCTGGCTGCGCCAAAACCGGTGCTAATCTTAGGTGCTTGACTAAAGCCTTGAATGCTGCTTCACATGCTGGACTCCAAACATATTTGTTAGCCTTCTTTAGCAGCTCCGTCATAGGCTTGGCAATCTTCGAGAAGTTCGGAATGAAGCTCCGATAATATCCCGCGAGTCCGAGGAAACTCCGTACCCCGTGAACAGTTCTCGGGGATTTCCAATTCAGCACTTGTGTGATCTTGCTCGGGTCTACAGCGATACCCTCCGCTAAGATGATAGGCCCAAGAAAAGGCACTTGCGATATCCAGAATTCGCATTTGCTGAATTTCGCGTGTAGCTTGTGATCCCGCAGCCGTTGCAAGACTATACGCAGATGCTTCTTGTGCTCTTCCTCCGACTTGGAATATACCAATATGTCGTCGATGAAGACCACGACAAACTTGTCCAGCTCCGGCATGAATACCGAGTTCATCAAATACATGAAATGAGCTGGAGCATTGGTGAGGCCGAAGGACATGACCAGGTAATCATAAAGCCCGTACCTCATCGAGAAAGCCGTCTTTGGAATATCCTCAGCCCGTATCTTAATCTGATGGTACCCGGATCTTAAGTCCATCTTGGAAAAGATCTTTGCTTCGACCAACTGATCAAACAACATGCCGATCCGTGGTAACGTGTACTTGTTCTTGATGGTTACGGCGTCTAGTGGACGATAGTCCACGCAAAGCCGCAACGTCTCATTCTTCTTCTTCATGAATAATGCCGAACAGCCCCATGGCGAGGAGCTTGGCCTAATAAAACCGTTTTCCAGCAGGTCCGTTAGCTGGTCTTCAATTCAGCCAACTCCTTGGGCGCCATCTTGTACGGCCTTCGGGATATGGCATGGTTCCCGGTGCAAGTTCAATCTTGAACTCCACCTCTATGTCAGGTGGCATCGCCGGTAAATCATCCGGAAACACGTCAGGGAACTCTCGGACCACTAGAATATCTTCCAATCTGATAGTTGTGGATTGATAGACACTTGGAAGTTTTATTTCTGGACTGTCCAGAAATAAGGAGTGAGATCCGTGCACTTCTGAGTTCAAATGCACGATTCTAAGGACGGTGTCTAAAACAGCGCCGTGGCGGGTTATCCACGACATCCCTAGGATGACATCGACCTTCTGTCCCTCTAAGATTATGAGAGACGTAGGGTACACTCTACCCGCTAAGCATAATGGTGCTTTGGAAACCATTACGCTTGCTGAAATCTTCCCACCCGGTGAACAAATCCAATATGGACTATCGGTGGGTAGTATTTGCAAGCTGTGTTTAGCAATGAAAGCTTGGCTAATAAAATTGTGCGTGGCTCCTGAATCAAACAATACTATGGCGGGATGTTGGTGGAGTTGGAACATACCCGCAAGGATTGGCTCACCCTCCGGCACGTTCTGTATGGCAAGTTGGTGAACGGTGCCGGGCCTAGGGTTTGCCCGCCGCGCATTAGTAGGGCTCCGGGGCTGATTCCTCCCCGGAAGTTGTGGTGCAACTCCGCCGCCTTGCCTCTCTGGGCAACTGCTGGCGATGTGTCCTGGCCGACCACATTTGTAGCATGTGGCCGCTGCTTGTCCGGTGCTTGGAGGATGAAAGCCCGGCATGCGCTGCTGAGGTGCATACGCACGCGGCATCGCCCGCTGCTGTTGTTGCCGCGGAGGTGGTGCTGGCAGTGCCGGCCTGAACGCCGGTGGGGAATAGGGCCGACTGCGGAATGGCATCGACCTTTGTGGTGGCTGCCAGCGTGGACCTGATGGTGGGCGATTCACCATTCGAAATTTCTGAGAAGGACCGCCTCCTTCTCCGCTGCTTTGCGGCGCGCTTCGCTTTCTTTCTGCCGCTGCTAACTCCTTGCCGGAGTCCTCCTGAACAATCGCAGCATCAATTATGTCGTTGAGGCTGCCGCGATTGAACATCGCCAATTTGTCCTTCAGGAGTGTTTTAAGCCCCTGGTAGAAGTGGTCCCGCCGCTTCTCGTCAGTATCAGCGCGATACGACGCGTAGAGCGCGAGATCGTTGAACGCCCTGGAGTATTCCAGCGCGTCTCGGCTCCCTTGCTGCAGGTGTAGAAACTCCTGCGTCTTCCTCTTCATGAGACCCCGTGGTACATGATAGGCCCTGAAGGCCGTCCGGAACTCCGCCAAGGTCATAACTCGATCGGTGGGCTGTGAAGCACAGTAGTTCGCTCACCATGCGCTCGCGAATCCCTGGAGCTGTTGGACCGCGAACTGAGTCTTGCGCTGCTCACTCACTTGGAGCAGCCCGAACTTCATCTCCATCGTGCGGAGCCGGTTGTCCGCATCGATGGGTTCATCCGCCCTTGAGAATACCGGGGGATGAGTTGCTAGAAAGTCAGAGTAGGAGTTCTGTTGACGCTCCTCACGATCATGACACCTCTTTGTTCGAGACGTATTTGCAATAAGAGTTTGCAGCAACTCCGTGTGCTGCTGATGGGAACCCGCCATTGCCGCAATGATATCGGCCAATGTAACCGTTGGCGGTGGCGGTGCTTGCTGTTGCTGTTGTTGTTGCTGTCCCGAGGAGTCCTCGGGAGGCTGTTGGGAGGTTTCTTCCCCTTGACTAGAACCCCCAACGTCCGGGTTGGCACGAGTACGCGTCATTCTGAAATTCAAAACAGCAGCGATCAGCACATGTCATACTTCAAAATTCCATATGAAACAGTAGGTATTGAAGTGACGCATGAATAATTTGCACAACATTCACATATATTGATAATGCATAACTCTATACAAGATACATTATTCTCGGTTCTCCGAGAAGTGGTGCTCATGTCGTCACTACCTATACATATGCTACTGCCTACACGACATGTCACTGGTTACAAAAGTTTGGGTTACTCCACTCTGGTTGCCCTACTTGGCAATGGTAACCCCCTACTCGGAGTAGAACTCGACCTCTTGTGGGTCGTCCTCCTCCGGTACCTCTGCTGGTGGCTCCGGATCTACAACCTCTTCTCCCATCTCGGGTTCTCCCATTTCCGGAAGACCCACGACCACCGGTATCCCCAATACCGGAGGTGAAAGGTCCTGCAACGCGTGCACCTCGTCCATGGCCTGGTTGTAGTCCTCTTCCCAGCCTTGCCCCTCGTCAATAGCGTCGTCTCGCTCTTGAGTAAGGACCTCATTCTGCTGGGTCAGAGCCTGCACTTGTTCTTGCAATGCCGCGATGTCAACACGGCTTTTCTTCTTTGCCTTCTTCAGACGATGCAGCTGATTATGCTGTTCATTCAGTCGCTTAATCGTCGGAAGGAGCACATTTCAGAGTGCGCTGTGAGCACTCTCGAAATGGTCTCTACGGCTTGTGCTACCCTTGAGCTTCGCAGCAAGACAATCCGTATGAACAGCTTGGCTGTCCATCACGGTCTTTCCTGCTTTTAATTGGAGGCTGAGGTTCGCCTCCGCAGGGTTGTACCTTGGGCAATCCGGATCTGTTTCCTCTATGTACCTTCCTTCCGACACGTGATTAGCCCGTCCCTCCACCGGAACGAGCGCGTATGGAGTACCCTCCATAGCTCTCACGTGTAGCTGGCAGAAACGCGACATGGTGTCACAGGCTGCCACTTGCCACATACCCTCCGGTTGTCTACCTCTCACTGTGATGGTGAACGGCGCCCAACTGGGTGGCGTAGGCCCTGCAGGAACCTCGACATGGATCATCCATGTCTTGTTCCCCTCCTCGCCTTCTTCTTTGGTGAAGTACTGTGGCATCTTGTTGTACCCTAAATATTGAAGCATCTGCCTCAATGCTTCCGGATAGCCGCTGCAGTGAGAAAAGTGGAAATCTTCCAAAGCTTTCCATAAATGTATCATATGACCCCA
Source organism: Neostapfia colusana (assembly GCA_030760725.1). NCBI lineage: Eukaryota > Viridiplantae > Streptophyta > Magnoliopsida > Poales > Poaceae > Neostapfia > Neostapfia colusana. The sequence continues at coordinate 24,157,138 of JASWHV010000012.1, read as the reverse complement.
ACCTCGAAAGAACTCAATCTCTAACCTCTGATTAACTTCAGCCTTAATTCAGCTGAAAACAGGGGACTCTGTCCTTAATAGCCTATAAGTTGAAAACTTGTTAACTTTGAATATCCTGATTAAGGAAAGGAGTTACATCAAATTTTAATGCTTTGGATTAAAACTTTCAAGTTTTATAATGAAGTTGCTCATTTAATAGAGTGTGACGTCGATGCGTCACCAGATCATGTCGGTACTACGTCCTCACAAAGAAAAACCTATACCGGATTTAGCCGGCTTCGTTATTTCAGTGGCACTAAGCATCTCTCGCACATGGATGCTACACGTCTACCATTTGGTGGTTAGACTACCTGCAGATAACTCACACAATCGTCAGACTCGGCTGCACACCGAGCCCGGTATCCATACAGTTCGTACACTCGGCCGTCATCACTCGCCCGGATGTTCTCAAGCCAAACACGCCTTGAGCTAAGTGTTCACGTTACTGACCACGTGACGGGGTCTCCCAAATTGCACCATGCACGCCAGGGACAGGCGTTGCTCAAATACCCCAAACGACATGAAGAGTCGTAGAGGACATTAAAGCGGGTCGGGTTACCTGCCACCCGTGGGGCTCCACCCTTCAGCTTGTGCGCATTGGTGGACAGTGCTTACGTGCACCCCCCAAGACATAAAGCGTCCCGAGATGCACGATTTTCCAACATAAGCAAATAGGTTAGTATGCCACTTTCTATACACTAATAACATCCTTATATGGGCTATTAACTCGTTCCTCACTGGATTTTTTGAAAAAGATGACCTTTGTAGTGTGTTAAACCTCAAGCGAGCTCTGATACCAACGCTGACACGACCCCACGGTCTTGTCGAGCCAGGATCACGCTGAGGGGTGCTGCGTTGCAAAGCACCGTATAACACACATCAAAGGTACAAAGCGGAAGCAAAGTTTTATTACATAAACTGGTTTATGAACATTTTTACAGCAAAATATGTTCAGTCTACACTCACGGGGTAGACTACGCATCGAGTTCACGTTCAGCCCGTGAATGTAAGGGCCTCAGTTTTTGACACACATTGGCAGTGTTCATCACCACACCACACACCTCATTTGAGGAAGGATGATGAACACAAATGAAGAGCAAGTAACAATTATCAACATGCTCATTAGAGAACAAACTCACACATTGCAAAAGTGGTATTTTCCACATGTGATATAAGTGGGCTGGACATATGAAAACTCCTACACTTTACTAAGGATGTCCATGCCAAGTTTCACCCAAATTAAAAACCCTTTTGAGGTCATTTTGGGTATAGTTAGGAAGAGGGCAGTTGGAAACCTTATTCAAATTCAAACTGTTTTTATCCCATGGATTTAAAAGTGGGAGGCATATTCTTACTCAGCACATTTTTGTGAACCCACACACCAATTTTCACTCCATTTGGAGTTGATCTTGACATGAGCTAAGTGGGACAAATTCAAACTTCATTTGAATTCAAAACTGCGCTTGTGCTGAAATTCACTCAAACCAAACCCAATTCGAATCCTATTCAATTCGAATGGCTCAAGGGTGAATAATCTGAATCACCAGGGGTATTATGGGGTTCACTGTTCGCTACTGTGATCAGGAGTAAATTTCAGAGGTTAAAACCCCGGGTGGGACCCAAATGTCATAGAGGGAAGAAGGAGAAACTTGCAACCAAAGTCAGAGTCTCGGTGGGAAATTCCACCGAGCAGCTGTCGGCTGTGCCACCGAGCAGCTACCGGTGCCACCAGCGGCTTCCCCCTCCGCGCGCTGGCACCCAGGGCGGCTTGCTCGCGCCCCCACGCGACCGGCACCGCCTCAGCCGAGCAGGAGTCGGCCGGCTTTATCTTCTCGCGGGCAAATCCGAGCAGCGGCATTGTCTCTCGCCGCAGCTCTCTGCTCAATCGGGAAAACCAGCAAAACAATCTCCTCCTTCGTCCTTGAGCTGCTAGACAGCCACCTGAGGTCGCACTTCACCTCCCCAACAACAGAAACCCCGAGTTCCGACCTCCTTTGCCCAAGAGCGATCGCCACCGCGGCGACCTAGTCTCAGCCGAGAGTCAGGCGCCCGTGGACAGCCTTCCCCAGGCGTTTACACGGTCCAGCAAGAGAGACAATAGGAGCGCGCGACCACCGTGCTGCTCTCCTCCAAGTTTGGAAGCCAACCGTGAAGAATCCGCAGAGAATTTCTAGTTTTTGCTGCGGCGACCGTAACCCGAGCTTCCGGTACGGTTTCTTTAAATTCTCGCTCTATGATCTTTCGGAGGTCATCAAATCTTGCACGTAGACGCTGGACTAGCCGGCGATCAAGTTCTTTTCTGCATCCGTGGCGTGAAACTGTCTAGGAGTAACGAATTTCGAGCTCGATCAAGGGCGGTCATGGCGGACACGATCGGTCACACGGTGCCGACCGACTTGCCGCCATTTCTAAACCCTTTTGGCACCTTGTCGAGCTCCCTAGAGGTACACTGATGCAGTAGGACCGTTTGTTCGAGGTGTTGGCGGGTTAGGACCCACGGTCGACAGCGCCGAACCTCAACCGAGGCCGCGGCACGTCGCCGAGCTATTTCCGGTCACCCCCAGCCCGACCTGACACCACCGACGTGTTCCTCGACGTCGACAACCCCCTGGTGGCGAGTTTCAGACCATGGGAGGTCCGGCAGCGGCGAGCCGGCGAGCTCCGGGTCTGCTCCAGCGAGGTCGGCGGCGCGGGCGCGAGAGAACGGCGGGAGGAAGACGAAGTCGGCTGGCCCACGTGTCAGCGGCTGCAGAATTTAAATCGGGATCGGGTGTGGCCGGGGATCGGTTGTGCTGGCGCGCAAATACCCTGTGAGCTCCGGTGTGCCGGACACCTCCGCGCTCGACACGTGTAGTATCTCCGGTGTGCCGGACACCTCCGTGCTCGACACGTGTCCCCGCGGGCCCCGAGAGTTTAAACTTTTCCCCCCCGATTTTCAGAATTCTTCCAAACATCAAATCCTCATAACTTTGGCTAGAAAGCTCCAAATCGAGTGAACCAAATTTTGTTGAATTCAGCTCTTTGAGCACTTTTCAGCAAATTAAGTTTCACTTCATGTAGAGCCTTAATTCTCCAGAATTAATTTCTCAAAATTTAAACTGTTAGGAATTTTAACTGGAGAATTCTTTGGAGGAAAATCCTGACATTTTGCTGGGATGTTCACCAAAATATCCCTGAACTACCATAAAAATTTCAGATCCATTGGAGCTCATTTGATCCACCTAATGGTGTGATTAGTGAAACTGTTCCAGAGAAAATTTCACAGTCATTAGGTCTGTCTAGCAAGGGTTAGAGACTTCACAACTTCAAAGTTAATACAAATGCATTTAAATTGATACATATATTGCTCTTATCATGTAGTCGCTAAGGTCGAGGAGGAACCCGAAGTCCTAGACTTCGTTACTCCGGAGGAACAGCTAGCCTACGACCAAGAGCAGCAAGGCAAGCTCCGGTTTGCATTAACCTTTTTACAAATTTTTATTGTTTTGAGCACATACTTGTTTACTTTATTCTTTGTATTAGAGTCTTGTTTGGAAACCCAATTGCATAGCCAAGAACACCATGGGTTGGGTTTAGGATTGCAAACTCTGTTAGCTACTGCGATGCTAAGATAGTGTAGGATTTGGTACAAGTCGAGTAGTTGGAACTACTCGCGAGCATAGGCTAGAGGCACTCGACTCGGGTAGTGATAGCACATGAAATACATGGCAAGAAAATGAGACCAAGCGGAGGGTAAGGGCAGCAGGACTTTGAGGCCTGTGTGCTGTAGCTCCGCTTGTGTCGATTAAGGACCGAGCCGTGTGCGGGCCTGTTGAACAAGCTAGAACAGTACCGAAGACCTACCGGCTATATGGGAACCGGGAAACTGATGTAACTCGGGTAGCTGGGTGTTGAGGCATAGCTGGTCGTTCAGAGGGTAGGATGAGAGCTCGAGGTGTAAATCGGCTGGCGGCACTGAGATGCGCGCGCAGAGACCTCTTGCTCGGCACAATTGGACCGGTTCAACATTTGGCTAACGGGTGAAAGGTAGTCGCGTACGGCGTCCGTGATGGTTGTTGTAGGCAACATCAAGTACGGGCGTACGTGACGGGTTGTTCGGGTAACCCTGCAGGTGTAAATCGATTATAATCGCCGTCCCTTGCGGTCAGTGAGTACCACTTGTTCACTGTACCGTGACGTAGAAAGAAAAGGCTAGTCACATGTTAAAATGTTGCTGATTGAAAGATGGACATTGATTGTTAATGATATGCTGTAGTTAGAGCTAACTAAAGTTCTTTTCAACTTTGGGCAAAGAACATGAGAGAAATGCGTTTCTTGTTTGATTGCGGCTCTCTCATGTGCCTTAGCGTAAGGTTTTCCACAACCTGCTGCTAAAACCTGAAAGTAAGGTTCTACTAATTAGGCGAGTCCTTGCAAAAGGTTTTTATCTCATGTAACCCATTACCCTCATGTAGAAGTTCCATGTTTAGGTGAGACGGGTCAGACTTGCTGAGCCTTCGTGCTCACTGCTTGTGTTTGAAGCTTTTGCAGGGTTCTATGAGGAAGGGACTCCCGAAGAGGAGACGGAACACCAGGAGGGGAACCCCGTCGAGTGGGAGTCGTGCACGCCACAGAGTTAGTGTGTGTGTGTGCTAGCAAGGACACGTTCGAGGGCTGAACGTGCACTTGATGCTTAGTCTACGCCCGCGAGTGTAGACTAAACTTATTTTGATGTAAACATGTTCATAAACCTGTTTATGTAATAAAATTTCTGCTTCTGCTTTGTACCTTTGACGTGTGTTATACGGTGCTGTGCAACGCAGCACCCCTCAGCGTGATCCTGGCTCGACAGGACCAATGGGGTCGTGTCAGCGTTGGTATCAGAGCTCGCTTGAGGTTTAACACAGTACAAAGGTCTTCTTTTTCAATATTCCAGTGAGGAACGAGTTAGTAGCCCGTATAAGGATGTTATTAGCATATAGAAAGTGGCATATGTGCATCTCGGGACGTTCATGTCTTGGGGGGTGCACGTAAGCGCTGTCCACCAGTGCCCACAAGCTGAAGGGTGGAGCCCCACGGTTGGCAGGTAGCCCGACCCGCTTTAGTATCCTCTACGACTCTTCATGTCGTTTGGGGTATTCGAGCAACGTCTGTCCCTGGCGTGCGTGGTGCAACTTGGGAGACCCCGTCACGTGGTCTGAAACGTGAACATGTAACTCAAGGCGTGTTTGGCTTGAGAACGTCCGGGCGAGTGATGACGGCCGGGTGTACGAACTGTATGGATTCCGGGCTCGGTGTGCAGCCGAGTCTGATGATTGTTTGAGTTTCTGCAGGTAGCCTGACCATGAAACGGTAGACGTGTTGCATCCGTGTGCGAGTGACGTTTAGTGCCACTGAAATAACGAAGCCGGCTAAGTCCGGTATAGGTTTTTCTTTGTGAGGACGTAGTACCGACATAATCTGGTGACGCATCAACGTCACACCCTATTAAATAAACCACTTCATTTAAAAACTTGAGGGTTTTGTTCCAAGGTAGTAAAACTTGATGTAACTCCTTCCATTGAACAGGATATTCAAAGTTAACAAGTTTTCAACTTATAGGTGGTTAAGGACAGAGCACTCTGTTTTTCAGCTGAGTCAAGGCTGAAGTTAATCAGAGGTTAGAGGTTGAGTTCTTTCGAGGTTAGGATTGTATGATACATTTCTGGAAAGCGTTGGAAGAGCTTTACAACTCTTCTGTGGAGGTCCAGAGGTGTTTCATCCCTTAACCAATCGAAAAATGCAGTAGAGTTGAAACTGTCCAGAAAACAGGGCAGAGCAAAGACTCTCTGTAGACTCTCTGTAAATTAATCATAACTTCCTGCATAAAAATCCAAAAATAGAAAATGAGGTAGTTCTGGAAAGCTTATGAGATGGGTTACAACTTTGTAACAGAAAGTTTTGTCAGATTAGGAACATAATTAACTGGAATTCTGGGATCAAATCAGTACCTAAAGCAGGGAGGTCCTGCCCAATTGTTTCCAGAAATTCTGTTGACTTTGACATCCATAACTTTTGAAGCAAGACAGATCTTAGGCCAAGCAAATACTTTCTGGAAATCTATTGAAGTTAGCTTTAACTTTGATGTTGATCTCCAGAATTAGTTTTGCCTTTAACATGGCCTAAATCAGGTTGAAATGGAAACTGGTCAGGGCTGTCATGGGAACAGCAGATCAGCAGTCAAATTTGTTTAAAATTTGAACTATGTTTCCAAATTTTATGGGTTCAATGACATGTTTTATGTTATAACTCAGCGGTTTACTGTTTAAATAAATATTTGACATTTCTCAAATATATTTTTACAGATGACAGCAGATAAACAGTTGGAGAACGGGTGGGTGGTTTCCCACTGTTCTGACCGTAGCGGCTACCCGGAAGCATTGTGGCAAATGCTCCAATATTTCGGGTACAACCAGACGCCGCAATACTTCGCCAAGGAAGAGGGCGAAGAGGGGAACAAGACGTGGACGATCCATGTCGAGGTTCCTGCAGGACCTACGCCACCCGGTTGGGTGCCATTCACCGTCACGGTGAGAGGAAGACAACCGGAAGGGATGTGGCAGGTGGCAGCCCGTGACACTATGTCATGTTTCTGCCAACTACACGTGCAGGCTATGGAGGGCACTCCATACGCACTCGTTCCGGTGGAGGGACGAGCTCAGCATGTGTGGGAAGAGAGGTACCTGGAGGCAACAGACCCGAGTTGCCCAAGGTACAACCCTGCAGAGGCAAATCTCAGCCTCCAGATGAGGGCGGGAAACGCCGTAATGGACAGCCAAGCTGTTCATACGGAGCATCTCGCCACAAAGCTCAAGGAGAGCACAAGCCGTGGAGATCATTTCGAGAGTGCTCACAGCGCACTCCGCAATGTGCTCCTTCCGACGATCAAGCGACTGAATGAACAGCACAATCAGTTGCATCGTCTGAAGAAGGCGAAGAGAAAAAGCCGTGTCGACATCGCGGCGTTACAAGAACTGGTGCAGACCCTAACCCAGCAGAATGAGTACCTTACTCAAGAGCGGGACGACGCTATCGAGGAAGGACAAGGCTGGGAAGAGGACTACAACCAGGCTATGGACGAGGTGCATGCTTTGCAGGACCTCGTGCCTCCGGTATTGGGCATACCGGTGGTCTTGGGCCTTCCAGCAATGGGAGAACCCGGGATGGGTGAAGAGGTGGTAGATCCAGAACCACCAGCAGAGGTACCGGAGGAGGACGACCCACAGGAGGTCGAGTTCTACTCCGAGTAAGGGGTTACGGTTGCCAAGTAGGGCAGCCAGGGTAGCGTAACCCAACTTTTGTAATCGGTGACATGTCGTGTAGACAGTAGAGTATGTATAGGTAGTGACGACATGAGAACGACTTCTCGGAGATCCGAGAATAATGTATCTTGTATAAAGTTTATGCTTTATCAATATATGTGAATGTTGTGCAAATTAATCATGTGTCACTTTGATACCTACTGTTGCGTATGGAATGTTAAGTAAGATATGTGCTAATTGCGGCTGTTTTGAATTTCAGAATGACGCGTACTCGTGCCAACCCTGACGTTGGGGGTACCAGTCAAGGGGGAGAGACCTCCCAACCGCCTCCCGAGGACTCCTCGGGACAACAGCAGCAACAGAAGCAACAGCAAACACCGCCACCGCCACTGCCAACGGTTACATTGGCCGACATCGTCGCGGCAATGGTGGGTTCATATCAGCAGCACACGGAGTTGCTGCAAACACTTATCGCTAATACGTCTCGCCCAGAGAGACGTCAAGATCGTGAGGAGCGCCAACAGAGCTCCTACTCCGACTTCTTGGCTACTCATCCCCCGGTACTCTCAAGGGCGGATGAACTACTTGACGCGGAAAACTGGCTCCGCGCCATAGAGATGAAGTTCGGGCTGCTCCAGCTCAGCGAGCAGCGCAAGACTCAGTTCGCGGTCCAGCAGCTCCAAGGATCCGCGAGCGCATGGTGGGCCAACTTTTGTGCTTCACAGCCCACCGACCGAGTGATGACCTGGACGGAGTTCCGGACGGCCTTCAGGGCCTATCATATACCGCCAGGTTTAATGAAGAGAAAGATGCAGGAGTTCTTACACCTGCAGCAAGGGAGCCGGAACGCGCTGGAATACTCCAGAGCGTTCAACGATCTCGCGCTCTACGCGTCGTATCACGCCGATACGGACGAGAAGCGGCGAGACCACTTTTACCAGGGGCTTAACCCGCTCCTGAAGGACAAGTTGGTGATGTTCAATCGCGGCAGCCTCAACGATATCATTGATGCTGCGATTATTCAGGAGGACTCCGGCAAGGAGTTGGCGGCGGCAGAGCGAAAGCGAAGCGCACCGCAGAGCAGCGGAGAAGGAGGCGGTCCTTCTCAGAAGTTTCGGATGGTGAATCGCCCACCATCAGGTTCACGCTGGCAGCCACCACAGCGGTCGATGCTGTTCTTTAGTCGGCCGTACTCTTCACCGGCATTCAGGCCGGCACTGACAGTACCACCGCAACAACAACAGCAGCAGCGGACGATGCTGCAGGCGTTTGCACCTCAGCAACGCATGCCGGGCTTTCGTCCACCGAGCACTCCACCAGCAGCGGCCACATGTTACAAGTGTGGTCGTCCAGGACACTTCGCGAGCAGTTGCCCGGAGAGGCAAGGCGGCGGAGTGGTACCACAGTTTCCGGGGAGGAATCAACCCTGGAACCCTACTAATGCGCGGCGGGCAAATCCTAGGCCCGGCACCGTCCACCAGCTTGCCATTGAGGACGTGCCGGAGGGCGAGCCAATCCTTGCGGGTATGTTCCAACTCCACCAGCATCCCGCTATAGTACTATTTGATTCAGGCGCCACGCATAGCTTCATTAGTCAAGCATTCATTGATAAGTATAGCTTGCAAATACTACCCACCTATAGTCCTTATGTGATATGTTCACCGGGTGGGAAAATTTCAGCAAGCATGATGGTCCCAAAAGCGCCATTGTGCTTAGAGGGTAGAGTTTACCCTACGTCTCTCATAATTTTAGAGGGACAAAAGGTCGATGTCATCTTAGGGATGTCGTGGTTAACCCGCCACGGCGCTGTTTTAGACACCGTCCTCCGAGTCGTGCACTTGAACTCAGAAGTGCATGAGTCTCACTCATTATTTCTGGACAGTCCGGGAATAAGACTTCCAAGTGTCTATCAAGCCACAACCATCAGATTGGAAGATATTCTGGTGGTCCGAGAGTTCCCTGATGTATTCCCGGACGATTTGCCGGGGATGCCGCCTGATAGAGAGGTGGAGTTCAAGATTGAACTTGCACCGCGAACCATGCCAATATCCTGAAGGCCGTACAAGATGGCGCCCAAGGAGTTGGCTGAACTGAAGACTCAGCTCACGGACCTTCTGGAGAAGGGTTTTATTAGGCCGAGCTCCTCGCCATGGGGCTGTTCGGCATTATTTGTCAAGAAGAAGGATGAGAGGTTGCGGCTTTGCGTGGACTATCGTCCATTAAATGCCGTAACCATCAAGAACAAGTACCCGTTGCCACGGATCGACATGTTGTTTGATCAGTTGGTCAAAGCAAAGATCTTTTCCAAGATGGATTTAAGATCTGGGTACCATCAGATTAAGATAAGGGCTGAGGACATTCCGAAGACGGCTTTCTCGACGAGGTACGGACTTTATGAGTACCTGGTTATGTCCTTCGGCCTCACCAATGCTCCAGCTCACTTTATGTACTTGATGAACTCGGTATTCATGCCGGAGCTGGACAAGTTTGTCGTGGTCTTCATCGACAACATCCTGGTATATTCTAAGTCGGAGGAAGATCACAAAAAGCATCTGCGTATAGTCTTGCAACGGCTGCGGGATCACAAGTTATACGCAAAATTCAGCAAATGCGAGTTTTGGATATCGCAAGTGCCTTTCCTTGGGCATATCATCTCAGCGGAGGGTATCGCTGTGGACCCGAGCAAGATCACTCAAGTGCTGAATTGGAAATCCCCGAGAACTGTTCACGAGGTACGGAGTTTCCTCGGACTCGCGGGATATTATCGGAGGTTCATTCCGAACTTCTCGAAGATTGCCAAGCCAATGACAGAGCTGCTGAAGAAGGCTACCAAATATGTTTGGAGTCCAGCATGTGAAGCAGCATTCATGGCTTTAGTAAAGCACCTGACATCAGCACCGGTTTTGGCGCAGCCAGACACAACAAAACCGTTCGATGTGTACTGTGATGCATCCGGCATTGGGCTCGGATGTGTGCTGATGCAAGACCGAAGAATGGTCGCGTATGGATCACGGCACCTTAGAAACCATGAGCAAAATTATCCAACTCATGACTTGGAGCTCGCTGCCGTGGTACTTGCACTAAAAATGTGGAGGCACTACCTACTCGGTAACCTCGTACATTTATATACCGACTACAAAAGCCTCAAGTACATATTCACTCAGAAGGAGCTGAACATAAGGCAACGAAGATGGTTAGAACTGATAAAGGATTACGAAATAGAGATCCATTATCATCCGGGCAAGGCAAACGTAGTGGCAGATGCGCTGAGCCGCAAGTCACACGTCAATAATCTGACCATCACACCGTTGGAAGAGAGCGAATCACCACTACATGTGATTCCACACGGAGCTCTCTACAACCTAGCTTTTATCCCCACCATCCGTGAAGAGATAGCGGCAGCCCAGAAGAATGACAAGGGCATGTCACATTTGCGGAGACGTGTAGACAGTGGGGAGTTGAAATGTTTCCGGAAGGACGGAGACGGCGTCCTATGGTTCAAGGACCGGATTGTCGTACCCCGAAACCCGGAACTACGGGAGAAGATCTTTGATGAGGCTCACTTATCAAAGTTCTCTATTCACCCTGGCAGTAACAAGATGTATCACGAACTCAGAAGAAAATTTTGGTGGACACGCATGAAGCGCGAGGTTGCAAAATACGTGTCCGAGTGTGATACATGTCGGAGGGTGAAGGCAGATCATATGCGGAAACCGGGACTGCTACAAGCACTGGGCATTCCTGCCTGGAAGTGGGAGGATGTGAGCATGGACTTCATCGTCGGTTTACCCACCACCTTGCAGAAACATGATTCTGTGTGGGTGATCGTCGATCGGCTCACCAAAGTTGCCCATTTCATCCCGGTCAACACAAATTACAACGCCAAGAAGTACGCTGAACTGTACATCTCACGGATCCTATGCTTGTACGGCGTACCCCGTACCATCATATCGGATCGGACACTTTATTTGTGTCCCGTTTTTGGGAGCAGCTGTACGCTGCCTTGGGGACGAAGCTGATCCGTAGTTCAGCCTACCACCCGCAGACGGATGGGCAAACGGAGCGGGTAAATCAGATCCTAGAAGACATGCTACGAGCTTGCGCTATCAACCACGGCAAGAATTGGGATGATCACTTGCCGTTAGCCGAGTTCTCGTACAATAATGGGTACCAAGCCAGCATCAAGATGGCACCTTACGAGGCGCTATACGGTAGGAGATGCCGCACACCATTGAACTGGTGTGAGTCTGGCGAAAGGGTTACCTTCGGGATTGACCTCGTCAACAACGCAGAAGAAAAGGTTCGACTGATTCAAGCGAACCTAAAAGCCGCTCAATCCCGACAGAAACAGTATGCGGACCGGAGAAGGCGCCCATTACAATTCGAAGTTGGAGATCACGTATACCTACGGGTGTCTCCAATGAAGGGCGTAAACAGATTTGGGGTGAGAGGAAAATTGGCACCCTGATACATCGGTCCATTCCAGATTACCGCAAGATGTGGATCAGTGGCATACCGGCTGAAGTTACCAGAAGCACTTTCCGGTGTGCACGACGTCTTTCACATTTCCCAGCTGAGGGAGTGTCTTAAGCTATCAACTACCGTTCAGCTGGAAGACATTGAAGAACTGCAACCGGATCTCCCCTATCGGGAGGAACCGGTGCAGATTATTGATGAAAAGGCCCGAACCACACGCAACCGTACGTTGTGGTTCTACAAGGTTCTATGGAGTAATCACTCCATGGACGAAGCGACATGGGAAAGCGAAGAAGTCCTTCGCACTAACTACCCCGATTTTTTCACGTCACATATCCGGTAATTTTCCACCGTCCTCTCTCACATTTTCACCTTATAATCTCGGGACGAGATTCTTTTAAGGGGGGAGGAATGTAAGGGCCTCAGTTTTTGACACACATTGGCAGTTTCATCACCACACCACACACCTCATTTGAGGAAGGATGATGAACACAAATGAAGAGCAAGTAACAATTATCAACATGCTCATTAGAGAACAAACTCACACATTGCAAAAGTGGTATTTTCCACATGTGATATAGGTGGGCTGGACATATGAAAACTCCTACACTTTACTAAGGATGTCCATGCCAAGTTTCACCCAAATTAAAAACCCTTTTGAGGTCATTTTGGGTATAGTTAGGAAGAGGGCAGTTTGAAACCTTATTCAAATTCAAACTGTTTTTATCCCATGGATTTAAAAGTGGGAGGCATATTCTTACTCAGCACATTTTTGTGAACCCACACACCAATTTTCACTCCATTTGGAGTTGATCTTGACATGAGCTAAGTGGGACAAATTCAAACTTCATTTGAATTCAAAACTGCACTTGTGCTGAAATTCACTCAAACCAAACCCAATTTGAATCCTATTCAATTCGAATGGCTCAAGGGTGAATAATCTGAATCACCAGGGGTATTATGGGGTTCACTGTTCACTACAGTGATCAGGAGTAAATTTCAGAGGTTAAAACCCCCGGGTGGGACCCACATTTCATAGAGGGAAGAAGGAGAAACTTGCAACCAAAGTCAGAGTCTCGGTGGGAAATTCCACCGAGCAGCTGTCGGCTGTGCCACCGAGCAGCTACCGGCGCCACCAGCTGCTTCCCCCTCCGCGCGCTGGCGCCCAGGGCGGCTTGCTCGCGCCTCCACGCGACCGGCACCGCCTCAGCCGAGCAGGAGTCGGCGGGCTTTATCTTCTCGCGGGCAAACCCGAGCAGCGGCATTGTCTCTCGCCGCAGCTCTCTGCTCAATCGGGAAAACCAGCAAAACAATCTCCTCCTTCGTCCTTGAGCTGCTAGACAGCCACCTGAGGTCGCACTTCACCTCCCCAACACCAGAAACCCCGAGTACCAACCTCCTTTGCCCAAGAGCGATCGCCACCGCGGCGACCTAGCCTCAGCCGAGAGTCAGGCGCCCGTGGACAGCGTTCCCCAGGCGTTTACACGGTCCAGCAAGAGAGGCAATAGGAGCGCGCAACCACCGTGCTGCTCTCCTCCAAGTTTGGAAGCCAACCGTGAAGAATCCGCAGAGAATTTCTAGTTTTTGCTCCGGCGACCGTAACCCGAGCTTCCGGTACGGTTTCTTTAAATTCTCGCTCTATGATCTTTCGGAGGTCATCAACTCTTGCACGTAGACGCTGGACTAGCCGGCGATCAAGTTCTTTTCTGCATCCGTGGCGTGAAACTGTCTAGGAGTAACGAATTTTGAGCTCGATCAAGGGCGGTCATGGCGGACACAATCGGTCACACGGTGCCGACCGACTTGCCGCCATTTCTAAACCCTTTTGGCACCTTGTCGAGCTCCCTAGAGGTACACTGATGCTGTAGGACCATTTGTTCGAGGTGTTGGCGGGTTAGGACCCACGGTCGACAGCGCCGAACCTCAACCGAGGCCGCGGCACGTCGCCGAGCTATTTCCGGTCACCCCCAGCCCGACCTGACACCACCGACGTGTTCCTCAACGTCGACAACCCCCTGGCGGCGAGTTTCAGACCATGGGAGGTCCGGCAGCGGCGAGCCGGCGAGCTCCGGGTCTGCTCCGGCGAGGTCGGCGGCGCGGGCACGAGAGAACGGCGGGAGGAAGACGAAGTCGGCTGGCCCACGTGTCAGCGGCTGCAGAATTTAAATCGGGATCGGGTGTGGCCGGGGATCGGTTGTGCTGACGCGCAAATACCCTGTGAGCTCCGGTGTGCCGGACACCTCCGCGCTCGACACGTGTGGTATATCCGGTGTGCCGGACACCTCCGCGCTCGACACGTGTCCCCGCGGGCCCCGAGAGTTTAAACTTTTCCCCCGATTTTCAGAATTCTTCCAAACTTCAAATCCTCATAACTTTGGCTAGAAAGCTCCAAATCGAGTGAACCAAATTTTGTTGAATTCAGCTCTTTGAGAACTTTTCAGCAAATCAAGTTTCACTTCATGAAGACCCTTAATTCTCCAGAATTAATTTCTCAAATTTTAAACTGTTAGGAATTTTAACTGGAGAATCCTTTGGAGGAAAATCCTGAAATTTTTCTGGTATGTTCACCAAAATATCCCTGAACTACCATAAAAATTTCAGATCCATTGGAGCTCATTTGATACACCTAATGGTGTGATTAGTGAAACTGTTCCAGAGAAAATAGAAAATGTTCAGAAACATTTTCAGAATTTTCTCTGAAATTGTTTAGCTCATGTCTTTAGCTAAGAACTTCCAAATTAAGTGAGACCAGCTCCATTATAACCCCCTGAAAATCTAGTTTTCAGAAAGTCATAGTTTGTTGCATGAAAATTCCTAGAACACCCTAAGAGTTCCAATTAAGGTCAAGGACATAATTAATTGTGGAAGGCTCAAATGAGCTTTGCTGCAACTAAAACTTGACCAAGTCTCTGTTTAGGTTGTAACCAAGCCACAGTAAAAGTTTCACAGTCATTAGGTCTGTCTAGCAAGGGTTAGAGACTTCACAACTTCAAAGTTAATACAAATGCATTTAAATTGATACATATATTGCTCTTATCATGTAGTCGCTAAGGTCGAGGAGGAACCCGAAGTCCTAGACTTCGTTACTCTGGAGGAACAGCTAGCCTACGACCAAGAGCAGCAAGGCAAGCTCCGGTTTGCATTAACCTTTTTACAAATTTTTATTGTTTTGAGCACATACTTGTTTACTTTATTCTTTGTATTAGAGTCTTGTTTGGAAACCCAATTGCATAGCCAAGAACACCATGGGTTGGGTTTAGGATTGCAAACTCCGTTAGCTACTGCGATGCTAAGATAGTGTAGGATTCGGTACAAGTCGAGTAGTTGGAACTACTCGCGAGCATAGGCTAGAGGCACTCGACTCGGGTAGTGATAGCACATGAAATACATGGCAAGAAAATGAGACCAAGCGGAGGGTAAGGGCAGCAGGACTTTGGGGCCTGTGTGCTGTAGCTCCGCTTGTGTCGATTGAGGACCGAGCCGTGTGCGGGCCTGTTGAACAAGATAGAACAGTACCGAAGACCTACCGGCTATATGGGAACCGGGAAACTGATGTAACTCGGGTAGCTGGGTGTTGAGGCATAGCTGGTCGTTCAGAGGGTAGGATGAGAGCTCGAGGTGTAAATCGGCTGGCGGCACTGAGATGCGCACGCAGAGACCTCTTGCTCGGGATGATTGGACCGGTTCAACATTTGGCTAACGGGTGAAAGGTAGTCGCGTACGGCGTCCGTGATGGTTGTTGTAGGCAACATCGAGTACGGGCGTACGTGACGGGTTGTTCGGGTAACCCTGCAGGTGTAAATCGATTATAATCGCCGTCCCTCGCGGTCAGTGAGTACCACTTGTTCACTGTACCATGACGTAGAAAGAACAGGCTAGTCACATGTTAAAATGTTGCTGATTGAAAGATGGACATTGATTGTTAATGATATGCTGTAGTTAGAGCTAACTAAAGTTCTTTTCAACTTTGGGCAAAGTACATGAGAGAAATGCGTTTCTTGTTTGATTGCGGCTCTCTCATGTTCCTTAGCGTAAGGTTTTCCACAACCTGCTGCTAAAACCTGAAAGTAAGGTTCTACTAATTAGGCGAGTCCTTGCAAAAGGTTTTTATCTCATGTAACCCATTACCCTCATGTAGAAGTTACATGTTTAGGTGAGACGGGTCAGACTTGCTGAGCCTTCGTGCTCACTGCTTGTGTTTGAAGCTTTTGCAGGGTTCTATGAGGAAGGGACTCCCGAAGAGGAGACGGAACCCCAGGAGGGGAACCCCGTCGAGTGGGAGTCGTGCACGCCGCAGAGTTAGTGTGTGTGTGTGCTAGCAAGGACACGTTCGAGGGCTGAACGTGCACTTGATGCTTAGTCTACGCCCGCGAGTGTAGACTAAACTTATTTTAATGTAAACATGTTCATAAACCTGTTTATGTAATAAAATTTCTGCTTCCGCTTTGTACCTTTGACGTGTGTTATACGGTGCTGTGCAACGCAGCACCCCTCAGCGTGATCCTGGCTCGACAGGACCAATGGGGTCGTGTCAGTGAACGTGTCACCGATAGCACGCACACACACTAACACGGCGGTGTGCACGACTCCCACTCGACGGGGTTCCCCTCCTGGGGTTCCGTCTCCTCCTCGGGAGTCCCTTCCTCATAGAACCCTGCAAAAGCTTCAAACACAAGCAGTGAGCACGAAGGCTCAGCAAAACTGACCCGTCTCTCCTAAACATGAAACTTCTACATGAGGGGTGATAGGTTACATGAGGTAAAAATCATTTGCAAGGACTGTCCTAATTAGTGGAACCTTATTTTCAAGTTTTAGCAGCAGGTTGTGGAGACTTTACGCTAAGGCACATGATAGAGCCGCAATCAAACAAGAAACGCATTTCTCTCATATACTTTGCCCAAAGTGGAAAGGAACTTTAATTAGCTCTAAACTACAGCAAATCATTAACAATCAAAGTCCATCTTTCAATCAGCAACATTTTAACATGTAACTAGCCTGTTCTTTCTATGTCATGGTGCAGTGAACAAGTGGTACTCACTGACCGTGAGGGACGGCGATTATAATCGATTTGCACCTGCAGGGTTACCCGAACAACCCGTCACGTACGCCCGTACTCGATGTTGCCTATAGCAACCTTCACGGACGTCGTACGCAACCACCTTTCGCCCGTCAGCCAAATAATGTACCGGTCCCATCGTCTCGAGCAAGAGGTCTCTGCACGCGCATCTCAGTGCCGCCAGCCGATTTACACCTCAAGCTCTCAACCTACCCTCTGAATGACGGGCAATGCCTCAATACCCAGCTACCCGAGTTACATCGGTTTCCCGGTTCCCATATAGTCGGTATGTCTTCGGTACTGTTCTAGCTTGTTCAACAGGCCCACACACGGCTCGGTCCTCAATCGACACAAGCGGAGCTATAGCACACAGGCCCCAAAGTCCTGCTGCCCTTACTCTCCGCTCAGTCTCATTTTCTTGCCATGTGTTTCATGTGCTATCTCTACCCGAGTCGAGTGCCTCTAGCCTATCCTCGCGAGTAGTTCCAACTACTCGACTTGTACCGAATCCTACACTAATTAGCATTGCATTAGCTAATGGGTTTTCAATCCTAATCCAACCCATGGTTTTCTTGGCTATGCATTTGGGTTTTCAAACAAGACTCTAATGCAAGAATTAATGGTACTCAAGTAAGTTCTCAAAACAATAAAAATTTGTAAAAAGGTTAATGCAAACAGGAGCTTGCCTTGCTGCTCTTGGTCGTAGGCTAGCTGCTCTTCCGGAGTAACGAAGTCTAAGACTTCGGGTTCCTCCTCGACCTTAGCGACTACATGAGATAATAACTACATGTATTAATTTAAATGCATTTGAATTGAATTTAAACTTGTGAAGTTTATAAGTCTCACTATACAGACCCAATTACTCTGAAATTTTTACTGTGGTTGGGTTACAACCTAAACAGAGACTTGGCCAAGTTTTATTTGCAGCAAAGCATATTTGAGCTCTCCACAAATAATTATGTACTTGACCTTAATTGGAGATTTTAGGGTGTTCTAGGGATTTTCATGGAGCAAGCTATGACTTTCTGAAAACTAGATTTTCAGAGGGTTCTAATGGAGTTGGTCTCACTTAATTTGAAGGTTCCTAGCTAAAGATATGAGCTAAACAATTTCAGGGAAATTCTGAAAATGTTTCTGGACATTTTCTATTTTCTCTGGAACAGTTTCATTAATCACACTATTAGGTGGATCAAATTAGCTCAAATGAATCTGAAATTTTTATGGTAGTTCGGAGATATTTTGGTGAACATCCCAGCAAAATTTCAGAATTTTCCTCCAAAGGGTTCTCCAGTTAAAATTCTAAACGGTTTAAATTTGAAGAATTAATTCTGGAGAAATAAGGATTTTCCTGAAGTGAAACTTGATTTACTGGAAAGTACTCAGAGAGCTGAATCCAACAAAATTTGGTTCACTCGATTTGGAGTTTCCTAGCCAAAGTTATGAGGATTTGAAATTTGAATGAAATCTGAAAATCAGGGAAATGTTTAAATCCGCCGGTGGGTCCACGGTACACGTGTCGGGTGCTGAAGCGATGGCACACCGGGGTTCACGGGGTTTTTGCGCGCCAGCACACCGGATCCAAGCCGCAGACTGATCCTGGATTTAAAATCCGAGCCGTTGACACGTGGGCCACCAGGCTTCGTCTACCTCCCGACTCCCGCGTTCGGCCGCCGCGACGCCTAGCCGGAGAGCTCGCCGACAGTCTCTGTGGTACTCCAAACTTCATGATTCTGGCCGCCCCTGCCTAAATCCACTCGGGAAACACGATTCTGAGCTCAGTTCGTCATGAAAATGGTCGGCACACGGTCGGCGACGAGCGGCAGCCGCGGAGGAACTTTGGCCGTGTCGGCCGACCTCCCTAGCACCGCAACCGACTGAGCAAACGTCCGGAAAGCATCAGTGGTCCCTCAGGAACTTTGGCATGGGCTCGAAGCAGCTCGGGGGAGGTCCGAAGTAAGCTCCCACCGTGTGCCCGATGCTTCCCACAGGATCCGCCGTAGGCAAGCTTTGAAATACACCGGGTACAGGGGTCCTCAGGCTAAGGGTTGTGAAGGTAACTTGTGCGCTACCAAGTCTAGTCTGTGTAGGAACGGATTGAGACTCTCTAACCCTTCCTAGAGCGTGAATTTGACAGAACAGGACCCGTAGGTCAGTCTGTACCGAGAAAGGGGAAAACTGGAAATTCACCGCCAGCGATCAAGCCCTCGGGCTGTGGCTCGGGGGTGAGCAGCACCGGTCCCTAACGCGTCCAGGGACACCTTAGTTCGGGCGTGACAACCTCCCGGTTGGGCTGTCCACGGGAGCCCGAAGTGCGGCGGATGTAGGTCACTGAACGGAACTCTCGGTATAGCCGAGATCACCCGAGTTCAGCCGATTTCTAGCAATGGGGAAGGAGAAGGGAAGTCCCTATTACCTTGTCGTAGCTTTGGAGGGAGCGGGGAGGCTGTGATCGTGACTCTCCGATCGGTTCCGAGCAGCGGAGGGCAGAGCGTCGGCGCTGTGTTCTTGTGAGAAGAAAAACAGCGAGGAGGCTTCGGCCGAGGCGTGGAGCGCCTTAAGAAGGGCTCATAACCGACCTGCGCCCGCGCGTGGCCAAGCTGCTGGTGGCGCGGCGGCCTCCCCTCGGTGGCGCCCTCGGAGGGAGCTCGGGGACCCGAGTACTGAAGTCTCAGTCGGTTGACTCTCTTCAGTGGCTGACATGTGGGTCCCACTCCATTTTTAACCTCTGAACTTAACTCTATATTACTGTTGTAAACAGTAAGCCCTACAATGCCCAAGGTGATTTGAATTATTCACCCCTGAGCCATTTGAATTGGTTAGAATTCAAATTAGGTTTGGTTTGACTAAGTTTCAGCACATATTCAGTTTGAAATTCAAATAAAGTTTGAATTTGCTACACTTAGCTCATGTAAAGATCAACTCCAAATGGAGTGAAAATTGGTGTGTGAGCTCACAAAAAGGTGCTGAGTAAGAATATGCCCCCCACTTTTGAATTCATCGGATAAAAACAGTTTGAATTTGAATTTGAGTTCAAACTACCCTCTTTCTAGCTATACCAAAAAGGACCTCAAAAAGGTTTTGAATTTGGGTGAAACTTGGCATGGACATCCCTAGCAAGGTGTAGGAGTTTTCCAAATATCCAGCCCCTATATTATGTATGTGGGAAATGCCACTTTTGCATTTTGTGAGTTTGTTCTCTAATGAGCATGTTGATGGTGGTTACTTGCTCTTCAAATGTGTTCATCAACTTTCTTCAAATGAGATGTGTGTGTGGTGATGAACACTTTATACATGTGTCAAAAACTGAGGCCTTTACAGAACCCTAGCCGCCGCGGTTACCGTCGCACGGACGTTTCCGGTCACCGCCGGCGAGCTCCAACCCCCGAGGCGAGTTCAACGTCGCGAGTTAGGGCTAGGCGGCCATTTTCAGCCCTGGGGGCGACCGGGAAGTCATTTCCGATGATCCTCGCTGGAGTGCGCCGCCGCCGAACTCTCTGGCGCGAGGAAGAAGAAGCAGCCGCGTGGTGGGGGCCTGGCACAGGGTTTTAAACTTTTCTTTGAATTTCAGATGTTAGTTCAAACTTTAAATGCCCATAACTTTTGCTTGTAAGCTCCAAATTTAGTGAACCAAATTATTTTGGATTCAGCTCTCCGAACACTATCCAGCAAAACAAGTTCATGAAACTTATTATTTTTTCATAATTAATTCTTTAAAATTTAAACTGTCGGGAATTTTATCTAGAGAGTTTCTTTATGGAAAATTCTGAAATTTGGCTTGGATGTTCATTTGAAAATACTTGAGTTGCAGGAAAAATTTCAGATCCATCCAAGTTCATTTAGTCCCCCTAATGGTGTGATTAAGTGAACTGCCTAGAGAAAATAGAAAAATATACAGAAACATTTTTTAGGATTTTCTCAAATCTTGATTAGGGCATAACTTTCTCTACGATTCTTCAAGATACATGAAACCAACTTCATTAGAGCCATCTCAAACTTTAGTTTCCTGAAAGTAATGGTTTGATCCATGAAAATCTCTAGAAATCCTTAGAAGCTCTAGTAATGACCATTTAGAATACTCATACCATCAGGGTATATCTTCTTTTCTGGAAGTCCAACCGCAAAGGACTCCGGGGTTAAGCGTGCTTGGCCCGGAGAAATTTGGGGATGGGTGACCAACCGGGAAGTCTTCACAATTGCGCACGAGTGAGGACAAAGTGCTAAGAAAAGACTAGTGTTGGTCGGTGGGGCTAGTCTATGATCCTAGAGAGCTGTCACAAATGGTATCAGAGCTTCTTAGGGGATAGCATATTAAATAAGGATGGTATTACGGGAAAACTTAAGATGACGGTGAGGGATCGCTAGTATGCCCAAATAAGGACTATATTAATATAGTTACTTAAAGTGGCATGACTAACCTACTTTTTATAATTCTGAATTTTGATTATGTAACGACGCATCTACGACCAGGTAAGAGGTATGGGACGCCATCAAAAGCGGATCAATTTCAGTTAGTTCCCCGGACGAGGAAAGTGGTTCGGAGTATAGATCTCACAGTTTGGTGTGAGATGTCAATATGAAACTCTTGAACTCTTCATGTTCCCGAGTTCATATGAAACGCTGGTCCCTGGCGTGCATTAGGCAAGAAAGTGGAAACCCCATCATGTGGTCGGTAACACGATAGTGTGTTCTTCTGGAAATAGCCTTGGAGGACATACGTAGCGCTTGCCATCGGTGTGCCCTGCAGGGTAGTAGGTGGTATCCGTTGGGTTTATAAAATTCTCAACAGTGACGACCCGTTCGTGCTCTACTCGGGTTCCCTGTCGTGTGGTGTGAAAGAGAACCCGGCCGCTGCCGTATGACATCGTGTTGCTAGCGAGAAGAGTCCGCCGGCTGGACATCTTCTTGAGTGCTTAGTAGTTATTAAACATGAGATAAACTAGTCTTCCGCTGTAGTTATTCGATGTAAATTATTTACAAAGAATACCTGTAAGCTTCCACATTTGATTTATGTGATACATGTTCCTTATATGTGTGATGTTGGGTGCCGCATCGCACGACACCACCTAATGCGATTCCTAGGCGAGAGGCACGACCCCGTGATTGGGTCGAGCCCTCACAACTACCATCCCAGCAAGGCAAACGTGGTTGCCGACGCGCTAAGCCACAAATCTCACGTCAAAAATCTGTCCATCACTTCGATGGAACTGGAAGAGGAGGAGCCAAGATTATACTTGGTTCCATATGGAGCATTATATAATCTTACTCTCATCCCTACCATACGAGAGGAGAATATGGAAGCTGAGAAGAAGGACGTGGGAATGTCGCACATTCGGAGAAGAATGAAGAATGGCAAAATGAAATGCTTCTGAAAAGATGAACACGGTACTCTATGGTTTAAAGACCGTATAGTGGTACCCGGTGACATGAAACTTCGGAAGAAAATCTTGGACGAAGCTCACTTGTCCAAGTATTCAATTCATACGGGCAGCAACAAGATGTACCAGGATCTGAAAACCAGATTTTTGGTGGACATGGATAAAAAGAGAAATCGCAAAGTACGTATACGAATGCGATACGTGTCGGGAGTGAAAGCCGACTACATGCGCAAAGCCGGACAGCTGCAACCATTGAATATTCTGGCATGAAAGTGGGAGGATATCAGCATGGACTTCATAGTTGGTTTACCTCTCGCATCCCAAAAGCATGACTTGGTTTGAGTGATAGTCAATCGACTAACCAAATCGGCTCATTTTATTCCTGTACATACAAAGTATGTTGCAAAACAATATGCGGAGTTGTATATTGCAAAGATCTTGTGCTTGGATGGTGTTCCCCCGCACAATTATTTCAGATCACGGTGAGCTGTTCGTTGCTCGATTTTGGGAACAACTGCACGAGTCGTTGGGGACAAAACTGATCCGAAGCTCTGCGTATCACCCACAAACGGATGGTCAAACTGAGAGGGTGAATCAAGTTCTTGAAGATATGCTACGTGCTTGTGCCATCCACCACAGTAAAAACTGGGACGATCATTTGCCTTTGGCGAAGATTTCATATAAAAATGACTATCAAGCTAGCATAAAGATGGCGCTTTATGAAGCTCTCTACGGCCGGAAATGTCGCACACCACTCAACTGGTGTGAGTCCGGCGAGCGAGTCATATACAGCATTGAGCTTGTGAATGAAGCCAAAGAACGAGTACGAGTAATACAAGCCAATCTTAAGGCTGCTCAATCTCATCCGAAGAGCTATGCGTATAAAAGACGCCGTCCTCTCCACTTCAACATCGGGGACCATGTTTTTGTCTGAGTATCTCTGATAAAAGGGGTTTGTTGTTTCGGAGTGAAGGGATCATCGGTCTGTTCGCCGTCATTGAAAAATGCGGACCCGTGGCCTATCGCTTAGAGTTACAGGCGTCACTCGCGGGAATTCACAATGTGTTCACATTTCTCAACAGAGGAAATGCCTCAAAACCTCAGCTGAAATCCGCACGGAAGAAATTGAAGTTCTTCAACCGGACCTCACATATTCGGAGTATCCGATCCGTATTATCGATGAAAAGACTCGCGCCATAAGGAACCAGATTTTATGGTTTTACAAGGTCTTGTTGAGTAACCATATCGCTGATGAAGCGACATGGGAAAGAGAGGCCTATTTACAAGCAAATTATCAGGACTTGCTATCAACGTATACCCGGTAAATTTTCCCCACTTCGCTTTTTTTGGAATCTCGGGACGAGATTCTTTTTAAGGGGGGAGGGATGTGAAAGGCCAGTTTTACACGTTTCGGTTGGCACCAAAAAGGTGGAGGAAATTCAAACTTTCAAACTCTTTGGCAACCAGTCATACACATATGATATTAGTGCAAAATCAACTCAGAGCTTACCGCTGGTTTCCAAATAATTCAAATAGCCCTCATGCAAAATTCCATAATTTTGGAAGCATGTTTGCTATTTAATTTTAGGGTGACATAAAAAACGAATGGAATTTAAATTTGAAATGTGCAATTCGAACCTAACTTGATCAGGTACAGAATTGAAGTCCATAATTAAATTCTACATATTTGATTTTGCTTCCCTGCAAATATCTGGGATTTTTGAATAAAGTTAGGTGGCAGAATTAAAAGATCAGAAACAGTAGGAGGGAAAGAGAGTGAATGACATGTGGGACCCCATTGTCAGTCACTTGCCGACCACATCGGTTCTCGCTTTGCTCCTACGGCCACCACCGTGATGAAGCCTGCGCGCCACCGTGAAGTCTCTAGCTTGGCGCCGAAGTCACCGTTTCCCCCGAGCATTTGCACTTAAGCCGATCGCCGCAGCTCTGTCGCCGTTTCTACTCGCTCAGTGAAGAAAACGAGCACACCTCCTCTGCTCTTGCCGCCAGACCAAAACCCGCCGCTCCTCTGCTCTCCACGCGCTAGACCGAGTGTTCTCCGGCTGAGCAGGATCGCCGACGGTACGGGGTGCAACTGTCGAACCTAGGAGCAGCTGTGTTCCCTCTCCGGCCTCGATCACCTTCCTTTTCTCCCGAGCTGCCGCAAGAACCGAAGATCGTGTACGCTGAAATTCGGTTCTGAGATTAAGTCATAGTATAATCGCTTTAGCTTGATGCTTCTACGCAACTTAGCACAGCTCCATCACAAAGAACCATCAAGAAATGGAGCCGTAATCCGAGTTTTCCCGGCCGCTGATGTGCAACCCTAGCCGCACCGTCTAGCCACCCTTTGCAAGGGTTTCTACCCATTTTAGGATGCAAAACCATGATCCTCATATTACCCTGGTGGTCGTGGTGCTCTTCGCAATCGGAATACCCTTCTCCCATGCGAGAACGACGGCGCTATGGTGGAATTTGCAGCTGCCGCTATCAAGAAGGTATTTCCGGCCGCCTAGAGTCGTCACCGACCTCACCAGATTGTTTCTTGTCGAGTTTTGGGCACAGGCGGCGAGATTCGAGCCATTTGGTGATTCGAATGATAAATAAAGAGGGATCTATTTGCCGCTTTCCCGGCGAGTCGCCGCCGCTGCTCCGGCGAGGGAGCCGCCCGGACGGGAGGAAGAGGACGGAGGGGTGTGGCCCACCTGTCGGTGTCTCAGCTCAGGCGTGGGATCCGGTTGTGGCACAGGATCGGGTGTGAGTGCACTGGTGAACTCTTTGGCCCCGGGTATTGCCGCAATATCACTGGCCCGATTTAAAACAGTGGGCCCGGGTGGGATTATTTGAAGTTTTCTATTAGCAAACAATTCCAGAATTTAGCTTATCTTCTAAATTAAACTATGCCTACTATATTTGCTCCAAAAATTCCAAATAATTTCTGTTGGACTTCTCATGTTCCAAACTTTTCAGTGGTGCAACTTTCTAAACATGAAAGTCTCAGTATTTCTGTAACTAATTCCTTTGAGTTAACTTCTTGGAAAATTAATTACCACGGTTCAGGGGAGGGGAAAATTTCCAATTTTGGTTAGAACACTCATTCAAATACCCTTGACCATCAGTAAAAATCTCATGTCCATTGAACTTTATTTACTGGGTCAAACAGTCTTCTAATTTTCATCCCTCGTTAAAAATTACCCAAAATAAATAGAAACTTTTTCAGCATTTCCTATCAACTTCAAAAATACATTTCTCCCTGTAGGTAGCTCGAAAAATTATGAAATAATTTTTTTCTAGAACCAGGGAGACCTTCTCTAATCAGATCTTCCAATGTTAGTTATGTCCAAGCTGCATATTTGAGATCAAAATTTAGAGAAGGTAACTACTTGTTGGAGACCGCAAGCTTATTTGAGATCAAAATTCAGAGAAGCTAAATACTTGTGGGAATTTTGGAGACCACAAGCTTCCATAAAATTTCCTCAAATTTTGCTCAGATCATCCTCATGGACTCTTGTCTCACCTGGAAAAATTCCAAAGCCAATTAAGAAACCTTAATAGCAGTAAGTAGTAGTAGAAGCTTGCTTCTTATAAATCATTGTCACTTATACGTATATTTTGTTGCATCTCATATAGTGGCCAAAGTCGAGGACGCTCTGGAGGTCCTTGGAGATCCTTCCACCAGAAGCTAACTTCCCTTTTGACTCGAAACCAGGCAAGCCCCGGTTTGCATTTAATTACTTTTGCAAAGTTTTGCTTTGTATCACTTATGTCTAGGATGAAATGTTTGCATTAGAGTTAAGGTGATTGAAACCCCACTTGCATAACCTCTAAATCCTATGGAGGGTTGGGCAGTCTACAGCTCGATGAGTAGAGAATGCCGTGGTAATGTTCTTAGGATCTTGGTAGAAGTCGAGTAGTTGGAATCTACTCGTGAGATAGGAATTTATCATACGGGATAGAAAGAAACAAAGAATGGCTTAAGAAGGAGAAATTGAGACCCAGCAGGGGGGATAGGATGAAGTGAGCGAAGATCTCACATGGGTAGCCTTGTTGGTGTCGGTTGAGGACTGAGCCGTGTGCGGCCCTGCTGGACAAGTTTGAACAGTACCTGATGCATACTGTCTATATGGGAACCAGGAAACCAACGTAATTGGTTAACCTGGGTGCCGAGTCTTACCGAACTGTTTTATAGGAGTGGGTTGAGGGTAGAAAGGTGTAAATCTGCCGGCATGCACAAACACGCTCCATGAGGGGACCTCCTGCCCGTTACAGAAGGACCGGCTTGGCATTTGGGTTTCCTAAGAAAGGTTGCTGCAAACAACAGAGTAGGAAGGTGTGAGGCACCACACTTCTGAAATGGGTGTATGTGACGTGTTATCCAGATGTCTATTGATTGCAGTCACCGTCCCTCGCGGTTATTTGAGTACCGCTTGTTCACTGCGCTGTGACGTACTAAGAATTGAAAGAGGCCAGAAGAATATGATGTATTGAATTCTTATTGTATTGCAAACATGTATGCTGCAGTTGTAGAGCTCACTAAGTTTATATTCCACTTTGGGCATAACCACATTGGGAGGAAACGTTTCTTGTTTGATTGTGGAATTCTGATGTGCGGGCTGCTCAAGGCACATCCTATTGCTGCTAAATACTGAAAGTAAGGATTATCCTGTAGGCGAGTCTTTATCGCAATATCATTTTTTTATATTAAGAATCCCTGCATGTAGAGTCGCATGTTTAGGAGTGACGGATAAGCCTTGTTGAGCCATCGTGCTCACGGTTGCTATATTAAGATGTTGTAGGTGAGACGTCTGAGGAAGGCTCCGAGGATGAGGCGATGCCCCCATCGGGGTACAAGGCTGAGTTGGAGCCCTGCACGCCGCCGTGATCTTTGGATGGTTGCTGCTAGTGTGTAGCGTCCCCGGGCTGGACGGCTGCACTTTTGCAGCTAGGCTGATAGTTTAGCTATAAATTAGACTTTCGCTGTACATAAGCTTGTGAAATACTTCGGTTGTTTTATGTAAATAAAAGTTTGTATGTTGTTCCTAATCTTTTCTTGTGTGTTGTTGAGTGCCGCAACACACGGCACCACCCTCTGTGATCCTAGAGTGGAAGGACCATGGGGTGGCCCCCACAGGGAGGTATTGGATGATGAAGTCATAATCCTCTGCTCCGCCGGCTCGGCAGGCGAGGGGTAGTCCTCCAACCATACGCCAGAGTTGCTCTCCCCGTCGTATTTCCCTATGTTGGTTGGGGCCCGTAATCTTTGCGGGAAGGGAGCACTGCGTATCGCCTTCCAAAAGGATTCGGGGCCTGGTGTAAGGGCCCATGTTTTTCACTTGCTAAAAGTGTACTTCATCGCACACACCATAGCTCAATGGTGGTAAACACATGAACACATTTGAGGAGAACCACCGTCAATAGAGTAATTAGGAGACGAACTCAATAAATCCAAAAGTGGTATTTCCCACATGAACGTTTTAGAGGCTGAGGTCACAAATAACTCCTAAACTTTCTTAGGAAGGTTCATGCCAATTTTCACACAAATCCAAACTTCTTTGTGGTACTTTTGGATACAATCATTGAAAGGGCTAGTTTGAATTCAAATTCAAATTCAAACTATTTTCATCATATGAATCCAAAAGAGGGATTCATATTCAAACTCAGCACATTTTTATGAGCTCATCCACTAATTTTCATCCCATTTGGGATTGATCTTGACATGAGCTATTTGGAGCAAATTCAAACCAAATTTGAATTTCAGCTTCACATTTGCTGCAAATTCATCCAAACCATTTCATACTTTGAATTGTTCAAATTCAAATGGCCAAATTGTGGTTTGATCAAGTTGCCAAGGACAGTGATGTTACAAAAATTTGGAGCAGTGGAGATTGAATTTTGGAGGACAAGAATGGGGTGGTGGGACCCCCGTGTCAGCCACCCAATGAAATGAACCGGCTCCAGACATTTGCTCGGTTTCTTGCGCGCTCACACCCGAACGCCACGGCGAGCACACCTCGGCCAGCAGCTGCCTGCCTCCTCTGGCCACTGAGCTGCTTCCTAGTCTCCTCAGCCTCACCTTCGGATGAGCCCTGGACCATTTCACCGAGCGTTTCCTTCCCTGCTCGCACACTTGACCAAAGAACAACCGCACGACTTCCTCCGAGCTGCACCGAGCCGTTTTCGACCTCCCCTGTTCAACACCGCCGCACCTCTACGGATCACCGTCACCCGGACAGCTCCGAGCTTCTCCGGCTTGACCAACTGCCACAGAGGTTAGCACCGAGGTCTATAGCTCCTTCCGGAACCCCTAGCTCCCTCTTAGCACCGGCTAGCCGGAATTTTAAGTGTTCCGCTGATCACCGTGTAGAACAGAGGCAATCCAAAATGGGAAATTTTTCTCGCATGGTTGATCAACTCCGGTTCTGTTCTAGCCATAGCATCTAGGACTCCTCAAGATCATTCTGGCATAAACAATGAAGAACCGTCCATCCTATGAGATGTGTGCCGGAATTTCGCCGCCGCCGGCAAAAAGAGCTCAGGTCATCGTCGAGCTCCTACTTCCGGTCGTTTGCAGAGAGGTTTGAGTGCACCATCACCTTCCACGGACACTAGTGGTGCTTTACGGCTGCTTAGATCATCAGGAAAGGCCAGAGACACGGTGTTCACTACAGGCGCCGCGCCGCCGATCGCCGCCGCTGGTACCGACCTGTTTCCGGCATTTTCATAGCGTACAAACTTGCCCGCCTACTAGGCTAGGGCACTTAGAATCGTGTAGGGCAAGATTTCATCAAAAATGATCGCTCCTACGCGAAGAACGGTGCACGCCATATCTCTCTCTGTTGCGCGCGCGCCCCGGCGCGAGATTGAAGACGACCCTAACCGGGGAGCCCCACTGGCAGTGGGTGTGGCGGGTTTTTCTTTTTCCAGAAATTCTACAAACTACAAAGCCCATAACTTTGGCTAGGATTGTCCAAGTCGAGTGGACCTAATTTTGTTGTATTCAGCTCCCTGAGTACTTTCCACTAAACACAAGTTTCACTCCATGAAACACACTAGTTCTCCAGAATTAATTCTCCAAAATTTAAACTGTTGGGAATTTTAACTGGAGAGCCCCTTTATGGAAAATTATGAAATTTTTCCAGGATGTTCATTTTTGTACCCCTGAGTCATATGAAAAATTTCAGATCCATCCGAGTTAATTAAGTCCCTCTAATGCTGTGATTAAGTGAACTACCCATAGAAAAAGAAAAATGTACAGAAACATTTTTCAGAATTTTCTCTGAACTTCATTAGCTCATAACATTCTCTAGGTTTCTTCAAATCACATGAAACCAATTCCAATAGAACCATCTTAAACTCTAGTTTCCAAAAAGTAATGGCTTGCTCCATGAAAATCCCTAGAAAACCTTAGAAGCCCTGATTATGGCCTTTTATAAATTTATTTGTGCAGGGCTCAAATGAGCTTTGTTTTCAAATGAAATTTGGCCAAGTCTCTTTTTAGGTTGCCGCCAAGCCACAGTAAAAATTTCAGAGTCAGAAGTGCTGTCTAGCTAGAGTTATTCTAATTACATCTTCACTTCAACACATTGCATTTGAATTTGACATGCATTTGTTATTTTCATTTCGTGTAGTCACTAAGGTCAAAGAAGACCCAGAGATTCTAGACTTTATCCCTCTGGAAGAACCTTCAGTCAACGACCACAGCAAGGCAAGCTCCGGTTTGCATTAACCTTTATTCCAAAGTCTTATGTTTATCACTTAGTTTACTAGCTCAATGTATTGTGCATTAGAGTCTTGTTTGAAATCCAATTGCATAGCCAAGAGAACCAGGGGGTTTATGTCTAAGATTTTAACCCCAAATAGCCACTGCAATGTTCAAACGGTATAGGATTCGGTACAAGTCGAGTAGTGGAAACTACTCGCGAGAATAGGCTTAGAGGCACACTACTCGGTTAGAGAGATAGACAATGAATCACATGACATGAAAATGAGACCGAGCAGAGAGTAAGGGCAGCAGGACATTGGGGCCTGTGTGCCATAGCTCTGCTTGTGTCATTTGAGGACTGAGCCATGTGCGGGCCTGTTGAACAAGCTAGAACTGTACCAAAGACATGCTGGCTATATGGGAACCGGGAAACCGACGTAATTCGGGTAGCAATATGTTGAGGCATTGCTTGTCGTCCAAAGGGGTTGGTTGAGAGCAGCAAGGTGTAAATCCTCTAGTGGGCACGTAGGTTGCTCCGTGTAGGGACCTCCTGCTTGGGACGATAGGACCGGTTCAACTCTTGGCTAATGAGTGAAAGGTTGCTGTGTACGATGTCCCGTATGGTTGTTGTAGGCAACATCGAGTACGGGCGTAAGTGACATGTTATTCGGGTAACCCTGCAGGTGTAAATCAATTATAATTGCCGTCCTTCGCGGTCAGTGAGTACCACTTGTTCACTGTATCATGACATAGAAAGAACAGGCTAGATGTCAGTAAAAGATGATGTTTGGAAGTCTTACATTGATTGTTAATGAAGTGCTTCAGATTAGAGAAAACCAATGTTCTTTTCAACCTTAGGCAGGGAACATAAAAGGAATGTGTTTCTTGTTTGATTGCAGACTTCATATGTGGCTTATCACAAGGTATTCCACTAGTTTGAGGCTAAAAGTTGAAAGTAAGAGTCAACTAATTAGGCGATTCCTTAGCAAACTACTTACCTCATGTACACTTAAATTCCAGCATGTAGAGTTGCATGATTCGATGAGTCGGGTCAGTCTTTCTGAGCCTTCATGCTCACAGCTTGTTGTTGAAGCGTTTGCAGGGACTTATGAGGAGGAGGCTCCCGAGGAGGAGACGGATTCCCTAGAGGGAACCACCGTCGAGTGGGAGCCTTGCACACCTCCATGTTAGAGTGTGCATGTGTGCTAGTGAGCACACGTTCATGGTTTGAACGTGAACTCTTTTGCATAGTCTACGCCTGTGAGTGTAGACTATAATGATATTTTGATATAATTATGTTTATAAACCAGTTAATTTAATAAAACTTAAGGTTTCGCTTATTGTATTTTATGTGTGTTATTCGGTGCTGTCTATCACAGCACCTCTCAGCGAGATCCTGGAATGTCGAGACCATCGGGTCCTCACATCATGGCATCAGAGCATCGTTGAGGTTTAACGCACTTGAAAAGGCTAGATTTTCTAAAACTCGGTGAGGAACGAGTATTAGCCCACATAAGGATGTTATTAGTGTATACACAAGTGGCAATTCTAACTATTTGTTATGTCAGAAAATCATGCATCTCAGGACTCTCCATGCCTTGGGGGGTGCATTAAGCGCTGTCCACCAGTGCGCACAAGCTCAAGGTTGGAGCCTCACGGGTGGCAGGTAACCCGTCCAACTTAGGTATCCTCTACAACTCTTCATGTCATTTGGGGTATTCGAGCAACGCCAGTCCCCGGCGTGCTACGGGCAGGTAGGTGGAGACCCCATCACGTGGTTGGTAACGTGAACACGTAGCTCAAAGAGTGTTTGGCTTGAGAACACCCATGCGACTGACGACGGACAGGTCTATGAAACGGTTATGGAGCTGGGTTCAGTGTGCAGCTGAACCTGATGATTGTGTGCTTTTATACAGGTAGTATAACCACAAATCGGTAGCCGAGTGGAACACGTGTGCAAGGGTCTCTTAGTGCCACTGAATTAACGAAGCCGGCTAAGTTCGTATTGGTTTTCTTTGTGAGGAACGTAGTACCGGCATGATTTTGGTGACGCTTCGACGTCACACTCCACTAAATGATGAACTTCATTGTAAAAGTTGAAAATTTTGATCTAGAGCACTAAAATTTTGATTAAACTCCTTCCATTGATCAGGATTTCCAAATTAAGAAAAAGTTTCAACTCATGTAAGACTAGGAACAGAGTCCTCCGTTTTCAGCTGAGATAATGCTGAAGTTATACAGAGTGTAGAGGTTGAGTTCTTTCGACATTGGGGTGGTATGATACATTTCCAAAAATATTCTGAAGAGTTCTACAACTTTTCTTTTTACGTCGAGAGGTGTTTCATCCCTTAACTTGTTGAAATATGCAGTAGAGTTGAAACTGTCCAGAAAACAGGGCAGAGTAAATACCCTCTGTAACTCTCTGTAAAATGACGATAACATCTTGCATAAAATTCCAAAAATAGCAAATGATGCAGTTCTGAAAATTTCATGAGATAGGTTACAACTTTTTAACAGAAAGTTTTGTCAAATTATGCGCAGAATTAACTGGGATTCTTGGATCAAATCAGTACCTCAAGCAGGGAGGTGCTGCCCAATTTTCTCCAGAAATTCTGTCAACTTTGACATCTCATAACTTTTGAACCATAATATATCTGAGGGCAAACAAATATATCCTGGAAATCTATTGAAGTGTACTTTAACTTTGATGTTGAACTCCAGAACTGATTTTGCCCTTAATATGGTCTAAATCTAGGTAGAAGAGAAACGGGTCAGTACTGTCAGTTTGGGTAGCAGACCAGAAATCAAATTTGTTCTAAGTTTGATTTATGTTTCCAAATTTTTCTCAGTTCAATGACATGTTTTATGTTATAACTCACTTTTATACTGTTGAAATGAATATTTAACCTTTTTCAAATATGTTTATACAGATGGAAGCGGATAAACAATTGGAGAACGGATGGGTGGTGTCCCATTGTTCTCAACGCAGCGGATATCCGGACTTGTTGAAGCTTATGCTTCAAAACTTCGGATATACGGAGATGCTGCGCTTCCTAGCCAATGAAGAAGGCAAGGAGGAGAAAACTACATGGACCCTACATGTCGATGTTCCGGCAGGATCCACACCACCGGGTTGGGCACCGTTCACCGTCACAGTGAAAGGGAGAAACCCGGAGGACATGTGGCAAGTGGAAGCCTGCGACGCCATGTCACGCTTCTGCCAACAACACGTGAGAGCTATGGAGGGCATTAGATATGTGCTTGTTCCAGTGGAGGGACAAGCTAACCACGTGTTGTGGGAGTGGTACTTTGCGGCAACTGATCCAAGTTGCCCAAGGTACAATCCAGCGGAGGCGAAACTCATCCTCCACCTTACGGCAGGAAATAATGTGATGGGCAGCCATTCTGTCCATATGACTCGTCTTGCCGTGAAGCTCAAGGAGAGCACCAGCCCCCGAGATCATTATGAAAGTGCCCATAATGCGCTCCGTAATGTACTTCTCCCAAAAATAAAGCAACTGAATCAACAGCATAATCAGTTGCGCTGGTTGAGGAACGTGGGGAAGAAAAGCCGTATCGACATCACGGCTTTGCAGCAACAAGTCCAGGCTTTGACCCAGCAGAATGAGGTCCTCACTCAAGAGCGTGATGACGCGATTGAGGAGGGACAGAACTGGGAGATGGACTACAACCAGGCCATGGACGAGGTGAATGCTTTGTAGGACCTCGTACCTCAGATTGTGGTCCTACTGATGGTAGGTGCAGTACCCGTGGTTCTCGGTATTCCGGGGATACCGGAACCTGAACCCGAAGATCAGGTCATGGAGCCTGACCCATCAGAAAAACCAGCGGAGGAGTACGACCCACAGGAGGTCGACTCCCAATCCGACTAGGGAGTTCCCATTGCCGAGTAGGGCAGCAAGCATGATTTGTAATAACTTTTGTAGCAGCGGCATGTCAAGTAAAATAGTAGCATGTGGATATGTGGTGAAGACATGAGCAAGACTTCTTGGATGTTCAAAAGTGTCTGTAATTTTGAACCGATAATAATGTATCTTGTATAAAGTTTTTGCTTTATCAATATATGTGAATGTTGTGCAACTTTCTCAATGAATCACTGCAATACCTACTGTTTTTCATGGATTTTAAGTATGACATGTGCTGACCATTGCTGCATTGAATTTTAAAATGACTCGCACTCGCGCCAACCCAGAGGTTGGGGGTTCAAGTCAGGGGGGAGATATAGTTGTGGTCATGGCGGTCACCCAACAGCCTCACGAGACTTCCTCGGGACAGCAGCAGCAACTACAGCCACCACCACCGCTAACGGTCACGTTGGCCGATATAGTTGCCGCCATGGCGTGCTCGCACCAGCAGCACACTGAGTTGCTGCAGACGTTGATCGTGAATACGTCTCGTCCTGAGAAGCGTCAAGACCGAGAGGAACGTGTAAGGGCCTAAGTTTTTCACTTATTAAAAGTGTTCATAAATCCACACACCTCAGCTCATTTGTGGTAATCACATGACCACATTTGAAGAGCAAGTTATAAAATCCCCAAAAAGTGGTAGCAAGAACTTCAACACATGTACATTTAGGAAAAATGAGGGGAATTAAAACTTTGAATTATAACGGTGTAAATTCAAAGCGAGGATTCAAACTTCCCAAAAACTTCCAAACATGGAGATCTAAATTCATAAATTGGGTCTTCATATTTCAAATATTCAACCTTCCAAATTTCAGCTCAGTTGGAGGGGTTTTAGTATTTGTTTGGGATTAAAAGAAGAAGCCCTCTAATCTGAATTTTAATTTCAGTTTCAAATCCCAAACCCCAATTTGAAAATTTGGTTCCACAAATGTGTTCTCCACATTTGAATTAGCAGCCATGCCAAAAATCAGAAACTTTGGAGTTGGTTTGCCATGTTTTTGGAACAATGCAAAAGGGATAATTCAAATTCCATTTCAAATTCAAGTGACCAAACACAATTCCAACTCCACACCAGAATTAAAATCATTTGAATTCAGAAAATTCAAACCATGACTTGGTGTGGAAGTATAGACTTTATTTTTGAGTAGCTGTGGTGAAAATATCAGTGGAGAAATTTGATGAAGAATAGACGGGGTGGGACCCCTTTGTCAGCCACCCAATTTTCACACCGCCTCTATTTCTCTTCGGGTGATCACCGAACGCGCCAGCGCCGGCTGTGACGTGCGCCCGAGGACTTTCACTGCGCCACCTCCTGCTGGCTCCCCCGATGCTCGTCCTGATCACCCCGGCCGAGTGCCAGAGCACCATTTCATTTCCTCAGCTCGCTATGGCTGTTCTCCCTCCCGCACACCCGAGCTCATTCCTCGCCGCCTCTGTTCTTGCTAGCCTCAGCCACGCGAGCTCATTTTGATCAAACTCCAAACAGCAAAGAGTAGCGCCTTGACGTGCTCTAGCACCTCCCATATTTCCTCCAAAGATTACCGATTGGAGCTTCTCACAAAACATCGATTGGCGCCAAAGCTTTGAGGTGCACCGGACCTTACCGTTTCGGCTCACCGTCAACAGCCTCGTCTGGCCACCCTCTCCTCTGACTTCCTATAAAAGAAAGGTGCTCGGGTAGCCCTGGATGGTGTAGCTGCCAGCCGTGTAGCAAACGATCCATCGAGTAGCTCGAATTTTATTCTTTCCCGAACCCTAGTGTAGAAGAGTGAAGCTCGGTTCAAACCCAAATTCGGGTTATACAATCAACCAAACCTCGAGCTAATGTGCACATAGCTTCTACCCTCCCTAGCGCCCATCCTCTACAAAGAACCGAGGAAAACCATCAAGAGTTGGCCATATTCAAGCCGATTTTTGTGCCGCCATGGGAAACCCCCTTGGCCCACCATTGAACCCTAGTTTGTCGGCCATTTCATCGAGTTGGGTAGCCCATTCTAGCTTCTACATCTCCCACTGGTGCTCTAGAGACCGAGATCCGATCTTTTGGTGGAGGAACGAAGCTTCCCGACCTCGCCGGAGTTCGAAACCCTGCTGTCACTGGTGCACACCATTTTCCGGCGAGTTTTGGCCGCCGGCGACACCACCATCGTGTTCAGCAGGGTGAATAATGGGGGAGCGGCGAGATTTGGCCCGGGAGGCTGCCGGGAATGCCGTTCCCGCCACCCTCGCCGGAGAACGCTGCCGGTTCTCTGTTTGGCGCGAGGTAGAAGAGGGTGCTGACATGTGGGGCCCGCTGCAGCGTTTAAACATTTCCAGAGTTTCCATTCCAGTTCAAACTTTGAAGAGCCATAACTTTGTGTAGGAATGTCAAAAAATTGCCAAACAAATTTTGTTGGATTCCTCTCAGAGAATACTATCCAGGGGTACAGCCCAATGGTTATTAAAATCTCAGTATTTGGCTCATTAATTCAATTAAGAAAATCTTGTAGGAATTTTTACAGGGGTTCTGTTTATTGGAAAATTCCCAAATTTGGGAAGGACATCCTTCCAAACATCATTGAACTCCAGTAAAAATTTCATACTCATTGGACCTCATTTGCTTGGCCAAATGTGGTGTCAATCCTTTGTCTCTGAAAAATGGAAAAATAAACAGAGACATTTCCAGCATTTCTTATCAACTTCCAAAATTCATATCTCTCTGTTGGTAGCTCCAAAAATGGTGAAACAAATTTTGTTAGAACCACGGAGATTTACCCTAATTAGATCTTCCACTGTTAGACATGTTAAAACTCCAGATTTGGGCTCCAAATTCAGAGAAGCCTTGTACTTGTGGGAATTTTGGAGACCACAAGGTGTAATGAAATTTCTCCGAATTTTGCTCTGATCCTCCTTAGAGAGTCTAGTATCCACTGGAAAAATCCCAAAGCCAATAAGGATCTTAATAGTAGTAGTTATGAATAGAAGTTTAATTCTTATAAGTCCTTAACACTTATACATATATTTTGCTACATTTCATTTAGTGACCGAAGTTGAGGATACGCCGGAGCCGTTGGACGTCCTGCCACCGGAAGCTAACTTTCCTTTTGACTCGCAACCAGGCAAGTCCTTGTTTGCATTTAATTACATTTTACAAAGTTTTTCATTTGTATCACATATGTCTAGGTTGAAATGTTTGCATTAGAGTTAAGGTGTTTGAAACCCCACTTACATGACTTTCAAATCCTATGGAGGGTTGGGTAGTTTACAGACTCGACGAGTAGAGAATGCCGTGCTAATATGTTAGGATCTCGGTAGAAGTTGAGTAGTTGGAATCTACTCGCGAGGTAAGGTTTTATCACACAGTATGGTCAGAGTAGAAAATGGCTTAAGAGTGGTGAAAATGAGACCCAGCATGGGGGATAGGATGCAGTGAGCGAAGGTCTCACGTGCGTAGCCCTGTTGGTGTCGATTGAGGA
Source organism: Neostapfia colusana (assembly GCA_030760725.1). NCBI lineage: Eukaryota > Viridiplantae > Streptophyta > Magnoliopsida > Poales > Poaceae > Neostapfia > Neostapfia colusana. The sequence goes on along the minus strand of JASWHV010000012.1, from coordinate 24,119,829 downwards.
CCGAGTCGTGTGTGGGCCTGCTGAACAAGTATCGAACAGTACCGGATGACATACTGACATAAGAAGGAAACCGATGTAATTGGTTAACCTAGGTGCCAAGGCTTACCCAACTATTTTATAGGAGTGGGTTGAGGGTAGCAAGGTGTAAATCTGCCTGTGGGCACAGTCACGCTCCACGTGGGGACCTCCTGCCCATTACGGATGGACCGGTTCGACATTTGGGTTTCCTTTGAAAGGTTGTTGCATACAACAGAGTAGGAAGGGGTGTGGAATCACACTTCTGAAAGTGGGTGTATGTGATGTGTTGTCCGGGTGTCTCCTGATTGCAATCACCGTCCCTTGCGGTTATTTGAGTACTGCTTGTTCACTGTTCTGTGACATAGTAAGAAGTGAAATAAGCCAGATGAATGATATGATGCTGTGATGAACTATTAATGTTTGGAAACCATGTCTGTTGTAGATGTAGAGCTAATTAAGTTTATTTTCCTCTTTGGGCATCACCACATCAAAGGATAGCATTTCTTGTTTGATTGTGGACTTCTGATGTGAGGGCTGCCTAAGGCACATGAATCTGTTGCTATAAAACTGAAAGTAAGGATCAACTTATAGGCGTGTCTTTGTTGCAATGTCCTTTTTCCTATCTTACAAATCCCTGCATGTAGAGTTCCATGACTAGGGTGTCGGTTAAGCCTTGCTGAGCCATCATGCTCACGTTTGCAATATTTGAGCTGTGTGCAGGTGAGATCTATGAGGAGGGGTCTGAGGACGAGGCGGTGCCCCCGTCGGGGTACACGGCCGAGCTGGAGCCCTGCACACCACCGTGATCTCCGGTTACATGTTGCTAGTGTGTAGTGTCCCTGGGCTGGACGACTGCACTTTTGCTTAGTTAGGATTAGAGAGTAGCTATGTATATTACCTCCTGTGTATAATTATGTTTTGTAAAAGACTTCCGTTGTTTTATATCAAATAAAGGTGTGTATGTTGCTCTTATTCTTTTCTGGTGTTCTGTTGGGTGCCGCATCGCATGGCACCACCCTCTGCGATCCCGGAGTGGGCGAACCACGGGTTGGTCCCCACAGTCGTGGTATCAGAGCCACATTGGGAATAGCACGCTTGAAAAGAGCCTATTTTGAAATCTTAGAAGTAGTCGAGTGAGGATTAGTCACTATGCCCACATTAGGTCTATGATAGTAGTAGTTACTAAGGTGGAAAATCTAACTTATGTGTTATACATTCTGTAACGATGCTCCGACGTCAGGTAAGAGGTAAGGTACGCCACCGCAGGCGGATCAATTGCGGTAACTCACCATACGAGTAATAGTATGGAAGGATATACCGTTGCTTGGCACGGTAGTGAATATCAGTCTCTGAACCTTCCCATGGTTCTGAGAGCATATGAAAACGCTGATCTCCAGCGTGCTTTAGGCAAAAGTGAGAATACCCCATTGTGTGGTAAGCAACATGAGAGTATGCAACTCTTGAACGTTCAATGTTCAAAGGGCCATACGCAGCGCTCGCCATCGGCGTGCCTCAACGGTCATGAGGCAGTAGGTGGTATCCGTTGGGTTGATAAAATTCCCAACCGTGACGACCCGTTCGCGCTCTACTCGGGTTCCCCGTCATGTGGTGTGAAAACGCGACCATGTACCTTGAGACGTGGCTTGACTCAAGGATAATCCGTATGGCAATGATACGGACCGTATGTTTTTACTATGATATGGGACTGCCTTAAATGTTAAAAACCCTTGACGTTTTGCAGGTACATTAACCAAGTTAGTGCATGACGTTTAGAAACCGTTTGTTAGTGACGTTCTTAGTTCCACCATTTGACACGTATATGCCGGAATACCGGCTTAGGACTTTTCTTTGGTGAGGAAATGTAGTACCGAGGTGAGTATTAGTTGCATAAGAGTATATTTTCAAAGAAATGAGTTAAAATGAAGTTTAGGATTCCATTTAAGGGGTTATTGAACTCCCATATTTACTAAGAGTCAGTTGGGAGTGTAGATTCATTTCCAAAGACTTAGGAACAACCAACCCTGTTTTCGGCAGAAACTTTGCTGAACTTAAACAGGGTATAACATAGGATCGGTTGAACCAATGGAGGTGTGGGATACCGTTCTGGAAAGGTTTTGAAGTCTTCTACAACTTTTCTGTAGAACTCCAGAACAAAATTGTGACACCCTCGCCTCGGGTGTCAGCATATGTTCATGTTCTATGAAGAGGAAACATTTTAATGAAGAAAAGGAACAGAGAAAATATCAAAGGGATAGCCAAATCCAGCTCTCAGAAAGCGCCAAAGACAACTTACCATGACCGCTGGCCATGTGGCATGATCGGAGCTCATCCCTGCGAAGTGGGGAGAGACCGCCGCCAGGCTGGCTACGTGGCAGGCTCGGGGCTCGCCTCCGCAAAAAGGGGAGAGGTCCGATCCTGTGGGGACACGTGTTGCCCACAAAGCTAGCCTCTGCAGAAGAAGCAAAGGTATTTCCGCAAGACACGTGTCATCCTCGGAGCTAGTCCTCGCAGAAATCAGAGGACCAGTCGCGCGGGATGCGTGTCGATCTCGGAGCCATCTCCGAGAGGTCCTGCTCTATTGACACGTGTCTCCACCGGAGCTTATCTCCGGGTGGTCCATCGCAGCTAAACACGTGTCGACCTCGGAGCCGTCCCCGAGGAGAGAAGAGAGGGAAGACCGGCGCCAACACGTGGCGTGCGCGGAGCTCACCTCCGAAGAAGAGGGAGGTCTTGCTCGTTTGACACGCGGCACAACCGGAGCTCGTCTCTGCGGAGAAGGAGATACCAGGCCCCGGAAGGACACGTGGAGCCTCCGGAGCTCATCACCGTGAAGGAAACGAGTTCTGGGGCGGCGGTTACACGTAAGAATATCAGTACGTAAAGGAAACCGACCTGAATTCCACAACGTTACCGCACCAAATCACCTAAAGATAAGATGATAGGATCCAACAACGATCTGAATAAAACTCTTATTCGGGATACAAGCAGATTAGGACTCTTCTCTTTCCGATTATAAATAGAACCCAAAACCTCTGGCCGAAACCACAAACTTCTTTTCCAACTCCTGAGCCGACGACTTAGAGCGCTAGCCCTAACTCGCCGAGCAAACCATCGCCGAAGCGCAACAAGGGAGATCATCGGAGAAGATACGATCGGTCTGAGGAGGACCTCGAAGTCAAGAAGAACATAAGATAGGCCCCAATACCACCTTACGATATCATTGTGTTTTCTTCGCATCTGTTCTTTGATTCCTTTCGAACAGAAGCCTTCCCATGGACAGATCACTTGATGATCAGGTTGATCTAAAGACAAGATCATTGCCATGTCCACCCTTGATCCGAAAACCTCTGTCCATGCAAGCCATGCGAGAACACACCAGTCTAATAAAAATCATAGGATAGCATGCATATGCATCATCGCATCTAGTTTAAGGTTTGTTCATAAATATTGATTGCTGTGAATCCTGTATGCACGTGATCCTACCTAGCAGGACAAGCTCAAGGAGCTATCTACGACGACCTGCAGCAACCAGGTTTTGAGAATCAAGAACAACCGGAACCGCAAGAACAAGGCAAGTGCTCCTTGACCATATTGATCCTATGTTTTGGGTAAAACTATCTTGTTTTGTGAAAAGGTGTGCGTACTGAGTCAAACGTGATGGGAAGCCCTTTTATAGGAGTTTACTAGTTTTGATTAAACCACCCTTGTCGCCTGGGAAGTTTATGAGTCGGGTATGGTTTTTGCTTTATGCTTCGCTGAGTCTATGGGATTGGGAAGCGAGATAGATGTGTCTAGCTAACTGCGCTCGTACTGATAATAAGTAACTGATGAGGTTAATGAATATGGATCGGAGGGAGATCTAGGCAAGCCTGGGTTTGTGAATGAGGTAGCATGAGATGGTGGTTTTACTTGCCGTAGATCTAAGGACCGGTTCATGCATGCACATGCCAGGATAACAGTGCCACCACAAGGCCAAGTATGGGTGCGGCTTAGCTGAGTAATTAGGTAAGTTGCTAGAGTGTTATGAACTGTGGAAGGCGCGGGGAATGGGAGTCAAGTGAGGACTGCCCTGGGAACTGCATGGCACAAGAGGGGGCCCGTGGGTGGGAGAATTGGAGATTCTAGCCTGCCGGTGAAACCTTAGTGAGTCCATACATCTAGTAACCCCTTTGTAAAGGCTATTTTGTGATCTCTTGACCATACACCGACGGTTGTGTACTGGTATAATGGAGGTTCTGCAGTGGCCGACGGGTGACGAAATCACAAACTTGTGGGTAAAGAGGTGCAAACTCTGCAGAGTCTAAAACTATCATGATAGCCGAGCTTACGGTCACGAGCACCTGGCTAAACTGCCATGATTAGTTGGGAATGGTTATTGGGAAGGTTCTTGGTTATGGTTATTGGTTTGGTTATGGTTTGTTTTGGGACTGTTGAGTCTGGGTGATGAGATGGTTGCATGACTGTCGGGACATGACATGAGATTGGTCTCTGTGTGAGACGAGGTTGTTTTATGAGGTGAGATGGTAGCGAATATGAGGAGGTATTCGTGAGTATGAATAAAGGATCGGTTAATGATCGGATGGAACACGGGAAGTGATGGAGGTATGTTGGTAATTTAATACATGCTGGGATTACATCTAAAGTAGAGTTGCTATTTTATCATGGTTTTACAAATCTGCTTTTCTGCAAATAAGCCTTTTATTCCTACCTTGTTTTATGAGCTGCATATCATGTGTTTTCCCGCACTTTCTGAGTACATCATTGTACTCAAACTTGCATTATTATTTCATCATCAGCAGCAGAAGAAGCCTATTATGAAGATCAAGTGGAGCATTATGGCGTGTGATCTATTCTCAACCTTGCCTGTGGAGGGAGTAGAGATGGAGCCACTTCTGCTTAGATTTGCTTCCGCATTAGCAAAATTGCTTCCACTTTAGAATAAAGACTTCCGCTGCATAGAAATAAGACTTCCGCTGTGAGCATGAGTCCAAGACTCATGAGGTATTGTAATAAACTCTGTTATTCGTGGTAATATATAATCTGAATTCAGTTTGTGGAACGTATGTGTATGTGTGATGAACATCCTGGGCACACATATGCATTAGTTCTCGGTTCCGTGGTTTTCCACAGAATTGAGGGCGTCACAGATTGGTATCAGAGCCACGGGTTGACAGTAGGTTATACGCCTAGATAGAAACCTTAGATTGATATTAGAGCCACGGGTTAACAGCAAGTTACACCCTAAATAGGAGTCACGGGTAGCTAAGCCACGCTGACCAAAGGAAGCATCCTAAGGTGAATAGCTTAGATTGGCCTTTAAACCCACCTTGACATAGGAAACCATCCTTGAATAGGAGTTGTGTGGGCCCTGGTGATGATTATTTGTGATTGTGTGCTTAGTGTGAGTTGTGGGACGTCTCAAAAATGTTGTCCATATCCATACGTAAGAAGAAAGAGGTGTGAAATGCTTCGGCACTTGATCACATCCTCATAAGGGCTAATATATATAGTCCAACTCACCTTGATGCATAGTTAAAGGGACCTACCTAACCTTCTATTCTATTTCGTTCTCTCTCATAGATGGTGAGAGGAAACGCCGGCCGAAGGAACGTCCAGGAGGATAACCATGATGAAGTTCCTGCTAACCCAGGAGCTGGCAAAAACCATCTGGAGAGGTTGATGGCCATGCAAAACCAGCTTATGCAAACCATGATCCAAACTTTGGGTCAGTTGCAGGCCAACCAAAACCCCGTTCCGGCACCGCCGCCATCACCACCGCCGGCTCATAACCGGTTGGGAGAGTTCATGAGGACTCGACCACCCACCTTTGCTCAAGCTAGTGATCCCATGGAGGCCGATGATTGGTTAAAATCCATAGAGAAAAAGCTTACCATTGTTCAGTGCAATGACCGAGAGAAGGTTCTCTTCACGTCACACCAACTTATGGGAGCCGCTGCTGATTGGTGGGATGCCCTGAGCAACGCTCATGCCAATCCGGAGACAATCACTTGGACTGAGTTCAAGGAAAGTTTCCGCTCTCACTACATCCCTGCTGGTGTAATGATGCTCAAGAGGCAGGAGTATGAAGGTCTCCGCCAAGGACAGAAGAGTGTGAACGAGTATCTCAACAAGTTCATACAACTGTCCCGGTACGCCCCAGAAGATGTCAACTCAGACCAGAGGAAGCAGTACCTGTTCATGAGAGGGTTGAACAATGAGATCCAGGTTCAGCTCCTCAACAATGACTACGTAAGCTTCCAGAAGCTGGTTGACAAGGCTATTGTGGTTGAAAACAAGATCCGAGAGATCGAGCGAGAGTGCAAGAGGAAGATGCCATACCAGCCCCAAGGGAGCAACGTACGACCTAGGTACATGCCCCCTGCACCGCAGTATGGATCGACCACTCCTGCGTACCGCCCTGGTCAGCCACCACCGCAACAATTCGTTGCACCGGCACCTCGTGTGCCCATGCCTCCTGCGCCCCGGCCTAACAATGGCGCTCCTGTTCAAAACCCCCGCCCCAACGTACCTGCTGCCGTAGGCAACAGGGCATGCTTTGCATGCGGGGAAGTAGGCCACTTCGCTAACCAGTGCCCGAGGAGAGGCCCTGGACAGCAAGGTAACGTGCCTAAGCAGAACCAGCGACCAAACGGAGGGGACAACCAAGGGAACCGGGGACCGCAGAACTATGCTCGTGGCCACGTAAACCATGTCACTACTGAGGAAGCGCAACAGGTTGAGGACGTCGCAATTGGTATGTTCCTTGCCAACTCCAACCCAGCCACCATTTTATTTGATTCCGGAGCATCGCATTCCTTCATATCATCCAAATATGTTGCCAAACATCATCTACCCGTATCCCACTTAGAATGTGCTATGTTAGTTAATTCTCCCGGAGGAGAAATGAGGACTAATATAGTATGTCCTAAAGTAAGCCTTAAAATAAGGGGGGTAGACTTCCTTGCCAACCTTATTGTCTTGGACTCCCACGGGATTGACATCATACTCAGAATGGATTGGTTAAGCAAGCACAATGGGGTAATCCCAATGTGCTGAAAGGAGCATACAGTTGACAAACGAACACGGTATTCGTGTCGAGTTTGAGTCAACCCAGCAAACAACCGAACGGGCAAATTTGAACCACGTCGAAGGAACAACATTGGACAGCATTCCAGTGGTTCAGGAATTTTCGGACGTGTTCCCGAAAGAGCTTCCAGGAATGCCACCTAACCGGGACATAGAGTTTGCCATAGATTTGGTACCCGGAACTGCACCCATAGCTAAGAGACCATATAGGATGCCCGTCAACGAGCTAGTTGTACTCAAGAAGCAACTTCAAGAACAGTTGGAGAAGGGTTTTATCCGTCCAAGCTCGTCACCATGGAGAGCTCCGGTACTCTTCGTGGACAAGAAGGATGGAACCCAAAGAATGTGCGTGGACTACAGGTCCCTCAACGAGGTGCCAATCAAGAATAAATACCCTCTGCCCCGTATAGAGGACCTATTCGACCAAATGAAGGGAGCCCGAGTATTCTCCAAGATTCATCTTCGGTTGGGATACTTCCAGCTGAAGATTAAGCCCTCCGATATACCTAAGACAACCTTCCAGACACGGTATGGTTCATATGAATATACCGTTATGTCTTTTGGATTGACGAATGCACCCGCATAATTCATGTACCTTATGAACAAGGTTTTCATGGAGTACTTGGACAAGTTCGTCGTGGTTTTCATCGACGACATTATGGTGTATTCAAAAAGTGAGGAGGAACATGAAGAACATCCGAGACTGACCCTGCAGAAGTTGCGTGAGCATCAATTATATGCCAAGCTCAACAAGTGTCAATTTTGGCTAAAGGAAATATCTTTCCTAGGCCACATTATCTCCGAGGAAGGGGTATCGGTTGATCCTAGAAAGGTGAGAGACGTTATGAAGTGGGACCAACCGAAGAGCGTGAAGGATATTCGGAGTTTTCTTGGGATGGCAGGATACTATCGGCGCTTCATTAAAGACTTCTCTAAAATAGCAAAACCTATGAAGGAGTTGCTAACGAAGGGAAAAGTCTTTCAATGGACACCAGCTTGCCAAGAAAGTTTCGAGGAACTCAAGAAAAGGCTAACCACAGCACCAGTTCTGGTATTACCAGACATAAGCAAAAGCTTTGACATATATTGTGACGCATCCAGACAAGGGCTCGGATGTGTGCTCATGCAGGAAGGACAAGTGGTAGCCTATGCCTCACGACAATTAAAGAAGCACGAGCTTAACTATCCTATGCATGATTTGGAGTTAGCAGCAGTGGTGCATGCATTGAAGATTGGGAGACATTATATCCTTGGTCATCGATGTGAGATCTATACGGATCATAAAAGCCTCAAGTACATATTCACACAAACGGACTTGAATTTGAGGCAACGTCGATGGTTAGAACTCATCAAGGATTATGATGTTGGAATCAACTATCATCCCGGGAAGGCCAATGTAGTAGCTGACGCATTGAGCAGAAAGGGAGCATGTCATCAACTCACGGTTCAGGAGCTACCACCCGAACTACGTAAGGAGTTCGAACAGTTACACCTCGGATTTTTGAACCACATGGAAATAATGGAGATCCACTCTTCATTGGAGCAAGAAATAAGAGATGGCCAAGCAACGGATGAGGAGATCGAGGAGATCAAGGAAAGAATCCGACAAGGGATAGAGAAGGATTTCAAGGAGGATGAAAAGGGTACGCTTTGGCTAGGAAAAAGGATTTGTGTGCCAAACATAAGACACCTTCGCGACATGATATTGAAGGAGGCACATGATTTACTCTATTCTATACATCCCTCGAAGCACCAAAATGTACAAGGATTTGAAAACTTGCTATTGGTGGGATGGTATGAAGAGGGATATAGCCGAATACGTTGCCCTATGTGACACATGCCAACGGGTAAAGACCGAACATCAAAAACACGCTGGATTGTTGCAACCTTTGAAGATACCTGAATGGAAGTGGGAGGATATCAGTATGGATTTCATCGTCGGATTGCCACGTACTCAGTCGGGTTATGACTCCATCTGGGTTATCGTGGACCGATTGACAAAAACCGTCCATTTTCTTCCTGTAAAGACCAAGTACAACGTTGCACAATTGGCAGAGTTATACATGAAGCAGATCGTGTGCCGTCACGGAGTTCCGAGGAGGATAGTCTCAGATCGAGGTTCTCAGTTTACCTCAAGGTTCTAGAGGAAGCTGCAGAAAGCCATGGGTAAACGACTGGATTTTAGCTCCGCCTATCACCCACAAACAGATGGACAAACCGAAAGGACAAACCAAATTTTGGAGGACATGTTGAGAGCTTGCGCCTTGAAACATGGGCGTAGTTGGGATAGGAGTTTACCGTATGCCGAATTCTCCTATAACAACAGCTATCATGCTAGCTTAAAGATGTCGCCTTTCGAAGCCTTATATGGTAGACGGTGTAGAACGCCACTGTTCTGGAACGAGACTGGAGAGAACCAGGTGTTTGGACCCGAAGTACTACAAGAAGCTGAAAGGCAGGTCCAAACGATACGGGAGGACTTAAAGGCTGCTCAGTCACGACAGAAAGGCTATGCGGACAATAGGCGTAGGAAGTTGACCTTTGAAGTAGGAGACTTCGTATACCTTAAGGTATCGCCTATCCGAGGCCAACGACGTTTCAACGTCAAAGGCAAGCTAGCACCTCACTACATCGGACCATTTAAGATTTTGGACAAGCGAGGAGAAGTAGCCTATCAACTAGAGCTTCCAAACCACCTCTCCGACGTACATGACGTGTTTCATGTATCCCAGCTCAAGAAGTGCTTGAGAGTACCAGAGGAACAAGTGTTAATGGGAGAGCTTGAACTTCAAGAGGACCTGACTTACGCAGAACACCCTGTCCGAATCTTGGACGTAAAGGAAAGGGTCACCCGAAACAAGGTGATTCGATGGTGCAAGGTACAATGGAGCCATCACACTGAAGCTGAAGCCACATGGGAGCGTGAAGAGGATATCAAGGCAGAATTCCCCCATCTATTCCCTACTAACGAATCTCGGGGGCGAGATTCAATTTAAGGGGGGTAGATTTGTGACACCCTCGCCTCGGGTGTCAGCATATGTTCATGTTCTATGAAGAGGAAAAATTTTAATGAAGAAAAGGAACAGAAAATATCAAAGGGATTGCCAAATCCAGCTCTCAGAAAGCGCCAAAGAAAACTTACCGCGACCGCTGGCCACATGGTGTGATCGGAGCTCATCCCTGCGAAGTGGGGAGAGACCGCCGCTAGGCTGGCTACGTGGCAGGCTCAGGGTTCGTCTCCGCAAAAAGGGGAGAGGTCCGATCCTGTGGGGACACGTGTTGCCCACAAAGCTAGCCTCTGCAGAAGAAGCAAAGGTATTTCCGCAAGACACGTGTCATCCTCGGAGCTAGTCCTCGCAGAAATCAGAGGACCAGTCACGCGTGATGCGTGTCGATCTCGGAGCCATCTCCGAGAGGTCCTGCTCTATTGACACGTGTCGCCACCGGAGCTTATCTCCGGGAGGTCCGTCGCAGCTAAACACGTGTCGACCTCGGAGCCGTCCCCGAGGAGAGAAGAGAGGGAAGACCGGCGCCAACACGTGGCGTGCGCGGAGCTCACCTCCGAAGAAGAGGGAGGTCTTGCTCGTTTGACACGCGGCACAACCGGAGCTCGTCTCTGCGGAGAAGGAGATACCAGGCCCCGGAAGGACACGTGGAGCCTCCGGAGCTCATCACCGTGAAGGAAACGAGTTCTGGGGCAGCGGTTACACGTAAGAATATCAGTACGTAAAGGAAACCGACCTGAATTCCACAACATTACCGCACCAAATCACCTAAATATAAGATGATAGGATCCAACAACGATCTGAATAAGACTCTTATTCGGTGTACAAGCAGATTAGGACTCTTCTCTTCCTGATTATAAATAGAACCCAAAACCTCTGGCCGAAACCACAAACTTCTTTTCCAACTCCTGAGCCGACGACTTAGAGCCCTAGCCCTAACTCGCCGAGCAAACCATCGCCGAAGCGCAACAAGGGAGATCATCAGAGAAGAGCCGATCGGTCTGAGGAGGACCTCGAAGTCAAGAAGAACGTAAGGTAGGCCCCAATACCACCTTACGATATTGTTGTGTTTTCTTCGCATCTGTTCTTTGATTCCTTTCGAACAGAAGCCTTCTCGTGGACAGATCACTTGATGATCAGGTTGATCTAAAGACAAGATCATTGCCACATCCACCCTTGATCCGAACACCTCTGTCCATTCAAGCCATGCAAGAACACACCAGTCTAATAAAAATCATAGGATAGCATGCATATGCATCATCGCATCTAGTTTAAGGTTTGTGCATAAATATTGATTGCTGTGAATCCTGTATGCACGTGATCCTACCTAGCAGGACAAGCTCAAGGAGCTGTCTACGACGAACTGCAGCAACCAGGTGTTGAGAATCAAGAACAACCGGAACCGCAAGAACAAGGCAAGTGCTCCTTGACCATATTGATCCTATGTTTTGGGTAAAACTATCTTGTTTTGCGAAAAGGTGTGCGTACTGAGTCAAACGTAATGGGAAGCCCTTTTATAGGAGTTTACTAGTTTTGATTAAACCACCCTTGTCGCCTGGGAAGTTTATGAGTCGGGTATGGTTTTTGCTTTATGCTTCGCTGAGTCCATGGGATTGGGAAGCGAGATAGATGTGTCTAGCTAACTGCGCTCGTACTGATAATAAGTAACTGATGAGGTTAATGAATATGGATGGGAGGGAGATCTAGGCAAGCCTGGGTTTGTGAATGAGGTAGCATGAGATGGTGGTTTTACTTGCCGTAGATCTAAAGACCGGTTCATGCATGCACATGCCAGGATAACAGTGCCACCACAAGGCCAAGTATGGGTGCGGCTTAGCTGAGTAATTAGGTAAGTTGCTAGAGTGTTATGGACTGTGGAAGGTGCGGGGAATGGGAGTCGAGTGAGGACTGCCCTGGGAACTGCATGACACAAGAGGGGGCCTGTGGGTGGGAGAATTGGAGATTCTAGCCTGCCAGTGAAACCTTAGTGTGTCCATACATGTAGTAACCCCTTTGTAAAGGCTATTTTGTGATCTCTTGACCATACACCGACGGTTGTGTACTGGTATAATGGAGGTTCTGCAGTCGCCGACGGGTGATGAAATCACAAACTTGTGGGTAAAGAGGTGCAAACTCTGTAGAGTCTAAAACTATCATGATAGCCGAGCTTACGGTCACGAGCACCTGGCTAAACTGCCATGATTAGTTGGGAATGGTTATTGGGAAGGTTCTTGGTTATGGTTGTTGGTTTGGTTATGGTTTGGTTTTGGACTGTTGAGTCTGGGTGATGAGATGGTTGCATGACTGTCGGGACATGACATGAGATTGGTCTATGTGTGAGACGAGGTTGTTTTATGAGGTGAGATGGTAGCAAATACGAGGAGGTATTCGTGAGTATGAATAAAGGATCGGTTAATGATCGGATGGAACACGGGAAGTGATGGAGGTATGTTGGTAATTTAATACATGCTGGGATTACATCTGAAGTGGAGTTGCTGTTTTATCATGGTTTTACAAATCTGCTTTTCTGCAAATAAGCCTTTTATGCCTACCTTGTTTTATGAGCTGCATATCATGTGTTTTCCCGCACTTGCTGAGTACATCATTGTACTCAAACTTGCATTATTATTTCATCATCAGCAGCAGAAGAAGCCTATTATGAAGGTCAAGTGGAGCATTATGGCGTGTGATCTATTCTCAACCTTGCCTGTGGAGGGAGTAGAGATGGAGCCACTTCTGCTTAGATTTGCTTCCGCATTAGCAAAATTGCTTCAGCTTTAGAATAAAGACTTCCGCTGCATAGAAATAAGACTTCCGCTGTGAGCATGAGTCCAAGACTCATGAGGTATTGTAATAAACTCTGTTATTCGTGGCAATATATAATCTGAATTCAGTTTGTGGAACGTATGTGTATGTGTGATGAACATCCTGGGCACACATATGCATTAGTTCTCGGTTCCGTGGTTTTCCACAGAATTGAGGGCATCACAAAAATCTCCCTCCAAATGGATAAAACTATTAGATGAGTAGGCACTGTCCAGAAACAGGACAGACCAAAATGCTCTCTGGAATTTTCTGTATTTCGACAACAAATTTCTGTAGAAAAAAATTTAAGGGTTAAGTAAGACATCGTTAGAAAGTGTAGAAAATGTGCTACAACCGTGTAGTTCAGTGTTTTCCTAGATTGAGGGCAGAAATAGATGGAATTTTGTGAACAGAACAGCCACTTGCAAAGGAGGTGCTGTCAAAATTCCTGAGAAAATTCTGTCAATTATAGAAATCATAACTCATAAACTAGGAAGGCTATGGAGGTAAATAAATACAATATGGATTCCTTGTTGAGTCTACTACAATTTTGTTGTTGATCTCTAGTCCAGATTTTGCCTCCAAAGTGGTCAAAACAGTTGAATTATCCAGACTGGTCAGCTGGACCAGAAGCTGGACAGTGAACACCATGTTGAAGTTTTTCAACCAAAACAATTAGTTTCACCTTTCGATATCCAGCGGCTGTTGTAAAACAGCGAGTTGGAGTCAAAAAATTTATGCATTCGACATATCACTTCGAGCGGGTACATGTTTGGGTCCAGTACAATAGCGAGGAATTACGCATGCTAACACACTTAACATCCCGTGGTGACCCACGATGGTCGAAATGAACTTTTAATCCATAAAGTTCATCACTTTGGAACTCGATCGTGTGACCTTGTCCAGGGATGTATATGTTGTATAAAGTTTATACTTTATCCATATGTGTGATTGTTATGCGTATTATTTATTCCATTCTCGCACTACTATTGTATAGACTGGATGAAATAAACCAACATGTGCTGATCGTTTGAATGGTATAAATGCAGAATGGTGCGTACACGGTCCACGCAAGAGGAGGGAGATCCAAGTCAGGTTCATGGTGATGAGTCGCCACCTCCGGAGCAAACCTCGACGAAGCAGCAACCACCTCCTACACCGCCAGAACTTCCAAGAAACCTTACGGAGGTTCTCGCCGCAGTGCTCGGCTCGCGCGACGAGCAAACCAAGTTGCTGCAGATGCTGGTGCAGCAGAATGTGTCCCATCCAGGACGACACCAAGACAATGGGCAATGCCAGCCCCAACAAAGTTCATATTCAGATTTCCTGGCGACCCATCCACCAGTCTTTGCGGAGGCCGAAGAGCCTTTGGAGGCGGACAGCTTCATCCGCACTCTTGTGGCGAAGTTCGGTTTACTACGGTGCACCGAACACCAGAAGGCGCTGTACGCAGCGCAACAGCTTCAAGGAGAAGCCGGTACATGGTGGGCGAACTACACCGCCTCCTTACTGGCTGGCCATGCTGTCACATGGACGGAGTTCCGGGAGGCGTTCCGCGCCTACCATATACCTCCCGGGGTTATGGAGAGGAAGCTCCAGGAGTTCCTGGCGCTGAAACAAGGCGAGAGGAGTGCTCATGAGTACTCCAGGTCATTCAACCGGCTGGCACAGTATGCGCCAGGATTTGTGAGAATGAAGGAAGACAATCTAAACACATTCTTCCGGGGCCTGAATTCTAAAATGAAGGTCCATCTCACCCAAAGCAATCGCGGCACACTAAACGATCTTGTTAATGCCGCGATTTTACAAGAAAATGCTCAGCGCGAGCGCGGTTCTGATAAGAGGAAACACAGCACGCTGACAAGCATCAGTGGTGGGGCGCCACAAAAATACCGTGTGGTATATCGCTCACCATCCGGTCAGAGATGGCAGCCACCGGCGCGACCGCCTCAGTTTCACGGTCGACAATATAATTCGCCAAGCTTCCGACCATCATATTCACCACAGAAACAACAGCAGCAAAGGATGGTCCCGCGTGCGCCTCAGTTTTAACCATGTGCACTGGGATTCCGTCCTCAAGTTTGAGGGACCCCGACACCTTACACGTGCTTCACGTGTGGCCGTGTCGGGCATATTTCGAGGGACTGCCCCGAGCAGCGACATGGCAGGGGTGCAGCACCGTGTCAGGGTGCTAATCAGCCCCATAATCAGCCCAAGAAACCAGCACCAAAACCCGGCAACGTCCACCACTTAGCCATCGAGGACATGCCGGAAGGCGAACCCGTCCTCGCGGGTACGTTTTCTTATTCAGGTCATCCCGTAGTCATTCTTTTTGACTCCGGTGCCACCCATAATTTCATAAGTCAATCTTATGTTATTAAGTATCAATTACTTATCATTCCCACAAATGGTTCATACTTGATATGCTCTCCGGGTGGGAAAATAACAGCTGATAGGATGGTCTATAGACACTGTTACAGTTGGGTGGAAATATATATCCGACTTCTCTAATCATGTTAGAGAGTCAAAAACTTGATGTCATTTTAGGGATGTCATGGCTACATCGCCATGGTGATGTTCTTGACATCATTCCACGTGTGGTTTGTTTAAACTTCCACTTCATGAACCACATGTTCTTATTCTTGACCGTTCGGTTCATGAAGCTCCAGCCACATATAACACGGAAGCCACAAAACTTGAGGATATTCGTGTGGTCCGTGAATACTCGAATGTCTTTCCGGATGATCTCCCGGGCATGCCACCCGAAAGGGATGTCGAGTTCAAGATTGAACTTGTACCTGGGACGACACCGATATCACGGAGACCGTACAAGATGGCTCCGAATGCGCTAGCTGAATTAAAAGAGCAGCTCAATGATTTAATGAAGAAGGGTTTCATTCGACCGAGTTCCTTGCCATGGGGATGCTTGGCAGTCTTTGTGAAGAAGAAGGATGAAACCTTGAGGTTGTGTGTGGACTACCGACCTCTCAACGCCGTCACCATCAAGAATAAATATCCACTGCCCCACATCGATATTCTCTTCGATCAACTTGTGGGTGCACGTGTATTTTCAAAGATGGATCTTCGTTCCGGATATCACCAAATCAAGTTCCAAGTGGAGGATATTCCGAAGACGGCTTTCTCGACGAGATATGGGCTGTACAAATACCGTGTCATGTCTTTTGGTCTCACCAACGCCCCGGCACAGTTCATGTATCTCATGAACTCAGTGTTCATGCCGGAGTTGGACAAGTTCGTGGTGGTGTTTATTGACGACATCTTGGTTTATTCCAAGTCGGAAGAAGAACATGCTGAACACCTGCATATCGTGCTTCAACGATTGCGAAATCATAAGCTTTACGCCAAGTTCAGCAAGTGCGAGTTTTGGATCAGCCAAGTGCCATTTCTTGGTCATATTGTTTTGGCATAAGGCATTGCAGTTGATCCAAGCAAAATCGAACAAGTTCTGAAATGGAAGTCCCACACATCAGTCCACGAAGTCAGGAGTTTCCAAGGGTTAGCAGAATATTATCGGAGATTCATACCGAACTTCTCCAAGCTTGCTAAACCGATGACTGAACTGTTGAAGAAGGGGATCAAATATGTTTGGAACTCAGCTTGTGAAGGAGCTTTCCAAGCATTGGTAAAGCATCTTACAACAGCCCCCGTGTTAGCCCAACCAGATACAACCAAGCCAATCGATGTATATTGTGATGCGTCCGTTATCGGTCTTGGCTGTGTATTGATGCAAGGAGGAAGAGTGGTCGCCTATGGCTCACGTCAACTTCGTAACCACGAGCAGCACTATATGACTCATGATCTTGAGCTCGCTGCTGTGGTGTTGGCCATGAAAATGTGGAGGCACTATTTACTCGGGAACTTAGTGCACCTCTACACCGACCACAAGAGTCTGAAGTATATATTCACTCAAAAGGAGTTGAATATGCGGCAACGGAGATGGATAGAACTGATCAAAGACTATGAGATCGAGATTCACTACCATCCCGGAAAGGCAAACGTGGTTGCCGACACCTTAAGCCGCAAATCTCATGTCAACAATCTGTTCATCACCCCACCTGAAGTGGAGGAGCCGAGTTTGTACTTGGTTCCACATGGGGCATTATATAATCTTGCTCTCATTCCTACCATAAGAGAGGAGATTATGGAAGCTCAGAAGGAAGACATGGGAATGTCGCACATTCGGAGAAGAATGAAGAATGGAAAAATGAACTGCTTCCGAAGGGATGAACACGACACTCTATGGTTTAAAGACCGTATAGTGGTGCCCTGTGACATGAAGCTTCGGAAGAAAATCTTGGATGAAGCTCATTTGTCCAAGTATTCTATTCATCCGGGCAGTAACAAGATGTACCAAGATCTGAAAACCAGGTTTTGGTGGACACGGATGAAAAGAGAAATCGCAAAGTACGTATCCGAATGTGATACGTGTCGGCATGTGAAAGCCGACCATATGCGTAAAGTCGGACAGCTGCAACCATTGAACATTCCGGCGTGGAAGTGGGAGGATATCAACATGGACTTCATAGTTGGGTTACGACTCACAAGCATGACTTGATTTGGCTAATAGTCGATTTACTAACCATGTCAGCTCATTTCATTCCAGTACATACAAGTTACGTGGCCAATCAATATGCGGAGCTTTATATTGCAAAGATCTTGTGCTTGCACGGTGTTCCCCGATCCATTATTTCAGATCGCGGTGGTCTGTTCGTCGCTCGGTTTTGGGAACAGCTGCACGCGTCATTGGGACCCAAACTGATCCGAAGCTTCATATATCACCCGCAGACGGATGGTCAAACCGAACGGGTGAATCAAGTGCTTGAAGACATGCTACGCGCTTGTGCCATCCACCAAGGCAAGAATTGTGACGATCATTTGCCGTTGGCGGAGTTTTCTTACAACAATGGCTATCAAGATAGCATCAAGATGGCGCCGTATGAAGCTCTCTACGGCCGGAAATGCCGCACAGCCCTCAACTGGTGCGAGTCCGGCAAGCGAGTTATCTACGGCATTGAACTTGTGAATGAGGCTGAAGAACGAGTGCGAGTAATACAAGCCAATCTCAAGGCTGCTCAATCTCGCCAGAAGAGCTATGCGGATAAAAGACGCCGTCCTCTTCACTTCGACATCGGGGACCATGTTTATGTCCGTGTGTCTCCGATGAAGGGAGTTCATCGTTTCGGAGTGAAGGGCCAACTTGCGCCGCGGTTCATTGGTCTGTTCGCCGTCATTGAAAAATGCGGACCCGTGGCCTATCGCTTGGATTTACCGGCGTCGCTCGCAGGAATTCACATCGTCTTCCATATCTCCCAGCTGAGGAAGTGCCTCAAACCCTCCGCTGAAATCCGCACTGAAGACATAGAAGTTCTTCAACCGGACCTCCCGTACACGGAGTATCCAATCCGGAATATCGATGAAAAGACTCGCGCCACAAGAAACCGGACCTAATGGTTCTACAAGGTCTTGTGGAGTAACCATACCGCTGATGAGGCGACATGGGAAACCGAGGACTATCTACGAACAAATTATCCGGACTTGCTATCATCATATAACCGGTAAAGTTTCCCCACCTTTGCTTTTCTTTGGAATCTCGGGACGAGATTCTTTTTAAGGGGGGAGAAAGCGGTAGCAAGAATTTCAACAGATGTACACTTAGGAAAAATGAGGGGAATTAAAACTTTGAATTATAACGGTGTAAATTCAATGTGAGGATTGAAACTTCCCAAAAACTTCCAAACATGGAGATCTAAATTCATAACTTGGGTCTTCATATTTCAAATATTCAACCTTCCAAATTTCAGCTCATTTGGAGGGGTTTTAGTATTTGTTTGGGATCAAAAGAAGAAGCCCTCTAATCTGAATTTAAATTTCAGTTTCAAATCCCAAATTCCTCAATTTGCAAATTTGGTTCCACAAATGTGTTCTCCACATTTGAATTAGCAGCCATGCCAAAAATCAGAAGCTTTGGAGTTGGTTTGCCATGTTTTTGGAACAATGCAAAAGGGATAATTCAAATTCTATTTCAATTTCACGTGACCAAACACAGTTCAAACTCCACACCAGAATTCAAATCATTTGAATTCAGCAAATTCAAACCATGACTTGGTGTGGAAGTATAGACTTTAATTTTGAGTAGCTGTGGTGAAAATATCAGTGGAGAAATTTGATTAAGAATATAGGGGGTGGGACCCCTTTGTCAGGCACCCACTTTTCACACCGCCTCTATTTCTCTTCGGGTGATCACCGAACGGGCCAGCACCGACTGCGACGTGCGCCCGAGGACTTTCACTGCGCCACCTCCTGCTGGCTCCCCCGATGCTCGTCCTGATCACCCCGGCCGAGCGCCACAGCACCATTTCGTTTCTTCAGCTCGCTCTTGCTGTTCTCCCTCACGCACACCCGAGCTCATTCCGCGCCGCCTCTGTTCTTGCTAGCCTCAGCCACGGGAGCTTGTTTTGATCAAACTCCAAGCAGAAAAGAGTAGCGCCTTGACGAGAACCTCCCATATTTCCTCCAAAGTTTACCGATCGGAGCTGCTCACAAAACACGGATTGGCGCCAAAGCTTTGAGGTGCACCGGACCTCAACGTTTCGGCTCACCGTCGACAGCCTCATCCGGCCACCCTCACCTCCGACATACTATACAAGAAAGGTGTGTGGGTAGCCCTGGATGGTGTAGCTGCCAGTCGTGTAGCAAATGATCCATCGAGTAGCTCGAATTTTATTCTTTCCTGAACCCTAGTGTGGAAGAGTGAAGCTTGGTTCAAACCCAAATTCGGGTTATACAATCAACCAAACCTTGAGCTAACGTGCACATACCTTCTACCCTCCATAACGCCCATCCTCAACAAAGAACCGAGGGAAACCATCAAGAGTTGGCCATGTTCTAGCCGATTTTCGCGCCGCCATGGGAAACCCCCTCGGCTCACCATTGAACCCTAGTTTGTCGGCCATTTCATCGAGTTGGGTAGCCCGTTCTAGCTTCTACATCTCCCACTGGTGCTCTAGAGACCGAGAGCCGATCATTTGGTGGAGGAACGAAGCTTCCAGACCTCGCCGAAGTTCGAAACCCTGCTGTCACCGGTGTGCACCATTTTCCAGCGAGTTTTGGCCGCCGGCGACGCCACCATTGTGTTCAGCGGGGTGAATAACGGGGGAGCGGCGAGATTTGGCCCGGGAGACGGCCGGGAATACCATTCCTGCCACACTCGCCGTAGAACGCCGCCGGTTCTTTATTTGGCGCGAGGTAGAAGAGGGTGCTGACATGTGGGGCCCGCTGCAGCGTTTAAACACTTCTAGATTTTCCTATTCCAGTTCAAACTTTGAAGAGCCATAACTTTGTGTAGGAATGTCAAAAAATTATCAAACAAATTTTGTTGGATTCCCCTAAGAGAATACTATCTAGGGGTACAGCACAATGGTTATGAAAATCTCTGTCTTTGGCTCATTAATTCAATTAAGGAAATTTTTGTAGGATTTTTTACGGGGGTTCTGTTTATTGGAAAATTCCCAAATTTGGGCAGGACATCCTACCAAAAATCATTGAACTCCAGTAAAAATTTCAGAGTCATTGGACGTCTTTTGCTTGGCCAATTGTGGTGTCAATCCTTTATGTCTCTGAAAAATGGGAAAATAAACAGAGGCATTTCCAGCATTTCTTATCAACTTCCAAAATTTATATCTCTCTGTTGGTAGCTCCAAAAATGGTGAAACAAATTTTGTTAGAACCATGGAGACTTACCCTAATTATATCTTCCACTTTTAGACATGTTAAAATTCCAGATTTGGGCTCGAAATTCAGAGAAGCCTTGTACTTGTGGGAATTTTTTAGACCACAAGGTGCAATGAAATTTCTCCAAATTTTGCTCAGATCCTCCTTAGAGAGTCTAGTATCCACTGGAAAAATCCCAAAGCCAATTAAGGATCCTAAATAGTAGTAGTTATGAATAGAAGTTTAATTCTTATAAGTCCTTAACACTTATACATATATTTTGCCACATTTCATTTAGTGACCGAAGTTGAGGATACGCCGGAGCCGTTGGACGTCCTGCCACCGGAAGCTAACATTCCTTTTGACTCGCAACCAGGCAATCCCCGGTTTGCATTTAATTACCTTTTACAAAGTTTTTCATTTGTATCACTTATGTCTAGGTTGAAATGTTTGCATTAGAGTTAAGGTGTTTGAAACCCCACTTGCATGACTTTCAAGTCCTATGGAGGGTTGGGTAGTTTACAGACTCAACGAGTAGAGAATGCCGTGCTAATATGCTTAGGATCTCGGTAGACGTCGAGTAGTTGGAATCTACTCGTGAGGTAAGGTTTTATCACACGGTATGGTCAGAGTAGAAAATGGCTTAAGAGTGGTGAAAATGAGATCCAGCAGGGGGGATAGGATGCAGTGAGCGGAGGTCTCATGTGCGTAGCCCTGTTGGTGTCGATTGACGACCGAGTCGTGTGCGGGTCTTCTGAACAAGTATCGAACAGTACCGGATGGCATACTGACATAAGCAGGAAACCGATGTAATTGGTTAACCTGGGTGCCGAGGCTTACCCAACCGTTTTATTGGAGTGGGTTGAGGGTAGCAAGGTGTAAATCTGCCGGTGGGCACAGTCACGCTCCACGCGGGGACCTCCTGCCCGTTACGGATGGACCAGTTCGGCATTTGGGTTTCCTTTGAAAGGTTGTTGCATACAACAGAGTAGGAAGGGGTGTGGAATCACGCTTCTGAAAGTGGGTGTATGTGACGTGTTGTCCGGGTGTCTCCTGATTGCAATCACCGTCCCTCGCAGTTATTTGAGTACCGCTTGTTCACTGTTCTGTGACGTAGTAAGAAGTGAAATAAGCCAGATGAATGATATGGTGCTGTGATGAACTATTAATGTTTGGAAACCATGTCTGTTGTAGATGTAGAGCTAATTAAGTTTATTTTCTGCTTTGGGCATCACCACATCGGAGGAAAGCGTTTCTTGTTTGATTGTGGACTTCCGATGTGAGGGCTGCCTAAGCCACATGAATCTGTTGCTATGAAACTGAAAGTAAGGATCAACTTATAGGGGTGTCTTTTTGCAAAGTCCTTTTCCTATCTTACACATCCCCGCATGTAGAGTTCCATGACTAGGGTGTTGGTTAAGCCTTGCTGAGCCATCGTGCTCACGGTTGCAATATTTGAGCTGTGTGCAGGTGAGAGCTATGAAGAGGGGTCCGAGGACGAGGCGGTGCCCCCGTCGGGGTTTACGGCTGAGCTGGAGCCCTGCACACCGCCGTGATCTCCGATTACATGTTGCTAGTGTGTAGCGTCCCCGGGCAGAACAGCTTCACTTTTGCTTAGTTAGGATTAGAGAGTAGCTATTTATATTACTTCCGCTGTATAATTATGTTTTGTAAAAGACTTCCGCTGTTTTATATCAAATAAAGGTTTGTATGTTGCTCTTATTCTTTTCTGGTGTGCTGTTGGGTGCCTCATCGCACGGAACCACCCTCTGTGATCCCGGAGTGAGCGAACCACGGGGTGGTCCCCACACAAGTAACCACTGTCAGTAGAGTGATTAGGAGATGAACTCACATAATACAAAAGTGGTATTTCTCACATGCATCATATTGGGGCTGAGCACACTATTAACTCCTAAACTTTGTTAGGAATGCTCATGCCAATTTTCACACAAATGCAAACCTCTTTGAGGTACTTTTGGATACAATCATTAAAAGGCTAGTTTGAACTTAAATTCAAACTCCTTTCATCACATGAATTCAAAAGAGGGATTCATAGTCACACTCAGCACGTTTTTATGATCTCATTAACCAATTTTCATTCCATTTGGAGTTGATCTTGACATGAGCCATTTGGGCAAATTCAAACTGAATTTAAATTTCAAATTTCATGTTTGAATCAAATTCATTCAAATCAACTCTCCACTTTGAATCATTCAAACTTCAAATGGCTAAATTGGGGTTTGATAAAATTACAAAGGGTATAAGGGTCCATAATAATCAGAGCAGTAGGGAATTCAATTTGTGAGGACAATTTGGAAACTGTGGAGCCCACTGTCAGTGAAACAGCCAAGAGCAACTGACTCCACAGCGTTGCACGGTTTTCTGCACGCTCATCCGTGACCGCCATGGCGAGAACGCCACTGCCACCAGCTGCTTCTCATCTCTGGCCACCAAGCAGCTCGTGGACCTCCTCATCCTCACCCTCAGACGCTCTCGGAACCATTTCACCGAGTTTTCAGCCCTGTGCACGTGCTCGCACGGAAAAACAGACCGAGCTTCCACTCCTCTTCTCTCTCGGCGATCAGCCTTCTCCGGTGGATTTCACGCTCGGCTTAGGAGCTCACTAGCAGCGCCGACCTTCACTTGACGTGCTCCAGCCCTCAGCAGCTCGTGATCAGCATCCTCCGGCAAGCACCAAGCTTCTTCTTCTTCCTCGGTTCAACACGAGCCGCCGCCATGAGAACGTGTTGTCCGGACGCCACAGTCCAGCTTTCCTCGAGTTGTAAACATCAAAAAGGTTCACCTAGGTCTTCTCCTTCTTCACCGCAAACCCCGGCCGCATGCCATGGGCTGAGCTCACCGGAATTCCAACTCTTTGCGATGGCATGCCATACGGACCACAGGCTAACTATCCAAAATTCGTGCTCCACGTCGCACCACTCATCATCAAACTTAGCAAACAACTTTTAGAGGTCTGTGCGAGGTCTTAGGATCAAGAACCTCGGAGAACCATCGAGTAAACCCTCTGTTCTCTGAGTTTTCTAATTTTCCCTTATTTAACCTAGGTCGCACGGTGACATACTATTTAGAGCCATTTCCGAGCTCATTTGCATCCACGACGATTTTCCCTAGGGTGCACAAATGCTGTAGGACCCTTTGCTCGAGTGTTTGGGATGCTAGGGAGGTCGGACGACATAGCTGAAGTTCTCCTGAAGCCGCCGCACGTCACCGGCCATGTTCCAGTCATCCTGGTATCGAGATAAGGACAGGAGCGTGTTCCCCATGCGGGATTAGGCAGAAACGGTGAGAATCAGGAAGCTTGGTAGCCGGCAACGCCCTTCCGGTGAGCTCACAAGCGAGGGAAGTGGCGGGGCGGCGTGGGAGCGCGAGGTTGAAGACAACCCGCGAGCCCCGTGTGTCAGTCTCTGTTTTGGGTGTCAGATCTTTTGTGGCTCGGGATTAGTCTGCTGCTACGCGCGGTTAATCCTGTGGCCCCATGTGTCGTTGCTTCTGGAGGTGACACGCCGCCTGTGGACCCCGCAGTCATATATTTAAACATTTCCAGAGTTTTCCAATTTTCCAGATTTCTCCAAAACTTCAAACATCCATAACTTTGGCTAGGATTGTCCAAATCGAGTGAACCAAAGTTTGTTGAATTCACATTTCTAAGTACTTTCCAGAAAAACAAGTTTCACCCCATGAAGCTGTGAGGACCCGACAGTCCCGACAAACCAGGGTCTTGCTGAGCGGTGCTGCGTTGCACAGCACCGTATAACACACATAAAAGGCGATAAGCAGAAGCGAAAATTTTATTATGGAAACGTGTTTATGAACATAGTTACATCAAAATAACATTAAGTATACACTCACGGGCATAGACTAAGCAAAAGAAGTTCACGTTCATCCCACAAACGTGTCCTCATTAGTACACATGCACACTAAGACGGCAGCGTGCACGGCTCCCACTCGACGGTGGTTCCCTCTTGGGGTCCGTCTCCTCCTCGGGAGCCTCCTCCTCATAGCACCCTCCAAATGCTTCAAACACAAAAATGACCCATCGCACTTACACGTGAAAATCTACATGCTGGGTTTGCAGTGTATGATAGGAAAGTATGTTGCAGAAGGCACGCCTAATTAGTTGAATCTTACTTTCAAGTTTTAGCTTCAAGTTAAATGGAAAACCTCATGCTAAGACACATAAGAAAGCTGCAATCTGACAAGAAACAGATTTCTCTTATGTGCTTTGCCTAAGGTTGAAAATAACTTTGATTTGCTCTAAACTAAAGCATTTCATTAACAAACAATGTAAAGCTTCTAATCAGCAACTTTTATCATGACAACTATCCTGTTCTTTCTATGTCACGGTAGAGTGAACAAGTGGTTCACTGACCGCGAGGGACGGTGATTATAATCGATTTACACCTTCAGGGTTACCCGAATGACCCGTCACATACGCCTGTACTCGATGTTTCATACAGCAACCACCACAGACGTGTATGCAACCACCTTTCATCCATTAGCCAAGTGTTGAATTGTTCCTATCGTCCCGAGCAGGAGGTCTTTACGCGGAGCATCTGCAGTGCCCGCTAGCCGATTTACACCTCGCTGCTCTCAACCTACCATCTGGATGACAAGCAATGCCTCAACAGATCGCTACCTGAATTACATCGATTTCCCGGTTCCCATATATCCTGTAGTTCTTCGGTACTGTTCTAGCTTGTTCAACAGGCCCGCACACGGCTCGGTCCTCAATCGACACAAGAAAAGCTCTGGCACCCAGCCCCAAAGTCCTGCTGCCCTTACTCTCCGCTCGGTCTCATTTTCTTGCCATGTGATTCATTGTCTATCTCTAATGGAGTAGTGTGCCTCTAGCCTATTCTCGCGAGTACTTCCAACTACTCGACTTGTACCGAACCTATACCATTTTAGCATTGGAGTGGCTACTCGAGGTTTAAAACCTAAGCCCAGAACCCCTGCTTATCTTGGCTATGCATTTGGATTTCCAAACAAGACTCTAATGCACAATTGTAGTAAATACATACATTAAGTGATCAAAACATAAGACTTTATAAAATGGTTAATGCAAACTGGAGCTTGCCTTGCTGCTGGTCATTGGCTAACTGTTCTTCCGGAGTAATGAAGTCTAAAACCTCCAGGTCTTCTTCGATCTTAGCGACTACACAAAAAAGAAAATACGATGCGTGTCAATTTAAATGCATTTGAGTTATATTGATAATGTGAAGACTATAAGTATAGCTAGACAGTGCTTTTGCTTCTGAAATTTTTACTTAGGTTTGGTGATATCCTAAACAGGGACTTGGCCAAATTTCATTTGATGCAAAGCACATTTGAGTGCTGCACAAATACATGTGTATTTGGCCATAATTAGAGCTCTTATGGTTTTCTAAGGATTTTCATGGAGCAAGCCATGAATTTATGGAAACTAGATTTTTAGAGGGTTCTAATGGAATTGGTTTCGTCTAATTTGGAGCATCCCAGCAAAACATATGAGCTAAACAAGTTCAGAGAAAATCTGAAAAATGTTTCTGGACATTTTTCTTTTTCCCTGGACCAGTTTAATTAATCACACCATTAGGTGGACTAAATCAGCTAGGATGGATCTGAATTTCTTATTGTGGCTCGGGGATATTACAAAGAGCAGCCTGGCCAAATTTCAGAATTTTCCACCAAAGGGATCGCCAGTTAAAATTCTCAAAATTTTAAAATTTGGAGAATTAATTCTGGAGAAATAAAGGTTTTCAGGGAGTGAAACTTGTTTTGATGGAAAGTACTCAGAGATATGAATCCAATAAAATTTGGTTCACTCAATTTGGACACTTCTAGCATAAGTTATGTGTGTTTGAAGTTTGGGGAAAATCTTGAAATTGAAAAATCCGAGAAAAGTTTAAATGTCTGAATGTGGGGTCCATGGCGACGTGCCACTATCTGGAGCATTGTCACACGGGGTCACAGAGTTAAATACGCGTAGCCACACTTCGATCCCGAGCCACAGAAAATCTGGCGCCCGGATAACCAGAGCTGACATGCAGGGCCCGCGGGTTTTCTTCAACCTCGCGCTCCCGTGCTCGGCCGCCCCCCCCTCGCCGGAGTGCTCGCTGGAGGGGCTTTGCAGTGCGCCAAGCTTGACAATTTTCGTTGCCTCTGCCTAATCCTGCACTGGGAACACGTTCCTGGCCTTAGATCGACCCAAGAATGACCAGAACATGGCCGACGACGAGCGGAGGCTGGGAGACGAAAGCCCAGCATGTGCTGCTGAGGTGCAAAGGCACGCGGCATCGCCCGCTGCTGCTGTTGTTGCTGCAGAGGTGCTGGTAAGGCCGGTCGGAATGCCATTGGTGAATACGGCCGATTGCGATACTGCATCGGTCGTTGCGGTGGCTGCCAGCATTGTCCTGATGGTGAGCGATACACCGTCCGATATTTCTGGGGAGGACCACCTCCCACTCCGCTGCTTTGTGGCCCGCTGTGCTTCTTCTCCGCTGCCACCAACTCCTTGCCTGAGTCCTCTTGTACAATCGCAGCATCAATTATGTCATTGAGGCTGCCACGATTGAACATCGCAAGCTTGTCCTTCAGGACCGGATTTCGCCCCTGATAAAAGAAATCCCGCCGATCCTCATCCGTATCGGCGTGATGGGAAACATAGAGTGCGAGATCATTGAACGTCTTGGCGTACTCCAGTGCGTTCCTGTTGCCTTGCTGCAGGTGGAGGAATTCCTGCGTCTTCCTCTTCATGAGACCTGGCAGTATGTGATAGGCCCTGAAGGTCGTCCGAAACTCCGCCCAAGTCAGTACTCCCTCGGTGGGTTGAGAGGCGCAGAAGTTTGCCCACCAAGCGCTCGCGGACCTCTGAAGTTGCTGGGCCACGAACTGTGTCTTCCGCTGCTCACTAACTTGGAGCAGCCCGAATTTCATCTCCATCGTGAGGAGCCAGTTGTCCTCATCGATGGGTTCATCCGCCCTTGAAAATAACGGGGGGATGCGTCGCTAGAAAATCCGAGTAAGAACTTTGTTGTCATCCTTCCCAGTCTTGATGCCTCTCTGGTCTAGACGTATTTGCAATCAATGTTTGCAGCAACTCGGTGTGCTTCTGGTACGGGCCTGCCATGGCCGCAACAATATCGCCAACGTGATCTTTTGCGGCGGTGGTGGCTGTGGTTGCTGCTGTTGCTGTGGTCCTGAGGAAGTCTCAGGAGGCTGTTGGGAGGTCTCTCCCCCCCTGACATGAACCTTCAACATTAGGGTTGGCACGAGTATGAGTCATTCTGAAATTCAAAACAGCAACGGTCAGCACAAATCATACTTAAATATCCATGAGAATACAGTAGGTATTATAGTGACACATTGATAATATTGCACAGCATTCACAAATGTTGATGAAGTAAAAACATTATACAAGATACATTATTCCCGGACTTCCGAGAAGTCTGCTCATGCCGTTATTACATATACACACGCTACTGTCTACATGACATGTCGCTGTTACAAAATGTATTACACACCACCCTCGCTGCTCTACTCGGCGACGGTAAACTCACTACTCGGAGTAGAACTCGACCTCCTGCGGGTCTTTCTCCTCCACTATTTCTGCTGGTGGCTCAGGGTCCATAACCTCCTCTTCGGATTCAGGTTCCGGCATCGCTGGGATACCTAAAACCATGGGTACTGCACCTACTATCGGTAGGCCCACTACCGGAGGCACGAGGTCTTGCAAAGCATGCACCTCGTCCATGGCCTGGTTATAATCTTCCTCCCAGTTCTGCCCGTCCTCAATAGAGTCATCCCTCTCTTGAGTAAGGACCATATTTTGCTGGGTCAAGGCTTGAATCTGCTGCTGCAAATCCGTGATGTCACACAGTTTTTCTTCTTCGCCTTCCTCAGACGACGTAACTGATTGTTCTGTTCATTCGGTCGCTTGATCGTCGGAAGGAGCACATTACGGAGTGTGCTGTGAGCACTCTCGAAATGGTCACGGCGGCTGGTGCTCTCCTTGAGCTCTACGGCAAGTCGAGCCGTATGAACAGCTTGGCTGTCCATTACATTCTTCCCGGCCGTCAAATGGAGGCTGAGGTTCGCCTCGCTGGATTGTACCTTGGGCAACTCGAATCAGTCGCCGCAAAGTATCTCTCTCTTCACACGTGATTAGCTCGTCCCTCCACAGGGACAAGTGCGTATGGAGTGCCCTCCATAGCCCTCACATGTAGCTTGCAGAAACGTGACATGATGTCGCGGGCTGCCACTTGCCACATCTCTTCCAGTTGTCTCCCTTTCACCGTGATGATGAACGGTGCCCAACCCGGTGCGTAGCTCCTGTTGGAACATCGACATGGACAGTCCATGTCTTGTTCCCCTCCTCACCTTCTTCTTTGACGAGGTAACGCGGCACCTCCACATATCCGAAATATTGAAGCATCAGCTTCAAAAATTCCAGATAACCGCTGCTTGAGAACAGTGGGATACCACCCATCCGTTCTCCAGTTTTTCATCCTCTGCCATCTGTAGAAACATATTTGAAAAAGGTCAAATATTCATTTCAATAGTAAATCAGTGAGTTATAACATAAAACATGTCATTGAACTCATAAAACCTGGAAACACAAATCAACTTAGAACAAATTTGATTTCTGTCTGCTGCCCAAACTGACAGCCCTGACCAGTTTCCCTTTTAACCTGATTTAGATTATGCTAAATGCAAAACCAGTTTTGGAGATCAACGTCAAAGTTAAAGTTAAATTCAATATATTTCCATAATATATTTGTTTGCCCTCAGATCTGTCCTGGTTCAAAAGTTATGAGATGTCAAAGTTCACAGCATTTCTGGAGAAAATGGGACAGCACCTCCCTGCTTGAGGTACTGATTTGATCCAAGAATTCCAGCTAATTCTATACCCAATTTGACAAAACTTTTTGTTACAAAGTTGTAACCTATCTCATGAACTTTCATAACTACCTCATTTTCTATTTTTGGATTTTTATACAGGAAGTTATGCTCATTTTACAGAGAGTATTTGTTCTGCCCTGTTTTCTGGACAGTTTCAACTCTACCACATTTTTTGACTATTTAAGGGATGAAACATCTCTGGACATCAATAGAAAAGTTGTAGAGCTCATCCAAAGGTTTCCAGAAATGTATCATACAACCCCAACATCGAAATAACTCAACCTCTAAACTCTGTATAACTTCAGTATTATTTCAGCTGAAAACAGAGGACTCTTGTAAAAGTCTCAAAAACGTGAATGTAAAGAAACGGATGTTTGAACGTCAGTGTGTTTCGGGTTCATGGAAAATGTGACTTAAAAAACATTCTTATACGGGGATGGTATACGTGGGGTTCAACAACACTGGTTCAAGCATTCTTTCGAATGTGCTGGACTAAGGTGGAGTTAAACTCATGTGTAAATCATACATGTGTTTGAGAAAGAATAAAAAGCAGATCCTTAGACTCAAATACTCACCTCAAATTGCCGCCAAATGTTTGAATACACATGGAACCTCATACATTTGAAATTGAGGAGATTTATGGTGGCAACTTTCTGCTTTTAGGGTGAGCTAAAAAGGAGTGAATTATGCTCATGTTTGAATTTATGTTGAATTCAAATTTTAGGGGCAAATTCAAACTGAACTTGTGAGGTTCAGATTAGGACCAAGAGTGATCAAGCATGGGCTAGGAGCAAACCAAAGTTTTTCACTCAAATTCAAATGGGTCATCACAAAAGAGGCTTTCAAACTGTTGGTTCAAAGTTTATATTTGCAGCAACCATGGTATAAAAGTTGATTCCATATTTGAAATCCTCAGCCCCAAATTTGTGGGAATATAAATTGTCATCACATTTGGAAGTATTTTGGCTAAGCATTTGCATGAGGACATTAAGGGGCATTTGAATTCAAATTTGAATTCGAATTTGGTAGAAGCTTGGCCACATCTCCAAATGAGTTCCAAAAACTTAGCTGCCCATATTTGAATTGGTCACCTGCCAAATTTGGAAGATCATTTGGGGAGGAGCTGGGGTCGACCCCACTTGTCATTGAGCCAATTAGACTTGCTCCCTAAGTCTTCTCTGTTGAGTTCACTGGGGCCCAGCTGTCTGTGAAATGAGCCACAGCCTCTGTTTTTCCTCTAGCGAGCGCTTGTCAGCAGCTGTGTAGCGGCGCCAGCGCGCGTACGCGCGATGCTTCGGCCGAGCCCCTGTCGAACCGCCTCATCTGTGCCGATATTATCCCGTGGATGGCTACACCGCTCGGAAACCTCTCTCTCTCTCTCTCTCTCTCTCTCTCTCTCTCTCTCTCTCTCTCTCGTAGTTGCCCTCCCGTGCACACTTTTCTCTCCACTACCGTGCACCCCATCGGAGCAACGGCACCCAGATGTCTCGGTGGTTCTCACGCCAAACTGATCTCGGCCAGCGTCGCCGATCTCCCTCAACGTGCCTGAAGCAAGAACCAGGTGCTAGCTCCACGGGAACCCCGGAGTCGAGCTTGTTTTCCTTCATAGCGCCGTGCGAAGCCGCCGTCCACAAGAACATGTCGCCCACTCGCCACAGTTCCTCTCCCACCGAGTTTCAAAAGCAAAAAGGTTTGCCTAGACCTCTTCTTGCTTCACCGCAACACTGGCAGCTTGTCACAAACCGTGCTCGCCGGAATTTGTTTTTTCCCGCTGACATGTGGTATGAACCCCAAGGAGGAAAGCGGGAAATTAGGGCGACACGGTGCACCACTCATCACCAAACCTAGAAATCCAGTTTTAGACATCCGTGCGAGTGTGTGGGATCAAGAACTATAAAGAACCGTCGAGGAATCCTTCGGTTCTTCAAGTTTTTCGAGTTTTCACTGAAATTGACCTAGGTCGCACGGTGAACTCATATTTGCCAACGTTTCTCGCAAGATCAGAGCCATAGACATTGCTCCCTAGGTCGTGGTGATGCTGTAGGAGCTAACCGAAGAAAGGTTGGGGCACTACACCGTCCTCTCAATGTTGCCGGAGTTGCCACAGAGGTTGTTGCCGTCGCGATGGAATTTCCGGTGATTGCTGGTTGGCACCAAGGGTGGAAACGTGTTCCTTGCATGAAATAACATAGAGGCGGCAAGAATCGGGAGGTTTCGGGCACCAGAACCCCCTCCCGGCGAGCTCTCCGGCGAGCTTGTCAGCGGCCCGGCGCGGAAGGCGGGAGGTAGAAGACTGGGGCGGGCCCGCAAGTCAGTGGCTATTTCAAGTTGCTGTGTTAAAATGAATACAGAAACATTTTCAGAGAATTTCCAAAACTTGGAAATTCAGTACTGGGCAATTCCTAGTTCCAAAATTCCTAGGAACATTCATGCATGATCCCTGAGCTATGTTTGAAATTGTGGTTCACTTGGATTTGCATGAAAGTGCAATTTTATTCAGAATTAATTCCTTTTTTCCTAAATGCTTAGGGAATTGTTCTGAGTGAACTACTCATTGAAAAATTCTGAATTTTGGTCCAGGTTACTTTCTTGTAACAAGGAACTCAAAAGAAAATTTTCAGCTCCATTGGAGCTATGGATCACAACTATTCTGTTCAACCTCTTTGGGTGATCAAAATACAAGTGGAGAAAACACTTATCACTTGATCATGTTACTTAACCCCAAAACCAAACCACTAGCAACAGTGTCATTTTAAATTCTTAAACAGAGTTCAATTTTAAAACTTGTCATTAGAACTTGTTATCAAAACCTTTACAATTAAATACATATGCATATTCATAACGTGTAGCATCTACGTGAAGATTGTAAAGCAATCAAAGTGGAGATCAAAGAGGGAGGAAAGCGAGTGATCAAGCCTCAAGTTGTCTTCACTAACTGAATATATACTTAGTCACCTGCAAAACCAAGGCAAGCTCCGGTTTGCATTTAAGTTGTTGTAAAAAGTTTTTACTTTGTTGACTACTATGGGTTAAAGTTTGTATGTGCATTAGGTCAGGAATGTTTTATACTCCAAATGCATGACCTAAGAAGCCCTCGAGTCAAGGGTAGAAGTCGTATCCCCGCTGTAGAATAATGCTGTGCTAATTAGGTTATGACATCCGGTAGAAGTCGAGTAGTTTGAATCTACTCGCAAGCTATAGTTCGGGATCACACGGGTATGATTTAAAGAGGCAAACTAAAGTTCAAGTTTCCAAAGATGAGACCAGACAGAGAGTGTAGGCAGCGACAAGACGAGGTCTTGGTTGAGTAGCTCTGCCTGTGTCGGTTAAGGACCGATCTTGTGTGCGGCCCTGGGAGTAAGTATTGAGTTGTGTACCGGATGCTTACTGCTATATGGGTTCCAGGAAACCGATGTACCAGGTTAACTGGATTGTAGAGGCATACCACATCGTCTCGTTAGACCTATGAGCCCGAGACAGGGCAACCGGTTCTACTGTCGGGTGTCCTGCAAAAGGTTGCCACATACGACGTAATGAAGGACACCAGATTATGCCAGATTTGGGTCTTCAGAGGCGGGCGTATGTGTCGAGTTATCCGGGCAGTGTTTGATTCAAATCACCGTCCCTCACGGATATGAGTACCGCTTGCTCACTGCGCTGTGACGTAATAATCAAGTTGTGTGGAAACAGTTTGCAAGTTTTAATTGCTGTTATGAAAATTTGAATTGCATGAAAACCATGGATGAAGTAGAAATAGAGCAAATTAAGTTATTTTCCACCTTGGGACAAGTAACATTGGAATGAAGTGTTTCTTGTCTGATTGTGAATTTCCAATGTTGCTCGGCGCAAGGTTCACTACTGTGATGGCTAAAATCTTAAAGTTAAGGATGAACGTGTAGGCGAGTCTTTATGCAACTTAATTGTTTACTGTCTTAAGTTACCTTCATGTAGAGTTGCATGCTTTAGGAGAGACGGTTAAGTCTTGCTGAGCCTTTGTGCTCACTCTTGCTATATGAGTGGTTTTGCAGGTTAATATCGACGCTTATAAAGAAGGTTGTCCGGTGAGACTCAGAGACTTCCGATTCCGGTAACACATGGAGAACCCAGCCGCTGCAATGTCTTCGTGTTGCTAGCGAGAGGAGTCCGCGGGATGGACCTCTTCTTGAGTGCTCATTAGTTATTCGACGTGAGTTGGTTGTAGTCTTCCGCTGTAGCTATCTGATGTAAAGTATTTACAAAGAACACTTGTAAGCTTCCGCTTTTGATTTATGTAATACAGTTTTCCTTATAGGTGTGCTGTTGGGTGCCGCATAACACGGCACCACCCAATGCGATTCCCGGGCGAGCGGCACGGCCCCGTGACACGGGTGCCGGGGTCCCGTCAACCACTCTAGACTAGTATCAATTGAGTGTTTGGGGGACAAAGTTAATTTAAAAACCATGTGTAAGTTCTCATGTGCAAGGGGAATAAAATTCAGAGTTTAAACTCAAATTGTTCAACTCAAATTTCAAATGAGGGCAACCAATAGGAATTTAAACTGTTGTGCTCAAAATCCTCATTTGCAGCAGCCAAAACAAAAATCAGATTTCATATTTGACGTGCTTAGGTCCAAATAGTTATGCAAAGTTTCATGAACTTTGGAAATGTTTTGCTACCCATTTGTCAATGGACTTTAAATTGCATAGGAATTCAAATTCAAATTTGAATTTGTATGAAACTTGCCAATTCATCCAAATGAAGTTCAGATTTTTTCTCCATACAATTGAACTGGTCATTTACCAAGAATTGAGATCTTTTTAGAAGATAAGAGGGGCTTAGTTGTGGACCCCACCTGTCAGTGGGCAACCTGAGACTTGCAACTGAAGTCATCGAGCTGTTGTTCTCTGTTCAGACTCGAAGCAGCCGAATTCACCTCCGGGCGCTACCGAGACTGAACCGAGCCACCTCCTCGTGATGTTTACCGTGCTGGCGACCAGCTTGGTTGGTTCCTTCCACTCTCGGCGTGATCTTCTCCTCTACAGACCGAGCAACTTGTTCTTTGCTACCTCCTCGCGAGCAACAACAGAGAACATCGCCGCCACTGGGTCGATCGATGGGAACCGATCAAACCACGTGCACCCCACCCCGCTGAGCTGCAAAATAGTCCTGAGGGAGTTCCTCCTACTTCCTCGGTGCAAAACAGCTCGAGATATGGTTCCCGAGCCCTAGAATAGCTCTCCTCTGCGGCGACCTAACTCCATGGCGGCTCGGTGTTCACGTGGACAGCCCAAACCGTGGACTTTCATGCCCGAGCAAGGACGGTCATGGGAGCGCCCCTGGTCCACGCTGCTTCTTCCCAAACCTCAAGCCAAGCCGTGGAATACCGAGCGAGAATTCAAGGAAGTTATTCCGGCGGCCACGAATCTACGTTCCGGTATGAAAATCCAAAATTCTCACTCGTTCTTCATTCTTAGATCATCAACTCTTGCACACAGGGGCTGGACTAGCCGGCGATCATTTGCTCTTCACAACCTTAGCTCGGAAACGCACGTAAACAACACAATTTCTTGGTTTTCCGAGCTCAAACACGGCGGATGTCTCAGGCGCACGGTGAGAACCCCTTTCGAGGCATTTTTGAGCACTGTTGCTTCCTTGCCAAGCTAACCTAGCATCCACTGGTTCTGTAGGACCTATTGGCCGAGATTTTAGCGGGCTAGGAAGGTCGTCCGACGGCGCCAATGTCGCCCCGAGGCCGCCGCATGCAGCCGACTGTTTTCCGGCCACCGGTAGCTTGAGCTCACCCCACAGATAGCTTTCACGACCTCCCAAACGCACGGGCGGCCATCCTCCGGCCGGGAGACGGCAGGGAACGCGGGTCTGGCGAGTGCTCAGCCTCTGTCCGGCGAGCTAGCGCGCGCGAGAGAGAAAGGGATGCGGGAGGAAGAAGAAGGAAGCTGGTCCCACAGGTCAGCGACCAAGTGTTTAAAATTAGTATCTGCTGTGGCTCTGGGATCCTCTATGGCTGCGCGCCAAATGATGTAGCCCGGTGTGGCTCCTATCTGAGTGGCTGCAGTTTAAATCGTTGGCCCAGCTCGCGTTTGCAACAGAAAAACAATTCCAGTTTTAGCTCCAACTTTCAAAACTCATAACTTTTTGTAGGAAACTCCAAATTGGGTGATTCAAATTGGGTTATGTTCATTTTACCGAGATCTATCTAAATTTGCACCATAATTTGTACGAAAGTCATAAATAAATTCTGGATAATTCTTTTAAAATTTTCTGTAAAAGAATTATGGAGGGAGTTTGGTTAAGCCAAAAATCCCCAAATTTTGCCAGAATATTCCTTAGGATGTTATTGAACTTTCAGCAAAGTTTCAGCTCATTTCGAGTTAATCTGAGTAGGAATTTTCTGAGTACAATCTGATGTGCTCAAAATTGTCCAGAAACTTTTTCAGAAAATGATCTTCCTTTGTAAAATCAGTTCTGGGCAATCCTTAGCTCCAAAAATCATAGGAAAATTCAGACATGTTCTATGAGCCATACTTGAAATGGTAGTTTACTTGATTTGTCATGAAAATGCACATTACTTCAGAATTAATTCCTTGTAGCATAACTGCTTATAGAATTATTCTGGAGGAACTACTCAATGAAAACTCCTGAATTTCGGACCAAAGTACTTTCTCGTGACCAGGAACTCACATGTAAAGTTTTAGGTCATGTTGAGCCTTAGAACTTCCTGTAATGGATTTCCATTCTTATGTATATGAGATATACATAGGAAGTCTTGAAAGAAATATGAGGGATTAAACTTCCATTCACTTTAGCTACAATTTGGCAAGCTAAGTCACTGGGTAGTGTATGACTTGCTGTAAAACTTTTGAAGCCAGTGGAGTTCCTAATATTCAGTTTCATGCAAAGCTTTTCAGCCAGCTCATATATCGATTATGCAACATAGACCATTAGGATCCAAGTTCCTATGGGCAGAAGGGTTTCTCTCTTTAATTTCTCTGCACAACAGAGGCAAACCATTATTTCTTAGCACTCCCACACCATCCTCTGTTCTTAACAAGTTTAAGTTTTAAATTATCTAGTTTGCATTGTGAAACTTGTGCATATACATGTTAATAGTGCTTACAATGAAGGCGGTCGACGAGGGAGTTCGATAGAGTGAATTCATCGAAGTGGTTCAGTTGATCAAGCCTCAAGGGAGAGAAGACTATAACTGAATTATATACTTTTAGAACCAGCAGCAACAAGGCAAGCCCCGGTTTGCATTTAACAAGTTTTATAAAGTTTTGCTTTATATACATTTAGCTTGAGGTATGTATGTGCATTAGGTGTAGGATGGATGAAACCCCAAATGCATAACCAGATTATTCCAACAAGAGTGAGGGTAGTGTCTAACTCCTCGAGTAGTTCATTCTATGCTTAATGTTTCTAGACTTCGGTACAAGTCGAGTAGTTGGAATCTACTCGCGAGTATAGGGTTCGGGAGACACGGGATTGGTTCGACTTGTGAGACCACTGTAGTATGAATAAATTGAGACTAGGCAGGGGCTAGGACGCAGCAAGAGGAAGTCTTGTATGCGTAGCACTGTCCGTGTTGACTGAGGACCGATCCGTGTGCGGCCCCGCTGAACAAGTTTTGAATGTACCGAAGGCATATCGGATATATGGGCCCCGATAAACTGATGTAACCTATACCTCCGGGCGTCGAGGCATAACGCACTGATTTATAGGTGTAGGATGAGGGCAGCAAGGTGGAAATCTGCTAACGGGCATAGAGAGATGCTCCATGTAGGGAACCTCCTGTCCATTTGGGTGCGACTGGTTCGACGTTTGGGCTGTTTGGTGAAAGGTTGTCCCGTACGACATGGGGTGAGCGTGCTGGGTGTAGCTCCGTGTGTGGGCGTACGTAGCGTTCTATTCGGGTATCCCCACAGGTGTATATCGAGTCGATTCGCCGTCCCTCACTGTTATGAGTACCGCTTGTTCACTGCATCATGACGTAGGTTAACATATGGAATGTTATGATTCAATATTGCTGGTATGAATAATTTGTATTGTTACATGTGTGCCACCAAATATTGCTTACTAAATTTCAGATTCAGGGACCGTTAACTTGTGGCTAAAAGATGAAATAAGGATGAACATGTAGGCGTGTCCTTTGCTGCGAATTACCATCCTATCTTTGTGATGATCTGCATGTAGAGTTTCATGTGTAGGCGAGTCGGTTGAGACATGCTGAGCCATCGTGCTCACGTTTTCTGCTATCAGTGTTTGCAGGTGTGGAGTGCCCCACGGACTCGGAGTACGAGTCCACCGGTGAGGGCTACCTTCCGTCGGAGACTACGGCTGAGTGGGAGCCGTACACGCCGCGCTGAGGTTGAGTGGAGCTAGTGTGGGTTGTCCGTAGGGCCGGACAACCAACTTTTGCTAGTTAGGGGGCCTGAGTTGTATAATTATCTTCCGCTGTAGTTGATGAGGACACCACAACAGTAGATACTCACATTGATATACAAGGACCAATCACAAGAGCACGGGCACGGTTACTAAATCAGCAGGTGAACTCGTTCCTAACTTCCTACCCATGTGAGTTTGAGAATGGATTGCTATTTAATGATTTAATTGTTATTAGGAACCATGGACATGATTAACAAGTAAAGGGAGGAGTATTTGGGGACGTGAAGAACCAGATGGGACGTCCACAAGTTGATGGAAACAGTCGCCAACTCGGACTCGAGTTCAACTCGGAGTCCAGGAGCAGTCCATCTTAAAACGGACGACCAGGATGCATACGGACTCCGTTTTTGGCGTTCTACATATGCATGGAAATATGAGAAGATAAACTTTCCAATGGTTCTGGTCCCACAATAAAATTCGCCAGGAGTAATTGGGAATTGTAGAAACAAGTCAAATTCGGAGTTCTGTCCGGTGTTGCACCACCGTATTGGGCTTTTGGACCTTGTATCCCGTATGAGTCCATTAGGGACGTGTCTAAGGGTTTTATGGACGAACCCTAGCCTTTAAATACTGCAGCTGCCGGCCATATTCGATTGGTTTTGCTTAGATTAAACACTTTCACCGTTCTACGGTTTGTGAGACCCCAATTTTGCAATTTCAGATTGCATCTTCATCGTTCTTGCTTGTGTTCTCGGTTGCACCTGCAGGGATAGCCTTCTTGGTGAGTTCAAGCGTGTGAAGCACGGTTGATAACCAACGGAGCAGTGGTGTAGTGATTGCAGGGGTATCCGGTCTGCTCGAGTGCCTCGGATCATCAACGTCGAGATCTCCAATTCAATCGACCTACCTTTCGGAAGATCGGGCCTAAACTACTCATCATTTGGTATCAGATTTCAGGTTGCCCGTGAGGTACTTTGCTTTCCCACTAGATTAGTTTTTATTTTTCATACCTCGAGTCCACAGAAAAAGCCACAAAAAATCATATTGTGTTTACTGATTCCTAGACCATAGTGCCTGCAAGTTTCATTTTTCAGTTTGCATTGTTGAGTTTGCATTCGTGTGGTCGAGTCTTGTTGCTGGTTTAACATTCTGTTTTTGGGTCGTAGTTATCGTTTTTCTTCCTTGTTTTTCTTGCTGCTCACCTATTCCACAATCCCTAAACAACAAACCGAGCCAACAAGATCATCGGTTTGCCCTAGCTAGCCGCCTTGCGTGAACTCCCGTATCGCCAGCCCTACAACAGGTGACAAACCATTGTGCCAGTCCTCCTTGATTCATCACACAACATCCCATCATTCGTTGTTGCTAAATTCCAATTGTTTTTCACATCCTATTGCGAGATCTTTTTCAAAACCGAGGTTGAATCAACATAAAAAATAGTAACTCGGATAGCCTACCTTAAAACGGCCATAACTTTTGCATACAAACTCGAAATCGGGTGATTTTTTTTCAAATTGATCTACTCGAAATTTTGCAACCGATTTTCCACCGATTCACCATGTTTGGCAAAATTTGTTTGGCCAAATTCCCCTCGGAAAATAGACTATCCGGCCTCTGAAGTTTCAGCCCTAATTTTAAAGAATCTTCCTGATTTTCTATAGGCCACATCTTACATCCAATTGAGCTGCAAAGTTGTGTGCTTTCTATATTCCTGCTCTCGAGTAAACAAAAAATATAAAAAAATATTAAAAAAAGAAAAAAAATAGTGAAGAGAGCACAGATATTAAAGCATTGACAACACACACTTAAAAACAGTTGGCCTATACACTTGTGCTGTACTTCTTGGTTATATCTTTCTGATTTTCTATTTGCCTTTCTACTGCCTTGTATTGTGCTAGGCCTAGAACACTTGTTAACCAGCAACAGTTCCTACATTGAATACTTATTTAACTTTGTTTGCTGTTAACGATTTTTTTTATTATTAGCCACCATATTGTGCCATCCAAGCTCCACTTTTCCTTTTGAGCAGAACATGTACCTTTGCAATCACTCCACGCTTCATTGGTTTTCACCGTCCACCGTTTACCACCTGCTGTGTCGGTAAGAACACTTGTAAGAACGTTGTAAGACGCTTGAGAGAGAGAGAGATTGTTTCCTTCCTTCCACTTTTAACCTTGCCACTATCCTTTGTAGTTGATAGGGATAACATATTTTTGTTGTCTTTTGTTTACTACTAACAATGGCAGAAGATAAAAGGGATGATGAATGTGTTCAACATGCTGAGTTGCGTGACATGATGAGGGAAATGACATATATGTTCACCAAAACCCAAGCATCGACAGAGGCATCATTGACGACCTTGAATCGCCACAACTTGCTGATCTTGGTGTTCAGATGGATACTCTTGAGGCGCGGCTGCCTCTCGCTGAAGATCGTGAAGACGGTGCTTATAATATGGAAGATCATAAAAATCAACCACGACTTCCACTTTATCTACGAGGTATGGGAGGTAATAATCGTTATAAATACAATGATCGTCATAACAATTTTAATCGCCCTCTTGATGATCCTTTTGCTAAAGTCAAATTTACTATACCCTCTTTTTCTGGTGCTTATGATGCTGAGGCATATCTTGATTGGGAGATGACAGTAGAGAAGAAATTTAATGCTCACCTTGTTCCTGAACAACATAGAGTTCATCAAGCCACTAGTGAGTTTAAGGATTTTGCTATCATATGGTGGAATGAACTTGTTAAAAATAGAACTGATCCTCCAACATGGGATAGATTAAAGGAAGCTATGCGTGTTTGTTTTGTTCCTCCTTCTTTTCAGCAGGAGCTTCACAAAAAATTGCAGCGCTTAGACCAAGGTAACAGGTCCGTAGAGGAGTATTATCAAGAGTTACAAAAGGGTATGTTGCGCTGTGGGGTAGTAGAGGACATGGATGATAAAATAGCTCGTTTTTGTGGGGGATTGAGGCGTGAAATTCAGGACATTGTTGATTATAAGCAATATGATACTGTTAACAGATTATTTCAGCTGGCTATGTTGGCAGAAAAAGAATTGCAGGGCCGCCAACAGCAGCAGCACCAACGCACGAGGAGCACCTTCACACCGCGTTCGACATCTATACCATCCAAAACAGCACCATCTTCGAGTTTTCCTACTGCCACTACACCATTCAATTATGGCCAACGAACTTCATCTACTGCTCCATTTTCTCGCGCGCCGGAGGGCAGCAAGACGACACCATTCAAGCCTACGTCTTCCACTCCTTCCACGAGTCAAACTTCCAACATTAAGTGTCACCGCTGCCAGGGAGTTGGTCATGTGATGAAAGATTGCCCTAGTAAACGAGCATACATAGCACGAGATGATGGCGGGTATGATAGTATTTCGGATGTTGAAGATGAATATTCTCTTGCTACTAACGTTGCAGGACCAAAAGATGACCACTATAGCACAGATGAAGAGGTACTTGGTACTGCAGCAACAGAAAATTATAGATGCATAATTGTGCAGCGTTCTTTGAGCTCCAAAGTGGAGGTGGATGACAAGCTACAGCGACAAAAACTTTTTCACATGTTTCTCATCGTCAAGGACTGCCGTGTGCACACTATAATTGATGGAGGCAGTTGCAATAACTTGGTGAACACGGATTTGGTCAAGAAACTTGGATTGACAACAAGAGCACACCCTCATCCATACCACATTCAGTGGTTCAACGACAGCGGTAAGGTTAGGGTAACACAAACAGCGAGGGTACATTTTTCGATTGATTCTTACCATTATTTTGCCTATTTTGATGTCGTACCTATGGATGCATGTTCTCTTTTGTTGGGACGTCCTTGGGAATTTGATACAGAAGCTATTCATCGTGGTAGAACTAATAAATATACTCTGATGCATAAAGGAAAGAAATCACTTTGCTTCCTATGATTCCTGCTGAAATTGTACATTTGGAGAAAAGTAAAACGCGTGATGATAAGGCAACAAAATCACTAGACTCTGAAAAACAGCAAGTAATTAGGTTAAAATTACCTTCGCTGCTCACAACAAAATCTGACCTTGCTGATTTATTTAATACCAAGGGGATGTACTATGCTTTAATATGCAAAGAAGCCATGTTTTCGCTTCATGAAGTGTCTATTGCATTGCCCCCTGCTGTTGCTAATCTTTTGCAGGATTTTGCGGATGTGTTTCCCCCCGAGATACCCCTTGGATTAGCACCTATGAGGGGCATTGAACAAAAGATCGACTTGATTCCAGGGGCAAGTTTGCCAAATCGTGCGGCGTACAGGGCGAATCCGGAAGAGACAAGTGAAATTCAGCGACAAGTTCAAGATCTTTTGAACCGCGGGTATATTCGTGAAAGCCTTAGTCCTTGTTCTGTTCCTGTTCATTTGGTTCCTAGGAAAGATGGTAGCTGGTGCATGTGTGTTGATTGTAGAGCGATTAATAACATCACCATTCGATATCGTTATGCTATTCCTCGCTTAGATGACATGCTTGATGAATTGAGTGGTGCTATTATTTTCACAAAAATTAACTTGCATAGTGGTTACCACCAAATTAGAATGGCACTAGGAGATGAATGGAAAACTGCATTTAAAACCAAGTGTGGACTTTATGAGTGGTTAGTCATGCCTTTTGGTTTAACTAATGCAACTAGCACTTTTATGCGATTAATGAACGAGGTTTTACGTGCTTTTATTGGAAAATTTGTGGTGGTTTACTTCGATGATATCCTCATTTATAGCAAGTCATATGACGAACATCTTAATCATTTACGTGTTGTTTTCAATGTCTTGAGAGGTGCACATTTGTTTGGTAACCTCGAAAAGTGCGTCTTTTGCACCAATTGAGTTTCGTTTCTTGGATATGTCGTTTCATCGCAGGGAATTGAGATGGATGAGGCAAAAATTGTGGCGATCACTAGCTGGCCAACTCTATCGACCGTCACGCAGGTGCGTAGTTTTCTTGGTCTTGCCGGTTTTTATCAACCCTTTGTGCAGGATTTCAGCACCATTGCAGCACCTCTCCATGAACTGACGAAGAAGGGAGTGCAGTTTCGATGGGGCGAACAGCAGCAACAAGTTTTTGATGTTCTCAAATCAAAGCTTACACAAGCACCATTGCTACAACTTCCTGATTTTGACAAGACATTTGAGCTAGAATGTGATGCAAGCGGCATTGGTATTGCAGGTGTTCTCATACAAGGAGGTAAACCCGTTGCATTCTTTAGTGAAAAATTGCATGGTCCTTCTCTGAATTATTCTACTTATGATAAGGAATTGTATGTCTTAGTGCGAGTTCTACAAACTTGGCAACACTACTTGTGGTATAAGGAGTTCGTCATACATTCCGATCATGAATCTTTGAAGTATCTTAAGTGTCAAAACAATCTGAATAAACGACATGCTAAATGGATTGAGTTCATAGAATCATTTCCATACATCATTAAGCATAAGAAAGGGAAGGAGAATGTTATTGCAGATGCATTATCTAGACGTTACACCATGCTGTCCCAACTTGATCATAAAATATTTGGTTTGGAAATAATAAAAGGATTATATCCTACAGATTTGGACTTCAAAGATGCCTTTAAAAATTGTAGAGAAGGAAGAACTTTGAATAAATATGTACTACAGGAGGGCCTCCTCTATCGTGCTAACAAGCTATGTATTCCTGCTAGTTTCGTTCACCTATTACTTTTGCAGGAAGCTCATGGAGGAGGTTTGATGGGACATTTTGGAGTGAAGAAAACTGAGGATGTGCTGGCCACACACTTCTTTTGGCCAAAGATGAGACGTGATGTCGAGCGCTACGTGTCACGATGCACTACTTGCAATAAAGCTAAGTCTCGACTTAACCCACATGGTCTTTATATGCCTCTTCCTGTTCCTAGTGTACCTTGGCAGGATACTTCCATGGTTTTTGTTTTGGGATTGCCTAGGACTAAGAGG
This sequence comes from Neostapfia colusana, assembly GCA_030760725.1. Taxonomy (NCBI): domain Eukaryota; kingdom Viridiplantae; phylum Streptophyta; class Magnoliopsida; order Poales; family Poaceae; genus Neostapfia; species Neostapfia colusana. The sequence continues at coordinate 24,075,934 of JASWHV010000012.1, read as the reverse complement.
GGGAGGGATAGTATTTTTGTGGTTGTTGATCGTTTCTCCAAAATGGCATATTTTATACCTTGTCATAAGAATGATAATGCCTCACACATTGCTGATTTATTTATGACGGAAATTATTCGTTTACATGGTGTGCCTAATACCATTGTTTCTGATCGTGATGCAAAATTTTTAAGTCAGTTTTGAAGAACATTGTGAAATACATTGGGAACCAAGCTGCTGTTTTCAACTCCATGTCACCCACAAACTGATAGACAAACTGAGGTAGTAAATCGTACTCTATCCACTATGTTGCGGGCTGTTTTAAAAACAATTTTAAAGGGTTGGGAGGATTGTTTACCATATATAGAATTTGCTTACAACAGGTCAGTTCACTCTACTACAAAGGTAAGCCCACTCCAGGTAGTGTATGGTTTCAATCCCCATGCTCCTATTGATTTATTATCTTTGCCTCCTTCTGAAACTATAAATTTGTATGCTACACAACGATCTTAATTCATTCTTAAGATGCATGAAACTACAAAGAAAAATATTGAAAGGATGAATGAGAAGTATAAAATTTCTGGTAGTAAAGGTAGAAAAGAAGTAAAACTTGAACCAGGGGACTTTGTATGGCTACATTTTAGAAAAGAACGATTCCCTCACTTGAGAAAATCTAAACTTATGCCATGAGCTGCTGGTCCTTTTAAGATTGTTGAAAAGATCAATGACAATGTATAAGCTTGAGTTGCCTCCGGATTTTGGGGTTAGTCCCACATTTAACATTTCAGATTTACGACCATACTTGGGAGAAGAAGATGATCTTGAGTCGAGGACGACTCCGATTCAAGAGAGGGAGGATGATGAGGACATCACAACAGTGGATACTCACATTGATATACAGGGACCAATCACAAGAGCACGAGCACGGTTACTAAATCAGCAGGTGAACTCGTTCCTAACTTCCTACCCATGTGAGTTTGAGAATGGATTGCTATTTAATGATTTAATTGTTATTAGGAATCATGAACATGATCAACAAGTAAAGGGAGGAGGATTTGGGAACGTGGAGAACCAGATGGGACGTCCACAAGTTGATGGAAACAGTCGCCAACTCGGACTCGAGTTCAACTCGGAGTCTAGGAGCAGCCCATCTTAAAATGGACGCCCAGGCATACGGACTCCGTTTTTGACGTTGTACATATGCATGGAAAGATGAGAAGATAAACTTTCCAATGGTTCTGGTCCCATATTAAAATTCGCCAGGAGTCTTTGGGAATTGTCGAAACAAGTCGAATTCGGAGTTCTTTCCGGTGTTGCACCACCGTATTGGGCTTTTGGGCCTTGTATCCCGTATGAGTCCATGAGGGACGTGTCTAAGGGTTTTATGGACGAACCGTAGCCTTTAAATACTGCAACCGCCGGCCATATTGTGTTGGTTTTGCTTAGATTAAACACTTTCGCCGTTCTACGGTTCGTGAGACCCCAATTTCACAATTTCAGATTGCATCTTCATCGTTCTTGCTTGTGTTCTCAGTTGCACCTGCAGGGATAGCCTTCTTGGCGAGGTCAAGCGTGTGAAGCACGGTTTGATAACCAATGGAGCAGTGGTGTAGTGATTGCAGGGGTATTCGGGGCTGCTCGAGTGCCTGGGATCATCAATGTCGAGGTCTCCACTTCAATCGACCTACCTTTCGGAAGATCGGGCCTAAACTACTCATCAGTAGTATACTCTGTAAAAAGATGTAAACTGAAGGTTTTTACTACTTTGTACATATTCAGTATGTTTTCAATGTAATACTATGATTTCCTTATGAGGTGTGCTGTCAGGTGTCGCATCGTGCGGCACCACCCTCTGAGATCCTGGGAAATACGGATTTTGGTCCATCACGGTATCAAATTCAAGGAACGTGCAATCTTCTAACTAGATCCACACAGTTTGTTTTGTAGACAAGGGATAGAGAGGAATTCCTAAGGACTGTCCTTAATTTAAAGTAATCTATGGTGGTTGCTTGCTTCTGGCATGGGCTTACCACTGGTTTACCAGAGTGACTCCTGCCAAGAGCCTATGGCATAGCCGAGCGTGGAGGATTACAAAGGACGAATAGGGCCGTCACCACCTACCGCCTACCTCTTCAATCCGTGGGTCTACGAGATATCCACTGGTGATTTGTAACCTAAGCACCTCTCTTACATTATAAGTCACTACTCTAATCTTTCGAGTACAAAACCAAGATGACACGACCCCACGGTCTTGTCAAGCCAGGATCACGCTGAGGGGTGCTGCGTTGCACAACACCGGATAACGAACATTAAAGATACAAAGCGGAAGCAAATTTTTATTACATAAAAGGGTTTATGAACATTTGTACAACAAAATATGTTTTGTCTACACTCACGGGCATAGAGTACGCATCGAGTTCACGTTCAGCCCGTGAACGTGTCCTCGCTAGCACGCACACACACTAACATGGCGGCGTGCACGACTCCCACTCGACGGGGTTCCCCTCCGGGGGTTCCGTCTCCTCCTTGGGAGTCCCTTCCTCATAAACCCCTGCAAAAGCTTCAAACACAAGCAGTGAGCACGATGGCTCAGCAAGACTGACCCGTCTCTCCTATACATGAAACTTCTACATGGATGGTTTTAGGGTACATGAGGTAAAATAAGTTGCAAAGGACTCGCCTAATTATTTGAACCTTACTTTCAAGTTTTAGCAGAAGGTTGTGGAGAACCTTATGCTAAGGCACATGAGAGATCCGCAATCAAACAAGAAACACATTTCTCTCATGTACTTTGCCCAAAGTTGAAAAGAACTTTAATTAGCTCTAAACTACAACAAGACATTAACAAGCAAAGTATGTCATTCAAATCAGCAAACTTTTAACATGTATCTAGCCTGTTCTTTCTACGTCATGGTAAAGTGAACAAGTGGTACTCACTGACTGTGAGGGACGGCGATTATAATCGATTTACACCTGCAGGGTTACCCGAATAACCCGTCACGTACGCCCGTACTCAATGTTGCCTACAGCAACCATCACGGACAACGTACGCAAGCACCTTTCACCTGTCAGCCAAATATTGAACCAGTCCTATCGTCCCGAGCAAGAGGTCTCTGCACGCGCATCTGCAGTGCCGCCAGCCGATTTACACCTTGAGGTCTCAACCTACTCTCTGAACGACAGGCAATGCCTCAATACCCAGCTGCCCAAGTTACATCGGTTTCCCAGTTCCCATATAGCCGGTAGGTCTTCGGTACTGTTCTAGCTTGTTCAACAGGCCCGCACACGGCTCGGTCCTCAATTGACACAAGTGGGGCTATAGCACTAAGGCACCAAAGTCCTGCTGCCCTTACTCTCCGCTCAGTCTCATTTTTCTTGCCATGTATTTCGTTTGCTATCTTTACCCGAGTCGAGTGCCTCTAGCCTATGCTCGCGAGTAGTTCCAACTACTCGACTTGTACCGAATCCTACACAATCTTAGCATTGCAGTAGCTAAACGGGGTCCTAATCCCAACCCATGGTTTTCTTGGCTATGCATTTGGGTTTCAAACAAGACTCTAATGCAAGAAGTAAGTGGTGCTCAAAGTAAGTTCTCAAAACAGTAAAAATTTGTAAAAAGGTTAATGCAAACCGGAGCTTGCCTTGCTGCTCTTGGTCGTAGGCTAGCAGCTCTTCCGGAGTGACGAAGTCTATGACTTCGGGTTCCTCCTCGACCTTAGCGACTACATGAGATAACATGTATATGTATCAATTTAAATGCATTTGAATTGAATTTAAACTAAGTCTCACTAGATAGACCCAATGACTCTGAAATTTTTATGGATTTGAAATTTAAACTAAGTCTCAGATGGATTTGAAATTTTTAAACTAAGTCTCAGATGGATTTGAAATTTAAACTAAGTCTCACTAGATAGACTCACTAGAATTTAAACTAAGTCTCAGATGGATTTGAAATTTTTATGGTTGCTCAGGGATATTTTGAAGAATTTTCAGAAATTTCCTCCAAAAGGTTCTCCAGTTAAAATTCTAAACAGTTTAAACTTTGAAGAATTAATTCCGGAGAAGTAAGGATTTTCTTAGGGTGAAACTTGATTTGCTGGAAAGTACTCGGAGAGCTGAATCCAACAAAATTTGGTTCACTTGATTTGGAGCTTCCTAGCCAAAGTTGTGTGGGTTTGAAGTTTGAACTAAAACTGAAAATCGGGAAATGTTTAAAACACTGCACATGGGTCCCACGCACAGTGCCTCCGTCTACCTCCCCCACCAGTGCCCGAGCGCGCGACGTTCAGCGATGGTGGCGCAGTTCGTTCTCGACCGCTACTGCCTAATTTTCGACATGGTTTCTTCCTACGTGACCGTTGAAGCACGGCACACACGCCGGGCAACTTCTCGGACCTCGACATCGCCTGAAACCTAGTCGGCGACGGCGAAGGCGGAAGATGAGCTCAGGTCCGACGGTGCTAGCTCGTCTCGGCGGTGAACACGATTAACCAATGGGTCGCAAAGCACCACTGGGGCACGAGGAAGCTATCCCTGCCCTCCTCTTGGCCGAGATCGCCGGGAAAGTAGACCTCACCGGCGACCCGAGCCGTTTTCATCGGCGATGGCCAAATTCCGGTGCTCTGCTCACTGGGTCGATCATCACCGCTAGGATTTGGCTGAAGTGACCGTGAGGTGCTACTCTAGCTTCAGCCCGACCCGGATTACCAGTGATCAAGTGATCACGATGAATTTTGAGTTTTGGTCCTCGGTGTTCTATACGGTGATCCTCAAGAAAAGTGGAAATTCCAGCTAACCGGCGCTAAGAGGGACCTAGGGAGTTCGGGGAGAGCTACTAGACTTTGATGCTAACCTCAGAGACATGTTTGTAGCGCTGGAGAAGCTTTGCGATGCTCGGGCGACGGCGTCGAGTCGAAGGAGCTCTTGGGTTGACAGAGCAATGGAAGATCGGCTCGGACAAGCTCCACCGAAGCTGATCACGAGCAGCTGAGGGCTGTAACACGTCGAGCAAGGACCGGCGGTGCCGTTTGTGGCCTCAGCTCACAGTGGAAGGGGCTGTGCTGGCCGGTCAACGGCGAGGTGATGCGGTGGGGCTGTGCGGCGATCAGCTCGGTGTTCTCAGCGCTGGAGACGTCGAGGCAGTGGGAAAATGGTTCGCTGCCGGCGGCAGCTCTAAGATATATAGCTGAGGATGTCGGTTTGGGACGCTGATCGGCGACCAGGATGTGGCAGCGGTGGGAAATCGCCGTGGCGTTCGCGCGGTCACACGCAAGACCCGAGCTGCGGCACCTTTAGTCGGTTAAAACACTGGTGAGGCTGACATGTGGGTCCCACCCCGATTTTAACCTCTGAAATTGAATCCCCCCTGCTCTAAACAGTAGAGACCCAATTAACCTTGGTCATTTGAATTATCTACCCTTTGGCCATTTGAATTGGAAAGAATTTAAATTGGGATTTTTTTGAATATATTTTCAGCACATATGCAGTTTGAAATTCAAATAAAGTTTGAATTTGCTAAACTTAGCTCATGTAAAGATCAACTCCAAATGGAGTGAAAATTGGTGTGTGAGCTCACAAAAATGTGCTAAGTAAGAATATGCCTCCCACTTTGGAATTCATGGGATGGAAATAGTTTGACTTTGAATTTGAGTCAAACCACCCTCTTTCCAGTTATACCCAAAAGGACTTCAAAAAGGTTTGAATTTGGGTGAAATTTGGCATGAGCATTACTAGCAAGGTGTTGGAGTTTTTTACAAGCTCAGCCCCTAGATGATGCATGTGGGAAATGCCACTTTTGCATTTTGTGAGTTTATTCTCAAAGGAGCATGTTGATGGTGTTTACTTGCTCTTCAAATGTGTTCATCTAGTTTCTTCAAATGAAGTGTGTGTGTGGTGATGAACACTTTGAATATGTGCCAAAAACTTAGCCCCTTACACAAGACTCTGATGGCTCTCTAGGATCATAGACTGTCCCCACATACCACCACTCGTCTTTTCTGCGCACTTTGTCCTCACTCGTGCGCACCCGGGAAAACTTCTCGGTTGGTCACCCATCCCCAAATTCCTCTGGGCCAAGCACACTTAACCCCGGAGTTCTTTGCAGGTGGGCTTCCGGAAAAGAAGGTATACCTTGGTGGTATGAGTACTCGATCAATCCTATTAACCCGGGAGCTAGGATATCACACAATCCACCCCCTTAGAAGACCGACGTCCTCGTCGGTAGACGCCAAGACAGGAACGTCCCCTCTTAGCCACGTCCGTATGTTCAGTACTGGCATACGCATACCGTACGTCCGGTTAGCAGCATACGTACCATACCGTGTCCCACACAGAGGACCCACGCGTCATGCGTACGTTCTGCGTCCCTGACCCGTACGGTACCGTATCCTTGTCACTGACCCGTACGCACCCGTGAAACTACGGGGTCGGCTCTGATACCATTTCTGATGGCTCTCTAGGATCATAGACTGTCCCCACATACCACCACTCGTCTTTTCTGCGCACTTTGTCCTCACTTGTGCGCACCCGGGAAAACTTCCCGGTCGGTCACCCGTCCCCAAATTCCTCCGGGCCAAGCACGCTTAACCCCGGAGTTCTTTGCAGGTGGGCTTCCAGAAAAGAAGGTATACCTTGGTGGTATGAGTACTCTATCAATCCTATTAACCCAGGAGTTAGGATATCACAAAGACTAGAGCCCCTAACTGAATAGAGCAATAAACCCATAAATAACTACTGAAATAAACTACTTTGAATATAGGAACAAAACTTAAATGGAATTCACGAAAGCTTACTCATTTGAAGTGAACTTCCGTAGAGGTACAAGTGTTGGAGAGGGACTTGACAAGCCAAGCCTCCTCCTCCTCGTCCAAGCTTCTTCTCACTCTCCTCCTATCTTGGCAGCCTCTAAGGAAGCACTAAGCCTATGAGTGGAGTACTAATCTCAAACTTGTGATGTTTGTGAGTGAGGGAGTGAGGGGGGTATTTATACACGGGTTGAGGTTGGTTCCCGCTTGAATTAGCGCACAAATCAGTTACACCGGGGGGCGGCCGTTCGGTCTCCTTTGATATGCGGACCACCTTCAGGGAGCCACAGGGAGTCGGCACGTGGAAGGAGACCAAGTATGGGGGCAAGAATGGGTCGGCCGATGTGGGGACTCCGTCCCGACAGTCGAGGAATCACATTGGGTGGTGCCGTGCGATGCGGCACCAAACAGCACACATCCGAAAAGCACAAATACACAACAATATATGTCTTTAATACATATTATTGTCACATTCTACAAAGAATGTACAGATGTATATTGCAGCGGAAGATAAGGATACAACTCATGAGCTATAGCCTACGCTAAGAAAAATGAAGCCATCCTGCCCACGGATGCTTCAAACTAGCACCACATCAAAAACACGGCGACGCGTAGGGTTCCAAGGAAGACTCACACCCCTCATTGGGTGCTGCCTCGCTTGGATCACCGTTCCCCCTTAACGTTGCCTTATGCAACGTTACCTGCAAAAAAACGGATCAACAAACCATGAGCTTTTGCTCAGCAAGACTTAACCGAAGCCCTACACATGGAACTCTAAATGCTGGAAATAGTGGGCTGAAAAGAAGTTTGCATAAAAGATGAACTTGAGCTAACAGAGAGTCCTTCCAGTTTTAAGCATCTTTTATAATCCTCGCACAATTTACATTGAGACTCCACAATCAAACAAGAAACACTTCATCTCGATGCCGTTTGCCCGAGGAGAAGGTAAATTTAGTGAGCTACCCTAGACCAATACATACTTTGCGCCATAAACATCGAGAGTCCACAATCAAACAAGAAATGCTTTATCTCGACGCCACTAGCCGAAGTAGAAAATAAATTTAGTGAATGGTAAGTATTATCCCTCATCTCCAATATGAGGATTAATCACGAAGCATATTTCATTTTCCCCAGTTTCTTACTACGTCATGACGATGAGTACAAGTATGCTCACTACCGCGAGCGATGGTGATTCAAATCAAAAACACCCGGATGACAGGAAACATACACCCATCTGAGAAAGGTGATCAACCAATTCCCTCAACGTCGTATGTGGCAACATTTCACACGACACCCACATGTCAAACCGGTCCCACCGACTCGGAGTAAGTCTCACTATGGCAAACCCTTATAGTGACAACTTATCTCTCCTTTCAGCATTTGCATGAGAAGGTGGGGATTGCCTCGACACCTAGGTTAACATGTTACATCGGTTTCCTGGGTCCCATATAGCCAGTATGCATCAGGTACAAGATCAAACTTGTCCAGCAGTGCCACACACGAGAACGGGCCTTAATCGACTCAGACAGGGACTATGCTCACAGGACCACGTCATTGATCATTCCATTCAAGCTGCCCGGTCTCCATTCCCCAATTAAGTGGATCAATTCCAAACTCTTCCGGTTGATCCCCCGTTAACCCCTGTTCACGAGTAGGAAACAGCCTACTCGAGTTATACCGCTTTTAATCCACTTTTCTTAACTTGATTTTTAGCAACTATAAGTAAGTGAAACCTAATCTAACCAATATTCCAGGGATTTCTTGGATCATGCATGTGGAGTGTCATACAACATAGACTTAATGCAAAAGTAAAAATTCTAGACATTATAAAGTGTATACAAATATAAGCATGTAAATTTTGATGCAAGCCGGGGCCTGCCTTTGTGGGGGTGATGCGGTGGGGCTGTGCGGCGATCAGCTCGGTGTTCTCAGCGCTGGAAACGTCGAGGCAGTCGGAAAATGGTTCGCTGCCGGCGGCAGCTCGAAGATATATATAGCTGAGGACGTCGGTTTGGGACGCTGATCGGCGACCAGGAGGTGGCAGCGGTGGGAAATCGCTGTGGCGCTCGCGCGGTCACGCGCAAGACCCGAGCTGCGGCGCCTTCAGCCGGTTAAAACACTGGTGAGGCTGACATGTGGGTCCCACCACGGTTTTAACCTCTGAAATTGAATTTCCCCCCCTGCTCTAAACAGTAGAGACCCAATTAACCTTGGTCATTTGAATTATCTATCCTTTGGCCATTTGAATTGGATAGAATTCAAATTGGGGTTTGTTTGAATATAATTTCAGCACATATGCAGTTTGAAATTCAAATAAAGTTTGAATTTGCTAAACTTAGCTCATGTCAAGATCAACTACAGATGGAGTCAAAATTGGTGTGTGAGCTCAGCAAAATGTGCTGAGTAAGAATATGCCTCCCACTTTTGAATTCATGGGATGGAAATAGTTTGAATTTGAATTTGAGTTCAAACCACCCTCTTTCTAGTTATACCCAAAAGGACTTCAAAAAGGTTTGAATTTGGGTGAAATTTGGCATGAGCATTTCTAGCAAGGTGTTGGAGTTTTTCACAAGCTCAGCCCCTAGATGATGCATTTGGGAAATGCCACTTTTGCATTTTGTGAGTTTATTCTCTAAGGAGCATGTTGATGGTGTTTACTTGCTCTTCAAATGTGTCCATCAAGTTTCTTCAAATGAAGTGTGTGTGTGGTGATGAACACTTTGAATATGTGTCAAAAACTTAGGCCCTTACATTCCTCTCCCCTTAAAAGAATCTCGTCCCGAGATTATAAGGTGAAAATAGAGAGAGGACGATGGAAAACTTACCATATATGCGACGTGAAAAAAATTGAGGTAGTTCGCGCGAAGAAATCCTTCGCTCTCCCATGTTGCTTCATCTACGGAGTCATTACTCCATAGAACTTTGTAGAACCACAACGTACGGTTGCGTGTGGTTCGTGCCTTTTCATTAATAATCTGAACCGGTTACTCCCGATACGTGAGATCCGGTTTCAGTTCTTCTATATCCTCCAGCTTAATGGTAGTTGATAGCTTGAGACACTTCCTCAGCTAGGAGATGTGAAAGATGTCGTGCACACCGGAGAGTGCTTCTGGTAAATTCAGCCGGTATGCTACTGATCCACATCTTTCGGTAATCTGAAATGGACCGATGAATCGGGGTGCCAACTTTCCCCTCACCCCGAATCTGTTCACGCCCTTCATTGGAGACACACGTAGGTATACGTGATCGCCGACTTCAAACTGTAATGGGCGTCTTCTCCGGTCCGCATATTGTTTCTGTCGGGATTGAGCGGCTTTTAGGTTCGCTTGAATCAGCCGAACCTTTTCCTCCGCGTTGTTGACAATATCAATCCTGAAGGTAACCCATACGCCAAACTCACACCAATTCAGTGGTGTGTGGCGTTTTCTCCCGTATAGCGCCTCGTAAGGCGCCATCTTGATGCTGGCTTGGTACCCATTGTTGTACGAGAACTCGGCCAACGGCAAGTGATCATCCCAATTCTTGCCGTAGTTGATAGCGCAAGCTCGTAGCATATCTTCTAAAATTAGATTTACCCGCTCGGTTTGTCCATCCGTCTGCTGGTGGTACGCTGAACTACGGATCAGCTTTGTCCCCAAAAACGCAGCGTGTAGCTGCTCCCAGAAACGGGACACAAATAAAGTGCCCCGATCAGATATGATGGTGCGGGGTACGCCGTACAAGCATAGGATCCGTGAGATGTACAATTCAGCATACTTCTTGGCGTTGTAGTTTGTGTTGACCGGGATGAAATGGGCAAATTTGGTGAGTCGGTCGACGATCACCCACACAGAATCATGCTTCTAAAAAGTGGTGGGTAAACCTATGATGAAGTCCATGCTCACATCTTTCAACTTCCAGGCGGTAACGCCCAGTGGTTGTAGTAGTCCCGGTTTCTTCATATGGTCTGCTTTCACCCTTCGACATGTATCGCACTCGGACACGTACTTTGCGATCTCCCGCTTCATCCGTGTCCACCAAAACTTGCTTCTGAGTTCTTGATATATTTTGTTGCTGCTGGGGTGAATAGAAAACTTTGACAAGTGAGCCTCATCAAAGATTTTCTTCTGTAACTCCGGGTTACAGGGCATGACGATCCGGTCCTTGAACCATAGGACGCCGTCTCCATCTTTCCGGAAACATTTCAGCTCCCCACTGTCTATACGTCTCCGCAAATGCGACATGCCCTTGTCATGTTGCTGGGCTGCCGCTATCTCTTCACGGATGGTGGGGATTAAAGCTAAGCTTTAAAGAGCTCCATGTGGAATCACATGCAATGGTGGCTCGCTCTCTTCCAACAGTGTGATGGTCAGATTTTTGACGTGTGACTTGAAACTCAGCGCATCCGCCACTATGTTTGCCTTGCCGGGGTGATAATGGATCTCTATTTCGTAATCCATTAACAACTCTAACCGTCTTCGTTGCCTCATGTTCAGCTCTCTCTGAGTGAATATGTACTTGAGGCTTTTGTGGTCGGTATATAGATGCACGAGGTTACCGAGTATGTAGTGCTCCACATTTTAAGTGCGAGCACCACGGCGGCGAGTTCCAAGTCGTGATTTCGATAATTCTGCTCATGGTTTCTGATCTTCCGTGATCCATACGCGACCACCCTTCAGTCTTGCATCAGCACACATCCGAGCCCAATGCAGGATGCATCGCAGTAAACATCGAACGGTTTTGTTGTGTCTGGCTGCGCCAAAACCGGTGCTGATGTTAGGTGCTTTTCTAAGGCCTTGAACGCTTCTTCACATGGTTGACTCGAAAAATATTTGGTAGCCTTCTTCAGCAGCTCCGTCATAGGCTTGGAAACCTTTTAGAAGTTCGGAATGAACCTCCGATAATATCCCGCGAGTCAGAGGAAACTCCGTACCTCATGAACAGTTCTCGGGGACTTCCAGTTCAGCACTTGTGTGATTTTACTCGGGTCTACAGCGATTCCCTCCACTGAGATAATATGCCCGAGAAAAGGCACTTGCGATATCCAGAATTCGCACTTGCTGAATTTCGCGTATAGCTTGTGATCCCGCAGCCGTTGCAAGACTATACGCAGATGCTTCGTGTGTTCTTCCTCCGACTTGGAATATACCAATATGTCATCGATGAAGACCACGACAAACTTGTCCAGCTCTGGCATGAATACCGAGTTCATCAAGTACATGAAATGAGCTGGAGCGTTGGTGAGGCCGAAGGACATGACCAGGTACTCATAAAGTCCGTACCTCGTCAACAAAGCCGTCTTCAGAATATCCTCAGCCCGTATCTTAGTCTGATGGTACCCGGATCTTAAGTCCATCTTGGAAAAGATCTTTTCTTCGACCAACTGATCAAACAACATGTCGATCCGTGGCAACGGGTACTTGTTCTTGATGGTTACGGCGTTTAGTGGATGATAGTCCACGCAAAGCCGCAACGTCTCGTCTTTCTTCTTCACAAATAATGCTGAACAGCCCCATGGCGAGAAGCTCGGCCTAATAAAACCCTTCTCCAGTAGGTCCGTTAACTGCGTCTTCAGTTCAGCCAATTTCTTTGGCGCCATCTTGTACGGCCTTCAGGATATTGGCATGGTTCCCGGTGCAAGTTCAATCTTGAACTCCACCTCCCCGTCGGGCGGCATCCCCGGTAAATCATCCGGGAACACGTCAGGGAACTCGTGAACTACTGGAATATCTTCCAATCTGATAGTTGTGGACTGATAAACACTTGGAAGTTTTATTTCTGGACTGTCCAGAAATAAAGAGTGTGACTCGTGCATTTCTGAGTGTAAATGCACGACTCGGAGGACGGTGTCTAAAACAGCGCCGTGGCGGGTTAACCATGACATCCCTAGGATGACATCGACCTTTGTCCCTCTAACACTATGAGAGACGTAGGGTATACTCTACCCTCTATGCATAATGGCGCTTTTGGAACCATCATGCTTGCTGAAATTTTCCCACCCGGTGAACAAATCAAGTATGGACTATCGGTGGGTAGTATTTGCAAGCTGTATTAAGCAATGAAACCTTGGCTAATAAAATTGTGCGTGGTGTCTGAATCAAATAATACTATGGCGGGATGCTGGTGGAGTTGGAACATATCCGCAAGGATTGGCTCTCCCTCCGGCACATCCTCTATGGAAAGTTGGTGGACGGTGTCGGGCCTAGGGTTTGCCAGCCCCGCATTAGTGGGGTTCCGGGGCTGATTCCTCCCCGGAAGTTGTGGTGCAACTCCGCTGCCTTGCCTCTCAGGACAATTATTGGCGAATGTTCCTGGACGACCACACTTGTAGCACGTGGCTGCTGCTTGGCCGGTGATTGGGGGATGAAAGCCCAGCATGCTCTGCTGAGGTGCATACGCACGCGGCATCGCCCGCTGTTGCTGTTGTTGCTACAGAGGTGGTACTGGCAGTGCCGACCTGAATGCTGATGGAGAATATGGACAACTGCGGAATAGCATCGGCCTCTGTGGTGGCTGCCAGCGTGGACCCGATGGTGGGCGATTCACCATCCGATATTTTTGAGAAGGACAACCTCCTTCTCCGCTGCTTTGCGGCATGCTTCGCTTCCTTTCCGCCGCCGCTAACTCCTTGTCGGAGTCCTCCTGAACAATTGCAGCATCAATTATATTGTTGAGGCTGCCGCGATTGAACATCACCGGCTTGTCCTTCAGGAGCAGATTAAGCCCCTGGTAGAAATGATTCCGCCGCTTCTCGTCGGTATCGGCGTGATACGAAGCGTAGAGCGCAAGATCATTGAACGCCCTGGAGTATTCCAGCACGTTCCGGCTCCCTTGCTGCAGGCATAAGACCTCCTGCGTCTTCTTCTTCATGAGACCCGGCGGTATGTGATAGGCCCTGAAGGCCGTCCTGAATTCTGTCCAGGTCATAACTCGCTCGGTGGGTTGTGAGGCGCGGAAATTCGCCCACCAAGCACTCGCGGATCCCTGAAGCTGTTGGACCGCGAACTGAGTCCTGCGCTGCTCACTCACTTGGAGCAGCTCGAACTTCATCTCCATCATGCGGAGCCAGTTGTCCGCATCGAGGGGTTCATCCGCCCTTGAGAATACCGGGGGATGAGTAGCCAGAAAATCAGAGTAGGAGCTTTGTTGGCGCTCCTCATGATCTTGACGCCTCTCTGGTCGAGACGTATTCGCAATGAGGGTTTGCAGCAACACGGTGTGCTGCTGATGAGAACCCGCCATCGCTGCCACGATGTCAGCCAAAGTAACCATTGGCAGTAGCGGTGGCAGTTGTTGCTGTTGCTGTTGTTGTTGTCCCGAGGAATCCTCGGGAGGCTGTTGGGAGGTCTCTCCCCCCTGACTGGAACCCCCAACATCCGGGTTGGCACGAGTACAAGTCATTCTGGAAATTCAAAACAGCAGCGATCAGCATATGTCATACTTAAAATTCCATATGAAACAGTAGGTACTGAAGTGACGCATGAATAATTTGCACAAATTCACGTATATTGATAAAGCATAAACTTTATACAAGATACATTAGTCTCGGATCCCCGAGAAGTCGTGCTCATGTCGTCAGTACCTATACATACACAACTGTCTACAGGACATGTCACCGATTACAAAAGTTTGGGTTACGTCACCCCAGCTGCCCCACTTGGCAACGGTAACCTCATACTCAGAGTAGAATTCAACATCCTTCGGGTCGTCCTCCTCCGGTACCTCTGCTGGTGTCTCTGGGTCCACAACCTCCTCTTCCGGCTCGGTTCTCCCATTGCCGGAAGACCCAAAACCACAGGTACAGCACCTACCACCGGTATGCCCATTACCGGAGGTACGAGGTCCTGCAACGTGTGCACCTCGTCCATGGCCTGGTATTAGTCCTCTTTCCATCCTTGCCCCTCCTCAATAGCGTCATCCCGCTCTTGAGTGAGGACCTCATTCTGCTGGGTCAAGGCTTGCACTTGCTGTTGCAAAGCCGTGATGTCGACGCGGCTTTTCTTCTTCGCCTTTTTCAGACGATGCAATTGATTATGTTGTTCGTTCAGTCGCTTTATTGTCGGAAGGAGAACATTGCGAAGTGCGCTGTGAGCACTCTCAAAATGGTCTTCATGGCTTGTGCTCTCCTTGAGCTTTGCAGCAATACAATCCGTATGAACAGTTTGGCTGTCCATCACGGCTTTTCCTGTCCTCAATTGGAGACTGAGGTTTGCCTCCGTGGGACTGTACCTTGGGCAACCCGGATCGGTTGCCTCCATGTAATTCCCCTCCCACACATGATTAGCCCGTGCCTCCACCAGAAATGTATGGAGTACCCTCCATAACTCTCACGTGTAGTTGGCAGAAACACGACATGGTGTCATGGGCTGCCACTTGCCACGTTTCCTCCGGCTGTCTGCCCCTCACCGTAACGGTGAACGGCGCCCAACCGGGGGTGGCGTATGTCCTGCAGGAACTTCGACATGGATCATCCACATCTTGTTCCCCTCCTCGCCTTCTTCCTAGGTAAAGTACTGCGGCATCTTGCTGTACCCGAAAATTGAAGCATTTGCCTCAATGCTTCCGGATAGCCGCTGCGGTGAGAACAGTGGGACACCACCTACCCGTTCTCCAACTGTCTATCCGCTATCATCTGTAAAAACATATTTGAGAAATTTAAAATATTTATTTTAACAGTAAACCATTGAGTTATAACATAAAACATGTCATTGAAATCATAAAACATGGAAACATGGTTCAAACTTAAACAAATTTGACTGCTGATCTGCTGTTCAATATGACAGCCCTGACCAGTTTCCATTTCAACCTTATTTATACCATGCTAAAGGCAAAACCAATTCTGGAGCTCAACATAAAAGTTAAAGATAACTTCAATAGCTTTCAATAAAGTATTTGCTTGGCCTAAGATCTCTCCTGGTTCAAAAGTTATGAGATGTCGAAGTTGATAGAATTTCTGGAGAAAATTGGACAGCACCTCCCTTCTTTAGGTACTGAATTGATCTGAGAATTCCAGTTAATTCTACTCCCAATCTGACAAAACTTTCGGTTACAAAGTTGTAACCCATCTCATAAAATTTCCAGAACTACCTCATTTTCTATTTTTGGATTTTTATGTAGGAAGTTATGCTCAATTTGCAGAGAGTTACAGAGAGTGTGTGATCTGCCCTGTTTTCTGGACAGCTTCAACTCTACTGAATTTTTCAATTGGTTAAGGGATGAAACATCTCTGGGCATCAACAGAAACGTTGTAAATATCTTCCAAAGCTTTCAAGAAATGTATCATATGACCCCAACCTCGAAAGAACTCAACCTCTAACCTCTGATTAACTTCAGCCTTAATTCAGCTGAAAACAGGGGACTCTGTCCTTAGTAACCTATAAGTTGAAAATTTGTTAACTTTGAATATCCTGATTAAGGGAAGAAGTTACATCAAGTTTTAGTGCTCTGGATTAAAACTTTCAAGTTTGACAATGCAGTTGCTCATTTAGTGGGGTGTGACGTCGATGCATCGCCAGATCATGTCGGTACTACGTCCTCACAAATAAAAACCTATACCGGACATAGCCGGCTTCGTTAGTTCAGCGGCACTAAACGTCTCTCGCACACGGATGCTACACGACTACATGCAGATAACTCAAACAATCGTCAGACTCGGGTGCACACTGAGCCCGGTATCCATACAGTTCATACACCCGGCCGTCATCACTCGCCCGGATGTTCTCAAGCCAAACACGCCTTGAGCTACGTGTTCACGTTACAGACCACGTGACGGAGTCTCCCAAATTGCCCAAAGCACGCCAGGGACAGACGTTGCTCCAATACCCCAAACAACATGAAGAGTCGTAGAGGATATTAAAGCGGGTCAGGTTACCTGCCACCCATGGAGCTCCACCCTTCAGCTTGTGCGCACTGCTGGACAGCGCTTACGTGCACCCCCAAGACATAAAGCGTCCCGAGATGCACAATTTTCTGATATAAGCAAATAGGTTAGTATGCCACTTTCTATACACTAATAACATCCTTATATGGGCTACTAACTCGTTCCTCACCGAATTTTTGAAGTAGATGACCTTTGTAGTGCGTTAAACCTCAAGCGATCTCTGATACCACGCTGACACGACCCCACGGTCTTGTCGAGCCAGGATCATGCTGAGGGGTGCTGCGTTGCACAGCATCGGATAACGCACATCAAAGATGCAAAGAGGAAGCAAAGTTTTATTAAATAAACAGGTTTATGAAAATTTGTACAACAAAATATGTTCCGTCTACACTCACGGGCGTAGATTACGTATCGAGTTCACGTTCAGGCCGTGAACGTGTCCTCGCTAGAATGCACACACACTAACACGGTGGCGTGCACGACTCCCACTCGACGGGGTTCCCCTCCTGGGGTTCCATCTCCTCGTCGGGAGTCCCTTCCTCATAAACCCTGCAAAAGCTTCAAACACAAGCAGCGAGCATGATGGCTCAGCAAGACTGACCCGTCTCTCCTATACATGAAACTTCTACATGGATGGTTTTCGGGTAGATGAGGTAAAACAAGTTGCAAAGGACTCGCCTAATTATTTGAACCTTACTTTCAAGTTTTAGCAGCAGGTTGTTGAGAACCTTACGCTAAGGCACATGAGAGATCCGCAATCAAACAAGAAACGCATTTCTCTCACGTACTTTGCCCAAAGTTGAAAAGAACTTTAATTAGCTCTAAACTACAACAAGACATTAACAAGCAAAGTATATCTTTCAAATCAGTAAACTTTTAACATGTATCTAGCCTGTTCTTTCTACGTCACGGTACAGTGAACAAGTGGTACTCACTGACCGCAAGTGACGGCGATTATAATCGATTTACACCTGCAGGAATATCCGAATAACCCGTCACGTACGCCCGTACTCGATGTTGCCTACAGCAACCATCATGGACGTCGTACGCAACCACCTTTCACCCGTCAGCCAAATATTGAACTGGTCCTATCGTCCTGAGCAAGAGGTCTCTGCGCGCGCATCTGCAGTGCCGCAGCCGATTTACACCTTGAGCTCTCAACCTACCCTCTGAACGACAGGCAATGACTCAATACCCAGCTACCCAAGTTACATCTGTTTCCCGGTTCCCATATAGCCGGTAGGTCTTCAGTACTGTTCTAGATTGTTCAACAGGTCCGCACAAGGCTCGGTCCTCAATTGACACAAGCGGAGCTATAGCACCCAGGCCCCAAAGTCATGCTGCCCTTACTCTCCGCTCGGTCTCATTTTTCTTGACATGTATTTCATTTGCTATCTTTTCCCGAGTCGAGTGCCTCTAGCCTATGCTCGCGAGTAGTTCCAACGACTGGACTTGTACCAAATCCTACACTATCTTAGCATTGCAGTAGCTAAACGGGGTTTTCAATCCTAATCCCAACCCATGGTTTTCTTGGCTATGCATTTGGATTTCAAACAAGACTGTAATGCAAGAAGTAAGTGGTGCTCAAAGTAAGTTCTCAAAATGGTAAAAATTTGTCAAAAGGTTAATGCAAACCAGAGCTTGCCTTGCTGCTCTTGGTCGTAGGCTAGCTGCTCTTCTGGAGTGACAAAGTCTAAGACTTCGGTTTTCTCCTCGACCTTAGCGACTACATGAGATAACATGTATATGTATCAATTTAAATGCATTTGAATTGAATTTAAACTTGTGAAGACTATAAGTCTCACTAGATAGACCCAATGACTCTGAAATTTTTACTGTGGTTTGGATACAACCTAAACAGAGACTTGGCCAAGTTTTATTTGCAGCAAAGCTCATTTGAGCTCTCCACAATTAATTATGTACTTGACATTAATTGGAGATCCTAGGGTGTTCTAGGGATTTTCATGGAGCAAGCCATGACTTTCTGAAAACTAGATTTTCAGAGGGTTCTAATGGAGTTGGTCTCACTTAATTTGAAGGTTCCTAGATGAAGATATGAGCTAAATAATTACATATAAATTCTGAAAATGTGTCTGGACATTTTCTATTTTCTCTGGAACAGTTTCATTAATCACACCATTAGGTGGATCGAATGAGCTCAGATGGATTTGAAATTTTTATGGTAGCTCAGGGATATTTTGGTAAACATCCTAGCAAATTTTCAGAAATATCGTTGAAAGGGTTCTCCAGTTAAAATTCTAAACAGTTTAAAATTTGAAGAATTAATTCTGGAGAAATAAGGATTTTCATAGGGTGAAACTTAATTTGCTGGAAAGTACTCGGAGAGCTGAATACAAAAAAATTTGGTTCACTTGATTTGGAGCTTCCTAGCCAAAGTTGTGTGGGTTTGAAGTTTGAACTAAAACTGAAAATCGGGAAATGTTTAAAACACTGCACGTGGGTCCCACGCACCGTGCCTTCGTCTACCTCCCCCACCAGCACCCGAGCGCGCGACGTTTGGCAACGGTGGCGCAGTTCATTCTCGTCTGCTACTGCCTAATTTTCGACACGGTTTCTTCCTACGTGACCCTTGGAGCACGGCACACACGCCAGGCAACTTCTCAGACCTCGACATCGCCGGAAACCTAGTCGGCGACGGCGAAGGCGGAAGATGAGCTCAGGTCCGACGGCGCTAGCTCGTCTCGGCGGTGAACACGATCAACCAATGGGTCGCAAAGCACCACTGGGGCACGAGGAAGCTATCCCTGCCCTCCTCTTGGCCGGAGATCGCCGGGAATGTAGACCTCACCGGCGACCCGAGCCGTTTTCACCGGCGATGGCCAAATTCCGGTGCTCTGCTCACTGGGTCGATCATCACTGCTAGGATTTGGCTGAAGTGACCGTGAGATGCTACTCTAGATTCAGCCCAACCTGGTTTACCAGTGATCAAGTGATCACGATGAATTTTGAGTTTTGGTCCTCGGTGTTCTATACGGTGATCCTCGGGAAAAGTGGAAATTCGCGCTAAGAGGGACCTAGGGAGTTCGGGGAGAGCTACTAGACTTTGATGCTTATCTCAGAGACACGTTTGTCGCGCTGGATAACCTTTGCGCTGCTCGGGCGACGTCGTCAAGTTGGAGGAGCTCTCGGGTTGATAGAGCAATAGAAGATCGGCTCGGACAAGCTCCACCGAAGCTGATCACGAGCAGCTGAGGGCTGTAACACGTCGAGCAAGGACCGGCGGTGCCGTTTGTGGCCTCTGCTCACGGTGGAAGGGACTGTGCTGGCTGGTCGACGGCGAGGTGATGTGGTGGGGCTGTGCGGCGATCAGCTCGGTGTTCTCAGCGCTAGAAACATCGAGGCAGTGGGAAAATGGTTCGCTGCCGGCGGCAGCTCGAAGATATATAGCTGAGGATGTCGGTTTGGGACGCTGATCGGCGACCAGGAGGTGGAAGCGGTGGGAAATCGCCGTGGCGCTCGCGCGGTCACGCGCAAGACCCGAGCTGCGGCGCCTTCAGTTGGTTAAAACACTGGTGAGGCTGACATGTGGGCCCCACCCCGGTTTTAACCTCTGAAATTGAATTCCCCCCCCCCCTGCTCTAAACAGTAGAGACCCAATTAACCTTGGTCATTTGAATTATCTACGCTTTGGCCATTTGAATTGGATAGAATTCAAATTGGGGTTTGTTTGAATATATTTTCAGCACATATGCAGTTTGAAATTCAAATAAAGTTTGAATTTGCTAAACTTAGCTCATGTCAAGATCAACTACAAATGGATTGAAAATTGATGTGTGAGCTCACAAAAATGTGCTGAGTAAGAATATGCCTCCCACTTTTGAATTCATGGGATGGAAATAGTTTGAATTTGAATTTGAGTTCAAACGACCCTCTTTCTAGTTATACCCAAAAGGACTTCAAAAAGGTTTGAATTTAGGTGAAATTTGGCATGAGCATTCCTAGCAAGGTGTTGGAGTTTTTCACAAGCTCAGTCCCTAGATCATGCATGTGGGAAATGCCACTTTTGCATTTTGTGAGTTTATTCTCTAAGGAGCATGTTGATGGTGTTTACTTGCTCTTTAAATGTGTTCATCAAGTTTCTTCAAATTAAGTGTGTGTGTGGTGATGAACACTTTGAATCTGTGCCAAAAACTTAGGCCCTTACACAAGACTAGAGCCCCTAATTGAATAGAGCAATAAACCCATAAATAACTACTGAAATAAACTACTTTGAATATAGGAACAAAACTTAAATGGAATTCACGAAAGCTTACTCATTTGAAGTGAACTTCCATAGAGGTACAAGGGTTGGAGAGGGACTTGACAAGCCAAGCCTCCTCCTCCTCATCCTAGCTTCTCCTCACTCTCCTCCTATCTTGGCAGCCTCTAAGGATGCACTAAGCCTATGGAGTGGAGTACTAATCTCAAACTTGTGATGTGTGTGAGGGAGTGAGGGGGGGGGGGTATTTATACACGAGTTGAGGTTTGTTCCCGCTTGAATTAGCGCGCGAATCAGTTACCACCGGGGGGCGGCCGTTCGGTCGCCTATGATATACGGACCACCTTCAGAGAGCCACAGGGAGTTGACACGTGGAAGGAGACCAAGTTGGGGGGCAAGAATGGGTCGGCCGATGTGGGGACTCCATCCCGACAGTCCAGGAATCACATTGGGTGGTGCCGTGTGATACAGCACCCAACACCACACATCCGAAAAGCATAAATACACAACAATATTTGTCTTTAATACACATTATTGTCACATTTTACAAAGAATGTACAGACGTACATCGCAGCGGAAGATAAGGATACAACTCATGAGCTATAGCCTACGCTAAGAAAAATGAAGCCATCCTGCCCGCGGATGCTTCAAATTCGCACCACATCAAAAACACAGCGACGCGTAGAGTTCCAAGGAAGACTCACACCCCTCATTGGGTGCTGCCTCTCTTGGATCACCCTTCCTCCTTAACGTTACCTTATGCAACTTTACCTGCAAAACAACGGATCAACAAACCGTGAGCTTATGCTCAGCAAGACTTAACCGAAGCCCTACACATGGAAATCTAAATGCTGGAAAAGGGCTGAATAAAGAAGTTTGCATAAAAGATGAACTTGAGCTAACAGAGAGCCCTTACTTCCAGTTTAAAGCATCTTTTATAATCCTCGCACAATTTACATTGAGACTCCACAATCAAACAAGAAACACTTCATCTCGATGCCGTTTGCCCGAGGAGAAGGTAAATTTAGTGAGCTACCCTAGACCAATACATACTTTGCGCCATAAACATCGAGAGTCCACAATCAAACAAGAAATGCTTTATCTCGATGCCACTAGGCGAAGTAGAAAATAAATTTAGTGAATGGTAAGTATTATCCATCATCTGCAATTTGAGGATTAATCACGAAGCATATTTCATTTTCCCCTAGTTTCTTACTACGTCACGACGATGAGTACAAGTATGCTCACTACCGCGAGCGATGGTGATTCAAATCAAAAACACCCGGATGACAGGACACATACGCCCGTTCGAGAAAGGTGATCAACCAATTCCCTCAACGTCGTATGTGGCAACCTTTCACATGACACCCACATGTCAAACCGGTCCCACCGACTCGGAGTAAGTCTCACTATGGCAAACCCTCATAGTGACAACTTCTCTCTCCTTTCAGCATTTGCATGAGAAGGTGGGGATTGCCTCGACACCGAGGTTAACATGTTACATCGGTTTCCTGTGTCCCATATAGCCAGTATGCATCAGGTACAAGATAAAACTTGTCCAGCCGGGCCGCACATGAGAATGAGCCTTAATCGACTCAGACAGGGACTATGCTCACAGGACCACGTCATTGATCATTCCATTCAAGCTGCCCAGTCTCCATTCCCCAATTAAGTGTATCAATTCCCAACTCTTCTGGTTGATCCCCCCTTAACCCCTGTTCACGAGTAGGAAACAGCCTACTCGAGTTATACCGCTTTTAATCCACTTTTCTTAACTTGATCTTTAGAAACTATAAGTAAGTGAAACCTAATCTAACCAATAGTCCAGGGATTTCTTGGATCATGCATGTGGAGTGTCATACAACATAGACTTAATGCAAAAGTAAAAATTCTAGACATTATAAAGTGTATACAAATATAAGCATGTAAATTTTGATGCAAACCGGGGCCTGCCTTTGTGGGGGACCACCCCGTGGTTCGCCCACTCCGGGATCGCAGAGGGTGGTGCCGTGCGATGCGGCACCAAACAGCACACACAAAAATATTAAGAACAATATACAAACTTTTATTTTACATAGAAACAGCGGAAGTCTTTTACAAACTTAATTATACAGCAGAAGTCTTATTAATATCTAAACTCTCAGCCTAGCTATGCCAAAGTGTAGCCGTCCAGCCCGGGGACGCTACATGCTAGCAACATACAACCGGAGATCACGGCGGCGTGCAGGGCTCCAGCTCGGCCGTGTACCCCGACGGGGGCATCGCCTCGTCCTCGGAACCTTCCTCATAACTCTCACCTGCACACAGCTCAAATATTGCAACAGTGAGCACAATGGCTCAACAAGGCTTAACCGACACCCTAGTCATGGAACTCTACATGCAGGGATTGTTAAGATAGGAAAAAGAATGTTGCGATAAAGACACGCCTACATGTTAATCTTTACTTTCAGTTTTATAGCAGCACATTAATGACCTTAGGAAGTCCTCACATCGGAAGTCCACAATCAAACAAGAAACGCCTTCCTCCGATGTGGTGATGCCCAAAGTGGAAGATAAACTTAATTAGCTCTACAACTACAGCATACAAGGTTTCAAGACATTAATAGTTCAATGCAGCATATTCATCTGGCTTATTTCACTTCTTACTACGTCACAGCGCAGTGAACAAGCGGTACTCAAATAACCACGAGGGACGGTGATTGCAATCAGGAGACACCCGGATAACACGTCACACACACCCACTTTCAGAAGTGTGATGCCTCACACCTTCCTACTCTGTTGTATGCAACAACCTTTCAAAGGCAACCCAAATGCCGAACTGGTCCATCCCTAACGGGCAGGAGGTCCCCCGCATGGAGCGGGTCTGTGCCCACCGGAAGATTTACACCTGGCTACCCTCAACGCACTACTATAAAATGGTTAGGTAAGCCTTATCACCAAGGTTAACCAATTACATCCGTTTCCTGGTTCCCATATGCCAGTATGCATCCGGTACTGTTCGATACTTGTCCAGCAGGGCCGCACATGGCTCGGTCCTCAATCGACACCAACAGGGCTACGCACGTGACACATCCGCTCACTGCATCGTACCCCCCCCCCCCTGCTGGGTCTCAGTTTCACAATCTTAAGCTCTTATCTACCTCTTTCCATACCGTGTAAATAAATAGCTATCTCGCAAGTAGATTCCACTCGACTTTTACCGGGATCCTAAGAACATTAGCATGGCATTCTCTAGTCGTCGAGTTTATAAACTACCCAACCCTCCATAGGATTAAAATGTTATGCAAGTGGGGTTTCAATCACCCTAGCTCTAATGCAAGCAATTCATCCTAACATAAGTGATACAAATGAAAAATTTGCAAATGTACTTAAATGGAAACCGGAGCTTGCCTGGTTGCGAGTTAAATGGAAAGTCAACGTCTGGTGGGAGGACGTCCAAAGGCTCCGGCTTATCCTCAACTTCGGTCACTATATGAAATGTAACAAAATATATGCATAAGTGCTAAGAAATTGTAAGAATTAAACTTCTATTCATAGCTACTGCCAATAGGATCCTTAATTGGCTTTGGGATTTTTCCAGTGGATACTAGACTCTCTAAGGATGATCTAGACAAAATTTGGAGAAATTTCATTGCACATTGTGGTCTCCGAAATTCCCAAAAGTACAAGGCTATTTTAATCCCAAATATGGAGTTTCAACAGGTCTAACAGTTGAAGATCTAATTAGGGTAACACTCCATGGTTCTAACAAAATTTGTTTCACCATTTTTGGAGCTACCAACAGAGAGATATGAATTTTTGAAGTTGATAAGAAATGCTGAAAATGTCTCTGTTTATTTTCCCATTTTTCAGATACATAAAGGATTGACACCACATTTGGCCAAGCAATTGAGATCCAATGTAAGGGCCTCAGTTTTTGACACATGTTTAATGTGTTCATCACCACACTACACACCTCATTTGAAGCAAGTTGATGAACACAAATGAAGAGCAAGTAACCACTATCAACATGCTCATTAGAAAACAAACTCACATATTGCAAAAGTGGTATTTTCCACATGTGATATAGATGGGCTGGGCATATGAAAACTCCTACACATTGCTAGGGATGTCCATGCCAAGTTTCACCCAAATTCAAAACCTTTTTGAGGTCATTTTGGGTATAGCTAGAAAGAGGGCAGTTTGAAACCATATTCAAATTCAAACTGTTTTTATCCCATGAATTCAAAAGTGGGAGGAATATTCTTACTCAGCACATTTTTGTGAGCTCACACACCAATTTTCACTCCATTTGGAGTTGATCTTTACATGAGCTAAGTGGGGCAAATTCAAACTTTATTTGAATTTCAAACTGAACATGTGCTGAAATTCATTCAAACCAAACCCAATTTGAATTCTAATCAATTCAAATGGCTCATAGGTGAAAATTTTGAATCACCATGGGTATTTTGGGGCTCACTGTTTACAACAGTGATTAGGAGTGAATTTCAGAGGTTAAAACCCCAGGTGGGACCCACATGTCAGTCACTGGTTCAAAGCAACCGACTGAGACTTTTTCCACTCGGGTCGCCGAGCTGCGGCTGCGATCGCCACCGAGGGAGGCCGCCGCGCCAGCAGCTGCTTGGCCATGCGCGGGCACGAGGCGGTTCAGAGCCTTCTTAAGGCGTTCTTCCCCCCTCCTCGGCCGAAGCTATCGCCATTTCTTTCCCCCGCAAGAACACAGCGCAGGAAAACTCCTTCCGCCGCTCAGAACCGATCGGAAAGCTCCGATCACAGCCTCCCCGTACCCTCCAGAGCTACGGCAAGGTACTAAGAACCCTCCTCCTTCTTCCCCGTTGCTAAACTCAGCTGAAACCGATTGATCTCGGCTATACCGAGAGTTCAATTCGGTGACCTAAAACCGCCGCACTTCGGGCTCCCGTGGACAGCCCAACCGGGGCGTTGTCACGCCCGAGCCAAGGCACCCTTGGATGCGCTGGTGACCAGTGCTGCTCACCCCCGAGCCACAGCCCGAGTGCTTGCTCACCGGCGGTGAATTTCTAGTTTTCCCCTTTCTGGGTGCAGAACGACCTTCGGGTGCGACGATGGGACCGGTTCAATATTTGTCTGACGGGTGAAAGGTGGTTGCGTACGGTGTCAGTGATGGTTGCTGTAGGCAACATCGAGTACGGGCGTACGTGACAGGTTGTTCGGGTAACCCTGCAGGTGTAAATCGATTATAATCACCGTCCCTCGCGGTTAGTGAGTACCACTTGTTCACTGTACTGTGACGTAGAAAGAACAGGCTAGTTACATCCGGGCGAGTGATGACGGCCGGGTGTACGAACTGTATGGATTACGGGCTCGGTGTGCAGCCGAGTCTGACGATTGTTTGAGTTTATGCAGGTAGTCTGACCATGAAACGGTAGACGTATAGCATTCGTGTGTGAGTGACGTTTAGTGCCACTGAATTAACGAAGCCGGCTAAGTCCGGTATAGGTTTTTCATTGTGAGGACGTAGTACCGACATGATCTGGTGACGCATCGACGTCACACCCCACTAAATGAACAACTTCATTGTAAAACTTGAAGGCTTTGATCCAAAGCACTAAAACTTGATGTAACTCTTTCCCTAAATCAGGATATTCAAAGTTAACAAGTTTTCAACTTATAGGTTGTTAAGGACAGAGCACTCTGTTTTCAGCTGAATTAAGGCTGAAGTTAATCAGAGGTTAGAGGTTGAATTATTTCGAGGTTGGGGTCATATGATATATTTCTGGAAAGCTTTGGAAGATCCTTACAACTTTTCTGTTGAAGTCCAGAGGTGTTTCATCCCTTAACCAATCGAAAAATGCAGTGGAGTTGAAACTGTCCAGAAAACAGGACAGAGTAAAGACTCTCTGTAAATTCTCTGTAAATTGAACATAACTTCCTGCATAAAAATCCAAAAATAGAAAATAAGGTAGTTCTGGAAAGATTATGAGATGGGTTACAACTTTGTAACAGAAAGTTTTGTCAGATTGAGAGCAGAATTAACTGGGATTCTTGGATCAAATCAGTACCTAACGCAGGGAGGTGCTGTCCAAATTTCTCCAGAAATTCTGTTAACTTTGACATCTCATAACTTTTGAACCAGGACAGATCTTAGGCCAAGCAAATACTTTCTGGAAAGCTATTGAAGTTAGATTTAACTTTGATGTTCAGCTCCAGAATTGTTTTTGCTTTAACATGGCCTAAATCAGGTTTAAATGGAAACTGGCCAGGGCTGTCATGTTGGACAGCAGATCAGCAATCAAATTGGTTTACATTTGAACTATGTTTCCTAGTTTTATGGGTTCAATGACATGTCTTATGTTATAACTCAATGGTTTACTGTATAAATAAATATTTGACATTTCTCAAATATATTTTTACAGATGACAGCAGATAAACAATTCAAGAACGGATGGGTGGTGTCCCACTGTTCTTACCACAGCGGCTATCCGGAGGCATTGAGGCAGATGCTTCAATATTTCGGATACAACCAGATGCCGCAGTACTTCGCCAAGGAAGAGGGCGAAGAGGGGAACAAGACGTGGACAATCCATGTCGAAGTCCCTGCAGGACCTACGCAACCCGGTTGGGGGCCGTTCACCGTCACGGTGAGAGGTAGACAACCCGAGGGGATGTGGCAAGTGGCAGCCCGTGACACTTTGTCACGTTTCTGCCAAATACACATGCAGGCTATGGAGGGTACTCCATACGCGCTCGTTCCGGTGGAGGGATGGGCTCAGCATGTGTGGGAAGAGAGGTACCGGGAGGCAACGGACCCAAATTGCCCAAGGTACAGCCCCGCGGAGGCAAATCTCAGCCTCCAGATGAGGACGGGAAACGCCGTGATGGACAGCCAAGCTGTTCATACGGAGCATCTCGCCACAAAGCTCAAGGAGAGCACGAGCCGTGGAGACCATTTTCGAGAGTGCTCACAGTGCACTCCAGAATGTGCTCCTTCCGACGATCAAGCGACTGAATGAACAACATAATCAGTTGCATCGTCTGAAGAAGGCGAAAAGGAAAAGCCGTGTCGACATCGCGGCGTTGCAAGAACTGGTACAGAATCTAACCCAGCAAAATGAGGACCTTACTCAAGAGCGGGACGACGCTATTGAGGAAGGGCAAGGCTGGGAAGAGGACTACAACCAGGCCATGGACGAGGTGCATGCTTTGCAGGACCTCGTACCTCCGGTATTGGGCATACCGGTGGTCTTGGGCCTTCCAGCAATGGGAGAACCCGAGATGGGAGAAGAGGTGGTAGATCCGGAGCCACCAGCAGAGGTACCGGAGGAGGACGACCCACAGGAGGTCGAGTTCTACCCCGAATAGGGGGTTACAGTTGCCAAGTAGGGCAGCTAGAGTAGTGTAACATAACTTTGGTAATAGGTGACATGTCGTGTAGGCAGTAGCGTATGTATAGGTAGTGACGACATGAGCACGACTTCTCGGAGAACTGAGGACAATGTATCTTGTATAAATTTTATGCTTTATCAATATATGTGAATGTTGTGCAAATTAATCATGTGTCACTTTAATACCTACTATTGCATATGGAATTTTAAGTAAGACATGTGCTAATCGCTGCTGTTTTGAATTTCAGAATGACTCGTACTCATGCCAACCCGGACGTTGGGGGTACTAGCCAAGGGGGAGAGACCTCCCAACCGCCTCCCGAGGATTCCTCGGGACAACAGCAGCAGCAACAGCAACAGCAAACACCGCCACTGCCAACGGTTACATTGGCTGACATTGTCGCGGCAATGGCGGGTTCACATCAGCAGCACATGGAGTTGCTGCAGAATCTCATCACTAATACGTCTCGCCCAGAGAGACGTCAAGACCGTGAGGAGCGTCAACAGAGCTCCTACTCCGACTTCCTGGTGACTAATCCCCCGGTATTCTCAAGGGCGGATGAACCTCTTGACGCGGACAACTGGCTCCGCGCAATAGAGATGAAGTTCGGGCTTGCTCCAAATAAGCGAGTAGCGCAAGACTCAGTTCGCGGTCCAGCAGCTCCGAGGATCCGCGAGCGCGTGGTGGGCAAACTTTTGTGCTTCACAGCCCACCGACCGAGTTATGACCTGGACGGAGTTCCGGACGGCCTTCAGGGCCTATCACATCCCGCCACGTTTGATGAAGAGGAAGACGCAGCAGTTTCTACACCTGCAGCAAGGGAGCCGGAACGCGCTGGAATACTCCAGGGCATTCAATGATCTCGCGCTCTACGCGTCGTATCATGCAGATACCGACGAGAAGCGGCGGGACCACTTTTACCAGGGGCTTAATCCGCTCCTGAAGGACAAGTTGGCGATGTTCAATCGCGGCAGCCTCGACGACATCATTGATGCTGCGATTGTCCAGGAGGACTCCGGCAAGGAGTTAGCGGCGGCGGAAAGAAAGCGAAGCGCGCCGCAAAGCAGCGGAGAAGGAGGCGTTCCTTCTCAGAAGTTTCGGATGGTGAATTGCCCACCATCAGGTCCACGCTGCAGCCACCACAAAGGTCGATGCCGTTCCGCAGTCGGCCGTACCCTTCACCGCCGTTCAGGTCGGCACTGCCAGTACCACCTCCGCAACAACAACAGCAGCAGCAGACAATGCCGCGTGCGTATGCACCTCAGTAACGCATGCCGGGCTTTCGTCCCCCGAGCACTACACCAGCAGCGGCCACATGTTACAAGTGTGGTCGTCCAGGACACTTCGCGAGCAGTTGCCCGGAGAGGCAAGGCGGCGGAGTGGCACCGCAGTTTCCGGGGAGGAATCAACCCCGGAACCCTACTAATGCGCGGCGGGCAAACCCTAGGCCCGACACCGTCCACAAGCTTGCCATAGAGGACATGCCGGAGGGTGAGCCAATCCTTGCGGGTATGTTTCAACTCCACCAGCATCCCGCCATAGTATTGTTTGATTCAGGCGCCACGCATAATTTTATTAGCCAAGCTTTCATTGCTAAACACAGCTTGCAAATACTACCCACCGATAGTCCATATTTAATTTGTTCACCGGGTGGGAGGATTTCAGCAAGCGTAATGGTTTCCAAAGCACCATTATGCTTAGCGGGTAGAGTCTACCCTATGTCTCTCATAATATTAGAGGGACAAAAGGTCGATGTCATCCTAGAGATGTCGTGGTTAACCCGCCACGGCTATATTTTAGACACCGTCCTTCGAGTCATGCACTTAAACTCAGAAGTGCACGGGTCTCACTCCTTATTTCTGGACAGTCCAGAAATAAAACTTCCAAGTGTCTATCAAGCCACAACCATCAGATTGGAAGATATTCCAGCGGTCCGAGAGTTCCCTGATGTATTCCCGGACGATTTGCCAGGGATGCCGCCCAATAGAGAGGTGGAGTTCAAGATTGAACTTGCACCGGGAACCATGCCAATATCCCGAAGGCCGTACAAGATAGCGCCCAAAGTGTTGGCTGAACAGAAGACTCAGCTCACGGACCTTCTGGAGAAGGGCTTTATTAGGCCGAGCTCCTCGCCATGGGGCTGTTCGGCATTATTTGTGAAGAAGAAGGATGAGACGTTACGGCTTTGCGTGGACTATCGTCCTTTGAATGCCGTAACCATCAAGAACAAGTACCTGTTGCCACGGATCGACATGTTGTTTGATCAGTTGGTCGAAGCAAAGATCTTTTCCAAGATGGACTTAAGATCCGGGTACCATCAGATTAAGATAAGGGCTGAGGACATTCCGAAGACGGCTTTCTCGACGAGGTACAGACTTTATGAGTACCTGGTCATGTCCTTCCACCTCACCAATGCTCCAGCTCACTTCATGTACTTGATGAACTCGGTATTCATGCCGGAGCTGTACAAGTTTGTCGTGCTCTTCATCGATGACATACTGGTATATTACAAGTCAGAGGAAGATCACAAGAAACATCTGCGTATAGTCTTGCAACGGCTGCGGGATCACAAGTTATACGCGAAATTCAGCAAATGCGAGTTTTGGATGTCGCAAGTGCCTTTCCTCGGACATATCATCTCAGCGGAGGGTATCGCTGTAGACCCGAGCAAGATCACTCAAGTGCTGAATTGGAAATCCCCGAGGACTGTTCACGAGGTACGGAGTTTCCTCAGACTCGCGGGATATTATCGGAGGTTCATTCCGAGCTTCTCGAAGATTGCCAAGCCAACGACAGAGCTGCTGAAGAAGACTACCAAATATGTTTGGAGTCCAGCGTGTGAAGCAGCATTCAAGGCTTTAGTCAAGCACCTGACATCAGCACCGGTTTTGGCGCAGCCAGACACAACAAAACCGTTCGATGTGTACTGCGATGCATCCGGCATTGGGCTCGGATGTGTGCTGATGCAAGACCGAAGAGTGGTCGCGTATGGATCACGACAGCTTAGAAACCATGAGCAGAATTATCCAACTCACGACTTGGAGCTCGCTGCCGTGGTAGTTGCACTGAAGATGTGGAGGCACTACCTACTCAGTAACCTCGTACATCTATATACCGACCACAAAATCCTCAAGTACATATTCACTCAGAAGGAGCTGAACATGAGGCAACGAAGATGGTTAGAATTGATAAAGGATTATGAAATAGAGATCCATTATCATCCGGGAAAGGCAATCGTGGTGGCAGATGCGCTGAGCCGCAAGTCACACGTCAACAATCTGACCATCACACCGTTGGAAGAGAGCGAACCAGCACTACATGTGATCCCACATGGGGCTCTCTACAACTTAGCTTTGATCCCCACCATCCGTGAAGATATAGCGGCAGCTCAGAAACATGACAAGGGCATGTCGCATTTGTGGAGACGCGTAGACAGTGGGGAGTTGAAATGTTTCCGGAAGGATGGAGACGGCGTCCTATGGTTCAAGGACCAGATCGTTGTACCCCGTAACCCGGAGTTACGGAAGAAATTTTTTGATGAGGCTCACTTATCAAAATTTTCTATTCACCCCGGCAGCAACAAAATGTATCAAGAACTCAGAAGCAAGTTTTGGTGGACACGGATGAAGCGGGAGATCGCGAAGTACGTGTCCGAGTGCGATACATGTCGAAGGGTGAAGGCAGACCATATGCGGAAACCGGGACTGCTACAACCACTAGGCGTTCCTGCCTGGAAGTGGGAGGATGTGAGCATGGACTTCATCGTCGGTTTACCCACCACCTTTCAGAAACATGATTCTGTGTGGGTGATCGTCGACCGACTCACCAAAGTTGCCCACTTCATCCCGGTCAACACCAACTACAACGCCAAGAAGTACGCTGAATTGTACATCTCACGGATCCTATGCTTGTACGGCGTACCCCGTACCATCATATCAGATCGGGGCACTTTATTGTGTCCCGTTTTTGGAAGCAGCTACATGCTGCCTTGGGGACGAAGCTGATCCGTAGTTCAGCGTACCACCAGCAGACAGATGGGTAAACCGAGCGGGTGAATCAGATCTTAAAAGACATGCTACGAGCTTGCGCTATTAACCACGGCAAAAATTGGGATGATCACTTGCCGTTAGCCGAGTTCTCGTACAACAATGGGTACCAAGCCAGCATAAAGATGGCGCCCTACGAGGCGCTATACGGAAGGAAGTGCCGCACATCATTGAACTGGTGTGAGTCTGGCGAAAGGGTTACCTTCGGGATTGACCTTGTCAACAACGCGGAAGAAAAGGTTTGACTGATTCAAGCGAACCTAAAAGCTGCCCAATCCCGTCAGAAACAGTATGCGGACCGGAGAAGACGCCCACTACAGTTTGAAGTCGGGGATCACGTATATCTACGTGTGTCTCCAATGAGGGGCGTAAACAGATTTGGGGTGAGAGGAAAGTTGGCACCCCGATTCATCGGTCCATTCCAGATTACCGAAAGATGTGGATCAGTAGCATACCGGCTGAAATTGCCAGAAGCACTTTCCGGTGTGCACGACGTCTTTCACATTTCCCAGCTGAGGAAGTGTCTCAAGCTATCAACTACTGTTCAGCTGGAAGACATTGAAGAACTGCAATCGGATCTCACCTATCGGGAGGAACCGGTTCAGATTATTGACGAAAAGGCCCGAACCACACGCAACCGTACGTTTGTGGTTCTACAAGGTTCTATGGAGTAATCACTCCGTGGACGAAGCGACATGGGAGAGCGAAGGATTTCTTCGCGCTAACTACCCTGACTTTTTCACGTCACATATCCGGTAATTTTCCACCGTCCTCTCTCTCATTTTCACCTTATAATCTCGGGACGAGATTCTTTTAAGGGGGAGGAATGTAAGGGCCTCAGTTTTTGACACATGTTTAAAGTGTTCATCACCACACCACACACCTCATTTGAAGCAAGTTGATGAACACAAATGAAGAGCAAGTAACCACTATCAACATGCTCATTAGAAAACAAACTCACATATTGCAAAAGTGGTATTTTCCACATGTGATATAGATGGGCTGGGCATATGAAAACTCCTACACATTGCTAGGGATGTCCATGCCAAGTTTCACCCAAATTCAAAACCTTTTTGAGGTCATTTTGGGTATAGCTAGAAAGAGGGCAGTTTGAAACCATATTCAAATTCAAACTGTTTTTATCCCATGAATTCAAAAGTGGGAGGCATATTCTTACTCAGCACATTTTTGTGAGCTCACACACCAATTTTCACTCCATTTGGAGTTGATCTTGACATGAGCTAAGTGGGGAAATTCAAACTTTATTTGAATTTCAAACTGAACATGTGCTGAAATTCATTCAAACCAAACCCAATTTGAATTCTAATCAATTCAAATGGCTCATGGGTGAATAATTTGAATAACCATGGGTATTTTGGGGCTCACTGTTTACAACAGTGATTAGGAGTGAATTTCAGAGGTTAAAACCCCGGGTGGGACCCACATGTCAGTCACTGGTTCAAAGCAACCGACTGAGACTTTTTCCACTCGGGTCGCCGAGCTGCGGCTGCGATCGCCACCGAGGGAGGCCGCCGCGCCAGCAGCTGCTTGGCCACGCGCGGGCACGAGGCGGTTCAGAGCCTTCTTAAGGCGTTCTTCCCCCTCCTCGGCCGAAGCCCTCGCCATTTCTTTCCCCCGGAAGAACACAGCACCAGAATACTCCTTCCACCGCTCAGAACCGATCGGAAAGCTCCGATCACAGCCTCCTCGTACCCTCCAGAGCTACGTCAAGGTACTAAGAACCCTCCTCCTTCTTCTCCGTTGCTAAAACTCAGCTGAAACCGATTGATCTCGGCTATACCGAGAGTTCAATTCGGTGACCTAAAACCGCCGCACTTCAGGCTCCCGTGGAAAGCCCAACCGGGGCGTTGTCACGCCTGAGCCAAGGCACCCTTGAACACGCTGGTGACCTGTGCTGCTCACCCCAGAGCCACAGCCCGAGTGCTTGCTCACCGGCAGCGAATTTCTAGTTTTCCCCTTTCTGGGTGCAGAACAACCTTCGGGTGCGGTTCTGTCAAATTCTTACTCTAGGAAGGATTAAAGGGCCTCAATCCGCTCTCAGATATAATAGACACGGTAACGCACAAGTTGCCTTCACAACCTTTGGCCGGAGAACCTCTGTACCCGGCGTATTTCGAAGTTTACCGACGGCGGAGCAAGCGGGAGGCATCGGGCGCACGGTGAGGACCTACTTTGGGTTTCCCCCGAGCTGCTTCAAGCTCATGTCGACCTTCCCTGAGGTCCACTGATGCTCCCCGACCGGTTGCTCAAGTAGTTGAGGTGCTAGGGAAGTCGACCGACACGGCCGAAGTCTTTCCGAAGCCGCCGCTCGTCGCCGACCATGTGCCGGCCGTTGTCATGACGAGCTGACACTAGAATCCTGTTCCCCGAGTGAAAATAGGCAGAGGCGGCCAAAATCGTGAAGTTTGGAGCTTTACAGCAGCTGCCGGCGAGCTCTCCGACGAGGTACCCCGGCGGCAGATCGCGGGCGGCGAGAGGTAGACGAAGGGGGTGGACCCCAGCTGTCAGCGGCAGATATTTTAAATCGGGATTGGGCTGCGGCCGGGATCTGGTGTGCTGGCGCGCAAAAACCCTGTGGGCCTCAGTGTGCTGTCGCCTCCGCGCCTAACACGTGTCCCCGCAGGCCCCGGCAGATTTAAACTTTTTTCCCCAATTTTCAGATTTCCCTCAAACTTCAAATGCTCATAACTTTGGCTAGAATGCTCCAAATCAAGTGAAACAAATTTTGTTGGGTTCAGCTCTCTGAGAATTTTCCAGAAAATCAAGTTTCACTTCATGAAAATCCTTAGTTCTCCAGAATTAATTCCTCAAAGTTTAAACTGTTTAGAATTTTAACTGGAGAATCCTTTGGAGGAAAATTCTGAAATTTTGCGAGGATGTTCACCAAAATTCCCTGTACTACCATAAAAATTTCAGATCCATTTGAGCTCATTTGATCCACCTAATGGTGTGATTAGTGAAACTGTTCCAGAGAAAATAGAAAATGTTCAGAAACATTTTCAGGATTTTCTCTGAAATCGTCTAGCTCATATCTTTAGCTAGAGACCTTCAAATTAAGTGAGACCAACTCCATTAGAACCCTCTGAAAATCTAGTTTTCAGAAAGTCATAGTTTGTTTCATGAAAATCCTTAGAACACCCTAAAAGCCTTCAATTAAGGTCAAGTACATAATTAATTGTGGAGGGCTCAAATGAGCTTTGCTGCAAGTAAAACTTGACCAAGTTTCTGTTTAGGTTGTGATCAAGGCACAGAAAAAGTTTCACAGTCATTGGGTCTGTCTAGTGAGAGTTATAGACTTCACAAGTTTAAATTCAATCAAATGCATTTAAATTAATCCATATACTTGTATATCATGTAGTCGCTAAGGTCGAGGAGGAACCCGAAGTCCTAGACTTCGTTACTCCGGAGGAGCAGCTAGCCTACGACCAAGAGCAGCAAGGCAAGCCCTGGTTTGCATTAACCTTTTTACAAAGTTTTATTGTTTTGAGCACTTACTTGATTATCATTATTTCTTGCACTAGAGTCTTGTTTGAAAATCCAAATGCATAGCCAAGAAAGCCATGGGTTGGGATTAGGATTGAAAACCCCGTTAGCTACTGCAATGCTAAGATAGAGTAGGATTCGGTACAAGTCGAGTAGTTGGAACTACTCGCGAGCATAGGCTAGAGGCACTCGACTCGGGTAGAGATAGCACATGATACACATGGCAAGAAAAATGAGACCAAGCGGAGAGTAAGAGCAGCAGGACTATGGGGCCTGTGTGCTATAGCTCCGCTTGTGTCAATTGAGGACCGAGCCGTGTGCGGGCCTGTTAAACAAGCTAGAACAGTACTGAAGACCTACCGGCTATATGGGAACCGGGAAACCGATGTAACTTGGGTAGCTGGGTATTGAGGCATTGCCCGTCGTTCAGAGGGTAGGTTGAGAGCTTGAGGTGTAAATCGGCTGGCGGCACGAAGATGCGCGTGCAGAGACCTCTTGCTCGGGACGATGGGACCGGTTCAATATTTGGCTGACGGGTGAAAGGTGGTTGCGTACGGTGTCAGTGATGGTTGCTGTAGGCAACATCGAGTACGGGCGTATGTGACGGGTTGTTCAGGTAACCCTGCAGGTGTAAATCGATTATAATCGCTGTCCCTCGTGGTCAGTGAGTACCACTTGTTCACTGTACCGTGACGTAGAAAGAACAGGCTAGTTACATGTTAAAATGTTGCTAAGCTGGACTTTGCTTGTTAATGATTTGTTGTAGTTTAGAGCTAATTAAAGTTCCTTTCAACTTTGCGCAAAGTACATGAGAGAAATGCGTTTCTTGTTTGATTGTGGCTCTCTCATGTGCCTTAGCGTAAGGTTCTCCACAACCTGTTGCTAAAATTTGAAAGTAAGGTTTCAATAATTAGGTGAGTCCTTGCAAATTGTTTTATCTCATGTACCCATCACCCCTCATGTAGAAGTTCCATGCTTCGGAGAGACGGGTCAGACTTGCTGAGCCTTCGTGCTCACTGCTTGTGTTTGAAGCTTTTGCAGAGTTCTATGAGGAAGGGGCTCCCGAGGAGGAGACGGAACCCCAGGAGAGGAACCCCGTCGAGTGCGAGTCGTGCATGCCGCAGAGTTAGTGTGCGTGTGTGCTAGCAAGGTCACGTTCAAGGGCTGAACGTGAACTTGATGCATAGTCTACGCCCGTGAGTGTAGACTGGACTTATTTTGATGTACAAATGTTCATAAACCACTTTATGTAATAAAAGTTTTGCTTCCGCTTTGTACCTTTGATGTGTGTTATTCGGTGCTGTGCAATGCAGCACCCCTCAGCGTGATCCTGGCTCGACAAGACCGTGGGGTCGTGTCATCCAATGCCTCTGAATTTTTTACTGGAGTTCGAGGATTTTAGGAAGAATGTCCTGCCCAAATTTGGGAATTTTTCAACAAACAGAACTCTTGTGAAAATTCCTACAAGTTTTCCTTAAATGAATTAATGAGCCCAATACAGAGATTTTCATAACCATTGGGCTGTACCCCTGGATAGTACTCTCTGAGAGGAACCCAACAATTTTTGGACATTCCTACACAAAGTTATGTCTCTTCAAAGTTTGAACTGGAATAGGAAAATCTGGAAATGTTTAAATGCTGTGGCGGGCCCCACACGTCAGCATCCTCTTCCACCTCGCGCCAAACAGAGGACCCGGCGGCGCCCTCCGGCGAGGGTAGACGTAACGGCATTCCCAACTGCCTCCAGGGTCAAATCTCGCCGCCCCCCCATTTTCAACCCGCTGAGCACGATGGTGGTGTTGCCGGCGGCCGAAACTTGCCGGAAATATGCGCGCACCGGTGACAGAAAGGGTTAGAACTCCGGCGAGATCAGGATGCTTCATTCCTCCAACAAACGATTGCCTTTCGGTCTCTAGCGCACCAGTGGGAGATGTAGGAGCTGAAACAATATTTGGAAGTTTGAACCCCTCCAAATTAGTTGAAATTTGGAAGTTTGAATATTTGACATATGAAGATCCAAGTTATGAATTCAGATCTCCATGTTTGGAACTTTTAGGATGTTTGAATCACCACTTTGAACTCAAACAGTTATAACTCAAAGTTTTAATTCCCCTCATTTTTCCTAAGTGTAAAAATACTGAATTTCTTGCTACCACTTTTTGGGGATTTTACATCCCTCCCTCCTTAAAAAGAATCTCGTCCCGAGATTCCAAAAGAAAAGCAAAGTGGGGAAACTTTACCTGTTATACGATGATAGAAATTCTGGATAATTTGCTTGAAGGTAGTCCTCGCTTTCCCATGTCGCCTCATCAGCGTTATGGTTACTCCACAAGACCTTATAAAACCCTAAGGTCCGGTTTCTTGTGGCGCGAGTCTTTTCATCGATAATCCGGATCGGATACTCAGAGTACGTGAGGTCCGGTTGGAGAACTTCTATGTCTTCAGTGCGGATTTCAGTCGAGGGTTTGAGGCACATCCTCTGCTGAGAGATGTGGAAGACGTTGTGAATTCCTGCGAGCGATGCAAGTAACTCTAGGCGATAGGCCACGGGTCCGCATTTTTCAATGAGGGCCAACAGACCAATGAATCGCGGTGCAAGTTTGCCCTTCACTCTGAAATGATGAACGCCCTTCATCGGAGACACACGGACATAAACATGGTCCCTGATGTCGAAATGGAGAGGACAGCATCTTTTATCCGCATAGCTCTTCTGACAAGATTGAGCAGCCTTGAGGTTGGCTTGTATTACTCGCACTCGTTCTTCAGCTTCATTCACAAGTTCGATGCCGCATATCACTCGCTCGCCTGACTCACACCAGTTGAGTGGAGTGCGGCATTTCCGGCCGTAAAGAGCTTCATACGGCGCCATCTTGATGCTAGCTTGATAGCCATTATTGTAAGAAAACTCCGCCAACGGAAAATGATCGTCCCAATTTTAGCTGTGGTGGATGGCACAAGCTTGTATCATGTCTTTAAGCACTTGATTCACCCGTTCGTTTGACCATACGTCTGCGGGTGATACACGGAGCTGCGGATCAGTTTGGTCCCTAATGACCTGTGCAGCTGTTCCCAAAACCGAGCGACAAACAGCTCACCGCGATCTGAATTAATGAAGCGGGGAACACCGTGCACAATATCCTTGCGATATACAACTCCACATATTGTTTGGCCACGTACTTTGTATGTACGGGGATAAAATGAGCCGACTTGGTTAGTCGATCGACTATTATCAAAATCAAGTCATGCTTGTGATACGTGAGAGGTAAACCAACTATGAAGTCCATGATGATATCCTCCCACTTCCACGCCAGAATGTTCAATGGTTGCAGCTGTCCAACCTTACGCATATGGTCAGCTTTCACCCGCCGACACGTATCACATTCGGACACATACTTTGCGATTTCTCTTTTCATCCGTGTCCACCGAAACCTGGTTTTCAGATCTTGGTACATTTTGTTGCTGCCCAGATGAATAGAATACTTGGACAACTGAGCTCCGTCCAAGATTTTCCTCCGAAGCTTCATATCACGGGGTACTACTATAGGGTCTTTAAACCATAGAGTGTCGTGTTCATCCCTTCGGAAGCATTTCATTTCGCAATTCTTCATTCTTCTCCGAATGTGCAACATTCCCACATCTTTGTTCTAAGCTTCCATAATCTCCTCTCGTATGGTAGGGACGAGAGCAAGATTATTTAATGCCCCATATGGAACCAAGTACAAACTCGGCTCCTCCTCTTCTAATGGGGTGATGGACAGCTGGTTGACATGAGATTTGCGGCTTAAGGCATCGGCAACTACGTTTGCCTTTCCGGGATGGTTGTGAATCTCGATCTCATAGTCTTTGATCAGCTCTAGCCATCTCCTTTGCCGCATATTCAACTACTTTTGAGTGAATATATATTTCAGACTCTTGTGGTCGGTGTAGAGGTGCACTAAGTTCCCAAGTAAATAGTGCCTCCACATTTTCAATGCCAACACCATAGCAGTGAGCTCAAGATCATGAGTCGGATAGTGCTACTGATGGTTACGAAGTTTACATGAGCCATAGGCGACCACTCTTCCTCCTTGCATAAATACACAGCCAAGCCCGATGCCGGACGCATCAAAATATACGTCGAAGGGCTTAGTCGTATCCGGTTGAGCTAACACCGGGGCTGTTGTAAGATTCTTCACCAATTCTTGGAAAGCTCCTTCACATGCTGAGTTCCAAACATATATTTGATCCCCTTCTTCAACAATTCGGTCATCGGCTTAGCAAGCTTGGAGAAATTCGGTATGAATCTCCATAATATCCCGCTAAACCGAGGAAACTCCTGACTTCATGGACAGATGTGGGGGACTTCCATTTCAGCACTTGCTCGATTTTTCTTGGATCAACTGCAATGCCTTCCACATAAATAATATGACCAAGAAACGGCACTTGGCTGATCCAAAACTCGCACTTGCTGAACTTGGCATAAAGCTTATGGTCTTGCAATCGTTGGAGCATGATATGCAGGTGTTCGGCGTGCTCTTCTTTGGACTTGGTAACCAAGATGTCGTTGATAAACACCACCACGAACTTGTCCAACTCCGGCATGAACACTGAGTTCATGAGATACATGAAATGTGCCGGGGCATTGGTGAGAACAAAGGACATGACGAGGTATTCATACAGCCCATATCTCATTGTGAAGGCCGTCTTCGGAATGTCTCCG
This sequence comes from Neostapfia colusana, assembly GCA_030760725.1. Lineage (NCBI taxonomy): Eukaryota > Viridiplantae > Streptophyta > Magnoliopsida > Poales > Poaceae > Neostapfia > Neostapfia colusana. The sequence goes on along the minus strand of JASWHV010000012.1, from coordinate 24,035,460 downwards.
CTCGGATCTTGATTTGATGATATGCAGAGCGAAGATCCATCTTCGAAAATACACTAGCACCCACAAGTTGATCGAAAAGAATATCAATGTGGGCCAGTGGATATTTATTCTTGATGGTAATGGCATTGAGAGGTCGGTAATCCACACACAACCTCAGGGTCTCATCCTTCTTCTTCACAAACAGCACCGAGCATCCCCATGGCGAAGAACTCGGTCGAATGAGACCCTTCTTCATTAAATCATTGAGCTGATCCTTCAATTCAGCTATCTCATTCGGAGCCATCTTATACGGTCTCCGTGATATCGGTGTCGTCCCGGGTACAAGTTCGATCTTGAACTCGACATCCCTTTCGGGTGGCATGCCCGAGAGATCATCCGGAAAGACATCCGGATATTCACGGACCACATGAATATTGTAAGGGCCTAAGTATTTGGCACATATTCAAAGTGTTCATCACACCACACACAACCCTCATTTGAGGAAACTTTATGAGTACATTTGAAGAGCAAGTAAACACCATCAACATGGGCATTAGAGGAGAAACTTACAAAAATACAAGAGTGGCATTTCCCACATGCATCATATAGGGGCTGGGCATTTGAAAAACTCCTACACATTGCTAGGAATGCCCATGCCAAATTTCACCCAAGTCTAAAACCTTTTTGAGATCTTTTTGGATATAACTAGAAAGGTGGTAGTTTGAACTCAAATTCAAATTCAAACTACTTCCATCCCATAAATTCAAAAGTGGGAGGCATATTCTTACTCAGCACATTTTTGTGAGCTCACACACCAATTTTCACTCCATTTGGAGTTGATCTTGACATGAGCTAAGTTTAGCAAATTCAAACTCCATTTGAATTTCAAACTGCATATGTGCTGAAAAATTATTTAAACACTTCACAATTTGAATTCTATCAACTTCAAATGGGCTTTTGGTTGATAATTCAAAAATGAGAGGGTATTTGGGTCTCTACTGTTTAGAGCAGTGGGAAAAATTTAATTTCGGAGGTTAAACCTTGGGTGGGACCCACATGTCAACCTCAATAGCCAAAGCAACCGACTGAGGGATTCAACACGGTTTCTTGCGCTGGCTCGGGCTGCCTCCACGGTGAGAATCGATCGGGACAGCAGCTGGTTGCCGCCCCGACCACTGAACCGCCTCACCTCCCCTCTTATCGTCGCAGCTGAGCCAAACCGAGGCACTACCAATCATTCCTTCGTTCTTGCACAAGAAAGCATCGCCTCGCCACCGCTCTCTCGGAAACTGATTGGAGAACCAGTGATCACAGCCGCTCGACTCCCTCTAAGCTGCAAAACGGTACTATAGGCTCTCCTCTTCCTTCCCCATCGTAGGAAATTAGCTGAACTCTGATGATCTCGCCCATACCGAAAGTTCTTTCCGGTGACCTAAGTACGCTGCACCTCGGGCCCCCGTGGACAGCCCAAACGGGAGAGTGTCACGCCCAAGCTAAGAATTCCTCAGACGCGTTAGAGGCTGGTGCTGCTCACCCCCGAACCACGGCCCGAGTGTTTGATCACCGGCGATGAATTTCTGTTTTTCCTTTCGTTCGTCGCAGACCGATCTTCGGGTGCGGATCCGCCAAATTCTCACTCCATAGTTGTTTAGAGATCCTTAAACTGTAACTACACGAGCTAGGCTTGGTAGCGACCAACTTTCCTTCGCAGCCGTGGCAAGAAAACCTTGGTCGACCGGCCAGTTCTAGCTTTTCTACCGGCGCTAATGGCGGAAGCCGTCGGGCGCACGGTGAGGGCTTACCTAGAGCCTATTCCGAGCTGCCTCAAGCCCATGGCGAGCTTCCCTAGGGTCCACTGATGCTCAACGACCGATAGCTCGATCATTTGGGGTGCTAGGAAGTCCGGCTGACATGGCCGAAGTTCTTCCAAAGCCGCCGCTCGTCGCCGGCCGTATTCCGGTGATTTTCATGACGAGCTGAGCCCAGCATCGTGTTCCCCAGGTGGAATTAGGCAGAAGCGGCCAAGATTATGAAGTTTGGTACACGGCAGAGGCCACCGGCGAGCAGTCCGGCGTGGCGGCCGAGCCCGGGAGGCCGGAGGTAGATGAAGCCCCGGTCCCACGTGTCAGCGGCCAATATTTTAAACCAGGGTTGCTGTGGAACCGGATCGGGTGCGGCTGCACGCGAAAGACTCCGTAGCCCCGTGCGTCGACCGCTGAGTAGTTGAAACGTAGTCCAGTCCCACGCGCAGCAATTTAAACATTTCCCAATTTTCAGATTTAGTTCAAACTTCAAACCCACATAAGTTTGGCTAGGAAACTCTAAATCGAGTGAAGCAAATTTTGTTGGATTCGGCTCTCTGATTAATTTCCAGAAAATCAAGTTTCACTTCATGAAAATCCTTAGTTCTCCAGAATTAATTCTTCAAAGTTTAAATTGTTTAGAATTTTAACTGGAGAACCCTTTGGGGGGAAATTCTGAAATTTTGCTGGGATGTTCACCAAAATATCCCAGAGCTACCATAAAAATATCAGATCCATTTGAACTCATTTGTCCACCTAATGGTGTGATTAATAAAACTGTTCCATAGAATAGAAAATGTCCAGAAACATTTTCAGAATTTCTCTGATATTGTTTAGCTCATATCTTTAGCTAGGAACCTTCAAATTAAGTGATACCAACACCATTAGAACCCTCTAAAAATCTAGTTTTCAGAAAGTCATGGCTTGCTCCATGGAAGTCCCTAGAACACCCTAGGAGCTCCAATTAATGTCAAGTACAAAATTATTTGTGGAGAGCTCAAATGAGCTTTACTGCAAATAAAACATGGCCAAGTCTCTGTTTAGGTTGTATCCAAACCACAATAAAAATTTCATAGTCATTGGGTCTGTCTAGTAAGATTTATAGTCCTCACAAGCTTAATTTCAATTCAAATGCATCTAAATTGACACATGTTTATATTTATCATATGTAGTCGCTAAGGTTTAGGAGGAACCTGAAGTCTTAGACTTCGTCACTCTGGAAGAGCAGCTAGCCTACGACTAAGAGCAGCAAGGCAAGCTCCGGTTTGCATTAACCTTTTTACAAATTTTTACTGTTTTGAGAACTTACTTTGAGCACCCACTTACTTCTTGCATTAGAGTCTTGTTTGAAACCCAAATGCATAGCCAAGAAAACCATGGGTTTGGATTAGGATTGAAAACCCTGTTTAGCTACTGCAATGCTAAGATAGTGTATGATTCGGTACAAGTCGAGTAGTTGGAACTACTTGCGAGGATAGGCCAGAGGCACTCGACTCGGGTAAAGATAGCAAATGAAACACATGGCAAGAAAAATGAGACCGGGCGGAGAGTAAGGGCAGCAAGACTTTGGGGCCTGGGTGCTATAGCTCCGCTTGTGTCGATTGAGGACCGAGCCGTGTGCGGTCCTGTTGAACAAGCTAGAACAGTATCGAAGACCTACCTGCTATATGGGAACCGGTAAAGTGATGTAACTCGGGTAGCTGGGTGTTGAGGCATAGCTGGTCGTTCAGAGAGTAGCTTGAGAGCTTGAGGTGTAAATCGGCTGGTGGCAGTGTGGATGCGCGCGCAGAGACCTCTTGCTTGGGACGATTGGACCGGTTCAACATTTGGCTGGCGGGTGAAAGGTGGTTGCGTACGACGTCCGTGATGGTTGCTGTAGGCAACATCGAGTACAGGCGTACGTGACGGGTTATTCGGGTAACCCTGCAGGTGTAAATCGATTATAATCGCCGTCCCTCGCGGTCAGTGAGTACCACTTGTTCACTGTACCATGACGTAGAAAGAACAGGCTAGATACATGTTAAAAGTTTGCTGATTTGAATGATATACTTTGCTTGTTAATGTCTTGTTGTAGTTTAGATCTAATTAAAGTTCTTTTCAACTTTGGGCAAAGTACATGAGAGAAATACGTTTCTTGTTTGATTGCGGCTCTCTCATGTGCCTTAACGTAAGGTTCTCAACAACCTGCTGCTAAAACTTGAAAATAAGGTTCCATTAATTAGGCGAGTCCTTTGCAATTTATTTTTACCTCATGTACCCTATAACCATTCATGTAGAAGTTTCATGGATAGGATAGACGGGTCAGTCTTGCTGATCCATCGTGCTCACTGCTTGTGTTTGAAGCTTTTGCAGGGGTCTATGAGGAAGGGACTCCCGAGGAGGAGACGGAACCCCAGGAGGGGAACCCCGTCGAGTGGGAGTCGTGCACGCCGCCGTGTTAGTGTGTGTGTGTGCTAGTGGGGACACGTTCAAGGGCTGAACGTGAACTCGATGCGTAGTCTACGCCCGTGAGTGTAGACTGAACATATTTTGTTGTACAAATTTTCATAAACCTGTTTATGTAATAAAACTTTGCTTCCGCTTTATATCTTTGATGTGTGTTATCCGGTGCTGTGCAACGCAGCACCCCTTGGTGTGATCCTGGCTCGACGAGGCCGTGGGGCCGGGTCAGCGTGGTATCAGAGCTCGCTTGAGGTTTAACGCACTACAAAGGTCATCTTTTTCCAAAAATTCGGTGAGGAACGAGTTAGTAGCCCATATAAGGATATTATTAGTGTATAGAAAGTGGCATACTAACCTATTTGCTTATGTCGGAAAATCGTGCATCTCGGGACGCTTTATGCCTTCGGGGGTGCACGTAAGCGCTGTCCACCAGTGCACTTAAGCGCTGTCCACCAGTGGAGCCCCACGGGTGGCAGGTAACCCGACCCGCTTTAATATCATCTACGACTCTTCATGTCGTTTGGGGTATTTGAGCAACGTCTGTCCCTGGCGTGCTTTGGGCAATTCGGGAGACCCCGTCACGTGGTCTGTAACGTGAACATGTAGCTCAAGGCGTGTTTGACTTGAGAACATCCGGGCGAGTGATGACGGCCAGGTGTATGAACTGTATGGATACCGGGCTCGGTATGCAGCCGAGTCTGACGATTGTATGAGTTAATTGCAGGTAGTCTAACCAAGAAACAGTAGACGTGTAGTATCCGTGTGCAAGAGACGCTTAGTGCCACTGAAACTAACGAAGCCGGCTAAGTCCGGTATAGGTTTTTCTTTGTGAGGACGTAGTACCGACATGAACTGGTGACGCATTGATGTCACACCCCACTAAATGAGCAACTTCATTGGAAAACTTAAAAGTTTCAATATATAGCACTAACATTTTGATGTCACTCCTTCCCTTAATCAGGACATTCAAAGTTAACAAGTTTTCAACTTATAGGATACTAAGGACAGAGTCCCCTGTTTTCAGCTAAAATAAGGCTGAAGTTAATCAGAGGTTAGAGGTTGAGTTATTTAGAGGTTGGGGTCATATGATACATTTATGGAAATCTTTGGAAGAGATTTACAACTTTTCTGTTGAGGTCCAGAGGTGTTTCACCCCTTAACCAATCGAAAAATGCAGTAGAGTTGAAACTGTCCAGAAAACAGGGCAGAGCAAACACTCTCTGTAACTCTCGGTAAATTGAGCATAACTTCTTACATAAAAATCCAAAAATACAAAATGAGGTAGTTCTGCAAAGTTCATGAGATTGCTTACAACTTTGTAACAGAAAGTTTTGGCAAATTTGGTGTAGAATTAACTGGAATTCTTGGATCAAATCAGTACCTCAAGCAGGGAGGTGCTGTCCAATTTTCTCCAGAAATTCTGTCGAATTTGACATCTCATAACTTTTGAACCAGGATAGATCTTAGGCCAAGCAAATACTTTCTGGAAAGCTTTTGAAGTTAAATTTAACTTTGTTTTTGGGCTGCAGAATTGGTTTTGCCTTTAGGATGGTCTAAATCAGGTTGAAATGGAAACTGGTCAGGGCTGTCATATTGGACAGCATATCAGCAGTCAAATTTGTTTAAGTTTGAACTATGTTTCCAAGTTTTATGAGTTTAATGACATGTTTTATGTTATAACTCAATGTTTTACTGTTCAAAAAAATATTTGAAAATTTTCAAATATGTTTCTACAGATGAAAGCGGATAGACAATTGGAGAACGGGTGGGTGGTATCCCAATGTTCTCACCGCAGCGGTTATCCGGAAACGATGAGGCAAATGCTTCAATATTTCAGGTACAGCGAGATGCCACAGTTCTTCGCCAAGGAAGAAGGCAAGGAGGGGAACAAGACGTGAACAATACATGTTGAAGTTCCTGTAGGACCCACGCCACCCGGTTGGGCGCCGTTCACCGTCACGGTGAGGGGTAGACAGCTGGAGGGGATGTGGCAAGTGGCAGCCCACGACACCATGTCGCGTTTCTGCCAACTACACGTGAGAGCTATGGAGGGCACTCCATACATGCTCGTTCTGGTGGAGGGGCGAGCTAATCATGTGTGGGGGGAAAGGTACATGGAGGCAACAGATCCGGGTTTCCCAAGGTACAACCCCGTGGAGGCGAACCTCAGCCTCCAGTTGAGGGCAAGAAAAGCCGTGATGGACAGCCAAGCTGTTCATACGGATTGTCTTGCCGCAAAGCTCAAGGAGAGTACCAGCCGTGGAGATCATTTTGAGAGTGCTCACAACGCACTTTGCAATGTTCTCCTTCCGACGATAAAGCGACTGAACAAACAAGACAATCAGTTGCATCATCTGAAGAAGGCGACTAGGAAAAGCCGCGTCGACATCACGGCTTTGCAACAGCAAGTGCAAGCCTTGACCCAGAAAAATGAGGTCCTCACTCAAGAGCGTGATGACGCTATTGAGAAGGAGCAAGGCTGGGAAGAGGACTACAACCAGGCCATGGACGAGATGCACGCGTTGCAGGACCTCGTACCTCCGGTAATGGGCATACCAATGGTGGGTGCCCTAGCTGTGGTTTTGTGTCTTCCAGCAATGGGGGAACCTGAACCGGAAGATGAAGTCATGGACCCGGAGCCACCAGCAGAGGTAGCGGAGGAGGACGACCCACAGGAGGTCGAGTTCTACTCCGAGTAGTAGGTTACCGTTGCCAAGTAGGGCAGCGAGGGTGGTGTAAGAAAAACTTTTGTAATCGGTGACATGTCATGTAGACAGTCGGAATGACTAGCACTCGTGCCATCCCGGACGTTGGGGGTTCCAGTCAGGGGGGAGAGACCTCCCAACAGCCTCCCGAGGATTCCTCGGACAACAAAAGCAGCAACAGCAACAGCAACAACCTCCACCTCCACCGCCAACGGTTACTCTGGCTGACATCGTGGCAGCGATGGCGGGTTCTCATCAGCAGCACACCGAGTTTCTGCAAACCTTTATTGCGAATACGTCTCGACCAGAGAGGCGTCAAGATCGTGAGGATCGCCAACAAAGCTCCTACTCCAATTTTCTGGCTACTCATCCCCCGTTATTCTCAAGGGCAGATGAACCCCTCGATGCGGACAACTGGCTCTGCACGATGGAGATGAAGTTCGGGCTGCTCCAAGTGAGTGAGCAGTGCAAGACTCAGTTCGCGGTCCAACAACATCAAGGATCCGCGAGCACTTGGTCGGCCAACTACTGTTCTTCGCAACCCACCGAGCGAGTTATGACCTGGACGGAATTCAGGACGGCCTTCAGGGCCTATCATATACCGCCGGGTCTCATGAAGAGGAAGACGCAGGAGTTCCTACGCCTGTAGCAAGGAAGCCAGAACGTGCAGGAATACTCCAGGGCGTTCAATGATCTCGGGCTATACGCTTCATATCACACCGATACCGACGAGAAGCGGCGGGATCATTTCTACCAGGGGCTTAACCCGCTCCTGAAGGACAAGCTGGCGATGTTTAATCGCGGCAGCCTCAATGATATTATTGATGCTGCAATTGTTCAGGAGGACTCCGGCAAGGATTTAGCGGCGGCGGAGAGGAAGCGAAGCACGCTGCAAAGCAGCGGAGAAGGAGGTGGTCCTTCTCAAAAATACCGGATGGTGAATCACTGACCATCGGGTCCATGCTGGCAGCCACCGCAGAGGTCGATGCCATTCCGCAGTAGGCCATATTCTCCACCGGCATTCAGGCCGGCACTGCCAGTCCCACCTCCGCAGCAACAGCAGCAGCAGCGGGCGATGCCGCGTGCGTATGCACCTCAGCAGCACATGCCAGGCTTTCGTCCCCCATGCACCGGCCAGGAAGCAGCCACATGCTACAAGTGTGGTCGTCCAGGACACTTCGCCAACAATTGTCCTGAGAGGCAGGGCGGCGGAGTTGCACCACAGCTTCCAGGGAGGAATCAGCCCCAGAACCCCACTAATGCGTGGCGGGCAAATCCTAGGCCCGGTACCGTCCACCAACTTGCCATAGAGGATGTGCCAGAGGGAGAGCCCATCCTTGCGGGTATGTTCCAACTCCACCAGCATCCCGCTATAGTGTTATTTGATTCAGGCGCCACACATAGCTTCATTAGCAAAGCTTTTATTGCTAAATACAGCTTGCAAATACTACCCACCGATAGTCCATACTTGATTTGTTCACCGGGTGGGAAAATTTCAGCAACAATGATGCTTCCGAAAGCGCCATTATGCTTAGAGGGTAGAGTATACCCTACATCTCTCATAGTTTTAGAGGGACAGAAGGTTGATGTCATCTTAGTGATGTCGTGGTTAACCCGCCATGGCGCTGTTTTAGACACCGTCCTCCGAGTCGTGCATTTGAACTCAGAAGTGCACGAGTCACACTCTTTATTTCTGGACAGTCCAGAAATAAAACTTCCAAGTATTTATGAGTCCACAACCATCAGATTGGAAGATATAACAGTAGTCTGCAAGTTCCATGACGTGTTCCCGGATGATTTACCGGGAATGCCGCCCGACAGAGAAGTGGAGTTCAAGATTGAACTTGCACCGGGAACCATGCCAATATCCCGAAGGCCGTACAAGATGGCGCCCAAGGAATTGGATGAACTGAAGACAAAGTTAACGGACTTGCTGGAGAAGTGTTTTATTAGGCCGAGCTCCTCGCCATGGGGCTGTTTGGCATTATTCGTGAAGAAGAAAGACGAGACGTTGCAGCTTTGCGTGGACTATCGTCCACTAAACGCCGCAACCATAAAGAAAATAAGTACCCGTTTCCACGGATCGACATGTTGTTTGATCAGTTGGTCGAAGCAAAGATTTTTTCCAAGATGGACTTAAGATCCGGGTACCACCAGATTAAAATACGGACTGAGGATATTCTGAAGATGGCTTTCTTGACGAGGTACGGGCTTTATGAGTACCTGGTCATGTCCTTCGGCCTCACCAACGCTCCAGCTCACTTCATGTATTTGATGAATTCGGTATTCATGCCGGAGACGGACAATTTTGTAGTGGTCTTCATCGATGACATATTGGTATATTCCAAGTCAGAGGAAGAACATGCGAAGCATCTACGTATTGTCTTGCAACGGCTGCGGGATCACAAGCTATACGCGAAATTCAGCAAGTGCGAATTCGGGATATTGCAAGTGCCTTTTCTCGGGCATATTATATCAGCAGAGGGAATCACTGTAGACCCGAGTAAGATCACACAAGTGCTGAATTGGAAGTCCCCGAGAACCGTTCACGAGGTACAGAGTTTCCTCGTACTCACGGGATATTATTGGAGGTTCATCCCGAACTTCTTGAAGATTGCCAAGCCTATGACGGAGCTGCTGAATAAGGCTACCAAATATGTTTGGAGTCCAGCATGTGAAGCAGCGTTCAAGGCATTAGTGAAGCACCTAGCATCAGCGCCGGTTTTGGTGCAGCCAGACACAACAAAACCGTTTGATGTGTACTGTGATGCATCTGGCATTGGGCTCGGATGTGTGCTGATGCAAGACCGAAGGGTGGTCGCGTATGGATCACGGCAGCTCAGAAACCATGAGTTAAATTATCTAACTCATGACTTGGAGCTCGCTGCCGTGGTGCTCGCACATAAAATGTGGAGGCACTACCTACTCGGTAACCTCGTTCATCTATATACCGACCACAAAAGCCTCAAGTACATATTCACTCAGAAAGAGCTGAACATGAGGCAGCGAAGATGGTTAGAATTGATAAAGCATTACGAAATAGAGACCCATTATTGCCTCGGCAAGGAAAATGTAGTGGCGGATGCGCTGAGTCGCAAGTCACACGTCAACAATCTGACCATCACACCGTTGGAAGGGAGCGAGCCACCATTACATGTGATTCCGCATTGAGCTCTGTACAACTTAGCTTTAATCCCCACCACCCGTGAAGAGATAGCGGCAGCCCAGCAACATGACAAGGGCATGTCACATTTGCGGAGACGTGTAGACAGTGGGGAGCTGAAATGTTTCGGGAAAGACGGAGACGGCGTCCTATTGTTCAAGGACCGGATCATCGTATCCCGTAACACGGAGTTACGAAAGAAAATCTTTGATGAGGCTCACTTGTCAAAGTTTTTAATTCACCCCCGCAGCAACAAAATGTATAAAAAACAAAGAAGCAAGTTTTGGTGGACACGGATGAAGCGGGAGATCGCAAAGTACGTGTCCGAGTGTGATACATGTCGAAGGGTGAAGGCTGACCACATGAGGAAACCGGGACTGCTACAACCACTGGGCGTTCCTGCCTGGAAGTGGGAATACATGAGCATGGACTTCATCATCGGTTTAGCCACCACTTTTCAGAAACATGATTCTGTGCGGGTGATCGTCGACCGGCTCACCAAAGTTGCCCATTTCATCCCGGTCAACACAAACTACAACGCCAAGAAGTATGCTGAATTGTACATCTCACGGATCCTATGCTTATACAGCATACCCCGCACCATCATATCAGATCGGGGCACTTTATTTGTGTCCCATTTTTGGGAGCAGCTACACGCTGCGTTGGGGACAAAGCTGATCCGGACGGATGGACAAACCGAGCGGGTAAATCAGATTCAAGAAGATATGCTACGAGCTTGTGCTATCAACCACGGTAAGAATTGGGATGATCACTTACCATTGGCCGAGTTCTCGTACAACAATGGTTACCAAACCAGCATCAAGATGGCGCCTTACGAGGCGCTGTACAGGAGAAAATGCCGCACACCACTGAATTGGTGTGATTCTGGCGAAAGGGTTACCTTCGGGATTGATCTTGTCAACGACGCGGAGGAAAAGGTTCGGCTGATTAAAGCGAACCTAAAAGCCGCCAAATCCCGACAAAAACAGTATGCGGACCGGAGAAGACGCCCATTACAATTCGAACTCAGGGATCACGTATATCTATGTGTGTCTCCAATGAAGGGCGTGAACATATTCAGGGTGAGAGGAAAGTTAGCACCCCGATTCATCGGTCCATTTCAGATTACCGAAAGATGTGGATCGGTAGCATACCGGCTGGAATTACCAGAAGCACTCTCCTTTTTGCACGACGTCTTTCACATCTCCCAGCCGAGGAAGTGTCTCAAGCTACCAACTACCATTCAGCTGGAGGATATGAGAACTGAAACTGGATCTCACTTATCGGGAGGAACCGGTTCAGATTATTGATGAAAAGGCCCGAACCACACGCAACCGTACGTTGTGGTTCTACAAAGTTCTGTAGAGTAATCACTCCGCGGACGAAGTGACATGGGAGAGCGATGGATTTAATCGCACTAACTACCCCGAATTTTTCACGTCGCATATACGGTAATTTTCCACCGTCCTCTCTCTCATTTCCACCTTATAATATCGGGACGAGATTCTTTTAAGGGGGGGGGGGGAATATAAGGGCCTAAGTTTTTGTCACATATTCAAAGTGTTCATCACACCACACACAACCCTCATTTGAGGAAACTTTATGAATACATCTGAAGAGCAAGTAAACACCATCATCATGGACATTAGAGGAGAAACTTACAAAAATACAAGAGTGGCATTTCCCACATGCATCATATAGGGGCTGGGCATATGAAAAACTCCTACACCTTGCTAGGAATGCCCATGCCAAATTTCACCCAAGTCCAAAACCTTTTTGAGGTCTTTTTGGGTATAACTAGAAAGGGGGTAGTTTGAACTCAAATTCAAATTCAAACTACTTCCATCCCATAAATTCAAAAGTGGAAGGCATATTCTTACTCAGCACATTTTTGTGAGCTCACACACCAATTTTCACTCCATTTGGAGTTGATCTTGACATGAGCTAAGTTTAGCAAATTCAAACTCCATTTGAATTTCAAACTGCATATGTGCTGAAAAATTATTCAAACACTTCACAATTTGAATTCTATCAACTTCCAATGGACTTGTGGTTGATAATTCAAAAATGAGAGGGTATTTGGGTCTCTACTTTTTAGAGCAGTGGGAAAAATTCAATTTCAGAGGTTAAACCTTGGGTGGGACCCACATGTCAGCCTCAATAGCCAAAGCAACCGACTGGGGGATTCAACCCGGTTTCTTGCACCGGCTCGGGCTGCCGCTACGGTGAGAATTGATCGGGACAGCAGCTGGTTGCCGCCCCGACCACTGAACCGCCTCACCCCCTCCCTCTTATCCTCGCAGCTGAGCCAAACCAAGGAACTACCAATCATTTCTTCGTTCTTGCGCAAGAAAGCATCGTCTCGCCACCGCTATCTCAGAAACTGATCGGATAACCAGTGATCACAGCCGCTCGACTCCCTCTAAGATGCAAAACGGTACCAGAGGCTCTCCTCTTTCTTCCCCGTCATAGGAAAGCTGAACTTGGATGATCTCGCCCATACCGAAAGTTCATTCCAGTGACCTAAGTTCGCCGCACCTCAGGCTCCCGTGGACAGCCCAAACGGGAGAGTATCACGCCCAAGATAAGGCTTCCTCAGACGCGTTAGAGGCTGGTGCTGCTCACCCCCGAACCACAGCCCGAGTGTTTGATCACCGGTGACGAATTTCAGTTTTTCCTTTCGTTTGTCGCAGACCAGTCTTTGGGTGCTGATCCGCCAAATTCTCACTACATAGTTGTTTAGAGATCCTCAAACTGTTCCTACACGAGCTAGGCTTGGTAGCGACCAACTTTCCTTCGCAGCCGTGGCAAGAAAACCTTGGTAGACCGGCCAGTTCTAGCTTTTCTACCGGCGCTAATGGCGGATGCCGTCGGGCGCACGGTGAGGGCTTACCTAGAGCCTATTACGAGCTGTCTCGAGCCCATGCCGAGCTTCCCTAGGGTCCACTGATGCTCAACAACTGATAGCTCGATCGTTTGAGGTGCTAGGAAGTCCGGCTGACACGGCCGAAGTTCTTCCAAAGCCGCCGCTCGTCGCCCGCCGTGTTCCGGTGATTTTCACGACGAGCTGAGCCCACCATCATGTTCCCCGGGTGGAATTAGGTAGAGCCGGCCAAGCTTATGAAGTTTGGTACACGGCAGAGGCCACAGGCGAGCACTCCGGCGAGGGTTCGCGGCGGCCGAGCGCGGCAGGCCGGAGGTAGACGAAGCACTGGTTCCACGTGTCAGCGGCCGATATTTTAAACCATAGATTTGCTGTGGCACCGGATCAGGTGTGTCTGCGTGCGAAAGACTCCGTAGCTCCGTGTGTCGACCGCTGAGGAGTTGACACGTAGCCCGGTCCCACACGCAGCAATTTAAACATTTCCCGATTTTCAGATTTAGTTCAAACTTCAAACCCACATAACTTTGGCTAGGAAACTCCAAATCGAGTGAACCAAATTTTGTTGGATTCAGCTCTCTGAGTAATTTCCAGAAAACAAGTTTCACTTCATTAAAATCCTTAGTTCTCCAGAATTAATTCTTCAAAGTTTAAATTGTTTAGAATTTTTACTGGAGAACCCTTTGGAGGAAAATTCTGAAATTTTACTGGGATGTTCTCCAAAATATCCCTGAGCTACCATAAAACGTTCAGATCCATTTGAGCTAATTGATCCACCTAATGGGTGTGATTAATAAAACTGCTACAGAGAAAATAGAAAATGTCCAGAAACAATTTCAGAATTTCTCTGAGATTTTTTAGCTCATATCTTTAGCTAGGAACCTTCAAATTTAGTGAGACCAACACCATTAGAACACTCTGAAAATCTAGTTTTCAGAAAGTCATGGCTTGCTCCATGAAAGTCCCTAGAACACCCTAGGAGCTCCAATTAAGGTCAAGTATATAATTATTTGTGGAGAGCTCAAATGAGATTTACTGCAAACAAAACATGGCCAAGTCTCTGTTTAGGTTGTATCTAAACCACAGTAAAAATTTCATAGTCATTGGGTCTCTCTAGTAAGACTTATAGTCCTCACAAGTTTAATTTCAATTCAAATGCATCTAAATTGACACATGTTTATATTTATCATATGTAGTCGCTAAGGTTGAGGAGGAACCTGAAGTCTTAGACTTCGTCATCCGGAAGAGCAGCTAGCCTACGACCAAGAGCAGCAAGGCAAGCTCCGGATTGCATTAACCTTTTTACAAATTTTTACTGTTTTGAGAACTTACTTTGAGCATCCACTTACTTCTTGCATTAGAGTCTTGTTTGAAACCCAAATGCATAGCCAAGAAAACCATGGGTTGGGATTACAATTGAAAACCCCGTTTAGCTACTGCAATGCTAAGATAGTGTAGGATTTGGTACAAGTCGAGTAGTTGGAACTACTCGCGAGGATAGGCTAGAGGCGCTCGACTCGGGTAAAGATAGCAAATAAAACACATGGCAAGAAAAATGAGACCGAGCGGAGAGTAAGGGCAACAGTACTTTGGGGCCTGGGTGCTATAGCTCTGCTTGTGTCGATTGAGGACCGAGCCGTGTGCGGGCCTGTTGAACAAGTTAGAACAGTACCAAAGACCTACCGGCTATATGGGAACCGGGAAACCGATGTAACTCGGGTAGCTGGGTGTTGAGGCATAGCTGGTCGTTCAGAGGGTAGGTTGAGAGCTCGAAGTGTAAATCGGCTGGTGGCACTGTGGATGCGCGTGCAAAGACCTCTTGCTCGGGACGATTGGACCGGTTCAACATTTGGCTGGTGGGTGAAAGGTGGTTGCGTACGACGTCCGTGATGGTTGCTGTAGGCAACATCGAGTACGGGCATACGTGATGGGTTATTCGGGTAACCCTGCAGGTGTAAATCAATTATAATCGCCGTCCCTTGCGGTCAGTGAGTAAAACTTGTTCACTGTACCGTGACGTAGAAAGAACAGGCTAGATACATGTTAAAAGTTCGCTGGTTTGAAAGATATACTTTGCTTGTTAATGTCTTGTTGTAGTTTAGAGCTAATTAAAGTTCTTTTCAACTTTGGGCAAAGTACATGAGAGAAATGCGTTTCTTGTTTGATTGCGGCTCTCTCATGTGCCTTAGCGTAAGGTTCTCCACAACCTGCTGCTAAAACCTGAAAATAAGGTTCCATTAATTAGGCAAGTCCTTTGCAATTTATTTTTACCTCATGTACCCTATAACCATTCATGTAGAAGTTTCATGGATAGGAGAGACGGGTCAGTCTTGCTGAGCCATCATGCTCACTGCTTGTGTTTGAAGCTTTTGCATGGGTCTATGAGGAAGGGACTCCCGAGGAGGAGACGGAACCCCAGGAGGGGAACCCGTCGAGTGGGAGTTGTGCACCCCGCCGTGTTAGTGTGTGTGCTAGCGGGGACACGTTCACGGGATGAATGTAAAGGCCTCAGTTTTTGACGCATGTGTTCATCACCACACAACACACCTCATTTGAAGAAAGTTGATGAACACATTTGAAGAGCATGTAATCATTATTACATGCTCATTAGAGAATAAACTCACTAAATACAAAAGTGGTATTTCCCACATGCATCATATAGGGGCTGGGCATATTTAAACTCCTACACCATGCTAGGGATGTCCATGCCAAGTTTCACCCAAATTCAAAACCTTCTTGAGGTATTTTTGGGTATAGCTAGAAAGAGGGTGGTTTGAACCCAAATTCAAATTCAAACTGTTTTTATCCCATGAATTCAAAAGTGGGAGGCATATTCTTACTCAGCACATTCTTGTGAGCTCACATACCAATTTTCGCTCCATTTGGAGTTGAGCTTGACATGAGCTAAATGTAGCAAATTCAAACCTTATTTGAATTTCAAACTACATGTGTGCCGAAATTTAGTCAAACCCAAACCAATTTGAATTCTACCCCATTCAAATGGCCCAGGGGCAGATAATTCAAATACTTAAGGTTAGTTTGATCTCTACTGTTTAGAGCAGTAGAGCAAAGTTAATTTCAGAGGTTAAAACCCCGGGTTGGACCCACATGTCAGCCACTGAAGCAGAAGCAACCGACTGAAAACCCAGCTCGGGTTCTTGCGCCGGACTGAGCAGCCGCCACGGCGAGGAGTCGATCGGGACAGCACCTGATTGCCTCCCCGACCTGCTGAACCGCCTCGCGGTCCTCTTATCTCCGCAGCCACCCTGATCGGAGTGAGAACCGCGCACTCTGCTGCTTCCTCGCACCAGAAACACTCCATCACTGCCGATCGCTCGGAGCTGATCAGGGAAGCGTGATCACTGCCTCTCCACTCCCTCCAGAGCTACGGCAAGGTACTAGGAACCTTCCTCCTTCTTCCCTGTCGCTAGAACTCGGCTGAAACCGGTTGATCTCGGCTATACCGAGAGTTCCATTCAGTAACACAAAGCCGCCGCACATCGGGCTCCCGTGGACAGCCCAACCGGGAGGTTGTCATGCCCGAGCTAAGGCGTCCCTGGACGCGTTGGTTAGCGGTGCTGCTCACCCCCGAGCCACAGCCCGAGTGCTTGCTCACCGGCGGCAAATTTCCAATTTTCCCCTTTGTCGGTACAGACCAACCTTCGGGTGCGGTTCTGTCGAATTCATACTCTAGGAAGGATTAGAGAGTCTCAATCCGCTTCCACATAAACTAGACCCGGTAGCACACAAGTTGCCTTCACAACCTATATCCGGAGAACCTCTGTACGCGACATATTTCAAAGATTGCCAACGGCGGATCATGCAGGAAGCATCGGGCGCATGGTGAGGGCCTACTTCGGGCTTTCCCCGAGCTGCTTCAAGCTCATGTCGACCTTCCCTAAGGTCCACTGATGCTCCCCGACCGGTTGCTCGAGTGATTGAGGTGCTAGGGAGGTCGGACGACACGGCCGAAGTTCTCCCGAGGCCGCCGCTCGACGCCGATTAGGTGCCGGCCATTTTCATGACGAACTGAGCCCGGAATCATGTTCCCCGAGTGAAAGTAGGCAGGGGTGGCCAGAATCGTGAAGTTTGGAGCTCCACAGAGGCTGCCGGCGAGCTCTCCGGCGAGGTATCGCGGCGGCAGAGCGCGGGCGGCGAGAGGTAGACGAAGGGGGTGGGACCCGGCTGTCAGCGGCTCGTATTTTAAATTGGGATCAGGCTGCGGCTCGGATCCAGTGTGCTGGCGTGCAAAAAACCCCGTAGACCCCGGTGTGCCATCGCTCCAGCGCCCGACACGTGTACTGTGGACCCACCGGCGGATTTAAACTTTTCCCCGATTTTCAGATTTCATTCAAACTTCAAATTCTCATAACTTGGGCTAGGAAACTCCAAATTGAGTGAACCAAATTTTGTTGAATTCAGCTCTCTGAGTACTTTCCATAAAATCAAGTTCCACTTCATGAAAATCCTTATTTCTCCAGAATTAATTCCTCAAAGTTTAAACTGTTTGGAATTTGAATTGGATAATCCTTTGCAGAAAAATTCTGAAATTTTGCTGGAATGTTCACCAAAATATCTCGGAACTACCGTAAAAATTTCAGATCCATTTGAGCTCATTTGATCCACCTAATGGTGTGATTAATAAAACTGTTCCAGAGAAAATAGAAAATGTTCAGAAACAATTTCAGGATTTTTCTCTGAAACTGATTAGCTCATATCTTTAGCTAGGAACCTTCAAATTAAGTGAGACCAACTATATTAGAACCCTCTGAAAATCTAGTTTTCAGAAAGTAATGGATTTCCCCATGAAAATCCCTAGAACACCATAAGAGCTCCAATTTAGGTTAAGTACATAATTATTTGTGGAGAGCTCAGATAAGCTTTGCTGCAACTAAAACTTGGCCAAGTCTCTGTTTAGGTTGTAACCAAACCAAGGTAAAAATTTCAGAGTCATTGAGTCTGTCTAGTGAAACTTATAAACTTCACAAGTTTAAATTTCAATCAAATGCATTTAAATTAATACATGTACTTGTTACCACATGTAGTCGCTAAGGTCGAGGAGGAAACCGAAGTCCTAGACTTTGATACTCCGGAAGAGCAGCTAGCCTACGACCAAGAGCAGCAAGGCAAGCCCCGGTTTGCATTAACCTTTTTACAAAGTTTTATTGTTTTAAGCACTTACTTGAGTATGATTACTTATTGCATTGGAGTCTTGTTTGAAAACCCAATTGCATAGCAAAGAGAACCATGGAATTGGGATTAGGATTGCGAACCCCGTTAGCTACTGCCATGCTAAGATAGTGTAGGATTCGGTACAAGTCGATTAGTTGTAACTACTCGCGAGCATAGGCTAGAGGCACTCGACTCGTGTAGAGATAGCACATGATACACATGGCAAGAAAAATGAGACCGAGCGGAGAGTAAGGGCAGCAGGACTTTGGGGCCTGTGTGCTATAGCTCCGCTTGTGTCGATTGAGAACCGAGCCGTGTGCGAGCCTGTTGAACAAGCTAGAACAGTTCCGAAGACCTACCGGCTATATGGGAACCGGGAAACCGATGTAGCTCGGGTAGCTGGGTGTTGAGGCATAGCTGGTCGTTCAGAGGGTAGGTTGAGAGCTCGAGGTGTAAATCCGCTGGCGGCATTGAGATGCGCGTGCAGAGACCTCTTGCTCGGGACGATTAGACCGATTCAACATTTGGCTAACGGGTGAAAGGTGGTTGCGTACGGCGTCCGTGATGGTTGCTGTAGGCAACATTGAGTATGGGCGTATGTGACGGGTTATTCGGGTAACCCTGCAGGTTTAAATTGATTATAATCGCTGTCCCTCGCGGTCAGTGAGTACCACTTGTTCACTGTACCGTGACGTAGAAAGAACAGGCTAGTTACATATTAAAATGTTGCTGATTGAAAGAAGGACTTTGACTGTTAATGATTTGTTGTAGTTTAGAGCTAACTAAAGTTCTTTTCAACTTTGGGCAAAGTACATGAGAGAAATGTGTTTCTTGTTTGATTGCGGCTCTCTCATGTGCCTTAGCGTAAGGTTCTCCACAACGTGCTACTAAAGCTTGAAAGTAAGGTTCCAATAATTAGGCGAGTCCTTTGCAAATTGTTTTATCCCATGTACCCATCACCCCTCATGTAGAAGTTCCATGTTTAGGAGAGACGGGTCAGTCTTGCTGAGCCTTCGTGCTCACTGCTTGTGTTTGAAGCTTTTGCAGGGTTCTATGAGGAAGGGACTCCCGAGGAGGAGACGGAACCCTAGGAGGGGAATCCCGTCGAGTGAGAGTCGTGCACGCCGCCGTGTTAGTGTGCGTGTGTGCTAGCAAGGACACGTTCACAGGCTGAACGTGAACTTGATGCGTAGTCTACGCCCGTGAATGTAGACTGAACATATTTTGTTGTAGAAATGTTCATAAACCCACTTATGTAATAAAATTTTGCTTCCGCTTTGTACCTTTGATGTATGTTATCCGGTGTTGTGCAACGCAGCACCCCTCCGCGTGATCCTGGCTCGATAAGACCGTGGGGTCGTGTCACTGAACGTGAACTCGATGCGTAGTATACGCCCGTGAGCGTAGACTGAACATATTTTGTTGTACAAATGTTCATTAACCTGTTTATGTAATAAAACTTTGCTTCCGCTTTGTATTTTTGATGTGCGTTATCCGGTGCTGTGCAACGCAGCACCCCTCGGCGTGATCCTGGCTCGACGAGGCCGTGGGGTCGCGTCAAATATCCTCAAGTTTTGTGGCTTCCGTGATATATGTGGATGGAGCTTCTTGAACCAAACGGTCAAGAATCAGAATATGTGGTTCATGAAGTGGAGAGTTTAAACGAACCACACGTGGAATGATGTCAAGAACAGCACCATGGCGATGTAGCCATGAATTCCTAAAATGACATCAAGTTTTTGACTCTCTAACATAATTAAATAAGTCGGATATAGATTCCCACCCAATTGTAATGGTGCTCTATAGACCATCCTATCAGCTGTTCTTTTCCCACCAGGAGAGCATATCAAGTATGAACTATTTGTGGGAATGATAGGCAATTGATACTTAATAACATAAGATTGACTTATGAAATTATAAGTGGCACTGGAGTCAAAAAGTATGACTACGGGATGATCTAAATAAAAGAACATATCCGTGAGGACGGGTTCTCCTTCCGGCACCCGACAGCACACACGAAAAGATTAAGAACAATATACAAAATTTTATTTTACATAGAAACAGCGGAAGTCTTTTACAAACTTAATTATACAGCGGAAATCTTATTAATAGCTAAACTCTCAGCCTAGCTATGCAAAAGTGCAGCCGTCTATCCCGGGGACGCTACACGCTAGCAACATTCAACCAGAGATCACGGCGGCGTGCAGGGTTCCAGCTCGGCCGTGTACCCCAACGGGGGCATCGCCTCGTCCTCAGAACCTTCCTCATACCTCTCACCTGCACACAGCTCAAATATTGAAACTGTGAGCACGATGGCTAAGTGGTGGATGTTGCCGGGTTTTTGTACTGGTTTCTTGGGCTGATTACGGGGCTGATTTGCATCCTGATACGGTGCTGCACCCCTGCTCTGTCGCTGCTTGGGGCAATCCTTCACAATATGCCCGACACGGCCACACGTGTAAGGTGTCGGGGTCCCTCCGAATTGAGGACGAAATCCCGGTGCACGCGGTTGAAACTAAGGCACACAAGGGACCACCATTTGCTGCTGCTGTTGCTGTGGTGGATACGATGGTCGGAAGCTTGACGCATTATATTGTCGACCGTGAAACTGAGGTGGTCACGCCGGTGGCTGCTATCTCTGACCGGATGGTGAGCGATATACCACGCGGTATTTTTGTGACGCCCCACCACTGCTGCTCCTCAGCGCGCTGCGTTTCCTCTTATCAGAACCGCGCTCGCGCTGAGCATTTTCTTGTAAAATCGTGGCATTAACAAAGTCGTTGAATGAGCCGCGATTGTTTTGGGCGAGATGGACATTCATCTTAGAATTCAGGCCCCGGAAGAATGCGTTTCGCTTATCTTCCTCCATTTCCACAAATCCTGGTGCATACTGCGCCAGACGGTTGAATGACCTGGAGTACTCATGAGCACTCCTCTCGCCTTGTTTCAGCGCCAGGAACTCCTGGAGCTTCCTCTCCACGACACTGGGAGGTATGTGATGAGCACAGAACGCCTCCCGGAACTCCGTCCACGTGACGGCATGGCCAGCGGATAAGGAGGCGGTGTAGTTCGCCCACCATGTACCGGCTTCCCCTTGAAGCTGTTGCGCTGCATACAGCGCCTTCTAATGTTCGGTGCAGCGTAGCAAACCGAACTTCGCCTCAAGATTGCGGATGAAGCTGTCCGCCTCCAGAGGCTCTTCGGCCTCTGTAAAGACCGGTGGATGGGTCGCCAGGAAATATGAATATGAACTTTGTTGGGGCCTGCATTGCCCATTGTCTTGGCGTCCTCCCTGACGCGACGCATTCTGTTGCACTAGCATCTGCAGCAACTCGGTTTGCTCGTCGCGCGAGCCGAGCACTACGGCGAGAACCTCTGCAAGATTTCTTGGAAGTTCTGGTGGTGGAGGAGGTGGTTGCTGCTGCGCCGTGGTTTGCTCCGGAGGTGGAGACTCATCATCACGAACCTGACTTGGACCTCCCTCTTGCGTTGAACGTGTACGCACCATTCTGCATTCATACCATTCAAACGATCAGCACATGTTTGGCTACTTCATCCAGTCTATACAATAGTAGTGCGAGAATGGAACAAATAATATGCATAACAATCACACATATGGATAAAGTATAAACTTTATACAACATAAACATCCCTGGACCATGTCACACGATTGAGTTCCAAAGTAATGAACTTTATGGATTAGACGTTCATTTCGACCATCGTGGGTCGCCACGTGATGTTAAGTGCGTTAGCATGCGTAATTCCTCGCTAGTGTACCGGACCCAAACATGTCCTAGCTCGAAGTGATATGTCAAATGCATAAACTTTTCGACCCAACTCACTGTTTTACAACAGCCGCTGGATATCAAACTGTGAAACTGAGTGTTTTAGTTGAAACACTTCGACAGTCCAGCAGACCAGTTGGAAGAATTTAACTGTTTTGGCCACCTTGGAGGCAAAATCTGGACTGGAGTTCCACCACAAAATTGTAGTAGACTCAAAAAGAAATCCGGATTGTATTTATTTGCCTCCATAGCCTTTCTAGTTTATGAGTTATGATTTCTACAAGTTGACAGAATTTTCTCAGGAATTTTGATAGCACCTCTTTTGCAAGTGGCTCTTTTGTTCACAAAATTCCATCATATTCTGCCCTCAATATAGGAAAACATTGAACTACAAAGTTGTGGCACATTTCCTACACTTTCCAACGGTGTCTTACTTGACACTTGGAAATTTTTCTACAGAAAGTTGTGGTCGAAATACAGAAAATTCCAGAGAGCATTTTGGTCTGTCCTGTTTCTGGACAGTGCCTACTCATCTGAGATTTTCATCCATTTAGAGGGAGATTTTGTTTTGGAGTTCTAAAAAAAGTTGTAGAAGACTTAAAAACCTTTCCATAATAGTATCCCACATCTCCATTGGTTCAACCAATCTTAAGTTATACCCTGTTTAAGTTCAGCAAAGTTTCTGCCGAAACAGGGGAGATTGTTCCTAAGTTTTTGAGATTGAATCTATACACCCAATTTACTCTCAGTTCAATATGGGAGTTCCAGAACCCCTAAAAGGAATCCTAAACTTCATTTTGAACTCTTTTATTTGAAAATATACTTTTATGCAACTAATACTTATCTCCGTACTACGTCTCCTCACCAAAAAAAATCCTAAGCCGGTATTCTGGCATATACGTGTCAAATGGTGGAACTAAGAACGTCACTCACAAACGGTTTCTAAACGTCATGCACTAACGTGGTTAATGTACCTGCAGAATAACACACAATAATGGTGCACACAAATGTTTTTGACATTTCAGGCAGTTCCATATCATAATAAAAACATACGGTCCTATCATTGCCATACGGATCGTCCTTGAGTCAAGCCACGTCTCAAGGTACATGGTCATGTTTTCACACCACACGACGGGGAATCCGAGTAGAGCGTGAATGGGTCGTCACGGTTGGGAATTTTATCAATCCAACGGATACCACCTACTGCCTCATGACCGTTGAGGCATGCCGATGGCGAGCGCTGCGTATGGCCCTTTGAACATTGAACGTTCAAGAGTTGCATACTATCGTGTTGCTTACCACACGATGGGGTATTCTCACTTTTGCCTAAAGAACGCTGGAGATCAGCGTTTTCATATGCTCTCAGAGCCATGAGAAGGTTCAGAGACTCATATTCACTACCGTGCCAAGCCACGGTAAACTATTCCATACTATTGCTCGTATGGCGAGCTTACCGCAATTGATCCACCTGCGGTGGCGTACCTTACCACTTACGTGACGTCTGAGCGTCATTACAGAATGTATAACACATAAGTTAGCTTTTCCACCATAATATCTACTACTATCATAGACCTTATGTGGGCATAATGACTAATCCTCACTCGACTACTTCTAAGTTTTCACAATAGGCTCTTTTCGAGTGTGCTATTCCCAATGCGGCTCTGATGCCACGTCTGTGGGGGACCACCCCATGGTTCGCCCACTCCGGGATCACAGAGGGTGGTGCCGTGCGATGCGGCACCCAACAGCACACACGAAAAGATTAAGAACAATATACAAACTTTTATTTTACATAGAAACAACGGAAGTCTTTTACAAACTTAATTATACAGCAGAAGTCTTATTAATAGCTAAACTCTCAGCCTAGCTATGCAAAAGTGCAGCCGTCCAGCCCGGGGACGCTACACACTAGCAACATACAACCGGAGATCATGGTGGCGTGCAGGGCTCCATCTCGGCCGTGTACCCCGACGGGGGCATCGCCTTATCTTCAAAACCTTCCTCATAACTCTCACCTGCACACAGCTCAAATATTGCAACCGTGAGCATGATGGCTCAGCATGGCTTAACCAACACCCTAGTCATGGAACTCTACATGCACGGATTATTAAGATAGAAAAAAGAATGTTGCGATAAAGACACGCCTAAATGTTAATCCTTACTTTCAGTTTTATAGCAGCAGATTAATGAGCCTTAGGCAGTCCTCACATCGGAAGTCCACAATCAAACAAGAAACACATTCCTCCGATGTGGTGATGCCCAAAGTGGAAGATAAACTTAATTAGCTCTACAACTACAGCATACAAGGTTTCAAGACATTAATAGTTCAATGTAGCATATTCATCTGGCTTATTTCACTTCTTACTACGTCACAGCGCAGTGAACAAGCGGTACTCAAATAACCGCGAGGGACGGTGATTGCAATCAGGAGACACCCGTATAACACGTCACATACACCCACTTTCAGAAGTGTGATGCCTCACACCTTCCTACTCTGTTGTATGCAACAACCTTTCAAAGGCAACCCAAATGCCGAACCGGTCCATCCCTAACAGGCAGGAGGTCCCCGCATGGAGCGTGTCTGTGCCCACCGGCAGATTTATACCTTGCTACTCTCAACCCCCTCCTATAAAACGGTTGGGTAAGCCTCGGCACCCAGGTTAACCAATTACATCGGTTTCCTAGTTCCCATATACCAGTATGCATCCGGTACTGTTTGATACTTGTCCAGCAGGGCCGCACATGGCTCGGTCCTCAACCGACACCAACAGGGCTACGCACGTGAGACCTCCACTCACTGCATCCTATCCCCCTGCTGGGTCTCAGTTTCACAATCTTAAGCCCTTATCTACCTCTTTCCATAACGTGTAAATAAATAGCTATCTCGCGAGTAGATTCCAACCACTCGACTTTTACCGAGATCCTAAGAACATTAGCATGGCATTCTCTACTAGTCGAGTTTGTAAACTACCCAACCCTTCATAGGATTTAAAGGTTATGCAAGTGGGGTTTCAATCACCCTAGCTCTAATGCAAGCAATTCACTCTAACATAAGTGATACAAATGAAAAATTTGCAAACGTACTTAAATGCAAACCGGGGCTTGCCTGGTTGTGAGTTAAATGGAAAGTCAGCGACTGGTGGGAGGACGTCCAACGGCTCCGGTGTATCCTCAACTTCGGTCACTATATGAAATGTAGCAAAATTTATGCATAAGTGCTATGGAATTATAAGAATTAAACTTCTATTCATACCTACTGCTAATTAGGATCCTTAATTGGCTTTGGGATTGTTCTAGTGGATACTAGACTCTCTAAGGATGATCTGGGCAAAATTTGAAGAAATTTCATTGCACCTTGTGGTCTCCAAAATTCCCAGAAGTACAAGGCTTCTCTGAATTTTGAGCCGAAATCTAGAGTTTTAACAGGTCTAACAGTGTAATATCTAATTAGGGTAAGTCTCCATGGTTCTAAAAATTATTTTTCACCATTTTTGGAGCTAACAACAGAGAGATATGAATTTTTGAAGTTGATAAGAAATGCTGAAAATGTCTCTGTTTATTTTCCGATTTTTCAGAGACATAAAGGATTGACACCACATTTGGCCAAGCAATTGAGGTCCAATGCCTCTGAACTTTTTACAGGAGTTCAAAGATTTTTGGAAGAATGTCTTGCCCAAATTTGGGAATTTTCCAATGAACAAAACTCCTATGAAAATTCCTACAATATTTTCCTTAAATGAATTAATGAGCCAAATACATAGAGTTTCATAATCATTGGGATAAACCCCTGGAGAGTACTCTCTGAGAGGAATACAACAAAATTTGTTTGACAATTTTTGTACACTCCTACACAAAGTTATGGCTCTTCAAAGTTTGAACTGGAATAGGAAAATTTGGAAATGTTTAAACGCTGCGGCGGGCCCCACATGTCAGCATCCTCTTCCACCTCGCGCCAAACAGAGGACCTGGCGGCGCCCTCCGGCGAGGATGGCCGGAACAGCATTCCCGGCCGCCTCCCAGGCGAAATCTCGCCCCCCCCCCCCCCCATTTTCAACCCGCTGGGCACGATGGTGGTATCGCCGGCGGCCAAAACTCGCCGGAAATATGCGCGCACCGGTGACAGCAAGGGTTAGAACTCCGGCGAGGTCGGGATGCTTCATTTCTCCACCAAAAGATTAGCTTTCAATCTCTTGAGCACTAATCGGAGATGTAGGAGCTACATGGCAACCAAATCCGCCGGGGAGCCCTCCAAACCCATCGGCACCGTGCGCCCGAAGTTGTCCGAAGGTTTTCCCACGGCAAGAACGTAGAATTCTCGCTCTACACTTAATTTCCCGGCCTAGAACCAAGGGAGGAAGGACGCTAGCTAGTTTATAACCTGTGTGCAAAGTTCGAACCACTCACAACACGATTTGAAGATGAATTTTGCAACTCTTTACCTCGGGGTCGAGTTGCGCTGCCCGGGGGAAAATTTCCAAATTCTCCTCCGAGGAGTCACAGCTTGGGCTGAGTTTTGGGGGTGAGCAGCTCCGGTCATAGGTGCACCGATGGGTTGGATCGCTCGAGCATGAGCTTCTCCGGTTTGAGCTGTCCACAGCGACCCAACTCGTTTTCTTCGGTTTTTAACACGGGCACAACTAGAACTTCGGACTCCCGCGCGCAAAGGAGAAGGGAAGACCCGGGAGTTGGCACTAGCAGCTGCTAAAGCACGTGTTGGTGATGGTTTTTTCTGTGGGAAGCTTGAGCAACCAAGCTCGTGTTGCTGTGGTTGATCGGGGAGGAACCGAGCGGCTCGTTCGTCGCGAGGCAAACAACCAAGGTGAGAGCGAGCTGGAGGAAGCGAAGTAGCTTTGGTGCATGCTCTGTAGTGATCCAGCCGAGCAAAAGATCACGTAGCAGGTGGTGGCACGGGATAAAATCGGCCGACGTCGGCTCCGGCGGCAGCTGCGCGCGTGCTCACCCGAGAGACAAAAACAGAGCCGGTTGTGAAGAGTGTGTGGCTGACAAAGGGGTCCCACCTCCTTATTTCTTTACTCATTTTTTTCCACAGATCTTTTTTTTTTATCACAGAAACTCAAACTTGAATGCTTTACTTCACCTCAAAGTCATGGTTTGAAATGTTGAATTCAAATGATTTGAATTCTAGTGTGGAATTTGAATTGAGTTTGGTTATTGGAATTTAAATTGGAATTTGAATTCTCCTTCTGCATTGTTCCAAAAACATAGCAAACCAACCCCAATGTTTCTGAATTCTGGCATGGCTCCTAATTCAAACGTGGAGAACACATTTGTTGAACCAAATTTGCAAATTGAGGAAATTGGGATTTGAAACTGAAATTTAAATTCAGACTAGAGGGCTTCCTCCTTTAATCCCAAACAAATATTAGAACCCCTCCAAATGAGTTGAAATTTGGAAGTTTGAATATTTTGACATATGAAGATCCAAGTTATGATTTCAGAGCTCCATGTTTGGAAGTTTTGGGAAGTTTGAATCACCACTTTAAAATCACACCGTTATAATTCAAAGTTTTAATTCCCCTCATTTTTCCTAAGTGTAAAAGTGCTGAATTTCTTGCTACCACTTTTTCGGGATTTTACATCCTTATTGTTGATCCCGACTAATGTTTCTGTCAATAAAAGCAAGTCAGAGGCCTCCGAAGTCTTTGCGAGAATTCCCGCTACCGAAATGATCAAATAACAACGATGTGTCATATTATGAATTAATGTGATATATAAAACTACAGAAGCAAACTATATGTAAACCGAGGGTTCTGGGGTTGAAAATTTTACATATATTTTCTAATATCATGATAGGGTTACAGTAAAATTTTCATAGGTTTCTGGGGAAGGAATTTGCCACAAAAATTCTTGAAACATTTAACCTACTTTGATTTACAGAAAATAAACTAGATCTTCTCATATGGAATAGGGTGATATCTTGAGAAGTCTGGTCCTAAAGTTTCTATGAAAAATTGCTCCAAAACTTTCTAAGCCTTTTGCCGACCAGGATGTCTTGGTAAAGCTTATTCTATTTTTCTGGAATTACTTCTGTGGTCAGTCCATTTAATTAAAACCTGAGAAAAACCTACTGATTAGGCCCTATTAATCATCTCCAAAAATCCTAATATTGTTACTGGAACTCGGGAACTAGGATATGAATTTTCTGACCAAATATGGGAATATTTCATAAAGCAATATTCCTGGAATTATTCCCAAAAGTAAAAAATAATAAGAATTCTACAGAAATTCCTAGGCATTTTAATAGCTAGAAATTTATTTCTCTGAAAAGTCCTCCTTCTATGGAATCCATCAAGATTTGTCTCACTATTTTTGTAGTTTCCTACAGCCAGTTATGGTTTTTGCAAAGTTTAAACAATTTTCTGTTTTTATTTTGAACAGAGAACTCCTCTACACACTGAGAGGTGAGCCCCCCGTGCAGACTCTTCTTCAACCTCCCGACAGAGGCTCGCGCGCACACTGGAACAGATTGTGGCGCACCTCGTTCTCCTCCTAGGAGGGATCATTTTCGCCTAATCTTGAACCAACACGTTCCTTAGGGCCGAGCCTAGACGCCAGGCAACTTCTTGGATCATGACAGAGCCGGGAAGGAGGCCGGCACCAGTGGAGGCGGTCGGTAGCTAGGCGTGGCGAGTAGCGGCGCGTCCCGAGATTTTCCCGATGAGCTAAGTTGCCCTAAAGCATCCCTAGAACGAGTAGAACGTGACACGAAGCCCTAACCGAGCGGAAAACGGCGGTAGTATAGTCGTCACCGGTGGACCGACGGGTTTTAGCCGGAGGCGGCAATTTCTCGTTGCCCCGAGCATAGGGTGGACGGTTTCCTTTGAGATTTGGCCTTGGGGTGTGCTAGAGTCCCTGGTTTCTACGACTTGAACCGAAGAACGGATGATCAAGCAGTTTGAACGAATTTTCAGATTCTACTGCCGGCGGTTCTTCACGTACACCGGCACACAAGTTCAAATTCCGGCGATCTTGTGGTGGGGAAGAGCAAGGGGGGTTTTGGAGCATAAGATAGGTTACATGACGAACCTCAGGGTGGCTTGATCGTGCCGGAAGACGCTTGGAATCAGCCGAGCGACGTTGTACCGCGAGGCGGCTTTGGGTTCTGTTTTTTTCAGAGGAAGAACGGCTCGGTACTGATCCTAGAAGGCCGGGCACAGGCTATTGAGAGGTGGGAAACATCGAGGATAGGACGGCGCCACTTCGGGATGGTTCAACCGGCCACCAATAGCTGTCGGAGGTGATCGACGATGAACAACCGAGGGCGCGGGCGTGAGTGCACGGTGTTTCTTTCGACCGAGTGTTGGAGCAGAGAAATGGAACTTCTGTTGAACGTGTGAGCAGATAAATTTGCTTGTGCCTCGACGATCTTTAGTGCTCAGCTGAGGAACCAACGATGGAACCAACTCCTGGGAGCAAAGACACACACAGCTTGGTGGAATGCCTCAGTGGCGCATGCGCTCTAGGTGTCACTCCTCCACAGAAGAGAAAATCCATTAGCAGGCTTTGTTCCAATGACAGGTAGGCCTCTCCAAACAATAGTGGCTCCAAAATTCAAATGGGTGTTTAAATTCAATTCTGCGGCTAATTCAAACTGTGGAATTCATAAAGTTGAACTCTTATGAATTATTGCAATCTACTATGCTATCTGAATTTTAATTTGGTTTTCCCAAAATTTTCTACTCCCAAAGCACAGTAGCTTCCTAATTATAATTCAAATTTTTTAAGCAACTTCTGAAGGACGAATTTGAATACAGTGGCTAATCCTCTCTCGTGCCCTTAATTCAAATCCTATGTTTGACCTTCTTTTTGCTATACTTTTTTTACCGTAGTCTATCCTTTATTCCATGCGGTAAAATTTCAAATTTGAAAACTATTTTAGAGAGAGTCTACCCTGCTGATTTGAATACTCCAGTAAAACAGGCAAGACTCAACTTGGGGATTTTACAATCCTCCCTCCTTAAAAAAAATCTCGTCCCGAGATTAGTAAAAGAACAAGATGGAAAATAATGTTACCAGTGATAGTTCCATAACAGTCCTGGGCAATTCATTTGAAGAAGATCCTCGCTTTCCCATGTAACCTAGTCGTCGGTGTGATTATTCCCCAATGCGTCGAGGATTTGTACCGGTTTCTCGATGTAGGTGACATCCGTCTGTAATGTTTCCATGCCTCCCGAAAGAACCTCCGTCGGATCCTTCAAACATTTCCTTAGTTATGAGACATGGAAAATGTCATGTATGCCTGGCAATGATGTGGGTAGCCTCAAACGGTATGCTACCAGTCCACACCTTTCTTTAATGATGTAAAAGTCCCAAAAATGTGAATGCAAAGAAATGGATGTGTGAGCATCATTGTGTTCCGGGTTCATGAAAAACGGGACTTACAAAAACTTTCTTACACGGGATGGTATAATTGGTGTTCAACAACATGGGTTCAAGAATTCATTTGAATGTGTTGGACCAAAGTTAAGTTAAAGTCATGTATAAATCATACCTGTTTATAAGAAAGAATAAAAAGCAGATCTTTAGACTCAAATGCTCACCTCAAATTACCGCCAAATTTTTTAATACACATGTAACCTCATACATTTGAAATTGAGGAAATTTATGCTGGCAACCTTCTAATTTTAGGGTGAGCTAAAAAGAAGTTAATTAAGATCATTTGCGAATTTGTGCTGAATTCAAATTTGAAAGGAAAATTCAAACTGAACTTGTAAGGTTCAGATTAGGACCAAAAGTGATCAATCATGGGCTGAGGAAATCAAATTTTTCACTCGAATTCAAATGGGTGATCACAAAGGTGGTTTTCGAACTGTTGGTTTGAAGTTTACATTTGCAGCAAAAGTTGATTCCATATTTGAAATCCTCAGCTCTAAATTTGTGGGAATATAAAATTTTACCACATTTGGGAGTGTTTTGTCTAAGCAATTGCAAGAGGACATAAAAGGGCATTTGAATTCAAATTCAAATTTTAACTTGGATGAAACTTTGCCATATGTCCAAATGAATTCCCAAATTTGAGCTATACAAATTGGATTTTATTACCTGCCAAAATTAGGGATATTTGTGAGGATTTTTGGGGGGATAAGAAGAGGGAAAAGAGGGGGTGGACCCCACCTGTCAGTGAGCCAAATTTACTTGCAGCTGAATTATAGGTTCTCTGTTTTCCACTCCAACGAGGAGCTTCACCCGAGTGCTCACCGGACGCCACCGAGCTGCAGCTGAGACACGTCCCTGTGATTTTCCCGCGCTGGCGACCAGCTTGGTTGGTTCCTTCCACTCCCGGCGTGATCTTCTCCTCTACAGACCGAGCAACTCGTTCTTTGGTACCTACTCGCGAGCAAACACCGGACACACTTCCGCCGCCTCGGTTTTGGTCAGAGCCGAAGACTTCTTGCATGTAGAGGCTTGCTGAGCAGCAAAACCGCACCACAGCTGCGTCCTACATCTCCTCGGAGCAAAAGCTGGTCGAGCTCGGCTTCCATCACCAAGAAGCGGTTCTGTTTCACGGTGGCCAAGTATCACATCCACTCGAGCTCCCATGGACAGCTCCACACGAAGGTATTCACGCTCGACCAAAGACCCCCAAGGACGCGCTGACTAACCATGCTACTCCTCTCCATACCGAAGCTCAAGCCAAGGGATCATGGCGCTCCAATTTGGAGGTTTTCTTCCGGCGCGTGCCAACCCGACTTATGGTACGAAATCATTTAATTCAACCTCCATCCTTATTCTTAGGTCCCTAAATCTTGCACACGAGATCTATACTAGCTAGGCATCGTTTTCCCTATGCAACCCTAGCTTGAAAACGCATATAGACAACCAATTTCAAGGTTTCCCGAGCAAAAAACGGGCGGCACACATCGGGCGCACGATGAAAGCATAGTAGCCACCGTTCCCGTGCTTGTTTGTGTCCTCGCCGAGCTTCCCTAGCATCCAAGGATGCTTTAGAGCCGATCACTAGAGAGTTTGGCGGGCTAGGACCCCCGACCGACGGCGCCGAACCTCTCCCGAGGCCGCCTCACGTCGCCGGCATATTTCCGGTCCTTTAGCGCCCATACCGACCTCGCCAATGGATTCCTCGACCTCAAAAATACCCAGGCGGCGAGTCTCCGGCCGGGAGGCGGCCGGAAACCTTGGTCCGGCGAGGGGGGGGGCGTGCAGGAAGAGGGAGCCAGGAGGAAGAAGAAGCTGGGACGGGCCCACTGTCAGCGACCGTAGATTTAAAATGGGATTTAATGTGGCTCTGGATCTGGTGTGGCTACACAGTTAAGACCCTGCAGCCTCGTGTATCCTTGCATTTCATTGGCTGCAGTTTAAATCGTGGGCCCAATTCGAGTTTGCAATAGAAAAACAATTCCAGTTTTAGCTCCAACTTTCAAAATTTATAACTTTGTGTAGGAAACTCCAAATTTGGTGATTCAAATTGGGTTAGGTTCGTTTTACCGAGATCTATCCAAATTTGCACCCTAATTTGTATTAAAGCCGATAATAAATTCTGGATAATTCTTTTAAAAATTTCGATAAAAGAATTTGGAGTGAGTTTGGGTAAGCCAAAAATTCCCAAATTTTGCCAGAATATTCCATACGATTTTATTGAACTTCTAGCAAAGTTTCAGATCATTTAGATTTAATCTGAGTAGGAATTTCCAGAGTACAGTCTGCGGTGCTTAAAAATTGTCCAGAAACTTTTTCAGAAAATGGTCTTCCTTTGTAAAATCAGTTCTGGGCAATCCTTAGCTCCAAAATTAATAGGAAATTCATACATGCTCTATGAGCCATACTTGAAATGGTAGTTCACTTGATTGGGCATGAAAATGCACATTACTTCAGAATTAATTCCTTGTAGCATAACTGCTTATAGAATTATTCTGGAAGAACTACTCAATGAAAAGTCCTGAATTTTGGCCCAAAGTACTTTCTTGTGACCATAAACTCACAGGTAAAGTTTCAGCTCAAATTTAGACTTAGAAATCCCTTTATTGGTTTTCCATTTTTATGTATATAAGAAGTACATAGGAAATTATGAGGGACCCAATTTCCATTCAATTGAGCTGCAATTTGGCAGGCTAAGTCCCTATGTAAGGTAGGAAGTTCTGTAAAAATTTGAAATCCATTAGAGTTCAGGATCTTGAGTTTTCTTCCAAATCTTTCCAGCCATCTCATATGTCCAGTAGGAAACATAGCACATGTTAGAACTGAACTCCTAAGTGTAGAATGGTTTCCTCTCTTTAATTTCTCTGCACAACAGAGGAAAAACATCCCTTCTTAGCACTCCCACACAACCTCTGTTCTTAACAAGTTTAAGTTTTAAATTACCTAAGTTGCATTATGAAACGGGTACATATACATGTCGATAGTGCTTACAACAAAGGCGGTCGACAATGGAGATCGACGGAGTTAGTTCATCGAAGTGAATCAGTTGATCAAGCCTCAAGGGAGAGAAGACTCTAACTGGATTATATACTATTAGACCAGCAGCAACAAGGCAAGCCCCAGTTTGCATGTAACAACATTTATAAAGTTTTGCTTTATATACACATAGTGTGAAGTATGTATGTGCATTGGGTGTAGGATGGATGAAACCCCAAATGCATAACCAAATGATTCCAAAAAGGAGTGAGGGTAGTGTATAAGTCCTCGAATAGTTCATGCTTCGCTTAATGTTTACAGACTTAGGTACAAGTCGAGTAGTTGGAATCTACTCGCGAGTATAGTGTTTGTTACACGGGATTGGTTCGAGACGTGAGACAACTTTAGCAAGAAAAATGAGAATAGGCAGGGCGCTAGGACACAGCAAGAGGAAGTCTTGTTTGCGTAGCCCTGTCCGTGTTGATTGAGGACCGATCTGTGTGTGGCCCATGCTGATGAAGTTTGAATGTACACATATGGGCCCCGATAAACTGATGTAACCTATACCTCCGGGCATCGAGGCATAACGCACCAATTTATAGGTGTAGGTTGAGGGCAGCAAGGTGGAAATCCACTAACGGGCATCGAGAGATGCTCCGTGTAGGGAACCTCCTGTCCGTTTCGGTGCGACCGGTTCGACGTTTGAGCTGTTTGGTGAAAGGTTGTCCAGTACGATATCGAGTGAGCGTGCTGTGCAGCTCCACGGGTGGGCGTACGTGACGTGCTCTTTGAGTTCCCCTGCATGTGTACAACGAGTCGATTCACCGTCCCACACGGTTATGAGTACCGCTTGTTCACTGAGTCATGACGTAGGTTAACATATGAAATGTTGTGATTCAATACTGCTGATATGATTAATTTGTATTGCTACATGTGTGCCATCAAATATTGCTCACTAAATTTCAGATTCATGAACCATTAACTTGTGGCTAAAAGTTGAATTAAGGATGAACTTGTAGGCTATTCCTTTGCTGCACATTGCCAACCTACCTTTGTATGACTTGCATGTAGAGTTTCATGTGTAGGAGCATCGGTTAAGACTTGCTGAGCCATCATGCTCACGGTTGCTGCTATGAGTGTTTGCAGGTCAGGAGTACCCCACGGACTCGGAGTACGAGAAAACCGGTGAGGGCTACCCTCCGTCGGGGACTAAGGCTGAATGGGAGCCGTACACGCTGCGCTGAGGCTGTGTGCAGCTAGTGTGGGTTGTCCGTAGGGCCGAACAACCAACTTTTGCTAGTTAGGTGGGCCTGAGTTGTATAATTATCTTCCGCTGTAGTAAACTCTGAATATAGATGTAAACTGAAGGTTTGTACTACTTTTTGTACATATTCAGTTTGTTTTTAATGTAATACCATGTTTCCTTATGATGTGTTATGTCGGGTGTCGCATCGTGCGGCACCACCCTTTGAGATCCTGGGATGTACGGATTTTGGTCCGTCACAAGCTAGCATCAGAGCTGCTTAGGGGATAGCACACTAAATAATGACAGTATTACGGGAAAACTTAGGATTACGGTGAGGATTCACTAGTATGCCCAAATAAGGACTATTATATTAGTCTTTATGAAGGTGGCAACCTAACTTATGTGTTACGTCGGAAAATCATGCATCTCAGGACTTCATATGTCTTGGGGGTGCATGTAAGTGCTGTTCACCAGTGCGCACAAGCTGAAGGGTGGAGCCTCACGGGTGGCAGGTAACCCGGCCAGGTTTAGTATCCTCTACGACTCTTCATGTCGTTTGGGTTATTCGAGCAACGCCCTTCCCTGGTGTGCTACGGGAAAGTATGGGAAACCCCGTCACGTGGTTAGTAACGTGAACACGTAGCTCAAGGCGTGTTTGGCTTGAGAACACCCGTGCGAGTGATGACGGACGGGTGTATGGAACTGTATTGGGACCAGGTTCAGTGTGCAGCCGGACCTGATGATTGTGTGTAATTTATGCATGTAGTAACCACGAAACCGTAGTCCTAGTAGAACACATTTGCGAGTGATCGTCTTAGTGCCACCGTTGGATACGTATAGGCCGGTGTAAGCCGGTTAGGATTTTCCACTTTGTGAGGAACGTAATACCGACATGTAATGATCATGATTGCATTAAAAACAATGGTAAAAGGGACTGAGATAACCAATTTTTAATCTTTAGGACTCTGGTTTTTGTAAAAAATTCAAAAGTTGATTAGCTCAGCTCAAAACACTTGAAAAACAGAGTGCTCTGTTTTGGCAGCAAGTTGGCTGAACTTTAACAGAGCATAACTCACAGGTTACTTAGCCAATGGAAGTGTGGGATAGAGTTCTGGAAATAGGTTTAAATTCTCTACATCTTTGTTGTAGACTTACAGGGCAGAATCACACCTCAAACTTGTTGAAATTCCGCATGATTGTAAACTGTCCAGAAACAGGACAGAGGAAAAACACTCTCTGGACTGTGCTGTTTTTCAAGCATAAATTCCTGTATAAAAATCTATAATTATCATATGATACATTTTTGTAAAGGTTAGGAGATGTGTTACATCTTTGTAATTCAAAGTTGTTGCAGTTGCAGCAAGGAATTCAGTGGAATTTAGAGTTGAAAACAGCAACTTCTAAAGGAGGTGCTGTTGAAATTCTTCCAGAAATTCTGTTGACTTTGAATTATCATAACTTTTTAACCAGAGCTTACGGGGGCAAATAAATACTCGTTGGGAAGATACTGAAGTTAACTTTAACTTTGGTATTCAACTTGAGTCATGAAAATGCCAGGTACCAGGTCAAAATCTGGGATATGTAGAAACTGGTCATTCTGGGCAGAGGGATGGACAGTTGAACTCATTTGAGAGATTGTTGTACCTTGGGGGGGGGGGTTTGATTACTTCCAATGGGGTAGATCATACTCATGAGTGATTATCTTCAACTAGTGAAATATTTGAGTATATTACCTACTCAAGTTCTTTTGCTAGAGACCATGTTTGTGTCATATTGAAGATAAAGGGTAGTATACGTGATCACAAAGCGATATTAACTTCTCGTAGTGACCAAATCTAGTGATATGAATTTTCAAAGAGGAAGTCCGTCAATTTGGATTTTGCTAATTTATATTTGGTCTGGTAATGGTGTAGCTTGTGCAACGTTATTACATTATCCATGTACGAGATGTGTCGCATGTTTACCGTCATTATGTTTTACTCCTATTTTATTGGACTGCATGGAGTATGCGGTGGGAAGTGAATAACCGATGTGTTTCCGATGAGTTACCGGGCATTCCGGCCAACGGGACGTCAAGTTCAAGATTGAACTGACGCCGGGAACAACACCAATTTGACGGAGGCCGTGCAAGATGGCATCCAAGGAACTAGCGGAGTTAAGGGAGCACCTAAGTGAACTCATGAGCAAAGGTTTTATACGACCAAGCTCATCACCTTGGGGTTGCTCTGCACTGTTTGTTAAGAAGAATGATGAGACACTGAGATTAGGTGTTGATTATCGTTCGCTCAATGCCGTCATGATGAACAACAAGTACCCTGCCCCGCATCGATATTTTAGTCACTCAACTGGTTGCTGCAAGGGTATTCTCGAAGATGGGTGGAGCACATAAAAGATTATTACATCAAGATCCATTACCATCCGGGAAAAGCGAACATGGTTGCCGACTCACTTAGTCGGAAAGCCCACGTTCACAACTGGACTATTGCTGAGTTGGCGGCAGAGGAATCAAGTCTCCGTGTCATTCCGTATGGAGCACTTTATAACATTGCTCTCATTGCAACAATATGAGGAAAGATTGCCGATGTTCAAAGGAGAGATAAGGGTATGTCTCACATACGGAGAAGAATAGACAACAGAGCGATGGAGTGTTTTCGGAAGTACAATGAGGGTACTCTATGGTTTAAAGACCGTATAGTTATACCTCGTAATATGAAGCTGTCTACGGCCGGAAATGTCGCACACCGCTGAAGTGGTGTGAGTACGGCGAAAGAGTACTGTTCGGGAGTGATTTAGTTAACAAAGCTGACGACCGAGTTCAGTTAATACAAGCGAACTTAAAGTATGCACAATCCCGACAGAAAAAGCTACGCTGATCAAAGGCGTAGTCCGATGCATTTCAACGTCAGGGAACACATTTATCTTCGTGTGTCTCCGATGAAAGCAATTCACTGGTTCGATGTAAAGGGGAAATTTTCTCCCCGATTTTTAGGTCCATTTACTATCAAGGAGAAGTCCGGACCCATAGCCTACTGGCTGGAACTACCTGCAAGCCTTGCCGTTGTTCACGGCATATTTCATGTGCCATGGCTGCAGAAGTGCCTCAAATTTACCGCTGTTGCCCGCACCAAAGAAATCGACGAATTGAGACCGGACCTTATGTACATCGAGCGACCGGTCCAGATTATTGATAAGAAAACCCGGATCAACTGGAACCAGATATTAAGATTTTACAAGGTTCTGTGGAGTAATCATACCACGGAAGAAACAACGTGGAAAGCGAAGATTACTTCCGCATGAACTATCCGGAATTTTTTTATGATCATACAGCTTGGAATTACCTCTCCCGTCTCGTTCTTCTTTTAGAATCTCGGGACGGGATTCTTTTTAAGGGATGAGGAATGTAAAAGTTCCAAAAATGTGAATGCAAAGAAACGGATGTGTGAGCATCATTATGTTTCGGGTTCATGAAAAATGGGACTTACAAAAACTTTCTTACACGGGATGGTATACATGGGGTTCAACAACATGGGTTCAAGGATTCATTTCAATGTGTTGGGCCAATGTTAAGTTAAAGTCATGTATAAATCATACCTGTGTATAAGAAAGAATAAAAAGCAGATCTTTAGACTAAAATAATCACCTCAAATTGCCACGAAATTTTTGAATACACATGTAACCTCATACATTTTAGAATTGGGGGAATTTATGGTGGCGCTATACGGTGGCACTGAATTGGTGTGAATCTGGCGAAAGGGTTACCTTCGGGATTGACCTTGTCAACAACGCGGAAGAAAAGGTTCGACTGATTCAAGCGAACCTCAAAGCCGCCCAATCCTGTCAGAAACGGTATGCGGATCGGAGAAGACGCCCACTACAGTTCGAAGTCGGGAATCACGTATATCTACGTGTGTCTCCAATGAGGGGCATAAACAGATTTGGGGTGAGAGGAAAGTTGGCACCCTGATTCATCGGCCCATTCCAGATTGCCGAAAGATGTGGATCAGTAGCATACCGGCTGAAATTACCAGAAGCACTTTCCGGTGTGCACGACGTCTTTCACATTTCCCAGCTGAGGAAGTGTCTCAAGCTATCAACTACCGTTCAGCTGGAAGACATTGAAGAACTGCAACCGGATCTCACCTATCGGGAGGAACCGGTTCAGATTATTGATGAAAAGGCCCGAACCACACACAACCGTACGTTGTGGTTCTACAATGTTCTATGGAGTAATCACTCCGTGGATGAAGCGACATGGGAGAGCGAAGGATTTCTTCGCGCTAACTACCCCGACTTTTTCACGTCGCATATCCGGTAATTTTCCACCGTCCTCTCTCTCATTTTCACCTTATAATCTCGGGACGAGATTCTTTTAAGGGGGGAGGAATGTAAGGGCCTCAGTTTTTGACACATGTTTAAAGTGTTCATCACCACACCACACACCTCATTTGAAGCAAGTTGATGAACACAAATGAAGAGCAAGTAACCACTATCAACATGCTCATTAGAAAACAAACTCACATATTGCAAAAGTGGTATTTTCCACATGTGATATAGATGGGCTGGGCATATGAAAACTCCTACACATTGCTAGGGATGTCCATGCCAAGTTTCACCCAAATTCAAAACCTCTTTGAGGTCACTTTGGGTATAGCTAGAAAGAGGGCAGTTTGAAACCATATTCAAATTCAAACTGTTTTTATCCCATGAATTCAAAAGTGGGAGGCATATTCTCATTCAGCACATTTTTGTGAGCTCACACACCAATTTTCACTCCATTTGGAGTTGATCTTGACATGAACTAAGTGGGGCAAATTCAAACCTTATTTGAGTTTCAAACTAAACATGTGCTGAAATTTATCCAAACCAAACCCAATTTGAATTCTAACCAATTCAAATGGCTCATGGGTGAATAATTTGAATCACCATGGGTATTTTGGGGCTTACTGTTTACAACAGTGATGAGGAGTTAATTTCAGAGGTTAAACTGGAGTGTGGGACCCACATGTCATAGAGGGAAGGGGGGAAGACTTGCACACAAAGTCACAGCCTCGGTGGGAAATTCCACCGAGCAGCTGTCGGCTGTGCCACCGAGAAGCCACCGGCGCCACCAGCTGCTTCCTCCTTCGCGCGCTGGCGCCCAGGACGGCTTGCTCGCGCCTCCACGCGACCGGCACCGCCTCAGCCAGAGCAAAGACCCACTGGCTTTATCCCCTCGCGTGCGACCCCGGGCAGCGGTAGTTTTTCTCCCCGAAGCTCTCTGCTTGATCGGGAAAACCAGAAAACGATCGCTCCTTCCTTCCCTGAGCTGCTAGACAGCACCCTGAGATCGCACTCCACCTCCCCGACGCCAAAAACCCCGAGCTCCGACCTCCCTTGCCCGAGAACGATCGCCACAGAGGCGACCGAACCTCAGCCGAAGGTCAGGCGCTCGTGGACAGCGTTCCACGGGAGCTTTCCCAGTCCATCAAGGGCAGCAGCAAGAGCGCGCAACAGCCGTGTTGCTCTCCTCCAAGTTTGGAAGCAGACCGTGAAGAATCCCCTGCGAATTTCCAGTTTTTACTCCGGCGACCTTAAACTGAGCTTCCGGTACGGATTCTTCAAATTCTCGCTCTAAGATCCTTCTCTAGTTATCAAATCTTGCACATAGACGCTGGACTAGCCGGCGATCAAACTCCTTTCTGCATCCGTGGTGTGAAACCGACTAGGAGTGACGAATTTTGAGTTCGATTGAGGGCGCTCATGGCGGGCACGCTCGGTCACACGGTGCCGACCGGCTTGCCGCCATCTTTGAACACATTTGACACCTTGTCGAGCTTCCTAGGGGTGTACTGATGCTATAGAACCGATCGTTTGAGGTTTTGGCGGGTTAGAACCCACGGCCGACGGTGCCGAACCTCAACCGAGGCCGCCGCTCGTCGCCGGGCTATTTCCGGTCACCGTCAGCTCGAACTGACCCCACAGACGTGCTCCCCGACGTCGACAACCCCCTGGCAGCGAGTTTCAGACCATGTGATGGCCGGCAGCGGCAAGGCGGCGAGCTCCGAGTCGGCTCCGGCGAGGGGAGGCGGCGTGGGCGCGAGGGCGCGTCGGGAGGAAGACAAGCCGGCTGGCCCACACGTCAGCGGCTTAAAAATTTAAATCGGGATTGGGTGTGGCCGGGATCGGTTGTGCTGGCGCGCAGGAACCCCGCAGACCACGGTGTGCCGTCGCCTCGGCGTGCGACGCGTGTCCCCGGGGCCCACCCGCAAGTTTAAACTTTTCCCCGATTTTCAGATTTCATTCAAACTTCAAATCCTCATAAATTGGGATAGAAAGCTCCAAATCGAGTGAACCAAATTTTGTTGGATTCAGCTCTCTGAGAACTTTCCAGCAAATCAAGTTTCACTTCATGAAAATCCTTAATTCTCCAGAATTAATTCATCAAAGTTTAGACTGTTTGGAATTTTAACTGGAGAATCCCTTGGAGGAAAATTCTGAAATTTCGCTGGAATGTTCTCCAAAATATCCTGAACTACCATAAAAATTTCAGATCCATTTGAGCTCATTTGATCCACCTAATGGCGTGATTAGTGAAACTGTTCCAGAGAAAATAGAAAATGTTCAGAAACATTTTCAGAATTTCTCTGAAATTGTTTAGCTCATATCTTTAGCTAGGAACCTTCAAATTAAGTGAGACAAACTCCATTAGAACCCTCTGAAAATCTATTTTTCAGAAAGTCATAGTTTGTTCCATGAAAATCACTAGAACACCCTAAGAGTGCCAATTAAGGTCAAATACATAATCAATTGTGGAGGGCTCAAATGAGCTTTGCTGCAACTAAAACTTGACCATGTCTGTACTTAGGTTGTAACCAAGCCACAGTAAAAGTTTCACAGACATTGAGTCTGTCTAGTAAGAGTTATAGACTTCACAAGTTTAACTCAATCAAATGCATTTAAATTAATACATATACTTGTATATCATGTAGTCGCTAAGGTCGAGGAGGAACCCGAAGTTCTAGACTTCGTTACTCCAGAGGAGCAGCTAGCCTACGACCAAGAGCAGCAAGGCAAGCTCCGGTTTGCATTAACCTTTTTACAAGTTTTTATTGTTTTGAGCACATACTTGAATTCCTTATTCTTTGCATTAGAGTCTTGTTTGGAAACCCAAATGCATAGACAAGAAAACTATGGGTTGGGTTTAGGATTGCAAACCCCTTTAGCTACTGCAATGCTAAGATAGTGTAGGATTCGGTACAAGTCGAGTAGTTGGAACTACTCGCGAGCATAGGCTAGAGGCACTTGACTCGGGTAGAGATAGCACATGATACACATGGCAAGAAAGATGAGACCGAGCGGAGAGTAAGGGCAGCAGGACTTTGGGGCCTGTGTGCTGTAGCTCCGTTTGTGTCGATTGAGGACCGAGCCGTGTGCGGGGCCTGTTGAACAAGCTAGAACAGTACCTAAGACCTACCGGCTATATGGGAACCGGGAAACCGATGTAACTCGGGTAGCTGGGTGTTGAGGCATAGCTGGTCGTTCAGAGGGTAGGTTGAGAGCTCGAGGTGTAAATCGGCTGGCGGCACTGAGATGTGCGTGCAGAGACCTCTTGCTCGGGACGACTGGACCGGTTCAATATTTGGCTAACGGGTGAAAGGTAGTTGCGTACGGCATCCGTGATGGTTGTTGTAGGCAACATCGAGTACAGGCGTACGTGACGGGTTGTTCGGGTAACCCTGCAGGTGTAAATCGATTATAATCCCCATCCCTCGCGGTTAGTGAGTACCACTTGTTCACTGTACCGTGACGTAGAAAGAACAGCCTAGTTACATGTTAAAATGTTGCTGATTGAAAGATGGAGTTTGATTGTTAATGATTTGTTGTAGTTTAGAGCGAACTAAAGTTACTTTCAACTTTGGGCAAAGTACATGAGAGAAATGCGTTTCTTGTTTGATTGCGGCTCTCTCATGTGCCTTGGCGTAAGGTTCTCCACAACCTGCTGCTAAAACTTGAAAGTAAGGTTTTACTAATTAGGCGAGTCCTTGCAAATGATTTTTCCTCATGTAACCTATCAATCCCTCATGTAGAAGTTCCATGTTTAGGAGAGACGGGTTAGTCTTGCTGAGCCTTCGTGCTCACTGCTTGTGTTTGAAGCTTTTGCAGGGTTCTATTAGGAAGGGGCTCCCGAAGAGGAGACGGAACCCCAGGAGGGGAACCCCGTCGAGTGGGAGCTGTGCACGCTGCAGATTTAGTGTGCGTGTGTCCTAGCAAGGA
This sequence comes from Neostapfia colusana, assembly GCA_030760725.1. Taxonomy (NCBI): domain Eukaryota; kingdom Viridiplantae; phylum Streptophyta; class Magnoliopsida; order Poales; family Poaceae; genus Neostapfia; species Neostapfia colusana. The sequence goes on along the minus strand of JASWHV010000012.1, from coordinate 23,992,662 downwards.
CACGTTCAAGGGCTGAACGTGAACTTGATGCGTAGTCTACGCCCGTGAGTGTAGACTGGACTTATTTTGATGTACAAATGTTCATAAACCACTTTATGTAATAAAAGTTTTGATTACGCTTTGTACCTTTGATGTGTGTTATTCGGTGCTGTGCAACGCAGCACCCCTCAGCGTGATCCTGGCTCGACAAGACCATGGGTCGTGTCAGCGTTGGTATCAGAGCTCGCTGGAGGTTTAACACATTAAAAAGGTCATCTTTTCCAAAAATCCAGTGAGGAACGAGTTAGTAGCCCGTATAAGGATGTTATTAGCATATAGAAAGTGGCATACTAAACTATTTGTCTATGTCGGAAAATCGTGCATCTCAGGACGATTATGTCTTGGGAGGTACACGTAAGCGCTGTCCACCAGTGCGCACAAGCTGAAGGGTGGAGCCCCACGGGTGGCAGGTAACCTGACCCGCTTTGATATCCTCTACGACTCTTCATGTCGTTTGGGGTATTCGAGCAACGTCTGTCCCTGGCGTGCGTGGTGCAACTTGGGAGACCCCGTCACGTGGTCTGAAACGTGAACACGTAACTCAAGGCGTGGTTGGCTTGAGAACATCCGGGCGAGTGATGACAGCCGGGTGTACGAACTGTATGGATACCAGACTCGGTGTGCAGCCGAGTCTGACGATTGTTTGAGTTTCTGCAGGGAGTCTGACCACGAAACAGTAGACGTGTAGCATCCGTGTGCGAGTGACGTTGAGTGCCACTGAATTAACAAAGCCGGCTAAGTCCGGTATAGGTTTTTCTTTGTGAGGACGTAGTACCGACATGATCTGGTGACGCATCGACGTCACACCCCACTAAATGAACAACTTCATTGTAATAACTTGAAGATTTTGATCCAAAGCACTAAAATTTGCTGTAACCTCTTCCCCTAGTCAGGATATTCAAAATTAGTAAGTTTTCAACTTATAGGTTGTTAAGGACAGAGCACTCTGTTTTCAGCTGAATCAAAGCTGAAGTTAATCAGAGGTTAGAGGTTGAGTTCTTTCGAGGTTGGGGTCATATGATACATTTCTGTAAATCATTAGAAGAGCTTCACAACTTTTCTGTTGAGGTCCAGAGGTGTTTCATCCCTTAACCAATCGAAAAATGCAGTAGAGTTGAAACTGTCCAGAAAACAGGGCAGAGCAAAGACTCTCTGTAAACTCTCTGTAAATTGAGCATAACCTCCTGCATAAAACTCCAAAAATAGAAAATGAGGTAGTTCTGGAAAGCTTATGAGATGTGTTAGAACTTTGTAACAGAAAGTTTTGTCAGATTTGGAGCAGAATTAACTGGAATTCTTGGATCAAATCAGTACCTAAAGCAGGGGGGTGCTGTCCAATTTTCTCCAGAAATTCTGGTAACTTTGACCTCTAATAACTTTTTAACCAGGACATATCTTAGGCCAAGCAAATACTTATTGAAGTTAGCTTTAACTTTATGTGGAGCTCCAGAACTAGTTTTGCTTTAGCAAGGCCTAAATCAGGTTGAGATGGAAACTGATCAGGGCTGTCATGTTGAACAGCAGATCAGCGGTCAAATTTGCTTAAAATTTGAACTATGTTTCCAAGTTTATGGGTTTAATAACATGTCTTATGTTATAACTCAATGGTTTACTGTTTAAATAAATATTTGACAGTTATCAAATATATTTTTACAGATGGCAGCCGATAAGCAGTTGGAGAACGGGTGGGTGGTGTCCCACTGTTCTCACCGCAGCGGCTATCCGGAAGCATTGAGGCATATGCTTCAATATTTCGGGTACAACCAGATGCCACAGTACTTGGCCAAGGAATAAGGCGAAGAGGGGAACAAGACGTGGACAATCCATGTCAAAGTCCCTACAGGACCTACGCCACCCGGTTGGGTGCCGTTCACCGTCACGGTGAGAGGTAGACAACCGGAAGGGATGTGGCAAAGTGGCAGCCCGTGACACCATGTCACATTCTGCCAACTACACGTGCAGGCTATGGAGGGCACTCCATACGCGCTCGTTCCGGTGGAGGGACGGGCTCATCATGTGTGGGAAGAGAGGTACCGGGAGGCAACAGATCCGGGTTGCCCAAGGTACAGCCCCGCGGAGGCAAACCTTAGCCTCCAGATGAGGGCGGGAAATGCCGTGATAGACAGCCAAGCTGTTCATACGGAGCATCTCGCTGCAAAGCTCAAGGAGAGCACGAGCCGTGGAGACCATTTCGAGAGTGCTCACAGCGCACTCCGCAATGTGCTCCTTCCGACGATCAAGCGACTGAATGAACAACATAATCAGTTGCATCGTCTGAAGAAGGCGAAGAGGAAAAGCCGTGTCGACATCGCAGCGTTGCATGAGCTGGTACAGACTTAACCCAGCAGAATGAGGACCTTGCTCAAGAGCGGGACGACGCTATTGAGGAAGGGCAACGCTGGGAAGAAGACTACAACCAGGCCATGGACGAGGTGCACGCGTTGCAGGACCTCGTACCTCCGGTATTGGGCATACCGGTGGTCTTGGGCCTTCCAGCAATGGGAGAACCCGAGATGGGAGAAGAGGTGGTAGATCCAGAGCCACCAGCAGAGGTACCGGAGGAGGACGACCCACAGGAGGTCGAGTTCTACTCTGAGTAGGGGGTTACAGTTGCCAAGTAGGGCAGCTAGAGTAGTGTAGCCCAACTTTTGTAATGGGTGACATGTCGTGTAGGAAGTAGCATATGTATAGGTAGTGAAGACATGAGCACAACTTCTCGGAGACCCGAGAATAATGTATATTGTATAAAGTTTATGCTTTATCAGTATATGTGAATGTTGTGCAAATTAATCATGTGTCACTTCAATACCTACTGTTGCATATGGAATTTCAAGTATGACATGTGCTAATCGCTGCTGTTTTGAATTTCAGAATGATGCGTACTCGTGCCAACCCGGATGTTGGGGGTACTAGACAAGGGGGAGAGACCTCCCAACAGCCTCCCGAGGACTCCTCGGGACAGCAGCAGCAACAGCAACAACAGCAACAGCAAACACCGCCACCGCCACTGCCAACGGTTACATTGGCCGACATCGTCGCGACAATGGCGGGTTCACATCAGCAGCACATGGAGTTGCTGCAAACTCTTATCGCCAATACGTCTCGCCCAGAGAGACGTCAAGATCGTGAGGAGCGTCAACAGAGCTCCTACTCCGACTTCATCCCCCAGTATTCTCAAGGGCGGATGAACCTCTTGACGCGGACAACTGGCTCCGCGCAATAGAAATGAAGTTCGGGCTGCTCCAGATAAGCGAGCAGCGCAAGACTCAGTTCGCGGTCCAGCAGTTCCAAGGATCCGAGAGCGCGTGGTGGGCAAACTTCTGTGCTTCACAGCCCACCGACCGAGTTATGACCTGGACGGAGTTCCGGACGGCCTTCAGGGCCTATCACATACCGCCAGGTCTGATGAAGAGGAAGACGCAGGAGTTTCTACACCTGCAGCAAGGGAGCCGGAACACGCTGGAATACTCCAGGGCGTTCAACGATCTCGCGCTCTATGCGTCGTATCATGCCGATACCGACGAGAAGCGGCGGGACCACTTTTACCAGGGGCTTAACCCGCTCCTGAAGGACAAGCTGGTGATGTTCAATCGCGGCAGCCTCAACGACATCATTGATGCTGCGATTGTCCAGGAGGACTCCGGCAAGGAGTTAGTGGCAGCGGAGAGAAAGCGAAGCGTGCCGCAAAGCAGCGGAGAAGGAGGCAGTCCTTCTCAGAAGTTTCGGATGGTGAATCGCCCACCATCAGGCCCACGCTGGCAGCCACCACAGCGGTCGATGCCATTCCGCAGTCGGCCGTACTCTTCACCGGCATTCAGGCCGGCACTGCCATCACCGCCTCCACAACTACAACAGCAGCAGCGGACGATGGCGCGTGCGTATGCACCTCAGAAGCGCATGCCGGGCTTTCGTCCCCCGAGCACCGCACAAGCAGCGGCCACATGTTACAAGTGTGGTCGTCCAGGACACATCGCCAGCAGTTGCCCGGAGAGGCAAGGCGGCGGAGTTGCACCACAGTTCCGGGGAGGAATCAACCCCGGAACCCTACTAATGCGCGGCGGGCAAACCCTAGGCCCGGCACTGTCCACCAGCTTGCCATAGAGGACGTGCCGGAGGGTGAGCCAATCCTTGCGGGTATGTTCCAACTCCACCAGCATCCTGCTACTATTTGATTCAGGCACCACGCATAGCTTCATTAGCCAAGCTTTTATTGATAAATATAGCTTGCAAATAATACCCACCGATAGTCCTTATGTGATCTGTTAACCGGGTGGGAAAATTTCAGCAAGCATGATGGTCCCAAAAGCGCCATTGTGCTTAGAGGGTAGAGTCTACCCTACGTCTCTCATAATCTTAGAGGGACAAAAGGTCGATGTCATCTTAGGGATGTCGTGGTTAACCCGCCACGGCGCTGTTTTAGACACCGTCCTCCGAGTTGTGCACCTAAACTCAAAAGTGCACGAATCTCACTCCTTATTTCTGGACAGTCCAGAAATAAAACTTCCAAGTGTCTATCAAGCCACAACCATCAGATTGGAAGATATTCCAGCGGTCCGAGAGTTCACTGATGTATTTCCGGATGATTTACCGGGGATGCCGCCCGATAGAGAGGTGGAGTTCAAGATTGAACTTGCACCGGGAACCATGCCAATATCCCGAAGGCCGTACAAGATGGCGCCCAAGGAATTGGCTGAGCTGAAGACTCAGCTAACGGACCTCCTGGAGAAGGGTTTTATTAGGCCGAGCTCCTCGCCATGGGGCTGTTTGGCATTATTCGTAAAGAAGAAGGATGAGACGTTGCGGCTTTGCATGGACTATCGTCCATTAAATGCCGTAACCATCAAGAACAAGTACCCGTTGCCACGGATCGACATGTTGTTTGATCAGTTGGTCGAAGCAAAGATCTTTTCCAAGATGGACTTAAGATCCAGGTACCATCAGATTAAGATAAGAGCGGAGGACATTCCGAAGACGGCTTTCTCGACGAGGTACGGACTTTATGAGTACCTGGTCATGTCCTTCGGCCTCACCAATGCTCCAGCTCACTTCATGTATTTGATGAATTCGGTATTCATGCCGGAGCTGGACAAGTTTGTCGTGGTCTTCATCGACGACATACTGGTATATTCCAAGTCGGAGGAAGATCACAAGAAACATCTGCGTATAGTCTTGCAACGGCTGCGGGATCACAAGCTATACGCGAAATTCAGCAAGTGCGAATTCTGGATATCGCAAGTGCCTTTCCTCGGGCATATCATCTCAGCGGAGGGTATCGCTGTAGACCCGAGCAAGATCACTCAAGTGCTGAATTGGAAATCCCCGAGAACTGTTCACGAGGTAGGGAGTTTCCTCGGACTCGCGGGATATTATCAGAGGTTCATTCCGAACTTCTCGAAGATTGCCAAGCCAATGACAGAGCTGCTGAAGTAGGCTACCAAATATGTTTGGAGTCCAGCGTGTGAAGCAGCATTCAAGGCTTTAGTCAAGCACCTGACATCAGCACCAGTTTTGGCGCAGCCAGACACAACAAAACCGTTCGATGTGTACTGCGATGCATCTGGCATTGGGCTCGGATGTGTGCTGATGCAAGACCGAATAGTGGTCGCGTATGGATCACGGCAGCTTAGAAACCATGAGCAGAATTATCCAACTCACGACTTGGAGCTCGCTGCCGTGGTACTTGCACTGAAGATGTGGAGGCACTACCTACTCGGTAACCTCGTACATCTATATACCGACCACAAGAGCCTCAAGTACATATTCACTCAGAAAGAGCTGAACATGAGGCAGCGAAGATGGTTAGAACTGATAAAGGATTACGAAATAGAGATCCATTATCATCCGGGCAAGGCAAACATAGTGGCAGATGCGCTGAGCCGCAAGTCACACGTCAACAATCTGACCATCACACCGTTGGAAGAGAGCGAACCACCGCTACATGTGATTCCACACGGAGCTCTCTACAACCTAGCTTTGATCCCCACCATCCGTGAAGAGATAGAGGCAGCTCATAAACATGACAAGGGCATGTCGCATTTGCGGAGACGCGTAGACAGTGGGGAGCTGAAATGTTTCCGGAAGGACGGAGACGGCGTCCTATGGTTCAAGGACCGGATCGTCGTACCCCGTAACCTGGAGCTACGGAAGAAATTTTTTGATGAGGCTCACTTATCAAAATTTTCTATTCACCCCGGCAGCAACAAAATGTATCAAGAACTCAGAAGCAAGTTTTGGTGGACACGGATGAAGCGGGAGATCGCGAAGTACGTGTCCGAGTGCGATACATATCGAAGGGTGAAGGCAGACCATATGCGGAAACCGGGACTGCTACAACCACTAGGCGTTCCTGCCTGGAAGTGGGAGGATGTGAGCATGGACTTCATCGTCGGTTTACCCACCACCTTTCAGAAACATGATTCTGTGTGGGTGATCGTCGACCGACTCACCAAAGTTGCCCACTTCATCCCGGTCAACACCAACTACAACGCCAAGAAGTACGCTGAACTGTACATCTCACGGATCATATGCTTGTACTGCGTACCCCGTACCATCATATCAGATCGGGGCACCTTATTTGTGTCCCGTTTTTGGGAGAAGCTACACGCTGCCTTGGGGACGAAGCTGATCCGTAGTTCAGCGTACCACCCGCAGACGGATGGGCAAACCGAGCGGGTGAATCAGATCTTAGAAGACATGCTACGAGCTTGCGCTATCCACCACGACAAGAATTGGGATGATCACTTGCCGTTAGCCGAACTCTCGTACAACAATGGGTACCAAGCCAGCATAAAGATGGCGCCCTATGAGGCGCTATACGGGAGGAAATGCCGCACACCACAGAATTGGTGTGAATCTGGCGAAAGGGTTACCTTCGGGATTGACCTTGTCAACAACACGGAAGAAAAGGTTCGACTAATTCAAGCAAACCTAAAAGCCGCCCAATCCTTTCAGAAACAGTATGCGGACCGGAGAAGACGCCCACTACAGTTCGAAGTCGGGAATCACGTATATCTACGTGTGTCTCCAATGAGGGGCGTAAACAGATTTGGGGTGAGAGGAAAGTTGGCACCCCGATTCATCGGTCCATTCCAGATTGCCAAAAGATGTGGATCAGTAGCAAACCGGCTGAAATTACAAGAATCACTTTCTGGTGTGCACGACGTCTTTCACATTTCCTAGCTGAGGATGTGTCTCAAGCTATCAACTACTGTTCAGCTGGAAGACATTGAAGAACTGCAACCGGATCTCACCTATCGGGAGGAACCGGTTCAGATTATTGACGAAAAGGCCCGAACCACACGCAACCGTACGTTGTTGTTCTACAAGGTTCTATGGAGTAATCACTCCGTGGACGAAGCGACATGGGAGAGCGAAGGATTTCTTCACGCTAACTACCCTGACTTTTTCACGTCGCATATCCGGTAATTTTGCACCGTCCTCTCTCTCATTTTCACCTTATAATCTCGGGACGATATTCTTTTAAGGGGGAAGGAATGTAAGGGCCTCAGTTTTTGACACATGTTTAAAGTGTTCATCACCACACCACACACCTCATTTGAAGCAAGTTGATGAACACAAATGAAGAGCAAGTAACCACTATCAACATGCTCATTAGAAAACAAACTCACATATTGCAAAAGTGGTATTTTCCACATGTGATATAGATGGGCTGGGCACATGAAAACTCCTACACATTGCTAGGGATGTCCATGCCAAGTTTCACCCAAATTCAAAACCTTTTTGAGGTCATTTTGGGTATAGCTAGAATGAGGGCAGTTTGAAACCATATTCAAATTCAAACTGTTTTTATCCCATGAATTCAAAAGTGGAAGGCATATTCTCATTCAGCACATTTTTGTGAGCTCACACACCAATTTGCACTCCATTTGGAGTTGATCTTGACATGAACTAAGTGGGGCAAATTCAAACCTTATTTGAATTTCAAACTAAACATGTGCTGAAATTTATCCAAACCAAACCCAATTTGAATTCTAACCAATTCAAATGGCTCATGGGTGAATAATTTGAATCACCAGTGTTATTTTGGGGCTTACTGTTTACAACAGCGATGAGGAGTTAATGTCAGAGGTTAAACTTGAGTGTGGGACCCACGTGTCATAGAGAGAAAGGGGGAAGACTTGCACACAAAGTCACAGCCTCGGTGGGAAATTCCACCGAGAAGCCACCGGCGCCGCCAGCTGCTTCCTCCTTCGCTCGCTGGCGCCCAGGGCGGCTTGCTCGCGCCTCCACGCGACCGGCACCGCCTCAGCCCGAGCGAAGACCCGCTGGCTTTATCCCCTCGCGTGCGACCCCGAGCAGCGGTAGTTTTTCTCCCCGAAGCTCTCCCCGCGATCGGGAAAACCAGCAAACGATCGCTCCTTCCTTCCCTGAGCTGCTAGACAGCACCCTGAGATCGCACTCCACCTCCCCGACGCCAAAAACCCCGAGCTCCGACCTCCCTTGCCCGAGAACGATCGCCACAGCGGCGACCGAACCTCAGCCGAAGGTCAGTCGCTCGTGGACAGCGTTCCACGGGAGCTTTCCTGGTCCAGCAAGGGCAGCAGCAGGAGCGCGCAACAGCCGTGTTACTCTCCTCCAAGTTTGGAAGCAGACCGTGAAGAATCCCCTGCGAATTTCCAGTTTTTACTCCGGCGACCTTAAACTGAGCTTCCGGTACGGATTCTTCAAATTATCACTCTAAGATCCTTCTCTAGTTATCAAATCTTGCACATAGACGCTGGACTAGCCGGCGATCAAACTCCTTTCTGCATCCGTGGTGTGAAACCGACTAGGAGTGACGAATTTTGAGTTCGATTGAGGGCGTTCATGGCCAGCACGCTCGGTCACACGGTGCCGACCGGCTTGCCACCATCTTTGAACCCATTTGACACCTTGTTGAGCTTCCTATGGGTGTACTGATGCTATAGACCGATCGTTTGAGGTTTTGGCGGGTTAGAACCCACGGCCGACGGCGCCGAACCACAACCGAGGCCGCCGCACGTCGCCGGGCTATTTCCGGTCACCGTCAGCTCGAATTGACCCCACAGACGTGCTCCCCGACGTCGACAACCCCCTGGTGGTGAGTTTCAGACCATGTGATGGCCGGCAGCGGCAAGCCGGCGAGCTCCGAGTCGGTTCCGGCGAGGGGAGGCGGTGCGGGCGCGAGGGCGCGTCGGGAGGAAGATGAAGCCGGCTGGCCCACACGTCAGCGGCTTAAAAGTTTAAATCGGGATCGGGTGTGGTCGGGATCAGTTGTGCTGGCGTGCAGGAACCCCGCAGACCACGGTGTGCCGTCGCCTCAGCGTGCGACGCGTGTCCCCGGGGCCCACCCGCAAGTTTAAACTTTTCCCCGATTTTCAGATTTCATTCAATCTTCAAATCCTCATAACTTGGGATAGAAAGGTCTAAATCGAGTGAACCAAATTTTGTTGGATTCAGCTCTCTGAGCACTTTCCAGCAAATCAAGTTTGACTTCATGAAAATCCTTAATTCACCAGAATTAATTCCTCAAAATTTAGAATGTTTGGAATTTTAACTGGAGAATCCCTTGGAGGAAAATTCTGAAATTTTGCTGGAGTGTTCACCAAAATATCCCTGAACTACCATAAAAAGTTCAGATCCATTTGAGCTCATTTGGTCCACCTAATAGTGTGATTAGAGAAACTGTTCCAGAGAAAACAGAAAATGTTCAGAAACATTTTCAGAATTTTCTCTGAAATTGTCTAGCTCATATCTTTAGCTAGGAACCTTCAAATTAAGTGAGACCAACTCCATTAGAACCCTCTGAAAATCTAGTTTTCAGAAAGTCATAGTTTGTTCCATGAAAATCCCTAGAACACCCTAAGAGTGCCAATTAAGGTCAAGTACATAATTAAGTGTGGAGGGCTCAAATGAGCTTTGCTGCAACTAAAACTTGACCAAGTCTGTACTTAGGTTGTAACCAAGCCACAGTAAATGTTTCACAATCATTGAGTCTGTCTAGTAAGAGTTATAGACTTCACAAGTTTAAATTCAATCAAATGCATTTAAATTAATATATATACTTGTATATCATGTAGTCGCTAAGGTCGAGGAGGAACCCAATGTCCTAGACTTCGTTACTCCGGAGGAGCAGCTAGCCTACGACCAAGAGCAGCAAGGCAAGCTCTGGTTTGCATTAACCTTTTTACAAGTTTTTATTGTTTTGAGCACATACTTGAATACCTTATTCTATGCATTAGAGTCTTGTTTGGAAACCCAATTGCATAGCCAAGAAAACCATGGGTTGGGTTTAGGATTGCAAACCCCGTTAGCTGCTGCAATGCTAAGATAGTGTAGGATTCGGTACAAGTCGAGTAGTTGGAACTACTCGCGAGCATAGGCTAGAGGCACTCGACTCGGGTAGAGATAGCACATGATACACATGGCAAGAAAGATGAGACCGAGCGGAGAGTAAGGGCAGCAGGACTTTGGGGCCTGTGTGCTGTAGCTCCATTTGTGTCGATTGAGGACCGAGCCGTGTGTGGGCCTGTTGAACAAGCTAGAACAGTACCGAAGACCTACCGGCTATATGGGAACCGGGAAACCGATGTAACTCGGGTAGCTGGGTGTTGAGGCATAGCTGGTCGTTCAGAGGGTAGGTTGAGAGCTCGAGGTGTAAATCGGCTGGTGGCACTGAGATGCGCGTGCAGAGACCTCTTGCTCGGGACGATTGGACCGGTTCAACATTTGGCTAACGGGTGAAAGGTAGTTGCGTACGCCGTCCGTGATGGTTGTTGTAGGCAACATCGAGTACGGGCGTATGTGACGGGTTGTTCGGGTAACCCTGCAGGTGTAAATCGATTATAATCGCCGTCCCTCGCGGTCAGTGAGTACCACTTGTTCACTGTACCATGACGTAGAAAGAACAGGCTAGTTACATGTTAAAATGTTGCTGATTGAAAGATGGACTTTGATTGTTAATGATTTGTTGTAGTTTAGAGCGAACTAGAGTTCCTTTCAACTTTGGGCAAAGTACATGAGAGAAATGCGTTTCTTGTTTGATTGCGGCTCTCTCATGTGCCTTGGCGTAAGGTTCTCCACAACCTGCTGCTAAACCTTTAAAGTAAGGTTTTACTAATTAGGCGAGTCCTTGCAAATGATTTTTCCTCATGTAACCTATCAATCCCTCATGTAGAAGTTCCATGTTTAGGAGAGACGGGTCAGTCTTGCTGAGCCTTCGTGCTCACTGCTTGTGTTTGAAGCTTTTGCAGGGTTCTATGAGGAAGGGGCTCCCGAAGAGGAGACGGAACCCCAGGAGGGGAACCCCGTCGATTGGGAGCCGTGCACGTCGCAGATTTAGTGTGCGTGTGTTCTAGCAAGGACATGTTCAAGGGCTGAACGTGAACTTGATGCGTAGTCTATGCTCGTGAGTGTAGACTGGACTTATTTTGATGTACAAATGTTCATAAACCACTTTATGTAATAAAAGTTTTGCTTCCGCTTTGTACCTTTGATGTGTGTTATTCAGTGTTGTGCAACGCAGCACCCCTCAGCGTGATCCTGGCTCGACAAGACCGTGGGGTCGTGTCATTAAGCATGCTTGGCCCAGAGAAATTTTGGGATGGGTGACCGACCGGGAAGTTTTTCCGGGTGCGCACGAGTGAGGACAAAGTGCGCAGAAAATACTAGTGTTGGTCTGTGCGGATAGTCTATGATCCTAGAGAGCTGCCACAAATGAGAAACGGACCAACAAAATGAAGAGCTAGCTTTCCCTTCACCCTGAATCAATGAATTTCCTTTCATCGGGTAATACTCGGAGATAGACGTGATATCCGATTTCTAAATGTAAGGGTCATCATTAACTCATACTCGTTGAAGTTACATCAATTTGTCAAGATCAGTTTCTCCTTTAACTTGGCATTGAGGCTGCAAAAGAACCATTCACATTGTCATGCCTCCGTGTTCACGTAGTCAGGTGCATAGCATGCCAATTCGTTGAACACTTTTGAATGCTCGTTGTCGAGGCGCGCCCGTCCCCGGAGCACGGGTCCGTGCACGCTCGCACGGGAATCGCATTGGGTGGTGCCGTGCGATGCGGCTGTGGCGGACCGGAATCCGCTCATCCAGGATCGCAGAGGGTGGTGCCACGCGATGCGACATCCGACAGCACACGTCATATGGACACATTATATTACATGGTAAATACAACTGAACTGTACAAACAGGTACAAACTTCAGTTACAAACTATTGTTTATATTACACAGCGGAAGTTTCTTTTATACAACTCACGTCCGCCTATCTAGCAAAAGTCGGTTGCCCAGCCCTAGGGCAACCCACAAGAGCTGCACTCCTCAGCTCAGCGCGGCGTGTATGGCTCCCGCTCAGCCTTAGTCCCCGACGGAGGGTAACCCTCGCCGGTGGACTCGTAACCCGAGTCCGTGGGTAGCTCCTCACCTGAAAAATACTTAAGCAGCAACCGTGAGCACGAGGGCTCAACAAGACTTAACCGACTCACCTAAGCATGAAACTCTACATGAGGTGTACAAGGAACATAGGATAGTAACATTGCAACAAATGGACACACCTACGAGTTCATACTTAGTTCATCTTTTAGCCACAAGTTAACAGTTCAGGAATCTGAAATTTAGTAAGCAATATTTGGTGGCACACATGTAGCAATACAATTATATCATAACAGCAATATTAAATCATCACATTTCATACATTAGCCTACGTCACGACTCAGTGACCAAGTGGTACTCTTCACCACGAGGGGCGGCGAATCGACTCGACATACACCTGCAGGGAAACGCAAAGAGCACGTCACGTACGTCCACCCGTGGAGCTGCACAACATGCTCACTCAATGCCGTACGGGACAACCTTTCACCCAAAAGCCCAAACGTCGAACCGGTCGCACCGAAACGAGCAGGAGGTTCCCTACACGGAGCATCTCTCTATGCCCGTTAGCAGATTTCCACCTTGCTGCCCTCAGCCTACACCTATAAATCGGTGCGTTATGCCTCGACGCCCGGAGGTTTAGGTTACATTGGTTTATCGGGGCCCATATATTCGATATCCCATATATCGAGGACATAGACACTACCCTCACTCTTGGGGAAAAATTCTGGTTATGCAGTTGGGTATTCATCCATCCTACACCTAATGCACATACACGCTTCACACTACGTATGTAAACAAAGTAAAACTTTAGAAAATGCTTAATGCGGGCTTGCCTTGCTGCTGCTGGTCAGTAGTTAGGTCTTCGTCTGGAAGGAGGAAGTCGAGCACTTCCGGAGTCTCCTCGCCTTCAGCGACTACACGTTAATGAATATGCACATAAGTTTTAATGTAAAGATTTTTGCTACAAGTTCTAATAATAAGTTTTCAAAAACTGGAACTCTGTTTAAGAATTTAAAATGAAACTGGGGCTAGTGGTTTGGGTTTGGAACTAAGCACATGATTAGGTGCTAAGTGGTCTTCCCCCTCTTCTATATTGACCACCTCAAGTGGTTAAACAGAACAGGGGTGATCCAGAGCTCTAATGGAGCTGAGAATTTTTGTGTGAGTTCCTTATCACAAGCAAACCGTCTGGACCAAATATTGGCACTTTTCAGTGAGTGGTTTGTTCAGAATGATTTTCAAAGCAATTAAGCAAAGAAGAATTAGTTCTGGGATAACACCCATGTTCATGCCAAACTTAGTGAACTACAATTTCAATTATAGCTCATAGAGTTTGCATGAATTTTCCTGGCAGTTTTGGAGCTAAGGTTTGTCCATAACTGAATTTCCAAGTTTTGGAAATTCTCTGAAAATGTTTCTGTATTCAATTGAACACAGCACCTTCAAATCTGAATTCCCTGATCAAATCAACTCCAAATGGTCTGAAACTTTTACAGGGGTTCACTAATATCCTAAAGAATATTCTGGCAAAATTTGAGAATTTTTGGATGAACCAAACTCCCTCTAAAATTCGTTTTCTGAAAAGCTTTAATGAATTTTCCAGAATTAAATAATGGGTTTCATGAAAATTAGGTTTCATATTTGGATAGTAATCTATTAGAGGAATCCAGCAAAATTTGTTTCACAATTTTTTGATTCCCCTACCCCAATTTGTGGCTATTTGAACTTTAAACTGAAATCTGAAAATCCTAAAAATGTTCAAATGCTGACTGTGGGTCCAGGGGACCACGTGTCACTTGCCGGGACGAGCCACACGGGGCTACTGGACATTTCCCACGCAGCCACAAGAGATCCCAGCCCCAGCAGATCCGAACCGAGCTCACTGTCGCTGACATGCGGGACCCGCCGGGTCGTCTTCCACCTCCGGCCAAACAAAGCCCGCGGCGGCGTCCTCCGGCGAGCGTCGCCGGAATCGCTTTCCCGGCCATCTCCCGACCTCAGACTTGCCGCCCCACCCTAACTTGCGATGCTGAACTCGGCTCGGGGGTCGCCGGCTGTTAGGGTTCCGGCGTGGTCGGGAATGCGCTACACCGCATCAAAACGATCGGAAAATGATCGTAGAGCACCGCGGGAGCTCGAGGGTGTCGAAAATGGCCGCCAAACCCCGTGAAAAGGTCGGCAACATAGAGCTCCGCGGTGACCCGAGCTGTTATTCCATGGTGGTCCAAAAAACAACAATAACCCAGTCATTTATGGACCATACCACTTGATTCTTGCTCGAGGAGGGCCGCTAGGAAGTGTGGAAGGTGTGTGCAAGCTCACCGGAGCTGGGGTGGACCGTGAAATCCTAATTTTGGAGTAGACCAAACCCTACCCACATGCACTAGCTTTCAGGAACCATGGGAATTCTCCACGCTCGATCGATCATTTGCCATGAGGGTTGCAGCAACACAATCTGGAGGTGAAGGTGCACCTTTTTCGTGTAGAGAATGGGCGGTGAAAGCGGCTGTGGTGTGCTGTCCACGGAGAGCAACATCAGTTTCCCACCGGTGGGCTGCGGTTCTCGGCGGTGCTCGTCGATTTGTGGCTGAACGAAGCGCCAACGCCGCGAAGTAGCAGGGTGGGTAGCTAGAGCACGCGCTGGTGCTCACTTTTTGTGTTGGTGGCTCGGGCAAAGGCCGAGCAGGCGCCAGTGTACGGCGGGAATCGGAGGAGCGGCGCCGACGAGCGAAACAGAACCGGTGCGGTGCTGTTCGTGCAGAGGAAGCAACACGTACGGCTCAGCTGCGTGGAGAGGGGGTCACTTAGAGGAGGGGCGAGCTGCTGCCCGGTTGCCAGCACGAGAGAGGAAACCAGGAGGTGGCTTCCCGGGCGGTGGCGCGCGCGGCAGCTGGGCTGTTCGAGCGAGTCCCCTCGGTTGACTGAGAGACAGAGGGAAAACTTGGGGGTTAATCTATTCCACCCAATGACATTTGGGCCCCACTGGTCAGTACCCCCTCATCTCTCAAAAGATCCCCAAAACTTGGCAAGTGATCAATTAAAATGTTTGAAGTCTCAAACTGAGCTACATTTGTATAGTTGGACAAATTTCCCCCAAATTCAAATGTATATTTGAATTCTTTGCACATTTGGATCCTTTTTGGAAAAAATGGGTAGCAAACCTTTTCAAAAATTACTGAAACTTTGCCTACCCACTAATTTGGACCTAAGGAATCCAAATATTCACTTTGATTCTTGTGTTAGCTGCTGCAACCAAGAGTTTGAATACACCAGTTTTGAATCACCATTATGTCCTCCCCTCATTTGAATTTCGAGTTGGACATTAGTTCAAATTCTGATTTTCAAACCCTCCCCTTGCACTTGAGTACTTCAACTCAGTGGTCTTAATCCAGCTAGGGTCCAAACATGTAAATGACTCTAAGTTGGTTTTAGCACAACCTCTCATGTGTTATCCTATGTGTAGAAAGTTTGAACCAATACCCTTTTTATGGAGGTTACTTGCTCTTCACAATTCTTTACAAGATATTCACAACAAAACTGTGGTGTTGTGAGGTGATGAAAAGTTTTTGCAAGTCCCTTTTCTTTGGCTTTTACATCCCTCCCCCCTTAAAAGAATCTCGTCCCGAGATTACAAAAGAAGAGGCAGCGATGTAATAGGGACTTACTCGTGCTGAGATGCCATGAACTCCGGGTAGTTTGAGCGAAGGAACTCCTCGCTCTCCCATGTTGCTTCGTCGGCGGTGTGGTTGCTCCAGAGTATTTTGTAGAACCACAACGTTCAGCTACGCGTGGTCCGAGCTTTCTCATCAAGAATTGCCACCGGATATTCATCATACTTCAAATCCGGTTGCAACTCGCCGATGTATTCAGTAGGAACAGCAGCGGTATGCTTTAGACATTTTCTCAGTTGTGAAACATGGAAAACGTCATGGACACCAGCAAGGGATGCCGGTAGCTCCAATCTATACGCCGCTGGTCCGCACTTCTTGGTGATAGCATAGGGTCCAATGAAACGGGGAGCGAGCTTCCCCTTGACGCCGAACCGGTGCACGCCCTTCATCGGAGACACACGGAGGTACACGTGTTCACCGACGTCAAAGTGCAACGTCCTACGCCTCTTATCAGCGTAGCTCTTTTGCCGGGATTGAGCGGCCTTCAAATTAGCTTGAATCGTCCGAACACGCTCTTCGGCGTCGTTCATCACATCAACCCCGAATGTGACCCTTTCACCGGACTCGCACCAGTTTAATGGGGTGCGGCATTTGCGACCGTAGAGAGCTTCGTAGGGTGCCATCTTGATACTCGCCTGATAGCCGTTGTTGTACAAGAATTCCGCCAATGGTAGGTGATCATCTCAGTTCCTACCGTGGTGGATGGCACATGCTCTCAACATGTCTTCCAATACTTGATTCACCCTCTCTGTTTGGCCATCTATCTGAGGGTGGTAGGCGGAGCTTCTAATCAGTTTAGTACCCAAAGCAGCATGCAGCTGCTCTCAAAAGCGAGATACAAACAATGCACCTCGGTCTGAGACTATGGTGTTGGTTACGCCATGCAAGCATAGGATCCTGGCAATATATAACTCTGCAAATCTGTTCGCATAGAAATGTGTATGCACGGGAATGAAGTAAGCCGACTTGGTTAGTCAGTCAACGATCACCCAAATGGAATCATGTTTGTTGGAAGTTAGGGGTAATCCCACAATGAAATCCATGCTCACATCTTCCCATTTCCATGCCGGGATCTTCAGGGGTTGCAACAGCCCTGATTTTCTCATATGATCAGCCTTCACTCGTCTACACGTATCGCACTCGGATACGTACTGCGCTACCTCCCGCTTCATCCGCGTCCACCAAAATTTCTTTTTCAAATCTTGGTACATTTTTTTGCTGCCCGGATGAATGGAGTATTTAGACAAGTGAGCTTCATCGAGGATCTTCTTCCTCAGTTTCATATCCCGGGGTACGACTATGCGATCATTGAACCATAGCATCCCCTCATCATCTTTCCGGAAACACATGTTCTCCCCGTTGTCTATCCATCTCCGGAGATGTGCCATGCCCTTATCAATCTTCTGAGCTGCAATGATGTCCTCCCTAATAGTAGGGATGAGGGCAAGGTTATAAAGTGACCCATAAGGAACCAAGTATAAACTTGGCTCTTCCTCCTCCACCGGGGTAATGGTGAGGTTATGAACATGTGACTTCCGACTCAGTGCGTTGGCAACTACATTCGCCTTGCCGGGGTGGTAATGGATCTCAATCTCATAATCTTTGATCAGTTCTAACCACCTCCTTTGCCTCATGTTCAGCTCCTTCTGGGTGAAAATGTATTTCAAGCTCTTGTGGTCGGTGTAGAGGTGCACCAAATTCCCCAGGAGATAGTGCCTCCACATTTTCAGCGCCAAAACCACTGCAGCAAGCTCAACATCATGAGTCGGATAGTGCTGCTCATGGTTCCGAAGTTGGCGTGAGCCATAGGCGACCACACGTCCTTCCTGCATCAACACGCAGCCGAGCCCAATACCGGACGCGTCACAATACACGTCGAAGGGCTTTGTTGTATCCGGCTGAGCTAAGACCGGGGCTGTTGTGAGATGCTTCACCAATGCTTGGAACGCCCCTTCCCACGCTGTGTTCCAAACATATTTCGTTCCCTTCTTCAGCAATTCTGTCATCGGTTTAGCGAGCTTGGAGAAGCTTGGAATGAATCTCTGATAGTATCCCGCTAACCCAAGGAAGCTTCTGAATTCATGAACTGAAGTGGGAGCTTTCCATTTCAGCACTTGCTCTATTTTGCTCGGGTCAACCACAATGCCTTCTACGGAGATGATATGCCCCAAGAATGGCACTTGGCTGATCCAAAACTCGCATTTGCTGAACTTGGCGTAGAGCTTGTGGTCTCGTAATCGTTGAAGAACGATCCTCAAGTGTTCGGCATGTTCGGCTTCTGTCTTGGAGTAAACCAAGATATCATCGATGAACACTACCACGAACTTGTCCAGCTCCGGCATGAACACCGAGTTCATGAGATACATGAAATGGGCTGGAGCATTTGTGAGACCAAAGGACATGACGAGATATTCATATAATCCATATCTCGTCGAGAAGGCCGTCTTCAAGATATCCTCCGCCCGGATCTTTATCTGATGATATCCAGAGCGAAGGTCCATCTTGGAGAACACACTTGCACCCACAAGTTGATCAAAC
This sequence comes from Neostapfia colusana, assembly GCA_030760725.1. Classification (NCBI taxonomy): domain Eukaryota; kingdom Viridiplantae; phylum Streptophyta; class Magnoliopsida; order Poales; family Poaceae; genus Neostapfia; species Neostapfia colusana. The sequence continues at coordinate 23,974,051 of JASWHV010000012.1, read as the reverse complement.
AATATGTCGATGCGGGGCAGTGGGTACTTATTCTTGATGGTGACGGCGTTGAGCGGCCGGTAGTCCACACACAGCCTCAAGGTTTCATCCTTCTTCTTCATGAACAGCGCCGAGCATCCCCAAGGAGAGGAACTCGGCCTAATGAAAACCTTGATCAACAGATCGTTGAGCTGTTCTTTCAGTTCAGCCAGTTCATTCGGAGCCATTTTATATGGTCTCCGTGATATGGGCGTAGTCCCGGGTGCAAGCTCAATCTTGAACTCGACATCCCGCTCAGGTGGCATGCCTGGAAGATCATCCGGAAACACGTCGGGGTACTCCCGGACTACGGGGATGTCCTCTAACTTGAGAGCTTCAGTATTATTGATAGCTGAAACCTTCCGGACTGGATTATCTAATAAGAGGGACTGTGGACGGTGTAATGGGGAGTTGAGGTGAACCGTCCGTGATAAGGTTTCCAGGACAACGCCATGGTAGCTTAGCCATGACATTCCTAAGATTGCATCTATCTTCCGTCCCTCAAGAATAATAAAAGTGGTGGAATATATCTTCCCACCTAAGCACAGTGGTGCTTTCGGAACCATCATAGTTGCTGAAATCTTTCCTCCTGGTGAGCAGATCATATAAGAACACTCGGTTGGAAAGGCTTCCAGCTGATTCTTAACCACATATGATGCACTTATGAAGTTGTGGGTTGCACCAGAATCAAACAGTATGATGATGGCTTGGTCGTTGAGAGTAAACGTACCCGCCAGCACGTTGTCTCCCTCTGGGGCGTCCTCATTGTCGAGGTGGCGAACGCCCCCAGTCCGCTGACCATCCTTCTTGACCAGAGGTCAGCCTCGAGCACCGCCCTGGAACTGGGCTTGCCCTCTGCTCTGCTGCCCCTGGGGACAGTCCTTCGCGAAATGGCCCGCCTGGCCACACGTGAAGCAAGTGAAACGGGGCGGTCCCCGCTGATCGGTGGACGGAAACCCGGGGCACGTTGTGGTGGTGGGAACGCCCGGGGTGCCGTCTGCTGCTGCTGCTGCTGTCTCGGTGGTGGCATCGGCGGTCGGAACGGAGGTGACTGAAAAGGACGTCCCCCGAACCGTGGAGGTCGCGTTGGTGGATGCCGCTGCTGTCCGGATGGTGTTCGATACACCATGTGGTACTTCTGGGGAGCGCCACCCCCACTGCTGGGTGGAGCGCTGCGCTTCCATTTCTCAGCTGCCAACTCCCGCTGAGCGTCCTATTGCATAATCGCGGCATTGACGAGGTCGTTGAAGGTGCCGTGATTCCACTGAACGAGGTGCGTCTTCATCTCGTGGTGTAACCCTCGATAGAAGTGCTCCCGCTTCTTCTCCTCGGTGGAGACGTAGTCTGACGCATATTGCGCCAGATGGTTGAAGGCACGGGAGTAGTCATGGGCACTCCTCCCGCCCTGCTTCAGTTCCAAAAATTCTTGGAACTTTCTCTTCATTAACCCGGGAGGAATATGATAGGCGCAGAATGCCTCTCGGAACTCTTATGACTCCACGGCATGGCCAGCCGGACGTGAGGCGACACAATTCGCCCACCACGCACCAGCGGCACCGTGAAGTTGCTGCGCTGCGAAACGATTTTTCTTCCACTCCGTACATTGGAGCAGCCCGAACTTGGACTCGATGGTCCGCAGCCAGTTGTCGGCCTCCAGTGGTTCTTCTGCTTCAGTGAACACTGGAGGGTGCGTACTCATGAAGTCCGAGTACGACACCTCATGGGGCTTGCGGGGCCCCCTCTCTTGATGCCCCCCCCCTCGCCTGGGACATATTCTGCATGATCGTACGGAGCAGGTCGGTCTGCTCCTCACGACCCCCCACCAGTGCAACTATCACATCCGCTAGAGTAAGCGGAGGCGGCGGTGGTGGTTGCTGCTGCGGGGTGCTGTCGTAGGCAGGTGGCTGGGAGTCATCGCCTCCCTGCTTGCTAGAGCCACCAACCTCGTGTGTAGTCCTAGTGCGAACCATCTGCAACCATACGAAAATTAACATCAGTCCCGCAACATATTGCATGCAGTCCAATAAAAATAGGCGTAAAACATAATGACATTGAAACATGCGATGCATCTCGTATGTAGATAATGTAATAACTTTGCACAAGCTACACCATTACCAGACCAAATACAAGCTAGTTTAATCCAACTTGACGAACCTCCTCTTTGGAAGCTCACCACAACTAGGTTTGATCACTACGAGACGTTACTATCGCGTTGTCATCACGTATACCACCCTTTTATCTTCAATACGACACAAATATGTTCTCTAGTAAACGAAACTTGAGTGGGACCTATACTCAAATCTTTCACTAGTTGAATATAACCTCTCATGAGTAGGTTCTACCCTATTGGAAGTATTCAAACCCCCTCTAGGGTACCACAATCTCTCACATGAGTTCAACTGTCATTCCTCTGTCAGAATGACCAGTTTCTACATATGCAAGATTTTGATCTGGTTCTGGGCATTTTCATGACTCAATCTGAATACCAAAGTTAAAGTTAACTTCAGTATATTTCCAACGAGTACTTATTTTCCCTCAGATCAGCTCTGTTTACAAAGTTATGGTAATTCAAAGTCAACAGAATTTCTGGAAGAATTTCAACAGCACCTCCTTTGGGAAGTTGCTGTTTTCAATTCTGATTTCCACTGAATTCTGTGCTGAAATTTCAGAAACATTAAATTGCAAAGATGTAACACATCTTCTACCCTTTCTAAAGAGGTATCATATAAAAATTTTAGATTTTTCTACTGGGAGTTGTGTTTGAAAAACAGAACAGTCCAGAGAATGTTTCAGATCTGTCCTGGCTCTGGATAGTTTACATTTCTCTGCGATTTAAGCCACCTTAAGGTGTGATTCAGCTCTGGAAGTCCACAACAAAGTTGTAGAGTACTTAAATACCTTTCCAGAACTATATACCACACTTCCATTGACTAAATTATCTGTGAGTTATGCCCTGTCAAAGTTCAGCGAACTTGCTGCCAAAACAGAGCACTCTGTTTTTCAATCCTTTGGACTGCACTGCTAAGCTATCAAATTTTTCTCTATCCAACAAGGGTCCTAAATATTGCAACCTAGTGATTTTAGTTCCTTGTTATTATTACCTTTCACGCACATGCCTATACTATGTCGGTACTACGTTCCTTTCAAAAGAAAATCCTAACCGGAATATACCGGCATATACGTCTCAATTGTGGCACTAAACGGTCTCTCGCACACGTTTACTACACGTATACATACATCTATGTCGGTACTACGTTCCTTTCAAAAGAAAATCCTAACCGGAATATACCGGCATATACGTCTCAATTGTGGCACTAAACGGTCTCTCGCACACGTTTACTACACGTATACATACGTGGTTAGTACCTGCAGAAGATCACACAATAGTGATGCACTCAAAGGTTGTTTTCATTTCAGGCAGGTCCATATTTGAAATTAAATACAAACTCCCGTATCGTTGCCATACAGCCGTCCTTGAGTTAAGTCATGTCTCGAGGTACGTGATCGTGTTTCAACACCACACGACGGGGAACCCGACTATGTCATGAACGGGTCGTCACAGTTGGGAATGTTATCAACCCAACAGATACCACCTACTGCCCTGCAGGGCACGCCGATGGCAAGCGCTTCGTATGTCCTCCTGGGCTATTTCCAGATGAACACCATCATGGTGCACCTACAAACATGAGATGTCATGAGAGCGTTACCCACATACTGCACACCAGCCTCTCGCCTAAGGCGACTGGAAAAGTCCTAACGTAAGCTTCCTAAGGTACATCTGTTTACTGGGCCCCCCAGCATGAGTCCGGTACACAACTCAAACTTACTCAACAGGGCCGCATACGGATCGGTCCCTGACAGACATCGACTGTTCTAACGCACCCAGGCTCCTATGTCATACTGATCCTACACCTGCCCGGTCTCAACTTCAACTTGCTAACAAATTTCTGAACCAATCCCGTATGGCACTATTTCTCCTGATCATGCGAGTAGCATCCAACCACTCGACTTCTACCGAACCCTAATTAAGCATGGCAGTTTCTACACGATGAAAAGATGTCTACCCAATACTCCATAGATTTATCTGGTCATGCAAGAGGAGTATCAAAATAACTAGACCTAATGCACATTCAATTTCCTAACCAAAAGAGTGAATACAATGTATAAACTTAAAAGCTGTTAAATGCAAACCGGAGCTTACCGGTTTTGCAGAGTAGTAGTATATAATAGCAATTAGTGATCGTCTATCCCTTGATCCTTCTGAATTTGCTCAACTGATCCACACGTCAAGGGATGACTCCGTTGAAGTCCTTCGTCGTGAGCACTATCAACATGTATATGCATAAGCTTTTATAATGCAATTTAAATACTTTAAAGACTTAGAGTTCTTAAGAGGAGAGACGGTGTGGAAATGCCAAGAATGGCTTTTTTGCCTCTGTTGTGCAAAGAAATCAAGAAAAACTAAAGCTGCCTTAGAGGTTTAATTATAAACTTAGTTTCCTAATGAGCATATAAGATGAGCTGAACTAATGTGAAGAAAACTGGAGAACCTGAACTCCAATGATTCTGAAGATTTTACAGGAGGTCCTATACTCCACCGGTACTTATCTTGCCAAATTGCAGCTAATGTGGATGGAAATTGTGTCTCCCATAATTCCCACAAGACTCTTATGTATTTCCTCACATACATAAGCATGGAAAACCAATACAGGGAGTTCAAAGCCACAATTTGAGCTGAAACTTGACATGTGAATTCCTGGTCACAAGAAAGTACTTTCGTCCAAAATTCAGACCTTTTACTTGAGTAGTTCCTCCAGAATAATTCCTTAAGCATTTCTACTAAAAAGAATTAATTCTGAGTAATGTGCATTTTCATGCTCAATCAAGTGAACTACAATTTCAAGTATTACTCATAGATCATTCCTGAAGTTTTCTATGATTCTTGGAGCTATGAATTGCCCAGAATGGATTTTACAAATTGGAAACCTATTCTGAAAAGTTTCTGGACCATTTAGAGTGCAGCAGGTTCCACTCAGCAAATTTCCACTCAATTCAATCTCATATGAGCTGAAAATTTGCTAGAAGGTCAATAATATCCTAAAGAATATTCTGGCAAAATTTGAGGAATTTTGGATGATCCAAACCCCCTCAATAATTCTTTATCAGAAAAAGTTCAAAGAATTTTTCAGAATTTATTATTGAATTTAGTACAAATTGGGATTCATATTTGGATAGATCTTTGCAAACTGAATGCAACGCAATTTGAATCACCTAATTTAGAGTTTCCTAGACCAATATATGAATTTTCAAAGTTGTGGCAAAATCTGGAATTGTTTTGCTACTGGTAATTGATTGGGCCCATGTTTTTAAACTGCAGCCACTGAGATTCGAGCCACACCAGGGCTACACGGTTTTAGCACGCAGCCACACCGGATCAGAGAGCCACAACCAATCCAATTTTTAAATTTTCAATCACTGACGCTGGGCCCTGCCCTTTCTCCTCCTCCTGCTCACTTTCTCGCGCGCGCGCCGCTAGCTCGCCGGAGACTCGCCGCTTGTGCGTTTGGGAGGTCGGGAAAGCTGTCTGTGGGGTGAGCTCGAGCTACCGGCGGCCGGAAACATGCCGGCAACATGCAGCGACTTCCGTACGCCTTCGGCGCCGACGGCCGGCCAACCTAGCCCGCCAAAAGCTCGGCCAACCTAGCCCGCCAAAAGCTCGACCAAAAGGCTCTACAGTACCAGTGGGTGCTCGTGAAGCTCGGCCTAGCCTCCAAATTGCTCAGGAACGGCTGCTAATGGGGTTTCATTATGCGTCCGAACGAGGTCGCCAGTTGTGCGCTCGGAAAACATCGAATTAGTCGGCCTACGTGCAGTTTCAAGCTATGGTTGCAAAGAGCAAACGATCGCCGGCTAGCCTAGCTCCTGTGCGCAAGAGTTGGTGGCCTAAGAATGAAGATTGGAGCAGAATTTGGATATTCCATACCGGAACGTTGGTTTGTGCCCACCGGAGAAAATTTCTTGAATTCTCGCTCGGTCATCCACGGCTTGGCTTGAGGTTTGGGTGGAAGCAGCATGGATCACCGGCGCTCCTATGGCCGTCCTCGCTCGGGCGTGAAAGCCTCTGGTATGAGCTGTCCACGTGTGCCCGGTCGTCGACAACGTTAGGTCGCCGCAAAGAAACGGCGTTACCGCGTGAGGGAAGCTGGCTAGTTTTCGCGCCGAGGACGTAGGGCTAGCTCACACAGAACCATTTTGCAGCTCAGAGGGGCGGTGTCCGTGAGGTTTGCCGGTTTCCCGATGATCACCGAAGTGGGGGCGCTCTGTTCTGTTCTTTTGCCGTGGGAGGAGTAAGCAAATCCTCGGTTTTGCACTTTGTGAGCAAAACGGTCAAGCCAAGGGCTGAGAATGACTACGAGCTGCTCGCCAGCATGAGTGGATCAACGAGGACGTGGCTCAGGATTGCACTCGGTGGCGTTCTGTGTGAGCTCGGTCGGTTCGAGTGGAACAGCTAACAGAGCCTTCGGTTGCTTGAGTGGAAAACAGAGAACAACTTCATGTATAAGTTAATTTTCCTCAATGCCATGTGGGGTCCACCCATTCTCCTCCCCAAAAGATCTTCTCATGTTAATCTCTTAAATTCAAAAGTTCTGAAATTGAAAAGTGGGCTAGCATTTGAATTCTCTAAATTAAATTTGAATTTGTCTTGCAAATTTGAAATCAGTTTGAATTTGAAAATGCTCCTATTAAATTCCTTTATAGTCCACCCTAAAACTAGAAGGTTGCCAAAACACATAGCCTTTCAAATGAACATGGGAGCCTTTTTTTATGAACATCCATTTACACCCTTATGTGTAGAAAAGTTTTTTGTATATCCCATTTTCATGAATTGGAACACACATAGCCTTTCAAGCCTCGGTTTATTTCATATACAATTTTGGAAATATTACACTCGTGGCATCCCTCCCTCCTTGTTTCCAGACTAGAAACTCCTTGAGCTTCCCCTGGATTATTGTGGAAAGAACAAGATAAGCAAGGAATGTCTTCTGGAATTACATCCATGTGAGCTGATGTCCAGCTGGTTGGGATGCGAGCTGCTTTTTCCACCATGCACTGGCGGAACCGTGAAGTTGTTGCACCATGTACAGTACTTTCTGATGTTCGATGCATTGAAGCAACTCAAACTTAAACTCGATGGTACGGATCTAATTATCCGCCACCGAGGATCCTAAGCCTCTATGAATACCGGTGGTTGAGTCGCCAAGAACTCAAAGTATGAGCTCGTTTGAGGTTGGCGAGATCCTTCGTCTTGACATCCCTCTTGATGGTACTGTTAGTCTATACAACCTTATAGAACCACAAGATCGGGTCGATTTGCTTGAATCTTTAATGTCCTAATCTTGACAAGGATAACTAATACTTATCTAGATTAACTGAGTCCTTAGAAACTTAGTGTAGTACTTCCCCAAACATGAATTAAGATGTTTGGTGAGATTAAACAATGAATTTGTAATCTCACCCTGAATTGACATTTCAACCATTTAGTCAAAAACTGAATGCTTTTCTTGAATATAAGAGCATCCACAAGTCAATTTCTCTTAAGTTATCAACATGGCAAAGACCCACTACATATAGTCACCATAAGGGTGTCAAAGTCACCATATAATCCGTCGATAATTTAGATTGTATTCAAGGATTGTCGCGAGATTGAGCAAACAATCGGCATGTCCCATGATTAGAAAATAGTTTAGTTCCGACAATTACAGCACTCGGAGCTACACAAGTCATGGATGAAAGTTCAGAAAGATATAAGGAATGTTGAGTAATTGGTTTCCCTTGTATTTCTCAAGGAGGTAGAATCAAGCAACTTGATCAATAGTACAAGGATGTGAGAAGACCAAGGTTATTAGACACTACTTAATGTTTTGAAAGGAGGTACTCAATCTTGCTCAGTACTTTGGTATTTCACATGTTATATGATGCAATGCATATGAACACTGTATGGTGCAAATGATGCATATGTATGGTGCAAAATGGTGCATATGTATGATGCATCATATTTTTATAGTTTGAGCAAGAGTTAGTACGACAATTCAAACATGATTAAGAATCATCTAAACCTTTGCAAGGTACAAACACTTGGTCATGAAATGTGCTAAACAAAGACTGCCACTTTCATGTTGTGACTAAGTGTAATGGAATTATGTCAAATGTTTGACAAGATGGTTGGGGAATATTCCATGAAAACTTAGCTAGCATCCATTGACTTCACCGTCTCCCTTTTCCTAAGTCTTCATCTAACCTTTTAGTGTGAAGAATGAACTACTAGTCCTAGCTCCTAGTTAGGACATCAACCTACTGGTGTTAAGGTTACTAGAGTTGTCACAAATCGTGACTTGCTAATCTTCTTATTCTCTTCAATCTTGCGATTTGTGTGAGCATTTGTGGGTGCATGGTGAAGATGTTGAAACTACATCTTTCTTGATGACGACGGATCTTGTACTTAAACTTTGATTATTTGAAGGTGTAATTCCCTCTTGTCTCTTCGTGATGTCATACTTTGGTGTATAATAAATGGGTGCTCCATGCTTTGGTTTACTTGGATGCACTCCTCCCCCTTTAAGTTCCAATATAGCAGATTGAGAACTTAAGCCATACTATTCTTGTGGGAAGGTGATGCACCCGATAACCTTTTAGAGAGGAAATTACACCGGGTGGATCGATGAGCGCGGTGGTGTTGTAGTTTTGATAGGGTGAAACCCGGGGGTTGACCCGATCTTCACGGTGTAAGGGCCTCAGTTTTTGACACATAATTGAAGTGTTCATCACCACACACACACACACCTCATTTGAGGAAAGATGATGAACACAAATGAAGAGCAAGTAACAATTATCAACATGCTCATTAGAAAACAAACTCACACATTGCAAAAGTGGTATTTCCCACATGTGATATAGATGGGCTGGACATAGGAAAAACTCCTACACTTTGCTAAGGATGTCCATGCCAAGTTTCACCCAAATTCAAAACCTTTTTGAGGTCATCTTGGGTATAGATAGGAAGGGGGCAGTTTGAAAACATATTTAAATTCAAACTGTTTTTATACCATGAATTTGAAAGTGGAAGGCATATTCTTACTCAGCACATTTTTGTCAGCTCACACACCAATTTTCACTCCATTTGGGGTTGATCTTGACATGGGCTAAGGGGGAGAAATTCAAACTTTATTTGAATTTCAAACTTAACTTGTGCTGAAATTCATTCAAACCAAACCTCATTTGAACTTTGATCAATTCAAATGGCTCATGGGGGAATAATTTTTATTGCCAAGGGTAGTATGGGGTTCACTGTTTACAACAGTGATTAGAAGTAAATTTCAGAGGTTAAAGGAAGGGTGGGACCCACATGTCAGCCTCTACTTCAACACAAACCGACTGAGACTTTTCACTCGGGTCGCCGAGCCGCAGCGGTGATCGCCACCGAGGCCAGCCACCGCGCCACCAGCTGCTTGCCCACGCGCGGGCATGAGGCGGTGCAGAGCCATCTTAAGGCGCCTGCCCCCTCCTCGGCCGAGGTACCGACGTGTTTTCCCGCGAGAACCCAGCACCGGCCGAAAGTTTCCGCGGTTCGGACTTGATCGGAGGACGCCGATCGCAGCTCCCTCCTTCCACTCCAGAGTCCCAGCAAGGTACTAGAGACCTTCCTCCATCCTCCCCATTGCTCGAATTCGGTTGAAACCGATTGATATCGGCTGTGCCGAAAGATCAAACTCGGAACTTGGAACCGCCGCACCTCGGGCTCTCGTGGACAGCCCAACCTGGGCGTTGTCACGCCCGAGCCAAGGCACCCTTGGACGCGCGGGTGACCGGTGCTGCTCATCCCCGAGCCACAGCTCGAGTGGTTGCTCACCGGCGGCGAATTTCCACTTTTCCCCTTTCTGTGTGCAGAACGACCTTCGGGTACGGTTCTGTTTAATTCGTGCTCTAGAAAGGATTAGCGGGCCTCAGGCCACTCCCACACGAGCTAGACACGGTAACGCACAAGTTGCCTTCACAACTCTGGGCCGGAGAACCTCTGTGCCCGGCGTAATTTAAGGTCTACTAATGGCGGAACGAACGGGGGGCATCGGGCGCACGGTGAGGACCTATTTCGGGCCCTCCCCGAGCTGCCTCGAGCTCATGTCGACCTTCTCTGAGGTCCACTGATGCTCCCCGACCGATTTCCCAAGTAGCTGAGGTACTAGGGGAGTCAGCCGACATGGCCGAAGTCATTCCGATATGAAGACTCGTCGCCGACCATGCTCCGGCCGTGGTCATGAGCAGCTGACCCTCGGATCCTGTTCCCCAAGTAAAAGTAGGCAAGGGCGGCCAGAATCAAGAAGTTTGGAGCTGTACAGCAGCCGGCGGCGAGCTCTCCGGCGAGGTCCCTCGGCGGCGGGGCGCGGGTGTCGCGAGGTTGAAGAAGGGGGTGGACCCCAGCTGTCAGCTGCCGATATTTTGAATCGGGATCTGGCTGCGGCCGGGATCGGGTGTGCTGGCGCGCAAAATCCTTGTGGGCCGCGGTGTGCCATCGCCTAGGCGTGCGACGCGTGTCCCCTGGGCCCACGCGCGAGTTTAAACTTTTCCCCGATTTTCAGATTTCCTTCAAACTTCAAATCCTTATAACTTTGGCTAGAAAGCTCCAAATTGAGTGAACCAAATTTTTCTGGATTCAGCTCTCTGAGTACTTTCCAGAAAATCAAGTTTCACTCCATAAAATTCCTTATTTCTCCAGAATTAATTCCTCAAAGTTTAAACTGTTAGGAATTTTAACTGGAGAATCCCTTGGAGGAAAATCCTGAAATTTTGCTGAGATGTTCACCAAAATATCCTTGAGCTACCATAAAAATTTCAGATCCATTTGAGCTCATTTAGTCCACCTAATGGTGTGATTAGTAAAACTGTTCCAGAGAAAATAGAAAATGTTCAGAAACATTTTCAGAATTTTCTCTGAAATTGTTTAGCTCATATCTTTAGTTAGAGACTTCCAAATTAAGTGAGACCAACTCCATTAGAACCCTCTGAAAATCTAGTTTTCAGGAAGGCATAGTTTTTTTCATGAAAATTCCTAGAACACCCTAAGAGTTCCACTTAAGGTCAAGGACATAATTAATTGTGGAGGGCTCAAATGAGCTTTGCTGCAACTAAAACTTGACCAAGTCTCTGTTTAGGTTGTAACCAAGCCACAGTAAAAGTTTCACAGTCATTAGGTCTATCTAGCAAAGGGTATAGACTTCACAATTTCAAAGATAATACAAATGCATTTAAATTAATACATACATTACTCTTATCATGTAGTCGCTAAGGTCGAGGAGGAACCCGAAGTCCTAGACTTCGTTACTCCGGAGGAACAGCTAGCCTACGACCAAGAGCAGCAAGGCAAGCTCCGGTTTGCATTAACCATTTTTCAAATTTTTATTGTTTTGAGCACATACTTGTTTTCCTTTATTCTGTGCATTAGAGTCTTGTTTGGAAACCCCACTGCATAGCCAAGAAAACCATGGGTTAGGGTTTAGGAGTGCAAACCCCGTTAGCCACTGCATTGCTAGGATAGAGTAGGATTCGGTACAAGTCGAGTAGTTGGAACTACTCGCGAGAATAGGCTAGAGGCACATTGCTCGGGTAGAGATAGCACATGATACACATGGCGAGAAAATGAGACCGAGCGGAGGGTAAGGGCAGCAGGACTTTGGGGCCTGTGTGCTGTAGCTCCGCTTGTGTCGATTGAGGACCGAGCCGTGTGCGGGCCTGTTGAACAAGCTAGAACAGTACCGAAGACCTACCGGCTATATGGGAACCGGGAAACTGATGTAACTCGGGTAGCTGGGTATTGAGGCATTGCCCGTCGTTCAGAGGGTAGGTTGAGAGCTTGAGGTGTAAATCGGCTGGCAGCACGGAGATGCGCGTGCAGAGACCTCTTGCTCGGGACGATGGGACCGGTTCAATAGTTGGCTAACGGGTGAAAGGTAGTCGCGTACGGCGTCCGTGATGGTTGTTGTAGGCAACATCGAGTACGGGCGTACGTGACGGGTTGTTCGGGTAACCCTGCAGGTGTAAATCGATTATAATCGCCGTCCCTCGCGGTCAGTGAGTACCACTTGTTCACTGTACCATGACGTAGAAAGAACAGGCTAGTCACATGTTAAAATGTTGCTGATTGAAATCTGGACATTGATTGTTAATGATATGCTGTAGCTTAGAGCTAATTAAAGTTCTTTTCAACTTTGGGCAAAGTACATGAGAGAAATGCGTTTCTTGTTTGATTGCGGCTCTCTCATGTGCCTTAGCGTAAGGTTCTCCACAACCTGCTGCTAAAACTTGAAAGTAAGGTTCTACTAATTAGGCGAGTCCTTGCAAATGATTTTTACCTCATGCAACCCATTACCCTCACGTAGAAGTTCCATGTTTAGGTGAGACGGGTCAGACTTGTTGAGCCTTCGTGCTCACTGCTTGTGTTTGAAGCTTTTGCAGGGTTCTATGAGGAAGGGACTCCCGAAGAGGAGACGGAACCCCAGGAGGGGAACCCCGTCGAGTGGGAGTCGGGCACGCCGCAGAGTTAGTGTGCGTGTGTGCTAGCAAGGACACGTTCGAGGGCTGAACGTGCACTTGATGCTTAGTCTACGCCCGCGAGGGTAGACTGAACTTATTTTGATGTAAACATGTTCATAAACTTGTTTATGTAATGAAACTTCCGCTTCCACTTTGCACCTTTGACGTGTGTTATGCGGTGCTGTGCAACGCAGCACCCCTCAGCGTGATCCTGGCTCGACAGGACCAATGGGGTCGTGTCAGCGTGGTATCAGAGCTCGCTTGAGGTTTAACACAGTACAAAGGTTTTCTTTTTAAAAAATCCAGTGAGGAACGAGTTAGTAGCCCGTATAAGGATGTTATTAGTATATAGAAAGTGGCTTATTAACCTATTTGTTATGTCGGAAAATCGTGCATCTCGGGACGTTCATGTCTTGGGGGGTGCACGTAAGCGCTGTCCACCAGTGCGCACAAGCTGAAGGGTGGAGCCCCACGGGTGGCAGGTAACCCGACCCGCTTTGATATCCTCTACGACTCTTCATGTCGTTTGGGGTATTCGAGCAACGTCTGTCCCTGGCGTGCGTGGTGCAACATGGGAGACCCCGTCACGTGGTCTGAAACGTGAACACGTAACTCAAGGCGTGTTTGGCTTGAGAACATCCGGGCGAGTGATGACGGCCCGGTGTACCAACTGTATAGATTCCGGGCTCGGTGTGCAGCCGAGTCTGATGATTGTTTGAGTTTCTGCAGGTAGCCTTACCACGAAACGGTAGACGTGTAGCATCCGTGTGCGAGTGACAAGTAGTGCCACTGAACTAACGAAGCCGGCTAAGTCCGGTATAGGTTTTTCTTTGTGAGGACGTAGTACCGACATAATCTGGTGACGCATCGACGTCACACCCAACTAAATGAACAACTTCATTTAAAAACTTGAAGGTTTTGATCCAAAGTAGTAAAATTGATGCAACTCCTTCCCTTGTACAGGATATTCAAGTTAACAAGTTTTTAACTTATAGGATGTTAGGGACAGAGCACTCTGTTTTCAGCTGAATCAAGGCTGAAGTTAATCAGAGGTTAGAGGTTGAGTTCTTTCGAGGTTGGGGTCGTATGATACATTTCTGGAAAGCGTTGGAAGAGCTTTACAACTCTTCTGTTGAGATCCAGAGGTGTTTCATCCCTTAACCACTCGAAAAATGCAGTAGAGTTGAAACTGTCCAGAAAACAGGACAGAGCAAAGACTCTCTGTAAACTCTCTGTAAATTAAGCATAACTTCCTGCTTAAAAATCCAAAAATAGGAAATGAGGTAGTTCTGGAAAGCTTATGAGATGGGTTACAACTTTGTAACAGAAAGTTTTGTCAGATTAGGAACAGAATTAACTGGGGTTCTTGGATCAAATCAGTACCTAGGGCAGGGAGGTGCTGTCCAATTGTTTCCAGAAATTCTGTTAGCTTTGACATCTCATAACTTTTGAACCAGGACAGATCTTAGGCCAACCAAATACTTTCTGGAAAGCTATTGAAGTTAACTTTAACTTTGATGTTGAGCTCCAGAATTGGTTTTACTTTAACATGGCCTAAATCAGGTTGGTGTGGAAACAGGTCAAAGCTGTCATGGGAACAGCAGATCAGCAGTCAAATTTGTTTAAAATTTGAACTATGTTTCCAAGTTTTGTGGGTTCAATGACATGTTTTATGTTATAACTCAGGGGTTTACTGTTTAAATAAATATTTGACATTTCTCAAATATATTTTTACAGATGGCAGCAGATAAACGGTTGGAGAACGGGTGGGTAGTTTCCCACTGCTCTGACCGTAGCGGCTACCCGGAAGCATTGTGGCAAATGCTCCAATATTTCGGGTACAACCAGATGCCGCAATACTTCGCCAAGGAAGAAGGCGAAGAGGGGAACAAGACGTGGACGATCCATGTCGAGGTTCCTGCAGGGCCTACGCCACCCGGTTGGGTGCCATTCACCGTCACGGTGAGAGGAAGACAACCGGAAGGGATGTGGCAAGTGGCAGCCCGTGACACTATGTCACGTTTCTGCCAACTACACGTGCAGGCTATGGAGGGAACCCCATACGCACTCGTTCTGGTGGAGGGACGAGCTCAGCATGTGTGGGAAGAGAGGTACCTGGAGGCAACAGACCCGAGTTGCCCAAGGTACAACCCCGCGGAGGCAAATCTCAGCCTCCAAATAAGGGCGGGAAACGCTGTGATGGACAGCCAAGCTGGTCATACGGAGCATCTCGCCACCAAGCTCAAGGAGAGCACAAGCCGTGGAGATCATTTCGAGAGTGCTCACAGCGCACTCCGCAATGTGCTCCTTCCGACGATCAAGCGACTGAATGAACAACACAATCAGTTGCGTCGTCTGAAGAAGGCAAAGAAGAAGAGCCGTGTTGACATCGCGGCGTTGCAAGAGCTGGTGCAGACCCTAACCCAGCAGAATGAGGACATTTCTCAAGAGCGGGACGATGCTATTGAGGAAGGAAAAGGCTGGGAAGAGGACTACAACCAGGCTATGGACGAGGTGCATGCATTGCAGGACCTCGTGCCCCCGGTATTGGGCGTACCGGTAGTCTTGGGTCTTCCAGCCATGGGAGAGCCCGGAATGGGAGAAGGAGGTGGTCCTTCTCAGAAGTTTCGGATGGTGAATCGCCCACCATCAGGTCCACGCTGGCAACCACCACAGCGGTCGATGCCGTTCCGCAGTCGACCGTACTCTTCACCGGCATTCCGGTCGGCACTGCCAGTACCACCGCAACAACAACAGCAGCAGCGGGCGATGCCGCGTGCGTTTGCACCTCCGCAACGCATGCCGGGCTTTCGTCCCCCGAGTACTCCACCAGCAGCGGCCACATGTTACAAGTGTGGTCGTCCAGGACACTTCGCGAGCAGTTGCCCGGAGAGGCAAGGCGGCGGAGTGGCACCACAGTTTCCGGGGAGGAATCAACCCCGGAACCCTACTAATGCGCGGCGGGCAAACCGTAGGCCCGGCACTATCCACCAGCTTGCCATTGAGGACGTGCCGGAGGGCGAGCCAATCCTTGCGGGTATGTTCCAACTCCACCCGCATCCCGCTATAGTACTATTTGATTCAGGCGCCACGCATAATTTTATTAGCCAAGCTTTCATTGCTAAACACAGCTTGCCAATACTACCCACCGATAGTCCATATTTAATTTGTTCACCGGGTGGGAAGATTTCAGCAAGCGTAATGGTCTCCAAAGCACCATTATGCTTAGCGGGTAGAGTGTACCCCACGTCTCTCATTATCTTAGAGGGACAGAAGGTCGATGTCATCCTAGGGATGTCGTGGTTAACCCGCCACGGCGCTGTTTTAGACACCGTCCTTCGAGTCGTGCACTTAAACTCAGAGGTGCACGGTTCTCACTCATTATTTCTGGACAGTCCAGAAATAAAACTTCCAAGTGTCTATCAAGCCACAACCATCAGATTGGAAGACATTCCAATGGTCCGAGAGTTCCCTGATGTATTCCCGGACGATTTGCCGGGAATGCCACCCGATAGAGAGGTGGAGTTCAAGATTGAACTCGCACCGGGAACCATGCCAATATCCCGAAGGCCGTACAAGATGGCGCCCAAGGAGTTGGCGGAACTGAAGACTCAGCTCACGGACCTTCTGGAGAAGGGTTTTATTAGGCCGAGCTCCTCGCCATGGGGCTGTTCGGCATTATTTGTCAAGAAGAAGGATGAAACGTTGCGGCTTTGCGTGGACTACCGCCCATTAAATGCCGTAACCATCAAAAACAAGTACCCGTTGCCACGGATCGACATGTTGTTTGATCAGTTGGTCGAAGCGAAGATCGTTTCCAAGATGGATTTAAGATCCGGGTACCATCAGATTAAGATAAGGGCGGAGGACATTCCAAAGACAGCTTTCTCGACAAGGTACGGACTTTATGAGTACCTGGTCATGTCCTTTGGCCTCACCAATGCTCCAGCTCACTTCATGTACTTAATGAACTCGGTGTTCATGCCGGAGCTGGACAAGTTTGTCGTGGTCTTCATCGATGACATCCTGGTATACTCCAAGTCGGAGGAAGATCACAAGAAACATCTGCGTATAGTCTTGCAACGGCTGCGGGATCACAAGTTATACGCAAAGTTCAGCAAATGCGAGTTTTGGATATCGCAAGTGCCTTTCCTCGGGCATATCATCTCAGCGGAGGGTATCGCTGTGGACCCGAGCAAGATCACGCAAGTGCTGAATTGGAAATCCCCGAGAACTGTTCATGAGGTACGGAGTTTCCTCGGACTCACAGGATATTATCGGAGGTTCATTCCGAACTTCTCGAAGATTACCAAGCCAATGACAGAGCTGCTGAAGAAGGCTACCAAATATGTTTGGAGTCCAGCATGTGAAGCAGCATTCAAGGCTTTAGTCAAGCACCTGACATCAGCACCGGTTTTGGCGCAGCCAGACACAACAAAACCGTTCGATGTGTACTGCGATGCATCCGGCATTGGGCTCGGATGTGTGCTGATGCAAGACCGAAGAGTGGTCGCGTATGGATCACGGCAGCTTAGGAACCATGAGCAAAATTATCCAACTCACGACTTGGAGCTCGCTGCCGTGGTACTTGCACTAAAAATGTGGAGGCACTACCTACTCGGTAACCTCGTACATTTATATACCGACCACAAAAGCCTCAAGTACATATTCACTCAGAAGGAGCTGAACATGAGGCAACGAAGATGGTTAGAACTGATAAAGGATTACGAGGTAGAGATTCATTATCATCCGGGCAAGGCAAACGTTGTGGCGGACGCGCTAAGCCGCAAGTCACACGTCAATAATCTGACCATCACACCGTTGGAAGAGAGCGAACCACCACTACATGTGATTCCACACGGAGCTCTCTACAACCTAGCTTTGGTCCCCACCATCCGTGAAGAGATAGCGGCAGCCCAGAGGAATGACAAGGGCATGTCACATTTGCGGAGACGTGTAGACAGTGGGGAGTTGAAATGTTTCCGGAAGGACGGAGACGGCGTCCTATTGTTCAAGGACCGGATTGTCGTACCCCGAAACCCGGAGCTACGGAAGAAAATCTTTGATGAGGCTCACTTATCAAAATTTTCTATTCACCCCGGCAGCAACAAAATGTATCAAGAACTCAGAAGAAAGTTTTGGTGGACACGGATGAAGCGAGAGACTGCAGAATACGTGTCCGAGTGTGATACATGTCGAAGGGTGAAGGCCGACCACATGCGGAAACCGGGACTGCTGCAACCACTGGGCATTCCTGCCTGGAAGTCGGAGGACGTGAGCATGGATTTCGTCGTCGGTTTACCCACCACCTTACAGAAACATGATTCTGTGTGGGTGATCGTCGATCGACTCACCAAAGTTGCCCATTTCATCCCGGTCAACACCAACTACAACGCCAAGAAGTACGCTGAACTGTACATCTCACGGATCCTATGCTTATACGGTGTACCCCGTACCATCATATCGGACCGGGGCACTTTATTTGTGTCCCGTTTTTGGGAGCAGCTACACGCTGCCTTGGGGACGAGGCTGATCCGTAGTTCAGCCTACCACCCGCAGACGGATGGGCAAACTGAGCGGGTAAATCAAATCCTAGAAGACATGCTACGAGCTTGCGCTATCGACCACGGCAAGAATTGGGATGATCACTTGCCGTTAGCCGAGTTCTCGTACAACAATGGGTACCAAGCCAGCATCAAGATGGCGCCCTACGAGGCGCTATACGGAAGAAAATGCCGCACACCATTGAATTGGTGTGAGTCTGGCGAGAGGGTTACCTTCGGGATTGACCTTGTCAACGACGCGGAAGAAAAGGTTCGACGGATTCAAGCGAACCTAAGAGCCGCTCAATCCTGACAGAAACAGTACGCGGACCGGAGAAGGCGCCCATTACAATTCGAAGTTGGAGATCACGTATACCTACGAGTATCTCCAATGAAGGGCGTAAACAGATTTGGGGTGAGAGGAAAGTTGGCACCCCGATTCATCGGTCCATTCCAGATTACCGAAAGATGTGGATCGGTAGCATACCGGCTGAAATTACCAGAAGCACTTTCCGGTGTGCACGACGTCTTTCACGTTTCCCAGCTGAGGAAGTGTCTCAAGCTATCAACTACCATTCAGCTGGAAGACATTGAAGAACTGCAACCGGATCTCACCTATCGGGAGGAACCGGTGCAGATTATTGATGAGAAGGCCCGAACCACACGCAACCGTACGTTGTGGTTCTACAAGGTTCTGTGGAGTAACCACTCCATGGACGAAGCGACATGGGAGAGCGAAGAATTCCTTCGCACTAACTACCCCGACTTCCTCACGTCGCATATCCGGTAATTTTCCACCGTCCTCTCTCTCATTTTCACCTTATAATCTCGGGACGAGATTCTTTTAAGGGGGGAGGAATGTAAGGGCCTCAGTTTTTGACACATAATTGAAGTGTTCATCACCACACACACACACACCTCATTTGAGGAAAGATGATGAACACAAATGAAGAGCAAGTAACAATTATCAACATGCTCATTAGAAAACAAACTCACACATTGCAAAAGTGGTATTTCCCACATGTGATATAGATGGGCTGGACATAGGAAAAACTCCTACACTTTGCTAAGGATGTCCATGCCAAGTTTCACCCAAATTCAAAACCTTTTTGAGGTCATCTTGGGTATAGATAGGAAGGGGGCAGTTTGAAAACATATTTAAATTCAAACTGTTTTTATACCATGAATTTGAAAGTGGAAGGCATATTCTTACTCAGCACATTTTTGTGAGCTCACACACCAATTTTCACTCCATTTGGGGTTGATCTTGACATGAGCTAAGGGGGAGAAATTCAAACTTTATTTGAATTTCAAACTGAACTTGTGCTGAAATTCATTCAAACCAAACCTCATTTGAACTTTGATCAATTCAAATGGCTCATGGGGGAATAATTTGAATTGCCAAGGGTAGTATGGGGTTCACTGTTTACAACAGTGATTAGAAGTAAATTTCAGAGGTTAAAAGGAAGGGTGGGACCCACATGTCAGCCTCTACTTCAACACAAACCGACTGAGACTTTTCACTCGGGTCGCCGAGCCGCAGCGGTGATCGCCACCGAGGCCAGCCACCGCGCCACCAGCTGCTTGCCCACCCGCGGGCATGAGGCGGTGCAGAGCCATCTTAAGGTGCCTGCCCCCTCCTCGGCCGAGGTACCGACGTGTTTTCCCGCAAGAACCCAGCACCGGCCGAAAGTTTCCGCGGTTCGGACTTGATCGGAGGACGCCGATCGCAGCTCCCTCCTTCCACTCCAGAGTCCCAGCAAGGTACTAGAGACCTTCCTCAATCCTCCCCATTGCTCGAATTCGGTTGAAACCGATTGATATCGGCTGTGCCGAAAGATCAAACTCGGAACTTGGAACCGCCGCACCTCGGGCTCTCGTGGACAGCCCAACCTGGGCGTTGTCACGCCCGAGCCAAGGCACCCTTGGACGCGCGGGTGACCAGTGCTGCTCATCCCCGAGCCACAGCTCGAGTGGTTGCTCACCGGCGGCGAATTTCCACTTTTCCCCTTTGTGTGTGCAGAACGACCTTCGGGTACGGTTCTGTTTAATTCGTGCTCTAGAAAGGATTAGCGGGCCTCAGGCCACTCCCACACGAGCTAGACACGGTAACGCACAAGTTGCCTTCACAACTCTGGGCCGGAGAACCTCTGTGCCCGGCGTAATTTAAGGTCTACTAATGGCGGAACGAACGGGGGGTATCGGGCGCACGGTGAGGACCTATTTCAGGCCCTCCCCGAGCTGCCTCGAGCTCATGTCGACCTTCTCTGAGGTCCACTGATGCTCCCCGACCGATTTCCCAAGTAGCTGAGGTACTAGGGGAGTCAGCCGACATGGCCGAAGTCATTCCGATATGAAGACTCGTCGCCGACCATGCTCCGGCCATGGTCATGAGCAGCTGACCCTCGGATCCTGTTCCCCAAGTAAAAGTAGGCAAGGGCGGCCAGAATCAAGAAGTTTGGAGCTGTACAGCAGCCGGCGGCGAGCTCTCCGGCGAGGTCCCTCGGCGGCGGGGCGCGGGTGTCGCGAGGTTGAAGAAGGGGGTGGACCCCAGCTGTCAGCGGCCGATATTTTGAATCGGGATCCGGCTGCGGCCGGGATCGGGTGTGCTGGCGCGCAAAATCCTTGTGGGCCGCGGTGTGCCATCGCCTAGGCGTGCGACGCGTGTCCCCTGGGCCCACGCGCGAGTTTAAACTTTTCCCCGATTTTCAGATTTCCTTCAAACTTCAAATCCTTATAACTTTGGCTAGAAAGCTCCAAATTGAGTGAACCAAATTTTGCTGGATTCAGATCTCTGAGTACTTTCAAGAAAATCAAGTTTCACTCCATGAAATTCCTTATTTCTCCAGAATTAATTCCTCAAAATTTAAACTGTTAGGAATTTTAACTGGAGAATCCCTTGGAGGAAAATCCTGAAATTTTGCTGAGATGTTCACCAAAATATCCTTGAGCTACCATAAAAATTTCAGATCCATTTGAGCTCATTTAGTCCACCTAATGGTGTGATTAGTAAAACTGTTCCAGAGAAAATAGAAAATGTTCAGAAACATTTTCAGAATTTTCTCTGAAATTGTTTAGCTCATATCTTTAGTTAGAGACTTCCAAATTAAGTGAGACCAACTCCATTAGAACCCTCTGAAAATCTAGTTTTCAGAAAGTCATAGTTTGTCTCATGAAAATTCCTAGAACACCCTAAGAGTTCCAATTAAGGTCAAGGACATAATTATTTGTGGAGGGCTCAAATGAGCTTTGTTGCAACTAAAACTTGACCAATTCCTTGTTTAGGTTGTAACCAAGCCACAGTAAAAGTTTCACAATCGTTGGGTCTGTCTAGCAAGGGTTATAGACTTCACAACTTCAAAGTTAATACAAATGCATTTAAATTAATACATACATTGTTCTTATCATGTAGTCGCTAAGGTCGAGGAGGAACCCGAAGTCCTAGACTTCGTTACTCCGGAGGAACAGCTAGCCTACGACCAAGAGCAGCAAGGCAAGCTCCGGTTTGCATTAACCATTTTTCAAATTTTTATTGTTTTGAGCACATACTTGTTTTCCTTTATTCTGTGCATTAGAGTCTTGTTTGGAAACCCCACTGCATAGCCAAGAAAACCATGGGTTGGGGTTTAGGAGTGCAAACCCCGTTAGCCACTGCATTGCTAGGATAGAGTAGGATTCGGTACAAGTCGAGTAGTTGGAACTACTCGCGAGAATAGGCTAGAGGCACATTGCTCGGGTAGAGATAGCACATGATACACATGGCAAGAAAATGAGACCGAGCGGAGGGTAAGGGCAGCAGGACTTTGGGGCCTGTGTGCTGTAGCTCCGCTTGTGTCGATTGAGGACCGAGCCGTGTGCGGGCCTGTTGAACAAGCTAGAACAGTACCGAAGACCTACCGGCTATATGGGAACCGGGAAACTGATGTAACTCGGGTAGCTGGGTATTGAGGCATTGCCCGTCGTTCAGAGGGTAGGTTGAGAGCTTGAGGTGTAAATCGGCTGGCGGCACGGAGATGCGCGTGCAGAGACCTCTTGCTCGGGACGATGGGACCGGTTCAATAGTTGGCTAACGGGTGAAAGGTAGTCGCGTACGGCGTCCGTGATGGTTGTTGTAGGCAACATCGAGTACGGGCGTACGTGACAGGTTGTTCGGGTAACCCTGCAGGTGTAAATCGATTATAATCGCTGTCCCTCGCGGTCAGTGAGTACCACTTGTTCACTGTACCGTGACGTAGAAAGAACAGGCTAGTCACATGTTAAAATGTTGCTGATTGAAAGCTGGACATTGATTGTTAATGATATGCTGTAGCTTAGAGCTAATTAAAGTTCTTTTCAACTTTGGGCAAAGTACATGAGAGAAATGCGTTTCTTGTTTGATTGCGGCTCTCTCATGTGCCTTAGCGTAAGGTTCTCCACAACCTGCTGCTAAAACTTGAAAGTAAGGTTCTACTAATTAGGCGAGTCCTTGCAAATGATTTTTACCTCATGCAACCCATTACCCTCACGTAGAAGTTCCATGTTTAGGTGAGACGGGTCAGACTTGCTGAGCCTTCGTGCTCACTGCTTGTGTTTGAAGCTTTTGCAGGGTTCTATGAGGAAGGGACTCCCGAAGAGGAGACGGAACCCCAGGAGGGAAACCCCGTCGAGTGGGAGTCGGGCACGCCGCAGAGTTAGTGTGCGTGTGTGCTAGCAAGGACACGTTCGAGGGCTGAACGTGCACTTGATGCTTAGTCTACGCCCGCGAGGGTAGACTGAACTTATTTTGATGTAAACATGTTCATAAACTTGTTTATGTAATGAAACTTCCGCTTCCGCTTTGCACCTTTGACGTGTGTTATGCGGTGCTGTGCAACGCAGCACCCCTCAGCGTGATCCTGGCTCGACAGGACCAATGGGGTCGTGTCACACGGCAGTAGGTACAACGAAGGGCAAATGTAAAGATCGGAGAGCTTAACGAACAATGGTAACTAGCTGAAAACAGCAGGGTAACTAGCTTTATACCTGTCAAGGTTGGATGCAACCAAGTGATGGGGAGAGAGGCACCAAATTCTTTGAGAAGTTCAACTCGATCTCCGAATGACCACAGAACCCCAATCCGAGATAACTAGCTTTATACCAGCCAAGGTTGGTTGCGACCAAGCGATGGGGAGAGAGGCACTGAAACCTTGAGGATTTCGACTCCATCTCCAAACAACCCGCAGAACCACAAACCGGAAACTAATCCACACAAAAGGCACGGAAGCCTAGAGCACGAATTAGGGGACCCCTGAGGGATCGTTTCACAAGTCCATAAAGAACCAATAAGAACAAAGGTGTGCAAGGCACTTAAAATTATATTGTTTATCAAATGATCAATGGTTGTTTTTCCAGGAGGACAAGGGTGACATTTATACTAGGAACAACCCTCCTAGCTAAGTGTGAACTGAAGTCACTACGTTTTGAGGTGGGAAACCAACTACGGCGCAATTCACGAAGTAGTCTTTGATCCTCGCACGTCTTCTCACCTTCTGTGCAGTCTTTAGTAATTTAACCATAACTTTTGCTTGGAAAGTCCAAGCGATCCACCGTTTGTTGCATTAGAAACTAGACTTGATAAGATTTCACAATGTTGTATTATGGGCCCTGGAATCTGACGGATTGGTACAGTATTACACGTGAAGTTGAGGTTCCTGCAATGTACCCGTTCTCAGTTCGTACAGGACGAACTATCGCGCCAACGAAAGTTCGGACAGTGCGAACTGACTTGGTTCTTTTTTGTGCCAGACAATGATGTTATTTCATGGGTAAACCTCTCGTTTTAGTTTTTGAACACGAGTGTGCATAGCAAGTCCTTCATAAGATCGTGTACGTGTATGTGATGCTGGGATGTCCACATCATCCTCCCCCTCTTGAAAAGGAGTCGTCCTCGACTCTTGTAATCCACAGTAGGGAGATAGATCAACAACATTAAAAGTTGTACTCATCATCCCTCCTCTCTTCAAAATGATTTGAACTCGATACTTCAAAATCTTTTTATTTGTTTTTTCTTGATGTTGATGTTTCTTGAAAATTTTAGCACAATTGCTTATCTCAACAGTATCACATTTCCTTGCGCCCAATATTTGTGGAAGGCATGTTGTAGAAACTAGCAGCCGTTTCCCAAGATTGCCCCACAATGTCTTCCAAAAGTAAGTAAAAAATTTGGTGTTATGATATGAAACAATAGGCCGTGGCTCACTATGAAGTCGTATGATTTCCCTAAAAAATAAGTCAATAATATGTGACGCATCATTGTTGTTAAGATAAGAAATAAAATGAGCCATTTTGTGTTCGTTCAAATCTTACAGAATCTTCCAATTTAGGAGGTGAGCGAAGTGTTGATGCAATTTTTATGATAATGCCGGTACTACGTTCCTTACCAATAGAAAATCCTAACCGGATTACATCCGGCATATGCGTTCTATTAGTGGCACTAGAATCGTTCACTTGAAAACGTCTTCTACTCATAATACAAATACGTGGTTAGTGTACCTGCATAAAACCACTCAATAATGATGCACACATATGTTTGTCATTCCAGGCAGGTCCATATCATAATAAAAACATACGCTCCATATCATTTCCATATGGGCCGTCCTTGAGTCATGCCACGTTTCAGGGTACATGGTCGCGTTTTTACACCACATGACGGGGAACCCGAGTAGAGCGTGAACGGGTCGTCACGGTTAGAAATTTCATCAACCCAACGGATACCACCTACAGCCCACCAGGGCACGCTGATGGCGAGCGCTGCGTATGTCCTCCTAGGCTATTTCCAGAAGAACACACTAGCGTGTTACCGACCACACGATGGGGTTTCCACTTTCTTGTCTAATGCACGACAGGGATCAGCGTTTCATATGACCTCAGGAACATGAAGAGTTCAAGAGTTTCATATTGACGTCTCACATCGACCTGTGATATTTCTTCCCTAAGCCACTTTCCTCATCAGGACAGCTAACCAAAATTGATCCGCTTTCGGTGGCATACCATACCTCTTACCTGGTCGGTGGTGCGTCGTTACAAAATAGAATAACAAGTATGTTAGTTTGCCACCTTACATCACTTAGGCTAATAGTAAACCTTATGTGGGCCTAGTACCGAATCCTTACTCGTAGACTCTATGTTTTTGAAAATACGTGTCTTTTCTGGTACGCTATTCACAATGCGGCTCTGATACCACTCCTGTGGAGACCCTATCCTAACAGTCCAAGAATCGCATTGGGTGGTGACGTGCAATGCGGGACCTAACAACACACATCCGAAAAGCACACATACACAACAATGTATGTCTTTAATATATATTATTGTCACATTTTACAAAGAATGTACAGACGTACATTGCAGTAGAACATAAGAATACAACTCATGAGCTATAGCCTACGCTAAGCAAAACGAAGCCATCCTGCCCACGGATGCTTCAAATAGCACCACATCAAAAACAAGGCAGCGTGCGGGGTTCGAGGGAAGACTCACAGCCCTCATTACGTGCTGCCTCGCTCCGATCACCCTTCCTCCTTAACGTTGCCGTATGCAATGTTACCTGCAAAACAATGGATCAACAAACTGTGAGCTTATGCTCAGCAAGACTTAACTGAAGCCCTACACATGGAACTCTAAATGTTTGAAATAGAATTCTGAATAAAGAAGTTAGCATAAAAGATGAACTTGAGCTAACAGAGAGTCCTTACTTCCAGTTTTAAGCAAATTTTATAATCCTCGCATAATTTACATCGAGACACCACAATCAAATAAGAAACACTTCATATCGATGCCGTTTGCCCGAGGAGAAGATAAATTTAGTGAGCTACCCTAGAACAATACAAACTTTGCGCCATCAACATCGAGACTCCACAATCAAACAATAAATTATTTGTCTCGACGCCACTAGCCCAAAGTAGAAAGTAAATTTAGTGAATGGTAAGTATCATACCTCATCTCCAATATGAGGATTAATCACGAAGCATATTTCATTTTCCACCAGTTTCTTACTACGTCACGACATAGACTACAATTATGCTCACTACCACGAGCGACGGTGAGTCAAATCAAAAACACCAGGATGACACGACCCATACGCCCGTCTGAAAAAGGTGATCAACCAATCCCCTCAACGTCGTACGTGGCAACCTTTCACACGACACCCACATGTCGAACCAGTCCCACAGACTCGTAGTAATTCTCACTGTGGCAAACCCTCGTAGTGACGACTTCTATCTCTTTTCAGCATCTGCAAGAGACGGTGGGGATTTCCTCAACAACCAGGTTAACATGTTACATCGGTTTCCTAGGTCCCATATAGCCAGTATGCATACGGTACACGATCAAACTTGTCCAGTAGGGCCGCACACGAGAACGGGCCTTAATCGACTCAGACAGGGACTATGCTCACAGGACCACTTTCTTAATCATTTTATCCAGGCTCCCGGTCTCCATTCTCCAATTAAATGGATTAATTCCCAACTCTTCCGATTGATCCCCTTAATCACTGTTCACGAGTAGCAAACAGCCAACTCGAGTTATGCTGCTTTTAATCCACTTTTCTAAACTTGATCATTAGCAACTATAAGTAAGTGAAACCTTATCTAACTAATACTCTAGGGATTTCTTGGATCATGCATGTGGAGTGTCATACAACCTAGACCTAATGCAAAAGTAAAAATTATAGACATTATAAAGTGTATACAAATATAAGAATGCAAATTTTGATGCAAACCGGGGCTTGCCTTATTGTTGATCCCGACTAAGGTTTCTGTCAATAGAAGCAAGTCAGCGGCCTCCGAAGTCTTTGCGAGAATTCCCGCTACCGAAATGATCAAATAACGATGCGTCATATTTTGAATTAGTGTCATATATAAAACTACAGAAGCAAGCTATACGCAAACAGAGGATTCTGGGGTTGAAATTTTTACAGAAGCATTCTAATATAATGATAGGGTTATGGTAAAATTTTCAGAGGTTTCTGAGGAAGCAATTTGCAACAAAGATTCTTGGAACATTTAACCTACTTTTATTTACAGAGAATAAACTAGATCTTCTCATATTGAATAGGGTGATATCTTTAGAAGTCTGGTCCTAATGTTTCTAGGAAAAATTGTTCCAAATTTTTCTAAGCCTTTTGCTGACCAGGATGGCTTGGTTAAGCTTATTCTATTTTTCTGGAATTACTTCTGTGATTTTCAGCCCATTTAATTAAAACCCGAGGAAAACCTACTGATTAGGCCCTCTTAATCATCTCCAAAAATCCTAAGATTTTTACTGGAACTCAGGAACTAGGAGAGGAATTTTCTGACCAAAAATGGGAATATTTCATAAAGCAATATTCCTGGAATTAATCCCCAAAGGAATAAATAAAAAGAATTTTCATGGCTAGAATTTTGTTTCTCTGAAAAGTCCTTCTAAGAAACCCAACAAAATTTGTATCACTATTTTTGGAGTTTCGTACACCGAGTAATGGTTTTTGCAAAGTTTAAACAACTTTCTGTTTTTATTTTGCACAGAGAAACTCCTCTACACACTGACAGGTGGGCCTCCGGTGCATACTCTTCTTCAACCTCCCGACAGAGGCTCGCGCACGCCGGAACAGATCATGGCACGCCTTGTTCTCCGCCTAGGAGGGATCATTTTTGCCGAAACTTGAACCTACACGTTCCTTAGGGCCAAGCCTAGCCGCCGGGCAACCTCTTGGATCATGACAGCACCAGGAATGAGGCCGGCACAGGCGGCGGCTGTCGGTAGCGCGGTCCAGCGAGGAGCGGCGCGTCCCGAGCTTTTCCCGATGAGCTAAGTTTCCCTAAAGCAACCCTAGGACGAGTAGAACGTGACACAAAGCAATAACCGAGCAGAAAACAGTGGGAGTATAGTCGTCACCGGTGGACCGACGGGTTTTATCCGGTGGCGGCAATTTCTCGCCCTGAGCATAGGGTGGAAGGTTTCCTTTGGTATTTGGCCTTGGGATTCGCAAGAGTCCCTGGTTGCTATGGCTTGAATCGAAGAACGGATGAACAAGCAGTTTGGGCAAATTTTCAGATTCTACTGCCGGCAGTTCTTCACGTACACCGGCACAAAAGTTCAAATTCCGGCGACCCGGCGGTGGGGAAGAACAAGGGAGGTTTTGGAGAAGGAGCTAGGCTCCATGAAGAACCTCAGGGTGGCTTAATCGTGTCGGAAGACGCTTGGAATCAGCTGGGTGACGTTGTACCGTGAGGCGGCTTCGGGTTCTGTTTTTTCGGAGGAAGAATGGCTCTATACAAATCGTAGAAGGCCTGGCACGGGCTGTTGACAGGTGGAAAACGTTGAAGAAAGGACGCGCCAGTTCGGGATGGTTCAACCGGCCGCCAAAACCTGTCGGAGGTGATCGGCGATGAGCAACCGAGGGCGCGGGCGTAAGTGCACGGTGTTTCTTTGGCCAAGTGTTCGAGCAGAGAAATTGAACTTTGGTTGAACGTGTGAGCAGAGAAATTTGCTTGTGCCTCGACGATCTTTAGTGCTCAGCTGAGGAACCGACTCCCGGGAGCAAAGACACACACAGCTCGGTGGAATGCCTCAGCGGCGCATGTACTCTCGGTGTCACTCCTCCACAGAAGAGAATCCATTAGCTGGATTTGTTCCAATGACAGGTGAGCACTCTCCAAACAATAGTGGCTCCAAAATTCAAATGGGTTTTTAAATTCAAATCTGCAGCTAATTCGAACTGCGGAATTCATAAAGTTGAACTCTTATGAATTATTGCAATCTACTGTGCTATCTGAATTTGAATTTGATCTCTCCAAAATTTTCTACTCCCAAAGAACAGTAGCTTCCTAATTCAAACTCAAAATTTTGCAGCAAATTCCGAAGGACGAATTTGAATACAGTGGCTAATCCTCTCTGGTGCCCCTAATTCAAATCCTATATTTCACCTTCTTTTTGCTACACTTTCTTTACCTTAGTCTATCCTTTATTCCATGTTGTAATATTTCAAATTTGAAAACTATTTTAGAAGGAGTCTACCCTGCTGATTTGAATACTCCAGTAAAACAGGCGAGACACAACTTGGGGATTTTACAGCCGAACCCCTGGTTCGGCTGACCTCCCATGTGTCCCATTTGCCACGTGCTTTCTCCTGAGGACTGGCAGGTGGGCCCTAGTTCCCTCCCCGCGTGAATTGCCTTTGGATTCCTTCCAATAAGCACTACAGCAATACGACTCACTTACGACGGACAAGTTATTTACGACGGCTAGCCGTCGTAAGTAATCTAATTTGCGAAAGTCGCTGTATGCCATCGTAAGTTAGTTTACTTATGACGGCCTTGGACCCATGGCCGTCGTAAGTTACGTGCCCGTCGTAAGTTATGTGTAACTTAGGACGGCCGTAAGCAAAGCCGTCGTAAGTTGCGGGTTTTAACCGCCGCCCCATCCTAGGTTCGGGCTCATTCAGCCTGAGCCTGCACCGCCGCTACCGAGATCCACCGCCACCGCCGCGCCGCGCCTCCCTGCTGCCCCACGCTTTCCCAGTACCGCCGCCCCGCACCCCCCGCCGCCCGAGCTGCCCTGCCGCCGCCACGCTGCCCAAGCCGCCCCGAGGCCGCCGCGCTGCCTGAGCCCCCCGACGCTGCCTCCCGGCGCTCCCCGGCCACCCCGCCATCCCACGCCGTCCCGTCGCTCCTGCACGCCTCCGCATGCTATCCCGCTGCCCGAGCCGCCCGGCACCGCCTCCCCGTGCTCCCCCGGCCGCCCCGCCACCCCGCGCAGCCCTTGCGCGCCTCCCCACGCCACCCGGCGCCGCTGTCCCGCGCTCCCCCGGCTGCGCCACCGCCGTGCGCCGGCCACGCCACCGCCGCTTGGTCCCAAGCCCGCCCCGTTTCGTCGCCACTTCGAGGTACGTTTTATTTAGTAATTAATTTAGTTAATTTAGTCTGTTTAGTAATTAATTTAGTTCATTTACTAATTAATTTAGTTTATTTAGTTCATTTAATAATTAATTTAGTTCATTTAGTAAGTAATTTAGTTCATCTATTTCATTTAGTAATTAATTTAGTAACTAATTTAGTTCATTTAGTTAATTTAGTAATTAACCTAATTCATTTAGTTCTTAATTTAGTTTTTTATTAATTAGTTTAGTTAATGATTTAATTTATTACTTAATTAGATTACTTTATTTTGGTTTAGTTGACTATTAAATTAGTTTAATATTTCTTTTAAAATTTTGAGGTAGTTGATTATTAAGTTACGAATTTTATTTTGATTTGATTGCATGATATCGATCTATAAATAAACGGGCTTTGGGCCGGCTCAGCCCGGCCCAGCCCATATATGGCCCGACACAGCCCATTTAAATGTCAAATGGCCATGGCCATGGCATCGCCGAGACAATCGTCGAGAACCGTGTGGTTTCGATCAAGAAGCGCAGTTGGGGCCATGGCCATGGCCGCCGCCGCCGTAGCCAACTAGTTTAGCGCTTCTTAGGTTTCTGTGAAGCCAACCGATCATGTCCCAAGATTTTTTGTCCATCTATGTCGGAGAACAAGATCATCAGAGTTCCTCCGCTGCCCGACGCTGTCGCTGAGTACTCTCCGGCCATTTTTAGCTCTAATCGCCCTCGTTCTTTCCTCCTCTCTCTTGTTCTTATCTCTCTTTCGTAAATCACTGCAAAATATAAGATTAACGTAACTTATACAGTATGTGTCACCCGTTTCGAACTGGCCGGTCTCACATGCTGACCCATGTGAGGTGTGTAGGTTCGTAATTGTCCCTTTTTGTACAGTCTGGGAGTGACCGAGGGGGCGTGCTTATGACAAGACGCGGGGTCTGGATTTGGACGAGATTTTGAGTACGTAACCCTATGTTCTCCGCTGCACCATTATCGGTCGTGCAGTTGGAGAACAGCGGGGTTATGCTGCCAAAATTTCGTCTCGATTCGTACCCCGCGTCTCGTTATAAGCACGCTCCTCTCGGTCACTCTTTGGTGGGTTTAGGACCTATCCCTTCCAATAGATGTAAAGTGAACGTAATTTCTCTGGCTTTATACTGTAGAGTAAAACATGGGTGAAGACCGCAGTTGGATGTATGCTGGTTGGAAGAGAAGATCTGGTGGTCACTCAGATGAGTGGTTCGCCAAGACAGATGCTTTTGTAGTTCGAGCATTTTCGTTGTAAAATACGATAAGGTGCGGTGACCATGTACGAAATGCTGGAATACAAAATTTTTGAACAAAGTGGAACTTTTGATACATTTGTGTCGAAACAGTTACACGCCATGTTATGAGGTCTGGACCTTTCACGGCGAGACAACTTCTAAAGCTGTACAAGAAGTGTAAGAGCACAATGATGATAACACGGGGGATGATAGGATGGATGAGATGCTAGAAGCTATACAACCAGACCTTACAAAGGATCCACCTACAACAGAGGTTGAAGCATTCTTCGAGCTTCTCAAAGCTTCAGAACAACCGCTGCATGAACACATGAAAGTGACCCTCCTCGCTTTCATGACTAGACTTATGGCAATTAAATCTATGTACTTCTTTTCTAATAAATGTTATAGTGACCTCATCAAATTGATCAGCGATATCCTTCCACGGCCCCATAAAGTGCCTAAAGATATGTATCACGCGAAGAAATTGCTTTCGGGTCTCCGTATGAAAATATGAGAAAATTGATGTGTGTCCAGACAACTGCATGCTTTTCTAGATAGAACATGCCAAATAGAAGAGATGTTTAAAATGTGGTAAATTGAGGTATGTCGAAGTCGTTAATGAAGATGGTAAAAATGTCACGACAGAAGTTGCACGTAAGCAGCTTCGATACTTAACCGTGACACCTCGGTTGAAGGGTTTCTTTCGAAAAAAACTGCCAAACACATAAGATGGCACAAAGAAGGTGTACGTGAGAACAAAGAAGTCATGACGCACCTGTCTGACGGTGAGGCATGGAAGGTGCTAAACCGGTTTTATACATATTTCGGCCGTGATGTGAAAAAATGTTTGGATTAGGTTGGCAACAGATGGATTCTTGTCATTCAGTACAAACGCTTCACTATACTCCTGTTGGCCTATCTTTGTCATTTCGTACAATCTACCACCGGCCCTCTGTATGAAGTATGAGTTCATGTCTTAGCCTCATTATACCTGTGCTAGATCATCCTGGGTCACATTTCAATGTGATGTTGAAACCGCTGATTGAAGAATTGAAAATGTTGTGGACAGGAGTTGAAGCGTACGACAATTACAAGAAGCAGCGATTCAACCTTTGAGCTGCTTGTTTGCGGTCCATCCATGATTTCCTGGCATATGGCATGTTTTCTGGATGGAGCACTCACGGTCGTTTGACTTGTCCGATATGTGCTTCTGACACTGATTGTTTTTGACTTACTCATGGAGGAAAGATATGTTACTTCGATTGTCACAACCGTTGGCTTCCTTCGAATCACATATTTAGGCAATAGAGGAATGTATTTAGAAAGGACACCATTGACCACCAAAAACATCTTAACGGATCGGAAATATCTGATATGTTGGATAAACTATTGCCAGATAAATATCGTCCTGGATATTTTCTCGATTTCATAGATGATCACAATTGGACTCATATATGTGCACTATGGGAGCTACCATATGTGAAGTCATTGATACTAATGCACAACATTGATGTCATTCATCAAGAGCGTAACATGAGGGAATGTATCATAAGCACATGCATGAACATGGCGGGCAAAACAAAAGAAAATATAAAGGCCCGAAAGGATGAGGCTGAGCTTTGTAACCGTCCTACTCTTGAGTTTTCTGAAAGTGGTGGTAAATCATGTGCTTCCTTCTGTCTTCGACCCAAATAAAAGAAAGAAGACCTCGAATGGTTGAAAAGTTTGAAATTCCCAAATGGTTAAGCAGCTACTCTGAAACGAGCTGTGAATGTGAAAACAGGAAAACTCACTGGATTGAATAGTCATGATTATCACATAATCATGGAAAGACTTCTGCTTGTGATGTTTCGTGGCTGTTTTGATGATGCGGTGTGTAAGGTGCTATCCGATCTTAGCCACTTCTATAGACAGATTTGTGCTAAAGAGATCCCAATAGAGATGATGAGTAAGTTGGAGAATGAGATACCGGTATTATTATGTAAGATGGAATTTTTTTCCTCCAGGCTTCGTCAATCCAATGCAACATCTCCTTATTCATCTTCCATATGAAGCTAAAGTGGGTGGTCGGGTGCAATATAGGTGGACGTATCATATTGAAAGAGCACTAAGATATCTGAAACCAATGGTTCGTAACGGGGCAAGGGTAGAAGGGTGCATCACCGAAGATTTTACTCTTAAGGAAGTAGAATATTTTTCAAGTGTTTACCTTGCAGAGGAACACAACGTCAATACTTCGGCAATGCGGTACAATATGGATGAGGCACCTTCCAGACTTTTCGGACCGAGTTGTGGCCTTTTAGCGCATGGAGGTAAATTTCAGTTGCCAATCACGTTACTTGAGATTCTCTTTATCAATTTCAGTTGCTAGAGGTTGGGGCTACCCTCCGAGCAGGCTACAAAGCCCTCGGAGCCAGCTACGCAGCCCTCAGAGCCGGCGAGTGTGGATCCTTCGGGCTCCAGTGGTGACCAGCCATCCGGGTCACCGGACGTGGTGCCGCCAAAGAGGCGACGGACGAGGACCTACTTGCTGCTCCTCCTCCTATTCCTCGTGAGCGGATCACCATTCATCCACTCGGAGATAGGTAAACAAATTGTATAATATTACATATTTGATGTTGTCTGCCGATACATAATAAGTTAATAAATTTTGCAGATCTTGGCACGACTGTTTGTTCGTAGGCCAGGGACACCATATGCAGGTTAACGGTGTGATCGAGGCTTTAGTGCGGCTGCACTATCCCGGTGTCATCGACGGTGTCCCTGCTTTGTCATGGGACGACTACGCTCGTGTCTCTCACGAGGTCCACGGCACCCTTCAGGGGGCCGTGTGGAACGATTTTATGGTATGTTTAAATGTTTGCATTTTTTCCACTCATTTAAATTGTTAATGCGGATTAATCAAATTTTTGTTTTCTTAAAGCTACGGTACCTGCTAGAGGACTCAAGCAAGAGCATGATGGAGCACGCGACTGCCGTGTTCCACAACAATGCTCGGAAGCTCGTGGTGCAGGTGCGGTTGTACGCCCAGGCCATCAACGAGTACAACAAGCGGCATCAACAGCAGCAGCAAGGGGGTCCATTTATGTGTTGATAATATATTTCTTCAACTAACATGTATCTACAGGAGCGAGAGACCGGTCCGGAGCTGACACCGATCAAGGTTCGGAAGAGATATCACAGGGGAAGTGACCCTTCACATCCTGGGCAGTGTAGTCAGGTCACGGCCGACCGACTGGTAAGTTTTCAAATTTCATCAATTTAATTATAAATAATACTAGTATTGACACGCTTGCATCATTTCCTTGTTTTTTAGGAAAAGTACGTGTAGGAGATGAAGAAGATACACGGCGAAGACTACGTTTGGGGAAACGCACAAATCGAGCCTAGAGCCATGTACGCAAGCGCGACGCGAAGGCCCATGGACGGTGAGTTGGTCAAATGCTTCATTTTTTTAGACTTCCTTATTCTACTTATTATTTTTCTAACTTTTGTAGGTTTTCCATTTTCGATGGAGTTGTCGACTCGAGGGCGGCGCAACCTTTTAGAGGCATTCATTCAATGGAGGCTTTGTCCGTTGGGCCGTCGAGTGGCTGTCTCTCGCAGAGGGACTTGGAGTTCCATGCCATGGAGGATAGGCTTGCGCGGACCAAGAGGAGCTCGACAGGACGAGGGCCATCTAGGAGTACCAGACCAACCTCATGGCCCAGATACAGGCAGCGGTGGACGTAAGTAATTTAAATTACTATACTTTAAATTTTTAGCATTTCAAGAATAAACATGTGTTCTAATATGTTGCAATGAAGGGCCTTAGATCGACAGAGTGGCCAGGAGCTCATATTTTCCTGCGGGCCGCAGCCGCCACAAGCGCCCTCGTCACAGCCACCCCCAACACAGGTACCCCCGGCACTGTGTAAATCTTTAATACTATTTAATATAGGGAGGGTGATAAATAAATAGAGAGAGAGGGGAGAGATAGTGAAAGAGATAGAGGGATGGGGAGAGGGAGAGAGAGCCAGGGGAAGATAGAGAGAGGGAGAGAGAGAATAAGAGAGAGATAGAGAGAGAGAGAGAGAAAGAGGGGAGAGGGGGGAGAGATAGTGAAAGAGAGATAGAAGGATGGGGAGAGAGTGAAAGAGGAGTAGATAGAGTGAAATAGAGAGAGAAGGGAGAGGGGCAACGAGATTGAGAGAGAGAATGAAGGAGAGAGAGATAGAAGGGGAGGCGGATGGGGCGAGGGACAACGAGAGCGAGAGAGAGAGTGAAAGAGGAGTACCAAGAGTGAAAGGGAGAGAGAGAGAATGAAGGAGAGAGAGTGAAGGGAGAGGCGGATGGGGCAATGGACAACGAGAGCGATAGAAAGAGGGGGTGGTAAGAGGGAGAGAGAGGGAAAGAGAGGAATAGGAAGGGAGAGAGACATGTCTAACTTTTATTTACTTTGCAGGGTTCACCGACGGAGGCACAAACTCCATCTCCGCAGCTACCGGCACCTGGAAGGACGCGCGAAGACGACGTTCACGGCTCCGGAGGTAGTTTATGAATGAACCGTCAATTGTGTATTGAGTCATTTGTCTATGTTAGATAACGGCATGACTTGTCTCGGCTGGCAACTATGCCAGGGCGTCTAGTTTCTGTTTATTTTTAATATAAAACCATAACTTACGACGGCCTGTGTACATGCCGTCACAGGCCGTCGTAAGTTAGCCAGACTAACTTACGACGGCTGCTGTAGCCGTCGAAAGTAAGCTCAAGTAACTTACAACGGTCGGGTTAATGGTGTCATAAGTCATAAGGCCCAGCCCACCTCGTGGCCTAGCGCTTACATACGACGGCTACGGGCCGCCGTTGTAAGTTCTGTAACTTACGGCGGTGACCGTCGTAAGTAACATAACTTACGACCAAATCCTGACGGCGGCAATAAACCATCATAATTAGGAGTTAACCATCATAATTAAGCTAATTACGATGGTTTAGACCTTACATACGACGGCATTGGCTGTCGTAAGTGAGTCCTATTGCTGTAGTGAAGCCTGAGAGTGGGTCTATGAATCCATGTGATGCCACGTGGTGGCTCCTGATTGGTTGGATTGGTCCCTGCAATTCTCAGTATATAATTTTGGGTATAATTCACTTGCATATAAATAGACACTAACACTTGTGGAAATGGTTAGTATTTAACCCCTACCACTATGTTGTGTTCTCATTTTATACAGTTTATGAGGTGAATTGACAGTCAAATATGATACTTAAGGACCGTCAATAACCTCCCCCACACTTAGTCCTTTGCTCATCCTCGAGTAAAGGCAAGAAGATCTAAGTGATATCATAGTTCTGATAAAAATATGAATGTTGTATACACCACATTTCAACTCATACCTGTGTCCAAGAACTTTTTGATGTGGCTACCACATCATCTTGGGTGTTTGAGAGGTGGATTGGTATAAATGTAGTTTATCTAGGATCATCCTGCTGAATATCTTTGAAATTGCTACAATGAAAGTTAAAGATAGTACCATTCTCCTCAAAAGAATTTCTCTCATCTCTCTATGTGTTTTATTCCTCACCTTGACATGAATTACCACTTTATTTCCCTACAACTAAATATGGCTTTTTGTGGAGCTTCGTAGGGATAAATGGGCTCACTTGCAATTCATATGTTACTAAGTCAAGGACTAGATCCTATGAGGGGACTATGCAATAAAAATATTTCACAAATGGAATTTTCTTGTGCACATAAAATGGAGGAATGTTTAAAGATAACTCCCAAATGTATACTCTCTAATTATGCAAGGATGAAGCATGGCTAATTTCTCTCTTTTTTTAATGCATACTCTTTTGTTGAGAGTATTCTTTTTTTTCTTGTAGCCATGCCTTCTACTCCTTTTTCTGCATATTTTAGAGAGAAAATTTTGTAACAAATTATGGAGTATATTTTTGTGGTGGATGGAATGATGCTAATTTTCAAATATGAAAATTTAGCCATGATGGGATGCACAAGAACTTCCTAAGTCAAACTTTTCATGCTAATCACTCAACAGGGTCAAGAATTTGAGTTCAATGAAAATACAAAGTGGCATATCCAAGAAGGTTTTCAATAAATTCATCATATGGCTTTGGGGGGATTTTTATATTCTAATGAGGAGATGAGCAAAAATCTTATAACTTCAAAGATTGCAATACCAAGATTTAATTCAAGCATGAAGATCCCGAAGTTACTAATTCACCATACAGCACCAATCAAATACATAGATGACATGTTTTTCCTACTTTGATATTAGGTTCAAGAACACCATAGTGAAATTGAAATCAGATGTATGCAAATTCAGAATTCCATCAAAACAAGATATACAAAGAATTGTCAAATTTTATTTCTAATTTGAGTTGATTTAGGTAAATTCTATTAATGCATAAAGATTCAACTCAATATTAGGAATTCACGTAAAAATAGGGATAGGAATATCGAACCGTACTCGTGGAGCGAAGTGGACCCGAGAGGAGCCCTTCTCCGTTCAGCCAAACCAGGGGGTCCTATATGGTTCGACCGAACTAGAGGATCCTTTGTTGGTCCTCTGCTTCGACATATTGGCTCGTGCCTGTGTTTGCGACGGATTGTTATGTGCACCGTGATTTTTCGTGAGTGGTGAGGTCGCAAAAAAGGATATATCCCCCACACTTGTTTCCTGAAATCTTTATTATCCAAAAATATAAAACAAGGGGGACTTTACAGGTGTTAGCTGAACCGATAAGTCCTCTTTATTGAAAACAAATGGGAGTTCTTGCATCATTGAACTGCAAGATAAAAGTGAAGTGGTAAGCACCCTAGGCCTACATAGGGGAACAAATTATAGGGAATTGTAAAGCTCGGGTTTCCCTACAGCCTTAATTGACTGGCACTTTGTGAGGGACAGGATCTCACTGGGTGGTGCCGTGATATGCGGCACCCAACAGAACACGGGTCGAAGAAACACATCACATTACATAAATCATTTGCAGAAGCATACAAAAGTGTTTTACAAATACTTATCTCAAAGTAAGCTACAGCGGAAGACTATAACTCTCACGACTCATCTCTAACATAGCAACAAAGAAACAGTCCAGCCCGCTGACTGTTTCTTACTAGCAACACGAAGAACAATCTCCAGCGGCGAGGATGCTCTTTGAGTAAACACTCGGAGGTTCCAGAGTCTCATCGGCATCCCTTCTCTTAAGAATGAAGTCAAATACCTGCAAAAAAAACTCGGATAGCATCCGTGAGCATAACGCTCAGCAAGACTTAACCGTCACCCTAAACATGAAACTCTATGTGAGGTTATGAACCTAGGATAGGATGGCATAAGCATAATTAAACTCTTCGAAAAGTGAACCCTTACTTTCATGTATTAATTGCAGTATTTTAAGTAAGCTTGGGCACGCCACATCGGGAGTCCACAATCGAACAAGAAACACTTCCCCCGATGTAAATTGCTCATGGCATAAAAGAATCGAGTTTGCACTAGCCTATTCACCAATATCCAATACAACGCTAGTATAAAACTTCAAACCAATGTGATTAGTTCCTTTCTCATGCAAGTTCTTACTACGTCACGACTGTGAGAACAAGTATGCTCGGTCCATTCCGCGAGCGACGGTGATTAGAATCAATAACACCCGGACTACACGACACGTACGCCCGTACTCGACATCATACTCGGCAGCCTTTCCCCCGTTTCACCCCCGCTGAATCGATCAAGTCGCCCCGTACAGTAACCACTCTCATGGTGCACCTAACGACATGAGATGTCATGAGAATGTTCCCCACATACTGCACACCGGCCGTCCGCCTGAGGTGACCCGAAAAGTCCCAACGATAGCTTCCCGAAGTACATCGGTTTACTGGGTACCATATAGCCAGCATGAGTCTGGTACACAACTAAAACTTGCTAAACAGGGCCGCATACGGATCGGTCCTTGACCGACACGGACAGATCTATAGCACCCAGGCCCCTATGTCCTGCTGCTCCTACAACCTTCCGGTCTCAACTTTAACTTGCTAATTCATTTATGAACCAATCCCGTATGCCCCTGTTGTTCCTGAACATGCGAGTAGCATCTCACCACTCGAATTCTACCGAACCGTACTTAAGCATGGCAGTTCTACACGGTGAAAGACACCTACCTAATACTCCATTGGGTCATTTGGTTATGCAAGAGGAGTATCAAACACTAGACCTAATGCACAATTCATATCTTAACCGAAAGTGAATACAAAGTAAAAACTTAACAGTTGTTAAATGCAAACAGGAGCTTGCCTGTTTTGCAGGGTAGTCGTATATAATCAGTTAGTGTCCTTGTTGATCCACCCCTTGATTCTCCGGAGCTTGATCCACTTCGATGAATCACTCCTTTGAATCCCCTTCGTTGTGGTTCCTATTGAAATGCATATGCACATGTTTTATAGAATGTAATGGAAAGAAGTTATAGAATGGAATTCTTAAGAACAGAGGTTGTGTGTAAAGGCCATGAATGGTTTGGCTTGCCTCTGTTGTGCAAGAAAACAGAATTGATCTACTTGATTATAATGTCTTAGTTATATACTAACTACTTCCCCTAATGAACATAATAGATGAGCTGAAAGGATTTGAGTGCAACTGAAGAACAAGAACTACAATGGCCTCAAATATTTTACATCAGGTTCCATACTACCTAAGGAGTTAGCTTGCCAAATTGCAGCTAATGTGGAGTTAAATTGTGTTCTCCATAATTCTCACATGTCTCTCATGTATTTCCACCTATACATAAGTATGGAGAATAAGAACAGGGAGTTCAAGGGCTCAACTTGAGCTTATAATTTACATGTGATTTCCTGGTCACATGAAAGTAATTTGGTCCAAATTTTAGCCCTTTTACTTGAGTAGTTCTTCCAGAACCATTCCTTAAGCATTTCTACTTAAAAGAATTAATTCTGAAGTAATGTGCATTTTCATGCTCAATTAAGTGAACTACAATATCAAGTATGTATCAGAGAGCTTTCCTAAATTTTCCTATGATTTTTGGAGCTATGGATTGTCCAGAATAGATTATATAATTTGGAAACATTTTCTGAAAATGTTTCAGGACTCTTATGAACACAGCATCTTGTATTTAGCAAATTCCTACTCAAATGATCTTCAAATGCGATGAAACTTTGCTAGAAGGTCAACACTATGCCAAAGAATATTCTGGCAAATGTTGGGGATTTTTGGATAAACCAAACTCCCTCAATAATTCTTTTTCAGAAAAATTTCAACGAATTCTCCAGAATATAATATTAACTTTCATACAAATCTGAGTTCATATTTGGATAGAACTCGGGGAGATGAATCCAACCCAATGGGAATCACTCAAATTGGAGATTTCTACCAGGATCTATGAATTTCCAAAGTTTGAGCCAACTCTGGAATTGTTTTCCTACTGAAAATCCCACTGGGCCCGCTTATTTAAATTCCAGCCACTAGAATTGAAGCCACACCGGGACCACGGGATTTTGGGCACCAGCACATGGGATCCCGACCACAGACTGATCCATATTTAAAATTTGGGCCGCTAACAGACGGGGTCCACCCGTCATCTTCCTCCTCCGGCCCCCTTCTCGCGCCCACGTGTTCCCCCTCGCCGGAGCACGTCGGTGCTCGCCGGCCGGCC
This sequence comes from Neostapfia colusana, assembly GCA_030760725.1. Classification (NCBI taxonomy): domain Eukaryota; kingdom Viridiplantae; phylum Streptophyta; class Magnoliopsida; order Poales; family Poaceae; genus Neostapfia; species Neostapfia colusana. The sequence goes on along the minus strand of JASWHV010000012.1, from coordinate 23,933,111 downwards.
ATTCCCAGTCACCATCCGAAATAAGACTCGCTGCCAGGGGGTTTAAGGCACCGAGGAACACGGCTGTGGGTCGTGCTCGGGCTGCCTGTGGCCGGAACTAGCTCGGCGACGTGCGGCGGCTACTGTTGTGGTTTGGCGCCGTAGCCCGAGGTCTCCAGCCCGCCAACACCTGTACCGATGAGCTCTACAGCACCAGCGCACCTCTAGGAAGCTCGGCACCACCTCAAAGTAGCTCGGAAGTGGCTGCACATATGGTTTCACCGTACGACCGAATGGGTCCGCGGCGAACACCGCAAGTAGAGCTCAAAATCCATCGCTCTAAGGCATTTTCATACAATGCATACTAAAGGAATTTTGATCGCCGGTTAATCCAGCATCTATGTGCAAAGTTTGATGATCTGCGTAGGATCAGAGAAGGAGAATTTTAAGGAACTGTACCGAAAGCCTGGGATGAGGCCGCCGGAGCAAAACATTGAAATTCGCCGTCAATAGCTTACGGCATGGCCTGAGCTTTGGGTGAGAGCAGCGCGGTGGCCGTGCGCTCCCGTTGCTGCCCTTGCTTGGCCGTGAAAACTGCTGTGGCGAGCTGCCCACGTGCGCCCGATCACTTTCTTGAACTAGGTCGCCGCTGTGGCGGTGGTTCTCGGGCACAGGAGGCCGAAGCTCGCTTGCTTTCGGGTCAGGGAGGTGGAGGCTGAGCTCGCAGCAAGGTTTAGCAGCTCGGGGGAGGGATGAGCGCGGTTGTTTTGCCGTTCTTGCGATCAGGCCGAACAGCAGAGGTGAAGAGCAGCTTTTGCTCGTGCGCTCGCGAGGGGAGGAGAACAACTGAGGCTTTGCTCGGCTGAGAGGACGTGAGCATGGGGAGAAGCACAAGGGCACCGCCTCGGGGAGTCAGCGCATGGGGGCAGGCAGCAGGAGGTGGCGCCGGTTCCTCTCGGTGGCACACGGGGGTGAAGCTACGGTGAAACTGAAAACCGAGCCAAGTCCACAGTTTGCTTCATATGCAAGTCTCCACTCTCCTCTCAATGACATGTGGGTCCTACCCCACATTTTCCTCCCAAATATCTTCTCAAGCTGATCCTCTCAATTCCCATAATTCTGAGTTTAAAAGGTGGGCTAGAATTCGAATTCTTCCAATTCAGTTCAAACTTGCTTGCCAAATTTGAATTTGGTTGAAGTTTGCAAATTCTTCTCTTTAACTCCTTTTTGAGCCCACCCTATAAATGAAAAGTTTGTGGTCAAACTTTTCCCCATAATTCCAACTATATGGCTGCATGTTCATTCAAAGTCTTTGGCCACCACATGTGTGAATTTTGAAGTTCAAAATCTGATTTTCAAACTTACATGCAAAAGGTATTTAAATCCTTATTGGTTCAACACTTTTTAAATAAAAGTGTGAACCTCATTTTGGATGGTCATCCATGTATTACTTAGCATGAAGAAAAGTTTTAGCAAGTCCCAATTTTCATGTCTTTGCCCCACATATAACTCAAACCTTGGTTTTTATTCATAACATTTTTGGGACTTTTACATTCCTCCCCCCTTAAAAGAATCTCGTCCCGAGATTACAAGCGAAGAACGAGACGGGAGAGGTAATTACAAACTGTACAAAGCTAAAAGTTCCGGATAGTTGGTGCAGAGGTAATCTTCACTTTCCCACGTCGCCTCTTCCGCGATGTGATTACTCCACAGCACCTTGAAAAATCTGATTGTCCATTTCCGGGTCACCCGGGTCTTTTCATCCAAAATCTGAACTGGTCGCTTGATGTAGGTAAGGTCCGGTTTCAATTCGTCGATTTCCTAGGTGCGAACAGCAGAGGTGAATTTGAGGCACTTCCGTAGCTTTGACACATGAAATACATCATGAACACCCGCTAGACTTGCCGGTAGTTCCAGCCGGTAGGCTACGGGTCCGCACTTCTCCGTGATAGCAAAAGGACCAATAAAACAGGGAGCGAGTTTCCCCTTTACACCGAACCGGTGAATTCCCTTCATCGGAGATACACGTTCTCTCCGACGTCAAAATGCAATGGCCTACGCCTTTGATCAGCGTAGCTCCTCTGTCGGGAATGTGCAGCCTTCAAGTTCTCTTGTATCAACCGAACTCGGTCTTCGGCTTCGTTCACAAGATCAATCCCAAACAGAACTCTTTCGCCGGACTAACACCAATTCAGCGGTGTGCGACACTTCCGGCCGTAGAGAGCTTCATACGGTGCCATTTTAATACTCGTTTGATACCCGTTGTTGTATGAAAACTCCGCTAACGGTAAGTGATCGTCCCAATTCCTACCGTGGTGGATGGCACACGCTCTCAACATATCCTCAAGTACTTGATTCACCCTCTCAGTTTGTCCGTCGGTTTGAGGGTGATATGTGGAGCTTCTAATCAGTTTGGTGCCCAACGAGGCGTGTAGCTGCTCCCAAAAACGAGCAACAAACAGCACACCTCGATCTGAAATGATGGTCTTCAGGACACCATGTGAGCATATAATTCTGGAGATGAATAACTCCGCATATTGCTTTGCTCGATAATGAGTGTTCACCGGTATGAAATGAGCCGACTTCGTCAACAGGTCAACGATCACCCATATCGAGTCATGCTTCCTGGATGTGAGCGGTAATGCGACGATGAAGTCCATACTCACACCCTCCCATTTCCATGCCGGTATCTTCAGAGGTTGTAGCGGTCTGGCTTTCCGCATATGATCAGCCTTGACCCGTCTACACGTATCGCATTCGGATACGTATTTAGCGATCTCCCTCTTCATCCTCATCCACCAAAATTTCTGTTTCAACTCTTAGTACATCTTGTTACTTCCGGGATGAATGGAAAACATAGACAGGTGGGCTTCATCCAAGATCTTCTTCCGGAGTTTCATATTGCGCGGTACCACTATACGGTTGTTAAACCATATCATACCGTTCTCATCCTTCCGAAAACATTTCACCTCTCTGTTGTCTAGTCTTCTCTGTATGTGAGACATACCTCTGTATCTTCTTTGAGCCTCAACAATCTCTTCACGGATCGTTGGAATGAGCGCGAGATTATAAAGCGTGCCATACGGAATAACACGGAGGCTTGGTTCTTCATCTTCAAACTCAGCAGCCGCCAAGTTGTGAACGTGGGCTTTCCGACTAAGCGCGTCAGCAACCACGTTTGCTTTGCCTGGATGATAGTGGATCTCAATTTCATAATCTTTGATGATCTCCAACCATCTCCGTTGTCTCATATTCAGCTCCTTCTGCGTGAAGATATACTTCAAGCTTTTATGGTCGGTGTAGAGGTGAACAAGATTACCAAGTAGATAATGCCTCCACATCTTTAACGCCAACACCACTGCAGCAAGCTCGAGATCGTGAGTTGGATAATGCTGCTTGTGGTTTCGCAGTTGACGAGACCCATAGGCGACTACACGCCCTTCTTGCATCAGAACGCAGCCGAGACCGATGCCGGATGCATCACAGTATACATCAAAGGCTTCGTCGTGTCTGGCTGAGCAAGAACTGGAGCTGTTGTGAGATGTTTCACCAACGTTTTGAATGCGGCTTCACATGCTGCATTCCATATGTATTTAGTGCCCTTCTTCAGCAGCTCCGTCATTGGTTTAGCAATTTTTGAGAAGCTCGGAATGAACCTCCGATAATACCCCGCTAAACCTAGGAAACATCGGACCTCGTGGACTGATTTAGGAGATTCCCACTTCAGCACTTGTTCAATCTTGCTGGGGTCCACGGCAATACCTTCTGCTGAAATAATATGGCCTAGGAAAGGCACTTGATCAATCCAAAATTCGCACTTGCTGAACTTGGCATATAATTGGTGCTCTCGCAACCGTTGTAGCACGATGCGCAGATGTTCAGCGTGCTCTTCTTCAGATTTGGAGTAAATCAATATGTCGTCGATGAATACCATGACGAACTTGTATAACTCCGGCATGAACACAGAATTCATCAAGTACATGAAGTGTGCCGGAGCGTTGGTTAATCTAAAAGACATGACGAGGTACTCGTAGAGTCCGTATCTCGTCGAGAAAGCTGTCTTCGGTATGTCCTCCGGTCGGATCTTGATTTGATGATAGCCCGACCGTAGATCCATCTTCGAAAATACCTTTACACCCACAAGTTGATCAAACAGGATGTCGATGCGGGGCAAAGGATACTTGTTCTTGATCGTGACAGCATTTAGAGGACGGTAATCAACACATAGCCGTAGTGTTTCGTCCTTCTTCTTAACGAACAGCGCTGAGCAACCCCAAGGTGAAGAACATGGTCATATGAAACCCTTGCTCATGAGTTCATTCAGTTGCTCTTTCAACTCCGCTAGCTCGTTAGGTGCCATCTTATAAGGCCTTCGTGAGATAGGCGTCGTTCCCGGCGCCAGTTTAATCTTGAACTCGACGTCCCGTTCGGGCGGCAAGCCTGGTAAGTCATCAAGAAATACGTCAGGATAATCACGTACCACCGGAATATCTTCATGTTTCAGCGCTTCCTTGTGGTACGCCTCTACCATATCTTGGTCTTCGCTGTCTAAAAACAGCGTGTGCTGTCCGTGAATCGGCTAGTCAATCTGGACAGTCCGGTTACCGATATTGAGAACGGCACCATGACAATTTAACCAAGACATCCCCAATATTATGTCTACCTTCTGCCTATACAACATAATCAGCGATGTTGGGTATATTTGTCCGCCCAAACACAAAGCTGCTCGGGACACAATCTGATTGGCAGAGATATTTCCTCCCGGTGAACATATAAGGAAACTCGTTGTGGGAGTATTGGTGGATAATTGGTGCTGATCCACACATGTTTTGCTGATAAAATTGTGGGTTGCACTGGAATCAAAAAGTACAAGCATGGGCACGTCTTTGAGAGTAAACATGGCCGCTAAGACCGGTGCTCCCTCCGGGACATCCTCAATAGCAAGATGTTGCACACTCCCGGATTGCAATGCTGTTATATTCACTTGAGCAGGTGGCGGCATACCACCTGATGATGATGGTTGTCTATTGTTCAACAACTTCTCCCGGCATTCCTGCCTAAAATGCCCTGAACGGTGGCAATAAGAACACAGATGATTCCCCGGTTCTTCATTGACTTGTGGTTGAGAAGTTGATGTACATGGTTGCAGCAATGATGCAACAGGTGTCATTCGTTGCTGCGGCAATGGTGTTGCTTCAAGACAAGATTCTTGAGCAGGAAATCTGTACGGAGTTGATCTTACTGGTGCTTGCCATATCTCATCGGATGGTGTGTGATACACCACGCGGTACTTATGAGGAACAACTGGTGTGTCTTCTTGCACATCATCCTGGTCCCTCTTCTCTACTTGACACTCAAGTGTCGCTTGTTCTTGCAGCAGGGAAGCACTGATCAACTCGGGGTAACTGCCTTGATTGAACAAAGCCTATTTATCTTTTAATATGGCACTCAGGACATAGAAGAAATAATCACACCTTGCAGCTTCGCTCGTCGCATAAGCAGGAGCATATTGTGCCAAAAGTTTGAACCTTTTGACATAATCGAGGACACTCATGTCCCCCTGCCTCAAGTTCCTAAATTCTTGCTGCTGGGCCTTGATAAAACCCATAGGAATGTGAAGAGCATGGAATGCTTCACGAAATTCCGTCCATTCCACTTGATGGCCTTCCGGAACGGTGGAGAGATAAGCGAACCACCAATTTCCGGCGGCTCCATGGAGATGTTGAGCTGCAAATAGTGTCTTCTGATATTCATCACACTCAAACACTCCAAACTTGGACTCCATAACTCGAAGCCACTGATCAGCTTCCACGGGTTCATTAGCTTCTGTGAAAATTGGCGGTTGTGTCGCCAAGAAGTCCAAATAGGCGTTCCGAGGTGGAACGACCTGTTGTGCACGTTGGAGTAAGCCCTGTTGTACCAAGGCTTGGAGTAGTATCGTATTCTCTTGACTTGACTCGTCCATCTGAGCCATGACATCCGCCCATACCGTTGATGGCGGTTCCCGTGGTGGAGTCGAGTCATCACCGTCTCGGCGAGAACCTTCAACCCTACTCGTAGAATGAGTACGCACCATACTGCAAAAGAATAATTTTGAGGGGAGTCAAAACTTGATCTCAGCAGTATGTGAAAGTATGTACAACATGAACATGCTAAAAATTTATGAAAGCATAACAAAATGTCATATTTACACATCTTCCTAAAGCCAACATATTCAGTCCCTCATTCTGTACAGAACTGACCTTTCTGTACTTAACGCAAAATTTGATCCAGTTACTAGCATTTTCATAACTCAAGTTGAATACCAAAGTTAAAGTTAACTTTAGTATCTTTTCAACTTGTACTCATATGCCCCTAGATCTTTTCTGGAACAAAAGTTAGGATTGTTCAAAGTTGACAGAATTTCTGGATAAAATTTTACAGCACCTCCTTTGTATGTGGTTGTTTTCATCACAGTTTTACATACAAACGGAGTACAATTCTGAACAAACTATGAACTTCAAAATCGTTGCAAGTTTCATAACTTTACAACGATGTATTATATGACCCTTAGAAATTTTTCTCCAGAATGTTATGGCTAATTTACAGAAACATCCAGAGAAGGTTGCAGCTGTTCTGTTTTCTGAACAGTTTGCATTCAACTGGACATTAAACTAAGTCGGCTTCTGATTTTGCTCTGGAGGTCTACAGAAAAATTGTAGAGCACTGAAAAACCTCTCCATAACTGTATCATACACCTCCATCGGGTCAATCTACTCAGAGATATGCTCTGTCAATGTCCAGCAAAACTTCTTGCAGAACAGAGCACTCTGTTTTTGAGATCAAAAGAAGCTAGCAATTCTCTTCTTTGAAACTTAGGCCAAATGAAGAGCTCAGTAACTAATATTTGCTTTCGAACATCAATTTTTAATTTTGAAAGTTATTCATGAGTGATTTCTTCATAGGAAAGAATACTATTAAGTGTAGTACAGTGACGATGCACCGTAAGACATATGACGGCACTACGTTGCCTCAGCAAAGAAAAACCTATCTGGATTACACTGGCATATACGTATCCTTAGGTGGCACTAAAACAGTCACTCACAAACGTGTTCTACACGCCATAAGGTTTTCGTGGTTAGTACCTACATAAAACACACTCAATCATCAGGTCCGGCTGCACACCGAACCCGGTATCCATACAGTTGGTACACCCAGCCGTCATCACTCGCCCAGGTGTTCTCAAGCCAAACACGCCTTGAGCTACGTGTTCACGTTACTGACCACGTGACGGGGTCTCCCATACTTGCCCAAAGAACGCCAGGGAAAAGCGTTCCTCGAATACCCCAAATGACATGAAGAGTCGTAGAGGATACTAAAGCGGGTCGGGTTACCTGCCACCCGTGGGGCTCCACCCTCCAGCTTGTGCGCACTGGTGGACAGCGCATACGTGCACCCCCAAGACATAAACGTCCCGAGATGCACGATTTTCTAACATATCAACTAGGTTAGCTTGCCACCTTCATAATATGCTAATAATAGTCCTTATGTGGGCCTAGTACCGTTATCCCACCATATCCTAAGTTTTTAACATAATATGATGCTCAATCCGTGCTCTGTTCCTAACGCAGCTCTGATACCACGCTGTGAGGGACAGGACCTCATTGGGTGGTGCCGTGATATGCGGCACCCAACAGCACACGGGTCGAAGAAACACATCACATTACATAAATCATTTGCGGAAGCGTACAAAAGTGTTTTACAAATATTTATCTCAAATTAAGCTACAGCGGAACACTATAACTCTCACGACTCATCTCTAACTTAGCAACAAAGAAACAGTCCAGCCCGCGGACTGTTTATTACTAGCAACACGAAGAACAATCTGCAGCGGCGAGGATGCTCTTTGAGTAAACACTCGGAGGTTCCCGAGTCTCATCGGCATCCCTTCTCTTAAGCATGAAGTCAAATACCTGCAAAATAACTCGGATAGCATCCGTGAGCATAACGCTCAGCAAGACTTAACCGTCACCCAAACATGAAACTCTATGTGAGGTTATGAACCTAGAATAGGATAGCATAAGCATAATTAAACTCGCCTAAAAGTGAATCCTTACTTTCAGGAATTAATTGCTGTATTTTAAGTAACCTTGGGCACGCCACATCGGGAGTCCAAAATCAAACAAGAAACACTTTCCCCCGATGTAAATTGCTCATGGCATAAAAGAATCGAGTTTGCACTAGCCTATTCACCAAGATCCAATACAACGCTAGTATAAAACTTCAAACCAATGTGATTAGTTCCTTTCTCATGCAAGTTCTTACTAGTCACGACTGTGAGAATAAGTATGCAAAGTCCATTCCGTGAGCGACGGTGATTCGAATCAATAACACCCAGACTACATGACACGTACGCCCGTACTCGACGTTGCCTACCACAACCATCACTGACGTCGTACGTGGCAGCCTTTCCCCCGTTTCACCCCCGCTGAATCGATCAAGTCACCCGTTACAGTAGCCACTCTCATGTTGCACCTACCGACGTGAGATGTCATGAGAATCTTCCCCACATACTGCACGCCGGGTGTCCGCCTGAGGCGACCCGAAAAGTCCCAACGACAGCTTCCCGAGGTACATCGGTTTACTGGGTCCCATATAGCTAGCATGAGTCCGGTACACAACTCAAACTTGCTTAACAGGGCCACATACGGATCGGTCCTTGACCGACACGGACAGATCTATAGCACCCAGGCCCCTATGTCCTGCTGCTCCTACAACCTTCCGGTCTCAACTTTAACTTGCTAATTCATTTATGAACCAATCCCGTATGCCCCTATTGTTCCTGAACATGCGAGTAGCATCTCACCACTCGAATTCTACCGAACCGTACTTAAGCATGGCAGTTCTACACGGTGAAAGACACCTACCTAATACTCCATTGGGTCATTTGGTTATGCAAGAGGAGTATCAAACACTAGACCTAATGCACAATTCATATCTTAACCGAAAGTGAATACAAAGTAAAAACTTAACAGTTGTTAAATGCAAACCAGAGCTTGCCTATTTTGCAGGGTAGTCGTATATAATCAGTTAGTATCCTTGTTGATCCACCCCTTGATTCTCCGGAGCTTGATCCACTTCGATGAATCACTCCTTTGAATCCCCTTCGTTGTGGTTCCTATTGAAATGCATATGCACATGTTTTATAGAATGTAATGGAAAGAAGTTATAGAATGGAATTCTTAAGAACAGAGGTTGTGTGGAAAGGCCATGAATGGTTTGGCTTGCCTCTGTTGTGCAAGAAAACAGAATTGATCTACTTGATTCTAATGTCTTAGTTATATAATAACTACTTTCCGCTAATGAACATAATAGATGAGCTGAAAGGATTTGAGTGCAACTGAAGAACAAGAACTCCAATAGCCTCAAAACTTTTACAGCAGGTTCCATACTACCTAAGGAGTTACCTTGCCAAATTGCAGCTAATGTGGAGTTAAATTGTGTTCTCCATAATTCTCACATGTCTCTGATGTATTTCCACCTATACATAAGTATGGAGAATAAGAACAGGGCGTTCAAGGGCTCAACTTGAGCTGATAATTTACATGTGAGTTTCTGGTCACATGAAAGTAATTTGGTCCAAAATTTAGCCCTTTTACTTGAGTATTTCTTCCAGAACAATTCCTTAAGCATTTCTACTTAAATGAATTAATTGTGAAGTAATGTGCATTTTCATGCTCAATTAAGTGAACTACAATTTCAAGTATGTCTCAGAGAGCTTACCTAAATTTTCCTATGATTTTTGGAGCTATGGATTGCCCAGAATAGATTATATAAGTTGGAAACATTTTCTGAAAATGTTTCTGGACCCTTATGAACACAGCATCTTGTATTTAACAAATTCCCACTCAAATGATCTTCAAATGAGATGAAACTTTGCTAGAAGGTCAACACTATGCCAAAGAATATTCTGGCAAAATTGGAGATTTTTTGATAAACCAAACTCCCTCAATAATTCTTTTTCAGAAAAAACTTCAACGAATTCTCCAGAATATAATATTGACTTTCATAAAAATCTGAGTTCATATTTGGATAGAACTCGGAGAGATGAATCCAACCTAATTGGAATCACTCAAATTGGAGGTTTCTACCAGGAGCTATGAATTTCCAAAGTTTGAGCAACTCTGGAATTGTTTTCCTACTGAAAATCCCACTGGGCCCGCTTATTTAAATTCCAGCCACTAGAATTGAAGCCACACCGGGACCACGGGATTTTGTGTGCCAGCACACGGTATCCCGGCCACAGACTGATCCAGATTTAAAATTTGGGCCGCTGACAGATGGGGTCCACCTGTCGTCTTCCTCCTCCGGCCCCCTTCTCGCGCCCGCGTGTTCCCCCTCGCCGGAGCATGTCGGTGCTCACCGGCCGGCCGTTCCCGGCCACCATCCAAACTAAGACTCGCCGCCAGGGGGTTTAGGGCACCAAGGAACACGGCTGTGGGTTGTGCTCGGGCTGCCGGTGGCCGGAACTAGCTCGGCGACGTGCGGCGGCTACTATTGTGGTTCGGCGCCATAGCCCGAGGTCTCCAGCCCGCCAACACCTGTACCGATGAGCTCTACAGCACCAGCGCACCTCTAGGAAGCTCGGAACCACCTCAAAGTAGCACGGAAGTGGCTGCACATATGGTTTCACCGTGCGACCGAATGGGTCCGCGGCGAACACTCCGAGTAGAGCTCGAAATCCGTTGCTCTAAGGCGTTTTCATACAATGGATACTAAAGGAATTTTGATCGCCGGTTAATCCAGCATCTATGTGCAAAGTTTGATGATCTGCGGAGGATCAGAGAAGGAGAATTTTAAGGAACTGTACCGAAAGCTCGGGATGAGGCCGCCGGAGCAAAACTTTGAAATTCGCCGTCAATAGCTTACGGCATGGCCTGAGCTTTGGGTGAGAGCAGCGCGGTGGCCATGCGCTCCCGTTGCCGCCCTTGCTTGGCCGTGAAGACTGCTGTGGCGAGCTTCCCGCGTGCGCCCGATCACTTTCTTGAACTAGGTTGCTGCTGTGGCGGTGGTTCTCGGGCACAGGAGGCCGAAGCTCGCTTGCCTTCGGGTCAGGGAGGTGGAGGCTGAGCTCGCGGCATGGTTTAGAAGCTCGGGGGAGGGATGAGCGCGGTTGTTTTGCCGTTCTTCCGATCGGGCCGAACAGCAGAGGTGAAGAGCAGCTTTTGCTCGTGCGCTCACGAGGGGAGGAGAACAACTGAGGCTTTGCTCGGCTGAGGGGACGTGAGCACGGAGAGAAGCACAAGGGCACCGCCTCGGGGAGTCAGCGCATGGGGGCAGGCAGCAGGAGGTGGCGCCGGTTCCTCTCGGTGGCACACGCGGGTGAAGCTACGGTGAAACTGAAAACCGAGCCAAGTCCACAGTTTGCTTCATATGCAAGTCTCCACTCTCCTCTCAATGACATGTGGGTCCTACCCCACATTTTCCTCCAAAATATCTTCTCAAGCTGATGTAAAAGCCCAAGAAAAGGTACTTGCAAAAAGTTTTCTTCACCTCACAACACCACAGTTTTTATTGTGGATATCTTAGGAAATGTTGTGAAGAGCAAGTAACCTCCATCAAAAGAGTAATTAGAGGGGAAAGCCTTCACTTTCACAAAGTAGGATTTCTACACATGAACATGAGAGGTTGAGCTCACCCCTAGGACTTAAAAAGTCTTGGGAGGGTTCAAGCCAAGTTTCATGCAAATCCAACACTTTTTGAGGCACGTTTGGAGGTAATTGAAAAAGAGGCCAATTTGAATGTAAATTCAAATTGCAGCAACTTTCATCACTCAAATTCAAAAGTTAGCTTCATATTCAAACTCAGCACATTTTTCTGAGCTAGCCCACCAAATTTCATCCCCATCGGAGTTCATCTTGTCGGGAGCCAAATTTGCAATAATTCAAAAACTGAATTTGAAATTCAGTTTAAATATGAAGCAAATTGGACCAACCAAATTTCAAATTGGATAACTTAAATTTGAACCAAAACATGGGGGCTAAGTCTCACATTAAATTGTGAGTGGCTGGTGGGATAATTAGCAAAAACCAGAAAAGAATTTGGAAAAAAAGAAGAAAAGGGGAGGCCCACATGTCAGCTGCACACACGAGTATTCAGTTGGTTGCTGCAGCCGGGTCTCGGCTTCGCGCGCAAGGCAAGGGAGCGGCGGCGAGCCACCGAGGAAGCAAACGGCCACCTCACGGTGCCAAAACCGCGCTCAAAGGCCAGCGCACAGCCCACGCCGTCCTTCCTCCTGTTTCCCGAACGAGAACCACCCCCACCCGAGTTTCTTTCTCGGTTCCGCGCGCAAACAGAAACGCCGACCTCCCGGATCGCCGGCGTCCAGCCAGCACAGGCGCTCTCGTGCCCGATGAGCAACACAAGAAAGGACCGCCTTGAGGTGCTGATTCTTCTGGTCCCAACCGTTCTTCATTTCATTGGCTGTTAGGGGAGTATTTCGCCGGGAAAGTTTTTGGGGGTCCTAATACCGAGCCCCCACCACATCCCAAAATTCGTCGGGGTTAGCTCATCATCGGGCAAACCGAGTCGCGCACACGCTCTATACACTGCCACGACCACCTAGTATCGAAAACCAGCAAGAACCATGGGCTAGAGTTACGGTTCTTCGAAGTTTTCCGAGCACAGCCGATATCCGGCCTAGGTCGCCGATGAGGTCGTAGTTGCCGCTGTTTTCAAGGGGATCGGTGTCCATGTCCGTGACCAGCAGGTGTCAGCGGAGCTCCCCGAGCAAACCGCATCGAAAAAGGTGCAGGGGATGCCAAGATGGACGTCGCCGGTGAGCTCCTGGCCGCTGTTGCCGGCGGGAGCACTGTTCCGGTTGCTGCCAAGCTCTGGGGAGGGCACCACCGTGTTCCCCAGGCCGGGATAGGCACAGGCGGCAAGAATCGGCAAGCTCCGAAGGCCGGAACCCCTCTCCGGCGAGAGCTCCGGCGAGCTCGGCGGCGGGGTTGCGCGGGTGGCCGGAGGAAGACGAAGGGGGGAGGCCCCATGCGTCAGCGGCTGGAAGTAGCGTGCGGGATTCTCTGTGGTCCAGTATCCAGTGCGGCCACGCGGGAAGGAGTCTGTGGCCCCATGTGGCTCGGCTCCAGCGGTCGACACGTGTGCGGTGGACCCACCCGCAGGATTTAAACATTTTTGGAATTTCCAGTTTTAGTTCAAACTTCAAATGCATAGAACTTGGACTAGGAAACTCCAAATTCGATGAACCAAATTTTGCTGAACTCAGAATTCTTAGTACTTTCCAGCAATACCAAATTCAGCTCATGAAAGTGCATAGTTTTCCGGAATTAAATCCCCAAGTTTTAAACTGTTGGGAATTTTATCTGGAGAACTACTTTATGAAAAATTCTGAAATTTAGCTGAGGGGTTCACTGGGAAATCCCAGAATCCCAGTAAAATTTTTAGACTCATCCATGTTCATTTAGTTACCCTAATGGGGTGATTAAGAGAACTGCCCTGAGAAAATACAAAAATGTACAGAAACATTTTTCAGATTTTCTCCAATCTTAATTAGGGCATAACTTTCTGTAGAATTCTTCAAATGACATGAAACCAACTCCATTAGAACCATCCTAAATTCTAGTTTCCAGAAAGTAATGGTGGGAGCCATGAAAACCCCTGGAATTATCCAGAGGCTCAAATATTGACCAAATAGGCTTTTATTTGTACAAGGTTCAATTTAACTTTGTTTCAAATAAAACTTGGTCACAACTCTGGTTAGGACCCTACCAATCCACCACAAAAATTTCAGAACCAAAGGGAAGGGCTAGCTAGAGTTATTATCAATTATGTATTCAAGTTCACACATTGCATTTAAATTAACATGTAGTATTTCATAAACGTGTAGTCACTGAAGAAGAGACTCCGGAAGTGCTGGACTTCCTCCTTCTGGAAGAAGAGCTAACTACTGACCAGCAGCAACAAGGCAAGCCCCGGTTTGCATTAACCTTTTATAAGTTTTACTTTGTTTACATGTGTCATATGAAGTGTGAATGTGCATTAGGTATAGGATGGATGGAACCCCACTTGCATGACCAGAAATTTTCCATAAGAGTGAGGGTAGTGTCTAAGACCTCGAGTAGATAGGCTATGCTTAAATATTCATAGGGCTTCGGTACAAGTCGAGTAGTTGGAATCTACTCGCGAGATAGGCTTGGGACACACGGGTTCGATTGAGTGACGTGAGATCACTTTAGTAATGGAAATGAGACTATGCAGGGGCTAGGGCGCAGCAAGAGGGAGTCTTGTGTGCGCAGCCCTGTCCGTGTCGATTGAGGACCGATCCGTGTGCGGCCCACGCTGATCAAGTTTGAACGTACCGAAGACATATCGGATATATGGGCCCCAATAAACCGATGTAGCCTAAACCTCCGGGCGTCGAGGCATAGCACACCGATTTATAGGTGTAGGTTGAGGGCAGCAAGGTGGAAATCTGCCAACGGGCATAGAGAGATGCTCCGTGTGGGGAACCTCCTGCTCGTTTCGGTGCGACCGGTTCGACATTTGGGCTGTTGGGTGAAAGGTTGTCCCGTACGACATCGAGTGAGCGTGCTGTGCAGCTCCACGGGTGGGTGTACGTGACGTGCTCTTTGGGTTTTCCTGCACGTGTATATCGAGTCGATTCGCCGTCCCTCGTGGTGAAGAGTACCACTTGGTCACTGAGTCGTGACGTAGGCTAATGTATGAAATATGATGATTCAATATTGCTGATTGATATAATTGCATTGCTACATGTGTGCCACCAATTATTGCTTACTAAATTTCAGATTCTTGAACTGTTGTTGCTAAAAGTTGAACTAAGGATGAACTTGTAGGCGAGTCCATTTGTTGCAATATGACCATCCTATGTCATGGTACACCTCATGTAGAGTTTCATGCTTAGGTGAGTCGGTTAAGCCTTGCTGAGCCTTCGTGCTCACGGTTGCTGCTTAAGTGTTTTTCAGGTGAGGAGCCACCCACGGACTCGGAGTATGAGTCCACCGGCGAGGGTTACCCTCCGTCGGGGACCACGGCTGAGTGGGAGCCGTACACGCCGTGCTGAGATGAGACGTGCAGCTAGTGTGGGTTGCCCTAGGGCTGGGCAACCGACTTTTGCTAGATAGGCGGCGTGAGTTGTACAAAAGAAACTTCCGCTGTGTAATAAAGACCCTAGTTTGTAACTGAGAAGTGTACTACTTTGTACATTCAGTTTGTTTTCCCATGTAATATAATGTGTTCTTATGACGTGTGCTGTCGGGTGTCGCATCGCGCGGCACCACCCTCTGTGATCCTGGATGGGCGGATTCCGGTCCGGCACAGCCGATCCTCTCAATTCCCATAATTGTGAGTTTAAAAGGTGGGCTAGAATTCGAATTCTTCCAATTCAGTTCAAATTTGCTTGCCAAATTTGAATTTGGTTGAAGTTTGCAAATTCTTCTCTTTAACTCCTTTTTGAGCCCACCCTATAAATGAAAAGTTTGTGGTCAAACTTTTCCCCATGATTCCAACTATATGGCTGCATGTTCATTCAAAGTCTTTGGCCACCACATGTGTGAACTTTGAAGTTCAAAATCTGATTTTCAAACTTACATGCAAAAGGTATTTAAATCCTTATTGGTTCAACACTTTTTAAATAAAAGTGTGAACCTCATTTTGGATGGTCATCCATGTATTACTTAGCATGAAGAAAAGTTTTAGCAAGTCCCATTTTTCATGTCTTTGCCCCACATATGAACTCAAACCTTGGTTTTTATTCATACACATTTTTGGGACTTTTACACACTTGTTCCCAACTAAGATCAAAAGTTGAGCATGATGCATGGCGAATGATGTCCTTGCTGGCTGTGGTGATAGTAGATGGGTTTTGGCAAGGTTGAGAGGAGAAGAGATATTTCCAGGATGGCACAAGTGTTCTCCTCTGTAGTTCAGGACTTTTTATTGTCACCAAAGCGGTATTCGACACAGTAGCACCGAGGGATTTGTTGGGAAATGAAAGAGGATTACGCACGAGAAAACAGAACTCGGGTGGCGCTCACCAGGGCTAGGTTTGACCAAACCCTAGGTGTCCCTAGTTGGCTCTGTCTTCGTGTGTAAGCCCTGTTGTCCGTGGGAAGACTTTCCAAAGTGGCCCACTTATTTGGACATTGAGAATTTAGTCGGAATTTGAAGAAACGACATGAAAATCAATTAAGCTGATCACGTCAATTTCTTTTTCAGAATGCTTGTGGAAATCAAAGAAGTGTTCGAGGCGGTGTCCATTCACCTTAAATAGATGTCCCTTATCATCTTTGAGTGTGATAGGTCCATGAGATGAGGTCTCTACCACAGAAAATGGTCCCTCCCATGTACTTCTTAATTTCCCATGTCCAAATAGTTTAACCCTAGAATTGAAAGCATGACCTTATCTCTGGTCTTAGCCTCTTTAGGCGTAATCCTTTTATCGTGCCACTTCTTGGTTCTCTCCTTATAAATATTGGCACTATGGTACACCTTATCCCTCCATTTCTCAAATTCAGAAATCTGGCCTCCATGAAATCTATATTCCACCTTTTTATGGCCTAGTACGCTCTATGATCCAATTCTACTGGATGATGACAAGTCTACCCAAAGACAAGTTGGAAAAGAGACATGCCAATAGGTGTCTTGTAAGCAGTCCGATGTGCCCACAATGCATCGGGTAGTTTGTGTTTCCAACCGGTTACCATTTCCAAGACAGTCTTTTGCAGAATATTCTTAATTTGTTTGTTAGATGTTTCTGCTTGACCGCTTTTCTATGGGTGGTATGGAGTAGCAACGTTATGCTGGACTCCAAGCTCCATGAAGAATTTACAGAAGGCCTTATATATGAAATAAGACCCTCCATCACTTATAACCATTCGGGGAGTTCCAAACCGAGAAAAAATGATTTCATGAAATATTTTCCGGGCTTGCTTGGAATCAGCATGTTTGCAAGGCATTGATTCTGTAAAAGTCCCAAAAATGTTATGAATAAACCGAGGCTTGAAAGTCTATGTGTTACAAATTCATGAAAAGTGGGACTTGCTAAAACTTTTCTTCAGGCAAAGTTGTTCATGGATGTTCATCCAAAAAGAGGCTCACATGTTCATTGAATGTGTTGAACCAATATAGACTTAAACATTTATTTGCATGAAGGTTAAAAATCAGAATTTCAATTCAAAGTTCATGCAAATTATGGCCAAAACTTTGAATATTCATGCAGCCCTATACTTTAGAATTTGAGGAAAAAGTTTGATGTCAACCTTCTAATTTAGGGTGGGCTAAAAAGGAATTAATAGTTGTATTGTGCTAGGCCTAGAACACTTGTTAACCAGCAACATTTCATACATTGAATACTTATTCAACTTTGTTTGCTGTTAACGATTTTTTTTGCTTATTAGCCACCATATTGTGCCATCCAAGCTCCACTTTTCCTCTTGAGCAGAACAGGTACCTTTGCAATCACTCCACGCTTCATTGGTTCTCACCGTCCACCGTTTACCACCTGCTGTGTCAGTAAGAACACTTGTAGCAACGTGGTAAGACGCTTTAGAGGGAGAGAGATTGTTTCCTTCCTTCCACTTTTCACATTGCCACTATCCTTTGTAGTTGATAGGGATAACATATTTTTATTGTCTTTTGTTTACTACTAACAATGGCAGAAGATAAAAGGGATGATGAATGTGTTCAACATGCTGAGTTGCGTGACATGATGACGGAAATGACAGATATGTTCACCAAAACCCAAGCATTGACAGAGGCGTCATTGACGACCTTGAATCGCCAACTTGCTGATCTTGTTGTTCGGATGGATACTCTTGAGGCGCGGCTGCCTCTCGTTGAAGATTGTGAAGATAGTGCTTATAATATGGAAGATCATGACAATCAACCATGACTTCCACTTTATCTACGAGGTATGGGAGGTAATAATCGTTATAGTTGCAATGATGGTCATAACAAACGCCCTCTTAATGATCCTTTTGCTAAATTCAAATTTACTATACCATCTTTTTCTGGTGCTTATGATGCTGAGGCATATCTTGATTGGGAGATGACAGTAGAGCAGAAATTTAATGCCCACCTTGTTCCTGAACAACATAGAGTTCGTCAAGCCACTAGTGAGTTTAAGGATTTTGCTATCATATGGTGAAATGAACTTGTTAAAATTAGAACTGATCCTCCAACATGGGATAGATTAAAGGAAGCTATGCGTGTTCGTTTTGTTCCTCCTTCTTTTCAACGGGACCTTCACAAAAAATTGCAGCGCTTAGACCAAGGTAACATGTCCGTAGAGGAGTATTATCAAGAGTTACAAAAGGGTATGTTGTGCTGTGGAGTAATAGAGGACATGGATGATAAAATAGCTCGTTTTTATGGGGGGTTGAGGCGTGAAATTCAGGACATTGTTGATTATAAGGAATATGATACTGTTAACAGATTATTTCATCTGGCTATGTTGGCAGAAAAAAGAATTGCAGGGCCGCCAACAGCAGCAGCACCAACGCACGAGGAGCACCTTTACACCGCGTTCGACATCTACACCATCCAAAACAGCACCATCTTCGAGTTTTCCTACTGCCACTACACCCCCATCCAATGGTGCAAACGAACTTCATCTACTGCTCCATTTTCTCGCGCACCGGAGGGCAGCAAGACGACACCATTCAAGCCTACGTCTTCCACTCCTTCCACGAGTCGAACTTCCAACATTAAGTGTCACCGCTGCCAGGGAGTTAGTCATGTGATGAAAGATTGCCCTAGCAAACGAGCATACATAGCACGAGATGATGGCGGGTATGATACTACTTCGGATGTTGAATATGAATATTCTGTTGCTACTAACGTTGCAGGACCAAAAGATGACATAGCACAGATGAAGAGGTACTTGGTACTGCAGCAACAGAAAATTATAGAAGCATAATTGTGCAGCGTGCTTTGAGCTCCAAAGTTGAGGCGGATGACAAGCTACAGCGACACAATCTTTTTCACATGTTTCTCATCGTCAAGGACTGCCGTGTGCACACTATAATTGATGGAGGCAGTTGCAATAACTTGGTGAACACGGATGTGGTCAAGAAACTTGGGTTGACAACAAGAGCACACCCTCATCCATACCACATTCAGTGGTTCAACAACAGCGGTGAGGTTAGGGTAACACAAACAGCGAGGGTACATTTTTCGATTGGTTCTTACCATGATTTTGCCGATTTCGATGTCGTACCTATGGATGCTTGTTCTCTTTTGTTGGGACGTCCTTAGGAATTTGATATGGATGCTATTCATCATGGTAGAACTAATAAATATACTCTGATGCATAAAGGAAAGAAAATCACTTTGCTTCCTATGACTTCTGCTGAAATTGTACATTTGGAGAAAATTAAAACACGTGATGATAAGGCAACAAAATCACTAGACTCTGAAAAACAGCAAGTAATTAAGTTAAAATCACCTTCGCTACTCACAACTAAATCTGACCTTGCTGATTTATTTAATACCAAGGGGGTGTACTATGCTTTAGTATGCAAAGAAGCCATGTTTTCGCTTCATGAAGTGTCCATTGCATTGCCCCCTGCTGTTGGTAACCTTTTGCAGGATTTTGCAGATGTGTTCCCTCCCCCCCCCCCCCCGAGATACCCCCTGGATTACCACCTATGAGGGGCATTGGACATAAGAATGACTTGATTCCAGGGGCAAGTTTGCCAAATCGTGCGACGTACAGGGCGAATCCGGAAGAGACAAGGGAAATTCAGCGACAAGTTCAAGATCTTTTGAACCGCGGTTATATTCGTGAAAGCCATAGTCCTTGTTCTGTTCCTGTTCTTTTGGTTCCTAGGAAAGATGGTAGCTGGCGCATGTGTGTTGATTGTAGAGCGATTAATAACATCACCATTCGATATCGTTATCCTATTCCTCGCTTAGATGACATGCTTGATGAATTGAGTGGAGCTATTATTTTCACAAAAATTGACTTGCCTAAGTGGTTACCACCAAATTAGAATGGCACTAGGAGATGAATGGAAAACTGCATTTAAAACAAAGTTTGGACTTTATGAGTGGTTAGTCATGCCTTTTGGTTTAACTAATGTACCTTGCACTTTTATGCGATTAATGAACGAGGTTTTACGTGCTTTTATTGGAAAATTTGTGGTGGTTTACTTCAATGATATCCTCATTTACAGAAAGTCATATGACGAACATCTTAATCATTTACGTGCTGTTTTCAGTGTCTTGAGAGCTGCACATTTGTTTGGTAACCTCGAAAAGTGCGTGTTTTGCACCAATCGAGTTTCGTTTCTTGGATACGTTGTTTCATCGCAGGGAATTGAGATGGATGAGGCAAAAATTGTGGCGATCACTAGCTGGCCAACTCCATCGACCGCCATGCAGGTGCATAGTTTTCTTGGTCTTGCAGGTTTTTATCGACGCTTTGTGCGGGATTCAGCACCATTGCAGCACCTCTCCATGAACTGATGAAGAATGGAGTGCAGTTTTGATGGGGCGAACAGCAGCAAGAAGCTTTTGATGTTCTCAAATCAAAGCTTACACAAGCACCATTGCTACAACTTCCTGATTTTGACAAGACATTTGAGCTAGAATGTGATGAGAGCGGCATTGGTATTGGAGGTGTTCTCATACAAGGAGGTAAACCCGCTGGATTTTTTAGTGAAAAATTGCATGGTCCTTCTCTGAATTATTCCACTTATGATAAGGAATTGTATGACTTAGTGCGAGTTCTACAAACATGGCAACATTACCTGTGGTCTAAGGAGTTCGTTATACATTCCGATCATGAATCTTTGAAGTATCTTGAGTGTCAAACCAATCTGAATAAACGAAATGCTAGATGGATTGAGTTCATAGAATCATTTCCATACATCATGAAGCATAAGAAAGGGAAGGAGAATGTTATTGCAGATGCATTATCTAGACGTTACACCATGCTCTCCCAATTTGATCATAAAATATTTGGTTTGGAAACAATAAAAGGATAATATCCTACTGATTTGGACTTCAAAGATGCCTTTGAAAATTGTAGAGAAGGAAGATCTTGGAATAAATATGTACTATGGGAGGACCTTCTCTATCGTGCTAACAAGCTATGTGTTCCTGCTAGTTTCCTTCGCCTATTACTTTTGCAGGAAGCTCATGGAGGAGGTTTGATAGGACATTTTGGAGTGAAGAAAACTGAGGACGTGCTGGCCACACACTTCTTTTGGCCAAAGATGAGACGTGATGTCGAGCGCTACGTGTCATGATGCACTACTTGCAATAAAGCTAAGTCTCGACTTAACCCACATGGTCTTTATACGCCTCTTCCTGTTCCTAGTGTACCTTGGCAGGATATTTCTATGGATTTTGTTTTGGGATTGCCTAGGACTAAGAGGGGGAGGGATAGTATTTTTGTGGTTGTTGATCGTTTCTCCAAGGATCAGCTTTGAGCCCATACATCTTTTCCGTGGTGATGGATGAGGTGTCGAAGGATATACAAGGGGATATCCCTTGGTGCATGCTCTTTGCTGATGATGTAGTGCTGGTAGATGAAACTAGAGATGGTGTTGATAAGAAATTAGAGTTATGGAGACAAACCTTAGAGTCCAAGGTGTTTAGACTTAGTAGGACCAAAACCGAGTATATGAAATGTGACTTTAGTGGTGTTGGTCGTGAAGAGGGAAATGTTAGTCTACAAGGACATATAGTACCTAGAAGGGACTCTTTCCGATACTTACGATCAATGTTACAAAGCAATGGCGATATTGATGAGGATGTTTGCCACATGATCAAGGTAGGGTGGATGAAATGGCGACAAGCCTCTGGAATCCTATGTGATAGGAAAGTCCCACAAAAGCTAAAAGGGAAGTTCTATAGGACGGTGATCACACCCGCGATGCTCTATGGGGCGGAATGTTGGCCAACTAAACGGCAACATGTCCAACAAATGAGTGTCGCAGAGATGCGCATGCTACGGTGGATGTGCGGGCACACGAGAAGAGACCGAATGAGGAATGAGGCGATTCGTGATAAGGTAGGGGTGGCGCCGATTGAAGAGAAGTTAGTCCAACATCGACTTAGGTGGTTTGGACATATCCAACGGAGACCTCCAGAAGCACCGGTTAATAGTGGGATTTTAAGAGGTAGAGAATATATTAGGAGGGGTAGAGGACGACCAAGGTTGACCTGGGAGGAGGCGGTAAAACGAGATTTCAGAGATTGGAATGTATCCAGAGACTTAGCTCATGATAGGACCGCATGGAAAGTAGCAATTCATGTGCCAGAATCGTAGTCTTGTTTTCTTATTTTTTCTTTTTTCTTTTCTCTTTTCTTTTGCTTTTTTCTTCTTTCTTTTCTCTTTTTCCTTTTTCTTTTTTTCTTTTTCTTTTTTTTCTTTTTTTCTTTTTTCCTTGTTCTTATATCTCTTCCTCTCTTTTACTTCATTGATATTGGGTTTCATGTCTAGCCGACCCCAACAGGCTTGGGATAAAGGCTTGGTTGTTGTTGTTGTTGTTGATCGTTTCTCCAAAATGACACATTTTGTACCTTCTCATAAGAATGATAATGCCTCACACATTGCTGATTTATTTATGACAGAAATTATTCGTTTACATGGTGTACCAAATACCATTGTTTCTGATCGTGATGCAAGATTTTTAAGTCATTTTTGGAGAACTTTGTGGTATAAATTGGGAACCAAGCTGCTGTTTTCAACCACATGTCACCAACAAACCGATGGACAAACTGAGGTAGTAAATCATACTCTATCCACTATGTTGCGGGCTGTTTTAAAAAAAATTTAAAGGGTTGGGAGGATTGTTTACCACATATAGAATTTGCTTACAGCAGGTCAGTTCACTCTACTACAAAGGTAAGCCCATTCCAGGTAGTGTATGGTTTCAATCCCTATGCTCCTATTGATTTATTACCTTTGCCTTCTTCTAAAACTATAAATTTAAATGCTACACAACGATCTGAATTCATTCTTAAGATGCATGAAACTACAAAGAAAAAAATATTGAAAGCATGAATGAGAAGTATAGAATTTCCGGTACTAAAGGTAGAAAAGAAGTAAAACTTGAACTAGGGGACTTGGTATGGCTATGTTTGAGAAAAGAACGATTCCCTCACTTGAGAAAATGTAAACTTATGCCATGAGCTGCTGGTCCTTTTATGATTGTTGAAAAGATCAATGACAATGGATATAAGCTTGAGTTGCCTCTCCATTTTGGTGTTAGTCCCACATTTAACATTTCATATTTACGACCATACTTGGGGGAAGAAGATGATCTTGAGTCGAGGACGACTCCGATTCAAGAGGGGGAGGATGATGAGGACATCACAACAGTGGATACTCACATTGATATACAAGGACCAATCACAAGAGCATGTGCACGGTTACTAAATCAGCAGGTGAACTCGTTCCTAACTTCCAACCCATGTGATTTTGAGAATGGATTGCTATTGAATGATTTAATTGTTATTAGGAACCATGGACATGATCAACAAGTAAAGGGAGGAGGATTTGGGGACGTGGAGAACCAGATGGGACGTCCATAAGTTGATGGAAACAGTCACCAACTCGGACTCGAGTTCAACTCGGAGTCCAGGAGCAGTCCATCTTAAAACGGACGCCCAGGATGCATACGGACTCTGTTTTCAACGTTCTACATATGCATGGAAATATAAGAAGAGAAACTTTCCAATGGTTCTGGTCCCACATTAAAATACGCCAGGAATCTTTGGGAGTTGTTGAAACAAGTCGAATTCAGAGTTCTGTCCGGTGCTGCACCACCGTATTGGGATTTTGGGCCTTGTATCCCGTAACGCGTCCAAGGGTCTTATGGCCGAGCCCTAGCCTTTAAATACTGTAGCCGCCAGCCAAATTTGTGGGTTTTGCTTAGATAAACAGCCGCCATTCTACGGTTTTTGTGAAACCCCAACTTCGTGATTTTCAGATCACGTCTTCTACGTTCTTGCTCGTGTTCTCGGTTGCACCTGCAGGGAATAGCCTTCTTGGTGAGGTCAAGCGTGTGCTGCACGGTTGATAACCAACGGAGCAGTGGTGTAGTGATTGCAGGGGTGTTCGAACTGCTCGAGTGCCGCGGATCATCAACGTCAAGTTCTCCACCTCAATCGACCTACCTTTCGGAAGATCGGGACTAAACCACTCATCACTATTTGGATACTACTAGCAAAAGTTATGTGTGTTTGAAGTTTGGGGAAAATTTGGAAAATTGGAAAACCCGAGAATGTTTAAATTCTGCCACTGGGCCCCCAGGCCACGTGACGCTTCCAGAAGCAAGGACATACGGGGTTACAGCTTTAAGTCGCGCAGCCATAAAACAATCTGGTGCTGCAGAAGATCTGGCCCGCTCGAAACAAAGGCTAACGCGTGGTTCTGGCGAGGTCTTCTTCTACCTCATGCCTGTCCCCGCCCGCCCGCACTCGCCGAAGCACGCCGGACTTCGGCCTCCCGGCTTTCCCCCGTGCCTAAATTCACCACCAGGGCCTAAGCACACGTGCTGAACAAGCTGGACTGGTTTCCTCGGGCCGGCGATGCCCCTAACCGAGCTCGCGACGTGCGGCGGCAAAAAGCGGACTCCGGTGACGTCGGCCCGATACCCTAGCCCTTCAAACCTTCGATTTCCAGGCTCTAAGCACCGGTGGGACTTGTAGATGCTCGACATGAACATCAACTAGCTCAGGAGAAGATCTAAGGTTGCTCTCACCATGCGCCCGAGGTTGTACCGACGGTGCGCCGTCAGAAAAACGTATAGTAGTGTTTCTACAGCCAATGTTAAGATATTATTTCGACCGTGAAGGCACGATAACGAGTCTAGAGCAAGTGTGTGCGATCCTAGGCATTAGAAACAAGGATTGACCAAGAATTTGCTGAACTCTTACCGAGAACTCGGTTTGCACCGACCGACAGTAAAACTGGAAATACTCCAGCGAGGAGCAAAATCTTGGGCTGAGATTTGGATGGAAGTAGCACGATGATCCGGTGCGTCTGGTGGAGTGCCTCTGCTCGGGCGTGACAAGCTCCCGTTAGGGCTGTCCACGTGGTCGAGGGAAGCCGAACTCGGCTCGTTTTCATGACTAGGATGAAGGAGGAGAGTCTAGGTTGCCGCTTTGCAGCTCAGAAAGGATTCACACGCGAGCTAGCATGGTCTCCCGATCGAGAAACCGAGGCGGCAGTGCTTGCAGTTCTGTTCTTGCACGAGAACGAGGAGTGACGAGCAAAACTGTGTTTGGCCGGCTCGAGTGTGGGGATAAGAAGGCTGGGGCGTTGGTCTGCAGCGAGGAACATCGAGCAGGAGCTGGCACCAGTGTTCAGCGCCATGGCGCGCTCGGGTTCAGCCCGGAGAACCGAGCAGCTCGGCTGTGAGTCGGTTGTTCTCAGTGTGTCACTGACTATGGGACCCGCAGCACCTCTTTTGTCTTCCTAAATTGAATTTTCACTTTTGCACAATATTTGGGACATTCATACACTATGATGTTTGATAAATCCACAAAATAACCATTTGGATTTGAATAACCCAAAGTGTGGATTTGTTTGAATAATATTGTAGCAAATGTGAAGTTTGAAATTCAAATTCAGTTTGAATTTGCTACAATTAGCACATGTCAAGATCAACTCCAAATGGAGTGAAAATTAGTGTGTGAGCTCCTAAGAATGTGCTGAGTATGAATATGAATCCCTCTTTTGAATTCATGTGATGAAAGGAGTTTGAATTTAAATTTACATTCAAACCAACCTTTTAATGATTGTATCCAAAAGTACCTCAAAAGGTTTTGGATTTGTGTGAAATTTGGCATGAGTATTCCTAACAAAGTGTAGGAGTTAATCATGTGCTCAGCCCCTATATGATGCATGCGTAAAATACTATTTTTGCATTTTGGGAATTCATCTCTTATTAGCTCTATTGTGGTGGTTAATTGCTCTTCAAATGTGTTCATGTTACCACAAATGAGGTGAGGTGTGTGGGGTGATGAACACTTTTAGCAAGTGAAAAACACGAACCGCGGGAGCAAGGCAAGTGCCCCTTGACCATATTGAACCTATGTTTTGAAACTGTTTTGTTTAAGAAATTTGCATGCTCATGTCAACTTGATGAGAAACCCTTTAGTAGGAGTTTACTAGCTTTGTTAAGCCACCCTTGTCATCGGGAAAAATTGTCGAGCCGGTATGGTCGTTTTTCTTTTGCTTCGCTTAATTTACGGGATTCAGGAAATTGAAATAAACTTGGTTAGATACTGCACCCATAAATATAAAAAATGATGAGAACATGATGATGTTAATGAGCATGGAATCAGGGAGATCTAGGCGAGCTTGATACATGGATTGTGCTGAATTAGATGGTGGTTTTGCTTGCCTTAGATCTAAGAACCGGTTCATGCGAGCACATGCCAGGAAAACAGTGCCACCACAAGGCCAAATGTGAGTGTGCCTTAGGTGACTAATTAGGTGTGTTTCTAGCTTGTTATGGACCATTGGATGGCACGGGGAATGGAAGTCGAGGAGGACTGCCCTGGGAACTGCTTGTGCACACGAGGGGGGCCGTGGGTGGCAGAATGGAGATTTGAGTCTGCCGGTGAAACCTCAGTGGGTCCGTACATTATAGTAGCCCCTTTGTAAAGGCTATTTTGTGATCTCTTGGCCATACACTGAAGGTTGTGTAGTGATAGAATGGAGGTTCTCTCTAGTCACCGACGTGTGACGAAATCACGAACTTGTGGGTAAAGTGGTGCCACCTCTGCAGAGTGTAAAACTATCATGATAGCCGTGCTTCCGGTTAAAGCACCTGGCCAGCTTCCATGATTAGAGGCAAAACTTGGGATGGTTATTCAGAACGGTTATGGTATTGTCATCGGGATTGGTTTCGGGACTGATTTGGTCATTTTTATGAGTTTTATTTGGTTATATGAATATATGTTGATCATGAGAATTGTGAATATGAGATGAACTTGAGAAAGAGCATTGACTAGTTGATAAATGATGAATTATGATGGTATGGAACATGAGGGATGATGAATTACTTGTTTATGTTGGGAATTAACTCACCTAAAGATAATTTCTGTTTTTATCATGATTGTGCAATAAAACTTACTTGCTGCAATGAAACCGTTTATTTCCTACCTTGTTTTTAAGCTACATGTCATACTTTTTCCCGCACCTGCTGAGTACAACATGTACTCACCCTTGCATTCCCACATATAAATCAGCAACAAGAGAAGAATACTTCGAGGAACAGGTGGAGTACTAGGCGTGCGCACTACCGTCAACATGCCTGTGGAGTCGGAGTGGAGCCCTATCGCCTTGAGTTGTTTCCGCTGTCGTTTAGAGTCTTCCGTTGCAGAATAAGTTAGATATTCATGAGTGAGACACTGAGTCATTGTAATAAAGTACTTAAACACTATTTGTACGTGGTTATATTCTGAAATTCAGTTTGTGAAGTACATGTGTATGTGTGATGAACATCCTGGGCACACATGCGCATTCACTTGGTTCATTTTCGGAACCGGGTGTCACAAATTGGTATCAGAGCCAGGTTGACCGTAGAGCACAAGCCTAGGTAGAATGAACACTCTAAAACACATAGGAACGCCCCTCTAAACTGCTATTTTCGAAAATTGCTTGCTGCTGCATTTTACATGTCAATTCAGCCACCGCAAAGTGCTATTTTTAGCCTCTCTTTCTTCTTTTCTTTTGGACAGACATACCTCCTGTTTTTCTTGCTTCATAGCTGCTGAAGTTTTGGAGTTATTTCCTCCTTCTCTAAAGTTTCTCATGTCTTATTTATAGATGCCGGTCACTAGGAGCACAGCACGCATGAGAACTCGTCCACCACCCCTCGCGAGCGCACTTAATCCCATCGAGGTTTCCGATGGACCATATTGGGAGGAGGTGAAGATGGAACCTCATGATGAAGATGAAGTCACTAGTTCTATGCATGAGGAAGAGGCTCCGGAATAGGTGGAACCAATCGAAGATGACATGGAAGACGATCCACAAGAAGATAAACATTGGTACGCACCTCAGGAGGAATTTCATGCGGGCTTACACCCAGCGGAGCCTCATGAAGCTATGTCAGAAGGAGACGAATTCGAAGAGGAGAGTCGTGCCAACGCGGGAACAAATGGAGCACCAGCGTCATGTACCCCTACATGGACTGCCGACTCACCATGGCATGCGTCCATGTATGGACCACCCCTATGACACGGCGGGAACAGCACCGGTTCTCACGATTAAGTTTAGGCTCCCCATTGAATAAAGTTGTAATAAGAATGCTTAGATCGTAGTGGGCTCAAATAGAGTGGTGTGCTGAATTTTTATGATGATTGCTTGTGTGCTTTGTATGAGTTGTGGGACGCTTCGGCGAATGTCCATATCCACACATAGTAGAGAGATGTGAGATGCTTTGGGTAACACCCTCAATTTTACTACCATGCATTGCATACATTTTTCATGTAGACATGCATTTAAAAGGAAGAAGAGTTAAAGAGAGGAATATAGAACTAAAAAAATAATAAAAGGAAATAGAAATGGAAAATAATGAAAATAAATAGAAAATGAAAAGAAATAAAAAGAAAAAGAAAAAAATAAATAAAATAGCCAAATTGGGCCACCCTAACTTTTCTCCAAAATTCCGCAATTTTCCCCCAAATTCCCCTCTCCCCCGATTTCCCAAATTTTTCCCAATTTTCCTGATTTTCCCCAAATTCCCTGAAATTCCCCTAGGGGGATTTTCCCCCAATTTGGCCGCACCAAATTAGGGGGGGGACCCTAATGGGCCCCACACCCCCTTGGCCGTAGCCCATTAGGGGGGGAAACCATAGCCGCCCCCCCCTTTTGGACTCTTGTGGGCTTTTATTTTGCAATTAAATCGTAGCCATTGGTGAAAAATAAATAATGAAATCCCAGACCCTATCTCCCAACTCTTTTAAAATTAAATCTCAGCCATTGGATATTTGGTTTGCTAAAATCCTAGCCACCCTAACTCTTTTCCCTCTTATAAATAGAACTCCCCCCCTCTAGCTGCCACCACCTCTCTCTCTTTTTTTGGCCGCCGCCCCTTCTTCCCCTGCTACCAATACGCCCCCCCCCATCCTGGAATTTGGCCGCCGTCGAGCTCCGTCACGCCTCGCCGCTGCCGGAGAAGAAGCCCCGACGTCCTACCCTAGCCGCAGCCTCATAATTCTCCACGGAAAATCATCCGCTGCTGCCATTGCAAGGAGGAGGTCCTGCCGCTAGGAAGAGAGGAGGAACAAGTGAGGTAGGTTTCCGTTACCCCTCTTACAACGTTGCCGCTGTTTCTACGCACCCGTTTTCTCCACCCCCTGCGAGCAGAAAATGCAGCGTGTGGACAGACCATGTTTTGGTCAATTTTTGACGCTGGAATTGATCTACATATTATTTCAAGATCATCACCACACCCACACTTGATCCTAGCAACCTTGATCATCATAAAACCCTATGGAATCCTACTAAAACATGCAAGAACACATACAAACTGATTTTATAAAACTGCACCATAGAAATTGCATTCATCCACTTCATTGCATCTTGAGTAAAGTTTGTGCATGATAATTGATTGCTGTAAATTTTTTATGTGGATGGTCATGAGTAGAAGGACACGCTTAAGAGGCCGTCTACGAGGAACTACAACACCAAGACTTCGAGACGCTTGAGCAACACGAACCACGGGAGCAAGGCAAGTGCCCTTGACCATATTGACCCTATGTTTTTGAAACTGTTTTGCTTGCGAAAACTCGTATGCTTGTGTCCACTTGATGGGACACCCTTTTATAGGAGTTTACTAGTTTTTTTAACCATCCTTGTTGCCGGGAAAGTCAATGAGTCGGGTATGGTCGATTTTCCTTTTTGCTTCGCTTCATTTAAGGGATATGCATGGGAAGCTGAAATTAAACTTGTTAGCTACTGCACTCATGAGAATAAAGATAATGAGAACTTGATGATGTCAATGAGCATGGAATCGGGGAGATCTTGGCGAGATTGGTTCGTGGATGTTGCTGAATGGTGGTTGCTTGCCGTAGATCTAAGGACCGGTTCAGGCGAGCACATGCCAGGAAAACAGTGCCACCACAAGGCCAAATATGGGTGCGGCTTAGCTGACTAATTAGGTGTGTTTCTAGCTTGTTATGGACCATTGGATGGCGTGGGGAATGGGCGTCGATGAGGACTGCCCTGGGAACTGCATGGCACAAGAGGGGGCCCGTGGGTGTAAGAATGGAGATTCGAGCCTGCCGGTGAAATCTTAGTGGGTCCGTACATCCTAGTAGCCCCTTTGTAAAGGCTATTTTGTGATCTCTTGGCCATACACCAATGTTTATGTACTGTTATAATGGAGGTTCTTTCTAGTCGCCGACAGGTGACGAAATCACGAACTTGTGGGTAAAGTAGTGCCACCTCTGCAGAGTGTAAAACTATCATGATAGCCGTGCTTCCGGTTACATGCATCTAGCCAACTTCAATGATTAGAGGCAAAACTTGGTATGGTTATTCGGGTATGGTCCTCGGGATTGGTTTTGGGACTGTTTTGGGTCATGACATTGCATTTGGTTTCGGTTATATGAAAAAGAGATGGCTATGAATATTTATGAGTATGGGATGAACTTGAGAAAGATTATTGGCTGTTTAAAGCATGATAAATGGTGAATTATGATGAAAGAATGTTGCTGAGTTACTTGGTTATGTTGGGATTAAACTCACCTAGAAATAGTTGTTGTTTTTACCATGTTTGTGATATCTCCCTACCTTGTTGTAAGCTACATGCCATACTTTTCCCGCATATGCATTCCCACATATTCATCAGCTATAGGAGAAGAATATTTCGAGGAACATGTGGAGTACTAGGCGTGCGCACTACTGTCAACATGCCTATGGAGTTGAAATTGGAGCCTGCTGTTTTAGTCATTTTCTGCTGTCGTTTAGAGTCTTCCTCTGCTAAATAAGTTGGATATTCATGAGTGAGACATTGAGTCATTGTAATAAAGTACTTAAACACTATTCCTACGTGGTTATATTCTGAATTTCAGTTTGTGGAATACATGTGTATGTGTGATGAACATCCTGGGCACACATATGCATTCACTTGGTTCATTTTCAGAACCGGGTGTCACACTTCGGCACGAGTTCACATCCTCATATAAACTGAAATTAATAAAAGAAGTTGCTTAGTTCACACACCTTGATGCATATAGTTGGGGGATCAATCTGAATTTCTATTCCCTACTCTACTCTCTCACAGATGGCAAGGGAAAATTCCAACCGCCACCAAAGGAGCGCTCGTGGTAACAATGAACCACATGAGGATGGTAATGTGGAAGTTCCTGAAGATGCCAACTTTGGGGCTGATGCAAGCAACCTTGAACGTTTAATGGCTATGCGGAACCAGCTCATGCAAACTATGATATAAACATTAGGACATCTGCAGGCCAACAACAACAACAATCCTAACCCCATTCCTGCACCCCCACCGCCGCCACCACCAGCTCACAACAGGCTGGGAGAATTATGAGGACTAGGCCACCTACCTTTGCCCAACCTAATGATTCAATGGAGGCCGATGATTGGCTGAAGTCTATGGAAAAGAAGCTTGCTATAGTTCAATGCAGTGATTGGGAGAAGGTTCTCTTTGCATCACACCGGCTGATGGGAGCAGCCGCTGATTGGTGGGACGCTCTTTGCAATTCTCATGCCAACCAGGAGGCAATCACTTGGGCTGAACTCAAGGAGAGTTTCTGCTTTCACTATGTCCCTGAAGGAGTCATGATGCTTAAAAAGCAAAGTTTGAAGGTCTCTGTCAAGGGAGGAAGAGCGTGAATGAATATCTCAACAAGTCTTAGAGGTTGCTCGTGGAGTTAGGAAACCGCTATGCAAGCGCACAAGAAGAGATCCGTTACCTCCGCAAGAAGCTGTACTTGCTGGAAAAACAAGAGGAGACTCGTGCCAACGTGGGAGCAAATGGAGCACCAGCGTCATCTATCCCTACATGGACTGCCGACTCACCATGGCGTGCGGCCATGTATGGACCAGCCCCGTCACATGGCGAGAACAGCACCGGTTCTCACGATTAAGTTCAGGTTTCCATTGAATAAAGCTGTAATAGGAATGTTTGGACCGCAGTAGATCAAATAAGAGTGGTGTGCAGAAATTTTTATGATGATTGCTTGTGTTTGTGTGCTTGGTGTGAGTTGTGGGACGCTTCGGTGAATGTCCACATCCACACATAGTGGAGAGATGTGATATGCCTCGGCACTTGTTCACATCCTCATATAGGCTGAAATTAATAAAAGAAGTTGCTTAGTTCATACACCTTGATGCATATAGTTGGGGGATCAATCTAAATTTCTATTTCCTACTCTACTCTCTAACAGGGCCCCACGGCCTCATTGAGCCAGGATCACGCTGAGGGGTGCTGTGTTGCACAGCACCGGATAACACACATAAAATGGTACAAAGCGGAAGCAAAGTTTTATTACATAAACGAGTTTATGAACATTTTTACAACAAAATAAGTTCAGTCTACACTCATGGGCATAGACTACGCATCAAGTTCACATTCAGCCCGTGAACGTGACCCCGCTAGCACACATGCACACTAACACGGCGGCGTGCACGACTCCCACTCGACGGGGTTTCCCTCTTGGGGTTCTGTCTCCTCCTCGAGAGCCCCTTCCTCATAACACCCTGCAAAATCTTCAAACACAAGCAGTGAGCATGATGGCTAAGCAAGTCTGACCTGTATTTCCTATTCATGAAATTTATACATGTTGGATCATTCGTATTTGGGAAAAGTAAGTTGCAAAGGAATCACCTAATTACTTGAACCTTACTTTCATGTTTTAGCAGCAAATTGTGGAGAACCTCACGCTAAGGCACATGAGAGAGCCGCAATCAAACAAGAAACGCATTTCTCTCATGTACTTTGCCCAAGGTCTAAAAGAACTATAATTTACTCTAAACTACAAAAAATCATTAACAATCAAGGTATAGATTTCAATCAGCAACTTTTACATGACCCTAGCCTGTTCTTTTTACGTCACGGTACAGTGAACAAGTGGTACTCACTGACCGTGAGGGACGGCGATTATAATCGATTTACACCTGCAGGGTTACCTGAATAACCCGTCACGTACGCTCGTACTCGATGTTGCCTACAGCAACCATCACGGACGTCGTACGCAACCACCTTTCACCCATCAGCCAAATGTTGAGCCGGTCCAATCGTCCTGAGCAAGAGGTCTCTGCGCTCGCATCCACAGTGCCGCCAGCTGATTTACACCTCAATCTCTCAACCTACCCTCTGAACGACCAGCTATGCGTCAACACCCAGCTAGCCGAGTTACATCGGTTTCCCGGTTTCCATATATCAGGTAGGTCTTCGGTACTGTTCTAGCTTGTTCAACAGGCCCGCACACGGCTCGGTCCTCAATCGACACAAGTGGAGCTATGGCACCCAGGCCCCAACGTCCTGCTGCCCTTACCCTCCGCTCGATCTCATTTTTCTTGCCATGTGTTTCATTTGCTACCTTTACCCGAGTAGTGTGCCTCTAGCCTATACTCGCGAGCAGTTCCAACTACTTGACTTGTACCGAATCCTACACTATCTTAGCATTGCAGTAGCTAATCGAGGTTTACAAACCTAAGCCCAACCCAGGGTTTTCTTGGCTATGCATTTGGGTTTTCAAACAAGACTCTAATGCATAATTTAAGTGAGTACTCAAAGTAAGTTCTCAAAACAGTAAAATTTATAAAAAGGCTAATGCAAACCGGAGCTTGCCGTGCTGCTTTTGGTCGTAGGCTAGATTTTCCTCTGGAGTGATGAAGTCTAAGACTTCAGTCTCCTCCTAAACCTTAGCGACTACATGAGATAAATACATATATGTATCAATTTGAATGCATTTGAATTGAATTTTAATTTGTAAAGACTATAAGTCTTACTAGACAGGCCCAATGACTCTGAAATTTTTACTGTTGCTTGGATACAACCTAAACAGAGACTTGGCAAAGTTTCATTTGCAGCAAAGCTCATTTGAGCTCTCCACAAATAATTGTGTACTTGGCCTTAGTTAGAGCTCTTAGGGTGTTCTAGAGATTTTCATGGAGTAAGCCATGAATTTCTGAAAACTAGATTTTCCGAGTGTTCTAATGGAGTTGGTTTCACTTAATTTGAAGGTTCCTAGCTAAAGATATGAGCTACACAATTTCAGGGAAAATCTGAAAATGTTTCTGGACATTTTCCATTTTTTTGAAACAGTTTTATTAATCACACCATTAGGTGAATAAAATTAGCTCAAATAGATCTGAAATTTTTATGGTAGCTCCATGATATTATGGTGAACATCCTGGCCAAATTTAAGAATTTTCCTCCAAAGGGTTCTCCAGTTAAAATTCTAAACAGTTTAAACTTTGAAGAATTAATTCTGGAGAAATTAGGATTTTCATAAGGTGAAACTTGATTTGTTGGAAAGTACTCAGAGAGGTGAATCCAACAAAATTTGGTTCATTTGATTTGGAGTTTCTAGCCAAAGTTATGTGGATTTGAAGTTGAACTAAATCTGAAAATCGGGAAAATGTTTAAAACACTGCATGTGGGTCCCATGCACAGTGCCTTCTTCAACCTCCCGCCAGCGCCCGAGTGCGCGACACACAGCGACGGTGGCGTGTTTCGTTCTCGGCCGTTACTGCCTAATTCTCGACACGGTTTCTTCCTACGTGACCCTTGGAGAACGGCGCACACGCCGATCAACTTCTCTCGCCTCGACATCGCCGGGAACTTAGTCGGCGACGATGGCGGCGGAATTGAGCTCGGTTCCGATGGTGCTAGCTCGGCTCGGTGGTGAACACGATCAACCAACGGGTCACAAAGCACTACTGGGGCACGGGGAATCTACCCCTGCCCTCCTCTTGGCCGGAGATCGCCGGGAAAGTAGACTTCACTGGCGACCCGAGCCGTTCTCATCGGCGGTGGCCAAAATACGGAGCTATGCTCACTGGGTTGATCATTCTCGGTGTTCTATACAATGATCGTCGTGAAAAATGAAATTCCGGTTAACCGGAGCTAAGATAGAGCTAGGGAGCTCGGGGAGAGCTACTGTACATTGAGGCTAACCTAAGAGACCAGTTGGATAGGCAGGAGAAGCTTGGAGCTACTTGGGTGACGGTGTCATGTCGGAGGCGCTTCGGAGTGAATCGGGAAGTGGAAGATCGGCTCGGAAAAGCTCGAGCGGAGCTGATCACGAGCAACTGAGGGTTGGAGCACGTCGAGCAAAGGTCGGCGGTGCCGTTTGTGGCCTCAGCTCACGGTGGGAGGGACAGGTTTGGCCAGTCGATGGTGAGATGGTGGGTCTCAGTGTGCGGCGCGTTTTCTTTGCGGGAGAGCGTCGGTACACCGATGATATCCGTCTGTGGAGGCTTGGGCGCGAAGATAAGAGGACAGAGGAGCGACTCGGTGGCCAGAGGCGGCAATCAGCTGGTGGAAAGATGCCCTCGCCGTGGCTTCCGCTCGATCGCGCACGAGAAACCGAGTGAACAGAGCTGGAGTCGGTTCACTTCGGCTATCACACTGACAGTGGGTCCCAACTCCATTTTAACCTCTGAAATTAACTTTCTCCCACTGCTCTAAACAGTAGTTGCACTAATACCCTCTGAAATTTGAATTATCTACCAAATGCCCGTTTGAACTTGATAGAGTTCAATTTGTGAAGTGTTTCAATATATTTACGGCACATATGCAGTTTGAAATTCAAATTGAATTTGAATTTGCTAAAATTGGCTCATGTCAAGATCAACTCCAAATGGAGTGAAAATTGATGTGTGGGCTCACAAAAATGAGCTGAGTGTGAATATGAATCCCACTTTTGAATTAATGGGATGAAAGGAGTTTGAATTTGAAATTGAGTTCAAACTAGCCTTTTCTTATTATACCCAAAATACCTCAAAAAGGTTTTACATTTGGGTCAAACTTGGCATGAGCATTCCTAGCAAGCTGTAGGAGTTTTTCATATGCTCAACCCCTATATGGTGCATGTGGGAAATACCACTTTTGTATTTTGTGAGTTCATCCTCTAATGACCATATTGATTGTGGTTACTTGCTATTCAAAGGTGTTCATAAGTTTTCCTCAAATGAGGTGTGTGTGGTCTGATGAACATATTGAATGTGTGCAAAAACTTAGGCCTTTACACTCTCTCACAGATGATGACGGAAAGCTCCAACTGCCAAAGGAGGAACGCTCGTGGTATCAACGAACCATAGGAGGATGGCAATGTGGAAGTTCCTGAAAATGCGAACCCTGGGGCTGATGCAAGCAACCTTGAACGGTTGATGGCTATGCAGAACCAGCTCATGCAAACTATGATACAAACGTTAGGACAGCTGCAGGGAAACAACAACAACAATTCTAACCCCGTTCCTGCATTTCCACTGCCGCCACCGCCACCGCCACCGGCTCACAACAGATTGGGAGAGTTCATGAGGACTAGGCCGCCTACTTTTGCACAAGCCAATGATTCTATGGAGTCTGATGAATGGCTGAAGTGTATGGAAAAGAAGCTTGCTATTGTTCAATGCAATGATCGGGAGAAAGTTCTTTTCACATCACACCAGCTTATGGGAGAAGCCTCTGATTGGTGGGACGCTCTTTGCAATGCTCATGTCAACCAGGAGACAATCACTTGGGCTGAATTCAAGGAGAGTTTCCGCTCTCATTATGTCCCTGCAGGAGTCATGATGCTTAAAAGGCAAGAGTTTTAAGGTCTCCGTCAAGGGAGGAAGAGTGTGAATGAGTACCTCAACAAGTTCACGCAGCTGTCAAGGTATGCTCCAGAAGATATCAACTAGGATCACAGAAAGCCATATTTGTTGATGAAGGGATTGAACAATGAAATTCAAGTTCAGCTGCTCAATAGTGATTATGCAAACTTCCAAAAGATCATTGACAAAGATATAGTGGTGGAGAGCAAGATCCGTGAGATTGAAGTAGAGGGAAAAATAAAGATGCCATATATAGGACAGGCACAAGGAAGCAATGTACGCCCTCGCTTCATGCCACCAGCTGCACCACACTATGGCTCGTCCGCTTCTACTTTCCATCCTGCAAACCCACCTCGCTCTAATCAGCCACCGCAGCAACGCCCTGTTATGCAAGCACGTCGTATGCCTATGCCTCCTGCACCCCGTGCCAACATGGGCGCCTTTGATCATAACCAGCCTCACCCCAACATTCCTGCTGTTATGGGAAACAAGGCGTGTTTTTCATGCGGAGAGGCAGGACACTTTGCAAACCAGTGCCCCAAGAAAGACCTTGGACAGCCAAGCAATGCACCTAAGCAGAACCCACGGCCTAATGGAGGAGCATTGCAAGGTAACCGTGGACAGCAAAACTATGCTCGTGGCATTGTGAATCACGTCTCCGCTGAGGAAGCACAACAAGCTGAGGATGTCGTGATTGGTATGTTTCTCGCCAACTCCAATCCAGCCACTGTTTTATTTGATTCTGGAGCATCGCATTCATTCATCTCATCCAAGTACGTTGCCAAGTATAACCTGCCCATATCTCACATGAAACAAACTATGTTGGTTAATTCTCCCGATGGAGAGATTTAGGACTAATATAGTATGTCCGATAGTAAGCCTTAAAATAAGGGGGTAGACTTTCTTGCCAACCTTATTGTCTTGTATTACCAAGGGATTGACATAATACTTGGAATGGACTGGTTAAGCAAGCACAACGGAGTGATTCAACGTGTTCAGAGGATCGTGCAGTTGATGAGTGAGCATGGTACTCATATTGAGTTTGAGGCAGCCCAACCTACAACAGAGAAGGAAGTGATGAACCACATCAAAGAAGCGATAATGGAAAGCATTCCGGTAGTTCGAGAATATTCAGATGTGTTCTCGGAAGAACATCCAGGTATGCCACCTAACCGGGACATTGAATTTTTCATTGATTTAGTACCCGGAACTGCACCTATAGCGAAGTGGCCATAAAGTATGCCTGCTAATGAATTAGTGGAGCTCAAGAAGTAAATTAAGGAGCAGCTAGATAAGGGTTTTATACGCCCAAGCTCGTCACCGTGGGGAGCCCCCGTGCTCTTCGTAAGATGGGACCCAAAGGATGTGTGTGGACTATAGGTCTCTCAAGTAGGTGATGATCAAGAATAAATACCCGCTGCCCCGCATAGAGGACCTAATCAATCAAATGAAAGGTGTCTGAATTTTCTCCAAAATTGATCTTCAGTCGGGATACTTCCAGCTTAAAATTAAGCCCTCCGACATACCTAAAACTGCATTTCAAACACGGTATGGTTCGTATGAGTATAACGTTATGTCTTTTGGGTTAACGAATGCACCCGCATACTTTATGTACCTCATGAATAAGGTCTTCATGGAGTACTTGGACAAGTTCATTGTGGTTTTCATCGACGCCATCATGATGTATTCGAAAAGCATGGAAGAATATGAAGAACACTTGAGATTGACGTTGCAGAAACTGCGAGAGCATCAATTATATGCTAAGTTCAGCAAGTGTCAGTTTTGGCTAAAGGAGATATCATTCTTAGGCCACATCATCTCTGAAGGAGGGGTATCGGTTGATCCCGGAAAAGCGAGAGATGTTTTGAACTGGAACCAACCGCAGAATGTGAGGGATATCCGGAGTTTCCTTGTGATGGATGGATACTATCGCCGGTTCATCAAGGATTTCTCCGAAATAGCGAAGCCTATGACTGAATTGCTGATGAAAGGGAAGCATTTCAGTGGACACAAGCGTGTCAAAACAGCTTTGAGGAGCTAAAAAAGAGATTAGCAACAGCGTCGGTTTTGGTATTGCCAGATGTGAGCAAGAGTTTCGATATATATTGTGACGCATCAGGACAAGGGTTTGGATGTGTGCTCATGCAAGGAGGTCAAGTGGTAACCTATGCATCGAGGCAATTAAAGAAACATGAGCTGAATTACCCAACAGATGACCTGGAACTTGCAGCCGTGGTACATGCCTTGAAGATTTGGAGACATTACATCCTCGGTCACCGATGTGAGATATACACGGATCACAAAAGCCTCAAGTATATATATTCATGCAAACGGACCTGAATTTGAGGCAACGTCGATGGTTGGAACTTATGAAGGATTATGATGTTGGAATCAACTATAACCCCGGAAAGGCCAATGTAGTAGCTGATGCATTGAGCCGAAAAGGAGCATGTCACTAACTCACAGTTTGGGAGCTGTCACCT
The DNA here is from genome assembly GCA_030760725.1 of Neostapfia colusana. Classification (NCBI taxonomy): domain Eukaryota; kingdom Viridiplantae; phylum Streptophyta; class Magnoliopsida; order Poales; family Poaceae; genus Neostapfia; species Neostapfia colusana. The sequence goes on along the minus strand of JASWHV010000012.1, from coordinate 23,893,859 downwards.
GAGCTGCGTAAGGAGTTTGAACGGTTACATCTCGGGTTCTTGAATGATATGGAGGTGATCGAACTGAACTCAACGCTGGAACAAGAGATACGAGATGGCCAAGCAACGGATGAGGAAATCAAGGATATCAAGGAAACAATCCGACAAGGGATAGAAAAAGGATTTCAAGGAAGACGAGAATGGCACGCTTTGGTTAGGAAAACGGATTTGTGTGCCTAACGTGAAGCACATCCACGACACGATACTAAAGGAGGCACAAGACTCGCCTTATTCCATACACCCCGGGTGTACAAACATGTACAAGGACCTGAAAATATGTTATTGGTGGGATGACATGAAAAGGGATATCGCTGAATATGTTGCCCTATGCGACACGTGCCAACGAGTAAAGGCCTAATATCAAAGACCCGCTGGATTATTGCATCCATTGAAAGTGCCCGAGTGAAAAGAAGGCATCAGCATGGATTTCATAGTCGGATTGCCACGTACTCAGTCCGTCTACGACTCCATTTGGGTTACCATGGGCCAATTGACTAAAACATCCCACTTCCTTCCTGTTAGAATCAAGTACACCGTGGCACAATTAGCCGAGATGTATATGGAGCAAATCATGTGTCGTCATGGAGTTCCGAATAGGATAGTTTCAGATCGAGGTTCTCAATTTACCTCTAGGTTCTAGAAGAAGCTGCACAAAGCCGTAGGTACGCGGGTGAATTTCAGCCCCGCATATCACCCGCGAACCGATAGACAAACTGATTGGACAAATCAGATTTTGGAAGACATGTTGAAAGCTTGTGCCTTGAAACATGTGCGTAGTTGGGATAATAGCTTGCTATATGCTGAATTCTCATACAACAACAGTTACCAAGCTAGCTTGAAGATGTCACCTTTCAAAGCATTGTATGGTAGACGGTGTAGAACACCGCTGTTCTGGAATGAGACCGGAGAAAGCCAAGTATTTGGACCCGAAGTGCTGCAAGACGCCGAAAAGCAAGTCCAAACAATACGTGAAAACTTGAAGGCCGCTCAGTCATGACAAAAGAGTTATTCGGACAATAGGCGAAGAAGATTGACCTTTGAAGTTGGAGACTTCGTGTATCTTAAGGTGTCGACTATCTGAGGCCAACGACGGTTCAACGTCAAAGGCAAGCTAGCACCCCGCTACATCGAGCCATTCAAGATTTTGGGTAAGCGAGGAGAGGTAGCCTATCAACTAGAGCTGCCAAGGCACCTCTCTGACGTGCACGATGTATTTCACGTATCCCAGCTCAAGAAGTGCTTAAGAGTACCGGAAGAACAAGTACCGATGGATGAGCTAGAGCTTCAAGAGGATCTGACCTACGCTGAACACCCCATCAAAATCTTGGATGTAAAGGAAAAGGTCACAAGGAACAAAGTGATCCTTTGGTGCAAGGTACAATGGAGCCATCATACGGAAGCCGAAACTACATGGGAACGTGAGGAAGATCTCAAGGCGGAATTCCCTCATCTTTTCTCCACTCTATCGAATCTCGAGGGCGAGATTCATTTTAAGGGGGTAGGTTTATAACACCCTCAATTTTACTACCATGCATTGCATACATTTTTCATGTATAGAAGCATTTAAAAGGAAGAAGAATTAAAGAGAGGAATATATAAGTAAAAAAATAATAAAAGGAAATAGAAATGGAAAAAATGAAAATAAATAGAAAAGGAAAAGAAATAAAAATAAAATAAATAAAATAGCCCAATTGGGCCACTCCCACTTTTCCCCCAAATTCCCCAATTTTCCCCCAAATCCCCCCTAATTTTTTCAAAATTTTCCCAATTTTCCTCAAATTCCCTAAAATTCCCCTAGGGGGATTTTACCCCACATTTGGCGGGATTTCCCCCCAATTTGGCCACACCAAATTAGGGGGGAACCCTAATGGGCCCACCCCCTTGCCGCAGCCCATTAGGGGGGAAACCCTAGCCGCTACCTTTTTGGACTCTTGTGGGCTTTTATTTTCCAATTAAATCCTAGCCACTGGTGGAAAATAAATAATAAAATCCCAGCCCCTAGCTCCCACCTCTTTTAAAATTAAATCTCAGCCATTGGATATTTGATTTGCTAAAATCCTAGCCACCCGAGCACTTTTCCCCTTATAAATATAACTTCCACCCTAGCCGCCACCACCCCTTTCGGTTTTTAGGCAGCCACCCCTTCTCCCCCCTGCTGGAATTTGGCCACCGTTGAGCTCCGTCATGCCTCGCCGTCGCCGGAGAAGACCCCTCGATGTTCTGCCCTAGCCGCAGCCTCATAACTCTCCATGGAAAATCCTCCGCTGCTGCCATTGCACGGGAGGAGGTCCTGCCGCCAGGAAGAGAGGAGGAACAAGTGAGGTAGGTTTCCGTTACCTTCTTACAATGTTGCCGCTGTTTCTACGCACCCGTTTTCTCCACCCCTGCGAGCAGAAAATGCAGCGTGTAGGTAGACCATGTTTTGGTCAATTTTTGACGCTGGAATTGATCTACACATTGTGTCAAGATCATCACCACATCCGCACTTGATCCCAGCAAACTTGATCACCATAAAACCCCATGGAAGCCTACTAAAACATGCAAGAACAGGTACAAACTGATTTTATAAAACTGCACCATAGGAATTGCATTCATCCACTTCATTGCATCTTGAGTAAAGTTTGTGCATGATAATTGATTGCTGTAAATTTTGTATGTGCGTTGTCGTGAGTAGAAGGACACACTCAAGAGGCCGTCTACGAAGAACTACAGCACCAATACTTCCAGACGCTTGAGCAACACGAACCACGGGAGCAAGGCATGTGCCCTTGACCATATCGATCCTATGTTTTCAAAACTGTTTTGCTTGTGAAAACTCGTATGCTTGTGTCAAATTGATGGGACACCCTTCTATATGAGTTTACTAGTTTCGTTAACCATCCTTGTCGTTGGGAAAGCTTATGAGTCGGGTATGGTCGATTTTCTTTTTTTTGCTTCGCTTAATTTACGGGATATGAGAAGCTGAAATTAAACTTGTTAGCTACTGCACTCTTGAGAATAAAGATAATGAGAACTTGATGATGTCAATGAGCATGGAATCGGGGAGATCTTGGCGAGCTTGGTCCGTGGATGTTGCTGAATGACATGGTGGTTGCTTGCCGTAGATATAAGGACCGGTTCATGCGAGCACATACTAGGAAAACAGTGCCACCACAAGGCCAAATATGGGTGCGACTTAGCTGACTAAATAGGTGTGTTGATAGCTTGTTATGGACCGTTGGATGACGCAGGGAATGGGGGTCGATGAGGACTGCCCTGGGAACTGCATTGCACAAGAGGGGGCCCATGGGTGGGAGAATGGAGATTCAAGCCTGCCGGTGAAACCTCAGTGGGTCTGTACATCCTAGTAGCCCCCTTTGTAAAGGCTATTTTGTGATCTCTTGGCCATACACTGACAGTTGTGTACTGGTATAATGGAGGTTCTTTCTAGTCACTGACGGGTAACAAAATCACGAAATTGTGGGTAAAGTGGTTCCACCTCTGCAGAGTGTAAAACTATCATGATAGCCATGCTTCCTGTTACAAGCACCTGGCCAACTTCCATGATTAGAGGCAAAACTTGGTATGGTTATTCGGGTATGGTCATTGGGATTGGTTTTGGGACTGTTTTGGATCATGACAATGAGTTTGGTTTTGGTTATATGAAAAATGGATGGCTATGAATAATTATGAGTATGAGATGAACTTGAGAAAGATTATTGGCTGGTTGAATCATGATAAATGGTGAATTATGTTGAAAGAATGTTGCTGAATTACTTGGTTATGTTGGGATTAAACTCACATAGAAATAGTTGCTTTTTTACCATGTTTGTGAAATAAAATTTGCTTGCTACAATGAACCTCTTTATCTCCCTACCTTGTTATAAGCTACATGTCATACTTTTCCCGCACTTGCTGAGTATGACATGTACTCACCCTTGCATTCCCACATATACATCAGCTACAGGAGAAGAATATTTCGAGGAACATGTGGAGTACTAGGCGTGCGCACTACCGTCGAGATGCCTGTGGAGTTGAAGTTGGAGCCTGCTGTTTTAGTCATTTTCTGCAGTTGTTTAGAGTCTTCCGCTGCTAAATAAGTTGGATATTCATGAGTGAGACATTGAGTCATTGTAGTAATGTACTTAAATGAAAGGGACCACGCCACCCGTTCAATCACGGGGTCATGCCACTCGCCCGGGAATCGCATTGGGTGATGCCGTGTTGTGCGGCACCCAATAGCACACATATAAGGAACATTTATTACATAAAAAATAGCGGAAGATTACAAATTTTTCTTTGCAAATAGTTTACATCAAGTAACTACAGCGGAAGTCTATAAACGGCTCACGTCGAATAACTAAAGAGCACTCAAGAAGAGGTCAAGCCCACGGACTCCTCTCGCTAGCAACACGAAGACAACAGCAGCGGTTGGGTTCTCCATGTGTTAAAAGACTCGGAAGTCTCCGAGTCTCACCAGACAACCTTCTTCTTAGCAACGATATTAACCTGCAAAACCACTCATATAGCAAGCGTGAGCACATAGGCTCAGCAAGACTGATCCGTCTCTCCTAAACAAGAAACTCTACATGCACGACGGGTTGCAATTAGCTTAGTTAGATTTCCATAAAGGACTCGCCTAATGTAGATCCTTAACTTTAAGATTTTAAGCCTTATTGTACAGACCTTGAGCCGAACAGCATCGCAACTCCACAATCAAACAAGAACCGCTTTGTTGTGATGCTCCTTGCATAAAGTGAAAGTAAAGTTTAATGAGCCTATCTCTAATGCAAGCATGGTTCCAATACAACTTAAATCACAGCCTTAGCAAGTTCAAAAGAAACCATTCAGTTGTTACTACATCAAGATGCAGTGGGCAAGTATGCTCATAGGACCGCGAGCGACGGTGATTCGAATCAGTACACGCCCGGACTACACGACAAGTACACCCATACTCCGAGTTGCCGGTAGCAACGTCGACTGACGTTGTACGCGGCCACCTTTCCCAAGATCTTCCACACAGGACACGGTCTAACTGCCCCGAGTATGCAAGCTCCCTCAAGGTACATATCCGCAGTGATATGTTCTTGAGCGAGTTACCTCCTGCTACCCTGACACCGAAAGCCTAAGACAGTTAGAAAAGTTCCAATGTGGATCTCCCGAGGTACATCGGTTTCCTGGGTCCCATATGTGCCCAGTACAGAACTCAAACTTGTCCAACAGGGTCAAGCACGGACGGGCCTTAACCAACACAGGCATGGCTATGCACGCACGATCCGCAGCCTTCTGCATCTAAACCTCCCTTCCCGTTCTCCATTTCTTAAGTGTGAACTCTTTTCTCATTGTTTCTATTCTTGACCCATTCCGAATAAACCAGCCCTAAACTCGCGAGTAGATTCCAACTACTCGACTTCTACCAGACCTTTCCTACTAACATTTAGCGTAGCCAAATCCACTCAAGGGTGTGCTATTCTACCCTTTCTCTCTTAGGTAGTTCTGGTCATGCAACTGGGATTTTCAATATCAACTAGACTTAATGCAATCAAACAATTCAATGTTATGATCTCTAGAAATGGAAATGCTTTATAAAACTGTTCAAATGCAAACCGGGGCTTGCCTGTTTTGCAGGTGACTAAGATTACAATCAGTTAGTGAAGATCACTTGAGGCTTGCTCACGCGCTTTCCTCCCTCCTTGATCTCCACTTCAAATCCTTCACACGTTCTTAAGTAGATGCTACACGATATGAATATGCATATGTATTTAATTGTAATGCTTTTACTAATAAGCTCTAATGAAAAGTTTAGAAACTGGAACTCTGTTTTAGAATTTAAAATGACACTGGTGCTAGGGGTTTGGGTTAGGTTTAAGCAACATGATCAAGTGCTAAGTGTTTTCTCCACTTGTATGTTGATCACCTTAAGAGGTTGAACAGAACAGTGGTGATCCAGAGCTCCAATGGAGCTGAAAATTTTCATGTAGTTCCTTGTCACAAGAAAGTCATCTGGACCAAAAATTAGCACTTTTCATTGAGTGTTTTATTCAGAACAATTCTCTAAGAAATTAAGCAAAGAGGAATTAATTCTGAGGTAACACCCATGTTCGTGTCAAACTTAGTGAACTAAAATTTCAATTATAGTTCATAGAGCCTGCATGAATTCTCCTAGGATTTTTGGAGCTAAGAATTGCCGAGAACTGAATTTCCAAGTTTCGGAAATTCTCTGAAAATGTTTCTGTATTCATTTGAACACAGCAGCTTAAATTCTGAATTCTCCTAATCAAATCAACTCCAAATGAGCTGAAACTTTAACAGGCGTTCAATAACACCCTAAGAAATATTCTGGCAAACTATGACGATTTTTGGATGAACTAAACTCCCTCTAAAATTCTTTTGCTGAAAAGATTTAAAGCATTTTCCAGAATTAAATAATGACTTTAGTACAAATTGGGTTGCATATTTGGATAGAGTTTGTCAACCTGAATCTAACCCAATTTGAATCACTAAATTTGGAGTTTCCTAGCAAAAGTTATGCTCTTCTAAAGTTTGGGGAAAATCTGAAATTCGAATTAAATCGTGGAAATGTTTAAACCTGACTGTAGGTCCGCGAAAACACGTGTCACTCGCTGGAACAAGCCACACGGGGCCACCGGATTATTTCCAGCGCAGCCACAGCCCGATCTGAGCCCACAGAAGATCAAATCCCTGTTTACCGTGCAACTGGCGTGTGGGGCCGGCAGCTTCTTCGTCTACCTCCCGCCCCCGCGCGATAGCGCCGCCGAGCTCGCCGGAGCTCGCCGGTTTTTCGACTTCCCGGCCATCTCTCGAGCTGCCACTCGTCGCTAGGCTCTGGAAACATGCGAGGAACACGATGGGATGACTTCCCTGGACCGGCGAAGCCCCTAAACTACCTCGCAACGGTGCAGCGACTCGGTGGAAGTCCGGCGACATCGCCCCGACGCCCTAAGCCCTCCAAGCTTCGGTTTCCAAGCACTAGAGCACCGGTGGATGCTAGGGAAGGTCCACATGGGGGTGAAATGGTCGGGAGATGGCTCTAATATAGCTTTCATCGTGCGCCCAAATCTTCCCGCCATAGCCGCCTTCGGGAAGATTGGAAATACGCCGTGCACCGTAGGTTTCATGCTAGGGTTTCAAGGAAGAATCATTGCTAAGCATTTCTAGCTCATGTGAGTGCAATTTGCTGATCTCTAAACAAATATGGCGCGATAATTTGAAGGATCCTCACCCGAACCTCGGTTTGAGCCGGCCGGCGAAGAAACTGGAAATTCTCCGAGGATCTTCCACGGCGTGGGCTAAGACTTGGAGGTGAGCAGTAGGAAGGTCTTGCGTGTCCAAAGGAGGTCTTGCTCGGCTGTGACACGCCCTGGGTGAGGCTATCCACGAGAGCCGCCCGTTGCGGTTTCCTCCGGCCACCGCGGGAACTCGGTGCTCTCGGGTTGTGGAGGCTGAGCTCACGTGGGGATGGTGCGAGGAGGTTGTGGGGGAGACTGTGGTGCCGTTTTGCTGCTCAGCCAATGTTTGCATGCGAGCTTGGCGGTGGCCGAGCGATCGGAAGAGCAGCGGCAGCTACGGTTGGGCTCTTGCGCGAGGAGGAAAAGAGTAGCGCCGTGTCTTCGGTGCTGTGGGTGAAAAGGAGCACGGCAGTGAGGTAAAAGCGCCCAGGCAGCTCTCCAGCACGAGGGAAATCAATGGGAGGTGGCCTCGGTGTTGTTTCGGTGTCACCTGGTGGAGCTGCGCTCTGCCTCGGTGAACCGACTTAAGAGAGCAAACAGAGACTGTGCACTGTGAAGATCTTCTGCAAACTAACTTCCTCAATGACATGTGGGTCCCACCAAAGCTCCCTCTTATCCTCTAAAATATCTCCCGAAATTTGCAAATGGTGAAATTAAATAGTCAGAATTCAAATCTGAGGTGCATTTGGATAATTGGGCAAGTTTCATCCAAATTCAAATGGTTATTTGAATTCTTTGCAATTTGAAGTCCATTTTGGAAAATGAGTTGCAAAACATTTCAACAATTCATGAAACTTTGCATACCCACTAATTTGGACCTAAGGAATTCAAATATGAAATCTGATTCTAAATTTGGCTGCTGCAAATGAGATTTTAGCACAACAGTTTGAAACTCATTGTGTTGCTCCCATTTGAAATTTAAGTTAAACAAATTTGTTCCAAATCTGAATTTAACTTTCTCACACATATTGAAACTTTCCACCTTGGTTCCAAATCCATTTTTGGTTCAAGCTTTCAAATAAATATTTGAACTTGTGTGAAGAGAGCTCTCATGTGTATTATCACATGTGAAAAAGTTTAAACGAGTCCCATTTTTCGTACATATGAAACCAACTGGTGAAAACATGAGTTTCTTTATATTCATATTTTGGAACCTTTACATTAAACACTATTCAACCATGGTTATATTCTGAATTTCAGTTTGTGGAATACATGTGTATGTGTGATGAACATCCTGGGGACATATGTGCATTCACTTGGTTTATTTTCGGAACCGGGTGTCACACTTCGGCACGTGTTCACATCCTCATATAGGCTGAAGTTAATAAAAGAAGTTGCTTAGTTCATACACCTTGATGCATTAAGGTGGGGGATCAATCTGAATTTCTATTCCCTACTTTACTCTCTCACAGATGGCGAGGGAAAATTCCAACAGCCACTGAAGGAACGCTCGTGGTAACAACGAACTACATGAGGATGGCAATGTGGAAGTTCCTGAAGATGCCAACTTCCGGGCTGATGCATGCAACGTTGAACGTTTAATGGCTATGCAGAATCAGATCATGCAAACTATGATACAAACGTTAGGAAAGTTGCCGGCCAACAACAACAACAATCCTAACCCCGTTCCTGCACCCCACCGCCGCCACCGCCACCACCACCAGCTCACAACAGATTGGGAGAATTCATGATGACTAGGCCACCTACCTTTTCCCAAGCTAATGATTCTATGGAGGCTGATGATTTGCTCAAGTCTACGGAAAAGAAGCTTGTTATAGTTCAATGCAGTGATCAGGAGAAGGTTCTCTTCGTATCACACCGGCTGATGGGAGCAGCCGCTGATTGGTAGGACACTCATTGCAATGCTCATGCCAACCAGGAGGTAATCACTTGGGTCGAATTCAAGGAGAGTTTCCGCTCTCACTATGTCCCTGAAGGAGTCATGATGCTTAAAAGGCAGAGTTTGAAGGCCTCCGTCAAGGGAGGAAGAGCGTGAATGAATATCTCAACATGTTCACGCAGCTGTCAAGGTATGCTCCAGAGGACGTAAACTCGGATAACAGGAAGCAATACTTGTTCATGAGGGGGTTGAACAATGAAATTCAAGTCCAGCTGCTTAACGGTGATTATGCAAACTTCCAGAAACTTGTTGACAAGGCTATAGTGGTGGAAAACAAGATCTGTGAGATTGAACAAGGAAGCAATATACTCCCCTGCTTCATGCCACCAGCTGCACCATACTATGGCTCGTCTGCTTCTACTTTTCGCCCTGCAAATCCACCTCACTCTAATCAGACACCGCAGCAACGCCTTGTTATGCAAGCACCCTGTTTGCCTATGCCCCTCCGTCCCGTCCCAACATGGGCGCATATGCTCAAAACCAGCCTCCCCCCAATGCTCCTTGTGTTATTTGCAACAAGGCATGCTTTTCATGCTGAGAGGCTGGAATCAGTGCTCCAAAAAAGGCCTTGGACAGCCGAGCAATGCATTTAAGCAGAACCCACGGCAGAATGGAGGAGCAATGCAAGGTAACCGTGGACAACAGAACTATGCTCGTGGCAATGTGAATCACGTCTCCGCTGAGGAAGCACAACAAGCTGAGGACGTCATGATTGGTATGTTTCTCACCAACTCCAACCCAGCCACTGTTTTATTTTATTATGGAGCATCACATTCATTCATCTCATCCAAGTGTGTTGCCAAGTATAACCTTCCCATATCCCACAAGAAACTAACAATGTTGGTTAATTCTCCCGGTGAAGTGATGAGGACTAATGTAGTATGTCCGAAAGTAAGCCTTAAAATAAGTGGGGTAGACTTTCTTGCCAACATTATCATCTTGGATTTCCAAGGGATTGATATAATACATGGAAGGGACTGGTTAAGCAAGTACAACGAAGTTATTCAATGTGCTAGGAGGATCGTGCAGTTAACGAGTGAGCACGATATCTGTATCGAGTTCGAGGCAGCCCAACCTGCAACCGAGAAGGCAATGTTGAACCACATCGAAGAAGTGAAGTTGGAAAGCATTCCGGTGGTTCAAGATGAATGTAGCCTAGAGGGAGTGAATAGGTGTGACGCCGTCAATTCTGTGGAAAACCACGGAACCGAGAACAAATGCATATGTGTGCCCAGGATGTTCATCACACATACACATACGTTCCACAAACTGAATTCAGATTATATATTACCACGGATAACAGAGTTTATTACAATATCTCATGAGTCTTGGACTCATGCTCACAGCGGAAGTCTTTATTTTTATGCAGCGGAAGTCTTTATTCTAATGCGGAAGCCATTTAACTAATGCAGAAGCAAATCTAAGCAGAAGTGGCTCTATCTCTACTCCCTCCACAGGCAAGGTTGAGAACAGATCACACGCCTTAATGCTCCACTTGGTCTTCATAGTAGTCTTCTCTTGCTGCTGATGATGAAATAATAATGAAAGTTTGAGTACAATAATGTACTCAGCAAGTGCGGGAAAAACACGATATGTAGCTCATAACAAGGTAGGTATGAAAAGGCTCATTTTCAGAAAAGAAGATTTATAAAACTATGATAAAACAGCAACTTAACTTTAGATGAATGTAATCCCAGCATGTATTAAATTACAAACATACCTCCATCACTTTCCATGTTCCACCCGAACATTAACCAACTTCAGTCTTGCTCACAAATACCTTCTCGTATTTGCTACCATCTCACGAATACCTTCTCGTATTCGCTACCATCTCATCTCATAAACAACTTCGTCTCACACTGAGACCAATCTCGTTGCCATGACTCAACAGTCATGCAACCATCTTATCACTCGGACTCAACAGTCCCAAAAACCAAACCATAACCAAAATCAATAACCATAACCAAGAACCATCCCAATAATCATCCCAACTAATCACGGCAGTTGGCCAGGCGCTCGTGACTGTAAGCTCGTCTATCATGATAGTTTTAGACTCTCTGCACAGTTTGCACCTCTTTACCCACAAGTTTGTGATTTCTTCACCCGTCGGCGACCGCAGAACCTCCATTATACCAGTACACAACCGTCAGTGTATGGTCAAGAGATCACAAAATAGCCTTTACAAAGGGGTAACTAGATGTATGGACTCACTAAGGTTTCACCGGCAGGCTAGAATCTCCAATTCTCCCACCCACGGGCCCCCTCTTGTGCCATTCAGTTCCCAGGGCAGTCCTCACTCGACTCCCATTCCCCACGCCTTCCACGGTCCATAACACTCTACCAACTTACCTAATTACTCAGCTAAGCCGCACCCATACTTGGCCTTGTGGTGGCACTGTTATCCTGGCATGTGCATGCATGAACCGGTCCTTAGATCTACAGCAAGTAAACCACCATCTCATGCTACCTCATTCACAAACCCAGTCTTGCCTAGATCTCCCTCCGATCCATGTTCATTAACAACATCAGTTTCTTATATCATTACGAGTGCAGTTAGCTAGACACATCTATCTCGCTTCCCAATCCCATGGACTCAGCGAAGCATAAAAGTAAAAATCATACCCGACTCATAAACTTCCCTGGCGACAAGGGTGGTTTAACCAAAACTAGTAAACTCCTATAAAAAGGATTTCCCATCATGTTTGACCCAGCACGCACACCTTTTCGCAAAACAAAATAGTTTCACCCAAAACATAGGATCAATATGGTCAAGGAGCACTTGCCTTGTTCTTGCGGTTCCGGTTGTTCTTGGATCTCAAAACCTTGTTGCTGCAGTTCGTCGTAGACAGCTCCCTGAGCTTGTCCTGCTAGGTAGGATCACGTGCATACAAGATTCACAGCAATCAATATCATGCACAAGCCTTAAACTAGTTGCGATGATGCACATGCAAGCTATCCTATGATTAGTTTTATTAGATTGGTTTGTACGTGTTCTTGCATGGCTTACATGGATAGAGGTGTTCGGATCAAAGGTGGACGTGGCGGTGATCTTGTCTTTAGATCAACCTGATCATCAAGTGATCTGTCCACGAGAAGGCTTCTGTTCAATGGAACCAAAGAACAGATGCAAAGAAAACTCAACGTTGTCGTAAGGTGGTATTGGAGACATACCTTACGTTCTTCTCGGTCTCGAGGTCCTCCTCAGATCGTTGGGCTTCCTCCGGCGATCTTCCTTGCTGCACTCCGGCGATGGTCTACTCGGCGGGTTTGGACTAGGGCTCTAAGTCATCGGCTCAGGAGTTGGAAAAGAAGTTTGTGGTTTCGGCTAGAGGTTCTGGGTTCTATTTATAATCGGGAAGAGAAGAGTCCTAATCTGATTGTATACCGAATAAGAGTCCTGTTCAAATTTGTTGTTGAATCTTACAACTTATCTTTAGTTGATTTGGTGCGGTATCATTCTGGAATTCAGGTCGGTTTCTGTTCCGGTATTTCTATGCGTACATAATCCAAAAACCGTTCCTAGAACTTGTTACCTCCTCGGTGATGAGTTCTGGAGGCTGCACGTGTCCATCGGGCCTGGTCTCTCCTTTTCCGCAGAGACGAGCTCTGGTGGTGCTGCATGTCAAGCGAGCAAGTCTTTCCTCTTCTTTGGAGGTGAGCTCCGCGTATGCCACGTGTCAAGTAGCGCCAGACTTTCCTTTCATCTTAGAGACGAGCTCCGAGATTAACACGTGTCCAGCAGCGACGGACGTCCCAGAGATAAGCTCCGGTGGTGACACGTGTTCGATAGATCCGGACCTCTCGGAGGTGAGCTCCGAGATCGACATGTATCCCGTGCGACTGGTCCTCTGATTTCCGTGGTGACTAGGTCCGAAGGTGACATGTGTCCTGCGGAAAATGCCTTTGCTTCTCCCGCAGAGGCTAGCTCAGGGCAACACGTGTCCCATAGGGTCGAACCTCTCCCCTTTTGCGGAGATGAGCCCCGAGCCTGCCACGTAGCCATTTTAGCGGCGGACCTCTCCCCACTTCGTAGGGATGAGCTCCAAACACGCCACGTGGCCAGCGGGCCGCGAAAGTTGTCTTCGGCGCTCTCTGAGAACTGGATTCGGCTCTTATTGGCTATCCTTTTGATATTTTTCTCTGTTCCTACTTTTCTTAAAATGTTTTCTCTTCATAAAACATTAATATATGCTGACACCAGAGATGAGGGTGTCACAAATCTACCCCCCTTAAATTGAATCTCGCCCTCGAGATTCGTTAGTAGAGAATAGATGGGGAAATTCTGCCTTGATATCCTCTTCACGCTCCCATGTGGCTTCAACTTCGGTGTGATGGCTCCATTGTACCTTGCACCATCGAATCACATTGTTCTTGGTGACCCTTTCCTTTACGTCCAAGATTCGGACAGGGTGTTCCGCATATATCAGGTCCTCTTGAAGTTCAAGCTCTCCCATTGATACTTACTCCTCTGGTACTCTCAAGCACTTCTTGAGCTGGGATACATGAAACACGTCATGTACGTCAGAGAGGTGGGTTGGGAGCTCTAGTTGATAGGCTACTTCTCCTCGCTTGTCCAAAATCTTAAATGGTCCTATGTAGCGAGGTGCTAGCTTGCCTTTGACGTTGAAACGTCGTTGGCCTCGGATAGGCGATACCTTAAGGTATACGAAGTTTCCTACTTCAAAGGTCAACTTCCTACGCCTATTGTCCGCATAGCCTTTCTGTCGTGACTGAGCAGCCTTTAAGTTCTCCCATACCGTTTGGACTTGCTTTTCAGCTTCTTGTAGTACTTCGGGTCCAAACACCTGGTTCTCTCCATTCTCGTTCCAAAACAGCGGTGTTCTACACTGTCTACCATATAATGCTTTGAAAGGCGACATCTTCAAGCAAGGCTGATAGATGTTGTTATAGGAGAATTCGGCGTACTGTAAACTCCTATCCCAACTATGCCCGCGTTTCAAGGCGCAAGCTCTCAACATGTCTTCCAAAATTTGGTTTGTCCTTTCGGTTTGTCAATCAGTTTATGGGTGATAGGCGGAGCTAAAATCCAGTCGTGTACCCATGGCTTTCTGCAGCTTCCTCCAGAATCTAGAGGTAAACTGAGAACCTCGATTTGAGACTATCCTCTTCGGGAGTCCATGACGGCACACGATCTGCTCCATATACAACTCGGCTAATTGTGCAATGTTGTAATTGGCCCTTACAGGGAGAAAATGGGCGGTTTTCGTCAATCGGTCCATGATAACCCAGATGGAGTCGTAACCCGACTGAGTACGTGGCAATCTGATGATGAAATCTATACTGATGTCTTCCCACTTCCACTCTGGTACCTTCAAAGCTTGCAACAATCCAGCGGGTTTTTGATGTTCGGCCTTCACCTGTTGGCATGTGTCGCATAGGGCAACGTATTCGGCTATATCACTCTTCATACCATCCCACCAGTAACAAGTTTTCAAGTCCTTGTACATTTTGGTACTTCCGGGATATATAGAATAGGGTGAATCATGTGCTTCCTTCAATATCATGTCGCGGAGGTGTTTTATGTTAGGCACACAAATCCTTTTTCCTAGCCAAAGCGTACCCTTCTCATCTTCTTTGAAATCCTTCTCTATTCCTTGTTGGATTCTTTCCTTGATCTCCTTGATCTCCTCATCCGTTGCTTGCCCATCTCTTATCTCTTGCTCCAATGAGGAGTGGATCTCCATTATTTCCATGTTGTTCAAGAATCCGAGGTGTAACTGTTCGAACTCCTTACGTAGTTCGGGTGGTAGCTCCCGAACCGTGAGTTGGTGACATGCTCCCTTTCGGCTCAATGCAGCAGCTACTACATTGGCCTTCCCGGGGTGGTAGTTGATTCCAACATCGTAATCCTTGATGAGTTCCAACCATCGACGTTGCCTCAAATTCAAGTTCGTTTGTGTAAATATGTACTTGAGGCTTTTATGATCCGTATAGATCTCACATCAATGACCAAGGATATAATGTCTCCAAATCTTCAATCCATGCACTACTGCTGCTAGCTCCAAGTCATGTGTAGGATAATTAAGCTCGTGCTTCTTTAATTGTCATGAGGCATAGGATACCACTTGTCTTTCTTGCATGAGCACACATCTGAGCCCCTGTCTGGATGCGTCATAATATATGTCAAAGCTCTTGCTTACGTCTGGCAATACCAGAACCGGTGCTGTGGTTAGCCTTTTCTTGAGTTCCTCAAAACTTCCTTGGCAGGCTGGTGTCCATTGGAAGACCTTTCCCTTCATTAGCAACTCCGTCATAGGCTTTGCTATTTTAGAGAAGTCTTTAATGAAGCGTCGACAATATCCAGCCATCCCAAGAAAACTCCGAATATCCCTCAAGCTCTGCGGTTGGTACCACTTCAGAACATCTCTCACTTTTCCGGGATCAACCGATACCCCTTCCTTGGAGATAATGTGGCTTAGGAAAGATATTTCCTTTAGCCAAAATTGACACTTGTTAAGCATGGCATACAATTGATGCTCACGCAATTTCTGCAAGGTCAATTTCAAATGTTCTTCATGCTCCTTCTCACTTTTTGAATACACCATAATGTCATCGATGAAAACCATAACGAACTTGTCGAAGTACTCCATGAAAACCTTGTTCATAAGGTACATGAAGTATGCGGGTGCATTTGTCAACCCAAAAGACATGACGGTATATTCATACGAACCATACCGTGTTCGAAAGGCTGTCTTGGGTATATCCGAAGGCTTAATCTTCAGCTAGAAGTATCCCGACCGAAGATCAATCTTGGAGAACACTCGGACTCCTTTCATTTGGTCGAATAGGTCCTCTATACGGGGCAGAGGGTATTTGTTCTTGACTGTTACCTCGTTGAGAGACCTATAGTCCACGCACATCCTTTGGGTTCCATCCTTCTTGTCTACGAAGAGCACCGGAGCTCCCCATGGTGATGAGCTTGGATGTATGAAACCCTTCTCCAACTGTTCTTGAATTTGCTTCTTGAGTTCTACTAGTTCATTGACGGGTATCCTATAGGGTCTCTTGGCTATGGGTGCAGTTCCAGGTACTAAATCGATGGCAAACTCAATGTCCCGATCAGGGGGCATACCTGGAAGTTCTTCCGGGAACACGTCTGAAAATTTCTGAACCACCGGAATGCTGTCCAATGTTGCTCCTTCAACGTGGTTCAAATTTGCCTTTTCAGTGGTTTGTTGGGCTGACTCAAACTCGACACGGATGCCGTGCTCATTTGTCAACTGCACGCTTCTTTCAGCACATTGGATTACCCCGTTGTGCTTGCTTAACCAATCCATCCCGAGTATAATGTCAATCCCTTAGGAATTCAAGAAAAAAAGGTTGGAAAGGAAGTCTACCCCCCTTATTTTAAGGTTTACTTTCGGACATACTATATTAGTCCTTATTTCTCCACCGGGAGAATTTACTAACATAGCACATTCTAAGTGGGATACGGGTAGATGATGTTTGTCAACATATTTGGATGATATGAAGGAATGTGATGCTTCAGAATCAAATAAGATGGTGGCTGGGTTGGAGTTGGCAAGGAACATACCAATTACGACGTCCTCAGCCTGTTGTGCTTCCTCAGCAGAGACATGGTTCACGTTGCCGCGAGCATAGTTCTGCTGTCCACGGTTTCCATGATTGTCCCCTCCGTTCGGTCGTGGGTTCTGCTTGGGCACGTTGCCTTGCTGTCCAGGGCCTCTCCTCGGGCACTGGTTCGCGAAGTGTCCTATTTCCCCGCATGCAAAGCATGCCCTGTTGCCTATGGCAGCAGGCACGTTCGGGCGGGGGTTTTGAACAGGAGCACCATTGTTGGGTCGAGGCGCAGGAGGCATGGGCACGAGAGGTGCTGGTGCAATGAATTGTTGCTGTGGTGGCTGACCAGGGCGGTATACAGGAGTGGTTGATCCATACTGCGGTGCAGCTGGGGGCATGTACCGAGGTCGTACGTTGCTCCCTTGGGGCTGGTATGGCATCTTCCTCTTGCCCTCTCGCTCGATCTCTTTGATCTTGCTTTCGACCACTATAGCCTTATCAACCAGCTTCTGGAAGCTCACGTAGTTATTGTTGAGGAGCTGAACCTGGATCTCATTGTTCAACCCTCTCATGAAAAGGTACTGCTTCCTCTGGTCTGAGTTGACATCCTCGGGGGCATACCAGGACAGTTGCGTGAACTTGTTGAGGTACTCATTCACACTTCTCTGTCCTTGGCGGATACCTTCAAATTCATGTCTCTTGAGCATCATTACACCAGCAGGGATGTAATGAGAGCGGAAACTCTCCTTGAACTCAGTCCAAGTGATTGTCTCCGGGTTGACATGGGCGTTGTGAGGGCCCGCCGTCCCGATCACTCACGGGGACGGGGCACCTCTCCCGGGAATCGCATTGGGTGGTGCCGTACGATGCGGCACCCAATAGCACACATAATAAAGCATCATATCACATAAATCAAGCGGAAGCTTACAAAGTGTACATTTTACAAATACTTCTCCAAAATACTCTACAGCGGAAGACTAATACAACTCACACCTCATACCTATGCTAAGCAACAGAGAAGGTGTCCAGCCCGCGGACCCTTCTCGCTAGCCACACTATCACAATAGCAGCGGCATGGGTTGAAATGAGTTCACCACTCGGAGAGCTCCGAGTCTCATCGGCCACCCGTACTTATCAGCGTATCATAATTACCTGCAAAACAACTTATGCAGTATCCGTGAGCACAAAGCTCAACAAGACTGACCCGTCACCCTAGTCATGAAACTCTACATGATGAAAATAGAGGGCTGATATAGCAGTTTGCACAAACGCTGAACTTGAGCTAAAGGAGAGTCCTTACTGTCCGTTTTTAAGCGGCTTTTATAGCCCTCACGCAATTTACATCGAGACTCCACAATCAAACAAGAAACCCTTTATCTTGATGTCACTTGCCTGAGGTGAAAGTAACTTTAGTGAGCTAACCTAGACTCATACGGACCTTGTGCGATCAACGTCGAGACTCCACAATCAAACAAGAAACGCTTTGCCTCGACGCTACTAGCCCAAGGTGGAAATTAAATTTAGTGAAGTGTTGATCGTTCCTCATCTCCATTATGAGGATTACTCACGAAGCATATTAAATGTTTTCCCGGTTTATTACTACGTCACGACTCAGTGTACAAGTATGCTCACTACCGCGAGTGACGGTGATTGCAATCAAAAACACCCGGCTGACATGACATGTACGCCCGTACTCGATGTTGCACACAGCAACCATCACTGACGTCGTACGTGGCAACCTTTCACACGACACCCAAATGTCGAACCGGTCCCACCAACTGCGATTAAGTCTCTCTACGGCAAACCCTCGTAGAGCCCACTTCTCTATCCTTTCAGCATCGGCATCAGACGGTGAGATATGCCTCGACACCCAGGTTAACATGTTACATCGGTTTCCTGGGTCCCATATTGTTAGTATGCATCCGGTACACATCTCAAACTTGTCTCACAGGGCCACACACGAGAACGGGCCTTAATCGACTCAGACATAGGCTAGGCTCACAGGACCACGTCCTTGACCTTCCATCCACTGCCCGGTCTCCATTCCCAACTATGGGGATCAATTCCCAACTCTTCCGATTGATCCCCCTTAACCCCGTTTCACGAGTAGGAAACCACCTACTCGAGTTTTGCTTCTTTTAATCCACTTTGTTAACTTGAGATCATCAGTTATAATCATTTGATAACCTATTCTACATTTAAACTCCTTGGTTTTCTGGGTCATGCAATTGGAGCTTCATACCATCTAGACTTAATGCAATAAACCAATTACTAGACCAAGTAAAGTGAATACAGATAAAAGCTTGTAAATTTTGATGCAAACCGGGGCTTGCCTTTGTTTTGCAGGTGACTTATATAAATATGCAGTTCAGTTAGTGAAGACCACTTGGTTCTTGATCAACTGCTTTCCTCCTTCCTTGATCTCTACTCCGATGACTTCAACTCCTCCACGTAGAAACTACACGTAATGAATATGCACAATTGTTTAATTGTAAAGACTTTGCTACAAGTTCTAATATCAAGTTTTTAGAAACTGGAACTCTGTTCAATAATTTAAAATGAAACTGGTGCTAGTGGTTTGGGTTTGGGTCTAAGCACATGATTAGTGCTAGGTGGTCTCTCCCTCTTCTATATTGGTCACCTTAAGAGGTTAAACCGAATAGGGGTGATCCAGAGCTCCAATGGAGCTGAGAATTTTCATGTGAGTTCCTTTTCACAAGAAACTCCGCTGGACCAAAAATTAGCACTTTTCATTGAGTGGTTTGTTCAGAACAATTTTCTAAGCAATTAAGCAAAGAAGAATTAACTCTGAGATAACACCCATGTTCATGCCAAACTTAGTGAAATAAAATTTCAATTATAGCTCATAGAGTTTGCATGAATTTTCTCCTAGCATTTTTGGAGCTAAGATTTGTCCAGAACTGAATTTCCAAGTTTTTGGAAATTCTCTGAAAAAGTTTCTGTATTCAATTGAACACAGCAACTTCAACTCTGAATTGCTCTGATCAAATCAACTCCAAATGGTCTGAAAATTTTACAGGATTTCACTAATATCCTATAGAATATTCTTGCATAATTTGAGGATTTTTGGATGAACCAAACTCCCTCAAAAATTCTTTTGCTGAAAAGCTTTAAAGAATATTCCAGAATTAAATAATGAGTTTCATACAAATTCGGTTGCAGATTTGACAGAGCTATTCAATATGAATCCAACCTAATTTGAATCACTAAATTTGGGGCTTCCTAGCAAGAGTTATGAGGTTCTAAAGTTTGGGGAAAAATTCTGAAATTGAACTCTGTTCTATTTTCCAATTTTCAGAGACATAAGGAATTAACACCACATTTGGCCAATAAAATGAGGTCTAATGCTTCTGAACATTTTACTGGAGTTCAAGTTTTTTGGGAGGAATCTCCTGCCCAAATTTGGGAATTTTCCAATACACAGAACTACTCCTGGAAAAATTCCTACAAGATTTTCCTTATATGAATTGATGAGCCAAAACCAGGGATTTTCATAAATATTGGGCTGTACCCCTGGATAGTACTTTCTTATAGGAATCAAACAAAATTTATCTCACTATTTTTGGAGCTTTCTACCCAGAGTTATGCATTTTACAAGTTTGAACAGCTCTCTGTTTGATTTTTAAACACAACAGTCACACGTGGGGCCCACGGGTCAGGTGCTTCTTCAACCTCCCGCCAGAGCCCGCGGGTGCACACCGGCAGAAAGCGTGGCATTGCTCGTTCTCTCTCATTTCTCCACCAAATGAGCTCCGGTTTCGCCCTACATGCTCCTTGGAACATGGCGCAATTGCCAGGCAAGGTTTCCCCGCATGAAAATGGCTGTAGGTGGGTCGGCACCGGCGGGGCGGCTCGTGAGCTCGGCATGGACGCGTTCCAGCGTGTCCAAGGCTCTTCCCGGCGAGCTACGATGCCCTACAGCATCCCTATGGTTCAAGGAACATGGAACGGAGATCAAATCGTGCAGAAAATGGCTGCAAACTAGTCGTCACCGTGGACCGTGGCAGTTTTGGCCGGCGGCGGCGATTTCTCATCGCCCAGGGCATAGGAGGGTCGGATTGCTTTGTGCTTCAGCGTGGGAGGGCGCTAGGGCATCTAGTTTCTGTAGTTGGATTTGTAGGAGGGATGATCAAGCGTTTCGGGTGAATTTCAAGATTTACCACAGGTCTGTTCTATACGTGCGCCGGTGCCAAAAATCAAATTCCGGCGAGCCGGCGTCGGGGGAGGGCAGGGGGACGACGGGATGAGTATCTAGACTGCTTGGCGCACCTCTGTGAGCTTTGTAGCACTTTGGGGAAGCTTGGAGACGGCCGGGCGACGTGGAGACATGGAGGCGCCGTGGCTCTGTTGTAACGGAAGAAAACTGGCTCTGAAGCAGCGGGGAACAGCCGGGGATGAGCTGAGACACGTTGAGGACATCAGGGACTCGTGGGCGCAGCCTCTGAGCTTCTCAGCCGGGTGCCCAGCTGGTGGGAACCGCTCAGCAGCGATCACCCGAGGGCTGGAGACGTGGTAGCTCCATTCTCTGCGTTTTGTGAGCGAGGAGAAGGAAAACGAGCGGGTTCTCGGGGCTGTGGCACGGGAAACCCCGGTGGGGGTGATAAGAAAGGAGAACCAGCTTGCCAGCATGAAGAAATCGAGCAGGAGGTGGCTTCCGGGAGGTGGCGCGAAGCAGCTGCTGTCGTTTGGAAACTTAGTGTGCAAGTCTAAACAGCACTATGACATGTGGGTCCCACTGTCCCACTTATCCCCTTTCATTTTTCTCACAAATATCTCCACACTTTGGCAGATGTTGGAAATCAAATGGTGAGAATTCAAACCTGTATTGTGTATGGTTATTTGTACAGGTTTCATCCAAATTCAAATGTATATTGGAATTCATTGCAATTTAAGTCCATTTGGAAAAATGGATAGCAAATATCTTCCAAAATTCATGAGACTTTGCCTACCCCCTAATTTGGACCTAAGGAATTCAAATATGAACTCTGATATTCGATTTGGCTGCTGCAAATGAGGTTTTTAATACAACAGTTTGAAACCCATTGTGTTACTCATTTGAATTTTTGAGTGGAACAATTTGTTCTCAAAATCTAACTTTAGCTTCCTCACCCATATGGGAACTTTCCACCTTAGTTTTAGATCCCTCTTGGGTTCCAAGTCTTCAAATAAATATTTGAACTTGTGTGAAGAAGGCTCTCATGTGTATTATCATATGTGAAAAAGTTTAAACAAGTCCCATTTTTCATACATAGGAAACCAACTTGGTGCAAACAAGAGTTTCTTTGTATCCATACTTTGGGACCTTTACAGGCGTTGCATAGGGCATCCCACCAATCAGCGGCAGCTCCCATAAGTTGGTGCGACGCAAAGAGAACCTTCTCTCGGTCATTGCACTGGACAATGGCAAGCTTCATCTCCATGGATTTCCACCAATCATCGGCCTCCATGGGATCACTAGCTTGGGCAAAGGTGGGTGGTCGAGTCCTCATGAACTCTCCCAGTCTATTGTGAGCCGGCGGTGGTGCCAGAACAGGGTTGTTGTTTGCCTGCATTTGACCCAAAGTTTGGATCATAGTTTGCATAAGCTGATTCTGCATGGCCATCAGCCATTCCAGGTGGTTTTCACCAGCTCCGGGGTTAACAGGAACTTCATCGTGACCATCCTATTGGTTGTCACGGACATTCCTTCGGCTGGCGTTTCCTCTCACCATCTGTGAGAGAGATCAAAATAGAATAGAATGTTAGGAGGTTAGGTAGATTCCCTCAACTATATGCATCAAGGTGAGTTGGACTATATATATATACAAGCCCATATGAGGATGTGAACAAGTGCCGAAACATCTCACACCTCTTTTCTACTTACGTGTGGATATGGACAACGTTTGGGGACGTCCCACAACTCACACTAAGCACACAATCATAAACAATCATTGCAAGGTCTCATACAACTCCTATTCAAGGCTGGTTTCCTATGCCAAGGTAGTTTTAAAGCCAATTTAAGCGTCCTAGGGTGCTTCCTTTGGTCAGCGTGGTTTAACTACCAATCTGTGTCTAATACCGATCTATGATTCCTATTTAGGTGTGTAACCTACTGTTAACCCATGGTTCTAATATCAATCTGAGATTTCTATCTAGGCGTGTAACTTACTGTCAACCCATGGCTCTGATACCAATCTGTGACGCCCTCAATTCTGTGGAAAACCACGGAACCGAGAACTAGTGCATATGTGTGCCCAGGATGTTCATCACACATACACATACGTTCCACAAACTGAATTCAGATTATATATTACCACGAATAACAGAGTTTATTACAATATCTCATGAGTCTTGGACTCATGCTCACAGCGGAAGTCTTTATTTTTATGCAGCGGAAGTCTTTATTCTAATGCGGAAGCAATTTAACTAATGCGGAAGCAAATCTAAGCAGAAGTGGCTCCATCTCTACACCCTCCACAGGCAAGGTTGAGAACAGATCACACGCCTTAATGCTCCACTTGGTCTTCATAGTAGTCTTCTCTTGCTGCTGCTGATGAAAAAATAATGCAAGTTTGAGTACAATAATGTACTCAACAAGTGCGGTAAAAACATGATATGTAGCTCATAACAAGGTAGGTATGAAATGGCTCATTTGTAGAAAAGCAGATTTATAAAACCATGATAAAACAGCAACTTAACTTTAGATGAATGTAATCCCAGCATGTATTAAATTACCAACATACCTCCATCACATTCCATGTTCCACCCGAACATTAAACAACTTCATTCTTGCTCACAAATACCTTCTCGTATTTGCTACCATCTCACGAATACCTTCTCGTATTCGCTACCATCTCATCTCATAAACAACTTCGTCTCACACCGAGACCAATCTCGTTGCCATGACTCAACAGTCATGCAACCATCTTATCACCCGGACTCAACAGTCCCAAAAAAAAACCATAACCAAAATCAATAACAATAACCAAGAACCATCCCAATAATCATCCCAACTAATCATGGCAGTTGGCCAGACGCTCGTGACCGTAAGCTCGGCTATCATGATAGTTTTAGACTCTCTGCAGAGTTTACACCTCTTTACCCACAAGTTTGTGATTTCATCACCCGTCGGCGACTGCAGAACCTCCATTATACCAGTATACAACCGTCGGTGTATGGTCAAGAGATCACAAAATAGCCTTTACAAAGGGGTTACTAGATGTACGGACTCACTAAGGTTTCACCGGCAAGCTAGAATCTCCAATTCTCCCACCCACGGGCCCCCTCTTGTGCCATGCAGTTCCCAGGGCAGTCCTCACTCGACTCCCATTCCCCGCGCCTTCCACGGTCCATAACACTCTAGCAACTTACCTAATTACTCAGCTAAGCCGCACCCATACTTGGTCTTGTGGTGGCACTGTTATCCTGGCATGTGCATGCATGAACCGGTCCTTAGATCTACGGCAAGTAAACCACCATCTCATGCTACCTCATTCACAAACCCAGTCTTACCTAGATCTCTTTTCGATCCATGTTCATTAACAACATCAGTTTCTTATATCATTACGAGTGCAGTTAGCTAGACACATCTATCTCGCTTCCCAATCCCATGGACTCAGCGAAGCATAAAAGTAAAAACTATACCCGACTCATAAACTTCCCTGGCGACAAGGGTGGTTTAACCAAAACTAGTAAACTCCTATAAAAAGGATTTCCCATCATGTTTGACTCAGAACGCACACCTTTTCGCAAAACAAAATAGTTTGACCCAAAACATAGGATCAATATGGTCAAGGAGCACTTGCCTTGTTCTTGCGGTTCCGGTTGTTCTTGGATCTCAAAACCTTGTTGCTGCAGCTCGTCGTAGACAGCTCCCTGAGCTTGACCTGCTAGGTAGGATCACCTGCATACAAGATTCACAGCAATCAATATCATGCACAAACCTTAAACTAGATGCGATGATGCACATGCAAGCTTTCCTATGATTAGTTTTATTAGATTGGTTTGTACGTGTTCTTACATGGCTTGCATGGATAGAGGTGTTTGGATCAAAGTTGGACGTGGCGGTGATCTTGTCTTTAGATCAACCTAATCATCAAGTGATCTGTCCACGAGAAGGCTTCTGTTCGAAGGAACCAAAGAACAGATGCAAAGAAAACTCAACGATGTCATAAGGTGGTATTGGAGACCTACCTTACGTTCTTCTCGGTCTCGAGGTCCTCCTCAGATCGTTGGGCTTCCTCCGGCGATCTTCCTTGCTGCACTCCGGCGATGGTCTACTCGGCGGGTTGGGACTAGGGCTCTAAGTCGTCTGCTCAGGAGTTGGAAAAGAAGTTTGTGGTTTCAGACAGAGGTTCTGGGTTCTATTTATAATCAGGAAGAGAAGAGTCTTAATCTGATTGTATCCCGAATAAGAGTCCTGTTCAAATTTGTTGTTGAATCTTACAACTTATCTTTAGTTGATTTGGTGCGGTATCATTGTGGAATTCGGGTTGGTTTCTGTTCTGGTATTTCTACGCGTACAGAATCCAAAAAGCGTTCCTAGAACTCGTTACCTTCTCGGTGATGAGCTCCGGAGGCTCCACGTGTCCATCGGGCCTGGTCTCTCCTTTTCCGCAGAGACGAGCTCCAGTGGTTCCACGTGTCAAGCGAGCAAGTCTTTCCTCTTCTTCGGAGGTGAGCTCCGCGTACGCCACGTGTCAAGTAGCGCCAGACTTTCCTTTCTTCTCAGAGACGAGCTCCGAGATTAACATGTGTCCAGCAGCGACGGACCTCCCAGAGATAAGCTCCGGTGGCGACACGTGTTCGGTAGATCCAGACCTCTCGGAGGTGAGCTTCGAGATCGACACGTATCCCGTGCGACTGGTCCTCTGATTTCCGTGGTGACTAGCTCCGAGGGTGACATGTGTCCTGCGGAAAATGCCTTTGCTTCTCCCGCAGAGGCTAGCTCAGGGCAACACGTGTCCCATAGGGTCGGACCTCTCCCCTTTTGCGGAGATGAGCCCCGAGCCTACCACGTAGCCATTTTAGCAACAGACCTCTCCCCACTTCGCAGGGATGAGCTCTGAACACGCCACGTGGCCAGCGGGCCGCGGAAGTTGTCTTCAGCGCTCTCTGAGAACAGGATTCGGCTCTTATTGGCTATCCTTTTGATATTTTTCTCTGTTCCTACCTTTCTTAAAATGTTTTCTCTTCATAAAACATGAACATATGCTGACACCAGAGATGAGGGTGTCAGAATAGGCTTTTTGAATTTTTGTTAATCCCTGAAACACTTAATAGATTTGTCAAATACAGGGAAATCGGACTAGTGTGGTAGAGTGCGGACTAGTCCGTTTTCTACTCAGAAAAAATCGGACTAGTCCGGTACTGTGCGGACTAGTCCGGTATGCATGGACTAGAGAGATAAAGGTTGATCAATATTTTCACTTCTAGTACCCTATGCAGCGGAAATTAATTGATAGCTTAGATGTATTACAACAGTGAAACAATGATTACAGAGATCAACTTTGATTTCAATGATTCAACGTGAATTTCACAAGATTAATTAAACACTACAATATGATGAACAATAGATGAACGTGTGACGCACTCAATTTTGATTTCTGCATGCATTCATATTTTATATAGAGAAAACATTTTAAAAGAAGTGGAAACAGAGAAAAAATCAGAAAGATAGCCAAAAAGAGCCAATTCCAGTTCGCCGAAGAGCGCTATAGACATTTCCCGCGGCCTGTTGGCCACGTGGCGCGTTCGTAGCTCATCCCTACGAAGTGGGGAGAGGTCCGGCACTGCCAGAAACGTGGCATGCTCGGAGTTTGCCTCTATGAAAGGGGCGAGGTCCGACCCCGTGGGACACGTGTTGCCCCCGGACCTAGCCTCTGCGGAGGAGCGAAGTCCAGCCCCGCGGGACACGTGTCGCCATCGGAGCTAGTCAATGCGGAAAAGAGAGGACCAGCCGCGCGGGACACGTGTCGCTCTTGGAGCTTGTTTCCGAGAGGTCCGGTCCTACCGGATACGTGTCACCTTCGGAGCTCACCTCCGCGAAGTCTGAAACTGTTGGACACGTGTCGACCTCGGAGCTCATCTCCGGGAGGTCCGACGCTGATGGACACGTGTCGACCTTGGAGCTCTTCTCTGAGAAGAAAGGAATATTTGGCGCTGCTTGACACGTGGCAATCTCGGAACCACCTCCGAAGAGAGGGGAGGTCCGGCTCTGACACGTGGCACTATCGGAGCTCACCTCCAAAGAGAGGAGAGGTCCAACACTGACACTTGGCAAATTCGGAGCTACCTTCGAAGAGAGGGGAGGTCCCGCATTGACACGTGGCGTACGCAGAGCTCGTCTCTGGAAAGAGGGGAGGTCCCGCCCGCCAGGACGCGTGGCGCACGTGGAGCTCGCATCTGAGGAGAGGGAGGTCTCGCCCGCCTGACACGAGACACAACCGGAGCCCGCCTCTGCGGAAAAGGGAGGCCTGGACTCTATTGGACACGTGGAGCCTCTGGAGCTTATCCCTGCGGAAGGACACGATTCTGAAGTGGTTTTTCTCTGTACATGAGTACCGTTACCGAGGAAACCGACACGAACTCTTCTACGTTTCTACCGCACCGAATCAATTGAAGATAAGTTGTTAAGATTCAAAAACGATTTGAATAGGACTCTTATTCAAAATCCAATCAGATAAGGACTCTTCTTTTTCCGGTTATAAATAGAACTCGAAACAACCCCTTGGTCGTAACATCTTTTCTAAGCCGACAACTTAGAGGCCCTAGCCCCCAAACTCGCCGAGCTAAACCCCTTCGCCAGAGTACAACCACCGGAGGAACCGCCGACGAGCCCGACACGATCGCCGGAGGAGAGCCGACGATCTATTTTTCTGCCATTGCTAGGAGAAAGGACCCGAAGGAAGTAAGGTAGGTCTCCATTACCACCTTACGATGTCATCACGTTTTCTTTGCATCTGTTTCTGCGATCCCTTCGAAACAGAAGCTTTTTCGTGGATAGATCACGTGTTGATCGGTTTGATCTGGATCTTGAGTCCAGAACATTACCACGTCCACGTTTGATATGTACACCTTTGTTCATCTTAAAACCCATGCAAGCCATGCAAGAACACGTACAAACTGATCTAATGAAACCAGCACCATAGGAATAGCATGCAAATGCACCATTGCATCTTGAGTAAAGTATGTGCATGATAATTGATTGCTGTGAATCTTGTATGTGCGTAATTGTGAGTAGAAGGACAAGCTCAGGGAGCCCCTTGACCATATTGATCCCATGTTTTGAAAACTGTTTTGTTTGTGAAAACTGTGAATGCTTGAGTCAACATGATGGGAAACCCTTTTATAGGAGTTTACTGGTTTTGTTAACCACCCTTGACGCTAGGGAAGTTTATGAGTCGGGTATGGTCATTTTTTGCTTTTTGCTTCGCTAATCTACTGGTTACGGGAAGCGATAGAATGTGTCTAGCTATTGCACTCATGAGAATAATGATAATGAGAATTTGATGTTAATGAACATGAATCAGAGGGAGATCTAGGCAAGCTTGGTTTGTGGATGAGGTAGAATGAGATGGTGGTTTACTTGCCGTAGATCTAAGGACTGGTTCATGCGAGCCATGCCGGGAATACAGTGCCACCACAAGGCCAAATATGGGTGCGGCTTAGCTGACTAATTAGATAAGTTGCTAGATTGTTATGGACCGTGGAAGGCGCGGGGAATGAGAGTCGAGTGAGGACTGCCCTGGGAACTGCTTGGCACAAAAGGGGGCCCATAGGTGGGAGAATTGGAGATTCTAGCCTGCTGGTGAAACCTTAGTGAGTCCATACATCCAGTAGCCCCTTTGTAAAGGCTATTTTGTGATCTATTGGCCATACAGCGACGGTTATGTACTGGTATAATGGAGGTTCTGCAGTCGCCGACGGGTGACGAAATCACAAACTTGTGGGTAAAGTGGTGTTACCTCTGCAGAGTGTAAAACTATCATGATAGCCGAGCTTACGGTCACAAGCGCCTGGACAACCCACACGATTAGATGGGATGGTTATTGGGATGTTATTGGTTTTGTTTGGTTTGGTCTTTGGATTTGGTTTTCGGGACTGTTGAGTCCGGGTAATGAGATTGGTTGCATGACTGTTGAGTCATGGCAATGAGATTTGATCTCGGTTATGAGATGAGATGGTAGTGAATACGAGATGGTATTCATGAGCATGTGAAAAGTTGAGAAAGATAAATGTTTGGATGAGATATGAAAAGTGGTGAATCAAGATGGAGGTATGTTGATGTTTAAATACATGTTGGGATTACATTCACTTAAAAGCTAGTTGCTGTTTTTATCAAGATTTGTGAAATAATCTTTGCTTTTATGCAATGAGCCTTTTTATACCTACCTTGTTGTAAGCTACATGTCATACTTTCCGCACTTACTGAGTACGTCATGTACTCACCCTTGCATTATCATACATCATCAGCAACAGGAGAGGAGTACTATGAAGACCAAGTGGAGTATTAGGCGTATGATCTATCCTCAACCTTGCCTGTGGAGTAGAGATGGAACCGCTGCTGCTGCTTAGTTTGCTTCCGATATAGTTTAGAAGACTTCCGCTTCTAGAATAAGACTTCCGCTGCTAAGATAAGACTTCCGCTGCAATAAAGATTGATGTAATAAAGTACTTGAATGTATTCATTCGTGGTTATATATATTCTGAATTCAGATTGTGGATTATATGTGTATGTGTGATGAACATCCTGGGCACACATATGCATCAGTCCAGGTACCTCACAGAATCGGGGCATCACAGATTGGTATCAGACCTACCACGGTTGATCGTAGGTCACACGCCTAGATAGAAAATCATAGATTGATATTAGAGCGGTCAAGCCTAGGTAAGACCACAGATTGGTAGCAGAACCACGGTTGACCGTAGGACGCAGGCCTAGTCACAGATTGGTATTAGGAGCCACGCTGAACATAGGATGCAATCCTAGGTAGAATGCATAGATTGGTATGAGAATCCCATTGACCATAGGACAAAGTCACAGATTGGTAGTCACGGATAGGTCACAGACTGGTATCACCCCAAAACACATAGACCCCCATTGAGTAAGCCTTGAATAGGAGTTGTGTGCTGAACTTTTGTGATGATTGCTTGTGCTTGAGTGCTTAGTGTGAGTTGTGGGACGTTTCAGCGTTGTCCATATCCACACATAGTAGAGAGATGTGAGATGCTTCGGCACTTGTTCACATCCTCATATAGGATATATATAGTCCATTCACCTTGATGCATATAGTTGGGAGGGATCCATCTAAACTTATAAACCTCTATTCTACAAAACTCTCTCTCAAAGATGGTGAGAGGAAATGCCGGCCGTCAAGGGAGGAACGTCCGTGGCAACCAAGAGGATGACCACGTTGAGGTTCCTGAGAATGACAACCCCGAGGCTGGTAGAAACAACCTTGAAAGGTTGATGGCTATGCAGAACCAGCTTATGCAAACTATGATCCAAACTTTGGGTCAGATGCAAGCCAACAACAATAACCGCGATCCTGCACCCCCGCCACCACCACCGCCACCACCGCCGTCTCACAACCGACTGGGAGAGTTCATGAGGACTCGACCACCTACTTTTGCACAAGCCAATGACCCCATGGAGGCCGACGATTGGTTGAAGACCATGGAGAAGAAGCTTGTCATAGTTTAGTGCAATGATCGAGAGAAATTTCTCTTTGCATCGCACCAACTTATGGGAGCTGCCACTGATTGGTGGGATGCTCTATGGAAAGCTCATGTCGACCCGGAGACTATTACTTGGACTGAGTTCAAGGAGAGTTTCCGTTCTCATTACATCCCTACCGGAGTCATGATGCTCAAGAGGCAAGAGTTTGAAAGTCTCCGCCAAGGCAAGAAGAGCGTGAATGGGTACCTTAACAAGTTCACGCAGCTGTCAAGGTATGCCCCCGAAGATGTCAACTCGGACCAACGGAAGCAGTACTTGTTCATGAGAGGGTTGAACAATGAGATCCAAGTTCAGCTCCTCAACAATTATTATGCCAGCTTCTAGAAGCTAGTTGACAAAGCCATAGTGGTTGAGAGCAAGATCCGAGAGATCGAGCAAGAGGGCAAAAGAAAGATGCCATACCATCCACGAGGGAGCAATGTACGTCCCTGGTACATGCCCCCAGCTGCACCACAATATGGATCGTCCGCTCCTACTTTTCGCCCTAATCAACCACCACAGCAATGTCCTGCCATGCAAGCACCTCGTGTGCCATTGCCTCCTGCGCCCCGACCCAACATGGGAGCTCCTGTTCAAAACCCCCGCCCCAACGTACCTGCTGTCGTGGGCAACAAGGCATGCTTTGCATGCAGGGAGACATGACACTTTGCGAGCCAGTGCCCGAAGAGAGGTCCTGGACAACCAAGCAACGTGCCCAAGCAGAACCCACGGACGAACGGAGGAGCCAATCAAGGAAACCGTGGACAGCAGAACTACGCTCGTGGCAACGTGAATCATGTCTCTGCTGAGGAAGCGCAACAGGCTGAGGACGTCCTGATTGGTATGTTCCTTGCCAACTCCAACCCAGCCACCATTTTGATTGATTCCGGAGCATCACATTCATTCATATCATCCAAGTATGTTGCCAAGTATAATCTACCCATATCACACTTGAAATATACTACGTTGGTTAATTCTCGTAGTGGATAGATGAGGACTAATATAGTATGTCCGAAAGTAAACCTTAAAATAAGGGGGTAGACTTCCTTGCCAACATCATTGTCTTGGATTCCCAAGGGCTTGACATAATACTCGGAATGGATTGGTTAAGCAAGCACAACGGAGTGATCCAATGTGCTAAGAGGAGCGTGCAGTTGACAAACGAGCACAGTACTCGTATCGAGTTCGAGTCAGCCCAACCAACAACCGAGAAGGCAGAATTCCCTCATCTATTCTCCACTATCGAATCTCGAGGACGAGATTCAATTTAAGGGGGTAGATTTGTGACACTCTCAATTTTGATTTCTGCATGCATTCATATTTTATATAGAGAAAATCTTTCAAAAGAAGTGGAAAAAGAGAAAGAATCAGAAAGATAGCAAAAAAGAGCCAATTATAGTTCGCCGAAGAGTGTTGTAGACATTTCCCGCGGCCTGCTGGCCACGTGGCGCATTCGGAGCTCATTCCTGCGAAGTGGGGAGAGGTCCAGCACCGCCAAACACGTGGCAGGCTCGGAGCTTGCCTCTGTGAAAGGGGAGAGGTCCGACCCCGTGGGACACGTGTTGCCCACGGAGCTAGCCTCTGCGGAGGAGCGAAGTCCTGCCCCGCAGAACATGAGTCGCCATCGGAGCTAGTCACTGCGGAAAAGAGAGGACCAGCCGCGCGGGACACGTGTCACTCTCGGAGCTTGTTTCCAAGAGGTCTGGTCCTACCGGACACGTGTCACCTCCGGAGCTCAACTACGGGAAGTCTGAAACTGTTGGACACGTGTCGACCTCGGAGCTCACCTCCGGGAGGTCCGACGCTGATGGACACGTGTTGACCTCGGAGCTCGTCTCTTAGGAGAAAGGAAGATTCGGTGCTGCTTGACACGTGGCAATCTCGGAGCCACCTCCGAAAAGAGGGGAGGTCCGGCTCTGACACATGGCACTATCGGAGCTCACCTCCGAAGAGAGGGGAGGCCCGGCACTGACACTTGGCACATTCGGAGTTACCTCCGAAGAGAGGGGAGGTCCCACATTGACACGTGGCGTACGTGGAGCTCGTCTCTGGAAAGAGGGGAGGTCCCGCCCGCCAGGACGCGTGGCGCATGCGGAGATCGCCTCAAAGGAGAGGGAGGTCTCGCCCGCCTGACACGCGCCACAACCGGAGCTCGCCTCTGCGGAAAAGGGAGGCCCGACCTCTGTTGGACACGTGGAGCCTCCGGAGCTTATCCCTACGGAAGTACGCGATCCTGAAGCGGTTTTTCTCTGTACGTGAGTACCGTTACTAAGGAAACCGACACGAACTCTTCTACGTTGCTACCGCACCGAATCAATTGAAGATAAGTTGTTAAGATTCAAAAACGATTTGAATAGGACTCTTATTCAAAATCCAATCAGATTAGGACTCTTAATTTTCCGGTTATAAAAAGAACCCGAAACAACCCCTTGGTCGTAACATCTTTTCTAAGCCGACAACTTAGAGTCCCTAGCCCCCAAACTCGCCGAGCTAAACCCCTTCGCCGGAGTACAACCATCGGAGGAACCGAAGGAAGTAAGGTAGGTCTTCATTACCATCTTACGACGTCATCGCGTTTTCTTTGCATCTGATTCTTCGATCCGTTCGAAACAGAAGCTTTTTCGTGGATAGATCACGTGTTGATCGGTTTGATCTAGATCTTGAGTCCAGATCATTACCACATCCACGTTTGATCCGTACACCTTTGTTAATCGTAAAACCCATGCAAGCCATGCAAGAACACGTACAAACTGATCTAATGAAACCAGCACCATAGGAATAGCATGCATATGCACCATTGCATCTTGAGTAAAGTATGTGCATGATAATTGATTGTTGTGAATCTTGTATGTGCGTAATCATGAGTAGAAGGACAAGCTCAGGGAGCTACCTACGAAGGACTACAGTACCAGAACGTCGAGACACAAGAACAACCAGAGCCACAGGAACAAGGCAAGTGCTCCTTGACCATTTTGATCCCATGTTTCGAAAACTGTTTTGTTTGCGAAAACTGTAAATGCTTGAGTCAACTTGATGGGAAACCCTTTTATAGGAGTTTACTAGTTTTATTAACCACCCTTGACGCCAGGGAAGTTTATGAGTTGGGTATGGTCGTTTTTGCTTTTTGCTTCGCTAATCTACTGGTTATGGGAAGCGCTAGAATGTGTCTAGCTACTGCACTCATGAGAATAATGATAATGATAACTTGATGTTAATGAACATGAATTGGAGGGAGATCTAGGCAAGCTTGGTTTGTGGATGAGGTAGAATGATATGGTGGTTTACTTGCCGTAGATCTAAGGACCGGTTCATGCGAGCCATGGCGGGAATACAGTGCCACCACAAAGTCAAATATGGGTGCGGCTTAGCTGACTAATTAGGTAAGTTGCTAGATTGTTATGGACCGTGGAAGGCGCGGGGATTGGGAGTCGAGTGAGGACTGCCCTGGGAACTGCATGGCACAAGAGGGTGCCCGTAGGTAGGAGAATTGGAGATTCTAGCCTGCTGGTGAAACCTTAGTGAGTCCATACATCTAGTAGCCCCTTTGTAAAGGCTATTTTGTGATCTCTTCGCCATACACCGACGGTTGTGTACTGGTATAATTGAGGTTCTGCAGTCGCCGATGGGTGAAGAAATCACAAACTTGTGGGTAAAGTGGTGCCACCTCTGCAGAGTGTAAAACTATCATGATAGCCGAGCTTACGGTCACAAGCGCCTGGACAACCCACATGATTAGATGGGATGGTTATTGGGATGTTATCTGTTTGGTTTGGTTTGGTCTTTGGATTTGGTTTTCGGGACTGTTGAGTCCGGGTAATGAGATTGGTTGCATGACTGTTGAGTCATGGCAATGAGATTTGATCTCGGTTATGAGATGAGATGGTAGTGAATACGAGATGGTATTCATGAGCATGTGAAAAGTTGAGAAAGATAAATGTTCGGATGAGATATGAAAAGTGATGAATCAAGATGGAGGTATGTTGATGTTTAAATACATTTTGGGATTACATTCACTTAAAAGCTAGTTGTTGTTTTTATCAAAATTTGTGAAATAAACTTTGCTTTTATGCAATGAGCCTTTTTATACCTACCTTGTTGTAAGGTACATGTCATACTTTCCGCACTTGCTGAGTACGTCATGTACTCACCCTTGCACTATCATACATCATCAGCAACAGGAGAGGAGTACTATGAAGACCAAGTGGAGTATTAGGCATATGATCTATCCTCAACCTTGCCTGTGGAGTAGAGATGGAGCCGCTGCTGCTGGTTAGTTTGCTTCTGCTATAGTTTAGAAGACTTCCGCTGCTGGAATAAGACTTCCTCTGCTAAGATAAGACTTCCGCTGCAATAAAGATTGATGTAATAAAGTACTTGAATCTATTCATTCGTGGTTATATATATATTTTGAATTCAGTTTGTGGATTATATGTGTATGTGTGATGAACATCCTGGGCACACATATGCATCAGTCCAGGTTCCTCACAGAATCGGGGCGTCACAACACGAGTAAGAGACAAGATTTTATCCCGAGGTCCGATTCCACGAAGGAAATCTACGTCCCCATTGAGGAGTCCACTAAGGACCGGGTCTTCACCAACTCTACCCTCGTTGAATCGCCACGGAGGCTGATTCTCTTCCACTAATCACAAAGGGCAAATACATTGTTCAAGGGGCCTTCTCACAAGTTAAGGACTCCCCAAGAATTACAGTGAATGAACACAACCAAACACACTCAACAAATGAACAATAATTGAACAAGAGTGTGCGAGAGATCAAACCCAAGTGCTCAAGATGTGTAGAACAAGTCTCTCCTTTGACCAATTGCTAATCCCCAAAGATTTGATCCTTTTTGGGTTAGAATGTGTGGAGAGATGTGAATTTTGGGCTCTTGGGAGGTGTGACAGCGCAGGGGGGTCGAGTTTTTTGTTGATATGGCCGTACACCTCTTTTATACTGGGGTTTCCAAAGGTTACGTTAGGGTTTGCGATGTCCGTACTAGTCCGTGGTGGACTCCGGACTAGTACGGTGTGCGGCGTGTGGAAAACCCTAAGTGTTGTGAGATACCGGACTTGTCCGTAAGAGTGCGTACTAGTCCGATGTCTACTCAGAGATATATCGGACTAGTCCGGTCTATATTGGACTAGTCCGTTTTCTAGTCAGAGAGAAAATCGGACTAGTCCGTTGATATCGGACTAGTCTGCACATGCTGATTTTTGTGCAGTTAGTGTGATTTCTTTCACTTGAGCTCTTGTGGTGTGTTTCTCCAACACACTCTATACTAAGTAATCTAATCTTTTCAGCTCCTGAGCTCTTATCAATTTGGATCCTCCTTCTCCTTTCTTTTTGCGCTTTCTTCCTAATTTCTTCAAGAACCCGCGCTCATCTCAACAATTTTGTTAGGGTCTCATTTGTTTGTCATAAATCAACCAAAACCCACAAGGGATGCCTAGATGCACTTTCAATCTCCCCCTTTTTGGTGATTGATGACAACCAATTGAGATCACACAAATATGATAAAAAAATTCAGATTTTCATAAAGTGTGCACATATGAGCTTTGAGCAAAATAGGCAATGTAGACATAAGACATATGTGCACTCTTTATGTTGGGTTGAAAAACTATGTGTATGAGCAATAATTTTGATGTTAATGTCATAATGAACATAATCATAAAATCATCAAGAGTCTCAATCCTACATAGCAGTTTTAAACATACACCATTAATCATAAGCATAACATAGTTATCATTTCACATCACATGTCCAAAAGCATAATGATAGCATAAGTGTTACAAAAGCTCATTTCTTAAACTAGGACATAAAAAAGAAGAGCCTACGACCTAAGACTCCTCCTCAATCTCTCCCCCTTTGGCATCAAGGCACCAAAAAGAAGGAGAGGAGGGATCTACTTGTCGTCGCCGGCTCACTCCTCGCTGTCGGTCCTTTCTTCGTCTTCATCATCAGACTGAGGAGGAGGAGGAGGAGAGGAACCACTCGTCGTGCCAAAGTAGGCACGCTCTGATGGAGAGAGAGGAGGAAGCTCTGTGAAGTCAGATGCAGAGTCCTCTGAGATGACTGGATATCCAATGGGCTCCATCTCCAGTTTTTGGCATATTGCTTTAACATTGGCCTTCATGTATCTCATTTCTTCTTTTCTTGCCTTGTTCATCTTATGAAGCATCACCTCAGTTTTGCGGAAAAAACCAAAGATAGCAGCCAAAAACTTCATAATCCCACTAGGCGACCCTTTGTGAGGAGGGGCCCTAGTCTTGGATGAAGGCCTTGCATCTTCTCGAGCTCTCTCTCGTTGTTCTTCAGGTGATCCAGGTGAGGGAGCAGCTGATAGAGTGGCTTGAGGAGGCTTTTGAGGCCTTAGAGCAGTGTGCTCCACATCCTTCACAAACTCAATTCCTGTGACTTTTTCAATCATGAACATCAAGTATGGTGCATAGCCACAGGAACGGTTTGGTGTGCAGGATATGTTCACCATGTCATTCCAAATGTAATCGAAGATATCAAATCTTCTCCTCCTTCTGATTACTTTCATCAAGGTTCTCAAGTAACCTTGGACACTCCTGACATCTCCATCTTTTGGATCAATGGTCTTCCGGAGCACTCCGTTGAGAACAATGAAGAAGGGCTTCATGTTCTTGGTTGAGGGAGGATTGTATGGGAGTCGAGTATCATAGAGGAATTCCATCTTGTCCTTCTCCACAACACCAAGATTGTGAATCACAGTCTCATCACTGCCGGTGTCCTCAAGATGCATCAGTCTAGCAAACTCAGTATAGGAAATTGTGTACTTGGATCCATGAGTCATCCAAGTCACTTTGTCATCTCCATCATGGGTAAAGTGGCAAGTTGCATAGAACTGGCAATGATCTCATCATTCCAGTTGTATCTGAAGGAGAGGAAGTCCTTGAGTCCGTGTCTCTCCGCAGCCTCTATTACCTCCTCAAAGGCTTCACAACTCTTCCTTTCAAAATATATCCAGTCGATCCATTGATTGCGGACCACTGGAGTCTTCATTTGGAGGTACACCAAACTGTAGTAGTCCAAGTGAAAGTTACTCCAAAATCTCTTGTCAGCTGCCCTTTTGGCAGGGCTATAGGCATCAACCTTCATCAGGTTCCATGCCACATCACTCCCCTTTTCATTAAACTTCTCCTTCGAGGGATCCCTATTTCCCTGCCTTGGAGCTGTCATCTTAAGGGGACCAATCGGGCCGGAAGCAAGCCCCTTTCCCTTGCCCTTGGTTTGGCGTTGAGCCACCGAGCTAGAATCAGCCATATTTGCTCTTGAAGCTGGTCTCTTGATTGTAACCTTTTGGCGAACCCTAGGTGGGGTGAGCGAGGGCTCGGCAGCACGATCTTGTCTCCTTTTGGAGGGAGACTCCAGAATATGCGACATCACATCTTGATCTTGATCCATATCGGCTTCAAAGTCGGAGAGATTCTCATTCAATCCCGACATGATTTCTGACAAGGAAGATATAAAGGGTATGAATAATCAAGGATGACAAGGGATTGCATTGAAATGACTTAAGCTAAGATTTTGATCAGGGCATACCAGACTAGTCCGGTGTTTAGGGTCGGACTAGTATGGAGTACCGGACTTGTCCGCCCTAAGAACAGACTAGTCCGTTATGTGGCTGCTCAAACCCTAACTTGTCGAAATTTGAGGTTATTCAATGCAAATATGATCTAGGGTATATGGAATACATCAATAAATCATGTATTGACTGGAGGAGCTAAGCTAATTGACCAAAAACAAGGAAAATCGAAGGTTCTAGGGTTTGGAGAGAAGTTTACCAAATCCTTCGATTCGAGGCGTTGAAGGAGTTCTTGATGCAGACTAGTTTGGGGTCTTCGATCCCTTTGCAGTGGAGATCGATTCCCACTGAGATTTGGGTGGTTTTGATGGAGAAATCACAAATCCGCCTTGGGAGCACTTGAGTGAGGAGAGAGAATGTGGGAGGGGTTGTGAGGATGAAGGAGATTAGGTCTGAGCCGGCCCTAGGGTTATGGAGTCGAGATATCGGACTAGTCCGTGGTTGTCCGGACTAGTCTGGACTAGCGGACCAAGTGCGGACTACTCTGCAAGTGCGGACTAGTCTGGGGTTCGTGGTCTCTTGTACAGAAAAGTACAAAACACTTCTATATATGTATTCAATGGTTCCTAATAAAGAATAGGGGACAAAGACACACAGATATTCTTGATGAATATGATCAGTTAACATACAACAATCAAGCTATGACCATAATTCATCAAGATCATGTAACTAACATAGTTTTAGGAGAAAAATAGAGAGAGATGATTTTTCAACACAATCAACATGATTTTGAGGATGGCATACAGGTATGCAAGTTTTCAAGCCATGTTCCGAGCATCAAGGATATTTAGTTCATTTTGGAGATCACAAAAGCGTTTTTCATCAAGTGGCTTGGTAAAGATATCGGCTAGTTGTTTTTCAGTGTTGGCATGGGAAATGGCTATGTCTCCTTTCATTGAGTGATCTCTCAAAAAATGATGTCGGATATCTATGTGTTTGGTTCTAGAGTGCTCAACAGGGTTATGGGCAATTTTTATTGCACTCTCATTGTCACAAAGGAGTGGGATACGGCTCATGTTGTAACCGTAATCCCTTAGAGTTTGTCACATCCAAAGGAGTTGTGCACAACAACTCCCGGCTGCAACATACTCCGCTTTTGCCGTGGATAAGGCAATTGAATTTTGTTTCTTGGAGAACCAAGAAACTAGGGATCTACCTAGGAATTGGCAAGTACCGGAAGTACTTTTTCTATCTACCTTGCATCCGGCATAATCTGCATCAGAGTATCCAATGAGATTGAATTTTGAACCTTTGGGATACCAAAGGCCTAGGTTGGGTGTATGAACAAAATATCTCAAGATCCTTTTAACGGCTGTCAAATGACATTCCTTAGGATTGGCTTGAAACCTTGCACACGAACATACACTCAACATGATATCAGGCCTAGATACACATAAATAAAGTAAGGAGCCAATCATGGAACGATATACCTTTTGATCCACATTTGGTCCGTCTTCATTGAGATCCAAGTGTCCATTTGTCGCCATGGGAGTCTTTATGGGCTTTGCATTGTCCATTCCAAACTTCTTGAGAATGTCTTGAGTGTACTTTGTTTGGCTTATGAACGTCCCGTCCTTTTATTGCTTCAGTTGGAATCCCAAAAAGTACCTCAACTCTCCCATCATGGACATCTCGAATCTATCTGTCATAATCTTTCTAAATTCTTGTCAAAAGGATTTGTTAGTTGAACCAAATATAATATCGTCAACATAGATTTGGCAAATAAAGAGATCATCATCAAAGTGTTTAGTAAACAAAGTGTTATCAGCTTTTCCAATCTTGAAGTCATTTTCAATCAAAAAATCTCTAAGGCACTCATACCAAGCTCTAGGAGCTTGTTTGAGGCCATAGAGAGCCTCACGCAGTTTGAACACATAGTCAGGGTACTCTTGATCTTCAAAACCGGGTGGTTGCTCCACGTACACCTCCTCCTTGATCGGTCATGAGAAAGGCGCTTTTCACGTCCATTTGATAAAGCTTGAAATCATGGTGAGTAGCATATGCAAGTAATATACGAATCGATTCAAGCCTAGCTACGGGAGCAAAAGTCTCGTCGAAATCCAAACCTTCGACTTGTGAGTACCCTTTTGCCACAAGTCGTGCCTTGTTCCTTGTGACCACTCCATGTTCGTCTTGCTTGTTGCGGAAGACCCATTTATTGCCGGCGACGTTGGACTTGGGTCTTGCAACAAGCTCCCACACTTCGTTCCTTTTGAAGTTGTTCAATTCTTCTTGCATCGCCATCACCCAATCCGGATCTTTTAATGCATCCTCAACCCTGTATGGTTCCAAAGAAGATACAAAAGAATAGTGTTCACAAAAATTAGCTATGCGACATCGAGTTATTACTCCCTTTCAGATGTCACCGATTATGTTGTCGACGGGGTGATCTCTTTGGATGCTTTGGTGTACTCTTGGATGTTGCACTTGTGGTCTTGAATCTTCATTATCATCTTCTTCTCCACCTGGATAGTTGCCCTCATTGATGTTTTGATCTTCTTGATTTTGATGTGAATATCATAATGAACATAATTATAAAATCATCAAGAGTCTCAATCCTACATAGCAGTTTTAAACATACACCATTAACCATAAGCATAACATAGTTATCATTTCACATCACATGTCCAAAAGCTTCCAGCTGAAGATTAAATCCTCTGACATACCCAAGACAGCTTTTTGAACATGGTATGGTTCATACGAATATACCGTCATGTCATTCGGGTTGACGAATGCACCTGCATACTTTATGTACCTCATTAATAATGTCTTCATGGAGTACTTGGACAAGTTCGTCGTGGTTTTCATCATTGACATCATGGTGTATTCAAAAAGCGAGGAATAACATGAGGAGCACCTGAGATTGACATTGCAGAAACTGTGAGAGCATCAATTATATGCTAAGTTCAGCAAGTGTCAATTTTGGATAAAGGATATATCATTCTTAGGCCACATCATCTCTGAAGGAGGAGTATCGGTTGATCCATGAAAAGTGAGAGATGTTTTAAAGTGGAACCAACCGCAGAATGTGAGGGATATTCGTAGTTTCCTTGGGATGGCTGGATACTACCGTCGGTTCATCAAGAATTTCTCCAAAATAGCGAAGCCTATGACTGAGTTGCTGAAGAAAGAGAAAGCATTTCAGTGGACACAAGCATGTCAAGACAGCTTTGAGGAGTTAAAGAAGAGATTAACAACAGAACCAATTTTGGTATTGCCGGACGTGAGCAAGAGCTTTGATATATATTGTGACGCCTCAATACAGGGACTTGGATGTGTCCTTATGCAAGAAGGCCAAGCGGTAGCCTATGCATCGAGGCAATTAAAGAAACATGAGCTGAATTACCCTACACACGATATGGAACTTGCAGCCGTAGTACACACATTGAAGATTTGGAGGCATTACATCATTGGTCACCGATGTGAGATCTATACGGATCACAAAAGCCTCAAGTACATATTCACCCCAAATGGATCTTAATTTGAGGCAACTGTGGGGACCACCCCGTGGTTCACC
Organism: Neostapfia colusana; assembly: GCA_030760725.1. Taxonomy (NCBI): domain Eukaryota; kingdom Viridiplantae; phylum Streptophyta; class Magnoliopsida; order Poales; family Poaceae; genus Neostapfia; species Neostapfia colusana. The sequence goes on along the minus strand of JASWHV010000012.1, from coordinate 23,852,300 downwards.
CACTCCATCGCATAGGATGGTGTCGTGCGATGCGGCACCCAACAGCACACACGAAAAGAATTAAGAACAACATACAAACTTTTATTTGATATATAAAACAGCGGAAGTCTTTGTACAAAAGCTTAACTATACAAAGGAAGTATATACATAGCTACTCTCTACTCCTATCGACGCAAAAGTGCAGCCGTCCAGCCCGGGCACGCCACACACTAGCAGCATGGAACCGGAGATCACGGCGGCGTGCAGGGCTCCAGCTCGGCCGTGTACCCCGACGGGGGCATCGCCTCGTCCTCGGAACCCTCCTCATAGCTCTCACCTGCATACAGCTCAAATATTGCAAACGTGAGCACAATGGCTTAGCTAGACTTAACCGACACCCTAGTCATGGAACTCTACATGCCAGGAGGTATAATATAGGACAAGGACTTTGCGATAAAGACACGCCTACATGTTGATCCTTAATTTTAGTTTTATAGCAACAGTTTATTGAGCTTTAGGCAGCCCTCACATCGGAAGTCCGCAATCAAACAAGAAACGCTTTCCTCCGATGTGGTGATGCCCAAAGTGCAAGATAAACTTAATTAGCTCTACATCTACAGCAAACATGGTTTCAAAATATTAATAATTCATCACAGCATATTATAATTCATCTGGCCTATTGTTCTTCTTACTACGTCACGTAACAGTGAACAAGCGGTACTGAAATAACCGCGAGGGACGGTGATTGCAATCAGGAGACACCCAGATAACACGTTGCATACACCCACTTTCAGAAGTGTGATTCCACACCCCTTCCTACTCCGTTGTATACAACAACCTTTCAAAGGCAACCCAAATGCCGAACCGGTCCATCCGTAACGGGCAGGAGGTCCCCGCGTGGAGCGTGACTGTGCCCACCGTCAGATTTACACCTTGCTACCCTCAACCCACTCCTATTTACGGTTGGGTAAGCCTCAGCACCCAGGTTAACCATTTACATCGGTTTCCTGCTTATGTCAGTATGCCATCCGGTACTGTTCGATACTTGTTCAGCAGGCCCGCACACGACTCGGTCCTCAATCGACACCAACAGGGCTACGCACGTGAGGCCTCCGTTCACTGCTTCCTATCCACCCTGCTGGGTCTCAATTTCACCACTCTTAAGAAATTTTCTGCTCTACTTCCATACAGTGTGATAAAGTCTTAACTCGCGAGTAGATTCCAACTACTCGACTTCTACCAAGATTCTAAGAACATTAGCAGGGCCTTGTATACTCGTCGGGTCTGTAAGCTACCCAACCCTTCATAGGATTTGAAGTCATGCAAGTGGGGTTTCAAACACCATAACTCTAATGCAAACATTTCAACCTAGACATAAGTGATACAAATGAGAAACTTTAAAAACGGTACTTAAATGCAAACCGGGGCTTGCCTGGTTGCGAGTCAGAGGAGAAGATAGCGTCGGGTGGGAGGACGTCCAACGGCTCCGGTGTATGTTCAACTTCGGTCACTATATGAGATGTAGCAAAATATAGGTATAAGTGCTAATGAAATATAAGAATTCACTTAAATTCATAGCTACTGCTATTTATGTTCCTTAATTGGCTTTGGGATTTTTACACTAGATACTAGAATCTCTAAGGATGATCTGAGTAAAATTTGGAGAAGTTTCATTGCACCTTGTGGTCTCCAAAATTCCCACAAGCACAAGGTTTCTCTGAATTTTGAGCCCAAATCAGGAGCTTTGACATAGCCCACAGTGGAATATCTGATTAGGGTAAGTCTCCATGGCTCTAACGAAATTTGTTTCACCATTTTTGGAGCTACCAACAGAGAGATGAATTTTTGAAGTTGGACAGGAGTTCTGAAAAGTTTCTGTTTAAATTTGAAATTTCAAATAAAGGCTGAATTTTGGAAGGCAATTTAGCCTAGCAAATGAACTCCAATGAATCTCAAATTTTTACTGGAGATCAGTAACTATGAAAAAGATTAGCTGCCCAAATTTGGTAATGTTTCATAAAGAATTGCTCCTGTAATAAATCTCTAAATGATTTACTAAAAATAATTCTACAGAAATTCCTGTGCATTTTCCTTCAAGCAATTTGTTCCTTTGTGAAGTACTCCACATGAGAATTCCAACAAAATTTGTCTCACTAATTTTGGAGCTTTCTATCCAAAGTTATGGATTTGTCAAGTTTCACTAACTTTCTGTTTGAATTTTTACAAAGCACTCAACGTGGGGCCCACTTGTCAGGTCTTTCTTCAACCTCCCGCCAGAGAACGCGCGTGCACACCAGCACAGATCATGGTGCGGCTCGTTCTCCCTCATTTCTTTACCAAATTAGCTCCGGTTTCACCCTACACGATCCTTGGAACGTGGCGCAGCTGCCGGGCAAGGTTTCCCCGCATGAAAACGGACGAAAACAGGTCGGCACCAGCAGGGCGGCTCGAGAGCTCGGCATCAACACGTTCTGGTGTGTCTGAAACTTCTCCCGGCGAGCTACATTGCCCTAAAGCATCACCAGTGATCGGGGAACATGGAACGCATGCCAAACCTTGCAGCAAACGGCTGGAAAATGGGGTTCACCGGAGGACCGACACGTTTTTGCCGCCGCCGGCGATTTCTCGTCGCCCAGGGCGTGTGGTGGATGGTTTGCTTCGTTATTTGGTGTGGGAGGGCGCTAGGATGATGTGATGCTATGACTTGAACGGAAGAACAAATGATCATGCGTGTTGGACGAATTTCCAGTTTTGGTTTTGATCGGTTCTTCACGTGTACCGGCGCCAAAACCCAAATCCCGGCAAGCCAGCAGTGTGGACGAGCAAGGGGAGGTCAGGAGCATGATCTACACACCTTGGCGCACCTTAGGGAGGTGTTGGTCGTGCGGGAGAGGCGTTGGAGCGGCCGGAAGGCGAGGAGCAGCGAGGTGCAACGTCGGCTCTGTTTTGCCAGTGAAGAACAGCTCGGGCACAGCGAAGGGAGGCCGGGGACGAGCTGAGAAGTGGTGGATGACGTCAAGTGGAGCCTGGCACACCTCCTAGTCGGTTCTGGGCGCCACAGTGGCTGTAGTTTGATCAGCGATGAAGAACGGAGCCAGCGCCGTTTTCTTCGAGTGAGCGTGCGTGAGCGAGGTTCTGTTCGGTGAAGTGGCGAGCAGGGAAAAGAGGAATTGGGTTGTGCAGCTTCGAAGGCTATCGTGTAGCCGAAGGAAACCGCCTCGGTGAACAACCACAGAGGCAGCTCGGTGGAGAGTGCGGCGCCTCGGTGTCGAGCTCACACAGTAGCAAATTCAAACGTTGCCTCTGTTCCACTGACTTGCGGGTCCCATTGAAGCCCCTACCACCAAACAACAGTGGTTACAAAAATTCAAATTCAAAATTCGGCACAATTTTCCAAAATTTGAATTTGATTAACTTGGAGTTAACCCTCTGTGGCATTTAAAATTTTTAAATTAGGCGCTCTCGGTTCAGTTCCTTGTGTTGGGGAAATAACGCCCGGGGTTGCTGTTTTTGTGAGCAAAAGATCACGCCGGAAGCTATTCAATCTCACGAGCTGGTCACCAGCGCGATGAAAAAAACAGAGAGGAGGTGGTCTCCGCTTGCAGCTCGGTTGGTGAGTGAGAGGATTACGCCGTGAGGTGTTGAAGCGACGAGCAGGTCGCCAGCTCGATGCAAGAAGCTGGAGGTTGCTGCCCTCGGTGGCCCTCTGATGAGGCTCAGGTGGTGTTCGACACCGAACAGAGGGACTTCGGGAGAAAGTTAAAGTGGCCCAATGACATGTGGGGTCTACCCCCTTACTCCTCTTCTTATCCTCCAAATGTCTCCAAAAGATCTTCATTCGAATGAATACCCTCAATCTGATATTTCGGTAGTTTAAACGTTGGCGGAAATTTGAATAAACTAATTCTAATGTGAAGTTCACTTTCAAATTTGAATTCAGCTCACATTTGGAAATGATCATGTTTTACTCCTTTTTAGCCCACTCTGAAATTAGAATGTGGCCACCATGAATTTCCTCGAATTCAAAGATATGAGGATACATGTGTGCTCCAAATTTTTTGCAGCAACTTGAGGGGAACAATTGAGATCAAATCTGAATTTAAACTTCTCCTTAGATGTGAGAACTTTACACATGGTGTTTAATTCAACCTTGGCTAAACACATTTCAACTGAAGGTGAGAGCTCGTTTGGTTGGAGACTCATGTGCATCATCACTTGTATAAAATTTTTGTATGTCCCATTTTCATGCATTCCAATCATTACGGTAGCTAACTCTCTGTTTGTTGCCTTTACATTTTTGGTACTTTTACATTCCTCCCCCCTTAAAAGAATCTCGTCCCGAGATTCCAACGAGAAGAGGAAAGTAGGGAATGTTATCAGTAATATGACGATAAGACACCGAACGGATGTAACAATCTTCTAGCTTTTCCATAGTACTTCCCATGACAGTAGGGCGAGTACATAAAACTCTGTAGACCCATATTGACCGGGTCGATTGGCTGGAACCTTTACTGTCCTAATCTTGACATGGATAACAAATACTTGTCTAGATTAATTGAGTCCTTAGAAGCTTTGGGTAGTACTTCCCAAACATGAATCGAGATGTTTGGTGAGATTAAACAATAAATCGGAAATTTCGCCTCGAATTGGCATCTCAACCCTTTAGTCAAAACCGATTGCTTTGCTTGCACATAAGAGTAACCACAAGTCAATTTCCCTTATGTTACCAACATAGCAAAGGCCAACTATCTATGGTGACCACAAGGTTGTCAAAGTCACCATATGATCTCTCAAGAATTTAGATTGTGTTCAAGGATTGTCATGGGGTTGAGCAATCAATCGGTAAGCCCGCGATGAGAAATTAGTTTAGTTCCAACAATTATGGCACTCGGAGCTAAACAAGTCATAGATGAAAGTTCAAAACTTTCTTAGGTACAAGGGATGTTGAGTAACTGGCTTCCCTTGTATTGTCCAATGAGGTAGAATCAACAGCTTGATCAAAAATACAAGGTCATTAGACACCGCTTAATGGTTTGAAGAGAGGTACACAATCTTGCTCAGTACTTTGGTATTTCACATGTTATATGGTGCAATGCATATGCATATGGTATGGTGCAAATGGTGCATATGTATGATGCAGAATGGTGCATATGTATGATGCAAAATGGTGCAAATGTATGGTGCATACAAGGCGTTGCGCACAATATGTTGCACATCTCTCAATGCTTTTCAATATGTATGGTGCATCATCTTTTTATAGTCTGAGCAAGAATTAGTACGATAATTCAAACATGGTTAAGAAGCATCTCAAACCTTGCTAAGTACAGATAACTTGGTCAAGAAAAGTGCTAACCAAGGCATGCCACTTTCATGCGGTGACCAAGTTTAAGGACGAATTTGTCAAATGTTTGACATGATCGTTGGGAAATACTCCATAATAACATAACCTAGGAAATCTCTATTCTTACGTGACTTCACTTTCTCTTTTGTCCTGAGGCTTCACAATACCCGTTTAGCGTGAAAAACCAGCTACTAGTTCTAGCTCCTAGTCTTGTTCGCTTAAATCTTGCAATTCTGGCGAGCATTTGTGTGTGTGCATGGAGAAAATGTAGAAACTACATCTTTCTCGTTGACGACGGATCTTGTATCTGAACTTTGATTACTTGAAGACGTAATTCCCTCTTGTCCCTTGATAATGTCATACTTCGGTGTATAGCCCATTGGTTATCAATGCTTTGGTTTACTTGGATGCACTCCTCCCCCTTTATGTTCCAATGTAGGAAATTGAAAACTTAATCCATAATCTTCTTATGGGAAGGTAATGCATAACCATAGCCTTCCAGATCTATATCACACAGCCTTTGGTAACAAGGTATATCTGAAGTTATGGTCCAACAACAGCAAGGTACAGAAACTGAACCATCTTCTGTTCGATGGTTTAAATCCTAATTCAACGTTTGAACTGTTGTGGCAGTGAACAGAAAAGTTGGGTAAGACTTCCATATCTTTCCAACGAGTGTTTATTTGCATTCAACCAAGTTCTAGGTCGAAATCTATGAGCTTCTAAAGTTGACTGAAATTCACGAGGAATTTCAGCAGCACCTCCCCTGTAAGTGCTCACTTTGGTCAACCTTTCCATATAGTTAGAAATGTATATGGACCAAACTCATACTTACAAAGTTGAAGCACGATTGACAAGATTTATAGAATCGTAAGATTTTACCTTTTATAATTCTTATACAGGAAGTCATAAGCAAGATCCAATTCAGTATAGAAACTATGCACAGACTTTGATACTCTGGACAGTTTCACTTGTACTGCAAATTTCACCTCTTTACAGGAGGATTCTGTCCTGGGGTTGAACTGAAAAATTGTAAAGAACTTCCCAAGATCTCAAAAAATGTATTTATATGATCTATTTGCATTACTGGATCAAAAGATATGGTGGTTCAAAGTTAACAGAATTTCTGGCAGGATTTTGACAGCACCTCCCCAGAGGTACCTAGTTTCAATCCACAATTCAAATTAATTCTGCTCCAGTTTTGGCAAAACATTGAATTACAAAGTTCTAGCATATCTCATTCCCTTTCCATAGGTGTCTTACCTGACCCTTAGGAATTTTACTACAGAACGTTGTGGTCGAAATACAGAAAATTCCAGAGAGCATTTTTGGTCTGTCCTTTTTCTGGACAGTACATACTCCTCTGAGGTTTTCATCCAATTGGAGGGAGATTCTGTTCTAGAGCTCTACAGAAAAATTGTAGAGTACTTCAAAACCTTTCCAGAATGGTATCCCACACACCCATTGGTTCAACCAATCCTAAGTTATACCCTGTTTAAGTTGAGCAAAGTTTCTGCCGAAACAGGGGAGGTTGTTCCTAAGTTTTTGAGATTGAATCTATACTCCCAATTGACTCTTAGTTCAATACGGAAGTTCAATAACCCGTAAATGGAATCCTAGACTACATTTTAACTCTTATCTTTGGAAAATATCTTTTTATGCAGTCTCAGTACAACGTTTCCTCACCAAAGAAAAATCCTAAACCGGTATTCCGGCATATACGTGTCAAATGGTGGAACTAAGAACATCACTCACAAACGGTTGCTAAACGTCATGCACTAACGTGGTTAGTGTACCTGCAGAAAAACAAACAATAATTGTGCACACAAAGGTTTTAGCATTTCAGGTAGTTCCATATCATAATAAAAACATACGGTCTGTATCATTGCCATACGAATCGTCCTTGAGTCAAGCCACGTCTCAAGGTACATGGTCGTGTTTGCACACCACACGACGGAGAACCCGAGTAGAGCGCGAATGGGTCGTCACGGTTGCGAATTTTATCAACCCAACGGATACTGCCTCATGACCGTTGAGGCACACCTATGGCGAGCGCTGCATATGGCCCTTTGAACATTGAACGTTCAAGAGTTGCATACTATCGTGTTGCTTACCACACGATGGGGTATTCTCACTTTTGCCTAAAGCGCGCTGGAGATCAGCATTTTCATATGCTCTCAGAACCATGGAAAGGTTCCGAAACTCATATTAACTACCGTGCTAAGCCACGGTATACCATTCTATACTATTACTCGTATGGCGAGTTACCACAATTGATCCACCTTCGGTGGCGTACCTTACCTCTTACCTGACGTCGGAGCGTCGTTACAGAATGTATAACAAGTATGTTAGCATTTCCCCCATAATATCTACTCCTATCATAGACCTTATGTGGGCTTAATGACTAATCCTCACTCGACTACTTCTAAGTGTTCAAAATAGGCTCTTTTCGAGTGTGCTATTCCCAATGCGGTTCTGATACCACGTCTGTGGGGACCACCCTGTGGTTCACCCACTCCAGGATCGCATAGGGTGGTGCCATGCGATGCGGCACCCAACAGCACACACGAAAAGAATTAAGAACAACATACAAACTTTTATTTGATATATAAAACAGCGGAAGTCTTTGTACAAAAGCTTAACTATACAGCGGAAGTATATACATAGCTACTCTCTACTCCTATCTACGCAAAAGTGCAGCCGTCCAGCCCGGGGATGCTACACACTAGAAGCATGGAACCGGAGATCACAGCGGCGTGCAGGGCTCCAGCTCGGCCGTGAACCCCGACGGGGGCATCGCCTCGTCCTTGGACCCCTCCTCATAGCTCTCACCTGCATACATCTCAAATATTGCAACCGTGAGCACGATGGCTCAGCAAGACTTAACCGAAAGCCTAGTCATGGAACTCTACATGTCAGGAGGTATAATATAGGACAAGGACTTTGCGATAAAGACACACCTACATGTTGATCCTTAATTTCAGTTTTATAGCAATAGTTTAATGAGCTTTAGGCAGCCCTCACATCAGAAGTCCACAATTAAACAAGAAACGCTTTCCTCTGATGTGGTGATGCCCAAAGTGGAAGATAAACTTAATTAGCTCTATATCTACAGCAAACATGGTTTCAAAAAATTAATAATTCATCACAGCATATTATCATTCATCTGGCTTATTGTTCTTCTTACTACGTCACAGAACAGTGAACAAACGGTACTCAAAGAACCGCGAGGGACGGTGATTGCAATCAAGAGACACCCGGACAACACGTTGCATACACCCACTTTCAGAAGCGTGATTCCACACCCCTTCCTACTCCGTTGTATGCAACAACCTTTCAAAGAAAACCCAGATGCCGAACCGGTCCATCCGTAACAGGCAGGAGGTCCCCGCGTGGAGCGTGACTGTGCCCACCGGCAGATTTACACCTTGCTACCCTCAACCCACTCCTATTTACGGTTGGATAAGCCTCGGCACCCAGGTTAACCATTTACATCGGTTTCCTACTTATGTTAGTATGCCATCCGGTACTGTTCAATACTTGTTCAGCAGGCCCGCACACGACTCGGTCCTCAATCGACACCAACAGGGCTACGCACGTGAGGCCTCCGTTCACTGCTTCCTATCCCCCCTGCTGGGTCTCAATTTCACCACTCTTAAGCCATTTTCTGCTCTACTTCCATACAGTGTGATAAAGTCTTAACTCACGAGTATATTCCAACTACTCGACTTCTACCGAGATCCTAAGCACATTAGCAGGGCCTTGTCTACTTGTCGGGTCTGTAAGCTACCCAACCCTTCATAGGATTTGAAGTCATGCAAGTGGGGTTTCAAACACCATAACTCTAATGCAAACATTTCAACCTAGACCTAAGTGATACAAATGAGAAACTTTGAAAACGGTACTTAAATGCAAACCGGGGCTTGCCTGGTTGCTAGTCAGAGAAGATATTAGCGTCGGATGGGAGGACGTCCAACGGCTCTGGTGTATCTTCAACTTCGGTCACTTCTGAGATGTAGCAAAATATAGGTATAAGTGCTAATGAAATATAAGAATTCACTTCTATTCATAGCTACTGCTATTTATGTTCCTTAATTGGCTTTGGGATTTTTACAGTGGATACTAGACTCTCTAAGGATGATCTGAGTAAAATTTGGAGAAGTTTCATTGCACCTTGTCATCTCCAAAATTCCCACAAGCACATGGTTTCTCTGTATTTTGAGCCCAAATCAGAGCCTTTGACATAGGCCACAGTGGAAGATCTGATTAGGGTAAGTCTCCATGGCTCTAACGAAATTTTTTTCACCATTTTTGGAGCTACCAACAGAGAGATATGAAATTTTGAAGTTGGACAGGAGTTCTGAAAAGTTTCTGTTTAAATTTGAATTTTCAAATAAAGGCTGAACTTTGGAAGGCAAATTAGCCTAGCAAATGAACTCCAATGAAGCTCAATTTTTTTCTGGAGATCAGTTACTATGGAAAAGATTAGCTGCCCAAATTTGGGAATGTTTCATAAAGAATTGCTCCTGTAATAAATCTCTAAAGGATTTAGTAAAAACAATTCTACAGAAACTCCTGGGCATTTTCATAGCAAGAAATTTATTCTATTGTGAAGTACTCCTCACGTGGATTCCAACAAAATTTATCTCACTAATTTTGGAGCTTTCTACCCAAAGTTATGGATTTTTCAAGTTTCACTAACGTTACAGAGCACTCAACGTGGGGCCCACTCGTCAGGTCTTTCTTCAACCTCCCGCCAGAGAACGCGCGTGCACACCAGCACAGATGGTGGTGCGGCTCGTTCTCCCTCATTTCTCGACCAAAATAGCTCCGGTTTCTCCCTACACGATGCTTGGAACGTGGCGCAGCTGCCGGGCAAGGTTTCCCGCATGAAAACGGACGAAAACAGGTCAGCACCGGTGGGGCGGCTCGGGAGCTCGGCATCAACACGTTCTGGCATGTCCAAAGATTCTCCCGGCGAGCTACATTGCCCTAAAGCATCAACAGTGATCGGGGAACATGGGACGCATGCCAAACCTTGCAGCAAACGGCCGGAAAATGGGGTTCACCGGAGGACCGACCCGTTTTTGCCGCCGCCGGCGATTTCTCGTCGCCCAGGGCGTGTGGTGGATGGTTTGCTGCGGTATTTGGCGTGGGAGGGTGCTAGGATGGTGTGATGCTATGGCTTGAACCGAAGAACAAATGATCATGCGTGTTGGACGAATTTCCAGTTTTGGTTTTGATTCGTTCTTCACGTGTACCGGCACCAAAACCCAAATTCCGGCGAGCCAGCAGTAGGGACGAGCAAGGGGAGGTCAGGACCATGATCTACACACCTTGGCTCACCTTAGGGAGGTGTTGGTGGTGCAGGAGAGGTGTTGGAGCGGCCGGAAGGCGAGGAGCAGCGAGGTGCAACGTCGGCTCTGTTTTGCCGGTGAAGAACAGCTCAGGCACAGCGAAGGGAGGCCGGGGACGAGCTGAGAAGTGGTGGATGACGTCCAGTGGAGGCTGACGCACCTCCTAGTCGGTTCAGCTGTGCGCCACAGTAGCTGTAGGTTGATCGGCGATGAAGAGCAGAGCCAGCGCCGTTTTCATCGAGTGAGCGTGCGTGAGCGAGGTTCTGTTCGGTGAAGTGGCGAGCAGGGAAAAGAGGAATTGGGTTGTGCAGCTTCGAAGGCTATCGTGCAGCCGAAGGAAACCGCCTCGGTGAGCAACCACAGAGGCAGCTCGGTGGAGAGTACGGCGCCTCGGTGTCGAGCTGACACAGTAGCAAACTCAAACGTTGGCTCTGTTCCACTGACCTGCGGGTCCCACTGAAGCCCCTCCCTCCAAACAACAGTGGTTACAAAAATTCAAATTCAAAATTCACCAAAATTTTCCACAAACTGAATTTGATTAACTTGGAGTTAACCGTCTGTGGTATTTAAAATTTTAAATTCGGCGCTCTCGGTTCAGTACCTTGTGTGGGGGAAATAACGCCCGGAGTTGCTGTTTTTGTGAGCAAAAGATCACGCCGGAAGCTACTCAATCCCACGAGGTGGTCGCCAGCGCGATGAAAAAAACAAATAGGAGGTGGCCTCCACTTGCAGCTCAGTTGGTAAGTGAGAGGATCACGCCATGAGGTGTTGAATCCACGAGCAGGTCGCCAGCTCGATGCAAGAAGCTGGAGGTGGCTGCCCTCGGTGGCGCTCTGAGGAGGCTTGGGTGGTGTTCGACACCGAACAGAGAAAGACTTCGGGAGCAAGTTAAAGTGGCCCAATGACATGTGGGGTCTACCCCCTTACTCCTCTTCTTATCCTCCAAATGTCTCAAAAAGATCTTCATTCGAATGAATCCCCTCAATCTGATATTTTGGGAGTTTAAACGTGGGCGGAAATTTGAATAAACTAATTCTAATGTGAAGTTCACTTTCAAATTTGAATTCAGCTCACATTTGGAAATGATAATGTTTTACTCCTTTTTAGCCCACTCTGAAATTAGAATGTGGCCACCATGAATTTCCTCGAATTCAAAGATATGAGGATACATATGTGCTCCAAATTTTTGGCAGCAACTTGAGGGGAACAATTGAGTTCAAATCTGAATTTAAACTCCCCCTTAGATGTGAGAACTTTACACATGGTGTTTCATTCAACCTTGGCTAAACATGTTTCAAATGAAGGTGAGAGCTCATTTGGTTGGACACCCATGCGCATCATCACTTGTATAAAATTTTTGTAAGTCCCATTTTCATGCATTCCAATCATTACGGTAGCTAACTCTCTGTTTGTTGCCTTTTCATTTTTGAGACTTTTACAGCAATGTCGGTGGTCAGAGCTCATCAAGGATTATGATGCAGGAATCAACTATCATGCTGGGAAGGCTAATGTAGTAGCGGATGCGTTGAGCCAAAAGGGAGCATGTCACCAACTTACGGTTCGGGAGCTACCACCCGAGCTACGTCAGGAGTTTGAATGGTTACATCTCGAGTTCTTGAACGAGATGGAGGTGATAGAACTGAACACAACACTGGAACAAGAGATACAAGATGGTCAAGCAATGGATGAGGAGAAGAAGGAAATCAAGGAAAGAATCCGACAAGGATAGAGAAGGATTTCAAGGAAGACGAGAATGACACACTTCGGTTAGGGAAAATGATTTGTGTGCCTAACGTGAAGCACATCCGTGACACGATACTAAAGGAGGCACATGCTATGCATTATTCCTTACATCCCGGCTGTACGAAGATGTATAAGGATCTGAAAACTTGCTATTGCTGGGATGGCATGAAAAGGGACAGCGATGAATATGTTGCCCTATGCGACACGTGCCAACGAGTGAAGGCTGAACATCAAAGACCTGCTGAACTATTGAAGCCATTGAAAGTACCCGAGTGGAAGTGGGAAGAAATCGGTATGGATTTCATAGTCGGATTGCCACGTACTCAGTCTGGCTACGACTCTATTTGGGGTATCGTGGAGTGATTGACGAAATCAGCCCACTTTATTCCTGTTAGGACCAAGTACACCATGGCACAATTAGCTGAGCTGTATATGGAGCAAATAGTATGTCGTCATGGAGTTCCAAAGAGGATAGTTTCAGATCGAGGTTCTCAATTTACCTCTAGGTTCTGGAAGAAGCTGCATGAAGCCATGGGTACACGGTTGAATTTCAGCTCCACTTATCACCTACAAACCGACGGGCAAACTGAGAGGACAAATCAGATTTTGGAAGACATGCTGAGAGCTCGCACCTTGAAACATGGACGTAGTTGGGACAAGAGCTTGCCGTATGCTGAATTCTCATACAACAATAGTTACCAAGCCAGCTTGAAAATGTCACCTTTTGAGGCACTATACGGTAGACAGTGTAGGACACCTCTGTTCTGGAATTAGACGGGAGAGAACCAAGTGTTTGGACCTGAAGTGCTGCAGGACGCCGAGAAGCAAGTCCAAACAATACGTGATAAATTGAAGGCTGCTCAGTCACGTCAAAAAGACTATGCGGACAATAGGCGAAGGAGTTTGACCTTCGAAGTTAGAGACTTCGTGTATCTTATGGTGTCGCCTATCCGAGGCCAATGACGGTTCAACGCCAAAGGCAAGTTAACACCTAGCTACATCAGACCATTCAAGATTTTGGGCAAGCGAAGAGAGGTAGCCTATCAACTAGAGCTGCCAACGCACCTCTCAGACGTGCACGACGTATTTCACGTATCCCAGCTCAAGAAGTGTCTAAGAGTGCCGGAAGAACAAGTACCAATGGTTGAGTTAGAACTTCAGGAGGATCTGACCTACGTGGGACACCCCATCAAAATATTGGACATAAAGGAAAGGGTCACGAGGAACAAGGTAAGACGGTTGTGCAAAGTACAATGGAGCCATCACACGGAGGTTGAAGCTAACTGGGAGCGTGAGGAAGATCTCAAGGCAGAATTCCCTCATCTTTTCTCCACTCTATCAAATCTCGAGGGCGAGATTCATTTTAAGGGGGGTAGGTTTGTAATACCCTCATATGCATTACCATGCATTGCATACATTTTTCATGTAGAGAAGTATTAGAAAAAAAGAAGAAAATAAAGGAAGGAATATAGAAACAAACAAATAAATAAAAGCAAATAAAAATAGGAAATAATAAAAATAAATAGAAAAGAAATAAAAATAAAATAAATAAAAATAATAAAACCTGCCCCCCCCAATTTCCCCCTTATTCCCCCCAAATTCTCCTAATCGCTCCCTATTTCCCCCAAACCCCCCTAAACCCCCCCTAATTTCCCCTAAAATCCCCCTAGGAAAATTTTCCACACATTTGGGGGAATTTCGGCCGCACCACCCTAAGAGGGAAAGCCCTAGCCGCCCCCCTTGGCCGCACCACCCTAAGGGGGAAACACTAGCCACCCCGTTTTTCTTTTTCTTGGATTTTCTTTTTCCCCAAATAATCTCAGCCCTTGGTGGAAAATATTAGATTAAACCTCAGTCCCTAGCTCCCACCTTTTCTCAAATTAAATCTCAGCCCTTGGATAAATGAGTTTCTAAAATCCTAGCCCCTTTGGCTATTTTCTCTCCCTTATAAATAAAGCCCCCCTAGCCGCCACCCCCAGCGCCATAATTCCTGGTCGCCGCCCTCCTCAATGCTGCCAAGCTTTGGCCGCCACCCCTGCTGAGTTTTAGCCGCCGTCAAAGCTCTGCCCCGCCTCGCCGTCACCGGAGAAGATGACCCCGACATTCTGACCTAGCCGCAGCTCCATAATTCTCCAAAGAAAAACCCCAGCTGCTGCCATTGCAAGAAAAAGGGTCCAGCCGCAAGGAGGAGAGGAGGAAGAAGAGAGGTAGGTCCCCGTTACCCCTCTTACCACATCGCTGCTGTTGCTACGCACCCGTTTTTCTCCACCCCCGATGAGCAGAAATTTTTACACGTGGGTAGACCACAATTCAGTTAAGTTTGACGGTGGAATTGATCTACAACTTTAGTTAAGACCATAACCACGTTGACACTTAATACCAGCAGCTTTGTTCGTCGTAAAATCCCGTGGAAGCTTACTAAAACTTGCAAGAACACGTGCAAACTGATCACTATAAACTGCACTATAGGAATTGCATTCATCTACCTCATTGCATCTTGAGTAAAGTTTGTGCATGACAATTGATTTCTGTAATTTTTGTATGTGCATGGTCATAAGTAGAAGGACACGCTCAAGAGGCCGTCTATGAGGAACTACAACACCAAGACTTCGAGACGCTTCAGCAACACGAACCTCGGGAGCAAGGCAAGTGCCCCTTGACCATATGAACCTATGTTTTGAAACTGTTTTGTTTAAGAAAATTGCATGCCTGTGTCAACTTGATGGGAAACCCTTAAGTAGGAGTTTACTATCTTTGTTAAGCCACCCTTGTTGCAGGGGAAAATTGTTGAGTCGGTATGGTCGTTTTTCGATTGCTTCGCTTAATTTACGGGTGTGGCGGACCGGAATCCGCTCTCCAAGGATCTCAGAGGGTGGTGCCGCACGATGCGACATCCGACAGCACATATCATAAGGACAACATTGTATTACATAGAAAACCAACTGAATATGTACAAAGTGGTACAAGACTTCAGTTACAAACTAATTATGGAAGTTACAACAGCGGAAGATAAGTTTATACAACTCACGCCCATCTATCTAGCAAAAGTTAGTTGTCCAGCCCTATGGGCAACCCACACTAGCTGCACTCCTCAGCTCAGTGCAGCGTGTACGGCTCCCACTCAGCCGTGGTCCCCGACAGAGGGTAGCCCTCGCCGGTGGACTCGTAACCTGAGTCTGTAGGGTAGTCATCACCTGAAAAACACTTATAGCAGCAACCATGAGCACGATGGCTCAACAAGACTTAACCGCCTCCCTATGCATGAAACTCCACATGAAGTTTACGACGAACATGGGATGGTAAATTGCAGCAAACGGACATGCCTACAAGTTCATCTTTAGTTCACCTTTTAGCCACAAGTTAACAGTTCATGAATCTGAAATTTAGTAAGCGATATTTGGTGGCACACATGTAGCAATACAATTTATTCATATCAGCAGAACTGAATCACCACATTCCATATTTTATCTACATCACGACACAGTGAACAAGCGGTACTCATCACCGTGAGGGACGGCAATTTGACTCGATATACACCTGCAGGGATACCCGAATAGCACGTCACGTACACCCATACTCGGAGCTGCACACAGCACGCCTCACTGATGTCGTACGGGACAACCTTTCACCAAACAGCCCAAACGTCGAACCGGTCGCACCCAAACGGACATGAGGTTCCTTACACGGAGCATCTCTCTATGCCCGTTAGCAGATTTCCACCTTGCTGCCCTCAACCTACACCTACAAATCGGTGCGTTATGCCTCGACGCCCGGAGGTATAGGTTACATCGGTTTATCGGGGCCCATATATCTGATATGCCTTCGGTATGTTGAATACTTGTTCAGCATGACTGCACAGGGATCGGTCAACAATCGACACGGGCAGGGCTGCGCCCACAAGACTTCCTCTTGCTGCGCCCTAGCCCCTGCCTAGTCTCATTTTCTTTCTAAAGTGATCTCACATCACTTGAACCAATCCCATGTGTCCCGAATACTGAACTCGCGAGTAGATTCCAACTACTCGACTTGTACCGAAGTTCTATGAACATTAAGCATAGCCTAAACTGCTCGAAAATTTAGACACTACCTCACTCTTGTTGGAATGATCTGGTTATGCATTTCGGGTTTCATCTATCCTACACCTAATGCACATACATACCTCAAACTAAATATGTATATAAAGCAAAACTTTATAAAAATTTTAATGCAAACCGGGGCTTGCCTTGTTGCTGCTAGTCAGAGGTTAGTGCTTCGTCCGGAAGAAGAAAGTCCAGCACTTCAGGAGTTTCTTCACCTTCAGCGACTACATGTAAGCAATATACTATATGTCAATTTAAATGCAATGTGTCCAATTGACTATGTAAAGATCATAACTCTAGCTAGCCCTCCCCTTTGGCTCTGATTTTTTTATGGTGGCTTGGTAGGGTCCTAACCAGATACATGACCAAGTCTCATTTGAAGCAAAGTTCCTTTGAGCTCTGTAAAAATAAAAGTCTATTTGGTCATTACTAGAGCTTCTAAGGATTTCCAGGGATTTCCATGGCTCTAACCATTACTTTCTGAAACTAGAAGTTGAAATGGTTCTAATGGAATTGGTTTCATGTCATTTAAAGAATCCTAGAGGAAGTTATGCCCTAAACAAGATTTGAGAAATTCTGAAAAATGTTTCTGTACATTTTTCAGTTTTCTCAGGGCAGTTCACTTAATCACACCATTAGGGGAACTAAATGAACTTGGATGGGTCTGAAATTTTTACTGTGACTCAAGGACTTTCAAATGAACATCCTAGCCAAATTTCAGAATTTTTCATAAAAGAATTCCCCAGATAAAATTCCCAACAGTTCAAATTTTAGGGAATTAATTCTGGAAACAGAGTAAGTTTCATAAGCTGAAACTTGTTTTGCTGGTTAGTATTCAAAAAGATGAATCCAATAAAATTTGGTTCACTGAATTTAGAGCTCCCTAGTAAAGTTATAGCTAGTTGAAGTTTGAACCAAAACTGAAAATCCCAAGAATGTTTAAACTCTGTGGGCGGACCCCACCCCACGCCTTCTTCTTGCCCGCGCGCGCCTGAGCTCTGCAGCGGCGATCTCCGGCGAGGTCGGCCGGACGGCATTTCCTCACCTCCTCTAGGGCCACACCTCGCCGCCTCTACCTTTTTGGACCTGATGAACTCATCCCCCAGGTCAGCCAGGTCTCTAGGCGGCCGGAAACCCGACGGCGACGAGCCGCCGCTATGGATCAACTCTGGCGACGTCGCCCGGCCCCTACCGAGGCTCAGAGCGAGTAATTTTTGGCCCTACAGCTCTGTGGTGAACTTCTGAGCACGGACATGGTGCTAGCTCCCCGTGAAAACGGCCGGAACTAGGTGTTCACCGTCGACCTAGGTCCTATATCGGTGGCGACTTGAAAAACTCAACAACCAGAGCCTATACTCGATAGTTTTTTGGTACTTTTTGATCCTGGATGGCCGTGGGAAGGTGTAGAACACGTGTATAGCTCGGCATACGCTGTGGTGAGCTAATCCCCGCGAATTTTAGATTTTGGAGCGGCTCGGTCCTATGAACACCGAAACTTCGCCGGGGAAATTCTTCCACGACAACGCATGAAATAACGAGCGGTTTGGACTAGCATGATAAGCACCTTAGGGCGGTGGTTTCTTGTGTTGATCACTGGGAACGACGAGTCCTGTGTCACCAGGACGTCGGTGAGCAGGGAGAGGCGAGTTCGGAGTGATTTTGCTTCGGTGGTGTGGGGCGAAGGTGAACCGCGTGAGGAAGGAAACGGGGCACGGCAGGTCTACACGTTTTATCCCTTCGGTCACCAATCTCCCCCCCCCCCTGAGAAGGAGCTGTCCTGGTGCTGAGGCGGTCGGGCGCCGGCGTCGGAAGCTGGCGCGCTGTTGACCGAGCGCAGCCGAGTAGACTTCAGCCGCAAGCCTACTGACCAGTGGGTCCCTCTCCCCTCTAATCCTCTCCTCTTTTCTTCAATTTTTTGTTTTCACTGAAAAGATCTCAGCTACTCACAATTGAATGAGAGACTTAGCCTCAAAGTCAAGATTTGAATTTGATTTCCTCACTTTGAAATTGGTTTTTTTAATTTGCTGCACATTTGAATTTGAAATTCAAATTCAGTTTTGAATTAGTGCAAATTTAGCTCCCGACAAGATGAACTCCAATGAGGATGAAAATTGGTGAACTAACTCAGAAAAAATGTGCTGAGTTTGAATATGGAGTAAACTTTTGAATTCAAGTGATGAAAGTGGCTGCAATTTGAATTTGCATTCAAATTGGCCCCTTTTTCAAATGTCTCCAAAAGTGCCTCAAAAAGTCTTGGATTTGCATGAAACTTGGCCTGAGCCTTCCCAAGAATATTTAAGGTCTAGGGGTGAGCTCAACCTCCCATGTTTATGTGTATGACTCCTATTTTTTTTGAAGTAATGGCTTTCCCCTCTAATCACCCTCTTGATGGTGTTTACTTGCTCTTCACAAGTGTTCATGAGCTATCCACTAATTAAGCTGTGGTGTGGTGATGTGATGAACACTTTAGCAAGTCCATTCTTGGGCTTTTACAACGGGATTCGGGAAATTGAAATAAACTTGGTTAGCTACTGCACTCATAAAGATTAAATATGATGAGAACATGATGATGCTAATGAGCATGGAATAAGGGTGATCTAGGCGAGCTTGGTTCAAGGATTGTGCTGAATGAGATGGTGGTTTTGCTTGCCTTAGATCTAAGAACCGGTTCATGCGAGCACATGCCAGGAAAACAGTGCCATCACAAGGCCAAATATGGGTGCGGCATAGCAGACTAATTAGGTGTGTTGCTAGCTTGTTGTGGACCATTGGATGGCGCGGGGAATGGGAGTCGAGGAGGACTGCCCTGGGAACTGCATGGCACACTAGGGGGCCCGCGGGTGGGAGAATGGAGATTCGAGCCTGCCGGCGAAACCTCGGTGGGTTCGTACATTCTAGTCCCCTTTGTAAAGGCTATTTTGTGATCTCTTGGCCAACACTAAAGGTTGTGTAGTGGCAGAATGGAGGTTCTCTCTAGTCGCCGATGGGTGACGAAATCACGAACTTGTGGGTAAAGTGGTGCCACCTCTGTAGAGTGTAAAACTATCATGATAGCCGTGCTTCCGGTTACAAGCACCTGGCCAACTTCCATGATTAGAGGAAAAATTGGGATGGTTATCCGGAACGGTTATGGTATTGTCATCACGATTGGTTTCTAGACTGGTTTGGTCATGTTTATGAGTTTGATTCGGTTATATGAATATATGTTGATCATGAGCATTGTGAATAAGAGATGAACTTGAGAAAGAGCATTGGCTGGTTGATAAATGATGAATTATGATGGTATGAAACATGAGGGATGATGAATGACTTGGTTATGTTGGGGTTTTTATCATGATTGTGAAATAAAACTTGCTTGCTGCAATGAAACCACTTATTTCCTACTTTGTTTTAAGCTACATGTTGTACTTTTTCCCGCACTTGCTGAGTAATACATGTACCCACCCTTGCTTTCCCACATATAACTCAGCTACAGGAGAAGAATACTTCGAGGAACAGGTGGAGTACTAGGCGTGCACACTACCGTCAACATGCCTGTGGAGTCGGAGTGGAGCCCCATCGCCTTTACTTATTTCCGCTGTTGTTTAGAGTCTTCCACTGCAGAATAAGTTAGATATTCATGAGTGAGACACCGAGTCATTGTAATAAAGTACTTAAACACTATTTGTACGTGGTTATATTCTGAAATTCAGTTTGTGAAGTACATGTGTATGTGTGATGAACATCCTGGGCACACATGCGCATTCACTTAGTTCATTTTCTGAACCGGGTGTCACAGAACAAATTCTTGATTCCTGAAAGAGAATTACTTATTGGAATTGTCTATTTTACCCTCCAGTCTGAATTATTGGTGAACAAATGCATATGCACAAATATTGTAAATGCAAATTAAATAGGACGATAGATATACAAAATAAAAAATGTTTTACTAGTTCTTGATTAACAATTAGAAGGGTTCAAAATAGTGTGGGGCTTTCCTTGTGCCATGATTTTGTTTCGCTTGGTTCGGAGCCACGTCCAGGTTCAGTCTTCTAGGCACCGAGCCCTTCATCACGGGGGGGGGGGGGCACTTGGTTAGCTCCCGGGCCCTTCCTTCGGTGGTCGGTGTAAGGGCCTAAGTTTTTGGCACATATTCAAAGTGTTCATTACCACACACACTTCATTTGAAGAAACTTTGTGAACACATTTGAAGAGCAAGTAAACACCATCAACATGCTCATTAGAGAATAAACTCACAAAATGCAAAAGTGTCATTTCCCACATGAATCATCTACCGGCTGAGCATATGAGGAACTCCAACACCTTGCTAGGAATGCTCATGCCAAAATTCACCCAATTCCAAAACCTTTTTGAGGTATTTTTGGGTATAGCTAGAAAGGGGTTAGTTTGAACCCAAATTCAAATTCAAACTACTTCCATCCCATAAGTTCAATAGTGAGAGGCATATTCCTACTCAGCACAATTTTGTGAGCTCACACACCAATTTTCACTCCATTTGGAGTTGATCTTGACATGAGCTAAGTTTAGTAAATTCAAACTTAATTTGAATTTCAAACTGCATATGTGCTGAAAATTAATTCAAACACTTAGAAATTTGAATTCTATAACTTCAAATGGGCTTGTGGTTGATAATTCAAAAATGAGAGAGTATTTGGGTCTCTACTGTTTAGAGCAGTGGGAAAATTTAATTCAGAGGTTAAACCTCAGGTGGGACCCACATGTCAGCCTCAATAGCCAAAGCAACCGACTGAGGAGTTCAACCTGATTTCTTGCGCCGGTTCGGGCTGCCGCCATGGCAAGAATCAATCGGGACAGCAGCTGGTTGCCGCCCAGATGACTGAACCGCCTCACCCCCTCTCTCTTATCCTCGCAGCGAAGCCCAACCGAGGCACCCCTGATAATTTCTTCGTTCTTGCGTAAGAAAGCATCGCTTCGCCACCTCGCACTCGGACACTGATCGGAGAGCTCGTGATCACAGCCGCTCCACTCCCTCCAAGCTGCAAAACGGTACTAGAGACTCTCCTCCTCCTTCCCCGTCGTAGGAAATTAGCTGAACTCAGATGATCTCGCCCACACCAAAAGTTCTTTCCGGTGACTTAAGTTCGCCGCACATCGGGCTCCCGTGGACGGCCCAAACGGGAGAGTGTCACGTCCAAGCTAAGGCGTCCTTGGACGCGTTAGAGGCTGGTGCTGCTCACCCCCGAACCACAGCCCGAGTGTTTGATCACCGGCGACGAATTTCAGTTTTCCCTTTCGTTCGGCGCAGACCTACCTTCGGGTGCAGATCAGCCAAATTATCACTCCATAGTTGTTTAGAGATCCTCAAACTATTCCTACACGAGCTAGGATTGGTAGCGATCAACTTTATTTCGCAGCCTTGGCAAGAAAACCTTGGTAGACCGGTCAGTTCTAGCTTTTCTACCGGCGCTAATGGCGGAAGCCATCGGGCGCAAGGTGAGAGGTTACCTAGAGCCTATTCCGAGCTGCCTCGAGCCCATGCCGAGCTTCCCTAGGGTCCACTAATGCTCAACGACCGATAGCTCGATCGTTTGAGGTGCTAAGAAGTCCGGCCGACAGGGCCGAAGTTCTTCTGAAGCTGCCACTCGTCGCCGGCCGTGTTCCGGTTACTGTTACGACAAGCTGAGCCCAGCATCATGTTCCCCAGGTAGAATTAGGCAGAGGCGGCCAAGATCATGAAGTTTGGCACATGGCAGAAGCCCTCCGGCGAGCACTCCGTCGAGGGGGGCGACGGCTGAGCGCGGGAGGCCGGAGGTAGACGAAGCCCCCGGTCCCACGTGTCAGCTGCTGATATTTTCAAAACCGGGATTTGCTGTGGCACTGGATCAGGTGCGGCTGCGCGTGAAAGATTCCGTAGCCCCGTGTGTCGACCGCTGAGAAGTTGACACGTAGCCCCAGTCCCACGTGCAGTGTTTTAAACATTTCCCCGATTTTCAATTTTAGTTCAAACTTCAAACCCACATAACTTTGGCTAGGAAACTCGAAATTGAGTGAACCAAATTTTGTTGGATTCAGATCTCTGAGTACTTTCCAACAAATCAAGTTTCACTTCATGAAAACCCTTAGTTCTCCAGAATTAATTCTTCAAATTTAAAGTGTTTACAATTTTAACTGGATAACCCTTTGGAGGAAAATTCTGAAATTTTGCTGGTATGTTCACCAAAATATTCCAGAGCTACCATAAAAATTTCAGGTCCATTTGAGCTCATTTGATCCACCTAATGGTGTGATCAATAAAACTGTTCCAGAGAAAATAGAAAATGTCCAGAAACATTTTCAGAATTTCTCTGAAATTGTTTAGCTCATATCTTAACCTAGGAACCTTCAAATTAAGTGAAACCAACTCCATTAAAACCCTCTGAAAATCTAGTTTTCAGAAAATCATCGCTTGCTCCATGAAAATCCCTAGAACACCCTAAGAGCTCCAATTAAGGTCAAGTACATAATTATTTGTGGAGAGCTCATATGAGATTTGCTGCAAATGAAACTTGGCCAAGTCACTGTTTAGGTTGTAACCAAACTACAGTAAAAATTTCAGCGTCATTGGGTCTGTCTAACAAAACTTATAGTCTTCACAAGTTTAACTTCAACCCAAATGCATTTAAATTGATACATATACATGTTTATCTCATGTAGTCGCTAAGGTTGAGGAGGAACCCGAAGTCTTAGACTTTGTTACTCCGGAGGAACAGATAGCCTACGTCCAAGAGCAGAAAGGCAAGCTCCGGTTTGCATTAACCTTTTACAAAGTTTTTACTGTTTTGAGAACTTACTTTGAGTACTCAATTAATTCTTGCATTAGAGTCTTGTTTGAAACCCAATTGCACAGCCAAGAAAGCCCTTGGTTGGGATTAGGGTTGAAAACCTCGTTAGCTACTGCAATGCTAAGACAATGTAGGATTTGGTACAAGTCGAGTAGTTGGAACTGCTCGCGAGAATAGGCTAGAGGCACATCGCTCGGGTAAAGATAGCAAATGAAACACATGGCAAGAAAAATGAGACCGAGCGGAGAGTAAGGGAAGCAGGACTTTGGGGCCTGGGTGCTATATCTCTGCTTGTGTTGATTGTGGACCAAGCCGTGTGCGGGCCTGTTGAACAAGCTGGAACAGTACCGAAGACCTACCGGCTATATGGGAACCGGGAAACCGAGGTAACTCGGGTAGCTGGGTATTGAGGCATTGCCTGTCGTTCAGAGGGTAGGTTCAGAGCTTGAGGTGTAAATCGGCTGGCGGCACTGTGGATGCGCGCGCGGAGACCTCTTGCTCGAGATGATAGGACCGGTTCAATATTTGGCTCACGGGTCAAAGGTAGTTGCGTACGACATCCGTGATGGTTGCTGTAGGCGACATCGAGTATGGGCATACATGACGGGTTATTCGGGTAACCCTGCAGGTGTAGATCGATTATAATTGCCGTCCCTCGCGGTCAGTGAGTACCATTGTTTACTGTACCGTGACGTAGAAAGAACAGGCTAGATACATGTTAAAAGTTTGCTGATTTGAAAGTTATACTTTGCTTGTTAATGTCTTGTTGTAGTTTAGAGCTAAATGAAGTTCTTTTTAACTTTGGGCAAAGTACATGAGAGAAATGCATTTCTTATTTGGTTGCGGCTCTCTCATGTGCCTTAGCGTAAGGTTTTCCACAACCTGCTGCTAATACTTGAAAGTAAGGTCCAAATAATTAGGCGAGTCCTTTGCAAATTATTTACCTCATGTACCCTAAACCCTTCATGTAGATGTTTCATGTATAGGAGAGACGGGTCAGTCTTGCTGAGCCTTCATTATCACTGCTTGTGTTTGAAGCTTTTGCAGGGGTTTATGAGGAGGGGACTCCCGAGGAGGAGACGGAACCCCAAGAGGGAAATCCCGTCAAATGGGAGTCATGCACGCCGCCGTGTTAGTGTGTGTGTGTGCTAGCGGGGACACGTTCATGGGCTGAACGTGAACTCTATGCGTAGTCTACACCCGCGAGTGTAGACGGAACATATTTTGTTGTACAAATGTTAATAAACCTGTTTATATAATAAAACTTTGCTTACGCCTTGTATCTTTGATGTGCGTTATCCGGTGCTGTGCAACGCAGCACCCCTCAGCGTGATCCTGGCTCGACAAGGCCGTGGGGCTGCGTCAGCGTGGTATCAGAGCTCGCTTGAGGTTTAACGCACTACAAAGGTCATCTTTTTCAAAAATTCGGTGAGGAACGGGTTAGTAGCCCATATAAGGATGTTATTAGTGCATAGAAAGTGGAATACTAACCTGTTTGTTTATGTCGGAAAATCATGCTTCTCGGGACATTTATGTCTTGGGGGGTGAACGTAAGCGCTGTCCACCGGTGCGCACAAGCTGAAGGGTGGAGCCCCATGAGTGGCAGGTAACCCGACCCGCTTTAATATCCTCTGCGACTCTTCATGTCATTTGGGGGATTCAAGCAACGTCTGTCCCTGGCGTGCTTTGGGCAATTTGGGAGACCTGTCACGTGGTCAGTAACATGAACACGTAGCTCAAGGCGTGTTTGGCTTGAGAACATCCGGGCGAGTGATGACGGCCGGGTGTATGAACTGTACGGATACCGGGCTCGGTGTGCAGCCCAGTCTGACGATTGTGTGAGTTATTTGCAGGTAGTCTGACCACGAATCGGTAGACGTGTAGCATCCGTGCGCGAGAGACGTTTAGTGCCACTGAACTAACGAAGCCGGCTAAGTCCGGTATAGGTTTTTCTTTGTGAGGGCGTAGTACCGACATGAACTGGTGACGCATCGACATCACACCCCACTAAATGAGCAACTTCATTGTAAAACTGAAAAGTTTCAATCTAGAGCACTAAAATTGTCATGTAACTCCTTCTCTTAACCAGGACGTTCAAAGTTAACAAAGTTTCAACTTATAGGATAGTAAGGACAGAGTCCCCTGTTTTCAGCTGAAATAAGGCTGAAGTTAATCAGAGGTTAGAGGTTGAGTTCTTTCGAGGTTGGGGTCATATGATATTTCTGGAAGGATTTGGAAGAGCTTTACAACTTTTATGTTTATGTCCATAGGTCTTTCATCCCCGAACCGGTCGAAAACTGCAGTAGAGTTGAAACTGTCCAGAAAACAGGGCAGAGCAAACACTCTCTGTAAATTGTGCATAACTTCCTTCATAAAAATCCAAAAATAGAAAATGAGGTAGTTCTGAAAAGTTCATGAGATGCGTTATAACTTTGTAACAAAAAGTTTTGTCAAATTTGGTGTGGAATTAACTGGAATTCTTGGAACAAATCAGTATCTCAAGCAGGAAGGTGCTGTCCAATTTTCTCCAGAAATTCTGTCAACTTTGACATCTCATAACTTTTGAACCAGGACATATCTCAGGCCAAGAAAATACTTTCTGGAAATATATTGAAGTTAGCTTTAACTTTGATGTTGAACTCCAGAATTGGTTTTGCCTTTAACTTGGTCTAAATCAGGTTGAAATGGAAACTGGTCAGTGCTGTCATCTTGGACAGCAGATCAGCAGTCAAATTGGTTTAAGTTTGAACTATGTTTCCAAGTTTTATGAGTTCAATGACATGTTTTATGTTATAACTCAATGGTTTACTGTTCAAATAAATATTTGACATTTCTCAAATATGTGTCTACAGATGACAGCGGATAAACAATTGGAGAACGGGTTGGTTGTATGCCACTGTTCTCACCGCAGCGGTTATCCGGAAACATTGAGGCAAATGCTTCAATATTTCGGGTACAGCAAGATGCCACAGTTCTTCGCCAAGGAAGAAGGCGAGGAGGGGAACAAGACGTGGACAATACATGTCGAAGTTCCTGCAGGACCCACGCCACACGGTTGGGCACCGTTCACCGTCACGGTGAGAGGTAGACAGCCGGAGGAAATGTGGCAAGTGGCAGCCCGCAACACCATGTCGCGTTTCTGCCAGCTACACGTGAGAGCTATGGAGGGCACTCCATACACGCTCGTTCCGGTGGATGGACAGGCTAATCATGTGTGGGAGGAGAGGTACATGGAGGCAACAGATCCGTGTTGCCCAAGGTACAATCCCGCGGAGGCGAACATCAGCCTCCAGTTGAGAGCAGGGAAAGCCGTGATGGACAGCCAAGCTGTTCATACGGATTGTCTTGCTGCAAAGCTCAAGGAGAGCACCAGTCATGGAGACCATTTCGAGAGTGCTCACAGCGCACTCCGCTATGTTCTCCTTCTGATGATGAAATGACTGAACGAACAACATAACCAGTTGCATCGTCTGAAGAAGGCGAAGAAGAAAAGCCGTGTCGACATCACGGCTTTGCAACAACAGGTGCAGGCTCTGACCCAGCAGAATGAGGTCCTCACTCAAGAGCGGGATGACGCTATTGAGGAGGGGCAAGGCTTGGAAGAGGACTACAACCAGGCCATGGACAAGGTGCACGCGTTGCAGGACCTCGTGCCTCCGGTAATGGGCATACCAATGGTGGGTGCCGTACCTGTGGTTTTGGGTCTTCCGGCAATGGGGAACCTGAACCGGAAGAGGAGGTCAAGGACCCGGAGCCACCAGTAGAGGTAGCGGAGGAGGACGACCCGCAGGAGTTCGAGTTCTACTCCGAGTAGTAGGTTACCGTTGCCGAGTAGGGCAGCGAGGGTGGTAGAAGAAAAACTTTTGTAATCGGTGACGTGTCGTGTAGACAGTAGGGTATGTATAGGTAGTGACGACATGAGCACGACTTCTCGGAGACCCGAGAATAATGTATACTGTATAAAGTTTATGCTTTATCAATATATGTGAATGTTGTGTATATTATTCATGTGTCACTTCAATACCTACTGTTTCATATGGAATTTTAAGCATGACATGTGCTGATCGCTGCTTTTTTTAATTTCAGAATGACTCGCACTCGTGCCAACCCGGACGTTGGGGGTTTCAGTCAGGAGGGAGAGACCTCCCAACAGCCTCCCGAGGATTCCTCGGGACAACAACAGCAGCAACAGCAACAACCGCCACTGCCACCGCCAACGGTTACTTTGGCTGACACCGTGGCAGCGATGGCGGGTTCTCATCAGCAGCACACCGAGTTGCTGCAAACCCTTATTGCGAATACGTCTCGACCAGAGAGGCGTCAAGATCGCGAGGAGCGCCAACAAAGCTCCTACTCCGATTTTCTGGCTACTCATCCCCCGATATTCTCAAGGGCGGATGAACCCCTCGATGCGGACAACTGGCTCCGCACGATGGAGATGAAGTTCGGGCTGCTCCATGTGAGTGAGCAACGCAAGACTCAGTTCATGGTCCAACAGCTTCAAGGATCCGCGAGCGCTTGGTGGGCGAACTACTGTGCTTCGCAACACACCGAGCGACTTATGACCTGGGTGGAATTCCGGACAGCCTTCAGGGCCTGTCATATACCTCCAGGTCTCATGAAGAGGAAGACGCAGGTGTTCCTACGCCTGCAGCAAGGAAGCCGGAACGCGCTGGAATAATCCAGGGCATTCAATGATCTTGCGCTATACACTTCGTATCACGCCGATATCGACGAGAAGCGGCGGGATCATTTCTACTAGGGGCTTAACCCGCTCCTGAAGGACAAGCTGGCGATGTTCAATCGCGGCAGCCTCAATGATATTATTGATGCTGCGATTGTTCAGAAGGACTCCAGCAAGGAGTTAGCAGCGGCGGAGAGGAAGCGAAGCACACCGCAAAGCAGCGGAGAAGGAGGTGGTCCTTATCAAAAATACCGGATGGTGAATCGTTCACCATCGGGTCCACGCTGGCAGCCACCACAGAGGCTGATTCCATTCCGCAGTCGGCCATATTCTCCACCGGCATTCAGGCCGGTACTGCCAGCACCACCTCCACAACAACAACAGCAGCAGCGGGCGATGCCGCGTGCGTATGCACCTCAGCAGCGCATGCCGGGCTTTCGTCCCCCAAGCACCGGTCAAGCAGGAGCCACCTGCTACAAGTGTGGTCGTCCAGGACACTTCGCCAACAATTGTTCTGAGAGGCAGGGTGGCGGAGTTGCACCACAGCTTCCGGGGAGGAATCAGCCCCGGAACCCCACTAATGCGCGGAGGGCGAACCCCAGACCCGGCACCATCCATCAACTTGCCGTCGAGGATGTGCCGGAGGGAGATCCTATCGTTGCGGGTATGTTTCAACTCCACCAACATCCCGCCACAGTATTGTTTGATTCAGCGCCACACACAATTTTATTAGCCAAACTTCATTGCTAAACATAGCTTGCAAATACTACCCACCGAAAGTCCATATTTGATTTGTTCACCGGGTGGGAAGATTTCAGCAAGCATGATGGTTTCCAAAGTACCATTATGCTTAGCGGGTAGAGTATACCCTACGTCTCTCATAATTTTAGAGGGACAGAAGGTCGATGTCATCTTAGGGATGTCGTGGTTAACCCGCCACGGCGCTGTTTTAGACACCGTCCTCCGAGTCGTGCATCTACACCCAGAAATGCACGAGTGACACTCTTTATTTCTGGATAGTCCAGAAATAAAACTTTCAAGTGTTTATCAGTCCACAACCATCAGATTGGAAGATATTCCGGTAGTCCGTGAGTTCACTGACGTGTTCCCGGATGATTTACCGGGGATGCCGCCCGACAGAGAGGTGGAGTTCAAGATTGAACTTGCACCGGGAACCATGCCAATATCCCGAAGGCCGTACAAGATGGCGCCCAAGGAATTGGCTGGACTGAAGTCGCAGTTAACGGACCTGCTGGAGAAGGGTTTTATTAGGCCGAGCTCCTCGCCATGGGGCTTTTCGGCATTATTCGTGAAGAAGAAAGACGAGACGTTGCGGCTTTGCGTGGACTATCGTCCACTAAATGCCGTAACCACCAAGAACAAGTACCTGTTGCCACGGATCGACATGTTGTTTGATCAGTTGGTTGAAGCAAGGATCTTTTTCAAGAGGTACTTAAGATCCGGGTACCATCAGATTAAAATACGGGCGGAGGATATTTTGAAGACGGCTTTCTCGACGAGGTACAGACTTTATGAGTACCTGATCATGTCCTTCGGCCTCACCAACGCTCCAGCTCGTTTCATGTATTTGATGAACTCAGTATTCATGCCAGAGCTGGACAAGTTTGTCGTGGTCTTTATCGACGACATATTGGTATATTCCAAGTCGGAGGAAGAACACACGAAACATCTGCGTATAGCCTTGCAACTGCTGCGGGATCACAAGCTATATGCAAAATTCAGCAAGTCCGAATTCTGGATATCGCAAGTGCCTTTTCCCAGGCATATTTTCTCAGCGGAGGGAATCGCTGTAGACCCGAGTAAAATCACACAAGTGCTGAATTGGAAGTCCCCGAGGACTGTTCATGAGGTACGAAGTTTCCTCGGACTCACAGGATATTATCGGAGGTTCATTCCAAACTTCTCGAAGATTTCCAAGCCTATGACAGAGCTGCTGAAGAAGGCTACCAAATATGTTTGGAGTCCAGCATGTGAAGAAGCGTTCAAGGCCTTAGTAAAGCACCTAACATCAGCACCAGTTTTGGCGCAGCCAGACACAACAAAACCGTTCGATGTGTACTGCGATGCATCCGGTATTGGACTCGGATGTGTGCTGATGCAAGACCGAAGAGTGGTCGCGTATGGATCACGGCAGCTCAGAAACCATGAGCAGAATTATCCAACTCATGACTTGGAGCTCGCTGCCGTGGTGCTCGCACTTAAAATGTGGAGGCACTACCTACTCGGTAACCTCGTGCACTATATACCGACCACAAAAGCCTCAAGTACATATTCACTCAGAAAGAGCTGAACATGAGGCAGCAAAGATGGTTGAAATTGATAAAGGATTACAAAATAGGGATCCATTATCATCCAGGCAAGGCAAACGTAGTGGCGGATGCGCTGAGTCGCAAGTCACACGTCAACAATCTGACCATCACCCCGTCAGAAGAGAGCGAGCCACCATTGCATGTGATTCCACATGGAGCTCTCTACAATTTAGCTTTAATCCCCACAATCCATGAAGAGATAGCGGCAGCTCAGAAACTTGACAAAGTCATGTCGCATTTGCGGAGACGTGTAGACAGTGGGGAGCTGAAATATTTCTAGAAAGACGGAGACGGCGTCCTATGGTTCAAGGACCGGATCGTCGTACCCCGTAACCCGGAGTTACGGAAGAAAATCTTTAATGAGGCTTACTTGTCAAAGTTTTCTATTCACCCCGGCAGCAACAAAATGTATCAAGAACTCAAAAGCAAGTTTTGGTGGACACGGATGAAGCGGGAGATCGCAAAGTACGTGTCCGAGTGTGATACATGTCGAAGGGTGAAGGCAGAAGACATGAAGAAACCGGGACTGCTACAACCACTGGGCGTTCCTGCCTGGAAGTGGGAAGACGTGAGCATGGACTTTATCGTCGGTTTACCCACCACTTTTCATAAACATGATTCTGTGTGGGTGATCGTCGACCGGCTCACAAAAGTTGCCCATTTATCCCGGTCAACACCAACTACAACGCCAAGAAGTATGCTGAATTGTACATCTCACGGATCCTATGCTTGTACGGCGTACCCCATACCATCATATCAGATCGGGGCACTTTATTTGTGTCCCGTTTTGGGGAGCAGCTACACGCTGCGTTGGGGACGAAGCTGATCCGTAGTTCAGCATACCACCTACAGATGTGTAAAAGCCCAAGAAAAGGGACTTGCAAAAACTTTTTATCACCACACAACACCACAGTTTTGTTGTGGATAGATTGTGAAAAAGTGTGAAGAGCAAGTAACCTCCATCAAAAGGGTAGTTAGAGGGGAAAGCCTACACTTTCAAAAAGGGGGAAGTTTACACATGACACATGAGAGGGTGATTCAAAACTGTTGCATTCAAACTCATGGTTGCAGCAGCTAAAACAAGGATCAAAGTGCATAATTGGATTCCTCAGGTCCAAATTAGTGGGGAGGCAAAGTTTCAATAATTTTTGAAAAGGTTTGCTACCCATTTGTCCAAAAAGGATCCAAATGTGCAAGAATTCAAATATACATTTGAATTTGGGGGAGATTTGCCCAACCATACAAATGTAGATCAGTTTGAAACTCCAAACATTTGAATTCATCTCTTGCCAAGTTTTGGAGATCTTTTGAGGGGTGGGGGAGCACTGACAAGTGGGTCCCACATGTCATTGGGGAGGATCAAATGGCACAAAAGTCAACAGCCTTAGGGGCTAAGTATTGCACTCGGAACAGAGCCGAGGCTCCACGGTGACACCTGAGAAACGCCCGGCGCCACCTCCTGCTCTTCCCCTCGCGCGCTGGCGAGCTCCTCGTGGGGGCGCCGTAAAACCCAGCCGTGCCCCAGCTCGCCCCGACCACGAGCCGATCGTGTTTTGCCTCCTTCTCCCGAGCAGCGCCACACCGAGCTCAGTTCTTTCCCCCGACGCCGCTCCTACGATTCTCCCCTGCACGCCGACGTCTGCTCGGCCTTTGCCCGAGCT
Source organism: Neostapfia colusana (assembly GCA_030760725.1). Classification (NCBI taxonomy): domain Eukaryota; kingdom Viridiplantae; phylum Streptophyta; class Magnoliopsida; order Poales; family Poaceae; genus Neostapfia; species Neostapfia colusana. The sequence continues at coordinate 23,820,344 of JASWHV010000012.1, read as the reverse complement.
CTCCACACAAAAAGGAAGTGCCTGGGTGTGCTCTAGCTGACCACCTCACCACCTTGCGGTGTTAGCACTTCATTTGGCCACCAATTGACGATCGCAGCTGAGGACCGAGGTGCAACCGGCGGAACCGCAACCGGCTCACCGTGGGCAGCGCTCCACATCCGTTTTCACCGTTCCTCTCCTGCACGAAAAAGGTGCGCCGTGCTCCCTAGATTGTGTAGGTGCAAGCCGTTTAGCGGTTGATTCACCGGGTGAAGAGTATTTCCAATTCTTCCAAAACGTAGTGTGTGTGGGTAGAGCGCGGTCTAACCCAAAAATTCATTCTACTCACTTAGCTATTGGCCGCGCCGGCTTGTCAGCACCTTCCTCACTCCCTAGCGGCCCTCCTCGACCAAGAATCAAGGGAAATGACCCAGAAATGGCCGGGTTTGGGTTGTTTTTCGGGCCGCCATAGAATAATAGCTCGGTTCACCGTGGAGCTCTAGGTTGCCGACCGTTTCATGGGGTTTGGCGGTCATTTCCGTCACCCCCGAGCTCCCACGGTGCTCTCCGACCCTTTGCCGATAATTTTGATGCGTTGTAACGCATTCCTGACCACGCCGGAACCCTAACCGCCGCTGTCACCTTCGGGAGCCCTGTTCCGGTGAGCTACGGCCGCCGGCGACACCACCGACGAGTTCAGCGCCACGAATTACGGGGGGGGGGGGGGGGGGGGGCGGTGAGTCTGAGATCGGGAGACGGCCGGGAAAGCAGTTCCGGCGACACTCGCCGGAGTGCGCCGCCACGGACCCCTGTTTGGCGCGAGGAAGGAGAAGACTGCTGGGTGGGACCCACTGGCAGACATTTAAACAATTTGAAATTTCCAGTTTATAGTTCAAACTTTGGAGGACCACAACTTGGGGTAGGGAAATCAAAAAATTATGAAACAAATTTTGTTGGATTCCTCTAACTGTGTAAAATCCAAATCGGAAACCCAATTTGTATGAAACCTATTATTTAATTCTGGAAAATTCTTTAAGTCTTTTCAGCAAAAGAATTTTAGAGGGAGTTTGGTTCATCCAAAAATCCCCAAATTTTGCCAGAATGTTCTTTAGGACCTTAGTGAACCCCTGTAAAAGTTTCAGACCATTTGGAGTTTATTTGGGCAGAGCAATTCAAATTTGAAGATGCTGTGTTCATTTGAATACAGAAACATTTTCAGAGAATTTCCAAAACTTGGAAATTCAGTTCTGGGCAAATCTTATCTCCAAAAATGCTAGGAAAATTCATGCAAACTCTATGAGCTATAATTGAAATGGTAGTTCACTAAGTTGGGCATGAACAGGGCTGTTACCTCAGAATTAATTCTTCTTTGCTTATTTGCTAAAAGAATTATTCTGAGCAAATCACTCAGTGAAAAGTGTTAATGTTTGGTCCAGAGGGTTTTCTTCTGACAAGGGACTCCCACAAAAATTCTCAGCTCCATTGGAGCTCTGGATCACCCCTGTCCTGTTTAACCACTTGAGGGATTAATATGGAAAAGGGGGAGAACCACTTAGCATTTAACCATGGGATTAAGTCTAAGCCAAACCACCAACACCCAGTTCATCTTTAAATTCTTAAACAGAGTTCCAGGTGTTAGAGACTGGTTATTAGAACTAATAGCAGTAACCTTACAATAACTTGTATGCATATTAATTAACATGTAGTATTTCATAAACGTGTAGTCACTGAAGAAGGGACTCCGGAAGTGCTGGACTTCCTCCTTCCGGAAGAAGAGCTAACTACTGACCAGCAGCAACAAGGCAAGCCCCAGTTTGCATTAACCTTTTTATAAGTTTTACTTTGTTTACATGTGTCATATGAAGTATGATTGTGCATTAGGTATAGGCTGGATGGAACCCCACTTGCATAACCAGAACCTTTCCCTAAGAGTGAGGGTAGTGTCCAGGACCTCGAGTAGACAGGCTATGCTTAATGAGTCATAGGACTTCGGTACAAGTCGAGTAGTTGGAATCTACTCGCGAGTTTAGGCTTGGGAACACACGGGTTCGGTGGAGTGATGTGAGATCACTTTAGTAATGAAAATGAGACTAGGCAGGGGATAGGGCGCAGCAAGAGGGAGTCTTGTGTGCGCGGCCCTGTCCGTGTCGATTGAGGACCGATCCATGTGCGGCCCTGCTGAACAAGTATTGAACGTACTGAAGGCATATCGGATATATGGGCCCCGATAAACCGATGTAGCCTAAACCTCCGGGCGTCGAGGCATAACGCACCGATTTATAGGTGTAGGCTGAGGACAGCAAGGTGGAAATCTGCCAACGGGCATAGAGAGATGCTCCGTGTAGGGAACCTCCTGCTCGTTTCGGTGCAATCGGTTCGACGTTTGGGCTATTGGGTGAAAGGTTGTCCCGTACGACATCGAGTGAGCGTGCTGTGCAGCTCCACGGTGTGCGCACGTGACGTGCTCTTTGGGTTTCCCTGCAAGTGTATATCGAGTCGATTCGCCGTCCCTCGCGGTGACGAGTATCGCTTGTTCACTGCGTCGTAACATAGACTAATGAATGAAATGTTATGATTCTATATTGCTGTTATGACATAATTGTATTGGTACATGTGTGCCACCAAATATTGCTCACTAAATTTCAGCTTCATGAACCGTTAACTTGTTGCTAAAAGATGAACTAAAGATGAACTTGTAGGCGTGTCCATTTGCTGCAACTTTGCTATCCTATGTCATGGTACACCTCATGTAGAGTTTCATGCTTAGGTGAGTCGGTTAAGCCTTGTTGAGCCTTCGTGCTCACGGTTGCTGCTTAAGTGTTTTTCAGGTGAGGAGCCACCCACGGACCCGGAGTACGAGTCCACCGGCGAGGGTAACCCTCCGTCGGGGACCACGGCTGAGTGGGAGCCGTACACGCCGCGCTGAGCTGAGGAGTGCAGCTAGTGTGGGTTGCCCTAGGGCTGGCAACCACTTTTGCTAGATAGGCGGGCGTGAGTTGTATAAAAGAAACTTCCGCTGTGTAATAAAGACCCTAGTTTGTAACTGACAAGTGTACTATTTTGTACATTCAGTTTGTTTTCCCATGTAATATAATGTGTTCTTATGACATGTGCTGTCGGGTGTCGCATCGCGTGGCACCACCCTCTGCGATCCTGGATGAGCGGATTCCGGTCCGCCACAAGATGGATGGACAAACCGAGTGGGCAAATCAAATTCTAGAGGACATGCTACGAGCTTGCGCTATCAACCACAGCAAGAATTGGGATGATCACTTGCCGTTGGTCGAGTTCTCGTACAACAATGGGTACCAAGCCAGAATCAAAATGGTGCCTTATGAGGCGCTATATGGGAGAAGATGCCGCACGCCACTGGATTGGTGTGAGTCTGGCGAAAGGGTTACCTTCGGGATTGATCTTGTCAATAACGCGGAGGAGAAAGTTCGGCTGATTCAAGCGAACCTAAAAGCCGCTCAGTCCCGACAAAAATAGTATGCGGACTGGAGAAGATGCCCATTACAATTCGAAGTCGGTGATCATGTATATCTATGTGTGTCTCCAATGAAGGTCATGAATAGATTCGGGGTGAGGGGAAAGTTAGCACCCCGATTCATCAGTCCATTTCAGATTACAGAAAGATGTGAATCGGTAGCATACCGGCTGAATTTACCAGAAGCACTTTCCGGTGTGCACGACGTCTTTCACATTTCCCAGCTGAGGAAGTGTCTTAAGCTATCAACTACCATCCAGCTGGATGATATTGCAGAGCTGAAACCGGATCTCACGTACCGGGAGGAACCGGTTCAGATCCTGGATGAAAAGGCCCGAACCACACGCAACCGTACATTGTGGTTCTACAAAGTTCTATGGAGTAATCACTCCGTAGACGAAGCGACATGGGAGAGCGAAGCATTTCTTCGCGCTGACTACCCCGAGTTTTTCACGTCGCATATACGGTAATTTTCCACCGTCCTCTCTCTCATTTTCACCTTATAATCTCGGGACGAGATTCTTTTAAGGGGGGGGGGGTAATGTAAGGGCCTATGTTTTTGGCACATATTCAAAGTGTTCATCACCACACACACTTCATTTGAAGAAACTTTGTGAACACATTTGAAGAGCAAGTAAACACCATCAACATGCTCATTAGAGAATAAACTCACAAAACGCAAAAGTGGCATTTCCCACATGCATCATCTAGGGGCTGAGCATATGAGAAACTCCAACACCTTGTTAGGAATGCTCATGCCAAAATTCACCCAATTCCAAAAACTTTTTGAGGAATTTTTGGGTATAGCTAAGAAAGGGGTTAGTTTGAACACAAATTCAAATTCAAACTACTTCCATCCCATAAGTTCAAAAGTGAGAGGCATATTCCTACTCAGCACAATTTTGTGAGCTCACACACCAATTTTCATTCCATTTGGAGTTGATCTTGACATGAGCTAAGTTTAGCAAATTCAAACTCAATTTGAATTTCAAACTGCATATGTGCTGAAACTTAATTCAAACACTTCACAATTTGAATTCTCTTTACTTCAAATGGGCTTGTTGTCGATAATTCAAAAATGATAGGGTATTTGGGTCTCTACTGTTTAGAGCAGTGGGGAAAATTTAATTTCAGAGGTTAAGCCTCGGGTGGGACCCACATGTCAGCCTCAATAGCCATAGCAACCGACTGAGGGGTTCAACCCGGTTTCTTGCGCCGGCTCGGGCTGCCGCCACAGCAAGAATCCATCGGGACAGCAGCTGGTTGCCACCCCGATCACTGAACCGCCTCACCCCCCTCTCTCTTATCCTCGCAGCGGAGCCGAACCGAGGCACCCCCGATCATTTCTTCGTTCTTGCGCAAGAATGCATCGCCTCGCCACCACGCTCTTGGAAACTGATCGGAGAGCTTGTGATCACACCCGCTCCACTCCGTCCAAGCTGCAAAACGGTACTAGAGACTCTCCTCCTCCTTCCCCGTCGTAGGAAATTAGCTGAACTCGGATGATCTCGTCCACACCGAAAGTTCTTTCCGGTGACTTAAGTTTGCCGCACCTCGGGCTCCCATGGACAGCCGAAACGGGAGAGTGTCACGCCCAAGCTAAGGCGTCCTCGGACGCGTTAGAGGCTGGTGCTGCTCACCCCCGAACCACAGCCCGAGTGTTTGATCACCGGCGACGAATTTCAGTTTTCCCTTTCGTTCGGCGCAGACCGACCTTTGGGTGCGGATCCGCCAAATTCTCACTCCATAGTTGTTTAGAGATCATCAAACTGTTCCTACACGAGCTAGGCTTGGTAGCGATCAACTTTATTTCACAGCCTTGGCAAGAAAACCTTGGTAGACAGGTCAGTTCTAGCTTTTCTACCGGCGCTAATGGCGGAAGCCGTCGGGCGCACGGTAAGAGCTTAGCTAGAGCCTATTCCGAGCTGCCTCAAGCCCATGCCAAGCTTCCCTAGGGTCCACTGATGATCAATGACCGATAGCTCGATCGTTTGGGGTGCTAGGAAGTCCGGCCGACACGGCCGAAGTTCTAACGAAGCCGCCACTCGTCGCTGGCCGTGTTCCGGTGACTGTCACGACGAGCTGAGCCCAGCATTATGTTCCCCAGGTAGAATTAGGCAGAGGCGGCCAATATCATGAAGTTTGGAACATGGCAGAAGCCCTCCGGCTTGCACTCCGGCGAGGGGGGCGGCGGCCGAGCGCGGGAGGCCGGAGGTAGACAAACCCCCCGGTCCCACGTGTCAGCGTCCGATATTTTAAAACCGGGATTTGCTGTGGCACCGGATCGGGTGCAGCTGCGCGCGAAAGATTCTGTAGCCTTGTGTGTCGACCGCTGAGAAGTTGACACGTAGCCCAGGTCCCACGTGCAGTGTTTTAAACATTTCCCCGATTTTCAGTCTTAGTTCAAACTTCAAACCCACATAACTTTGGCTAGGAAACTCCAAATCGAGTTAACCAAATTTTGTTGGATTCAGCTCTCTGAGTACTTTCCAACAAATCAAGTTTCACTTCATGAAAACCCTTAGTTCTCCAGAATTAATTCTTCAAAGTTTAAATTATTTGGAATTTTAACTGGAGAACCCTTTGGAGGAAAATTCTGAAATTTTGCTGCGATGTTCACCAAAATATCCCAGAGGTACCATAAAATTACAGGTCCATTTGAGCTCATTTGGTCCACCTAATGGTGTGATTAATAAAACTGTTCCAGAGAAAATAGAATGTTTAGCTCATATATTTACCTAGGAACCTTCAAATTATGTGAAACCAACTCCATTAGAACCCTCTGAAAATCTAGTTTTCAGAAAGACATGGCTTGCTCCATGAAAATCCCTAGAACACCCTAAAAGCTCCAATTACGGTCAAGTACATAATTATTTGTGGAGAGCTCAAATGAGCTTTGCTGCAAATGAAACTTGGCCAAGTCTCGGTTTAGGTTGTAACCAAACCACCTTAAAAATTTCAGAGTCATTGGGTCTGTCTAACGAAACTTATAGTCTTCACAAGTTTAACTTCAATTCAAATGCATTTAAATTGATACATATGCATGTTTATCTCATGTAGTCGCTAAGGTTGAGGAGGAACCCGAAGTCTTAGACTTTGTTACTCCGGAGGAACAGATAGCCTACGTCCAAGAGCAGCAAGGCAAGCTCCGGTTTGCATTAACCTTTTACAAAGTTTCTACTGTTTTGAGAACTTACTTTGAGTACTCAATTAATTCTTGCATTAGAGTCTTGTTTGAAACCCAATTGCATAGCCAAGAAAGCCCTGGGTTGGGATTAGGGTTGAAAACCTTGTTAGCTACTGCAATGCTAAGACAGTGTAGGATTCGGTACAAGTCGAGTAGTTGGAACTGCTCGCGAGAATAGGCTAGAGGCACATCGCTCGGGTAAAGATAGCAAATGAAACACATGACAAGAAAAATGAGACCGAGCGGAGAGTAAGGGCAGCAGGACTTTGGAGCTTGGGTGCTATATGTGAACGCCCAAGAAAAGGGACTTGCAAAATTTTTCCATCACCTCACAACACCACAGCTTTTGTTGTGGATATCTTATGAAGACTTGTGAAGAGCATGTAACTACCATCAAAAATGGTGATTAGAGGGGAAAGCCCTAATTTTCACAAAGTAGGATTTCCACACATGAACATGAGAGGTTGAGCTCACCACTAGAACTTAAATAGTCTTGGGAAGGTTCAGGCCAAATTTCATGCTAATCCAACACTTTTTGAGGCACTTTTGGAGGCATTTGAAAAAGAGGCCAATTTGAATGTAAATTCAAATTGCAGCAACTTTCATCACTTGGATTCAAAAGTTGGCTTCATATTCAAACTCAGCACATTTTTCGGAGTTAGTCCACCAATTTTCATCCCCATTGGAGTTCATCTTGTCGGGAGCTAAATTTGCACTAATTCAAAACTGAATTTGAATTTCAGTTCAAATGTGAAGCAAATCTAGCCAAACAAATTTCACATTTGGGAAAGCAAATTCAAACTGTGACTTGGGGATTAAGTCTCACAGTTAATGGTGAGTAGCTGGGATCTTTGCAGTAGAAATTTGGAAAAAAGAATTTGAGGGAGGCACGGGGCCCACTGGTCAGTGTCCCAGCTTCACTGAACCAACTCAACCAGAGGCCACGGCGACCGTCGGGCGCTCGGAGAGCCGACAGCGCGGTCGATTACCGCCACCTCACGGTGAAAAACGCGGCTACAAAGTCCAGCACACGAGCTACCTCATCCATTCTCTTCGATCTGAGTAAACCAAGCTCCCACCGCGCGAGAAGAACTGGTTCCGCTCAGGAGCTGTTGCCACCGTTCTCTGATCACCGACGACCGGCCGATCCTGGCGGTATCACGTGCCACCACCAGAGAAGAAAAGGTGCGCCCGCGTGTGAGGAAGATGTGGGAGGACACCGTTCACCGTGTCATGCAGGGTAGGGTGAGAATTCTGAGTTTTCCCCCACGGTGCATCTTAGGATTAGCAATCGGTCTTCGGCAGAATTCGTCGCACCGGAGCAACCGCTGGTCGAGCTGCAGCTCACGCACGTTCTAGACACCCGTGCGCGTCTCTCCGAGCAGGAAACCACAGGAGCAACCGTTCCAAACCCTAGTTTCACTTGTAACAGTCCAGCGGAAGGGAGGGTCGCTGGTGAGGTCTAGGTTGCCGGCCATTTAGGGCCCAACCGAGGTCATGCCAAACTTTCCGAGGTCTCCCTGAGCGTGGTGACACGATTAGCGCGCGAAGGAGGTGGTCAGGAGGGCAGGAACGCGTTGCCGAGGTAGCACAGAGGCATAGAGCTCGTCGCCGGCGAGCTACAGAAGTTAGCCGATGGCGGCATGGTGTCCAGCGTGTTCAGCGTCCGAAATTATGTGGGGGCGGCGAGTCTCACCATCGCCGGCGAGCTAGATCGCCAGGAACGCCGACCTCGCCGGAGCTCCGGCGGCTCGGGCGGCGGCGTCGGGAGGTAGACGAAGGTGCGGGCCCCACGTGTCAGCCACTGAGTTAAGCGCGCGCGAGCGCAGTTAGTTTAAATTAAACTGGTCGGGCCCCGCTGTCAGCCTCGGATTAAGCGCGGGAAAGGATTTTCTGTAGGAAAATAATTCAGGGATCAGCCCAAATTTTAGAAATTCATAACTTTGGCTAGGAAGCTCCAAATTCGGTGAACCAAATTTTGCTGAACTCAGAATTGTGAGTACTTTCCAGCAATACCAATTTAAGCTCATGAAACTAAATAGTTTTCCAGAATTAATTCCCTAAAGTTTAAACTGTTAGGAATTTTTTCTGGAGAATTACTTTATGAAAAATCCTGAAATTGGGCTCAGAGGTTCACAGGAAAATCCTGGAGTCACAGTAAAAGTTTTAGACCCATCCAAGTTCATTTAGTCCCCCTAATGGGGTGATTAAGAGGACTGCCATGAGAAAATAGAAAAATGTACAGAAACATTTTTCAGATTTTCTCAAATCTTGTTTAGGGCATAACTTCCACTAGAATTCTTCAAATGACATGAAACCAATTCCATTAGAACCATATCAAATTCTAGTTTCCAGAAAGTAATGGTTGGAGCCATTAAAATGACACGACCCCACGGTCTTGTCGAGCCAGGATCACGCTGAGGGGTGCTGCGTTGCACAGCACCGGATAACACAATTCAAAGGCATAAATCGGAAGCAAAGTTTTATTACATAAACAAGTTTATGAATATTTTTACAACAAAATATGTTCAATCTACACTCACGGGCATATACTATGCATCAAATTCACGTTCAGCCCGTGAACGTGTCCTTGCTAGCACGCACGCACACTAACACGGCGGCGTGCACGACTCCCACTCGACGGGGTTCTCCTCATGGTGTTCTGTCTCCTCCTCGGGAGTCCCTTCCTCATAGAACCCTGCAAAAGATTCAAACACAAGCAGTGAGCACGAAGGCTCAGCAAGACTGACCCGTCTCTCCTAAACATGAAACTTCTACATGAGGGGTGATAGGTTCATGAGGTAAAATAAGTTGCAAAGGACTAGCCTAATTAGTGAAACCTTACTTTCAAGTTTTAGCAGCAGGTTATGGAGAACCTTACGCTAAGGCACATGAGAGAGCCGCAATCAAACAAGAAACGCATTTATCTCATGTACTTTGCCCAAAGTTGAAAGGAACTTTAATTAGCTCTAAACTACAGCAAATCATTAACAATCAAAGTCCATCTTTTAATCAGCAACATTTTAGCATGTAACTAGCCTGTTCTTTCTACGTCATGGTACAGTGAACAAGTGGTACTCACTGACCGCAAGGGACGGCGATTATAATCGATTTACACCTGCACGGTTACCCGAATAACCCGTCACGTACGCCCGTACTCGATGTTGCCTACAGAAACCATCACGGACGCCGTACGCAACCACCTTTCACTCGTTAGCCAAATGTTTAACCATTCCAATCGTCCCGAGCAAGAGGTCTCTGCACGTGCATCTCAGTGCCGCCAGCCGATTTACACCTCGAGCTCTCAACCTACCCTCTGAACGACCAGCTATGCCTCAACACCAAGCTACCCGAGTTACATCTGTTTCCCGGTTCCCATACAGCCGGTAGGTCTTCGGTACTGTTCTAGCTTGTTCAACAGGCCCTCACACGGCTCGGTCCTCAATCGACACAAGAAGAGCTATAGCTCGGTCCTCAATCAAGACGCTAATGCAAGAAGTAATGGTACTCAAGTAAGTTCTCAAAACAATAAAAACTCGTAAAAAGGTTAATGCAAACCGGAGCTTGCCTTGCTGCTCTTGGTCGTAGGCTAGCTGTTCTTCCGGAGTAATGAAGTCTAGGACTTCAGGTTCCTCCTCGACCTTAGCGACTACATGAGATACAAGTACATGTATTAATTTAAATGCATTTGATTGAAATTTAAACTTGTGAAATTTGTAAGTCTCACTAGACAGACCCACTGACCCTGAAATTTTTGCTGTGGTTTGGTTACAACCTAAACATAGACTTGGTCAAGTTTTAGTTGCAGCAAAGCTCATTTGAGCCCTCCACAATTAATTATGTACTTGACCTTAGATGGAGGCTTTAGGGTGTTCTAGGGGTTTTCATGGAGCAAGCCATGACTTTTTCAAAACTAGATTTTCATATGGTTCTAATGGAGTTGGTCTCACTTAATTTGAAGGTTCCTAGCTAAAGATATGAGCTAAACAATTTCAGAGGAATTCTGAAAAATGTTTCTGAACATTTTCCATTTTCTCTGGACAGTTTCATTAATCACACTATTAGGTGGATCAAATGAGCTCAAATGGATCTGAAATTTTTATGGTAGTTTAGGGATATTTTGGTGAACATCCCAGCAAAAGTTCAGAATTTCCTCCCAAGGATTCTCCAGTTAAAATTCTAAACAGTTTAATGTTTGAAGAATTAATTCTGGAGAAATAAGGATTTTCATGAAGTGAAATTTAATTTGCTGGAAATTACTCAGAGAGCTGAATCCAACAAAATTTGGTTCACTCGATTTGGAGTTTCCTAGCAAAAGTTATGAGGATTTGAAGTTTGAATGAAATCTGAAAATCGGAAAAAGTTTAAATCTGCCGGTGGGTCCACGGGGACACGTGTTGAGCGCTGGGGCGATGGCACCACTGGGGTCCATGGAGTTTTTGTGTGCCAGCACACCGGATCCGAGCCGCAGACTGATCCCGATTTAAAATCCGAGCCGCTGACAGCCGGGACCCACCCCTTCGTCTACCTCTCGCCCCTCCGCGCTCTGCCGCCACCACACCTCGCTGGATAGCTCGCCGGCAGCCTCTGTGGTGCTCCAAACTTCATGATTCTAGCAGCCCCTGCCTAAGTCCACTTGGGGAATATGATTCCGGGCTCAGGTCGTCATGAAAATGGTTGGCACATGGTCGGCGACGAGCGGTGGCTTCGGAAGGACTTCGGCCGTGTCGGCTGACCTCCCTAGCACCCCAACTGACCGAGCAAACGGCCGGAAAGCATCAGTGGTCCCTCAGGAACCTCGGCATGGGCTCAAAGCAGCTCGGGAGAGGTCCAAAGTAGTCTCTCACCATGCGCCCGATGCTTCCCACATGCTCCACCGTCGGCAAACTTCGAAATACGCCAGGTACAGGGGTTCTCAGGCCAAAGGTTGTGAAAGCAACTTGTGCGCTACCAAGTCTAGTCTGTGTAGGAACGGATTGAGACCCTCTAACCCTTCCTAGAGTGTGAATTTGACAGAACCACACCCGAAGGTCGGTCTGTACCGAGAAAAGGGAAAACTGGAAATTCACCGCCGGCAATCAAGCTCTCGGGCTGTGGTTCGGGGGTGAGCAGCACCGGTCACCAACACGTCCAGGGACGCCTTAGCTTGGGCATGACAACCTCCCGGTTGGGCTGTCCACGGGAGCTCGAAGTGCGGCGGCTTTAGGTCTCTGAATGGAACTCTCGGTATAACCGAGATCAACCGGTTTTTGCCGATTTCTAACGACGGGGAAGAAGAAGGAAGACTCCTAGTACCTTTTCGTAGCTATGGAGGGGGTGGAGAGGCGGTGATCACGCTTCCCTGATCAGCTCCGAGCGATCGGTAGCAATGGAGTGTTTCTGGTGCGAGGAAGCAGCAAAGTGAGCTGTTCTCCCTCCGATCAGGGAGGCCGCATGGTTAAGCAGGGCGCGAGGTGGTTCAGCAGGTCGGGGCGGCAAGAAGCTGCTGTCCCGATCGTGCCTTCACCGTGGCGGCTGCTCGGTCCGGCGCAAGAACCCGAGCTGGGCTTTCAGTCGGTTGCTGTTGCTTCAGTGGCTGACATGTGGGTCCCACTCCCTTTTTAACCCCTGAACTTAACTCCATTTCACTGTTGTAAATAGTAAGCCCTAAAATGCCCATCGTGATTTGAATTATTCACCCCTGAGCCATTTGAATTGATTAGAATTCAAACTGAGTTTTGTTTGACAAAATTTCAGCACATGTTCAGTTTGAAATTCAAATAAAGTTATAATTTGCTACACTTAGCTCATGTCAAGATAAACTCCAAATGGAGTGAAAATTAGTGTGTGAGCTCAGAAAAATGTGCTGAGTATCAATATGTTTCCCACTTTTGAATTCATGGGGTAAAAACAGTTTGAATTTGAATTTTTGAGTTTAAACCACCCTCTTTCTAGCTATACCCAAAAATACCTCAAAAAGGTTTTGAATTTAGGTGAAACTTGGCATGGACATTCCTAGCAAGGTGTAGGAGTTTTCATATGTCCAGCCCCTAGATGATGCATGTGGAAAATACCACTTTTGCATTTTGTGAATTTATTCTCTAATGAGCATGTTGATAATGGTTACTTGCTCTTCAAATGTGTTCATCAACTTTCTTCAAATGAGGTGTGTTGTGTGGTGATGAACACTTTAAACATCTGTCAAAAACTGAGGCCTTTACAGAAAACACCTGGAATTCCATAGAAGCTCTAATATTGACCAAATAGGTTTTTATTTGTACAAGGCTCTAATGAACCTTGGTTCAAATGAAACTTGGTCAAGACTCTGGTTAGGACCTTACCAAGCCACCATAAAAATTTCAGAGCCAAAGGGGAGGGCTACCTAGAGTATAGTAATTACTTATTCAAGTTTACACATTGCATTTGAATTGACATGTAGTATCTCATAAACGTGTAGTCGCTGAAGGCGAGGAGACTCCGGAAGTGCTTGACTTTCTTCTTCCGGACGAAGCCCTAACCACTGACCAGCAGCAATAAGGCAAGCCGCGGTTTGCATTAACCTTTTTATAAAGTTTTGCTTTGTTTACATGTCTAGTGTGAAGTATGGACGTGCATTAGGTGTAGGATGGATGGAACCCCACTTGCATAACCAGAATTTTCCCATAAGAGTGAGGGTAGTGTCTAAGACCTCGAGTAGACGGGCTATGCTTAATGATTCATAGGACTTCGGTACAAGTCGAGTAGTTGGAATCTACTCGCGAGTTTAGGCTTGGGACACACGGGATTGGTTCGAGTGATGTGAGATCACTTTAGAAATAAATATGAGACTAGGCAGGGGCTAGTGCGCAGCAAGAGGAAGTTGTAGGATCGAAGAGCACGTGAAAATCTACCAGAGGGGGGTGAATGGTAGATTAAAACTTTTCGCAGCGGAAACAACAAAAGCCCCTCAGCAAAAAATCAATCTGTTAAAGAAACCGTGTGTGCAAGTGTTTTCAAACGTGTTCAACCATGACAAATCCAGTAGAGAGGTACAGAATCAAGTCACGGATCTAATGCAACAAGAATCACTTGAAAACACGAAGTAAAACTTGAGATACGATCAAAACATTAAACGAAGATCAATCTGTTCTACCCGATATAAAACAGATCTGCAACGCTGCAAAGAAACTCGTGTATCTCAAAAACTACAGATCCGAAGCTCGTGAAAATTTCATAGATGATAGATAATTGAGTTGTGAAGAAAACCCAAAAAGAATCACGTCAATCGGATCTGTAAAACTCGAGTTATGAACGAAACACCGAAGCAACATCGGTCTGTCCAGAAACTCGGCGAGAAAGACTTGACGAAAAACAAGTCGGACGAACAAGGCACAAAAGCTCCTCGAAACTATGAACTTTATTCAATAGAAACACAAGAGGAACAGCCCAAAGTTCTCTACCCACGAGAGCTCTGGCCTCCCTTGCTTTTATAGGCAGCCCTCAGGCTAAACAATCCAATCTAGGACTCCTACTCCTAATTGGACTCGTATCCTAACTTACCATAACTGCTCAGGACTCTTCTATTCGCAGATAGAAGCAATCGTGAGACTTCCAAACACCTTAGAAACGTACTAAACATTTCTAAAACAACTCAACTTTGTGCCTAGCTCGAAATCCTATCATAACCAACTCAAATCTTCCATATTTGAGCCATATCCGACTCAGCCTCAGCCTGAGTACGCAATCCAGCCGGTTGGACCTTTCCGACCAATTCTTTACGTCTACTTCTCTTCATCACACCTTGGAACAATGTTGCCACGTCCATGCACTCCTTGCACACGTGCAAACACCTTCCAACGACGTACACACAACCTTCATATGCACTGCCCTTGATCCAAACATGCCGCGCGACCTCCCGATCAACTCAACCACAGCTCCTCCCGAACTTGGTTGTTGGAACCTCATCTGCTCCCTGAGACTAGTCCAAGGAACCCGTCACCAGCCATGTCTTGAACTCAAGCAACACCTGCACATGAATAAACAACCAATTCTTCCGAGCACAAGTCCTCGACTTGACTCACGTTAGTTCGAAAACCACAACACCTTACATGAGCACGTCACATAAGCATGTTGCAAACCATATCAAATGATAACAGCCATAACCACCAAAACACACCAAAAACTTAGCAAATTAATACTAAGCAAACCTTCCCATAAAGCAAGTTTGAAACATTGCGAGTTAAAAGCAAAAACAAGACGCCGCAGTTCTATGAGTTGAAGTTCACGGGAGCTCCCTAAAAACAAGCTCCGAACCTCACAGAAGCTCTCCGGACCTTGTGTCGGAACTTGCCAACACTTGGCGGACCTAACAAAGAACTTGTCGGACCTTGCCACAGAAGAATGTTTTGGCAATATTAAAAACTTTGAATGTTAATGCTAACTTTTATCCTAATTGCCAATGTATTCAGCACACATAGGTCTCACAATCTCCCCCTTGATGAATGCATTGGCAACACCAATTAAAATTCGAACATTGGCTTATGAAAAGTTTTGAAAAGCTTTGAAAACTCATTTCTCCCCTTTATTATTTTCTCCCCATTTTTTAAAATCAGAGAAGGAAGAAAGTGTATAACATATGCAAAGTGTAAAAAAAATCTCTCCTTATACATATTTCTTCCCCTTTGACAATGTATTCAGCAAGGTTCAAAAGAGAAATTTTTAAATGTTATGAGCATATTATAACATATACATACAAAACAAAGCTCATCCAAGTTATACTATCAGGTTACTTACACTATCACATCAATGAGATACATAAAGTAGTGTAAGCCATGCTAGAGATCAAATGTATTTTTCAGTTTAAGCAAGTCATGATCTCCCTTACTCAACTATTTCAAAACCTGAAAACATGACACTTGTTGCTGCATTTTTATTATTCATAATCATTTAAGGCACAAAGTTGATCATATGATATTTGCAAGAGATTATATGCCACATCAGCCTTATTCTAACCAACCAAGCCAAGCCTATGTCATTTGACAATCAGAAGCTTAAGGACATGGTTTTAGTCATACAAAATTCCTTCCAAGTTCATATCTTAGTGCAATGATAAGCAATCTCAAAAGAAGAAGTGCGATGCATGCATATTCTCTTGATCTTTTCTCAATTTTTTATTTGAAAACTCAACATGTGAGCTAACACTTGATTAATTTTTTTATGATTAAAAGCACTTGTGAGCACGCAACAAGTTCAAAACAGCAAGAAAGTTCGATCATGGCCAGATTTAGTGTAAGTAATTATTCCAATTACTAGTCATGGCAAAAACTACAAAATGTATAACATGAGTAATGTAGTAAGAACTTTCAGCCTGTAAAAGGAATCACAAAGTCATATATGTATGAAATACTATGCTCATATTATTTTAGTTTCAGATTCACACATACACTTTCAAAGTTTCAAAAACTCCCCCTCAATTTAAGCCATGAGGATGCATAACCCCTATTTCACTACGAATGAAACAAAAACGAGTGAAATCCAAAGGTTTTGTAAAAATATCAGCCAATTGTTGTTCGGTATCGACATGGTGAAGCACAATGTTTCCTTTTTCAACATTATCACGAAGAAAGTGATACCTAATGTCAATGTGCTTAGTTCTAGAGTGTTTCACGGGGTTTTTAGCAATACAAATTGCACTAGTGTTATCACAAAACAGTGGAACACTATCTAAATCAACCCCATAGTCCTTAAGTGTTTGAACAATCCAAAGAATTTGTGAGCAAGCGCTAGCCGCAGCTACATATTCAGATTCGGCCGTGGATTGTGCAACTGAACTTTGTTTTCTAGAGGACCAAGCAACAAGTGAATTAACAAGAAAATGACAAGCACCCGAGGTACTTTTCCTATCAATCCTACAACCCCCAAAATCAGCATCCGAAAAAGCTTTCAAAGAAACGGTTGAGGAAGAAGGAAGAAAAATGCCAAATTCTTGAGTTCCATGTAGGTACCTGAGAATCCTTTTGATGGCTTGGCGATGTGAAGCACGTGGAGAAGCTTGAAAACGTGCACAAAGACATACATTGAATTTTATGTCCGGTCTTGACGCCGTGAGATACAAAAGTGATCCAATTATACTTCTATATTCTTTTTATCGACCGGGTCACCATTTTCATCAAGTTCAAGTGTTGTTGCTGTTCCCATTGGTGTCCGAAGAGGCTTGCATTTTTCCATGTTGAAGCACTTAAGAAGGTCCTTTGTATACTTAGTTTGATGCACAAAAGTTCCTTCTTTTGTTTGCTTGATTTGCAGCCCCAAAAAGTATGTGAGTTCTCCCATCATACTCATCTCAAATTCTGAACTCATCATAGCTGAAAACTTGGACACGAGATCATGAGAAGCACAACCAAAGATAATATCATCCACATACACTTGAACGAATAATGAGTCATTGCCATGCTTAAGTACAAAAAGAGTTTTATCAACCTTGCCCATGGTAAACCCCTTTTTAAGTAAGAATGTTTTTAACCTATCATACCATGCTCTAGGGGCTTGTTTTAGACCGTACAAGGCTTTGGACAGTTTGTAAACATGATTAGGAAAATTTGGATTTTCAAAACCCAGTGGCTGCTTAACATAAACCTCCTCCTCTATGTAGCCATTAAGAATAGCACTTTTAACATCCATTTGATATAACTTGAAACCTTTAGATGCAGCAAATGCTAATAAAATTCTTATAGCTTCTAATCTAGCAACAGGAGCAAATGTTTCATCAAAATCTAGACCTTCAATTTGAGTGAAACCTTGAGCAACCAACCTAGCTTTATTCCTAACCACAACCCCATCCTCACTTTGCTTATTTTTAAATACCCATTTAGTTCCAATTAATGTGTGACCTTGAGGTGGAGGTACAAGTTTCCAAACATTATTTCTTTCAAAATTTTCTAACTCTTCTTGCATGGCATTAATCCAAGATTCATTAGTGAGGGTGTGTGATATATCCTTGGGTTCAAAAGAAGCAACAAAAGCAGAATGAGCATGAGAGTTTGGATCACAAAACCTGGACCGAGTGACTCGTTCATGCAAGCTTCCAATGATTTGTTGTGGAGGATGACTTTTGAGTACTCGGAGGGGAGTAGACACTTCACAAGCACCTTCTTCTTCATGTTCGGACCTTTGATTAGGAGAGCTTGTTGATTGAGGAAGGTCCGAACCAGCAGTAGTGACTGTTGGTGCTGGTTGTGGTGCAAAATCAGCAGCTTGATCGTTATTTACTTCCGAGTTTTCGGGCAGCAGCACCACTTCTTCAGTAAAAATACTCTCCCCCTGCGGATATGGATCCGGACCTTCAATATCGGAGCTAGTACTTGGACTAGCTTCATCAAAAGAAACATCGCAAGTCTCCACAATTTTGTTAGTGTCAAGTAAAAGCACACGGTAGCCTCTAGTATGAGATGGATAACCAAGAAACATGCCATCAACAGATCTAGCTTCAAATTTATCAAGATTACCATGTTTCTTAACAAAGCATTTGCAACCAAAAACCCTAAAGTGTGTAACACTAGGCCTATGTCCAAACCGGAGCCCATGTGGGGTTTTTCCAAGCTTAGCACGCAAGAAAACACGATTTGAGACATAACAAGCGGTTGCAATTGCATCAGTCCAAAATTTCCTAGGAGTTTGATATTCATCAAGCATAGTCCTAGCCATCTCAACTAAGGTCCTGTTCCTTCTTTCTACGACACCATTTTGTTGTGGTACATAGGGTGAAGAGTATTGATGATCTATTCCATTTTCAGCACAAAAGTGATCAAAGGATTGGTTTTTAGATTCAGTTCCGTTATCACTTCTAATTGCTTTTAATGATCCTGGGTGATCAATAGATAATCTAAGAAATCAAGTTCTAAAATGACTAAAAGCTTCATTCTTAGATGCCATAAAATAAACCCAAGAATATCTAGAATAATCATCAACAATCACAAGCACATACCATTTACCTCCGAAGGATTGAACACGTGCCGGACCTACTGTGTCAAGATGTAAAAGTTGTCCCGGTTCAGCTGTCATGGTCATTGTGAGAGGAGCATGTGAACCTGCAACAAACTTAGCATGTATACAAGAAGAGCACACAATATCATTGTCCTTTTTAAGCTTTGGCAGCCCACGTATGCGATCGAGAGCACTAACATGAGTGAGATGATCAAAGCCTATGTGACCAAGTCTACGATGCCAAAAATATAGATCCTTTGTATCATTAGCAACTAGACACCGATGCTTAGAAGTTGACAAATCAAAATCAGCTTTAAAAACTCTTCCAAACCTAGACATGTTAAACAAAAACTCACCTTTTGAATCTACAACCTTGTAGCAATTTTTAGCAAAGCTAACCTCTAGATTTTCATCTAGCAATTGTGAAACCGAAAGCAAGTTGTATTTCAAATTTTTAACAAGTGCCACATCTTTCAAAGTGTAGAGATTGTTTACTCTAACCGAACCTTTAGCAAATATGGGAGTAGAAGAGTTATCGGCGAAAGTAACATTTTCTACACGTGACACAAAAGAGAGAGAGGAGAACCATTCTTTGTTACCGGTCATGTGGCGTGAGCAACCTGAATCCACAATCCAAATGTTCTCCTTCCTCAAACGTGAAACCTACACAGCAGCACAATACGTCGATGACTCAATACTGGGGTTAGGTAAAAGACTTTTAGGAATCCAGTACTGAGTCACACGACGTCCAGCAGGAATAACACGCGAAAGCTGAGAAGGTACAGCAGGTTTATGAGCCAAACATCGAAAATTTTTGTTCCCAACTACTGACTTACAAGATGTGCTATATGTAGCACAAAAAGCAGTAGGTCCGGGAGCAAGTTTTTGACTCATTACAGCAGGTTGCAATCTCCGAACATTTGGTCTAGCAGATTTTGCTTGGTTGTTATGTGATCTAGCAAGTATTCTTTGTTTCTTATCGTGTTTAGCTAGTCTATAACAAAAATCCATGACATGACCATCTCTACAACAGTAGGTACAATGAAAAATAACCTTATTAGCATGTCTAGATGAGCAATCAACACGTTTATTAGAACCCGAATGGGACAGTACTCCTGCAGATTTGAAAATCACCTCTTTCTGTCTAGGAGCTGTTTGAATCAAACCGCTTCCTAATGACTTTACAACTTTAGGTGGGTGTGCCTTAGCATGAGCATGAGAATTAAAACCTAAACCAGTTTTATCATTACCAGACTTGGAAGAATTCAGCAGCAATTTTAGGTTCATATTTGCATTAGAAAACCGATCTAGTGTCCTATGCATGTTATCAAGTTTATTGGACAGATCAAAGCAGCTTTCACATGAAGTTTTTCCTTTTAGTTTGCAATTTGAACAATATTTAACTTCATGCACATGTAAAGCATTGTTCAAAATAGAAATCTCATTCATAGCATTATTTAGTTTCTTATTCAGATCATCACATGAAGAACAATGCAAATCAATTGTAGAACAACAAGCATCTTTCAATTTTTTATCATTAAGTGCAGCAAGCTCTTTGTTCTTTTCAATTTCAAGTTCAAGTTTATCAAGTGTAGATGTGTGTGCACTTTTTAAAGAGCATAATTATTCATAAATCAAATCACATGAGTAACTAGAATCATCACTAGGAATCAAAGTTTTTAAACGATTAATTTCAGATTCTAGTGATTCAATTTTAACAGCATTGTTCCTAAGTTTTTTAATCCTTTTTCTTTAATATAACAGTGGGACGAGAAATAGCATCACACATTTCTTCGCAAGTGGGACATACCTCTTCATCGTCGCTGTTGTGTTCTGCCTCCTCGGAGCTTGAACTTGACTTGCTCGCCATGCAGCACATATTTGCCATAGCTTCTTCATCTTCATCTCTACCGGTGTCCACATCACTTGAGCCGAAATCTTGAAGTGCAGAGATCATACTATGGACTATGTTGCACATTGATAAATCTTTCTTCTTCTTATTCTTTGCAAACGATTTCTTCGGCCTTGTTTGCTTTTCTTCACGTAAAGTTGGACCTGAAAGGTTAGGGCACTCCGTACGAAAATGTCCTGTCTTACCACATTCAAAACATCGTTGAGGTCCGGAGCTTCCTCTCCTTCTAGTTCTCACATTTTGCAATGCTTTTGAGAACCGAGTAGAGATGAGTGCAAGCTCCTCCTCTGGAAACTCTTCAATCTGTTCAAGGGTTAGAGAGGACAGCAAAGAGAGTACACCACTAGATGATGATGGACTAGAACTAGACATGTCACGTTGCGAAACAAATGCAATAGACTTGTTGGGGTTTTTACGTGAGATGATGTCAATTTCATGAGTTTTCAATTTAGAATAAAGCACGTCTAAAGTAAGAGAACTCATGACAGTAGATTCACGAATAGATGTAACTTTCATCTCCCAAATTGACATATCTAATGCTCCTAATAATTGTCTAGCATTTTCAGCATCTGAAAAGTTAACATTGACACTACGCAAGTTGCTGAGAATTTTATTAAATCGAGCAAAAAGGTCGTCAATTGACTCACCGGGTTGCATCTCAAAACGCATGTATTCTTTCTTGAACATATCTTGCCTTACCTCCTTGATCGTATTGGATCCTTCATGGTAGTCACAAAGAGCTTTCCAAACATCATATGCAGATCGGAGGTGTGCAACACGGTCGAAGTCGCTTTGAGTCAATCCTTGGATGATCAAGTTGCGAGCCTTGTTGTTGTTGTCAACATCTCTCATGTTCGCAGCCGTAACTTGATCGTTGGGTGGTACATCAAAGTTCCGGTAGACCTTTTCCCATATGGCGAAGCCTTGCGCCTGTATGTAGGCCTCCATCCGCGCCTTCCAAACCTGAAAATCGATGCCATTGAACACACAAGGTTTTGCGGAGTACTTCTCCATGATGGTTAGTCAAAACACGTGCAAATCACAAAGATTAGAGCACCTTGGCTCTGATACCAATTGTAGGATCGAAGAGCACGTGAAAAGCTACCAGAGGGGGGTGAATGGTAGATTAAAACTTTTCGCAGCGGAAACAACAAAAGCCCCTCAGAAAAAAATCAATCTGTTAAAGAAACCGTGTGTGCAAGTGTTTTCAAACGTGTTCAACCGGGAAAAATCAAGTAGAGAGGTAGAGAATCAATTAACGGATCTAATGCAACAAGAATCACTTGAAAACACGAAGTAAAACTTGAGATACGATCAAAACATTAAACGAAGATCAATCTGTTCTACCCGATATAAAACAGATCTGCAACGCTGCAAAGAAACTCGTGTATCTCAAAAACTACGGATCCGAAGCTCGTGAAAATTTCAAAGATGATAGATAATTGAGTTGTGAAGACAACCCAAAAAGAATCACGTCAATCGGATCTGTAAAACTCGAGTTATGAGCGAAACACCAAAGCAATATCGGTCTGTCCAGAAACTCGGCGAGAAAGACTTGACGAAAAACAAGTCGGACGAACAAGGCACAAAAGCTCCTCGAAACTATGAACTTTATTCAATAGAAACACAAGAGGAACAGCCCAAAGTTCTCTACCCATGAGAGCTCTAGCCTCCCTTGCTTTTATAGCCAGGCCTCAGGCTAAACAATCTAATCTAGGACTCCTACTCCTAATTGGACTCGTATCCTAACTTACCATAACTGCTCAAGACTCTCCTATTCGTAGATAGAAGCAATCGTGAGACTTCCAAACACCTTAGGAACGTCCTAAACATTCCTAAAACAACTCAACTTCGTGCCTAGCACGAAATCCTATCATAACCAACTCAAATCTTCCATATTTGAGCCATATCCGACTCAGCCTCACCTGAGTACGCAATCCAGCCGGTTGGACCTTTCCGACCCATTCTATACGTCCACTTCTCTTCATCACACCTTGGAACAATGTTGCCGCGTCAATGCACTCCTTGCACACGTGCAAACACCTTCCAACGACGTGCACGCAACCTTCATATGCACTGCCCTTGATCCAAACATGCTGCGCGACCTCCCGATCAACTCAACCACAGCTCCTCCCGAACTTGGTTGTTGGAACCTCATCTCCTCCCTGAGACTAGTCCAAGGATCCCGTCACCAGCCATGTCTTGAACTCAAGCAACACCTGCACATGAATAAACAACCAATTTTTCCGAGCACAAGTCCTCGACTGGACTCACGTTAGTTCGAAAACCACAACACCTTACATGAGCACGTCACATAAGCATGTTGCAAACCATATCAAATGATAACAGCCATAACCACCAAAACACACCAAAAACTTAGCAAATTAATACTAAGCAAACCTTCCCATAAAGCAAGTTTGAAACATTACCAGTTAAAAGCAAAAATAAGACGCTGCAGTTCTACGAGTTGAACTTCACGGGAGCTCCCTAAAAACAAGCTCCGGACCTCACAGAAGCTCTCCGGACCTTGCGTCGGACCTTGCCAACACTTGGCGGACCTAACAAAGAACTTGTCAGACCTTGCCACAGAAGAATGTTTTGGCAATATTCAAAACTTTGAATGTTAATGCTAACTTCTATCCTAATGGCCAATGTATTCAGCACACATAGGTCTCACAGAAGTCTTGTGTGCGCAGTCCTGTCCATGTTGATTGAGGTCCGATCCGTGTGCGGCCCTGCTGAACAAGTGTTGAACGTAGAGAAGGCATATCGGATATATGGGCCCCAATAAACCAATGTAACCTATACCTCCGGGCGTCGAGGCATAACGCACCGATTTATAGGTGTAGGCTGAGGGCAGCAAGGTCGAAATCTGCTAACGGGCATAGAGAGATGCTCCGTGTAGGGAACCTCCTGCTCGTTTCGGTGCGACCGGTTCGACGTTTGGGCTTTTGGGTGAAAGGTTGTCCCGTACGGCATCGAGTGAGTGTGCTGTGCAGCTCCATGGGTGGGCGTACGTGACGTGCTCTTTGGGTATCCCTGCAGATGTATATTGAGTCGATTCGCCGTCCCTCGCGGTGACGAGTACCGCTTGTTCACTGTGTCGTAACGAAGATAAAATATGGAATGTTATGATTCAATTCTGCTGATATGTATAATTGTATTGCTACTTGTGTGCCACCAAATATTGCTTACTAAACTTCTTATTCATAAACTGTTAACTTGTGGCTAAAAGATGAACTAAGGATGAACTTGTAGGCGTGTCCCTTTGCTGAAAATGTACCACCCCATGGTTGTTGTACACTACATGTAGAGTTTCGTGTCTAGGTGAGTCGGTTAAGTCTTGTTGAGCCATCGTTCTCATGGTTGCTGCTTAAGTGATTTTCAGGTGAGGAGCCACCCACGGACTCGGGTTATGAGTCCACCGGCGAGGTTTACCCTCCGTCGGGGACCACGGTTGAGTTGGAGCCGTACACGCCGCGCTGAGCTGAGGAGTGCAGCTAGTGTGGGTTGCCCTAGGGCTGGGCAACCGACTTTTGCTAGATAGGCGGGCGTGAGTTGTACAAATTAAAAACTTCCGCTGTGTAATGTATACCTTAGTTTGTAACTGAACAGTGTACTACTTTGTACAGTTTCAGTTTGTTTTCTATGTAATGCAAAGTATCCTTATGATGTGTGCTGTCGGGTGTCGCGTCGTGCGGCACCACCCTCTGCGATCCTGGATGAGCGGATTCCGGTCCGCCACAGCCTGGTATCAGAGCTGCATTGGGGATAGCACATTAATTAAGGACTGTATTACGGGAAAACTTAGTTTTATGGTGAGGATTCACTAGTTTGCCGAAGTAAGGACTATATTAGCATAGTTACTTAAAGTGGTAAGATTAACATATGTGTTATAATTCTGAATTTTAATTATGTAACGACGCACCTACGCTCTTGTAAGAATGGTAAGGAACGCCACCAAAAGCGGTTCAATTTCGGTTAGCTCCCCTGACGAGGAACGTGGTTCAGGGATAGGTCTCACAGCTTGGTGTGAGACGTCAATATGAAACTCTTGGACTCTTCATGTTACTGAGTTCATATGAAATGCTGATCCCTAGCGTGCATTAGGCAAGTAAGTGGAGACCCCATCGCGTGGTCAGTAACGCGAGAGTGTGTTCGTCTGGAAATAGCCCAGGAGGACATACGCAGCGCTTGCCATCGGCGTGCCCTGCAGGACAGTAGGTGGTATCTGTTGGATTGATAACATTCCCAACCGTGACGACCCATTCATGATCTACTCGGGCTCCCCGTCGTGTGGTGTTGAAACCCGATCACGTACCTTGAGACGTGGCTTAACTTAAGGACGGCCGTATGGTAATGATACGGGCGTTTGTATTTACTTTCAAATATGGACCTGCCAGAAATGGAAACAACCATTGAGTGCATCATTATTGTGTGTCCTTCTGCAGGTACTAACCACGTATGTATCCCGTGTATTAAACATGTGCGAGAGACCGTTTAGTGCCACACTTGTGACGTATACGCCGGTATAATCCGGTTAGGATTTTTTTTGGTGAGGAACGTAGTACCGACATATCATAGGCATGTGCATAAAAGATAATAATAACAAGGAACTAAGATCACTAAGTCGCAACATTTAGGGCCCTGGTTGGGTAGAAAAATTCAATAGTGGATCAGTGTAGCTCCAAGGGATTGAAAAACAGAGTGCTCTGTTTTGGGCAGCAAGTTTGCTGAACTTTGACAGAGCATAACTCACAGATTATTTAGCCAATGGAGGTGTGGGATATAGTTCTGGAAAGTTGTTTAAGCACTCCACAACTTTGTTTTAGACTTCTAGAGCTGAATTACAGCTTAAGAGAGCTTAAATCCCAGAGGATTGTAAACTGTCCAGAACCAGGACAGATTTAAAACACTCTCTGGACTGTTCTATTTTTCAAGCATAACTTCCTGTATAAAAATCTGAAATTATCATATGATAATCTTCGGAAAGGGTAGGAGATGTGTTACATCTTTGTAATTCAAAGTTTCTGTATTTTCAGCAAGGAATTCAGTGGAAACCAGAATTGAAAACAGCAATTTACAAAGGAGGTGCTGTTAAAATTCTCCACAGAAATTCTGTTGACTTTGAATTACCATAACATTTAAATCAGAGCTGATATTCGGGCAAATAAATACTCGTTGGAAATATGTTGAAGTTTACTTTAACTTTGGTATTCAGCTTGAGTCATTAAAATGCCCAGAACCAGATCAAAATCTGGGATACATAGAAACTGGTCATTCTGACAGAGGGATGACAGTTGAACTCATGTGAGAGGTTGTTGTACCCTAGGGGGTTTAAGTACTTCCAATGGGGTAGAACATACTCATGAGTGGTTATCTTCAACTAGTGAAAGATTTGAGTATATGACTTACTCAAGTTTCTTTTGCTAGAGACCATGTTTGTGTCGTATTGAAGATAAAAGGGTAGCATACGTAATGACAAAGCGATATTAACGTCTCTTAGTGACCAAACCTAGTTGCGGTGAGCTTCCAAAGAGGAGGTTCATCAAGTAGGATTTAACTAGATTGTATTTGGTCTGGTAATGGTGTAGCTTGTGCAAAGTTATTACATTATCCATATACGATATGTATCGCATGTTTTAATGTCATTATGTTTTACGCCTATTTTATTGGACTGCATGCAATATGTTGCGGGGTGAATGTTTATTGTCGTATGGTTGCAGATGGTTTGCACTCGGACCACACACGAGATTGGTGGCTCTAGCCAGCAGGGAGGCGATGACTCCCAGCCACCTGCCTACGACAGCACCCTGCAGCAGCAACCACCACCGCCACCTCCGCTTACCTTAGCGGATGTGATAGCGGCACTGGTGGGTGGTCGTGAGGAGCAGACTGACCTGCTCCGCACGATCGTGCAGAATACGTCCCAGGCGGGGGGGGGGGGGGGGGGGCGTCAAGAGAGGGGGCCTCGTGAGCCCCGTGAGGTGACGTACTCAGACTTTATGAGTACACACCCTCCGGTGTTCACGGAATCCGCAGAACCACTGGAGGCCGACAACTGGCTGCGGACAATCGAGTCTAAGTTCGGGCTGCTCCAATGTACGGAGTGGCAGAAGACTCTGTTCGTGGTGCAGCAACTTCACGGTGCCGCTGGTGCATGGTGGACGAACTATGTCGCCTCCTGTCCGGCTGGCCATGCCGTGCAGTGGGAAAAATTCCGGGAGGCGTTCTGCGCCTATCATATCCCTCCCGGGATAATGAAGAGGAAGTTCCAAGAATTCTTGGAGCTGAAGCAGGGCGGGAGGAGTGCCCATGACTACTCCCGTGCCTTCAACCATCTGGCGCAATATGCGTCGGATTACGTCTCCACCGAGGAGAAGAAGCGGGAGCACTTCTATCGGGGGTTACACCCCGAGATGAAGACACATCTCGTTCAATGGAATCGCGGCACCTTCAACGACCTCGTCAGTGCCGCGATCATGCAAGAGGACGCTCAGCGAGAACTGGCGGCTGAGCAGCGGAAGCGCAGCACTCCACCCAGCAGTGGTGGTGGCGCTCCCCAGAAGTACCGCATGGTGTATCGGACACCATCCGGACAGCAGTGGCATCCACCGGCGCGACCTCAACAGTTCGGGGGTCGTTCTTTCCAGGCACCCCCGTTCCGACCGCCGATGCCACCACCGCGACCGCAACAACAGCAGAAGCAGCAGATGGCACCCCGGGCGTTTCCACCACCACAACGCGCCCCGGGTTTCCGTCCGCCGATCAGCGGAGGACCGCCCCGCTACACTTGTTTCACGTGTGGCCAGGCGGGCCATTTCGTGAAGGACTGTCCCCAGGGGCAGCAGAGCAGCGGGCAAGCCCAGTTCCAGGGCGGTGCTCGAGGCTGACCTCCAGTCAAGAAGGTTGGTCAGCGGACTGGGGGCATTCGCAACCTCGACAATGAGGACGCCCCAGAGGGGACAACATGCTGGCGGGTACGTTCACTCTCAACGATCAAGCCATCATCATATTATTTGATTATGGTGCAACCCACAATTTTATAAGTGCATCATATGTGGTTAAGCATCAACTGGAAGCCTTTCCAACTGAGTGTTCTTATATGATCTGCTCACCGGGAGGAAAGATTTCAGCAACTATGATGGTTCCAAAAGCACCATTGTGCTTAGGTTGGAAGATATATCCCACCACTATGATTATTCCTGAGGGACAAAAGATTGATGCAATCTTAGGCATGTCATGGCTGAGCTACCATGGCGCTGTCCTGGAAATTTTATCACGGACGGTTTACCTCAACTCCCCACTACACCGTCCGCAGTCCCTCATATTAGACAATCCGGTCTGAGAAGTTTCAGCAATCAATAATACTGAAGCTCTCAAGTTAGAGGACATCCCCGTAGTCCAGGAATACCCCGACGTGTTTCCGGATGATCTTCCGAGCATGCCACCTGAGCAGGATGTCGAGTTCAAGATCGAGCTTGCACCTGGGACTACTCCTATCTCCCGGATGCCATACAAAATGGCTCCGAACGAGCTGGCAGAACTGAAAGAGCAGCTCAATGATCTGTTGAGCAAAGGTTTCATTAGGCCGAGTTCCTCGCCTTGGAGATGCTCGGCACTGTTCATGAAGAAGAAGGATGAAACCTTGAGGCTGTGTGTGGACTACCGGCTGCTCAACGCCGTCACCATCAAGAATAAGTACCCACTGCCCCGCATTGACATTTTGTTTGATCAACTTGTGGGTGCAAGTGTGTTCTCCAAGATGGACCTTCGCTCTGGATATCATCAAATAAAAATCCGGGCGGAGGATATCCCGAAGACGGCCTTCTCGACAAGATATGGCTTATATGAATATCTCGTCATGTCTTTTGGTCTCACTAATGCTCCGGCACATTTCATGTACCTCATGAACTCGGTGTTCATGCCGGAGCTGGACAAGTTCGTGTTGGTGTTCATTGATGATATCTTTGTTTATTCCAAGACAGAAGCAGAACACGCCGAATATTTGAGGGTTGTTCTTTAACGCCTAAAGGACCATAAGCTATATGCCAAGTTCAGCAAATGTGAGTTTTGGATCAGCCAAGTGCCATTTTTGGGACATATTATCTCAGCGGAAGGCATTGCGGTTGACCCAAGCAAAATCGAACAAGTGCTGAAATGGAAAGCTCCCACTTCAGTCCATGAAGTCAGAAGCTTCCTCGGCTTAGCGGGATACTATCGGAGATTCATCCCAAGCTTCTCCAAGCTTGCTAAGCCGATGACAGAGTTGCTGAAAAAGGGAACAAAATATGTTCGGAACACGGCGTGTGAAGGAGCGTTCCAAGCATTAGTGAAGCATCTCACAACAGCCCCTGTCTTAGCTCAACCGGATACAACCAAGTCCTTCGACGTGTATTGTGACGTGTCCGGTATTGGGCTCGGCTGCGTGTTGATGCAGGAAGGACGTGTGGTCGCATATGGCTCACACCAACTTCAGAACCATGAGCAGCACTATCCGACTCATGATCTTGAGCTTGCTGCTGTGGTATTGGCGCTGAAAATGTGGAAGCACTATCTCTTGGGGAATTTGGTGCATCTCTACACCGACCACAAGAGCTTGAAGTACATTTTCACCCAGAAGGAGCTGAATATGAGGCAAAGGAGGTGGTTAGAACTAATCAAAGATTATGAGATTGAGATTCATTACCACCCCCGCAAGGCGAATGTGGTTGCCGACGCGCTGAGTCGGAAATCACATTTCCATAACCTCACCATTACACCGGTGGAGGAGGAAGTGCCGAGTTTATACTTGGTTCCTTATGGATCGCTCTACAACCTTACCCTCATCCATACTATTAGAGAGGACATCATTGCAGCTCTGAAAGTTGATAAGGGCATGGCGCATCTCCAGAGACAGATAGACAATGGTGAAATCAAATGTTTCTGGAAAGATGATGAGGGGACGCTATGGTTCAATGACCGCATAGTCGTACCCCGGGATATGGAGCTGAGGAAAAAGATCTTTGATGAAGCTCACTTGTCTAAATACTCCATTCATCCGGGCAGCAACAAAATGTACCAAGATTTGAAAAAGAAATTTTGGTGGACACAGATGAAGCGGGAAGTGGTTAAGTACGTATCCGAGTGTGATACGTGTAGACGAGTGAAAGCTGATCATATGAGGAAATCAAGGGCTGCTACAACCCCTGAAAATTCCGGCATGGAAATGGGAAGATGTGAGCATGGATTTCATTGTGGGATTACCCCTGACTTCCATCAAGCATGATTCCATTTGGGTAATCGTTGATCGGTTAACCAAGACGGCTCACTTCATCCCAGTGCATACACGTTACAATGCCAGCAAATATGTGGAGCTGTACATAGCGAAGATTCTATGTTTATATGGAGTACCCAAGACCATAGTCTCATACCGAGGTGCATTATTTGTATCTCACTTTTGGGAGCAGTTGCGCGCTGCTTTGGGTACTAAGTTGATTAGAAGCTCCGCCTATCACCCTCAGACAGATGGGCAAACAGAGAGGGTGAACCAAGTACTGGAAGACATGTTGAGAGCATGTTCCATCCACCACGGTAGGAAATGGGATAATCACCTACCGTTGGCGGAATTCTCGTACAATAACGGCTATCAGGCGAGTATCAAGATGGCACCCAATGAAGCTCTCTACGGTCGCAAATGCCGCACCCCATTAAACTAGTGCGAGTCCGGTTAAAGGGTCACATTCGGGGTTGATGTGGTGAATGACGCCGAAGAGCGCGTTCGGATGATTCAAGCCAACTTGAAGGCCGCTCAATCCCGACAGAAAAGCTACACTGATAAGAGGCGTAGACCGCTGCACTTTGACGTCGGAAAGCATGTGTACCTCCGTGTATCTCCGATGAAAGGCGTGCACCAGTTCGGCGTGAAGGGGAAACTCGCTCCCCGTTTCATTGGACCCTATGCTATCACCGAGAAGTGTGGACCAGCGGCGTATTGACTGGAGCTACCGGCATCTCTTGCTGGTGTTCACGACGTTTTCCATGTTTCACAACTGCAAAAATGTCTGAAACATACGGCTGCTGTCCCCACTGAAGACATCGGCGAGCTGCAACTGGATTTGACATATGATGAATATCCGGTGGCAATTATTGATGAGAAAGCCTGGACCATGTGGAGCCGAACGTTATGGTTCTACAAGATACTCTGGAGTAACCACACCACCGAAGAAGCGACGTGGGAGAGCGAGGAATTCCTTCACTCAAAATACCCGGAGTTCATGGCGTCTCAGCACGGGTGAGTTCCTATTACATCGCTGTCTCTTCTTTTGTAATCTCGGGACGAGATTCTTTTAAGGGGGGAGGGATGTGAAAGCCCAAGAAAAGGGACTTGCAAAAATTTTCCATCACCTCACAACACCACAGCTTTTGTTGTGGATATCTTATGAAGACATGTGAAGAGCAAGTAACCACCATCAAAAAGGGTGATTAGAGGGGAAAGCCCTAACTTTCACAAAGTAGGATTTCTACACATGGACATGAGAGGTTGAGCTCACCCCTAGAACTTAAATAATCTTGGGAAGGTTCAGGCCAAATTTCATGCTAATCCAACACTTTTTAAGGCACTTTTGGAGGCATTTAAAAAAGAGGCCAATTTGAATGTAAATTCAAATTGCAGCACCTTTCATCACTTGGATTCAAAAGTTGGCTTAATATTCAAACTCAGCACATTTTTCTGAGTTAGTCCACCAATTTTCATCCCCATTGGTGTTCATCTTATCGGGAGCTAAATTTGCACTAATTCAAAACTGAATTTGAATTTCAGTTCAAATGTGAAGCAAATTTAGCCAAACAAATTTCACATTTGGGAAACCAAATTCAAACTGTGACTTGGGGATTAAGTCTTGCAGTTAATGGTGAGTAGCTGGGATCTTTGCAGTAGAAATTTGGAAAAAAGAATTTGAGGGAGGGATGGGGCCCACTGGTCAGTGTCCCAGCTTCACTGAACCGACTCAACCTGAGGCCATGGCGACCGTCGGGCGCTCGGAGAGCTGACAGCGCGATCGATTACCGCCACTTCATGGTGAAAAACGCGGCTACAAAGTCCAGCACACGAGCTACCCCATCCAATCTCTTCGTTTCTGAGTAAACCCAGCTCCCACCGCGCAAGAAGAACTGGTTCCGCTCACGAGCTGTTTCCGCCGTTCTCTGATCGCCGACGACCGGCCGATCCCGGCGGTATCACGGGCCACCACCGGAGAAGAAAATGTGCGCCCGCGTGTGAGGAAGCTGGGGGAGGAAACCGTTCACCGTGTCATGCAGGGTAGGGGGAGAATTCTGAGTTTTCCCCCACGGTGCACCTTAGGGTTAGCAATGGGTCATCGGAGAAATTCGTCACACTGGAACAACCGCCGGTCGAGCTGCAGCTCACACACATTCTAGACACCCGTGCGCGTCTCTCCGAGCAGAAAACTGCAGGAGCAACCGTTCCAAACCCTAGTTTCACCGGTAACAGTCCAGCGGAAGGGAGGGTCCCCGGTGATGTCTAGGTTGCCGGCCGTTTAGGGCCCAACCGAGGTCATGCCGAACTTTCCGAGGTCTCCCGGAGCGTGGTGACGCGATTAGCGCACGAAGGAGGTGGTCAGGAGGGCGGGAACGTGTTGCCAAGGTAGCACATAGGCATAGAGCTCGTCGCCGGCGAGCTATGGTGGTTAGCCGGCGGCGGCATGGTGTCCAGCGTGTTCAGCATCCGAAATTATGTGGGGGCGGCGAGTCTCACCATCGTCGGCGAGCTAGATCGCCGGGAACGCCGACCTCGCCGGAGCTCCGGCGGCTCGGGCGGCGGCGTCGGGAGCTAGACGAAGGCGCGGGCCCCACGTATCAGCCGCTGAGTTAAGCGCGCTCGAGCATGGTTAGTTTAAATTAAACCGGGCGGGCCCCGCTGTCAGCCTCGGATTAAGCGCAGGAAAGGATTTTCTGTAGGAAAATAATTCACGGATCAGCCCAAACTTTAGAAATTCATAACTTTGGCTAGGAAGCTCCAAATTCAGTGAACCAAATTTTGCTGAACTCAGAATTGTGAGTACTTTCCAGAAATACCATTTTCTGCTCATGAAACTAAATAATTTTCCAGAATTAATTCCCTAAAGTTTAAACTGTTAGGAATTTTATCTGGAGAATTACTTTATGAAAAATCCTGAAATTGGGCTGAGACGTTCACTGGAAAATCCTGGAGTCACAGTAAAAGTTTCAGACTCATCCAAGTTCATTTACTCCCCCTAATGGGGTGATTAAGAGGACTGCCCTGAGAAAATAGAAAAATGTACAGAAACATTTTTCAGATTTTCTCAAATCTTGATTAGGGCATAACTTCCTCTAGAATTCTTCAAATGACATGAAACAAATTCCATTAGAACCATCTCAAATCCTAGTTTCCAGAAAGTAATGGTTGGAGCCATGAAAACCCCTGGAATTCCTTAGAAGCTCTAATATTGACCAAATAGGTTTTTACTTGTACAAGGCTCAAATGAACCTTGGTTCAAATAAAACTTGGTCAAGACTCTGGTTAGGACCTTACCAAGCCACCATAAAATTTTCAGAGCCAAAGGGGAGGGCTACCTAGAGTATAGTAATTACTTATTCAAGTTTACACATTGCATTTAAATTAACATGTAGTATCTCATTAACGTGCAGTCGCTGAAGGCGAGGAGACTCCAGACGTGCTCGACTTTTTCTTCTAGACGAAGCCCTAACCACTGACTAGCAGCAACAAGGCAATCCCTGGTTTGCATTAACCTTTTTAAAAAGTTTTGCTTTGTTTACATGTCTAGTGTGAAGTATGGATGTGCATTAGGTGTAGTGATGTGGACATCACTCCAGCAGATATACACAACACTCACATGGTAGACATGCAAGGTCCAATTACTAGAGCTCGAGCACGAAAATTGAATTTAGAGGTGAGCTCGTTCCTGAACAATTCTTTATATGTGAATTTTGAGAGTATGTTGCTACCTAATGGATTAATTATTATTAGGAACCATGGAGAGGACATGGATATACATGGAGAGGAGTTTGGAGGCGGGCCAACAAGAAGTTAGAGACCGAGCCCAACTCAAACTCGAGTCCAACTCGGGTCCAGGAGCAGTCCACCTTAAAATGGATGCACAGGAGGCATACAGACTCCATTTTTTACGTTCTACATATGCACGGAAAGCTGAGAGGATAAACTTTACGATGGAACTGGCCCCACGTCAAAATTCACTTGGAGTTGACGGGAAACTACAAGACAATATAAAGTTTAGGGTCTGTCAGGGTGTTGCATCACCTAGTTGGGCCATTGGGCCTTGTATCGAGTCCAAGTCCATTATGTACGTGTCTTAGGGTTAGTTCACGACCCCAGTACCCCCCTGGTCGTCCTCCACCTCCTTTATACCCCCTAGCCGCCGTCACAAACAGCTGGGTTTTGCTAGTTGCAATCTGTCATTGAACAGTGTCGCTGATCATCGGTTGTGAGACCCCAAATTCGTGACCAATTGAGTTTTGATTGCAACTTCTCTGTTCTTGCTTGTGTTCTTGATTGCGCTTGCAGGGATAAGCCTTCGTGGCGAGGTCATTCGTGTGACACGTGTGATAACCAACGGAGCAGTGGTGTAGTGATTGCGGGGTTTCGTTCGTTCGGAACCTTGGATCATCAACGTCGAGATCTCCACCCAATCAAGTTTACCCTACCTCTCGGAAGATCGGGACTCATCCTCCTATCAATTGGTATCATATTTCCAGGTTCACCGTGAGGTATACTTGTGTGCCCTTTAGATTTATTTTGTTTCAGTCCTATCGTCCACAAAAAGCCACAAAAAATTTTTAGTTTCCCTGACCTACAACCCCCGCTCAACCTTTTGCACAATTTAGTTTCGGAGTCCATAGTTCTGAGTTCGTGTCCTAGGTTGAGTCTGGTTGCTGGTTTAGATTTATTTTGGTTCAGTTTTGTTTCTTCCATCCGCTGCCATCTACAAAAAACCAATCTACAAAAAAATTTCATCCACCGATTCGTTTCTGTTGCAGTTTCCACCATCACCAAAACCTGATTTGGGGTACCCTCTTTAAAACGGGCATAACTTTTCACTCGTAACTCCGATTGAGGCACATTTTTCTCCCAGAAAGGTCTCGAAAAAGTCCACATACGGTGTTTTCAAAAAAATTAAAAAAATTAAGAAGGCCCTCATTTGGAACTCCGAAGTTCCAGCACCAGTTTTTCCAATCGCTCCTGAATTTGTGCCGATCTCATCTTTCATCGGTTTGAGCTAATACTTGGTGCTGTTTCTATTCTTGTGCCCCTGGTTAAGAAAAAAATATCAAAAAGAGAAAAAAAGGTTTTGATTTCTACTAGTGCTTCAAGACAAAAACAGGAGGCTAAGGGGTGTGCTATTTCTGTGCGAGTGCTGGATACTTGCTGATATTATCCTTGTTGTTCATCATCATTCATCCTTGTCCTTGCTTGTTGCCACAACTGTTCTAATACATTCTTAGGCCAGCAACTAGGTGAAATTCTTTGGACACTTATTCAGCATTGCTATCTGTTACTAACTTGTGTGCCACATACATATACTGCATTTGAGCATTCCAAGCTCCACCTTCTCTCAAGCAGAACAGGTAACTTTTGCAATCACACCCACTCTCTACTTGCTTCACACCGGTCACCGTTGGCCACCTGCAGTGCTGGTAAGAAACTTGTAATAGCGGGGTAAGACGCATCTTACTGATCGATTTTCCACCCACTTCGGAGAGCGTAGTAATAGAGTTCTTCACGATCATTTTGTCTTCGTTTCTGTTTTGTACTAACAATGACAGGAAAGAAGCCTATGGATAAGACCTCTGGTTCTACACCTCTGGATGATGATGAGTGCGTGTACCATATGGAACTAAAGGACATGATGCGGGCAATGACCGAAGCTTTCAACAATTACCAGACCACTACAACAGCCACCTTTCAAAGGCTCCATACAAGTGTTGCTGGTCTGACCACACAGTTGGACGAGATGGAGACTCGTCTTCCCCAACAAGCTACACCCTCTATCATCCTTGATGGTGATGCACGTGCTCACTACGACACAAAGGATGACTTCAATAACGATGAGGTTGATGCACAGCAGCGCCGTCGCCCTCGACGAAATCGTCAACGTATGGGAGGTAGACCTCGTCCTCATGCTCCTGAACAAGATACTGATCCTTATGCTAAGATTAAGTTTTCCATTCCAACATTTTATGGATCTTATGATGCTGAGACTTACTTGGATTGGGAGATGACAGTAGAACAAAAATTTAGCTCTCATCTTGTTCCTTAGCGACATAGAGTTAGACAAGCCACTAGTGAGTTTAAAGATTTTGCTATAATTTGGTGGAATGAACTTGTCAATACACGTAATGCACCACAGACATGGGCTGCGTTAAAAGAAGAGATGCGCGCTAGGTTTGTTCCTCCTTCATATAGACATGATCTTCTTAAGAAATTGCAACGCTTTGATCAGGGTGACATGACTGTCCAAGAGTACTACCAAGAGTTGCAGAAAGGTATGCTTCGTTGTGGGGTAGTTGAGGATCAGGAAGACCAAATTGTTAGGTTTTATGGGGGCTTGCGGCGTGAGATCCAGGACATAGTTGACTACAAGGAATATCATTCTATTCAACGTTTATTTCAACTTGCTATGTTAGCAGAAAAAGAAGTGCAGGGTCGCTAACAGCAGCGGCGGAACAACACCTTCACGCCACGACAATTTCCGGTGCCATCCAAAGCAGCGCCCTCCTCGATCGTACGTGCTTCTACACCACCCTCCACGGGTGTTCTACGCAGCAGCATCGCACCTTCTACATCACGGGGACAAGATAACAACAAGTCCCAGATGCCTCCAGGTGTTGCAGCAAAGGCGGTTGCATCTAACACTTCGACAAGTCGCAGCTCCGACATCAAGTGCCACCGCTGCCAGAGACTTGGCCATATGCAACGATATTGCCCCAGCAAACGGGCGATCATTGCCACTTCTTATGGTGGGTATGTTAGTGCTTCTGATATTGAAGATGAAAATATTATTGCAACTAACATTTCAGGTTCGGATGATGGTGCTGAGGAGGTTCTTGGTACATCTGCGACAAACAACTATATGACTTTGATTGTGCAGCGAGCTTTGAGTGCCACGGTTCGAGAGGACGACAACCGCCAACGTCACAACCTTTTCAACATGTTTCTCGTCATCAAGGACTTCCGTGTACATACCATCATTGATGGTGGTAGATGCAACAATTTGGTGAATGTTGAGGTGGTCAAGAAGCTTGGCTTGACCACACGGGAGCATCGCCACCCTTATCACATTCAATGGTTTAACAACAATGGTAAGGTTAAGGTAACACAAACAGCAAGGATACATTTTTCCATTGGTTCTTATCATGATTTTGCTGATTTTGATGTGGTACCTATGGATGCTTGTTCTCTTTTGTTGGGACGTCCTTGGGAATTTGATACTGATGCTATGCACCATGGTCGATCTAATAAGTATACTCTCATGGATAAGGGCAAGAAAATTGTGTTGCTTCCTATGAGTCCCACTGAAATTGTACAATTTGAGCAGGAGAAAAAGAATAATGCTAAGCAAAAGGGTGTTTTCAATTCTGAAATTCAGCAACCTATTAAGTTGAAAAATCCTATTTTGCTTGCAACTAAATCTGATCTTGATGATTTATATGCTTCTAATGGAACTTGCTATGCTTTAGTGTGCAAACATACTTTATATTCCATTGAGGATACATCCATTGTCTTGCCACCTGCTGTTGCTAACCTTTTGCAGGAATATATGGATGTTTTTCCATTAGAGATACCCCCTAGATTACCACCTGTGCGAGGCATTGAGCACAAGATTGATTTGGTTCCAGGGGCGAGCTTGCCAAACCTTGCTGCCTACAGGACCAACCCTGACGAGACTAAGGAAATTCAGCGACAAGTCCAAGATCTTCTGGACCGCGGGTACATTCATGAGAGCCTTAGTCCTTGTTCTGTTCTTGTTCTTTTGGTTCCAGAAAAAGATGGCACTTGGCGCATGTGTGTTGATTGTAGAGCCATCAATAACATTACCATTCGTTATCGCTATCCTATTCCTAGATTGGATGACATGCTTGATGAGTTGAGTGGTTCTGTTATTTTCTCCAAGATTGATTTGCGTAGTGGGTATCATCAGATTCGTATGGCTTTAGGTGATGAATGGAAAACTGCTTTTAAAACTAAATTCGGACTTTATGAATGGTTAGTCATGCCATTTGGTTTAACTAATGCGCCCAGCACTTTCATGATGTTGATGAATGAGGTTTCACATGCTTTCATTGGTAAATTTGTGGTGGTTTACTTTGATGATATCCTTATTTACAGCAAGTCATATGATGAGCATCTTGAACATTTGCGTGCTGTTTTTAATGTCTTCCGCGATGCACGTTTATATGGTAACCTTGAGAAGTGCGCCTTTTGCACCGATCGTGTGTCTTTTCTTGGGTATGTTGTTAATTCGCAGGGCATTGAGGTGGACGAGGCAAAGATTGTTGCCATTACGAGCTGGCCACTTCCGACTACGGTCACACAGGTTCGGAGTTTTCTTGGTCTCGCAGGTTTCTACCGGTGTTTCATGCAGGATTTCAGCACCACTGCGGCACCTCTCCACAAGTTGACAAAGCATGGAGTGCCATTTCGATGGGGACCAGCACAACAACAAGCTTTTGATGTTCTCAAGTCGAAGCTCACACAAGCACCATTGCTGCAACTTCCTGATTTTGAGAAGACCTTCGAGCTTGAATGTGACGCGAGCGGCATTGGCATTGGAGGAGTGCTAATTCAAGGAGGTAAACCTGTTGCCTTCTTTAGTGAAAAATTGCATGGGCCTTCGCTGAATTATTCTACATATGACAAAGAACTTTATGCTTAAGTTCGTGTCTTGCAAACTTGGCAACATTACCTATGATCTAAAGAATTTGTCATACATTCATATCATGAGTCTTTGAAGTATCTTAAAGGACAAGCTAATCTGAACAAATGTCATGCTAAATGGATTGAGTTCATAGAATCATTTCCTTACATCATTAAACATAAGAAAGGGAAAGACAATGTGATTGCCGATGCTTTATCTAGACGTTATACCATACTATCCCAACTTTCTCATAAAATCTTTGGTTTGGAAACCATAAAGAGGTTATATGCTACTGATTTGGACTTCAAAGATGCCTTTGAAAATTGTATAGAGGGAAGAACGTGGCAAAAATTCCTGCTGCGTGAAGGCCATCTCTACCGTGCTAACAAGCTGTGTGTTCCAGCTAGCTCCGTTCGTCTTTTGTTGTTGCAGGAAGCGCAGGGAGGTGGTTTGATGGGACATTTTGGTGTTCAAAAGACAGAGGATGTGCTGGCCGCTCACTTCTTTTGTCCACGAATGAGGCGTGATGTGGAACGCTACGATTCACGTTGCACGACATGCAACAAAGCTAAGTCTCGACTTAACCCACATGGTCTTTATATGCCTCTTCCGGTTCCTAGTGCACCTTGGGAGGATATTTCTATTGACATTGTTTTAGGATTGCCTAGAAAAAAGAGGGGGAGGGATAGTGTCTTTGTGGTTGTTGATCGTTTATCTAAAATGGCTCATTTTATACCCTGCCACAAGACCGATAATGCTTCACATGTTGCTGATTTGTTCTTTAATGAGGTTGTGTGTTTGCATGGTGTTCCAAATACTATTGTTTCTGATAGGGATGCTAAGTTTTTGAGTCACTTTTGGAGAACTTTATGGTATAAATTGGGAACAAAGTTGTTGTTTTCTACTACTTGTCATCCACAAACTGATGGGCAAACGGAGGTAGTTAATCGTGCCTTATCTACTATGTTGCGGGCTGTTTTAAAAGACAATTTGAGGTTGTGGGAGGAGTGTTTGCCACATATTGAGTTTGCTTATAACATGTCTATTCACTCCTCAACCAAGTTAAGTCCGTTTATGGTAGTCTATGGTTTCAATCCTCGTGCTTCAATTGATTTGCTACCTTTACCACATACTAAAATTGTGAACTTAGATGCTACACAACGTTCTAAATTTATTCTTAAGTTGCATGAAACTACTAAGTTACAAATTGAAAAAATGAATGAAAAGTATCGCATTGCTGCTAGTAAAGGTAGGAAGGAGGTAAAATTGGAACCCGGTGATTTGGTGTGGGTTCATTTGAGAAAAGATAGGTTCCCGGATTTGAGAAAGTCCAAACTCATGCCACGTGCTGCTGGACCTTTTAAGGTTCTTGAGAAGATAAATGACAATGCATATAAACTTGAGTTGCCTCCCGAGTTTGGGGTTAGTCCCACATTTAACATTTCAGATTTGAAGCCATACTTGGGAGAAGAAGATGAGCTTGAGTCGAGGACGACTCCAATGCAATAGGGGGAGGATGATGTGGACATCACTCCTGCAGATATACACAACACTCACATGGTAGACATGCAAGGTCCAATTAATAGAGCTCGAGCATGAAATTTTAATTTAGAGGTGAGCTCGTTCCTGAACAATTCCTTATATGTGAATTTTGAGAGTATGTTGCTACCTAATGGATTAATTATGATTAGGAACCATGGAGAGGACATGGAGATACATGGAGAGGGGTTTGGAGACGTGGAGCACCAGAAAATACGCCAACAAGAAGTTAGAGACCGAGCCCAACTCAAACTCGAGTCCAACTCGGGCCCAGGAGCAGTCCACCTTAAAATGGATGCACAGGAGGCATACGGACTCTGTTTTTGACGTTCTACATATGCACGGAAAGCTGAGAGGATAAACTTTCCAATGGAACTAGCCCCACGTCAAAATTCCCTCGGAGTGGACGAGAAACTTCAAAACAATATAAAGTTTAGAGTCTGTCAAGGTGTTGCATCACCTAGTTGGGCCATTGGGCCTTGTATCGAGTCCAAGTCCATTATGTACGTGTCTTAGGATTAGGTCACGACCCCAGCACCCCCCTGGTCGTCCTCCACCTCCTTTATACCCCCTATCCGCCGTCACAAACAGCTGGGTTTTGCTTAGTTACAATCTGTCATTGAACAGTGTAGCCGATCATCGGTTGTGAGACCCCAAATTCGTGATCAATTAAGTTTTGTTTGCAACTTCTCTGTTCTTGCTTGTGTTCTTGATTGCGCTTGCAGGGATAAGCCTTCATGGCGAGATCATTCGT
The DNA here is from genome assembly GCA_030760725.1 of Neostapfia colusana. NCBI lineage: Eukaryota > Viridiplantae > Streptophyta > Magnoliopsida > Poales > Poaceae > Neostapfia > Neostapfia colusana. The sequence continues at coordinate 23,779,631 of JASWHV010000012.1, read as the reverse complement.
GTGACACGGGTGATAACCAACGGAGCAGTGGTGTAGTGATTGCGGGGTTTCGTTCGTTCGGAGCCTTGGTTCATCAACGTCGAGATCTGCATCCAATCAAGTTTACCCTACCTCTCGGAAGATCGAGACTCATCCTCCTATCATGTAGGATGGATGGAACCCCACTTGCAAAACCAGAATTTGCCCATAAGAGTGACGGTGGTGTCTAAGACCTCGAGTAGACGGGCTATGCTTAATGATTCGTAGGACTTCGGTACAAGTCAAGTAGTTGGAATCTACTCGCGAGTTTAGGCTTGGGACACATGGGATTGGTTCGAGTGATGTGATATCACTTTAGAAATAAAAATGAGACTAGGTAGGGGCTAGGGCGCAGCAAGAGGAAGTCTTGTGTGCGCAGTCCTGTCCGTCTCGATTGAGGACCGATCCGTGTGCGGCCCTGCTGAACAAGTATTGAAAGTACCGAAGGCATATCGGATATATGGACCCGATAAACCGATGTAACCTATACCTCCGGGCGTCGAGGCATAACGCACCAATTTATAGGTGTAGGCTGAGGGCAGAAAGGTGGAAATCTGATAACGGGCATAGAGAGATGCTCCGTGTAGGGAACCTCCTGCTCGTTTTGGTGCGACCGGTTCGATGTTTGCGCTGTTGGGTGAAACGTTGTCCCGTACGGCATCGAGTGAGCGTGCTGTGCAGCTCCACAGGTGGACGTACGTGACATGCTCTTTGGGTATCCCTTCAGGTGTATATCGAGTCGATTCGCCGTCCCTCGCCGTGACGAGTACCGCTTGTTCACTGCGTCGTAACGTAGAGAAATCATGGAATGTTATGATTCAATTCTGCTGATATGTATAATTGTATTGCTACATGTGTGCCACCAAATATTGCTTACTAAATTTCTTATTCATGAACTGATAACTTGTGGCTAAAAGATGAACTAAGGATGAACTTGTAGGCGTGTCCCTTTGCTGAAAATGTACCACCCCATGGTTGTTGTACACTACATGTAGAGTTTCATGCCTAGGTGAATCGGTTAAGTCTTGTTGAGCCATCGTCCTCATGGTTGATGCTTAAGTGATTTTCAGGTGAGGAGCCACCAACGGACTCGGGTTACGAGTCAACCGGCGAGGGTTACCCTCCGTCAGGGACCACGGCTGAGTGGGAGCCATACACGCCGCGCTGAGCTGAGGAGTGCAGCTAGTGTGGGTTGCCCTAGGGCTGGGCAACCGACTTTTGCTAGATAGGCGGGCGTGAGTTGTACAAATTAAAAACTTCCGCTGTGTAATGTATACCTTAGTTTGTAACTGAACAGTGCACTACTTTGTACAGTTTTAGTTTGTTTTCTATGTAATGCAATGTATTCTTATGATGTGTGCTGCCGGGTGTCGCATCGTGCGGCACCACCCTCTGTGATCCTGGATGAGCGGATTCCGGTCCGCCACACTATAGCTCCACTTGTGTCGATTGAGGACCGAGCCGTGTGCAGGCCTGTTGAACAAGCTAGAACAGTACCGAAGACCTATCGGCTATATGGGAACCGGGAAACCGATGTAACTTGGGTAGCTGGGTATTGAGGCATTGCCTGTCGTTCAGAGGGTAGGTTGAGAGCTTAAGGTGTAAATCGGCTGGCGGCACTGCGGATGCGCGCGCAGAGACCTCTGCACAGGACGATAGGACCGGTTCAATATTTGGCTGACGGGTGAAAGGTAGTTGCGTACAATGTCTGTGATGGTTGCTGTAGGCAACACCGAGTACGGGCATACGTGACAGGTTATTCGGGTAACCCTGCAGATGTAAATCGATTATAATCTCCGTCCCTCGCGGTCAGTGAGTACCACTTGTTCACTGTACCATGACGTAGAAAGAACAAGCTAGATACATGTTAAAAGTTTGCTGATTTGAAAGTTATACTTTGCTTGTTAATATCTTGTTGTAGTTTAGAGCTAATTAATGTTCTTTTTAACTTTGGGCAAAGTACATGAAAGAAATGCGTTTCTTGTTTGATTGCAACTCTCTCATGTGCCTTAGCGTAAGGTTTTCCACAACCTGCTGCTAGAACTTGAAAGTAAGGTCCAAATAATTAGGCGATTCCTTTGCAAATTATTTAACTCATGTACCCTAAACCCTTTATGTAGAAGTTTCATGTATAGGAGAGATGGGTCAGTCTTGCTGAGCCTTCATGCTCACTTCTTGTGTTTGAAGCTTTTGCAGGGGTTTATGAGGAGGGGACTCCCGAGGAGGAGACGGAACCCCAAGAGGGAAATCCCATCGAATGGGAGTCGTGCACGACGCCGTGTTAGTGTGCGTGTGAGCTAGCGGGGACACGTTCACAGGCTGAACATGAACTCGATGCGTAGTCTGCACCCGCGAGTGTAGATGGAACATATTTTGTTGTACAAATGTTCATAAACCTGTTTATGTAATAAAACTTTGCTTCCGCTTTGTATCTTTGATGTGCGTTATCCGGTGCTGTGCAATGCAGCACCCCTCAGCGTGATCCTGGCTTGACAAGGCCGTGGCGCTGCGTCAGTCGGGTTTGATTCAGGCTGAGATTTTGTATCGTTCCCCATCCACAAATCGCCCATGGTTTGGAGGGGTTGAGCAGTTGGAGATTTATCTCGGTTGGCCGAATTCCTGGGCTCGGTGAGCTGCCTAACAGGGTAATCCGAGTGGAGACCCTCTGCCTCTTTGCATGGGCTGGGGAACAAATTTTAGAACTTGTCGGGACTCAGTGTCCATCGGTCCATGGGATTCTGCCTGGGTATACCCGTGCAGAACCTGGACCTTTCGGGCGCCTGGGCGGCTCGATGCTGACCCTACATGGAGAGCAACCGCGGGGTTGGCGAGACCGGACTCAGATAACAGAGCATTGGAGATATCAGGAGCATCCGGGCACTCCTGAGTGCGCCATTCATTTGGCCATCTCGAGTTGTCTGCCCCTCGCTCTAGGTCGTTCCGGGCAGCCCCTTCGACCTGTTCACCAGGTAGACCTTCAAATTCGGAACTCTGATCACATTTTTGTGTGTAGGCTTTAAAAACTCATTTATTCTTGCAGGTTTGTTAATTCTAGATAATACCTTAGAGCGCTGTGTATGTTAATATAAAGACAGTGGGGGCACGCTGCCTCAATTCTATGGGTTTCGAGGAGGTGAGTTTGCTCATGCTATTGTTGGACCTAATACGTACCATTCCCCGTCCTCAAACTGCCCTAGGTTTGGAGGGATTGAGCCGTCGGGGATTTACCTTGGTTGGCCGAATTCCCAGGCTCAGTGTGCTGTCTAACGGGATAATCCAAGCGGAAACCCTCTGCTTCTTCACAAGGGCTGGGGAACCAAGTTTAGACCTGGTTGGTACACGGTATCCATCGTTCCATGGGATTCCGCCTGGGTATACCCGTGCAGAACCCGAACCTTTCAGGGGCCCGCGCGGCTCGATGTCGATCCTCCTTGGAGTGCAACCACGGGGTTGGTGAGGTAGGACTCGGATAACAGAGCATTGGAGATGTCTGGAGATCCGTGCGCTCTTGAGTCTGCCATTCCTTTGGCCATCTCGAGTTGTCTGCCCCTCGCTCTTGTCATTCCGAGCTGCCCTTTCGACCTACATATATATTCAGGTGGACCACCATACCTGAAACTTTGACAGGGTTCTCATGAGTGAAGAGACGAGAAGGATTTTTAATCGGCCTAGGTCCCTATTCACGAGTTTAGGGGTACCACGTGTGTGGCTGTCTAGGAATTTTCACGGTGTGATGCGGAGTCCGAGGAGAGGAAAAGCTTGCATATTTTTGTACCCTGCCACTGATCTTGAAGAGGCGGGTTCGTCTGACTGTCATTATAGGGGGTGTCACATCCTGAGGCATAGGCGGGTTCGTCTGGCCGTCATTATAGCGGGTGTCGCGTCCCGAGGTTTCGAGAGAGGCGATTCCCTTCTGTGGCGGAGAGGCGATGGGAGGGAACGCGTCCGTGGGCCCTGGTGCCTCTGCTATTGACGGTGACAGCTATATAAACTTCCTCTAGGGAGCGATTCTTCACCTCGTCGCCTCCTAACATAATATTTTTCTCCCGCCTCTATTTCCCCCCTGTAGCGTGAGTTTGAGGGAAGGGAAAACTTGAGTGCTAGTATGAGGACTTCCTTGTACTATTTGGTGCAGCTCCGAACTATGGGTGTGCCTCCTCTAGGTGTCGTGGTCGACCGCCGTCTTCTTTATCCTGATGGCCGATGACGTTGGCGTTTGTTCCCGGGGTGTGTACACACGGTGCTTCGCTCCATCGTTGCTGAAGTCTGTGAGGGGCCGGTGTCAAGGATAACTCTGGATTCGTACATGGTCGGAGTTGCTGCTCCTTGTGGGCTCACCAATCATCGGCTGGTAGCGCTGGAGTGTTGCGGAGGTGTGCGGATGCAAGACCGTTGTGGCCTTAGGCGTGGGTCAAGGCGCCACTTGTAAGAAACCCGATCGAAGGCAAGCAGGGGAGCTGACCAGGGCAAGTGAACATGCAAGAACGGTGACCAGGGATCGACGATCTTGCAAGTTTGTTGAATTGAGATGTTGCCTGTAATCATCAATTTTATTACAGATATCATCCTCCTGTATGCCTTTGTTCGGTCATCTCCACTTTTCTTTTACCTTTTTGCCCTTATAATGTAAAAACATTTGCCCTTTGTGGCTCTTCTAATGGAGAAAAAAGTAAACAAAATTATCCAATGTGTGTGTCAACCTTGAATTGTGTTTGGTTTGTGATTCTGAGGGTTCTGTAGCCCTTGCTCACAAGGTGTGAATGCTAGGTTTGAGGGAAGAAGAACGATTATTCCGCTTTCCCTTTCGTGCTCCATCTGATCTGTAGTCTTGAGGACTTTTGGTACTTCCTGGACGTAAGTTGTGCAGCGCCGAGGAGGTGCTAAGGATAAATGTTTGTCGTTTCCCTAAGGGAGGCAACCCCTGAGTGTTATATAGCACCCGAGCTTGTCAGGGCGCTATGTGACATTTTGTAAAGCATAGGTTCGCCCGGGGTTTCGTTATCCCGGGGTCGGGAAAACTCAGTTTCCTTAGCTTAGTGACACGGCTGGGCTCGAGCCCGTGCAGTTGGGCCTGTTCGGCACTTTGAGATATGCGGGCTTGCTCGGGCTTTGGTTTTCCTGGTGTCAGGAAAGCTCGGTTTCCTTAACATAGCGACGCGCCTGGGCTCGATCCCCGGCGGTTAGAGATAGGTTCGATATGAGAGCTAAGGTTCGACAATAAAGGTAAAGGAGGCGGGGGTGAGTACTTATCTTTTGGTTTCGTGATTTGCTTCCTTTTACCTAGAGTTCGCGGCTGCTGCACGCGATGTTCTGGAGTGCCCGACGTTGCCGTCGCCGGGGCAGGTGTCCCTGTTGTCGCCCTTTCGCCAGTACGACCTAGGCCATGGGGTGCTTGCCGCCACGTCCGAGCCTTTCATGAGGAGGACAGCTCATGTTTTTCTTTGTTGATTGGGTGGATCGCCAACCTCGATGGTGCGAGGTCGGGGCCATTGCGGGCAATGGAACCTGGGCGCCCGTCGACCTCTTATCTTGTCGGCTTGTTCCTGAGTGGGGGAGGTGGAGGAGCCCCCGGGCATCTCTTTGAGGAAGGGCCAAGAAGGTAGTCTTCCTATTTGGCCGAAAACAACCCGTATGGATGGTCTGGTGGTAGCACCAGTGCCCTCCGCGAGGAAGTGAGATCCCCGCTTTTCTTGGTCGGGGGATACTCCCCGGACAGAGAGGGCGGCTCGTTGATGTGTTTTCATTTGCCGATGACGCCAAGGATTGCCTGCCGGCTGGACAAGGAACTTGGCTGCTTCGATCCCCTTTCGAGGACACGGTCCGACTTTTGACCTCTTGGCGCGAGGCCTTTGGAGGCAGTGAGGCAATCGGTTGTGTTGGTGGCAAACCCTCTTTCCCGCCCTGCGATCGCCCGCGCAGATCTTTAAGTCCTTTGTGAGACCTATGTGTGCTGAATATATTGGCTATGACGATAAAAGTTTTGAATTCTGCCAAAACACTCTTTTTGTCAAGGTCCAACTCTAGGTCCGAGCTCCGACAAGATCTGATGTAAGGTCCGACTTGCTATGGCTAGGTCCGACATGTGTTTGGTTAGCTCCGGCGGTAGGTCCGACTAGCTTTGGTAAGTTCCGGTGCTAGGTTCTGCTAGCTTTGGTAAGCTCCGGCTTAAGGTCCGGTTAGCTTTGGCAAGGTCCGGAGCTAAATCACAATGGTTCTATTTCTACCATGCAAATGTTTCAAACTTGCTTTACATCTATGGAAAGTTTACTTAGTATTATTTTACTAAGTTTTTGAAGTGTTATGCCTGTTTACGGTGGTTAACATTTTGCTATGGTTTGCAACATGCTTTTGTGAGGTGTTCACGTAAGGTGTTGTGGTTTTTGGAACTAACGTGAGTCAAGTCACAGACTTGTGCTCGAAAGTATTGGTTGTTTATTCATGTGCAGGTGTTGCTTGAGTTCAAGATATGGCTGGTGACGGGATCCATTGAACTAGTGTTAGGGACAAGATGAGGTTCAACAACGAAGTTCGGGAGGAATTGTGGTTGACTTGATCGGGATGTCGCGCAGCATGTTTAGATCAAGAACAATGCATATGAAGGTATTGTGGACGTCGTTGGAAGGTGTTTGCACGTGTGCAAGGAGTGCATGGACGTGGCAACATGGTTCTAAGGCGTTATGAAGAGATGTGGACGTAATGAATTGGTAGGAAAGGTCCAACCGGCTGTATTATGGACTCAAGCTGCGGCTGAGTCGGTTATCGCTCAAATATGGAAAGATTTGAGTTGTTTATGATAGGATTTCCTGTGGGACACGAAGTTGAGTTGTTGTAGGAATGTGGGATACGTTCATAAGGTGATTGGAAGTCTTTAAGATTGCTTCTATCTATGTATAGAAGAGTGTTGAGCAGTTATGGAAAGTTTCGATTCAGAAACTGAGTAGGATTAGAGTCCTAGTTTGAATAGGGTTTGCCTCCGGTCTGGTTATATAAGCAAGGGAGGCCAGAGCTCGTGGCAGATGACCTTGGGCTGTTCCTCTTACGTTTTGATCAATAAATTTCGTAATTTAGAGTAGCTTTTGTGCCTTGTTCGTCTGACTTGTTTTTGTCAAGTCTTTCTTGTCGAGTTTCTGGACAGCACGGTAATGCTTCGGTGTTTTGATCATAACTCGAGTTTTACAGATCCAATTGACGTGATTCTTTTTGGGTTGTCTTCACAACTTGATTATCTATCATCTGTGAAATTTCACGGTCATTGGAGTTGCAGTTTCTGATATACACGAGTTTCTTTTCAGTGTTGCAGATCTGGTTTTTACTCGAGTAGTGATGTGTACAGGGGTCCCGATCTTACGAAAGGTTCTGATAACTCTCGATTTGGTGGAGACTTAACACAAATCGATCCGGCTTCCAAACAACACGTTCTGAACCCTGCAATCTCAGCACCACGTCTCCTCAGGTTATCAACCGATATTGCGTGGTTGACCTTGCCAAGAAGGCTAATCCTTGCCTGTGAATCGAAGAACACAAGCAAGAACAAGAAAGAATGCAACCAAATTGCTGAAAGATATGAAACACTCAAGTTGGGGTCTCACAAACCGATGAACGGCGAAACTGTTCTTGACAGAATAATCTAAGCAAAACCCATCTGTTTGTGACGGCGGCTAGGAGGTATAAGGAGGTGGAGGACGACCAGGGGGGTGCTGGGGTCGTGACCTAACCCTAAGACACGTACATAATGGACTTGGACTCGATACAAGGCCCAATGGCCCAACTAGGTGATGCAACACCCTGACAAACTCTAAACTTTATATTGTTTCGATGTTTCCTGTCGACTCCGAGGGAATTTTGACGTGGGGCCTGTTCCATTGGAAAGTTTATCCTCTCAGATTTCCATGCATATGTAGAACGTCAAAAACAGAGTCCGTATGCCTCCTGTGCATCCATTTTAAGGTGGACTGCTCTTGGGCCCGAGTTGGACTCGAGTTTGAGTTGGGCTCGGTCTCTAACTTCTTGTTGGCGTATTTTCCGGTCCTCCACGCCTCCAAAACCCTCTCCATGTATCTTCATGTCCTCTCCATGGTTCCTAATCATAATTAATCCATTAGGTAGCAACATACTCTCAAAATTCACATATAAAGAATTGTTCAGGAAGGAGCTCACCTCTAAATTCAATTGTCGTGCTCGAGCTCTAGTAATTGGACCTTGCATGTCTACCATGTGAGTGTTGTGTATATCTGCAGGAGTGATGTCCACATCATCCTCCCCCTCTTGCATTGGAGTCGTCCTCGACTCAAGCTCATCTTCTTCTCCCAAATATGGTCTCAAATTTGAAATGTTAAAGGTGGGACTAACCCCAAACTCGGGAGACAACTCAAGTTTATATGCATTATCATTAATCTTCTCAAGTATTTTAAAAGGACCATCAGCTCTAGGCATCAATTTAGACTTTCTCAGTTCTGGAAATCTATCCTTTCTTAAGTGTAACCAAACTAAATCACCCGGTTCAAGTCTAACTTCCTGCCTACCTTTACTACCAGCAATTCTATATTTTTTTCATTCATGTTTTCAATATTGTGTTTAGTGGTCTCATGAATTTTCAAAATAAAATCAGCACGTTCCTTTGCATCATTATGAGTTCTCTCACTAGTAGATAAAGGCAAGATATCAATAGCAGCACGAGGATTGAATCCATACACTACCCGAAAAGGACTTACCTTGGTGGTAGAATGTGTTGCCCGATTATATGCAAACTCCATATGTGGCAAACATCTTCCCACATCTTTAAATTCTTCTTCAAAACAGCTCCAAAATGGTGCCCAAAGTGCGGTTCACTACTTTTGTTTGCCCATCAGTTTGTGGGTGACATGTTGTAGAGAACAACAGATTTGTACCCAACTTGTTCCATAGGGTGCGCCAAAAGTGACTCAAAAATTTAGCATCACGATCTAAAACAATAGTAGAAGGCATACCATGCAAGCGAACAATCTCTTTGAAAAAAAGGTCGGCAATATGTACAGCATCATCACTTTTCTGACACGGTATAAAATGTGCCATCTTAGAAAAACAATCCACGACAACAAAAATGCTGTCCCTCCCCGTCTTAGTCCTATGCAATCCCAAAACAAAGTCCATAGAGATATCCACCAAAGGAATAGAAGGAGTGGGAAGAGGCATGTACAAACCATGTGGATTCAGATGGGACTTAGCTTTCTGACATGTGGTGCAGCGAGCCACAAACCGCTCTACATCTCTCCTCATCTTTGGCCAAAAGAAATGTGTGGCCAGAATATCCTCCGTCTTCTTTGCTCCAAAATGGCCCATCAAACCTCCACAATGTGCGTCCTGTAATAACAAAAGATGAATGGAACCAACTGGAATGCATAGGCAGTTAGCTCTAAACAAGAATCCATCATCCAGACAAATTTATTCCAGGTATGACCTTTTCTACAATGCAACAACACATCTTTAAAATCAGCATCAAGAGCATATTGTTCTCTAATTAATTCAAGTCCAAAAATTCGACAATCAAGTTGGGACAGCATATTATATAGTCTAGACAATGCATCAGCGATCAAATTATCCTTCCCTTTCTTATGTTTAATGGCATAAGGAAATGACTCAATAAATTCAATCAATTTTGCATGTCTACGATTCAGATTATTTTGAGAACAATATGCTTTAGCGATTCATGATCAGAATGAATAACAAATTCTTTAGGCCATAAATAATGACGCCATGTCTCTAAGCATCGTACGAGAGCATAAAATTCTTTATCATATGTGGAGTAATTCAGGACATGACCATTAAGTTTTCCACTAAAGTATGCAACCGGTTTACCACCTTGCAATAAGACACCACCAATGCCAACTCAACTAGCATCACATTCAAGTTCAAAAGTCTTACTAAAATCAGGATGTTGCAGCAATGGTGCGTGTGTAAGCTTGTCCTTCAAGGTGTCAAAGGACTCCTCTTGTGCTTTCCCCCAATGGAACACCACACCTTTCTTAGTCAACTCATGCAATGGGGCAGCAATAGTGCTAAAATCCTTGACGAAACGTCGGTAGAAACCTGCAAGACCAAGAAAACTCATTACCTGTGTGATGGCTTGAGGTATTGGCCAGCTCTTGATCGCTTGAATTTTCATCTCATCCACCTCAATTCCCTGTGGAGTCACAACATAGCCAAGAAAGGAAACTCGATTCGTACAAAAGATGCACTTCTCAAGGTTACCAAATAGACATGCATCTCTCAAAGCATTAAAAAAAGCACGTAAATGATCCATATGTTCATCCAATGACTTGCTATAAATCAAGATATCATCAAAGTAAACCACCACAAATTTTCCAATAAAAGCTCTCAAAACCTCATTCATCAAACGCATGAATGTACTTGGTGCATTAGTTAAACCAAAAGGCATTACTAACCACTCATACAACCCAAATTTAGTTTTGAAAGCTGTTTTCCATTCATCTCCCAATTTCATTCTTATTTGGTGGTAACCACTACGCAAGTCAATCTTAGTGAAAATTATAGAACCACACAACTCATCAAGCATGTCGTCTAGCCTAGGAATAGGATGACGATACCTTATAGTAATATTGTTAATGGCTCTACAATCAACACACATACGCCAAGTACCATCTTTCTTAGGAACCAAAAGTACAGGAACAGCACAAGGACTAAGGCTTTCACGTACATACCCACGGTCCAAAAGGTCTTGGACTTGCCGCTGAATTTTCTTAGTCTCCTCGGGGTTGGTCCTATATGCAGCACGGTTTGGCAAAATTGCACCTGGAATCAAATCAATTTGATGTTCAATCCCTCTCAAAGGTGGAAGTCCCGGGGGTATCTCAACTAGAAAAAATATCCTCATACTCTTGCAACAAGTTAGTAACTTCTGGAGGCAAAGACCTAGCAATATCATCAATGGAGAACAAAACTTGTTTGCACACCAATGCACAGCAAATATCATGATCAGAAATTTCAGCAAGGTCTGTTTTTGTAGCAAGCATTACACGACCCTTCAACTTAATTCCCTCAGTCTTAGAACTAGATGTAGATCTCTCATTATTTGGTGGTAACACAGAATTAATGACTTGTTGATTTTCTGATTTAGAACTACTAGAAATTCCAGCTCTCTCCCTTCAGCTCGTACAATTTCAGCAGGAGTCAAAGGTATCAAAGTAATTTTCTTTCCTTTATGCATAAAGTATATTTATTACTTCTACCATGGTGCAAAGCATCCTTATCATGTTCCCAAGGTCGACCCAATAAAAGTGAACACGCTTGCATGGGTACCACATCACAATCAATGGAATCAACATTTATACCAATGGAAAATGGAATTCTGCAAGTTTGTGTTACCTTAGCTCTTCCAAATCATTCAACCATTGAATATAGTACGGATGTGGGTGTGGTCGTGTATTCAAGCTAAGCTTCTTGACCAATTCAGAACTCACCAAGTTGTTGCAGCTTCCTACATCAATGATGACACGTGCTCGCCGGTTCTTGATGACAAAGAAAATCTGAAAAAAATTATGGCGTTTTAATCTATCAAGTTGTTGTACCTGTGTGTTCAGCACCCGCTGCACAATGATGTTCATGTAGGCTGATGTGTCTTCACTCCAAAAAACATGTCCCTTATCATTGTCCGTGGAAGCTTCATCATCATTGTTGTCTTCGACATCGGAGGTGCTGATGTATCCTCCCTCTTCTGTAGCCACGTATGCCCGCTGACTAGGACAATCTTTTTGCACATGACCAATACCATGGCAGCGGTGGCACCGAATGCTGGAAGTGCGTCCTGTTGAAGCAACGGATGAAGCACTTTTGGCGGGTACCTGCATGGAATTTTTACCCGAATCCGCAGGTCGTGCAGGTGGTGGTTTCGGTGCTGCGGAAACGTTGTTGCTGCCAGAAGGAAGCTTGGCTGCTGGTTTTGGTGAAAGGGCATCAAAACGGAATGACTTGGATGCCCCCGAAGATGTTGTCGTGCGTGGAGTGTAGGAGGCACCGCTGCTGCTCTTGTTCTTTTGTTGACGACCCTGTAACTCCTTTTCTACGAGCATAGCAAGCTGGAACAACTGGTTGACAGTATTAAATTCCTTATAATCAACAATATCCTGTATCTCACGTCTCAACCCCCCATAGAAATGACAAATTTTATCTTCAGTGTCCTCTACTACCTCACATCGTATCATACCCTTTTGGAGCTCCGCATAATAATCTTGGACAAAATTATTTCCCTGCTCTAAGCGCTGCAATTTCTTTCGTAAATCACGTTGGTAGGATGGAGGAACAAAACGATTACGCATAGCTTCTTTTAAATGTTCCCATGTATCAGGTTGTAAGCGTGTGGTACCTAGTTCATTCCACCATATTATAGCAAAATCCTTAAACTCACTAGTGGCTTGTCGAACTCTATGTTGTTCAGGAACAAGGTGGGAATTAAATTTCTGCTCAACCATCACTTCCCAATCAAGATATGCCTCAGCATCATAAGCACCAGAAAATGAAGGTATGGAAAATTTAACTTTAGCAAAAGGGTCATCAAGAGGGCGGTTATTGTTACCACGCATGTTGTTTGCTACCATACCATGAGTGTTTTGACGAAGACGTTGATGTAGATGTACATTCTGCGCAGCACGTGTATCCACCTCTCCATTGACATCACACAACACGTCTTCTTCTTCTTCAAAGTTATTGTGGTGGGTAGCATCATGGCTGAATGGTAGGTGGGACTCCATATCATCAATCCTTCCAACTAGCAAGCTTAAGCGTTTGTCCAACCTCTCAAGGGTGTGGGGTATTCTCTGTTCAGCAAGATAATCTTTTACCCCTTGTGCGATTGCTTCCTTGACAGACTTCATCATTTGTTCTATGTAACCCTTCATCTCACTTTTAAAAAACACACTCCGTAGGATCAACATGATCTGACATTGTTAGCAAGAATAATATGGAAAACAACAAGATTATCCCTATTAACTACTATGCAATGATGGTGGAACTCACAAAGTAATGGGTCGAGTCTTACCAAGCTCTTACAAGTTTCTTACCACAACAAGGCAAAGGATACCTGGACGACGTGATTCAGCGATTGCAAGGGTCAAAAACTTGTGCTGTTCAAAAGGATGAATGTGGAGATTGGATGGCCAAATATTTGTGAGTAGCATACAATTCAATAACAGATAGTAATGCTGAATAGATGTCCAAACACTTGTCCTAGTTGCTGGCCTACTAGTGTCTTATCCCGGATGTTATGAACAAGACAGCAAGAAGTATGAATGATAAGGACAATAATTGAGCAGGAACAATTGAACCACAAGGCAAAATAACACACCCAAGTTTTGATATTTGTGCTCCACTTCGCAAATTTTCTTTTCTATATTTTTTCTTTGATTTTTTTATATCTGCCGTGAAATCAGGAGCACTAATATACACGTCGCACAAATTTTCAGCTCACTTGAAAAAAGAAGATGTGGACAACAGAAATTCAATATGTTTCTTTATGATTATTGTTGAGCCTTTAGATGCCAAATAATCAATCTTCCAATGTGAATCTGGGAATGTAATTTAACCCAATGCCAAGGTTATGGCTGTTTTAAGACAGCACCACAAGATTATGTTTTTGGTGGAGCTGAATTGGAAACGGTGGTGAGAAAAAAATTGGATATGATGGTGACAACGTGTGGGATGGTGTGCGTACATCAAGGAGGATAAACTCACGTAATATGTGATGAAAACTGAAGAACAAGGATAACCCTAGCACAATGAATAGTTATGGTGATCGATTTGATAACAATTGTGGCAGCTAGGATTTCGATGGAATGCAGCGGATGGAATAACAAAGTAGGAACAAAACATGATTAAACCAGCAACAAAACATGAACTTGGAGACAAATTCAATAATAAGGACTCCAAAACAGAATTGTGCAAAAGGCTAAACCTGGTCTGGGATGGGGAAACCTATGACTATAATTTTTTTGGCTTTTTCATGGACGATAGGACGAGTTCAGGATAAACAAAACTTGGAGAAGGCGAACCTGATGGTGCACCTAAAGCTCTGATTACCACTTGATGTGTACAGGGGTCTCGATCTTCCGAAAGGTTCTGATAACTCTCGATTTGGTGGAGACTTGACACAAATCGATCCGGCTTCCGAACAACACGTTCTGAACCCTGCAATCGCAGCACCACGTCTCCTCAGGTTATCAACCGATATTGCGTGGTTGACCTCGCCAAGAAGGCTAATCCTTGCCTGCGAATTGAAGAACACAAGCAAGAACAAGAAATAATGCAACCAAATTGCTGAAAGATATGAAGCACTCAAGTTGGGGTCTCACAAACCGATGAACGGCGAAACTGTTCTTGACAGAATAATCTAAGCAAAACCCAACTGTTTGTGACGGTGGCTAGGGGGTATAAGGAGGTGGAGGACGACCAGGCGGTGCTGGGGTCGTGACCTAACCCTAAGACACGTACATAATGGACTTGGACTCGATACAAGGCCCAATGGCCCAACTAGGTGATGCAACACCCTGACAGACTCTAAATCTTACATTGTTTCGAAGTTTCCCGTTGACTCCGAGGGTATTTTGACGTGGGGCCAGTTCCACTGGAAAGTTTATCCTCTCAGCTTTCCGTGCATATGTAGAACGTCAAAAACAGAGTCAGTATGCCTCCTGTGCATCTATTTTAAGGTGGACTGCTCCTGGGCCCGAGTTGGACTCGAGTTTGAGTTGGGCTCGGTCTCTAACTTCTTGTTGGCATATTTTCTGGTCCTCCACGCCTCCAAACCCCTCTCCATGTATCTCCATGTCCTCTCCATGGTTCCTAATCATAATTAATCCATTAGGTAGCAACATACTCTCAAAATCCACATATAAAGAATTGTTCAGGAACGAGCTCACCTCTAAATTCAATTGTCGTGCTCGAGCTCTAGTAATTGGACCTTGCATGTCTACCATGTGAGTGTTGTGTATATTTGCAGGAGTGATGTCCACATCAAGTAGAACAGATTGACCCTCGTTTGATCTTTCGATCATAACTTGAGTTTTTCTTGACGGATTTCCATGATTCTTGTTGTCGTGTCTTCGCGACTTGATTCTCAATAATATATTCCACTTTTTCACATTTGAAAACATTTAGATCAGTTGCATACACGGTTTCTTTAACAGATTGATTTTCTGCCGAGGGGGTTTTTGTTGCTTCCGCTAAAAAGTTTAAATCTACCATTCATCCCCCCTCTGGTAGCTTTTCACGTGCTCTTCGATACTACAATTGGTATCAGAGACACGGTGCTCTTAACTTTGTGATTTTCACGTGTTTTGACTAATCATCATAGAGAAATATTCCGCAAAACCTTGTGTGTTCAGTGGCATTGATTTTCAGGTTTGGAAGGCACGAATGGAGGCTTTCATCCAGGCGCAAGACTTCGCAATATGGGAAAAGGTGTACAAGCCTTATGACGTGCCGCCAAACAATGAAGTCACGGCTACGAACATGAGAGATGTCGACAACAACAACAAAGCACGGAACTTGATCATACAAGGATTAACTCAAAGTGACTTCGACCGTGTTGCACACCTCCAATCTGCATACGATGTGTGGAAAGCACTTTGTGACTACCACAAAGGATCCAACACGATCTAGGAGGTAAGACAAGATATGTTCAAGAAAGAATACATGCGCTTTAAGATGCAACCAGGTGAGTCAATCGATAACCTCTTTGCTCGCTTCAATAAAATTCTCAGAAACTTGCGTAGTGTCAATGTTAATTTTTCAGATGTTGAAAATGCTAGGCAATACTAAGTTCATTCGACATGTCAATTTGGGAGATGAAAGTTACACCTATTCGTGAATCTACTGTCATGAGTACACTTACATTAGATGTGCTATATTCTAAGTTAAAAACTCATGAAATTGACATAATATCATGTAAGAACCCCACCAAGTCTCTTGCATTTGTTTCACAATGTGACATGCATAGCTCTAGTCAATCTTCATCTTGTGGTACACTTTCTTTGTTGTCCTCTCTAACCCTTGAACAGATTGAAGAGTTTCTAGAGGAAGAACTTGCACTCATCTCTACTCGGTTCTCAAAAGCATTACAAAATGTGACAACTAGAAGGAGAGGAAGTGCCGGACCTCAACGATGCTACGAATGTGGTAACACAGGACATTTTCGTACGGATTGCCCTAACCTTTCAGGTTCTACTTCCCATGATGAAAAGCAAACTAGGAAGAAGCACTCTTATGCAAACGATAAGAAAAAAAGAAGAAGGGTTTTATAGGACGCCAATTGGTAAATAGTTTTATCTCCTCACTTCAAGAACTTAGCTCGAGCAATGTGGACATCGGAAGTGACGAAGATGAAGATGATTTGGCAAACTTATGATTCATGGTGGGCAAGTCAAGTTCAAGTATGGAGGAGGAAGAACACAACAACGACAATGAAGAGGTATGTCCTACTTGCGAAGAAATGTGTGATGCTATTTCTCATGTGTGTGCTATTTCTCATGCCACTGTTATAGTTATGAAAAAGGACAAAAGATTAGGGACAATGCTGTTAAAATTGAGTCACTAGAATTTGAAATTAATCATTTGAAATCTTTGATTCCTAGTGATGATTCTCGTTCCTCATGTGATATAATATATGAACAATTGTCCTCTCAGAAGTGCACATACCTCCACACTTGATAAACTTGAGTTAGAGATTTAAAAGAACAGAGAGCTTGCTGCACTTAATGATAAAAACTTGAAAGATGCTTGTTGTTCTACAATTAATTTGCATTGTTCTACTTGCGATGATCTTAATAAGAAACTACAAGATGTTCTCCAATGCTTTACGTTCTCATGAAGTTATGTATTGTTCCAATTGCAAACTAACAGGAAAAACTTCATGTCAAAACTGCCTAGACTTGTCTAAGAAACTTGATGACATGAATAGGACACTAGAGCGGTTTTAAAATGGGAATAAGAATCTGAACATGCTGTTGAATTCTTCTAAATCTTGCAGTGATAAAACTGGTTTAGGTTTTGATTCCCATGCTCATGCTAAAGCACATCCACCTAAAATTGTAAAGTCAATAGGAAGTGGTTTGATTAAAACAGTTCCTAAACAAAAAGAAGTAGTTTTTAAATCTGCAGGAGTGTTGTCTCATTCGGTTTCAAATAAACATGTTGTCTGCTCATCTAGACATGAACATAAAGTTAAATTTAATTGTACCTACTGTGGTAGAGATGGTCATGTCATAGATTTTTGTTATAGACTAGCTAAGCAACAGAAAAAGGAAAAAATGATTGCTAGATCACATAACAACTGTGCAAAACCTGTTGCTTGTGCTGAACCGAATGTTAAAAATATGCAACCTGCTGTAATGAGTCAAGTTTGCTTCCGGACCTACTGTTTTTAGTGCTACTCATGTAACACCTCGTAGGTCAGTAGTTGGGTACAAAAATCCTAAAACTTTGGCTCATAAAGCTGCTGTTTTATATCAGCCTTTGCGTGTTACTTCTGTTGGACGTCGTGTGACTCAGTACTGGATTCATAAATGCCTTTTGACTAACCCCGGTATTGAGTCATCTACGTATTGTACTTCTATGTAGGTTACATGCTTGAGGAAGGAGAACATTAGGATTGTGGATTCAGGATGCTCACGCCACATGACCGATAACAAAGAATAGTTCTCCTCCCTCTCTTTTGTGTCACATGTAGAAAATTTAACTTTTGTCGATAATTCTTCAACTCCTATAATTGTTAAGGGTTCGGTTAGAGTAAATAATCACTACACTTTAAAAGATGTGGCACTTGTTAAAAATTTGAAATACAACTTGCTTTCTGTTTCACAATTGCTAGATGAAAATCTTGAAATTATTTTCACTAAAAATTGTTGCAAGGTTGTAGATTCAAATAGTGAGCTCATTTTTCTTGTCTCAGTTTGGAGGAGTTTTTAAAGCTGATTTTAATATGCCATCCTCTAAGCATAGATGTCTAGTTGCAAATGATTCAAAAGACTTATATTTTTGGCATCGTAGACTTGGTCACGTAGGCTTTGATCATCTCACACGTATTAGTGCTCTTGATCGCATACGTGGGCTGCCTAAGCTTAAAGGGGACAAAGAAATTGTGTGCTCTTCTTGTAGACATGCTAAGATGGTTGCAGGTTCACATGCTCCTCTCACAAGACCATGACAACTGAACTGGGTCAACTTTTTCACCTTGACACTGTAGGACCTTCACGTGTTCAATCCTTCGGAGCTAAATGGTATGTTCTTGTGATTGTTGATGAATATTCTAGATACTCTTTGGTTTATTTTATGGCATCTAAGAATGAAACTTTTAGTAACTTTAGAACCTTATTTCTTAGATTATCAATTGATCACCCATTATCTTTAAAAGAAATTATAAGTGATAACAAAACCAAATTTAAAAATCAATTGTTTGATCACTTTTGTGCTGAAAATGGAATAGATCATCAATTTTCTTCACCATATGTACCTCAACAAAACGGTGTTGTAGAGAGAAAGAACAGAACCTTAGTTGAGATGGCTAGGACTATGCTTGATGAATATCAAACTCCTAGAAAATTTTGGGCTGATGCAATTGCAACTGCTTGTTATGTCTCAAATCGTATTTTCTTGCGTGCTAAGCCAGGTAAAACACCATATGAACTTCAGTTTGGACATAGGCCTTTTGTCACACACGTTCGGGTCTTTGGTTGCAAATGATTTGTTAAGAAATATGGTAATCTTGATAAATTTGAACCTAGATCCGTTGATGGCATGTTTCTTGGTTACCCATCTCATACTAGAGGCTACTGTGTGCTTTTACATGACACTAACAAAATTGTGGAGACTTGTGAGGTTTCTTTTGATGAAGTTAGCCCAGGTACTAGCTCTAATATTGCAGGACTAGACCCATATCCGCAGGGGGAGAGTCTTTTCATCGAAGAAGATGAAGAAGTGATGCTGCTGCCCAAAAATTAAGGAGCTAATGACATTGTTCCAGCTCCTGATTTTGATTCATAACCAGCACCGACGACCACCATTGCTGGTCCAGATTGTCCTCAAGTCACAAGTTCTTCAATTTGTGATGAACATGAAGAATAAGGAGCTTGTGAATTGTCTACTCCCCTCCGGGTCCTCAAAAGTCATCCTCCACAACAAATGATTGGAAGCTTGCACGAAGAGTCATACGGTCCAGGTTTTGTGATCCAAACTCTCACGCTCATTCTGCATTTGTTGCTTCTTTTGAACCTAAATGTAACACACCAAAACCTGTTAAGAGGGGAATTTAAAAATTTTTGGACGTATTGCATGTGGTGCAGAAATTCAAATTTAAATTGGAATTCAAATTCAACTCAAAACAGAAAAGAAAAAGAAAAAAACAAAACCCCCTGGCCAGTGGGCCGAAACCCACCAGCCGGCCCACCTCACCCCGCGCCAGCCCGCAGCCGCGCGCCCCGTTTTCCTCTCACTGACATGTGGGGCCCGCCGTCTTCTTCCTCCTCGTGCGCGCGCTCGGCCGACCCGGGACTCCTCTCTCCCCCGAATCGAAACCACCCTGGATACTCGTGTATCCAAGCCGAATTTCGGTTCTGGACGACTCCAGCTCGATCCCAACCGAACGCCGCCCTCCCCCGGCTATATAAACACCGACAACGTCCCGTTTTTCACCCGCGATCGGCTGTTTTTCCTCCCGGTGAGAACCGAAGCTCCGATCACCGTTTTCTCTCGATCTTTGCTCGGGTTCTCTGATCTAACGCGCCGATCGTGTTCCACCGCCTCCGGGGAATCACGCAGGTGCAGAAAACTCGGTGGTTTGCGCTTCAGACACAACGCCGACGAGCATCGCCGTGAATTCACCTCGGACCTTGTCGCTGACCGCCTTCCAGGACCTCCGAGCTCAAGAAAAACCCCGAGGTGAGATCCCCGACCTCCCCTCTACCGATCTATGCCATGAAATCCCAGTTTTAGGAAGAATAGACGAAGATCCGAAGTTTTCCGGCGAGATCGCCGCCTCCCGCAGCCGTGCGCCGCCGGGCAGCGCCGCCCGCGCTCGGTCAGAGCGACGTGGCCGATTGTGCGCCGTCTATTTTAAATCGCACGGTAGAATTGAAATCCCCGCGTACCGGTTCGACGTTAAAATCTCAGCCGTCTGTTTTAAATCGGACGGTCCACGTCAGCCCCGCGTTATTAAGGTCAGGATTCTTACGCTACCCCCTGGGGATCTCGGAAAATATGAGCTAGCCCCGGAAACTTCTGATCTAGCCCCTGGAACTTCAGAAATTCATGTAAATTCATTTAAAAATCAGTTTTAGCCCCTGGACTTAATAAAAATTAGGAAAACCCCTCTGTTATTTGTAGTTAGACCCTTTGGAAATTTATGAAATAATATAATAGACCCTGTAGTGTGCTGAGTTTACCTTTTTAACCCTATATGATATTAAATTTAGAAATTTGAATGTGTGACTAGGATTTAAATTTAAAAGGAAGTAGAAACACATTGTAAATTCAAGTTTAAACTCTACTAACACTTGGAAAACTTTAGAATGAACTAAAAATAAATTTTAGGCTGAAATGAAATCTGTTTGGGTGTGTTCATGTTTATTAGTTCTAGGAACACATTTTTCGGTTAATAAATAATTTTGAAAATGGGTAAAATAGATTTAAATTAGTTCACATCAGAGGAGAAGTTCAAAAATATGTTATTTAATATTTTATATCATAACCTATTCTGTTTAGATGAGGTGTCTTACTATTTTCATAATAAAGTTCACATTTAGGCATAGGAAATAAATCTGAAAATATAGTAACTAAGTATGCATAACTAGAAAATGATAAATGAAGTTTCCAAATCCAAAGATTTCAGTTTAGGATTTGGTAGAAGATCTGAAAACCCATTTGGAGTAGGAAATTACCTTCCATGCAAACTTGGCAGCTAAAGAGGGTATTAAAGAATTTGTTTAAATTGGAAATTCATATATAGTGTGCAAACAGAAATCTGAATACAAAAGTTAGAAATAATATACATATGTTTAAAAGTGCATGTAGGCCAAAAATCAAAACACATAGAGTAACCACAACCCTTAGAAGTGTGAATGACTTTCATAGGTGTGAATGTGTCGTTTGTATAAAGTGAAAGTGTGAACTATGTCTTATGGATTGTTGTTTTCTTTTGCTATGTGTGAAGGTATGAGTAGAACCTGCCCCAGAGCAAGTTCTTCCCTTTCAAGAACAAGACTTTCCATTCCCAGAGCAGCAGGAAGAAGGCACCTATACTAGGATGTGTAGATAGAATTATTTGCATTGTCAATTGAAATATGAAACCCATGCTAGGAAGTTTCCCTAGAATTGCATTACCATGTTTCCTTGTATCTTGGGATGGGATTTTGCTTTATTATGTCATTCATTCATATTACTTATGCTTAGCCATGCTTAGAATGGGATAATTGGGATATGAGATCATCAAATTGCTTACCTTATTCTTGAATGAGATATTATGAGTTACGTAGAGGTAGGGATCAAGGCAAGTTGGATGATTTGGTTGGTGCTGGGTGCACGAGACTCGGGTTTGTGTTTAGTACTTGTCTGGATCCTAAGGACCTGTTGGAGCATGTAACCTGGCTTTAACGTGCCAACCACATGCTGAGATGGGGCAGCTTGGCCAATTAATTAGGTGTATCCGCGGCGTAGTATGGGTGTGTTGGATGGTGCGGGGAGTAGGTGTCAGCCGGACTACCATATGAACCGCAAGGCTCAAGAGGGGGCCACTGCAGCGGGGTTGGAGCATTTTGTATTCTGTTAGGGGTGAAACCTCAGTGGGCCCACGCTCGTCGGGAATCCCTTTGTAAAGGCTTCGTAGTGATCTCCTAACTACACACCTGGGAAGTGTGAATGTGGTTCGTAGCCACTGGCATAATGGAGGTTCTTTTAGTCCACCCGACAACGGGGGATGAAATCACTACATGTGGGTACAGTGGTGCAAACTCTGCAGAGTCAAAATTGTCATGACAGCCGTGCTCACGGTCAAGAGCGGCTTGGACTTATTCATGATTAGAGTATGATGACCTTGGAGGTTGTGGATGTTAAGCGGGGAGCTTAACATTGGAAATGATGTTATGGTTATTTGATTATGATGATGGGATGGGAGATTGGGACCATTTCATCTATGTAGTAATGTAGGTGCTTAATAAGCTAAGGTGATAGGTATTAATTGCGTAGTGCTTTAACCATGAGTTCAACCTCTCCTTGTTCTAGCCATGCATGACATAACTTTCCCACACTTGCTAAGTACCATCGGTACTCAACCTTGCATATTTGTTGTTTATATTGCTGCTCAGGACAAGAGAATGATATGGTGTTTAATGATCAAGACTTTGGACCCGAAGAAGGATTCTAGGTTCATGAAGTCCCCCGGGCAACGCCTGTGACGGAGCCCACGAGAATAATATTCCACTGCTATTTTATTTACATGTTATGAACTTAATATCGTCCATCGAGACATATGCTATGTAAGACTTATTTATATTCGACACCTGGCTTGAAATAAATGATGCTTCACTATTTATCATCACATGTATGAGAAAATGATCCTGGCATACATGTGATCTTCACTCGGTTATTCTTCAGAAAAACCGGGTGTGAGAGAAGTGGTATCATAGCCAAGGTTGCCCGTAGGAACGTGGACCTAGGTAGAAATAGACGTAGTTAGGGACCCTATTTTCTTAAAAACTATTTTACAAAGGTGTGGGTTGAAAAGTGTTATTTAATGGGCCACTTTATTCATCTTACCCCATCTTTTATTCAAAATAGGATTTTTGTTTAAAATCTTATCTAAGTTAAAATCTTACCCCATCTTTTACGTAGTTGCCCTTGCCCTGAGAGAGGAGAACCGTCCGGTGACGTATCTCTCCTACGGATTGGCAGTAGGAGGCTTGTTGCGCCGTCTTTGATGCATGCTCCAAGCCGCCGGCAATACGGGCAAGCTAATCATACACTATAGCTCCACCCGGACCATCCGGGAGAAGCGGGAAGAATGGAGTTCGGAAATGAGGATTATCCATGAAAATCAGCTGCTTAAGATCCACCGCTCTCCAGCTTGTCGAGCGACACAGGTCGATGCGGAGAAGGATGTCACCTGGGAGGCCATCACCTGCCAGAGTCACATCTACCGTCGCCACCTGGACAGGACTGAGTACA
Source organism: Neostapfia colusana (assembly GCA_030760725.1). Taxonomy (NCBI): domain Eukaryota; kingdom Viridiplantae; phylum Streptophyta; class Magnoliopsida; order Poales; family Poaceae; genus Neostapfia; species Neostapfia colusana. The sequence goes on along the minus strand of JASWHV010000012.1, from coordinate 23,756,414 downwards.
TGTATGTTCTCCAGCGTGAGAGTGGTACGACAGAGTACAAGTATCCGCCAGTGCAGCAAGGGACTTCCCATGAGCACATGGACCTGTGCTTGGAGGATGCTGCTATGCTCAACACTCGACTGCAGGAGTGTCAGCAGGAGCTTCAGGATGTTCGTGACACCCTGAAGGAGACCGAGGCGTTGCTTCGAGCTAGCTTGAGGGTGAGAGAAAGAGGAGATGGGAATGAACTGTGTGTCACCATGAATGACACATGGACTCCTGACTCCCCAGATCGTCGGGCGATCAGGCGTCGTCGCACTTCTCCACCAGCAGCCTCCCCACCCAAAGCGGAGTCAGAAGGCAGCCGCAATAATGAGGAAGATCCCGAGGAGCCAGCTCAGTGATACGAGTCGTGTAGAGTCCTTCTCCATAGTTCAGTGGGTTATCGAGTAGGCGAGTCAATACCTTAGTTAATGGTGTGTTAATGTGTGGTGTGTGACGTGAGTTGTGGAAGCCATGAGCAATTGTCCACAACCTTGTCTTCAGGTTGCTTTGCTTTGATGTGTGAACCCCTATGAAATTAGTAGTGCATTTATTTTTGCGTGAGACATGAACCCTCAGAAAAATATAAATACAACAAGGCCTCAACATTACAAAGTGTAAACAAGAAAAATTGATAAGATAATACGTAATGCTTTAAATTGACATTTGGTTGATCATGATAGATGGTCGGAAGAGGAAAGGGTCGTGGTGCCAACCCCGCCAACAACAACGATGAGGCCGGCAACCCTCATCTTTCTGGAGGCCAAGACAGGGGTGGTCGCCGTGAAGGAGTTGATCCCATCCACCAAATGCTTGAGAATCAAAATCAGCTCATCCAGAACCTGACTCAAGTGGTGGCCAACTTGCACCAAGCTCCACCTCCACAAGCTGCACCACGCCAACCATGGTTGAGCGAGTTTCTAGGGATTCAACCTCCAAAGTTTGCAAGTGCTGCTGAACCTCTGGAGGCAGATGATTGGCTAAAGACCATTGAGAGCAAGATGAGGATTATACAATGCCAAGGGTATGAGAGGGTGCTGTTTGCCTCTCACCAATTGCATGGACCTGTTGTTGATTGGTGGACCGCTTACGTGGCCGCCCATCATGACCCCGAGAATATCACTTGGGAAGAGTTCAAGCGTAGCTTCCGCAACCATTACATACCAAGGGGTGAACTTAAAAACAAGAGAAAGGAGTTCTTGGGGCTGCAGCAAGGAAACATGACGGTGAGGGAATACCTCACTAAATTCACCCAACTATCCCGTTATGCACCAAGGGACATAGAGATTGATGAGCAGACACAGGATTGCTTCGTGGAAGGACTTACAGCAGAAATGCAGTGTGCAATGTCCTCCAACGAGTGTGAAAGTTTCCAAAAGATGGTGGACAGAGCATTTGTTGTGGAAAGGAAGCTGAAGGCCTTGGAAAATGAAAACAATAGGAAGGCAGGATGGTCACACCAAGCCTCGGGTAGCAACACCCGCCTACGTCTGATGCAGCAACCCGCAGGGCAGACGAGCCGTGCTGCGGTACCCTACTCAGCACCGAGAGGGTACAACCCGAACTTCAGGCCTCCGTAAGCACCAACACAACCACAACGTCAGTTTGTACAGCAGCCTCGCCCCACATATCAACCTCGACCAGCAGTACAAGGACCCCCAAACCAACCCCAAGACAACAAAGGTCACGCACCTAAGGTTGGGGTGCAATGCTTTAACTATGGTGAAGTGGGGCACTACGCCCATAAGTGCCCAAAGAAGAAGCTCATGCAGACACAACAACAGAATGTGATGTGAGGACGGGTGAACCACGTGATCATGGAGGAAGCGCAAGAGGCACCCGACGTGGTAGTTGGTAAGTTTCCTGCCAATTTACACATTGCAACCCTGTTGTTTGATTCTGGTGCTACCCACTCGTTCATTGCCCAAGGGTTTGTTAAGAAGCATGATCTAGCAACAACACAAATGAACCATATGCTAGCAGTAAACTCTCTAGGTGGAGAAATAAGGACAAGACAAGTGTGTCCCAACATGAATCTAGACATTAATGGGGTAGTATTTACTGCCAACCTCATAGTGATAGATTCACAAGGGATAGATATTATTTTGGGCATGGATTGGTTGACCAAACATAAGGGAATCATCCATTGTTTGACTAGAACGGTGGAACTAACTCACCCTAGTGGCACAAGAATAAAGTTCATAACAATACAAGAGCCTAGGAGAGACATAAATTAAATCAAGTTGAGGTGAAAGTGGAGGAGATCAGGATTATCAGGGAATACCCAGACGTTTTTCCGGAGGAGTTGCCAGGTATGTCTCCCGATCGTGAAGTGGAATTCGCGATTAAGCTAGTGCCTGGAACAGCTCCGATATACAAGAGACCTTATCGGATGGACTCCAAGCAACTGGGAGAACTCAAGGACCATTTAAGAGAATTGACAGGGAAGGGGTACATTTGTCCTAGTTCCTCACCATGGGGAGCTCTAGTGATATTTGTGCCCAAGAAGGACGGAACCCAAAGGCTATGCATAGACTACCGTGCCTTGAATGAAGTAACCATCAAGAACAAGTATCCATTACCCCGCATTGAAGACTTGTTTGATCAGTTGAGGGGAGCTTGTGTGTTCTCGAAAATTGATCTCAGGTCGGGATACCACCAACTTAAGATAAGGCAAACTGATATTCCCAAGACAGCTTTCGTATCTCGGTACGGATTGTATGAATACACCGTCATGCCTTTTGGGCTAACTAATGCCCCGGCATACTTCATGTACCTCATGAACAAGGTATTCATGGAATATCTGGATAAATTTGTTGTGGTTTTCATAGATGACATTCTCGTCTTCTCCAAAGATGAAGAAGAACATGAGAAACATCTAAGGTTGGTGTTGCAGAAGCTGAGAGAACACCAACTATATGCCAAGTTGAGCAAGTGTGAGTTTTGGCTGAAGAGAGTTCCCCTCTTAGGACATATAATCTCGGAGGGAGGAATCTCCGTAGATCCCGCCAAGATTGAGGATGTACAGAAGTGGAAGCCCCTGAGAATGTCGGGGAAGTTCGAAGCTTCTTGGGATTGGCTGGATACTATCGACGGTTTATTGAGGGATTCTCCAAGATCTCGAGACCCCTCACCAAACTGTTGGAGAAGGGAATCACATTCACATGGACGCCGCAGTGCGAGGCGAGTTTCCAGGAACTGAAGAAAAGATTGACAACAGCCCCAGTGCTAGTTATGCCAGATATGCAGAAGAACTTTTCGGTGTACTGCGATGCCTCTGGAAATGGGCTGGGATGTGTTCTCATGCAAGAGGGGCATGTCGTGGCTTATGCGTCCCGGCAGCTCCGGAAACACGAGAAGAACTATCCTACACATGACCTAGAACTAGCCGCAGTGGTACACGCGTTGAAGATTTGGCGCCACTACTTGATGGGGAAGAGGACGGAGATATATACGGATCATAAGAGCTTAAAGTACATTTTCACACAGCCAGATCTCAACCTCAGACAAAGAAGATGGTTAGAGCTAATCAACGACTTTGATGTGGGAATCAACTATCATCCTGGTAAAGCGAATGTCGTGGCGGATGCTCTAAGCCGGAAAGTGCAGGTCAATAGGTTGAACTTGAAAGACATACCTACGGAATTGAAGGACGATGTTATAAGACTCAATCTATGCCTGGTGAATAGTGGTGAAGCCATCGCCATGGAAGTGGACTCCACATTAGAGCAAGACATACGCGATGGTCAAAAGAATGACGAGAAGATACAATAAATCAGACAACTCATCAAGGAAAATAAAGCCCCTGGTTTCAGAGAGGATGAACAAGGTATGGTGTGGCACGGGAAAAGAATCTGTGTGCCTGAAGTAAAGGAGATCCGTGAATTGATTTTGAAAGAGGCTCACGATTCTGACTATTCCACTCATCCTGGGAGTACGAAGATGTACCAGGACCTCAAGATCAGGTATTGGTGGTATGGCATGAAGCGAGATGTCGCGGAACATGTTGCCCTATGTGACACATGTCAGGTGGTGAAAGCGGAACATCAACGACCCGCGGGATTATTGCAACCACTCAAAGTGCCTGAATGGAAATGGGAAGAAATCGGTATGGATTTCATAGTGGGATTTCCTAGGACCCAATCAGGATATGATTCGATATGGGTCATCATCGACAGGCTAACCATGGTAGCTCATTTCATCCCCGTGAAAGAAAGCTACAGCGGATCCAAATTGGCGGAGTTGTACATGTCAAGGATCGTGTGTTACCATGGAGTGCCAAAGAAGATAGTGTCGGATCGAGGGACACAGTTCACCTCAAGGTTCTGGCAAAAGTTGCATGAAACCATGGGAACTCATCCGAATTTTAGTTCTACCTATCATCCCCAAACTGACGGGCAGAAGGAAAGAACCAATCAGATCCTTGAAGATATGCTGAGAGCGTGTGCACTCAAAAACAATCGGAGTTGGGATAAGAACTTACCGTATGCGGAGTTCTCCTATAACAACAGCTATCAGGCTAGTATGAAGATGTCACCATTTGAGGCTTTGTATGGGAGGAAGTGCAGAACTCCCCTATTTTGGAACCAAACGGGGGAAAGTAAAGTGTTTGGACCCGAAGTACTACAAGAAGCCGAGGCGAAAGTGAGGGAAATTCGCAACAACTTGAGGATAGCACAGACACGACAAAAGAGCTATGCTGATGTTCGGAGAAGAGAGCTTGTTTTCAACGTGGGGGACTATGTCTACCTCAAGGTGTCCCCTATCCGAGGACTTCGTCGGTTCAAGGTGAAAGGAAAGTTATCACCTCGATACATCGGACCCTTTCAAGTTCTGGAGAGGAAAGGCGAAGTGGCATATCAACTAGAACTGCCGGCTCACCTATCGGATGTGAACGATGTATTCCATGTGTCACAGCTCAAGAAATATCTGAGGACACCTGAAGAGATGTTACCCATGAATGAGGTTGACGTAGCCGAGGATCTATCTTATGCCTAGCAACCGGTCAAGGTTTTGGAGACAATGGAACGCCTCACAAGAAATAAAAGAATCCGGATGTGCAAGGTGCAGTGGAAGCATCACTCGGAAGAGGAAGCCACATGGGAGCGAGAAGACGAGCTTAAGACACAGTTTCCGGAATTGTTTTCCTAAGACCACCAATCTCGAGGACGAGATTTATTTTAAGGGGGTTAGATCTGTAACACCCCAAAACCTGTTAAGAGGGAATTTAAAAATTTTTGGACGTATTGCATGTGGTGCAGAAATTCAAATTTAAATTGGAATTAAAATTCAACTCAAAACAGAAAAGAAAGATAAAAAGAAAAAGAAAAAAAACAAAAACCCCCGGCCAGTGGGCCGAAACCCACCAGCCGGCCCACCTCGCCCCCGCGCCAGCCCGCAGCCGCGCGCCCCGTTTTCCTCTCACTGACATGTGGGGTCCGCCGTCTTCTTCCTCCTCGCGCGCGCGCTCGGCCGACCCGGGACTCCTCTCTCCCCCGAATCGAAACCACCCTGGATACCCGCGTATCCCAGCCGAATTTCGGTTCTGGACCACTCCAGCTCGATCCCAACCGAACGCCGCCCTCCCCCAGCTATATAAACACCGGCATCGTCCCGTTTTTCACCCGCGATCGGCTGTTTTTCCTCCCGGTGAGAACCGAAGCTCCAATCACCGTATTCTCTCGATCTTTGCTCGGGTTCTCTGATCTAACGCGCCGATCGTGTTCCACCGCCTCCGGGGAATCACGCAGGTGCAGAAAACTCGGTGGTTTGCGCTTCAGACACAACGCCGACGAGCATCGCCGTGAATTCACCTCGGACCTTGTCGCTGACCGCCTTCCAGGACCTCCGAGCTCAAGAAAAACCCCGAGGTGAGATCCCCGACCTCCCCTCTACCGATCTATGCCATGAAATCCCAGTTTTAGGAAGAATAGACGAAGATCCGAAGTTTTCCGGCGAGATTGCCGCCTCCCGCCGCCGTGCGCCGCCGGGCAGCGCCGCCCGCGCTCGGTCAGAGCGACGTGGCCGATTGTGCGCCGTCTATTTTAAATCGCACGGTAGAATTGAAATCCCCGCGTACCGGTTCGACGTTATAATCTCAGCCGTCCGTTTTAAATCGGACGGTCCACGTCAGCCCCGTGTTATAAAGGCCAGGATTCTTACGCGCTACCCCCTGGGGATATCGGAAAATACGAGCTAGCCCCGAAAACTTCTGATCTAGCCCCTGGAACTTCAGAAATTCATGTAAATTCATTTAAAATCAGTTTTAGCCCCTGGACTTAATAAAAATTAGGAAAACCCCTCTGTTATGTGTAGTTAGACCCCTGGAAATTTATGAAATAATATAATAGACCCTGTAGTGTGGTGAGTTTACCTTTTTAACCCTATATGATATTAAATTTAGAAATTTGAATGTGTGACTAGGATTTAAATTTAAAAGGAAATATAAACACATTGTAAATTCAAGTTTAAACTCTACTAACACTTGGAAAACTTTAGAATGAACTAAAAGTAAATTTTAGGCTGAAATGAAATCTGTTTGGGTGTGTTCATGTTTATTAAGTCTAGGAACACATTTTTCGGTTAATAAATAATTTTGAAAATGGGTAAAATAGATTTAAATTAGTTCACATCAGAGAAGAAGTTCAAAAATATATTATTTAATATTTTATATCAGAACCAATTCTGTTTAGATGAGGTGTATTACTATTTTCATAATAAAGTTCACATTTAGGCATAGGAAATAAATCTGAAAATATAGTAACTAAGTATGCATAACTAGAAAATGATAAATGAAGTTTCCAAATCCAAAGATTTCAGTTTAGGATTTGGTAGAAGATCTGAAAACCCATTTGGAGTAGGAAATTACCTTCCATGCAAACTTGGTAGCTAAAGAGGGTATTAAAGAATTTGTTTAAATTGGAAATTCATATATAGTGTGCAAACAGAAATCTGAATACAAAAGTTAGAAATAATATACATATGTTTAAAAGTGCATGTAGGCCAAAAATCAACACACTTAGAGTAACCACAACCCTTAGAAGTGTGAATGACTTTCATAGGTGTGAATGTGTGGTTTGTATGAAGTGAAAGTGTGAACTATGTCTTATGGATTGTTGTTTTCTTTTGCTATGTGTGATGGTATAAGTAGAACCTGCCCCAGAGCAAGTTCTTCCCTTCCAAGAACAAGACTTTCCATTCCCAGAGCAGCAGGAAGAAGGCAAGTGTCCTTGACCACTTTGTTCCTATACTAGGATGTGTAGATAGAATTATTTGCATTGTCAATTGAAATATGAAACCCATGCTAGGAAGTTTCCCTAGAATTGCATTACCCTGTTTCCTTGTATCTTGGGATGGGATTTTGCTTTATTATGTCATTCATTCATATTACTTATGCTTAGCCATGCTTAGAATGGGATAATTGGGATATGAGATCATCAAATTGCTTACCTTATTCTTGAATGAGATATTATGAGTTATGTAGAGGTAGGGATCAAGGCAAGTTGGATGATTTGGTTGGTGCTGGGTGCACGAGACTCGGGTTTTTGTTTAGTACTTGCCTGGATCCTAAGGGCTGGTTCATGGAGCATATAACCTGGCTTTACCGTGCCAACCATATGCTGAGATGGGGCAGCTTGGCCAATTAATTAGGTGTATCCCCGGCGTAGTATGGGTGTGTTGGATGGTGCGGGGAGTAGGTGTCAGCTGGACTACCATATGAACCGCAAGGCTCAAGAGGGGCCACTGCAGCGGGGTTGGAGCCTCTTGTATGCTGTTAGGGGTGAAACCTCAGTGGGCCCATCCTCATCGGGAATCCCTTTGTAAAGGGTTCGTAGTGATCTCCTGGCTACACACCTGGGAAGTGTGAATGTGGTTCGTAGCCACTGGCATAATGGAGGTTCTTTTAGTTCACCCAGCAACGGGGGATGAAATCACTACATGTGGGTACAGTGGAGCAAACTGTGCAGAGTCAAAACTGTCATGACAGCCGTGCACACGGTCAAGAGCGGCTTGGACTTATTCATGATTAGAGTATGATGACCTTGGAGGTTGTGGATGTTAAGCGGGGAGCTTAACATTGGAAATGATGTTATGGTTATTTGATTATGATGATGGGATGGGAGATTGGGACCATTTCACCTATGTAGTAATGTAGGTTCTTAATAAGCTAAGGTGATAGGTATTAATTGCGTAGTGCTTTAACCATGAGTTCAACCTCTCCTTGTTCTAGCCATGCATGACATAACTTTCCCACACTTGTTGAGTACCATCGGTACTCAACCTTGCATATTTGTTGTTTATATTGCTGCTCAGGACAAGAGAATGATATGGTGTTTAATGATCAAGACTTTGGACCCAAAGAAGGATTCTAGGTTCATGGAGTCCCCCGTGCAACGCCTGTGACGGAGCCCACGAGAATAATATTCCGCTGCTATTTTATTTACATGTTATGAACTTAATATCATCCATCGAGACATATGCTATGTAAGACTTATTTATATTTGACACCTGGCTTGAAATAAATGATGCTTCACTATTTGTCATCACATGTATGAGAAAATGATCCTGGCATACATGTGATCTTCACTCGGTTATTCTTTGGAAAAACCGGGTGTGACAGAAGTGGTATCAGAGCCAAGGTTGCCCGTAGGAACGTGGACCTAGGTAGAAATGGACGTAGTTAGGGACCCTATTTTCTTAAAAACTATTTTACAAAGGTGTGGGTTGAAAAGTGTTATTTAATGGGCCACTTTATTCATCTTACCCCATCTTTTATTCAAAATAGGATTTTTGTTTAAAATCTTATCTAACTTAATTTTAAACGCTTTATGTTTTAGATGGTTCGCATGATCCGCACCGCCCGCAAGTCCACCGGAGGGAGAGTTCCCGTAGTTGCCCTTGCCCTGAGAGAGGAGAACCGTCCGGTGACGTATCTCTCCTACGGATTGGCAGTAGCAGGCTTGTTGCGCCATCTTCGACGCATGCTCCAAGCCGCCGGCAATACGGGCAAGCTAATCGTACACTATAGCTCCACCCGGACCATCCGGAAGAAGCGGGAAGAATGGAGTTCGGAAATGAGGATTATCCATGAAAATCAGCTGCTTAAGATCCACCGCTCTCCAGCTTGTCGAGCGACACAGGTCGATGCGGAGAAGGATGTCACCTGGGAGGCCATCACCTGCCAGAGTCACATCTACCGTCGCCACCTGGACAGGACTGAGTACATGTATGTTCTCCAGCGTGAGAGTGGTACGACGGAGTACAAGTACCCGCCAGTGCAGCAAGGGACTTCACATGAGCACATGGACCTGTGCTTGGAGGATGCTGCTATGCTCAGCACTCGACTGCAGGAGTGTCAGCAGGAGCTTCAGGATGTTCGTGACACCCTGAAGGAGACTGAGGCGTTGCTTCGAGCCAGCTTGAGGGCGAGAGAAAGAGGAGATGGGAATGAACTGTGTGTCACCATGAATGACACATGGACTCCTGACTCCCCAGATCGCCGGGCGATCAGGCGTCGTCGCACTTCTCCACCAGCATCCTCCCCACCCAAAGCGGAGTCAGAAGGTAGCCGCAATAATGAGGAAGATCCCGAGGAGCCAGCTCAGTGATACGAGTCGTGTAGAGTCCTTCTCCATAGTTCAGCGGGTTATCGAGTAGGCAAGTCAATACCTTAGTTAATGGTGTGTTAATGTGTGGTGTGTGACGTGAGTTGTGGAAGCCATGAGCAATTGTCCACAACCTCGTCTTTAGGTTGCTTTGCTTTGATGTGTGAACCCCTATGAAATTAGTAGTGCATTTATTTTTGCGTGAGACATGAACCCTCAGAAAAATATAAATACAACAAGGCATCAACATTACAAAGTGTAAACAAGAAAAACAGATAAGATAATACGTAATGCTTTAAATTGACATTTGGTTGATCATGATAGATGGCCGGAAGAGGAAAGGGTCGTGGTGCCAACCCCGCCAACAACAACGATGAGGCCGGCAACCCTCATCTTTCTGGAGGCCAAGACAGGGGTGGTCGCCGTAAAGGAGTTGATCCCATCCACCAAATGCTTGAGAATAAAAATCAGCTCATCCAGAACCTTACTCAAGTGGTGGCCAACTTGCACCAAGCTCCACCTCCACAAGCTGCACCATGCCAACCAAGGTTGAGCGAGTTTCTAGGGACTCAACCTCCAAAGTTTGCAAGTGCTGCTGAACCTCTGGAGGCAGATGATTGGCTAAAGACCATTGAGAGCAAGATGAGGATTATACAATGCCAAGGGTATGAGAGGGTGCTGTTTGCCTCTCACCAATTGCATGGACCTGCTGCTGATTGGTGGACCGCTTACGTGGCCGCCCATCATGACCCCGAGAATATCACTTGGGAAGAGTTCAAGCGTAGCTTCCGCAACCATTACGTACCAAGGGGTGAACTTAAAAACAAGAGAAAGGAGTTCTTGGGGCTGCAGTAAGGAAACATGACGGTGAGGGAATACCTCACTAAATTCACCCAACTATCCTGTTATGCACCACGGGACATAGAGACTGATGAGCAGAAACAGGATTGCTTCGTGGAAGGACTTACAGCAGAAATGCAGTGTGCAATGTCCTCCAACGAGTATGATAGTTTCCAAAAGACGGTGGACAGAGCATTTGTTGTGGAAAGGAAGCTGAAGGCCTTGGAAATTGAAAACAAGAGGAAGGCCGGATGGTCACACCAAGCCTCGGGTAGCAACACCCGCCCACGTCTGATGCAGCAACCCGCAGGGCAGACGAGCCGTGCTGCGGTACCCTACTCAGCACCGAGAGGGTACAACCCGAACTTCAGGCCTCCGACAGCACCAACACAGCCACAACGTCAGTTTGTATAGCAGCCTCGCCCCACATATCAACCTCGACCAGCAGTACAAGGACCCTCAAACCAACCCCAAGACAACAAAGGCCAGGCACCTATGGTTGGGGTGCAATGCTTTAACTGTGGTGAAGTGGGGCACGACGCCCATAAGTGCCCAAAGGAGAAGCCCATGCAGCCACAAAAACAGAATGTGATGCGAGGACGGGTGAACCACGTGACCATGGAGGAAGCGCAAGAGGCACCCGACGTGGTAGTTGGTAAGTTTCCTTCCAATTTACACATTGCAACCCTATTGTTTGATTCTGGTGCTACCCACTCGTTCATTGCCCAAGGGTTTGTTAAGAAGCATGATCTAGCAACAACACAAATGAACCATATGCTAGCAGTAAACTCTCCAGGTGGAGAAATAAGGACAAGACAAGTGTGTCCCAAGGTGAATCTAGACATTAATGGGGTAGTATTTACTTCCAACCTCATAGTGATAGATTCACAAGGGATAGATATTATTTTGGGCATGGATTGGTTGACCAAACATAAGGGAATCATCCATTGTTCGACCAGAACGGTGGAACTAACTCACCCTAGTGGCACAAGAATAAAGTTCATAACAATACAAGAGCCTAGGAGGGATATTAAATTAAATCAAGTTGAGGTGAAAGTGGAGGAGATCAGGATTATCAGGGAATACCCAAACGTTTTTCCGGAGGAGTTGCCAGGTATGCCTCCCGATCGTGAAGTGGAATTCGCGATTGAGCTAGTGCCTGGAACAGCTCCGATATACAAGAGACCTTATCGGATGGACTCCAAGAAACTGGGAGAACTCAAGGATCATTTAAGAGAATTGACAGGGAAGGGGTACATTCATCCTAGTTCCTCACCATTTGGAGCTCCAGTGATATTTGTGCCCAAGAAGGACGGAACCCAAAGGCTATGCGTAGACTACCGTGCCTTGAATGAGGTAACCATCAAGAACAAGTATCCATTACCCCGCATTGAAGACTTGTTTGATCAATTGAGGGGAGCTTGTGTGTTCTCGAAAATTGATCTCAGGTCGGGATACCACCAACTTAAGATAAGGCAAACTGATATTCCCAAGACAGATTTCGTATCTCGGTACGGACTGTATGAATACACCGTCATGCCTTTCGGGCTAACTAATGCTCCGGCATACTTCATGTACCTCATGAACAAGGTATTCATGGAATATCAAGATAAATTTGTGGTGGTTTTCATAGATGACATTCTCGTCTTCTCCAAAGATGAAGAAGAACATGAGAAATATCTAAGGTTGGTGTTGCAGAAGCTGAGAGAACACCAACTACATGACAAGTTGAGCAAGTGTGAGTTTTGGCTGAAGAGAGTTCCCTTCTTAGGACATATAATATCGGAGGGAGGAATCTCCGTAGATCCCGCCAAGATTGAGGATGTACAGAAGTGGAAGACCCCTGAGAATGTCGGGGAAGTTCGAAGCTTCTTGGGATTGGCTGGATACTATCGACGGTTTATTGAGGGATTCTCCAAGATCTCGAGACCCCTCACCAAACTGTTGGAGAAGGGAATCACATTCACATGGACGCCGCAGTGCGAGGCGAGTTTCCAGGAACTGAACAAAAGATTGACAACAGCCCTAGTGCTAGTTATGCCAGATATGCAGAAGAACTTTTCGGTGTACTGCGATGCCTCTGGAAACGGGATGGGATGTGTTCTCATGCAAAGGGGAATGTCGTGGCTTTACGTCCCGGAAGCTCCGGAAACACGAGAAGAACTATCCTACACATGACCTAGAACTAGCCGCAGTGGTACACGCGTTGAAGATTTGGCGCCACTACTTGATGGGGAAGAGGACAGAGATATATACGGATCATAAGAGCTTAAAGTACATTTTCACAGAGCCAGATCTCAACCTCAGACAAAGAAGATGGTTAGAGCTAATCAACGACTTTGATGTGGGAATCAACTATCATCCTGGGAAAACGAATGTCGTGGTGGATGCTCTAAGCCGGAAAGTGCAGGTCAATAGGCTGATCTTGAAAGACATGCCTACGGAATTGAAGGTCGATGTTATAAGACTCAATCTATGTCTGGTGAATAGTGGTGAAGCTATCGCCATGGAAGTGGACTCCACATTAGAGCAAGACATACGTGATGGTCAAAAGAATGACGAGAAGATACAAGAAATCAGACAACTCATCAAGGAAAATAAAGCCCCTGGTTTCAGAGAGGATGAACAAGGTACGGTGTGGCACGGGAAAAGAATCTGTGTGCCTGAAGTAAAGGAGATCCGTGAATTGATTTTGAAGGAGGCTCACGATTCCGACTATTCCATTCATCCTGGGAGTACGAAGATGTACCAGGACCTCAAGATCACGTATTGGTGGTATGGCATAGTAAATAATATGTGTGAATCTGAATTTAAAATAATATGAGCATAGTAAACCTGCATAACACTAATAATGCAACTGTGAGCATGATGGCTCAGCAAGACTTAACCGACACTCCTAAGCATGAAACTCTACATGCAGGATTAATAATATAGGACAATTATGTTGCAATACCGACACGCCTACATGTTGATCCTTACTTTCAGTTTAATAGCAGCAGATTATTATGCCTTAGGCCGCCCTCACATTGGAAGGCCACAATCAAACAAGAAACGCTTTCCTCCGACGTGGTGATACCCAAAGCGGAAGATAAACTTAGTGAGCTCTACAACTATAGCATACATGGTTGGCAATACAATGAGCTAAAGAACTTCACATCAGCAATGATTCAACTCACTTCATCTGGAAATAATTACTACGTCACGATGCAGTGAACAAGTGGTACTCATATAACCATGAGGGATGGTGATTCGAATCAGGACACACCCGGAACACACAACACATACACCCGCCTCGAAAGACTCACACAAGAGCTCTTTCTTACGTTGTATGCAGCAACCTTCCACCCGTCACTCCAATGCCGAACCAGTTCTGCCGACCCATCAGAAGGGCCACTACCCGGAACAAGTCGAAGTTGCTTCGCTAGCGGGTTTACACCTCTGACACCAACCCCCAAAGGATGGCCGTATAAGTTTCAACACGAGAGTACCCGAGTTACATTGGTTTCCTGGACCCCATAATTCCAGTATGCATCCGGTACAGTTCAAACTTGCTCAGCAGGGCGGCATATGCATCGGTCCTTAACCGACACAAACAGAGCTATGGCAACACAGGCCCAACGTCCTGCTGCTCCTACTCTCTGCCGGGTCTCATTTTCCATTCCAGTTATTCCATTCTCTAGAATCATATCCCTCTGAACCAACATCCTAAACTCGCGAGTAGCTTCAACCTACCTGACTTGTATGGGATCCTATACAACTTAAGCCTAGCAGAAACTACGTGAAGGTAACCTGTTCTACCAATTAACTCCAAGGGTTTGTGGGTCATGCATTTGGAGTATCAATCACCTTGACCTAATGCACAATATAGACTAGACCCATAAAAGTGATACAAAGTAAAATATAAGTAAAAGCTGTTAAATGCAAACCGGGGCTTGCCTTATGTTGCTGCAGGTTTATTACTACTTTTAAGTCAGTAACTTGTCGACGGTTAAAGCTTCAACTTGCTGCTCCGAGTCGAGTTCTTCGTCGAACTCCTTCGTCGTATTTCCTACCGACATGAATATGCACAGTTTTATGTTGCAAGTAAATGAATTATAAAACAAATGTGTTTTATGAACTAAGAATGGTTTAGACCAACTCTAAAGTGAGAGAATATCTCTGTTATGGACAGAAACAGATGATACTTTAGGTGGGCAGTTGATGTTTGTGGGAGAAAAATTCAAAGAGTTATATCTAATGGACATAAGAAAGATATTGGAAAAACCCAGCAGAAAACTGAAGAAGATGATCTCAAATTGATCTGAAATTTTTACAGTGGTCCATATATCATAGAGAGGTATGTCTTGCAAAATTTCAGACAATGTTGATGTAAGATGTAGCCTAAAGAATTTTCTTAGCTATTTGGCTTCTCTGAATTCCTATGGCAATTATATTGTCTTGTCATGCTCCAAATTTGGTTTTTCAGAAACCTGGGAGTCTCATGTGTCTATAGGACTTGGTTTCACCCTTTTTGGAGTTTCCTACACAGAGATATGGATTTTAGAAGTTGGAGCTAAAAGCTGAAAAATCTTTCTATTATTTTTCCTAATTTTCAGAGACATGCAAGACTGAATCAACATTTGGCCAAGCAAATGAAGTCCAATGCCTCTGAAATTTTTACTGAAGTTCACGAATTTGTGGAAGAATGTCCTGCCCAAATTTGGGAATTGTCCAATGAACAGAACTCCTGTAAAAATTTCTACAAAATTTTCTTTATATGAATTAATGAGCCAAATCCAAGGATTTTAATAACTATTGGGCTGCACCCCTGGATAGTACTCTTTGGTAGGAATCCAATAAAATTTATTTGACAATTGTTGGACACTCTACCCAAAGTTATGGCTTTTCAAAGTTTAAATCGAATTAGGAAAATCTGGAAAAGCTTAAACACTGCCCGTGGGCCCCACCTGTCATCCCTCATCTTCAACCTCGCACCAGACAGGGCCAGTGGTGGCTCCCTCCAGCGAGGGTCGCCGGAAGGCACTTCCCGGCCGTCTCCCGGCCACATACTGGCGCCCCCCCATTTTCCACCACGCTGGACACACTGGTGGGGTCGCCGGCGGCCGAATCTCACTGGAAACCATCGCGCACCGGCAACAGCAAGAACTAGGGCTCCGGCGTGGTTGCGGCGGCTCGTTTCCTCACCAAATGATTGGGTTCTTGGCTCTAGAGCACCGTGGGGGATCCCTCATCACCGGCATAAGCTCAAATTGGCTAAAAAATGGTTGCAAATAGGAGCTCATCGGCGACATAGGGCGAAATTCGGTGCCGGCTTGAAATTCTCGAAGAACAGCGCCAACACTTGATGATTTTCGATGCTTTTTGATCCAAGAGGAGAGTGGGAGTGTCTAGATCATGTTTGTAGCTTGGCACACGTGATGGTGGATTGATTACGACAAATTTTGAAGATTGGTGAGGCTCAGTCCTAGGTATACCGGAACAATAAACGGCAAAATTCATCCTGCGCGATGCACGAAAAGAGAAGAGGGTTGCACCGTCGGTTTGCACACCTGAGGGCACTCCTTTTTCGTGCAGATCTTCGGCCATGAAGAAGCCTCTAGCAGGCAGTCACCGGGGAACAGAGAAATTGGCTGATTTGGCTTCTCTCGGGACTGAGCGAGGAGAAACTGTGGAGAACGCAAGAGAGGGAACCGGTTCACGTGGAGGGAGAGCTGCGCTCTTATCCTTCGGATGCCGGACGAAACGAGCAGGAGGTGGCGCTGTAGAGAGTCGGTTGGCGCTGGCCAACGGGAGGTGGCCCACGCTTGCTGTCCGAGTGAAAGCAGAGAAGACTTCGGTTTGAAGTCTACTGACTTGTGGGCCCCATTTCTCCCCTCTTATCCCCAATTCCGTTTAAAATAGCAAACGGGCTCCAAATTTGATCAAACTTGGAGGATAGATCAAAAGAATTATGTGGAACTAAAATCTGAAATCATATTTTGAAATTGAGTTTGTTTGTTTCAAAATTCAAAATCAAGTTTGAATTTGAATGTGCCCTCATTTAATCCTCGGAATAAATAGTATATGAAACCTAAACTTCTCCAAATTTGAAACTTAGGCTCTTGAATACATGAGAAATGCATCCGTGATCTCACATATAGGCCTTTGGACAATCTGAATAGGAATCCTTTTAAAAGATTCAAAATGGTGTTTAAATTTCCCACCATCCTCTCCATAGTGGGGGTTAACATGATTTCAACTTAGGAAGTGAAGTTCCCTGCTCAGGTTAACATGTGCTAATCCTGAGTCGAAGAAATTTTTTAACTCCTTCACATGTCCATTTTTGTGTTCATCATTTCATGTGACACGATTATAGTCTTTCTTTGCCTCACTTTTGTCTCACAATGTGAAATAAAACTTTACAAAAGTTAGGGCTGTTACAGAAAATCCCTGGATTTTGCTCATTAATTCATTTAAAGAAAATCTTGTAGGAATTTTCACAGGAGTTCTTTTTATTGGAAAATTCCCAAATTTGGGCAGGTCCTCCTTCCAAAAATCCTTGAACTCCAGTAAAAATTTTAGAGGCATTGGACCTCATTTGCTTGGCCAAATGTGGTGTCAATCCTTTATGTCTCTCAAAAATGGGAAAAATGAACAGAGACATTTTCAGATTTTTACCCAAACGTGAAAGCCATATCTCCCTGTTGGTAGCTCCAAAAATATTGAAACAAATTTTTTTAGAACCATGGAGACCTACCCTAATTAGATCTTCCTCTGTTAGCCATGTCAAAACTTCAGATTTGGGATTAAAATTCAGAGAAGCCTTGGACTTGTGGGAATTTCGGAGACCACAAGGTTCAATGAAATTTCTCCAAATTTTGCTCAGATCATCCTTAGAGAGTCTTGTATCCAATGGAAAAATCCCAAGTCAGATTAAGGATCCTAAACAGCAGTAGCTAGTAATAGGAGTTCATCTCTTATATAACACTAGCACTTATACATATATTTTGCTATATTTCATATATTGACCGAAGTTGAGGACACACCGGAGCCGTTGGACGTCCTCCCACCCGATGCTAACTTCTCTTTTGACTCGCAACCAAGCAAGCCCCAGTTTGTATTTAATTACCTTTTGCAAAGTTTTTTATTTGTATCACTTATGTCTAGGGTGAAATGCTTGCATTAGAGTTAGGGTCATTGAAACCCCACTTGCATAACCTGTAAATCCTATGGAGGGTTGGGTAGTTTACAAACTGGACGAGTAGAGAATGCCATGCTAATGTTTTTAGGATCTCGGTAGAAGTCGAGTGGTTGGAATCTACTCGCGAGATAAGACTTTATCACACCGGATGAAAAGAGGTAGAGAATGGCTTGAGAATGTGAAACTGAGACCCAGCAGGGGGGATAGGATGCAGTGAGCAGAAGTCTCACGTGCGTAGCCCTGTTGGTGTCGATTGAGGACTGAGCCGTGTGCACCCTGCTGGACAACTTTGAATAGTACCAGATGCATACTGGCATATGGGAACCAGGAAACTGATGTAATTGGTTAACGTGGGTGCCGAGGCTTACCCAACCGTTTTATAGGAGTGGGTTGAGGGTAGCAAGGTGTTAATCGGCCGTTGGGCACAGACACGCTCCACGCGGGGACCTCCTGCCTGTTACAGATGGACCGGTTTGGCATTTGGGTTTCCTTTGAAAGGTTGCTGCATACAACAGAGTAGGAAGGTGTGAAGCAGCATACTTCTGAAAGTGGGTGTATGTGACGTGTTATCCGGGTGTCTCCTAATTGCAATCACCGTCACTTGCGGTTATTTGAGTACCGCTTGTTCACTGTGCTGTGACGTAGTAAGAAGTGAAAAAAGCCAAAAGAATATGCTGCATTGAACTCTTAATGTCTTGAAACCCTGTATGCTGTAGTTGTAGAGCTAATTAAGTTTATCTTCCACTTTGGGCATCACCACATCGGAGGAAAGCGTTTCTTGTTTGATTGTGGACTTCCGATGTGAGGGCTGCCTAAGGCTCATTAAACTGCCGCTATAAAACTGAAAGTAAGGATTAACATGTAGGTGTGTCTTTATTGCAATGTCTTTATCCCATATTACTAATCCCTGCATGTAGAGTTCCATGACTAGGGTGTCGGCTAAGCCTTGCTGAGCCATCGGGCTCACGGTTGCAATATTTGAGCTGTGTGCAGATGAGAGTTATGAGGAAGGTTCCGAGGATGAGGCGATGCCCCCGTCGTGGTACACGGCCGAGCTGGAGCCCTGCACGCCGCCGTGATTTCTGGTTGTATGTTGCTAGTGTGTAGCGTCCCCGGGCTGGATGGCTGCACTTTTGCATAGCTAGGCTGAGAGTTTAGCTATTAATAAGACTTCCACTGTACATTACTTTTGTAAAAGACTTCCTCTGTGTTTTTATATCAAATAAAAGTTTGTATGTTGTTCTTAATCTTTTCTTGTGTGCTGTTGGGTACGCATAGCACGGCACCACCCTCTGCGATCCCGGAGTGGGTGAAACACTGGGTGGTCCCCAAAGCTCCCATGTCTCGAGATGGAACTCCTGATGTATCGTGGAGGCGGCTTTGACCTTGAGCCCGTGGTTAGGGGTGACAGCGAGCTCGGGGCCATTGAGACAGAGTCTCTCGCAGCCGATGGAGCTTGAGCTTGTGAAAGCCATCATAGGGGGAACGAAGAAACGTGGGGCGCCCCGTACCTTGCGCGCCAACTGTCGGCGTTCAGATTTCCTACTAGTAATTGTATGCCTCACGTTCTTTCACTGGATGGCTAGCTAACAAATGCAAGTATTTATCCTGGTTCGGACAATATGTCCTACTTCAGCACGGGGGGGGGGGGTCAAGTGACACCCGGTTCCGAAAATAGAACCAAGTGAATGCATATGTGTGACCAGGATGTTCATCACACATACACATGTAATCCACAAACTGAATTCAGAATATAACCACGAATAAATAGTGTTTAAGTCCTTTATTACAATGACTCAATGTCTCACTCATGAATCTCTAACTTATTCTTGCAGCGTAAGTCTCTAAACAACAGCGGAAATAACTAAACAGCAGGCTCCAACTTCAACTCCACAGGCATGTTGACGGTAGTTTGCACACCTAGTACTCCACATGGTCCTCGAAGTACTCATCTCCTGTAGCTGATGTTTATGTGGTAATGAAAGGGTGAGTACATGTTGTACTCAGCAAGTGCGGGAAAAGTATGACATGTAGCTTACAACAAGGTAAGGAATAAAAAGGCTCATTGCAGCAAGCAAATTTTTATTTCATAAACATGGTAAAAACGGCAACTATTTCTAGGTGAAATTTATCCCATCATAATTAAATAATTCAGCAACATTCTCTCATCATACTTCATCATTTATCAAGTCTCATCCAGCCATTAATCTTTATCAAGTTCATCTCATGCTCATAAATATTCATAACCATCTCATATTCTGACACGACCCCATCGGCCTTGTCGAGCCAGGATCACGCTGAGGGGTGTTGTGTTGCACAGCACCGGATAACGCACGTCAAAGATACAAAGAGGAAGCAAAGTTTTATTACATAAACCAGTTTATGAACATTTTTACAACAAAATAGTTCAGTCCACACTCACGGTCGTAGACTATGCATCGAGTTCACGTTGAGCCCGTGAACGTGTCCCCGCTAGCACGCACACACACTAACACGGCAGCGTGCACGACTCCCACTTGACGGGCTTCACCTCCTGGGGTTCGGTCTCCTCCTCATGAGTCCCTTCCTCATAAACCCCTGCAAAACCTTCAAACACAAGCAGTAAGCACGATGGCTCAGCAAGTCTGACCCGTCTCTCCTATACATGAAACTTCTACATGATGGGTATAGGTTACATGAGGTAAAATAAATTGCAAAGGACTCGCCTAATTAATTGAACCTTACTTTCAAGTTTTAGCAGCAGGTTGTGGAGAACCTTACGCTAAGTCACATGAGAGAGCCGCAATCAAACAAGAAATGCATTTCTCTCATGTACTTTGCCCAAAGTTGAAAAGAACTTTAATTAGCTCTAAGCTACAACAAGACATTAACAAGCAAAGTATAACTTTCAAATCAGCAAACTTTTAACATGTATCTAGCCTGTTCTTTCTTCGTCACGGTACAGTGAACAAGTGGTACTCAATGATCGCGAGGGACGGCGATTATAATCGATTTACACCTGCAGGGTTACCCGAATAACCCGTCACGTACGCCCGTACTCGATGTTGCCTACAGCAACCATCCCAGGCGTCGTACGCAAACACCTTTCACCCATCAGCCAAATATTGAACCGGTCCTATCGTCCCGAGCAAGAGGTCTCTGTGCGTGCATCTGCAGTGCCGCCAGCCGATTTACACCTAAAGCTCTCAACCTACCATGTGAACGACAGGCAATGCCTCAATACCCAGCTACCCGAGTTACATCGGTTTCCTGGTTCCCATATAGCCGGTAGGTCTTCGGTACTGTTCTAGCTTGTTCAACAGGCCCGCACATGGCTCGGTCCTCAATCGACACAAGCGGAACTATAGAACCCAGGCCCCAAAGTCCTGCATGAGATAACATGTATATGTATCAATTTAAATGCATTTGAATTGAATTTAAACTTGTGAAGACTGTAAGTCTTATTAGACAGACCCAATGACTCTGAAATTTTTACTGTTGTTTGGATACAACCTAAACAGAGAATTGGCCAAGTTTTATTTGCAGCAAAGTTCATTTGAACTCTGCACAAATAATTGTGTACTTGACCTTAATTGGAGCTCCAAGGGTGTTCTAGGGATTTTCATGGAGCAAGCCATGACTTTCTGAAAACTAGATTTTCAGAGGGTTCTAATGGAGTTGGTCTCGCTTAATTTTAAGGTTACTAGCTGAATATATGAGCCAAAAAATTTCGGAGAAATTCTGAAAATGTTTCTGGACATTTTCTATTTTCTCTGGATCAGTTTCATTTATCACACCATTAGGTGGATTAAATGAGCTCAGATGGATCTGAAATTTTTATGGCAGCTCAGGGATATTTTGGTGAACATCCTAGAAAAATTTCGGATTTTCCTCCAAAGGATTCTCCAGTTAAAATTCTAAACATTTTAAATTTTGCAGAATTAATTCTGGAGAAATAAAGATTTTCATAGAGTGAAATTTGATTTGCTAGAAATTACTCAGAGAGTTGAATCCAACAAAATTTGGTTCACTTGATTTGGAGTTTCCTAGCCAAAGTTATGTGGGTTTGTAGTTTGAACTAAATCTGAAAATCGGGGAAATGTTTAAATTGCTGCGGGTTGGACCGGGCTACGTGTCAACTTCTCAGCGGTCGACACACGGGGCTGTGGAATCTTTCGTGCGCAGTCGCACCCGATCCGGTGCCACAGCAAATCCCAGGGTTTAAAATATCGGCCGCTGACACGTTGGACCGGGGGCTTCGTCTACCTCCGGCCTCCCGCGCTCGGCCGCCGCCCCCCTCGCCGGAGTGCTCGCCGGAGGGCTTCTGCCGTGCGCCAAACTCCATGATTTTGGCCGCCTCTGCCTAAATCCATCCAGGGAACATGATACTGGGCTCAGCTCGTCGTGATAGTCACCGGAACACGGCCGGCGACGAGCGGCGGCTTTGGAAGAACTTCGGCCGTATCGGCCGAACTT
Organism: Neostapfia colusana; assembly: GCA_030760725.1. NCBI lineage: Eukaryota > Viridiplantae > Streptophyta > Magnoliopsida > Poales > Poaceae > Neostapfia > Neostapfia colusana. The sequence goes on along the minus strand of JASWHV010000012.1, from coordinate 23,734,313 downwards.
CCTAGCAGCCTAAACGATCGAGCAAAATGCCGTAGAGCATCAGTAGACCCTAGGAAAGACCGACATGAGCTCGAAGTAGCTCAGGAGAGGCTCTAGGTAAGCTCTCACAGTGCGCCCGACGCTTCCCGAATAAGCCGCCGTTGCCAAGCTTGGAAATACGCCATGTACAGGGATTCTCGTGCTAGGTGTTGTGAAGCCAACTTGTGTGCCACTAAGTCTAGTTCGTGTAGGAACAGTTTGAGACCCTCTAAAAAGTTTTGGAGTGGGAATTTGTCGGATCCTCACCCGAAGATCGGTCTGCACCGAGTGAAAGGGAAAACTGAAATTCGTCGCCGGTGATCAAACACTCGAGCTGTGGTTCGGGGGTGAGCAGCACCAGTCTCTAACGCGTCCGAGGACGCCTTAGCTTGGGCGTGACACGCTCCCGTTTGGGCTGTCCACGGAAGCCCGAGGTGCGGCGAACTTAGGTCACCGGAAAGAATATTCGGTATGGGTGAGATTACTGAGTTCAGTTAATTTCCTACAACGGAGAAGGAGAAGGAGAGCCTCTAGTACCGTTTTGCAGCTTGGAGGGAGTGGAGAGGCTGTGATCGTGGGCTTTTCCGATCAACCGAGAGGGCGGCGGCGAGAGCTGCGTTTCTTGCATGAGGGAGCAGAGAAGCAGCCGAATGCCCCTCTCGCCGGCTCGGGGATAAGAAGGCAGTGAGGCGGTTCAGCGGGTCGGGACGGCAAGAAGCTGCTGTCCCGATTGATCTTCCGCTGAGGCTGACATGTGGGTCCCACCCAGGTTTTAACCCCTGAAATTAAATTTTTCCCACTGCTCTAAACAGTAGAGACCCAATTAACCTTGGTCATTTGAATTATCTACCCCTGGGACATTTGAACTGGATAGATTTCAAATTGAGTTTTGTTTGACTAAATTTCAGCACATATGCAGTTTGAATTTGCTAAACTTAGCTCATGTCAAGATCAACTCCAAATGGAGTGAAAATTGGTGTGTGAGCTCAAAAAAATGTGCTGAGTCAGAATATGCCTCCCACTTTTGAATTCATGGGATGGAAATAGTTTGAATTTGAATTTAAGTTCAAACCACCCTCTTTCTAGTTATACCCAAAAGGACTTCAAAAAGGTTTGAATTTGGGTGAAATTTGGCATGAGCATTCCTAGCAAGGTGTTGGAGTTTTTCACAAGCCCATCCCCTAGATGATGCATGTGGGAAATGTCACTTTTGCATTTTGTGAGTTTATTCTCTAAGGAGCATGTTGATGGTGTTTACTTGCTCTTCAAATGTGTTAATCAAGTTTCTTCAAATGAAGTGTGTGTGTGGTGATGAACACTTTGAATATGTGCCAAAAACTTAGGCCCTTACATTCCTCCCCCTTTAAAAGAATCTTGTCCCGAGATTATAAGATGAAAATGAGAGGGAGGACGGTACAAAAATTACCGTATATGCGACGTGAAAAAGTCAGGGTAGTTAGCGCGAAGAAATCCTTCGCTCTCCCATGTCGCTTCGTCCGCGGAGTGATTACTCCATAGAACTTTGTAGAACCACAACGTACGGTTGCATGTAGTTCGGGCCTTTTCATCAATAATCTGAACCGGTTCCTCCCGATACGTGAGATCCGGTTTCAGTTCTTGTATATCCTCCAGCTAAATGGTAGTTGATAGCTTGAGACACTTCCTCAGATGGGAAATGTGAAAGACATCGTGCACATCGGAATGTGCTTCTGGTAATTTCAGCCGGTATGCTACTGATCCACATCTTTCGGTAATCTGAAATGGACCGATGAATCGGGGTGCCAACTTTCCTCTCACCCCGAATCTGTTCACGCCCTTCATTGGAGACACACGTAGGTATACGTGATCCCCAGATTCGAGCTGTAATGGGCGTCTTCTCCGGTCCGCATTTTGTTTCTGTCGGGATTGAGCAGCATTTAGGTTCGCTTGAATCAGTCGAACCTTTTCCTCCGCGTTGTTGACAATATCAATCCCAAAGGTAACCCTTTCGCCAGACTCACACCAATTCAGTGGTGTGCGGCATTTTCTCCCGTATAGCACCTCGTAAGGCGCCATCTTGATGCTGTCTTGGTACCCATTGTTGTACGAGAACTCGGCAAACGGTAATTGATCATCCCAATTCTTACAGTGGTTGATATAGCACGCTCGTAGCATATCTTCTAAAATCTGATTTACCCACTCGGTTTGCCCATCAGTCTGCGGGTGGTATGCTGAACTAGATCAGCTTCGTCCCCAACGCAGCGTGTAGCTGCTCCCAAAAACGGGACACAAATAAAGTGCCCCGATCCGATATGATGGTACGGGGTACGCCATACAAGCATAGGATCCGTGAGATGTACAATTCAGCGTACTTCTTGCTGTTGTAATTGCTATTGACCGGGATGAAATGGGCAACTTTGGTGAGCCGGTCGACGATCACCCACACAGAATCATGCTTCTCAAAAGTGGTGGGTAAACCGATGATGAAGTCCATGCACACGTCTTCCCATTTCCAGGCAGGAACAACCAGTGGTTGTAACAGTCCCGGCTTCCTCATGTGGTCTGCCATCACCCTTCGACATATATCACGCTCGGACACGTACTTTGCGATCTCCCGCTTCATCTGTGTCCACCAAAACTTCTTTCTGAGTTCTTGATACATTCTGTTGCTGCCGGGGTGAATTGAAAACTTTGACAAGTGAGCCTCATCAAAGATTTTCTTCCGTAACTCTGGGTTATGGGGTACGACAATGCGGTCCTTGAACCATAGGACGCCGTGTCCGTCTTTCCAGAAACATTTCAGCTCCCCACTGTCTATACGTCTCCACAAATGCGACATGCCCTTGTCATGTTTCTGAGCTGCCGCTATCTCTTCACGGATGGTGGGGATAAAAGCTAAGGTGTAGAGAGCTCCATGTGGAATCACATGCATTGGTGGCTCACTCTCTTCCAACAGGGTGATGGTCAGATTGTTGATGTATGACTTGTGACTCAGCGCATCCGCCACTACGTTTGCCTTGCCTGGGTGATAATGGATCTCTATTTCGTAATCCTTTATCAATTCCAACCATATTCGCTGCCTCATGTTCAGCTCTTTCTGAGTGAATATGTACTTGAGGCTTTTGTGGTCGGTATATAAATGCACGAGGTTACCGAGTAGGTAGTGCCTCCACATTTTAAGTGTGACCACCACGGCAGCGAGCTCCAAGTCGTGAGTTGGATAATTTTGCTCATGGTCTCTGAGCTGCCATGATCCATTTTCGATCACCCTTCGGTCTTGCATCAGCACACATCCGAGCCCAATGCCGGATGCATCGCAGTACACATCGAACAGTTTTGTTGTGTCTGGCTGCGCCAAAACCGGTGCTGATGTTAGGTGCTTCACTAATGCCTTGAATGGTGCTTCACATACTGGACTCCAAACATATTTTGTAGCCTTCTTCTGCAGCTCTGTCATAGGATTGGCAATCTTCGAGAAGTTCAGAATGAACCTCCGATAATAACCCGCGAGTCTGAGGAAACTCCGTACCTTGTGAACAGTTCTCGGGGACTTCCAATTCAGCACTTGTGTAATCTTACTCGGGTCTACAACAATGCCCTCCGCTGAGATTATATGCGCGAGAAAAGGCACTTGCGATATCCAGAATTTGCACTTGCTGAATTTCACGTATAGCTTGTGATCCCGCAGCCGTTGCAAGACTATACGCAGATGCTTCTTGTGCTCTTCCTCCGACTTGGAATATACCAATATGTCATCGATGAAGACCACAACAAACTTGTCCAGCTCCGGCATGAATACCGAGTTCATCAAGTACATGAAATGAGCTGGAGCATTGGTGAGGCCGAAGGACATGACCAGGTATTCATAAAGCCCGTACCTCGTCGAGAAAGCCATCTTCGGAATATCCTCAACTCGTATTTTAATCTGGTGGTACCCGGATCTTAAGTCCATCTTGGAAAAGATTTTTGCTTCGACCAACTGATCAAACAACATGTCGATCCGTGGCAACGGGTACTTGTTCTTGATGGTTACGGCGTTTAATGGACGATAGTCCATGCAAAGCCGTAACGTCTCGTCTTTCTTCCTCACGAATGATGCCAAACAGCCCCATGGCGAGGAGCTCGTCCTAATAAAACCCTTCTCCAGAAGGTCCGTTAGCTGAGTCTTCAGTTCAGCCAACTCCTTGGGCGCCATTTTGTATGGCCTTTCCGGATATTGGCATGGTTCCCGGCACAAGTTCAATCTTGAACTCCACCTCTCGGTCAGGCGGCATCCCCGGTAAATCATCCAGGAACACGTCAGGGAACTCGCGGACTACTGGAATATCTTCCAATCTGATAGTTGTGGACTGATATACACTTGGAAGTTTTATTTCTGGACTGTCCAGAAATAAAGAGTGTGACTCGTGCATTTCTGAGTGTAGATGCACGACTCAGAGGACGGTGTCTAAAACAGCGCCGTGGCGGGTTAACCACGATATCCCTAGGATGACATCGACCTTCTGTCCCTCTAAAATTATGAGAGACGTAGGGTACACTCTACCCGCTATGCATAATGGTGCCTTTGGAACCATCATGCTTGCTGAAATTTTCCCACCTGGTGAACAAATTAGGTATGGACTATCGGTGGGCAGTGTTTGCAAGCTGTATTTAGCAATGAAAGCTTGGCTAATAAAATTGTGCGTGGCTCCTAAATCAAATAGTACTATGGCGGGCTGCTGGTGGAGTTGGAACATACCCGCAAGGATTGGCTCTCCCTCCGGAACGTCCTCTATGGCAAGTTGTTGGATGCTGACGGGCCTAGGGTTTGCCCGCCGCGCATTAGTGGGGTTCTGGGGATGATTCCTCCCCAGAAGTTGCGGTGCAACTCCGCTGCCTTGCCTCTATGGACAATTGTTGGCGAAGTGTCCTGGACGACCACATTTGTAGCATGTGGCTGCTGCTTGTCCGGTGCTTGGGGGACGAAAGCCCGGCATGCGCTGCTGAGGTGCATACGCACACGGCATCGCCCGCTGCTGTTGTTGCTGTGGAGGTGGTACTGGCAGTGCAGGCCGGAATGCCGGTGGAGAATATGGCTGACTGCTGATCTGCTGTCCACTATGACAGCCCTGACCAGTTTCCATTTCAACCTGATTTAAACCATGCTAAAGCAAAACCAATTCTGGAGCTCCACATCAAAGTTAAAGTTAACCTCAAAATATTTTCATAAAGTATTTGTTTGGCCTAAGAACTGTCCTGGTTTAAAAGTTATGAGATGTCAAAGTTGATAGAATTTTGGAGAAAATTGGACAGCACCTCCCTGCTTGAGGTACCGATTTGATCCAAGAATTCCAGTTAATTCTACACCAAATCTGACAAAACTTTCTGTTACAAAGATCTAACCCATCTCATAAAATTTTCAGAACTACCTCATTTTCTATTTTTGGATTTTCATGCAGGAAGTTATGCTCAATTTACGGAGAGCTACAGAGAGTGTTTGCTCTGCCCTGTTTTCTGGACAGTTTGAACTCTACTGCATTTTTCGTTTGGTTAGGGGATGAAATACCTATGGACATAAACAGAAAAGTTGTAAAGCCCTTCCAAAGTTTTCCAGAAATGTATCATATGACCCCAACCTCGAAAGAACTCAACCTTTAACCTCTGATTTACTTCAGCCTTATTTCAGCTGAAAACAGGGGACTCTGTCCTTATTATCCTATAAGTTGAAAACTTGTTAACTTTGAATGTCCTGGTTAAGGGAAGAGATTACATCAATGTTTTAGTGCTCTAGATTAAAACTTTCAAGTTTTACAATGAAGTTGTTCATTTAGTGGAGTGTGACTTCGAAGCGTCACCAGATCATGTCGGTACTACGTTCCTCACAAAGAAAAAACCTGTACCGGACTTAGCCGGCTTTGTTAGTTCAGTGGCACTAAACGTCTCTCGCACACAGATGCTACACGTCTACCGTTTGGTGGTTAGGCTACCTGCAAATAACTCATACAATCGTCAGACTCGGCTGCACACTGAGCCCGGTATCCATACAGTTCGTACACCGGGCCGTCATCACTCGCCCGGATGTTCTCAAGCCAAACACGCTATGTGCTACGTGTTCATGTTACTGACCACATGACGGGGTCTCCCAAATTGCCCAAAGAACGCCAAGGACAGACGTTGCTCGAATACCCCAAACGACATGAAGAGTCGTAGAGGATATTAAAGTGGGTCGGGTTACCTGCCACCCATGGGGCTCCACCCTTCAGCTTGTGCGCACTGGTGGACAGCGCTTACGTGCACCCCCAAGACATAAAGCGTCCCGAGATGCACGATTTTCTGACATAAGCAAATAGGTTAGTATGCCACTTTCTATACACTATTAACATCCTTATATGGGCTACTAACTCGTTCCTCACTGGATTTTTGAAAAAGATGACCTTTGTAGTGCGTTAAAGCTCAAGCGAGCTCTGATACCACACTGACACGACCCCATAGGCCTTGTTGAGCCAGGATCACGCTGAGGGATGCTGCGTTGCACAGCACCAGATAACACATGTCAAAGATACAAAGCGGAAGCAAAGTTTTATTACATAAACCAGTTTATGAACATTTTTACAACAAAATAGTCCAGTCCACACTCACGGGCGTAGACTATGCATCGAGTTCACGTTCAGCCCATGAACGTGTTCCCGCTAGCACACACACACACTAACACGGCGGCGTGCACGACTCCCAATCGACGGGGTTCCCCTCCTGGGGTTCCGTCTCCTCCCCGGGGAGTCCCTTCCTCATAAACCCCTGCAAAAGCTTCAAATACAAGCAGTGAGCACGATGGCTCAGCAAGTCAGACCCGTCTCTCCTATACATGAAACTTCTACATAATGGTATAGGTTACATAAGGTAAAATAAGTTGCAAAGGACTCGCCTAATTAATGGAACCTTACTTTCAAGTTTTAGCAGCAGATTGTGGAGAACCTTACGCTAAGGCACATGAGAGAGCCGCAATCAAACAAGAAACACATTTCTCTCATGTGCGTTGCCCAATGTTGAAAAGAACTTTAATTAGCTCTAAGCTACAACAAGACATTAACAAGCAAAGTATAACTTTCAAATCAGCAAACTTTTACATATATCTAGCCTGTTCTTTCTACGTCATGGTACAGTGAACAAGTGGTACTCACTGACCGCGAGGGATGGCGATTGCAATCGATTTACACCTGCAGGGTTACCCGAATAACCCGTCACGTACGCCCGTACTCGATGTTGCCTACAGCAACCATCCCGGACGTCGTACGCAACCACCTTTCACCCGTCAGCCAAATATTGAACCGGTCCTATCGTCCCTAGCAAGAGGTCTTTGCGCGCGCATCTGCAGTGCCGCCAGCCGATTTACACCTCAAGCTCTCAACCTACCCTCTGAGCGACAGGCAATGCCTCAATACCCAGCTACCCGAGTTACATCAGTTTCCCTGTTCCCATATAGACGGTAGGTCTTTGGTACTGTTCTAGCTTGTTCAACAGGCCCGCACATGGCTCGGTCCTCAATCGACACAAGCAGAGCTATAGCACCTAGGCCCCAAAGTCCTGCTGCCCTTACTCTCCGCTCGGTTTCATTTTTCTTGTCATGTATTTCATTTGCTATCTTTACCCGAGTCGAGTGCCTCTAGCCTATCCTCGCGAGTAGTTCCAACTACTTGACTTGTACCGAATCCTATATTATATTAGCATTGCAGTAGCTAAACAGGGTTTTCAATCCTAATCCTAACCCAGGGTTTTCTTGGCTATGCATTTGGGTTTCAAACAAGAATCTAATGCAAGAAGTAAGTGGGTGCTCAAAAAAGTTCGCAAAACAGTAAAAATTTGTAAAAAGGTTAATGCAAACTGGAGCTTGCCTTGCTGCTCTTGGTCGTAGGCTAGCTGCTCTTCCGGAGTGACAAAGTCTAAGACTTCGGATTCCTCCTCAACCTTAGCGACTACATGAGATAACATGTATATGTATCAATTTAAATGCATTTGAATTGAATTTAAACTTGTGAAGACTGTAAGTCTTATTAGACAGACCCAATGATTCTGAAATTTTTACTGTGGTTTGGATACAACCTAAACAGAGACTTGGCCAAGTTTTATCTGCAGCAAAGCTCATTTGAACTCTCCACAAATAATTATGTACTTGACCTTAATTGGAGCTCCTAGGCTGGTCTAGGAATTTTCATGGAGCAATCTATGACTTACTGAAAACAAGATTTTCAGAGGGTTCTAATGGAGTTGGTCTCACTTAATTTGAAGGTTCCTAGCTTAAGATATGATCTAAACAATTTCGGAGAAATTCTGAAAATGTTTCTGGACATTTTCTATTTTCTATGGAACAGTTTCATTAATCACACCATTAGGTGGATCAAATAAGCTCAGATGGATCTGAAATTTTTATGGTAGCCTCGGGATATTTTGGTGAACATCCGAGCAAAACTTCAGAATTTCCCCCCAAAGGATTCTCCAGTTAAAATTCTAAACAATTTAAAATTTGCAGAATTAATTCTGGAGAAATAAAGATTTTCATAGAGTGAAATATGATTTGCTGGAAAGTACTCCGAGAGCTGAATCCAACAAAATTTGATTCACTCGATTTGAAGTTTCCTAGCCAAAGTTATGTGGGTTTGAAGTTTGAACTAAATCTGAAAATCGGGGAAATGTTTAAATTGCTGCGCGTGGGACTGGGCTACGTGTCAACTTCTCAGCGGTCGACACACGGGGCTATGGAATCTTTCGTGCGCAGCCGCACCCGATCCGGTGCCACAGCAAATCCCAGGGTTTAAAATATCGGCCGCTGACACGTGGGACCGGGGGCTTCGTCTACCTCCGGCCTCCCGCGCTCGGTCGCCGCCCCCCTCGCCGGAGTGCTCACCGGAGGGCTTCTGCCGTGTGCCAAACTCCATGATTTTGGCCGCTTCTGCCTAAATCCATCCGGGGAACATGATACTGGGCTCAGCTCGTCGTGACAGTCACCGGAACACGACCGGCGACGAGCGGAGGCTTTGGAAGAACTTCGACCGTGTCGGTCGGACTTCATAGCACCCTAAACGATCGAGCAAAAGGCCGTAGAGCATAAGTGGACCCTAGGAAAGACCGAAATGAGCTCGAAGTAGCTCGGGAGAGGCTCTAGGTAAGCTCTCACCGTGCGCCCGACGCTTCCCGAATAAGCCGCCGTTGGCAAGCATGGAAATACGCCATGTACAGGGGTTCTCGTGCTAGGTGTTGTGAAGCCAACTTATGCGCCACTAATTCTAGTTCGTGTAGGAACAGTTTGAGACCCTCTAAACAATTTTGGAGTGAGAATTTGGCGGATCCGCACCCGAAGGTCGGTCTGCGCCGAGTGAAAGGGAAAACTGAAATTCGTCGCCGGTGATAAAACACTCGAGCTGTGGTTCGGGGGTGAGCAGCACCAGTATCTAACGCGTCCAAGGACGCCTTAGCTTGGGCGTGAAACGCTCCCGTTTGGGCTGTCCACGGAAGCCCGAGGTGCGGGGAACTTAGGTCACCGGAAAGAACTTTCGGTATGGGTGAGATAACCGAGTTCAGCTAATTTCCTACAACAGAGAAGGAGAAGGAGAGCCTCTATTACCGTTTTGACGCTTGGAGCGAGTGGAGAGGCTGTGATCGTGGGCTTTTCCGATTAACCGAGAGGGTGGCGGCGAGAGCTGCATTTCTTGCACGAGGGAGCAGAGAAGCAGCCGAATGCCCCTCTCGCCGGCTCGGGCTCGGGGATAAGAAGGCAGCGAGACGGTTCAGCGGGTCGAGGCGGCAAGCAGCTGCTGTCCGGATCGATCTTTCGCCATGGCGGCTGCTGGATCACGCGCAAGTAACCGAGCTCAGGCTTCAGTCGGTTGTTTTTGCTGCTGAGGCTGACATGTGGGTCCCACCCAGGTTTTAACCCCTGAAATTAATTTTTTCCCTCTGCTCTAAACAGTAGAGACCCAATTAACCTTGATCATTTGAATTATCTACCCCTGGGCTATTTGAACTGGATAGAATTCAAATTGGGTTTTGTTTGACTAAATTTCAGCACATATGCAGTTTGAAATTCAAATAAAGTTTGAATTTGCTAAACTTAGCTCATGTCAAGATCAACACCAAATGGAGTGAAAATTGGTGGGTGATCTCACAAAAATGTGCTGAGTAAGAATATGCCTCCCACTTTTAAATTCATGGGATGGAAATAGTTTGAATTTGAATTTTAGTTCAAACCACCCTTTTTCTAGTTATACCCAAAAAGACTTCAAAAACGTTATGAATTTGGGTGAAATTTGGCAGGGTCATTCCTAGCAAGGTGTAGGACTTTTTCATATGTCCAGCTCCTATATGATGCATGTGGGAAATGCCACCTTTGCATTTTGTGAGTTTATTCTCTAATGATCATGTTGATGGTGTTTACTTGCTCTTCAAATGTGTTCATCAAGTTTCTTCAAATGAAGGGTGTGTGTGGTGATGAACACTTTAAATATGTGCCAAAAACTTAGGCCCTTACATATTCATATAGCCAAAACCAAACTCAATATCATGACTCAAAACAGTCCCGAAACCAATCTCAATGTCCATACCATAAACATACCAAATAACATCCCAAATTTGCCTCTAATCATGTGAGTTGGCCAGGTGCTTGTGATAGTTTTACACTCTGCATAGGTGGCACCACTTTACCCACAAGTTCGTGATATCGTCACCCATCCGTGACTGCAAAACCTCCATTATACCAGTACACGACCATCGGTGTATGGTCAAGAGATCACAAAATAGCCTTTACAAAGAGGCTACTAGATGTATGGACCCTCTGAGGTTTCACCGGCAGGCTCGAATCACCATTCTTCCACCCACGGGCCCCTCTTGTGCCATGCAGTTCCCAGGGCAGTACCTCTCGACTCCCATTCCCCGCGCCATCCAACGGTCCATAACAAGCTAGCAACACACCTAATTAGTCAGATAAGCCGCACCAATATTTGGCCTTGTGGTGGCACTGTTTTCCTGGCAAGTGCTGGCATGAACCAGTCTTTGGATCTACGGCAAGTAAACCACCATCTCATTCAGCAACATCTACGAACCAATCTTGCCTAGATCTCCCCAATTCCATGCTCATCAACATAATGAAGTCATCATCATCTTTATTCTCATAAGTGCAGTAGCAAACCATGTTTTAAATCAGCTTCCCGTATCCCGTAAATTAAGCGAAGCAAAAAAGGAAAATCGACCATACCCGACTCATCAACTTTTCCGGTTATAAGGATGGTTAACAGAACTAGTAAACTCCTATAAAAGGGTGTCCCATCAAGTTGACTCAAGCATACATGTTTTCGCAAACAAAACAGTTTCAAAACATGGGATCAATATGGTCAAGGGGCACTTGCCTTGCTCGCGTGGTTCTTGTTGCTCAAGTGTCTCGAAGTCTTGGTGCTGTAGATCCTCGTAGATGGCCATTTGAGCTTGTCCTTCTACTCACGACCACGCACAGACAAAATTTACAGAAATCAATCATCATGCACAAACTTTACTCAAGATGCAATAGGGTAGATGAATGCAAATCCTATGGTGCTGTTTTATTAAACCAGTTTATACATGGTCTTGCATGTTTTAACGGGCTTTCATGGGCTTTTATGATGAACAAGGGCGCTGGGATCAAGTGTGGACGTGGTGATGATCTTGATTCAAGATCTAGATCAATTTCACCATCAAAAACCGATCAAAACACGATCTGTCCACACGCAAAAGTTTCTGCTCGAAGGGGGCGAAGAAAACGGATGCGTAGAAACAGAGGAGACGTCGTAAGATGGGTAATGAATACCTACCTCTATTCCTCCTTGTGGCAGGGCCTTTCTCCTAGTAATGCCAGCAGCGGAGAATTTTTCTATGGAAAATTTCGGTAGGACAGGTCATCAGGCTTCTTCTCCGGCGACGGCGGGGCTCGCCGGCGACCAAACTCCAGGAAGGGGGGGTGCCAACTCGGCGACTTGGAAGGGGGAGGGCCTCCAACTCAATGACTTGGGGGGGGGAGGCTGCGGCTAGGGGGGGTCTGGGGGTTGTATTTATAAGGGGGGAAAAGAGGAGTCCTACTCCAATTCGAACTCAAACAAGAGTCCCCCAAGTGTGGGGGAAATTCCCCTTTCTGGGAATTGGGGGATTTGGAAATTTTGGGGAAAAGTTGAAATGGCTCATTTCAGCTATCTTTTTCCCATTCCTCACCATTTCTATGTCACTTGTTCCATTTCTACATTCCCTGTGGGGGACCACAGGACCTCGTTGGGTGGTGCCATGATATGCGGCATCCAACAGCACACGGGTCGAAGAAACACATCATATTACATAAATAGTTTGCGGAAGCGTAAAAGAATGTTTTACAAATAACTATCTCAGAGTAAGATACAATGGAAGACTATCACTCTCACGATTCGTTCTAACTAGCAACAAAGAAACGGTCCAGCCCGCGGACGTTTCTTACTAGCAACACGAAGAACAATCTGCAGCGGCGAGGATGCTCTTTGAGTAAACACTCGGAGGTTCCCGAGTCTCATCGGCATCCCTTCTCATAAGCATGAAGTCAATTACCTGCAAAACAACTCGGATAGCATCCGTGAGCATAATGCTCAGCAAGACCTAACCGTCACCCTAAACATGAAACTCTATGTGAGATTATGAACCTAAAATAGGATGGCAGAAGCATAATTAAACTCGCCTAAAAGTGAATCCTTACTTTCAAGTATTAATTGCAGTATTTTAAGTAATCTCGGGCACGCCACATCGGGAGTCCACAATCAAACAAGAAACGCTTTCCCCCGATGTAAACTGCTCATGGCATAAAAGAATCGAGTTTGCACTAGCCTATTCATCAAGATCCAATACAAAACTAGTATAATACTTCACATCAATATGATTAGTTCCTTTCTCATGCAAGTTCTTACTACGTCACGACTGTGAGAACAAGTATGCTCGGTCCATTCCGTGAGCGAGGGTGATTCGAATCAATAACACCCGGACTACACGACACGTACGCCCGTACTCGACGTTGCCTACAACAACCATCACTGACGTCGTACGCGGCAGCCTTCCCCCCAATTCACCCTCGCTGAATCGATCAAGTCACCCCGTACAGTAGCCACTCTCATGGTGCACCTTACGACGTGAGATGTCATGTGAATGTTCCCCACATACTGCACACCGGCCGTCCGCCTGAGGCGACCCGGAAAGTCCCAACGACAGCTTCCCGAGGTACATCGGTTTACTGGGTCCCATATAGCCAGCATTAGTCCGGTACACGACTCAAACTTGTTCAACAGGGCCGCATAAGGATCGGTCCTTGACCGACACGGACAGGTCTATAGAACCCAGGCCCCTATGTCCTGTTGCCCCTACAACCTTCCGGTCTCAACTTTAACTTGCTAATTCATTCATGAACCAATCCCGTATGCCCCTGTCATTCCTAAATCTGCGAGTAGCATCTCACCACTTGACTTCTACCGAACCGTACTTAAGCATGGCAGTTCTACACGGTGAAAGACACCTACCCAATACTCCATGGGTCATTTGGCTATGCAAGAGGAGTATCAAACACTAGACCTAATGCACAGTTCATCTCTTAACTGAAAGTGAATACAAAAGGAAAACTTAACAGCTGTTAAATGGAAACCGGAGCTTGCCTGTTTTGCAGGGTAGTCGTATATAAGCAGTTAGTATCCTTGTTGATCTACCCTTGATTCTCCGGAGCTTGATCCACTTCAATGAATCACTCCTTTGAATCGCCTTCGTTGTGGTTCCTATTGAAATGCATATGCATATGTTTTATAGAATGTAATGGAAAGAATTTATATAATTACTTTCTTAGGAACAGAGGTTGTGTGGAAAATCCAAGCATGGCTTGGTTTGCCTCTGTTGTGCAAAGAACAGAAATAAAGTAAATTGACCTTAAGGTCTTAGCTATACACTAATCATTTTTCCCTAATGAACATAATAGAGAAGCTGAAAAGATTTGAGTGCAACTGAAGAACAAGAACTCCAATGGCCTCAAAACTTTTACGGCAGGTTCCATACTACCTAAGGATTTATCTTGCCAAATTGCAGCTAATGTGGAGTTAGATTGTGTTCTTCATAATTCTCATAATGTCTCTTATGTATTTTCACATATACATAAGTATAGAGAATAAGAACAGGAAGTTCAAGGACTCATCTTGGGCTGATAATTTACATGTGAGTTCTTGATCACATGAAAGTAATCTGGTCCAAAATTCAGCCCTTTTACTTGAGTAGTTCTCCCAGAACAATTCTTTAAGCATTTGTACTCAAAAGAATAAATTCTGAAGTAATGTGCATTTTCATGCCCAACTAAGTGAACTACAATTCCAAGTATGTCTCAGAGAGCTTGCCTAAATTTTCCTACGATTTTTGGAGCTATGGATTGCACAGAACAGATTTTTGAAGTGGGAAACATTTTTCTGAAAATGTTTCTGGACTCTTTTAAACACAGCAGTTTGCATTTAGCAAATTCCTAAACAAATAACCATCAAAAGAGCTGAATTTTGTCTAGAAGGTCAATACTATGCTAAAGAATATTCTGGCAAAATTTGGGGATTTTTGGATAAACCAAACTCCCTCAATAATTCTTTTTCAGAGAAACTTCAAAGAATTCTCCAGAATATAATATTGACTTTCATACAAATATGAGTTCATATTTGGATAGAACTCAGAGAGATTAATCCAACCCAAGTGGAATCACTCAAATTGGAGGTTCCTACCAGGAGCTATGAATTTCCAAAGTTTGAACCATCTCTGGAATTATTTTCTCCGAGTAAAATTCGGCTGGTCCCACTGTTTAAACGCCAGCCACTCAGAATTCAGCCACACCGGGCCGCAGCAGTTTGGCGCGCAGCCACAACCGATCCGCGGGCCACGGCTGATCCCAGATTTAAAATCGAGTCACTGACAAACGGGACCCACGGCTTTCTTCTACCTCCCGCCGCCCCTTCGCGCGCCCGCCGCCCAGCTCGCCGGCCCAACGTCAGAGCTCGCAGGCTTGCCGTTTCCGTCCACCGCCTGAGCTAAAACTCGCCTCCAGGGGGTTATTGACGTCAAGGAACAAGATGGTGGGGCGTTCTAGGGCTGCCGGCGACCAGAAGATAGCTCACGACGTGTGGCGGCCTTGGTTGCCCTTCGGCGCTGTCGGCCGTGGGTTCTAGCCCGCCAAACACTCCACCACTGAGCTCTACAGCATCAGTGGATGATCGCAAGGCTCGGCATGGCCCCCAAATGGCTCTGGAACAGCCGCAAGCCGGTCGTCACCGTGCGCCCGATTTGGTCCGCCGGAGAAGTGCTCGGTAGACCTCAAAATATGTCGCTCCAAAGGGTTTTCATGCGACGGATGCTCAAGAGAATATGATCGCCGGCTAGTCCAGCTCCTACGTGCAAAGTTTGACAAGCTAAGAACGAATAGAAGTGGAAAATTTTGGATTCCCGTACAGGATGCTCGGATTGAAGCCGCCGGAGCTAAATCCCGAAATTCGCTGTCAATAGCTCACGACAGGGCTTGAGCTTTGGGTGAGAGCAGCACAGTGGCTGTGCGATCTCATTGCCGCCCTCGCTTGGCCGTGAAAGCTCCTGTGGAGAGCTGTCCACGTGAAGCCGATCACCTATTTTCTTTGGGTTGCCGCGGTTGAGGTCGTTCACGTGGAAGGAGGCCGGAGCTTGCGAGTTTTTCAGTCGGGGAGGTAGAGGCCGAGCTCGCGGCGATGTTTAGCAGCTCAGGGAGGGAAGGATGCGAGTGTGCCTTCAGTTTCCGACCGACCGAGAGGGCGGAGGGGCAGAACGGCTGCTGTTCGTGCGCTCGCGAGGGGAGGAGAACAACTTGGTCTTCGCTCGGGCTTAGGGCGCGATAACGTCGATGGAACCGCCTTTGGGTGGCCGCGCGTGGGGGAGGGCAGCAGGAGGTGGCGGATTCAGCTCCCCGGGAGCGCGGTGGAATCCCTTCGGTGGCACCCGAGCAGAACAGAAGCAAAAGTTCATTTGCTTCATGGGTAAGTTTAGGTCTCTAGCTCACTGTCATGTGGGTCCCACCCCACATTCTACCCCCCGAATATCTTCTCAAAGTGATCCTCTCAATCCCCAAAATTCTGAGTTTAAAGGGTGGCTAGAATTTAAATTCTTCAAGTTCAATTTGTATTTGCTTGCCAAATTTTAATTTGGCTACAATTTGCAAATGCTTCTCTGTAACTCCTTTTTGAGCCCACCCTACAAATGCAAAGTTGGTGATAAAACTTTTCCCTATAAATCCGACCATATGGCTGCATGTTTATTCAAAGTTTTTGGTCACCACATGTGTGAACTTTGAATTCCAAATCTGATTTTTAAACTTACATGCAAAGAGGTATTTAACTCCTTATTGGTTCAACACTTTTGAATAAAAATGTGAGCCTCATTTTGGATGGTCATCCATGTATTACTTTGCATGAAGAAAAGTTTTAGCAAGTCCCATTTTTCATGTCTTTGCCACACATATGAACTCAAACCTTGGTTTTTATTCATACACATTTTTGGGACTTTTACATTCCTCCCCCCTTAAAAGAATCTCGTCCCGAGATTACAAAAGAGGAACAAGATGGGAGAGGTAATCACAAACTGTACAACACTAAAAATTCCGGATAGTTGGTGCGGAGGTAATCTTCACTTTCCCACGTTACCTCGTCCGCGATATGATTACTCCACAGCACCTTGAAGAATCTGATCGTCTGGTTCCGGGTTACCCGGGTCTTTTCATCCAAAATCTGAACCGGTCGCTCGGTGTAGGTCAGGTCCGGTTTCAACTCGTCGATTTCCTCGGTGCAAACAGCAGCGGTGAATTTCAGGCACTTCCGCAGCT
The DNA here is from genome assembly GCA_030760725.1 of Neostapfia colusana. Lineage (NCBI taxonomy): Eukaryota > Viridiplantae > Streptophyta > Magnoliopsida > Poales > Poaceae > Neostapfia > Neostapfia colusana. The sequence continues at coordinate 23,717,452 of JASWHV010000012.1, read as the reverse complement.
GTGAAACATGAAATACATCATGAACACACGCTAAACTCGCCGGTAATTCTAGCCGGTAGGCTACGGGTCCGCACTTCTCCGTGATAGCAAAAGGACCAATAAAACGGGGAGTGAGTTTCCCCTTTACAACGAACCAGTGAATTCCCTTCATCGGAGATACACGAAGATATACGTGCTCTCCGACGTCAAAATGTAATGGCCTATGCCTTTGATCAGCGTAGCTCTTCTGTCGGGATTGTGCAGCCTTCAAGTTCTCTTGTATCAACCGAACTCGGTCTTCGGCTTCGTTGACAAGATCAATCCCAAATAGAACTCTTTCGCCGGACTCACACCAATTCAGTGGTGTGCGACAGTTCTGGCCATAGAGAGCTTCATACGGTGCCATTTTAATACTCGCTTGATACCCGTTGTTGTATGAAAACTCCGCCAACGGTAAGTGATTGTCCCAATTCCTACCGTGGTGGATGGCACACGCTCTCAACATATCCTCAAGTACTTGATTCACCCTCTCAGTTTGTCTGTCGGTTTGAGGGTGATATGCGGAGCTTCTAATCAGTTTGGTGCCAAACGAGGCGTGTAGCTGCTCCCAAAAACGAGCAACAAACAGTGCACCTCGATCTGAAATGATGGTCTTCGGGACACCATGTGAGCATATAATTCTGGAGATGAATAACTCCGCATATTGCTTTGCTCGATAATGAGTGTTCACCGGTATGAAATGAGCCGACTTCGTCAACCGGTTGACGATCACCCATATCGCGTCATGCTTCCTGGATGTGAGCGGTAATCCGACGATGAAGTCCATACTCACATCCTCCCATTTCCATGCCGGTATCTTCAAAGGTTGTAGCGGTCTGGATTTCCGCATATGATCAGCCTTGACCCATCTACACGTATCGCATTCGGATATGTATTTAGCGATCTCCCTCTTCATCCTCGTCCACCAAAATTCCTGTTTCAACTCTTGGTACATCTTGTTACTTCCGGGATGAATGGAAAACTTAGACAGGTGGGCTTCATCCAAGATCTTCTTCCGGAGTTTCACATTGCGCGGTACCACTATACGGTTGTTAAACCATATCGTACCGTTCTCATCCTTCCGAAAACATTTCACCTCTCCGTTGTCTAGTCTTCTCCGTATGTGAGACATACCTCTGTCTCTTCTTTGAGCCTCAACAATCTCTTCATGGATCGTTGGAATGAGCGCGAGATTATAAAGCGTGCCATACGGAATGACAAGGAGGCTTGGTTCTTCATCTTCAAACTCAGCAGCCGCCAAGTTGTGAATGTGGGCTTTCCGACTAAGCGCGTCAGCAACCAAGTTTGCTTTGCCTGGATGATAGTGGATCCAAATTTCATAATCTTTGATGAGCTCCAACCATCTCCGTTGTCTCATATTCAGCTCCTTCTGCGTGAAGATATACTTCAAGCTTTTATGGTCGGTGTAGAGGTGAACAAGATTACCAAGTAGATAATGCCTCCACATCTTTAACACCAACACCACTGCAGCAAGCCCGAGATCGTGAGTTGGATAATTCTGCTCGTGGTTTCGCAGTTGACGAGACCCATAGGCGACTACACGCCCTTCTTGCATCAGAACGCAGCCGAGACCGATGCAGGATGCATCACAGTATACATCAAATGGCTTCGTCGTGTCCGGCAGCAAGAACTGGAGCTGTCGTGAGATGTTTCACCAATGTTTTGAATGCGGCTTCACATGCTGCATTCCACATGTATTTAGTGCCCTTCTTCAGCAGCTCCGTCATTGGTTTAGCAATTTTTGAGAAGCTCATAATGAACATCCGATAATACCCCGCTAAACCTAGGAAACTTCGGACCTCGTGGACTGATTTGGGAGATTCCCACTTCAGCACTTGTTCAATCTTGCTGGGGTCCACGGCAATACCTTCTGCTGAAATAATATGGCCTAGGAAAGGCACTTGATCAATCCAAAATTCACACTTGCTGAACTTGGCATATAATTGGTGCTCTCGCAACCGTTGTAGCACGATGCGCAGATGTTCAGCGTGCTCTTCTTCAGATTTGGAGTAAACCAATATGTCGTCGATGAATACCACGACGAACTTGTCTAACTCCGGCATGAACACAGAATTCATCAAGTACATGAAGTGTGCCGCAGCGTTGGTTAATCCAAAAGACATGACGAGGTACTCGTAGAGTCCGTATCTCGTTGAGAAAGCTGTCTTCGGTATGTCCTCTGGTCGGATCTTGATTTGATGATAGTCCGACCGAAGATCCATCTTCGAAAATACCTTTGCACCCACAAGTTGATCAAACAGGATGTTGATGCGGGGCAAAGGATACTTGTTCTTGATCGTGACAGCATTTAGAGGACGGTAATCAACACATAGCCGTAGTGTTTCGTCCTTCTTCTTAACGAACAGCGCGGAGCAACCCCAAGGTGAAGAACTTGGTCAGATGAAACCCTTGCCCATGAGTTCATTCAGTTGCTCTTTCAACTCCGCTAGCTCGTTAGGTGCCATCTTGTAAGGCCTTCGTGAGATAGGCATCGTTCCGGGCGCCAGTTCAATCTTGAACTCGACGTCCCGTTCGGGCGGCAAGCCCGGTAAGTCATCGGGAAATACGTCGGGATAATCACGTACCACCGGAATATCTTCAAGTTTCAGCGCTTCCGTGTGGTAGGCCTCTACCATATCTGGGTTTTCGCTGTCTAAAAACAGCGTGTGCTGTCCGTGAATCGGCGAGTCAATCTGGACAGTCCGGTTACAGATATTGAGAACGGCACCGTGACGATTTAATCAAGACATCCCCAATATGATGTCTATCTTCTGCCTATCCAACATAATCAGCGATGTTGGGTATATTTTTCCTCCCAAACACAAAGCTGCTTGGGACACAATCTGATTGGCAGAGATATTTCCTCCCGGTGAACGTATAAGAAAACTCGTTGTGGGAGTATTGGTGGATAATTGGTGCTGATCCATGCATGTTTTGCTGATAAAATTGTGGGTTGCACCGGAATCAAAAAGTATGAGCGCGGGCACGTCTTTGAGAGTAAACATGCCTGCTAACACCGGTGCTCCCTCCGGGACATTCTCAATAGCAAGATGTTGCACACTCCTGGATTGCAATGCTGCTATGTTGACTTGAGCAGGTGGCGATATACCACCTGATAATGATGGCTGTCTGGTGTTCAACAACTTCTCCCGGCACTCTTGCCTAAAGTGCCCAGAACGGTGGCAATAAGAACACGGAGGTTTCCCTGGTTCTTCGTTGACTTGTGGTTGAGGAGTTGATGTACTCGGCTGCAGCAATGATGCCACAGGTGTCATTAGTTGCTGCGGCAAAGGTGTTGCTTCAAGACATGATTCTTGAGAAGGAAATCTGTACGGAGTTGATCTCACTGGTGCTTGCCATATCTCATCGGATGGTGGATGATACACCACACGGTACTTACGAGGAACAACTGGTGTGTCTTCTTGCACATCATCCCGGTCCCTCTTCTGTGCTTGACACTCAAGTGTCGCTTGTTCTTTCAGCAGGGCAGCACTGATCAACTCGGTTAACTGCCTTGATTGAACAAAGCCAACTTATCTTTTAACACGGCACTCAGGCCATGGAAGAAATAGTCACACCTTGCGGCTTCACTCGTCGCATAAGCAGGAGCATATTGTGCCAAAAGGTTGAACCGTTTGACATAATCGAGGACACTCATGTCCCCCTGCTTCAAGTTCCTAAATTCTTGCTGTTGGGCCTTAATAAAACCCATAGGAATGTGACGAGCACGGAATGCTTCACGAAATTCGGTCCATTCCACTTGATGGCCTTCCGGAACGGTGGCAAGATAAGCGAACCACCAATTTCCGGCGGCTCCATGGAGCTGTTGAGCAGCAAATAATGTCTTCTGATATTCGTCACACTCAAACACTCCAAACTTGGACTCCATAACTCAAAGCCACTGATCAGCTTCCACTGGTTCATTGGCTTCCGTTAAGATTGGCGGTTGTGTCTCCAAGAAATCCAAATATGCGTTCCGAGGTGGAACGTCCTGTTATGAACGTTGGAGTAAGCCCTGTTGCACCAAGGCTTGGAGTAGTCTTGTGTTCTCTTGACTTGACTCGACCATCTGAGCCATAACATCCGCCCATACCGTTGATGGCGGTGCCCGTGGTGGAGTCGAGTCATTATCGTCTCGGCGAGAACATTCAGCCTGACTCGGAGAATGACTACGCACCATACTGCAAAAGCATTATTTTGAGGGGAGTCAAAACTTGATCTCAGCAGTATGTGAAAGTATGTAAAACATGAACATGCTAAAACTTTATGAAAGCATAACAAAATTTCATGTTTACACATCTTTCTAAAGCCAACATATTCAGTCCCTCATTCTGTACAGAACAGACCTTTCTGTACTTAACCCAGAATTTGATCCAGTTACTTGCATTTTCATAACTCAAGTGGAATACCAAAGTTAAAATTAATTTCAGTATCTTTCCAACGAGTACTCACATGCCTCTGGATCATCCCTTAATCAGAAGTTAAGAACGTTCAAAGTTGACAGAATTTCTGGATAAATTTGCCAGCACCTCCTTTGTATGTGGCTGTTTTCATCACAGTCTTACATACAAATGGGGTACAATTCTGAACAAACTATGAACCACAAAATCGTTGCAAGTTTCATAACCTTTCCAGAACTGTATCATACACCTTCATTGGGTCAATATACACCGAGTTATGCTCTGTCAAAATCCAGCAAAAATTTCTGCCAGAACGGATCACTCTGTTTTCGGATCAAAAGAAGCCTAGCAATTCTCTTCTTTGAAACTTAGGCCAAATGAAGAGTTCAGTAACTATTATGCGCTTTCCAACATCCATTTTTAGTTTGAAAGTTAGTCATGAATGATTTCTTCATAGGAAAGAATACCATTAAGTGTAGTACGGTGACGATGCACTGTAAGACATATGACGGTACTACGTTGCCTCACCAAAGAAAAACCTAACCGGATTACACTGGCATATACGTATCCTTAGGTGGCACTAAAATGGTCCCTCGCAAACATGTTCTACACGCACTAAGGTTTTCGTGGTTAATACCTACATAAAACACACTCAATCATCTGGTTCGGCTGCACACCGAACCCTGTATCCATACAGTTCGTACACCCGGCCGTCATCACTCGCCCAGGTGTTCTCAAGCCAAACACGCCTTGAGCTACGTGTTCACGTTACTGACCATGTGACGGGGTCTCCCAAATTGCACCATGCACGCCAGGGACAGACGTTGCTCAATACCCCAAACGACATGAAGAGTCGTAGAGGATACTAAAGCGGGTCGGGTTACCTGCCACCCGTGGGGCTCCACCCTTCAGCTTGTGCGCACTAGTGGACAGCGCTTACGTGCACCTCCCAAGACATAGACATCCCGAGATGCACGATTGTCTGACATAACAAATAAGTTAGCTTGCCACCTTCATAATATGCTAATACTAGTCCTTATGTGGGCCTAGTACCGTTATCTCACCGTATCCTAAGTTTTTAACATAATATGATGGTCAATCCGTGCTCTGTTCCGAACGCGGCTCTGATACCATGCTGTGGGGGACCACAGGACCTCGTTGGGTGGTGCCGAGATATGCGGCACCCAACAGCACACAGGTTGAAGAATCACATCATATTACATAAATAGTTTGCGGAAGCGTACAAGAATGTTTTACAAATAACTATCTCAGAGTAAGATACAGTGGAAGACTATCACTCTCACGATTCGTTCTAACTAGCAACAAAGAAACGGTCCAGCCCGCGGACGTTTCTTACTAGCAACACGAAGAACAATCTGCAGCGGCAAGGATGCTCTTTGAGTAAACACTCAGAGGTTCCCGAGTCTCATCGGCATCCCTTCTCATAAGCATGAAGTCAATTACCTGCAAAACAACTCGGATAGCATCCGTGAGCATAACGCTCAGCAAGACTTAACCGTCACCCTAAACATGAAACTCTATGTGAGGTTATGAACCTAAAATAGGATGGCAGAAGCATAATTAAACTCGCCTAAAAGTGAATCCTTACTTTCAAGTATTAATTGCAGTATTTTAAGTAACCTCGGGCACGCCACATCGGGAGTCCACAATCAAACAAGAAACGCTTTCCCCCGATGTAAACTGCTCATGGCATAAAAGAATCGAGTTTGCACTAGCCTATTCATCAAGATCCAATACAAAACTAGTATAATACTTCACATCAATATGATTAGTTCCTTTCTCATGCAAGTTCTTACTACGTCACGACTGTGAGAACAAGTATGCTCGGTCCATTCCGCGAGCGACGGTGATTCGAATCAATAACACCCGGACTACACGACACGTACGCCCGTACTCGACGTTGCCTACAACAACCATCACTGATGTCGTACGCGGCAGCCTTTCCCCCGTTTCACCCCCGCTGAATCGATCAAGTCACCCCGTACAGTAGCCACTCTCATGGTGCACCTTCCGATGTGAGATGTCATGCGAATGTTCCCCACATACTGCACACCAGCCGTCTGCCTGAGGCGACCCGAAAAGTCCCAACGACAGCTTCTCGAGGTACATCGGTTTACTGGGTCCCATATAGCCAGCATGAGTCCGGTACACAAGTCAAACTTGTTCAACAGGGCCGCATACGGATCAGTCCTTGACCGACACGGACTGATCTATAGCACCCAGGCCCCTATGTCCTGCTGCCCCTACAACCTTCCGGTCTCAACTTTAACTTGCTAATTCATTCATGAACCAATCCTGTATGCCCCTGTTTTTCCTAAATCTGCGAGTAGCATCTCACCACTCGACTTCTACCGAACCGTACTTAAGCATGGCAGTTCTACACAGTGAAAGACACCTACCCAATACTCCATGGGTCATTTGGCTATGCAAGAGGAGTATCAAACACTAGACCTAATGCACAGTTCATCTCTTAACCGAAAGTGAATACAAAAGGAAAACTTAACAGCTGTTAAATGCAAACCGGACCTTGCCTGTTTTGCAGGGTAGAAGTATATAAGCATTTAGTATCCTTGTTGATCCACCCGTGATTCTCCGGAGCTTGATCCACTTCAATGAATCCCTCCTTTGAATCCCCTTCGTTGTGGTTCCTATTGAAATGCATATGCATATGTTTTATAGAATGTAACGGAAAGAAGTTATAGAATTACTTTCTTAGGAACAGAGGTTGTGTGGAAAAGCCAAGCATGGCTTGGTTTGCCTCTGTTGTGCAAAGAACAGAAAAAAACTAAATTGACCTTAAGGTCTTAGCTATACACTAATAATTTTTCCCTAATGAACATAATAGAGAAGCTGAAAAGATTTGAATGCAACTGAAGAACAAAAACTCCAATGGCCTCAAAACTTTTACAGCAGGTTCCATACTACCTAAGGGTTAAGCTTGCCAAATTGCAGCTAATGTGGAGTTAAATTGTGTTCTTCATAATTCTCATAATGTCTCTTATGTATTTTCACATATACATAAGTATAGAGAATAAGAACAGGAAGTTCAAGGACTCATGTTGATCTGATAATTTACATGTGAGTTCTTGATCACATGAAAGTAATATGGTCCAAAATTCAGCCCTTTTACTTGAGTAGTTCTCCCAGAACAATTCTTTAAGCATTTGTACTCTAAAGAATAAATTCTGAAGTAATGTGCATTTTCATGCCCAATTAAGTGAACTACAATTCCATGTATGTCTCAGAGAGATTGCCTAAATTTTCCTATGATTTTTGGAGCTATGGATTGCACAGAACAGATTTTTGAAGTGGGAAACATTTTTCTGAAAATGTTTCTGGACTCTTTTGAACACAGCAGTTTGCATTTAGCAAATTCCTACTCAAATGACCTTCAAAAGAGCTGAAATTTTGCTAGAAGGTCAATACTATGCTATAGAATATTCTGGCAAAATTTGGGGATTTTTGGATAAACCAAACTCCCTCAATAATTCTTTTTCAGAAAACTTTCAAAGAATTCTCCAGAATATAATATTGACTTTCATACAAATCTGAGTTCATATTTGGATAGAACTCAGAGAGATTAATCCAACCCAAGTGGAATCACTCAAATTGGAGGTTCCTACCAGGAGCTATGAATTTCCAAAATTTGAACCATCTCTGGAATTATTTTCTCCCACTAAAATTCGGATGGTCCCACTGTTTAAACGCCAGCCACTAAGAATTCAGCCACACCGGGCCACAGCAGTTTGGCGCGCAGCCACAAACGATCCCCGGGCCACGGCTGATCCCAGATTTAAAATTGAGTCGCTGACAAATGGGACCCACGGCTTTCTTCTACCTCCCGCGCCCCTTCGCGCGCCCGCCGCCCAGCTCGCCGGCCCGACGTCAGAGCTCGCCGGCTTGCCCTTTCCGGCCACCGCCTGAGCTAAAACTCGCCTCCAGGGGGTTATTGACGTCAAGGAACACAATGGTGGGGTGTTCTAGGGCTGCCGGCGACCGGAAGATAGCTCGCGACGTGTGGCGGCCTCGGTTGCCCTTCGGCGCTGTCGGCCGTGGGTTCTAGCCCACCAAACACTCCACCACTGAGCTCTACAGTGACACGACCCCATTGGTCCTGTCGAGCCCGGATCACGCTGAGGGGTGCTGCGTTGCACAGCACCGTATAACACATGTCAAAGGTGCAAAGCGGAAGCGGAAGCTTTATTACATAAACAGGTTTATGAACATGTTTACATCAAAATAAGTTCAGTCTACACTCACGGGCGTAGACTAAGCATCAAGTGCATGTTCAGCCCTCGAACGTGTCCTTGCTAGCACACACGCACACTAACTCTGCGGCGTGCACGACTCCCACTCGACGGGGTTCCCCTCCTGGGGTTCCGTCTCCTCTTCGGGAGTCCCTTCCTCATAGAACCCTGCAAAAGCTTCAAACACAAGCAGTGAGCACGAAGGCTCAGCAAGTCTGACCCGTCTCACCTAAACATGGAACTGCTACATGAGGGTAATGGGTTGCATGAGGTAAAAATCATTTGCAAGGACTCGCCTAATTAGTGGAACCTTACTTTCAAGTTTTAGCAGCAGGTTGTGGAGAACCTTACGCTAAGGCACATGAGAGAGCCGCAATCAAACAACAAACACATTTCTCTCATGTACTTTGCCCAAAGTTGAAAAGAACTTTAATTAGCTCTAAGCTACAACATATCATTAACAATCAATGTCCAGCTTTCAATCAGCAACATTTTAACATGTGACTAGCCTGTTCTTTCTACGTCACGGTACAGTGAACAAGTGGTACTCACTGACCGTGAGGGACGGCGATTATAATCGATTTACACCTGCAGGGTTACCCGAACAACCCGTCACGTACGCCCGTACTCGATGTTGCCTACAACAACCATCACGGACACCGTACGCGACTACCTTTCACCCGTTAGCCAACTATTGAACCGGTCCCATCGTCCCGAGCAAGAGGTCTCTGCACGCGCATCTCCGTGCCGCCAGCCGATTTACACCTCGAGCTCTCAACCTACCCTCTGAACGACGGGCAATGCCTCAATACCCAGCTACCCGAGTTACATCAGTTTCCCGGTTCCCATATAGCCGGTAGGTCTTCGGTACTGTTCTAGCTTGTTCAACAGGCCCGCACACGGCTCGGTCCTCAATCGACACAAGCGGAGCTACAGCACACAGGGCCCAAAGTCCTGCTGCCCTTACTCTCCGCTCGGTCACATTTTCTTGCCATGTGTATCATGTGCTATCTCTACCCGAGCAATGTGCCTCTAGCCTATTCTCGCGAGTAGTTCCAACTACTCGACTTGTACCGAATCCTACTCTATCCTAGCAATGCAGTGGCTAACGGGGTTTGCAATCCTAAACCCAACCCATGGTTTTCTTGGCTGTGCAGTTGGGTTTCCAATCAAGACTCTAATGCAAAGAACAATATTCAAAGATGTACCCAAAACAATAAACATTTGTAAAAGGGTTAATGCAAACCGGGGCTTTCCTTGCTGCTCTTGGTCGTAGGCTAGCTGTTCCTCCGGAGTAACGAAGTCTAGGACTTCGGGTTCCTCCTCGACCTTAGCGACTACATGATAGAAACAATACATGTATTAATTTAATGCATTTGTATTAAGTTTGAAGTTGTGAAGTCTATAACCTTTGCTAGACAGACCTAATGACTGTGAAACTTTTACTGTGGCTTGGTTACAACCTAAACAAATACTTGGTCAAGTTTTAGTTGCAGCAAAGCTCATTTGAGCCCTCCACAAATAATTATGTCCTTGACCTTAATTGGAACCCTTAGGGTGTTCTAGGAATTTTCATGAGACAAACTATGACTTTCTGAAAACTAGATTTTCAGAGGGTTCTAATGGAGTTGGTCTCACTTAATTTGGAAGTCTCTAACTAAAGATATGAGCTAAACAATTTCAGAGAAAATTCTGAAAATGTTTCTGAACATTTCCTATTTTCTCTGGAACAGTTTTGCTAATCACACCATTAGGTGGACTAAACGAGCTCAAATGGATCTGAAATTTTTATGGTAGTTCAAGGATATTTTGGTGAACATCTCAGCAAAATTTCAGGATTTTTCTCCAAAGGATTCTCCAGTTAAAATTCCTAACAGTCTAAATTTTAAGGAATTAATCCTGGAGAATTAAGAAATTTCATGAAGTGAAACTTGATTTTCTGGAAAGTACTCAGAGAGCTGAATCCAGCAAAATTTGGTTCACTCAATTTGGAGCTTTCTAGCCAAAGTTATAAGGATTTGAAGTTTGAAGGAAATCTGAAAATCAGGGAAAAGTTTAAACTCGCGCGTGGGCACAGGGGACACGCGTTGCACGCCTAGGCGATGGCACACCGCGGCCCACAAGGATTTTTCGCGCCAGCTCACCCGATCCCGGCCGCAGCCGGATCCCGATTCAAAATATCGGCCGCTGACAGTTGGGGTCCACCCCCTTCTTCAACCTCGCGACACCCGCGCTCCGCCGCCGAGGGACCTCGCCGGAGAGCTCGCCGCCGGCTGCTGTACAGCTCCAAACTTCTTGATTCTGGCCGCCCCTGCCTACTTTTACTTGGGGAACAGGATCCGAGGGTCAGATTCTGATGACAACGGCCGGAGCATGGTCGGCGACGAGCCGCCATATCGGAATGACTTCGGCCTTGTGGCTGACTCCCCTGGTACCTCGGCTACTTGGGAAATCGGTCGGGGAGCATCAGTGGACCTCAGAGAAGGTCGACATGAGCTCGAGGCAGCTCAGGGAAGGCCCGAAATAGGTCCTCACCGTGCGCCCGATACCCCCCGTTCGTTCCGCCATTAGTAGACCTTAATTTACGCCGGGCACAGAGGTTCTCCGGCCCAGAGTTGTGAAGGCAACTTGTGCGTTACCGTGTCTAGCTCGTGTGGGAGTGGCCTGAGGCCCTCTAATCCTTTCTAGAGCACGAATTAAACAGAATCATACCCGAAGGTCGTTCTGCACACAGAAAGGGTAAAAGTGGAAATTCGCCGCCGGTGAGCAACCACTCGAGCTGTGGCTCGGGAATGAGCAGCACCGGTCACCCGCGCGTCCAAGGGTGCCTTGGCCCAGGCGTGATAACTCCCAGGTTGGGCTGTCCACGAGAGCCCGAGGTGCGGCGGTTCCAAGTTCCAAGTTTGATCTTTCGGCACAGCCGATATCAATCGGTTTCAACCGAATTCTAGCATGGGGAGGATGGAAGAAGGTCTCTAGTACCTTGCTGGGACTCTGGAGTGGAAGGAGGGAGCTGCGATCGGCGTCTCCCGATCAAGTCCGAACTGCGGAAACTTTCGGCCAGTGCTGGGTTCTTGCGGGAAAACACGTCGGTACCTCGGCCGAGGAGGGGGCAGGCGCCTTAAGAAGGCTCTGCACCGCCTCATGCCCGCGCGTGGGCAAGCAGCTGGTGGCGCGGTGGCTGGCCTCGGTGGCGATCACCGCTGCGGCTCGGCGAACCGAGTGAAAAGTCTCAGTCGGTTTGTGTTGAAGTAGAGGCTGACATGTGGGTCCCACCCTTCCTTTTAACCTCTGAAATTTACTTCTAATTACTGTTGTAAACAGTGAACCCCATACTACCCTTGGCAAATCAAATTATTCCCCCATGAGCCATTTGAATTGATCAAAGTTCAAATGAGGTTTGGTTTGAATGAATTTCAGCACAAGTTCAGTTTGAAATTCAAATAAAGTTTAAATTTCTCCCCCTTAGCTCATGTCAAGATCAACTCCAAATGGAGTGAAAATTGGTGTGTGAGCTCACAAAAATGTGCTGAGTAAGAATATGCCTTCCACTTTCAAATTCATGGTATAAAAACAGTTTGGATTTGAATATATTTTCAAACTGCCCCCTTCCTATCTATACCCAAGATGATCTCAAAAAGGTTTTGAATTTGGGTGAAACTTGGCATGGACATCCTTAGCAAAGTGTAGGAGTTTTTCCTATGTCCAGCCCATCTATATCACATGTGGGAAATACCACTTTTGCAATGTGTAAGTTTGTTCCCTAATGAGCATGCTGATAATTGTTACTTGCTCTTCATTTGTGTTCATCATTCTTCCTCAAATGAGGTGTGTGGTGTGGGGATGAACACTACAAATGGGTGTCAAAAACTGAGGCCCTTACATTCCTCCCCCCCTTAAAAGAATCTCGTCCCGAGATTATAAGGTGAAAATGAGAGAGAGGGCGGTGGAAAATTACCGGATATGCGACGTGAGAAAGTCGGGGTAGTTAGTGCGAAGGAATTCTTCGCTTTCCCATGTCGCTTCGTCCATGGAGTGATTACTCCACAGAACCTCGTAGAACCACAACGTACGGTTGCGTGTGGTTCGGGCCTGCTCATCAATAATCTGCACCGGTTCCTCCCGATAGGTGAGATCCGGTTGCAGTTCTTCAATGTCTTCCAGCTGAACGGTAGTTGATAGCTTGAGACACTTTCTCAGCTGGGAAATGTGAAAGACGTCGTGCACACCGGAAAGTGCTTCTGGTAATCTCAGCCGGTATGCTACCGATCCACATCTTTCGGTAATCTGGAATGGACCGATGAATCGGGGTGCCAACTTTCCTCTCACCCCAAATCTGTTAACGCCCTTCATTGGAGACACTCGTAGGTATACGTGATCTCCAACTTCGAATTGTAATGGGCGCCTTCTCCGGTCCGCATACTGTTTCTGTCGGGATTGAGCGGCTCTTAGGTTCGCTTGAATCAGTCGAACTTTTTCTTCCGCATCGTTGACAAGGTCAATCCCGAAGGTAACCCTCTCGCCAGACTCACACCAGTTCAGTGGTGTGCGGCATTTCCTGCCGTATAGCGCCTCGTAGGGCGCCATCTTGATGCTGGCTTGGTACCCGTTGTTGTACGAGAACTCGGCTAACGGCAAGTGATCATCCCAATTCTTGCCGTGGTCGATAGTGCAAGCTCGTAGCATGTCTTCTAGGATTTGATTTACCCGCTCGGTTTGTCCATCCGTCTGCGGGTGGTAGGCTGAACTACGGATCAGCTTCGTCCCCAAGGCAGCGTGTAGCTGCTCCCAAAAACGGGACACAAATAAAGTGCCCAGGTCCGATACGATGGTACGGGGTACGCCGTATAAGCATAGAATCCGTGAGATGTACAGTTCAGCGTACTTCTTGGCGTTGTAGTTGGTGTTGACCGGGATGAAATGGGCAACTTTGGTGAGCCGATCGACGATCACCCACACAGAATCATGTTTCTGTGAGGTGGTGGGTAAACCGACGACGAAATCCATGCTCACGTCCTCCCACTTCCAGGCAGGAATGCCCAGTGGTTGCAGCAGTCCCGGTTTCCGCATGTGGTCTGCCTTCACCCTTCGACATGTATCACACTCGGACACGTATTTTGCAGTCTCTCACTTCATCCGTGTCCACCAAAACTTTCTTCTGAGTTCTTGATACATTTTGTTGCTACCGGGGTGAATAGAAAACTTTGATAAGTGAACCTCATCAAAGATTTTCTTCCGTAACTCCGGGTTTCGGGGTACGACGATCCGGTCCTTGAACCATAGAACGCCGTCTCCGTCCTTCCGGAAACATTTCAACTCCCCACTGTTTACACGTCTCCGCAAATGTGACATGCCCTTGTCATTCTTCTGGGCTGCCGCTATCTCTTCACGGATGGTGGGGATCGAAGCTAGGTTGTAGAGAGCTCCGTGTGGAATCACATGTAGTGGTGGTTCGCTCTCTTCCAACGGTGTGATGGTCAGATTATTGACGTGTGACTTGCGGCTCAGCGCATCTGCCACAACGTTTGCCTTGCCCGGATGATAATGGATCTCTATCTCGTAATCCTTTATCAGTTCTAACCATCTTCGTTGCCTCATGTTCAGCTCCTTCTGAGTGAATATGTACTTGAGGCTTTTGTGGTCGGTATATAAATGTACGAGGTTACCGAGTAGGTAGTGCCTCCACATCTTCAGTGCAAGTACCACGGCAGCGAGCTCCAAGTCGTGAGTTGGATAATTTTGCTCATGGTTCCTAAGCTGCCGTGATCCATACGCGACCACTCTTCGGTCTTGCATCAGCACACATCCGAGCCCAATGCCGGATGCATCGCAGTACACATCGAACGATTTTGTTGTGTCTGGCTGCGCGAAAACCGGTGCTGATGTCAGGTGCTTGACTAAAGCCTTGAATGCTGCTTCACATGCTGGACTCCAAACATATTTGGTGGCCTTCTTCAGCAGCTCTGTCATTGGCTTGGCAATCTTCGAGAAGTTTGGAATGAACCTTCGATAATATCCCGCGAGTCCGAGGAAACTCCGTACCTCATGAACAGTTCTCGGGGATTTCCAATTCAGTACTTGCGTGATCTTGCTCGGGTCCACAGCGATACCTTCCGCTGAGATGATATGCCCGAGGAAAGGCACTTGCGATATCCAAAACTCGCATTTGCTGAACTTTGCGTATAACTTGTGATCCCGCAGCCATTGCAAGACTATACGCAGATGTTTCTTGTGATCTTCCTCCGACTTGGAGTATACTAGGATGTCGTCGATGAAGACCACCACAAACTTGTCCAGCTCCGGCATGAACACCGAGTTCATTAAGTACATGAAGTGAGCTGGAGCATTGGTGAGGCCAAAGGACATGACCAGGTACTCATAAAGTCCATACCTTGTCGAGAAAGCTGTCTTTGGAATGTCCTCCGCCCTTATATTAATCTGATGGTACCCGGATCTTAAATCCATCTTGGAAAAGATCTTGGCTTCGACCAACTGATCAAACAACATGTCGATCCGTGGCAACGGGTACTTGTTCTTGATGGTTACAGCATTTAAAGGACGGTAGTCCACGCAAAGCCGCAACGTTTCATCCTTCTTTTTGACAAATAATGCCGAACAGCCCCATGGCGAGGAGCTCGGCCTAATAAAACCCTTCTCCAGAAGGTCCGTGAGCTGCGTCTTCAGTTCAGCCAACTCCTTGGGCGCCATCTTGTACGGCCTTCGGGATATTGGCATGGTTCCTGGCGCAAGTTTAATCTTGAACTCCACCTCTCTATCGGGTGGCATCCCCGGCAAATCGTCCGGGAATACATCAGGGAACTCTCGGACCACTGGAATGTCTTCCAATCTGATGGTTGTGGCTTGATAGACACTTGGAAGTTTTATTTCTGGACTGTCCAGAAATAATGAGTGAGAACCGTGCACCTCTGAGTTTAAGTGCACGACTCGAAGGACGGTGTCTAAAACAGCGCCGTGGCGGGTTAACCACGACATCCCTAGGATGACATCGACCTTCTGCCCCTCTAAGATAATGAGAGACATGGGGTACACTCTACCCGCTAAGCATAATGGTGCTTTGGAGACTATTACGCTTGCTGAAATCTTCCCACCCGGTGAACAAATTAAATATGGACTATCGGTGGGTAGTATTGGCAAACTGTGTTTAGCAATGAAAGCTTGGCTAATAAAATTATGCGTGGCGCCTGAATCAAACAGTACTATAGCGGGATGCTGGTGGAGTTGGAATATACCCGCAAGGATTGGCTCGCCCTCCGGCACGTCCTCAATGGCAAGCTGGTGGACAGTGCCGGGCCTAGGGTTTGCCCGCCGCGCATTTGTAGGGTTCCGGGGTTGATTCCTCCCCGGAAACTGTGGTGCCACTCCGCCGCCTTGCCTCTCCGGGCAACTGCTCGCGAAGTGTCCTGGACGACCACACTTGTAACATGTGGCCGCTGCTGGTGGAGTACTCGGGGGACGAAAGCCCGGCATGCGTTGCCGAGCTGCAAACGCACGCGGCATCGCCCGCTGCTGCTGTTGTTGTTGCGGTGGTGCTGGCAGTGCCGGCCGGAATGCTGGTGAAGAGTACGGCCGACCGCGGAACGACATCGACCGCTGTGGTGGCTGCCAGCGTGGGCCTGATGGTGGGCGATTCACCATCCGAAACTTCTGAGAAGGACCGCCTCCTTCTCCGCTGCTCTGCGGCGCGCTTCGCTTTCTCTCCGCCGCCGCTAACTCCTTGCCGGAGTCTTCCTGAACAATCGCAGCATCAATGATGTCGTTGAGGCTGCCGCGATTGAACATCGCCAATTTGTCCTTCAGGAGCGGGTTAAGCCCCTGGTAGAAGTGGTCTCGCCGCTTCTCGTCGGTATCCGCGTGATACGACGCGTAGAGCGCGAGATCGTTGAATGCCCTGGAGTATTCCAGCGCGTTCCGGCTCCCTTGTTGCAGGTGTAGGAACTCCTGCGTCTTGCTCTTCATCAAACCGGGCGGTATATGATAGGACCTGAAGGCCGTCCGGAACTCCGCCCAGGTCATCACTCGGTCGGTGGGCTGTGAAGCACAGAAGTTGGCCCACCACGCGCTCGCGGATCCTTGGAGCTGCTGGACCGTGAATTGAGTCTTGCGCTGCTCACTGATTTGGAGCAGCCCGAACTTCATCTCTATGGCGCGGAGCCAGTTGTCTGCGTCAAGTGGTTCATCCGCCCTTGAGAATACAGGGGGATGAGTTGCCAGAAAGTCGGAGTAGGAGCTCTGTTGGCGCTCCTCACGATCTTGATGTCTCTCTGGGCGAGACGTATTCGCAATTAACGTTTGCAGCAGCTCTGTGTGCTGCTGATGCGAGCCCGCCATTGCCGCGACAATGTCGGCCAATGTAACCGTTGGCAGTGGCGGTGGCGGTGTTTGCTGTTGCTGTCCCGAGGAGTCCTCGGGAGGTGGTTGGGAGGTCTCTCCCCCTTGACTGGTACCCCCAACGTCAGGGTTGGCACGAGTACGCGTCATTCTGAAATTCAAAACAGCAGCAATTAGCACATGTCTTACTAAAAATTCCATACGCAACAGTAGGTATTGAAGTGACACATGATCAATTTGCACAACCTTCACATATATTGATAAAGCATAAACTTTATACAAGATACATTATTCTCGGGTCTCCGAGAAGTCGTGCTCATGTCGTCACTACCTATACATACGCTACTGTCTATACGACATGTCACCGATTTCAAAAGTTGGGTTACGCTACCCTAGCTGCCCTACTTGGCAACCGTAACCCCCTACTCGGAGTAGAACTCGACCTCCTGTGGGTCGTCCTCCTCCGGTACCCCTGCTGGTGGCTCTGGATCTACCACCTCTTCTCCCATTCCGGGTTCTCCCATTGCTGGAAGACCCAAGACCACCGGTATGCCTAACACCGGGGGCACGAGGTCCTGCAATGCATGCACCTCGTCCATAGCCTGGTTGTAGTCCTCTTCCCAGCCTTGTCCTTCCTCAATAGCGTCGTCTCGCTCTTGAGCAAGGTCCTCATTCTGCTGGGTTAGGGTCTGCACCAGCTCTTGCAACGCCGCGATGTCAACACGGCTCTTCTTCTTTGCCTTCTTCAGACGACGCAACTGATTGTGTTGTTCATTCAGTCGCTTGATCGTCGGAAGGAGCACATTGCGGAGTGCGCTGTGAGCACCCTCGAAATCATCTCCACGGCTTGTGCTCTCCTTGAGCTTGGTGGCGAGACGCTCTGTATGAACAGCTTGGCTGTCCATCACAGCGTTTCCCGCCCTCATTTGGAGGCTGAGGTTTGCCTCCGCGGGGTTGTACCTTGGGCAAGTCGGGTCTGTTGCCTCCAGGTACCTTTCTTCCCACACATGCTGAGCTCGTCCCTCCACCGGAACGAGTGCGTATGGAGTTCCCTCCATAGCCTGCACGTGTAGTTGGCAGAAACGTGACACAGTGTCACGGGCTGCCACTTGCCACATCCCTTCCGGTTGTCTTCCTCTCACCGTGACGGTGAATGGCACCCAACCGGGTGGCGTAGGCCCTGCAGGGACCTCGACATGGATCGTCCACGTCTTGTTCCCCTCTTCGCCTTCTTCCTTGGTGAAGTATTGCGGCATCTGGTTGTACCCGAAATATTGGAGCATTTGCCACAATGCTTCCGGGTAGCCGCTACGGTCAGAGCAGTGGGAAACTACCCACCCGTTCTCCAACCGTTTATCTGCTGCCATCTGTAAAAATATATTTGAGAAATGTCAAATATTTATTTAAACAGTAAACCCTTGAGTTATAACATAAGATATGTCATTGAACCCATAACACTTGGAAACATAGTTCAAATTTTTAAACAAATTTGACTGCTGACCTGCTGTTACCATGACAGCCCTGACCAGTTTCCATATCAATCTGATTTAGGCCAGGTTAAAAGCAAAACCAGTCCTGGAGCTCAACATCAAAGTTAAAGTTAACTTCAATAGCTTTCCAGAAAGTATTTGTTTGGCCTAAGATCTGTCCTGGTTCAAAGTTATGAGATGTCAAAGCTAACAGAATTTCTGGAAACAATTGGACAGCACCTCCCTGCCTTAGGTACTGATTTGATCCAAGAATCCAAGTTAATTCTGTTCCTAATCTGACAAAACTTTCTGTACAAAGTTGTAACCCATCTCATAAGATTTCCAGAACTACCTCATTTCCTATTTTTGGATTTTTAAGCAGGAAGTTATGCTTAATTTACAGAGAGTTTACAGAGAGTCTTTGCTCTGTCCTGTTTTCTGGACAGTTTCAACTCTACTGCATTTTTCGAGTGGTTAAGGGATGAAACACCTCTGGAACTCAACAGAAAAGTTGTAAAGCTCTTCCAAAGCTTTCCAGAAATGTATCATACGACCCCAACCTCGAAAGAACTCAACCTCTAACCTCTGATTAACTCCAGCCTTGATTCAGCTGAAAACAGAGTGCTCCGTCCTTAACATCCTATAAGTTGAAAACTTGTTAACTTTGAATATCCTGTACAAGGGAAGGAGTTACATCAAGTTTTACTACTTTGGATCAAAACCTTCAAATTTTTAAATGAAGTTGTTCATTTAGTTGGGTGTGACGTCAATGCGTCACCAGCTTATGTCGGTACTACGTCCTCACAAAGGAAAAACCTATACCGGACTTAGCCGGCTTCGTTAGTTCAGTGGCACTACTCGTCACTCGCACACGGATGCTACACGTCTACCGTTTCGTGGTAAGGCTACCTGCAGAAACTCAACCAATCATCAGACTCGGCTGCACACCGAGCCCGGAATCTATACAGTTGGTACACCCGGCCGTCATCACTCGCCCGGATGTTCTCAAGCCAAACACGCCTTGAGTTACGTGTTCACGTTTCGGACCACGTGACGGGGTCTCCCATATTGCACCACGCACGCCAGGGACAGACGTTGCTCGAATACCCCAAACGACATTAAGAGTCGTAGAGGATACTAAAGCGGGTCGGGTTACCTGCCACCCGTGGGGCTCCACCCTTCAGCTTGTGCGCACTGGTGGACAGCGCTTACGTGCACCCCCCAAGACATGAACGTCCCGAGATGCACGATTTTCCGACATAACAAATAGGTTAATATGCCACTTTCTATATGCTAATAACATCCTTATACGGGCTACTAACTCGTTCCTCACTGGATTTTTGAAAAAGAAGACCTTTGTACTGTGTTAAACCTCAAGCGAGCTCTGATACCACGCTGACACGACCCCATTGGTCCTGTCGAGCCAGGATCACGCTGAGGGGTGCTGCGTTGCACAGCACCATATAACACATGTCAAAGGTGCAAAGCGGAAGCGGAAGCTTTATTACATAAACAGGTTTATGAACATGTTTACATCAAAATAAGTTCAGTCTACACTCACGGGCGTAGACTAAGCATCAAGTGCACGTTCAGCCCTCGAACGTGTCCTTGCTAGCACACACGCACACTAACTCTGCGGCGTGCACGACTCCCACTCGACGGGGTTCCCCTCCTGGGGTTCCGTCTCCTCTTCGGGAGTCCCTTCCTCATAGAACCCTGCAAAAGCTTCAAACACAAGCAGTGAGCACGAAGGCTCAGCAAGTCTGACCCGTCTCACCTAAACATGGAACTGCTACATGAGGGTAATGGGTTGCATGAGGTAAAAATCATTTGCAAGGACTCGCCTAATTAGTGGAACCTTACTTTCAAGTTTTAGCAGCAGGTTGTGGAGAACCTTACGCTAAGGCACATGAGAGAGCCGCAATCAAACAAGAAACGCATTTCTCTCATGTACTTTGCCCAAAGTTGAAAAGAACTTTAATTAGCTCTAAGCTACAGCATATCATTAACAATCAATGTCCAGCTTTCAATCAGTAACATTTTAACATGTGACTAGCCTGTTCTTTCTACGTCACGGTACAGTGAACAAGTGGTACTCACTGACCGCGAGGGACGGCGATTATAATCGATTTACACCTGCAGGGTTACCCGAACAACCCGTCACGTACGCCCGTACTCGATGTTGCCTACAACAACCATCACGGACGCTGTACGCGACTACCTTTCACCCGTTAGCCAACTATTGAACCGGTCCCATCGTCCCGAGCAAGAGGTCTCTGCACGCGCATCTCCGTGCCGCCAGCCGATTTACACCTCGAGCTCTCAACCTACCCTCTGAACGACGGGCAATGCCTCAATACCCAGCTACCCGAGTTACATCAGTTTCCCGGTTCCCATATAGCCGGTAGGTCTTCGGTACTGTTCTAGCTTGTTCAACAGGCCCGCACACGGCTCGGTCCTCAATCGACACAAGCGGAGCTACAGCACACAGGCCCCAAAGTCCTGCTGCCCTTACTCTCCGCTCGGTCTCATTTTCTTGCCATGTGTATCATGTGCTATCTCTACCCGAGCAATGTGCCTCTAGCCTATTCTCGCGAGTAGTTCCAACTACTCGACTTGTACCGAATCCTACTCTATCCTAGCAATGCAGTGGCTAACGGGGTTTGCAATCCTAAACCCAACCCATGGTTTTCTTGGCTGTGCAGTTGGGTTTCCAATCAAGACTCTAATGCAAAGAACAATATTCAAAGATGTACCCAAAACAATAAACATTTGTAAAAGGGTTAATGCAAACCGGGGCTTGCCTTGCTGCTCTTGGTCGTAGGCTAGCTGTTCCTCCGGAGTAACGAAGTCTAGGACTTCGGGTTCCTCCTCGACCTTAGCGACTACATGATAGAAACAATACATGTATTAATTTAATGCATTTGTATTAAGTTTGAAGTTGTGAAGTCTATAACCTTTGCTAGACAGACCTAATGACTGTGAAACTTTTACTGTGGCTTGGTTACAACCTAAACAAAGACTTGGTCAAGTTTTAGTTGCAGCAAAGCTCATTTGAGCCCTCCACAAATAATTATGTCCTTGACCTTAATTGGAACTCTTAGGGTGTTCTAGGAATTTTCATGAGACAAACTATGACTTTCTGCAAACTAGATTTTCAGAGGGTTCTAATGGAGTTGGTCTCACTTAATTTGGAAGTCTCTAACTAAAGATATGAGCTAAACAATTTCAGAGAAAATTCTGAAAATGTTTCTGAACATTTCCTATTTTCTCTGGAACAGTTTTGCTAATCACACCATTAGGTGGACTAAACGAGCTCAAATGGATCTGAAATTTTTATGGTAGTTCAAGGATATTTTGGTGAACATCTCAGCAAAATTTCAGGATTTTTCCCCAAAGGATTCTCCAGTTAAAATTCCTAACAGTCTAAATTTTAAGGAATTAATCCTGGAGAATTAAGAAATTTCATGAAGTGAAACTTGATTTTCTGGAAAGTACTCAGAGAGCTGAATCCAGCAAAATTTGGTTCACTCAATTTGGAGCTTTCTAGCCAAAGTTATAAGGATTTGAAGTTTGAAGGAAATCTGAAAATCGGGGAAAAGTTTAAACTCGCGCGTGGGCCCAGGGGACACGCGTCGCACGCCTAGGCGATGGCACACCGCGGCCCACAAGGATTTTGCGCGCCAGCTCACCCGATCCCGGCCGCAGCCGGATCCCGATTCAAAATATCGGCCGCTGACAGTTGGGGTCCACCCCCTTCTTCAACCTCGCGACACCCGCGCTCCGCCGCCGAGGGACCTCGCCGGAGAGCTCGCCGCCGGCTGCTGTACATCTCCAAACTTCTTGATTCTGGCTGCCCCTGCCTACTTTTACTTGGGGAACAGGATCCGAGGGTCAGCTGCTCATGACAACGGCCGGAGCATGGTCGGCGACGAGCCACCATATCGGAATGACTTCGGCCATGTCGGCTGACTCCCCTGGTACCTCAGCTACTTGGGAAATCGGTCGGGGAGCATCAGTGGACCTCAGAGAAGGTCGACATGAGCTCGAGGCAGCTCGGGGAAGGCCCGAAATAGGTCCTCACCGTGCGCCCGATACCCCCCGTTCGTTCCGCCATTAGTAGACCTTAATTTACGCCGGGCACAGAGGTTCTCCGGCCCAGAGTTGTGAAGGCAACTTGTGCGTTACCGTGTCTAGCTCGTGTGGGAGTGGCCTGAGGCCCTCTAATCCTTTCTAGAGCACGAATTAAACAGAATCGTACCCGAAGGTCGTTCTGCACACAGAAAGGGGAAAAGTGGAAATTCGCCGCCGGTGAGCAACCACTCGAGCTGTGGCTCGGGAATGAGCAGCACCGGTCACCCGCGCGTCCAAGGGTGCCTTGGCCCGGGCGTGACAACGCCCAGGTTGGGCTGTCCACGAGAGCCCGAGGTGCGGCGGTTCCAAGTTCCGAGTTTGATCTTTCGGCACAGCCGATATCAATCGGTTTCAACCGAATTCTAGCAATGGGGAGGATGGAAGAAGGTCTCTAGTACCTTGCTGGGACTCTGGAGTGGAAGGAGGGAGCTGCGATCGGCGTCTCCCGATCAAGTCCGAACTGCGGAAACTTTCGGCCAGTGCTGGGTTCTTCCGGGAAAACACGTCGGTACCTCGGCCGAGGAGGGGGGCAGGCGCCTTAAGAAGACTCTGCACCGCCTCATGCCCGCGCGTGGGCAAGCAGCTGGTGGCGCGGTGGCTGGCCTCGGTGGCGATCACCGCTGCGGCTCGGCGAACCGAGTGAAAAGTCTCAGTCGGTTTGTGTTGAAGTAGAGGCTGACATGTGGGTCCCACCCTTCCTTTTAACCTCTGAAATTTACTTCTAATTACTGTTGTAAACAGTGAACCCCATACTACCCTTGGCAATTCAAATTATTCCCCCATGAGCCATTTGAATTGATCAAAGTTCAAATGAGGTTTGGTTTGAATGAATTTCAGCACAAGTTCAGTTTGAAATTCAAATAAAGTTTGAATTTCTCCCCCTTAGCTCATGTCAAGATCAATTCCAAATGGAGTGAAAATTGGTGTGTGAGCTCACAAAAATGTGCTGAGTAAGAATATGCCTTCCACTTTCAAATTCATGGTATAAAAACAGTTTGGATTTGAATATGTTTTCAAACTGCCCCCTTCCGATCTATACCCAAGATGACCTCAAAAAGGTTTTGAATTTGGGTGAAACTTGGCATGGACATCCTTAGCAAAGTGTAGGAGTTTTTCCTATGTCCAGCCCATCTATATCACATGTGGGAAATACCACTTTTGCAATGTGTAAGTTTGTTCCCTAATGAGCATGTTGATAATTGTTACTTGCTCTTCATTTGTGTTCATCATTCTTCCTCAAATGAGGTGTGTGGTGTGGGGATGAACACTACAAATGGGTGTCAAAAACTGAGGCCCTTACATACAGCATCAGTGCATGGTCGCAAGGCTCAGCATGGCCCCCAAATGGCTCTGGAACAGCCGCAAGCCGGTCGTCACCGTGCGCCCGATTTGGTCCGCCGGAGAAGTGCTCGGTAGACCTCAAAATACGTCGCTCCAAAGGGTTTTCATGCGACGGATGCTCAAGAGAATATGATTGCCGGCTACTCCAGCTCCTACGTGCAAAGTTTAACGAGCTAAGAACGAATAGAAGTGGAGAATTTTGGATTCCCGTACCGGATGCTCGGGTTGAAGCTGCCGGAGCTAAATCCCGAAATTCGCCGTCAATAGCTCACGGCACGGCTTGAGATTTGGGTGAGAGCAGCACAGTGGCCGTGCGCTCTCGTTGCCGCCCTTGCTTGGCCGTGAAAGCTCCTGTGGAGAGCTGTCCACGTGAAGCCGATCACCTATTTTTGTTGGGTTGCCACGGTTGAGGTCGTTCACGTGGAAGGAGGCCGGAGCTTGGAAGTTTTTGAGTCGGGGAGGTGGAGGCCGAGCTCGCGGGGATGTTTAGCAGCTCGGGGAGGGAAGGACGCGAGTGTGCCTTCGGTTTCTGTGGGGACCACCCCGTGGTTCACCCACTCCAGGATCGCATAGGGTGGTGCCGTGCGATGCGGCACCCAACAGCACACACGAAAAGAATTAAGAACAACATACAAATTTTTATTTAATATAAAACAGCGGAAATCTTTTACAAAACCTATTCATACAGCGGAAGTAATATACATATACGGCCTCTCATCCTAGCTATGCAAAAGTGCAGCCGTCCAGCCCGGGGACGCTACACACTAGCAGCAAGTAATCGGAGATCACGGCGGCGTGCATGGCTCCAGCTCAGCCGTGTACCCCGACGGGGGCATCGACTCGTCCTCGGAACCTTCCTCATAACTCTCACCTGCACACAGCTCAAAATATTGCAACCGTGAGCATGAAGACTCAACAAGTCTTAACCGTCAACCCTAGGCATGGAACTCTACGTGCAAGGATATGTAAGATAGGAAAGGACTTTGCAATAAAGACACGCCTATAAGTTGATCCTTACTTTCAGTTTTATAGCAGCAGTTTAATGAGCCTTAGGCAGCCCTCACATCGGAAGTCCACAATCAAACAAGAAACGCTTTCCTCCGATGTGATGATGCCCAAAGTGGAATATAAACTTAATTAGCTCTATAACTACAGCAATCAAGGTATTCAAGACATCATATATCAATACAACATTTTCAGTTGGCTTATTTCACTTCTTACTACGTCACAGCGCAGTGAACAAGCGGGTACTCAAATAACCGCGAGGGACGGTGATTGCAATCAAGACACACCAGGATAACACGTTACATACACCCCTTCCTACTCTGTTGTATGCAACAACCTTTCAAAGGCAACCCAAATGCCAAACCGGTCCATCCATAACGGGCAGGATGTCCCCGCGTGGAGCGTGACTGTGCCCACCGGCAGATTTACACCTTGCTACCCTCAACCCACTCCTATTTACGGTTGGGTAAGCCTCGACACCAAGGTTAACCAATTACATCGGTTTCCTGGTTCTCATATGCCAGTATGCATCCGGTACTGTTCGATACTTGTCCAGCAGGGCCGCACACAGACGGTCCTCAACCGACGCCAATAGGGCTGCGCACGTGAGACCTCTGCTCACTGATTCCTATCCCCCCTGCTGGGTCTCATTGTCATAACTTAAGCCATGTTCTACCTCTTTTCATTCCGTGTAATAAGTACTATCTCGCGAGTAACTTCCAACCACTCGACTTCAGGTGGCAGGACGTCCAAAGGCTCTGGTGCGTCCTCAACTTCGGTCACTATTATGAAATGTAATAAAATACATGTGTAAGTATTAAAGGTTTATAAAAATTGAACTTCTATTCATAGCTACTGCTATTTAGGATCCTTAATTGGCTTTGGGAATTTTACAGTGAATACTAGACTTTCTAAGGATGATTTGAGCCAAATTTGGAGATATGTCATTGCACAATGTAGTCTTTAAAATTCTCACAAGTACAATGCTTCTCTGAATTTTGAGCCCAATTCAGGAGCTTTTAGATAGATAATGGTGGAAGATCTGATTAGGATAAGTCTCCATGGTTCTAACAAAATTTGTTTCACCATTTTTGGAGCTACCATCAGAGAGATATGAATTTTTGAAGTTTGGACAGGAGTGCTGAACAGTTTCTGTATAAATTTGAATTTCCAAATAAAAGTTGAACTTGGGAAGGTAATTTTACCTAGCAAATGAACTCCAATGGATCCCAAATTTTTACTGGAGATCGGTATCTATGAAGAGGATTTGCTGCCCAAATTTGAGAATATTTCATAAAGAATTGCTCCTGTAATAAATCCCTAAAGGATTTATTAAAACAATTCTACAGAAATTCCTGGGCATTTTCATAGCCTAAAATTGGTTTCTCTGTGAAGTACCCCTCATGAGAAATCCAACAAAATTGGTCTCACTCTTTTTGGAGTTTTCTACACAAAGTTATGGGCTTGCAAAGATCAGCTAATTTCTGGAATTATTTCCCTAATAGAAACTTCAAATAATTGGGCTGGGTCCACTGTTTTAATTCTGACCAGTCAGATTTTTGGCAACACTGGGGGCTACGGGGTTATTCCCGTGCAGCCGCACTGGATCCAGCGCCACAAACCGATCCTCGCGCGAACCCGGAGGCTGACCGGTGGGACCCGCCCTCCTTCGTCTTCCTCGCGCTGTCCGTGCCTCCCGCGGCGGCGCACGCCGGCGAGGCTCGCCGGAACGGGGTTCCTGTAGTCCAAACTTCGTCAAACTCGCCGCCTGTGAGTTCTACACCGTGCTGAACACGATGGTGGGGTCGGGAGCCGATGACAACGGCCGGAAAGGTGCTTGCACCGGCGACCATGTCGAACCTTACTTCGGTGACCTCGCTCTCCCTCAACAGTCGGTCTTTCGGGCTAGGGTTGGCTCCAAAAGCACCAGTGTCCTATGGACAACATCGACCCATAGCTCGCTCTCCCTGAAAACCACCGGAGAGGGGACCTCACCGGCGACCCGAGCCCACAAAACGCCGGCGGCGACAAAAACTCGAAGAACTCCTTCAGTTCTTGATGGTTTCCGGCACCGTTCGAGCTACAAGGATCGCAGGGGTCTAATAAAGCTTCTCCTTTTCCAGGATGAGCTCTAGCTATCGCAACACGAAGAATTTGATTGTAGACCGAGGAGTGTTGCTATGAACTAGGGTTTGGTAAAACCCGAAATTCTCACTACCCGGTTGATCAATCATCCTGAGGCTTTCGGTAACACGATCTACAGACAACAACGCACCTTTCTTGTGCAGGGAAGGGGCAGTGAAGCTGGCCGTAGCGCGCGGTCCACGGTGAACCGAACGGGGTTTCGCCGAGCACCTCCGATCGCCGGCGCCAATCTCTGGTTTGCGCGTAGCACGAGCTAGGAAGCTTAGGGAAAAGAAAGGTGGGGGATAGAGCACTCTCTTGCGCTTCTTTTTGCTGTTTGGGGCTCGATCATCCGAGCTCGGGCGAGCGTGGGCGAGGGAGTAAACAGCGACGGCGCTGAGGCGGTTTCTCGCGGGAGAGAACGAAAGGAGCGGCGAGTCACCGAGGGAAAACGGAGATCGACTTCGTTGCTGCGACCGGGGGGTGAAGAAGCGGCTGGCGATCGAGGAACCAGGAGGTGGCGCGGTGGAATTCCTCGGGAGCGGGTTTCACCGGGCGCTGGCGGCCTCTCGGCGATCAGCCGATGAAAACAGAGGCGGTAGCTCGGATGGGAGGCTGACTGCTGGGCCCCACCTCCCTCTCTTTTAATCCAATAATTCCCTGATATTTTTACCCCAGCAACTCAACATTTAAGGCTAGACTTTCACCCCAAGTAAGGTTTGAATTTGCTGAATTCAAATGGTTTGAATTCTGGTGTAAAATTTGAATTGTGTTTGACCCTTTGAATTTGAAATGAGTTTGAATTCTCCACTTTGTATTGCCTCACAAATATAGCAAACCAGTTCCAAAACTTCCAACTTTTGGCATGGCTGCTCATTCCAAGGTGGAGAACACATTTGTGAAACCCAATTTTTAAATTGAGGGAATTGGAATTTGAAACTGAATTTAAAATTCAGATTAGAGGGCTTCTCCTTTTAATCCCAAAAAAATATTAAAACTCCTCCAAATGAGCTGAAATTTGGAAGGTTGAATATTTGGACTATGAAGATCCAAGTTGTGCATTTAGATCTCCATGTTTGGAAGTTTTGGGAAGTCTAAATCCTCACTTTGAACTCACACTTATTATAATTCAAAGTTTTAATTCCCCTCATTTTTCATAAGTGTATATGAGCTGAATTTTCTTGCTACCACTTTTGGGGATTTTACATCCCTCCCCCCTTAAAAAGAATATCGTCCCGAGATTCCAAAGGAAAAGCAAAGTGGGGAAAACTTTACCGGGTATATGATGATAGCAAGTCCGGATAATACGTGCGTAGATAATCCTCGCTTTCCCATGTCGCCTCATCAGCGGTATGGTTACTCCACAAGACCTTGTAGAACCATAAGGTCCGGTTTCTTGTGGCACGAGTCTTTTCATCGATGATCCGGATTGGATACTCCGTGTACGTGAGGTCCAGTTGAAGGACTTCTATGTCTTCAGTGCGGATTTCAGCAGAGGGCTTGAGGCACTTCCGCAGCTGAGAGATGTGGAAGACGTTGTGAATGCCTGCGAGCGACGCTGGTAACTCTAGGCGATAGGCCATGGGTCCGCATCTTTCAATGACGGCGAACGGGCCAATGAATCGCGGTGCAAGTTTACCCTTCACTCCGAAACAGTGAACTCCCTTCATCGGAGACACATGGACATAAACATGGTCCCCGATGTCGAAGTGGAGAGGACGGCGTCTTTTATCCGCATAGCTTTTCTGACGAGATTGAGCAGCCTTAAGATTGGCTTGTATTACTCGCACTCGTTCTTCAGCTTCATTCACAAGTTAAATGCCGTAGATAACTCGCTCGCCGGACTCGCACCAGTTGAGAGGTGTGCGGAATTTCTGGCCGTAGAGAGCTTCATACAGCGCCATCTTGATGCTAGCTTGATAGCCATTGTAGTAAGAAAACTCCACCAACAGCAAATGATCGTCCCAATTCTTGCCGTGGTGGATGGCACAAGCGCGTAGCATGTCTTCAAGCACTTGATTCACCCGTTCAGTTTGACCATCTGTCTGCGGGTGATACGCAGAGCTTTGGATCAGTTTGGTCCCCAATGATGCGTGCAGCTGTTCCCAAAACCGAGAGACGAACAGCGCACCGCGATCTGAAATGATGGAGCGGGGAACACCGTGCAAACACAAGATCCTTGCAATATACAACTCCGCATATTGCTTGGCCACGTACTTTGTATGTACGGGGATAAAATGAGCCAACTTGGTTAGTCGATCGACTATCACCCAAATCGAGTCATGCTTGTGAGACGTGAGAGGTAACCCGACTATGAAGTCCATGCTAATATCCTCCCACTTCCACGCTGGAATGTTCAACGGTTGCAGCTGTCCGGCTTTACGCATATGGTCGGCCTTCACATGCCGACACGTATCACATTCCGATACGTATTTTGCGATCTCTCTCTTCATCCGTGTCCACCAAAACCTGGTTTTCAGATCCTGGTACATCTTGTTGCTACCCGGATGAATAGAATACTTGGACAAATGAGTCTCGTCCAAGATTTTCCTCCGAAGCTTCATGTCATGGGGAACCACTATACGGTCTTTAAACCATAGCGTGTCGTGTTCATCTCTTCGGAAGCATTTCATTTCGCCATTCTCCATCCTTCTCCGAATGTGCGACATTCCCATGTCCTTCTTCTGAGCTTCCATAATCTCCTCTCTTATGGTTGGGATGAGAGCAAGATTGTATAACGCCCCATATGGAGTCAAGTACAGACTTGGCTCCTCCTCTTCAGGTGGGGTGATGGACAGATTGTTGACATGAGATTTGCGGCTTAAAGCATCGGCAACCACGTTTGCCTTCCCGGGATGGTAGTGAATCTCGATCTCATAGTCTTTGATCAACTCTAACCATCTCCGTTGCCGCATATTCAACTCCTTTTGAGTGAAGATATACTTCAAACTCTTGTGGTCGGTGTAGACGTGCACTAAGTTCCCAAGCAAATAGTGCCTCCACATCTTCAAGGCCAACACCACAGCAGCGAGCTCAAGCTCATGAGACGGATAGTGCTGCTCGTGGTTACAAAGTTGACGTGAGCCATAGGCGACCACTCTTCCTCCTTGCATCAATACACAGCCAAGACCGATGCCGGATGCATCACAATATACATGAAAGGGCTTGGTTGTATCCGGTTGAGCTAACACCGGGGCTGTTGTAAGATGCTTCACTAATGCCTGGAAAGCTTCTTCACAAGCTGAGCTCCAAACATATTTGATCCCCTTCTTCAACAGTTCAGTCATCGGCTTAGCAAGCTTGGAAAAATTTGGTATGAATCTCCGATAATATCCCGCTAACCCGAGGAAACTCCTGACTTCGTGGACTGATGTGGCGGACTTCCATTTCAGCACTTGTTCGATTTTTCTTGGATCAACTGCAATGCCTTCTGCAGAAATGATATGACCAAGGAATGGCACTTGGCTGATCCAAAACTCGCACTTTCTGAACTTGGCATAAAAGCTTATGGTCTCTTAATCGTTGAAGCACGATATGCAAGTGCTTGCCGTGTTCCTCTTCAGACTTGGAGTAGACCAAGATGTCGTCTATGAACACCACCACAAACTTGTCCAACTCCGGCATGAACACTGAGTTCATGAGATACATGAAGTGTGCCGGGGCGTTGGTGAGACCAAAGGACATGATGAGGTATTCATATAACCCATATCTCGTCGAGAAGACCGTTTTTGGAATATCTTCTGCCCGGATCTTGATTTGATGATATCTGGAGCGAAGATCCATATTTGGAAACACACTTGCACCCACAAGTTGATCAAAGAGAATATCGATGCGGGGCAGTGGATATTTATTCTTGATGGTGACGGCGTTGAGAGGTCGGTAGTCCACACACAACCTCAAGGTTTCATCCTTTTTCTTCACAAACAGCGCCGAGCATCCCCATGGCGAGGAACTCGGTTGAATGAAACCCTTCTTCATTAGATCATTGAGCTGCTCCTTCAATTCAGCCAGCTCATTCGGAGCCATCTTGTATGGTCTCCGTGATATCGGCGTCGTTCCAGGTACAAGTTCAATCTTGAGCTCGACATTTATTTCAGGTGGCATGCCCGGAAGATCATCCGCAAAGACATCCGGGTATTCACGGACCACACGAATATCCTCAAGTTTTGTGGCTTCCGTGTTATAGGTGGCTGGAGATTCTTGAACCGAACGGTCAAGAATAAGAACATGTGGTTCATGGAGTGGAGAGTTTAGACGAACCACACGTGGAATGATGTCAAGAACAGCACCATGGTAATGTAGCCATGACATTCCTAAAATGACATCAAGTTCTTGACTCTCTAACATGATTAGAGAAGTCGGATATAGATTCCCACCCAACTGTAATGGCGCTCTATAAAACATTCTATCAGCTGTTATTTTCCCACCCGGAGAACATATCAAATATGAATTATTTGTGGGAATAATATGCAGTTGATATTTAATAACATAAGACTGACTTATGAAATTATGGGTGGCACCGGAGTCAAAAAGTATGACTACGGGATGATCTAAGTAGGAGAACGTACCCGCGAGGACGGGTTCGCCTTCCGGCACGTCTTCGATAGCTAAGTGATGGACGTTGCCGGGTTTTGGTGCTGGTTTTTTGGGCTGGTTGCGGGGCTGATTAGCACCCTGACATGGTGCTGCACCCCTGCCCTGTCGCGGCTCAGGGCAGTCTCTAGAAATGTGCCCGAAAGGCCACACGTGTAGCACGTGTAAGGTGTCGGGGTCCCGCCGACTTGACGGAATCCCGGTGCACGCTGTTGAAACTGAGGCACACGTGGGACCATCCTTTGATGCTGCTGTTGCTGTGGTGGATACGTCGGTCGGAAGCCCGGCGCATTCTATTGTCGACCGCGAAACTGAGGCGGTCGCGCCGGTGGCTGCCATCTCTGACCGGATGGTGAGCGATACACCACGCGGTATTTCTGTGGCGTCCCACCACTTCTGCTCGTCAGCACGCTGCGTTTCCGCTTGTCAGAACCGCACTCGCGCTGAGCATTTTCTTGTAGAATTGCGGCATTAACTAGATCGTTGAATGTGCCACAATTGCTCTGGGCGAGATGGACCTTCATCTTGGAATTCAGGCCCCGGAAGAACGCATTGCGCTTGTTGTCCTCCGTTCCCACAAATCCTGGCGCATACTGCGCCAGCCGGTTGAATGACCTGGAGTACTCATGAGCACTCCTCTCGCCTTGTCGTAGCGCCAGGAACTCCTGGAGCTTCATTTCCATCACACCGGGAGGTGTGTGATAGGCGCGGAACGCCTCCCGGAACTCTGTCCATGTGACGGCATGGCCAGCCGGTAAGGAGGCGGTGTAGTTCGCCCACCAGGTACCGGCTTCTCCTTGAAGCTGTTGCGCTGCATACAGCGCCTTCTGGTGTTCGGTGCATCGTAGCAGCCCAACTTCGCCTCCAGAGTGCGGATAAAGCTGTCCGCCTCCAAAGGTTCTTCGGCCTACGTGAAGACCGGTGGATGGGTCTCCATGAATTCTGAATATGAATTTTGTTGGGGCTGGCGTTGCCCATTGTCTTGGCGTCCTCCCTGATGGGACGCATTCTGCTGCACCAACATCCGCAGCAACTCGGTTTGCTCGTCACGCGAGCCGAGCACTGCGGCGAGAACCTCCGCCAGGTTTCTTGGAAGTTATGGTGGTGGAGGAGGTGGTTGCTGCTGCGTCGTGGTTTGCTCCGGAGGTGGAGACTCATCACCACGAACTTGACTCGGACCTCCCTCCTCTTGCGTTGAACGTGTCGGCACCATTCTGCATTCAGACCATTCAAACGATCAGCACATGTTGGTTTATTTCATCCAGTCTATACAATAGTGATGCGAGAATGGAATAAATAGTACGCATAACAGTCACACATGTGGATAAAATATAAACTTTATGCAACATATACATCCCTGGACCGTGTCACACGATCGAGTTCTAAAGTATTGAACTTTATGGGTTAAAAGTTCATTTCGACCATCGGGGTCACCACGCGATGTTAAGTGTGTTAGCATGCGTAATTCCTCGCTATTGTATTGGACACAAGCATGTACTAACTAGAAGTGATATGTCAAATGCATAAACCCTTCGACTCCAACTCGCTGTTTTACAACGGCCACTGGACGTCAAACGGTGAAACTAAGTGTTTTGGTTGAAATACAGAAAATTCCAGAGAGCATTTGGTCTCCCCTGTTTTTGGACAGTACCTACTCATCTGAGATTTTCATCCCATTGGAGGGAGATTTTGTTCTGGAGCCCTACAGAAAAGTTGTAGAGGACTTCTAAACCTTTCCAGAATGGTATACCACACATCCATTGGTTCAACCAATCTTAAGTTATGCCCTGTTCAAGTTCAGAAAATTTTCTGCCAAAAACAGGGGAGATTGTTCCTAAGCTTTTGAGATTAAACCTATACTCCCAATTGACTCTTAGTTCAATATAGGAGTTTACTAACCCCTAAATGGGTTCCTAAACTTCATTTGGACTCTTTTCTTTGAAAATAAACTTTTATGCAGTCGGTACTACGTTTCCTCACCAAAGAAAAATCCTAAACCAGTATTCCGGCATATACGTGTCACATGGTGGAACTAAAGACGTCACTCACAAACGGTTTCTACACGTCATGCGCTAACGTGGTTAATGTACCTGCAGAAAAACACATAAGGGTTTTAGCATTTCAGGCAGTTCCATATCATAATAAAAACATACGGTCCGTATCATTTCCATACGGATCGTCCTTGAGTCAAGCCACGTCTCAAGGTACATGGTCGCGTGTTCACACCACACGACGGGGAACCCGAGTATAGCGCGAATGGGTCGTCACGGTTGGTAATTTTATCAACCCAACGGATACCACCTACTGCCTCATGACCGTTGAGGCACGCCGATGGCGAGCGCTGCGTATGGCCCTTTGAACATTGAACGTTCAAGAGTTGCATACTATCGTGTTGCTTACCACACGATGGGGTATTCTCACTTTTGCCTAAAGCACGTTGGAGATCAGCGTTTTCATATGCTCTCAGAACCATGGAGAGGTTCAGAGACTCATATTAACTACCGTGCCAAGCCACGGTGTAACCTTCCAAACTATTACTCGTATGGGGAGTTACCGCAATTGATCCGCCTGCGGTGGCGTACCTTACCTCTTACCTGACGTCGGAGCGTCGTTGCAGAATGTATAACAAATATGTTAGCATTTCCACCTTAGTAACTACTACTATCATAGACCTTATGTGGGCTTATTGACTAATCCTCACTCGACTACTTCTAAATTTTCAAAATAAACTCTTTTCGAGCATGCTATTCCCATGCGGCTCTGAAACCACGACTGTGGGGACCACCCCGTGGTTCACCCACTCCAGGATCGCATAGGGTGGTGCCGTGCAATGCGGCACCCTACAGCACACACGAAAAGAATTAAGAACAACATACAAACTTTTATTTAATATAAAACAGCGGAAATGTTTTACAAAACCTATTCATACAGCGGAAGTAATATACATATATGGCCTCTCATCCTAGCTATGCAAAAGTGCAGCCGTCCAGCCCGGGGATGCTACACACTAGCAGCAAGTAATCAGAGATCATGGTGGCGTGCATGGCTCCAGCTCTGCCGTGTACCGCGACGGGGGCATCGCCTCGTCCTCGGAACCTTCCTCATAACTCTCACCTGCACACAGCTCAAAATATTGCAACCGTGACCACGAAGGCTCAGCAAGTCTTAACCATCAACCCTAGGCATGGAACTCTACGTGCAAGGATATGTAAGATAGGAAAGGACTTTGCAATAAAGACACGCCTATAAGTTGATCCTTACTTTCAGTTTTATAGCAGCAGTTTAATGAGCCTTAGGCAGCCCTCACATCGGAAATCCACAATCAAACAAGAAACGCTTTCCTCCAATGTGATGATGCCCAAAGTGGAATATAAACTTAATTAGCTCTATAACTACAGCAATCAAGGTATTCAAGACATTATAGATCAATACAGCATTTTCAGTTGGCTTATTTCACTTCTTACTACGTCACAGCGCAGTGAACAAGCGGGTACTCAAATAACCGCGAGGGACGGTGATTTCAATCAAGACACACCCGGATAACACGTTACATACACCCACTTTCAGAAGCGTGATTCCACACCCCTTTCTACTCTGTTGTATGCAACAACCTTTCAAAGGCAACCCAAATGCCGAACCGGTCCATCCGTAACGGGTAGGAGGTCCCCGCGTGGAGCGTGACTGTGCCCACCGGCAGATTTACACCTTGCTACCCTCAACCCACTCCTATTTACGGTTGGGTAAGCCTCGACACCCAGGTTAACCAATTACATCGGTTTCCTGGTTCCCATATGCCAGTATGCATCCGGTACTGTTCGATACTTGTCCAGCAGGGCTGCACACGGACGGTCCTCAACCGACGCCAACAGGGCTACGCACGTGAGACCTCTGCTCACTGCTTCCTATCCCCCCTGCTGGGTCTCATTTTCAAAACTTAAGCCATGTTCTACCTCTTTTCATTCCGTGTAATAAGTACTATCTCGCGAGTAGCTTCCAACCACTCGACTTCTACCGAGATCCTAAACATTAGCATGGCAGTCTCTACTCGTCGAGTTTGTAAACTACCCAACCCTTTATAGGATTTAAAGAGGCTATGCAAGTGGGGTTTCAATCACCCTAACTCTAATGCAAACATTCACCCTATACATAAATGATACAAATAAAAAGCTTTATAAAAGGTACTTAAGTGCAAACCGGGGCTTGCCTGGTTGCGAGTTAAAGGGAAAGACAGCTTCAGGTGGCAGGACGTCCAAAGGCTCCGGTGCGTCCTCAACTTCGGTCACTATTATGAAATGTAATAAAATACATGTGTAAGTATTAAGGGTTTATAAAAATTGAACTTCTATTCATAGCTACTGCTATTTAGGATCCTTAATTGGCTTTGGGAATTTTACAGTGAATACTAGACTTTTTAAGGATGATTTGAGCCAAATTTGGAGATATGTCATTGCACAATGTAGTCTTTAAAATTCCCACAAGTACAATGCTTCTCTGAATTTTGAGCCCAATTCAGGAGCTTTGACATAGCTAATGGTGGAAGATCTGATTAGGGTAAGTCTCCATGGTTCTAACAAAATTTGTTTCACCATTTTTGGAGCTACCATCAGAGAGATATGATTTTTTGAAGTTTGGACAGGAGTGCTGAACAGTTTCTGTATAAATTTGAATTTCCAAATAAAATCTGAACTTGGGAAGGTAATTTGACCTAGCAAATGAACTCCAATGAATCCCAAATTTTTACAGGAGATCAGTATCTATGAAGAGGATTTGCTGCCCAAATTTGAGAATATTTCATAAAGAATTGCTCCTGTAATAAATCCCTAAAGGATTTACTAAAAACAATTCTACAGAAATTCCTGGGGATTTTCATAGCCTAAAACTGGTTTCTCTGTGAAGTACCCCTCATGAGGAATCCAACAAAATTGGTCTCACTCTTTTTGGAGTTTTCTACACAAAGTTATGGGCTTGCAAAGATCAGCTAATTTCTGGAATTATTTCCCTAATAGAAACTTCAAATAATTGGGCTGGGCCCACTGTTTCAATTTGGACCAGTCAGATTTTTGGCAACACTGGGGGCTACGGGGTTATTCCCGCGCAGCCGCACTGGATCCAGCGCCACAAACGGATCCTCGCGCGAACCCGGAAGCTGACCGGTGGGACCCGGCCCTCCTTCGTTTTCCTCGCGCTGTCCGCGCCTCCCGCGGCGGCGCACGCCGGCGAGGCTCGCCGGAACGGGGTTCCTGTGGTCCAAACTTCGTCATACTCGCCGCATGTGAGTTCTACACCGTGTTGAACACGATGGTGGGGTCGGGAGCCGTTGACAACGGCCGGAAAGCTGCTTGCACCGGCGACCATGTCGAACCTTACTTCGACGACCTCGCTCTCCCTCAACAGTGGGTCTTTCAGGCTAGGGTTGGCTCCAAAAGCACCAGTGTCCCATGGACAACATCGACCCATAGTTCGCTCTCCCTGAAACCGCCGGAGAGGGGACCTTACCGGCGACCCGAGCCCGCAAAACGCCGGCGGCGACAAAAACTCGAAGAACTCCTTCAGTTCTTGATGGTTTCCAGCACCGTTTGAGCGAGAAAGATCGCAGGGGTCTAACGAAGCTTCTCCTAGACCAGGATGAGCTCTAGCTATCGCAACACGAAGAATTTGATTGTAGACCGAGGAGTGTTGCTATGAACTAGGGTTTGGTAAAACCCGAAATTCTCACTACCCGGTTGATCAATCATCCTGAGGCTTTCGGTAACACGATCTACAGACAACAACGCACCTTTCTTGTTCAGGGAAGGGGCAGTGAAGCTGGCCGTAGCACGCGGTCCACGGTGAACCGAACGTGGTTCTGCCGAGCACCTACGATCGCCGGCGCTAATCTCTGGTTTGCGCGTAGCACGAGCTAGGAAGCTTAGGGAAAAGAAAGGTGGAGGCTG
Source organism: Neostapfia colusana (assembly GCA_030760725.1). Classification (NCBI taxonomy): domain Eukaryota; kingdom Viridiplantae; phylum Streptophyta; class Magnoliopsida; order Poales; family Poaceae; genus Neostapfia; species Neostapfia colusana. The sequence continues at coordinate 23,679,797 of JASWHV010000012.1, read as the reverse complement.
GAGCACTCTCTTGCGCTTCTTTTTGCTGTTTGGGGCTCGATCATCTGAGCTCGGGCGAGCGTGGGCGAGGGAGTAAACAGCGACGGCGCTGAGGCGGTTTCTCGCGGGAGAGAACGAAAGGAGCGGCGAGTCACCGAGGGAAAACGAAGACCGACTTCGTTGCTGCGACCGCGGGTGATGAAGCGGCTGGCGATCGAGGAACCAGGAGGTGGCGCGGTGGAATTCCTCGGGAGCGGGTTTCACCGGGCGCTGGCGGCCTCTCGGCGATCAGCCGATGAAAACAGAGGTGGTAGCTCTGCTGGGAGGCTGACTGCTGGGCCCCACCTCCCTCTCTTTTAATCCAATAATTCCCTTATATTTTTACCCCAGCAACTCGACATTTAAGGCTAGACTTTCACCCAAGTAAGGTTTGAATTTTCTGAATTCAAATGGTTTGAATTATGGTGCAAAATTTGAATTGTGTTTGACCCTTTGAATTTGAAATGAGTTTGAATTCTCCACTTTGTATTGCCTCACAAATATAGCAAACCAGTTCCAAAATTTCCAACTTTTGGCATGGCTTCTCATTCCAAGGTTGAGAACACATTTGTGAAACCCAATTTTTAAATTGAGGGAATTGAAATTTGAAACTGAATTTAAAATTCAGATTAGAGGGCTTCTCCTTTTAATCCCAAACAAATATTAAAACTCCTCCAAATGAGCTGAAATTTGGAAGGTTGAATATTTGGACTATGAAGATCCAAGTTGTGCATTTAGATCTCCATGTTTGGAAGTTTTGGGAAGTCTAAACCCTCACTTTGAACTCACACTTATTATAATTCAAAGTTTTAATTCCCCTCATTTTTCATAAGTGTATATGAGTTGAATTTTCTTGCTACCACTTTTGGGGATTTTACAGTTTCCTACCGACCGAGAGGGCGGAGGGGCAGAACGGCTTCTGTTCGTGCGCTCGCGAGGGGAGGAGAACAACTGGGTCTTCGCTCGGGCTGAGAGCACGATAACGTCGAAGGAACCTCCTTCGGGTGGCCGCTCGTGGGGGAGGGCAGCAGGAGGTGGCGGGTTCAGCTCCCCGGGAGCGCGGTGGAATCCCACAAGACGAGGAACCCGAGTAGAGCGCGAATGGGTCGTCACGGTTGGGAATTTTATCAACCCAACGGATACCACCTACTGCCTCATGACCGTTGAGGCACGCTGATGGCGAGCGCTGCGTACGGCCCTTTGAACATTGAACGTTCAAGAGTTGCATACTATCGTGTTGCTTACCACATGATGGGGTATTATCTCTTTTGCCTAAAGCACGCTGGAGATCAGCGTTTTCATATGCTCTCAGAACCAAAGGTTCAGAGAATCATATTAACTACTGTGCCAAGCCACGGTATACCATTCCATACTATTGCTCGTATGGCAAGCTTACCGCAATAGATCCGCCTGCGGTGGCGTACCTTACCTCTTACCTGACGTCGGAGCGTCATTACAGAATGTATAACAAGTATGTTAGCATTTCCACCATAGTAATTATTACTATCATAGACCTTATGTGGGCATAGTGACTACTTCTCACTCGACTACGTATAAGTTTTCAAAATAGGCTCTTTTCGAGCGTGCTATTCCCAATGCGGCTCTGATACCACGTCTGTGGGGAGCACCCCGTGGTTCACCCACTCCGAGATTGCAGAGGGTGGTGCCGTGCGATGCGGCACCCAAAAGCACACAAGAAAAGAATATGAAAGGCATACAGACTTTTATTTGACATAAAAACACAGCGGAAGTCTTTTACAGTAGCTCTCACCGGTGGACTCGTACCCCGAGTCTGTAGGGTACTCCTCACCTGCAAACACTCATAGCAGCAACCGTGAGCACGATGGCTTCCTCAATCGACAGGGACAGCGCTGCGCCCACAAGACTTCCTCTTTCTGCGCTCTAGCCCCTGCCTAGTCTCATTTTCTTACTAAAGTGATCTCACATCACTCGAACCAATCCCGTGTGTCCTGAAGCCTATACTCGCGAGTAGATTCCAACTACTCGACTTGTACCGAAGTCTATAAACAGTAAGCACAGCATGATCTACGCGAGGACTTAAATACTACCCTCACTCTTGTTGGAATAATCTGGTTATGCATTTGGGGTTTCATCCATCCTACACCTAATGCACATACATACCTTAAGCTAAATGTGCATATAAAGCAAAACTTTAAAAAACTTGTTAAATGCAAACGGGGGCTTGCCTTGTTGCTGCTGGTCGGATGTTAGTGTCTCATCCAGAATTTGGAAGTCCAAAACTTCCGGGGTCTCTTCGTCTTCAGCGACTACACGTAAGTACATTAACGATATGTCAATTTAAATGAAATGTGTCAAATTTAGTATGTAACGACTATAACTCTAGCTAGACATCCACTTTGGCTCTGAAATTTTTATGGTGGCTTGGTAAGGACCTAACCAGAGACTTGACCAAATTTCATTTGCATCAAAACTGATTTGAGCTCTGCACAGACAAAAGCCTTAATGGTCATTACTAGAGCTTCTATGGATTTCCAGGGATTTTCATGGGTCAAACCATTACTATCTGGAAAACAGAGTTTTAGATGGTTCTAATGGAGTTGGTCTCATGTAATTTGAAGAATCCTAGAGGAAGTTATGCGCAAATCAAGATTTGAGAAAATCTGAAAATGTTTCTGTACATTTTATGTTTTCTCAGGGCAGTTCACTTAATCACACCATTAGGGGAACTAAATGAACTCGGATGGATCTGAAATTTTTCCTGTGACTAAGGATTTTGAAGTGAACATCCTAGACAAATTTCAGAGTTTTCCATAAAAGAATTTTCCATATAATATTCCCAACATTTTAAAATTTAGGGAATTAATTCTGGAGATAGAATAAGTTTCATGAGCTTAAACTTGGTTTGCTGGATAGTACATGAAAATCTGAATCCAACAAAATTTGGTTCGCTAAATTTGGAGCTTCCTAGCAAAAGTTATGGCCATTTGAAATTGAACCGAAATCTGAAAAATCTTAGAAATGTCTAAACCCTGCGTGCGGGCCCCACCACACGCCTTCTTCGTCCTCGCGCGCGCCCGAGCGTTCGGCGGCAGCGCACTCCAGCGAGGATCACTGGAAGTGATCTCCCGGCCGCCCCCAGGGCTGAAAATGGCCGCATAGCCCTATCTCGCAACGTGGAACTCGCCTCAGGGGTCGGAGCTCGCCGGCGGTGACCAGAAATGACCGTGCGACGGCAACCGCGGTGGCTAGGGTTCCAGAGATGTAGTTCTCACTCTCCGAGGCACAAAAAGGGTAATGGTTTGCTCGTGGAGCACCAGTGGGTCACGAGGAACCCGACATGAGCAGCCTCTGAAGCTAAAAATGCTTGCAAATCCACTCTCGACGGTGACCCGAGACGTTTTTGCACCGGCGGCTATGAAAATGGCTATAACTCGGGCATTTCTCGATGGTTGTACTCGGTTCTTCCTGGAGGAGGGACTATAGGAGGTGTAGAAGCTACTTGCGAGCTAGCTTGATCATTGATTCAACGTGTAAGCCGAATTTTCGGTTTTGGACGAACTCGATACATTGCACTAGGGTTCAGAAATTTCTAAAATTCTTGCTACACGGTGGATTGTTTGCCGAATGGTTTTCGGATACACCATCTAGGGATCCCCACACACCTTTCTTGTGTAGCAAGTTGAAGGAGAGGGTGGCCGTAGGGCGCGGTCGACGGTGAGCCGAAACAATACTCCGCCAGTTCCTTCCCGGTCCTCGACGTCGATGGCTAAATGGCAAGTAACAGAGCGCAACTCTTTGGTGTAGCACAGGGAGCATCTAGATCACTTATCGGCGCTCCTTTTTGCTGTATAGCCCGTTTGCAACCGGTGATCGGCTCCGGTGTTTGCTGAAGGATCAGAGGCGCGGTCGCCGGTGGCTGTTTTTCCGCGCGGGAGCTGAACAGAGCGGCACTAGCTGGGGAAGGAAGCGAACTTTGTTTGTGCAGCGTACGTGGGTGATCATAAGGAGCACGAGCTGATCAGAAGCAGTGCTGGCGCACGCGTGAGATCGACGGGGTGAGGCGGCAACGTGGGCCCTCTCTCCCCCTTCTCTCTTTTTCATTTTGTTTTCACCGAAAAGATCTCAGCTACTCACAATTGAATGAGATACTTAGCCCCAAGTTCATGAGTTGAATTTGATTTCCTCAATTCGAGATTGGTTTGACTAAATTTGCTTCACATTTGAATTTGAAATTCAAATTCAGTTCTGAATTAATGCAAATTTAGCTCCTGACAAGATGAACTCCAAAGAGGATGAAATTTGGTGGACTAACTCAGAAAAATGTGCTGAGTTTGAATACGAAGTCAACTTTTGAATCCACATGATGAAAGTAGCTGAAATTTGAATTTGCATTCAAATTAGCCCTTTTTACAAATGTCTCCAAAAGTGCCTCAAACGGATTTGGATTTGCACAAAACTTGGTATGAGCACTCCTAAGAATGTTTAGGGCCTAATGGTAAACTCATCCTCTCGTGCTTATATGTGTGAGCTCATACTTTTTGGAGTTATGGATTTTCCTCTAATCGCTCTCTTGATGGTGTTTACTTGCTCTCCACAAATGTTCATAAATTATCCACCAAATGAGCTGTGGTGTGGTGATGTGATGAACATTTTAGCAAGTTAATTCTTGGGCTTTTACATCCCTCCCCTCTTAAAAGAATCTCGTCCCAAGAATACAAAAGAAGACACAAAGACGTGAGAGGAATTACCCGTGATGAGATGCCAAGAAGTCCGGGTATTTTGAGTGAAGGAACTCCTTGTAAAATCCCCAAAAAGTGGTAGCAAGAATTTCAACACATGTACACTTAGGAAAAATGATGGGAATTAAAACTTTGAATTATAACGGTGTGAGTTTAAAGTGATGATTCAAACCTCCCAAAAACTTCCAACATGGATATCTGAATTCATAACTTGGATCTTCATATTTCAAATATTTAACCTCCCAAATTTCAGCTCATTTAGAGGGGTTCTAATTTTTGTTTGGGATTAAAAGCGGGAGCCCTCTAATCTGAATTTAAATGTCAGTTTCAAATCCCAATTTTCTCAATTTGCAAATTTGGTTCCATAAATGTGTTCTCCACATTTGAATTAGCAGCCATGCCAAAATTCTGAGATTTTGGAGTTGGTTTGCTATGTTTTTGGAACAATGCAAATGAATAATTCAAATTCCATTTCAAATTCAAATAACCAAACTCAATTCAAATTCCACAACAGAATTCAAATCATTTGAATTCAACATTTCAAACCATGACCTTGAGGTGAAGTAAAGCATTCAAGTTTGAGTAGCTGTGGCAAAAAGATCTGTGGAAAAATTGGATTAATTGGATTAAGAATTGAGGAGATGGGGTCCACATGTCAGCCACCCAAATGCCTTTACCGCCTCTGCTTTGCCTTCGGTCGAACAGCGAGCGAACGCCAGCTCCCGGTTGCAACCCACTCCCGAGGACTGCACCGCGCCACCTCCTGTTCTTCTCGTCCACGTGATCATCCCTGCACACCAGAGGCAGCACACTTCCATTTCCCCTCTCCGCCTTCAACCGATGCGCCTCTCAGCTCTCTGCTCGAGCGCACGATCAAAAACCACCGAGCAACGCTGTTCCTCTCAATTCCACGCCGCCGATCACACACCAGCAACTTGCGTGCCTAGCTGAGCCACCCGCAAGCTCCGCCGACGCCCCATCGATGATTTCCACCGTCCCCCAGCCCATGGCCGGACGTATACACCGGTGCCGAGCTGTTCTGCTCCGAGGAAAAAAGAGTATGACGCTGCCGACTCGGTGCCACGTCTCCCGGGCCGACTCCGACCTCCCCAGGGAGAGAAAAACCACACAGAGGTGCGTCATGGAGTCTAGTTTCTTATACCGAAGTCTTTTTGTTCTTTACCACGGTCGGCTAGACGGAATTTGTGGATCACCGCCAATGCACGTGAAGAACCGATCGAAACAAATTCGGGAAATTCTCTCCACACGTTTGATCATCAGTGCTCCGGTCCTGGACTAAGCTACTAGGGCCCCTGGCGCCCTCCTACGCCCAATACCGAAGCCATCCGGACACCCTACAAGCGGGGCGAAGGAAAATCGCCGCCGCCGGCAAAAATGGGGTGGGTCACCGGTGACAGCCATGTTGCTGCCGTTGTTAGCTCAGGCTAGGGGTAGCATCGTGTTCCACGTGCTCTAGAGATAGTGTACGGCATCTTAGATTGCCGGGTGATGCTTGGGACGTGTTGTTCCTCGCCGGCGACGCGCCGCCGATCCGCCTCGCTGGTGCCGATGGGTTTTCCGGCGTTTTCATGCCTCGAAACCTTGCCCGGCTGCTAGGTCGTGACGTGAGGATGGTGTAGCACCAAACCGCATCGAGAATGGTTGAGAATCGGAGGAGAAAGAGGCGCGCCATTTTTGGTTCCGGCGTGCGCGTGCGGGGTCTGTCGGGAGGTTGAAGACGACCGACCTGTGGACCCCACTATCAGCCGCCGGTAGAATTATTTGAAGTTTCTGTTAAGCAAATAATTCCAGAAATTGGCTAATCTTTGCAAGCCCATAACTTTATTTAGAAAACTCCAAAAAGGGTGAGACCAATTTTGTTCGAATCATAATAAGGAGTGCTTCACAGAGGAACAAATTGCTTGCTATTAAAATGCCCAGGAATTTCTGTAGAATTGTTTTTATTAAATCTTTTAGAGATTTATTCCAGGAGCAATTCTTCCCAAATTTGGGCAGCTAATCTTTTTCATAGTTACTGATCTCTAGTAAAAATTTAAGCTTCATTGGAGTTTATTTGCTAGGCTAAATTGCCTTCCAAAGTTCAGCCTTATTTGGAAATTAAAATTCTAAACAGAAACCTTTCAGAACACCTGTCCAACTTCAAAAATTCATATCTCTCTGTTGGTAGCTCCAAAAATGGTGAAACAAATTTTGTTAGAACCATGGAGACTTACCCTAATCAGATCTTCAACTGTTAGACATGTTAAAACTCCATATTTGGGCTCACAATTCAGAGAAGCCTTGTACTTGTGGGAATTTTGAAGACCACAAGGTTCAATGAAATTTCTCCAAATTTTGCTCAGATCATCCTTAGAGAGTCTAGTATCCACTGGAAAAATCCCAAAGCTAATTTGGGAACCTAAATAGCAGTAGCTATGAATAGAAGTTTACTTCTTATAATTCCTTAGCACTTATACATGTATTTTTGTTACATTTCATATAGTGACCGAAGTTGAGGACACGCCGGAGCCGTTGGACGTCCTTCCACCCGACGCTGACTTCTCCTTTAACTCGCAACCAGGCAAGCCCCGGTTTGCATTTAATTACCTTTTGCAAAGTTTTCATTTGTATTACTTATGTCTAGGATGAATGGTTGCATTAGAGTTAAGGTGTTTGAAACCCCACATGCATGACTTTAAATCCTATGAAGAGTTGGATAGTTGACAAACTCGACGAGTAGTGAATGCCATGCTAATATGCTTAGGATCTCGGTAGAAGTCGAGTAGCTGGAATCTACTCGCGAGATAAGGTTTTATCACACGGTATGGAAAAGAGTAGAGAATGGCTTAAGAATGTGAAACTGAGACCCAGCAAGGGGGATAGGAGGCAGTGAGCGGAGGTCTCACGTGCGTAGTGACACGACCCCACGGTCTTGTCGAGCCAGGATCACGCTGAGGGGTGCTGCGTTGCACAGCACCGGATAACACACATCAAAGATACAAAGCGGAAGCAAAGTTTTATTACATAAACCAGTTTATGGACATTTTTAGAACAAAACAGTCCAGTCCACACTCATGGGCGTAGACTATGCGTCGGGTTCACGTTCAGCCCGTGAAAACGTGTCCCCGCTAGCACGCACACAAACTAACACGGCAGCACGCACGACTCCCACTAGACGGGGTTCCCCTCCTGTGGTTCCGTCTCCTCCTCGGGAGTCCCTTCCTCATAGACCCCTGCAAAATCTTCAAACACAAGCAGTGAGCACAATGGCTCAGCAAGACTGACCCGTCTCTCCTATATATGGAACTTCTACATGATGGATACAGGGTACATGAGGTAAATAATTTGCAAAGGACTCGCCTAATTATTTGAACCTTACTTTCAATGTTTTAGAAGAAGGTTGTGGAGAACTTTACGCTAAGGCACATGAGAGAGCCGCAATCAAACAAGAAACACATTTCTCTCATGTACTTTGTCCAAAGTTGAAATGAACTTTAATTAGCTCTAAACTTCAACAAGACATTAACAAGCAAGGTATATCTTTCAAATCAACAAACTTTTAACATGAATCTAGCCTGTTCTTTCTATGTCACGGTACAGTGAACAAGTGGTACTCACTGACCATGAGGGACGGCGATTATAATCGATTTACACCTGCAGGGTTACCCGAATAACCCGTCACGTATGCCCGTACTCGATGTAGCCTACAGCAACCATCACGGACGTCGTACGCAACCACCTTTCACCCGTCAGCCAAATATTGAACCGGTCCTATCATCCCGAGCAAGAGGTCTCTGCACGCACATCTCAGTGCCGCCAGCCGATTTACACCTCAAGCTCTCAACCTACCCTCTGAACGACAGGCAATGCCTCAATACCCAGCTACCCGAGTTACATCGGTTTCCCGGTTCCCATATAGCTTGTAGGTCTTTGGTACTGTTCTAGCTTGTTCAACAGGCCCGCACACGGCATGGTCCTCAATCGACACAAGCGGAGCTATAGCACCCAGGCCCCAAAGTCCTGCTGCCCTTACTCTCCTCTCGGTCTCATTTCTCTTGCCATGTGTTTCATTTGCTATTATTACCCGAGCGATGTGCCTCTAGCCTATTCTCGCGAGTAGTTCCAACTACTTGACTTGTACCGAATCCTACTCCGTCTTAGCATTGCATTGGTAACGAGGTTTTCAATCCTAATCCCAACCCATGGTTTTCGTGGCTATGCATTTTGGTTTCAAACAAGACTCTAATGCAAAAGATAAGTGGTATTCAAAAGAAGTGCTCAAAATAATAAAAATTTGTAAAGAGGTTAATGCAAACCGGAGCTTGCCTTGCTGCTCTTGGTCGTAGGCTAGCTACTCTTCTGGAGTAACGAAGTCTAAGACTTCAGGTTCCTCCTCAATCTTAGCGACTACATGATATAACAAGTATATGTATTAATCAAATGCATTTGAATTGAATTTCAACTTGTGAGGATTATAAGCCTTACTAGACAGACCCAGTGACTCTGAAAATTTTACTGTGGTTTGGTTATAACCTAAGAAGAGACTCGGCCAAGTTTTACTTGCAGCAAAACTCATTTGAGCTCTCCACAAATAATTATGTACTTGACCTTAATGGGTGCTCCTAGGGTGTTATAGGGATTTTCATGGAGCAAGCAATGACTTTCTGAAAACTAGATTTTCAGATGGTTCTAATGGAGTTGGTCTCACTTAATTTGAAGGTTCCTAGCTAAAGATATGAGCTAAACAATATCAGAGAATTTCTGAAAATGTTTCTGGACATTTTCTATGTTCTATGGAACAGTTTTATTAATCACACCATTAGGTGGATCAAATGAGCTCAAATAGATCTGAAATTTTTATGGTAGCTCAGGGATATTTTGGTGAACATCCTGGCAAAATTTCAGAATTTTCCTCCAAAGGGTTCTCTAGTTAAAATTCTAAACAGTTTAAACTTCGAAGAATTAATTCTGGAGAAATAAGGATTTTCATAGGGTGAAACTTGATTTGCTGGCACTCAGAAAGATGAATCCAACAAAATTTGGTTCACTCGATTTAGAGTTTCCTAGCCAAAGTTATGTGTGTTTGAAGTTTGAACTAAATCTGAAAATCGGGAAAAGTTTAAACCGCTGCGCGTGAGACCGGGGCTACGTGTCAACTCCTCATCGGTCGACACACGGGGCTACGGATTTCTTCGCGTGCAGCAACACCCGGTCCATGCCACAGCGAATCCCGGGGTTTAAAATATCGGCCGCCGACACGTGGGACCGGGGGCTTCGTCTTCCTCCCACCTCCCGCGCTCGGCCGCCGTGACCCCTCGCCGGAGAGCTCACCGGTGGCCTCTGTGGTGTGCCAAACTCCATGATTCTTGCCGCCTCTGCCTAAATCCACCCGGGTAACATGATGCTGGGCTCAGCTCGTCATGAAAATCACTGGCACATGGTCGTCAACGAGCAGCAGCCTCGGAGGAACTTCGGCCGTGTCGGCCGGCCCACCTAGCACCCCAACCAATCGAACAACAGGTCGTCGAGCACCAGTGGACCCTAGGAAAGGTCGACATGAGCTCCACGGAGCTCGGAAATAGCTGTACTAGGCTGTCACCGTGTGACCTAGGCCGGAAATAGGGGATTCTCCTAAAACTCGAAGAACTGTGGCTTTCCTCAACGGTTCTTCGTGGTTTCTGCTCCTATGGACTCGTACGGGCACCTAGAAGTGCTTCCCTCCATAAGAGGATGAGTGGTGCAGTATGTGTTACGAATTTTGCCAATCGCTCCAGGCATCCCTTTTGTATACCGTCGCAAAATCATGAAATTCCGGCGTGGTTAGTTTATGTCATGCCGCCGGGGCTTGTGGAAATGAAAGAGGGACTGAAGGCGAATCTTTTTGCTATTCACAGCTCGGAGAACGGCGGGCTGTGGTGGCCGGATGGGTCGTCCCCATGACAGCGGCTCGAGCTGAACCGGGGAACGAAAGAACGTCGCGGTGGAGCTCGGGAAGGGTTGCTCAGGGTCTAGAACTGGCGCAAGGGCATCATGGAAGACTCGGCACACCCGTTGCTGGCCTCAGATCGCCGTGAAAACCACAGGATCAGCCGGGGGATGAGGGACCGAGAGCTCAACCGAGCGGCGAGGGATTTCAGTTTGCTGGGTGAGAACGCATCGCGATAGCGGTGAGAAGCACCGGGGACGGCTCCGGTGCCTAGATAAGGGCCCAGGGATGCGGTTCAGCGGCCAGGGGCGGCAAGCAGCTGCTGTCCTCGCCGTTTTCTCGCTGTGGCGGCAGCTCGGTCGGGCGCAAGAAACCGAGATCAAGTCTTCAGTCGGTTCTTTGAACTGTGCAGCTGACATGTGGGTCCCACCCGAGTTTTAACCTCTGAAATTAACTTTCTCTAACTGCTACAAACAGTAATCCCCCTAATACCCCCTAGGATTTGAATTGTCTACCACGTGCCAATTGGGAATTGGTAGAATTCAAACTGTGAAGTGTTTAACCAAATTTTAGCACATATGCAGTTTGAAATTCAAATAAGGTTTGAATTTGCTAAACTTAGCTTATGTCAAGATCAACTCTAAATGGAGTGAAAATTTGTGTCTGAGCTTACAAAAATGTGCTGAGTAATAATATGCCTCCCACTTTTGAATTCATGGGATGGAAATAGTTTGAATTTGAGTTCAAACCACCCTCTTTCTAGCTATACCCAAAAGGATATTAAAAAGGTTTTGAATTTGGGTGAAACTTGGCATGTACATTCCTAGCAAGGTGTAGGAGTTTTTCATATGCCCAGCCCCTATATGATGCATGTGGGAAATACCACTTTTGCATTTTGTGAGTTTATTCTCTAATGAGAATGTTGATGGTGGTTACTTGCTCTTCAAATGGGTTCAACAACTTTCTTGAAATGAAGTGTGTGTGTGGTGATGAATACTTTGGATGTGTGCCAAAACTTAGGCCCTTACATTCCTCCCCCCATAAAAGAATCTCGTCCCAAGATTACAAGGTGAAAATGAGAGAGAGGACGGTGGAAAAATTACCGTATATGCGACTTTAAAAAGTCGGAGTAGTTCGTGCGAAGAAATCCTTCGCTCTCCCATGTCGCTTTGTCCATGGAGTGATTACTCCATAGAACTTTGTAGAACCACAACGTATGGTTGCGTGTGGTTCGGGCCTTTTCATCAATAATCTGAAACGGTTCCTCCCGATATGTGAGATCCGGTTTCAGTTCATCTATATCTTCCAGCTGAATGGTAGTTGATAGCTTAAGACACTTCCTCAGTTGGGAAATGTGAAAGACGTCGTGCACACCAGAAAGTGTTTCTGGTAATTTCAGCCGGTATGCTACTGATCCACATCTTTCGGTAATCTGAAATGGACCGATGAATCAGGGTGCCAACTTTCCTCTCACCCCGAATCTGTTTACGCCATTCATTGGAGACACACGTAGATATACGTGATCCACGACTTCGAACTGTAATGGACGTCTTCTCCGGTCCGCATATTGTTCCTGTCGGGATTGAGCGGCTTTTAGGTTTGCTTGAATCAGCCGAAACTTTTCCTCCGCGTTGTTGACAAGATCAATCCCGAAGGTAACCCTTTCGCAGACTCACACCAATTCAGTGGTGTGCGGCATTTTCTCCCGTATAGAGCCTCGTAAGGCGCCATTTTATGCTGGCTTGGTACCCATTGTTGTACGAGAACTCGGCCAACGACAAGTGATCATCCCAGTTCTTGCCGTGGTTGATAGCGCAAGCTCGTAGCATATCTTCTATGATTTGGTTTACCCGCTCAGTTTCTCCATCCGTCTGCGGGTGGTATGCTGAACTACAGATCAACTTCGTCCCTAACGCAGCATGTAGCTGTTCCCAAAACGGGACACAAATAAAGTGCCCCGATCCGATATGATGGTACGGGGTACGCCGTACAAGCATTGGATCCGTGAGATGTACAATTCAGCATACTTCTTGGTGTTGTAGTTGGTGTTGACCGGGATGAAATGGGCAACTTTGGTGAGCCAGTCGATGATCACCCACACAGAATCATGCTTCTGAAAAGTGGTGGGTAAACCGACGATGAAAGGCAGGAACGCCCAGTGGTTGTAGCAGTCCCAGTTTCCACATATGATCTGCCTTCACCCTTTGACATGTATCACACTCGAACACGTACTTTGCGATCTCCCGCTTCATCCGTGTCCACCAAAACTTGCTTCTGAGTTCTTGATACATTTTGTTGCTGCCGGGGTGAATAGAAAACTTTGACAAGTGAGCCTCATCAAAGATTTTCTTCTGTAACTCTGGGTTACGGGGTACGATGATCCGGTCCTTGAACCATAGGACGCCGTCTCCGTCCTTCCGGAAACATTTTAGCTCCCCACTGTCTATACGTCTCCACAAATGTGACATGCCCTTGTCATTTTTGGGGGTTGTCGCTATCTCTTCACAGATGGTGGGGATCAAAGCTAAGTTGTAGAGAGCAACATGTGGAATCACATGCAATGGTGGCTCGCTCTCTTCCAACGGTGTGATGGTCAGGTTGTTGACGTGTGACTTGCGGCTCAGCGCATCCGTCACTACGTTTGCCTTGCCGGGGTGATAGTGAATCTCTATTTTGTAATCCTTTATCAACTCTAACCATCTTCGCTGCCTCATGTTCAGCTCTTTCTGAGTGAATATGTACTTGAGGCTCTTGTGGTCGGTATATAAATGCACGAGGTTACTTGAGGCTCTTGTGCCTCCACATTTTAAGTGCGAGCACCACGGCAGCGAGCTCCAAGTCGTTAGTTGGATAATTCTGCTCATGGTTTCTGAGCTGCCGTGATCCATACGTGACCACTCTTCAGTCTTGCATGAGCACACATCCGAGCCCAATGCCGGATGCATCGCAGTACACATCGAATGGTTTTGTTGTGTCTGGCTGCGCCAAAACCGGTGCTGATGTTAGGTGCTTCACTAAAGCCTTGAATGCTGCTTCACATGCTGGACTCCAAACATATTTGGTAGCCTTCTTCAGCAGCTCTGTCATAGGCTTGACAATCTTCGAGAAGTTTGGAATTAACCTCCGATAATATCCCTCGAGTTCGACGAAACTCCGTACCTCATGAACAGTTCTCGGGGACTTCCAATTCAGCACTTGTGTGATATTACTCAGGTCTACAGCAATACTCTCAGCTGAGATGACATGCCCGAGAAAAGGCACTTGCGATATCCAGAACTCGCACTTGCTGAATTTCGCGTATAGCTTGTGATCCCGCAGCCGTTGCAAGACTATACACAGATGCTTCTTGTGCTCTTCCTCCGACTTGGAATATACCAATATATCGTCGATGAAGACCACGACAAACTTGTCCAGCTCCGTCATGAATACCGAGTTCATCAAATACATGAAGTGAGCTGGAATCGATGGTGAGGCCGAAGGACATGACCAGGTACTTATAAAGTCCGTACCTAGTCGAGAAAGCCGTCTTGGGAATATCCTCAGCCCGTATTTTAATCTGGTGGTACCCGGATCCTAAATCCATCTTGGAAAAGATCTTTGCTTCGACCAACTGATCAAACAACATGTCGATCCATGGCAACGGGTACTTGTTCTTGATGGTTACGGCGTTTAGTGGACGATAGTCCACATAAAGCCTCAACGTCTCATCTCTCTTATTCACAAACAATGCCGAACAACCCCATGGCGAGGAGCTCGGCCTAATAAAACCCTTCTCCAGCAGGTCCGTTAGCTGAGTCTTCAGTTCAGCCAATTCTTTGGGCGCCATCTTGTACGGCCTTCGGGATATTGGCATGGTTCCCGATGCCAGTTCAATCTTGAACTCCACCTCTCTGTTGGGCGGCATCCCCTGTAAATCATCCGGGAACACGTCAGGGGACTCTCAGACCACGGAATGTCTTCCAATCTGATGGTTGTGGATTGATAAACACTTGGAAGTTTTATTTCTGGACTGTCCAAAAATAAGGAGTGAGATCCGTGCACTTCTGAGTTCAAGTGCACGATTTGAATGACTGTGTCTAAAACAGCGCCGTGGTGGGTTAACCACGACATCCCTAAGATGACATCGACCTTCTGTCCCTCTAAAATTATGAGAGACGTAGGGTACAGTCTACCCGCTAAGCATAATGGTGCTTTGGAAACCATTACACTTGCTGAAATCTTCCCACCTGGTGAACAGATCAAATATGGACTATTGGTGGGTAGTATTTGCAGGCTGTGTTTAGCAATGAAAGCTTGGCTAATAAAATTGTGCGTGGAACCTGAATCAAACAACACTATGGCGGGATGCTGGTGGAGTTGGAACATACCCGCAAGGATTGGCTCTCCCTCCGGCACGTCCTCTATGGCGAGTTGGTGGACAGTGCCGGGCCCAGGGTTTGCCCGCCGCGCATTAGTAGGGTTCCGGGGCTGATTCCTCCCCGGAAGTTGCGGTGCAACTCCGCCGCCTTGCCTCTCAGGATAACTGCTGGCGAAGTGTCCTGGACGACCACACTTGTAAAATGTGGCTGCTGCTTGTCCAGTGCTTGGAGGATGAAAGCCCGGCATGCGCTGCTGAGGTGCATACGCACGCAGCATCGCCCGCTGCTGTTGTTGTTGTTGCGGAGGTGGAACTGGCAGTGCCAGCCTGAATGCCGGTGGAGAATATGGCCGACTGTGAAATAGCATCGGCCTCTGTGGTGGCTGCCAGCGTGGACCCTATGGTGGGCGATTCACCATCCGATATTTCTGAGAAGGACCACTTCCTTCTCCACTGCTTTGTGGCGCGCTTCACTTCCTTTCCACCGCCGCTAACACCTTGCTGGAGTCTTCTTGAACAATCGCAGCATCAATTATATCATTGAGGCTGCCGCAATTGAACATCACCAGTCTGTCCTTCAGGAGCGGGTTAAGCCCCTGGTAGAAGTGATCTCACCGCTTCTCGTCGGTATCGGCGTGATACGATGCATAGAGCGCAAGATCGTTGAACGCCCTGGAGTATTCCAGCGCGTTCCGGCTCCCTTGCTGCAGGCATAAGAACTCCTGCATCTTCCTCTTCGTGATACCCTGCGGTATGTGATAGGTCATGAAGGCCGTCCTGAATTCCGTCCAGGTCATAACTCGGTCGGTGGGATGCGAAGCACAGTAGTTCACTCACCACGTGCTCGCGGATCCCTGAAGCTGTTGGACCGCGAATTGAGTCTTACGCTGCTCACTCACTTGGAGCAGCCTGAACTTCATCTCCATCGTGCGGAGCCAGTTGTCCGCATCGATGGGTTCATCCGCCCTTGAGAATACCGGGGGATGAGTCGCCAGAAAATCGGAGTAGGAGCTCTGTTGACGCTCCTCACGATCTTGACGCCTCTCTGGTCGAGACGTATTTGCAATGAGAGTTTGCAGCAACTCCGTGTGCTGCTGATGAGAACCCGGCATTGCTGCCACAATATCCGTCACAGTAACAGTTGGCGGTGGAGGTGGCGGTTGTTTCTGTTGCTGCTGCTGCTGTTGCTGTCCCGAGGAGTACTCGGGAGATTGTTGGAAGGTTTCTCCCCCCTGACTGGAACCCCCAACGTCTGGGTTGGCACGAGTACGAGTCATTCTGAAATTCAAAACAGCAGAGATCAGCTCATCTCATACTTAAAATTCTATATGAAACAGTAGGTATTGACGTGACGCATGAATAATTGGCACAACATTCACATATATTGATAAATCATAAACTTTATACAAGATACATTAGTCTCGGATCCCCGAGAAGTCGTGCTCATGTCGTCACTACCTATACATGCACTACTGTCTACACGACATGTCATCAATTACAAAAGTTTGGGTTACATCACCCTTGCTGCCCTACTCGGAAGCAGTAACCCCCTACTCGGAGTAGAACTCGACCTCCTGCGGGCCGTCTTCCTCCGGTACCTATGCCGGTGGCTCCGGGTCTACAACCTCCTCTTCCATCTCGGGTTCTCCCATTGCCGGAAAACCCAAGGCCACGGGTACGGCACCTACCACCGGTATGCCCATTGAGGTACGAGGTCCTGCAGACTGAGGTTTGCCTCCGCAGGGTTGTACCTTGGACAACCCGGATCTGTTGCCTCCATGTACCTCCCTTTCCACACGTGATTAGCCCATCCCTCCACAGGAACGAGCGCGTATGGAGTGCCCTCTATAGCTCTCATGTGTAGTTGGCAGAAACGCGACATAGTGTCGCGGGCTGCCACTTGCCACATCTCTTCTGGCTGTCTGCCTCTCACCGTAACGGTGAATGGCGCCCAACCGGGTGGCGTAGGCCCTGCAGGAACTTCGACATGGATCATCCACGTCTTGTTCCCCTCCTCGCCTTCTTCTTTGGCGAAGTACTGCGGCATCTTGTTGTACCCGAAATATTGAAGCATTTGCCTCAATGCTTCCGGATAGCCGCTGCAGTGAGAACAGTGGGACACCACCCACCCGTTCTCCAACTGTCTATCCGCTGTCATCTGTAAAAACATATTTGAGAAATGTCAAATATTTATTTGAACAGTAAACCCTTGAGTTATAACATAAAACATGTCATTGAACTCATAAAACTTTGAAACATAGTTCAAACTTAATCAAATTTGACTGCTGATCTGCTGTCCAATATGACAGCCCTGACCAGTTTCCATTTCAACCTTATTTAGACCATGCTAAAGCAAAACAAATTCTGGAGCTCAACAGTAAAGTTAAAGTTAACTTCAATAGCTTTACGGAAAGTATTTGCTTGGCCTAAGATCTGTCCTGGTTCAAAAGTTATGAGATGTCAAAGTTAACAGAATTTCTGGAGAAAATTGGACAGCACCTCCCTGCTTTAGGTACTGATTTGATCCAAGAATTCCAGTTAATTCTGCTCCCAATCTGACAAAAATTTCTGTTACAAAGTTGTAACCAATCTCATGAACTTTTCAGAACTACCTCGTTTTCGATTTTTGGATTTTTATGCAGGAGGTTATGCTCAATTTACAGAGAGTTATAGAGAGTGTTTGCTCTACCCTGTTTTCTGGACAGTTTCAACTCTACTGCATTTTTCGATTGGTTAGAGGATGAAACACCTCTGGACCTCAACAGAAAGGTTGTAAAGCTCTTCCAATTCTTTTCAGAAATGTATCATATGACCCCAACCTCGAAATAACTCAACCTCTAGCCTCTTATTAACTTCAGCCTTAATTCAGCTGAAAACAGGGGACTTTGTCCTTAGTATCCTATAAGTCAAAAACTGGTTAACTCTGAATATATTGTTCAAGGGAAGGAGTTACATCAAGTTTTAGTGCTCTGTATTAAAAATTTCAAGTTTTACAATGAAGATGCTCATTTAGTGGGGTGTGACGTCGATGCATCACCAGATCATGTTGGTACTACGTCCTCACAAAGAAAAACCTATACCGGACTTAGCCGGCTTCGTCAGTTCAGTGGCACTAAGCGTCACTCGCACACGGATGCTACACGTATACCATTTAGTGGTTAGACTACCTGCAGATAACTCACACAATCGTCAAACTCAGCTGCACACCGAGCCCGGCATCCATACAGTTCGTACACCCGGCCGTCATCACTTGCCCGGATGTTCTCAAGCCAAACACGCTTTGAGCTACGTGTTCACGTTACTGACCACGTGACGGGGTCTCCCAAATTGCCCAAGCACGCTAGGGACAGATGTTGCTCGAATATCCCAAATGACATGATGTGTCATAGAGGATATTAAAGCGGGTCGGGTTACCTGCCAACCGTGGGGCTCCACCCTTCAGCTTCTGCGCACTGGTGGACAGTGCTTACGTGCACCCCCAAGATATAAAACGTCCCGAGATGCACGATTTTCTGACATAAGCAAATAGGTTAGTATGCCACTTTAATAACATCCTTATACGGGCTACTAACTCGTTCCTCACTGGATTTTTGAAAAAGATGACCTTTGTAGTGCGTTAAACCTCAAGCGAGCTCTGATACCACGCTGACACGACCCCACGGTCTTGTCGAGCCGGGATCACGCTGAGGGGTGCTGTGTTGCACAGCACCGGATAACACACATCAAAGATACAAAGCAGAAGCAAAGTTTTATTACATAAACCAGTTTATGAACATTTCTACAACAAAATAGTCCAGTCCACACTCACGGGCGTAGAATATGCATCGAGTTCACGTTCAGCCCATGAACGTGTCCCCGCTAGCACGCACACACACTAACACGGCAGCGTGCACGGCTCCCACTCGACGGGGTTCCCCTCCTGGGGTTCCTTCTCCTCCTCGGGAGTCCCTTCCTCATAGACTCCTGCAAAATCTTCAAACACAAGCAGTGAGCACGATGGCTCAGCAAGACTGACCCGTCTCTCCTATACATGGAACTTCTACATGATGGATACAGGGTACATGAGGTAAATAATTTGCAAAGGACTCGCCTAATTATTTGAACCTTACTTTCAATGTTTTAGCAGCAGGTTGTGGAGAACCTTACGCTAAGGCACATGAGAGAGCCGCAATCAAGCAAGAAACGCATTTCTCTCATGTACTTTGCCTAAAGTTGAAATGAACATTAATTAGCTCTAAACTACAACAAGACATTAACAAGAAAGGTATATCTTTCAAATCAACAAATTTTTAACATGAATCTAGCCTGTTCTTTCTACGTCATGGTACAGTGAACAAGTGGTACTCACTGACCACGAGGGATGGAGATTATAATCGATTTACACCTGTAGGGTTACCCGAATAACCCGTCACGTACGCCCGTAGTCGATGTTGCCTACAACAACCATCACGGATGTCGTACGCAACCACCTTTCACCCGTTAGCCAAATATTGAACCGGTCCTATCGTCCTGAACAAGAGGTGTCTGCACGCGCATCTCAGTGCCGCCAGCCGATTAACACCTCAATCTCTCAACCTACCCTCTGAATGACAGGCAATGCCTCAATACTCAGCTACCCGAGTTACATCGGTTTCCCGGTTCCCATATAGCCGGTAGGTCTTCGGTACTGTTCTAGCTTGTTCAACAGGCCCGCACATGGCTCAGTCCTTAATCGACACAAGCGGAGCTATAGCACCCAGGCCCCAAAGTCCTGCTGCCCTTACTCTCCGTTTGGTCTCATTTTTCTTGCCATGTCTTTCATTTGCTATTATTACCCGAGCGATGTGCCTCTAGCCTATTCTCGCGAGTAGTTCCAACTACTCGACTTGTACCTAATCCTACTCTGTCTTAGCATTGCATTGGCTAACGAGGTTTTCAGACCTAATCCCAACCCATGGTTTTCTTGGCTATGCATTTAAGTTTCAAACAATACTCCAATGCAAAACATAAGTGGTATTCAAAAGAACTGCTCAAAACAATAAAAATTTGTAAAGAGGTTAGTGCAAACCGGATCTTGCCTTGCTGCTCTTGGTCGTAGGCTAGCTGCTCTTCCGGAGTGACGAAGTCTAAGACTTCGGGTTCCTCCTCAACCTTAGCGACTACATGATATAACAAGTATATGTATTAATTAAATGCATTTGAATTGAATTTCAACTTGTGAGTATTATAAGCCTTACTAGAAAGACCCAATGACTCTGAATTTTTTACAGTGGTTTGGTTAAAACCTAAGTAGAGACTTCGCCAAGTTTTACTTGCAGCAAAGCTCATTTGAGCTCTCCACAAATAATTATGTACTTGACTTAATGGGTGCTCCTAGGGTGTTCTAGGGATTTTAATGGAGCAAGCCATGACTTTCTGAAAACTAGATTTTAAGATGGTTTTAATGGAGTTGGTCTCACTTAATTTGAAGGTTCCTAGCTAAATATATGAACTAAACAATTTCAGAGAATTTCTGAAAAATGTTTCTGGACATTTTCTATTTTCTCTGGAACAGTTTTATTAATCACACCATTAGGTGGATCAAATGAGCTCAAATGGATCTGAACTTTTTATGGTAGCTCAGTGATATTTTGGTGCACAGCCTGGCAAAATTTCAGAATTTTCTTCCAAAGGGTTCTCCAGTTAAAATTCTAAACAGTTTAAATTTTGAAGAATTAATTCTGGAGAAATAATGATTTTCATAGGGTGAAACTTGATTTGATAGAAAGTACTCAGAAAGCTGATTTCAACAAAATTTGGTTCACTCGATTTGGAGTCTCCTAGCCAAAGTTATGTGGGTTTGAAGTTTGAACTAAATCTGAAAATCAGGAAAAAGTTTAAACCACTGCGCGTGGGACCGGGGCTACGTGTCAACTCCTCATCGGTCGACACACGGGGCTACGGATTTCTTCACGCGCAGCCGCACCCGATCCATGCCACAGCAAATACCGGGGTTTAAAATATCGGCCGCCGACACGTGGGACCGGGGGCTTCATCTTCCTCCCGCCTCCCGTGCTTGGCCGCCGTGACACCTCACCGGAGAGCTCGTCGGTGGCCTCTGTGGTGCGCCAAACTCCATGATTCTGGCTGCCTCTGCCTAAATCTACCCGGGGAACATGATGCTGGGCTCAGCTCGTCATGAAAATAACCAGCACATGGTCGGCGAAGAGCGGCAGCTTCGGAGGAACTTCGGCGGTGTCGGCCGGCCCTCCTAGCACCCCAACCGATCGAACAACAGGTCGTCGAGCACCAGTGGACCCTAGGAAAGGTCGACATGAGCTCCACAGAGCTCGGAAATGGCTGTACTGGGCTGTCACCGTGCGACCTAGGGCGGAAATCGGGGATTCTCCTAAAACTCGAAGAACAGTGGTTTTCCTCAACGGTTCTTCGTGGTTTTCTGCTCCTATGGACTCGTACGGGCACCTAGAAGTGCTTCCCTCCATGATAGGATGAGTGGTGTGGTATGTGTTAAAAATTTTGCGAATCGGTCTGGGCATCCCTGTAAAAGCCCAAGAAAAGGGACTTGCAAAAACTTTTTATCACCACACAACACCACAGTTTTGTTGTGGATAGATTGTGAAAAAGTGTGAAGAGCAAGTAACCTCCATCTGAAGAGTGATTAGAGGGGAAAGCCTACATTTTCACAAAGTGGGAAGTTTACTCATGAACATGAGAGGTTGAGCTCACCCCTAGAACTTTAAAAATCTTGGGAAGGTTCAGTCCAAGTTTCATGCAAATCCAAACATTTTTGAGGCACTTTTGGAGGTATTGGAAAAAGAGGCCAATTTGAATGTAAATGCAAATTGCAGAACTTTCATCCCTCAAATTCAAAAGTTAACTTCATATTCAAACTCAGCATATTTTCTGAGTAAGCCCACCAATTTTCGTCCTCATTAGAGTTCATCTTGTCAAGAGTTAAATTTGCAAGAATTCAAAACTGAATTTGAATTTCAGTTTAAACATGCAGCAAATTTAGCCAAACACAGTTCAAATTTGAGAATTCAAATTTAAACTAAGACTTGGTGACTAAGTCTCACATTGAATTGTGAGTAGCTGAGGATATTTTGGCACAACAGAATTTAGAAAATTTGGAAAAAGAAATTGAGGGGAGGTCCCACATGTCAGTAGACTTAACAGAGAAGTCTCTCACTGATTTTTCCTCTCACGGCCGAGACAGCGCACGGGAGCGCCGGCGCCGACCTCCTCGTGCAGCCACCTCCTGCTTCCCACTTGTGCTGGTTGCTGTGTGATTATCTCCCTCTTCACTCGGTGTAATCCTTTCTTCACAGCACGAGCCAATCATGTTTTGCCTCGTTCTCCCGAACAGCGCCGCACCGAGCTCGGTTCTTTCCCCCGACGCCGCTCCTCGACTTCTTCCACTGCACCCCGGCAGCGATCGGCCTTCGCTCGAACCATCAACATGAAAAGAAAGCACACACGGGTGTAGGAGCTGTTCCCCTGCTCAGCGCCGGTGCTCGGTGTCTCTGCTGGCTGCAAACTGAACGTCGGCGAGAAGCACTGAGGTGCAACCGGCGGAACCGCAACCGGCTCACCGTGGGCAGCGCTCCACAGCCGTTTTCACCGTTCCTCTCCTACACGTAAAAGGTGCGCTGTGCTCTCTAGATCGTGTAGATGCAAGCCATATAGCGGTTGATCCACCGGATGAAGAGTATTTCCAGTTCTTCCGAAACATAGTGTGTTCGGGTAGAGCGCGGTCTACCCCAAAATTCATGCTACTCGTTTAGCTATTGGCCGCGCAGGCTCGTCAGCACCTTCCTTACTCCCTAGCGGCCCTCCTCGACCAAGAATCAAGCGGTATGGTCCAGAAATGTCCAGGTTCTCGCTGTTTTTCGGGCCGCCATGGAATAATAGCTCGGGTCACCGCGGAGCCCTAGGTTGCCGACCGTTTCATGGGATTTGGCAGCCATTTCCGTCAACCCCGAGCTCCCACGGTGCTCTCCGATCGTTTCCCGACCATGTTGATGCGGTGTAGGCGATGTCCGAGGCCACCGGAACCCTAGCAACCACTGCCGCCGCCGCGTACCCATTTCCGGCGATCTATGGCCGCCGGCGACACCACAGACGACTTCAGCGCCACGAATGACGGGGGGACGGCGAGTTTGGGGTTGGGAGACGGCCAGGAAAGTGGTTCCGGCGACGCTCGCCGGAGTGCGCCGCCGCGGACCCCTGTTTGGCGTGAGGAAGGAGAAGACTGCCGGGTGGGACCAACTGGCAGACATTTAAACAATTTGAAATTTCCAGTTTGTAGTTCAAACTTTGGAGGACCACAGCTTGGGGTAGGAGAGTACACAAATTATGAAACAAATTTTGTTGGATTCATCTAATAGAGTACAATCCAAATATGAAACACAATTAGTATGAAACCTATTAATTAATTCTGGAAAAATTCTTTAAAGCTTTTCAGCCAAAGAATTTTAGAGGGAGTTTGGTTCATCCAAAAATCCCCAAATTTTGCCAGAATGTTCCATAGGATGTTAGTGAACCCTTGTAAAAGTTTCAGACCATTTGGAGTTAATTTGGTCAGAGCAATTCAAATTTGAAGGTGCTGTGTTCATTTGAATACAGAAACATTTTCAGAGAATTTCCAAAACTTGGAAATTCAGTTCTGGGCAAATCTAAGCTCCAAAAATTCTAGGAAAATTCATGCAAACTCTATGAACTATAACAGAAATTGTAGTTCACTAAGTTGGGCATGAACAGGGGTATTACCTCAGAATTAATTCTTCTTTGCTTATTTGCTAAGAGAATTATTCTTAGCAAACCACTCCATGAAAAGTGCTAATGTTTGGTCCAGGGAGTTTTCTTGTGACAAGGAACTCACACAAAAATTCTCAGCTCCATTGGAGCTCTGGATCACCCCTGTCCTGTTTAACCACTTGAGGGATTAATATGGAAAAGGGGGAAAACCACTTAGCACTTAACCATGTGCTTAGGTCTAAGCCCAAGCCACCAACACCCAGTTCATCTTTAAATTATTAAACAGAGTTCCAGTTGTTAGAGACTGGTTATTAGAACTAATTGCAGAAGTATTACCCTAAACTCATATGCATATTCATTAACATGTAGTATTTTATTAACGTGTAGTCGCTGAAGGCGAGGAGGCTCCGGAAGTACTCAACTTCCTACTTCCGGAAGAGGAACTAACCCCTGACCAGCAGCAACAAGGCAAGCCCCGGTTTGCATTAACCTTTTTATAAGTTTTAATTTGTTTACATGTGTCATGTGAAGTATGATTGTGCATTAGGTATAGGATGGATGGAACCCCACTTGCATGACCAGATTTTTTCCATAAGAGTGAGGGTAGTGTCTAAGATCTCGAGTAGACAGGCTATGCTTAATAATTCATGGGACTTCCGTACAAGTCGAGTAGTTGGAATCTACTCGCGAGATAGGCCGGGACACACGGGTTTGGTTCGAGTGACGGGAGATCACTTTAGTAATGAAAATGAGACTAGGCAGGGGCTAGGGCGCAGCAAGAGAAAGTCTTCTGTGCGCAGCCCTGTCCATGTCGATTGAGGACCGAGCCGTGTGCGGCCCTGCTGAACAAGTATTGAACGTACCGAAGGCATATCGGATGGGCCCCGATAAACTGATGTAGCCTAAACCTCCGGGCGTCGAGGCATAGCACACCGATTTATAGGTGTAGGTTGAGGGCAGCAAGGTGGAAATCTGCCAACGGGCATAGAGAGATGCTCCGTGTGGGGAACCTCCTGCTCGTTTCGGTGCGACCGGTTCGACGTTTGGGCTGTTGGGTGAAAGGTTGTCCCGTACGACATCGAGTGAGCGTGCTGTGCAGCTCCACGGGTGGGCGTACGTGACGTGCTCTTTGGGTTTCCCTGCAGGTGTATATCGAGTCGATTCGCCGTCCCTCGCGGTGACGAGTACCGCTTGTTCACTGCATCGTAACATAGACTAATGAATGAAATGTTATGATTCAATATTGGTGTTATGATATAATTGTATTGTTACCTGTGTGCCACCAAATATTGCTCACTAAATTTCATCTTCATGAACCGTTAACTTGTTGCTAAAAGATGAACTAAGGATGAACTTGTAGGCGTGTCCATTTGCTGCAACATTGCTATCCTATGTCATGGTACACCTCATGTAGAGTTTCATGCTTAGGTGAGTCGGTTAAGCCTTGCTGAGCCTTCGTGCTCACGGTTGCTGCTTAAGTGTTTTTCAGGTGAGGAGCCACCCACGGACTCGCAGTACGAGTCCACCGGCGAGGGTTACCCTCCGTCGGGGACCACGGCTGAGTGGGAGCCGTACACGCCGTGCTGAGCTGAGGCATGCAGCTAGTGTGGGTTGCCCTAGGGCTGGGCAACCGACTTTTGCTAGATAGGCGGGCGTGAGTTGTACAAAAGAAACTTCCGCTGTGTAATAAAGACCCTAGTTTGTAACTGAGAAGTGTACTACTTTGTACATTCAGTATGTTTTCCCATGTAATATAATGTGTTCTTATGACGTGTGCTGTCGGGTGTCGCATCGTGCGGCACCACCCTCTGTGATCCTGGATGAGCGGATTCCGGTCCGCCACAGCCTGGTATCAAAGCTGCAGTGGGGATAGCACAGTACTTTAGAACTGTATTATGGGAAAACTTAGGATTACGGTGAGGATTCGGTAGTTGCCCAAGTAAGGACTATAATAGCATAGTTACTTAAAGTGGCAAAGACTAACCTATGTGTTATAATTCTGAATTTTAATTATGTAACGACGCACCTACGCTCTGGTAAGTATGGTAAGGAACGCCACCGAAAGCGGTTCAGTTTCGGTTAGCTCTCCCTGACGAGGAACATGGTTCAGGGATTTGTCTTACAACTTGGTGTGAGACGTCAATATGAAACTCTTGGACTCTTCATGTTCCTGAGTTCATATGAAACGCTGATCCCTAGCGTGCATTAGGCAAGTAAATGGAGACCCCATCGCGTGGTCAGTAACGCGATAGTGTGTTCGTCTGGAAGTAGCCCAGGGGGACATACGCAGCGCTTGCCATCGGCGTGACCTGCAGGGCAGTAGGTGGTATCTGTTGGGTTGATAACATTCCCAACCGTGACGACCCGTTCATGACATACTCGGTTCCCCGTCGTGTGGTGTTGAAACACGATCACGTACCTTGAGACGTGACTTAACTCAAGGACGGCCGTATGACAATGATAAGGGCGTTTGTATTTACTTTTAAATATGGAACTGCCTGAAATGAAAAACCTTTGGGTGCATAACTATTGTGTGGTCTTCTGCAGATACTAACCACGTATGTATCCTTGTAGTAAACGTGTGCGAGAGACCATTTAGGGCCACACTCGAGACGTATATGCCGGTATAGTCCGCTTAGGATTTTCTTTTGTGAGGAACGTGGTACCGAGATATCATAGGCATATGCATGCAAAATAATGACAACAAGGAAAATCTATAGGTTAAACATTTAGGACCCTGGTTGGGTATAAGAATGGGATAGTGGAGCAGGATAGCCAAAGGGATGATAAACAGAGTGCTCTGTTTTGGGCAGCAAGGTTGCTGAACTTCATCAGAGCACAACTCACAAGTCTTATAGCCGAGGGAGGTGGGGCATATAGTTCTGGAAAGGTAATTAAGTACTCTACAACTTTGTTGTAGACTCCCAGAGCTGAAACACACCTTGAGATGGCCTAAAACCCAGAGGGGTGTAAACTGTCCAGAACCAGGACAGAGTGGAACACTCTCTGGACTGTTCTGTTTTTCAAACATAACTCCCAGTAGAAGAATTTAAAATTTTTATATAATACATCATTAGAAAGAGTGGAATATGTGTGACATCTTTGTGATTCAAAGTTTCTGAAATTTCAGCACAGATTTCAGTGGAAACCAGGGTTGAAAACAGCCACTTCCATGGGAGGTGCTGTTAAAATTCTCCCAGAAATTATGCTGACTTTGAATTAGCATAACTTTTTAACCAAAGCTGATCTGGGGGCAAATGAATACTCGTTGGAAAGATACGGAAGTTAACCTTAACTTTGGTATTCAGCTTGAGTCATGAAAATGCCCAAAATCAGATCAAAACTGGGATTAGGTATAAACTGGTCATTCTGACAGAAGAATGACAGTTGAACTCATTGGAGATGGTGTTGTACCCTACGGGTGGTACACGTGATGACAAAGCGATAGTAATATCTCGTAGTGACCAAACCTATTTATGGTGAGCTTCCAAAGTGGAGGTTCATCAAGTTGGATGTAACTAGCTTGTGTTCGGTCTGGTAATGGTGTAGCTTGTGCAAAGTTATTACATTATCTACATACGAGATGTATCGCATGTTTTATTGTCATTATGGTTTACGCCTATTGTATTTGACTGCATGCAATATGTTGCGGGACTGATGTTTATTGTCGTATGGTTGCAGATGGTTCGCACTAGGACCACGCACAAGGTTGGTGGGTCTAGCCAGCAGGGAGGCGATGACTCCCAGCCACCGGCCTACGACAGCACCCCGCAGCAGCAACCACAAACGCCGCCTCCGCTTACTCTAGCGGATGTGATAGAGGCACTGGTGGGAGGTCGTGAGGAGCAGACCGACCTGCTCTGCACGATCGTGCAGAATACGTCCCAGGTGGGGGGCGTCAAGATAGAGGGCCTCGTGAGCCCCGTGAAGTGTCGTACTCGGATTTCATGAGTACGCACCCTCCAGTGTTCACCGAAGCTGAAGAACCACTGGAGGCCGACAACTGGCTGCGGACCATCGAGTCCAAGTTCGGGCTGCTCCAATGTACGGAGCGGCAGAAGACTCTGTTCGCAGCGCAGCAACTCCACGGTGCCGCTGGTGCGTGGTGGGCGAATTATGTCGCCTCACGTCCGGCTGGCCATGCCGTGGAATGGCAAGAGTTCCGGGAGGCGTTCCGCGCCTATCATATCCCTCCCGGAATTATGAAGAGGAAGTTCCAAGAATTCTTGGAGCTGAAGCAGGGCGGGAGGAGTGCCCATGACTACTCCCGTGCCTTCAACCATCTGGCGCAATATGCGTCAGACTACATCTCCACCGAGGAGAAGAAGCGGGAGCACTTCTATCGGGGGTTACACCCTGAGATGAAGACGCATCTCGTGCAGTGTAATCGCGGCACATTCAACGACTTAGTCAATGCCGCGATTATGCAAGAGGATGCTCAGCGGGAGTTGGCAGCTGAGCAGAGGAAGCGCAGAGCTCCACCTAGCAGCGGTGGTGGCGCGCCCCAGAAGTACCGGATGGTGTATCAGACGCCATCCGGGCAGCAGTGGCAACCACCGGCACGACCTCAACGGTTCGGGGGATGTCCCTTTCAGGAACCTCCGTTCCGACCGCCGATGCCACCACCAAGACAGCAGCAGCAGCAGCAGACGGCACCCCGGGCGTTTCAACCGCCACAACGCGCCCCGGGTTTTCGTCCACCGATCAGCGGGGGACCGCCCCGTTTCACCTGCTTCACGTGTGGCCAGGCGGGCCACTTCACGAAGGACTGTCCCCAGGGGCAGCAGAGCAGCGGGCAAGCCCAGTTTCAGGGCGGTGCTCGAGGCCGACCTCCGATGAAGAAGGTTGGTCAGCGGACTGGAGGCGTCCGCAACCTCGACAATGAGGACGCCCCAGAGGGAGACAATGTGCTGGCGGGTACGTTTACTCTTAACAATCAAGCCATCGTCATATTGTTTGATTCTGGTGCAACCCACAGCTTTATAAGTGCATCCTATGTGGCTAAGCATCAAATGCAAGTCTTCCCAACCGACTGCACTTATATGATCTGCTCACCGGGAGGGAAGATTTCAGCTAATATGATGATTCCAAAGGCACTTCTGTGCTTAGGTGGGAAACTATATCCCACCACCTTGATAATCCTTATGGGGCAAAAGATTGATGCAATCTTAGGAATGTCATGGCTACAATACCATGGCGCTGTCCTAGAGACTCGGACACGGACGGTTCACTTAAATTCTCCATTCCACCATCCGCATTCCATGGTGTTAGACACGCCAGTCCGGGAAGTTTTAGCAATTAATAATGCTGAAGCTCTCAAGTTAGAAGACATCCCCGTAGTCCGGGAGTACCCCGACGTGTTTCCGGATGATCTTCCGGGCATGCCACCTGAGCGGGATGTCGAGTTCAAGATTGAACATGCACCCGGGACTACGCCCATATCACGGAGACCATACAAAATGGCTCCAAATGAGCTGGCTGAACTGAAAGAACAGCTCAATGATCTGTTAAGCAAGGGTTTCATTAGGCCGAGTTCCTCGCCTTGGGGATGCTCGGCGCTGTTCGTGAAGAAGAAAGATGAAACCCTGAGGCAGTGTGTGGACTACCGGCCACTCAACACCGTCACCATCAAGAATAAGTACCCACTGCCCCGCATCGACATATTGTTTGATCAACTTGTGGGTGCAAGTGTGTTCTCAAAGATGGACCTTCGCTCTTGATATAACCAGATAAAGATCCGGGCGGAGGATATCCCGAAGACGGCTTTCTCGACGAGATATGGGTTATATGAGTATCTCGTCATGTCCTTTGGTCTCACAAATGCTCCAGCCCATTTCATGTATCTCATGAACTCGGTGTTCATGCCGGAGCTGGAAAAGTTCGTGGTAGTGTTCATCGACGATATCTTGGTTTACTCCAAGACAGAAGCCGAACATGCCGAACACTTGCGGATCGTTCTTCAACGATTGCGAGACCACAAGCTCTGCGCCAAGTTCAGTAAATGCGAGTTTTGGATCAGCCAAGTGCCATTCTTGGGACATATCATCTCAGCAGAAGGCATTGCAGTTGACCCAAGAAAAATAGAGCAAGTGCTGAAATGGAAAGCTCCCACTTCAGTCCATGAAGTCAGAAGCTTCCTCGGATTAGCAGGATACTACCGGAGATTCATTCCAAGCTTCTCCAAGCTCGCTAAACCGATGACAGAATTGCTGAAGAAAGGGACAAAATATGTTTGGAATACGGCGTTTGGAGGAGCGTTCCAAGCATTGGTAAAGCATCTCACCACAGCCCCGGTCTTAGCTCAGCCGGATACAACAAAGCCATTCGACGTGTATTGTGACGCGTCCGGTATTGGGCTTGGCTGCGTGTTGATGCAGGAAGGACGTGTGGTCGCTTATGGCTCACGCCAAATTCGTAACCATGAGCAGCATTGTCCGACTCATGATCTTGAGCTTGCTGCCGTGGTTTTGACGCTAAAAATGTGGAGGCACTATCTCCTGGGGAACTTGGTGCATCTCTACACCGACCACAAGAGCTTGAAATACATTTTCACCCAGAAGGAGCTGAATATGAGGCAAAGGAGGTGGTTAGAGCTGATCAAAGATTATGAGATTGAGATCCATTACCACCCTGGCAAGGCGAATGTGGTTGCCGACGCGCTGAGTCGGAAATCACATGTCCATCACCTCACCATTACACCGGTGGAGGAGGAAGAGCCAAGTTTATACTTGGTTCCTTATGGATCGCTGTACAACCTTGCCCTCATCCCTACTATTAGGGAGGACATCATTGAAGCTCAGAAGACGGATAAAGGCATGGCACATCTCCGGAGACGGATAGACAATGGAGAGATCAAGTGTTTCCGGAAAGATGATGAGGGGACGCTATGGTTCAATGACCGCATAGTCGTACCCCGGGATATGGAGTTGAGGAAGAAGATCTTCGATGAAGCCCACTTGTCCAAATACTCCATTCATCTGGGCAGCAACAAGATGTACCAAGATTTGAAAAAGAAATTTTGGTGGACACGGATGAAGCGGGAGGTAGCGAAGTACGTATCCGAGTGCGATACGTGCCGACGAGTGAAAGCTGATCACATGAAGAAATCAGGGCTGTTGCAACCCCTGAAGATCCCGGCATGGAAATGGGAAGATGTGAGCATGGATTTCATTGTGGGATTACCGCTAACATCCAACAAGCATGATTCCATATGGGTAATCATTGATCGGTTAACCAAAACGGCTCACTTCATCCCGGTGAATACACGTTACAATGCCGGCAAATATGCGGAGCTGTACATAGCAAAGATTCTATGCCTATACAGGGTACCCAAGACCATCGTCTCAGATCGAGGTTCATTATTTGTATCTCGCTTTTGGGAGCAGCTACACGCTGCATTGGGTACTAAGTTGATCAGGAGCTCCGCCTATCACCCTCAGACAGATGGCCAGACAGAGAGGGTGAATCAAGTAGTAGAAGACATGTTGAGAGCATGTGCCATCCACCATGCTAGGAATTGGGATGATTACCTACCATTGGCGGAATTCTCGTACAACAACGGCTATCAGACGAGTATCAAGATGGCACCCTACGAAGCTCTCTACGGTCGTAAATGCCGCACCCCATTAAACTGGTGCGAGTCCGGTGAAAGGATCACATTCGGGGTTGATGTGGTGAACGACGCCGAAGAGCGCGTTCGGATGATTCAAGCTAACTTGAAGGCCGCTCAATCCCGGTAGAAGAGCTACGCTGATAAGAGGCGTAGACCGTTGCACTTTGACGTTGGGGAACACGTGTACCTTCGCGTGTCTCCAATGAAAGGCATGCACCGGTTCGGTGTGAAGGGGAAGCTCGCTCCCCGTTTTATTGGACCCTACGCTATCACCGAGAAGTGTGGACCAGCAGCGTATCGATTGGAGCTACCAGCATCTCTGGCTGGTGTCCATGATGTTTTCCATGTTTCGCAACTGCGAAAATGTTTAAAGCATACAGCTGATGTTCCTACCGAAGACATCGGCGAGTTGAAATCGGATTTAACATATGATGAGTATCCGGTGGAAATTCTTGATGAGAAAGCCCGAACCACGCATAGCAGAACGTTGTGGTTCTACAAAATACTCTGGAGCAACCACACCGCCGAAGAAGCGACGTGGGAGAGCGAGGAATTCCTTCGCTCAAATTACCCGGAGTTCATGGCATCTCAGCACGGGTAAGTCCCTATTACATCGCTATCTCTTCTTTTATAATCTCGGGACGAGATTCTTTTAAGGGGGGAGGGATGTAAAAGCCCAAGAAAAGGGACTTGCAAAAATTTTTATCACCACACAACACCACAGTTTTGTTGTGGATAGATTGTGAAAAAGTGTGAAGAGCAAGTAACCTCCATCAAAAGAGTGATTAGAGGGGAAATCCTACATTTTCACAAAGTGGGAAGTTTACTCATGAACATGAGAGGTTGGGCTCACCCCTAGAACTTTAAAAGTCTTGGGAAGGTTCAGTCCAAGTTTCATGCAAATCCAAACATTTTTGAGGCACTTTTGGAGGTATTGGAAAAAGAGGCCAATTTGAATGTAAATGCAAATTGCAGCAACTTTCATCCCTCAAATTCAAAAGTTAGCTTCATATTCAAACTAAGCATATTTTCTGAGTAAGCCCACCAATTTTCATCCTCATTAGAGTTCATCTTGTCAAGAGCTAAATTTGCCAGAATTCAAAACTGAATTTGAATTTCAGTTTAAACATGCAGTAAATTTAGCCAAACACAGTTCAAATTTGAGAATTCAAATTTAAACTAAGACTTGGTGACTAAGTCTCACATTGAATTGTGAGTAGCTGAGGATATTTTGGCACAACAGAATTTAGAAAATTTGGAAAAAGAAATTGAGGGGAGGTCCCACATGTCAGTAGACTTAACAGAGAAGTCTCTCACTGATTTTTCCTCTCACGGCCGAGACAGCGCACGGGAGCGCCGGCGCCGACCTCCTCGCGCAGCCACCTCCTGCTTCCCACTCACACTGGCTGCCGTGTGATTATCTCCCTCTTCACTCGGCGTAATCCTTTCTTCACAGCACGAGCCGATCGTGTTTTGCCTCGTTCTCCCGAACAGCGCCGCACCGAGCTCGGTTCTTTCCCCCGACGCCGCTCCTCGATTTCTTCCACTGCACCCCGGCAGCGATCGGCCTTCGCTCGAACCATCAACATGAAAAGAAAGTGCACACGGGTGTAGGAGCCGTTCCCCTGCTCAGTGCCGGTGCTCGGTGTCTCTGCTGGCTGCAAACTGAACGTCGGCGAGAAGCACCGAGGTGCAAACGGCGGAACCGCAACCGGCTCACCGTGGGCAGCGCTCCACAGCCGTTTTCACCGTTCCTTTCCTACACGAAAAAGGTGTGCCGTGCTCTCTAGATCGTGTAGATGCAAGCCATATAGCGGTTGATCCACCGGATGAAGAGTATTTCCAGTTCTTCCGAAACGTAGTGTGTTCGGGTAGAGCGCGGTCTACCCCAAAATTCATGCTACTCGTTTAGCTATTGGCCGCGCAGGCTCTTCAGCACCTTCCTTACTCCCTAGCGACCCTCCTCGACCAAGAATCAAGCGGTATGGTCCAGAAATGGCCAGGTTCCCCCTGTTTTTCGGGCCGCCATGGAATAATAGCTCGGGTCACCGCGGAGCCCTAGGTTGCCGACCGTTTCATGGGATTTGGCGGCCATTTTCGTCAACCCCGAGCTCCCACGGTGCTCTCCGATCGTTTCCCGACCATGTTGATGCGGTGTAGGCGACTTCCGAAGCCACCGGAACCCTAGCAACCACTGCCGCCGCCGCGTACCCATTTCCGGCGATCTACGGCCGCCGGCGACACCACAGACGAGTTCAGCGCCACGAATGACGGGGGGACGGCGAGTTTGGGGTCGGGAGACGGCCGGGAATGTGGTTCCGGCGACGCTCACCAGAGTGCGCCGCCGCGGACCCCTGTTTGGCGCGAGGAAGGAGAAGACTGCCGGGTGGGACCCACTGGCAGACATTTAAACAATTTGAAATTTCCAGTTTGTAGTTCAAACTTTGGAGGACCACAGCTTGGGGTAGCAGAGTCCAAAAATTATGAAACAAATTTTGTTGGATTCCTCTAACAGAGTACAATCCAAATATGAAACACATTAGTATGAAACCTATTAATTAATTCTGGAAAAATTCTTTAAAGCTTTTCAGCCAAAGAATTTTAGAGGGAGTTTGGTTCATCCAAAAATACCCAAATTTTGCCAGAATGTTCCTTAGGATGTTAGTGAACCCTTGTAAAAGTTTCAGACCATTTGGAGTTGATTTGCTCAGAGCAATTCAAATTTGAAGGTGCTGTGTTCATTTGAATACAGAAACATTTTCAGAGAATTTCCAAAACTTGGAAATTCAGTTCTGGGCAAATCTTAGCTCCAAAAATCCTAGGAAAATGAATGCAAACTCTATGAACTATAACTGAAATTGTAGTTCACTAAGTTGGGCATGAACAGGGGTATTGCCTCAGAATTAATTTTTCTTTGCTTATTTGCTAAGAGAATTATTCTGAGCAAACCACTCCATGAAAAGTGCTAATGTTTGGTCCAGAGAGTTTTCTTGTGACAAGTAACTCACACACAAATTCTCAGCTCCATTGTTGCTCTGGATCACCCCTGTCCTGTTTAACCACTTGAGGGATTAATATGGAAAAGGGGGAAAACCACTTAGCACTTAACCATGTGCTTAAGTCTAAGCCCAAGCCACCAACACCCAGTTCATATTTAAATTCTTAAACAGAGTTCCAGTTGTTAGAGACTGGTTATTAGAACTAATAGCAGAAGTATTACCCTACACTCATATGCATATTCATTAACATGTAGTATTTTATTAACGTGTAGTCGCTGAAGGCGAGGAGGCTCCGGAAGTACTCGACTTCCTGCTTCCGGAAGAGGAACTAACCCCTGACCAGCAGCAACAAGGCAAGCCCCGGTTTGCATTAACCTTTTTATAAGTTTTAATTTGTTTACATGTGTCATGTGAAGTATGATTGTGCATTAGGTATAGGATGGATGGAACCCCACTTGCATGACCAGAATTTTTCCATAAGAGTGAGGGTAGTGTCTAAGATCTCGAGTAGACAGGCTATGCTTAATAATTCATAGGAATTCGATACAAGTCGAGTAGTTGGAATCTACTCGCGAGATAGGCCGGGACACACGGGTTTGGTTCGAGTGACGGGAGATCACTTTAGTAATGAAAACGAGACTAGGCAGGGGCTAGGGCGCAGCAAGAGGAAGTCTTGTGTGCGCAGCCCTGTCCGTGTCGATTGAGGACCGAGCCGTGTGCGGCCCTGCTGAACAAGTATTGAACGTACCGAAGGCATATCGGATATATGGGCCCCGATAAACCGATGTAGCCTAAACCTCTGGGCGTCGAGGCATAGCACACCGATTTATAGGTGTAGGTTGAGGGCAGCAAGGTGGAAATCTGCCAACGGGCATAGAGAGATGCTCTGTGTGGGGAACCTCCTGCTCGTTTCGGTGCGAC
Organism: Neostapfia colusana; assembly: GCA_030760725.1. Lineage (NCBI taxonomy): Eukaryota > Viridiplantae > Streptophyta > Magnoliopsida > Poales > Poaceae > Neostapfia > Neostapfia colusana. The sequence continues at coordinate 23,644,507 of JASWHV010000012.1, read as the reverse complement.
CGGTTCGACGTTTGGGCTGTTGGGTGAAAGGTTGTCCCGTACGACATCGAGTGAGCATGCTGTGCAGCTCCACGGGTGGGCATACGTAACGTGCTCTTTGGGTTTCCCTGCAGGTGTATATCGAGTCGATTCGCCGTCCCTCGCGGTGACGAGTACCGCTTGTTCACTGCGTCGTAACGTAGACTAATGAATGAAATGTTATGATTCAATATTGCTGTTATGATATAATTGTATTGTTACCTGTGTGCCACCAAATATTGCTCACTAAATTTCATCTTCATGAACCGTTAACTTGTTGCTAAAAGATGAACTAAGGATGAACTTGTAGGCGTGTCCATTTGCTGCAACATTGCTATCCTATGTCATGGTACACCTCATGTAGAGTTTCATGCTTAGGTGAGTCGGTTAAGCCTTGCTGAGCCTTCGTGCTCACGGTTGCTGCTTAAGTGTTTTTCAGGTGAGGAGCCACCCACGGACTCGGAGTACGAGTCCACCGGCGAGGGTTACCCTCTGTCAGGGACCACGGCTGAGTGGGAGCCATACACGCCGCGCTGAGCTGAGACGTGCAGCTAGTGTGGGTTGCCCTAGGGCTGGGAAACCGACTTTTGCTAGATAGGCGGGCGTGAGTTGTACAAAAGAAACTTCCGCTGTGTAATAAAGACCCTAGTTTGTAACTGAGAAGTGTACTACTTTGTACATTCAGTATATTTTCCCATGTAATATAATGTGTTCTTATGACGTGTGCTGTCGGGTGTCGCATCGTGCGGCACCACCCTCTTCGATCCTGGATGAGCGGATTCCGGTCCGCCACAATCCCTTTTGTATACCGTCGCAAAATCATGAAATTCCGGCGTGGTTAGTTTATGTCATGCAGCCGGGGCTTGCGGAAATGAAAGAGGGACTGAAGGCGAACCTTTTTGCTATTCACAGCTCGGAGAACGGCGGGCTTTGGTTGCCGGACCGGTCGTCCCCGTGACGGTGGCTCGATCTGAACCGGGGAACGAAAGAACGTTGTGGTGGAGCTCGGGAAGGGTTGCTCAGGGTCTAGAACTGGCGCAAGGGCGTCAAGGAAGACTCGGGGCACCCGGTGCTGGCCTCAGATCGCCATGAAAACCACAGGATCAGCCGGGCGATGAGGGACCGAGAGCTCAATCGAGCGGCGAGGGATTTCAGTTTGCTGGGTGAGAACGCGTCGGGATAGTGGTGAGAAGCACCGGGGACGGCTCGGGCGCCTAGATAAGGGCCCAGGGAGGCAGTTCAGCGGCCAGGGGCGGCAAGCAGCTGCTGTCCTCGCCGTTTTCTCGCTGTGACGGCAGCTCGGTCGGGCGCAAGAAACCGAGATCAAGTCCTCAGTCGGTTCTTTGAACTGTGCAGCTGACATGTGGGTCCCACCCGAGTTTTAACCTCTGAAATTAACTTCCTCTCACTGCTACAAACAGTAATCCCCCTAATACCCCCTAAGATTTGAATTATCTACCACGTGCCCATTTGGATTGGTAGAATTCAAACTGTGAAGTGTTTAACCAAATTTCAGCACATATGCAGTCTGAAATTCAAATAAGGTCTGAATTTGCTAAACTTAGCTTATGTCAAGATCAACTCCAAATGGAGTGAAAATTTGTGTGTGAGCTTACAAAAATGTGCTGAGTAATAATATGCCTCCCACTTTTGAATTCATGGGATGGAAATAGTTTGAATTTGAATTTGAGTTCAAACCACCCTCTTTCTAGCTAGACCCAAAAGGACTTTAAAAAGGTTTTGAATCTGGGTGAAACTTGGCATGGACATTCCTAGCAAGGTGTAGGAGTTTTTCATATGCCCAGCCCCTATACGATGCATGTGGGAAATACCACTTTTGCATTTTGTGAGTTTATTCTCTAATGAGCATGTTGATGGTGGTTACTTGCTCTTCAAATGGGTTCATCAACTTTCTTCAAATTAAGTGTGTGTGGTGATGAACACTTTGGATGTGTGCCAAAACTTAGGCCCTTACACGTAGCCCTGTTGGTGTCGATTGAGGACCGAGTCGTGTGCGGGCCTGATGAACAAGTGTCGAACTGTACCGGTGTGGTGACGAACTGACATAAGCAAGAAACCGATGTAATTGGTTAACCAGGGTGCCGAGGCTTACCCAACCGTTTTATAGCAGTGGTTTGAGGGTAGCAAGGTGTAAATCTGCCGGTGGGCACAGTCACGCTCCACGCGGGGATCTCCTGCCTGTTGCGGATGGACCGGTTTGGCATTTGGGTTTCCTTTGAAAGGTTGTTGCATACAACAGAGTAGGAAGGTTTGTGGCATCACACTTCTGAAGTTGGGTGTATGTGACGTGTTGTCCGAGCGTCTCCTGATTACAATCACCGTCCCTCGCGGTTATTTGAGTACCGCTTGTTCACTGTTCTGTGACGTAGTAAGAAGTGAAAGAAGCTAGATGAATGATAATATGCTGTGATAAACTATTAATGCTTTGAAACCATGTCTGCTGTAGAAGTAGAGCTAACTAAGTTTATCTTCTTTGGGCATCACCACATCGTAGGAAAGTGTTTCTTGTTTGATTGTGGACTTTCGATGTGAAGGCTGCCTAAGGCTGATTAAACTGCTGCTATAAAACTGAAAGTAAGGATTAACATGTAGGTGTGTCTTTATTGCAATGCCTTTGTCCCATATTACTAATCCCTGCATGTAGAGTTCCATGACTAGGATTGTCGGTTAAGCCTTGCTGAGCTATCATGCTCACGGTTGCAATAATTGAGCTATGTGCAGGTGAGAGCTATGAGGAGGGGTCCGAGGACGAGGCGATGCCCCCGTCAGGGTACACAGACGAGCTGGATCTTTGCACGCCGCTGTGATCTCCGGTTGAATGTTGCTAGTGTGTAGTGTCCCCGGGCTGGACGGCTGCACTTTTGCTTATTTAGTATGAGAGGCTAGTTATGTATATATTACTTCCGCTGTATGCTTAAGTTTGTAAAAGAATTCCGCTGTTTTATGTAAAATAAAAGTTTATATGTTGTTCGTATTCTTTTCTTGTGTGCTGTTGGGTGCCGCATCGCATGGCACCACCCGCTGCGATCCCGGAGTGGGTGAACCACGGAGTGGTCCCCACAGACGTGGTATCACAGCTGCATTGGGAATAGCACGCTCGAAAAGGGCCTATTTTGAAAACTTAGAAGTAGTCGAGTGAGGATTGGTCACTATGCCCACATAAGGTCTATTATAGGAGTAATTACTAAGGTTGAAATGCTAACATACTTTTTATTAATTTGTAACGACGCTCCGACGTCAGGTAAGATGTAAGGCACGCCACCACAGGCGGATCAATTGCGTTAAGCTCGCCATACGAGCAATGGTATGGAATGGTTTACCGTGCTTGGCATGGTAGTTAATATGAGTCTTTGAACCTCTCCATGGTTCTGAGAGCATATGAAAACGCTGATCTCCAGCATGCTTTAGACAAAAGTGAGAATACCCCATCGTGTGGTAAGCAACACGATAGTATGCAACTATTGAACGTTCAATTTTCAAAGGGCCATACGCAGCGCTCGCCATTGGCGTGCCTCAATGGTCATGAGGCAGTAGGTGGTATCCGTTGGGTTGATAAAATTCTCAACCGTGACGGCCCGTTCGCACTCTACTCGGGTTCCCCGTCGTGTGGTGTGAAAACACGACCATGTACCTTGAGACGTGGCTTGACTCAAGGACGATCCGTATGGCAATGACACAGACCGTATGTTTTTACTATGATATGAAACTGCCTGAAATGTCAAAAACCTTTGTGTGCACCATTATTTTGTGGTTTTCTGCAGGTACATTAACCATGTTAGCGCATGACGTGTAGAAACTGTTTGTGAGTGACGTTCTTTGTTCCACCATTTGACACGTATATGCTGGAATACCGGGTCAGGATTTTTCTTTGGTGAGGAAATGTAGTACCGAGACGAGCATTAGTTGCATAAAAGTATATTTTCAAAGAAAAGAGTTAAAAATGAAGTTTATGATTCCATGTGGGGGTTATTGAACTCCCCTATTGAACTAAGAGTCAATTGGGAGTATAGATTCAATCTCTAAGACTTAGGAACAACCTCCCCTATTTTCGGCAGAAACTTTGCTGAACCTAAACAGGGTATAACGTAGGATTGGTTGAACCAACGGAGGTGTGGGATAACCTTCTGGAATGGTTTTGAAGTCATGTACAACTTTTCTGTAGAGCTCCAGAACAGAATCTCCCTCCAAATGGATGAAAATCTCAGAGGAGTATGCACTATTCAGAAACAGGTCAGACCAAAAATGCTCTCTGGAATTCTCTGTATTTCAACCACAAATTTCTGTAGAAAAATTTCTAGGAGTCAAGTAAGATACCGTTAGAAAGTGTAGGAAATGTACTACAACTTTGTAGTTCAGTGTTTTCCTAGTTGGAGGGCAGAAATAGTTGGAATTTTGGGAATAAAACAGCCACTTGCAAAAGAGGTGCTGTCAAAATTCCGGAGAAAATTCTGTAAACTTGTAGAAATCATAACTCATAAACTAGAAAGTCTATGGAGGCAAATAAATACAATCTGGATTCATATTTGAGTCTACTACAACTTTGTTGTTGAACTCTAGGCCAGATTGTGCTTCCAAGGTGGCTAAAACAGTTAAATTCTTCCAACTGGTCTGCTGGACCAGAAGCTGGACACAGAACACCATGTTGAAGTTTTTCAACAAAAACATTTAGTCTCATATTTCGATAACCAGCGGCTGTGGAAAAACAGCGAGTTGGAGTCGAAAAGTTTATGCATTTAATATATCACTTCGAGCGAGGGCATGTTTGGGTCCAGTACAATAGCGAAGAATTACGCATGCTAACGCACTTAACATCCTGTGGTGACCCACAATGGTCGAAATAAACTTTTAATCCATAAAGTTCGTTACTTTGGACATGGTCCACAGATGTATATGTTGTATAAAGTTTATACTTTATCCATATGTGTGAATATTATGCGTATTATTTATTACATTCTCGCACTACTATTGTATAGACTGGATGAAGTTATCAAACATGTGCTTATCGTTTGAATGGTGGGAATCTATACCCGAATTCTCTAATCATGTTATAGAGTCAAAAACTCGATGTCATTTTAGGAATGTCATGGCTACATCGCCATGGTTCTGTTCTTGACATCATTCCACATGTGGTTCGTTTAAACTCTCCACTTCATGGACCACATGTTCTTATTATTGACCGTTTGGTTCAAGAATCTCCAGCCACATATAACACGGAAGCTGTGAGACCTATGTGTGCTGAATACATTGGCAATTAGGATAAAAGTTAGCATTAACATTCAAAGTTTTGAATATTGCCAAAACATTCTTCTGTGGCAAGGTCCGACAAGTTCTTTGTCAGGTCCGCCAAGTGTTGGCAAGGTCCGACGCAAGGTCCTGAGAGCTCCTGCAAGGTCCGGAGAGCTTCTGTGAGGTCCGGAGCTTGTTTTTAGGGAGCTCCCGTGAAGTTCAACTCGTAGAACTGCAGCATCTTGTTTTTTCTTTTAACTCGCAATGTTTCAAACTTGCTTTATGGGAAGGTTTGCTTAGTATTAATTTGCTATGTTTTTGGTGTGTTTTGGTGGTTATGGCTGTTATCATTTGATATGGTTTGCAACATGCTTATGTGACGTGCTCATGTAAGGTGTTGTGGTTTTCGAACTAACGTGAGTCAAGTCAAGGACTTGTGCTTGGAAGAATTGGTTGTTTATTCATGTACAGGTGTTGCTTGAGTTCAAGACATGGCTGGTGACGGGATCCTTGGACTAGTCTCAGGGAGGAGATGAGGTTCCAACAACCAAGTTCGGGAGGAGCTGTGGTTGAGTTGATCGGGAGGTCGCGCAGCATGTTTGGATCAAGGGCAGTGCATATGAAGGTTGCGTGTACGTCGTTGGAAGAGTGCATGGACATGGCAACATTGTTCGAAGGCGTGATGAAGAGAAGTGGACGTAAAGAATTGGTCGGAAAGGTCCAACCGGCTGGATTGCGTACTCAGGCTGAGGCTGAGTCGGATATGGCTCAAATATGGAAGATTTGAGTTGGTTATGATAGGATTTCGTGCTATGCACGAAGTTGAGTTGTTTTAGGAATGTTTAGGACGTTCCTAAAGTGTTTGGAAGTCTCACGATTGCTTCTATCTGCGAATAGGAGAGTCCTGAGCAGTTATGGTAAGTTAGGATACGAGTCCAATTAGGAGTAGGAGTCCTACATTGGATTGTTTAGCCTGAGGGCTGGCTATAAAAGCAAGGGAGGCCAGAGCTCTCGTGGGTAGAGAATTTTGGGCTGTTCCTCTTGTGTTTCTATTGAATAAAGTTCAGAGTTTTGAGGAGCTTTTGTGCCTTGTTCGTCCGACTTTTTTTTCGTCATGTCTTTCTCGCCGAGTTTCTGGACAGACCGACGTTGCTTCGGTGTTTCGTTCATAACTCGAGTTTTACAGATCCGATTGACGTGATTCTTTTTGGGTTGTCTTCAAAACTCAATTATCTATCATCTTTGAAATTTTCACGAGCTTCGGATCTGTAGTTTTTGATATACACGAGTTTCATTGCAGCGTTGCTGATCTGTTTTACATCGGGTAGAACAGATTGATCTTCGTTTAATGTTTTGATCGTATCTCAAGTTTTACTTCGTGTTTTCAAGTGATTCTTGTTGCATTAGATCCGTGACGTGATTCTCTACCTCTCTACTTGATTTGTCATGGTTGAACATGTTTGAAAACACTTGCACACACGGTTTCTTTAAACGATTGATTTTTTGCTGAGGGGTTTTTTTGTTTCCGCTGCGAAAGGTTTTAATCTACCATTCACCCCCCCTCTGGTAGCTTTTCACGTGCTCTTCGATCCTACAATTGGTATCAGAGCCAAGGTGCTCTAATCTTTGTGATTTGCACATGTTTTGACTAACCATCATGGAGAAGTACTCTGCAAAACCTTGTGTGTTCAATGGCATCGATTTTCAGGTTTGGAAGGCGCGGATGGAGGCCTACATACAGGCGCAAGGCTTCGCCATATGGGAAAAGGTCTACCGGAACTTTGATGTACCACCCAACGATCAAGTTACGGCTGCGAACATGAGAGATGTTGACAACAACAACAAGGCTCGCAACTTGATCATCCAAGGATTGACTCAAAGCGACTTCGACCGTGTTGCACACCTCCGATCTGCATATGATGTTTGGAAAGCTCTTTGTGACTACCATGAAGGATCCAATACGATCAAGGAGGTAAGGCAAGATATGTTCAAGAAAGAATACATGCGTTTTGAGATGCAATCCGGTGAGTCAATTGACGACCTTTTTGCTCGCTTTAATAAAATTCTCAGCAACTTGCGTAGTGTCAATGATAACTTTTCAGATGCTGAAAATGCTAGACAATTGTTAGGAGCATTAGATATGTCAATTTGGGAGATGAAAGTTACATCTATTCGTGAATCTACTGTCATGAGTTCTCTTACTTTAGACGTGCTTTATTCTAAATTGAAAACTCATGAAATTGACATCATCTCAAGTAAAAACCCCAACAAGTCTATTGCATTTGTTTCGCAACGTGACATGTCTAGTTCTAGTCAATCATCATCTAGTGGTGCACTCTCTTTGCTGTCCTATCTAACCCTTGAACAGATTGAAGAGTTTCCAGAGGAGGAGCTTGCACTCATCTCTACTCGGTTCTCAAAAGCATTGCAAAATGTGAGAACTAGAAGGAGAGGAAGCTCCGGACCTCAACGATGTTTTGAATGTGGTAAGACAGGACATTTTCGTACGGAGTGCCCTAACCTTTCAGGTCCAACTTCACGTGAAGAAAAGCAAACAAGGCCGAAGAAATCGTTTGCAAAGAATAAGAAGAAGAAAGATTTATCAATGCGCAACATAGTGCATAGTATGATCTCTGCACTTCAAGATTTCGGCTCAAGTGATGTGGACACCGGTAGTGATGAAGATGAAGAAGCTATGGCAAATATGTGCTGCATGGCGAGCAAGTCAAGTTCAAGCTCCGAGGAGGCAGAACACAACAGCGACGATGAAGAGGTATGTCCCACTTGCGAAGAAATGTGTGATGCTATTTCTCGTACCACTGTTATATTAAAGAAAAAGGATAAAAAACTTAGGAACAATGCTGTTAAAATTGAATCACTAGAATCTGAAATTAATCGTTTAAAAACTTTGATTCCTAGTGATGATTCTTGTTCCTCATGTGATTTGATTTATGAACAATTATCCTCTTTAAGAAGTGCACACGCATCTACACTTGATAAACTTGAACTTGAAATTGAAAAGAACAAAGAGCTTGCTGCACTTAATGATAAAAAATTGAAAGATGCTTGTTGTTCTACAATTGATTTGCATTGTTCTTCATGTGATGATCTGAATAAGAAACTAAATGATGCTATGAATGAGATTTCTATTTTGAACAATGCTTTACGTGTGCATGAAGTTAAATATTGTTCAAATTGCAAACTAAAAGGAAAAACTTCATGTGAAAACTGCTTTGATCTGTCCAATAAACTTGATGACATGCATAGGACACTAGATCGGTTTTATAATGCAAATAAGAACCTAAACTTGCTGCTGAATTCTTCCAAGTCTTGTAATGATAAAACTGGTTTAGTTTTTAATTCTCATGCTCATGCTAAGGCACACCCACCTAAAGTTGTAAAGTCATTAGGAAGCGGTTTGATTCAAACAGCTCCTAGACAAAAAGAGGTGATTTTCAAATCTGCAGGAGTACTGTCCCATTTGGGTTCTAATAAACGTGTTGCTTGCTCATCTAGACATGATAATATGGTTATTTTTCATTGTACCTACTGTGGTAGAGATGGTCATGTCATGGATTTTTGTTATAGACTAGCTAAACACGATAAGAAACAAAGAATACTTGCTAGATCACATAACAACCAAGCAAAATCTGCTAGACCGAATGTTCGGAGCTTGCAACCTGCTGTCATGAGTCAAAAACTTGCTCCCGGACCTACTGTTTTTTGTGCTACATATAACACATCTTCTAAGTCAGTAGTTGGGAACAAAAAATTTCGATGTTTGGCTCATAAACCTGCTGTACCTTCTCAGCTTTCGCGTGTTATTCCTGCTGGACGTCATGTGACTCAGTACTGGATTCCTAAAAGTCTTTTAACTAACCCCAGTATTGAGTCATCGACATATTGTGCTGCTGTGTAGGTTTCACGTTTGAGGAAGGAGAACATTTGGATTGTGGATTCAGGTTGCTCACGCCACATGACCGGTAACAAAGAATGGTTCTCCTCTCTCTCTTTTGTGTCACGTGTAGAAAATGTTACTTTCGCCGATAACTCTTCTACTCCCATAATTGATAAAGGTTCGGTTAGAGTAAACAATCTCTACACTTTGAAAGATGTGGCACTTGTTAAAAATTTGAAATACAACTTGCTTTCGGTTTCACAATTCCTAGATGAAAATCTAGAGGTTAGCTTTGCTAAAAATTGCTGCAAGGTTGTAGATTCAAAAGGTGAGCTTTTGTTTAACATGTCTAGGTTTGGAAGAGTTTTTAAAGCTGATTTTGATTTGTTAACTTCTAAGCATCGGTGTCTAGTTGCTAATGATACAAAGGATCTATATTTTTGGCATCGTAGACTTGGTCACATAGGCTTTGATCATCTCACTCGTGTTAGTGCTCTCAATCACATACGTGGGCTGTCGAAGCTTAAAAAGGACAATGATATTGTGTGCTCTTCTTGTAGACATGCTAAGTTTGTTGCAGGTTCACATGCTCCTCTCACAATGACCATGACAGCTGAACCGGGACAACTTTTACATCTAGACACAGTAGGTCCAGCACGTGTTCAATCCTTCGGAGGTAAATGGTATGTGCTTGTGATTGTTGATGATTATTCCAGATATTCTTGGGTTTATTTTATGGCATCTAAGAATGAAGCTTTTAGTCATTTTAGAACTTTATTTCTTAGATTATCTATTGATCACCCAGGATCATTAAAAGCAATTAGAAGTGATAACGGAACTGAATTTACAAACCAATCCTTTGATCACTTTTGTGCTGAAAATGGAATAGATCATCAATACTCTTTGTGGCTGACCGGAATCCGCTCATCCAGGATCGCAGAGGGTGGTGCCACGCGATGCGACACCCGACAGCACACGTCATAAGAACATAATATATTACATGGGAAAAACAACTGAAACTGTACAAACAGGTACAAACTTCAGTTACAACTATTGTTTGTCTTACACAGCGGAAGTCTACACTATACAACTCACGCCCGCCTATTTAGCAAAAGTTGGTTGCCCAGCCCTAGGGCAACCCACACTAGCTGCACTCCTCAGCTCAGCGCGGCGTGTACGGCTCCCACTCAGCCGTGGTCCCCGACGGAGGGTAACCCTCGCCGGTGGACTCGTACTCCGAGTCCGTGGGTGGCTCCTCACCTGAAAAACACTTAAGCAGCAACCGTGAGCACGAAGGCTCAGCAAGGCTTAACCGACTCACCTAAGCATGAAACTCTACATGAGGTGTACAATGGACATAGGATAGTAACATTTCAGCAAAAGGACACGCCTACAAGTTCATCCTTAGTTCATCTTTTAGCAACAAGTTACCAGTTCATGAAATCTGAAATTTAGTAAGCAGTATTTGGTGGCACACATGTAGCAATACAATTATATCAATCAGCATCATGGAATCAACATATTTCATCCATTAATCTACGTCACGACTCAGTGACCAAGTGGTACTCTTCACCGCGAGGGACGGCGAATCGACTCACCCGTGGAGCTGCACAGCACGCTCACTCGATGTCGTACGGGACAACCATTCACCCAACAGCCCAAACGTCGAACCGGTCGCACCGAAACGAGCAGGAGGTTCCCCACACGGAGCATCTCTCTATGCCCGTTGGCAGATTTCCACCTTGCTGCCCTCAACCTACACCTATAAATCGGTGTGCTATGCCTCGACGCCCGGAGGTTTAGGCTACATCGGTTTATCGGGGCCCATATATCCGATATGCCTTCGGTACGTTCAAACTTGATCAGCATGGGCCGCACACGGCTCGGTCCTCAATCGACACGGACAGGGCTGCGCACACAAGACTCCCTCTTGCTGCGCCCTAGCCCCTGTCTAGTCTCATTTTCATTACTAAGATGATCTCACATCACTCAACCGAACCCGTGTGTCCCAAGCCTATCTCGCGAGTAGATTCCAACTACTCGACTTGTACCGAAGTCCTATGAATCTTTAAGCATAGCCTATCTATTCGAGGTCTTAGACACTACCCTCACTCTTTTAGGAACCTTTGGTTATGCAAGTGGGGTTTCATTCATCCATACCTAATGCACATACATACTACACATGACACATGTAAACAAAGAAAACTTATAAAAGGGTTAATGCAAACCGGGGCTTGCCTTGTTGCTGCTGGTCAGGAGTTAAGTCTTCGTCCGGAAGGAGGAAGTCCAGCACCTCCGGGGTCTCTTCTTCAACGGCTACACGTTAATGAAACACTACATGTTAATTTAGATGCAAATGTGAGTTTTAGAGTAAGACTTCTACTATTAGTTCTAATAACCAGCCTCTAACACCTGGAACTTTGTTTAAGAATTTAAATATGAACTGGTGTTGGTGGTTTGGCTTGGACTTAGTCACATGGTTAAATGCTAAGTGGTTTTCCCCCCTTTCCATATTAATCCCTTAATTGGTTAAACAGGACAGGGGTGATCTAGAGCTCCAATGGAGCTGAGAATTTTTGTGTGAGTTCCTTGTCACAATAAAACTCTCTGGACCAAACATTAGCACTTTTCATGCAGTGGTTTGCTCAGAATAATTCTCTTGGCAAATCAGCAAGGACGAATTAATTCTGAGGTCAGACCCCTGTTCATGCCCAACTTAGTGAACTATAATTTCAATTATAGCTCCTAGAGTTTGCATGAATTTTCCTAGCATTTTTGGAGTTAAGGTTTGCCCAGAATTGAATTTCCAAGTTTTGGAAATTCTCTGAAAATGTTTCTGTATTCAAATGAACACAGCACCTTCCAATTTGAATTGCTCTGACCAAATCAACTCCAAATGGTCTGAACCTTTTACAGAGGTTTACTAACGTCCTAAAGAACATTCTAGCAAAATTTGGGGATTTTTGGATGAACCAAACTCCCTCTAAAATTCTTTTGCTGAACAGCTTTAAAGAATTTTCCAGAATTAATTAATGGGTTTCATACAAATTGGGTTGTATATCTGGACAGAGCTAGGCAAGATGAATCCAACCCAATTTGAATCACTAAATTTGGAGCTTCCTAGCAAAGGTTATGGATTTCTAAAGTTTGAGTGGAAACTGGAATTGTTTTACTATTGGAAAAATAACCTGGGCCCACTCTTTAAATCGCAGCCAGTGAGAAACGAGAACACACAGGGTTACTGGGTTTCCCCTGGTGTAGTCACAAAAGATCGGCAGCAACAGAAGATCTCAGCTCTACCGCCGAGTGGCTGACAGGTGGGGTCGGCGCTTCGTCTTCAACCTCCCGCTCCCCTCTTCCCGCGCGCGCCTCTCTCGCCGGTGTTCTTCCTCCCCCCCTCGGTTCCTCCTTCCTAAGCGATCTTCCGGCCTGGCTTTCGCCGCCTAGGGGTTTTGAGGGTCGGGGAAACCGTTTCCGAGGTCATTGTGAGCCCTAACGGTCCACAGAAGGCTGGCGACGGACGGCGTCCTTGGACCGAGTCCGGCGACATCGGTCATCCTCTCTGCTGGCTTAATTTCCCGTCTCTCTCGCCCTAGAGCATCAGTGGCTCATGGCAAAGGACGTCCCGTATGCCAAAGAGCTTGGAAACTCCTCCAAACCCTATGTCACCGTGCGCCCTCGGTTGAAAACCGGCGGCAGAGAGTAAAACTTGAATAGCACCGTGGAGGCTCCACAAATCCTAGTTCTTTTCAGTCTCGGCGACTCGCACCGAGGTCTGTGGCCTATCCTAGGACTAGAATGGCTAGAGAACACACATGGGTCGTGAATTTTGGAAGATCAATCCCCCCTGACCTATGGACATGTCCTCAGTGTTTCACAAATTCCCGCGGCTCCCATGGAGGGATGGACTGGGGCTTTCGGCAGCGTGAAGAGAAGGAGTAGGCGCCCCTTTTGGCTATTTAACTCGGGGTGTGATGGGCTCTGTATTTCCGGAACGTCGAGGAGGCCCGGCGGCGGCACAAACTGAAATTTCTGATGGTGGTTGGTGCTGTGCGCCACACACAGAGGGTGAGGGATCGGCTTGGTAGCTCGGTGAGGTCCAGCAGCGTCCCGCGCACGCTGTCACGATCACCAGTGGTCGTGGGAGGTCCTAGAGGTACTGCTCTACGTGCGGGCGCGAAGAGTGGACGGCGGCGATAGTTTTTCTGGCCTGGTGCGGCTGCTCTCGGGGGAAAAACGGGGAGAAGGCGAGTGGAGTACTCGGTTTTCTTCACTGAGGTGTTACCCGCACGAAGCATCAGGCGCAGGGGGTGGCACGTCGACGCCTCGGTGGCTCGCCGCCTCGCCTGTTTCCTTGCGCGCGAAGTCGAGACCCGGCTGCTGCAACCCACTGTGTACTCGGGTGTGCAGCTGACATGTGGGCCTCCCCCTTTCTTCCTTTTCCCTAATATTTCTTTTCTGTTTTTGCTAATTATCCCACCAGCTACTCACAATTTAATGTGAGACTTAGCTCCCAAGTCTTTGTTTGAATTTGAATCTCAAATTCAAACTTTGGTTTGTTAAATTTGCTTCATATTTAAACTGAAATTCAAATTCAGTTTTGAATTCTTGCAAATTTAGCTCTTGACAAGATGAGCTCCAATGGGGATGAAAATTGGTGGGTTTACTAAGAAAAATGTGCTGAGTATAGATATGGAGCTAACTTTTGAATTTGGGTGATGAAAGTTGCTGCAATTTGAATTTACATTCAAATTGTCCTCTTTTTGAAATAACCCAAAAGTGCCTCAAAAAGTGTTGAATTTGCATGAGCTTTGGACTGAACCTTCCCAAGACTTTTTAAATTCTAGGGGTGAGCTCAACCTCTCATGTTCATGTGTAGAAACCCTACTTTGTGAAAGTGAAGGCTTTCCCCTCTAATCATTCTTTTGATGGAGGTTACTTGCTCTTCACAACATTTCCTAAGGTGTCCACAATAAAAACTGTGGTGTTGTGAAGTGATGAAAAGTTTTTGCAAGTCCCTTTTCTTGGGCTTTTACATCCCTCCCCCCTTAAAAGAATCTCGTCCCGAGATTACAAAAGAAGAGATGGCGATGTAATACGGACTTACCCGTGTTGAGAAGCCATGAACTCCGGGTAGCTTGAGCGAAGGAACTCCTCGCTCTCCCACGTCGCTTCTTCGGCGGTGTGGTTGCTCCAGAGTATTTTGTATAACCACAACGTTCTGCTGCGTGTGGTCCTGGATTTTTCATCAAGAATGGCCACCGGATACTCATCATAAGTTAAATCCGGTTTCAGCTCGCCAACATTTTCGATAGGAACAGCAGCGGTATGCTTCAAGCATTTTCGCAGTTGCGAAACATGGAAAACATCGTGAACACCCGCCAGAGATGCCGGTAGTTCCAATCGATACGCCTCTGGTCCACACTTCTCGATGATAGCGTAGGGTCCAATAAAACGGGGAGCGAGCTTCCCCTTCACACCGAACCGATGCACGCCCTTCATCGGAGACACGCGGAGGTACACGTGTTCACCAACGTCAAAGTGCAACGGTCTACGCCTCTTATCAGCGTAGCTCTTCTGCCGGGATTGAGCGGCTTTTAAATTGGCTTGAATTGTCCGAACGCGCTCTTCGGCGTCGTTCACCACATCAACCCCGAATGTGACCCTTTCACCGGACTCGCACCAATTTAATGGGGTGCGGCACTTGCGACCGTAGAGAGCTTCGTAGGGTGCCATCTTGATACTCGCCTGATAGCCGTTGTTGTACGAGAATTCCACCAATGGTAGGTGATTATCCCAGTTCCTACCATGGTGGATGGCACATGCTCTCAACATGTCTTCTAGAACTTGATTCACCCTCTCTGTCTGGCCATCTGTCTGAGGGTGGTAAGCGGAGCTCCTGATTAGTTTAGTACCCAAGGCAGCGTGCAACTGCTCCCAAAAGCGAGATACAAACAATGCACCTCGGTCTGAGACTATGGTCTTGGGTACACTATGCAGGCATAGAATCCTGGCAATGTATAACTCCGCATATCGGTTGGCATGGAAGTGTGTATGTACGGGGATGAAGTGAGCTGACTTGGTCAGTCGGTCAACAATCACCCATATGGAATCATGCTTGTTGGAGGTTAAGGGTAATCCCATGATGAAATCCATGCTCACATCTTCCCATTTCCATGCTGGAATCTTCAGGGGTTGCAGCAGCCCTGATTTCCTCATATGATCAGCCTTCACTCGTCTACACGTATCACACTCGGATACGTACTTCGCTACCTCCCGCTTCATCCGTGTCCACCAAAATTTCTTTTTCAAATCTTGGTACATTTTGTTGCTGCCCGGATGAATGGAGTACTTGGACAAGTGGGCTTCGTCGAGGATCTTCTTCCTCAGTTTCATGTCCCGGGGTACGACTATGCGGTCATTGAACCACAGCGTCCCCCCATCATCTTTCCGGAAACATTTGATCTCCCCATTGTCAATCCGTCTTCGGAGATGTGCCATGCCTTTATCATTTTTCTGAGCTGCAATGATGTCCTCCCTAATGGTAGGGATGAGGGCAAGGTTATACAGCGATCCATAAGGAACCAAGTATAAACTTGGCTCTTCCTCCTCCACCGGTGTAATGGTGAGGTGATGGACATGTGATTTCCGACTCAGCGCGTCGGCAACCACATTCGCCTTGCCAGGCTGGTAATGGATCTCAATCTCATAATCTTTGATCAGTTCTAACCACCTCCTCTGCCTCATGTTCAGCTCCTTCTGGGTGAAAATGTATTTCAAGCTCTTGTGGTCGGTGTAGAGATGCACCAAGTTCCCCAGGAGATAGTGCCTCCACATTTTCAACGCCAACACCACGGCAGCAAGTTCAAGATCGTAAGTCGGGTAGTCCTGCTCATGATTCCGAAGCTGGCGTGAGCCATAAGCGACCACACGTCCTTCCTGCATCAACACGCAGCCAAGCCCAATACCGGACGCGTCACAATACACGTCGAAAGGCTTTGTTGTATCCAGCTGAGCTAACACCGGGGCTGTTGTGAGATGCTTCACCAATGTTCGGAACGCTTCTTCACACGCCGTGTTCCAAACGTATTTCGTCCCTTTCTTCAGCAACTCTGTCATCGGCTTAGCGAGCTTGGAGAAGCTTGGAATGAATCTCCGGTAGTATCCCGCTAACCCGAGGAAACTTCTGACTTCATGGACTGAGGTGGGAGCTTTCCATTTCAGCACTTACTCTATTTTGCTTGGGTCAACCGCAATGCCTTCAGCTGAGATGATATGTCCCAAGAATGGCACTTGGCTGATCCAAAATTCGCATTTGCTGAACTTGGCGTAGAGCTTGTGGTCTCGCAATCGTTGAAGAACGATCCGCAAGTGTTCGGCATGTTCGGCTTCGGTCTTGGAGTAAACCAAGATGTCGTCGATGAACACTACCACGAACTTGTCCAGCTCCGGCATGAACACTGAGTTCATGAGATACATGAAATGGGCTGGAGCATTTGTGAGACCAAATGACATGACGAGATATTCATATAGTCCATATCTCGTCGAGAAGGCCGTCTTCGGGATATCCTCCGCCCGGATCTTTATCTGGTGATATCCAGAGCGAAGGTCCATCTTGGAGAACACACTTGCACCCACAAGTTCATCAAACAATATGTCGATGCGGGGCAGTGGGTACTTATTCTTGATGGTGACGGCGTTGAGCGGCCGGTAATCCACACACAGCCTCAGGGTCTCATCCTTCTTCTTCACAAATAGCGCCGAGCATCCCTAAGGCGATGAACTCGGCCTAATGAAACCCTTGCTCAACAGATCATTGAACTGTTCTTTCAGTTCAGCCAGCTCATTCGGAGCCATCTTGTATGGTCTCCGTGAGATGGGCGTAGTCCCGGGTGCAAGTTCAATCTTGAACTCGACATCCCGCTCAGGTGGCATGCCCGGAAGATCATCCGGGAACACATCAGGATACTCCCGGACTACGGGGATGTCTTCTAACTTGAGAGCTTCAGCATTATTAATTGCTAAAACTTCCCGGACTGGCGTGTCTAACACCATGGAATGCGGATGGTGGAATGGAGAATTTAAGTGAACCGTCCGTGTCCGAGCCTCTAGGACAGCGCCATGGTATTGTAGCCATGACATCCCTAAGATTGCATCAATCTTTTGTCCCATAAGGATTATTAAGGTAGTGGGATATAGTTTCCCACCTAAGCACAGAGGTGCCTTTGGAATCATCATATTAGCTGAAATCTTCCCTCCCGGTGAGCATATCATATAAGTGCAGTCGGTTGGGAAGACTTGCAATTGATGTTTAGCCACGTAGGATGCACTTATAAAGCTGTGGGTTGCACCAGAATCAAATAATATGACGATGGCTTGATTTTTGAGAGTAAACGTACCTGCCAGCACGTTGTCTCCCTCTGGGGCGTCCCCATTGTCGAGGTTGCAGACGCCCCCAGTCCGCTGACCAACCTTCTTCACCGGAGGTCGGCCTCGAGCACCGCCCTGGAACTGGGCTTGCCCGCTGCTCTGCTGCCCCTGGGGACAGTCCTTCGCGAAGTGGCCCGCCTGGCCACACGTGAAGCAGGTGAAACGGGGCGGTCCCCCGCTGATCGGTGGACGGAAACCCGGGGCGCGTTGTGGCGATGGAAACGCCCGGGGTACCGTCTGCCGTTGCTGTCATGGTGGTGGCATCGGCGGACGGAACGGGGGTGCTTGGAACGAACGTCCCCCGAACTGTTGAGGTCGCGCCGGTGGACGCCACTGCTGCCCGGATGGTGTCCGATACACCATACGGTACTTCTGGGGAGCGCCACTCCCACCGCTGCTAGGTGGAGCGCTGCGCTTCCTCTGCTCAGCTGCCAACTCCCGCTGAGCATCCTCTTGCATGATCGCGGCATTGACTAAGTCGTTGAATGTGCCGCGGTTCCACTGTACGAGGTGGGTCTTCATTTTGGGGTGTAACCCCCGATAGAAGTGCTCCCTCTTCTTCTCCTCCGTGGAGATGTAGTCTGACGCATACTGCACCAGATGGTTGAAGGCACGGGAGTAGTCATGGGCACTCCTCCCGCCCTGCTTCAGTTCCAAAAATTCTTGGAACTTCCTCTTCATTATTCCGGGAGGGATGTGATAGGCGCGGAATGCCTCCCGGAACTCTTGCCATTCCACGGCATGGCCAGCCGGACGTGAGGCGACATAATTCGCCCACCACGCACCAGCGGCACCGTGGAGCTGCTGTGCTGCGAACAGGGTCTTCTGCCGCTCCGTACACTGGAGCAGCCCAAACTTGGACTCGATGGTCCGCAGCCAGTTGTCAGCCTCCAGTGGTTCTTCAGCTTCGGTGAACACTGGAGGGTGCGTACTCATGAAATCCGAGTACGACACTTCGCGGGGCTCACGAGGCCCTCGCTCTTGACGTCCTCCCGCCTGGGACGTATTCTGCACGATCGTGCGGAGCAGGTCGGTCTGCTCCTCACGACCCCCGACCAGTGCCGCTATCACATCCGCTAGAGTAAGCGGAGGCGGCGGTGGTGGCTGCTGCTGCGGGGTGCTGTCGTAGGCCGGTGGCTGGGAGTCATCACCTCCCTGTTGGCTAGAGCCACCAACCTCGTGCGTGGTCCTAGTACGAACCATCTGCAACCACACGACATTAAACATCAGCCCCGCAACATTTTGCATGCAGTCTAAATGAAGTAGGTGTAAAACACAATGACAATGAAAACATGCAATACATCTCGTAAGTAGATAGTGTAATAACTTTGCACAAGCTACACCATTACCAGACCAAACACAAGCGAGTTTAATCCAACTTGATGAACCTCCACTTTGGAAGCTCAACATAACTAGGTTTGGTCACTACGAGACATTACTATCGCGTTGTCATCACGCATACCACCCTTAGGGTACAACACCCTCTCCAATGAGCTCAACTGCCATTCTTCTGTCAGAATGACCAGTTTCTACCTATTCCAAGTTTTGATCTGGTTCTGTGCATCTTCATGACTCAAGTTGAATACCAAAGTTCAAGTTAACTTCAGTATATTTCCAACGAGTACTCATTTGCCCCCAGATCAGCTTTGATTAAAAAGTTATGCTAATTCAAAGTTAGCAGAATTTCTGGAAGAATTTTAACAGCACCTCCCTTGGAAGTGGCTGTTTTCAACCCTGATTTCCACTAAATTCTGTGCTGAAACTTCAGAAACTTCGAATTGCAAAGATGTCACACATCTTCTACTCTTTCTAAGGATGTATTATATGACAATTTTAGATTTTTCTACTGGGAGTTATATTTGAAAAACAGATCAGTTCAGAAGATGTTTTACTCTGCCCTGGTTCTGGACAGTTTACATTTCTCTGGGCTTTAAGCCATCTTAAGGTGAGTTTCAGCTCTGGAAGTCTACAACAATGTTGTAGAGTACTTCAATACCTTCCCAGAACCATATAGCACACCTCTTTGGGCTAAAGGACCCGTGAGTTATGCCCTGTTGAAGATCAGCAAACTTGCTGTCCAAAACAGAGCACTCTGTTTTTCATCCATTTGGCTATCCTACTTCACTATCCCATTTTTATACCCAACCAGGGTCCTAAATGTTGAACCTATATATTTTAATTCTTTGTTATCGTTATTCTCATGCATATGCCTACCATATCTCGGTACTACGTTCCTAACAAAAGAAAATCCTACCCGGATCATACCGGCATATACGTCTCAAATGTGGCACTAAACGGTCTCTCGCACACGTTTTCTACACGGATACATACGTGGTTAGTACCTGCAGAAGACCACACAATAATGGTGCACTCAATGGTTATTCATTTCAGGCAGTTCCATATTTGAAGTAAATACAAACGCCCGTATCATTGTCATACGGCCGTCCTTGAGTTAGGTCACGTCTCAAGGTACGTGATCGTGTTTCAACACCACACGACGGGGACCCGAGTATGTCATGAACGGGTCGTCATGGTTGGGAATGTTATCAACCCAACAGATACCACCTACTGCCCTGCAGGGCACGCCGATGGCAAGCGCTGCGTATGTCCTCCTGGGCTATTTCCAGGCGAACACACTCTCGCGTTACTGACCACGCGATGGGGTCTCCACTTACTTGCCTAATGCACGCTAGGGATCAGCGTTTCATATGAACTCAGGAACCTGAAGAGTTCAAGAGGTTCATATTGACGTCTCACACCAAGCTATGAGACAAATCCCTGAACCACGTTCCTCGTCAGGGAGAGCTAACCGAAATTGAACCGCTTTCGGTGGCGTTCCTTACCATACTTACCAGAGCGTAGGTGCGTCGTTACATAATTGAAATTCAGAATTATAACACATAGGTTAGTCTTTGCCACTTTAAGTAACTATGCTAATATAGTCCTTACTTGGGCAGCTACTGATTCCTCACCGTATACCTAAGTTTTTCCCATAATGCAGTCCTTTAGTACTGTGCTATCCCCACTGCAGCTCTGATACCAGGCTGTGGCGGACCGGAATCCGCTCATCCAGGATCGCAGAGGGTGGTGCCACGCGATGCGACACCCGACAGCACACGTCATAAGAACATAATATATTACATGGGAAAAACAACTGAAACTGTACAAACAGGTACAAACTTCAGTTACAACTATTGTTTATCTTACACAGCGGAAGTCTACACTTACAACTCACGCCCGCCTATTTAGCAAAAGTTGGTTGCCTAGCCCTAGGGCAACCGACACTAGCTGCACTCCTCAGCTCAGCGCGGCGTGTACGGCTCCCACTCAGCCGTGGTCCCCGACGGAGGGTAACCCTCGCCGGTGGACTCGTACTCCGAGTCCGTGGGTGGCTCCTCACCTGAAAAACACTTAAGCAGCAACCGCGAGCACGAAGGCTCAGCAAGGCTTAACCGACTCACCTAAGCATGAAACTCTACATGAGGTGTACAATGGACATAGGATAGTAACATTTCAGCAAAAGGACACGCCTACAAGTTCATCCTTAGTTCATCTTTTAGCAACAAGTTACCAGTTCATGAAATCTGAAATTTAGTAAGCAGTATTTGGTGGCACACATGTAGCAATACAATTATATCAATCAGCATCATGGAATCAACATATTTCATTCATTAATCTACGTCACGACTCAGTGACCAAGTGGTACTCTTCACCGCGAGGGACGGCGAATCGACTCGATATACACCTGCAGGGAAAACCCAAAGAGCACGTCAAGTACGCCCACCCGTGGAGCTGCACAGCACGCTCACTCGATGTCGTACGGGACAACCTTTCACCCAACAGCCCAAACGTCAAACCAGTCGCACCAAAACGAGCAGGAGGTTCCCCACACGGAGCATCTCTCTATGCCCGTTGGCAGATTTCCACCTTGCTGCCCTCAACCTACACCTCTAAATCGGTGTGCTATGCCTCGATGCCCGGAGGTTTAGGCTACATCGGTTTATCGGGGCCCATATATTCGATATGCCTTCGGTACGTTCAAACTTGATCAGCGTGGGCCGCACACGGCTCGGTCCTCAATTGACACGGACAGGGCTGCGCACACAAGACTCCCTCTTGCTGCGCCCTAGCCCCTGTCTAGTCTCATTTTCATTACTAAGATGATCTCACATCACTCAACCGAACTCGTGTGTCCCAAGCCTATCTCGCGAGTAGATTCCAACTACTCGACTTGTACAGAAGTCCTATGAATCTTTAAGCATAGCCTATCTATTCGATGTCTTAGACACTACCCTCACTCTTTTAGGAACCTTTGGTTATGCAAGTGGGGTTTCATTCATCCTATACCTAATGCACATACATACTACACATGACACATGTAAACAAAGAAAACTTATAAAAGGGTTAATGCAAACCGGGGCTTGCCTTATTGCTGCTGGTCAGGAGTTAAGTCTTCGTCCGGAAGGAGGAAGTCCAGCACCTCCGGGGTCTCTTCTTCAACGGCTACACGTTAATGAAACACTACATGTTAATTTAGATGCAAATGTGAGTTTTAGAGTAAGACTTCTACTATTAGTTCTAATAACCAGCCTCTAACACCTGGAACTTTGTTTAAGAATTTAAATATGAACTGGTGTTAGTGGTTTGGCTTGGACTTAGTCACATGGTTAAATGCTAAGTGGTTTTCCCCCCTTTCCATATTAATCCCTTAATTGGTTAAACAGGACAGGGGTGATCTAGAGCTCCAATGGAGCTGAGAATTTTTGTGTGGGTTCCTTGTCACAAGAAAACTCTCTGGACCAAACATTAGCACTTTTCATGGAGTGGTTTGCTCAGAATAATTCTCCTGGCAAATCAGCAAGGAGGAATTAATTCTGAGGTCAGACCCCTGTTCATGCCCAACTTAGTGAACTACAATTTCAATTATAGCTCCTAGAGTTTGCATGAATTTTCCTAGCATTTTGGAGTTAAGGTTTGCCCAGAATTGAATTTCCAAGTTTTGGAAATTCTCTGAAAATGTTTCTGTATTCAAATGAACACAGCACCTTCCAATTTGAATTGCTCTGACCAAATCAACTCCAAATGGTCTGAAACTTTTACAGGGGTTTACTAACGTCCTAAAGAACATTCTGGCAAAATTTGGGGATTTTTGGATGAACCAAACTCCCTCTAAAATTCTTTTGCTGAATAGCTTTAAAGAATTTTCCAGAATTAATTAATGGGTTTCATACAAATTGGGTTGTATATCTGGACAGAGCTAGGCAAGATGAATCCAACCCAATTTGAATCACTAAATTTGGAGCTTCCTAGCAAAGGTTATGGATTTCTAAAGTTTGAGTGGAAACTAGAATTGTTTTACTATTGGAAAAATAACCTGGGCCCACTCTTTAAATCGCAGCCAGTGAGAAACGAGAACACACAGGGTTACTGGGTTTCCTCTGGTGTAGTCACAAAAGATCGGCAGCCACAGAAGATCTCAGCTCTACCGCCGAGTGGCTGACAGGTGGGGTCGGCGCTTCGTCTTCAACCTCCCGCTCCCCTCTTCCCGCGCGCGCCTCTCTCGCCGGTGTTCTTCCTCCCCCCCCCTCGGTTCCTCCTTCCTAAGCGATCTTCCGGCCTGGCTTTCGCCGCCTAGGGGTTTTGAGGGTCGGGGAAACCGTTTCCGAGGTCATTGTGAGCCCTAACGGTCCACAGAAGGCTGGCGACGGACGGCGTCCTCGGACCGAGTCCGGCGACATCGGTCATCCTCTCTGATGGCTTAATTTCCCGTCTCTCTCGCCCTAGAGCATCAGTGTCTCATGGCAAAGGACGTCCCGTATGCCAAAGAGCTTGGAAACTCCTCCAAACCCTATGTCACCGTGCGCCCTCGGTTGAAAACCGGCGGCAGAGAGTAAAACTTGAATAGCACCGTGGAGGCTCCACAAATCCAAGTTCTTTTCAGTCTCGGCCACTCGCACCGAGGTCTGTGGCCTATCCTAGGACTAGAATGGCTAGAGAACACACATGGGTCGTGAATTTTGGAAGATCAATCCCCCCTGACCTATGGACATGTCCTCAGTGTTTCACAAATTCCCGCGGCTCCCATGGAGGGATGGACTGGGGCTTTCGGCAGCGTGAAGAGAAGGAGTAGGCGCACCTTTTGGCTATTTAACTCGGGGTGTGATGGGCTCTGTATTTCCAGAACGTCGAGGAGGCCCGGCGGCGGCACAAACTGAAATTTCTGATGGTGGTTGGTGCTGTGCGCCACACACAGAGGGTGAGGGATCGGCTTGGTAGCTCGGTGAGGTCCAGCAGCGTCCCGCGCATGCTGTCACGATCACCAGTGGTCGTGGGAGGTCCTAGAGGTACTGCTCTACGTGCGGGCGCGAAGAGTGGACGGCGGCGATCATTTTTCTGGCCTGGTGCGGCTGCTCTCGGGGGAAAAACGGGGAGAAGGCGAGTGGAGTACTCGGTTTTCTTCACTGAGGTGTTACCCGCACGAAGCATCAGGCGCAGGGGGTGGCACGTCGACGCCTCGGTGGCTCGCTGCCTCGCCTGTTTCCTTGCGCCCGAAGTCGAGACCCGGCTGCTGCAACCCACTGTGTACTCGGGTGTGCAGCTGACATGTGGGCCTCCCCCTTTCTTCTTTTTCCCTAATATTTCTTTTCTGTTTTTGCTAATTATCCCACCAGCTACTCACAATTTAATGTGAGACTTAGCTCCCAAGTCTTTTTTTTAATTTGAATTCTCAAATTCAAACTTTGTTTGGTTAAATTTGTTTCATATTTAAACTGAAATTCAAATTCAGTTTTGAATTCTTGCAAATTTAGCTCTTGACAAGATGAGCTCCAATGGGGATGAAAATTGGTGGGTTTACTCAGAAAAATGTGCTGAGTATAGATATGGAGCTAACTTTTGAATTTGGGTGATGAAAGTTGCAGCAATTTGAATTTACATTCAAATTGTCCTCTTTTTGAAATAACCCAAAAGTGCCTCAAAAAGTGTTGAATTTGCATGAGCTTTGGACTGAACCTTCCCAAGACTTTTTTAAATTCTAGGGGTGAGCTCAACCTCTCATGTTCATGTGTAGAAACCCTACTTTGTGAAAGTGAAGGCTTTCCCCTCTAATCATTCTTTTGATGGAGGTTACTTGCTCTTCACAACATTTCCTAAGGTGTCCACAATAAAAACTGTGGTGTTGTGAAGTGAAGAAAAGTTTTTGCAAGTCCCTTTTCTTGGGCTTTTACATCCCTCCCCCCTTAAAAGAATCTCGTCCCGAGATTACAAAAGAAGAGATGGCGATGTAATAGGGACTTACCCGTGTTGAGAAGCCATGAACTCCGGGTAGCTTGAGCGAAGGAACTCCTCGCTCTCCCACGTCGCTTCTTCGGCGGTGTGGTTGCTCCAGAGTATTTTGTAGAACACAACGTTCTGCTGCGTGTGGTCCTGGATTTTTCATCAAGAATGGCCACCGGATACTCATCATAAGTTAAATCCGGTTTCAGCTCGCCAACATTTTCGATAGGAACAGCAGCGGTATGCTTCAAGCATTTTCGCAGTTGCAAAACATGGAAAACATCGTGAACACCCGCCAGAGATGCCGGTAGTTCCAATCGATACGCCGCTGGTCCACACTTCTCGGTGATAGCGTAGGGTCCAATAAAACGGGGAGCGAGCTTCCCCTTCACACCGAACCGATGCACGCCCTTCATCGGAGACACGCGGAGGTACACGTGTTCACCAACGTCAAAGTGCAACGGTCTACGCCTCTTATCAGCGTAGCTCTTCTGCCGGGATTGAGCGGCTTTTAAATTGGCTTGAATTGTCCGAACGCGCTCTTCGGCGTCGTTCACCACATCAACCCCGAATGTGACCCTTTCACCGGACTCGCACCAATTTAATGGGGTGCGGCACTTGCGACCGTAGAGAGCTTCGTAGGGTGCCATCTTGATACTCGCCTGATAGCCGTTGTTGTACGAGAATTCCGCCAATGGTAGGTGATTATCCCAGTTCCTACCATGGTGGATGGCACATGCTCTCAAAATGTCCTCCAGAACTTGATTCACCCTCTCTGTCTGGCCATCTGTCTGAGGGTGGTAAGCGGAGCTCCTGATTAGTTTAGTACCCAAGGCAGCGTGCAACTGCTCCCAAAAGCGAGATACAAACAATGCACCTCGGTCTGAGACTATGGTCTTGGGTACCACCATGCAGGCATAGAATCCTGGCAATGTATAACTCCGCATATCGGTTGGCATGGAAGTGTGTATGTACGGGGATGAAGTGAGCTGACTTGGTCAGTCGGTCAACAATCACCCATATGGAATCATGCTTGTTGGAGGTTAAGGGTAATCCCATGATGAAATCCATGCTCACATCTTCCCATTTCCATGCTGGAATCTTCAGGGGTTGCAGCAGCCCTGATTTCTTCATATGATCAGCCTTCACTCGTCTACACGTATCACACTCGGATACGTACTTCGCTACCTCCCGCTTCATCCGTGTGCACCAAAATTTCTTTTTCAAATCTTGGTACATTTTGTTGCTGCCCGGATGAATGGAGTACTTGGACAAGTGGGCTTCGTCGAGGATCTTCTTCCTCAGTTCCATGTCCCGGGGTACGACTATGCGGTCATTGAACCACAGCGTCCCCCCATCATCTTTCCGGAAACATTTGATCTCCCCATTGTCAATCTGTCTTCGGAGATGTGCCATGCCTTTATCATTTTTCTGAGCTGCAATGATGTCCTCCCTAATGGTAGGGATGAGGGCAAGGTTATACAGCGATCCATAAGGAACCAAGTATAAACTTGGCTCTTCCTCCTCCACCGGTGTAATGGTGAGGTGATGGACATGTGATTTCCGACTCAGCGCGTCGGCAACCATATTCGCGTTGCCAGGGTGGTAATGGATCTCAATCTCATAATCTTTGATCAGTTCTAACCACCTCCTCTGCCTCATGTTCAGCTCCTTCTGGGTGAAAATGTATTTCAAGCTCTTGTGGTCGGTGTAGAGATGCACCAAGTTCCCCAGGTGATAGTGCCTCCACATTTTCAACGCCAACACCACGGCAGCAAGTTCAAGATCGTGAGTCGGGTAGTGCTGCTCATGGTTCCGAAGCTGGCGTGAGCCATAAGCGACCACACGTCCTTCCTGCATCAACACGCAGCCAAGCCCAATACCGGACGCGTCACAATACACGTCGAAAGGCTTTGTTGTATCCGGCTGAGCTAACACCGGGGCTGTTGTGAGATGCTTCACCAATGTTCGGAACGCTTCTTCACACGCCGTGTTCCAAACATATTTCGTCCCTTTCTTCAGCAACTCTGTCATCGGCTTAGCGAGCTTGGAGAAGCTTGGAATGAATCTCCGGTAGTATCCCGCTAACCCGAGGAAACTTCTGACTTCATGGACTGAGGTGGGAGCTTTCCATTTCAGCACTTGCTCTATTTTGCTTGGGTCAACCGCAATGCCTTCAGCTGACATGATATGTCCCAAGAATGGCACTTGGCTGATCCAAAATTCGCATTTGCTGAACTTGGCGTAGAGCTTGTGGTCTCGCAATCGTTGAAGAACGATCCGCAAGTGTTCGGCATGTTCGGCTTCGGTCTTGGAGTAAACCAAGATGTCGTCGATGAACACTACCACGAACTTGTCCAGCTCCGGCATGAACACTGAGTTCATGAGATACATGAAATGGGCTGGAGCATTTGTGAGACCAAATGACATGACGATATATTCATATAGTCCATATCTCGTCGAGAAGGCCGTCTTCGGGATATCCTCCGCCCGGATCTTTATCTGGTGATATCCAGAGCGAAGGTCCATCTTGGAGAACACACTTGCACCCACAAGTTGATCAAACAATATGTCAATGCGGGGCAGTGGGTACTTATTCTTGATGGTGATGGCGTTGAGCGGCCGGTAATCCACACACAGCCTCAGGGTCTCATCCTTCTTCTTCACAAATAGCGCCGAGCATCCCCAATGCGATGAACTCGGCCTAATGAAACCCTTGCTCAACAGATCATTGAGCTGTTCTTTCAGTTCAGCCAGCTCATTCGGAGCCATCTTGTATGGTCTCCGTGAGATGGGCGTAGTCCCGGGTGCAAGTTCAATCTTGAACTCGACATCCCGCTCAGGTGGCATGCCCGGAAGATCATCCGAGAACACATCAGGATACTCCCGGACTACGGGGATGTCTTCTAACTTGAGAGCTTCAGCATTATTAATTGCTAAAACTTCCCGGACTGGCGTGTCTAACACCATGGAATGCGGACGGTGGAATGGAGAATTTAAGTGAACCGTCCGTGTCCGAGCCTCTAGGACAGCGCCATGGTATTGTAGCCATGACATCCCTAAGATTGCATCAATCTTTTGTCCCATAAGGATTATCAAGGTGGTGGGATATAGTTTCCCACCTAAGCACAGAGGTGCCTTTGGAATCATCATATTAGCTGAAATCTTCCCTCCCGGTGAGCATATCATATAAGTGCAGTCGGTTGGGAAGACTTGCAATTGATGTTTAGCCACATAGGATGCACTTATAAAGCTGTGGGTTGCACCAGAATCAAATAATATGATGATGGCTTGATTGTTGAGAGTAAACGTACCCGCCAGCACGTTGTCTCCCTCTGGGGCGTCCCCATTGTCGAGGTTGCGGACGCCCCCAGTCCGCTGACCAACCTTCTTCACCGGAGGTCGGCCTCGAGCACCGCCCTGGAACTGGGCTTGCCCGCTGCTCTGCTGCCCCTGGGGCCTGGCCACACGTGAAGCAGGTGAAACGGGGCGGTCCCCCGCTGATCGGTGGACGGAAACCCGGGGCGCGTTGTGGCGATGGAAACGCCCGGGGTACCGTCTGCTGTTGCTGTCTTGGTGGTGGCATCGGCGGACGGAACGGGGGTGCTTGGAACGAACGTCCCCCGAACTGTTGAGGTCGCGCCGGTGGACGCCACTGCTGCCCGGATGGTGTCCGATACACCATACGGTACTTCTGGGGAGCGCCACTCCCACCGCTGCTAGGTGGAGCGCTGCGCTTCCTCTGCTCAGCTGCCAACTCCCGCTGAGCATCCTCTTGCATGATCGCGGCATTGACTAAGTCGTTGAATGTGCCGCGGTTCCACTGTACGAGGTGGGTCTTCATTTCGGGGTGTAACCCCCGATAGAAGTGCTCCCTCTTCTTCTCCTCCGTGGAGATGTAGTCTGACGCATACTGCGCCAGATGGTTGAAGGCACGGGAGTAGTCATGGGCACTCCTCCCGCCCTGCTTCAGTTCCAAAAATTCTTGGAACTTCCTCTTCATTATTCCGGGAGGGATGTGATAGGCGCGGAACGCCTCCCGGAACTCTTGCCATTCCACGGCATGGCCAGCCGGACGTGAGGCGACATAATTCGCCCACCACGCACCAGCGGCACCGTGGAGCTGCTGTGCTGCGAACAGGGTCTTCTGCCGCTCCGTACACTGGAGCAGCCCAAACTTGGACTCGATGGTCCGCAGCCAGTTGTCAGCCTCCAGTGGTTCTTCAGCTTCGGTGAACACTGGAGGGTGCGTACTCATGAAATCCGAGTACGACACTTCGCGGGGCTCACGAGGCCCTCGCTCTTGACGTCCTCCTGCCTGGGACGTATTCTGCACGATCGTGCGGAGCAGGTCGGTCTGCTCCTCACGACCCCCCACCAGTGCCGCTATCACATCAGCTAGAGTAAGCGGAGGCGGCGGTGGTGGCTGCTGCTGCGGGGTGCTGTCGTAGGCCGGTGGCTGGGAGTCATCACCTCCCTGTTGGCTAGAGCCACCAACCTCGTGCGTGGTCCTAGTACGAACCATCTGCAACCACACGACATTAAACATCAGTCCCGCAACATTTTGCATGCAGTCTAAATGAAATAGGTGTAAAACACAATGCCAATGAAAACATGCGATACATCTCGTAAGTAGATAGTGTAATAACTTTGCACAAGCTACACCATTACCAGACCAAACACAAGCGAGTTTAATCCAACTTGATGAACCTCCACTTTGGAAGCTCAACATAACTAGGTTTGGTCACTACGAGACATTACTATCGCGTTGTCATCACGCATACCACCCTTAGGGTACAACACCCTCTCCAATGAGCTCAACTGCCATTCTTCTGTCAGAATGACCAGTTTCTACCTATTCCAAGTTTTGATCTGGTTCTGTGCATCTTCATGACTCAAGTTGAATACCAAAGTTCAAGTTAACTTCAGTATATTTCCAACGAGTACTCATTTGCCCCCAGATCAGCTTTGATTAAAAAGTTATGCTAATTCAAAGTTAGCAGAATTTCTGGAAGAATTTTAACAGCACCTCCCTTGGAAGTGGCTGTTTTCAACCCTGATTTCCACTAAATTCTGTGCTGAAACTTCAGAAACATCGAATTGCAAAGATGTCACACATCTTCTACTCTTTCTAAGGATGTATTATATGACAATTTTAGATTTTTCTACTGGGAGTTATTTGAAAAACAGATCAGTTTAGAAGATGTTTTACTCTGCCCTGGTTCTGGACAGTTTACATTTCTCTGCGCTTTAAGCCATCTTAAGGTGAGTTTCAGCTCTGGAAGTCTACAACAATGTTGTAGAGTACTTCAATACCTTCCCAGAACCATATAGCACACCTCTTTGGGCTAAAGGACCCGTGAGTTATGCCCTGTTGAAGATCAGCAAACTTGCTGTCCAAAACAGAGCACTCTGTTTTTCATCCATTTGGCTATCCTACTTCGCTATCCCATTTTATACCCAACCAGGGTCCTAAATGTTGAACCTATAGATTTTAATTCTTTGTTATCGTTATTCTCATGCATATGCCTACCATATCTCGGTACTACGTTCCTCACAAAAGAAAATCCTACCCGGATCATACCGGCATATACGTCTCAAATGTGGCACTAAACGGTCTCTCGCACACGTTTTCTACACGGATACATACGTGGTTAGTACCTGCAGAAGACCACACAATAATGGTGCACTCAATGGTTATTCATTTCAGGCAGTTCCATATTTGAAGTAAATACAAACGCCCGTATGATTGTCATACGGCCGTCCTTGAGTTAGGTCACGTCTCAAGGTACGTGATCGTGTTTCAACACCACACGACGGGGAACCCGAGTATGTCATGAACGGGTCGTCACGGTTGGGAATGTTATCAACCCAACAGATACCACCTACTGCCCTGCAGGGCACGCCGATGGCAAGCGCTGCGTATGTCCTCCTGGGCTATTTCCAGACGAACACACTCTCGCGTTACTGACCACGCGATGGGGTCTCCACTTACTTGCCTAATGCACGCTAGGGATCAGCGTTTCATATGAACTCAGGAACATGAAGAGTTCAAGAGGTTCATATTGACGTCTCACACCAAGCTATGAGACAAATCCCTGAACCACGTTCCTCGTCAGGGAGAGCTAACCGAAATTGAACCGCTTTCGGTGGCGTTCCTTACCATACTTACCAGAGCGTAGGTGCGTCGTTACATAATTGAAATTCAGAATTATAACACATAGGTTAGTCTTTGCCACTTTAAGTAACTATGCTAATATAGTCCTTACTTGGGCAGCTACCGATTCCTCACCGTATACCTAAGTTTTTCCCATAATGCAGTCCTTTAGTACTGTGCTATCCCCACTGCAGCTCTGATACCAGGCTGTGGCGGACCGGAATCCGCTCATCCAGGATCGCAGAGGGTGGTGCCACGCGATGCGACACCCGACAGCACACGTCATAAGAACATAATATATTACATGGGAAAAACAACTGAAACTGTACAAACAGGTACAAACTTCAGTTACAACTATTGTTTATCTTACACAGCGGAAGTCTACACTATACAACTCACGCCCGCCTATTTAGCAAAAGTTGGTTGCCCAGACCTAGGGCAACCCACACTAGCTGCACTCCTCAGCTCAGCGCGGCGTGTACGGCTCCCACTCAGCCGTGGTCCCCGACGGAGGGTAACCCTCGCCGGTGGACTCGTACTCCGAGTCCGTGGGTGGCTCCTCACCTGAAAAACACTTAAGCAGCAACCGTGAGCACGAAGGCTCAGCAAGGCTTAACCGACACACCTAAGCATGAAACTCTACATGAGGTGTACAATGGACATAGGATAGTAACATTTCAGCAAAAGGACACGCCTACAAGTTCATCCTTAGTTCATCTTTTAGCAACAAGTTACCAGTTCATGAAATCTGAAATTTAGTAAGCAGTATTTGGTGGCACACATGTAGCAATACAATTATATCAATCAGCATCATGGAATCAACATATTTCATCCATTAATCTACGTCACGACTCAGTGACCAAGTGGTACTCTTCACCGCGAGGGACGGCGAATCGACTCGATATACACCTGCAGGGAAAACCCAAAGAGCACGTCACCTACGCCCACCCGTGGAGCTGCACAGCACGCTCACTCGATGTCGTACGGGACAACCTTTCACCCAACAGCCCAAACGTCGAACTGGTCGCACCGAAACGAGCAGGAGGTTCCCCACACGGAGCATCTCTCTATGCCCGTTGGCAGATTTCCACCTTGCTGCCCTCAACCTACACCTATAAATCGGTGTGCTATGCCTCGACGCCCGGAGGTTTAGGCTACATCGGTTTATCGGGGCCCATATATCCGATATGCCTTCGGTACGTTCAAACTTGATCAGCGTGGGCTGCACACGGCTCGGTCCTCAATCGACACGGACAGGGCTGCACACACAAGACTCCCTCTTGCTGCGCCCTAGCCCCTGTCTAGTCTCATTTTCATTACTAAGGTGATCTCACATCACTCAACCGAACCCGTGTGTCCCAAGCCTATCTCGCGAGTAGATTCCAACTACTCGACTTGTACCGAAGTCCTATGAATCTTTAAGCATAGCCTATCTATTCGAGGTCTTAGACACTACCCTCACTCTTTTAGGAACCTTTGGTTATGCAAGTGGGGTTTCATTCATCCTATACCTAATGCACATACATACTACACATGACACATGTAAACAAAGAAAACTTATAAAAGGGTTAATGCAAACCGGGGCTTGCCTTGTTGCTGCTGGTCAGGAGTTAAGTCTTCGTCCGGAAGGAGGAAGTCCAGCACCTCCGGGGTCTCTTCTTCAACGGCTACACGTTAATGAAACACTACATGTTAATTTAGATGCAAATGTGAGTTTTAGAGTAAGACTTCTACTATTAGTTCTAATAACCAGCCTCTAACACCTGGAACTTTGTTTAAGAATTTAAATATGAACTGGTGTTGGTGGTTTGGCTTGGACTTAGTCACATGGTTAAATGCTAAGTGGTTTTCCCCCCTTTCCATATTAATCCCTTAATTGGTTAAACAGGACAGCGGTGATCTAGAGCTCCAATGGAGCTGAGAATTTTTGTGTGAGTTCCTTGTCACAAGAAAACTCTCTGGACCAAACATTAGCACTTTTCATGGAGTGGTTTGCTCAGAATAATTCTCTTGGCAAATCAGCAAGGAGGAATTAATTCTGAGGTCAGACCCCTGTTCATGCCCAACTTAGTGAACTACAATTTCAATTATAGCTCCTAGAGTTTGCATGAATTTTCCTAGCATTTTTGGAGTTAAGGTTTGCCCAGAATTGAATTTCCAAGTTTTGGAAATTCTCTGAAAATGTTTCTGTATTCAAATGAACACAGCACATTCCAATTTGAATTGCTCTGACCAAATCAACTCCAAATGGACTGAAACTTTTACAGGGGTTTACTAGCGTCCTAAAGAACATTCTGGCAAAATTTGGGGATTTTTGGATGAACCAAACTCCCTCTAAAATTCTTTTGCTGAACAGGTTTAAAGAATTTTCAAGAATTAATTAATGGGTTTCATACAAATTGGGTTGTATATCTGGACAGAGCTAGGCAAGATGAATCCAACCCAATTTGAATCACTAAATTTGGAGCTTCCTAGCAAAGGTTATGGATTTCTAAAGTTTGAGTGGAAACTGGAATTGTTCTACTATTGGAAAAATAACCTGGGCCCACTCTTTAAATCGCAGCCAGTGAGAAACGAGAACACACAGGGTTACTGGGTTTCCTCTGGTGTAGTCACAAAAGATCGGCAGCCACAGAAGGTCTCAGCTCTAACGCCGAGTGGCTGACAGGTGGGGTCGGCGCTTCGTCTTCAACCTCCCGCTCCCCTCTTCCCGCGTGCGCCTCTCTCGCCGGTGTTCTTCCTCCCCCCCTCGGTTCCTGCTTCCTAAGCGATCTTCCGGCCTGGCTTTCGCCGCCTAGGGGTTTTGAGGGTCGGGGAAACCGTTTCCGAGGTCATTGTGAGCCCTAACGGTCCACAGAAGGCTGGCGACGGACGGCGTCCTCGGACCGAGTCCGGCGACATCGGTCATCCTCTCTGCTGGCTTAATTTCCCGTCTCTCTCGCCCTAGAGCATCAGTGGCTCATGGCAAAGGACGTCCCGTATGCCAAAGAGCTTGGAAACTCCTCCAAACCCTATGTCACCGTGCGCCCTCGGTTGAAAACCGGCGGCAGAGAGTAAAACTTGAATAGCACCGTGGAGGCTCCACAAATCCTAGTTCTTTTCAGTCTCGGCGACTCGCACCGAGGTCTGTGGCCTATCCTAGGACTAGAATGGCTAGAGAACACACATGGGTCGTGAATTTTGGAAGATCAATCCCCCCTGACCTATGGACATGTCCTCAGTGTTTCACAAATTCCCGCGGCTCCCATGGAGGGATGGACTGGGGCTTTCGGCAGCGTGAAGAGAAGGAGTAGGCGCACCTTTTGGCTATTTAACTCGGGGTGTGATGGGCTCTGTATTTCCAGAACGTCGAGGAGGCCCGGCGGCGGCACAAACTGAAATTTCTGATGGTGGTTGGTGCTGTGCGCCACACACAGAGGGTGAGGGATCGGCTTGGTAGCTCGGTGAGGTCCAGCAGCGTCCCGCGCACGCTGTCACGATCACCAGTGGTCGTGGGAGGTCCTAGAGGTACTGCTCTACGTGCGGGCGCGAAGAGTGGACGGCGGCGATCGTTTTTCTGGCCTGGTGCGGCTGCTCTCGGGGGAAAAACGGGGAGAAGGCGAGTGGAGTACTCGGTTTTCTTCACTGAGGTGTTACCCGCACGAAGCATCAGGCGCAGGGGGTGGCACGTCGACGCCTCGGTGGCTCGCCGCGCCTGTTTCCTTGCGCGCGAAGTCGAGACCCGGCTGCTGCAACCCACTGTGTACTCGGGTGTGCAGCTGACATGTGGGCCTCCCCCTTTCTTCTTTTTCCCTAATATTTCTTTTCTGTTTTTGCTAATTATCCCACCAGCTACTCACAATTTAATGTGAGACTTAGCTCCCAAGTCTTTGTTTGAATTTGAATTCTCAAATTCAAACTTTGTTTGGTTAAATTTGCTTCATATTTAAACTGAAATTCAAATTCAGTTTTGAATTCTTGCAAATTTAGCTCTTGACAAGATGAGCTCCAATGGGGATGAAAATTGGTGGGTTTACTCAGAAAAATGTGCTGAGTATATATATGGAGCTAACTTTTGAATTTGGGTGATGAAAGTTGCTGCAATTTGAATTTACATTCAAATTGTCCTCTTTTTGAAATAACCCAAAAGTGCCTCAAAAAGTGTTGAATTTGCATGAGCTTTGGACTGAACCTTCCCAAGACTTTTTAAATTCTAGGGGTGAGCTCAACCTCTCATGTTCATGTGTAGAAACCCTACTTTGTGAAAGTGAAGGCTTTCCCCTCTAATCATTCTTTTGATGGAGGTTACTTGCTCTTCACAACATTTCCTAAGGTGTCCACAATAAAAACTGTGGTGTTGTGAAGTGAAGAAAAGTTTTTGCAAGTCCCTTTTCTTGGGCTTTTACACTCTTCACCCTATGTACGACAACAAAATGGTGTCGTAGAAAGAAAGAACAGGACCTTAGTTGAGATGGCTAGGACTATGCTTGATGAATATCAAACTCCTAGGAAATTTTGGGCTGATGCAATTGCAACCGCTTGTTATGTCTCAAATCGTGTTTTCTTGCGTGCTAAGCTTGGAAAAACCCCATATGAGCTCCGGTTTGGACATAGGCCTAGTGTTACACACTTTAGGGTTTTTGGTTGCAAATGATTTGTTAAGAAACATGGTAATCTTGATAAATTGAAGCTAGATCTGTTGATGGCATGTTTCTTGGTTATCCATCTCATACTAGAGGCTACCGTGTGCTTTTACTTGACACTAACAAAATTGTGGAGACTTGCGAGGTTTCTTTTGATGAAGCTAGCCCAAGTACTAGCTCCGATATTGCAGGTCCGGATCCATATCTGCAGGGGGAGAGTATTTCTATTGAAGAAGATGAAGAAGTGGTGCTGCTGCCCAAAAACTCAGAAGTAAATAACGATCAAGCTGCTGATTTTGCACCACAACCAGCACCAACAGTCACTACTGCTGGTTCGGACCTTCCTCAATCAACAAGCTCTCCTAATCAAAGGTCCGAACATGAAGAAGAAGGTGCTTGTGAAGTGTCTACTCCCCTCCGAGTACTCAAAAGTCATCCTCCACAACAAATCATTGGAAGCTTGCATGAACGAGTCACTCGGTCCAGGTTTTGCGATCCAAACTCTCATGCTCATTCTGCTTTTGTTGCTTCTTTTGAACCCAAGGATATATCACACGCACTCACTAATGAATCTTGGATTAATGCCATGCAAGAAGAGTTAGAAAATTTTGAAAGAAATAATGTTTGGAAACTTGTACATCCACCTCAAGGTCACACATTAATTGGAACTAAATGGGTATTTAAAAATAAGCAAAGTGAGGATGGGGTTGTGGTTAGGAATAAAGCTAGGTTGGTTGCTCAAGGTTTCACTCAAATTGAAGGTCTAGATTTTGATGAAAAATTTGCTCCTGTTGCTAGATTAGAAGCTATAAGAATTTTATTAGCATTTGCTGCATCTAAAGGTTTCAAGATATATCAAATGGATGTTAAAAGTGCTTTTCTTAATGTCTACATAGAGGAGGATATTTATGTTAAGCAGCCACCGGGTTTTGAAAATCCAAATTTTCCTAATCATGTTTACAAACTGTCCAAAGCCTTGTACGGTCTAAAACAAGTCCCTAGAGCATGGTATGATAGGTTAAAAACATTCTTACATGAAAAGGGGTTTACCATGGGCAAGGTTGATAAAACTCTTTTTGTACTTAAGCATGGCAATGACTCATTATTCGTTCAAGTGTATGTGGATGATATTATCTTTGGTTGTGCTTCTCATGATCTCGTGTCCAAGTTTTCAGCTATGATGAGTTCTGAATTTGAGATGAGTATGATGGGAGAACTCACATACTTTTTGGGGCTGCAAATCAAGCAAACAAAAGAAGGAACTTTTGTGCATCAAACTAAGTATACAAAGGACCTTCTTAAGCGCTTCAACATGGACAAATGCAAGCCTCTTCGGACACCAATGGGAACAGCAGCAACACTTGAACTTGACGAAGATGGTGACCTGGTCTATAAAAAAGAATACAGAAGTATGATTGGATCACTTTTGTATCTCACGGCGTCAAGACCGTACATACAATTCAGCGTATGTCTTTGTGCACGTTTTCAAGCTTCTCCACGTGCTTCACATCGCCAAGCCATAAAAAGGATTCTCAGGTACCTACATGGAACTCAAGAATTTGGCATTTTTCTTCCTTCTTCCTCAACCGTTTCTTTGAAAGCTTTTTCGGATGCTGATTTTGGGAGTTGTAGGATTGATAGGAAAAGTACTTCGGGTGCTTGTCATTTTCTTGGTAATTCACTTGTTGCTTGGTCCTCTAGAAAACAAAGTTCAGTTGCACAATCCACGGCTGAATCTGAATATGTAGCTGCGGCTAGCGCTTGCTCACAAATTCTTTGGATTGTTCAAACACTTAAGGACTATGGGGTTGATTTAGATAGTGTTCCACTGTTTTGTGATAACACTAGTGCAATTCGTATTGCTAAAAACCCCGTGAAACACTCTATAACTAAGCACATTGACATTAGGTATCACTTTCTTCGTGATAATGTTGAAAAAGGAAACATTGTGCTTCACCATGTCGATACCGAACAACAATTGGCTGATATTTTTACAAAACCTTTGGATTTCACTCGTTTTTGTTTCATTCGTAGTGAAATAGGGGTTATGCATCCTCATGGCTTAAATTGAGGGGGAGTTTTTGAAACTTTGAAAGTCTATGTGTGAATCTGAAACTAAAATAATATGAGCATAGTATTTCATACATATATGACTTTGTGATTCCTTTTACAGGCTGAAAGTTCTTACTACATTACTCATGTTATACATTTTGTAGTTTTTGCCATGACTAGTAATTGGAATAATTTCTTACACTAAATCTGGTCATGATCGAACTTTCTTGCTGTTTTGAACTTGTTGCGTGCTCACAAGTGCTTTTAATCATAAAAAATTAATCAAGTGATCAGCTCACATGTTGAGTTTTCAAATAAAAAATTGAGAAAAGATCAAGAGAATATGCATGCATCACACTTCTTCTTTTGAGATTGCTTATCATTGCACTAAGATATGAACTTGGAAGGAATTGTGTATGACTAAAACCATGTCCTTAATCTTCTGATTGTCAAATGACATAGGCTTGGCTTGGTTGGTTAGAATAAGGATGATGCGGCATATAATCTCTTGCAAATATCATATGATCAACTTTGTGCCTTAAATGCTTATGAATAATAAAAATGCAGCAACAACTTGTCATGTTTTCAGGTTTTGAAATAGTTGAGTAAGGGAGATCATGACTTGCTTAAACTGAAAAATACATTTGATCTCTAGCATGGCTTACACTACTTTATGTATCTCATTGATGTGATAGTGTAAGTAACCTGATAGTATGACTTGGATGAGCTTTGTTTTGTATGTATATGTTATAATATGCTCATAACATTTAAAAATTTCTCTTTTGAACCTTGCTGAATACATTGTCAAAGGGGGAGAAATATGTATAAGGAGAGATTTTTTTTACACTTTGCATATGTTATACACTTTCTTCCTTCTCTGATTTTAAAAAATGGGGAGAAATTAATAAAGGGGGAGAAATGAGTTTTCAAATCTTTTCAAAACTTTTCATAAGCCAATGTTCGGATTTTAATTGGTGTTGCCAATGCATTCATGAAGGGAGAGATTGTGAGACCTATGTGTGCTGAATACATTGGCAATTAGGATAAAAGTAGCATTAACATTCAAAGTTTTGAATATTGCCAAAACATTCTTCTGTGGCAAGGTCCGACAAGTTCTTTGTTAGGTCCGCCAAGTGTTGGCAAGGTCCGACGCAAGGTCCGGAGAGCTCCTGCAAGGTCCGGAGAGCTTCTGTGAGGTCCGGAGCTTGTTTTTAGGGAGCTCCCGTGAAGTTCAACTCGTAGAACTGCAGCGTCTTGTTTTTGCTTTTAACTCGCAATGTTTCAAACTTGCTTTATGGGAAGGTTTGCTTAGTATTAATTTGCTAAGTTTTTGGTGTGTTTTGGTGGTTATGGCTGTTATCATTTGATATGGTTTGCAACATGCTTATGTGACGTGCTCATGTAAGGTGTTGTGGTTTTCGAACTAACGTGAGTCATGTCGAGGACTTGTGCTCGGAAGAATTGGTTGTTTATTCATGTGCAGGTGTTGCTTGAGTTCAAGACATGGCTGGTGACTGGATTCTTGGACTAGTCTCAGGGAGGAGATGAGGTTCCAACAACCAAGTTCGGGAGGAGCTGTGGTTGAGTTGATCGGGAGGTCGCGCAGCATATTTGGATCAAGGGCAGTGCATATGAAGGTTGCGTGTACGTCGTTGGAAGGTGTTTGCACGTGTGCAAGGAGTGCATGGACGTGGCAACATTGTTCCAAGGCGTGATGAAGAGAAGTGGACGTAAAGAATTGGTCGGAAAGGTCCAACCAGCTGGATTGCGTACTCAGGCTGAGGCAGAGTCGGATATGGCTCAAATATGGAAGATTTGAGTTGGTTATGATAGGATTTCGTGCTAGGCACGAAGTTGAGTTGTTTTAGGAATGTTTTGGACGTTCCTAAGGTGTTTGGAAGTCTCACGATTGCTTCTATCTGTGAATAGGAGAGTCCTGAGCAGTTATGGTAAGTTAGGATACGAGTCCAATTAGGAGTAGGAGTCCTAGATTGGATTGTTTAGCGTGAGGGCTGGCTATAAAAGCAAGGGAGGCCAGAGCTCTCGTGGGCAGAGAACTTTGGGCTGTTCCTCTTGTGTTTCTATTGAATAAAGTTCATAGTTTCGAGGAGCTTTTGTGCCTTGTTCGTCCGACTTGTTTTTCGTCAAGTCTTTCTCGCCGAGTTTCTGGACAGACCGACGTTGCTTCGGTGTTTCATTCATAACTCGATTTTTAAAGAGCCGATTGGCGTGATTCTTCCTGGGTTGTCTTCACAACTCAATTATCTATCATCTGTGAAATTTTCACGAGCTTCGGATCTGTAGTTTTTGAGATACACGAGTTTCTTTGCAGCGTTGCAGATCTGTTTTATATCGTGTAGAACAGATTGATCTTCGTTTAATGTTTTGATCGTATCTCAAGTTTTACTTCGTGTTTTCAAGTGATTCTTGTTTCATTAGATCCATGACTTGATTATCTACCTCTCTACTTGATTTGTCACGGTTGAACACGTTTGAAAACACTTGCACACACGGTTTCTTTAACCGATTGATTTTTTGCTGAGGGGTTTTCGTCGTTTCCGCTGCGAAAAGTTTTAATCTACCATTCACCCCCCTCTGGTAGCTTTTCACGTGCTCTTCGATCCTACAGAAGCCACAAAACTTGAGGATATTCGTGTGGCCTGTGAATACCCGGATGTCTTTTCAGACGATCTCCCGGGCATGCCACCCGAAAGAGATGTCGAGTTCAAGATTGAACTTGTACCTGGGACGACACCGATATCACGGAGACCGTACAAGATGGCTCCGAATGAGCTAGCTGAATTGAAGGAGCAGCTCAATGATTTAATGAAGAAGGGTTTCATTCGACCTAGTTCCTTGCCATGGGGATGCTCGGTGCTGTTTGTGAAGAAGAAGGATGAAACCTTGAGGTTGTATGTGGACTACCGACCTCTCAACGCCGTCACCATCA
The DNA here is from genome assembly GCA_030760725.1 of Neostapfia colusana. NCBI lineage: Eukaryota > Viridiplantae > Streptophyta > Magnoliopsida > Poales > Poaceae > Neostapfia > Neostapfia colusana. The sequence continues at coordinate 23,603,858 of JASWHV010000012.1, read as the reverse complement.
AGAATAAATATCCACTGCCCCGCATTGATATTCTCTTCGATCAACTCATGGGTGCGAGTGTATTTTCAAAGATGGATCTTTGCTCTGGATATCACCAAATCAAGATCCGAGTGGAGGATATTCCGAAGATGGCCTTCTCAACGAGATACGGATCGTATGAATACCTCGTCAAGTCTTTTGGTCTCACCAACGCCCCGGCACATTTCATGTATCTCATGAACTCAGTGTTCATGCCAGAGTAGGACAAGATTGTGGTGGTGTTTATCGATGACATCTTGGTTTATTCCAAGTCTGAAGAAGAACACGCCGAACACTTGCATATCGTGCTTCAACGATTGCGAGACCATAAGCTTTATGCTAAGTTCAGCAAGTGCGAGTTCCGGATCAGCCAAGTGCAATTTCTTGGTCGTATTATTTCTGCAGAAGGCATTGCAGTTGATCCAAGCAAAATCGAACAAGTGTTGAAATGGAAGCCCCCTACATCTGTCCATGAAGTCAGGAGTTTCTTTGGTTTAGCGGGATATTATCGGAGATTCATACCGAACTTCTCCAAGCTTGCTAAGACGATGACGGAATTGTTGAATAAGGGGATCAAATATTTTTGGAACTCATCTTGTGAAGGAGATTTCCAAGCATTGGTGAAGCATCTTACAACAGCCCCGGTGTTAGCTCAACCGGATACGACTAAGCCCTTCGACGTATATTGTGATGCGTCCGGCATTGGGCTTGGCTGTGCATTGATGCAAGGAGGAAGAGTGGTCGCCTATGGTTCACGTCAACTTTGTAACGACGAACAGCACTATCCAACTCATGATCTTGAGCTCGCTGCTGTGGTGTTGGCATTGAAAATGTGGAGGCACTATTTACTTGAGAACTTAGTGCATCTCTACACCGACCACAAGAGTTTGAAATATATATTCACTCAAAAGGAGTTCAATATGCGGCTCGACGGAGATGGCTAGAACTGATCAAAGACTATGAGATCGAGATTCACTACCATCCCTGAAAGGCAAACGTGGTTGCCGACGCCTTAAGCCACAAATCTCATGTCAACAATCTGTCCATCACCCCACTTGAAGAGGAGCCGAGTCTGTACTTGGTTCCATATGGGGCATTATATAATCTTGCTCTCGTCCCTACCATATGAGAGGAGATTACGGAGGCTCAGAAGGAAGACATGGGAATGTCGCACATTCAGAGAAGAATGAAGAATGGCGAAATGAAATGCTTCTGAAGGGATGAAAATGGTACTCTATGGTTTAAAGACCGTATTGTGGTACCCCGTGACATGAAGCTTTGGAAGAAAATCTTGGACGAAGCTCATTTGTCCAAGTATTCTATTCGTCCGGTCAGCAACAAGATGTACCACGATCTGAAAACCAGGTTTTGGTGGACACGGATGAAAAGAGAAATCACGAAGTACGTATCCGAATGCGATACGTGTCGGCGTGTGAAAGCCGACCATATGCGTAAAGATGGACAGCTGCAACCATTGAACATTCCGGCGTGGAAGTGGGAGGATATCAGCATGGACTTCATAGTCGGGTTACCTCTCACCTCCCACAACCATGATTCAATTTGGGTGATAGTCGATCGACTAACAAAGTCAGCACATTTTGTTCCCGTATATACTGGTTACGTGGCCAAGAAATATGTGGAGCTGTATATTGCAAGGATCTTGTGCTTGTACGGTGTTCCCCGCTCCATTATTTCAGATCGTGGTGCGCTGTTCGTCGCTTCGTTTTGGGAACAGTTGCATGCGTCATTGTGGACCAAACTGGTCCGAAGCTCCGTGTATCACCCGCAGACGGATGGTCAAACCGAATGGGTGAATCAAGTTCTTGAAGACATGCTACACGCTTGTGCCATCCACCACGACAAAAATTGGGACGAGCATTTGCTGTTGGCAGAGTTTTATTACAACAATGGCTATCAAGCTAGCATCAAGATGGCGCATATGAAGCTCTCTACGGCCGGAAATGCCGCACACCTCTCAACTGGTGCGAGTCCGACGAGCGAGTTATCTACGGCATTGAACTTGCGAATGAGGCTGAAGAACCAATGCGAATAATACACGCCAACCTCAAGGCTGCTCAATCTCGTCAGAAGAGCTATGCGGATAAAAGACACCGTCCTGTCCCCTTTGACATCGGGGACCATGTTTATGTCTGTGTGTCTCCGATGAAGGGAGTTCATCACTTCGGAGTGAAGGGCAAACTTGCGCCACGATTCATCGGTTTGTTCGCCGTTATTGTAAAATGCGGACCCGTGGCCTATCGCCTACATTTACCGGCGTCGCTCGCAGGAATTCACAACATTTTCCATATCTCTCAGCTGAGGAAGTGCCTCAAACCCTCACTTACACGGAGTATCTGATCCGGATTATTGATGAAAAGACTCGCGCCATAAGAAACCAGACTTTATGATTTTACAAGGTCTTGTGGAGTAACCATACCGCCGATGAGGCGACATGGGAAAGCGAGGACTATCTACGCACAAATTATCCGGACTTGCTATCATCGTATACCCGGTAAAGCTTCCCCACTTTGCTTTTCTTTTGGAATCTCGGGACGAGATTCTTTTTAAGGGGGGAGGGATGTAAAATCCCCAAAAAGTGGTAGCAAGAATTTCAACACATGTACACTTAGGAAAATGAGGGGAATTAAAACTTTGAATTATAATGGTGTGAGTTCGAAGTGATGATTCAAACCTCCCAAAAACTTCCGACATGGAGATCTGAAATCATAACTTGGATATTCATATTTAAAATATTTAACCTCCCAAATTTAAGCTCATTTAGAGGGGTTCTAATATTTTATTGGGATTAAAAGAGGAAGCCCTCTAATCTTGATTTTAATGTCAGTTTCAAATTCCAATTTCCTCAATTTGCAAATTTGGTTCCACAAATGTGTTCTCCACATTTGAATCAGCAGCCATGCCAAAATTCAGAGATATTGGAGTTGGTTTGCTATGTTTTTGGAACAATGCAAATGAATAATTCAAATTTCATTTCAAATTCAAATAACCAAACTCAATTCAAACTCCACACAAGAACTCAAATCATTTGAATTCAACATTTCAAACCATGACTTTGAGGTGAAGTAAAGCATTCAAGTTTGAGTAGCTGTGGCAAAAAGATCTGTGGAAAAATTGCATTAGTTGGATTAAGAATTGAGGAGATGGGGTCCACATGTCAGCCACCCAAATGCCTTTACCACCTCTGCTTTCCCTTCGGTCGAACAGCGAGCGAACGCCAGCTCCCGGTTGCAACCTGCTCCCGAGGACTGCACCGCGCCACCTCCTGTTCTTCTCGGCCGCGTGATCATCTCTGCAAACCACAGTGGCAGCACACTTCCAGTTCCCCTCTCTGCCTTCAACCTACGCGCCTCTCAGCTCTCTGCTCGAGCGAACGATCAAAAACCACCGAGCCACGCTGTTCCTCTCGATTCCACGCCGCCGATCACACACCGGAGACTTGCGTGCCAAGCTGAGCCACCCACAAGCTCCGCCGATGCCCCCTCGACGTTTTCCACCGTCCCCCAGCCCGTGGCCGGCCGTCTACACCGGTGCCGAGCTGTTCTGCTCCGAGGAAAACAGAGCACGACGCCCGACTCGGTGCCACGTCTCCCAGCCGACTGCGACCTCCCCAGCGAGAGAAAAACCACACAGAGATGCGTCATGGAGTCTAGTTTCTTATAACGAAGTCTTTTTGTTCTTTACTACGGCCAGCTAGTCGGAATTTGTGGATCACCGCCGATGCACGTGAAGAACCGATCGAAACAAATTCGGGAAATTCTCTCCACACGTTTGATCTTCTGTTCTCCGGTCCTAGACCCAGCTACTAGGGCTCCTAGCGCTTTCCTATGCTGAATACCGAAGCCAACTGGCCACCCTACAAGCGGGGCGACGGAAAATCGCCGCCGCTGGCAAAAATGGGGCGGGTCACCGGTGACAGCCATGTTGCCGCCGTTGTTAGCTCAGGGCTAGGTGTAGCTTCGTGTTCTACGTGCTCTAGCGATGGTGTACGGCACCTTAGATTGCCGGGTGAAGCTTGGGACATGTTGTTCCCCGCCGGTGCCACGCCGCCAAGCCGCCTCGCCGGTGCCGATGGGTTTTCCGACGTTTTCATGCCTCGAAACCTTGCACGGCTGCTAGGTCGTGACGTGAGGATGGTGTAGCACGAAACTGCATCGAGAATGGTTGAGAATCGGAGGAGAACGAGTGTAAAAGCCCAAGAAAAGGGACTTGCAAAAACTTTTCTTCACCTCACAACACCACAGTTTTCGTTGTGGATATCTTAGGAAATATTGTGAAGAGCAAGTAACCTTCATCAAAAGGGTGATTAGAGGGGAAAGTCTTCCTTTTCACAAAGTGGGATTTGGACATAGGAACATGAGAGGTTGAGCTCACCCCTAGAACTTAAAAAGTCTTGGGAAGGTTCAGTCCAAGTTTCATAGAAATCCAACACTTTTTTAGACACTTTTTGGGTTATTTGAAAAAGAGGCCAATTTGAATGTAAATTCAAATTGCAGCAACTTTCATCACCCAAATTCAAAAGTTAGCTTCATATTCTTATTCAGCACATTTTTGTGAGCTCACACACCAATTTTCACTCCATTTGGAGTTGATCTTGACAGAAGCTAAGTGGGACGAATTCAAACTTTATTTGAATTCAAAATAAACTTGTGCTGAAATTCACCCAAGCCGAACCCAATTTGAATTCTATTCAATTCAAATGGCTCAGGGGTGAATAATTTGAATAACCAGGGGTATTATGGGGCTCACTGTTTACAACAGTTTTTAGGACTAAATTCCAGAGGTTAAAACCCCGGGTGGGACCCACGTGTCATAGAGGGGAAAATGAGAAACTTGTACCCAAAGTCAGAGTCTCGGTGGGAAATTCCGCCGAGCAGCTGTCGGCTGTGCCACCGAGCAGCTACCGGCGCCACCAGCTGCTTCCCTCTCCGCGCGCTGGTGCCCAGGGCGGCTGACTCGTGCCCCCACGCGACCGGCACCGCCTCAGCCGAGCAGGAGTCGGCCGGCTTTATCTTCTCGCGGGCAAACCCGAGCAGCGGCATTGTTTCTCGCCACAGCTCTCTGCTCAATCGGGAAAACCAGCAAAACCATCTCCTCCCTCGTCCCTGAGCTGCTAGGCAGCCACCTGAACTCGCACTCCACCTCTCCAACGCCAGAAACCTCGAGCTCCGACCCCCTTTGCCCAAAGACGATCGCCACCGCGGCGACCTAGCCTAAACCTCCAGGCGTCGAGGCATAACGCACCGATTTATAGGTGTAGTCTGAGGGCAGCAAGGTGGAAATCTGCCAACGTGCATAGAGAGATGCTCCGTGTGGGGAACCTCCTGCTCGTTTCGGTGCGACCGGTTCGACGTTTGGGCTGTTGGGTGAAAGGTTGTCTCGTACGACATCGAGTGAGCGTGCTGTGCAGCTCCACGGATGGGCGTACGTGACGTGCTCTTTGGGTTTCCCTGCAGGTGTATATCGAGTCGATTCGCCGTCCCTCGCGGTGACGAGTACCGCTTGTTCACTGCGTCGTAACGTAGACTAATGAATGAAATGATATGATTCAATATTGCTGTTATGATATAATTGTATTGTTACATGTGTGCCACCAAATATTGCTCACTAAATTTCAGCTTCATGAACTGTTAACCTGTTGCTAAAAGATGAACTAAGGATGAACTTGTAGGCGTGTCCATTTGCTGCAACATTGCTATCCTATGTCATGGTACCCTCATGTAGAGTTTCATGCTTAGGTGAGTCGGTTAAGCCTTGCTGAGCCTTCGTGCTCACGGTTGCTGCTTAAGTGTTTTTCAGGTGAGGAGCCACCCACGGACTCGGAGTACGAGTCCACCGGCGATGGTTACCCTCCGTCGGGGACCACGGCTGAGTGGGAGCCGTACACGCCGCGCTGAGCTGAGACGTGCAGCTAGTGTGGGTTGTCCTAGGGCTGGCAATCGACTTTTTGCTAGATAGGCGGGCGTGAGTTGTACAAAAGAAACTTCCGCTGTGTAATAAAGACTCTAGTTTGTAACTGAGAAGGGTACTACTTTGTACCTTCAGTTTGTTTTCCCTTGTAATATAATGTGTTCTTATGACGTGTGCTGTCGGGTGTCGCATCGCACGGCACCACCCTCTGCGATCCTGGATGAGCGGATCCCGGTCCGCCACAGGTGTGGTATCAGAGCTGCATTGGGAATAGCACACATAAAAAGACCTTATTTTCAAAAACTTCGAAGTACACGAGTGAGGAACGTGTAGTATGCCCACATAAGGACTATTAGTAGCATAGTTACTTAATGTGGCAAGCTAACAGTGTGTTACCTTCAGTATTTCAATTCAGTAACGACGCACCTACGTGGAGGTAAGAGGTAAGGTACGCCACCGCAGACAGATCAATTGCGGTAACTCGCCATACGAGTAATAGTATGGAATGATATACCGTGGCTTGGCACGGTAGTTAATATGAGTCTCGGAACCTCTCGATGGTTCTGAGAGCATATGAAAACGCTGATCTCCAGCGTGCTTTAGGCAAAAGTGAGAATACCCCATCTTGTGGTAAGCAACACGATAGTATGCAACTCTTGAACGTTCAATGTTCAAAGGGCCATACGCAGCGCTCGCCATCGGCGTGCCTCAACGGTTATGAGGCAGTAGGTGATATCCGTTGGGTTGATAACATTCCCAACCGTGACGACCCGTTCACACTCTACTCGGGTTCCCCGTCGTGTGGTGTTAAAACACGACCATGTACCTTGAGACGTGACTTGACTCAAGAACGGCCCGTATGGCAATGATACGGGGTGTATGTTTTTACTATGATATGGACCTGCCTGGAATGGAAAACCTTTGTGTGCATCACTATTGATTGTTTTTCTGCAGGTACCCTAACCACGTTAGAACATTCCGTTTAGAACACGTGTTGAGTGATCGTTTTAGTGCCACCACTTGAGACGTATATGCCGGTGTAACGCCGGTTAGGATTTTTGATTTGGTGAGGAAACGTAGTACCGTGAAATGTTCTTAACTGCATAAAAAAGAGAAAGTTTTCAAAGAAAAGAGTAATTTTGGAGTCTAGGATTCCATTAGGGGTTAATGAACTCCTATATTGAACTAAGAGTCAATTGGGAGTATAGTTTCCATCTCAACTGCTTAGTAACCATCTCCCCTGTTTTTGGCAGAATTTTTGCTGAACTTGAACAGGGCATAACTTTTGATTGGTTGAACCAATGGAAGTGAGGGATACATTTGTGGAAAGATTTTGAAGTTTTCTACAACTTTTCTGTAGAACTCCAGAACAGAATATCCCTCCAAGTGCCTGAAAATCTCAGATGAGTGTTAACTGTCCAAAAACAGGGCAGACCAAAAATGCTCTCTGGAATTTTCTGTATTTCGACCATAAATTCCTGTACAAAAATTTCTAAGGGTCATGTAATACACCGTTGGAAAGGTTGTGATATGTGCTACGACTTTGTAGTGCAAAGTTTCTCCTGATTTGGAGTCTAATTTTATGAAATCTTGCGGACAGAACAGACACTTTCAGAGGAGGTGCTGTCAAAATTGTTCCAGATTTTTGTCAACTTTGAAATATCACAACTCCTGATCCAGAATTGCTATGAAGGCGAATAAATACTTGTTGGAAAGGTATTGAAGTTACATATAACTTTGATATTCAACTTGAGACATGAAACTGCCATTTTCATAATCAAATTCTAGGATTAAGGTCCAAGGGTCATACTGAACAGAGCATTGCTCATTTCCCATGTAATTTAGGACGTGTTGTGGACATGAAGGTGTTATACTTCTCTAAGTTCCATGACATATTCATTAGTTATCTTTCATCATTCCTTGTTGTTGGTTTAATAGTTTGACAAACTTCAACAATCATTGGTCATATTTCAGAATTGTCAAAAACCTTGTTTCCTTTATATATGCTGCAACGTTGATGTGATGCTTTTGCGGTTAATAATTTCGAGTTAAAGCTGAGTACACTCTTGGATATTAACCATAAATTGCTCACTCTTGCAGTATGGATCATACTCATTCTGGGTATGAAGTTGGTGGTTCCAGTCGGGATGGAAATGATTCATCGCAGCGACGATCACTGCCATCATCAACCGGACTGGCGGAGGTGTTGGGAAGAATGGCTGAGTCTCTTGAGTTGTTGGTGCAGCAAGGCATCCGACAGGAGACCTCCCAGCAAAACCCCACACTGAATACGTATCTGGATTTTCTAGCAAGACAACCACCGGTATTCTCAGAAGCTAAAGAAGCCTTGGAGGCAGATCATTGGCTCCGGGTGATTGAATCTAAACTGGGAATGCTCCAGTGTGATGAATATGAGAAGGCTTCATTTGCCGCTCAGCAACTTCATGGATCCGCTGGGGCTTGGTGGTCTGAATATCTTGCTAAGATCGCTGAAGGTCATCGTGTGACGTGGACGGAGTTTCGTGAGGCTTTCCGTGCACGTCATATTTGTGAGGGCATTGTCAAAACAAGAATTGAAGAATTCTATGAACTCAAACAAGAAGGCATGAGTGTCATGAAGTACTTTACGGAATTTAACCGTTTAGTACAATATGCATCCTCTTATGTGCATAATGAGACAATGAAGTGTCATTACTTCTTCCGAGGCCTCGATGTGAAGCTTCGGACAAAAGTGGCACAATGCAATAAAGGGATTATAGCGAGTTAGTCAATGCCGCTATGATTCAAGAAATAGCTGAACTCGAGCACAAGGAAAGTAAGAGGAAGATAAAATTATCACTGGCAAGTACGGATGATTATCATCAGAACAGCCGGTGATATATTGCTTACCATCCTGGGTGGAAATTCAGTCCTTTGACGGACCACCTAAGATCCAATACTGTCCGTATTCACCCATGGAGGTTCAGCCACTGCTGCAACAGCAGAAAATGAGTATTTGTGCACCCCCACCTCAGCAAAGTGCACAAGACTATCAACCACTTCCATATGGTGAAGATCCTGAGCTCGCATCGTATAACACTTGTCACGACGTAGAGCATATTCCTCAGGAGGGTCAAGTGACCAAGCAGAGCAGCAGTCATATGTCATCTCAAGCTGCAAAGAAATTCCATGGTCGGTCAAGGAGAACAGCACTGAAATTTGGAAATATAAACTATATGGCAGTTGAAGACGTTCCCGTAGGAGAACCCGTGTTGGCGGGCATGTTCAGCCTACGTGATCAGCCCACGCTCGTGTTGTTCGGCTCGGGTGCTACACATGATTTTATCAGCAAAGATTATGTGGTTAAGCACCAAGTACCCTCAACCACCTTGGCCGTATCTTATCAGATTAATTCACCGGGAGGTAGTAGGACAGCGGGCAGAATCGTTGCTCGAGCGCCTATATGTTTGGATGGGCGGATATATCCTACTACACTCATCATTCTAGAAGGCTTGCGGATTGACATCATCTTGGGAATGTCTTGGTTGACACATCACCAAGCTATCTTTGATATTAGTTCACGAACGGTGCAGCTGAATTCAAAGAAGCACGGGCAACACACCTTGATTCTGAGAAATGTTGCACCGGAAGTCACTGCTGTCCACACCGTTGAAGCTAAGAAACTGGAGGACATTCCAGTGGTCCGGGAATATCCGGACGTGTTTCCCGATGATCTACCGGGCATGCCCCCCGATCGTAAAGTGCAGTTCAAAATTGAACTAGCACCAGGAACCACACCCATCTCTCGGAGGCCGTATAAAATGGCACCGAAGGAACTCACGGAGCTGAAGGAGCAGCTGAATGATTTGTTAAGAAAAGGCTTCATTCGACCCAGTTCATCACCATGGGGATGCTCCGCGCTGTTCGTCAAGAAAAAGGACGAGACTTTGAGGTTATGTGTGGACTATCGTCCGCTCAATGCCGTAACTACCAAGAACAAGTATCCACTACCACGTATCGATATGCTTTTCGATCAACTAGTGGGTGCTAAGGTTTTCTCGAAGATGGATCTTCGGTCCGGATATCACCAGATAAAAATCCGGGCGGAAGACATACCCAAGACGGCATTCTCGACGAGATACGGGTTATATGAATATCTCGTCATGTCCTTTGGTCTCACAAATGCTCCAGCCCATTTCATGTATCTCATGAACTCAGTGTTCATGCCAGAGCTGGACAAGTTCGTGGTAGTGTTCATCGACGATATCTTGGTTTACTCAAAGACAGAAGCCGAACATGCCGAACACTTGCGGATCGTTCTTCAACGATTGCGAGACCACAAGATTTACGCCAAGTTCAGTAGATGCGAGTTTTGGATCAGCCAAGTGCCTTTCTTGGGACATATCATCTCAGCAGAAGGCATTGCGGTTGACCCAAGCAAAATAGAGCAAGTGCTGAAATGGAAAGCTCCCACTTCAGTCCATGAAGTCAGAAGCTTCCTCGGGTTAGCGGGATACTACCGGAGATTCATTCCAAGCTTCTCCAAGCTCACTAAGCCGATGACAGAGTTGCTGAAGAAAGGGACGAAATATGTTTGGAACACGGCGTGTGAAGGAGCATTCCAAACATTGGTAAAGCATCTCACAACAGCCCCGGTGTTAGCTCAGCCGGATAAAACAAAGCCCTTCGACGTGTATTGTGATGCGTCCGGTATTGGGCTTGGCTGCGTGTTGATGCAGGAAGGACGTGTGGTCGCATATGGCTCACGCCAACTTCGGAACCATGAGCAGCATTATCCCACTCATGACCTTGAGCTTGCTGCAGTGGTTTTGGCGCTGAAAATGTGGAGGCACTATCTCCTGGGGAATTTGGTGCATCTCTACACCGACCACAAGAGCTTGAAATACATTTTCACCCAGAAGGAGCTGAACATGAGGCAACGGAGGTGGTTAGAATTAATCAAGGACTATGAAATTGAGATTCACTACCACCCCGGCAAGGCGAATGTGGTTGCCGATGCGCTGAGTCAGAAATCACATGTCCATCACCTCACCATTACACCGGTGGAGGAGGAAGAGCCAAGTTTATACTTGGTTCCTTATGGATCGCTGTACAACTTTGCCCTCATCCCTACTATTAGGGAGGACATCATTGCAGCTCAGAAGACGGATAAAGGCATGGCATATCTCCGGAGACGGATAGACAATGGAGAGATCAAGTGTTTCCGGAAGGATGATGAGGGGACGCTATGGTTTAATGACCGCATAGTCGTGCCCCGAGATATGGAGTTGAGGAAAAAGATCCTAGATGAAGCTCACTTGTCCAAATACTCCATTCATCCGGGTAGCAACAAGATGTACCAAGATTTGAAACAGAAATTTTGGTGGACACGGATGAAGCGGGAGGTAGCGAAGTACGTATCCGAGTGCGATACGTGCCGACGAGTGAAAGCTGATCACATGAAGAAATCAGGGCTGCTGCAACCCCTGAAGATCCCGGCATGGAAATGGGAAGATGTGAGCATGGATTTCATTGTGGTATTACCCATAACATCCAACAAGCATGATTCCATATGGATGATCGTCGATCGGTTAACCAAGACGACTCATTTCATCCCGGTGAATACATGTTACAATGCCGGCAAATATGGGGAGCTATACATAGCGAAGATCCTATGCCTATACGGGGTACCCAAGACCATTGTCTCAGATCGAGGTGCATTATTTGTATCTCGCTTTTGGGAGCAGCTACACGCTGCATTGGGTACTAAGTTGATCAGGAGCTCCGCCTATCACCCTCAGACAGATGGCCAGACAGAGAGGGTGAATCAAGTCCTGGAAGACATGTTGAGAGCATGTGCCATCCACCATGGTAGGAACTGGGATGATCAACTACCATTGGCAGAATTCTCGTACAACAACGGCTATCAGGCGAGTATCAAAATGGCACCTTACGAAGCTCTCTACGGTCGTAAATGCCGCACCCCATTAAATTGGTGCGAGTCCGGTGAAAGGGTCACCTTCGGGGTTGATGTGGTGAACGACGCCGAGGAGCGTGTTCGGACAATTCAAGCCAATTTGAAGGCCGCTCAATCCCGGCAGAAGAGCTACGCTGATAAGAGGCGTAGACCGTTGCACTTTGACGTTGGGGAACACGTGTACCTCCGCGTGTCTCCGATGAAGGGTGTGCACCGATTCGGTGTGAAGGGGAAGCTCGCTCCCCATTTCATTGGACCCTATGCTATCACCGAGAAGTGTGGACCAGCAGTGTATCGATTGGAGCTACCGGCATCCCTGGCTGGTGTCCATGATGTTTTCCATGTTTCGCAATTGAGAAAATGCTTGAAGCATACAGCTGCGGTTCCTACCAAAGACATCGGCGAGCTGAAACCGGATTTAACATATGATGAGTATCCGGTGGAAATTCTTGATGAGAAAGCCCGAACCACGTGTAGCAGAACGTTGTGGTTCTACAAAATCCTCTGGAGCAACAACACCGCTGATGAAGCGACGTGGGAGAGCGAGGAGTTCCTTCACTCAAATTACCCGGAGTTCATTGCTTCTCAACACGGGTAAGTCCCTACTACATCGCTATCTCTTCTTTTGTAATCTCGGGACGAGATTCTTTTAAGGAGGGAGGGATGTAAAAGCCCAAGAAAAGGGACTTGCAAAAACTTTTCTTCACCTCACAACACCACAGTTTTCGTTGTGGATATCTTAGGAAATATTGTGAAGAGCATGTAACCTTCATCAAAAGGGTGATTAGAGGGGAAAGTCTTCCTTTTCACAAAGTGGGATTTGGACATAGGAACATGAGAGGTTGAGCTCACCCCTAGAACTTAAAAAGTCTTGGGAAGGTTCAGTCCAAGTTTCATAGAAATCCAACACTTTTTGCGGCACTTTTTGGGTTATTTGAAAAAGAGGCCAATTGCAGCAACTTTCATCACCCAAATTCAAAAGTTAGCTTCATATTCTTATTCAGCACATTTTTGTGAGCTCACACACCAATTTTCACTCCATTTGGAGTTGATCTTGACAGGAGCTAACTGGGACGAATTCAAACTTTATTTGAATTCAAAACTAAACTTGTGCTAAAATTCACCCAAGCCGAACCCAATTTGAATTCTATTCAATTCAAATGGCTCAGGGGTGAATAATTTGAATCACCAGGGGTATTATGGGGCTCACTGTTTACAACAGTGATTAGGAGTAAATTCCAGAGGTTAAAACCCCGGGTGGGACCCACGTGTCATAGAGGGGAGAAGGAGAAACTTGCACCCAAAGTCAGAGTCTCGGTGGGAAATTCCGCCGAGCAGCTGTCGGCTGTCCCACCGAGCAGATACCGGCGCCACCAGCTGCTTCCCTCTCCGCGCGCTGGCACCCAGGGCGGCTGGCTCGCGCCGCCACGCGACCGGCACCGCCTCAGCCGAGCAGGAGTCGGCCGGCTTTATCTTCTCGCGGGCAAACCCGAGCAGCGGCAATGTTTCTCGCCACAGCTCTCTGCTCAATCGGGAAAACCAGCAAAACCATCTCCTCCCGCGTCCCTGAGCTGCTAGACAGCCACCTGAACTCGCACTCCACCTCTCCAACGCCAGAAACCTCGAGCTCCGACCCCCTTTGCCCAAACACGATCGCCACCGCGGCGACCTAGCCTAAACCTCCGGGCGTCGAGGCATAACGCACCGATTTATAGGTGTAGGCTGAGGGCAGCAAGGTGGAAATCTGCCAACGGGCATAGAGAGATGCTCCGTGTGGGGAACCTCCTGCTCGTTTCGGTGCGACCGGTTCGACGTTTGGGCTGTTGGGTGAAAGGTTGTCTCGTACGACATCGAGTGAGCATGCTGTGCAGCTCCACGGTTGGGCGTACGTGACGTGCTCTTTGGGTTTCCCTGCAGGTGTATATCGAGTCGATTCGCCGTCCCTCGTGGTGACGAGTACCGCTTGTTCACTGCTTCGTAACGTAGACTAATGAATGAAATGATATGATTCAATATTGCTGTTATGATATAATTGTATTGTTACATGTGTGCCACCAAATATTGCTCACTAAATTTCAGCTTCATGAACTGTTAACCTGTTGCTAAAAGATGAACTAAGGATGAACTTGTAGGCGTGTCCATTTGCTGCAACATTGCTATCCTATGTCATGGTACCCCTCATGTAGAGTTTCATGCTTAGGTGAGTCGGTTAAGCCTTGTTGAGCCTTCGTGCTCACGGTTGCTGCTTAAGTGTTTTTCAGGTGAGGAGCCACCCACGGACTCGGAGTACGAGTCCACCGGCGAGGGTTACCCTCCGTCGGGGACCACGGCTGAGTGGGAGCCGTACACGCCGCGCTGAGCTGAGACGTGCAGCTAGTGTGGGTTGTCCTAGGGCTGGGCAACCGACTTTTTGCTAGATAGGCGGGCGTGAGTTGTACAAAAGAAACTTCCGCTGTGTAATAAAGACTCTAGTTTGTAACTGAGAAGGGTACTACTTTGTACCTTCAGTTTGTTTTCCCTTGTAATATAATGTGTTCTTATGACGTGTGATGTCGGGTGTCGCATCGCACGGCACCACCCTCTGCGATCCTGGATGAGCGGATCCCGGTCCGCCACAACGAGGCGCGCCATTTTTGGTTCCGGCATGCGCGCGCGGGTCTGTCGGGAGGTTGAAGACGACTGACCTGTGGACCCCACTTTCATCCGCCGGTAGAATTATTTGAAGTTTCTGTTGACCAAATAATTCCAGAAATTGGCTAATCTTTGCAAGCCCAAAACTTTGTGTAGAAAACTCCAAAAAGGGTGAGACCAATTTTTTTGGAATCCCTATAAGGAGTACTTCACAGAGGAACAAATTGCTTGCTATGAAAATGCCCAGGAATTTCTGTAGAAATGTTTTTAATAAATTCTTTAGAGATTTATTCCAGGAGCAATTCTTTATGAAACATTCCCAAATTTGGGCAGCTAATCCTTTTCATAGTTACTGATCTCCAGTAAACATTTGAGCTTCATTGGAGTTCATTTGCTAGGCTAAATTGCCTTCCAATGTTCAGCCTTTATTTGGAAATTCAAATTCTAAACAGAAACTTTTCATAAATCCCGTGCACTTTCAAAAATTCATATCTCTCTATTGCTAGATCCAAAAATGATGAAACAAATTTTGTTAGAACCATGGAGACTTACCCTAATAAGATCTTCCACTGTTAGACATGTTAAAACTCCAGATTTGGACTCACAATTCAGAGAAGCCTTGTACTTGTAGGAATTTTGAAGACCACAAGGTGCGATGAAATTTTCAAAGTTTTGCTCAGATCATCCTTAGAGAGTCTAGTATCCACTGGAAGCTATGAATAGAAGTTTACTTCTTATAATTCCTTACAACTTATACATGTATTTTTGTTACATTTCATATAGTGACCGAAGTTGAGGACACGCCGGAGCCGTTTGACGTCCTTCCACCCGACGCTAACTTCTCCTTTGACTCGCAACTAGGCAAGCCACGGTTTGCATTTAATTACCTTTTGCAAAGTTTTCATTTGTATCACTTATGTCTAGGATGAATGGTTGCATTAGAGTTAAGGTGTTTGAAACCCCACTTGCATGACTTTAAATCCTATGAAGGGTTTGGTAGTTTACAAACTCGACGAGTAGCGAATGCCATGCTAATAAGCTTAGGATCTCGGTGGAAGTCGAGTAGTTGGAATCTACTTGCGAGTAAGGTTTTATCACACGGTTTGGAAAAGAGTAGAGAATGGATTAAGAATGTGAAACTGAGACCCAGCAGGGGGGATAGGAGGCAGTGAGCGGAGGTCTCACGTGCGTAGCCCTGTTGGTGTCGATTGAGGACCTAGTCGTGTGCGGGCCTGATGAACAAGTATCGAACAGTACCTGATGGCATACTGACATAAGCAGGAAACCGATGTAATTGGTTAACCTGGGTGCCGAGGCTTACCCAACCGTTTTATATGAGTGGGATGAGGGTAGCAAGGTGTAAATCTGTGGGTGGGCACAGTCACGCTCCATGCGGGGACCTCCTTCCCGTCACGGATGGACCAGTTCGGCATTTGGGTTTCCTTTGAAAGGTTGTTGCATACAACAGAGTAGGAAGGTTTGTGGCATCACACTTCTGAAAGTGGGTGTATGTGACGTGTTGTCCGGGTGTCTCCTGATTGCAATCACCGTCCCTCGTGGTTATTTGAGTACCGTTTGTTCACTGTTCTGTGACGTAGTAAGAAGTGAAAGAAGCCAGATAAATGATAATATGCTGTGATGAACTATTAATATTTTGAAACCATGTCTGCTGTAGAAGTAGAGCTAATTAAGTTTATCTTCCACTTTGGGCATCGCCACATCGGAGAAAAGTGTTTCTTGTTTGATTGTGGACTTCCAATGTGAAGGCTTCCTAAGGCTCATTAAATTGCTGCTATAAAACTGAAAGTAAGGATTAACAGTAGGCGTGTCTTTATTGCAATGTCTTTATCCCATATTACTTATCCGTGCAGGTAGAGTTCCATGACTAGGGTTGTCGGTTCAGCCTTGCTGAGCCATCGTGCTCACGGTAGCAATATTTGAGCTGTGTGCAGGTGAGAGCTATGAGGAGGGGTCCTAGGACAAGGCGATGCCCCCGTCGGGGTACATGGCCGAGCTGGAGCCCTGCTCGCCGTGGTGATCTCCGGTTGAATGTTGCTAGTGTGTAGCGTCCCCGGGCTGGACGGCTGCACTTTTGCTTATTTAGTATGAGAGGCTAGTTATGTATATATTACGTCCGCTATATGCTTGAGTTTGAAAAAGACTTCTGCTGTTTTATTTAAAATAAAAGTTTGTATGTTGTTCATATTCTTTTCTTGTGTGATGTTGGGTGCTGCATCACACAGCACCACCCTCTGCGATCCCGGAGTGGGTGAACCACGGGGTGGTCCCCACACTCCTCGCTCTCCCACGTCGCTTTCTCAGCGGTGTGGTTGCTCCACAATACCTTGTAGAACCACAGCGTTCGATTACGCGTGGTCCGGGCCTTCTCATCAATAATCGCCACCGTATATTCAGCATAAGTCAAATCCGGTTGTAGCTCGCCAATGTCTTCAGTGGGAACAGTAGCCGTATACTTCAGACATTTTTGGAGTTGTGAAACATGGAAAACGTCGTGAACACCCACGAGAGATGCCGGTAGTTCAGTCAATACGCCACTGATCCGCAGTTCTCGGTGATGGCATAGGATCCAATAAATCAGGGAGCGAGATTCCCCTTCACGCCGAATCGATGCACGCCTTTCATCGGAGATACACGGAGGTACACGTGTTCCCCGACATCGAAGTGCAGCGGCCTACGCCTCTTATCAGCGTAACCTTTCTGTCGGGATTGGACGGCCTTCAAGTTGGCTTGAATAATCCGAACAGCTCTTCGGCGTCGTTCACCAAATCAATCCCGAACATGACCCTTTCACCGGACTCGCACCAGTTCAATGGGGTGCGGCATTTGCGACCGTGGAGAGCCTCATATGGCGCCGTCTTGATACTCGCTTGATAGCCTTGTTGTACGCGAATTCCGCAACCGGTAGATGATCATCCCACTTTCTACCATGGCAACATGTCTTCTAACACTTGATTTACCCTCTCAGTTTGTCCATCTGTCTGAGGGTGATAGGCGGAGCTTCTAGTAAGCTTAGTACCCAAAGCAGCGTGCAACTGCTCCCAGAAATGAGCAAAGAACAGTGCCCCTCGATCTGAGATTATAGTCTTGGGTACTCCATGCAAGCACAAGATTCTTGCGATGTACAACTCTGCATATCTGCTGGCATGGAAATGTGTATGCACGGGAATGAAGAGAGCTCACTTGGTTAACCGGTCAACGATTATCCAAATGGAATCATGCTTGTTGGAAATCACGGGTAATCCCACAATGAAATCCATACTCACATCTTCCCACTTCCATGCTGGAATTTTCAGGGGTTGCAACAGCCCTGATTTTCTCATGTGATCCGCTTTCACTCGTCTACACGTATCACACTCAGATACGTACTTTGCATCTTCCCGTTTCATCTGTGTCCACCAAAATTTACTCTTTAACTCTTGGTACATTTTGTTGCTGCCCGGATGAATGGAGAACTTAGAAAAGTAAGCTTCATCAAGGTTCTTCTTTCTCAGATTCATATTCCGGGGTACGACTATGCGGTCATTGAACCATAGTGTACCCTCATTATCTTTCCGGAAACATTTGATATCCCCGCTGTCTATCCGTCTCCGGAGATGTGCCATGCCCTTGTCAACCTTCTGAGCTGCAATAATATCCTCCCTAATGGTAGGGATGAGACCAAGGTTGTATAGCGATCCATATGGAACCAAGTATAAACTCGGTTCTTCCTCTTCCATTGGTGTAATGGTGAGGTTATGGACATGTGATTTCCTCAGCGCATCGGCAACCACATTCGCCTTGCCGTGGTGGTAATGGATCTCAATCTCATAGTCTTTTATTAATTTTAACCACCTCCTTTGCCTCATATTCAGCTACTTCTGGGTGAAGATATATTTTAAGCTCTTGTGGTCGGTGTAGAGATGCCCCAAATTCCCCAGGAGATAGTGCCTCCACATTTTCAGCGCCAAAACCACAGCAGCGAGCTCAAGATCATGAGTCGGATAGTGCTGCTCGTGGTTTCGGAGTTGGCGTGAGCCATACACGACCACACGTCCTTCTTGCATCAACACGCAGCCAAGCCCGATACCGGACGCATCACAAAACACGTCGAAGGGCTTGGTCGTATCTGGTTGAGCTAAAACCGGGGCTGTTGTGAGATGCTTCACCAATGCTTGGAAAGCTCCTTCACATGCTGAGTTCCAAACATATTTTGTTCCCTTCTTCAATAATTCTGTCATCGGCTTAGCAAGCTTGGAGAAGATTAGAATAAATCTCTGGTAATATCCTGCTAAACCGAGGAAGCTTCTGACATCATGGACAGAAGTGGGGGCTTTCCATTTCAGCACTTGTTCAATTTTGCTTGGGTCAACCGCAATGCCTTCCGCTGAGATAATATATCCCGAAAATGGCACTTGGTGTAAAATCCCCAAAAAGTGGTAGCAAGAAAAATTCAGCGCATGTACACTTAGGAAAAATGAGGGGAATTAAAACTTTGAATTATAACGGTGTAAGTTCAAAGTGAGGATTTAGACGTCCCAAAAACTTCCAAACATGGAGATATAAATCCATAGCTTGGATCTTCATAGTCCAAATATTCACCCTTCCAAATTTCAGCTCATTTGGAGGAGTTTCAATATTTGTTTGGGATTAAAACGAGAAACCCTCTAATCTGAATTTCAAATTCAGTTTCAAATTCCAATCCCCTCATGTTGCAAATTTGGGTCCCCAAAGGTGTTCTCCATATTTGAATTAGCAGCCATGCCAAAAATGAGAAATTTTGGAGTAGGCTTGCTATTTAAATCTAGGGTGACACCAAAAACCATTAAAAATTCAAATTTGAAATTTGAACTTGAACCAAACTTGATCAAATGCAGCACGGAAGTCAAAATTTGGATTCTCCATATTTAATTTGGCTTTCCTGCAAATATCTAGAATTTTGGACAAAAGTGGGTGGCAGAAATAAAAGATCAGAAATATTAAGAGGGGAAAAGAGAGGATGACATGTGGGGCCAGCTTGTGTCCACCGAGCCAACGTCGGTTCTCCCGTTTTCCTCTGCAGCCGCCACGGCGACGCAGCGCGCCACAGCGACACCATTGCTTGGTGCTGAAGACACTGCTTCGCTCGGTGCAGCTGGGCTCAAGCCGCGCGTCGAAGCAGCTGTCAGGACTCAACTCACTCGGTAAAGAAACAGCACACGTCGCTTCCTCTGTTCCTCTGCCGAACGCAAACTCGCCGTCTCTCCACTCTCTCGCTGCGCTAGCCCAGATTTTCTTTGGTTGAACGAGGTCGCCGGTGGTGCGGGGTGCCACTGTCCAGGCTAGGGGCAGCTGCGGTTCCTCTCCAGCTGCGATCGCCGACCGGTTGCTCGGAGCTACCGAAAGAACGGCCGCCCGTCTACCCCAGAATTCGTTACCAATGTGAAACCATAGTCTAATTGCTTTGGCCCAAAGCTTCTACACGATCTAGCACAGCTCCTCGACGAAGAACCATCGGAAACCGTAGAGAAATGAAGCTGTAGGCTGAGTTTTTCCGGCCGCCGACGCACAACCCTAGCTGCACCGTCGAGCTACACCTTGCACGAGTTTTCACCCATTTTTGTATGCAAAAACGTGCTCCTCACATCACCCTGGTGCTTGGGGTGCTCTCCCCAACCGGAATACTCGTCGGCCATGTGAGAACGACGGCGCCGGGGTGGAGTTTGCCGCTGCCGCCGTCGGGGAGGTATTTCCGGCCGTTTAGCACCGCCACTGAGCTTACCAGCATGTTTCTCGTTGGGTTTTGGGCATAGGCGGTGAGATTTGGGCCGTCTAGGGCACTGGGTAGCCGTTCTGGCGAGGTACCGCCGTCGTTCCGGCGAGGGGGCTGCCCGGGTGCGAGGAAGAAGACGGTGGGGGTCTGTCCCACCTGTCAGTAGCACGAGTTAGGCGCGGGATCGGGGTGCAGCCCGGGATCTGTAGTGGCTGCGCGGGTTAAACTCCGTAGCCCCGGTGTTGCCGCAATTCCACTGGTCCGGTTTAAAACAGTGGGCCCGGTCACGATTATTTGAAGTTTCTATTAGGCAAATAATTCCATAAATTAGCTGATCTTTACTGTAAAGGTCCCAAAAATGTGAATACAAAGAAACATGAGTTTGCAAAAATGTTGAAGTCATGTGTATGAAAAAGGGGCTTAGTTGAAACTTTTTCCCACATATGATAACATAGGTGAGATTCTTCTAAACAAACTTAGGGTTAATGCATGGATGGACCTCATGTGGATTAAAACCACAGAAATGAAGAGCTCAAGTGCAATGGAAGGGTTTAAAAATCAGAGATGAACTAAATGTAAATTCAGACTTCAAGTGAGGGGATGACACAATGGAAATTCAAAACTGTTGTGTCCAAACTATTGTTTGCAGCAGCTAACACAAGAATCAAGTTGCATAATTGGATTCCTTAGGTCCAAATTAGTTGGGAGGCAAAGTTTTATTAATTTTTGAAAAGTTTTGCTGCCCATTTTTCCAAATGGAGTCAAATGTGTAAAGAATTCAAATAAACATTTGAATTTGGATGGAATTTGCCCAACTATGCAAATGCAGCTCAGTTTCCAACTTTCAAATAATTGGAGTTGAAAATTTGTCAAATTATGGAAATCTTTTTGCAGGGAAATTGAGTGGGCCCCACCTATCATTGGGGAGGTTAAACACTGTGAAAGATCTCCCATTACTTCAGCGGTAAGTCTCCCCTCACCGAAGGGGTCTCACCGGGTGTCACCGCGGGGGCAAAAGCAAGCCACCTCCTGCTCTTCGCTCGGGCCGCTGGCAGCACCGGAGTCGGCGGTGCCTCTTACGTGACCCTCCCGTGTGACCGAGACGACCATCCGGGTTTCTTCTCCTCACGCACGTGTTATCCAGAGAACGGAACCGAGCTCGCCGCCCCTCTGGAAAGCCATCAGGAGCCGGCTAAACCGCGCCACAGCGCCTCCCCGAGCTGCACAACGACGCTGTGCCATCGTTCCGCACCTTCTGAGCGCGAGAGCTAGCCATCCAGGGTTTGTTTCGAGCGTTAAACGCCTCACCCGCGGCGAACCACAGCCAGCCGACGATCGGGCGCACGCGGGCAGCCTTCCACAAGGGTTGTCACGTCCGAGCAAGCCCGGCCACGGAGCGCGCCATCGTGCTGCTGCTTTCCCCCAAAGCCTGGAGCAAACCGTGCGGGATCGACGGCCAATTTGGAGATTTTGTCCCGGCGACCTCAAACAGAGCATCCGGCAATCGCCGCGAAAATTCTCGCTCTCCAATCCTCTGTAGCTTGTCAAATCTTGCACACACGAGCTGGGCTAGCCGGCGATCATTTGCCCTTTTGCAACCAATGCCTGAAAACCATTGTGCACGACGTATTTCACACTTTTCCCACGGCGGTTATGGTGCGGCGGTTCGGGCTCCTGATGAGAGCTAGGTTAGGGCCATTTCCAGGCTGCTTCACCACCCGGACGATACTCCTTGGCATCCACTGAAGCTATAGCGCCGTTTCACTGGTGTTTTGGTGGGTTAGGTTAGCCGGGCAACGTCGCCGAACTGGTCCAGAGCCGCAGCGCCGTGGACGGCTAGATTAGAGCCACTGCCGGCCAGGGGAAGGGGTCCCATCTTGTTCAGCACGTGAAATTAGGCCCTCCCGGCGAGGGAGGGCACGGGGGATGGCCGAGAGACCGAAATCCGTCGAACTCCGGCGAGCCCGGCGGTGCGCGGGCGCGGGTGGCCGGATGTAGAAGACGACCCGGCGGGTCCCACCTGTCAGCGACGGTTTTTCAAATTTCTGATCGGCTGTGGCGTGGGGATCTGGTGTGGCCGCGCGGGAAATACTCAGTAGCCCCGTGTGGCTTGCGTCGGGGAGTGACACCTGTCCCCTGGACCCACAGCCAGTATTTGAACATTTTGGGGAATTTCAGTTTTCTGTTCAAACTTTGAATAGCTACAACTTTGGGTAGGAGAATCCAAAAATTGTGAAACAAATTTTGTTGGATTCCTCTGATAGAATACTATCCAAATGTAGAACCCAATTTGTATGAAACCCTTTATTTAATTCTGGAAAATTCTTTAAATCTTTTCGGAAAAAGAATTTTAGAGGGATTTTGGTTAATCCAAAAATCCTCAAATTTTGCCAGAATATTCTTTAGGATAATATTGAACTCCTGTAAAAATTTCAGACAATTTGGAGTTGATTTGATCAGGGCAATTCAGAATTTAAGGTCCTGTATCCAATTGAATACAGAAACATTTCAGAGAATTTCCAAAACTTGGAAATTCAGTTCCCGGCAGGACTTAGCTCCAAAAATGCTAGGAAAATTCATGCATGTCCTATGAACTATAATTGAAATTGTAGTTCACTAAGTTTGGCATGAACATGCAAGTTTATTCAGAATTAATTCCTGTTTGCCTAAAGGGTTAAGGAATTATTCTGAGTAATCCACTCATTAGATAATCCCAAATATTGGTCCAGAGTGTTTTTCTTGTGACAAGGAACTCACCTGAAAATTCTCAGCTCCATTGGAGCTCTGGATCACCTCAGTGCTGTTTAACCTCTTAAGGTGATTAATATACAAGAGGGGGAAAACCACTTAGCATTAATCATGTGTTTAGAACCAAACCTAAACCACTAGCACCTGTGTCATTTTAAATTCTTAAACAGAGTTCCAGTTTGTGTAAACTTGTCATTAGAACTTGTAGAAAAATCTTTACAAATAAACATATGTGCATATTCACTACGTGTAGCATCTACATGAAGGACTTGACGTCATTGGAGGAGAGATCAAAGGAAGGAGGCAAAAGATTAAGACAAGTGGTCTTCACTAACTGCATATATCTATAAGTCACCTGCAAAACAAAGTCAAGCCCCGGTTTGCATCAAATTTACAAGTTTTTATTTGTATTCACGTCATACGTCTAGCATTTTTATTTATTGCATTACGTCTAGATGGTATGAAACTCCAAATTCATGACCCAGAAAACCCTGGAGTTTAATGTAGGATATGTTATCAATTAATTATAACTGCTGATCTCAACAAAAGTGGATTAAAAGAAGCAAAACTCGAGTGGGCAGATTCCTACTCGTGAACAGGGATTTAGGGGGATCAATCGGAAGAGTTGGGAATTGATCCTCATAGTTGGGAATGGAGACCGGGCAGTGGATGGAAGGTCAAGGACGTGGTCCTGTGAGCCTAGTCTATGTCTGAGTCGTAAGGCCCATTCTCGTGTGTGGCCCGTTGGGCAAGTTTGAGTTGTGTACCGGATGCATACTGGCTATATGGGACCCAGGAAACCGATGTAACATGTTAACCTGGGTGTCGAGGCATACTTCACCGTCTGATGCCGATGCTGAAAGGATAGAGAAGTCGGCTCTACGAGGGTTTGCCGTAGAGAGACTTAATCCCAGTCAGTGGGACCGGTTCGACATTTGGGTGTCGTGTGAAAGGTTGCCACGTACGACGTCAGTGACGGTTTCTGTGTGCAACGTTGAGTACGGGCGTACGTGTCATGTCAGCCGGGTGTTTTTGATTGCAATCACCGTCGCTCGCGGAATGGACCGAGCATACTTGTTCTCTGCGTCGTGACGTAGTAATAAACCGGGAAACATTTAACATGCTTCGTGGGTAATCCTCATAATGGAGATGAGGAATGATCAACACCTCACTAAATTTAATTTCCACCTTGGGCTAGAAGCGTCGAGGCAAAGCGTTTCTTGTTTGATTGTGGAGTCTCGACGTTGATGGCGCAAGGTCAGTATGAGTCAAGGGTAGCTCACTAAAGTTACTTCCACCTCGGGAAGTGACATCGAGATGAAGCGTTTCTTGTTTGATTGTGGAGTCTCGATGTAAGTTGCGCGAGGGTTATAAAAGTTGCTTAAAACTTGAATTAAGGACTCTCCTTTAGCTCAAGTTCATCGTTTGTGCAAACTTCTATAATCAGCCCTCTATTTTCATCATGTAGAGTTTCATGACTAGGGTGACGGGTCAGTCTTGCTGAGCTTCGTGCTCACAGATACTACCTAAGTTGTTTTGCAGGTAATAACTGTAGGCGAAGATGTACGGGTGCCCGATGAGGCTCGGAACTCCCGGCGTGGTGAACTCATGGCAACCCCTGCCGCTGCTATTATGACAGTGTTGCTAGCGAGAAGGGTCCGCGGGCTGGACACCTTCTCTGTTGCTTAGCATAGATATGAGACGTGAGTTGTAATAGTCTTCCGCTTTAGTTTATTTTGAGATATATTTGTAAAATCAACACTTTGTAAGCTTCCATTTGTTTTATGTAATATGATGCTTTATTATGTGTGCTGTTGGGTGCCGCATCATACGGCACCACCCAATGCGATTCCCGGGCGAGGTGCCCCGTCCCCGTGAGTGATTGGGATGGCGTGGGCCCTCACAGCGTGGTATCAGAGCCGCATTTGAAATAGCACATGGAATAAAGATCGTATTACGACAAAAACTTAGGATACAGTGAGAAAACGGTATTAGGCCCACATAAGGACTATAGTAGTATAGTTACTTAAGTGGCAGAACTAACTTACTTGTTATAATTCTGAATTTTGATTACGTAACGACGCACCTACGCTCAGGTAAGCATGGTAAGGAACGCCACCGAAAGCGGTTCAATTTCGGTTAGCTCCCCTGACGAGGAAAGTGGTTCAGGGATAGGTCTCACAGCTTGGTGTGAGACGTTAATATGAACTCTTGGACTCTTCATGTTCCTGAGTTCATATGAAACGCTGATCCCTAGCATGCATTAGGCAAGTAAGTGGAGACCCCATCGCGTGGTCAGTAACACGAGAGTGTGTTCATCTGGGAATAGCCCAGGAGGACATACGCAGCGCTTGCCATCGGCGTGCCCTGCAAGGCAGTAGGTGGTATCTGTTGGGTTGATAACATTCCCAACCGTAACGACCCGTTCATGACATACTCGGGTTCCCCGTCGTGTGGTGTTGAAACACGATCACGTACCTTGAGATGTGACTTAACTCAAGGACGGCCGTATGACAATGATACGGGCGTTTGTATTTACTTTCAATGATAGAACTGCCTGAAATGAGAAAAACTTTGAGTGCACCACTATTGAGTGATCTTCTGCAGGTACTAACCACGTACGTATCCCGTGTAGTTC
This sequence comes from Neostapfia colusana, assembly GCA_030760725.1. Classification (NCBI taxonomy): domain Eukaryota; kingdom Viridiplantae; phylum Streptophyta; class Magnoliopsida; order Poales; family Poaceae; genus Neostapfia; species Neostapfia colusana. The sequence continues at coordinate 23,578,190 of JASWHV010000012.1, read as the reverse complement.
ACGTGTGCGAGAGACCGTCTTCGTGCCACTGATAACACATATATGCCGGTATAATCCAGGTAGGATTTTCTTTTGGAGAGGCAACGTAGTACCGACATGGTTCTTACGGTGCATCGACACCGTACTACACTTAATAATCTCTTCCCTATGAAGAAATGATTCATGAGCTAACTTTCAATTAAAAATGGAAGTTTTAAACAAATATTAGTTACTGAACTCTTATTCTGAACTAAGATTCAAATAAGAGAATGTCTAGGTATCAAAGATTTCAAAATAAAACAGAATGCTCTGCTTCTGGCAGAAATTTTTGCTGGAATTTTACAGGGCATAACTCTGAGTAGCTTTAACCAATTAAGGTGTATGATACAGTTCTGGAAATATTTTCAAGTGCTCTACAACTTTCTTGTAGACCTCCAGAGCAAAATCACATGTTAAGCTGGTAAAAAGTCCAGTTAAAGGCAAACTGTTCAGAACCAGGACAGTAGCAAAACCTCTCTGGACCTTTCTGTTTTTATGCCATAACTTCCTGTAGAAAAATCCCTAGGGAGCCTGTGATACACCGTTGGAAAGGTTATGAGATATGCAACATTGTTGTAGTTCAAAGGTTGTTCAGATTCTCGTTGTATTTTCATATACAACAGTGATAAAGTCAGCCACATACAAAGGAGATGCCGGCAAATTTTATCCAGAAAGTCTGTCAACTCTGCGAACTCATAACTTGTGATCCAGAAGTGATATGGAGGCATTTGGATCCTCGTTGGAAAGATATTAAAGTTAAATTTAACTTTGATATTCAACTTGAGTTACGAAAGTGCTTTTAACTGGATCAGAATCTGATCTGTTTGAAGACCAATCAGTCGGCTTGTAAATCCTTGCTGTTAGATACATCAGCTTGCGCTTAAATCATTTTGCTTACATGTTGAGGTTTCATTATCAGTGTTGCACTACTTTGTTTATGGAATAAATCAAGTGATAGTGTTGAACTGATAATGAACTCTTGCAATTGCAGAATTGTGCGAACTCGTTCCATGAGTGAGGTGGGTGGTTCCAGTGGTGCTCGTGGTGATAACTCTCCACAGCAGGAGCAGCGAGCTCCGCAACAGCAGCCGCCACCAGGACTTTCACCCACGGTCACAATGGTGGACATTCTGGCTGCCATGACGGGTGCAAGCGATGAGCGAACCGACTTGCTCCGCACCCTGGTGATGAATACATCCCGTCAAGGGGGATGTCAAGACCAAGACTTGCACCAACCTCAACTGAATTCCTATGTTGAGTTCTTGGCAACTCAACCACCGGTTTTCATTGAAGCTGAGGATCCTCTGGTGGCGGATTTCTGGATCCGTACCATTGAGTCTAAGTTTGGGTTGCTTCAATGCACCGACCATCAGAAGGTTTCATACGCAGCGCAACAACTTCACGGGTCCGCCAGTGCATGGTGGGCAAATCAACTCGCCTCCTTACCAGCTGGACATGACTGTACATGGGCAGAATTCCGGAAGGCATTTCTCGCATATCATGTTCCGTCCGGAATAATTCAGGGGAAACTCGAGGAGTTTCTGGCCTTAAAACAAGGAGGGAGGGGTGCATACGAGCATTCGCGAGTGTTCAACAAGTTGGCGCAGTATGCGCCTCAACATGTGAACACCGAAGCACAAAAGTGTGAATGGTTCTTCCGCAGCCTCAATCCCAAGCTAAAGGAGAGACTCGTTTTAGCTGATCGAAAGAACTTCAACGAATTGATGAGTGCTGCCATCATGGTTGAAGATGCTCAGCGGGAAGTTCAGGCTGAGAAAAGAAAGAACCATGTACTACCGGAGAGTAGCAGTAGTGCTCCACAGAAATACAGGGTGGTAGACAGTACCTTGAACTGTCAGCTGATGCAGCCGGCTCGACGACTCCAGCAATATTCCAGTCGATCGTCCCAATACTCTGATTTCGGACAGCTGCAACAACGGTATATGCAGCCATGTTATTCTGCTCCTCAAGTGTTCTTGCCGCAGCAGAATACCACTAATGTCCATGCACAGAGCAACCAGGAACCGGCTGAGAAACCGTGCTTCACATGCGGGTACTTGGGTCACATCAGCAGGAAGTGTCCAGAAAGGATACACCATAAAGAAACTACACCGGGGCAGGGTATAAATCAACCCCGTGCTCAGCTTCAAGGAACAGCACCAAAATCCGGGTGCATTTATCATGCAGCTCTGGAGGATGTGCCAGATGGGCACCTGTGCTGGCGGGAATGTTCACCCTCAATGGACTGCCCGTGTTAATATTATTTGACTCTGGAGCTACACACAATTTCATCAGCAGGTTGTTTGTCTGCAAAACTGAGCTCTCCACCTCTACACCGAAGGATCACTACCTTATCCGCTCACCGGGTGGAAATATAGCTGCTAATGAAGTAGTGATCAAAGCACCCTTGTGCTTAGGTGGAAACTTATACCCCACCAACCTCATTGTGTTATAGGGGCAGAAGATCGACGTGATTCTAGGAATGGCGTGGATGAACTACCATGGGGCTGTTCTTGATATTGGTCCACGGATTGTTAGTTTGGACTCTCCAATCTACGGTCTCCAAACGCTCAGACTTGAAGCCGTGGATTCTAAAAATCCAGTGGTGTACCACAGTGTGACCACGAAACTGGAGGATATTCCAGTGGTCCGTGAGTACCCAGATGTGTTTCCCGACGATCTTCCAGGGATGCCGCCTGAGAGGGATGTGGTATTCAAGATCGAGTTAGCACCGGGAACCACACCAATATCTCGGAGGCCGTACAAAATGTCTCCGAAGGAATTAGCTGAACTGAATGAACAGCTAAAGGACTTAATGGACAAAGGGTTCATCCGACCAAGCTCATCGCCATGGGGCTGTTCAGCCCTCTTTGTGAAGAAAAAGGACGAGTCACTTCGATTATGTGTGGATTATCGCCCGCTGAATGCAGTGACGATCAAAAATAAATATCCACTGCCGCGGATCGATATATTATTTGATCAGTTAGTGGGTGCCAAGGTATTCTCCAAGATGGACTTACGGTCTGGTTATCATCAGATAAAGATCAGAGCGGAGGATATACCGAAGACGGCTTTCTCGACTAGATACGGGCTCTATGAGTATCTAGTCATGTCTTTCGGGGTAACAAATGCACCCGCACACTTCATGTATCTCATGAATTCTGTATTCATGCCAGAGTTGGATCAGTTCGTCGCGGTTTTCATCGACGACATTCTCGTATACTCCAAATCGGAGGAGGAGCACGCCCAACATCTCCATATTGTGCTCCAACGGTTACGGGAACATAAGCTGTATGCCAAATTCAGCAAGTGTGAATTTTGGATCAGCAAGGTACCATTTTTAGGCCACATTATTTCGGCGGAGGGTGTGGCCGTAGATCCAACCAAAATTGAGCAAGTCTTGAAGTGGGAGTCTCCAACATCGGTTCATCAAATCTGCAGTTTTCTAGGACTAGCGGGTTATTATCGGAGATTTATTCCCAGCTTCTCAAAGATGGCTAAACCAATGACAGAGTTTCTGAAGAAGAGCAGCAAGTATGTGTGGACGGAGGCCTGTGAAGAGGCATTTCAAACTTTGAAGAAACATCTCACAATGGCACCGGTGTTAGCCCAACCGGATACAACAAAGCCATTCGATGTTTATTGTGATGCCTCAGGCATTGAACTTGGCTGCATCTTAATGCAAGATAGACGCGTGATCGCGTATGGGTCTCGTCAACTCCGCAACCACGAGCAGCACTACCCCACTCATGACCTAGAGCTCGCTGCGGTGGTGCTTGCGTTAAAGATGTTGAGGCAGTACTTACTTGGAAATTTAGTACACCTCTACACCGACCATAAGAGCCTCAAATATATATTGACTCAGAAGGATATCAACATGAGGCAGCGGAGATGGTTGGAATTAATCAAAGATTATGAGCTTGAGATCCATTACCATCCGGGCAAAGCTAACGTGGTGGCTGATGCACTCAGTCGTAAATCCCACGTGAATAACCTGTCAGTTGTTCCGGATGAGGATGAAGAACCAAGCTTGCGGGTGATTCCGTATGGAGCATTGTATAATCTTGCTCTGGTGCCTACCATTAGAGAAAAGATTGTACAAGCCCAGAAGAGGGATAAAGGAATGCGGAAAATCCGGGCAAGAATCAATGAGGATAAAATGAAATGTTTCCGGGAAGATGAACAAGGTGTGTTATGGTTTAACAACCGTATCGTGGTGCCCCGGAACCTGAAGCTAAGGAAGAAAATCCTCGATGAAGCTCATACGTCCAAGTATTCGATACATCCAGGGAGCAATAAGATGTATCAAGACCTGAAGACAAAATTTTGGTGGACTCGGATGAAGCGAGAAATTGCCAAGTATGTATCCGAGTGTGATACATGTCGGCAAGTCAAAGCTGACCACATAAAGAAAGCAGGAATGCTACAACCATTAAGTATTCCAGCATGGAAGTGGGAGGACATCAGCATGGACTTTATTGTTGGACTACCTCTCACATCCAGAAAGCATGACTCCATTTGGGTGATTGTTGATCGCTTAACAAAATCAGCCCACTTCATCCCAGTGAGTACAAGATTTTCAACTAAGCAATATGCAGAGTTGTATCTTTCAAGGATTGTGTGCTTACATGGAGTCCCAAAGACCATCATATCGGACCGAGGTTCAATATTTGTTGCTCGTTTCTGGGAGCAACTACATGAATCTCTAGGAACAAAATTAATCAGAAGCTCAGCATACCATCCCCAGACTGACGGTCAAACGGAGAGGGTGAACCAGATTTTGGAAGATACACTGAGAGCATGTGCCATAGATCATGGAAAGAACTGGGATAACCATTTTCCATTAGCAGAATTCTCCTACAACAATGGTTACCAATCCAGTATTAAAATGGCACCATACGAAGAACTTTATGGCAGGAAGTGCCGCACACCACTTAATTGGTGTGAATCGGGCGAGAGGGTGATTTTTGGCATTGATCTTGTGAAAGATGCCGAAGAGCGAGTCCAGCTGATTCAAGAGAACCTCAGGGCCGCTTAATCTCGCCAGAAGAGCTATGCGGACCAGCGACGCCGACCCTTGTGTTTTGAAGTTGGAGATCACGTCTATCTCCGAGTATCCCCGATGAAGGGAATCCATCGATTCGGGATCAAGGGAAAGCTAGCGCCTCGCTTTGTGGGTCCGTTCGTTATTACAGAACGGTGTGGGCCGGTAGCCTACCGTTTGGAGCTGCCGCCAACCTTATCGGGCATCCACGACGTCTTCCATGTATCACACTTGAGAAAGTGTTTAAAGAGACCGACGGAGATCCTTTCCGAAGACATGGAGATATTGCAACCGGATCTCACCTACGCCGAGAAGCCCATCAAGATTATCGACGAGAAGAGCCGGATCACTCGAAGTTGGACTTTGAAATTTTACAAAGTCCTGTGGAGTAATCACACACCGGAAGAAGCGACTTGGGAGAGTGAAGATTACCTCCACAAGAACAATCCGAAACTTTTGTCGTAATTGTTGTAACTACCTTCCGCCTCATCTTTCTTTTGCAATCTCGGGACAAGATTCTTTTAAGGGGGGAGGATTGTAAAGGTCCCAAAAATGTGAGTACAAAGAAACATGAGTTTGCACAAATGTTGAAGTCATGTGTATGAAAAAGGGGCTTAGTTGAAACTTTTTCCCACATATGATAACATAGGTGAGATTCTTCTAAACAAACTTAGGGTTACTGCATGGATGGACCTCATGTGGATGAAAGCCACAGAAAGAAGAGCTCAAGTGCAATGGAAGGGTTTAAAAATCAGAGATGAACTAAATGTAAATTCAGACTTCAAGTGAGGGGATGACACAATGGAAATTCAAAACTGTTGTGTCCAAACTATTGTTTGCAGCAGCTAACACAAGAATCAAGTTGCATAATTGGATTCCTTAGGTCCAAATTAGTGGGGAGGCAAAGTTTCATTAATTTTTGAAAAGGTTTGCTGCCCATTTTTCCAAATGGAGTCAAATGTGCAAAGAATTCAAATAAACATTTGAATTTGGATGGAATTTGCCCAACTATGCAAATGCAGCTCAGTTTCCAACTTTCAAATAATTGGAGTTGAAAATTTGTCAAATTATGGAAATCTTTTTGCAGGGAAATTGAGTGGGCCCCACCTGTCATTGGGGAGGTTAAACACTGTGAAAGATCTCCCATTACTTCAGCCGTAAGTCTCCCCTCACCGAACGGGTCTCACCGGGTGTCACCGCGGGGGCAAAAGCGAGCCACCTCCTGCTCTTCGCTCGGGCCGCTGGCAGCACGGGAGTCGGCGGTGCCTCTTACGTGACCCTCCCGCATGACCGAGACGACCATCCGGGTTTCTTCTCCTCACGCGCGTGTTATCCAGAGAACGGAACCGAGCTCGCCGCCCCTCTGGAAAGCCATCGGGAGCCGGCTAAACCGCGCCACAGCACCTCCCCGAGCTGCACAACGACGCTGTGCCATCGTTCCGCACCTTCTGAGCGTGAGAGCTAGCCATCCGGGGTGTGTTTCAAGCGTTAAACGCCTCACCCCCGGCGAACCACAGCCAGCCGACGATCGGGCGCACCCGGGCAACCTTCCACAAGGGTTGTCACGTCCGAGCAAGCCCGGCCATGGGAGCGTGCCATCGTGCTGCTGCTATCCCCCAAAGCCTGGAGCAAACCGTGGGGGATCGGCGGCCAATTTGGAGATTTTGTCCCGGCGACCTCAAACAGAGCATCCGGTAATCGCCGCCAAAATTCTCGCTCTCCAATCCTCTGTAGCTTGTCAAATCTTGCACACACGAGCTGGGCTAGCCGGCGTTCATTTGCCCTTTTGCAACCAATGCCTGAAAACCATTGTGCACGACATATTTCACACTTTTCCCACGGCGGTTATGGTGGGGCGGTTCGGGCTCCCGATGAGAGCTAGGTTAGGGCCATTTCCAGGCTGCTTCACCACCCGGACGATCCTCCTTGGAGTCCACTGAAGCTATAGTGCCGTTTCACCGGTGTTTTGGAGGGTTAGGTTAGCCGGGCAACGTCGCCGAACTGGTCCAGAGCCGCCGCGCCGTGGACGGCTAGATTAGAGCCACCACCGGCCAGGGGAAGGGGTCCCATCTTGTTCAGCACGTGAAATTAGGCCCTGACGGCGAGGGAGGGCACAGGGGATGGCCGGGAGACCGAAATCCGTCGAACTCCGGCGAGCCCGGCGGCGCGCAGGCGCGGGTGGCCGGAGGTAGAAGACGACCCGGCGGGTCCCACCTGTCAGCGACGGTTTTTCAAATTTCTGATCGGCTGTGGCACGGGGATCTGGTGTGGCCACGCGGGAAATACTCAGTAGCCCCGTGTGGCTTGCGTCGGCGAGTGACACCTGTCCCCTGGACCCACAGCCAGTATTTGAACATTTTGGGGAATTTCAGTTTTCAGTTCAAACTTTGAATAGCTACAACTTTGGGTAGAAGAATCCAAAAATTGTGCAACAAATTTTTTTTGATTCCTCTGATGGAGTACTATCCAAATGTAGAACCCAATTTGTATGAAACCCTTTATTTAATTCTGGAAAATGTTTTAAATCTTTTCAGAAAAAGAATTTTAGAGGGATTTTAGTTAATCCAAAAATCCTCAAATTTTGCCAGAATAATCGTTAGGATAATAGTGGACTCCTGTAAAAATTTTAGACAATTTGGAGTTGATTTGATCAGGGCAATTCAGAATTTAAGGTGCTGTATCCAATTGAATACAGAAACATTTCAGAGATTTTCCAAACTTGGAAATTCAGTTCTGGTCAGGACTTAGCTCCAAAAATGCTAGGAAAATTCATGCAAGTCCTATGAACTATAATTGAAATTGTAGTTCACTAAGTTTGGCATGAACATGCAAGTTTATTCAGAATTAATTTTTGTTTGCCTAAAGGCTTAGGGAATTATTCTGAGTAATCCACTCATTAGATAATCCCAAATATTGGTCCAGAGTGTTTTTCTTGTGACAAGGAACTCACCTGAAAATTCTCAGCTCCATTGGAGCTCTGGATCACCTCAGTGCTGTTTAACCTCTTAAGGTGATTAATATCGAAGAGGGGGAAACCACTTAGCATTAATCATGTGTTTAGAATCAAACCTAAACCACTAGCACCTGTGTCATTTTAAATTCTTAAACAGAGTTCCAGTTTGTGTAAAGTTGTCATTAGAACTTGTAGAAAAACCTTTACAAATAAACATATGTGCATATTCACTACGTGTAGCATCTATGTGAAGGACTTGACGTCATTGGAGGAGAGATCAAAGGAAGGAGGCAAAAGATCAAGACAAGTGGTCTTCACTAACTGCATATATCTATAAGTCACCTGCAAAACAAAGGCAAGCCCCGGTTTGCATCAAATTTACAAGTTTTTATTTGTATTCACGTCATACGTCTAGCATTTTTATTTATTGCATTATGTCTAGATGGTATGAAACTCCAAATGCATGACCCTAAAAACCCTGGAGTTTAATGTAGGATATGTTATCAATTAATTATAACTGCTGATCTCAACAAAAGTGGATTAAAAGAAGCAAAACTCGAGTGGGCAGATTCCTACTCGTGAACAGGGATTTAGGGGGATCAATCGGAAGAGTTGGGAATTGATCCTCATAGTTGGGAATGGAGACCGGGCAGTGGATGGAAGGTCAAGGACGTGGTCCTGTGTGCTTAGTCTATGTCTGAGCTGATTAAGGCCCGTTCTCGTGTGCGGCCTGTTGGGCAAGTTTGAGTTGTGTACCGGATGCATACTGGCTATATGGAACCCATGAAACCGATGTAACATGTTAACCTGGGTGTCGAGGCATACCTCACCGTCTGATGCCGATGCTGAAAGGATAGAGAAGTCGGCTCTACGAGGGTTTGCCGTAGAGAGACTTAATCCCAGTCAGTGGGACCGGTTCGACATTTGGGTGTCGTGTGAAAGGTTGCCACGTACGACGTCAGTGACGGTTGCTGTGTGCAACATCGAGTACGGGCGTACGTGTCGTGTTAGCCGGGTGTTTTTGATTGCAATCACCGTCGCTCGCGGAATGGACCGAGCATACTTGTTCTCTGCGTCGTGACGTAGTAATAAACCGGGAAACATTTAACAGGCTTCGTGGGTAATCCTCATAATGGAGATGAGGAATGATCAACACCTCACTAAATTTAATTTCCACCTTGGGCTAGAAGCGTCGAGGCAAAGCGTTTCTTGTTTGATTGTGGAGTCTCAACGTTGATGGCGCAAGGTCAGTATGAGTCTAGGGTAGCTCACTAAAGTTACTTCCACCTCGGGCAAGTGACGTCGAGATGAAGCGTTTCTTGTTTGATTGTGGAGTGTCGATGTAAGTTGCGCGAGGGTTATAAAAGTTGCTTAAAACTTGAAGTAAGGACTCTCCTTTAGCTCAAGTTCATCGTTTGTGCAAACTTCTATCATCAGCCCTCTATTTTCATCATGTAGAGTTTTATGACTAGGGTGACGGGTCAGTCTTGCTGAGCTTCGTGCTCACAGATACTACCTAAGTTGTTTTGCAGGTAATAACTGTAGGCGGAGATGTACGGGTGCCCGATAAGACTCGGAACTCCCCGAGTGGTGAACTCATGGCAACCCCTGCCGCTGCTATTATGACAGTGTTGCTAGCGAGAAGGGTCCGCGGGCTGGACACCTTCTCTGTTGCTTAGCATAGGTATGAGATGTGAGTTGTAATAGTCTTCCGCTGTAGTTTATTTTGAGAAGTATTTGTAAAATCAACACTTTGTAAGCTTCCGTTTGTTTTATGTAATATGATGCTTTATTATGTGTGCTGTTGGGTGCCGCATCATACGGCACCACCCAATGCGATTCCCGGGCGAGGTGCCCCGTCCCCGTGAGTGATCGGGACGGCGTGGGCCCTCACATTTACAAGCACATAACTTTGTGTAGAAAACTCCAAAAAGGGTGAGACCAATTTTGATGGAATCCTCATGAGGAGTAATTCACAGAGAAACAAATTGCTTGCTATGAAAATGCCCAGGAATTTCTGTAGAATTTTTTTAGTAAATACTTTAGAGATTTATTACAGGAGCATTTTTTTATGAAACATTCCAAAATTTGGGCAGCTAATCCTTTTCATAGTAACTGATGTCCAGTAAAAGTTTGGGCTTCATTGTAGTTCATTTGCTAGGCTAAATTTCCTTCCAAAGTTCAGCTTTTATTTGAAAATTCAAATTTAAACAGAAACTTTTTCAGAACTCCTGTCTGCCTTCAAAAATTCATATCTCTCTGTTGGTAGCTCCAAAAATGGTTAAACAAATTTTGTTAGAACCAAGGAGACTTACCCTATTCAGATATTCCACTTTTATCTATATCAAAGCTCCTGATTTGGGCTCAAAATTCATAGAAGCCTAGTACTTGTAGGAATTTTGGAGACTACATTGTGCAATGACATTTCTTCAAATTTTGCTCAGATCATCCTTAGAGAGTCTAGTATCCACTGTAAAAATCCCAAAGCCAATTAAGGAACATAAATAGCAGTAGCTATGAATAGAAGTTCAATTCTTATAAGTCCTTAATACTTATACATATATTTTGCTACATTTCATTTAGTGACTGTGAGACCTATGTGTGCTGAATACATTGGCTTTGACGATAAAAGTTTTGAATATACCAAAACACCTTTTTAACAAGGTCCGACTCTAGGTCCGAGCTCCTGCAAGGTCCGACGATAGGTTCGACTTAAGGTCCGACTTGCTTTGTCTAGGTCTGACTTATTTTTGCTAGGTCCGACTTGTTTTTGCTAACTCCAGTGCTAGGTCCGACTAGCTTTGGTAAGTTCCGTGCTAGGTCCGACTAAGCTTTAGTAAGCTCCGGTGCTGGGTCCGACTAGCTTTGGTAAGTCTCGTGCTAGGTCCAACTAAGCTTTAGTATGCTCCGGCGCCGGGTCCGACTAGCTTTGGTAAGCTCCGATTCAAGGTCCGGTTAGCTTTGGTAAGGTTCGGAGCATGATTGCAATGGTTCTGCTTTTAACTTGCAATGTTTCGAACTTGCTTTACTCTTATGGAAAGTTTGCTTAGTATTATTTTACTAAGTTTTTGGTGTGTTTTGGTGGTTATGGATGATATCATTTTGCTATGGTTTACAACATGCTTATGTGAGGTGCTCACGTAAGATGTTGTAGTTTCGGAACTAACGAGAGTCAAGTTGAGGACTTGTGCTCGGAAGTATTGGTTGTTTATTCATGTGCAGGTTTTGCTTGAGTTCAAGACATGGCTGGTGACGGGATCCATTGAACTAGTCTTAGGGAGAAGATGAGGTTCAACAACCAAGTTCGGGACGAATTGTGTGTTGAGTTGATCGGGGGGTTGCGCAGTATGTTTGAATCAAGAACAATGCATATGAAGGTATCTTGGACATCGTTGGAAGATGTTTGCACATGTGCAAGGAGTGCATGGACGTGGCTGCATGGTTCCAAGGCGTGATAAAGAGATGTGGACATAAAGAATTGGTCGGAAAGGTCCAACCGACTAGGTTATGAACTCAGGCTGCGGCTGAGTCGTGTTTGACTCAAATATGGAAAGTTTTGAGTTGGTTATGATATGATTTCGTGTAGGTCACGAATTTGAGTTGTTTTAGGAATGTTTGGGACGTTACTATGGTGTTTGGAAGTCTTAAGATTGCTTCTATCTGCATGTAGAAGAGTCTTGAGCAGTATTGGAACATTACTGTTTGAATCCAAGTAGGAGTAGGAGTCCTAGTTTGAATTGGGTTGGCCTTAGGGCTGGTTATATAAGCAAGGGAGGCCAGAGCTCGTGGTGCACGAATTTGGGGCTGTTCCTCTTGTGTTTTGATAACTAAAATTCGTATTCTAGAGGAACTTTTGTGCCTTGCTCGTCCGACTTGTTTCAGACAAGTTTTTCTCGTCGAGTTTCTGTTCAGCACTACCTTGCTTCGGTGGTTTTATCATAACTCCAGTTTTACAGATCCAATTGATGTGATTCTTTTTGGTTTGTCTTCACAACTTAATTATCTATCATCTATGAAAATTTCACGGTCATTGAATTTGTGGTTTCTGATCTACACGAGTTTTTTTGAAGTATTCCAGAACTGTTTTCCTCGCATAGGACAGATTGACCTTTGTTTGATCTTTCAATCGTAACATGAGTTTCTCTCAATGGATTTTCATGATTCTTGTTGTGACGTCTTCTTGACGTGATTCTCTACAATCTATACTAGTTTTTTCAGAGTTGAACATGTTTAGATTAGTCGCATATACGGTTTTTTAACAGATCGGTTTTCTGCTGAAGGGTGTTTTGTTGCTTCCGCTGAAAAGTTTTTATCTACCATTCACCCCCCTCTGGTAGCTTTACACGTGTACTTCGATCCTACAATTGGTATCAGAGCCAGGTTGCTCTACTATTTGTGATTTGCACGTGTTTTGACTAATCATCATGGAGAAATACTCCGCCAAACCTTGTGTGTTTAGTGGTATTGATTTTCAGGTTTGGAAGGCACGCATGGAAGCTTTTATCCAGGCGCAAGGCTTTGCAATATGGGAAAAGGTGTACAAGCCTTACGATGTGCCTTCAAACGATCAAGTCACGGCTACAAACATGAGAGATGTCGACAACAACAACAAGGCTCGGAACTTGATCAGACAAGGACTAACTCAGAGCGACTTCGACCGTGTTGCACACCTCCAACCGGCGTACGATGTGTGGAGAGCACTTTGTGACTACCACGAAGGATCCAACACGATCAAGGAGGTAAGACAGGATATGTTCAAGAAAGAATACATGCGCTTTGAGATGCAACCCGGTGAGTCCATTGATGACCTCTTTGCTCGCTTTAATAAAATTCTCAGCAACTTGCGTAGCGTCAATGTTAATTTTTCAGATGCTGAAAATGCTAGGCAATTACTAAGTGCATTAGACATGTCAATTTGGGAGATGAAATTAACATCCATACATGAATCCACTGTCATGAGTACTCTTGCATTAGATGTGCTTTATTCGAAGCTAAAAACTCATGAAATTGACATTATATCACGTAAGAACCCAAATAAGACTATTGCATTTGTCTCACAACGTGATATGCCTAGCTCCGGCCAATCATCTAGCAATACACTTGCTTTGCTGTCTTCACTAACCCTGGAACAGATTGAGGAGTTTCCAGAGGAGGAGCTAGTACTTCTTTCTACTAGGTTCTCAAAAGCATTGCAAAATGTGAGAACTAGAAGGAGAGGAAGCTCTGGACCTCAACGATGCTTTGAATGTGGTAAGACAGGACACTTTCGTACAGATTGCCCTAACCTTTCAGGTCCTTCTAACCAATATGAAAAGCAGAATAAAGTCAAGTCCTCTTTTGTCAACACCAACAAGAAAACGAAGGGTTTTACATGACGCAAACTGATAAACAGTTTCATCACCGCACTTCAAGAACTTGGCTCGAGTGATGTAGACATTGGAAGTGATGAAGATGAAGATGATCTAGCAAACTTGTGCTTCATGGCAGGCAAATCAAAATCAAGTATGGAGGATGCAGAACACAACAGTGACAACGAAGAGGTATGTCCTACTTGCGAAGAAATGTGTGATGCTATTTCTCGTGCCACTATTATTGTTAAGAAAAAGGACAAAAAGCTTAGGGACAATGCTGTTAAAATTGAGTCACTAGAATCGGAAATTAATCGTTTAAAATCCTTGATTCCTAGTGATGATTCTTGTTCCTCATGTGATTTAATATATGAACAATTGTCCTCTCTAAGAAGTGCACACACCTCCACACTTGATAAACATGAACTTGAAATCGAAAAGAATAAAAAGCTTGCTGCATTTAATGATAAAAACTTGAATGATGCTTGTTATTCTACAATTGATTTGCATTGTTCTACTTGCGAGGATCTTGATAAGAAACTACAAGATGCTATGAAAGAAATTTCTATATTGAACAATGCTTTGCGTTCTCATGAAGTTAAATATTGTTCCAATTGCAAATTAAAAGGAAAAACTTCATGTGAAAATTGTCTTGATCTATCAAATAAACATGACAACATGCATAGGACATTAGATAGGTTTTGTAATGGGAATAAGAACCTAAACTTGCTGCTGAATTCTTCCAAGTCTTGCAATGATAAAACTGGTTTAGGTTTTGATTCACATGCTCATGCTAAGGAACATCCACCTAAAATTTTAAAATCATTAGGAAGTGGTTTGATTCAAACAGTTCCTAAACAAAAAGAAGTGGTTTTTAAATCTGCAGGAGTGTTGTCACATTCGGGTTCAAATAAGCATACTGCATGCTCATCTAGACATGAACACAAAGTTAAATTTCATTGTACCTATTGTTGTAGAGATGGTCATGTCATAGATTTTTGTTATAGATTAGGTAAACAACATAAAAAGAAAAGAATGCAAGCTAGATCTTATAACTCTCATGCAAAATTTGCTGCACATACTAAACCGAATGTCAGGAACATGCAACCTGCTGTTATGAGTCAGAAATATTCAAAGTTTACCTCCGGAGCTTCAGTTTTTGCCTCCGGAGCTACTGATTTTCGTGCTACACAAGTAACACCTCATAGGTCAGTAGTTAAGAACAAAAAATCTCAAACTTTGACTCATAAACCTGCTGTTTTATCTCAGCTTCCGCATGTTATTCCTGCTGGATGTCGTGTGACTCAGTACTGGATTCCTAAATGCCTTTTAACTAACCTCAGTATTGAGTCATCGACGTATTGTGCTTTTATGTAGGTTACACGCTTGAGGAAGGAGAACATTTGGATTGTGGATTCTGGTTGCTCACGCAACATGACCGGTAACAAAGAATGGTTCTCCTCTCTCTCTTTTGTGTCACGTGTAGAGAATGTTACTTTTGCCGATAATTGTTCAACTCCTATAATTGCTAAGGGTTCGGTTAGAGTAAATGATCACTACACTTTGAAGGATGTGGCACTTGTCAAAAATTTGAAATACAACTTGCTTTCTATTTCACAATTGCTAGATGAAAATCTGGAAATTATTTTCAATAAAAACTGCTGCAAAGTTGTAGGTTCAAATAGTGAGCTTATTTTTAACATGTCTAGGTTTGGAAGAGTTTTTAAAGCTGATTTTGATATGTCTTCCTCCAAGCATAGATGTCTAGTTGCAAATGATTCCAAAGATTTAGATTTTTGGCATCGTAGACTTGGTCACGTAGGCTTTGATCATCTCACGCGTGTTAGTGCTCTTGATCGCATACGTGGTCTGCCTAAGCTTAAAGGGGACAAAGAAATCGTGTGCTCTTCTTGTAGACATGCTAAGATGGTTGCAGGTTCACATGCTCCTCTCACAAAGACCACGACAACTGAACCGAGTCAACTTTTACACCTTGACACCGTAGGAGCTTCACGTGTTCAATCCTTCGGAGGTAAATGGTATGTTCTTGTGATTGTTGATGACTATTCTAGATACTCTTGGGTTTACTTTATGGCATCTAAGAATGAAGCTTTTAGTCACTTTAGAACTTTGTTTCTTAGATTATCACTTGATCACCCATGATCTTTAAGAGCAATTAGAAGTGACAATGGAACCGAATTTAAAAATCAATCGTTTGATCACTTTTGTGCTGAAAATGCAATAGATTATCAATTTTCTTCACCATATGTATCTCAACAAAACGGTGTTGTAGAGAGAAAGAACAGAACCTTAGTTGAGATGGCTAGGACTATGCTTGATGAATATCAAACTCATAGGAAATTTTGGGCTGATGCAATTGCAACCGCTTGTTATGTCTCAAATCATGTTTTCTTGCGTGCTAAGCTAGGTAAAACACCATATGAGCTCAGGTTTGGACATAGGCCTAGTGTCACACACTTTAGGGTCTTTGATTGCAAATGCTTTGTTAAGAAACATGGTAATATTGATAAATTTGAAGCTAGATCTGTTGATGGCATGTTTCTTGGTTATCCATCTCATACTAGAGGCTACCGTGTGCTTTTACTTGATACTAACAAAATTGTGGAGACTGAGGTTTCTTTTGATGAAGCTAGCCCAGGTACTAGTTCAAATATTGCAGGTCTGGATCCATATCCGCAGGGGGAGAGTATTTTCGTTGAAGAAGAGGAAGAAGTGGTGCTGCTGCCCGAAAATTCAGCAGCTAATGACATTGTTCCAGCTCCTGATCTTGATTCACAGCCAGCACCGACGACCACCATTACTGGTCCAGATCCTCCTCACGTCACAAGCTCATCTATTTGTGATGAACATGAAGTAGAAGAAGCTTGTGAAGTGTCCACTCCCCTCCGGATTCTCAAAAGTCATCCTCCAACAAATTATTGGAAGCTTGCATGAACGAGTTACAAGATCCAGGTTTTTCGACCCCAATTCTCATGCTCATTCTGCTTTTATTGCTTCTTTTGAACCTAAAGATATATCACATGCACTCAATAATGAATCTTGGATTATTGCCATGCAAGAAGAGTTAGAAAATTTTGAAAGAAATAATGTTTGGAACTTGTACCTCCACCTCAAGGTCACACTTTAATTGGAACTAAATGGGTGTTTAAAAATAAACAAAGTGACGATGGGGTTGTGGTTAGGAATAAGGCTAGGTTGGTTGCTCAAGGTTTCACACAAGTTGAAGGTATATATTTTGATGAAACTTTTTCTCCTGTTGCTAGATTAGAAGCCATAAGAATTTTGTTAGCTTTTGCTGCATCTAAAGGTTTTAAGCTATATCAAATGGATGTTAAAAGTGCTTTCTTAATGGCTACATAGATGGGGAGGTTTATGTCAAACAACCACCTGGTTTTGAAAATCCAAATTTTCCTAATCATGTTTACAAACTGTCCAAAGCCTTGTACGGTCTCAAACAAGCCCCTAGATCATGGTATGATAGGTTAAAAAAATTCTTACTTGAAAAGGGGTTTACCATGGGCAAGGTTGATAAAACTCTTTTTGTGCTTAAGCATGGCAATGACTCATTATTCGTTCAAGTGTATGTGGATGATATTACCTTTGGTTGTGCTTCTCATGATCTTGTGTCCAAGTTTTCAGCTATGATGAGTTCAGAATTTGAGATGAGTATGATGGGAGAACTCACGTACTTTTTGGGGCTGCAAAACAAGCAAACCAAGGAGGGTACCTTTGTGCATCAAACAAAGTATAGAAAAGATCTCCTAAGGCGCTTCAACATGGACAAAAGCAAGCCTCTTCGGACACCAATGGGAATAGCAACAACACTTGAACTTGATGAAGATTGTAATTCCGTTGATCAAAAAGAATATAGAAGCATGATCGGATCACTTTTGTATCTCACGGCATCAAGATCGGACATACAATTCAGCGTATGTCTTTGTGCACGGTTTCAGGCCTCCCCACGTGCTTCACATCGTCAAGCCGTCAAAAGGATTCTCAGGTTACATGGAACTCAAGAATTTGGCATTTTTCTTCCTTCTTCCTCAACCGTTACTTTGAAAGCTTTTTCCGATGCTGATTTTTGGGGTTATAGGATTGATAGGAAAAGTACTTCTGGTGCTTGTCATTTTCTTGGTAATTTACTTGTTGCCTGGTCCTCTAGAAAACAAAGTTCAGTTGCACAATCCACAGCCGAATCTGAATATGTAGCTGCTGCTAGTGCTTGCTCACAAATTCTTTGGATTGTTCAAACACTTAAGGACTATATGGTTGATCTAGATAGTGTTCCACTGTTTTGTGATAACACTAGTGCCATTTGCATTTCTAAAAACCCCGTGCAACATTCAAGAACTAAGCACATTGACATTAGGTATCACTTTCTCCGTGATAATGTCGAAAAAGGGAACATTGTGCTTCACCATGTAGATACTGAACAACAATTGGCTAACATTTTTAAAAAACCTTTGGATTTCACTCGTTTTTGTTACATTCGTAGTGAAATAGGGATTATGCATCCTCATGGCTTAAATTGAGGGAGAATTTTGAAACTTAGGAAGTCTATGTGTGAATCTGAAATTAAAATAATATAAGCATAGTATTTCATGCATATAGGACTTTGTGATTCCTTTTTCATGCTGAAAGTTCTTACTACATTACTCGTGTTATACATTTTGTAGTTTTTACCATGTCTAGTAATTGGAATAATTACTTACACTAAATCTGGTCATGGTCGAACTTTCTTGCTGTTTTGAACTTGTTGCATGCTCACAAGTGCTTTTAATCATAAAGAATTAATCAAGTAATCAACTCACATGTTGAGTTTCTATGTTCAAATAAAAAAGAGAAAAGATCAAGAGAATATGCATGCATCATACTTCTTCTTTTGAGATGGCTTATCATTGCACTTAGATATGAACTTGAAAAGAGTTGTGTATGACTAAAACCATGTCCTTAAGCTTCTGACTGTCAAATGACATAGGCTTGGCTTGGTTGGTTAGAATAAGGCTGATGCTGCATATAATCTCTTGCAAATGTCATAAGATCAAAATTTGTGCTTTAAATGATAAATAAAATGCACCAACAAGTGTCATGCTTTCAGGTCTTGAAATAGTTAAGTTTGTGAGATCATGACTTGCTTAAATTGAAAATTACACTTGATCTCTAGCATGGCTTACACTACTTTATGTATCTCATTGATGTGATAGTGTAAGTTACTTGATAGTATGATTTGGATGAGCTTTGTTTTATATGTATATGTTATAATGTGCTCATAACAAATTAAAATTTCTCTTTTGTACCTTGCTGAATACATTGTCAAAGGGGGAGAAATTGATCACACATTGCACACATTCACAAGTGTTTTGGCACGATTCTTCTCAGGGGGAGAATTTTTGGTATTTTTGTTTTTCTTCTCCTTTTATTTCTGATTTACAAAGGAGGAGAAATTGTTTTCAAAACTTTTCATGTGAATAAGCCAATGTTTGGATTTTAAGTGGTGTTGCCAATGCATTCATCAAGGGGGAGATTGTGAGACCTATGTTTGCTGAATACATTGGCTTTGACGATAAAAGTTTTGAATACTACCAAAACACCTTTTTAACAAGGTCCGACTCTAGGTCCGAGCTCCTGCAAGGTCAGACGATAGGTCCAACGTATGGTCCGACTTGCTTTGTCTAGGTCTGACTTATTTTGGCTAGGTCCGACTTGTTTTTGCTAGCTCCAGTGCTAGGTCCGACTAGCTTTGGTAAGTTCCGTGCTAGGTCCGACTAAGCTTTAGTAAGCTCCGGCGCTGGGTCCGACTAGCTTTGGTAAGCTCCGGTTCAAGGTCCGGTTAGCTTTGGTAACGTTCGGAGCTTGATTGCAATGGTTCTGCTTTTAACTTGCAATGTTTCGAACTTGCTTTACTCTTATGGAAAGTTTGCTTAGTATTATTTTACTATGTTTTTGTTGTGTTTTGGTGGTTATGACTGATATCATTCTGCTATGGTTTACAACATGCTTATGTGAGGTGCTCACGTAAGATGTTGTAGTTTCGGAACTAACAAGAGTCAAGTCGAGGACTTGTGCTCGGAAGTATTGGTTATTTATTCATGTGCAGGTGTTGCTTGAGTTCAAGACATGGATGGTGACGGGATCCATTAAACTAGTCTTAGTGAGAAGATGAGGTTCAACAACCAAGCTCGGGAGGAATTGTGGTTGAGTTGATCGGGAGGTTACGTAGTATGTTTGAATCAAGAACAATGCATATGAAGGTATATTGGACATCGTTGGAAGATGTTTGCACGTGTGCAAGGAGTGCATGGACGTGGCTGCATGGTTCCAAGGCGTGATAAAGAGATTTGGACGTAAAGAATTGGTCGGAAAGGTCCAACCGACTAGGTTATGGACTGAGGCTGTGGTTGAGTCGTGTTTGACTCAAATATGGAAAGTTTTGAGTTGGTTATGATAGGATTTCGTGTGGGTCACGAATTTGAGTTGTTTTAGGAATGTTTGGGACGTTACTAAGGTGTTTGGAAGTCTTAAGATTGCTTCTATCTGCGTGTAGAAGAGTCTTGAGCAGTATTGGAAAGTTACAGTTTGAATCCAAGTAGGAGTAGGAGTCCTAGTTTGAATTGGGTTGGCCTTAGGGCTTGTTATATAAGCAAGGGAGGCCAGAGATCGTGGTGCACGACTTTGGGGCTGTTCCTCTTGTGTTTTGATAAATAAAATCCGTATTCTAAAGGAACTTTTGTGCATTGTTCATCCGACTTGTTTCAGACAAGTTTTTCTCGTCGAGTTTCTGTTCAGCACTACCTTGCTTCGGTGGTTTTATCATAACTCGAGTTTTACAGATCCAATTAATGTGATTCTTTTTGTGTTAGCTTCAGAACTTGATTATATATCATCTGTGAAAATTTCACGGTAATTGAATTTGGGGTTTCTGATCTACAAGAGTTTCTTTGAAGTATTCCAGAACTGTTTTTCTCTTATAGGACAGATTGACCTTTGTTCGATCTTTCGATCGTAACTTGAGTTTCTCATAACGGATTTTCATGATTCTTGTTGTGACGTCTTCGTAACTTGATTATCTACAATCTATACTAGTTTTTTCACAGTTGAACACGTTTAGATTAGTCGCACATACGGTTTCTTTAACAGATCAGTTTTCTGCTGAGGGGTGTTTTGTTGCTTCCGCTGAAAAGTTTTTATCTACCATTCACCCCCCCTCTAGTAGCTTTACACGTTTACTTCGATCCTATAGTGAACGAAGTTGAGGACGCGTCGGAACCCTTGGACGTCCTCCCACCTGAAGCTAACTTCCCGTTTGACTCGCAACCAGGCAAGCCCCGGTTTGCATTTAAGTACTTTTGTAAATTCTTTATTTGTATCACTTATGTCTAGGGTGAATGTTTGCATTATAGTTAAGGTGATTGAAACCCACTTGCATAACCTTTTAAATCCTATGAAGGGTTGGATAGCTTACAGACCCGACGAGTAGACAAGGCCCTGCTAATATGCTTAGGATCTCGGTAGAAGTCGAGTAGTTGGAATCTACTCGCGAGGTAAGGTTTATCACACGGTTTGGTCAGAATATAAAATGGCTTAAGAGTGGAGAAACTGAGACCCAGCAGGGGGGATAGGAAGCAGTGAGCGGAGGTTTCACGTGCGTAGCCCTGTTGGTGTCGATTGAGGACCGAGTCGTGTGCGGGCCTGCTGAACAAGTATCGAACAGTACCGGATGGCATACTGACATAAGCAGGAAACCGATGTAATTGATTAACCTGGGTCTCGAGGCTTACCCAACCATAAATAGGAGTGGGTTGAGGGCAGCAAGGTGTTAATCTGCCGGTAGGCACAGCCACGCTCCACGCGGGGACCTCCTGCCCGTTACGGATGGACCGGTTCAGCATTTGGGTTGCCTTTGAAAGGTTGTTGCATACAACAGAGTAGGAAGGGGTGTGGAATCACGCTTCCGAAAATGGGTGTATGCAACGTGTTGTCCGGGTGTCTCCTGATTACAATCACCGTCCCTCGCGGTTATTTGAGTACCGTTTGTTCACTGTTCTGTGACGTAGTAAGAACTGAAGTAAGCCAAATGAATGATAATATGTTGTGATGATGTATTAATGTTTTGGAAACCACGTCTGCTGTAGATGTAGAGCTAATTAAGTTTATTTTCCGCTTTGGGCATCACCACATCGGAGGAAAGCGTTTCTTGTTTGATTGTGGACTTCCAATGTGAGGGCTGTCTAAGGCACATGAATCTGCTGCTATAAAACTGAAAGTAAGGATCAACTTATAGGCGTGTCTTTGTGGCAAAGTACTTTTTCCTATCTTACACATCCCTGCATGTAGAGTTCCATGCCTAGGCTAATCGGTTAAGCCTTCCTGAGCCATCGTGCTCACGGATGCAATATTTGAGCTGTGTGCAGGTGAGAGTTATGAGGAAGGTTCCGAAGAAGAGGCGATGCCCCCGTCGGGGTACACAGCCAAGCTGCAGCCCTGAACGCTGCCGTGATCTCCGTTTCCATGCTGCTAGTGTGTAGCATCCCCGGGCTGGACGGCTGCACTTTTGCTTAGTTAGTATTAGAGAGTAGCTATGTACATTACTTCCGCTGTATAATTAAGTTTTGTAAAAATACTTCTGCTGTTTTATATCAAATAAAAGTTTGTATGTTGTTCTTTAATCTTTTCGTGTGTTCTGTTGGGTGCCGCATCGCACGGCACCACCCTCTGCGATCCTGGAGTGGGTGAACAACGGGGTGATCCCCACACTTGGATGATCCAAAACTCACATTTGCTGAACTGTTCATAGAGTTTATGGTCATGCACGTTGAAGGACGATTCTCAAGTGTTCGGCGTGTTCTTCTTCCTTCTTGGAGTAAACCAAGATATCATCAATGAACACCACCATGAACTTGTCCAACTCCAGCATGAACACCGAGTTCATGAGGTACATGAAATGTGCTGGAGCATTAGTGAGACGAAAATACATGACGAGATATTAATATAGGCCATATCTCGTCGAGAATGCCGTCTTCGGAATATCCCCCGCTCTCATCTTTATTTGATGATACCTGGATCGAAGGTCCATCTTGGAGAACACACTCGCACCCACAAGCTGATCAAACAGGATGTCAATGTGGGGCAGTGGATATTTGTTCTTGATGGTGACGGCGTTGAGCGGCCGGTAATCCACACACAACCTCAAGGTTTCATCCTTCTTCTTGACGAACAGTGCCGAGTTTTCCCAAGGCGGGGAACTCGGCCTAATGAAACCCTTGCTCAACAAGTCATTGAGCTGTTCTCTCAACTCAGCCAGCTTGTTCGGAGCCATCTTGTACAGTCTCCGCGATATTGGTGTAGTCCCGGGTGCACGTTCAATCTTGAACTCCACATCCTGTTCAGGTGGCATGCCCGGAAGATCATCCGGAAACACGTCGGGATACTCTTGGACTATGGGGATGTCCTCTAACCTGAGATCTTCATTATGATAGGTGGCTGAAACTTCCGGGACTGGATTGTCTAGTATGAGGGACTGCGGACGGTGGAGTGGAGATGAACCGTCCGTGCCAAAGTTTCTAGGACAGAGCCATGGTAACTTAGCCATGACATACCTAAGATTTCATCAATCTTCTGCCCCTCAAGAATAATCATAGTAGTGGGATATATCTTCCCACCTAAGCACAGTGGTGCTTTCGGAATCATCACATTTACTAAAATCTTCCCTCCCGGTGAGCAGATCATATATCAGCACTCGGTTGGAAAGACTTGCAGTTGATGCTTAACCACATATGATGCACTTATGAAATTGTGGGTTGCACCAGAATAAAATAAAATGATGATTGCTTGATCTTTGAGAGTGAACGTACCCGCCAGCATGTTTTTTTCTTCCGGGGCATCTTCCTTGTTGAGGTTGCAAACGCCCCCGGTTTGCTGACCCCCCTTCTTGCCCGGAGGTCGGCCTTGAGCACCGCCCTGATATTGGGCTTAACCGCTGCTTTTCTTCCCCTGAGGACAGTCCTTCGAGAATGACCCGCTTGGCTACACGTGTAGCATGTGTAGCGAGGCGGTCCTCTGCTGACCGGCGGACGGAATCCTGGGGCGCGTTATGGCGGTGAAAATGCCCGGGGTACCATCTGCTGCTGCTGCTGCTGCTGTTGCGGTCGCGGTGGTGGCATCGGCGGTCAGAACGGGGGTGGCTGAAAAGAACAACCGCCAAACTGTTGAGGTCGTGCCGGTGGATGCCACTGCTGACCGGATGGTGTCCAATAAACCGTGCGGTATTTTTGAGGAGCTTCACCCTCGCTGCTTGGTGGAGCGCTTTGCTTTCACTGCTCATCCGCCAATTCCAGCTGAGCATCCTCTTGCATAATCGCGGCATTGACGAGGTCGTTGAAGGTGCTGCAATTGCATTGCACGAGATGCGTCTTCATCTCGGGATTTAACCCCGATAGAATTGCTCTCGCTCCCTCTCTTCAGTGGAGACATAATCTGACGCATACTGCGCCAGATGGTTGAACGCACGGGAGTAGTCGTGGGCACTCCTCCCGCCTTGCTTCAGTTCCAAGAACTCTTGGAACTTCCTCTTCATCATCCTGGGAGGGATATGGTAGGCGCGGAACGCCTCCCGGAATTCTGCCCATTCCACGGCGTGGCCAGCAGGGAGTAAGGCAACATAGTTGGCCCACGACGCACCGGCGGCACCGTGAAGCTGCTGCGCTGCGAAGAGAGTCTTCTGCAGCTCCGTGCATTGGAGCAGCCCGAACATGGACTCGATCGTCCGCAGCCAGTTGTCGGCCTCCAGTGGATCTGCCGCTTCGGTGAACACCGGAGGATGCGTACTCATGAAATCCAATTATGTCGTGATGTGGGGCTCACGAGGCCCCCTATCTTTACGCCCCGCCCCCCCCCCCCCACCCCTCCTGGGACGTATTCTGCACGATCGTGCGGAGCAGGTCGGTCTGCTCCTCACGAGAGCCCACCAGCGCCGAGATCACATCCGCTAGTGTAAGCGGAGGCGGCGATGGTGGTTGTTGCTGCGGGGTGTTGTTGTAGGCAGGTGGCTGGGAGTCATCACCCCCTTGCTGACTAGAGCCCCTGACCTCGTGCATGACCCGAGTACGAACCATCTGCAACCATACGACAATAAAATCAGTCCCACAGCAATACTCCATGCAGTCCAATAAAAATAGGAGTAAAACATAATGACTGTAAACATGCGATACATCTCGTACATAGATAATGTAATAACTTTGCACAAGCTACACCATTACCAGACCAAATATAATTAGTGAAATCCAAATTGATGGAGTTCCTCTTTGGAAGTTCATCTCAACTAGATTTGGTCACTACGAGACGTTAACATCTCTTTGTCATCACGTATACTACCATTTATCTTCAATACGACACAAACATGGCCTCTAGCAAAAGAAACTTGAGTAGGAAATATACTCAAATCTTTCACTAGTTGAAGATAACAACTCATGAGTATGTTCTACCCCTTTGGAAGTAATGAAACCCCAATAGGTACAACAATCTCTCAAATGAGTTCAACTGTTCATTCCTCTGCCCAGAATGCGCAGTTTCTACTTATCCCAGATTTTGACCTGGCACCTGGCATTTTCATAACTTAAGTTGAATACCAAGGTTAGAGTTAGCTTAAGTATATTTCCAACAAGTATTGATTTGCCTCGAGATGAGCTCTGGTTAAAAAGTTATGCTAATTCAAGGTTAACAAAATTTCTGGAAGAATTTCAACAGCACCTCTTTTGGGAGTTGCTGTTTTCCACTCAAAATTACACTGAATTCCTTGCTGCAACTGCATAAAACTTGAAATAAAAAGATGTAACACATCTCCTAACCTTTCCAAAAATGTATCATACAATATTTTTTTCTACAGGAAGTTATGCATGAAAGACAGAAGAGTCCAGAGAGTATTTTAAATCTGTCCTGGTTCTGGACAGTTTACAATCATCTGGAATTTCAACCAGTTTGATGTGTGATTCTGTTCTGGAAGTCTACAACAAAGTTGTAGATCACTTAAACCTATTTCCAGAGCTATATCCCACATCTTTATTGGCTAAGTAACCTGTGAGTTATGCTCCGTTAAAGTTCAGAAGACTTGCTGCGAAAACAGAGCACTCTGTTTTTCAATTCCTTTGAGCTGAACTAATAAACTTTTTAATTCTTCTACAAACCCAGAATCCTAAAGATTAACAATTTGTTATATTAGTTCCTTTTTCAACATTTTTATTAGTGCAATCATGATTATTGCATGTCGGTACTACGTTCCTCACCAATTGAAAAATCCTAACCGGCTTACACCAGCATATTCGTATTCAACGGTGGCACTAAGACGTTCACTCGTAAAAACGTGTTCTACTCGGACTACAGTTTCATGGTTAGTACCTGCATACATCCACACAAGCGTTAGGTCCGGCTGCACACCGAACCTGGTCCCAATACAGTTTCATACACACGTTCGTCATCACCCGCCTGGGTGTTTTCAAGCCAAACACGCCTTGAGCTACATGTTCACGTTACTAACCACGTGACGGGGTCTCCCAAACTTGCCCGTAGCACGCCAGGGAAGGGTTTTGCTCGAATACACCAAACGACATTAAAAGTCGTAGAGGATACTAAAGCTGGCCGGGTTACCTGCCACCCGTGAGGCTCCACCCTTCAGCTTGTGCGCACTGGTGGACAGCGCTTATGTGCACCCCCCAAGACATATGAAGTCCCGAGATGCACGATTTTCCGACATAATACATAAGTTAGACTGCCACCTTCATATTAGGCTAATATAGTAGTCCTTAATTGGACATACTAGCGAATCCTCACCGCAATCCTAAGTTTTCCCATAATACGGTCCTCATTTAGTGTGCTATCCCCTAACCAGCTCTGATACCAGCCTGTGACAGACCGAAATCCGTACACCCAGGACCTCAGAGGGTGGTGCCGCACGATGCGGCACCCGACAGCACACACCATAAGGCAACCATAGTATTACATTGAAAACAACTGAATATGTACACAAAATAGTACAAACCTTCAGTTTACCACTAATTACAAAGTTCTACAGCGGAAGACAATTTATACAACTCACGCCCACCTAACTAGCGAAAGTCGTTTGTCCAGCCATACGGACAACCCACACTAGCTGCACTCATCTTCAGCGCGGCGTGTACGGCTCCCAGTCAGCCATGGTACCCGACGGAGGGTAGCTCTCGCCGGTGGACTCGTACCCTGAGTCTGTGGGGTACTCATCACCTGCAAACACTCATAGCAGCAACCGTGAGCACGATGGCTTAGCATGTCTTAACCGACTCCCTATACAGGAAACTCTACATGCAGGTCATAACCATTATGGGATGGTAAATTGCAGCAAACGGACACGCCTACAAGTTCATCCTTAGTTCATCTTTTAGCCACAAGTTAACAGTTCAGGCATCTGAAATTTAGTGAGCGATATTTGGTGGCAGACATCATTCAATATGTTAACCTACGTCACGACTCAGTGACCAAGTGGTACTCATCACCGCGAGGGATGGCGAATCGACTCGATATACACCTGCAGGGATACCCAAAGAGCACATCATGTACGCCCACCCATGGAGCTGCACAGCACGCTCTTTCGATGTTGTATGGGACAACCTTTAACCAAACAGCCCAAACGTCAAACCGGTCGCACCCAAACGGACAGGAGGTTCCCTACACGGAGCATCTCTCTATGCCCGTTAGCGGATTTCCACCTTGCTGCCCTCAACCTACACCTATAAATCGATGCGTTATGCCTCGACGCACGTAGGTATAGGTTACATCAGTTTATCGGGGCCCATATATCCGATATGCCTTCGGTACGTTCAAACTTGATCAGTGTGGGCCCACACGGATCGATCCTCAATCGACACAGACAGGGCTGCGCTCACAAGACTTCCTCTTGCTGCACTATAGCCCCTGCCTTGTCTCATTTTCTTACTAAAGTGATCCCACATCACTTAAACCAATCCCGTGTGTCCCGAAGCCTATACTCGCGAGTAGATTCCAACTACTCGACTTGTACCGAAGTCTATAAATATTAAGCACGGCATGAGCTACGCGAGGACTTAAATACTACCCTCACTATTGTTCAAATAATCTGGTTATGCATTTGGTGTTTAATCCATCCTACATCTAATGCACATACATACCTCAAGCTAAATGTGTATATAAAGCAAAACTTTAAAAATCTTGTTAAATGCAAACCGGAGCTTGCCTTGTTGCTGCTGGTCGGATGTTACTGTCTCGTCCGGAAGTAGGAAGTCCAAAACTTCTGGGGTCTCTTCGCCTTCTGCGACTATACGTAAGTACATTAACGAAATGTCAATTTAAATGCATTGTGTTAAATTTAGTATGTAAAGACTGTAACTCTAGCTAGACATCCCCTTTGGCTCTGAAATTTTTTATGGTGGCTTGGTAAGGACCTAACCAGAGACTTGACCAAATTTCATTTGAATCAAAACTCATTTGAGCTCTGGACAAATAAAAGCCTAAATGGTCATCACTAGAGCTTCTCTGGATTTACAGGGATTTTCATGAGTCAAACCATTACTTTCTGGAAACCAGAGTTTGATATGGTTCTAATGGAGTTGGTCTCATGTAATTTGAAGAATCCTAGAGGAAGTTATGCCCAAATCAAGATTTGAGAAAATCTGAAAAATGTTTCTGTACATTTTTTATTTTCTCAGGGAAGTTCACTTAATCACACCATTAGGGGGACTAAATGAACTCGGATGGATCTGAAATTTTTCCTGTGACTCAAGGATTTTCAAATGAACATCCTAGCAAAATTTCAGAATTTTCCATAAAAGATTTTTCCAGATGAAATTCCCAACATTTTAAAATTTAGGGAATTAGTTCTGGAAAAAGAATAAGTACATGCTAATATGAATCCAACAAAATTTGGTTCACTAAATTTGGAGCATCCTAACAAAAGTTATGGCCATTTGAAATTGAACCAAAATCTGAAAAATCTTAGAAATGTTTAAACCCTGCGTGTGGGCCCCACCACAATCCTTCTTCCTCCTCGCGCGCGCCCGAGCGTTCGGCGGCGGGGCACTCCGGCGAAGATCACCGGAAGTGATCTCCCGGCTGCCCCCTTGGCTGAAAATGTCTGCTTACCCCTATCTCGCAACGTGGAACTCGCCTCGGGGGTCGGAGCTCGCCAGAGGTGACCAGAAATGACTGTGCGACGGCAACCGCGGTGGCTAGGGTTCCGGCGACGTAGTTCTCACTCTCTGAGGCACAAGAAGGGTCACGGTTTGCTCGTGGAGAACCAGTGGATCACGATGAACCCGACATGAGCAGTCTCGGAAGCTAAAAATGCTTGCAAATCCACTCTCTAAGGTGACCCGAGACGTTTGTGCACCGGCGGCTATGAAAATGGCTATAACTCGGGCATTTCTTGATGGTTTTACTCGGTTCTTCCTTGAGGAGGTACGCTAGGAGGTGTAGAAGCTACTTTCGAGCTATCTTGATCATTGATTCAACGTGTAAACCGAATTTTCGGTTTTGGCCGAACTGGTTACGTTGCACTAGGGTTTGGAAATTTCTAAAATTCTTGCTACGTGGTGGATTGTTTGCCGAATGGTTTGCGGCTACACCATCTAGGGATCCCCAAGCACCTTTCTTGTGTAGCAAGATGAAGGAGAGGGTGGCCGTAGGGCGCGGTCGACGGTGAGACGAAACAAGACTCCGCTGGTCCTCGACGTCAACGGCAAAATGGCAAGTAACAGAGCGCAGCTCTTCGGTGTAGGACGGGGAGCAGCTAGAGCACTTCTTGGCGCTCCTTTTTGCTGTATAGCCCACGAGAAACCGGTGATCGGCGCCGGTGTTTGCTGAAGGATCTGAGGTGCGGTCGCCGGTGGCTCTTTTTCCGCGCGGGAGCTGAACAGAGCGGCACTAGCTGGGGAAGGAAGCGGACTTTGGTTGTGCAGCGTACGTGGGTGATCAGAAGGAGCGCGAGCTGATCAGAAGCAGTGCTGGCGCGCGCGTGAGATCGACGGGATGAGGCGGTAACGTGCTGGCATGCTCTCGGCAGCAGCCTGAAGAAAACAGAGGCGGTTCCTTCTGTTGCTCAGACTAACCTGTGGGCCCTCTCTCCCCCTTCTCTCTTTTTCATTTTATTTTCACTGAAAAGATCTCAGCTACTCACAATTGAATGAGATACTTAGCCCCAAGGTCAAGAGTTGAATTTGATTTCCTCCATTTGAAATTGGTTTGGCTAAATTTGCTTCACATTTAAATTTGAAATTCAAATTCAGTTTTGAATTAATGCAAATTTAGCTTCCAACAATATGAACTCCAATGAGGATGAAAATTGGTGGACTAACTCAGAAAAATGTGCTGAGTTTGAATATGAAGACAACTTTCGAATTGAAGTGATGAAAGTAGCTTAAATTTGAATTTGCATTCAAATTAGCCCTTTTTACAAATGTCTCCAAAAGTGCCTCAAACTGATTTGGATTTGCATGAAACTTGGCATGAGCATCCCTAAGAATGTTTAGCGCCTAATGGTAAACTCATCCTCTAATGTTTATGTGTGTGAGCTCCTACTTTTTGGAGTTATGGGTTTTTCCTCTAATCACCCTCTTGATGGTGTTTACATGCTCTTCACAAATGTTCATAAACTATCCACCAAATGAGCTGTGGTGTGTTGATGTGATGAACATTTTAGCAAGTCAATTCTTGGGCTTTTACATAGTCCCCCTAATGGTGTGATTAAGTGAACTGCACTGAGAAAATAGAAAAATGTACAGAAACATTTTTCAGGATTTTCTCAAATCTTGATTAGGGCATAACTTTCTCTAGTATTCTTCAAATTACATGAAACCAAATCCATTAGAACGATCTCAAACTCTAGTTTCCAGAAAGTAATGGTTTGAGCCATGAAAATCCCTGGAAATCTTTAGAATCTCTAGTAATGACCATTTAGACTTTTATTTGGGCAGCGCTCAAATAGGCTTTGATTCAAATAAAACTTGGTCAAGTCCCTGTTTAGGTTCTCACCAAGCAACAGTTAAAATATCAGAGACAAATGGGATGTCTACCTAGAATTATGGTTTTATATACTAAATTCAACACATTGCATTTAAATTGACATATCGATTGAATTGATCACGTGTAGTCGCTGACGAGGAGACCCCGGAAGTTTTGAACTTCCTACTTCCGGAAGAGACCATAGCCCCTGATCAGCAGCAACAAGGCAATCCCCGGTTTGCATTTAACAAGTTTTTAATGTTTTGCTTTATATACACTTAGTGTGAAGTATGTGTGTGCATTAGGTGTAGGATGGATGAAACCCCAAATGCATGGCCAGATTACTCCAAAAGGAGTGAGGGTAGTGTCTAAGTCCTCGAGTAGTTCATGCTGTGCTAAATGGTTATAGACTGTGGGGACCACCCCGTGGTTCACCCACTCCAGTATCGCATAGGGTGGTGCCGTGCGATGCGGCACCCAACAGCACACATGAAAAGAATTAAGAACAACATACAAACTTTTATTTGATATAAAACAGCGGAAGTCTTTTACAAAACTTAATTAACAGTGGAAGTATTATACATAGATAGCCTCTCATCCTAACTAAGCAAAAGTGCAGCCGTCCAGCCCGGGGACGCTACACACTAGCAGCATTCAAACGGAGATCACGGCGGCGTGCAGGGCTCTAGTTCGGCCGTGTACCCGACGGGGGCATCGCCTCGTCCTCGGAACCTTCCTCATAACTCTCACCTGCACACAGCTCAAATATTGTAACCGTGAGCACGATGGCTCAGCAAGACTTAACCAACAACCCTAGGCATGGAACTCTACATGCAAGGATGTGTAAGATAGGAAAAAGGACTTTGCAATAAAGACACGCCTACATGTTGATCCTTACTTTCAGTTTTGTAGCAACAGTTTTATGAGCCTTAGGCAGCCGTCACATCGGAAGTCTGCAATCAAACAAGAAACGCTTTCCTCCGATGTGGTGATGCCCAAAGTGGAATATAAACTTAATTAGCTCTATAACTACAGCATAAAGGTTTCAAGACATTAATAGTTCAATACAGCATATTCAGTTGGCTTATTTCACTTCTTACTACGTCATAGCGCAGTGAACAAGCGGGTACTCAAATAACCGCGAGGGACGGTGATTGCAATCAGGACACACCCGGATAACACGTCATATACACCCACTTTCAGAAGCGTGATTCCATACCCCTTCCTACTCTGTTGTATGCAACAATCTTTCAAAGGCAACCCAAATGCCGAACCGGTCCATCCGTAACGGGCTGGAGGTCCCTGCGTGGAGCGTGTCTGTGCCCACCGGCAGATTTACACCTTGCTACCCTCAACCCACTACTATAAAATGGTTGGGTAACCCTCGGCACCCAGGTTAACCAATTACATCGGTTTCCTGGTTCCCATATGCCAGTATGCATCCGATACTTTTCGATACTTGTCCAGCAGGGCCACACACGGCTCAGTTCTCAATCGGCACCAACAGGGCTACGCACATGAGACCTTCGCTCACTGCATCCTATCCCCCCTACTGGGTCTCAGTTTCACAACTTAAGCCATTCTCCACCTTTTCTCATCCCGTGTGATAAAGTCTTATCTCGTGAGTAGATTGCAACCACCCGACTTCTACCGAGATCCTTAGAACATTAGCATGGCATTCTCTACTCGTCGATAGGATTCAACCCTCCATAGGATTCAAAAGGTTATGCAAGTGGTGTTTCAATCACCCTAACTCTAATGCAAATATTTCACCCTAGACATAAGTGATACAAATGAAAACTTTGTAAAAGTACTTAAATGTAAACCAGGGCTTGCCTGGTTGCGAGTTAAATGGGAAGTCAGCTTCTGGTGGAAGGACGTCCAAGGGCTCTGGTGCGCCCTAGAGCACCACTGGGAGGTGTAGGAGCTAGGCATGGCAGCCAAATCTGCCGGAGAGCCCTCCAAACCTATCGGCACCTTCCGCTCGAAACGGTCCAGAGATGTTCCCGCGACAAGAACATGAAATCCTCGCTCTACACCTAATTTCCCGGCCTAGAATCGAGGGAGGAAGGGAGCTAGCTAGTCTAGAACCTGTGTGCAAGATTTGAGCTACTCACAACACGAATTGAAGCTGAATATAGCAACTCTTTACCTCGAGGTCAAGTTGCGCTGCCCGGGGGAATTTCCGAATTCTCCTCCGAGGAATCATGGCTTGGGCTAAATTTTGGAGGTGAGCAGCTCCGGTTGTAGGTGCACCAATGGGTTGGATCGCTTGGATGTGATCTTCTCCGGGTTGGGCTGTCCACGGTGACCGAAGGTGGGAACTTTCGGTGTTCACGGCGGCACAGTTGCAACTCTGGGAGTTTTATGTTCCAACGGCCAGAGACCGAAGGAGTTGAGAAGAGGAACGGCTAGAGCACGTGTTGGTGATGGTTTTTGCTGTGGATGGCTCGAGCAACCGAGCTAGAGGTGATGTTGTTGATCAGGGAAGAACCAAGCGGCGGTGTAGCTCGAGGTTTCGGTCGGCGCTCGGGCAGAGGACCTGGGGAGGCTGTGGATGACGGCAGAGAGGAGAAGTAGAAGTGTGCTGCTGCTCTGATCTTCCATGCATACCGGCTTGACTTTGGGAGCAGCGAGGAAACAGCTCGGTGGAGGCAGCCGTCGCTCGGTGGCGCGTGGTGAACAGCCGAGGTGAAAACATGGTCGGTTAACTCTTCTGTGTGGCTGACAATTGGGTCCCACCACCTCAAATCTTTATCCATTTCCACTGATATTTCTCCCCCAGCTACTCACAATTTAAGGCTGTGCTTTGCCTAAAAGTTATGGTTTGAAATGGTTGAATTCAAATTATTTGAATTCTGTAATATGGTCATTTGAATTCTTCCTTTTGTATTGTTCAAAAACATAGCAAACCAACTCCAAAGTTTCTGATTTTTGGCATGGCTGCTAATTCAAATGTGGAGAACACATTTGTGAAACCAAATTTGCAAATTGAGGAAGTTGGAATTTGAAACTGAATTTGAAATTCAGATTAGAGGGCTTCCTCTTTTAATCCCAAACAAATATTAAAATCCCTCCAAATGAGCTGGAATTTGGAAGGTTGAATATTTGAAATATGAAGATCTACATTATGCATTTAGATCTCCATGTTTGGAAGTTTTTGGGAAGTCTAAATCCTCACTTTGAACTCACACCGTTATAATTCAAAGTTTTTAAATTCCCCTCATTTTTCCTAAGTGTACATGAGCTGAATTCTTCTTGCTACAACTTTTGGGGATTTTACATCCCTCCCCCTTAAAAAGAATCTTGTCCCGAGATTCCAAAAGAAATGCAAAGTTGGGAAAACTTTACCGGGTATATGATGATAGCAAGTCCGGATAATTAGTTCGTAGATATTCCTCGCTTTCCCATGTCACCTCATCAGCGGTATGGTTACTCCTCAAGACCTTGTAGAACCAAAAGGTCCGGTTTCTTGTGGCGTGAGTCTGTTCATCAATAATCTGGATTGGATACTCCGTGTACGTGAGGTCCGGTTGAAGAACTTCTATGTCTTCAGTGCGGATTTCAGCGGAGGGTTTGAGGCACTTCCTCAGCTGAGACATGTGGAAGACGTTGTGAATTCCTGCAAGCAACGCTGGTAAATCCAAGCGATAGGCCACGGGTCCGCATTTTTCAATGACGGTGAATGGACCAAGGAACCGCGGCGCAAGTTTACCCTTCACTCCGAAACGATGAACTCCTTTCGTCAGAGACACACGGACATAAACATGGTCCCTGATGTCGAAGTGGAGAGGACGGCGTCTTTTATCCGCATAGCTTTTCTGACGAGATTGAGCAGCTTTGATATTGGCTTGTATTACTCGCACTTGTTCTTCAGCCTCATTCACAAGTTCAATGCCGTAGATAACTCGCTCGCCGGACTCGCACCAGTTGAGTGGTGTGCGGCATTACCGGCCGTAGAGAGCTTCATACGGCACCATCTTGATTCTAGCTTGATAGCCAATGTTTGTAAGAAAACTCCGCCAACGGCAAATGATCATCCCAATTCTTGCCGTGGTGGATGGCACAAGCGCATAGCATATCTTCAAGCACTTGATTCACCCGTTCAGTTTGACCATCCGTCTGCGGGTGATACGCAGAGCTTCGGATCAGTTTGGTCCCCAACGATGCGTGTAGCTGTTCCAAAAACCGAGCGACGAACAGCGCACCGCGATCTGAAATAATGGAGTGGGGAACACCGTGCAAGCACAAGATCCTTGTGATATACAACTCCGCATATTGCTTGGCCATGTACTTTGTATGTACGGGGATAAAATGAGCCGATGTGGTTAGTCGATCGACTATTACCCAAATCGAGTCATGCTTGTGAGACGTGAGAGGTAAACCAACTATAATGTCCATGCTGATATCCTCCCACTTCCATGCCGGAATGTTCAATGGTTGCAGCTGTCCGGCTTTACGCATATGGTCGGCTTTCACCCGCCGACACGTATCACATTCGGATACGTACTTTGTGATTTCTATTTTCATCCACGTCCACCAAAACCTGGTTTTCAGATCCAGGTACATCTTGTTGCTGCCCGGATGAAGAGAATACTTGGACAAATGAGCTTTGTCCGATATATTCTTCCGAAGCTTCATATCACGGGGTACCACTATACGGTCTTTAAACCATAAAGTGTAATGTTCATCCCTTCAGAAGCATTTCATTTCGCCATTCTTCATCCTTCTCCGAATGTGCGACATTCCCACGTCTTTCTTCTGAGCTTCCATAATCTCCTCTCGTATGGTAGGGACGAGAGCAAGATTATATAATGCCCCATATGGAACCAAGTACAAACTCGGCTCCTCCTCTTCAGGTGGGGTGATGGACAGATTGTTGACATGAGATTTGTGGCTTAAGGCATCTGCAACCACATTTGCCTTACCGGGATGGTAGTGAATCTCGATCTCATAGTCTTTGGTTAGTTCTAGCCATCTCCGTTGCCGCATATTTAACTCCTTTTGAGTGAATATATACTTCAAACTCTTGTGGTCGGTGTAGAGGTGCACTAAGTTCCCGAGTAAATAGTGCCTCCACATTTTCAAGGCCAACACCACAGTAGCGAGCTCAAGATCATGAGTCGGATAGTGCTGCTTATGGTTACGAAGTTGACGTGAGCCATAGGCGACCCCTCTTCCTCCTTGCATCAATACACAGCCAAGCCCGATGCCGGACGCATCACAATATACGTCGAAGGGCTTGGTTGTACCCTGTTGAGCTAACACATGGGCTGTTGTAAGATGCTTCACTAATGCTTGGAAAGCTTCTTCACAAGCTGAGTTCCAAAAATATTTGATCCCCTTCTTCAACAGTTCAGTCATCGGCTTAGCAAGCTTGGAGAAATTCAGTATGAATCTCCGATAATATCCTGCTAACCCAAGAAAACTCCTGACTTCATGGACTGATGTGGTGGAGTTCCATTTCAGCACTTGTTCTATTTTTATTGGATAAACTGCAATGCCTTCCGCAGAAATAATATGACCAAGAAATGGCACTTGGCTGATCCAGAACTCGCACTTGCTGAACTTGGCATAAAGCTTATGGTCTCCCAATCGTTGAAGCGCGATATGCAGGTTTCGGCGTGTTCCTCTTCAGACTTGGAGTAAACCAAAATGTCTTCTATGAACACCACCATGAACTTGTCCAACTCCAGCATGAACACTGAGTTCATGAGGTACATGAAATGTGCTGGGGCGTTGGTGAGACCAAAGGACATGACAAGGTATTCATACAACCCATATCTCATCGAGAAGG
Source organism: Neostapfia colusana (assembly GCA_030760725.1). NCBI lineage: Eukaryota > Viridiplantae > Streptophyta > Magnoliopsida > Poales > Poaceae > Neostapfia > Neostapfia colusana. The sequence goes on along the minus strand of JASWHV010000012.1, from coordinate 23,542,011 downwards.
CCGTCTTCAGAATATCCTCCGCTCGGATCTTGATTTGATGATATCCGGAGCGAAGATCCATCTTTGAAAATACTCTTGCACCAACAAGTTGATCGAAGAGAATATCGATGCGGGGCAGTGTATATTTATTCTTGATGGTGACGGTGTTGAGAGATCGGTAATCCACACACAACCTCAAGGTTTCATCCTTCTTCTTCACAAACAGCATGAGCATCGCCATGGTGAGGAACTCGGTCGAATGAAACCCTTCTTCATTAAATCATTGAGCTGCTCCTTTAATTCAGCTAGCTCATTCGGAGCCATCTTGTACAGTCTACGTGAGATCGGTGTTGTCCCATGTACAAGTTCAATCTTGAACTCGACATCCCTTTCAGGTGGCATGCCCGGGAGATCATACGGAAAGACATCCGGATATTCACAGACCACACGAATATCCTCAAGTTTTGTGGCTTCCGTGTTATATGTGGGTGGAGCTTCTTGAACCGAACGGTCAAGAATAAGAACATGTGGTTAATGAAGTGGAGAGTTTAGACGAACCACACGTGGAATGATGTCAAGAACAGCACCATGGCGATGTAGCCATGACATTCCTAAATGACATCAAGTTTTTGACTCTCTAAAATAATTAGAGAAGTAGGATATAGATTCCCACCCAATTGTAATGGTGCTCTATAGACCATCCTATCAGCTGTTATTTTCCCACCCGGAGAGCATATCAAGTATGAACTATTTATGGGAATGATAGGCAATTGATACTTAATAACATAAGATTGACTTATGAAATTATGGGTGGCAACGGAGTCAAAAAGTATTACTACGGGATGACCTGAGTAAGAAAACGTAACCGCGAGGACGGTTTCGCCTTCCGGCACGTCATCGATGGCTAAGTGGTGGACGTTGCCGGGTTTTGGTGCTGGTTTCTTGGGCTGATTACGGGGCTGATTAGCACCCTGATATGGTGCTGCACCCCTGCCTTGTCGCGGCTCGGAGCAGTCCCTCGAAATATGCCCGACACGGACACACGTGAAGCACGTGTAAGGTGTCGGGGTCCCTCCGACTTGAGGACGGAATCCCGGTGCACGCGGTTGAAACTGAGGCACACGCGGGACCATCCTTTGCTGCTGCTGTTGCTGTGGTGGATATGTTGGTCGGAAACCTAGCGCATTATATTGTCGACCGCGAAACTGAGGCGGTCGCGCCGGTGGCTGCCATCTCTGACTGGATGGTAAGCGATACACCACACGGTATTTTTGTGGCGTCCTACCACTGCTGCTCGTCAGCGCCCTGCATTTCCTCTTATCAGAACCGCGCTCACGCTGAGCATTTTCTTGTAAAATCGCGGCATTAACTAGGTCGTTGAATGTGCCATGATTGCTTTGGGCGAGATGGACCTTCATTTTTGAATTCAGGCCGCGGAAGAATGCGTTCCGCTTATCTTCCTCTGTTCCCACAAATCCTGGCGCTTACTGCGCCAGCCGGTTGAATGAACTGGAGTACTCACAAGCACTCCTCTCGCCTTGTTTCAGCGCCAGGAACTACTGGAGCTACCCCTCCATAACACCGGGAGGTATATGATAGGCGCGGAACGCCTCCCGGAACTCCGTCCATGTGACGGCATGGCCAGCCGGTAATGAGGCGATGTAGTTCGCCCACCATGTACCGGCTTCCCATTGAAGTTGTTGCGCTGTATACAGCGCCTTTTGGTGTTCGGTGCACTGAAGTAAACCGAACTTTGCTTCAAGAGTGTGGATGAAGCTGTCCACCTCCAACGGCTCTTCGGCCTCCGTGAAGACCTGATATCTGATACCAGTTGATAGTAGAATGAGTCCTGATCTACCGAGAGGTATGGTAAACCTGATTGGGTGGAGATCTCGACGTTGATGATACAAGGCTCCGAACGAACGGAACCCCACAATCACTACACCACTGCTCCTTTGGTTATCACCCATGTCACATGAATGACCTTGCCACGAAGGGTTATCCCTGCAAGCGCAATCAAGAACACAAGCAAGAACAGAGAAATTGCAATCAAAACTGAATTGATCACCATGTGGGGTCTCACAAACCGATGAACGGTAACAATGTTCAATGACAGATTGAAACTAAGCAAAACTCAAACCTAATGTGGCGGCGGCTGCTTAATAAAAAGGAATTAGGGGCGTGCAAGACCCCTGGACGCAACCCTAATGGGCTTCCATACGATAAATGGGCCAGCGGCCCAAAGAACGGTGATGCAGGACCATAACAGATTCTGGATGCCTACTTGTTTTGCCGATTCCCGTCAACTCAGAAGGAATTTTGAAGTGGGACCTGTTCCATTGGAATCTTTATGTATTTATGGTTCCAACCATATGTAAAACGTCCAAATCCGACTCCGTATGTGCCCGGGGCGTCAATTTTGGTGAAGGCAGCTCCTGAAATCCGAGGTGGAGTCGAAGTCGAGTTGGGCTTGGACTCCTCCTTGGTGTGGACGTCCTATCTCTTCCTCCTTGACTCCTTGGACTTCTCAAAGCCCTTGCTGGTCCTCTCAATTGTTCCTAATCAATAAAACATGCATGGAAACAAGAGTAAGTTCTGAAAAACAATTGACAAGGCTAGAACGTACCTGGAGATCCAACCGACGCGCACATGCTCTAGTGATCGGTCCTTGTATTGTACGCAAAGGAGAGATGTCCTCATCATGTACCTTGAGACGTGGCTTGACTCAAGGAAGATCCATATGGCAATGATACGGACCGTATGTTTTTACTATGATATGGACCTGCCTGAAATGTTAAACCCATGTGTGCACCATGATTGTGTGGTCTTCTGCAGGTATATTAACCACGTTAGAGCATGACATTTAGAAATCATTTGTGAGTGACGTTCTTTAGTCCCACCATTTGACACGTATATGCCGGAATACCGGTTTAGGATTTTTCTTTGGTGAGGAAGCGTAGTACCGAGATGAGTATTAGTTGCATAAGAAGATATTTTAACAAAAAATAGTCAAAATGAAATTTAGGATTCCATTTAGGGGTTATCAAACTCCCATATTGAACTAAAAGTCAATTGGGAGTATAGATTCAATTTGAAACACTTAGGAACAACCCCCCCTGTTTTCGGCAGATTTTTTGCTGAATTTAAACAGGGTATAACTTTTGATTCGTTGAACCAATGGAGGTGTCATACCATTCTGGAATGGCTTGGAAGTCTTCTACAACTTTTCTGTAGAACTCCAGAGCAAAATCTCCCTCCAAATGGATGGAAATCTCAGATGAGTATGCACTGTCCAGAAACAGGGCAGCCCAAAATGCTCTCTAGATTTTTCTGTATTTCGACCACAACTTCTTGTAGAAAAATTTCCAAGGGTCAAGTAAGATACCGTTGGAAAGTGTAGGATGTGCTACAAATTTGTAGTTCAGTGTTTTCCTAGATTGAGGACACAAATAGTGGAATTTTGTGAACAAAACAGCCACTTGCAAAGGAGGTGCTGTCAAAATTCCTGAGAAAATTTTGTCAAATTGTAAAAATCATAATTCCTAAACTAAGAAGGCTATGGAGGAAAATAAATACAATCTGGATTCCTTTTTGAGTCTACTACAACTTTGTGGTTGAAATCCCGTCCAGGTTTTGCATCAAATGTGGCCAAAACAGTTAAATTCTTCCAACTGGTCTGCTGGACCACAAGCTGGACAGAGAAAACCATGTGTGAGTATTCAATCAAAACACTTGGTTTCACTTTTCGATATCCAGCGGCTGTTGTAAAACAGTGAATGGAGTCGAAATATTTTATGCATTCAAAATATCATTTCGAGCGAGGACATGTCTGGGTCTAGTACAATAGCGAGGATTTATGCAGGCTAACACACTTAGCATCCCGTGGTGACCCACGATGGTCGAAATGAACTTTTAATCCATATAGTTCATTACCTTGGAACTCGATTATGGTGACATGGTCCAGGGATGTGTATGTTGTATAAAGTTTATACTTTATCCATATGTATGAATGTTATGCGTATTATTTATTCCATTCTCGCACTACTATTGTATAGCCTGGATGAAATAAACCAACATATGCTGATCGTTTGAATGGTATGAATGCAGAATGGTGCGTACACGTTCAACGCAAGAGGAGGGAGGTCCAAGTCAGGTTAGTGGTGATGATTCTCCACCTCCGGAGAAAACCACGACGTGGCAGCAACCACCTCCTCCACCGCCAGAACTTCCAAGAAATCTTACGGAGGTTCTCGCCACAGTACTCGGCTCGCGCGACGAGCAAACCGAGTTGCTGTGGATGCTGGTGCATCAGAATGTGTCCCATCCAGGAGGACACCAAGAAAATGGGCAACACCAGCCCCAACAAAGTTCATATTCGGACTTCCTGGCGACCCATCCACCGGTCTTTACAGAGGCCGAAGAGCCTTTGGAGGCGGAAAGCTTCATCCGCACTCTTGAGGCGAAGTTTGGGTTACATCGGTGCACCGAACACCAGAAAGCGCTGTACGCAGCGCAACAGCTTCAAGGGGAAGCCGGTACATGGTGGGTGAACTACATCGCCTCATTACCGGCTGGCCATGCCGTCACATGGACGGAGTTCCGGGAGGCGTTCTGCACCTATCATATACCTCCGTGGTTATGGAGAGGAAGCTCCATGAGTTTCTGGAGCTGAAACAAGGCTAGAGGAGTGCTCATGAGTACTCCATATCATTCAACCGGCTGGTGCAGTATGCGCCAGGATTTGTGGGAACCGAGGAACAGAAGCGAAACGCGTTCTTCTGGGGCCTGAATTCAAAAATGAAGGTCCATCTCGCCCAAAGCAACCGCGGCACATTCAACGATCTTGTTAATGCCACAATTTTGCAAGAAAATGCTTATAGAGAGCACGGTTCTGATAAGAGGAAACGCAGCATGCTGGGGAGCAGCAGTGGTGTGGCGCCACAAAAGTACCACGTGGTATATCGCTCACCATATGGTCAGAGATGGCAGCCACCGACGCGACCGCCTCAGTTTCACGGTCAACAATATAATGCGCCAAGCTTCCGACCATCGTATTGATGAGAAGTTTAGGCCCGATCTTCCGAAAGGTAGGTCGATTGAAGTGGAGATCTCGACGTTGATGATCTGAGGCACTCGAGAAGACCCGAATACCCCTGCAATCACTACACCCCTGCTCCGTTGGTTATCAACCGTGCTTCACACGCTTGACCTCGCCAAGAAGGCTATCCCTGCAGGTGCAACCGAGAACACAAGCAAGAACGATGAAGATGCATGGTTCTGGTCCCACATTAAAATTCGCCAGGAGTCATTGGGAATAGTCGAGACAAGTCGAATTCAGAGTTCTGTCCTGTGCTGCACACCGTTTTGGTTTTTGGGCCTTGTATCCCGTATGAGTCCATTAGGGACGCGTCTAAGGGTCCTATGGCCGAACCCTAGCCTTTAAATACTGTAGTCACCAGCCATATTCGGTGGGTTTTGCTTACATTAAACAATTTCGCCGTTCTACGGTTTGTGAGACCCTAATTTCGCAATTTCAGATTGGAAAGTTTATCTTCTCATCTTTGCATGCATATGTAGAACGTCGAAAACGGAGTCTGTATGCATCCTAGGCGTCCGTTTTAAGATGGACTGCTTTTGGACTCCGAGTTGCACTCGAGTTCGAGTTGGCGACTGTTTCCATCAACTTGTGGACGTCCCATCTGGTTCTCCACGTCCCCAAATCCTCCTTCATTTACTTGTTGATCATGTCCATGGTTCCTAATAACAATTGAATCATTGAATAGCAATGCATTCTGAAAGTCACATGGGTAGGAAGTTAGGAACGAGTTCACCTGCTGATTTAGTAACCGTGCTCGTGCTCTTGTGATTGGTCCTTGTATATCAATGTGAGTATCCACTGTTGTGATGTCCTCATCATCCTCCCCCTCTTGAATCAGAGTCGTCCTCGACTCAAGATCATCTTCTTCTCCCAAGTATGGTCGTAAATCTGAAATGTTAAATGTGGGACTAACCACAAAATCGGGAGGCAACTCAAGCTTATATGCATTGGCATTGATCTTTTCAACAATCTTAAAAGGACCAGCAGCTTGTGTCATAAGTTTAGATTTTCTCAAGTGAGGGAATCGTTCTTTTCTCAAATGTAGCCATACCAAGTCCCCTGGTTCAAGTTTTACCTCTTTTCTACCTTTACTACCAGAAATTCTATACTTCTCATTCATCCTTTCAATATTTTTCTTTGTAGTTTCATGCATCTTAAGAATGAATTCAGATCGTTGTGTAGCATCCATATTTATAGTTTCGGAAGGAGGCAAAGGTAATAAATCAATAGGAGCATGGGGATTGAAACCATACACTACCTGGAATGGGCTTACCTTTATAGTAGAGTGAACTGACCTGTTGTAAGCAAATTCTATATGTGGTAAACAATCCCGCCAACCCTTTAAATTTGTTTTTAAAACAGCCCACAACATAGTGGATAGAGTACGATTTACTACCTCAGTTTGTCCATTGGTTTGTGGGTGACATGTGGTTGAAAACAGCAGCTTGGTTCCCAATTTATACCACAGTTCTCCAAAAATGACTTAAAAGTTTTGCATCACGATCAGAAACAATGGTATTTGGCACACCATGTAAACGAATAATTTCCTTCATAAACAAATCAGCAATGTGTGAGGCATTATTATTCTTATGACAAGGTATAAAATGTGCCATTTTGGAGAAATGATCAACAACCACAAAAATACTATCCCTCCCCTTCTTAGTCCTAGGCAATCCCAAAACAAAATCCATGGAAATGTCCTGCCAAGGTACACTAGGAACAGGAAGAGGAATATAAAGACCATGTGGGTTAAGTCGAGACTTAGCTTTATTGCAAGTAGTGCATCGTGACACATAGCGCTCGACATCACGTCTCATCTTTGGCCAAAAGAAGTGTGCGGCCAGCACGTCTTCAGTTTTCTTCACTCCAAAATGTCCCATCAAACCTCCTCCATGTGCTTCCTGCAAAAGTAATAGGCGAACGGAACTAGCAGGAACACATAGCTTGTTAGCACGATAGAGGAGGCCCTCCCGTAGTACATATTTATTCCAACTTCTTCCTTCTCTACAATTTTCAAAAGCATCTTTGAAGTCCAACTCAGTAGGATATAATCCTTTTATTGTTTCCAAACCAAATATTTTATGATCAAGTTGGGACAGCATGGTATAACGTCTAGATAATGCATCTGCAATAACATTCTCCTTGCCTTTCTTATGCTTAATGATGTATGGAAACGATTCTATGAACTCAATTCATTTATCATGTCGTTTATTCAGATTGGTTTGACACTCAAGATACTTCAAAGATTCATGATCGGAATGTATCACGAACTCCTTAGACCAAAGGTAATATTGCCAAGTTTGTAGAACTCGCACTAAAGCATACAATTCCTTATCATAAGTAGAATAATTCAGAAAAGGACCATGCAATTTTTTACTAAAGAATGCAACGGGTTTACCTCCTTGTATGGAACACCTCCAATACCAATGCCGCTTGCATCACATTCTAGCTCAAATGTCTTGTCAAAATCAGGAAGTTGTAGCAATGGTGCTTGTGTAAGCTTTGATTTGAGAACATCAAAACCTTGTTGCTGATGTTCGCCCCATCGAAACGGCACTCCCTTCTTTGTTAGTCAATGGAGAGGTGCTGCAATGATGCTGAAATCCCGCACAAAGCATCGATAAAAACCTGCAAGACCAAGAAAACTACGGACCTGCGTGACGGTCGATGGAGTTGGCCAGCTAGTGATCGCCACAATTTTTGCCTCATCCATCTCAATTCCTTGCGATGAAACGACATATCCATAAAACGGAACTTGATTGGTGCAAAAGACGCACTTTTTGAGGTTACCAAACAAACGTGCATCTCTCAAGACACTGAAAACATCACGCAAATGATCAAGATGTTCGTCATATGACTTGCTGTAAATGAGGATATCATCGAAGTAAACCACCACAAATTTTCCAATAAAAACACGTAAAAACCTCGTTCATTAATCACATATAAGTTCTAGGTGCATTAGTTAAACCAAAAGGCATGACTAACCACTCAAAGTCCAAACTTGGTTTTAAATGCAGTTTTCCATTCATCTCCTAGTGCCATTCTAATTTGGTGGTAACCACTACGCAAGTCAATTTTTGTGAAAATAATAGCACCACTCAATTCATCAAGCATGTCAACTAAGCGAGGAATAGGATAACGAAATCGAATGGTGATGTTATTAATCGTTATACAATCAACACACATGCGCCAGCTACCATCTTTCTTGGGAACCAAAAGAACAGTAACAGAACAAGGACTAAGGCTTTCACGAATATACCCGCGGTTCAAAAGATCTTAAACTCGTCGCTGAATCTCCCTTGTCTCTTCCGGATTTGCCCTGTACGCCGCATGATTTGGCAAACTTGCCCCTAGAATCAAGTCGATCTTATGTTCAATGCCCCTCATAGGTGGTAATCCAGAGGGTATCTCGGGGGGAAACACATCCGCAAAATCCTGCAAAAGGTTAGCAACAGCAGGGGGCAATGCAATGGTCACTTCATGAAGTGAAGACATGGCTTCTTTGCATACTAAAGCATAGTACATCCCCTTGGTACTAAATAAATCAGCAATGTCAGATTTAGTTGTGAGCAACGAAGGTGATTTTAACTTAATTACTTGCTGTTTTTCATAGTCTAGTGATTTTTTTGCCTTACCATCACGTGTTTTACTTTTCTCCAAATGCACAATTTCAGCAGGAGTCATAGGAAGCAAAGTGATTTTCTTTCCTTTATGCATCAGAGTATATTTATTAGTTCTACCATGATGAATAACATCCATATCAAATTCCCAAGGACGTCCCATCAAAAGAGAACAAACATCCATAGGTACGACATCAAAATCAGCAAAATCATGGTAAGAACCAATCAAAAAATGTACTCTCGCTGTTTGTGTTACCCTAACCTTACCGCTGTTGTTGAACCACTAAATGTGGTATGTATGAGGGTGTGCTCTTGTTGTCAACCCAAGTTTCTTGACTACATCCATGTTCACCAAGTTATTGCAGCTGCCTCCATCGATTATAGTGTGTACACGGCAGTCCTTGACGATGAGAAACATGTGAAAAAGATTGTGTCGTTGTAGCTTGTCATCCGCCTCAACTTTGGAGCTCAAAGTACGCTGCACAATTATGCTTCTATAATTTTCCGTTGCTGCAGTACCAAGTACATCTTCATCTGTGCTATAGTGGTCATCTTTTGGTCCTGCAACGTTAGAGGCAAGAGAATATTCATCTTCAACATCCGAAGTACTATCATACCCACCATCATCTCGTGCTATGGATGCTCGTTTGCTAGGACAATCTTTCATCACATGACCGACTCCCTGGCAGCGGTGACACTTAATGTCGGAAATTCGACTCATGGAAGGAGTGGAAGACGTAGGCTTGAATGGTGTCGTCTTGCTGGCCTCCAGCGCGCAAGGATATGGAGCAGTAGGTGAAGTTCGTTGGCCACCATTGGATGGTGTATTGGCTGTATGAAAATTCGAAGATGGTGCTGTTTTGGATGGTGTAGATGTCGAACGTGGTGTGCAGGTGCTCCTCGTGCGTTGTTGCTGCTGCTGCTGGCGGCCCTGCAATTCTTTTTCTGCCAACATAGCCAGCTAAAATAATCTGTTAACAGTATCATATTCCTTATAATCAACAATGTCCTGAATTTCATCCCTCAACCCCCTATAAAAACGAGCTATTTTATCATCCATATCCTCTACTACCCCACAGCGCAACATACCCTTTTATAACTCTTGATAATACTCCTCTACGGACATGTTACCTTGGTCTACGTGCTGCAATTTTTTGCGAAGGTCCCACTGAAAAGAAGGAGGGACAAAACGAACACGTATAGCTTCCTTTAATCTATCCCATGTTGGAGGATCAGTTCTAGTTTTAACAAGTTCATTCCACCATATGATAGCAAAATCCTTAAACTCACTAGTGGCTTGATGAACTCTATGTTGTTCGGGAACAAGGTGGGCATTAAGTTTCTGCTCTACTGTCATCTCCCAATCAAGATATGCCTCAGCATCATAAGCACCAGAAAAAGAGGGTACAGTAAATTTGACTTTAGCAAAAGGATCATCAAGAGGGCGATTAAAATTGTTATGATGATCATTGTAATTATAACGATTATTACCTCCCATACCTCATAGATAAAGTGGAAGTCATGGTTGATTGTTATGATCTTCCATATTATAAGCACCGTGTTCACGTTCTTCAGCGAGAGGCAGCCGCGCCTCAAGAGTATCGATCTGAACAACAAGATCAGCAAGTTAGCGCAAGGTCGTCAATGACGCCTCTGTTGATGAGTGGATTTTGGTGAACATATCTGTCATTTCCCTCATCATATCATGCAACTCAGCATGTTGAACACATTCATCATCACTTTTCTCTTCTGCCATTGTTAGTACTAAATAAAAGACAACAAAAAGATGTTATCCCTATCAACTACAAATGATAGTGGCAATGTGAAAAATGGAAGGAAGGAACCAATCTCTCTCTCCCTCAATCGTCTTACCACGTTCTTACAAGTGTTCTTACCGACACATCAGTTGGTAAACGGTGGACTGTGAGAACCAATGAAGCGTGGAGTGATTGCAAAGGTACCTATTCTGCTCAAGAGGAAAAGTGGAGCTTGGATGACATAATATGGTGGCTAATAAGCAAAAATCTTAACAGCAAAACAAAGTTGAATAAGTATTCAATGTAGGAACTGTTGCTGGTTAACAAGTGTTCTAGGACTAGCACAACACAAGGCAGTAGAAAGGCAAATAGAAGGTCAGGAAGATATAATCAACAAGTACAGCACAATTGTATAGGACAACTGTTTTTAAGTGTGTGCTGTCAATGCTTTAATATCTGTGCTCTCTTCACTATTATTTTTCTTATTTTTAAAAAAATATTTCTGATATTTTTTTGTTTACTCGAGAGCACGAAAATAGGAAGCACACAACTTTGCAGCTCAATTGGATGTAAGATGTGGCCTATAGAAAATCAGGAAGATTCTTTAAAATTCATGCAAAAACTTCGGAGGCCGGATAGTCTATCATCCGAGGGGAATTTGGCCAAACAAATTTTTTCGAATTTCGAGTTGACCAATTTAAAAAAAATCGCCCGATTTTGAGTTAATATGCAAAAGTTATGGCCATTTTAAGGTAGGGTTTCCAAGTTACTTTTTTATGTTGATTCAAACTCGGTTTTGAAATAGATCTCGCAATAGGTTGTGAAAAACAATTGGAATTTAGCAACGGCGACTGATGGGATGTTGTGTGATGAATCAAGGAGGACTGACACAATGGTTTGTCACCTGTTCTAGGGCTGGCGATGTGGGAGTTCATGCAAGGCGGCTAGCTAGGGCAAAACCGATGATCATGGTGGATTGGCTTGTTGTTTAGGGATTGTGGAATAGGTGAGCAGCAAGAAAAACAAGGAAGAAGAACGATAACTACGACCCAAAAACACAAAGCTAAACCAGCAACAAGACACTAGACCACACAAATGCAAACTCAACAGTGCAAACTGAAAAACGAAACTTGCAGGCACTATGGTCTAGGAATCGGTAAACACGATATGTTTTTTGTGGCTTTTTTTTTCTGTGGACTCTAGGTATGAAAAACAAAACTAATCTAGTGGCAAATCAAAGTACCTCACGGGCAAACTGAAATCTGATACCAATTGATGAGAAGTTTAGGCCCAATCTTCCGAAAGGTAGGTCGATTGAAGTGCAGATCTCGACGTTGAAGATCCAAGGCACTCGAGCAGACCCGAATACCCCTGCAATCACTACACCCCTGCTCCGTTGGTTATCAACCGTGCTTCACACTCTTGACCTTGCCTCGATGGCTATCCCTGCAGGTGCAACCGAGAACACAAGCAAGAACGATGAAGATGCAATCCGAAATTGCAAAATTGTGGTCTCACAAACCGTAGAACGGCAAAATTGTTTAATCTAAGCAAAACCCACCAAATATGGCCAGTGGCTACAGTATTTAAAGGCTAGGGTTCGGCCATAAGACCCTTAGACGCGTCCCTAATGGACTCATACGGGATACAAGGCCCAAAAGCCCAATACGGTGGCGCAGCACCAGACAGAACTCTGAATTCGACTTGTCTCGACAATACCCAATGACTCCTGGCGAATTTAAATATGGTACCAGAACCATTGGAATGTTTATCTTCTCATATTTCCATGCATATGTAGAACGCCGAAAACGGAGTCCGTATGCATCCTGGGCGTCCGTTTTAAGATAGACTGCTCCTGGACTCCGAGTTGAACTTGAGTCCGAGTTGGCGATTGTTTCCATCAACTTGTGGACGTCCCATCTGGTTCTCCAAGTCCCGAAATCCTCCTCCCTTTACTTGTTGATCATGTCCATGGTTCCTAATAACAATTAAATCATTGAATAGCAATCCATTCTGAAACTCACATGGGTAGGAAGTTAGGAATGAGTTCACCTGCTGATTTAGTAACCGTGCTCGTACTATTGTGATTGGTCCTTGTATATCAATGTGAGTATCCACTGTTGTGATGTCCTCATCACGTATCCACCACAGAAACAGCAGCAGAAAGGATGGTCCCGCGTGCGCCTCAGTTTCAACCACGTGCACCGGGATTCCGTCTTCAATTCGGAGGACCCCGACACCTTACACGTGATTCACGTGTGGCCGTGTCGGGCATATTGCGAAAGACTGCCCCGAGCAGTGACAGGGCAGGGGTGCAGCACCGTATCAGGGTGCTAATCAGCCCCGCAACCAGCGCAAGAAACCAGTACAAAAACCCAGTAACGTCCACGACTTAGCCATCAAAGACGTGCCGGAAGGCGAACCCGTCCTCGCGGGTATGTTTTCTTATTTAGATCATTCCATAGTCATACTTTTTGACTCCGGTGCCACCTATTATTTCATATGTCAATCTTATGTTACTGAATATCAATTGTCTATAATTCCCACAATAGTTCATACTTGATATGCTCTCCTGGTGGGAAAATAACAGCTGATAGGATGGTCTATAGAGCACCATTGCAAATGGGTGGAAATCTATACCCGACTTCTCTAATCATGTTAGAGAGTCAAAAACTTGATGTCATTTTAGGAGTGTCATGGCTACATCGCCATGGTGCTGTTCTTGACATCATTCCACGTGTGGTTTGTTTAAACTCTCCACATCATGAACCCCATGTTCTTATTCTTGACCGTTCGGTTCAAGAAGTCCCAGCCACATATAACACGGAAGCCACAAAACTTGAGGATATTCGTGTGTTCCGTGAATATCCGGACGTATTTCTAGAGGATCTCCTGGGCATGCCACCCGAAAGGGATGTTGAGTTCAAGATCGAACTTGTACCCAGGACGACACCGATATCACGGAGACCGTACAAGATGACTCTGAATGAGCTAGCTGAATTGAAGGAGCAGCTCAATGATCTAATGAGTAAGGGTTTCATTCGACCGAGTTCCTAACCATGGGGATGCGCGGCGCTGTTTGTGAAAAAGAGGGATGAAACCTTGAGGTTGTGTGTGGATTACCGACCTCTCAACGCCGTCACCATCAAGAATAAATATCCACTGCCCCGCATCCATATTCTCTTCGATCAACTTGTGGGTGCGAGTGTATTTTCAAAGATGGATCTTCACTCCCGATATCACCAAATCAAAATCCGAGCGGAGGATATTCTGAAGACGGCCTTCTCGACAAGATATGGGCTTTATGAATATTTTGTCATGTCTGTTGGTCTCACCAACGCCCCGGCACATTACATATACCTTATGAACTCAGTGTTCATGCCGGAGTTGGACAAGTTTGTGGTGGTGTTTATCGACGACATCTTGGTTTATTCCAAGTATGAAAAAGAACACGCCGAACACTTGCATATCATGCTTCAACGATTGCGAGACCATAAGATTTATGCCAAGTTCAGCAAGTGCGAGTTTTGGGTCAGCCAAGTGCCATTTCTTTGTCATATTATTTCTGCGGAAGGCATTGCAGTTGATCCAAGCAAAATTGAACAAGTGCTGAAATGGAAGTCCCCACATCTGTCCATGAAGTCAGGAGTTTCCTCGGTTTAGCGGGATATTATCGGAGATTCATTCCAAGCTTCTCTAAGCTTGCTAAGCCGATGACTGAATTGTTGAAGAAGGGGATCAAATATGTTTGGAGCTCAGCATGTGAAGGAGCTTTCCGAGCATTGGTAAAGCATCTTACAACAGCCCCGGTGTTAGCTCAACCGGATACGACCAAGACCTTCGACGTATACTTTGATGCGTCCGGCATCGGGCTTGGCTGTGTATTGATGCAAGGAGGAGGAATGGTCGCCTGTGGCTCACATCAACTTCGTAACCACGAGCAGCACTATCCGAGTCATGATCTTGAGCTCGCTGCTGTGGTGTTGGTATTGAAAATGTGGAGGCACTATTTACTTGGGAACTTAGTGCACCTCTACACCAACCACAAGAGTCTGAAATATATATTCACTCAAAAGGAGTTGAATATGCTGCAACGGAGATGGTTAGATATGATCAAAGACTATGAGATCGAGATTCACTACCATCCCAGTAAGGCAAACATGGTTGCCGACACCTTAAGCCACAAATCTCACGTCAACCATCTGTCCATCACCCCACTTGAAGAGGAGGAGCCGAGTCTATACTTGGTTCCATATGGGGCATTATATAATCTTGCTCTCGCCCCTACCATATGGGAGGAGATCATGGAAGCTCAGAAGGAAGACATGGGGATGTCGCACATTCGGAGAAGAATGGAAAATGGAGAAATGAAATGCTTCCGAAGAGATAAACACGGTACACTATGGTTCAAAGACCGTACAGTGGTACCCCGTGACATGAAGCTTCGAAAGAAAATCTTGGACGAAGCTCACTTGTCCAAGTATTCTATTCATCTGGGCAGCAACAAGATGTACCAAAATCTGAAAACCAGGTTTTGGTGGACGCGGACGAAAAGAGAAATCGCAAAGTACGTATCCGAATGCGATACGTGTCGGCGGGTGAAAGCCGACCATATGCGTAAAGCCGGACAGCTGCAACCCTTGAACATTCTGGCTTGGAAGTGGGAGGATATCAGCATGGACTTCATAGTCGGGTTACCTCTCACATCTCACAAGCACGATTTGATTTGGGTGATAGTCGACAGACTAACCAAGTCAGCTCATTTTATTCCCATACATACAAGTTACGTGGCCAAGCAATATGCGGAGCTGTATATTGCAAGGATCTTGTGTAGCACGGTGTTCCCTGCTCCATTATTTCAGATCACGATGCGCTGTTCATCTCTCGATTTTGGGAACAGCTGCACGCATCGTTGGGGACCAAACTGATCCAAAGCTCCACGTATCACCCGCAGACTGATGGTCAAACTGAACAGGTGAATCAAGTGCAGGAAGACATGCTACGTGCTTGTGCCATCAACCACGGTAAAAACTGGGACGATCATTTGCCGTTGGCGGAGTTTTCATATAACAATGGCTATCAAGCTAGCATAAAGATGGCGCCATATGAACCTCTCTACGGCCAGAATGTCGCACACAACTCAACTGGTGTGAGTCCGGCGAGCGAGTTATATACGGCATCGAACTTGTGAATGAGGCTAAAGAACAAGTGCGAGTAATACAAGCCAATCTCAAGGCTGGTCAATCTCGTCAGAAGAGCTATGTGGATAAAATACGCCACCTTCTCCACTTTGACATCGGGGACCGTGTTTATGTTCGTGTGTCTCTGATGAAAGGAGTTCATTGTTTTGGAGTGAAGGGCAAACTTGCACCTCAATTCATCGGTCTGGTCGCCGTCATTGAAAAATGCGGACCCGTGACCTGTCGCCTGGAGTTACCGGCGTCACTCGCAGGAATTCACAACGTCTTCCACATCTCTCAGTTGAGGAATTGCCTCAAACCCTCGGCTGACATCCGCACTGAAGACATAGAAGTTCTTCAACTGGACCTCACGTATTCCGAGTATCCGATCTGGATTATAAATGAAAAGACTCGCGCCACAAGAAACCGGACCTTATGGTTTTATAAGGTCTTGTGAAGTAACCATACTATTGATGAGGTGACATGGGGAAGCGAGGACTATCTATGAGCAAATTATCCGAACTTGCTATCATCGTATACCCGGTAAAGTTTCCCCACTTTGCTTTTCTTTTGGAATCTCGGGACAAGATTCTTTTTAACACTTAGGAAAAATGTGGGGAATTAAAACTTTGAATTTTAACGGTGTGAGTTCAAAGTAAGGATTCAAACTTCCCAAAAACTTCCAAACATGGAGATCTTAATTCATAACTTGGGTCTTCATATGTCAAATATTCAACCTCCCAAATTTCAGCTCATTTGGAGGGGTTGTACTATTTGTTTGGGATTAAAAGAGGAAGCCCTCGAATCTGAATTTAAATTTCAGTTTCAAATCCCAACTTCCTCAATTTGCAAATTTGGTTCCACAAATGTGTTCTCCATATTTTAAATAGCATCCATGCCAAAATTCAGAATTATTTGAGTTGGTTTGCTATGCTTTTAGAACAATGCAAAAGGGACGATTCAAATTCCAATTCAAATTCAAATAACCAAAGTCAGTTCAAATTCCACACTAGAATTCAAACCATTTGAATTCAAAGATTTCAAACCATGATGTTGGGAGGAAGAAAAGGATTTAATTTGGAGGAAAATACCAGAGCTATTAGGTGGTGTGGGACCCACATGGCAGTGAGACATGAACAACAGTGGAGCAATTTGCTTCTGTGTGAGTTGCACACCGGGGCCGCCACCGAGATGTGCCCCTGTTTCCCACCGAGGTGATTTCAGCACCGTGGATTGCTACTCGGTAAAAATCTTCAGCTGCCGAACTCAAACACGGATCCTCTTCTTCCTTGCACGAGCAAATCCCCCCAGTACCGCTCCCTCTCGCGCGCTCACTCGAGAAAACAGTGCACCGTGCGCCCGCCTCTGTGATCGTTGCTGCTCGGCCTCCGGTCACCCTAGCGCCTGGTTGGGCCACCTGAGAGCTGCAGCGATCACTCCTAGACGTCCCTGAAGCATCACCAGTTTGTGTTCTGCTTCCTCCGACACTGCTACGACGTCTTCTTCTTCCTCAGGTCCATACCATGCCGCACCTCACTGCTCCTCGTCTTCCAGCCGGTCCAGCGCCTCTACCGCACGAACAACACCTCCCTAAGATGCGCCAAGGTGTTTAGATCATGATCCCGACCTCTCCTTGCTCGTCCCCACTGCCGGCTTGCCGGAATTTACGTTTTGACGCCAGTGAACGTGAAGAACCGAGCGTGAGCTAATCGGGAAATTCATCCAAACGGGTTGATCATTCTTCCTTCGGTTCAAACCATAGCAACCTCGGACTCTAGCGCCCTCCCACACCAAAGACCAAAGCAAACCGTCCATCCCACGCCCCGGGCGACGAGAATTCCCCGCCGGCAGCAAAAATGATTCGGTCCTCCGGTGAACCCCCTTTTCCCGCTGTTTGCTGCAAGGATTGGCATGTGTTCCATGTTCCCCGACCACTAGGGATACTTTAGGGCAACTTATCTCGTTGGGAGAATCTTGGGACACGCCGGAACGTGTCAATGCCGCGCCGGCGAGCGCTGCCGCAGATGCCGACCCACTTCCAGCCATTTTCAAGTGGTGAGACCTTGCCCGGCAGCTGCGCCACGTTCCAACGGTCGTGTAGGGCGAAACCGCAGCCGATTTGATTGAGAAACGAGGGAGAATGGCACGTGCCATGATCCGTTTTTCTGTGCGCGCGAGTTCACTTTCGAGAGGTTGAAGAAAGAACTGACGAGGGGGGCCACATTTGAGTGCTATGTGTAAAATTCAAACAGAAAGTGGTTCAAACTTGAAAACCCATAACTTTGTGTAGAAAACTCTAAAAAGGGTGAGACAAATTTTGTTAGATTCCTCATAATATGTAATTTGCAGAGGTACAAAGTGATTTCTATGAAAATGCCCAGGAATTTCTGTAGAATTGTTTTTATTAAATCTTTAGAGATTTATTCCAGGAGCAATTCTTTATGAAACATTCCTAAATTTGGGCAGCAAATCCTTTTCCTAGTTTCTGAGCTCCAGTAAAAATTTGAGCTTCAATGGAGTTCATTTGCAAGGCTAAATTGTCTTCCATAATTCAGCCTTTGTTTGGAAATTCGAATTCTAAACAGAAACTTTGCAGTACTCCTGTCCAACTTCAAAAATTCATATCTCCCTGTAGGTAGCTCCAAAAATGGTGAAACAAATTTTGTTAGAACCATAGATATTTGCTCTAATTAGATATTCTACTGTTAGTCATGTCAAAGCTTCAGATCTGGGCTCAAAATTTAGAGAATCCTTGGACTTGTATGAATTTTGGAGACCACAAGGTTTAATGGAATTCCTCCAAATTTCGCTCAGGTCATCCTTAGAGAGTCTAGTATCCACTGTAAAAATCCCAAGTCAAATTAAGGAACCTAAACAGCAGTAGCTAGTAATAGGAGTTCATCTCGTATATAACACTGGCACTTATACATATATTTTGCTACATTTCATATAGTGACCGAAGTTGAGGATACGCCGGAGCCGTTGGACGTCCTACCACCAAAAGCTAACTTTCCTTTTGACTCGCAACCAGGCAAGCCCTGGTTTGCATTTAATTACTTTTTGCAAAGTTTTCTTTTGTTTCACTTATGTCTAGGGTGAAATGGTTGCATTAGAGTTAGGGTATTTGAAACCCCACTTGCATGACATTAAATCTTATAAAGGGTTGGGTAGTTTACAGACTCGACGAGTAGAGAATGCCATGCTAATGTTCTTAGGATCTAGGTAGAAGTCGAGTAGTTGGAATCTACTCGAGAGGTAAGGTTTTATCACAGGGTATGGAAAAGAGTAGAGAATGGCTTAAGAATTGTGAAACTGAGACCCAGCAGAGGGGATAGGATGCAGTGAGCGGAGGTCTCATGTGCATAGCCCTTTTGGAGTCGATTGAGTTCCGAGTCGTGTGCGGGCCTGCTGAACAAGTATCGAACAGTACTAGAATGCATACTGACATAAGCAGGAAACCGATGTAATTGGTTAACCTGGGTGCCGAGGCTTACCCAACCGTTTTATAGGAGTGGGTTGAGGGTAGCAAGGTGTAAATCCGCCGGTGGGTACATACACGCTCCACGTGGGGGCCTCCTGCCCGTTACGGATGGACCGGTTCGGCATTTGGTTTTCCTTTGAAAGGTTGTTGCATACAACATAGTAGGAAGGTGTGAAGCACCACACTTCTGAAAGTGGGTGTATGTGACGTGTTGTCCGGGTGTCTCCTGATTGGAATCACCGTCCCTCGCGGTGATTTGAGTACCGCTTCTATGATGTAGTAAGAAGTGAAAGAAGCCAGAGGAATGATATTATGCTGTGTTGAACGATTAATGTCTTGAAACCATGTCTGCTGTATATGTAGAGCTCATTAAGTTTATCTTCGACTTTGGGCATCACCAAAGTGGAATAAAGCGTTTCTTGTTTGATTGTGGACTTCTGATGTGAGGGCTGCCTAAGGCTCATTAAACTGCTGCTATAAAACTGAAAGTAAGGATTAACATGTAGGCGTGTCTTTATTGCAAAGTCTTTTTCTTATATTACACATCCGTGCATGTAGAGTTCCATGACTAGGGTCATCGCTTAAGCATTGCTGAGCCATCGTGCTCACGGTTGCAATGTTTGAGCTGTGTGCAGGTGAGAGTTTTGGGGAGGGGTCCGAGGACGAGGCGATGCCCCCGTCGGGGTACACGGCCGAGCTGGAGCCCTTCACGCCGCCGTGACCTTCGTTTGAGTGCTGCTAGGGTGTAGGGTCCCCGGGCTGGACGACAACACTTTTTGCTTAGTTAGTAGGAGAGTGTAGTATGTATAATACTTCCTCTGTACAGTAAGTTTGTAAAAGACTTCCACTGTTTTTATGTAAAATAGAAGTTTGTATGTTGTCCATATTCTTTTCTTGTGTGCTGTTGGGTGTCGCATCGCACGACACACCCCTCTGCGATCCCGGAGTGGGTGAACCACGGGGTGGTCCCCACAACTTGCCTAATGTTGAAAAGAATTTTGATTTGCTCTAAACTAAAGCATTTCATTAACAACCAATGTAATACTTTCAACCAGCAACATTTTATCATGACAGATAGCCTGTTCTTTCTACGTCACGGTACCGTGAACAAGTGGTACTCACTGACCATGAGGGGCGGCGATTATAATCGATTTACACCTGCAGGGCTAATCGAATAACCTGTCACGTACGCACATACTCGACGTTGCCTACAACAACCATCACGGACGTCGTACGCAACCACCTTTCATCCGTTAGCGAAGTGTTGAACCGGTCCCACTGTCCCGAGCAGGAGGTCTCTACGCGGAGCATCCTTGGTGCCCGCTAGCCGATTTACACGTCGCTTCTCTCAACTTACCCTCTGGACGACAAGCAATGCCTAAACAGATCTCTACCCAAATTATATCGGTTTCCTGGTTCTCATATGGCCAGTAGGTCTTTCGTACAGTTCTAGCTTGTTCAACAGGCCCGCACACGGCTCGGTCCTCAATTGACACAAGCATAGCTATGGCACCAAGGCCCCAAAGTCCTGCTGCGCTTATTCCGCTCGGTATCATTTTTATGCCACGTGCTTCATTGTCTATCTTCCTAACCGAGAAATGTGCCTCTAAGCCTATTCTCGCGAGTAGTTCCAACTACTCGACTTGTACCGAATCCTATACCATTTGAGCATCGCTGTGGCTATTCGAGGTTCAAATCCTAGACCAAAAATCCCTTGTTATCTTGGATATGTAAGTGGGTTTCGATTCAAGACTCTAATGCACATCATAAGAAATGCATAAGTGATCAAAACAATAAACTTTAAAGATAGGTTACTGCAAACTGGAGCTTGTCTTGCTGCTGGTCATCGAGTAAACTCTCTACCGGAGAGATACAATCTAGTATCTCCGGTTCCTCCTCGACCGTAGCGACTACACGGAAAATGAATATACGATGCGTGTCAAATTTAAATGCATTCGAGATTGAAGTGATAATGTAAGTACAATAACTCTATCTAGACAGCTCTTTTGACTTTGAAATTTTTACTGTGGCTTGGTGACAAATTAAACATGGACTTGGCCAATTTCACTTGAACCCAAGCTCATTTGAGCCTTGCACAAATAAATGTGTGTTTTGCCATAATTAGAGCTTCTATGGTTTTCTACGGATTTTCATGGAGCAATCCATTACTTTTTGGAAACTAGAGCTTAAGATGGTTCTAATAGAATTGGTTTCATCTAATTTGGAGAATCCTAGTAAAATATATGGCCTAATGAAGTTCTGAGAAATTTTGAAAAATGTTTCTGGACATTTTTCTTTTTCTCTGGGTCAGTTCACTTAACCACACCATTAGGTGGACTAAATGAGCTCGGTTGGATCTGAAACTTTTCATGTGAATCAGGGATATTACATTGAACATCCTAGCATAATTTCAGAATTTTACACCAAAGGAATCTCCAGTTAAAATTCCCAACAGTTTAAAATTTGGAAAATTAATTCTGAAGAAATAATGGGTTTCGTGGAGTGAGACTTGTTTTGCTGGAAAGTACTCAGAGAGCTGAATCGAAAAAAATTTGGTTCACTCAATTTAGACAATCCTAGCAAAAGTTATGTGTGTTTGAAGTTTGTGGAAAATTGGAAAACCCGAGAAATGTTTAAATGTCTGACGCTGGGCCCCCAGGGCGACGTGGCGTTTCCTGAGTGAAGAACACATGGGGTTACAGATTTAAGCCGCGCAGCCACAAAATGATTAGGTGCCACAGAAGATCTGGCCCGCCCGAACACAGGCTGACACGCGGGTCCGACGAGGTCATCTCCTACCTTTCGCCGGGTTCCCGCGCGGCTGCGCCCGCGCTCACCGGAGCATGCTGTACTTCGGCCTCCAGGCCTTCCAGTGTGCCCAAATCAGCCGCCAGGGCCTAAGCACACGTGCTGATAACGCTGGTGTGGTTTCCCCTGGCCGGCAGAGCATGCTGTACTTCGGCCTCCAGGCCTTCCAGTGTGCCCAAATCAGCCGCCAGGGCCTAAGCACACGTGCTGATAACGCTGGTGTGGTTTCCCCTGGCCGGGCAATGCCCCTAACTGTAAGGGCCCAAGTTTTTCATTTGCTAAAAAGTGTTCATGACACCACACCTCACCTCATTTGAGGAAATCATATGAACACATTTGAAGAGCAAGTAATCACCATCAGAAAATTCATTAGGACATAAACTCACAAAATGAAAAAGTGGTATTTCTCACATGCATCATATAGGGGCTGAAAAACTCTTAAACTTGGTTAGGAATGCTCATGCCAAATTTCACCCAAATCCAAAACCTTTTCAGATATTTTTGGGTACAATTAGAAAAAGGCAAGTTTGAAATTAAATTCAAATTCAAACTCCTTTCATCACATGAATTCAAAAGTGGGATTCATATTCACACTCAGCACATGTTTGTGAGCTCACAAACCAATTTTCACTCCATTTGGAGTTGATCTTGACATGAGCTATTTTGGCTAAATTCAAATCAAATTTGAATTTCAGTTAACATTTGCTGCAAATTTGATCAAATCAAATCATACTTTGATTCATTAAAATTCAAATGGGCATTTGGGGGTTTGATCAAACTACAAAGGGTACTGGAGTCCCTAATATTTGGAGCAGTAGGAAGTTAATTTGTGAGTTTAAAATTTTGGTGGTGGGGCCCTCCTATCAGCCACTCCAGTGATTAAACCGACTGAGAACTGGGTTCCTCGGTTTCTCGGGCCGGCGATGTGATCTCCACCGAGCCAAACGCCACTGCCAGCTCCTGCTCGGTGTTCTCTCACGCTCAGATGACGCCTAGCCTTCTTATCATCGCAATCGAGCCGGCCAAAGGCAGTTTCGCTCGTCGCTCCTCGCTACCGTGCAAAAACAGTGCCGAAGACACTGCCGCCGTCGCAACTCGACCGGGAACCATGCCACCGTGTGTGTGAAGCATCCCTGATCTGCAAAACGGTACCCTAGCTCCTCCTCCTACCTCCCCGTCACAAAAACCAGCCGAGTCCGGCTCCCCTCGACCGAAACCGAAAGCTTTTGCGGCGCCCTAAAGTTCTTCCGCACCTCGGGCTCTCGTGGACAGCCCTAGCGGGAACGTGTCATGCCTGACCCAAGGCATCCCGAGATGCGTTAGGACTTCGTGTTGCTCACCTCCAAACCGTAGCCTGAGTGGTTGATCACCGGCGACGAATTTCTGATTTTCTTTCCACTCGGTGTAAACTGACCTTCGGGTGCGGATTTTCCAAATTCTCGCTCCATAATCGGTTAGAAATCCTGAAACTGCACACACACGAGCTAGACTCAGTAGTGAACCACTGTTCTTTGCAACCCTAGCGTGAAAACATCTGAAGGCAGCCTATTTCAAGTTTTTCTACTGGCGCCAATGGCGGGAGCCGTCGGGCGTACGGTGCGAGCTCACTTAGAGCCTCTCCCGAGCTAGCTTGAGCTCATATCGAGCATCTACATGTCACACCGGTGCAGCAGAGCTTGAAAACTCAGTGGGTGACGGGCTAGAGGTAGCGGACGACGCTGCCGGAGTGAAGCCGAGCAGTTGCACCGTCGCAGACTAGGATGGAGACCTTGCCCGCTCGGCTAAACTTCACCAGAGAGTTTAGCGTGTCGGGTTAGGCCCTAGCGGCAAGCCGTAGCGTGTCGGGTTAGGCCCTAGCGGCAAGCCGTATCTCAGGAGATGGCCGGGATGCCGGTTTCCGTCGAACTCCGGCGAGCTCGGGCGCAGGTGCCCGCGGGATGGCGGGAGGTTGAAGACGACCCATGGCCTCACGTGTCAGCGAGCAAGGATTTAAATTGGGGATTTGTTGCGGCTCCGGATCATCTGTGGCTGTGCGCTGAGGACTCAGTTGCTCGGTCTGGCATTCACTGAGGAACCGACACGTAGCCCTGGACCCACCCGCAGGAATTTAAACTTTTCCCCAATTTTCAGACTTAATTCAAACTTCAAACCCACGTAACTTTGGCTACGAAACTGCAAATCAAGTGAACCAAATTTTGTTGCATTCAGATCTCTGAGTACTTTCCAGCAAATCAAGTTTCACTCTTTGAAAACCTTTATTTCTCCAGAATTAATTCTTCAAAATTTAAACCGTTTAGAATTTTAACTGGAGAACCCTTTAGTGAAAATTTCTGAAATTTGGCCAGGATGTTACTTGTAATATCCCTGAGCTACCATAAAATTTCAGATCCATCCGAGCTTATTTGATCCACCTAATGGTGTGATTAATGAAACTGTTCCAGAGAAAATGACAAATGTTCAGAAACATTTTTCAGATTTTCTCTGAACTTGTTTAGCAAATATATTTTGCTAGGAATCTTCAAATTAGATTAAACCAATTACATTAGAACCCTCTGAAAATCTAGTTTCCAGAAAGTAATTGCTTGGTCCATGAAAATCCTTAGAACACCCTAAGAGCTCTAGTTAAGGCCAAATACCCATTTATTTGCGCAGGGCTCAGATGAGCTTTGCTTGAAATGAAATTTGGCCAAGTCTCTGTTTAGGTTGTATCCAAACCACAGTAAAAATTTCAGAGTCATTGAGCCTGTCTAGCTATACTTATAGACTTATAATATCAACTTCAAATCATATGCATTTAAATTGACACGCATATATGGTTATCTCATGTAGTCGCTAAGGTTGAAGAGGAGCCGGAGGTGTTGGATTTCATCACTATGGAGGAACAGCTAGCTTACGACCAGCAGAAAGGCAAGCTTCGGTTTGCATTAGCCGTTTCATAAAGTTTATTGTTTTAAGAACTTACATTGAGTATCCATTTCAATTGTGCATTAGAGTCTTGTTTGAAAACCCAATTGCATGGCCAAGAGAACCAGGGTTTTGAGCTTTGGTTTTAAACCTCGAGCAGCCACTGCAATGCTAAGATAGTGTAGGAATCGGTACAAGTCGAGTATTTGGAACTGCTCGCGAGAATAGGCTAGAGGCACACCACTCAGTTAGAGATAGCAAATGAATCACATGGCAAGAAAAATGAGACCTAGCGGAGAGTAAGGGCAGCAGGATTTTGGGTCCTGGGTGCCATAGCTCTTCTTGTGTCGATTGAGGACCGAGCCGTGTGCGGGCCTGTTGAACAAGCTAGAACAGTGCCCAAGACATACTGGATATATGGGAACCTGGAAACCGATGTAATTCGGTTAGCGATCTGTTGAGACATTGCTTGTCGTCTAGAGGGTAGGTTGAGAGCATGAGCTGTAAATTGGCTGGTGGCACTGCGGATGCACGCGCAGAGACCTCTTGCTCGGGACGATAGGACCGGTTCAACACTTGGCTGACGGATGAAAGGTTGTTGCGTACGACGTCCATGGTGGTTGCTGTAGGCAACATCGAGTATGGGCGTACATGACGGGTTATTTGGGTAACCCTGCAGGTGTAAAACAATTATAACCGCCGTCCCTCGCGGTCAGTGAGTACCACTTGTTCAATGTACCGTGACGTAGAAAGACCAGTCCAGTGTCATGTTAAAAGTTGCTGATTGAAAGATGTACTTTTGTTGCTAATGATTTGCTGTAGTTTAGAGCTAATTAAAGTTCTTTTCAACCTGGGGCAAAGCACATGAGAGAAATGTGTTTCTTGTTTGATTGCGGCTCTCTTATGTGTCTTAGCACGAGGTTCTCCACAACTTGTTGATAAAACTTGAAAGTAAGATTCCACTCAGTAGGTGTGTCTTTTGCAACTTACATTCTATTATACACTGCAAACCCAGCATGTAGAGCTTCATGTGTAGGTAAGACGGGTTAGTCTTGCTGAGCCATCGTGCTCACTGCTTGTGTTTGAAGTGTTTGCAGGGTGCTATGAGGAGGAGGCTCCTGAAGAGGAGACAGGCCCCCAAGAGGGAAATACGTCGAGTGGGAGCCGTGCACGCTGCCGTGTTAGTGTGTGTGTGTGTGTGTGCTAGTGGGAACGCGTTCATGGGCTGAACGTGAACCCTTTTGCTTAGTCTACGCCCGTGAATGTAGACTTGACGTATTTTGTTGTCAACAGGTTCGCAAACGCTTTTATGTAATAAATTTTTTCCTTCTGCTTTGTACCTTTTTTGTGTTATCCGGTGATGTGCAACGTGTAAAAGGCCAAGAAAATGGACTTGCAAAAACTTTTCATCACCTCACAACACCACAGTTTTTATTGTGGATATCTTAGGAAAAATTGTGAAGAGCAAGTAACCTCCATCAAAAGAGTGATTAGAGGGGGAAAACCTTCACTTTCACAAAGTAGGATTTCTACACATGAACATGAGAGGTTGAGCTCACCCCTAGAACTTAAAAAGTCTTGGGAAGGTTCAGGCCAAATTTCATGTAAATCCAACACTTTTTGAGGCACTTTTGGAGGTATTTGAAAAAGAGGCCAATTTGAGTGTAAATTCAAATTACAGCAACTTTCATCCCTCAAATTCAAAATTTAGCTTCATATTCAAACTCAGCACATTTTTCTGAGTTAGCCCACAAATTTTTATCATCATTGGAGTTCATTTGGTCAGGAGCTAAATTAGCAAGAATTCAAAAACTGAGTTTGAATTTCAGTTTAAACATGAAGCAAACTTAGTCAAACAAAGTTCAAATTTGAGAACTCAAATTCAAACCAAGACTTGGGGGCTAAGTCTCCCGTTCAATGTTTAGTAGCTGAGGATATTTGAGTGCCTACAGAGATGAGAAAAAAAATTAAAAATGGAATTAGAGGGGAGGCCCACTGGTCAGTAGACTTAGCACAGAAGTCTCCTCAGCCGACTTCCTCGACCGAGCGCGCTCGCCAGCTGCGGCCAGCGTCGGCGCCCGACCACCTCGGCCGGCCAGCTCCTGCTTCGGCGTAGGAGGTGGCACAGCAGGTGTCGCGCTCTCCACTGGCCTCAGGGGCCTATAAAAGGCCTGAGACCGCCGGCCAGTTGCTGTTTTTCGCGAGTTCCGCAACCAGCAGCCTAGTCGCCCGAGCTCCGATCGTGTGCCACCCAAGCTGTGATCATCTTCCAGCCTTGACCTCCATAGGAAAGTGAAGCGCTAGCTCGTCCTCAAGACCACCATGCAAACCGCTCCAAGGTTCGACCTTTGTGCGTGGAGAATTTTCCAGTTTAGGGCAGGGAGCTCATTTCGGGACCCGATTAGGTTTAGGAGAAATTCGGGAAGCTTGGTGGGTGGGATGTCGAACGGAGCTGTGAGAGGGCATCTAGAGGTTCTAGCGACCCTTCTCGATCGAAAACCGGAAGGAAATCACTGCCGGAACCCTAAGTTCACCATAGAACAGTGTGGCGGAGGAGGGGGTCACCGGTGAGGTCTGGGTTGCCGGCCGTTTAAGGCCCAATGGAGATCATGTCGAGCTTCCCGAGGTTCCCCTGAGTGTGGCGACACGATTAGCGCGCGAAGAAGATGGTCAGAAGGGCAGGAACACATTGCCGAGGTAGCACAGAGTCATAGGGCTTGTCGCCGGCGAGCTATGGTGGTTAGCCGGCGGCGACATGGTGTCCAGCGTGTTCAGCACCCGAGATTACGTGGGGGCGGCGAGTCTCGTCGGCGCCGGCGAGCTAGATCGCTGGGAACGCCGACCTCGCCGGAGCTCCGGCGACTCGGGGCGGCGGCGTCGGGAGGTAGACGAAGGGCACGGCCCCACCTGTCAGCCCCTGTGCTAATCGCGGGCGAGCGCGCGGTTAGTTCAATTTAAACGGGCGGGCCCTGCTGTCAGCCTCTGGTTTAGCGCGGGAGGTGATTCTCTGTAGGAAAATAATTCAGGGATCGGCTCAAAGTTTAGAAATTCATAACTTTGTGTAGGGAGCTCCAAATTAAGTGAACCAAATTTTGCTGAACTCAGGATTCTGAGTACTTTCCAGCAATAACAATTTCAGCTAATGAAACTTAATAGTTTTCCAAAATTAAATCCCTAAACTTTGAACTGTGGGGAATTTTATCTGGAGAATTACTTTATGAAAAATGCTGGATTTTGGCTGAGAGGTTCATTGGAAAACACTTGAGTCACAGTAAAATTTTCAGACTCATCCGAGTTCATTTAATTTCTGTAATTGGGTGATTAAGAGAACTGCCCTTAGAAAATAGAAAAATGTACAGAAACATTTTTCAGATTTTCTCAGATCTTAATTAGGGCATAACTTTCAGTAGAATTCTTCAAATGACATGAAACCAATTCCATTAGAATCATCTTAAATTCTAGTTTCCATACAGTAATGGTTGGAGCCATGAAAACCCCTGGAATTGCATAGAGGCTCAAATATTGACCAAATGGGCTTTTATTTTTACAAGGTTCAAATGAACTTTATTTCAAATGAAACTTGGTCAAGATTCTAGTTAGGACCCTACCAAGCCACCATAAAAATTTCAGAACCAAAGGGGAGGGCTAGCTAGAGTTAGTAGTAATTAAGTATTCAAGTTCACACATTGCATTTTAATTAACATGTAGTATTTCATTAACGTGTAGTCGCTGAAGGCGAAGCGACTCCGGAAGTGTTGGACTTCCTCCTTACAGAAGAAGAACTAACTCCTGACCAGCAGCAACAAGGCAAGCCCTGGTTTGCATTAAACTATTTTTCAAGTTTTGCTTTATGAACACTTAGTATGAAGTATGGATGTCCATTAGGTGTAGGATAAATGGAACCCCACTTGCATAACCAGAATTTTTCCATAAGAGTGAGGGTAGTGTCTAAGACCTCGAGTAGACAAGCTATGCTTAGTAATTCATAGGACTTTGGTACAAGTCGAGTAGTTGGAATCTACTCGCAAGTTAGGCTTGGGACACACGGGGTTGGTTCAAGTGATGTGAGATCACCTTAGTAATGAAAATGAGACTTGGCAGGGGTTAGGGCGCAGCAAGAGGGAGTCTTGTGTGCGCAGCCCTGTCCGTGTCGATTGAGGACCGATCTGTGTGCAGCCCACGCTGATCAAGTTTCAACGTACCGAAGGCATATCGGATATATGGGCCCCGATAAACCGATGTAGCCTAAACCTCCGGGCGTCGAGGCATAGAACACCGATTTATAGGTGTAGGTTGAGGGCAGCAAGGTGGAAATCTGCCAATGGGCATAGAGAGATGCTCCGTGTGGGGAACCTCCTGCTCGTTTTGGTGCGACTGGTTTGACGTTTGGGCTGTTGGGTGAAAGGTTGTCCCGTACGACATCGAGTGAGCGTGCTGTGCAGCTCCACGGGTGGGCGTACGTGACGTGCTCTTTGGGTTTCCCTGCAGGTGTATATCGAGTCAGTTCACCGTCCCTCGCGGTGAAGAGTACCACTTGGTCACTGAGTCGTGACGTAGGCTAATGTATGAAATTTGATGATTCAATATTGCCGATTGATATAATTGGATTGCTACATGTGTGCCACCAAATACTGCTTACTAAATTTCAGATTCCTGAACTGTTAACTTGTTGCTAAAAGATGAATTAAGGGTGAACTTATAGGCGTGTCCATTTGCTGCAATGTTACTATCCTATGTGCTTTGTACACCTCATGTAGAGTTTCATGCTTAGGTGAGTCGGTTAAGCCTTGTTGAGCCTTCGTGCTCACGGTTGCTGCTTAAGTGTTTTTCAGGTGAGGAGCCACCCACGGACTCGGAGTGCGAGTCCACCGGCGAGGGTTACCCTCCGTCGGGGACCACGGCTGAGTGGGAGCCGTACACGCCGTGCTGAGCTGAGACGTGCAGCTAGTGTGGGTTGCCCTAGGGCTGGGAACCAACTTTTGCTAGATAGGCGGGCGTGAGTGGTACAGAGTAGACTTCCGCTGTGTAAAATAAATACTAGTTTGTACTGAAGTTGTACCTGTTTGTACAGTTCAGTTTGTTTTTTCCCATGTAATATATTGTGTCCTTATGACGTGTGCTGTCGGGTGTCGCATCGTGCGGCACCACCCTCTGCGATCCTGGATGAGCGGATTCCGGTCCGCCACAGCCTGGTATCAAAGCTGCATTAGGGATAGCACAGTACTTAAGGACTGTATTATGGGAAAACTTAGGTTTACGGTGAGGATTCGGTAGTTGCCCAAGTAAGGACTATATTAGCATAGTTATTTAAAGTGGCAAAGACTAACCTATGTGTTATAATTCTGAATTTTACTTATGCAACGACGCACCTACGCTCTGGTAAGATTGGTAAGGAACGCTACCGAAAGCGGTTCAATTTCGGTTAGCTCCCTTGACGAGGAACGTGGTTCAGGGTTAGGTCTCACAGCTTGGTGTGAGACGTCAATATGAAACTCTTGGACTTTTCATGTTCCTGAGTTCATATGGAACGCTGATCCCTAGCGTGCATTAGGCAAGTAAGTGGAGACCCCATCGCGTGGTCAGTAACGCGAGAGTGTGTTCGTCTGGAAATAGCCCAAGAGGACATACGCAACGCTTGCCATCGGCGTGCCCTGCAGGGCATAGGTGATATCTGTTGGATTGATAACATTTCCAACCGTGATGACCTGTTCATGATATACTCGGGTTCCCCGTCGTGTGGTGTTGAAACACGATCACGTACCTTGAGACGTGACCTAACTCATGGACGGCCGTATGGCAATGATATGGGCGTTTGTATTTACTTTTAATATGATCCTGCCTGAAATGAACAACCATTGAGTGCATCATCATTGTGTGGTCTTCTGCAGGTACTAACCACATATGTATCCGGGTAGTAAATGTGTGCGAGAGACCATTTAGTGCCACACTTGAGACGTATATGCTGGTATAATCCGGTTAGGATTTTCTTTTGTGAGGAACGTAGTACCGAGATATCATAGGCATATGCATGAAAAATAATGATAAACAAGGAATTAAAATCACTAGGTTCAACATTTAGGACCCTGGTTGGGTAGAAAAATTGGAGGGGGATGAGTGTAGTTCCAAAAGACTGAAAAACAGAGTGCTCTGTTTTGGGCAGCAAGTGTGCTGATCTTCAACAGGGTATAAATCACAGGTCTTTTAGCCCAGGGAGGTGTGGTATATAGTTCTGGAAGGTTAATTAAGTACTCTACAACTTTGTTGTAGACTTCCAGAGCTGAAACGCACCTTAAAATGGTTTAAATCCCAGAGGATGGTAAACTGTCCAGAACCAGGACAGAGTGAAACACTCTCTGGACTGTTCTGTTTTTCAAACATAACTCCCAGTAGAAACATCAAAAATTGTCATATGATACATATTTAGAAAGGGTAGAAGATGTGTTACATCTTTGCAATTCAAAGTTTCTGAAATTTCAGCACAGATTTCAGTGGAAGCCAGAGTTGAAAACAGCAACTTCCCAAGGGAGGTGCTGTTAAAATTCTTCCAGAAATTCTGCTGACTTTGAATTACCATAACTTTTTAACCAGAGCTGATCTGGGGGCAAATGAGTACTTGTTGGAAAGATACTGAAGTTAATTTTACCTTTGGTATTCAGCTTGAGCCATGGAAATGCCAAGAACCAGATCAAAATCTCGGATATGTAGAAACTGGTCATTCTGACAGAGGAATGACAGTTGAACTCATGTGAGAGATAGTTGTACCCTAGAGGGGGTTTGAATACTTCCAATGGGGAAGAACATGCTCATGAGAGCTTATCTTCAACTAGTGAAAGATCTGAGTATAGGTCTCATTCAAGTTTCTTTTTCTAGAGAACATGTTTGTGTCGTATTGAAGATAAAAGGGTAGTATACGTGATGACAACGCGGTGGTAATGTCTCGTAGTGACCAAACCTAGTTGTGGTGAGCTTCCAAAGAGTAGGTTCATCAAGTTGGATTAAACTAGCTTGTATTTGGTCTGGTAATGGTGTAGCTTGTGCAAGGTTATTACATTATCTACATACGATATATATCACATGTTCTATTGTCATTATGTTTTTACGCCTATTTCATTTGGACTGCATGCAATATGTTGTGGGACTGATGTTTATTGTCGTATGGTTGCAGATGGTTTGCACTAGGACCACGCACGAGGTTGGTGGCTCTAGCCAACAGGGAGGTGATGACTCCCAGCCACCGGCCCACGACAGCACCCCGCAGCAGCAGCCACCACCGCCGCCTCCGCTTACTCTAGCGGATGTGATTGCGGCACTGGTGGGTGGTCGTGAGGAGCAGACCGACCTGCTCCGCACAATCGTGCAGAATACGTCCCAGGCGGGGGGTGGGGGGGCATCAAGACAGAGGGCCTCGTGAGCCCCTTGAGGTGTCGTACTCGGATTTCATGAGTACGCACCCTCCAGTGTTCACAGAAGCTGAAGAACCACTGGAGGCGGACAACTGGCTGCGGACCATCGAGTCCAAGTTCGGGCTGCTCCAATGCACGGAGCGGCAAAAGACTTTGTTCGCAGCGCAGCAACTTCACGGTGCCACTGGTGCGTGGTGGGCGAATTATGTCGCCTCACGTCCGGCTGGCCATGCCGTGGAGTGGGGAGAGTTCCGGGAGGCGTTCCACGCCTATCACATTCCTCCCAGGATCATGAAGAGGAAGTTCCAAGAATTTTTGGAACTTAAGCAGGGCGGGAGGAGTGCCCATGACTACTCCCGTGCCTTCAACCATCTGGCGCAATATGCGTCAGACTACATCTCCACTGAAGAGAAGAAGCGGGAACATTTCTATCGGGGGTTACACCCCGAAATGAAGACACATCTCGTTCAGTGGAATCGCGGCACCTTCAATGACCTAGTCAATGCCGCGATCATGCAAGAGGATGCTCAGCGGGAGTTGGCAGCTGAGCAGCGGAAGCGCAGCGCTCCACCCAGCGGTGGGAGTGGCGCTCCCCAGAAGTACTGGATGGTGTATCGGACGCCATCCGGGCAGCAGTGGCATCCACCGGCGCGACCTCAACGGTTCGGGGGACGTCCTTTTCAGTCACCTCCGTTCCGTCCGCCGATGCCACCACCATGACAGCAGCAGCAGCAGACGGTACCACGGGCGTTTCCACCGCCACAACGCGCCCCGGGTTTCCGTCCACCGATCAGCAGGGGACCGCCCCGTTTCACCTGCTTCACGTGTGGCCAGGTGTCCACTTCGCGAAGGACTGTCCCCAGGGGCAGCAGAGCAGCGGGCAAGCCCAGTTCCAGGGCGGTGCTCGAGGCCGACCTCCGCTCAAGAAGGTTGGTCAGCGGACTAGGGGCGTCCACAACCTCGACAATGAGGACGACCCAGAGGGAGACAACGTGCTGGCGGGTACGTTTACTCTCAACAATCAAGCCATCATCATACTTTTTGATTCTGGTGCAACCCACAGCTTTATAAGTGCATCCTATGTGGCTAAGCATCAAATGCAAGTCTTCCCAACCGACTGCACCTATATGATCTGCTCACCGGGAGGGAAGATCTCAGCAAATATGATGATCCCAAAGGCACCTCTGTGCTTAGGTGGGAAATTATATCCCACCACCTTGATAATCCTTATGGGGCAAAAGATTGATGCAATCTTAGGGATGTCATGGCTACAATACCATGGCGCTGTCCTGGAGACTCGGACACGGACAGTTCATTTAAACTCTCCATTTCAACGTCCACATTCCATGGTGTTAGACACGCCGGTCTGGGAAATTTCAGCAATTAATAATGCTGAAGCGCTCAAGTTAGAGGACATCCCCGTAGTCCGGGAGTACCCCGACATGTTCCCGGATGATCTTCCGGGCATGCCACCTGAGCGGAAGGTTGAGTTCAAGATTGAACTTGCACCCGGGACGACGGCCATATCACGGAGACCATACAAGATGGCTCCAAACGAGCTGGCTGAATTAAAAGAACAGCTCAATGATCTGTTGAGCAAAGGTTTCATTAGGCCGAGTTCCTCGCCTTGGGGATGCTCGGCGCTATTTGTGAAGAAGAAGGATGAAACCTTGAGGGCTGTGTGTGGACTACCGGCCGCTCAACACCGTCACCATCAACAATAAGTACCCACTGCCCGGCATCGACATATTGTTTGATCAACTTGTGGGTGCAAGTGTGTTCTCCAAGATGGACCTTCGTTCTGGATATCATCAGATCAAGATCCGGGCGTAGGATGTCCCGAAGATGGCTTTCTCGACGAGATACGGCTTATACGAATATCTCATCATGTCCTTTGGTCTCACAAATGCTCCAGACCATTTCATGTATCTCATGAACTCGGTGTTCATGCCGGAGCTGGACAAGTTCGTGGTAGTGTTCATCGACGATATCTTGGTTTACTCCAAGACAGAAGCCGAACATGCCGAACACTTGAGAATCGTTCTTCAACAATTGCGAGACCACAAGCTCTACGCCAAGTTCAGTAAATGTGAGTTTTAGATCAGCCAAGTGCCATTCTTGGGACATATCATCTCAGCTGAAGGCATTGCGGTTGACCCAAGCAAAATAGAGCAAGTGCTGAAATGGAAAGCTCCCACTTCAGTTCATGAAGTCAGAAGCTTCCTCGGGTTAGCGGGATACTATCGGGGATTTATTCCAAGTTTCTCCAAGCTCGCTAAGCCGATGACAGAATTTCTGAAGAAGGGAATGAAATATGTTTGGAACACGGCGTGTGAAGGAGCGTTCCAAGCATTGGTGAAGCATCTCACGACATCCCCGGTCCTAGCTCAACCGGATACGACAAAGCCCTTCGACGTGTATTGTGACGCGTCCGGTATTGGGCTTGGCTGCGTGTTGATTCAGGAAGGACGTGTGGTCGCATATGGCTCACGCCAACTTCGGAACCACAAGCAACATTATCCCACTCATGATCTTGAGCTTGCTGCAGTGGTTTTGGCGCCGAAAATGTGGAGGCACTATCTCCTGGGGAATCTGGTGCATCTCTACACCGACCACAAGAGCTTGAAATATATTTTCACCCAGAAGGAGCTGAACATGAGGCAAAGGAGGTGGTTAGAACTGATCAAAGATTATGAGATTTAGATCCATTACCACCCCGGCAAGGCGAATGTGGTTGCCGACGCGCTGAGTCGGAAATCACATGTCAATCACCTCACCATTACACCGGTGGAGGAGGAAGAGCCGAGTCTATACTTGGTTCCTTATGGATCGCTGTACAACCTTGCCCTCATCCCTACTATTAGGGAGGACATCATTGCAGCTCAGAAGACTGATAAAGGCATGGCACATCTCCGGAGACGGATAGACAACGGGGAGATCAAATATTTCCGGAAGGATGATGAGGGGACGCTATGGTTTAATGACCGCATAGTCGTACCCCGGGATATGGAGTTGAGGAAAAAGATCCTCGATGAAGCTCACTTGTCTAAGTACTCCATTCATCCGGGCAGCAACAAAATGTACCAAGATTTGAAAAAGAAATTTTGGTGGACACGGATGAAACGGGAGGTAGCGAAGTACGTATCCGAGTGTGATACGTGTAGACGAGTGAAGGCAGATCATATGAGGAAGTCAGGGCTGTTGCAACCCCTGAAAATTCCAGCATGGAAATGGGAGGATGTGAGCATGGATTTCATTGTGGGATTACCCCTAACATCCAACAAGCATGATTCCATATGGGTCATCGTTGACCGACTAACCAAGTCGGCTCCCTTCATTCCTGTGCATACACATTTCCATGCCAACAGTTATGCAGAGTTATATATCGCCAGGATCCTATGCTTGCATGGCGTACCCAAGACCATAGTCTCAGACCGAGGTGCATTGTTTGTATCTCACTTTTGGGAGCAGTTGCATGCTGCTTTGGGTACTAAACTGATTAGAAACTCCGCCTACCACCCTCACACAGATGGCCAAACAGAGAGGGTGAATCAGTTTCTGGAAGACATGTTGAGAGCATGTGCCATCCACCATGGTAGGAACTGGGATGATGACCTAGCATTAGCGGAATTCTCGTACAACAACGGCTATCAGGCGAGTATCAAGATGGCACCCTACAATGATCTCTAGGGCCGCAAATGCCGCACCCCATTAAATTGGTGCGAGTCCGGTGAAAGGGTCACATTCGGGGTTGATGTGGTGAACGACGCCGAAGAGCGCGTTCGGACGATTCAAGCTAATTTGAAGGCCGCTCAATCCCGGCAGAAGAGCTACGCTGATAAGAGGCGTAGACCGTTGCACTTTGACGTCGGTGAACACGTGTACCTCCGTGTGTCTCCGATGAAGGGCGTGCATCAGTTCGGTGTGAAGGGGAAGCTCGCTCCCCGTTTCATTGGACCCTATGCTATGACCGATAAGTGCGGACCAGCGGCGTATAGACTGGAGCTACCGTCATCCCTTGCTGGTGTCCATGACGTTTTCCATGTTTCGCAACTGCAAAAATGTTTAAAGCATACAGCTGCTGTTCCTACCGAAGACATCGGCGAGCTGAAACCTGAGTTAACTTATGATGAATATCCGGTGGCAATTCTTGATGAGTAAGCCTGGACCACGCGTAGCAGAACGTTGTGGTTCTACAAAATACTCTGGAGCAACCACACCGCCGAAGAAGCGACGTGGGAGAGCGAGGAATTCCTTCGCTCAAATTACCTGGAGTACATGGCCTCTCAGCACGGGTAAGTCCCTACTACTTCGCTATCCCTTATTTTGTAATCTCGGGACGAGATTCCTTTTAAGGGGGGAGGGATGTAAAATCCCAAGAAAAGGGACTTGCAAAAACTTTTCATCACCTCACAACACCACAGTTTTTATTGTGGATATCTTAGGAAAAATTGTGAAGAGCAAGTAACCTCCATCAAAAGAGTGATTAGAGGGGGAAAACCTTCACTTTCACAAAGTAGGATTTCTACACATGAACATGAGAGGTTGAGCTCACCCCTAGAACTTAAAAGTCTTGGGAAGGTTCAGGCCAAATTTCATGTAAATCCAACACTTTTTGAGGCACTTTTGGAGGTATTTGAAAAAGAGGCCAATTTGAGTATAAATTCAAATTGCAGCAACTTTCATCCCTCAAATTCAAAAGTTAGCTTCATATTAAAACTCAGCACATTTTTATGAGTTAGCCCACAAATTTTCATCATCATTGGAGTTCATTTGGTCAGGAGCTAAATTGGCAAGAATTCAAAAACTGAGTTTGAATTTCAGTTTAAACATGAAGCAAACTTAGCCAAACAAAGTTCAAATTTGAGAACTCAAATTCAAACCAAGACTTGGGGGCTAAGTCTCCCATTCAATGTTTAGTAGCTGGGGATATTTGAGTGCCTACAGAGATGAGAAAAAAATTAAAAATGGAATTAGAGGGGAGGCCCACTGGTCAGTAGACTTAGCACAGAAGTCTCCACAGCTGACTTCCTCGACCGAGCGCGCTCGCCAGCTGCGGCCAGAGTCGGCGCCCGACTGTAAAAGCCCAAGAAATGGGACTTGCAAAAACTTTTCTTCACTTCACCACACCTCAGCTCTTGTTGTGGATGGCTGGTAAGGGATGGGAGGAGCAAGTAACCTTTATCAAAGAAGTGGTTAGAGGGGAAACTTACACTCTCACAACATGGGAAAAATTATACACATGTGATCACACATGAGAGTGTGTTTCCAAACTGTTGCATTCAAACTCAGGATTTCAGCAGCTAAACCAAGTATCAAAGTGCATAATTGGATTTCTCAGGTCCAAATTAGTGGGGAGGCAAAGTTCAGAAATTTTCAAAAAGATGTGCTACCCATTTTTCCAAAAAGGGTCCAAATATGCCAAGAATTCAAATATTTATTTGAATTTGGGGGAAATGAGCTCAACCATACAAATATAGGTCAGTTTCAAACTCCAAATATTTGGATTCATCTCTGGCTAAGCTTTGGAGATCTTTTGAGGGGTGGGGGAGCACTGACAAGTGGGTCCCACATGTCATTGGGAGGGTTAAAATGACACAATAGTCAACAGCCTTAGGGG
The DNA here is from genome assembly GCA_030760725.1 of Neostapfia colusana. Taxonomy (NCBI): domain Eukaryota; kingdom Viridiplantae; phylum Streptophyta; class Magnoliopsida; order Poales; family Poaceae; genus Neostapfia; species Neostapfia colusana. Next base: position 23,504,161 of record JASWHV010000012.1, on the reverse strand, counting down.
CTAAGTATTGCACTCGGAACAGAGCCGAGGCTCCACGCGACACGCCGTGAAAACGCCGGACGCCACCTCCTGCTCGCCCCTCGCGCGCTGGCGAGCTCCTTGTGCGGGCGCAGTAACTCCCAGCCGTGCCCCAGCTCGCCACGACCACAGGCCGACCCCCAGTCACCGCCCTCTCGCACGACAAAACGCCGAGGAGCCGCCGCTGTGATCGACTCACTCAGGAGCGATCGTCCCTCGTGTACCAACGCCGGCAGCGCAGCAAACATATATCCTCAGACCTCCCACGCACTACCCGCATCACTTCCGGTCAAGTGAACCACTAACCACCGAGAGAAACCACGTTTTCGTGGCCGCCGGTGAGAACCGAGCAAAGGTGCTCCCGTGGGCAGCTCACACCAACCAGTTTCACGACTGAGCAAGAGCGCCCCAAGGTGCGCCAACTCCCTGCGCTGCTCCTCTCCAAATTCCAGAGCAATCCGTGCGACGTAGCTTCGGAATTTCAAGTTTTCCCCTCGGACGAGGAAAACCGGACCGCGGGTAAGAACTGTGGAAATTTACGCTCAATTCTCGGTTAAAGTTGTTCATTTTGCGCACACCAGAACTAGAGAGGATAGGGAACCTTTTCCCTCCACAACCCTAGCTAGAAACGCCGTAGTTACAGCTAATTTCGAGCTTTTCGGTCGGCGGCCATGGCGGGAACACGCGGGCGCACGGTGACAACCGGTTTGCCGTCGTTTCCGAGCCAGGTTGAGGCCACGCCGAGATTTCCTGACCTCCACTGATGCTTTAGAGCGGATCCGCCGAGCTTTTGGCGGGCTAATGTGCTCGGGCGGCGGTGCCGATCATCACCGAAGGCCGCGGCTCGTCGCCAGCCTACTTCCGGCCACCGGCAGCCCGAGCCAACCCCATAGACTTGTTCCCCGACCCTGAAAACCCCCAGGCGGCGAGTCTCCGGCCGAGAGGTGGCCGGGAAGCTGAGTCCGGCGAGCTCCAGTACAGCGCCGGCGAGGGGGAGGCGCGGGAGCGAGAGGAGGAAGAAGACCCACCGGGCCCACGTGTCAGCAGCTGAAGATTAAAACCCCGGATCAGCTGTGGCGTGTGATTCCATGTGGTGGCGCGGGAAGGGGTCTGTGGCCCCCGTGTGGCGCGAGTCCGGCGGTTGACACGTGTAGGGTGGACCCACAGGCAGAGTTTGAACTTTTCCCGAATTAATTTGAATTCCAGAATTGGTTCAAACTTTGGAACTGCATAACTTTTGCTAGGAAGCTCCAAAATTAGTGATTCAAATTGGGTTGGATTCATCTTGCATAGCTCTGTCCAGAGATACAACCCAATTTGTATGAAACCCATTAATTAATTCTGGAAAATTCTTTAAAGCTTTTCAGCAAAAGAATTTTAGAGGGAGTTTGGTTCATCCAAAAATTCCCAAATTTTGCCAGAATGTTCTTTAAGACATTAGTAAACCCCTGTAATAGTTTCAGACCATTTGGAGTTGAATTGGTCAGAGCAATTCAAATTTGAAGGTGCTGTGTTCATTTGAATGCAGAAACATTTTCAGAGAATTTCCAAAACTTGGAAATTCAATTCTGGGCAAACCTTGACTCCAAAAATGCTAGGAAAATTCATGCAAACTCTATGAGCTATAATAGAAATTGTAGTTCATTAAGTTGAGCATGAACAGGGGTATTACCTCAGAATTAATTCTTCCTTGCTGATTTGCCAAGAGAATTATTCTGAGCAAACCACTCCATGAAAAGTGCTAATGTTTGGTCCAGAGAGTTTTCTTGTGACAAGGAACTCACACAAAAATTCTCAGCTCCATTGGAGCTCTAGATCACCCCTGTCCTGTTTACCCACTTAAGGGACTAAGATGGAAAAAGGGGGAAAACCACTTAGCATTTGACCATGTGATTAAGTCCAAGCCAAACCACCAACACCAGTTCATATTTAAATTCTTAAACAAAGTTCCAGGTATTAGAGGCTGGTTATTAGAACTAATAGTAGAAGTCTTACTCTAGACTCACTTTTGCATATAAATTAACATGTAGTATTTCATTAACGTGTAGCCGTTGAAGAAGAGACTCCGGAAGTGCTGGACTTCCTCCTTCCGGACGAAGAACTAACTCCTGACCAGCAGCAACAAGGCAAGCCCCGGTTTGCATTAACCCTTTTATAAATCTTACTTTGTTTCCATGTGTCATATGAAGTATGTATGTGCATTAGGTCTAGGGTGAATGAAACCCCACTTGCATAACCAAAGGTTCCTAAAAGAGTGAGGGTAGTGTCAAGGACCTCGAGTAGACAGGCTATGCTTAATGAGTCATAGGACTTCGGTACAAGTCGAGTAGTTGGAATCTACTCGCGAGATAGGATGGGGACACACGGGTTCGGTTGAGTGATGTGAGATCACTTTAGTAATGAAAATGAGACTAGGCAGGGGCTAGGGCGCAGCAAGAGAGAGTCTTGTGTGCGCAGCCCTGTCCGTGTCGATTGAGGACCGATCCGTGTGCGGCCCTGCTGAACAAGTATTGAACGTACCGAAGGCATATCGGATATATGGGCCCCGATAAACCGATGTAGCCTAAACCTCCGGGCGTCGAGGCATAGCACACCGATTTATAGGTGTAGGTTGAGGGCAGCAAGGTGGAAATCTGCCAACGGGCATAGAGAGATGCTCCGTGTGGAGAACCTCCTGCTCGTTTCGGTGCGACCGGTTCGACGTTTGGGCTGTTGGGTGAAAGGTTGTCCCGTACGACATCGAGTGAGCGTGCTGTGCAGCTCCACGGGTGGGCGTACGTGACGTGCTCTTTGGGTTTTCCCTGCAGGTGTATATCGAGTCGATTCGCCGTCCCTCGCGGTGACGAGTACTGCTTGTTCACTGCGTCGTAACGTAGACTAATGGATGAAATATGTTGATTCAATGATGCTGATTGATATAATTGTATTGCTACATGTGTGCCACCAAATACTGCTTACTAAATTTCAGATTTCATGAACTGTTAACTTGTTGCTAAAAGATGAACTAAGGATGAACTTGTAGGCGTGTCGTTTTGCTGAAATGTTACTATCCTATGTCCATTGTACACCTCATGTAGAGTTTCATGCTTAGGTGAGTCGGTTAAGCCTTGCTGAGCCTTTGTGCTCACGGTTGCTGCTTAAGTGTTTTTCAGGTGAGGAGCCACCCACGGACTCGGAGTACGAGTCCACCGGCGAAGGTTACCCTCCGTCGGGGACCACGGCTGAGTGGGAGCCGTACACGCCGCGCTGAGCTGAGACGTGCAGCTAGTGTGGGTTGCCCTAGGGCTGGGCAACCGACTTTTGCTAAATAGGCGGGCGTGAGTTGTATAGTGTAGTCTTCCGCTGTGTAATAGAACAATAGTTGTAACTGAAGTTTGTACCTGTTTGTACAGTTTCAGCTGTTTTTCCCATGTAATATATTGCGTTCTTATGACGTGTGCTGTCGGGTGTCGCATCGCGCGGCACCACCCTCTGCGATCCTGGATGAGCGGATTCCGGTCCGCCACAGCCTGGTATCAGAGCTGCAGTGGGGATAGCACAGTACTAAAGGACTGCATTATGGGAAAAAAAAAATTTAGGTGTACGGTGAGAAATCGGTAGTTGCCCAAGTAAGGACTATATTAGACTAGTTACTTAAAGTGGCAAAGACTAACTTATATGTTATAATTCTGAATTTCAATTATGTAACGACGCACCTACGCTCTGGTAAGTATGGTAAGGAACGCCACCGAAAGCGGTTCAATTTCGGTTAGCTCTCCCTGACGAGGAACATGGTTCAGGGATTGATCTCACAGCTTGGTGTGAGATGTCAATATGAATCTCTTGGACTCTTCATGTCCCTGAGTTCATATGAAACGCTGATCCCTAGCGTGCATTAGGCAAGTAAGTGGAGACCCCATCGCGTGGTCAGTAACGCGAAAGTGTGTTCGTCTGGAAATAGCCCAGGAGGACATACGCAGCGCTTGCCATCGGCGTGCCCTGCAGGGCAGTAGGTGGTATCTGTTGGGTTGATAACATTCCCAACCGTGACGACCCGTTCATGGCATACTCGGGTTCCCCGTCGTGTGGTGTTGAAACACGATCACGTGCCTTGAGACGTGACTTAGCTCAAGGACGGCCGTATGACAATGATACGGGCGTTTGTATTTACTTTCAAATATGGAACTGCCTGAAATGAATAACCATTGAGTGCACCATTATTGTGTGGTTTTCTGCAGGTACTAACCACGTATGTATCCGTGTAGAAAACGTGTGCGAGAGACCGTTTAGTGCCACATTTGAGACGTATATGCCGGTATGATCCGGGTAGGATTTTCTTTTGTGAGGAACGTAGTACCGAGATATGGTAGGCATATGCATGAGAATAATGATAACAAAGAATTAAAATCTATAGGTTCAACATTTAGGACCCTGGTTGGGTATAAGAATGGGATAGTGGAGCAGTATAGCCCAAAAGTATGAAAAGCAGAGTGCTCTGTTTTGGGCAGCACGTTTGCTGATCCTCAACAGGGCATAACTCACAGGTCTTTTAGCCCAGGGAGGTGTGCTATATAGTTTTGGAAAGGTATTCAAGTCCTCTACAACTTTGTTGTAGACTTCCAGAGCTGAAACTCGCCTTAAAGATGGCTGAAATCCCAGAGGAATGTAAACTGTCCAGAACCAGGGCAGAGTAAAACATCCTCTGAACTGATCTGTTTTTCAAATATAACTCCCAGTAGAAAAATCTAAAATTGTCATATAATCCATCCTTAGAAAGAGTAGAAGATGTTTGACATCTTTGCAATTCAAAGTTTCTGAAGTTTCAGCACAGAATTTAGTGGAAATCAGGATTGGAAACAGCCACTTCCAAGGGAGGTGCTGTTAAAATTCTTCCAGGAATTCTGCTAACTTTGAATTAACATAACTTTTTAATCAAAGCTGATCTGGGGGCAGATGAGTACTCGTTGGAAAGATACTGAAGTTAACTTGAACTTTGGTATTCAACTTGAGTCATGAAAATGCCCAGAACCAGATCAAAACTTGGAATAGGTAGCAACTGGTCATTCTGACAGAAGAATGACAGTTGAACTCATTGAAAAGGGTGTTGTACCCTAAGGGTGTTATACGTGATGACAACGCAATAATAATGTCTCGTAGAGACCAAACCCAGTTATGGTGAGCTTCCAAAGAGGGGGTTCATCAAGTTGGATTAAACTAACTTGTGTTTGGTCTGGTAATGGTGTAGCTTGTGCAAAGTTATTACATTATCTGCTTACGAGATATTTCGCATGTTTTGTTGTCATAATGTTTTTCCGCCCAGTTCTATTGGACTGCATGCAAAATGTTGCGGGACTGATGGTTAATGTCGTATGGTTGCAGATGGTTCGTACTAGGACCACGCACGAGGTTGGTGGCTCTAGCCAAGGTGGAGGCGATGACTCCCAGCCACCGGCCTACGACAGCACCCCGCAGCAGCAGCCACCACCGCCGCCTCCGCTTACTCTAGCGGATGTGATAGCAGCATTGGTGGGAGGTCGTGAGGAGCAGACCGACCTGCTCCGCACGATCGTGCAGAATACGTCCCAGGCGGGAGGACGTCAAGAGCGAGGGCCTCGTGAGCCCCGCGAAGTGTCGTACTCGGATTTCATGAGTACGCACCCTCCAGTGTTCACCGAAGCTGAAGAACCACTGGAGGCGGACAACTGGCTGCGGACTATCGAGTCCAAGTTCGGGCTGCTCCAGTGTACGGAGCGGCAGAAGACACTGTTCGCAGCACAGCAGCTCCACGGTGCCGCTGGTGCATGGTGGGCGAATTATGTCGCCTCACGTCCGGCTGGCCATGCCGTGGAATGGCAAGAGTTCCAGGAGGCGTTCCGCGCCTATCACATTCCTCCCGGAATAATGAAGAGAAAGTTCCAAGAATTTTTGGAACTAAAACAGGGCGGGAGGAGTGCCCACGACTACTCCCGTGCCTTCAACCATCTGGCGCAGTATGCGTCAGACTACATCTCCACGGAGGAGAAGAAGAGGGAGCACTTCTATCGGGGGTTACATCCCGAAATGAAGACCCACCTCGTACAATGGAACCGCGGCACATTCAACGACCTAGTCAATGCCGCCATCATGCAAGAGGACGCTCAGCGGGAGTTAGCAGCTGAGCAGAGGAAGCGTAGCGCTCCACCTAGCAGCGGTGGGAGTGGCGCTCCCCAGAAGTACCGTATGGTGTATCGGACACCATCCGGGCAGCAGTGGCAACCACCGGCGCGACCGCAACGGTTCGGGGGACGTCCCTTTCAGGCACCTCCGTTCCGTCCGCCGATGCCACCACCAAGACAGCAGCAGCAGCAGACGGTACCCCGGGCGTTTCCACCGCCACAACGCGCCCCAGGTTTTCGTCCACCGATCAGCGGGGGACCGCCCCGTTTCACCTGCTTCACGTGTGGCCAAGCGGGCCACTTTGCGAAGGACTGTCCCCAGGGGCAGCAGAGCAGCGGACAAGCCCAGTTTCAGGGCGGTGCTCGTGGCCGACCTCCGGTGAAGAAGGTTGGTCAGCGGACTGGAGGCGTCCGCAACCTCGACAATGAGGACGCCCCAGAGGGAGACAACGTGCTGGCGGGTACGTTTACTCTCAACCATCAAGCCATAGTCATATTATTTGATTCGGGTGCAACCCACAGCTTTATAAGTGCATCCTATGTGGCTAAACATCAATTGCAAGTCTTCCCAACCGACTGCACTTATATGATATGCTCACCGGGAGGGAAGATTTCAGCTAATATGATGATTCCAAAGGCACCTCTGTGCTTAGGTGGGAAGCTATATCCCACCACCTTGATAATCCTTATGGGACAGAAGATTGATGCAATCTTAGGGATGTCATGGCTGCAATACCATGGCGCTGTCCTAGAGACTCGGACACGGACGGTCCACTTAAATTCTCCATTCCACCGTCCGCATTCCATGATGTTAGACACGCCAGTCCGGGAAGTTTTAGCAATTAATAATGCTGAAGTTCTCAAGTTAGAAGACATCCCCGTAGTCCGGGAGTATCCCGACGTGTTCCCGGATGATCTTCCGGGCATGCCACCTGAGCGGGATGTCGAGTTCAAGATTGAACTTGCACCCGGGACTACGCCCATATCACGGAGACCATACAAGATGGCTCCAAATGAGCTGGCGGAACTGAAAGAACAGCTCAATGATCTGTTGAGCAAGGGTTTCATTAGGCCGAGTTCCTCGCCTTGGGGATGCTCGGCGCTATTCGTGAAGAAAAAGGATGAGACCCTGAGGCTGTGTGTGGATTACCGGCCGCTCAACGCCGTCACCATCAAGAATAAGTACCCACTGCCCCGTATTGACATCTTGTTTGATCAACTTGTGGGGGCAAGTGTATTCTCAAAGATGGACCTTCGCTCTGGATATCACCAAATCAAGATCCGGGCGGAGGATATCCCGAAGACGGCGTTCTCGACGAGATACGGCTTATACGAATATCTCGTCATGTCCTTTGGTCTCACAAATGCTCCAGCCCATTTCATGTATCTCATGAACTCGGTGTTCATGCCGGAGCTGGACAAGTTCGTGGTAGTGTTCATCGACGACATCTTGGTTTACTCCAAGACCGAAGCTGAACATGCCGAACACTTGCGGATCGTTCTTCAACGATTGCGAGACAACAAACTCTATGCTAAGTTCAGCAAATGCGAATTTTGGATCAGCCAAGTGCCATTCTTGGGACATATCATCTCAGCTGAAGGCATTGCGGTTGACCCAAGTAAAATCGAGCAAGTGTTGAAATGGAAAGCTCCCACTTCAGTCCATGAAGTCAGAAGCTTCCTCGGGTTAGCGGGATACTATCGGAGATTCATCCCAAGTTTCTCAAAGCTCGCTAAGCCGATGACAGAGTTGCTGAAGAAAGGGACAAAATATGTTTGGAACACGGCGTGTGAAGGAGCGTTCCGAACACTGGTGAAGCATCTCACAACAGCCCCGGTATTAGCTCAGCCGGATACAACAAAGCCCTTCGACGTGTATTGTGACACGTCCGGTATTGGGCTTGGCTGCGTGTTGATGCAGGAAGGACGTGTGGTCGCTTATGGCTCACGCCAACTTCGGAACCATGAGCAGCACTACCCGACTCACGATCTTGAACTTGCTGCCGTGGTGTTGGCGCTAAAAATGTGGAGGCACTATCTCCTGGGGAACTTGGTGCATCTTTACACCGACCACAAGAGCTTGAAATACATTTTCACCCAGAAGGAGCTGAACATGAGGCAGAGGAGGTGGTTAGAACTGATCAAAGATTATGAGATTGAGATCCATTACCACCCCGGCAAGGCGAATGTGGTTGCCGACGCGCTGAGTCGGAAATCACATGTCCATCACCTCACCATTACACCGGTGGAGGAGGAAGAGCCAAGTTTATACTTGGTTCCTTATGGATCACTGTACAACCTTGCCCTCATCCCTACTATTAGGGAGGACATCATTGCAGCTCAGAAAACAGATAAAGGCATGGCACATCTCCGGAGACGAATTGACGATGGGGAGATCAAATGTTTCCGGAAGGATGATGAGGGGACGCTGTGGTTCAATGACCGCATAGTCGTACCCCGAGATATAAAGTTGAGGAAAAAGATCCTCGATGAAGCTCACTTGTCCAAATACTCCATTCATCCGGGCAGCAACAAAATGTACCAAGATTTGAAAAAGAAATTTTGGTGGACACGGATGAAGCGGGAGGTAGCTAAGTACGTATCCGAGTGCGATACGTGTAGACGAGTGAAAGCTGATCACATGAAGAAATCAGGGCTGTTGCAACCCCTGAAGATCCCGGCATGGAAATGGGAAGATGTGAGCATGGATTTCATTGTGGGATTACCCCTAACAGCCAACAAGCATGATTCCATATGGGTAATCGTTGATCGGTTAACCAAGACGGCTCACTTCATTCCGGTGAATACACGTTACAATGCCGGCAAATATGCGGAGCTATACATAGCGAAGATTCTATGCCTATACGGGGTACCCAAGACCATTGTCTCAGATCGAGGTGCATTATTTGTATCTCGCTTTTGGGAGCAGCTACACGCTGCATTGGGTACTAAGTTGATCAGGAGCTCCGCCTATCACCCTCAGACCGATGGTCAGACAGAAAGGGTGAATCAAGTCCTGGAAGACATGTTGAGAGCATGTGCCATCCACCATGGTAGGAACTGGGATGATCACCTACCATTGGCGGAATTCTCGTACAACAACGGTTATCAGGCAAGTATCAAGATGGCACCTTACGAAGCTCTCTACGGTCGTAAATGCCGCACCCCATTAAATTGGTGCGAGTCCGGTGAAAGGGTCACATTCGGAGTTGATGTGGTGAACGACGCCGAAGAGCGCGTTCGGACAATTCGAGCCAATTTGAAGGCCGCTCAATCCCGACAGAAGAGCTACGCTGATAAGAGGCGTAGGCCGTTGCACTTTGACGTTGGGGAACACGTGTACCTCCGCGTGTCTCCAATGAAGGGCGTGCACCGATTCGGTGTGAAGGGGAAGCTCGCTCCCCGTTTCATTGGACCCTACGCTATCACCGAGAAGTGTGGACCAGCAGCGTATCGATTGGAGCTACCGGCATCTCTGGCTGGTGTCCATGATATTTTCCATGTTTCGCAACTGCGAAAATGCTTGAAGCATACAACTGCTGTTCCTACCGAAGACATCGGCGAGCTGAAACCGGATTTAACATATGATGAATATCCGGTGGAAATTCTTGATGAGAAAGCCAGGACCACGCGTAGCAGAACGTTGTGGTTCTACAAGATACTCTGGAGTAACCACACCGCCGAAGAAGCGACGTGGGAGAACGAGGAGTTCCTTCGCTCAAATTACCCGGAGTTCATGGCTTCTCAACACGGGTAAGTCCCTATTACATCGCTATCTCTTCTTTTATAATCTCGGGACGAGATTCTTTTAAGGGGGGAGGGATGTAAAAGCCCAAGAAATGGGACTTGCAAAAACTTTTCTTCACTTCACCACACCTCAGCTCTTGTTGTGGATGGCTGGTAAGGGATGGGAGGAGCAAGTAACCTTTATCAAAGAAGTGGTTAGAGGGGAAACTTACACTCTCACAACATGGGAAAAATTATACACATGTGATCACACATGAGAGTGTGTTTCCAAACTGTTGCATTCAAACTCAGGATTTCAGCAGCTAAACCAAGTATCAAAGTGCATAATTGGATTTCTCAGGTCCAAATTAGTGGGGAGGCAAAGTTCAGAAATTTTCAAAAAGATGTGCTACCCATTTTTCCAAAAAGGGTCCAAATATGCCAAGAATTCAAATATTTATTTGAATTTGGGGGAAATGAGCTCAACCATACAAATATAGGTCAGTTTCAAACTCCAAATATTTGGATTCATCTCTGGCTAAGCTTTGGAGATCTTTTGAGGGGTGGGGGAGCACTGACAAGTGGGTCCCACATGTCATTGGGAGGGTTAAAATGACACAATAGTCAACAGCCTTAGGGGCTAAGTATTGCACTCGGAACAGAGCCGAGGCTCCACGCGACACGCCGTGAAAACGCCGGACGCCACCTCCTGCTCGCCCCTCGCGCGCTGGCGAGCTCCTTGTGCGGGCGCAGTAACTCCCAGCCGTGCCCCAGCTCGCCACGACCACAGGCCGACCCCCAGTCACCGCCCTCTCGCACGACAAAACGCCGAGGAGCCGCCGCTGTGATCGACTCACTCAGGAGCGATCGTCCCTCGTGTACCAACGCCGGCAGCGCAGCAAACATATATCCTCAGACCTCCCACGCACTACCCGCATCACTTCCGGTCAAGTGAACCACTAACCACCGAGAGAAACCACGTTTTCGTGGCCGCCGGTGAGAACCGAGCAAAGGTGCTCCCGTGGGCAGCTCACACCAACCAGTTTCACGACTGAGCAAGAGCGCCCCAAGGTGCGCCAACTCCCTGCGCTGCTCCTCTCCAAATTCCAGAGCAATCCGTGCGACGTAGCTTCGGAATTTCAAGTTTTCCCCTCGGACGAGGAAAACCGGACCGCGGGTAAGAACTGTGGAAATTTACGCTCAATTCTCGGTTAAAGTTGTTCATTTTGCGCACACCAGAACTAGAGAGGATAGGGAACCTTTTCCCTCCACAACCCTAGCTAGAAACGCCGTAGTTACAGCTAATTTCGAGCTTTTCGGTCGGCGGCCATGGCGGGAACACGCGGGCGCACGGTGACAACCGGTTTGCCGTCGTTTCCGAGCCAGGTTGAGGCCACGCCGAGATTTCCTGACCTCCACTGATGCTTTAGAGCGGATCCGCCGAGCTTTTGGCGGGCTAATGTGCTCGGGCGGCGGTGCCGATCATCACCGAAGGCCGCGGCTCGTCGCCAGCCTACTTCCGGCCACCGGCAGCCCGAGCCAACCCCATAGACTTGTTCCCCGACCCTGAAAACCCCCAGGCGGCGAGTCTCCGGCCGAGAGGTGGCCGGGAAGCTGAGTCCGGCGAGCTCCAGTACAGCGCCGGCGAGGGGGAGGCGCGGGAGCGAGAGGAGGAAGAAGACCCACCGGGCCCACGTGTCAGCAGCTGAAGATTAAAACCCCGGATCAGCTGTGGCGTGTGATTCCATGTGGTGGCGCGGGAAGGGGTCTGTGGCCCCCGTGTGGCGCGAGTCCGGCGGTTGACACGTGTAGGGTGGACCCACAGGCAGAGTTTGAACTTTTCCCGAATTAATTTGAATTCCAGAATTGGTTCAAACTTTGGAACTGCATAACTTTTGCTAGGAAGCTCCAAAATTAGTGATTCAAATTGGGTTGGATTCATCTTGCATAGCTCTGTCCAGAGATACAACCCAATTTGTATGAAACCCATTAATTAATTCTGGAAAATTCTTTAAAGCTTTTCAGCAAAAGAATTTTAGAGGGAGTTTGGTTCATCCAAAAATTCCCAAATTTTGCCAGAATGTTCTTTAAGACATTAGTAAACCCCTGTAATAGTTTCAGACCATTTGGAGTTGAATTGGTCAGAGCAATTCAAATTTGAAGGTGCTGTGTTCATTTGAATGCAGAAACATTTTCAGAGAATTTCCAAAACTTGGAAATTCAATTCTGGGCAAACCTTGACTCCAAAAATGCTAGGAAAATTCATGCAAACTCTATGAGCTATAATAGAAATTGTAGTTCATTAAGTTGAGCATGAACAGGGGTATTACCTCAGAATTAATTCTTCCTTGCTGATTTGCCAAGAGAATTATTCTGAGCAAACCACTCCATGAAAAGTGCTAATGTTTGGTCCAGAGAGTTTTCTTGTGACAAGGAACTCACACAAAAATTCTCAGCTCCATTGGAGCTCTAGATCACCCCTGTCCTGTTTACCCACTTAAGGGACTAAGATGGAAAAAGGGGGAAAACCACTTAGCATTTGACCATGTGATTAAGTCCAAGCCAAACCACCAACACCAGTTCATATTTAAATTCTTAAACAAAGTTCCAGGTATTAGAGGCTGGTTATTAGAACTAATAGTAGAAGTCTTACTCTAGACTCACTTTTGCATATAAATTAACATGTAGTATTTCATTAACGTGTAGCCGTTGAAGAAGAGACTCCGGAAGTGCTGGACTTCCTCCTTCCGGACGAAGAACTAACTCCTGACCAGCAGCAACAAGGCAAGCCCCGGTTTGCATTAACCCTTTTATAAATCTTACTTTGTTTCCATGTGTCATATGAAGTATGTATGTGCATTAGGTCTAGGGTGAATGAAACCCCACTTGCATAACCAAAGGTTCCTAAAAGAGTGAGGGTAGTGTCAAGGACCTCGAGTAGACAGGCTATGCTTAATGAGTCATAGGACTTCGGTACAAGTCGAGTAGTTGGAATCTACTCGCGAGATAGGATGGGGACACACGGGTTCGGTTGAGTGATGTGAGATCACTTTAGTAATGAAAATGAGACTAGGCAGGGGCTAGGGCGCAGCAAGAGAGAGTCTTGTGTGCGCAGCCCTGTCCGTGTCGATTGAGGACCGATCCGTGTGCGGCCCTGCTGAACAAGTATTGAACGTACCGAAGGCATATCGGATATATGGGCCCCGATAAACCGATGTAGCCTAAACCTCCGGGCGTCGAGGCATAGCACACCGATTTATAGGTGTAGGTTGAGGGCAGCAAGGTGGAAATCTGCCAACGGGCATAGAGAGATGCTCCGTGTGGAGAACCTCCTGCTCGTTTCGGTGCGACCGGTTCGACGTTTGGGCTGTTGGGTGAAAGATTGTCCCGTACGACATCGAGTGAGCGTGCTGTGCAGCTCCACGGGTGGGCGTACGTGACGTGCTCTTTGGGTTTTCCCTGCAGGTGTATATCGAGTCGATTCGCCGTCCCTCGCGGTGACGAGTACTGCTTGTTCACTGCGTCGTAACGTAGACTAATGGATGAAATATGTTGATTCAATGATGCTGATTGATATAATTGTATTGCTACATGTGTGCCACCAAATACTGCTTACTAAATTTCAGATTTCATGAACTGTTAACTTGTTGCTAAAAGATGAACTAAGGATGAACTTGTAGGCGTGTCGTTTTGCTGAAATGTTACTATCCTATGTCCATTGTACACCTCATGTAGAGTTTCATGCTTAGGTGAGTCGGTTAAGCCTTGCTGAGCCTTTGTGCTCACGGTTGCTGCTTAAGTGTTTTTCAGGTGAGGAGCCACCCACGGACTCGGAGTACGAGTCCACCGGCGAAGGTTACCCTCCGTCGGGGACCACGGCTGAGTGGGAGCCGTACACGCCGCGCTGAGCTGAGACGTGCAGCTAGTGTGGGTTGCCCTAGGGCTGGGCAACCGACTTTTGCTAAATAGGCGGGCGTGAGTTGTATAGTGTAGTCTTCCGCTGTGTAATAGAACAATAGTTGTAACTGAAGTTTGTACCTGTTTGTACAGTTTCAGCTGTTTTTCCCATGTAATATATTGCGTTCTTATGACGTGTGCTGTCGGGTGTCGCATCGCGCGGCACCACCCTCTGCGATCCTGGATGAGCGGATTCCGGTCCGCCACACCGACCACCTCGGCCAGCCAGCTCCTGCTTCAGCGTAGGAGGTGGCACAGCAGGTGTCGCGCTCTCCACTGGCCTCAGGGGCCTATAAAAGGCCCGAGACCGCCGGCGAGTTGCTGTTTTTCGCGAGTTCCGCAACCAGCAGCCTAGTCGCCCGAGCTCCGATCGTGTGCCACCCAAGCTGTGATCATCTTCCGGCCTTGACCTCCATAGGAAAGTGAAGCGCTAGCTCGTCCTCAAGACCACCGCGCAAACCGCTCCAAGGTTCGACCTTTGTGCGCGGAGAATTTTCTAGTTTAGGGAGGGGAGCTCATTTCGGGACCCGATTAGGTTTAGGAGAAATTCGGGAAGCTTGGTGAGTGGGAGGTTGAAAGGAGCTGTGAGAGGGCATCTAGAGGTTCTGGCGACCCTTCTCGATCGAAAACCGGAAGGAAATCATCGCCGGAACCCTAAGTTCACCATAGAACAGTGTGGCGGAGGAGGGGGTCGCCGGTGAGGCCTGGGTTGCCGGCCGTTTAAGGCCCAATGGAGATCATGTCGAGCTTCCCGAGGTTCCCCTGAGTGTGGCGACGCGATTAGCGCGCGAAGGAGATGGTCAGAAGGGCGGGAACACGTTGCCGAGGTAGCACAGAGTCATAGGGCTCGTCGCCGGTGAGCTACGGTGGTTAGCCGGCGGCGACATGGTGTCCAGCGTGTTCAGCACCGGAGATTATGTGGCGGCGGCGAGTCTCGTCGGTGCCGGCGAGCTAGATCGCCGGGAACGCCGACCTCGCCGGAGCTCCGGCGGCTCGGGGCGGCAGCGTCGGGAGGTTGACGAAGGGCGAGGCCCCACCTGTCATCCCCTGTGCTAATCGCGTGCGAGCGCGCGGTTAGTTAAATTTAAACGGCCGGGCCCCGCTGTCAGCCTCTGGTTTAGCGCGGGAGGTGATTCTCTGTAGGAAAATAATTCAGGGATCAGCTCAAACTTTAGAAATTCATAACTTTGTGTAGGAAGCTCCAAATTCAGTGAACCAAATTTTTCTGAACTCAGGATTCTGAGTACTTTCCAGAAATAACAATTTCAGCTCATGAAACTTAATAGTTTTCCAGAATTAAATCCCTAAAATTTAAACTGTGGGGAATTTTATCTGGAGAATTACTTTATGAAAAATGCTGGATTTTGGCTGAGCGGTTCACTGGAAAATTCTGGAGTCACAGTAAAATTTTCAGACTCATCCGAGTTCATTTATTTTCCCTAATTGGGTGATTAAGAGAACTGCCCTGAGAAAATAGAAAAATGTACAGAAACATTTTTCAGATTTTCTCAAATCTTAATTAGGGCATAACTTTCAGTAGAATTCTTCAAATTACATGAAACCAATTCGATTAGAACCATCTTAAATTCTAGTTTCCATACAGTAATGGTTGGAGCCATGAAAACCCCTGGAATTGCTTAGAGGCTCAAATATTGACCAAATGGGCTTTTATTTGTACAAGGTTCAAATGAACTTTATTTCAAATGAAACTTGGTCAAGATTCGAGTTAGGACCCTACCAAGCCACCATAAAAATTTCAGAACCAAAGGGGAGGGCTAGCTAGAGTTAGTAGTAATTAAGTATTCAAGTTCACACATTGCATTTAAATTAACATGTAGCATTTCATTAACGTGTAGTCGCTGAAGGCGAAGCGACTCCGGAAGTGTTGGACTTCCTCCTTTCGGAAGAAGAACTAACTCCTGACCAGCAGCAACAAGGCAAGCCCCGGTTTGCATTATAATATTTTTCAAGTTTGCTTTATGAACACTTAGTATGAAGTATGGATGTGCATTAGGTGTAGGATGAATGGAACCCCACATGCATAACCAGAATTTTTCCATAAGAGTGAGGGTAGTGTCTAAGACCTCGAGTAGACAAGCTATGCTTAGTAATTCATAGGACTTCGGTACAAGTCGATTAGTTGGAATCTACTCGCGAGTTAGGCTTGGAACACATGGGGTTGGTTCGAGTGATGTGAGATCACCTTAGTAATGAAAATGAGACTTTGCAGGGTGTGAGACCTATGTGTGCTGAATACATTGGCAATTAGGATAAAAGTTAGCATTAACATTCAAAGTTTTGAATATTGCCAAAACATTCTTCTGTGGCAAGGTCCGACAAGTTTTTTGTTAGGTCCGCCAAGTGTTGGCAAGGTCCGACGCAAGGTCCGGAGAGCTTCTGTGAGGTCCGGAGCTTGTTTTTAGGGAGCTCCCGTGAAGTTCAACTCGTAGAACTGCAGCGCCTTGTTTTTGCTGTTAACTCGCAATATTTCAAACTTTCTTTATGGGAAGGTTTGCTTAGTATTAATTTGCTAAGTTTTTGGTGTGTTTTGGTGGTTATGGCTGTTATCATTTGATATGGTTTGCAACATGCTTATGTGACGTGCTCATGTAAGGTGTTGTGGTTTTCGAACTAACGTGAGTCAAGTCGAGGACTTGTGCTCGGAAGAATTGGTTGCTTGAGTTCAAGACATGGCTGGTGACGGGATCCTTCGACTAGTCTCAGGGAGAAGATGAGGTTCCAACAACCAAGTTCGGGAGGAGCTGTGGTTGAGTTGATCGGGAGGTCGCGCAACATGTTTGGATCAAGGGCAGTGCATATGAAGGTTGCGTGTACGTCGTTGGAAGGTGTTTGCACGTGTGCAAGGAGTGCATGGATGTGGAAACATTGTTCCAAGGCGTGATGAAGAGAAGTGGACGTAAAGAATTGGTCGGAAAGGTCCAACCGGCTGGATTGCGTACTCAGGCTGAGGCTGAGTCGGATATGGCTCAAATATGGAAGATTTGAGTTGGTTACGATAGGATTTCGTGCTAGGCACGAAGTTGAGTTGTTTTAGAATGTTTAGGACGTTCCTAAGGTGTTTGGAAGTCTCACGATTGTTTCTATCTGCGAATAGGAGAGTCCTGAGCAGTTACGGTAAGTTAGGATACGAGTCCAATTAGGAGTAGGAGTCCTAGATTGGATTGTTTAGCCTGAGGGCTGGCTATAAAAGCAAGGGAGGCCAGACCTCTGGTGGGTAGAGAACTTTGGGCTGTTCCTCTTGTGTTTCTATTGAATAAAGTTCATAGTTTCGAGGAGCTTTTGTACCTTGTTCGTCCGACTTGTTTTTCGTCAAGTCTTTCTCGCCGAGTTTCTGGACAGACGAAAGTTGCTTCGGTGTTTCGTTCATAACTCGAGTTTTACAGATCCGATTGATGTGATTCTTTTTGGGTTGTCTTCACAACTCAATTATCTATCATCTTTGAAATTTTCACGAGCTTTGAATCTGTAGTTTTTTAGGTACACGAGTTTCTTTGCAGCGTTGCAGATCTATTTTATATCGGGTAGAACAGATTGATCTTCGTTTAATGTGTTGATCGTATATCAAGTTTTACTTCGTGTTTTCAAGTGATTCTTGTTGCATTAGATCCGTGACTTGATTCTATACCTCTCTACTTGATTTGTCACGGTTGAACACGTTTGAAAACACTTGCACACACGGTTTCTTTATCCGATTGATTTTTGCTGAGGGGTTTTTGTTGTTTCCGCTGCGAAAAGTTTTAATCTACCATTCACCCCCCCCCCTCTGGTATATTTTCACGTGTTCTTCAATCCTACAATTGGTATCAGAGCCAAGGTGCTCTAATCTTTGTGATTTGCACGTGTTTTGACTAACCATCATGGAGAAGTACTCCGCAAAACCTTGTGTGTTCAATGGCATCGATTTTCAGGTTTGGAAGGCGCGGATGGAGGCCTACATACAGGCGCAAGGCTTCGCCATATGGGAAAAGGTCTACCGGAACTTCGATGTACCACCCAACGATCAAGTTACGGCTGCGAACATGAGAGATGTTGACAACAACAACAAGGCTCACAACTTGATCACCCAAGGATTGACTCAAAGCGACTTCGACCGTGTTGCACACCTCCGATCTGCATATGATGTTTGGAAAGCTCTTTGTGACTACCATGAAGGATCCAATACGATCAAGGAGGTAAGGCAAGATATGTTCAAGAAAGAATACATGCGTTTTGAGATGCAACCCGGTGAGTCAATTGACGACCTTTTTGCTCGCTTTAATAAAATTCTCAGCAACTTGCGTAGTGTCAATGTTAACTTTTCAGATGCTGAAAATGCTAGACAATTGTTAGGAGCATTAGATATGTCAATTTGGGAGATGAAAGTTACATCTATTCGTGAATCTACTGTCATGAGTTCTCTTACTTTAGATGTGCTTTATTCTAAATTGAAAACTCATGAAATTGACATCATCTCACGTAAAAACCCCAACAAGTCTATTGCATTTGTTTCGCAACGTGACATGTCTAGTTCTAGTCAATCATCATCTAGTGGTGCACTCTCTTTGCTGTCCTCTCTAACCCTTGAACAGATTGAAGAGTTTCCAGAGGAGGAGCTTGCACTCATCTCTACTCGGTTCTCAAAAGCATTGCAAAATGTGAGAACTAGAAGGAGAGGATGCTCCGGACCTCAACGATGTTTTGAATGTGGTAAGACAGGACATTTTCGTACGGAGTAACCTAACCTTTCAGGTCTGACTTCACGTGAAGAAAAGCAAACAAGGCCGAAGAAATCGTTTGCAAAGAATAAGAAGAAGAAAGATTTATCAATGCGCAACATAGTGCATAGTATGATCTCTGCACTTCAAGATTTCGGCTCAAGTGATGTGGACACCGGTAGTGATGGAGATGAAGAAGCTATGGCAAATATGTGCTGCATGGCGAGCAAGTCAAGTTCAAGCTCCGAGGAGGCAGAACACAACAACGATGATGAAGAGGTATGTTCCACTTGCGAAGAAATGTGTGATGCTATTTCTCGTGCCACTGTTATATTAAAGAAAAAGGATAAAAAACTTAGGAACAATGCTGTTAAAATTGAATCACTAGAATCTGAAATTAATCGTTTAAAAACTTTAATTCCTAGTGATGATTCTTGTTCCTCATGTGATTTAATTTATGAACAATTATCCTCTTTAAGAAATACACACGCATCTATACTTGATAAACTTGAACTTGAAATTGAAAAGAACAAAGAGATTGCTGAACTTAATGATAAAAATTTGAAAGATGCTTGTTGTTCTACAATTGATTTGCATTGTTCTTCATGTGATGATCTGAATAAGAAACTAAATGATGCTATGAATGAGATTTCTATTTTGAACAATGCTTTATGTGTGCATGAAGTTAAATATTGTTCAAATTGCAAACTAAAAGGAAAAACTTCATGTGAAAACTGCTTTGATCTGTCCAATAAACTTGATGACATGCATAGGACACTAGATCGGTTTTCTTATGCAAATAAGAACCTAAACTTGCTGCTGAATTCTTCCAAGTCTTGTAATGATAAAACTGGTTTAGGTTTTAATTCTCATGCTCATGCTAAGGCACACCCACCTAAAGTTGTAAAGTCATTAGGAAGCGGTTTGATTCAAACAGCTCCTAGACAAAAAGAGGTTATATTCAAATCTGCAGGAGTACTGTCCCATTCGGGTTCTAATCAACGTGTTGCTTGCTCATCTAGACATGATAATAAGGTTATTTTTCATTGTACCTACTGTGGTAGAGATGGTCATGTCATGGATTTTTGTTATAGACTAGCTAAACATGATAAGAAACAAAGAATACTTGCTAGATCACATAACAACCAAGCAAAATCTGCTAGACCGAATGTTCGGAGCTTGCAACCTGCTGTAATGAGTCAAAAACTTGCTCCCAGACCAACTGTTTTTTGTGCTACATATAACACATCTTCTAAGTCAGTAGTTGGGAACAAAAATTTTCGATGTTTGGCTCATAAACCTGCTGTACCTTCTCAGCTTTCGCGTGTTATTCCTGCTGGACGTCGTGTGACTCAGTACTGGATTCCTAAAAGTCTTTTAACTAACCCCAGTATTGAGTCATCGACGTATTGTGCTGCTGTGTAGGTTTCACGTTTGAGGAAGGAGAACATTTGGATTGTGGATTCAGGTTGCTCACGCCACATGACCGGTAACAAAGAATGGTTCTCCTCTCTCTCTTTTGTGTCACGTGTAAAAATGTTACTTTCGCCGATAACTCTTCTACTCCCATAATTGCTAAAGGTTCGGTTAGAGTAAACAATCTCTACACTTTGAATGATCTGGCACTTGTTAAAAATTTGAAATACAACTTGCTTTCGGTTTCACAATTGCTAGATGAAAATCTAGAGGTTAGCTTTGCTAAAAATTGCTGCAAGGTTGTAGATTCAAAAGGTAAGCTTTTGTTAACATGTCTAGGTTTGGAAGAGTTTTTAAAGCTGATTTTGATTTGTCAACTTCTAAGTATCGGTGTCTAGTTGCTAATGATACAAAGGATCTATATTTTTGGCATCGTAGACTTGGTCACATAGGCTTTGATCATCTCACTCGTGTTAGTGCTCTCGATCGCATACGTGGGCTGCCGAAGCTTAAAAAGGACAATGATATTTTGTGCTTGTTTTTAGGGAGCTCCCTTGAAGTTCAACTCGTAGAACTGCAGCGTCTTGTTTTTGCTGTTAACTCGCAATGTTTCAAACTTGCTTTATGGGAAGGTTTGCTTAGTAGTAATTTGCTAAGTTTTTGGTGGTTATGGCTGTTATCATTTGATATAGTTTACAACATGCTTATGTGACGTACTCATGTAAGGTGTTGTAGTTTTTGAACTAACGTGAGTCGAGTCGAGGACTTGTGCTCAGAAGAATTGGTTGTTTATTCATGTGCAGGTGTTGCTTGAGTTCAAGACATGGCTGGTGACGGGATCCTTGGACTAGTCTCAGGGAGGAGATGAGATTCCAACAACCAAGTTCAGGAGGAGCTGTGGTTGAGTTGATCGGGAGGTCGCGTAGCATGTTTGGATCAAGGGCAGTGCATATGAAGGTTGCGTGTACGTCGTTGGAAGGTGTTTGTACGTGTGCAAGGAGTGCATGGACGTGGCAACATTGTTCCAAGGCGTGATGAAGAGAAGTGGACGTAAAGAATTGGTCGGAAAGGTCCAACCGGCTGGATTGCGTACTCAGGCTGAGGCTGAGTCGGATATGGCTCAAATATGGAAGATTTGAGTTGGTTATGATAGGATTTCGTGCTAGGCATGAAGTTGAGTTGTTTTAGGAATGTTTAGGACGTTCCTAAGGTGTTTGGAAGTCTGACGATTGCTTCTATCTGCGAATAGGAGAGTCCTGAGCAGTTACGGTAAGTTAGGATACGAGTCCAATTAGGAGTAGGAGTCCTAGATTGGATTGTTTAGCCTGAGGGCTGGCTATAAAAGCAAGGGAGGCCAGAGCTCTCATGGATAGAGAACTTTGGGCTGTTCCTCTTGTGTTTCTATTGAATAAAGTTCATAGTTTCGAGGAGCTTTTGTGCCTTGTTCGTCCGACTTGTTTTTCGTCAAGTCTTTCTCGCCGAGTTTCTGGACAGACCGAAGTTGCTTGGGTGTTTCATTCATAACTCGAGTTTTACAGATCAGATTGACGTGATTCCTTTTGGGTTGTCTTCAAAACTCAATTATCTATCATCTGTAAAATTTTCACGAGCTTCGGATCTGTAGTTTTTGAGATACACGAGTTTCTTTGCAGCGTTGCAGATCTGTTTTATATCAGGTAGAACAGATTGATCTTCGTTTAATGTTTTGATCGTATCTCAAGTTTTACTTCATGTTTTCAAGTGACTCTTGTTGCATTAGATCCGTGACTTGATTCTCTACCTCTCTACTTGATTTGTCACGGTTGAACACGTTTGAAAACACTTGCACACATAGTTTCTTTAACCGATTGATTTTTGCTGAGGGGTTTTTGTTGTTTCCGCTGCGAAAAGTTTTAATCTACCATTCACCCCCTCTTGTAGATTTTCACGTGTTCTTCGATCCTACACGGGGGTTAGGGCGCAGCAAGAGGGAGTCTTGTGTGTGCAGCCCTGTCCGTGTCGATTGAGGACCGATCCGTGTGCGGCCCACACTGATCAAGTTTGAACGTACCGAAGGCATATCGGATATATGGGCCCCGATAAACCGATGTAGCCTAAACCTCCGGGCGTCGAGGCATAGCACACTAATTTATAGGTGTAGGTTGAGGGCAGCAAGGTGGAAATCTGCCAACGGGCATCGAGAGATGCTCCGTGTGGGGAACCTCCTGCTCGTTTCGGTGCGACCGGTTCGACGTTTGGGCTGTTGGGTGAAAGGTTGTCCCGTACGACATCGAGTGAGCGTGCTGTGCAGCTCCACGGGTGGGCGTATGTGACGTGCTCTTTGGGTTACCCTGCAGGTGTATATCGAGTCGATTCGCCGTCCCTCACAGTGAAGAGTACCACTTGGTCACTGAGTCGTGACGTAGGCTAATGTATGAAATATGATGATTCAATATTGCCGATTGATATAATTGGATTGCTACATGTGTGCCACCAAATACTGCTTACTAAATTTCAGATTCCAGAACTGTTAACTTGTTGCTAAAAGATGAATTAAGGGTGAACTTATAGGCGTGTCCATTTGCTGCAATGTTACTATCCTATGTGCTTTGTACACCTCATGTAGAGTTTCATGCTTAGGTGAGTCGGTTAAGCCTTGTTGAGCCTTCGTGCTCACGGTTGCTGCTGAAGTGTTTTTCAGGCGAGGAGCCACCCACGGACTCGGAGTACGAGTCCAACGGCGAGGGTTACCCTCTGTCGTGGATCACGGCTGAGTGGGAGCCGTACACGCCGCGCTGAGCTGAGACGTGCAGCTAGTGTGGGTTGTCGTAGGGCTGGGCAACCAACTTTTGCTAGATAGGCGGGCGTGAGTGGTACAGAGTAGACTTCCGCTGTGTAAAATAAATACTAGTTTGTACTGAAGTTGTACCTGTTTGTACATTTCAGTTTGTTTTTCCCATGTAATATATTGTGTCCTTATGACGTGTGCTGTCGGGAGTCGCATCGTGCGGCACCACCCTCTGCGATCCTGGATGAGCGGATTCCGGTCCGCCACACAACGCAGTACCCCTCAACGTGATCCGATCTAGTCGACACCGACGGGTCCTCGCAGCGTGGTATCAGAGTTTCGTTGAGGTTTAACGCACTTAAGAAAATTAAATTTTCAAAAACTCGGTGAGGAATGAGTTAGTATCCCATATAAGGATGTTATTAGTGTATAGCAAGTGGCAACACTAACCTAATTGCTTATGTCGGAAAATCATGCATCTCGGGACGTCATATTTCTTGGGGGTGCATGTAAGTGCTGTCCACCAGTACGCACAAGCTTAAGGGTGCAGCCTCACGGGTGGCAGGTAACCCGGCCAGCTTTAGTATCCTCAACGACTCTTCATGTCGTTTGGGGTATTCGAGCAATGCCCTTCCCTAGCGTACTACGGGCAAGTGTGGGAGACCCCATCACGTGGTTAGTAACGTGAACACGTAGCTCAAGGCGTGTTTGGCTTGAGAACAACCATGCGAGTGATGACGGACGGTTGTATGGACTGTATTGGGACCGGGTTCGGTGTGCAGCCGAGCCTGACGATTGTGTGGTTTCATTGCAGGTAGTCTAACCACAGAACGGTAGACGAGTAGCACATGTGTGCAAGAGACGTTTCAGTACCACTGAATTAACGAAGCCGGCTAAGTCCGGTATAGGTTTTCTTTGTGAGGAACGTAGTACCGACATGAACTGAGTGACGCTTCGACGTCACAGTCTACTAAATGATCAACATCATTGTAAAACTTGAAGGTTTTGATCCAGAGTACTAAAACTTTGATTTAACTCTGTGAGACCTATGTGTGCTGAATACATTGGCTTTGACGATAAAAGTTTTGAATACTACCAAAACACATTTTTAACGAGGTCCGACTCTAGGTCCGAGCTCCTGCAAGGTCCGACGATAGGTCTGACTTGTTTTGGGTAGCTCCGGCAAGGTCCGACGTAAGGTCCGACTTGCTTTGTCTAGGTCTGACTTATTTTGGCTAGGTCCGCCTTGTTTTTGCTAGCTCCGGTGCTAGGTCCAACTAGCTTTGGTAAGTTCCGTGCTAGGTCTGAGTAAGCTTTAGTGAGCTCCGGCGCTGGGTCCGACTAGCTTTGGTAAGCTCCGGTTCAAGGTCCGGTTAGCTTTGGTAAAGTTCGGAGCTTGATTACAATGGTTCTACTTTTAACTTGCAATGTTTCGAACTTGCTTTACTCTTATGGAAAGTTTGCTTAGTATTATTTTACTAAGTTTTTGGTGTGTTTTGGTGGTTATGGCTGATATCATTTTGCTATGGTTTACAACATGCTTATGTGAGGTGCTCACGTAAGATGTTGTAGTTTCGGAACTAACGAGAGTCATGACACGACCCCAAGGTCCTGTCGAGCCAGGATCACGCTGAGGGGTGCTGCGTTGCACAGCACCGGATAAGACACGTCAAAGGTACAAAGCGGAAGCAGAACTTTTATTACATAAACAGGTTTATGAACATGTTTACATCAAAATAAGTTTAGTCTACACTCGCGGGCGTAGACTAAGCATCAAGTGCACATTCAGCCCTTGAACGTGTCCTTGCTAGCACACACGCACACTAACTCTGCGGCGTGCACGACTCCCACTCGACAGGGTTCCCCTCCTGGGGTTCCGTCTCCTCTTCGGGAGTCCCTTCCTCATAGAACCCTGCAAAAGCTTCAAACACAAGCAGTGAGCACGAAGGCTCAGCAAGTCTGACCCGTCTCACCTAAACATGGAACTTCTACATGAGGGTAATGGGTTGCATGAGGTAAAAATCATTTGCACGGACTCACTTAATTAGTAGAACTTTACTTTCAAGTTTTAGCAGCAGGTTGTTGAGAACCTTACGCTAAGGCACATGAGAGAGCCGCAATCAAACGAGAAACGCATTTCACTCATGTACTTTGCCCAAAGTTGAAAAGAACTTTAGTTAGCTCTAGACTACAGCATATCATTAACAATCAATGTCCATCTTCCAATCAGCAGCATTTTAACATGTGTCTAGCCTGTTCTTTCTACGTCACGGTACAGTGAACAAGTGGTACTCATTGACCGCGAGGGACGGCGATTATAATCGATTTACACCTGCAGGGTTACCCGAACAACCCGTCACGTACGCCCGTACTCGATGTTGCCTACAACAACCATCAAGGACGCCGTACGTGACTACCTTTCACCCGTTAGCCAAATATTGAACCGGTCCCATCGTCCCGAGCAAGAGGTCTCTGCACGCGCATCTCCGTGCCGCCAGCCGATTTACACCTCAAGCTCTCAACCTACCCTCTGAACGACGGGCAATGCCTCAATACCCAGCTACCCGAGTTACATCAGTTTCCCGGTTCCCATATAGCCGGTAGATCTTCGGTACTGTTCTAGCTTGTTCAACAGGCCCGCACACGGCTCGGTCCTCAATCGACACAAGCGGAGCTACAGCACACAGGCCCCAAAGTCCTGCTGCCCTTACCCTCCGCTTGGTCTCATTTTCTTGCCATGTGTTTCATGTGCTATCACTACCCGAGCAATGTGCCTCTAGCCTATTCTCGCGAGTAGTTCCAACTACCCGACTTGTACCGAATCCTACTCTATCCTAGCAATGCAGTAGCTAACGGGGTTTGCAATCCTAACCCAACCCATGGTTCTCTTGGCTATGCAGTGGGGCTTCCAAACAAGACTTTAATGCACACAATAGAGGAAACAAGTATGTGCTCAAAACAATAAAAATTTGTAAAAATGTTAATGTAAACCGGAGCTTGCCTTGCTGCTCTTGGTCGTAGGCTAGGTGTCCCTCCGGAGTAACGAAGTCTAGGACTTCGGGTTCCTCCTCGACCTTAGCGACTACATGATATAAGAAACATATGTATCAATTTAAATGCATTTGTATTAACTTTGAAGTTGTGAAGTCTATAACCCTTGCCAGACAGACCTAATGACTGTGAAACTTTTACTATGGCTTGGTTACAACCTAAATAGAGACTTGGTCAAGTTTTAGTTGCAGCAAAGCTCATTTGAGCCCTCCACAATTAATTATGTCCTTGACCTTAATTGGAACTCTTAGGGTGTTCTAGGAATTTTCATGAAACAAAATATGACTTTCTGAAAACTGGATTTTCAGAGGGTTCTAATGGATTTGGTCTCACTTAATTTGGAAGTCCCTAACTAAAGATATGAGCTAAACAATTTCAGAGAAAATTCTGAAAATGTTTCTGAACATTTTCTATTTTCTCTGGAACAGTTTCACTAATCACACCATTAGGTGGATCAGATGAGCTCAAATGGATCTGAAATTTTTATGGTAGTTCAGTTATATTTTGGTGAACATCCCAGCAAACTTTCAGGATTTCCCCCCAAAGGATTCTCCAGTTAAAATTCCTAACAATTTAAATTTTGAGGAATTAATTCTGGAGAAATAAGGAATTTCATGAAGTGAAACTTGATTTTCTGGAAAGTACTCAGAGAGCTGAATCCAGCAAAATTTGGTTCACTCAATTTGGAGTTCTCTAGCCAAAGTTATGAGGATTTGAAGTTTGAAGGAAATCTGAAAATCGGGGAAAAGTTTAAACTCGCGCGTGGGCCCAGGGGACACGCGTCGCACGCCGGGGCGACAGCACACCGCGGCCCACAATGATTTTACGCGCCAGCACACCCGATCCCAGCCGCAGCCAGATCCCGATTCAAAATATCTCCCGCTGACAGCTGGGGTCCACCCCCTTCTTCAACCTCGCGACACCCGCGCCCCACCGCCGATGGATCTCACCGGAGAGCTCGCCGCCGGCTGCTGTACAGATCCAAACTTCTCGATTCTGGCCGCCCCTGCCTACTTTTACTCGGGGAACAGGATTCTAGGGTCAGCTGCCCATGACAATGGCCGGAGCATGGTCGGCGACGAGCCGCCACCTCGGAATGACTTCGGCCATGTCGGCTGACTTCTCTAGCACCTCAGCTACTTGGGAAATCGGTCGGGGAGCATCAGTGGACCTCAGAGAAGGTCGACATGAGCTCGAGGCAGCTCGGGGAAGGCCCAAAATAGGTCCTCACCGTGCGCCCGATGCCGCCCGTTCGTTCCGCCATTAGTAGACCTCAAATTACGCCGGGCACAGAGGTTCTCCGGCCCAGAGTTGTGAAGGCAACTTGTGCGTTACCGTGTCTAGCTCGTGTGAGAGCGGCCTGAGGCCCTCTAATCCTTTCTAGAGCATGAATTAAACGGAATCGTACCCGAAGGTCGTTCTACACACAGAAAGGGGAAAAGTGGAAATTCGCCGCCGGTGAGCAACCACTCGAGCTGTGGCTCGGGGATGAGCAGCACCGGTCACCCGCGCGTCCAAGGGTGCCTTGGCTCGGGCGTGACAACGCCCTGGTTGGGCTGTCCACGAGAGCCCGAGGTGCGGCGGTTCCAAGTTCCGATTTTGATCTTTCGGCACAGCCGATATCACTCGGTTTCAACCGAATTCTAGCAACGGGGAGGATGGAGGAAGGTCTCTAGTACCTTGCTGGGGCTCTGGAGTGGAAGGAGGGAGCTGCGATCGGCGTTCTCCGATCAAGTCCGAGCTGCGGAAGTTTTCGGCCGGCGCTGAGTTCTTGCGGGGAAGAACGGTGGTGCCTCGGCCGAGGAGGGTGCAGGCGCCTTAAGAAGGCTCTGCACCGCCTCATGCCCGCGCGTGGGCAAGCAGCTGGTGGCGCGGCGGCTGGCCTCGGTGGCGATCACCGCTGCGGCTTGGCGACCCAAGTGAGAAAGTCTCAGTCGGTTTGATCTGAGCAGTGGCTGACATGTGGGTCCCACCTCCAGTTTTAACCTCTGAAATTTACTCCTAATCACTGTTGTAAACAGTGAACCCCATACTACCCTTGGCAATTCAAATTATTCACCCATGAGCCATTTGAATTGATCAAAGTTCAAATGAGGTTTGGTTTGAATGAATTTCAGCACATGTTCAGTTTGAAATTCAAATAAAGTTTGAATTTCTCCCACTTAGCTCATGTTAAGATCAACTCCAAATGGAGTGAAAATTGGTGTGTGAGCTCACAAAAATGTGCTGAGTAAGAATATGCCCCCCACTTTTAAATTCATGGGATAAAAACAGTTTGAATTTGAATATGGTTTCAAACTGCCCTCTTCCTAACTATACCCAAACTGACCTCAAAAAGGTTTTGAATTTGGGTGAAACTTGGCATGGACATCCTTAGCAAAGTGTAGGAGTTTTCATATGTCCAGCCCATCTATATCACATGTGGGAAATACCACTTTTTCAATGTGTGAGTTTGTTCTCTAATGAGCATGTTGATAATTGTTACTTGCTCTTCATTTGTGTTCATCATTCTTCCTCAAATGAGGTGTGTGGTGTGGTGATGAACACTGCAAATGGGTGTCAAAAACTGAGGCCCTTACATTCCTCCCCCCTTAAAAGAATCTCGTCCCGAGATTATAAGGTGAAAATGAGAGAGAGGACGGTGGAAAATTACCGGATATGCGACGTGAAAAAGTCGGGGTAGTTAGCGTGAAGTAATTCTTCGCTCTCCCATGTCGCCTCGTACATGGAGTAATTACTCCATAGAACCTTGTAGAACCATAACGTACGGTTGCGTGTGGTTCGGGCCTTTTCATCAATAATCTGCACCGGTTCCTCCCGATAGGTGAGATCCGGTTGCAGTTCTTCAATGTCTTCCAGCTGAACGGTAGTTGATAGCTTGAGACACTTCCTCAGCTGGGAAATATGAAAGACGTCGTGCACACCGGAAAGTGCTTCTGGTAATTTCAGCCGGTATGCCACCGATCCACATCTTTCGGTAATCTGGAATGGACCGATGAATCGGGGTGCCAACTTTCCTCTCACCCCAAATCTGTTTACGCCCTTCATTGGGGACACCCGTAGATATACGTGATCTCCAACTTCGAATTGTAATGGGCGCCTTCTCCGGTCCGCATACTGTTTCTGACGGGATTGAGTGGCTTTTAGGTTCGCTTGAATTAGTCGAACCTTTTCTTCTGCGTTGTTGACAAGGTCAATCCCGAAGGTAACCCTTTCGCCAGACTCACACCAGTTCAATGGTGTGCGGCATTTTCTTCCGTATAGCGCCTCGTAGGGCGCCATCTTGATGCTGGCTTGGTACCCATTGTTGTACGAGAACTCGGCTAACGGCAAGTGATCATCCCAATTCTTGCCGTGGTCGATAGCGCAAGCTCGTAGCATGTCTTCTAAAATTTGATTTACCCGCTCCGTTTGCCCATCCGTCTGCGGGTGGTAGGCTGAACTACGGATCAGCTTCGTCCCCAAGACAGCGTGCAGCTGCTCCCAAAAACGGGACACAAATAAAGTGCCCCGATCCGAAATGATAGTATGGGGTACGCCGTACAAGCATAGGATCCGTGAGATGTACAGTTCAGCGTACTTCTTGGCGTTGTAGTTGGTGTTGACCGGGATGAAATGGGCAACCTTGGTGAGCCGATCGACGATCACCCACACCGAATCATGTTTCTGTAAGGTGGTGGGTAAACCGACGACGAAATCCATGCTCACGTCCTCCCACTTCCAGGCAGGAATGCCCAGTGGTTGCAGCAGTCCCGGTTTCCGCATATGATCTGCCTTCACCCTTCGACATGTATCACACTCGGACACGTATTTCGCAGTCTCTCGCTTCATCCGTGTCCACCAAAACTTGCTTCTGAGTTCTTGATACATTTTGTTGCTGCCGGGGTGAATAGAAAACTTTGATAAGTGAGCCTCATCAAAGATTTTCTTCCGTAACTCCGGGTTTCGGGGTACGACGATCCGGTCCTTGAACCATAGGACGCCGTCTCCGTCCTTCCGGAAACATTTCAACTCCCCACTGTCTACACGTCTCCGCAAGTGTGACATGCCCTTGTCATTCTTCTGGGCTGCCGCTATCTCTTCACGGATGGTGGGGATCAAAGCTAGGTTGTAGAGAGCTCCGTATGGAATCACACGTAGTGGTGGTTCGCTCTCTTCCAACGGTGTGATGGTCAGATTATTGACGTGTGACTTGCGGCTCAGCGCATCTGCCACAACGTTTGCCTTGCCCGGATGATAATGGATCTCTATCTCGTAATCCTTTATCAGTTCTAACCATCTTCGTTGCCTCATGTTCAGCTCCTTCCGAGTGAATATGTACTTGAGGCTTTTGTGGTCGGTATATATATGTACGAAGTTACCGAGTAGGTAGTGCCTCCACATTTTAAGTGCGAGTACCACGGCAGCGAGCTCCAAGTCGTGAGTTGGATAATTTTGCTCATGGTTCCTAAGCTGCCATGATCCATACGCGACCACTCTTCGGTCTTGCATCAGCACACATCCGAGCCCAATGCCGGATGCATCGCAGTACACATCGAACGGTTTTGTTGTGTCTGGCTGCGCCAAAACCGGTGCTGATGTCAGGTGCTTGACTAAAGCCTTGAATGCTGCTTCACATGTTGGACTCCAAACATATTTGGTAGCCTTCTACAGCAGCTCTGTCATTGGCTTGGCAATCTTCGAGAAGTTCGGAATGAACCTCCGATAATATCCCGCGAGTCCGAGGAAACTCCGTACCTCATGAACAGTTCTCGGGGATTTCCAATTCAGCACTTGCGTGATCTTGCTCGGGTCCACCGCAATACCTTCCGCTGAGATGATATGCCCGAGGAAAGGCACTTGTGATATCCAAAACTCGCATTTGCTGAATTTTGCGTATAACTTGTGATCCCGCAGCCGTTGCAAGACTATACGCAAATGTTTCTTGTGATCTTCCTCCGACTTGGAATATACCAGGATGTCGTCGATGAAGACCACGACAAACTTGTCCAGCTCCGGCATGAACACCGAGTTCATTAAGTACATGAAGTGAGCTGGAGCATTGGTGAGGCCAAAGGACATGACCAGGTACTCATAAAGTCCGTACCTTGTCGAGAAAGCTGTCTTTGGAATGTCCTCCGCCCTTATCTTAATCTGATGGTACCCGGATCTTAAATCCATCTTGGAAAAGATCTTTGCTTCGACCAACTGATCAAACAACATGTCGATCCGTGGCAACAGGTACTTGTTTTTGATGGTTACGGCATTTAATGGACGGTAGTCCACGCAATGCCGCAACGTTTCATTCTTTTTCTTGACAAATAATGCCGAACAGCCCCATGGCGAGGAGCTCGGCCTAATAAAACCCTTCTCCAGAAGATCCGTGAGCTGAGTCTTCAGTTCAGCCAACTCTTTGGGCGCCATCTTGTACGGCCTTCGGGATATTGGCATGGTTCCCGGTGCAAGTTCAATCTTGAACTCCACCTCTCTATCGGGTGGCATCCCCGGCAAATCATCCGGGAATACATCAGGGAACTCTCGGACCACCGGAATATCTTCCAATCTGATGGTCGTCGCTTGATAGACACTTGGAAGTTTTATTTCTGGACTGTCCAGAAATAATGAGTGAGAACCGTGCACCTCTGAGTTTAAGTGTACGACTCGAAGGACGGTGTCTAAAACAGCGCCGTGGCGGGTTAACCACGACATCCCTAGGATGACATCGACCTTCTGTCCCTCTAAGATAATGAGAGACGTGGGGTACACTCTACCCGCTAAGCATAATGGTGCTTTGGAGACCATTACGCTTGCTGAAATCTTCCCACCCGGTGAACAAATTAAATATGGACTATCGGTGGGTAGTATTGGCAAACTGTGTTTAGCAATGAAAGCTTGGCTAATAAAATTATGCGTGGCGCCTGAATCAAACAGTACTACAGCGGGATGCTGGTGGAGTTGGAACATACCCGCAAGGATTGGCTCGCCCTCCGGCACGTCCTCAATGGCAAGCTGGTGGACAGTACCGGGCCTAGGGTTTGCCCGCCGCGCATTAGTAGGGTTCCGGGTTTGATTCCTCCCCGGAAACTGTGGTGCCACTCCGCCTCCTTGCCTCTCCGGGCAACTGCTCGCGAAGTGTCCTGGACGACCACACTTGTAACATGTGGCCGCTGCTAGTGGAGTACTCGGTGGACGAAAGCCCGGCATGCGTTGCGGAGGTGCAAACGCACGCGGCATCGCCCGCTGCTGCTGTTGTTGTTGCGGTGGTGCTGGCAGTGCCGGCCGGAATGCCGGTGAAGAGTACGGCCGACTGCGGAACGGCATCGACCGCTGTGGTGGCTGCCAGCGTGGACCTGATGGTGGGCGATTCACCATCTGAAACTTCTGAGAAGGATTGCCTCCTTCTCCGCTGCTCTGCGGCGCGCTTCGCTTTCGCTCTGCCGCCGCCAACTCCTTGCCGGAGTCCTCCTGAACAATCGCAGCATCAATGATGTCGTTGAGGCTGCCGCGATTGAACATCGCCAGCTTGTCCTTCAGGAGCGGGCTAAGCCCCTGGTAGAAATGGTCCCGCCGCTTCTCGTCGGTATCAGCATGATATGACGCATATAGCGCGAGATCGTTAAACGCCCTGGAGTATTCCAGCGCGTTCCGGCTCCCTTGTTGCAGGTGTAAGAACTCCTGCGTCTTCCTCTTCATCAGACCTGGCGGTATATGATAGGCCCTGAAGGCCGTCCGGAACTCCGCCCAGGTCATCACTCGGTCGGTGGGCTGGGAAGCACAGAAGTTGGCCCACCACGCGCTCGCGGATCATTGGAGCTGCTGGACCGCGAACTGAGTCTTGCGCTGCTCGCTGATTTGGAGCAGCCCGAACTTCATCTCTATGGCGCGGAGCCAGTTGTCCGCGTCAAGTGGTTCATCCGCCCTTGAGAATACAGGGGGATGAGTCGCCAGGAAGTCGGAGTAGGAGCTCTGTTGGCGCTCCTCACGATCTTGACGTCTCTCAGGGCGAGACGTATTGGCATTGAGAGTCTGCAGCAACTCTGTGTGCTGCTGATGCGAGCCCGCCATTGCCGCGACAATGTCGGCCAATGTAACCGTTGGCAGTGGCGGTGGCGGTGTTTGCTGTTGCTGTTGCTGCTGCTGTCCCGAGGAGTCCTCGGGACGTGGTTGGGAGGTCTCTCCCCCTTGACTGGTACCCCCAACGTCAGGGTTGGCACGAGTACGCGTCATTCTGAAATTCAAAACAGCAGCAATTAGCACATGTCTTACTAAAAATTCCATACGCAACAGTAGGTATTGAAGTGACACATGATCAATTTGCACAACATTCACATATATTGATAAAGCATAAACTTTATACAAGATACATTATTCTCGGGTCTCCGAGAAGTCGTGCTCATGTCGTCACTACCTATACATACGCTACTGTTTACACGACATGTCACCGATTACAAAAGTTGGGTTACGCTACCCTAGCTGCCCTACTTGGCAACCGTAACCCCCTACTCGGAGTAGAACTCGACCTCCTGTGGGTCGTCCTCCTCCGGTGCTTCTGCTGGTGGCTCAGGATCTACCACCTCTTCTCCCATTCCGGGTTCTCCCATTGCTGGAAGACCCAAGACCACCGGTATGCCTAACACCGGGGGCACAAGGTCCTGCAATGCATGCACCTCGTCCATAGCCTGGTTGTAGTCCTCTTCCCAGCCTTGTCCTTCCTCAATAGCGTCGTCCCGATCTTGAGAAAGGTCCTCATTCTGCTGGGTTAGGGTCTGCACCAGCTCTTGCAACGCCGCGATGTCCACACGGCTCTTCTTCCTTGCCTTCTTCAGACGACGCAACTGATTGTGTTGTTCATTCAGTCGCTTTATCGTCGGAAGGAGCACATTGAGGAGTGCGCTGTGAGCACCCTCGAAATGATCTCCACGGCTTGTGCTCTCCTTGAGCTTGGTGGCGAGATGCTCCGTTTGAACAGCTTGGCTGTCCATCACAGCGTTTCCCGCCCTCATTTGGAGGCTGAGGTTTGCCTCCGTGGGGTTGTACCTTGGGCAATTCGGGTCTGTTGCCTCCAGGTACCTCTCTTCCCACACATGCTGAGCTCGTCCCTCCACCGGAACGAGTGCGTATGGAGTGCCCTCCATAGCCTGCACGTGTAGTTGGCAGAAACGTGACATAGTGTCATGGGCTGCCACTTGCCACATCCCTTCCGGTTGTCTTCCTCTCACCGTGACGGTGAATGGCACCCAACCGGGTGGCGTAGGTCCTGCAGGAACCTCGACATGGATCGTCCACGTCTTGTTCCCCTCTTTTCCTTCTTCCTTGGCGAAGTATTGCGGCATCTGGTTGTACCCGAAATATTGGAGCATTTGCCACAATGCTTCCGGGTAGCCGCTACGGTCAGAGCAGTGGGAAACTACCCACCCGTTCTCCAACCGTTTATCTGCTGCCATCTGTAAAAATATATTTGAGAAATTTCAAATATTTATTTAAACAGTAAACCATTGAGTTATAACATAAGATATGTCCTTGAACTCATAACACTTGGAAACATAGTTCAAATTTTTAAACAAATTTGACTACTGATCTGCTGTTCCCATGACAGCCTTGACCAGTTTCCATTTCAACCTGATTTAGGCCATGTTAAAAACAAAACTAATTCTGGAGCTCAACATCAAAGTTAAAGATAACTTCAATAGCTTTCCAGAAAGTGTTTGCTTGGCCTAAGATCTGTCCTGGTTCAAAAGTTATGAGATGTCAAAGTTAACAGAATTTCTGGGAACAATTGGACAGCACCTCCCTGCCTTAGGTACTGATTTGATCCAACAATCTCAGTTACTTCCGTTCCTAATCTGACAAAACTTTTTGTTACAAAGTTGTAACCCATCTCATAAGTTTCCCAGAACTACCTCATTTTCTATTTTTGGATTTTTATGCAGGAAGTTATGCTTAATTTACAGAGAGTCTACAGAGAGTCTTTACCCTGTCCTGTTTTCTGGACAGTTCCAACTCTACTGCTTTTTTTCGAGTGGTTAAGGGATGAAACACCTCTGGACCTCAACAGAAAAGTTGTAAAGCTCTTCCAAAGCTTCCCAGAAATGTATCATACGACCCCAATCTCGAAAGAACTCAACCTCTAACCTCTGATTAACTTCAGCCTTGATTCAGCTGAAAACAGAGTGCTCTGTCCTTAACAACCTATAAGTTGAAAACTTGTTAACTTTGAATATCCTGTTCAAGGGAAGGAGTTACATCAAGTTT
This sequence comes from Neostapfia colusana, assembly GCA_030760725.1. NCBI lineage: Eukaryota > Viridiplantae > Streptophyta > Magnoliopsida > Poales > Poaceae > Neostapfia > Neostapfia colusana. The sequence goes on along the minus strand of JASWHV010000012.1, from coordinate 23,469,146 downwards.
TACTACTTTGGAGCAAAACTTTCAAGTTTTAAATGAATTTGTTCATTTAGTTGGGTGTGACGTCGATGCATCACCAGATTATGTCGGTACTACGTCCTCACAAAGAAAACCCTATGCCGGACTTAGCCGGCTTCGTTATTTCAGTGGCACTACTCGTCACTCGCACACGGATGCTACACGTCTACCGTTTCGTGGTCAAGCTACCTGCAGAAACTCAATCAATCGTCAGACTCGGCTGCACACCGAGCCCGGAATCCATACAGTTCGTACACCCGGCCGTCATCACTCGCCCGGATGTTCTCAAGCCAACCACGCCTTGAGTTACGTGTTCACGTTTTAGACCACGTGACGGGGTCTCCCATGTTGCACCATGCACGCCAGGGACAGACGTTGCTTGAATACCCCAAACGACATTAAGAGTCGTAGAGGATATCAAAGCGGGTCGGGTTACCTGCCACCCGTGGGGCTCCACCCTTCAGCTTGTGCGCACTGGTGGACAGCGCTTACGTGCACCCCCAAGACATGAACGTCCCGAGATGCACGATTTTCCGACATAACAAATAGGTTAATATGCCACTTTCTATATGCTAATAACATCCTTATACGGGCTACTAACTTGTTCCTCACTGGATTTTTGAAAAAGAAGACCTTTGTACTGTGTTAAACTCAAGCGAGCTCTGATACCAACGCTGACACGACCCCAAGGTCCTGTCGAGCCAGGATCACGCTGAGGGGTGCTGCGTTGCACAGCACCGGATAACACACGTCAAAGGTACAAAGCGGAAGCAGAACTTTTATTACATAAACAGGTTTATGAACATGTTTACATCAAAATAAGTTTAGTCTACACTCGCAGGCGTAGACTAAGCATCAAGTGCACGTTCAGCCCTTGAACGTGTCCTTGCTAGCACACACGCACACTAACTCTGCGGCGTGCACGACTCCCACTCGACGGGGTTCCCCTCCTGGGGTTCCGTCTCCTCTTCGGGAGTCCCTTCCTCATAGAACCCTGCAAAAGCTTCAAACACAAGAAGTGAGCACGAAGGCTCAGCAAGTCTGACCCGTCTCACCTAAACATGGAACTTCTACATGAGGGTAATGGGTTGCATGAGGTAAAAATCATTTGCACGGACTCGCTTAATTAGTAGAACCTTACTTTCAAGTTTTAGCAGCAGGTTGTGGAGAACCTTACGCTAAGGCACATGAGAGAGCCGCAATCAAACGAGAAACGCATTTCTCTCATGTACTTTGCCCAAAGTTGAAAAGAACTTTAGTTAGCTCTAGACTACAGCATATCATTAACAATCAATGTCCATCTTCCAATCAGCAGCATTTTAACATGTGTCTAGCCTGTTCTTTCTACGTCACGGTACAGTGAACAAGTGGTACTCACTGACCGCGAGGGACGGCGATTATAATCGATTTACACCTGCAGGGTTACCCGAACAACCCGTCACGTATGCCCGTACTCGATGTTGCCTACAACAACCATCACGGACGCCGTACGCGACTACCTTTCACCCGTTAGCCAAATATTGAACCGGTCCCATCGTCCCGAGCAAGAGGTCTCTGCACGCGCATCTCCGTGCCGCCAGCCGATTTACACCTCAAGCTCTCAACCTACCCTCTGAACGACGGGCAATGCCTCAATACCCAGCTACCCGAGTTACATCAGTTTCCCGGTTCCCATATAGCCGGTAGGTCTTCGGTACTGTTCTAGCTTGTTCAACAGGCCCGCACACGGCTCGGTCCTCAATCGACACAAGCGGAGCTACAGCACACAGGCCCCAAAGTCCTGCTGCCCTTACCCTCCGCTTGGTCTCATTTTCTTGCCATGTGTTTCATGTGCTATCACTACCTGAGCAATGTGCCTCTAGCCTATTCTCGCGAGTAGTTCCAACTACCCGACTTGTACCGAATCCTACTCTATCCTAGCAATGCAGTAGCTAACGGGGTTTGCAATCCTAACCCAACCCATGGTTCTCTTGGCCATGCAGTGGGGCTTCCAAACAAGACTTTAATGCACACAATAGAGGAAACAAGTATGTGCTCAAAACAATAAAAATTTGTAAAAAGGTTAATGTAAACCGGAGCTTGCCTTGCTGCTCTTGGTCGTAGGCTAGCTGTTCCTCCGGAGTAACGAAGTCTAGGACTTCGGGTTCCTCCTCGACCTTAGCGACTACATGATATAAGAAACATATGTATCAATTTAAATGCATTTCAATTAACTTTGAAGTTGTGAAGTCTATAACCCTTGTCAGACAGACCTAATGACTGTGAAACTTTTACTATGGCTTGGTTACAACCTAAATAGAGACTTGGTCAAGTTTTAGTTGCAGCAAAGCTCATTTGAGCCCTCCACAATTAATTATGTCCTTGACCTTAATTGGAACTCTTAGGGTGTTCTAGGAATTTTCATGAAACAAAATATGACTTTCTGAAAACTGGATTTTCAGAGGGTTCTAATGGATTTGGTCTCACTTAATTTGGAAGTCCCTAACTAAAGATATGAGCTAAACAATTTCAGAGAAAATTCTGAAAATGTTTCTGAACATTTTCTATTTTCTCTGGAACAGTTTCACTAATCACACCATTAGGTGGATCAGATGAGCTCAAATGGATCTGAAATTTTTATGGTAGTTCAGTGATATTTTGGTGAACATCCCAGCAAAATTTCAGGATTTTCCCCCAAAGGATTCTCCAGTTAAAATTCCTAACAGTTTAAATTTTGAGGAATTAATTCTGGAGAAATAAGGAATTTCATGAAGTGAAACTTGATTTTCTGGAAAGTACTCAGAGAGCTGAATCCAGCAAAATTTGGTTCACTCAATTTGGAGCTTTCTAGCCAAAGTTATGAGGATTTGAAGTTTGAAGGAAATCTGAAAATCGGGGAAAAGTTTAAACTCGCGCGTGGGCCCAGGGGACACGCGTCGCACGCCGGGGCGACAGCACACCGCGGCCCACAATGATTTTACGCGCCAGCACACCCGATCCCGGCCGCAGCCAGATCCTGATTCAAAATATCTCCCGCTGACAGCTGGGGTCCACCCCCTTCTTCAACCTCGCGACACCCGCGCCCCACCGCCGAGGGATCTCGCCGGAGAGCTCGCCGCCGGCTGCTGTACGGCTCCAAACTTCTCGATTCTGGCTGCCCCTGCCTACTTTTACTCGGGGAACAGGATTCTAGGGTCAGCTGCCCATGACAATGGCCGGAGCATGGTCGGCGACGAGCCGCCACCTTGGAATGACTTCGGCCATGTCGGCTGACTTCTCTAGCACCTCAGCTACTTGGGAAATCGGTCGGGGAGCATCAGTGGACCTCAGAGAAGGACGACATGAGCTCGAGGCAGCTCGGGGAAGGCCCGAAATAGGTCCTCACCGTGCGCCCGATGCCGCCCGTTCGTTCCGCCATTAGTAGACCTCAAATTACGCCGGGCACAGAGGTTCTCCGGCCCAGAGTTGTGAAGGCAACTTGTGCGTTACCGTGTCTAGCTCGTGTGAGAGCGGCCTGAGGCCCTCTAATCCTTTCTAGAGCACGAATTAAACGGAGTCGTACCCGAAGGTCGTTCTACACACAGAAAGGGGAAAAGTGGAAATTCGCCGCCGGTGAGCAACCACTCGAGCTGTGGCTCGGGGATGAGCAGCACCGGTCACCCGCGCGTCCAAGGGTGCCTTGGCTCGGGCGTGACAACGCCCTGGTTGGGCTGTCCACGAGAGCCCGAGGTGCGGCGGTTCCAAGTTCCGATTTTGATCTTTCGGCACAGCCGATATCACTCGGTTTCAACTGACTTCTAGCAACGGGGAGGATGGAGGAAGGTCTCTAGTACCTTGCTGGGGCTCTGGAGTGGAAGGAGGGAGCTGCGATCGGCGTTCTCCGATCAAGTCCGAGCTGCGGAAGTTTTCGGCCGGCGCTGAGTTCTTGCGGGGAAGAACGGTGGTGCCTCGGCCGAGGAGGGGGCAGGCGCCTTAAGAAGGCTCTGCACCGCCTCATGCCCGCGTGTGGTCAAGCAGCTGGTGGCGCGGCGGCTGGCCTCGGTGGCGATCACCGCTGCGGCTCGGCGACCCGAGTGAGAAAGTCTCAGTCGGTTTGATCTGAGCAGTGGCTGACATGTGGGTCCCACCTCCAGTTTTAACCTCTGAAATTTACTCCTAATCACTGTTGCAAACAGTGAACCCCATACTACCCTTGGCAATTCAAATTATTCACCCATGAGCCATTTGAATTGATCCAAGTTCAAATGAGGTTTGGTTTGAATGAATTTCAGCACAAGTTCAGTTTGAAATTCAAATAAAGTTTGAATTTCTCCCACTTAGCTCATGTTAAGATCAACTCCAAATGGAGTGAAAATTGGTGTGTGAGCTCACAAAAATGTGCTGAGTAAGAATATGCCCCCCACTTTTAAATTCATGGGATAAAAACAGTTTGAATTTGAATATGGTTTCAAACTGCCCTCTTCCTAACTATACCCAAACTGACCTCAAAAAGGTTTTGAATTTGGGTGAAACTTGGCATGGACATCCTTAGCAAAGTGTAGGAGTTTTCATATGTCCAGCCCATCTATATCACATGTGGGAAATACCACTTTTGCAATGTGTGAGTTTGTTCTCTAATGAGCATGTTGATAATTGTTACTTGCTCTTCATTTGTGTTCATCATTATTCCTCAAATGAGGTGTGTGGTGTGGTGATGAACACGGCAAATGGGTGTCAAAAACTGAGGCCCTTACAAGTCAAGTCGAGGACTTTTGCTCGGAAGTATTGGTTGTTTATTCGTGTGCAGGTGTTGCATGATTTCAAGACATGGCTCGTGACAGGATCCATTGAACTAGTCTTAGGGAGAAGATGAGGTTCAACAACCAAGTTCAGGAGGAATTGTGGTTGAGTTGATCGGGAGGTCGCGCAGCATGTTTGGATTAAGAACAATGCATATGAAGGTATCGTGGACGTTGTTGGAAGGTGTTTGCACATGTGCAAGGAGTGCATGGACATGGCAACATGGTTCCAAGGCATGGTGAAGCGATATGGAAGTGGAGATATGGTTGAAAAGGTTCAACCGGCTGGATTTTGCGCTCAGGCTGCGGCTGAGGCGGTTATGGTTTGTTTATGGAAAGTTTCGAGTTGGTTATAACAGGATTTCGTGTTAGGCATGAAGTAGAGTTGTTTTAGAAATGTTTGGGACATTCCTAAGGTGTTTGGAAGTCTTTAGATTACTTCTATATGCGTATAGAAGAGTCTTGAGCAGTATCGGAAAGTTACAGTTTGAATCTAAGTAGGAGTAGGAGTCCTAGTTTGAATTGGATTGGCCATAGAGCTGGTTATATAAGCAAGGAAGGCCAAGTCTCATGTGAGCACGACTTTGGGGCTGTTCCTCTTGTGTTTTGATAAATAAAATTCGTATTCTAAAGGAACTTTTATGCCTTGTTCGTCCGACTTGTTTCAGACAAGTTTTTCTCGTCGAGTTTCTGTTCAGCACTACCTTGCTTCGGTGGTTTTATCATAACTCGAGTTTTATAGATCCAATTGATGCGATTCTTTTTGGGTTGTATTCACAACTTGATTATCTATCATCTGTGAAAGTTTTACGGTCATTGATTTTGTGTTTTCTGATCTACACGAGTTTCTTTGCAGTACTCCAGAACTGTTTTTCTCGCGTAGGACAGATTGACCTTTGTTCGATCTTTCGATCGTAACTTGAGTTTCTCTCAACGGATTTTCATGATTCTTGTTGTGACGTCTTCGTGACTTGATTCTCTATAACCTATACTAGTTTTGTCACAGTTGAACACGTTTAGATTAGTCGCACACACGGTTTCTTTAACAGATCGGTTTTTTGCTGAGGGGTGTTTTGTTGCTTCCGCTGAAAAGTTTTTATCTACCATTCACCCCCCCTCTGGTAGCTTTACACGTGTAATGTGATCCTACAATTGGTATCAGAACCAGGTTGCTCTAATATTTGTGATTTGCACGTGTTTTGATTAATCATCATGGAGAAATACTCCGCCAAACCTTGTGTGTTTAGTGATATTGATTTTCAGGTTTGGAAGGCCGGCATGGATGCCTTCATCCAGGCGCAAGGCTTTGCAATATGGAAAAAGGTGTACAAGTCTTACGATGTGCCTTCAAACGATCAAGTCATGGCTACAAACATGAGAGATGTCGACAACAACAAGAAGGCTCGGAACTTGATCATACAAGGACTAACTCAGAGCGACTTTGACCGTGTTGCACACCTTTGATCGGCGTACGATATGTGGAGAGCACTTTGTGACTACCACGAAGGATCCAACACGATCAAGGAGGTAAGACAGGATATGTTCAAGAAAGAATACATGCGCTTTGAGATGCAACCCGGTGAGTCCATTGATGACCTCTTTGCTCACTTTAATAAAATTCTCAGCAACTTGGGTAGCGTCAATGTTAATTTTTCAGATGCTGAAAATGCTAGGCAATTACTAAGTGCATTAGACATGTCAATTTGGGAGATAAAAGTAACATCCATACGTGAATCCACTGTCATGAGTACTCCTACATTAGATGTGTTTTATTCTAAGCTAAAAACTTATGAAATTGACATTATATCACATAAGAACCCAAATAAGAATATTGCATTTGTCTCATAACGTGATATGCCTAGATCCGGCCAATCATCTAGCAATACACATGCTTTGCTGTCTTCACTAACCCTGGAATAGATTGAGGAGTTTCCAGAGGAGGAGCTAGTACTTATTTCTACTAGGTTCTCAAAAGCATTGCAAAATGTGAGAACTAGAAGGAGAGGAAGCTCCGGACCTCAATGATGCTTTGAATGTGGTAAGATAGGACACTTTCGTACAGATTGCTCTAACCTTTCAGGTCCTTCTTACCGTGATCAAAAGAAGAATAAAGTCAAGTCTTCTTTTGGCAACACCAACAAGAAAAAGAAGGGTTTTACAGGACGCAAACTGATAAACAGTTTCATCACCGCACTTCAAGAACTTGGCTCGAGTGATGTAGACATAGGAAGTGATGAAGATGAAGATGATCTGGCAAACTTGTGCTTCATGGCGGGCAAATCAAAATCAAGTATGGAGGATGCAGAACACAACAGTGACAACGAAGAGGTATGTCCTACTTGCGAAGAAATGTGTGATTCTATTTCTCGTGCCACTATTATTGTTAAGAAAAAGGACAAAAAGCTTAGGGACAATGCTGTTAAAATTGAGTCACTAGAATCTGAAATTAATCGTTTAAAATCCTTGATTCCTAGTGATGATTCTTGTTCCTCATGTGATTTAATATATGAACAATTGTCCTCTTTAAGAAGTGCACACACCTCCACACTTGATAAACTTGAAATTGAAATCGAAAAGAACAAAAAGCTTGCTGCACTTAATGATAAAAACTTGAAAGATGCTTGTTGTTCTACAATTGATTTGCATTGTTCTACTTGCGATGATCTTGATAAGAAACTACAAGATGCTATGAAAGAAATTTCTATATTGAACAATGCTTTACGTTCTCATGAAGTTAAATATTGTTCCAATTGCAAATTAAAAGGAAAAAACTTCATGTGAAAATTGTCTTGATCTATCAAATAAACTTGATAACATGCATAGGACATTAGATCGGTTTTGTAATGGGAATAAGAATCTAAACTTGCTGCTGAATTCTTCCAAGTCTTGCAATGATAAAACTGGTTTAGGTTTTGATTCGCATGCTCATGCTAAGGAACATCCACCTAAAATTGTAAAATCATTAGGAAGTTGTTTGATTCAAACAGTTCATAAACAAAAAGAAGTGGTTTTTAAATCTGCAGGAGTGTTGTCACATTCGGGTTCAAATAAGCATACTGCATGCTCATCTAGACATGAACACAAAGTTAAATTTTATTGTACCTATTGTGGTAGAGATGGTCATCTCATAGATTTTTGTTATAGACTAGCTAAACAACATAAAAAGGAAAGAATGCAAGCTAGATCTTATAACTCTCATACAAAATTTGCTGCACATACTAAACTGAATGTCAGGAACATGCAACCTGCTGTTATGAGTCAGGAATATTCAAAGTTTACCTCCGGAGCTTCAGTTTTTGCCTCCGGAGCTTCAGTTTTTGCCTCCGGACCTTCTGTTTTTGCCTCCGGAGCTACTGATTTTCGTGCTACACAAGTAACACCTCATAGGTCAGTAGTTAAAAACAAAAAATCTCAAACTTTGACTCATAAACCTGCTGTTTTATCTTAGCTTTCGCATGTTATTCCTGCTGGACGTCGTGTGACTCAGTACTGGATTCCTAAATGCCTTTTAACTAACCCCAGTATTGAGTCATCGACGTATTGTGCTTCTATGTAGGTTACACGCTTGAGGAAGGAGAACATTTGGATTGTGGATTCAGGTTGCTCACGCCACATGACCGGTAACAAAGAATGGTTCTCCTCTCTCTCTTTTGTGTCACGTGTAAAGAATGTTACTTTTGCCAATAATTCTTCAACTCCTATAATTGCTAAGGGTTCGGTTAGAGTAAATGATCACTACACTTTAAAGGATATGGCACTTGTCAAAAATTTGAAATACAACTTGCTTTCCGTTTCACAATTGCTAGATGAAAATCTGGAAATTATTTTCAATGAAAACTGCTGCAAAGTTGTAGGTTCAAATAGTGAGCTTATTTTTAACATGTCTCGGTTTGGAAGAGTTTTTAAAGCTGATTTTGATGTCTTCCTCTAAACATAGATGTCTAGTTGCAAATGATTCCAAAGATTTATATTTTTGGCATCGTAGACTTGGTCACGTAGGTTTTGATCATCTCACGCGTGTTAGTGCTCTTGATCGCATACGTGGGCTGCCTAAGCTTAAAGGGGACAAAGAAATTGTGTGCTCTTCTTGTATACATGCTAAGATGGTTGCAGGTTCACATGCTCCTCTCACAATGACCATGACAACTGAACCGGGTCAACTTTTACACCATGACACCGTAGGACCTTCACGTGTTCAATCCTTCGGAGGTAAATGGTATGTTCTTGTGATTGTTGATGACTATTCTAGATACTCTTGGGTTTACTTTATGGCATCTAATAATGAATCTTTTAGTCACTTTAGAACTTTATTTCTTAGATTATCAGTTGCTCACCCAGGATCTTTAAGAGCAATTAGAAGTGATAATGGAACCGAATTTAAAAATCAATCGTTTGATCACTTTTGTGCTGAAAATGCAATAGATCATCAATTTTCTTCACCATATGTACCTCAACAAAATGGTGTTGTAGAGAGAAAGAACAGAACCTTAGATGAGATTGCTAGGACTATGTTTGATGAATATCAAACTCCTAAGAAATTTTGGGCTGATGCCATTGCAACCGCTTGTTATGTCTCAAATCGTGTTTTCTTGCATGCTAAGCTAGGTAAAACACCATATGAGCTCAGGTTTGGACATAGGCCTAGTGTCACACACTTTAGGGTCTTTGGTTGCAAATGCTTTGTTAAGAAACATGGTAATCTGGATAATTTTGAAGCTAGATCTGTTGATGGCATGTTTCTTGGTTATACATCTCATACTAGAGGCTACCGTGTGCTTTTACTTGATACTAACAAAATTGTGGAGACTTGTGAGGTTTCTTTTGATGAAGCTAGCCCAGGTACTAGTTCAAATATTGCAGGTCCGGATCCATATCCGCAGGGGGAGAGTATTTTCGTTAAAGAAGAGGAAGAAGTGGTGCTGCTGCCCAAAAATTCAGCAGCTAATGACATTGTTCCAGCTCCTGATCTTGATTCACAGCCAGCACCGACGACCACCATTGCTGGTCCAGATCCTCCTCACGTCACAAGCTCATCTATTTGTGATGAACATGAAGAAGAAGAAGCTTGTGAAGTGTCCACTCCCCTTCGGATTCTCAAAAGTCATCCTCCACAACAAATTATTGGAAGCTTGCATGAACGAGTTACAAGATCCAGGTTTTTCGACCCTAATTCTCATGCTCATTCTGCTTTTGTTGCTTCTTTTGAACCCAAAGATATATCACACGCACTCACTAATGAATCTTGGATTATTTCCATGCAATAAGAGTTAGAAAATTTTGAAAGAAATAATGTTTGGAAACTTGTACCTCCACCTCAAGGTCACACTTTAGTTGGAACTAAATGGGTGTTTAAAAATAACCAAAGTGAGGATGGGGTTGTGGTTAGGAATAAGGCTAGGTTGGTTGCTCAAGGTTTCACGCAAGTTGAAGGTCTAGATTTTGATGAAACTTTTGCTCCTGTTGCTAGATTGGAAGCCATAAGAATTTTGTTAGCTTTTGCTGCATCTAAAGGTTTTTATCTATATCAAATGGATGTTAAAAGTGCTTTTCTTAATGGCTACATAGATGAGGAGGTTTATGTCAAACAACCACCTGGTTTTGAAAATCCAAATTTTCCTAATCATGTTTACAAACTGTCCAAAGCCTTGTACGGTCTCAAACAAGCCCCTAGAGCATGGTATGATAGGTTAAAAACATTCTAACTTGAAAAGGGCTTTACCATGGGCAATGTTGATAAAACTCTTTTTGTGCTTAAGCATGGCAGTGACTCATTATTCGTTCAAGTGTATGAGGATGATATTATATTTGGTTGTGTTTCTCATGATCTTGTGTCCAATTTTTCAGCTATGATGAGTTCATATTTTGAGATGAGTATGATGGGAGAACTCACGTACTTTTTGGGGCTGCAAATCAAGCAAACCAAGGAGGGTACTTTTGTGCATCAAACAAAGTATATAAAAAATCTCCTAAGGCGCTTCAACACGGACAAAAGCAAACCTCTTCGGACACCAATGGGATCAGCAACAACACCTGAACTTGATGAAGATTGTGATCCCGTTGATCAAAAAGAATATAGAAGCATGATCGGATCACTTTTGTATCTCACGGCATCAAGACCGGACATACAATTCAGCGTATGTCTTTGTGAACGGTTTCAAGCCTCCACACGTGCTTCACATCGTCAAGCCGTCAAAAGGATTCTCAGGTACTTACATGGAACTCAAGAATTTGGCATTTTTCTTCCTTTTTCCTCAACCGTTACTTTGAAACCTTTTTCCGATGCTGATTTTGGGGGTTGTAGGATTGATAGGAAATGTACTTCTGGTGCTTGTCATTTTCTTGGTAATTCACTTGTTGCCTGGTCCTCTAGAAAACAAAGTTCAGTTGCACAATCCACAGCCGAATCTGAATATGTAGCTGCTGCTAGTGCTTGCTCACAAATTCTTTGGATTGTTCAAACACTTAAGGACTATGGGGTTGATCTAGATAGTGTTCCACTGTTTTGTGATAACACTAGTGCCATTTGCATTGCTAAAAACCCCGTGCAACATTCGAGAACTAAGCACATTGACATTAGGTATCACTTTGTCCGTGATAATGTTGAAAAAGAGAACATTGTGCTTCACCATGTAGATACCGAACAACAATTGGCTGACATTTTTACAAAACCTTTGGATTTCACTCATTTTTGTTACATTCGTAGTGAAATAGGGGTTATGCATCCTCATGGCTTAAATTGAGGGAGAATTTTGAAACTTTGGAAGTTGATGTGTGAATCTGAAATTAAAATAATATTAGCATAGTATTTCATGCATATATGACTTTTTATTCCTTTTTCATGCTGAAAGTTCTTACTACATTACTCGTGTTATACATTTTGTAGTTTTTACCATGTCTACTAATTGGAATAATTACTTACACTAAATCTGGTCATGGTCGAACTTTCTTGCAGTTTTGAACTTGTTGCATGCTCACAAGTGATTTTAATCATAAAGAATTAATCAAGTAATGAACTCACATGTTGAGTTTTTATGTTCAAATAAAAAAATGAGAAAAGATCAGAGAATATGCATGCATCGCACTTATTCTTTTGAGATGGCTTATCATTGCACTTAGATAAGAACTTGAAAGGAGTTATATATGACTGAAACCATGTCCTTAAGCTTCTGACTGTGAAATGATATAGGCTTGGCTTGGTTGATTAGAATAAGGCTGATGCTGCATATAATCTCTTGCAAATGTCATAAGATCAAAATTTGTTCTTTAAATGTTAAATAAAATGCAGCAACAAGTGTCATGCTTTCAGGTCTTGAAATAGTTAAGTTTGTGAGATCATGACTTGCTTAAATTGAAAATTACACTTGATCTCTAGCATGGCTTACACTACTTTATGTATCTCATTGATGTGTTAGTGTAAGTTACCTGATAGTATGATTTGGATGAGCTTTGTTTTATATGTATATGTTATAATGTGCTCATAACAAATTAAAATTTCTCTTTTGTACCTTGCTGAATACATTGTTAAAGGGGGAGAAATTTATCACACATTGCACACATTAACAAGTGTTTTGGCACGATTCTTCTCACGGGGAGAATTTTTGGTATTTTTGTTTTTCTTCTCATTTTATTTCTGATTTACATAGGGGAGAAATTGTTTTCAAAACATTTCATGTGAATAAGCCAATGTTCGGATTTTAAGTGGTGTTGCCAATGCATTCATCAAGGGGGAGATTGTTAGACCTATTTGTGCTGAATACATTGGCTTTGCCGATAAAAGTTTTGAATACTACCAAAACACCTTTTTAACAAGGTCTGACTCTAGGTCCGAGCTCCTGCAAGGTCCGACGATAGGTCCGACTTGTTTTGGGTAGCTCCGGCAAGGTCCGACGTAAGGTCCGACTTGCTTTGTCTAGGTCTGACTTATTTTGGCTAGGTCCGACTTGTTTTTGCTAGCTCCAGTGCTACGTCCGACTAGCTTGGGTAAGTTCCGTGCTAGGTCCGACTAAGCTTTAGTAAGCTCTGGCGCCGGGTCCGACTAGCTTTGTTAAGCTCCGGTTCAAGGTCCGGTTAGTTTTAGTAAGGTTCGGAGCTTGATTACAATGGTTCTACTTTTAACTTGCAATGTTTCGAACTTGCTTTACTCTTATGGAAAGTTTGCTTAGTATTTTTTTACTATGTCTTTTGTGTGTTTTGGTGGTTATGGCTGATATCATTTTGCTATGGTTTACAACATCCTTATGTGAGGTGCTCAGGTAAGATGTTGTAGTTTCGGAACTAACGAGAGTCAAGTCGAGGACTTGTGCTCGTAAGTATTGGTTGTTTATTCATGTGCAGGTGTTGCTTGAGTTCAAGACATGGCTGGTGACGGGATCCATTGAACTAGTCTTAGGGAGAAGATGAGGTTGAACAACCAAGTTCGGGAGGAATTGTGGTTGAGTTGATCGGGAGGTCACGCAGCATGTTTGGATCAAGAACAATGCATATGAAGGTATCGTGGATGTTGTTGGAAGGTGTTTGCACGTGTGCAAGGAGTGCATGGACGTGGCAACATGGTTCCAAGGCGTGGTGAAGAGATATGGTTGAAAAGGTTCAACCGGCTGGATTTTGCGCTCAGACTGCGGCTGAGGCGGTTATGGTTTGTTTATGGAAAGTTTCGAGTTGGTTATAACAGGATTTCGTATTACGCATGAAGTAGAGTTGTTTTAGGAATATTTGGGACGTTTCTAAGGTGTTTGGAAGTCTTAAGATTGCTTCTATCTGCGTATAGAAGACTCTTGAGCAGTATTGGAAAGTTACAGTTTGAATCCAAGTAGGAGTAGGAGTCCTAGTTTGAATTGGATTGGCCATAGAGCTGGTTATATAAGAAAGGGAGGCCAAGGCTCGTGTGAGCAAGACTTTGGGGCTGTTCCTATTGTGTTTTGATAAATAAAATTCGTATTCTAAAGGAACTTTTGTGCCTTGTTCGTCCGACTTGTTTCATACAAGTTTTTCTCGTCGAGTTTCTGTTCAGCACTACCTTGCTTCGGTGGTTTTATCATAACTCGAGTTTTACAGATCCAATTGATGTGATTTATTTTCGGTTGTCTTCACAACTTGATTATATATAATCTGTGAAAATTTCACGGTCATTAAATTTGTGGTTTCTGATCTACGCGAGTTTCTTTGCAGTATTCCAGAACTGTTTTTCTCGCGTAGGACAGATTGACCTTTGTTCGATCTTTCGATCGTAACTTGATTTTCTCTCAACGTATTTTCATAATTCTTGTTGTGAAGTCTTCGTGACTTGATTCTCTACAATCTATACTAGTTTTTTCACAGTTGAACACGTTTAGATTAGTCGCACACACAGTTTCTTTAACAGATCAGTTTTATGCTGAGGGGTGTTTTGTTGCTTCCGCTGAAAAGTTTTTATCTACCATTCGCCCCCCCTCTTGTAGCTTTACACGTGTAATGCGATCCTACAAACTCTTTCCTTAATCAGGATGTTCAAAGTAAATAATTTTTCAACTTATAGGATATTAAGGACGGAGTCCTCTATTTTCAGCTGAAATAATGCTAAAGTTACACAGAGGTTAGAGGTTGAGTTGTTTCGAGGTTGGGGTCATATGATATATTTCTGGAAAGCTTTGGAAGAGCTTTAAAACTTTTCTATTGATGTCCAGAGGTGTTTTGTAACACCCTCAATTTCACTACCATGCATTGCATACATTTTGGAGCATTTAAAAAGGAGAAGAAATAAAGAAAGGAATGTAGAAGCTACTAAAATGATAAAAGGAAATAGAAATGAAAAATGATGAAAATAAAATAGCCAATTTGAGTCACCACAATTTTTCCCAATTCTTCCAAAATTTTCCCAATTTTTTTCTGATTTTCCCCAAATTCCCCTAGGGGGAATTTTCCCCACATTTGGGGAGAATTCCCCCCCAAACTGGCCGCACCAAATTAGGGGGAGAAAGCCTAATAGGGCCCACCTCCCCTTGGCCGCAGCCCTTGAGGGGGGAACCCTAGTCCCACATCTCTAGGACTCTTTGGTTGAGTCCCATCTTGCTAGGACTCTATGTTTCCACCCCTAGGGCTCTTTGATTGAGTCCCCTACATATAGGACTCTTTGTTTCCTCCCCTAGGACTTTTTTCCCCTTATAAATATAAACCCCCACCCCCATAGCTGCACCCCACCCCCTTTTGGCTGCCTCCCCATGCCCCAAGTCACCGAGTCCCCCCCCCTTGCTGCCAAGTCAGCGAGACCTCCCCCCCCCTGCCGGAATTTGGCTGCCATCGAGCCCCGTCACGCCTCGCCGTCGCCGGAGAAGAAACCCGACGTTCTGCCTAGCCATAATTCTCCACTGAAATATCCTCCGCTGCTGCCATTGCTAGGAGGGAGGCCCTGCCCCAAGGGAGAAGTGAGGTAGGTCTTCATTACCCCTCTTACGACGTCGCCACTGTTTCTATGCATCCGTTTTCTTTGCCCCCGTCGAGCAGAAACTTCTGCGTGTGGACATACGATGTTGTGGTCGATTTTTAATGGTGGAATTGATCTACATCTTATGTCAAGATCATCACCACGTCCACACTTGATCCCAGCACCCTTGTTCATCATAAAACCCCATGGAAGCCTACTAAAACATGCAAGAACACGTACAAACTGGTTTTATAAAACTGCACTATAGGATTTGCATTCACCTACCCCATTGCATCTTGAGTAAAGTTTGTGCATGATAATTGATTGCTGTAAATTTTGTATGTGCGTTGTCGTGAGTAGAAGGACACACTCAAGAGGACGTCTACGAGGAACTACAGCACCAAGACTTCGAGACGCTTAAGCAACACGAACCACGGGAGCAAGGCAGGTGCCCCTTGACCATATTGATCCCATGTTTTGAAACTGTTCTGTTTACAAAAATGTGTATGCTTGTGTCAACTTGATGGGACACCCTTTTATAGGAGTTTACTAGTTTTGTTAACTATCCTTGTCGCCGGGAAAGCTGATGGGTTGGGTATGGTCGTTTTTCCTTTTTGCTTCGCTTAACTTACGGGATACAGGAAGCTGAAATAAAACATGGTTAGCTACTGCACTCATAAGATTTAACATGATGAGAACTTGATGATGTTAATGAGCATGGAATTGGAGAGATCTAGGCAAGCTTGGTTTTTGGATGTTGTTGAATGAGATGGTGGTTTACTTGTCGTAGATATAAGGACCGGTTCATGCGAGCACATGCCAGGAAAACAGTGCCACCACAAGGACAAATATTGGTGCGGCTTAGCTGACTACTTAGGTGCGTTGCTAGCTTGTTATGGACCGTTGGATGGTGCGGGTAATGGGAGTCGAGAGGGATTGCCCTGGGAACTGCTTGGCACAAGAAGGGGCCTGTGGGTGGGAGAATGGAGATTTGAGCCTGCCGGTGAAACCTCAGTGTGTCCGTACATCCTAGTAGCCCCTTTGTCAAGGCTATTTTGTGATTTCTTGACTATACACCGACGGTTGTGGACTGATATAATGGAGGTTCTTTTTAGTCGCCGACGGGTGACGAAATCACAAACTTGTGGTAAGTGGTGCCACCTTTGCAGAGTGTAAAACTATCATGATAGCCATGCTTCCGGTTACAAGCACCTAGCCAACTTCCATGATTAGAGGCAAAACTTGGGATGTTTATTCGGGTATGGTTATGGTACTGTCATTTGGATTGGTTTTGGGACAGTTTTGAGTCTTGAAAATGAGTTTGGTTTCGGTTATATGAATATGAGATGGTTATGAATAATTATGAGTATGGGATGAACTTGAGAAACAATATTGGCTGGTTGAGACTTGATCAATGGTGAATTATGATGAAAGAATGTTGCTGATTTACTTGGTTATATTGGGATTTAACTCATCTAGACATAGTTGCTGTTTTTACCATTTTTATGAAATAAAATTTGCTTGCTGCAATGAGCCTTTTTATTCCCTACCTTGTTGTAAGCTACATGTCATACTTTTCCTGCAATGAAATAATTCCTTATGTTGTTTTCACTAATCTGCCTATACCTCCTAGATATTAAGCTTTTCTATGCTGCAAAGTAGACTTTTTGTGAACTGCAAAATGCCCTGAGTCCATAGGAATTGGTTTTACCATTTTTCTAGTTTTCAACATGGAGATATGGATTTTACAATCTTGGGTAAAAGTCTGAATATGTCTCTGTTCATTTTTCCCATTTTCAGAGACATAAAGGATTGACACCACATTTGGCCAAGCAAATGAGGTCCAATGCCTCTGAAATTTTTACTGGAGTTCTAGGACTTTTGTTAGAAGGCCCTGTCCAAATTTGGGAATTTTCCAATAAACAGAACTCCTGTAATAATTCCTACAATATTTTCCTTCTATGAATTAATGAGCCAAATCCAGGGATTTTCGTAAACATTGGGCTGCACCACTGGATAGTACACTCTGAGAGGAAACCAACAAAATTTATTTGACAATTTTTGGACATTCCTACACAAAGTTATGGCTCCTAAAAGTTCGAACTAAAATGGGAAAATCTGGAAATGTTTAAAACCTGCCCGTGGGCCCCACCTGTCATCCCTCATCTTCAACCTCGCGCCCAACAGGGCCAGTGGCGGCGCCCTCCGGCGAGAGTCACCAGAAGGGACTTCCTGGCCGTCTCCTGGCCCCACAGTTGCCACCCCCCCCCCCCATTTTCCAACCCGCTGAACATGATGGGAGGGTCGCCGGTGGCCGTAGATCGCCGGAAAATAGTGCGCACCGGTCACAGCTCTTGCTAGGGATCCGGCGAGGTAGTGGAGGCGCATTTCTTCACCAAACGATTGGTTCTTGGGTCCTATAGCACCAGTGGAAGGTGTAGAAGATGGTCATGGAGTCTAAATGTACCGGGGAGCGCTACAAACCCATCGACACCATGCGCCCGATGGGGTCCGGTGGTACTCCCTCGAAAAGAACTCGGATTTCTTGCTCTACACTCAATTTCTTGGCCTAGAATGCATGGAGGAGGTGCGCTAGCTATCTATGATCTACATAACCGACAAGAATTGAAGATGAATTTTGTAAATTTCTACCTTGGTGTCGAGTTGTGCCGCCCAGGAGAAAAACTCAAAATTCTCCCTCTGTGATCAATGGCTAGGACTGAGCTTCGGAGAGGAGTAGCTAGGGTCACCGGTGCACCGAGGGAGTGGCTCGCTTGAGCTTGATCTTCCTCGGTTCGTGCTGTCCATGGTGACCAAATGTGGAAAGCTTCGGTGTTCACTGCGGGCACAGCTACAACTCCGGAAATTTCGAGTTCCAACAGGCAGAGATGGAAGGAGTACGGATGGTGGATGGCTAGAGCACGTATTGGCGATGCTTTTGCTGTGTACAGCTTGAGCAACCGGTGCTCCGTTGGTGGCCGGTGATCGGGAGAAGAACAGAGTGGCCGAGGTGTTCTTCGCGTGAGAGAAACTCACGGGAGCGAGACAGAACGGGGAGAAAGCAAAGAGGCTTTGTTGCACTCGTGTGCAGGGATTAGGCCGGGCAACCAATCGAGCAAGCAGGAGCTGGCGCTGGCAATACGTCAGTAGGGGGATTTCACCGAGCTGCAGTCACGCTCTCAGCCAAGGAAACAGAGCAGAGTCGATTTATTTGAGTGTGTGTATGACATGTGGGCCCTCACACCTCAAATATCTCCCCCTCTCTGTGCTTTTATATTCCCGCACCTCCTTCGTCCAAATTCCACCAAAATTGGACGGTAGCCCAAACATGATGTGAGGAATTTGAATCTAAACTTAGATTTCAAATTGAACACATTTGGTTCAGCTTTTCAAATTCAAATTTAATTTGAATTCTCCCTCATTTATTTATCGGAAGAAATAGTATATGAACCCTAAAAATATGCAAATTTGGATTGTGACCTCATTGATACATGGGGAATGCATCAGTGATCTCACATATAGTCCGTTGGACAAACTGAACATGAATCCTTTGAAAAGATTCAAAATGGTGTTTAAATTTTTCCCTCCATCCTCTACATATTGAGTATGTGCACATGGAGCCATTTAGGGAGTAAAGTTCACTCCCCATGTTAGCATATGCTAATCAACAGGTGAAGAAATTTTTTTTGCTCCCTCACATGCCCATTGTTGTGTTAATCATTTTATGTAACACAAACATAGTCTGTCTTCGCCTTAACTTTGTTTCATCAGTTGAAATCAACTTTACAAAAGTCATGGCTGTTACATTCCTCCCTCCTTAAAAGAATCTCGTTCCAACATTATAAAAAGAAAGAAGAAGGGAGAATGACTACTGGACATATGGTACAAACAAGTCCGGAAAATTTAAACGAGGAAAATCCTCGCTTTCCCAGGTGGCTTCATCAGCGATGTGGTTGCTCCACAATACTTTGTAAAATTGCAATGTCCGATTTCTTGTGGCGCGAGTCTTCTCATCAATAATCTGGATTGGATACTCAGAATAAGTGAGATCCGGTTGAAGATCCTCAATGTTTTCCATATGAACTGCGGTTGGGTACTTAAGACATTTCTGCAGCTGAGAGAGTGGAAAACATTGTGAATACTCGAAAGTAACGACGGTAACTCCAGACGATAGGCCACGGGTCCGCATATTTCAACAACAGCAAACAGCCCGATGAATCACGGAGCTAGTTTTCCCTTCACCCCAAAACAATGAATCCCTTTTATCGGAGAGACACGAAGGTACACGTGGTCCCTGATGTCAAAGTGAAGAGGTCGACGTCGTTTATCTGCATAGCTCTTCTGCCGAGATTGAGCAGCCTTTAAGTTGGCTTGAATCGCTCGCACTCATTCCTTGGCTTCATTTACAAGATCAATCCTGTAGACCACTCTCTCGCCGGACTCACACCAATTCAGCAGTGTGCGGCACTTCTGGCCATAAAGAGGTTCATACGGGGCCATCTTGATGCTGGATTGATAACCGTTATTATATGAGAATTCTTCTAACTGTAGATGGTCATCCCAATTCTTCCCAATTGATGACACATGACCGTAGCATATCCTCCAGAATCTGATTTACCCTCCGTTTGACCATCGGTTTGCAGATGATACGCTGAACTCCAAATTAACTTGGTTCCCAAGGAAGCATGCAGTTGCTTGTGGGGACCACTGCCCCCACAGTCCAGGAATCATATGGGGTGGTGCCGTGCGATGCGGCACCCAACAGCACACATCCGAAAAACACACATACACAACAATATATGTCTTTAATACATAATATTGTCACATTTAACAAAGAATATACAGACGTACATTTGCAGCGGAAGATAAGAATACACTCACAGACAATAGCCTACACTAAGCAAAATGAAGCCATCCTGCCCGCGGATGCTTCACAGTAGCACCACATTGAAAATCCGGCGGCGTGGAGGGTTCCAAGCGAGACTCACACCCCTCATTGGGTGCTGCCCCGCTCAGCTCTCCCTTCCTCCCTAACGTTGCCTTATGCAACGTTACCTGCAAAACAATGGATCAACAAACCGTGAGCTTATGCTCAGCAAGACTTAACCAACGTCTTACACATGGAACTCTAAATGCTGAAAATAGAGGGCTGAATAGAGAAGTTTGCATAAAAGATGAACTTGAGCTATCAGAGAGTCCTTACTTCCAGTTTTAATCAACTTTTATAATCCTCGCACAATTTACATCGAGACTCCACAATCAAACAAGAAACGCTTCATCCCGATGCCACTTGAACAGCAGGCTCCAATTTCAACTCCACAGGAATGTTGACGGTAGTGCGCACGCCTAGTACTCCACATGTTCCTCAGAGTACTCTTCTCCTGTAGCTGATGTATATGTTGGAATGCAAGGGTGAGTACATGTCGTACTCAGCAAGTGCAGGAAAAGTATGACATGTAGCTTACAACAAAGTAGGGAATAAAAAGGCTCATTGCAGCAAGCAAATTTTTATTTCACAAACATGGTAAAAACAGCAACTACGTTTAGATGAGTTAAATCCCAATGTAACCAAGTAATAAATCAGCAACATTATTTCATCATAATTCACCATTGATCAAGTCTCAACCAGCCATTACTTTTTCTCAAGTTCATCTCATACTCATAGATATTCATAACCATCTCATATTCATATAACCAAAACCATACTCATTGTCATGACCTAAAACAGTCCCAAAACCAATCCCAATGACCATACCATAACCATCCATACCCAAGTTTTGCCTCTAATCATGGAAGTTGGCCAAGTGCTTGTGACTGGAAGCACGTGTATCATGATAGTTTTATACTCTGCAGAGGTGGCACCACTTTACCCACAAGTTTATGATTTCGTCACCCGTCGGCGACTCGAAAGAACCTCCATTATACCAGTACACAACTGTCGGTGTATGGCCAAGAGATCACAAAATAGCCTTTACAAAGGGGCTACTCGGATGTACAGACCCACTGAGGTTTCACCGGCTGGCTCGAATCTCAATTCTCCACCCACGGCCCCCCTCTTGTGCCATTGTAAAATCCCTAAAAAGTGGTAGCAAGAAAATATTAGCTCATGTACACTTCGGAAAAATGAGGGAAATTAAAACTTTGAAATATAACGGTGTAAGTTCAAAGTGAGAATTCAAGCTCCCCAAAACTTCCAAATATGGAGATCTAAATTCACAACTTGGGTCTTCATATTTCAAATATTCAACTTTCCAAATTTCAGCTCTTTTGGGTGGAGTTTTGATATTTGTTTGGGATTAAAAGGAGAAGCCCTCTAAATCTGAATTTCAAATTCAGTTTCAAATTCCAATTCCCTAAATTTGAAAATTGGGTTTCACAAATGTGTTCTCCACCTTTGAATGAGCAGCCATGCCAAAAATTGGAAATTTTGGAGCTGGTTTGCTATGAGTTTGGGACAACACAAAGTGGAGAATTCAAACTCCATTTCAAATTCAAATGGTCAAACACAATTCAAATTCTACACCAGATTCAAACCATTTGAATTTAGCAAATTCAAACCTTAACTTTGGGGTGAAGTATAGACTTTAATTCTGAGTTGCTGGGGAGAAATATCAGTGGAAAAATAGATTAACAATTAGAGATGGTGGGGCCCCTTGGTCAGCCACCCCTATGTGCTACCGCCTCAGCCGACGGCGGTCGAACAGCGGAAGCGCGCCAGCTCTCGGTTGAACCCGCGCCCGAGGGAGAGCCCCGCGCCACCTCCTGCTGCCTCAGTTGCTCGGTTTGATAACGGAAAGGGGTGCGCCGGAGCTGTTTCGCTTCCCCTCGGCTAGAACTCGCGCCTCGGCCGCCTTCTTTCACCCAGAACGCTGCCGCCATCTCCTCTCGATCGCACCACAGCCACTGAGCTCGGTTTCTCGAGCGCCCAACAGCGAAGAGCTGCGCCCACCAGTGCTCTAGCCATCCAGCCCCTCTCCTTCCCTGTCCTGAGCGTGATTGCTCCGGAAATTGGCAAGATAGCCACGATCCTCGGGCGAACGTAGGAGAACCGAGAGAGGTCGCCGTGGACAGCACGCTACGGCTTGTGTCACCGCCCCTTCCCTACACGTGAAATGTGCGTTTGCATGTCCTGATCGTGTAGCCGGAAGCTGTTTAGCGATTGCTAGGACCGGTAGCGAGAATTTCACCATTTCCCCAAACTGTGCACCGACGAGTAGTGCTCGGTCTAACCGGAAATTCGTGGCGCACGATCCATTAGAGCTTAAGCAAGCGTGCACATAGCTTCCCTACTTCCTAGCGCCTCTCCTCGACGAAGAACCAGGCAAAAACATCAAGAAATGAGGGAGCCCTATCTGTTTTAGTAGTCGCCGGTGCAAAAACCACCTTGGGTCGCCGTGGAGCCCCCGGTTGCCGGCTGTTTCACAGGCGGCCAGGACCCTTACGGGCTCTTACATCGTTCACTGATGCTCTAGAGCCCAAGAATCCATCATGTGATGGAGGAATAAGGGTTCCCGACCTCACCGGAGTTCAAAACCTTGCTGTCACCGGTCCGCGGTGGTTTCCGGTGAGCTACGGCCGCCGGCGACCCTCCCAGAGTGTTCAGCACGGTCAAATATGGGGGAGCAGCAAGTTTAGGCCCGGGAGATGGCCGGGAAAGACGTTCCCGCTACCCTCGCCGGAGCAATCGCCACGGACTCCTCTGTTTGGCACGAGGGAGAAGAAAGAACTGATGGGTGGGACCCACCGCTGGGATTTAAACATTTCCCGAATTTCCTAATACAGTTCAAACTTTGGAGACTCATAACTTTGTGTAGAAAACTCCAAAAAGGGTGAGACCAATTGTGTTGGAATCCTCATTAGGAGTACTTCACAGAGAAACTAATTTTAGGCTATGAAAATGCCTAGGAATTTCTGTAGAATTGTTTTTATTAAATCCTTTAGGGATTTATTACAGGAGCAATTCTTTATGAAATATTCCCAAATTTTGGCAGCAAATCCTTTTCATAGTAACTGAGCTCCAGTAAAAATTTGAGCTTCACTGGAGTTCATTTGCTAGGCTAAACTGCATTCCCAAGTTCAGCCTTTATTTGAGAATTCCAATTTAAACAGAAACTATCTCAGCACTCCTATCCAACTTCGAAAATTCATATCTCTCTGTTGGTAGCTCCAAAAATATCTCTCATAAATCCTTAATACTTACAAATGTATTTTATTACATTTCATAATAGTGACCGAAGTTGAAGACGCACCGGAACCCTTGGCCGTCCATCCACCTGAAGCTAACTTCCCATTTGATTCGCAACCAGGCAAGCCCCGGTTTGTACTTAAGTACCTTTTATAAAGCTTTTTATTTGTATCACTTACGTCTAGGGTGAATGTTTGCATTAGAGTTAGGGTGATTGAAACCCCACTTGCATTACCTTTTAAGTCCTATGGAGGGTTGGGTAGCTTACAGACCCGACGAGTAGAGAATGCCATGCTAATATGCTTAGGACCTCGGTAGAAGTCGAGTAGTTGGAATCTACTCGCGAGGTAAGGTTTTATCACACGGTTTGGTCAGAATAGAAAATGGCTTAAAAGGGGAGAAAATGAGACCCAGCAGGGGGGATAGGAAGCAGTGGGCCGAGGTCTCACATGCGTAGCCCTGTTGGTGTCGATTGAGGACCGAGCCGTGTGCGGGCCTGCTGAACAAGTATCGAACAGTACCGGATGGCATACTGACATAAGCAGGAAACCGATGTAAATGGTTAACCTGGGTGCCAAGGCTTACCCAACCGTAAATAGGAGTGAGTTGAGGGTAGCAAGGTGTAAATTTGCCGGTGGGCACAGTCACGCTCCACGCGGGGACCTCCTGCCCGTTACGGATGGACCGGTTCGACATTTGGGTTGCCTTTGAAAGGTTGTTGCATAAAACAGAGTAGGAAGGGGTGTGGAATCACGCTTCTGAAAATGGGTGTATGCAACGTGTTGTCAGGGTGTCTCCTGATTGCAATCACCATCCCTCGCGGTTATTGGAGTACCGCTTGTTCACTGTTTCGTGACGTAGTAAGAAGTGAAGTAAGCCAGTTGAATGATAATATGTTGTGATGATAGAGTAATGTTTTGGAAACCATGTATGCTGTAGATGTAGAGCTAACTAAGTTTACTTTCTGCTTTGGGCATCACCACATCGGAGGAAAGCGTTTCTTGTTTGATTGTGGACTTCCGATGTGAGGGCTGCCTAAGGCACATGAATCTGCTGCTATAAAACTGAAAGTAAGGATCAACTTATAGGTGTGTCTTTGTTGCAAAGTCCATTCTCCTATTTTACACATCCCTGCATGTAGAGTTCCATGCCTAGGCTAGACGGTTAAGCCTTGCTGAGCCACCGTGCTCACGGTTGCAATATTTGAGCTGTATGCAGGTGAGAGCTATGAGGAGGGTTCCGAGGATTAGGCGACGCCCCCGTCAGGGTACACGGCCGAGATGGAGCCCTGCACGCCGCCGTGATTTCTCCGGTTCCATGCTGCTAGTGTGTAGCGTCCCCGGGCTGGACGGCTGCACTTTTGCATAGTTAGAATGAGAGGCTACTAATGTACATTACTTCCGCTGTATAGTTATATTTTGTAAAAGACTTCCGCTGCTTTATATCAAATAAAAGTTTGTGTGTTGTTCTCTAATCTTTTCGTGTGTGCTGTTGGATGCCGCATCGCACGGCACCACCCTATGCGATCTTGGAGTGGATGAACCATGGGGTGGTCCCCACAGTCGTGGTATCAGAGCCGCATTGGGAATAGCACGCTCGAAAAGAGCCTATTTTGAAAACTTAGAAGTAGTCGAGTGAGGATTAGACATTAAGCCCACATAAGGTCTATGATAGTAGTAGATATTATGGTGGAAAAGCTAACATATTTGTTATACATTCTGTAACGACGCTCTGACGTCAGGTAAGAGGTAAGGTACGCCACCGCAGGCGGATCAATTGCGGTAACTCCCCATACGAGTAATAGTATGGAAGGATATACCGTGGCTTGGCACGGTAGTGAATATGAGTCTCTGAACCTCTTCATGGTTCTGACAGCATATGAAAATGCTGATCTCCAGCGTGCTTTAGGCAAAAGCGAGAATACCCCCATCGTGTGGTAAGCAACACGATAGTATGCAACTCTTGAACGTTCAATGTTCAAAGGGCCATACGCAGCGCTCGCCATCGGTGTGCCTCAACGGTCATGAGGCAGTAGGTGGTATCCGTTGGGTTTATAAAATTTCCAACCGTGATGACCCGTTCGCACTCTACTCGGGTTCCCCGTAGTGTGGTGTGAAAACACGACCATGTACCTTGAGACGTGGCTTGACTCAAGGACGATCCGTATGGCAATGATATGGACCGTATGTCTTTATTATAATATGGAACTGCCTGAAATGTCAAAAACCCCTGTGTGCATAATTTATTGTGTGTTCTTCTGCAGGTACATTAACCACGTTAGCGCATGATGTGTAGAAACCATTTGTGAGTGACGTCTTTAGTTCCACCATTTGACACGTATAAGCCGGAATACCGGTTTAGGATTTTTCTTTGGTGAGGAAACGTAGTACCGACTGCATAAAAGTTTATTTTCAAAGAAAAGAGTCACAATGAAGTTTAGGAATTCATTTAGGTATTAGTAAACTCCTATATTGAACTAAGAGTCAATTGGGAGTATAGGTTCAATCTCAAAAGCTTAGGAATAATCTCCCCTGTTTTCGGCAGAAACTTTGCTGAACTTGAACAGGACATAACTTAAGATTGGTTGAACCAATGGAGGTGTGGGATACCATTCTGGAAATATTTTGAAGTCCTCTACAACTTTTATGTAGAGATCCAGAGCAAAATCTCCCTCCAAAGGGACGAAAATCTCAGGAGAGTAGGTACTGTCCAGAAATAGGGCAGACCAAAAGGTTCTCTGGAATTTTCTGTATTTCGACCACAACTTTCTGTAGAAAAATTTCTAAGGGTCAAGTAAGACACCGTTGGAAAGTGCAGGAAATGTGCTACAACTTTGTTGTTGAACACTAGTCCAGATTTTGCCTCTAAGGGGGTAAAAAACTGTTGAATTATCCAGACTGGTCGGCTGGACCAGAAGCTGGGCAGAGAGCACCACGTTGAAGTGTTTCAACCAAAACATTTAGTTTCACCTTTCGATATCCAGCGGCTGATGTAAAACAACGAGTGGAGTCGAAAAGTTTATGCATTTGACATATCATTTTGAGTTAGGACATATTTGGGTCCAGTACAATAGTGAGGAATTACGCATGCTAACACACTTAACATCCCGTGGTGACCCCGATGGTCGAGATGAACTTTTAACCCATAAAGTTCAATACTTTGGAACTCGATCGTGTGACACGGTCCAGGGATGTATATGTTGCATAAAGTTTATACTTTATCCATATATGTGACTGTTGTGCGTACTGTTTATTCCATTCTCGCATTACTATTGTATAGACTGGATGAAATAAACCAACATGTGCTGATCATTTGAATGATCTGAATGCAGAATGGTGCGGACACGTTCAACCCAAGAGGAGGGAGGTCCGAGTCAAGTTCGTGGTGATGAGTCTCCACCTCCGGAGCAGACCACGACGCAGAAGCAACCACCTCCTCCACCGCCAGAACTTCCAAGGAATCTTGCGGAGGTTCTCGCTGCAGTGCTCGGCTCGCGCGACGAGCAAACCGAGTTGCTGCGGATGCTAGTCCAGCAGAATGCGTCCCATCATGGAGGACGCCAAGACAATGGGCAACGCCAGCCCCAACAAAGTTCATATTCAGAATTCATGGCGACCCATCCACCGGTTTTCACGGAGGCCGAAGAACCTTTGGAGGCGAGCAGCTTTATCCGCACTCTGGAGGCGAAGTTCGGGCTGCTACGATGCACCGAACGTCAGAAGGCGCTGTACGCAGCGCAACAGCTTCAAGGAGAAGCCGGTACCTGGTGGGCTAACTACACCTCCTCCTTACTGGCTGGCCATGCCGTCACATGGACGGAGTTCCGGGAGGCGTTCCGCGCCTATCACATACCTCCCGGGGTTATGGAAATGGAGCTCCAGGAGTTCCTGGTGCTACGACAGGGCGAGAGGAGTGCTCAAGAGTACTCCAGGCTATTCAACCGACTGGCGCAGTATGCGCCAGGATTTGTGGGGACGGAATACAACAAGCGCAACGCGTTCTTCCAGGGCCTGAATACAAAGATGAAGGTCCATCTTGCCCAAAGCAATCGCGGCACATTCAGTGACCTTGTTAATGCCGCGATTCTACAAGAGAATGCTCAGCGTGAGCGCGGATCTGATAAGAGGAAACGCAGAACGCTGACGAGCAGCAGTGGTGGGATGCCACAAAAATACCGTGTGGTGTATCGCTCACCATCCGGTCAGAGATGGCAGCCACCAGCGCGACCGCCTCAGTTTTACGGTCGGCAATATAATGCGCCGGGCTTCCGACCGACGTATCCACCACAGCAACAGCAACAGCAAAGGATGGTCCCGCGTGCGCCTCAGTTTCAACAGCGTGCACCGGGATTCCGTCCTCAAGTCGGCGGGACCCCGACACCTTATACGTGTTTCACGTGTGGCCGTGTCGGGCATATTTCAAGGGACTGCCCCGAGCCGCGACAGGGCAGGGGTGCAGCACTGTATCAGGGTGCTAATCAGCCCCACAACCAGCCCAAGAAACCAGCATCAAAACCCGGCAACGTCCACCACTTAGCCATCAAAGACGTGCCGGAAGGCGAACCCGTCCTCGCGGGTATGTTTTCTTACTTAGGTCATCCTGTAGTCATACTTTTTGACTCCGGTGCCACCCACAATTTTATAAGTCAGTCTTATGTTATTAAATATCAACTTCCTATCATTCCCAGAAATAATTCATATTTAATATGTTCTCCGGGTGGGAAAATAACAGCTGATAGAATGGTCTATAGAGCACCATTACAGTTGGGTGGAAATCTATATCCGACTTCTCTAATCATGTTAGAGAGTCAAAAACTTGATGTCATTTTAGGAATGTCATGGCTACATCACCATGGTGCTGTTCTTGACATCATTCCACGTGTGGTTCGTTTAAACTCTCCACTCCATGAACCACATGTTCTTATTCTTGACCGTTCGGTCCAAGAAACCCCAGCCACATATAACACGGAAGCCACAAAACTTGAGGATATTCGTGTGGTCCGTGAATACCCGGATGTCTTTCCGGACGATCTTCCGGGTATGCCACCCGAAAGAGATGTCGAGTTCAAGATTGAACTTGTACCTGGGACGGCGCCGATATCGCGAAGACCATACAAGATGGCTCCGAATGAGCTAGCTGAATTAAAGGAGCAGCTCAATGACTTAATGAAGAAGGGTTTCATTCGATCGAGTTCCTCGCCATGGGGATGCTCGGCGCTGTTGGTGAAGAAAAAGGATAAAACCTTGAGGTTATGTGTGGACTACCGACCTCTCAACGCCGTCACCATCAAGAATAAATATACACTGCCCCGCATCGATATATTATTCGATCAACTTGTGGGTGCGAGTGTATTTTCGAAGATGGATCTTCGCTCCGGATATCATAAAATCAAGATCTGAGCGGAAGATATTTCGAAGACGGCCTTCTCGACGAGATATGGGTTGTATGAATACCTCGTCATGTCCTTTGGTCTCACCAACGCTCCGGCACATTTCATGTATCTCATGAACTCAGTGTTCATGCCGGAGTTGGACAAGTTTGTGGTGGTGTTCATAGACGACATCTTGGTTTACTCAAGTCTGAAGAAGAACACGCCAAGCACTTGCATATCGTGCTTCAACGATTGCAAGACCATAAGCTTTATGCCAAGTTCAGCAAGTGCGAGTTTTGGATCAGCCAATTGCCATTCCTTGGTCACATTATTTTGGCAGAAGGCATTGCAGTTGATCCAAGCAAAATCGAACAAGTGCTGAAATGGAAGTCCCCACATTAGTCCATGAAGTCAGGAGTTTCCTCGGGTTAGCAGGATATTACCGGAGATTCATACCAAATTTCTCCAAGCTTTCTAAGCCGATGACTGAACTGTTGAAGAAGGGGATCAAATATGTTTGGAGCTCAGCTTGTGAAGAAGCTTTCCAAGCATTAGTGAAGCATCTTACAATAGCCCCGGTGTTAGCTCAACCGGATACAACCAAGCTCTTCGATGTATATTGTGATGCATCTGGCATCGGGCTTGGCTGTGTATTGATGCAAGGAGGAAGAGTGGTCGCCTATGGCTCACAACAACTTTGTAACCACGAGCAGCACTATCCGACTCATGATTTTGAGCTCGCTGCTGTGGTGTTGGCATTGAAAATGTTGAGGCACTATCTGCTTGGGAACTTAGTGCACCTCTACACCGACCACAAAAGTCTGAAATATATATTCACTCAAAAGGAGTTGAATATGCGGCAACGAAGATGGCTAGAACTGATCAAAGACTATGAAATCGAGATTCACTACCATCCCGGAAAGGCAAACGTGGTTGCCGATGCCCTAAGCCGCAAATCCCATGTCAACAGTCTGTCCATTACCACACTTGAAGAGGAGGAGCCGAGTCTGTACTTGGTTCCACATGGGGCATTATATAATCTTGCTCTCGTCCCTACAATACGAGAGGAGATTATGGAAGCGCAGAAGAAAGACGTGGGAATGTCGCACATTCGGAGAAGAATGAAGAATGGCAAAATGAAATGCTTCCAAAGAGATGATAACGGTACTCTATGGTTTGAAGACCGTATAGTGGTACACCATGACATGAAGCTTCGGAAGAAAGTCTTGGATGAGGCTCATTTGTCCAAGTATTATATTCATCCGGGCAGCAACAAGATGTACCAGGACCTGAAAACCAGGTTTTGGTGGACACGGACGAAAAGAGAAATCGCAAAGTACGTATCTGAATGTGATATGTGTCGGCATGTGAAACCCGACCAAATGGGTAAAGCCGGACAGCTGCAACCATTAAACATTCCGGCGTGGAAGTTGGAGGATATCAGCATGGACTTCATAGTCGGATTACCTCTCACGTCTCACAAGCATGAATCGATTTGGGTGATAGTCGATCGACTAACCAAGTCGGCTCATTTCATTCCCGTACATACAAGTTACGTGGCCAAGCAATATGCAGAGCTGTATATTGCAAGGATCTTGTGCTTGCACGGTGTTCCCCGCTCCATTACTTCAGATTGCGGTGCGCTGTTCATCTCTTGGTTTTGGGAACAGCTACACGCAACATTGGGGACCAAACTGATCCGGAGCTCCACATATCACCCACAGACGGATGGTCAAACCGAGCGGGTGAACCAAGTGTTGGAAGACATGCTACGCGCTTGTGCCATCCACCACGGCAAGAATTGGGACGATCATTTGCCGTATGAAGCTAGCATTAAGATGGCGCCGTATGAAGCTCTCTACAGCCGTAAATTCCGCACATCGCTTAACCGGTGCGAGTCCGGCGAGTGGGTCATCTACGGCATTGAACTTGTGAATGAAGCTGAAGAACGAGTGCGAGTAATAAAAGCCAATCTTAAGGCTGCTCAATCTCGTCAAAAGAGATATGCGGATAAAAGACGCCGTCCTCTCCACTTCGACATCGGGGACCATGTTTATGTCCGTGTGTCTCCGATGAAGGGAGTTCATCGTTTCGGAGTGAACGGTAAACTTGCGCCGTGGTTCATTGGTCCGTTCGCCGTCATTGAAAAATGCGGACCCGTGACCTATCGCTTGGAGTTACCGGCGTCGCTCGCAGGGATTCACAACGTCTTCCATATCTCTCAGCTGAGGAAGTGCCTCAATCCCTCTGCTGAAATCCGCACTGAAGAAATAGAAGTTCTTCAACCGGACCTCAAGTACACGGAGTATCCAATCCGGATTATCGATGAAAAGACTCGTGCCACAAGAAACCGGACCTTATGGTTCTATAAGGTCTAGTGGAGCAACCATACCGCTGATGAGGCGACATGGGAAAGCGAGGACTATATGCGAACGTATTATCCGGACTTGCTATCATCATATATCCGGTAAAGTTCTCCCCGCTTTGCATTTCTTTTGGAATCCTGGGACGAGATTCTTTTAAGGGGGGAGGGATGTAAAATCCCTAAAAAGTGGTAGCAAGAAAATTTTAGCTCATGTAGAGGTGGCACCACTTTACCCACAAGTTTGTGATTTCGTCACCCGTCGGCGACTCGAAAGAACCTCCATTATACCAGTACACAACTGTCGGTGTATGGCCAAGAGATCACAAAATAGCCTTTACAAAGGGGCTACTAGGATGTACAGACCCACTGAGGTTTCACCGGCAGGCTCGAATCTCAATTCTCCCACCCACGGCCCCCCTCTTGTGCCATTGTAAAATCCCTAAAAAGTGGTAGCAAGAAAAATTTAGCTCATGTACACTTAGGAAAAATGAGGGAAATTAAAACTTTGAATTAATAACGGTGTAAGATCAAAGTGAGGATTCAAGCTCCTCAAAACTTCCAAATATGGAGATCTAAATTCACAACTTGGGTTTTCATATTTCAAATATTCAACTTTCCAAATTTCAGCTCTTTTGGGTGGAGTTTTGATATTTGTTTGGGATTAAAAGGAGAAGCCCTCTAAATCTGAATTTCAAATTCAGTTTCAAATTCCAATTCCCTATATTTGAAAATTGGGTTTCACAAATGTGTTCTCCACCTTTGAATGAGCAGCCATGCCAAAAATTGGAAATTTTGGAGCTGGTTTGCTATGAGTTTGGGACAACACAAAGTGGAGAATTCAAACTCCATTTCAAATTCAAATGGTCAAACACAATTCAAATTCTACACCAGAATTCAAACCATTTGAATTCAGCAAATTCAAACCTTAACTTTGGGGTGAAGTATAGACTTTAATTCTGAGTTGCTGGGGAGAAATATCAGTGGAAAAATAGATTAACAATTAGAGATGGTGGGGCCCCTTGGTCAGCCACCCCTATGTGCTACCGCCTCAGCCGACGGCGGTCGAACAGCGGGAGCGCGCCAGCTCTCGGTTGAACCCGCGCCCGAGGGAGAGCCCCGCGTCACCTCCTTCTGCCTCGGTTGCTCGGTTGGATCACGGCAAGGGGTGCGCCGGAGCTGTTTCGCTTCCCCTCGGCTAGAACTCGCGCCTCGGCCGCCCTCTTTCACCCAGAACGCTGCCGCCATCTCCTCCCGATCGCACCACAGCCACTGAGCTCGGTTGCTCGAGCGCCCAACAACGAAGAGCTGCGCCCACCAGTGCTCTAGCCATCCAGCCCCTCTCCTTCCCTGTCCCGAGCGTGATTGCTCCGGAAATTGGCAAGATAGACACGATCCTCGGGCAAACATAGGAGAACCGAGAGAGGTCGCCGTGGACAGCATGCTACGGCTGGTATCACCGCCCCTTACCTACACAAGAAAGATGTGTTTGCATGTCCTGATCGTGTAGCCGGAAGCTGTTTAGCGATTGCTAGGACCGGTAGCGAGAATTTCACCGTTTCCCCAAACTGTGCACCGACGAGTAGTGCTCGGTCTAACCGGAAATTCGTGGCGCACGATCCATTAGAGCTTAAGCAAGCGTGCACATAGCTTCCCTACTTCCTAGCGCCTCTCCTCGGCGAAGAACCAAGCAAAAACATCAGGAAATGAGGGAGCCCTAGCTGTTTTAGTAGTCGCCGGTGCAAAAAGCACCTCGGGTCGCCGTGGAGCCCCCGGTTGCCAGTTGTTTCACAGGCGGCCAGGACCCTTACGGGCTCCTACATCGTTCACTGATGCTAGAGCCCCAGAATCGATCGTGTGATGGAGGAATAAGGGTTCCCGACCTCGCCGGAGTTCAAAACCTTGCTGTCACTGGTGCGCGGTGGTTTCCGGTGAGCTACGGCCGCCGGCGACCCTCCCAGAGTGTTCAGCACGGTCAAATATGGGGGAGCGGCGAGTTTAGGCCCGGGAGATGGCCTGGAAAGCCGTTCCCGCCACCCTCGCCGGAGCAACCGCCGCGGACTCCTCTGTTTGGTGCGTGGGAGAAGAAAGAACTGACAGGTGGGACCCACCGCTGGGATTTAAACATTTCCCGAATTCCATAATACAGTTCAAACTTTGGAGACTCATAACATTGTGTAGAAGACTCCAAAAAGGGTGAGACCAATTTTGTTGGAATCCTATTGAGGAGTACTTCACAGAGAAAACAATTTTAGGCTATAAAAATGCCCAGGAATTTCTGTAGAATTGTTATTATTAAATCCTTTAGGGATTTATTACAGGAGCAATTTTTTATGAAATATTCCCAAATTTGGGCAGAAAACCCTTTTCATAGTAACTGAGCTCCAGTAAAAATTTGAGCTTCATTGTAGTTCATTTGCTAGGCTAAACTGCCTTCCCTAGTTCAGCCTTTATTTGAGAATTCCAATTTAAACAGAAACTATCTCAGCACTCCTATCCAACTTCAAAAATTCATATGTCTCTGTTGGTAGCTCCAAAAATGGTGAAACAAATTTTGTTAGAACCATGGAGACTTACCCTAATCAGATCTTCCACTGTTAGCTATGTCAAAGCTCCTGAATTGGGCTCAAAATTCAGAGAAGCACTGTACTTGTAGGAATTTTAAAGACTACATTGTGCAATGACATGTCTCCAAAAATTTGCTCAGATCATCCTTAGAGAATCTAGTATCCACTGTAAAAAATCCCAAAGCCAATTAAGGATTCTAAATAGCAATAGCTATGAATAGAAGCCCAATTCTTATAAATCCTTAATACTTACACATGTATTTTATTACATTTCATAATAGTGACCGAAGTTGAAGACGCACTGGAGCCCTTGGCCGTCCTTCCACCTGAAGCTAACTTCCCGTTTGATTCGCAACCAGGCAAGCCCCGGTTTGCACTTAAGTACCTTTTATAAATCTTTTTATTTGTATCACTTACGTCTAGGGTGAATGTTTGCATTGGAGTTAGGGTGATTGAAACCCCACTTGCATAACCTTTTAAATCCTATGGAGGGTTAGGTAGCTTACAGACCCGACGAGTAGAGAATGCCATGCTAATATGCTTAGGACTTCGGTAGAAGTCGAGTAGTTGGAATCTACTCGCGAGGTAAGGTTTTATCACACGGTTTGGTCAGAATAGAAAATGGCTTAAAAGGGGAGAAAATGAGACCCAGCAGGGGGGATAGGAAGCAGTGAGCGGAGGTCTCACGTGCGTAGCCCTGTTGGTGTCGATTGAGGACCGAGTCGTGTGCGGGCCTGCTGAACAAGTATCGAACAGTACCGGATGGCATACTGACATAAGCAGGAAACCGATGTAAATGGTTAACCTGGGTGCCGAGGCTTACCCAATCGTAAATAGGAGAGGATTAAAGGTAGCAAGGTGTAAATCTGCCGGTGGGCACAGTCACGCTCCACGCGGGGACCTCCTGCCCGTTACGGATGGACCGGTTCGACATTTGGGTTGCCTTTGAAAGGTTGTTGCATACAACAGAGTAGGAAGGGGTGTGGAATCACGCTTCTGAAATTGGGTGTATGCAACGTGTTGTCCGGGTGTCTCCTGATTGCAATCACCGTCCCTCGCGGTTATTTGAGTACCGCTTGTTCACTGTTTCGTGACGTAGTAAGAAGTGAAGTAAGCCAGTTGAATGATAATATGCTGTGATGATGGAGTAATGTTTTGGAAACCATGTCTGCTGTAGATGTAGAGCTAACTAAGTTTACTTTCCGCTTTGGGCATCACCACATCGGAGGAAAGCATTTCTTGTTTGATTGTGGACTTCCGATATGAGGGCTGCCTAAGGCACATGAATCTGCTGCTATAAAACTGAAAGTAAGGATCAACTTATAGGCGTGTCTTTGTTGCAAAGTCAATTCTCCAATTTTACACATCCCTGCATGTAGAGTTCCATGCCTAGGCTAGACGGTTAAGCCTTGCTGGGCCATCGTGCTCACGGTTGCAATATTTGAGCTGTATGCAGGTGAGAGCTATGAGGAGGGTTCCGAGGATGAGGCGATGCCCCCATCAGGGTACACGGCCGAGATGGAGCCCTGCACGCCGCCGTGATTTCTCCGGTTCCATGCTGCTAGCGTGTAGCGTCCCCGGGCTGGACGGCTACACTTTTGCATAGTTAGAATGAGAGGCTACTAATGTACATTACTTCCGCTGTATAGTTATATTTTGTAAAAGACTTCCACTGCTTTATATCAAATAAAAGTTTGTATGTTGTTCTCTAATCTTTTCGTGTATGCTGTTGGGTGCCGCATCGCACGGCACCACCCTATGCGATCTTGGAGTGGGTGAACCATGGGGTGGTCCCCACAGCCATGCAGTTCCCGGGCTAGTGTGTGTGCGTGCTAGCGGGGACACGTTCACGGGCTGAATGTGAACTCGATGCGTGGTCTACGCCCGTGAGTGTAGACTGAACATATTTTGTTGTACAAAAGTTCATAAACCTGTTTATGTAATAAAACTTTGCTTCCGCTTTGTATCTTTGATGTGCGTTATCCGGTGCTATGCAACGCAGCACCCCTCAGCGTGATCCTGGCTCGACAAGGCCGATGGGGTCGCATCAGCGTGGTATCAGAGCTCGCTTGCGGTTTAACGCACTACAACGGTCATCTTTTTCAAAAATTCGGTGGGGAACGAGTTAGTATCCCATATAAGGATGTTATTAGAGTATAGAAAGTGGCATACTAACCTATTTGCTTATGTAAGAAAATCGTGCATCTCAAGACGCCTTATGTCTTGGGGGGGGGGGGTGCACGTAAGCGCTGTCCACCAGTGCGCACAAGCTGAAGGGTGGAGCCCCATGGGTGGCAGGTAACCCGACCCGCTTTAATATCCTCTACGACTCTTCATGTTGTTTGGGGTATTCGAGCAACGTCTGTCCCTGGCGTGCTTTGGGCAATTTGGGAGACCCCGTCACGTGGTCTGTAACGTGAACACGTAGCTCAAGGCGTGTTTGGCTTGAGAACATCCGGGCGAGTGATGACGGCTGGGTGTATGAACTGTATGGATACCGGGCTCGGTGTGCAGCTGAGCCTGACGATTGGTTGAGTTATCTGCAGGTAGTCTAACCACGAAATGGTAGACGTGTATCATCCGTGTGCGAGTGGCGTTTAGTGCCACTGAACTAACGAAGCCGGCTAAGTCCGGTATAAGTTTTTCTTTGTGAGGACGTAGTACCGACATGATCTGGTGACGCGTCGACGTCACACTCCACTAAATGAACAACTTCATTGTAAAACTGAAAAGTTTCAATCTAGAGCACTAAAATTGTGATGTAACTCCTTCCCTTAACCATGACATTCAAAGTTAACAAGTTTTCAACTTATAGGATACTAAGGACAGAGTCCCCTGTTTTCAGCTGAAATAAGGCTGAAGTTAATCAGAGGTTAGAGGTTGAGTTCTTTCGAGGTTAGGATCATATGATACATTTCTGGGAAGCTTTAGAAGATCTTTACAACTGTTCTGTTGAGATCCAGAGGTGTTTCATCCCTTAACCAATCGAAAAATGCAGTAGAGTTGAAACTGTCCAGAAAACAGGGCAGAGCAAACACTCTCTGTAACTCTCTGTAAATCGAGCATAACTTCCTGCATAAAAATCCAAAAATAGAAAATGAGGTAGTTCTGAAAATTATACTAGATGGGTTACAATTTTGTAACAGAAAGTTTTGTCAGAATGGGAGTAGAATTAACTGGAATTCTTGGATCAAATCAGTACCTAAAGCAGGGAGGTGCTGTCCAATTTTCTCCAGAAATTCTGTTGACTTTGACATCTCATAACTTTTGAACCAGGACAGATATTAGGCCAAGCAAATACTTTCTGGAAAGCTATTGAAGTTAACTTTATCCCTGACGTTGAGATCCAGAATTGGTTTTGCCTATAGCATGGTCCAAATCAGGTTGTAATGGAAACTGGTCAGGGCTGTCATATTGGGCAGCAGATCAGCAGTCAAACTTGTTTAAGTTTGAACTATGCTTCCAAGTTTTATGGGTTCAATGACATGTTTTATGTTATAACTCAATGGTTTACTGTTCAAAGAAATATTTGACATTTCTCAAATATGATTTTACAGATGACAGCGGATAGTCAATTGGAGAATGGGTGGGTGGTGTCCCACTGTTCTCACCGCAGCGGCTATCCAGAAGCATTGAGGCAAATGCTTCAATACTTCGGGTACAGCCAAATGCCACAGTAGATCGCCAAGGAAGAAGGCGAGGAGGGGAACAAGACGTGGATGAGCCATGTCGAAGTTCCTGCAGGACCTACGCCACCTGGTTGGGTGCCGTTCACTGTCACGGTGAGAGGTAGACAGCCGGAAGAAATGTGGCAAGTGGCAGCCCGCGACACCATGTTGTGCTTCTGCCAACTACACGTGAGAGCTATGGAGGACACTCCATACGTGCTCGTTCTGGTGGAGGGATGGGCTAATCATGTGTGGGAGGAAAGGTACATGGAGGCAACCGATCCGGGTTGCCCAAGGTACAGTCCCACGGAGGCAAACCTCAGTCTCCAATTGAGGGCAGGAAAAGCCGTGATGGACAGCCAAGCTGTTCACACGGATTGTCTTGCTGCAAAACTCAAGGAGAGCACAATCCATGGAGACCATTACGAGAGTGCTCACAGCGCACTCCGCAATGTGCTCCTTCTGATGACAAAGCGACTGAATGAGCAACACAATCAGTTGCATCGTCTGAAGAAGGCGAAGAGAAAAAGCAGTGTCGACATCACGGCTTTGCAACAACAGGTGCAGGCTCTGACCCAGCAGAACGAGGTCCTCACTCAAGAGCGGGATGACGCTATTGAGGAGGGGCAAGGCTGGGAAGAGGACTACAACCAAGCGATGGACGAGGTGCACGTGTTGCAGGACCTCGTACCTCTGGTAATGGGCATACCGGTGGTAGGTGCTGTACCTGTGGTTTTGGGTCTTACGGCAATGGGGGAACCCGAGCCAGAAGAGGAGGTTGTGGACCCAGAGCCACCAGCAGAGGTACCGGAGGAGGACGACCCGCAGGAGGTCGAGTTCTACTCCGAGTAGGAGGTTACTGTTGCCAAGTAGGGCAGCAAGGGTAATGTAACCAAAAATTTTGTAATCGGGGACATGTCGTGTAGACAGTAGCGTATGTATAGGTAGTGACGACATGAGCACGACTTCTCAGAGACCCGAGACTAATGTATCTTGTATAAAGTTTATGCTTTATCAATATATGTGAATGTTGTACAAATTATTCATGCGTCACTTCAAATACTTACTGTTTCATATGGAATTTTAAGCATGACATGTGCTGATCGCTGCTGTTTTGAATTTCAGAATGACTCGTACTCGTGCCAACCCGGACGTTGGGGGTTCCAGTCAGGGGGAGAGACCTCCCAGCAGCCTCCCGAGGACTCCTCGGGACAGCAACAGCGACAACCTCCACCGCCACCACCAACGGTTACTTTGGCTGACATTGTGGCAGCGATGGCGGGCTCTCATCAGCAGCACACAGAGTTGCTGCAAACCCTCATTGTGAATACGTCTCAACCAGAGAGACGTCAAGATCGTGAGGAGCGACAACAGAGCTCCTACTCCGATTTTCTGGCTACTCATCCCCCAGTATTTTCAAGGGCGGATGAACCCCTCGAAGCGGACAACTGGCTCTGAATGATGGAGAGATGAAGTTCGGGCTGCTTCAAGTGAGTGACCAGCGCAAGACTCAGTTCGCGGTCCAACAGCTCCAAGGATCCGCGAGCGCTTGGTGGCCAAACTACTGTGCTTCGCAGCCCACCGAGCGAGTTATGACCTTGGCGGGCGGACGGCCTTCAGGGCCTATCACATACTGCCGGGTCTCATGAAGAGGAAGCCTCAGGAGTTCTTACGCCTGCAGCAAGGGAGCCGGAATGCGCTGGAATACTCCAGGGCGTTCAATAATCTGGCGCTCTACACCTCGTATCACGCCGATACTGACGAGAAGTGGCGGGATCATTTCTACCAGGGGCTTAACCTGCTCCTGAAGGACAAGCTGGCGATGTTCAATCGCGGCAGCCTCAACGATATAATTGATGCTGCGATTGTTCAGGAGGACTCCGGCAAGGAGTTAGCGGCGGCAGAAAGGAAGTGCAGCGCGCCGCAAAGCACCGGAGAAGGAGGTGGTCCTTCTCAAAAATACTGGATGGTGAATCGCCCACCATCGGGTCCATGCTGGCAGCCACCACAGAGGCCGATGCCATTCTGCAGTCGGCCATATTCTCCACCGGCATTCAGGCCGGCACTGCCAGTACCACCTCCGCATTAACAACAGCAGAGGGCGATGCCGCGTGCGTATGCACCTCAGCAGCGCATGCCGGGCTTTCGTCCCCCAAGCACCGGCCAAGCAGCAGCTACATGCTACAAATGTGGTCGTCCAGGACACTTCACCAACAATTGTCCTGAGAGTCAGGGCGGCGGAGTTGCACCACAGCTTCCGGGGAGGAATCAGCCCCAGAACCCCACTAATGCGTGGCGGGCAAACCCTAGGCCCGGCACCATCCACCAACTTGCCATAGAGGACGTGCCGGAGGGTGAACCAATCCTTGCGGGTATGTTCCAACTCCACCAGCATCCCACCATATTATTATTTGATTCAGGCGCCACGCATAATTTTATTAGCCAAGCTTTTATTGCTAAATACAGCTTGCAAATACTATCCACCGATAGTCCATACTTGATTTGTTCACCGGGTGGGAATATTTCAGCAAGCATGATGGTCCCAAAAGCGCCATTATGCTTAGCGGGTAGAGTGTACCCTACGTCTCTCATAGTTCTAGAGGGACAGAAGGTCGATGTCATCTTAGGGATGTCGTGGTTAGCCCGACACGGCGCTGTTTTAGGCACCGTCCTCCGAGTCGTGCATCTACACCCAGAAATGCACGAGTCACACTCTTTATTTCTGGACAGTCCAGAAATAAAACTTCCAAGTGTATATCAATCCACAACCCTCAGATTGGAAGACATTCCAGTAGTCCGTGAGTTTCCTGACGTGTTCCCGGATGATTTACCGGGGATGCCGCCTGACCGAGAGGTGGAGTTCAAGATTGAACTTGTGCCGGGAACCATGCCAATATCCCGAAGGCCATACAAGATGGCGCCCAAGGAGTTGGCTGAACTGAAGACTCAGCTAACGGACCTGCTGGAGAAGGGTTTTATTAGGCCGAGCTCCTCGCCATGGGGTTGTTCGGCATTATTCATGAAGAAGAAAGACGAGACGCTGCGGCTTTGCGTGGACTATCGTCCATTAAACGCTGTAACCATCAAGAACAAGTACCCGTTGCCACGGATCGACATGTTGTTTGATCAGTTGGTCGAAGCAAAGATCTTTTCCAAGATGGACTTAAGATCCGGGTACCACCAGATTAAAATACGGGCTGAGGATATTCCGAAGACGGCTTTCTCGACGAGGTACGGACTTTATGAGTACCTGGTCATGCCCTTCGGCCTCAGCAACGCTCCAGCTCATTTCATGTACTTGATGAACTCGGTATTCATGCCGGAGCTGGACAAGTTTGTCGTGATATTCATCGACGATATATTGGCATATTCTAAGTCGGAGGAAGAACACAAGAATCATCTGCGTATAGTCTTGCAACGGCTGCGGGATCACAAGCTATACGCGAAATTCAGCAAGTGCGAATTCTGGATATCGCAAGTTCCTTTTCTCGGGCATATCATCTCAGCGGAGGGCATCGCTGTAGACCCGATTAAGATCACACAAGTGCTGAATTGGAAGTCCCTGAGAACTGTTCACGAGGTACGGAGTTTCCTCGGACTCGTGGGATATTATCGGAGGTTCATTCCGAACTTCTTGAAGATTCCCAAGCCTATGACAGAGCTGCTGAAGAAGGCTACCAAATATGTTTGGAGTTCAGCATGTGAAGCAGCGTTCAAGGCATTAGTGAAGCGCCTAACATCAGCACCGGTTTTGGCGCAGCCAGACACAACAAAACCGTTCGATGTGTACTGTGATGCATCCAGCATTGGGCTCGGATGTGTGCTGATGCAAGACCAAAGAGTGGTCGCATATGGATCGCGGCAGCTTAGAAACCATGAGCAGAATTATCCAACTCATGACTTGGAGCTCGCTGCTATGGTGCTTGCACATAAAATGTGGAGGCACTACCTACTTGGTAATCTCGTACATTTATATACTGACCACAAAAGTCTCAAGTACATATTCACTCAGAAGGAGCTGAACATGAGGCAGTGAAGATGGTTAGAGTTGTTAAAGGATTATGAAATAGAGATCCATTATCACCCTGGCAAGGCAAACATAGTGGCGGATGCGCTGAGCCGCAAGTCACACGTCAACAATCTGACCATCACACTGTTGGAAGAGAGTGAGCCACCATTGCATGTGATTCCACATGGAGCTCTCTACAACTTAGCTTTGATCCCCACCATCCGTGAAGAGATAGCAGCAGCTCAGAAACATGACAAAGGCATGTCGCATTTGCAGAGACGTATAGACAGTGGGGAGATGAAATGTTTCCGGAAATACGGAGATGGCGTCCTATGGTTCAAGGACCGGATCGTCGTACCCCGTAACCCAGAGTTACGGAAGAAAATCTTTGATGAGACTCACTTGTCAAAATTTTCTATTCACCCCGGCAGCAACAAAATGTATCAAGAACTCAGAAGCAAGTTTTGGTGGACACGGATGAAGTGGGAGATTGCAAAGTACGTGTCCGAGTGTGATACATGTCAAAGGGTGAAGGCAGAGCACACGAGAAAACCGGGACTGCTACAACCACTGGGCGTTCCTGCCTGGAAGTGGGAAGACGTGAGCATGGACTTCATCAACGGTTTACCCACCACATTTCAGAAGCATGACTCTGTGTGAGTGATCGTCGACCGGCTCACCAAAGTTGCCCATTTCATCCCGGTCAATACCAACTACAACGCCAAGAAGTACGCTGAATTGTACATCTCACAGATCCTATGCTTGTATGGCGTACCCCGTACCATCATATCGGATCGGGGCACTTTATTTGTGTCCCGTTTTTGGGAGCAGCTACACGCTGCATTGGGGACGAGGCTGATCCGTAGTTCAGCGTACCACCCGCAGACGGATGGGCAAACCGAGCGGGTAAATCAGATTATAGAAGATATGCTACAAGCGTGCGCTATCAACCATGGTAAGAATTGGGATTATCACTTACATTTGGCCGAGTTCTCGTACAACAATGGGTACCAAGCCAGCATCAAGATGGCGCCTTACGAGGCGCTATACGGGAGAAAATGCCGCACACCACTGAATTGGTGTGAATCTGGCGAAAGGGTTACCTTCGGGATTGATATTGTCAACAACGCGGAGGAAAAGGTTCGGCTGATTCAAGCGAACCTAAAAGCCGCTCAATCCCGACAGAAACAATATGCGGACCCGAGAAGACGCCCATTACAGTTTGAAGTCGGGGATCACGTATTGGGAGGAACCGGTTCAGATCATTGATGAAAAGGCCCGAACCACACGCAACCGTACGTTGTGGTTCTACAACGTTCTATGGAGTAATCACTCCGTGGACGAAGCGACATGGGAGAGTGAAGGATTTCTTCGCGTGAACTACCCGACTTTTTCACGTTGCATATACGGTAATTTTCCACCGTCCTCTCTCTCATTTTCACCTTAATAATCTCGGGACGAGATTCTTTTAAGGGGGAAGGAATGTAAGGGCCTAAATTTTTTGGCACATATTCAAAGTGTTCATCACCACACACGCACTTCATTTGAAGAAACTTGATGAATACATTTGAAGAGCAAGTAAACACCATCAACATGATCATTAGAGAATAAACTCATAAAATGCAGAAGTGGCATTTCCGACATGCATCATATAGCGGCTGGACATATGAAAAAGTCCTACACCTTGCTAGGAATGTCCATGACAAATTTTACCCAAATTCAAGACCTTTTTGAAGTCCTTTTGGGTATAACTAGAAAGAGGGTGGTTTGAACTGAAATTCAAATTCAAACTATTTCTATCCCATGAATTCAAAAATGGGAGGCATATTCTTACTCAGCATATTTTTGTGAGTTCACACACCAATTTTCACTCCATTTGGAGTTAATCTTGACATGAGCTAAGTTTAGCAAATTCAAACTTTATTTGAATTTCAAACTGCATATGTGCTGAAAATATATTCAAACAAACCCCAATTTTAATTCTATCCAATTCAAATGGCCAAGGGGTAGATAATTCAAATGACGAAGGTTAATTGGGTCTCTACTGTTTAGAGCAGTGGGGAAAATTCAATTTCAGAGGTTAAAACCGGGGTGGGACCCACCTGTCAGCCTCACCAGTGTTCAAACCGACTGAAGTCACCGCAGCTCGGTTCCTGCACGCGACCACGCGGGTGCCATGGCGATTGCTTTCCGCTGCCACCTCCTGGTCGCCGATCAGCGCCCAAACCGATGTCCCCAGCTATTTAGCTGCGAGCTGCCGCCGGCAGCAGCCCATTTTCCCACTGCCTCGACGTTTCCAGCGCTGAAAACACCGAGCTGGTTGCCGCACAGCCCGCCGCATCACCTTGCCGTCGACCGGCCAGC
Source organism: Neostapfia colusana (assembly GCA_030760725.1). NCBI lineage: Eukaryota > Viridiplantae > Streptophyta > Magnoliopsida > Poales > Poaceae > Neostapfia > Neostapfia colusana. The sequence goes on along the minus strand of JASWHV010000012.1, from coordinate 23,425,449 downwards.
ACAGTTCCTTCCACCACGAGCTAAGGACATAAACAGCACCGCCAGTCCTTGCTCGACGTGTTACATCCCTCAGCTGCTCGTGATCAGCTTCGGTGTAGCTTGTCCGAGCCGATCGTCCAGTGCTCTGTCAACCCGAGAGCTTCTCCGACTCGACGCCATCGTCCGAGTGGCGCAAAGCTTCTCCAGCGAGACAAACGTGTCTCTGAGGTTAGCATCCAAGTCCAGTAGGTCTCCCCGAACTCTCTAGGTCCCTCTTAGCACTGGTTAGCCGGAATTTCAACTTTCCCGATGATCGCCGAAAAGAACACCGAAAACCAAAACTCAAAATTCACCTCGATCACTTGATCACCGGAAATCCTGGTCAAGCTGATGCTAGAGTAGCACCTCATGGTCACTTCAGCCAAATCCTAGCGGTTATGATTGACCCAGTGAGCAGAGCACTGGAATTTGGCCATTGCCGATGAAAACGGCTCGGGTCACCGGTGAAGTCTACTTTCCTGGCGGTCTCCGGCCAAGAGCAGGGCAGGGTTAGCTTCCCCGTGCCCCAGTGGTGCTTTGTGATTCATTGGCTGATCCTGTTCACCGCTGAGACGAGCTAGCACCGTCGAACCCGAGCTCATCTTCTGCCTTTGCCGTCGCCGACTAGGTTTCCGGCGATGTCGAGGTCCGAGAAGTTGCCCGGCGTGTGCGCCGTGCTCCAAGGATCACGTAGGAAGAAACCGCAACGAAAATTAGGCAATAGCGACTGAGAATGAACCACACCACCGTCGCTGGACGTCGCGCGCACGGGCGCTGGCGGGAGGTAGACGATGACACTGTGCATGGGACCCACATGCAGTGTTATAAACATTTCCCGATTCTCAGTTTTAGTTCAAACTTCAACCCGCACATCTTTAACTAGGAATCCTCATATCAGTGAACCAAATTTTGTTGGATTCAGCTCTCTGAGTACTTTCCAGCAAATCAAGTTTCACCCTATGAAAGTCCTTATTTCTCCAGAATTAATTCTTCAAAATTTTAACTGTTTAGAATTTTAACTGGAGAACCCTTTGGAGGAAATTTCTGAAATTTTGCTGGGATGTTCACCAAAATATCCCTGAGCTACCATAAAAATTTCAGATCCATTTGAGCTCATTTGGTCCACCTAATGGTGTGATTAATAAAACTGTTCAGAGAAAATAGAAAATATCTAGAAACATTTTCAGAATTTTTTTGAAATTGGTTGGCTCATATATTTAGCTAGGAACCTTCAAATTAAGTGAGACCGACTCCATTAGAACCATCTGAAAATCTAGTTTCAGAAAGTCATGGCTTGCTCCATGAAAATGTGATATCCTGGCTCCCGGCTTAATAGGATTCATAGAGTACTCATACCACCAAGGTATACCTTTATTTCTGGAAGCCCACCTGCAAAGGACTCCGGGGTTAAGCGTGCTTGGCCCGGAGGAATTTGGGGATGGGTGACCGACCGGGAAGTTTTTCCGAGTGCGCGCGAGTGAGGACAAAGTGCGCAGAAAAGACGAGTGACGGTATGTGGGGACAGTCTATGATCCTAGAGAGCCATCACAAATGGTATAAGAGCCGACCCTCGCAGTTTCATGGGTGCGTATGGGTCAGTGACAAGGATACGGTAGCGTACGGGTCAGGGACGCAGGTACGTACGCATGACACGTGGGTCCTCTGTGTGGGACACGGTATGGTATGTATGCTGCTAACCGGACGTACGATATGCGTATGCCAGTACTGAACGTACGGACGTGGCTAAGAGGGGACGTTCCTGTCTTGGCATTGACCGACGAGGACGTCGGTCTTCTAAGGGGGGTAGATTGTGTGATATCCTAGCTCCCGGCTTAATAGGATTGATAGAGTACTCATACCACTAAGGTATACCTTCTTTTCTGGAAGTCCACCTGCAAAGGACTCCGGGGTTAAGCGTGCTTGGCCCGGAGGAATTTGGGGATGGGTGACCGACCGGGAAGTTTTTCCGGGTGCGCGCGAGTGAGGACAAAGTGCGCAGAAAAGACGAGTGGCGGTATGTGGGGACAGTCTATGATCCTAGAGAGCCATCACAGAAAATCCCTAGAACACACTAGGAGCTCCAATTAATGTCAAGTACATATTTATTTGAGTAGAGCTCAAATAAGCTTTGCTGCAAATAAAACTTGGCCAAGTCTCTGCTTAGATTGTATCCAAACCACAGTAAAAGTTTCAGAGTCATTGGGTCTGTCTAGTGAAACTTATAATCTTCACAAGTTTAAATTCAATTCAAATGCATTTAAATTGATACATATACATGTTATCTCATGTAGTCGCTAAGGTCGAGGAGGAACACGAAGTCTTAGACTTCATCACTCTGGAAGAGCAGCTAGCCTACGACCAAGAGCAGCAAGGTAAGCTCCGGTTTGTATTAACCTTCTTACAAAGTTTTACTGCTTTGGAGAACTTACTTTGAGCACTCAATAAATTCATGCATTAGAGTCTTGTTTGAAACCCAAATGCATAGACAAGAAAACCCTGGGTTGGGATTAGGTTTGAAAACCTCGTTAGCTACTGCAATGCTAAAACAGTGTAGGATTCACTACAAGTCGAGTAGTTGGAACTACTCGCGAGGATAGGCTAGAGGCACTCGACTCGGGTAAAGATAGCAAATGAAATACATGGCAAGAAAAATGAGACCGAGCGGAGAGTAAGGGCAGCAGGACTTTGGGGCCTAGGTGCTATAGCTCCATTTATGTCGATTGAGGACCGAGCTGTGTGCGGGCCTGTTGAACAAGCTAGAACAGTACTGAAGACCTACCGGCTATATGGGAACCAGGAAACCGATGTAACTCGGGTAGCTGGGTATTGAGGCATTGCCTGTCGTTCAGAGGGTAGGTTGACAGCTCGAGGTGTAAATCGGCTGGGGCACTGCAGATGCGCGTGCAGAGACCTCTTGCTCGGGACGATAGGACCGGTTCAATATTTGGCTGACGGGTGAAAGGTGGTTGCGTACGACGTCCGGGATGATTGCTGTAGGCAACATCGAGTACAGGCGTACGTGACGGGTTATTCAGGTAACCCTGCAGGTGTAAATCGATTATAATCGCCGTCCCTCGCGGTCAGTGAGTACCACTTGTTCACTGTACCGTGACGTAGAAAGAACAGGTTACATACTGTAAGGGCCTCAGTTTTTGACACTCATTTGCAGTGTTCATCACCACACCACACACCTCATTTGAGGAAGAATGATGAACACATATGAAGAGCAAGTAACAATTATCAACATGCTCATTAGAGAACAAACTCACACATTGCAAAAGTGGAATTTCCCACATGTGATATAGATGGGCTGGACATATGAAAACTCCTACACTTTGCTAAGGATGTCCATGCCAAGTTTCACCCAAACTCAAAACCTTTTTGAGGTCATTTTGGGTATAGTTAGGAAGAGGGCAGTTTGAAACCATATTCAAATTCAAACTGTTTTTATGCCATGAATTTGAAAGTGGAAGGCATATTCTTACTCAGCACATTTTTGTGAACTCACACACCAATTTTCACTCCATTTGGAGTTGATCTTGACATGAGCTAAGGGGGAGAAATTCAAACTTTATTTGAATTTCAAACTGAACTTGTGCTGAAATTCATTCAAACCAAACCTCATTTGAACTTTGATCAATTCAAATGGCTCTTGGGTGAATAATTTGAATTGCCAAGGGTAGAATAGGGTTCACTGTTTACCACAGCTGTTAGGAGTAAATTTCAGAGGTTAAAAGAGGGGTGGGACCCACCTGTCAGCCTCTGCCTCAAAACAAACCGACTGAACCACAGTTCAGTCGGTTCCCGGCTGCTGTGCGCGCGCGCCACCGAAGGGGGCAGCCGGCGCCAGCTCCTGCTGCGCGCCCCAAGCCGGAGACCAGCCGCCGGGCTATTTATTCCCTCCCCGGCGTGCTCCGATCACTCACTTCCCGAGCTGCCGACGTGCACGATCCATTTCTCCACTGCCATCACCGCCGCTCGAGCTCCCGCTCGATCAAGCCGATCGCAGCTCCCTCCTTCCACTCCAGGGTCCCAGCAAGGTACTAGAGACCTTCCTCCATCCTCCCCATTGCTAGAAATCGATTGAAACCGAGTGATATCGGCTGTGCCGAAAGATCAAACTCGGAACTGGAAACCGCCGCACCTCGGGCTCTCGTGGACAGCCCAACCTGGGCGTTGTCACGCCCGAGCCAGGGCACTCTTGGACGCGCAGGTGACCGGTGCTGCTCATCCCCGAGCCACAGCTCGAGTGGTGGCTCACCGGCGGCGAATTTCCACTTTTCCCCTTTCTGTGTGCAGAACGACCTTCGGGTACGATTCTGTTTAATTCGTGCTCTAGAAAGGATTAGAGGGCCTCAGGCCACTCCCACACGAGCTAGACACGGTAACGCACAAGTTGCCTTCACAACTTTGGGCCGGAGAACCTCTGTGCCCGGCGTAATTCAAGGTCTACTAATGGCGGAACGAACGGGGGGTATCGGGCGCACGGTGAGGACCTATTTCGGGCCTTCCCCGAGCTGCCTCGAGTTCATGTCGACCTTCTCTGAGGTCCACTGGTGCTCCCCGACCGATTTCCCAAGTAGCTGAGGTACTAGGAGAGTCAGCCGACGTGGCCGAAGTCGTTCCGATATGGCGGCTCGTCGCCGACCATGCTCCGGCCGTTGTCATGAGCAGCTGACCCTCGGATCATGTTCCCCAAGTAAAAGTAGGCAGGGGCGGCCAGAATCAAGAAGTTTGGAGCTGTACAGCAGCCAGCGGCGAGCTCTCCGGCGAGATCCCTCGGCGGCGGAGCGCGGGTGTCGCGAGGTTGAAGAAGGGGGTGGACCCCAGCTGTCAGCGGCCGATATTTTAAATCGGGATCCGGCTGCGGCCGGGATCGGGTGTGCTGGCGCGCAAAATCCTTGTGGGCCGCGGTGTGCTATCGCTTCGGCGTGCAACGCGTGTCCCCTGGGCCCACGCGCGGGTTTAAACTTTTCCCCGATTTTCAGATTTCCTTCAAACTTCAAATCCTTATAACTTTGGCTAGAAAGCTCCAAATTGAGTGAACCAAATTTTGCTGGATTCAGCTCTCTGAGTACTTTCCAGAAAATCAAGTTTCACTTCATGAGATTCCTTAATTCTCCAGAATTAATTCCTTAAAATTTAAACTGTTAGGAATTTTAACTGGAGAATCCCTTGGAGGAAAATCCTGAAATTTTGCTGAGATGTTCACCAAAATATCCTTGAGCTACCATAAAAATTTCAGATCCATTTGAGCTCATTTAGTCCACCTAATGGTGTGATTAGTAAAACTGTTCCAGAGAAAATAGAAAATGTTCAGAAACATTTTCAGAATTTTCTCTGAAATTGTTTAGCTCATATCTTTAGTTAGAGACTTCCAAATTAAGTGAGACCAACTCCATTAGAACCCTCTGAAAATCTAGTTTTCAGAAAGTCATAGTTTGTCTCATGAAAATTCCTAGAACACCCTAAGAGTTCCAATTAAGGTCAAGGACATAATTATTTGTGGAGGGCTCAAATGAGCTTTGTTGCAACTAAAACTTGACCAATTCCTTGTTTAGGTCGTAACCAAGCCACAGTAAAAGTTTCACAATCATTGGGTCTGTCTAGCAAGGGTTATAGACTTCACAACTTCAAAGTTAATACAAATGCATTTAAATTAATACATACATTGTTCTTATCATGTAGTCGCTAAGGTCGAGGAGGAACCCGAAGTCCTAGACTTCGTTACTCCGGAGGAACAGCTAGCCTACGACCAAGAGCAGCAAGGCAAGCCCCAGTTTGCATTAACCTTTTTACAAATATTTATTGTTTTGAGCACATCTTTGAATATTGTTCTTTGCATTAGAGTCTTGATTGAAAACCCAATTGCATAGCCAAGAAAACCATGGGTTGGGTTTAGGATTGCAAACCTCGTTAGCCACTGCATTGCTAAGATAGAGTAGGATTCGGTACAAGTCGAGTAGTCGGGACTACTCGCGAGAATAGGCTAGAGGCACATTGCTCAGGTAGAGATAGCACATGAACCACATGGCAAGAAAATGAGACCGAGCGGAGAGTAAGGGCAGCAGGACTTTGGGGCCTGTGTGCTGTAGCTCCGCTTGTGTCGATTGAGGACCGAGCCGTGTGCGGGCCTGTTGAACAAGCTAGAACAGTACCGAAGACCTACCGGCTATATGGGAACCGGGAAACTGATGTAACTCGGGTAGCTGGGTGTTGAGGCATTGCCCGTTGTTCAGAGGGTAGGTTGAGAGCTCGAGGTGTAAATCAGCTGGCGGCACAGAGATGCGCGTGCAGGGACCTCTTGCTCGGGACGATGGGACCGGTTCAATATTTGGCTAACGGGTGAAAGGTAGTCGCGTACGACGTCCGTGATGGTTGTTGTAGGCAACATCGAGTACGGGCGTACGTGACGGGTTGTTCGGGTAACCCTGCAGGTGTAAATCGATTATAATCGCCGTCCCTCGCGGTCAGTGAGTACCACTTGTTCACTGTACCGTGACGTAGAAAGAACAGGCTAGTTACATGTTAAAATGTTGCTGATTGAAAGATGGATTTGATTGTTAATGATATGCTGTAGTCTAGAGCTAACTAAAGTTCTTTTCAACTTTGGGCAAAGTACATGAGAGAAATGCATTTCTTGTTTAGCGTAAGGATCTCCACAACCTGCTGCTAAAACTTGAAAGTAAGGTTCTACTAATTAGGCGAGTCCTTGCAAATGATTTTTACCTCATGCAACCCATTACCCCCATGTAGAAGTTCCATGTTTAGGTGAGACGGGTCAGACTTGCTGAGCCTTCGTGCTCACTGCTTGTGTTTGAAGCTTTTGCAGGGTTCTATGAGGAAGGGACTCCCGAAGAGGAGACGGAACCCCAGGAGGGGAACCCCGTCGAGTGGGAGTCGTGCACGCCGCAGAGTTAGTGTGCGTGTGTGCTAGCAAGGACACGTTCGAGGGCTGAACGTGCACTTGATGCTTAGTCTACGCCCGTGAGTGTAGACTGAACTTATTTTGATGTAAACATGTTCATAAACCTGTTTATGTAATAAAGCTTCCGCTTCCGCTTTGCACCTTTGACGTGTGTTATACGGTGCTGTGCAACGCAGCGCCCCTCAGCGTGATCCTGGCTCGACAGGACCATTGGGGTCGTGTCAGCGTGGTATCAGAGCTCGCTTGAGGTTTAACACAGTACAAAGGTCTTCTTTTTCAAAAATCCAGTGTGGAACGAGTTAGTAGCCCGTATAAGGATGTTATTAGAATATAGAAAGTGGCATATTAACCTATTTGTTATATCGGAAAATCGTGCATCTCGGGACGTTCATGTCTTGGGGGGTGCACGTAAGCGCTGTCCACCAGTGCGCACAAGCTGAAGGGTGGAGCCCCACGGGTGGCAGGTAACCCGACCCGCTTTAGTATCCTCTACGACTCTTCATGTCGTTTGGGGTATTCGAGCAACGTCTGTCCCTGGCGTGCGTGGTGCAACATGGGAGACCCCGTCACGTGGTCTGAAACGTGAACACGTAACTCAAGGCGTGTTTGGCTTGAGAACATCCGGGCGAGTGATGACGGCCGGGTGTACAAACTGTATGGATTCCGGGCTCGGTGTGCAGCCGAGTCTGATGATTGGTTGAATTTCTGCAGGTAGCCTTACCACGAAACGGTAGACGTGTAGTATCCGTGTGCGAGTGACGAGTAGTGCCACTGAACTAACGAAGCCGGCTAAGTCCGGTATAGGTTTTTCCTTTGTGAGGACGTAGTACCGACATAATCTGGTGACGCATCGACGTCACACCCAACTAAATGAACAACTTCATTTAAAAACTTGAAGGTTTGATCCAAAGTAGTAAAACTTGATGTAACTCCTTCCCTTGAACAGGATATTCAAAGTTAACAAGTTTTCAACTTATAGGATATTAAGGACAGAGCACTCTGTTTTCAGCTGAATCAAGGCTGGAGTTAATCAGAGGTTAGAGGTTGAGTTCTTTCGAGGTTGGGGTCGTATGATACATTTCTGGAAATCTTTGGAAGAGCTTTACAACTTTTCTGTTGAGTTCCAGAGGTGTTTCATCCCTTAACCACTCGAAAAATGCAGTAGAGTTGAAACTGTCCAGAAAACAGGACAAGGTAAAGACTCTCTGTAGACTCTCTGTAAATTAAGCATAACTCCCTGCATAAAAATACAAAAAATAGAAAATGAGGTAGTTCTGGAAAGCTTATGAGATGGGTTACAACTTTGTAACAGAAAGTTTTGTCAGATTAGGAACAGAATTAACTGGGATTCTTGGATCAAATCAGTACCTAAGGCAGGAAGGTGCTGTCCAATTGTTCCCAGAAATTCTGTTAACTTTGACATCTCATAAATTGTGAACCAAGACAGATCTTAGGCCAACCAAATACTTTCTGGAAAGCTATTGAAGTTAACTTTAACTTTGATGTTGAGCTCCAGGACTGGTTTTGCTTTTTACCTGGCCTAAATCAGATTGGTATGGAAACTAGTCAGGGCTGTCATGGTAACAGCAGATCAGCAGTCAAATTTGTTTAAAAATTTGAACTATGTTTCGAAGTGTTATGGGTTCAATGACATATCTTATGTTATAACTCAATGGTTTACTGTTCAAATAAATATTTGACATTTCTCAAATATATTTTTACAGATGGTAGCAGATAAACGGTTGGAGAATGGGTGGGTAGTTTCCCACTGTTCTGACCGTAGCGGCTACCCGGAAGCATTGCGGCAAATGCTCCAATATTTCGGGTACGATCAGATGCCGCAATACTTCGCCAAGGAAGAAGGCGAAGAGGGGAACAAGACATGTACGATCCATGTCAAAGTTTCCGCAGGACCTACGCCACCCGGTTGGGTGCCATTCACCGTCACGGTGAGAGGAAGACAACCGGAAGGGATGTGGCAAGTGGCAGCCCGTGACACTATGTCACGTTTCTGCCAACTACACGTGCAGGCTATGGAGGGCACTCCATACGCACTCGTTCCGGTGGAGGGGCGAGCTCAGCATGTGTGGGAAGAGAGGTACCTGGAGGCAACAGACCCGACTTGCCCAAGGTACAACCCCGCGGAGGCGAACCTCAGCCTCCAAATGAGGGCGGGAAACGCTGTGATGGACAGCCAAGCTGTTCATACGGAGCATCTCGCCACCAAGCTCAAGGAGAGCACAAGCCGTGGAGATCATTTCGAGAGTGCTCACAGTGCACTCCGCAATGTGCTCCTTCCGACGATCAAGCGACTGAATGAACAACACAATCAGTTGCGTCGTCTGAAGAAGGCAAAGAAGAAGGGCCGTGTTGACATCGCGGCGTTGCAAGAGCTGGTGCAGACCCTAACCCAGCAGAATGAGGACCTTGCTCAAGAGCGGGACGACGCTATTGAGGAAGGACAAGGCTGGGAAGAGGACTACAACCAGGCTATGGACGAGGTGCATGCATTGCAGGACCTCGTGCCCCCGGTATTGGGCGTACCGGTAGTTTTGGGTCTTCCAGCCATGGGAGAACCCGGAATGGGAGAAGAGGTGGTAGACCCCGAGCCACCAGCCGAGGTACCGGAGGAGGACGACCCACAGGAGGTCGAGTTCTACTCCGAGTAGGGGGTTACGGGTGCCAAGTAGGGCAGCTAGGGTAGCGTAACCCAACTTTTGTAATCGGTGACATGTCGTGTAGACAGTAGCGTATGTATAGGTAGTGACGACATGAGCACGACTTCTCGGAGATCCGAGAATAATGTATCTTGTATAAAGTTCATGCTTTATCAATATATGTGAATGTTGTGCAAGTTAATCATGCGTCGCTTCAATACTTACTGCTGTTTATGGAATTTTGAGTAAGACATGTGCTAATTGCTGCTGTGTTGAATTTCAGAATGACGCGTACTCGTGCCAACCCTGATGTTGGAGGTACTAGCCAAGGGGGAGAGACCTCCCAACCACCTCCCGAGAACTCCTCGGGACAGCAGCAGCAACAGCAACAGCAAACACCGCCACCGCCACTGCCAACGGTTACATTGGCCGACATTGTCGCGGCAATGGCGGGTTCACATTAGCAGCATACAGAGCTGCTGCAAACGTTAATTGCGAATACGTCTCGCCCAGAGAGACGTCAAGATCGTGAGGAGCGCCAACAGAGCTCCTACTCCGACTTCCTGGCGACTCATCCCCCTGTATTCTCAAGGGCGGATGAACCACTTGACGCGGACAACTGGCTCCGCGCCATAGAGATGAAGTTCGGGCTGCTCCAAATTAGCGAGCAGCGCAAGACTCAGTTCGCGGTCCAGCAGCTCCAAGGATCCGCGAGCGCGTGGTAGGCCAACTTCTGTGCTTCACAGCCCACCGACCGAGCGATGACCTGGGCGGAGTTCCGGACGGCCTTCAGGGCCTATCATATACCGCCCGGTTTGATGAAGAGGAAGACGCAGGAGTTCCTACACCTGCAACAAGGGAGCCGAAACGCGCTGGAATATTCCAGGGCGTTCAACGATCTCGCGCTCTACGCGTCGTATCACGCAGATACGGACGAGAAGCGGCGGGGCCACTTTTACCAGGGGCTTAACCCGCTCCTGAAGGACAAGATGGCGATGTTCAATCGCGGCAGCCTCAACGACATAATTGATGCTGCGATTGTTCAGGAAGACTCCGGCAAGGAGTTGGCGGCAGCAGAGCGAAAGCGAAGCGCGCCGCAGAGCAGCGGAGAAGGAAGTGGTCCTTCTCAGAAGTTTCGGATGGTGAATCGCCCACCATCAGGCCCACGCTGGCAACCACCACAGCGGTCGATGCCGTTTCGCGGTCGGCCGTATTCTTCACCGGCATTCAGGCCGGCACTGCCAGTACCACCGCAACAACAGCAGCAGCAGCGGGCGATGCCGCGTGCGTTTGCACCTCCGCAACGCATGCCGGGCTTTCGTCCACCGAGTACTCCACCAGCAGCGGCCACATGTTACAAGTGTGGTCGTCCAGGACACTTCGCGAGCAGTTGCCCGGAGAGGCAAGGCGGCGGAGTGGCACAACAGTTTCCGGGGAGGAATCAACCCCGGAACCCTACTAATGCGCGGCGGGCAAACCCTAGGCCCGGCACTGTCCACCAGCTTGCCATTGAGGACGTGCCGGAGGGCGAGCCAATCCTTGCGGGTATGTTCCAACTCCACCAGCATCCCGCTATAGTACTATTTGATTCAGGCGCCACGCATAATTTTATTAGCCAAGCTTTCATTGCTAAACACAGCTTGCCAATACTACCCACCGATAGTCCATATTTAATTTGTTCACCGGGTGGGAAGATTTCAGCAAGCGTAATGGTCTCCAAAGCACCATTATGCTTAGCGGGTAGAGTGTACCCCACGTCTCTCGTTATCTTAGAGGGACAGAAGGTCGATGTCATCCTAGGGATGTCGTGGTTAACCCGCCACGGCGCTGTTTTAGACACCGTCCTTCGAGTCGTGCACTTAAACTCAGAGGTGCACGGTTCTCACTCATTATTTCTGGACAGTCCAGAAATAAAACTTCCAAGTGTCTATCAAGCCACAACCATCAGATTGGAAGGCATTCCAGTGGTCCGAGAGTTCCCGGATGTGTTCCCGGACGATTTGCCGGGGATGCCACCCGATAGAGAGGTGGAGTTCAAGATTGAACTTGCACCGGGAACCATGCCAATATCCCGAAGGCCGTACAAGATGGCGCCCAAGGAGTTGGCTGAACTGAAGACTCAGCTCACGGACCTTCTGGAGAAGGGTTTTATTAGGCCGAGCTCCTCGCCATGCGGCTGTTCGGCATTATTTGTCAAGAAGAAGGATGAAACGTTGCGGCTTTGCGTGGACTACCGTCCATTAAATGCCGTAACCATCAAGAACAAGTACCCGTTGCCACGGATCGACATGTTGTTTGATCAGTTGGTCGAAGCGAAGATCTTTTCCAAGATGGATTTAAGATCCGGGTACCATCAGATTAAGATAAGGGCGGAGGACATTCCAAAGACAGCTTTCTCGACAAGGTATGGACTTTATGAGTACCTGGTCATGTCCTTTGGCCTCACCAATGCTCCAGCTCACTTCATGTACTTAATGAACTCGGTGTTCATGCCGGAGCTGGACAAGTTTGTCGTGGTCTTCATCGACGACATCCTAGTATACTCCAAGTCGGAGGAAGATCACAAGAAACATCTGCGTATAGTCTTGCAACGGCTGCGGGATCACAAGTTATACGCAAAGTTCAGCAAATGCGAGTTTTGGATATCGCAAGTGCCCTTCATCGGGTATATCATCTCAGCGGAGGGTATCGCTGTGGACCCGAGCAAGATCACGCAAGTGCTGAATTGGAAATCCCCGAGAACTGTTCACGAGGTACGGAGTTTCCTCGGACTCACGGGATATTATCGGAGGTTCATTCCGAACTCTCGAAGATTGCCAAGCCAATGACAGAGCTGCTGAAGAAGGCTACCAAATATGTTTGGAGTCCAGCATGTGAAGCAGCATTCAAGGCTTTAGTCAAGCACCTGACATCAGCACCGGTTTTGGCACAGCCAGACACAACAAAACCGTTCGATGTGTACTGCGATGCATCCGGCATTGGGCTCGGATGTGTGCTGATGCAAGACCGAAGAGTGGTCGCGTATGGATCACGGCAGCTTAGGAACCATGAGCAAAATTATCCAACTCACGATTTGGAGCTCGCTGCCGTGGTACTTGCACTGAAGATGTGGAGGCACTACCTACTCGGTAACCACGTACATTTATATACCGACCACAAAAGCCTCAAGTACATATTCACTCAGAAGGAGCTGAACATGAGGCAACGAAGATGGTTAGAACTGATAAAGGATTACGAGATAGAAATCCATTATCATCCGGGCAAGGCAAACGTTGTGGCAGATGCGCTGAGCCGCAAGTCACACGTCAATAATCTGACCATCACACCATTGGAAGAGAGCGAACCACCACTCCATGTGATTCCACACGGAGCTCTCTACAACCTAGCTTTGATCCCCACCATCCGTGAAGAGATAGCGGCAGCCCAGAAGAATGACAAGGGCATGTCACATTTGCGGAGACGTGTAGACAGTGGGGAGTTGAAATGTTTCCGGAAGGATGGAGACGGCGTCCTTTGGTTCAAGGACCGAATCATCGTACCCCGAAACCCGGAGTTACGGAAGAAAATCTTTGATGAGGCTCACTTATCAAAGTTTTCTATTCACCCCGGCAGCAACAAAATGTATCAAGAACTCAGAAGAAGGTTTTGGTGGACACGGATGAAGCGAGAGACTGCCAAATACGTGTCCGAGTGTGATACATGTCGAAGGGCGAAGGCAGACCATATGCGGAAACCGGGACTGCTGCAACCACTAGGCATTCCTGCCTGGAAGTGGGAGGACGTGAGCATGGATTTCGTCGTCGGTTTACCCACCACCTTACAGAAACATGATTCTGTGTGGGTGATCGTCGATCGGCTCACCAAAGTTGCCCATTTCATCCCGGTCAACACCAACTACAACGCCAAGAAGTACGCTGAACTGTACATCTCACGGATCCTATGCTTATACGGCGTACCCCGTACCATCGTATCGGACCGGGGCACTTTATTTGTGTCCCGTTTTTGGGAGCAGCTACACGCTGCCTTGGGGACAAAGCTGATCCGTAGTTCAGCCTACCACCCGCAAACGGATGGACAAACCGAGCGGGTAAATCAGATTCTAGAAGACATGCTACGAGCTTGCGCTATCGACCACGGCAAGAATTGGGATGATCACTTGCCGTTAGCCGAGTTCTCGTACAACAATGGGTACCAAGCCAGCATCAAGATGGCGCCCTACGAGGCGCTATATGGAAGAAAATGCCGCACACCATTGAACTGGTGTGAGTCTGGCGAAAGGGTTACCTTCGGGATTGATCTTGTCAACAACGCGGAAGAAAAGGTTCGATTAATTCAAGCGAACCTAAAAGCCGCTCAATCCCGACAGAAACAGTATGCGGACCGGAGAAGGCGCCCATTACAATTCGAAGTTGGGGATCACGTATACCTACGAGTGTCTCCAATGAAGGGCGTAAACAGATTTGGGGTGAGAGGAAAGTTAGCACCCCGATTCATCGGTCCATTCCAGATTACCGAAAGATGTGGATCGGTAGCATACCGGCTGAAATTACCAGAAGCACTTTCCGGTGTGCACGACGTCTTTCACGTTTCCCAGCTGAGGAAGTGTCTCAAGCTATCAACTACCGTTCAGCTGGAAGACCTTGAAGAACTGCAACCGGATCTCACCTATCGGGAGGAACCGGTGCAGGTTATTGATGAAAAGGCCCGAATCACACGCAACCGTACGTTGTGGTTCTACAAGGTTCTATGGAGTAATCACTCCATGGACGAAGCGACATGGGAGAGCGAAGAATTCCTTCGCACTAACTACCCCGACTTTTTCACGTCGCACATCCGGTAATTTTCCACCGTCCTCTCTCTCATTTTCACCTTATAATCTCGGGACGAGATTCTTTTATGGGGGAAGGAATGTAAGGGCCTCAGTTTTTGACACTCATTTGCAGTGTTCATCACCACACCACACACCTCATTTGAGGAAGAATGATGAACACATATGAAGAGCAAGTAACAATTATCAACATGCTCATTAGAGAACAAACTCACACATTGCAAAAGTGGAATTTCCCACATGTGATATATATGGGCTGGACATATGAAAACTCCTACACTTTGCTAAGGATGTCCATGCCAAGTTTCACCCAAACTCAAAACCTTTTTGAGGTCATTTTGGGTATAGTTAGGAAGAGGGCAGTTTGAAACCATATTCAAATTCAAACTGTTTTTATGCCATGAATTTGAAAGTGGAAGGCATATTCTTACTCAGCACATTTTTGTGAACTCACACACCAATTTTCACTCCATTTGGAGTTGATCTTGACATGAGCTAAGGGGGAGAAATTCAAACTTTATTTGAATTTCAAACTGAACTTGTGCTGAAATTCATTCAAACCAAACCTCATTTGAACTTTGATCAATTCAAATGGCTCTTGGGTGAATAATTTGAATTGCCAAGGGTAGAATAGGGTTCACTGTTTACCACAGCTGTTAGGAGTAAATTTCAGAGGTTAAAAGAGGGGTGGGACCCACCTGTCAGCCTCTGCCTCAAAACAAACCGACTGAACCACAGTTCAGTCGGTTCCCGGCTGCTGTGCGCGCGCGCCACCGAAGGGGGCAGCCGGCGCCAGCTCCTGCTGCGCGCCCCAAGCCGGAGACCAGCCGCCGGGCTATTTATTCCCTCCCCGGCGTGCTCCGATCACTCACTTCCCGAGCTGCCGACGTGCACGATCCATTTCTCCACTGCCATCACCGCCGCTCGAGCTCCCACTCGATCAAGCCGATCGCAGCTCCCTCCTTCCACTCCAGGGTCCCAGCAAGGTACTAGAGACCTTCCTCCATCCTCCCCATTGCTAGAAATCGATTGAAACCGAGTGATATCGGCTGTGCCGAAAGATCAAACTCGGAACTGGAAACCGCCGCACCTCGGGCTCTCGTGGACAGCCCAACCTGGGCGTTGTCACGCCCGAGCCAAGGCACTCTTGGACGCGCAGGTGACCGGTGCTGCTCATCCCCGAGCCACAGCTCGAGTGGTGGCTCACCGGCGGCGAATTTCCACTTTTCCCCTTTTTGTGTGCAGAACGACCTTCGGGTACGATTCTGTTTAATTCGTGCTCTAGAAAGGATTAGAGGGCCTCAGGCCACTCCCACACGAGCTAGACACGGTAACGCACAAGTTGCCTTCACAACTTTGGGCCGGAGAACCTCTGTGCCCGGCGTAATTCAAGGTCTACTAATGGCGGAACGAACGGGGGGTATCGGGCGCACGGTGAGGACCTATTTCGGGCCTTCCCCGAGCTGCCTCGAGTTCATGTCGACCTTCTCTGAGGTCCACTGGTGCTCCCCGACCGATTTCCCAAGTAGCTGAGGTACTAGGAGAGTCAGCCGACGTGGCCGAAGTCGTTCCGATATGGCGGCTCGTCGCCGACCATGCTCCGGCCGTTGTCATGAGCAGCTGACCCTCGGATCATGTTCCCCAAGTAAAAGTAGGCAGGGGCGGCCAGAATCAAGAAGTTTGGAGCTGTACAGCAGCCAGCGGCGAGCTCTCCGGCGAGATCCCTCGGCGGCGGAGCGCGGGTGTCGCGAGGTTGAAGAAGGGGGTGGACCCCAGCTGTCAGCGGCCGATATTTTGAATCGGGATCCGGCTGCGGCCGGGATCGGGTGTGCTGGCGCGCAAAATCCTTGTGGGCCGCGGTGTGCTATCGCTTCGGCGTGCGACGCGTGTCCCCTGGGCCCACGCGCGGGTTTAAACTTTTCCCCGATTTTCAGATTTCCTTCAAACTTCAAATCCTTATAACTTTGGCTAGAAAGCTCCAAATTGAGTGAACCAAATTTTGCTGGATTCAGCTCTCTGAGTACTTTCCATAAAATCAAGTTTCACTTCATGAGATTCCTTAATTCTCCAGAATTAATTCCTTAAAGATTAAACTGTTAGGAATTTTAACTGGAGAATCCCTTGGAGGAAAATCCTGAAATTTTGCTGAGATGTTCACCAAAATATCCTTGAGCTACCATAAAAATTTCAGATCCATTTGAGCTCATTTAGGCCACCTAATGGTGTGATTAGTAAAACTGTTCCAGAGAAAATAGAAAATGTTCAGAAACATTTTCAGAATTTTCTCTGAAATTGTTTAGCTCATATCTTTAGTTAGAGACTTCCAAATTAAGTGAGACCAACTCCATTAGAACCCTCTGAAAATCTAGTTTTCAGAAAGTCATAGTTTGTCTCATGAAAATTCCTAGAACACCCTAAGAGTTCCAATTAAGGTCAAGGACATAATTATTTGTGGAGGGCTCAAATGAGCTTTGTTGCAACTAAAACTTGACCAATTCCTTGTTTAGGTTGTAACCAAGCCACAGTAAAAGTTTCACAATCATTGGGTCTGTCTAGCAAGGGTTATAGACTTCACAACTTCAAAGTTAATACAAATGCATTTAAATTAATACATACATTGTTCTTATCATGTAGTCGCTAAGGTCGAGGAGGAACCCGAAGTCCTAGACTTCGTTACTCCGGAGGAACAGCTAGCCTACGACCAAGAGCAGCAAGGCAAGCCCCGGTTTGCATTAACCTTTTTACAAATATTTATTGTTTTGAGCACATCTTTGAATATTGTTCTTTGCATTAGAGTCTTGATTGAAAACCCAATTGCATAGCCAAGAAAACCATGGGTTGGGTTTAGGATTGCAAACCTCGTTAGCCACTGCATTGCTAAGATAGAGTAGGATTCGGTACAAGTCGAGTAGTCGGGACTACTCGCGAGAATAGGCTAGAGGCACATTGCTCGGGTAGAGATAGCACATGAACCACATGGCAAGAAAATGAGACCGAGCGGAGAGTAAGGGCAGCAGGACTTTGGGGCCTGTGTGCTGTAGCTCCGCTTGTGTCGATTGAGGACCGAGCCGTGTGCGGGCCTGTTGAACAAGCTAGAACAGTACCGAAGACCTACCGGCTATATGGGAACCGGGAAACTGATGTAACTCGGGTAGCTGGGTGTTGAGGCATTGCCCGTCGTTCAGAGGGTAGGTTGAGAGCTCGAGGTGTAAATCAGCTGGCGGCACAGAGATGCGCGTGCAGGGACCTCTTGCTCGGGACGATGGGACCGGTTCAATATTTGGCTAACGGGTGAAAGGTAGTCGCGTACGACGTCCGTGATGGTTGTTGTAGGCAACATCGAGTACGGGCGTATGTGATGGGTTGTTCGGGTAACCCTGCAGGTGTAAATCGATTATAATCGCCCTCCCTCGCGGTCAGTGAGTACCACTTGTTCACTGTACCGTGACGTAGAAAGAACAGGCTAGTTACATGTTAAAATGTTGCTGATTGAAAGATGGATTTGATTGTTAATGATATGCTGTAGTCTAGAGCTAACTAAAGTTCTTTTCAACTTTGGGCAAAGTACATGAGAGAAATGCGTTTCTTGTTTGATTGCGGCTCTCTCATGTGCCTTAGCGTAAGGTTCTCCACAACCTGCTGCTAAAACTTGAAAGTAAGGTTCTACTAATTAGGCGAGTCCTTGCAAATGATTTTTACCTCATGCAACCCATTACCCCCATGTAGAAGTTCCATGTTTAGGTGAGACGGGTCAGACTTGCTGAGCCTTCGTGCTCACTGCTTGTGTTTGAAGCTTTTGCAGGGTTCTATGAGGAAGGGACTCCCGAAGAGGAGACGGAACCCCAGGAGGGGAACCCCGTCGAGTGGGAGTCGTGCACGCCGCAGAGTTAGTGTGCGTGTGTGCTAGCAAGGACATGTTCGAGGGCTGAACGTGCACTTGATGCTTAGTCTACGCCCGTGAGTGTAGACTGAACTTATTTTGATGTAAACATGTTCATAAACCTGTTTATGTAATAAAGCTTCCGCTTCCGCTTTGCACCTTTGACGTGTGTTATACGGTGCTGTGCAACGCAGCGCCCCTCAGCGTGATCCTGGCTCGACAGGACCATTGGGGTCGTGTCACATACATGTTAAAAAGTTTGCCGATTTGAAAGTTATACTTTGCTTGTTAATGTCTTGTTGTAGCTTAGAGCTAATTAAAGTTCTTTTCAACTTTGGGCAATGTACATGAGAGAAATGTATTTCTTATTTGATTAAGGCTCTCTCATGTGCCTTAGCGTAAGGTTCTCCACAACCTGCTGCTAAAACATTGAAAGTAAGGTTCAAATAATTAGGTGAGTCCTCATGTACCCTATACCCATCATGTAGAAGTTCCATGTATAGGAGAGACGGGTCAGTCTTGCTGAGCCATCATGCTCACTGCTTGTGTTTGAAGCTTTTGCAGGGGTCTATGAGGAAGGGACTCCCGAGGAGGAGACGGAACCCCAGGACAGGAACCCCGTCGAGTGGGAGTCGTGCACGCCGCCGTGTTAGTGTGTGTGCGTGCTAGCGAGGACACGTTCACAGGCTGAACATGAACTCGATGCGTAGTCTACGCCCGTGAGTGTAGACTGAACATATTTTGTTTTACAAATGTTCATAAACCTGTTTATGTAATAAAACTTTGCTTCCGCTTTGTATCTTTGATGTGCGTTATCCGGTGCTGTGCAACGCAGCACCCCTCAGCGTGATCCTAGCTCGACAAGGCCGATGGGGCCGCGTCAACAGAGCTGCTGAAGAAGGATACCAAATATGTTTGGAGTCCAACATGTGAAGCATCGTTCAAGGCATTAGTGAAGCACCTAACATCAACATCGGTTTTGGCGCAGCCAGACACCACAAAACCGTTCGATGTGTACTGCGATGCATTGGGCTCAGATGTGTGCTGATGCAAGACCGAAGGGTGGTCGCGTATAGATCACGGCAGCTCAGGAATCATGAGAAAAATTATCCAACTCATGATTTAGAGCTCGCTGCCGTGGTACTCGCACTCAAAATATGGTGGCACTACCTACTGGGTAACATCGTATACTTATATACCGACCACAAGAGCCTCAAGTACATATTCACTCAGAAGGAGTTAAACATGAGGCAGAGAATATTGTTGGAGTTAATAAAGGATTATGAAATAGAGATCCATTATAATCCCGACAAAGCAAACGTGGTGGCGAATGCGCTGAGTCGCAAGTCACACATTCATAATCTGACTATCAATCCGTTGGAAGAGAGCGAGCCAATATTACATGTGATTCCACATGGAGCTCTCTACAACTTAGCTATTATCCCCACCATCCGTGCAGAGATAGCGGAAGCTTAGAAACATGACAGGGGCATGTCGCATTTGCGGAGACGTGTAGATTGTGGGGAGTTGAAGTGTTTCCGGAAGGACGGAGACGGCGTGCTGTGGTTCAAGGACAAAATCCTATAGTGCAGTTTTATAAAACCAGTTTGTACGTGTTCTTGCATGTTTTAATGGGCTTTCATTGGGTTTTATGATGAATAAGGTTGCTGGGATAAAGTGTGGACGTAGTGATGATCTTGACCCACATTATAGATCAATCTCACCGTCAAAAATCGAGCAAAACATGGTCTGTCCACCCGCAAAAGTTTCTGCTTGAATTGGGCGACGAAAACGGGTGCGTAGAAACAGCGGCGATGTCGTAAGAGGGATAATGAAGACCGACCTCACTTTTTCCTTGTGGCAGGACCTCCCTCCTAACAATGGCAGCAGCGGGGGATTTTTCTGTGCAGAATTATGGTAGGGCAGAACATCGGGCTTCTTCTCTGGCGACGGTGAGGCATGACGGGGCTCAACGGCGGGGCTCGATGGCGGCCAAACTCTGGCAAGGGAGGAACTCGGTGACTTGGGCAGAGGGGGGAGTCGGTGACTTTGGGCAGAGGGGGGGGGGCAGCCCAAAGGAATGGGGGCGGCTGGGAGATTGTATTTATAAGGGGGAAAAAGAGAGTCCTAGGGGTGGTAGCAAAGAGTCATAGCAAGATGGGGCTCAACCAAAGAGTCCTAGGGGTGGAAACAAAGAGTCCTAGCAAGATGGGACTCAACCAAAGAGTACTAAAGGTGGAAACAAAGAGTCCTAAAGGTGGGGGATTTAACCAAAGACTCCTAATGGTGGGGGGTTTAACCAAAGAGTCCTAATAGTGGGGGATAGGGTTTCCCCCTCATGGGCTGCGACCAAGAGGTCTCCCCCCTAATTGGTGCGGCCAATTTGGGGGAAAATTCCCCCCAAATGTGGGGGAAATTCCCCCTAGGGGAATTTTGGGGAATTTTGAAAATTTGGGGAAATTTTGGAATGGCTCAATTTAGCTATTTTATTTTCATTACTCTTATTTTCTATATTCCTTTCTCCATTTCTATGTTCCTTTCTCGATTTCTACATTCCTTTTCTCCATTTCTATGTTGCTTTCTCCATTTCTACATTCCTTTCTCCATTTCTACTTCTTTTTAAATGATTCTCTACATGAAAAATATATGCAATGCATGGTAGTGAAATTGAGGGTGTTACAAACCTACCCCCCTTAAAATGAATCTCGCCCTCGAGATTCGATAGAGTGGAGAAAAGATGAGTGAATTCTGCCTTGAGATCTTCCTCACGTTCCCATGTAGTTTCGGCTTCCATGTGATGGCTCCACTGTACCTTGCACCAACGGATTACTTTGTTTCTCGTGACCCTCTCCTTCATGTACAAGATTTTGACACAGTGTTCCGCGTAGGTCAGATCCTCTTGAAGCTCTAGCTCATCCATCGGTACATGTTCTTCTGGTACTCCTAGGCATTTCTTGAGCTGGGATACGTGAAACATGTCGTGCACGTCGGAGAGGTGCGTTGGCAGCTCTAGTTGATAGGCTACCTCTCCTCGCTTGCCCAAAATCTTGAATGGACCTATTTAGCGAGGTGCTAACTTGCCTTTGACGTTGAACCAGCGTTGGCCTCGAATAGGCGACACCTTGAGATACATGAAGTCTCCCACTTCGAAGGTGAATCTCCTTCGCCTATTGTCCGCATAACCCTTTTGTCGTGACTGAGCGGCCTTCAAGTTTTCACGTATCATTTTGACTTGTTTTTCGGCGTCTTGCAGCACTTCGGGTCTGAATACTTGCCTTTCTCCGGTCTCATTCCAGAACAGCGGTGTTCTACACCGTCTACCATACAATGCTTCGAAGGGTGACATCTTCAAGCACTACAGGAAACTAGTAAATTAACGAGGGGGTAATTATTTACGACGGTGCCGTTGTTAATATACATATTAACGACGGTGAAAAGACACCGTCGTTAATAAGGCCATAATTTACGATGGTTGAACCTACCGACGTAAATAAGCTACTTATTTACGACAGTTACTGGGCACCGTCGTTAATAACGGCCTTATTAACGACGGTTGACCTAACCATCGTAAATAAGTAGCTTATTTACAGCCGCAGACGCGGGAGGGGGAGCGGTTCGCTCCCCTCCCGCGCGCGACCGCCGCCTCCGCCCCTGACGCCGCGCCGCCGCTGACCACCGCCTCCGCCCCCGACGCCGCGCCGCCGGCCGCCCCCACCCGCCGCTCCAGGCCGGCCCCGGTCGCCGCAGCCACCTCCGGCTGCCCACGGCCACCACCGGCCGGCCCCGGTCACCACCGGATGTCTCCGTCCACCACCGGCTGCCCCCTGCCGCCACCGGCCGCCCTCCGCTGCCGCCCGGCACCTGCCTATATAGTAAAGTTAGTTTGTCATTAGTTTTGGTTTAATTAGGTATTTAGTTTTGTTTGTAAAAAGTTTAAATTTAATAGTTTATTCTAGTTTGTAATTGTGTAGTAAATAGATTATAACTAGATTGTAATTAGTTTGTTGAATTAGATAAGATTTTTAAATAGTTTGTAATTGTTTACTTAGATTGTAATTATTTAATTAGGTTATTTAATTAGTTTAAATTGTTTAATTAGTTATTTAGTTTAGTTTGTAATTAGTTTGTTTAACTATTATGTAATTGTTTAATTATTTTTTTATTGTTCAATTAGTCTCATAAGTTTAATAGTTTGAAGTATTTAATTGTTGTTTTAGTTTTAAAATGTTCAATTAGTTTTGAATTATTTAATTAATTGATTGTGAGTGTTTACTTATTATACGTATAGTAACGGGTTTCGGGCCGACCCGGCACGGCCCGACCCGCCATAGCACGGCCCAACTCGGCACGGCACGGCCCGACCCGGCACGGCCAAACCCAGAAGCACGGCAGGGCCCAACCCCTGCACATAGCCCAACCCCCAGGATGGCATGACCTGAGCCGTCAGAGCCGAACCTGGCACGGCCTGACCAGGCACGGCAAGGTCCGACCCTGCATGGCCCAACCCGGCACGACCTGACAGGGCATGGCACAGTCCGACCCTACACGGCCCAACCCGGCACGACCCAATCCGGCAGCACGGCACAGCCCGACCCGGCACACGGACCAACCCCTAGCACGGCATGGCCCGATGACCCGGCACGGCTCAACCCTGCACGACCCAATCCAGCATGCCACGACACGCTCCGACCCGGCAAGACCCGGCCTGACCCGGCACGACACGGCACGATCCGACCCGGCATAGGCCCTTTGAACTTTCAACTCTAACCAACTTTCTCCTCTTTCTCATTCTTTTCTCTATCTTAAATGATTGGAAGATGGAAATGTTTAACGTAACCTATAGTAATTGATTACCCATTTCGAATCTGCACGTTTCACATGAGATAGGCATGTGAAGCGTGCAGGTTCAGAATTGTCCCTTTTTGGACAGCCTGAGAGTGATCGAGGACGTGCTTATGACGAGCTAGGTACGGGGTCTGGGTCCGGATGAGATTTCGACAGCATAACCCTGTTGTTCTCTGCTGCACCATTTTTGGGCGTGCAGTGGAGAACAGCGGGGTTATGCTGCCAAAATTTTGTTCGGATTCAGCCTCCGTGTCTCGTCATAAGCACGTTGCCTCGATCACTCTTGGGTGGGTTTAGGACCTATCATCCTAGGTATAGGGGTCGTGACATTAAATAAAAAAATGAACTTATAATGATGTGTCTGCTTTGAAGGTATAACCTGAATCATGGCTGAAGACCGCACATAGATGTACTCGGGTTGGAAAAAGAATGGGCAACACTCAGATGAGTGGTTCACCAAGACTGATGCTTTTATACAACAAGCTTTTTCGTTGTCCATCAACAGTAAGGTGCGGTGCCCATGTATGAAATGTCAGAATGCAAAGTTTTTTGACAAAGTGAGTTTGACGTTTCACGTGTGTCAAAACGGTTTCATGCAAAATTATGTGGTCTGGTACTTTCACGGTGTGACACGTTCTCGAGTTGCTGAAGAAGAAGTGGTGTTTGATAACACCCGGGTTGATATGATGGATGAGATGCTTGAAGCCATAGATCCTAAGTTGACGGAGAATGCTCCTACGAGGGAAGTTGAAACGTTCTTCAAGCTCCTCAAAGCATCAGAAGAGCATCTGCATGAACACACAAAAGTGACTCTTTTTAGTTTCTTGACCCGACTTATGGCAATTAAGTCTAAATATTCATGCTTCAATAACTGTTACAACGATCTCATCAAATTGATCTGTGATATCCTGCCACAACCTCATAAAGTGCCAAAAGATATGTACTAGTCTAAGAAATTGCTATCTGGTCTTGGTATGAAATATGAGAAGATTGATGTGTGCCCAGACAACTGCATGCTTTTTTGGAAAGAGTATACCAACGAGAAAAACTGCTTACAATGTGGTAAGTCTAGGTTTGTTGAAGTTGATAATGACGAAGGCGAGCGTGTACAGACTGAAATAGCACATAAGCAGCTTTGTTACTTGCCTGTTACACCTTGGTTGAAGCGTTTGTTTCTTTCGAAAAAAACTTCTAGACATATGCGATGGCACAAAGAATGTGTACGTGAGAACAGTGGAGTTTTGGCGCATCCGTCCGACGGTGAGCATGGAAGGCGTTGGACTGCTTCGATCCAGATTTTGCCAACGGTGCAAGAAACATCCGCATCGGGTTAGTGACGGATGGTTTCTCACCATTCAGTACTAACGCCACCCCATACTCATGTTGGCCGGTGTTCGTTATTCCGTACAATTTGACACCATCTTTGTGTATGTTTCTATGTCTCATTGTACCTGGACCAGATCATCCTGGTTCACGACTCAACGTGATGTTGAAGTCGTTGATTGAGGAGTTGAAAATGTTATGGACAGGAATCAAAGCGTACGACTGTTATAGAAAACAGAAATTCAACCTTCGAGTTGCGTACTTATGGTCCGTTCATGACTTTCTAGCATACGGCCTGCTTTATGGCTGGAGCACTCATGGTCGTTTGACATGTCCGATATGTGCTGTAGACAGAGAATGTTTTCGGCTGAGTCATGGTTGCAAGATATCTTACTTTGATTGTCATAGACGTTGGTTACCTAAGAATAACATTTTTAGACAACAAAGGAATGCCTTCAAAAAGGACACTATTATCACAAGAGGACCACCACAATGTTTGAACGGGTCAGAGATTTCTGCATTGTTGGACAAACTTGTGCCAGATGAAAATCATCCAGGATATTTTGTTGGTTACGGAGAGGACCACAATTGGACTCATGTTTGTGCATTATGGGAGCTACCGTATGTGAAGTCCTTAATTCTAATGCACAACATTGATGTCATGCATCAGAAGCGTAACATTTGCGAGTGTATTGTAAGTACATGCTTTGATATGATGGACAAAACAAAAGACAATCTAAAGGCTCGAAAGGATTTGGCAGTAGTTTGTAATCGTCCAAGTCTTGAACTCACTGAAGCCGGTGGCAAACTATAAAAGCCCAAGAAAAGGGACTTGCTAAAATTTTTCCTCACATCAAAACACCACACTTTTGTTATGGATATCTTGTGAAAAATGGTGAAGAGCAAGTAACCTCCATCAAAAGAGTAATTAGAGGGGAAAGCCTTTACCTTCACAAAGTAGGATTTTTACACATGAACATGAGAGGTTGAGCTCACCCCTAGAACTTAAAAAGTCTTGGGAAGGTTCAGTCCAAGTTTCATGTAAATCCAACACTTTTTGAGACACTTTTGGAGGTATTTGAAAAAGAGGCCAATTTGAATGAAAATTCAAATTGCAGCAATTTTCATCACCCAAATTCAAAAGTTAGCTTCATATTCAAACTCAGCACATTTTTCTGAGTAAGCCCACCAATTTCATCCCCATTGGAATTCATCTTGTCGGGAGCTAAATTTGCAATAATTCCAAACTGAATTTGAATTTCAGTTTAAACATAAAGCAAATTTAGTCAAACAATGTTTGAATTTGAGAACTCAAATTCAAATTAAGACTTGGGGGCTAAGTCTCTCATTCAATGTTTAGTTGCTGGGATATTTACAAAAGAAAGGGGGAGAAAGAATTAGAGGGGAGAAGAGGGCCCACTGGTCAGCCACCCAGGGATCAAACCGACTCAGGCACGAGGTCGAACACCCCTACGGGCGACAGCGCACGGGGTCGACCCCGTCCCAATGCGGCCACCGCATGGTGAAAGAGCGGAGTCACCATGCCAGCACGACGCTCGCTCAGCTGTTTTCACGGTGCCCCGGCTGCACCAGCGTTCCCCATCCGCAATCGCCTCCGCGCGCAAACTTGTTCCTCGCCGCTCTCTGGTCGCCGGCGTCTGAGCAACCCAGACACTCTCGTGCCCGACGAGCAACACAAGAAAGAACCGCCTCGAGGTACTGATCACTACCGTACTGACCTCGCCGTCTCTCTCGCACGGTCGGCAAAGAATTTGGGGGATTAGTGCGTCGGGGTGTTTAGAACCGAACCATGCGAAATCCAGAAATTCGTAGCAAGTAAGCCACCACTCCTTAGGCCGAGCTAAAGACATGATCTAGACTCGCCCACGCGTCTCTGAGATCATAAATCATCGAGTTTCATCGAGTATGGGCGATGTTCTTCGAGCTTTTTGCATCGGCGCCGATTTCCGGTCTAGGTCAACGGTGAGGTCATAGTTGCAGCGGTTTTCACAGAGATCGGTGCCCATATCCATGATCAGCGGGTGTCAGCGGAGCTCCCCGAGCAAACCACATCGAAAAAGGTGCAGGGGATGCTGAGTTTGACGTCGCCGGTGAGCTCCCGGCCGCGGTTGCCGGCGGGAGCACTGTTCCGGCTGTTGTCAAGCTCCGGTGAGGGCACCAGCATGTTCTCCGAGTCGAGTTAGGCACAGGCGGCAAGTTTCGTCGATGTTCGGGCGGTGAAACGCCCGGCGGCGAGCGCTCCGGCGAAGCGCCGCCGCGGGAGCTGCGGGAGAGCGCGAGGTAGACGAAGGGGGGGCCGGGTCCACCGGTCAGCCTCTGATCTCGCGCGGGGGTCGGTTTGCGGCCGGGATTCGGTGCGGCAGAGAGGGTAAAACCCCGTGGGCCGCGGTGTGGCCGCATTCTGAGTGGGCCGGCTCGAGGAGTGGGCCCTACCCGCAGGATTTAAACATTTTTGGAATTTCCAGTTTTAGTTCAAACTTCAAATGCATAGAACTTTGGCTAGGAAACTCCAAATTCGATGAACCAAATTTTGCTGAACTTAGAATTCTGTGTACTTTCCAGCAATACCAAATTCAGCTCATGAAAGTGAATAGTTTTCTAGAATTAAAGCCCTAAAATTTAAACTGTTGGGAATTTTATCTGGAGAACTACTTTATGAAAAATTCTGAAATTTGGCTGAGAGGTTCAATAGAAAATCCCTGAATCCCAGTAAAATTTTCAGACTCATACAAGTTAATTTAGTTACCCTAATGGGGTGATTAAGCGAACTGCCCTGAGAAAATAGAAAAATGTACAGAAACATTTTTCAGATTTTCTCCAATCTTAATTAGGACATAACTTTCAGTAGATTTCTTCAAATGACATGAAACCAATTCCATTAGAACCATCTTAAAGTCTAGTTTCCAGAAAGTAATGGTTGGAGCCATGAAAACCACTGGAATTATTCAGAGGCTCAAATATTGACCAAATGGGCTTTTATTTGTACAAGGTTCAGATGAACTTTGTTTCAAATGAAACTTGGTCAAGACTCTGGTTTGGACCCTACCAAGCTACAATAAAAATTTCAGAACCAAAGGGGAGGGCTAGCTAGAGTTATTAGTAGTTAAGTATTCAAGCTTACACAATTGCATTTAAATTTACATGTCGTATTTCATTAAACGTGTAGTCACTGAAGAAGAGACTCCGGAAGTGCTGGACTTCCTCCTTCCGGAAGAAGAGCTAACTACTGACCAGCAGCAACAAGGCAAGCCCCGGTTTGCATTAACTCGTTTATCAAGTTTTACTTTGTTCACATAACTAGGGTGATGTATGAATGTGCATTAGGTGTAGGATGAATGGAACCCCACTTGCATAACCAAAGGTTCCTAAAAGAGTGAGGGTAGTGTCTAGCACCTCGAGTAGACAGGCTATGCTTAATGAGTCATAGGACTTCGGTGCAAGTCGAGTAGTTGGAATCTACTCGCGAGATAGGCTTGGGACACACGGGTTCGGTTGAGTGACGTGAGATCACTTTAGTAATGAAAATGAGACTAGGCAGGGGCTAGGGCGCAGCAAGAGGAAGTCTTGTGTGCGCAGCCCTGCCCGTGTCGATTGAGGACCGAGCCATGTGCGGCCCTGCTGAACAAGTATTGAACGTACCGAAGGCATATCGGATATATGGGCCCCAATAAACCGATGTAACCTAAACCTCCGGGCTGTGAGACCTATGTGTGCTGAATACATTGGCAATTAGGATAAAAGTTAGCATTAACATTCAAAGTTTTGAATATGGCCAAAACATTCTTCTGTGGCAAGGTCCGACAAGTTCTTTGTTAGGTCCGCCAAGTGTTGGCAAGGTCCGACGCAAGGTCCGGAGAGCTTCTGTGAGGTCCGGAGCTTGTTTTTAGGGAGCTCCCGTGAAGTTCAACTCGTAGAACTGCAGCGTCTTGTTTTTGCTTTTAACTCGCAATGTTTCAAACTTGCTTTATGGGAAGGTTTGCTTAGTATTAATTTGCTAAGTTTTTGGTGTCTTTTGGTGGTTATGGCTGTTATCATTTGATATGGTTTGCAACATGCTTATGTGACGTGCTCATGTAAGGTGTTGTGGTTTTCGAACTAACGTGAGTCAAGTCGAGGACTTGTGCTCGGAAGAATTGGTTGTTTATTCATGTGCAGGTGTTGCTTGAGTTCAAGACATGGCTGGTGACGGGATCCTTGGACTAGTCTCAGGGAGGAGATGAGGTTCCAACAACCAAGTTCGGGAGGAGCTGTGGTTGAGTTGATCGGGAGGTCGCGCAGCATGTTTGGATCAAGGGCAGTGCATATGAAGGTTGCGTGTACGTCGTTGGAAGGTGTTTGCACGTGTGCAAGGAGTGCATGGACGTGGCAACATTGTTCCAAGGCGTGATGAAGAGAAGTGGACGTAAAGAATTGGTCGGAAAGGTCCAACCGGCTGGATTGCGTACTCAGGCTGAGGCTGAGTCGGATATGGCTCAAATATGGAAGATTTGAGTTGGTTATGATAGGATTTCGTGCTAGGCACGAAGTTGAGTTGTTTTAGGAATGTTTAGGACGTTCCTAAGGTGTTTGGAAGTCTCACGATTGCTTCTATCTGCGAATAGGAGAGTCCTGAGCAGTTATGGTAAATTAGGATATGAGTCCAATTAGGAGTAGGAGTTCTAGATTGGATTGTTTAGCCTGAGGGCTGGCTATAAAAGCAAGGGAGGTCAGACCTCTCGTGTGTAGAGAACTTTGGGCTGTTCCTCTTGTGTTTCTATTGAATAAAGTTCATAGTTTCGAGGAGCTTTTGTGCCTTGTTCGTCCGACTTGTTTTTCGTCAAGTCTTTCTCGCCGAGTTTCTGGACAGACCGACGTTGCTTCGGAGTTTTGTTCATAACTCGAGTTTTACAGATCCGATTGACGTGATTCTTTTTGGGTTATCTTCAAAAATCAATTATCTATCATCTGTGTAATTTTCACGAGCTTCGGATCTGTAGTTTTTGACATACACGAGTTTCATTGCAGCGTTGCAGATCTGTTTTATATTGGGTAGAACAGATTGATCTTCGTTTAATGTTTTGATTGTATCTCAAGTTTTACTTCGTGTTTTCAAGTGATTCTTGTTGCATTAGATCCGTGACTTGATTCTGTACCTCTCTACTTGATTTGTCACGGTTGAACACGTTTGAAAACACTTGCACACACGGTTTCTTTAACCGATTGGTATTTTGCTGAGGGGTTTTTGTTGTTTCCGCTGCGAAAAGTTTTAATCTACCATTCACGCCCCTCTGGTAGCTTTTTCACGTGTTCTTCGATCCTACAATTGGTATCAGAGCCAAGGTGCTCTAATCTTTGTGATTTGCATGTGTTTTGACTAACCATCATGGAGAAGTACTCCGCAAAACCTCGTGTGTTCAATGGCATCGATTTTCAGGTTTGGAAGGCGCGGATGGAGGCCTACATACAGGCGCAAGGCTTCGCCATATGGGAAAAGGTCTACCGGAACTTCGATGTACCACCCAACGATCAAGTTACGGCTGTGAACATGAGAGATGTTGACAACACAACAAGGCTCGCAACTTGATCATCCAAGGATTGACTCAAAGCGACTTCGACCGTGTTGCACACCTCCGATCTGCATATGATGTTTGGAAAGCTCTTTGTGACTACCATGAAGGATCCAATACGATCAAGGAGGTAAGGCAAGATATGTTCAAGAAAGAATACATGCGTTTTGAGATGCAACCCGGTGAGTCAATTGACGACCTTTTTGCTCGCTTTAATAAAATTCTCTGCAACTTGCGTAGTGTCAATGTTAACTTTTCAGATGCTGAAAATGCTAGACAATTGTTAGGAGCATTAGATATGTCAATTTGGGAGATGAAAGTTACATCTATTCGTGAATCTACTGTCATGAGTTCTCTTACTTTAGACGTGCTTTATTCTAAATTGAAAACTCATGAAATTGACATCATCTCACGTAAAAACCCCAACAAGTCTATTGCATTTGTTTCGCAACGTGACATGTCTAGTTCTATTCAATCATCATCTAGTGGTGCACTCTCTTTGCTATCCTCTCTAACCCTTGAACAGATTGAAGAGTTTCCAGAGGAGGAGCTTGCACTCATCTCTACTTGGTTCTCAAAAGCATTGCAAAATGTGAGAACTAGAAGGAGAGGAAGCTCCGGACCTCAACGATGTTTTAAATGTGGTAAGACAGGACATTTTCGTACGGAGTGCCCTAACCTTTCAGGTCTGACTTCATGTGAAGAAAAGCAAACAAGGCCGAAGAAATTGTTTGCAAAGAATAAGAAGAAGAAAGATTTATCAATGTGCAACATAGTGCATAGTATGATCTCTGCACTTCAAGATTTCGACTCAAGTGATGTGGACACCGGTAGTGATGAAGATGAAGAAGCTATGGCAAATATGTGCTGCATGGCGAGCAAGTCAAGTTCAAGCTCCGAGGAGGCAGAACACAACAGCGACGATGAAGAGGTATGTCCCACTTGCGAAGAAATGTGTGATGCTATTTCTCGTGCCACTGTTATATTAAAGAAAAAGGATAAAAAACTTAGGAACAATGCTGTTAAAATTGAATCACTAGAATCTGAAATTAATCGTTTAAAAACTTTGATTCCTAGTGATGATTCTTATTCCTCATGTGATTAAATTTATGAACAATTATCCTCTTTAAGAAGTGCACACGCATCTACACTTGATAAACTTGAACTTGAAATTGAAAAGAACAAAGAGCTTGCTGCACTTAATGATAAAAATTTGAAAGATGCTTGTTGTTCTACAATTGATTTGCATTGTTCTTCATGTGATGATCTGAA
Source organism: Neostapfia colusana (assembly GCA_030760725.1). Taxonomy (NCBI): domain Eukaryota; kingdom Viridiplantae; phylum Streptophyta; class Magnoliopsida; order Poales; family Poaceae; genus Neostapfia; species Neostapfia colusana. The sequence goes on along the minus strand of JASWHV010000012.1, from coordinate 23,394,131 downwards.
TAAGAAACTAAATGATGCTATGAATGAGATTTCTATTTTGAACAATGCTTTACGTGTGCATGAAGTTAAATATTGTTCAAATTGCAAACTAAAAGGAAAAACTTCATGTGAAAACTGCTTTGATCTGTCCAATAAACTTGATGACATGCATAGGACACTAGATCGGTTTTCTAATGCAAATAAGAACCTAAACTTGCTGCTGAGTTCTTCTAAGTCTTGTAATGATAAAACTGGTTTAGTTTTTAATTCTCATGCTCATGCTAAGGCACACCCACCTAAAGTTGTAAAGTCATTAGGAAGCGGTTTGATTCAAACAGCTCCTGGACAAAAAGAGGTGATTTTCAAATCTGCAGGAGTACTGTCCCATTCGGGTTCTAATAAACGTGTTGCTTGCTCATCTAGACATGATAATAAGGTTATTTTTCATTGTACCTACTGTGGTAGAGATGGTCATGTCATAGATTTTTGTTATAGACTAGCTAAACACGATAAGAAACAAAGAATACTTGCTAGATCACATAACAACCAAGCAAAATCTGCTAGACCGAATGTTCGGAGCTTGCAACCTGCTGTAATGAGTCAAAAACTTGCTCCCGGACCTACTGTTTTTTGTGCTACATATAACACATCTTCTAAGTCAGTAGTTGGGAACAAAAATTTTCGATGTTGGGCTCATAAACCTGCTGTACCTTCTCAGCTTTCGCGTGTTATTCCTGCTGGACGTCGTGTGACTCAGTACTGGATTCCTAAAAGTCTTTTAACTAACCCCAGTATTGAGTCATCGACGTATTTTGCTGCTGTGTAGGTTTCACGTTTGAGGAAGGAGAACATTTGGATTGTGGATTCAGGTTGCTCACGCCACATGACCGGTAACAAAGAATGGTTCTCCTCTCTCTCTTTTGTGTCACGTGTAGAAAATGTTACTTTCGCCGATAACTCTTCTACTCCCATAATTGCTAAAGGTTCGGTTAGAGTAAACAATCTCTACACTTTGAAAGATGTGGCACTTGTTAAAAATTTGAAATACAACTTGCTTTCGGTTTCACAATTGCTAGATGAAAATCTAGAGGTTAGCTTTGCTAAAAATTGCTGCAAGGTTGTAGATTCAAAAGGTGAGCTTTTGTTTAACATGTCTAGGTTTGGAAGAGTTTTTAAAGCTGATTTTGATTTGTCAACTTCTAAGCATCGGTGTCTAGTTGCTAATGATACAAAGGATCTATATTTTTGGCATCGTAGACTTGGTCACATAGGCTTTGATCATCTCACTCGTGTTAGTGCTCTCGATCGCATACGTGGGCTGCCGAAGCTTAAAAAGGACAATGATATTTTGTGCTCTTCCTGTAGACATGCTAAGTTTGTTGCAGGTTCACATGCTCCTCTCACAATGACCATGACAGCTGAACCGGGACAACTTTTACATCTTGACACAGTAGGTCCGGCACGTGTTCAATCCTTCGGAGGTAGATGGTATGTGCTTGTGATTGTTGATGATTATTCCAGATATTCTTGGGTTTATTTTATGGCATCTAAGAATGAAGCTTTTAGTCATTTTAGAACTTTATTTCTTAGATTATCTATTGATCACCCAGGATCATTAAAAGCAATTAGAAGTGATAACGGAACTGAATTTAAAAACCAATCCTTTGATCACTTTTATGCTGAAAATGGAATAGATCATCAATACTCTTCACCCTATGTACCACAACAAAATGGTGTCGTAGAAAGAAAGAACAGGACCTTAGTTGAGATGGCTAGGACTATGCTTGATGAATATCAAACTCCTAGGAAATTTTGGGCTGATGCAATTGCAACCGCTTGTTATGTCTCAAATCGTGTTTTCTTGCGTGCTAAGCTTGGAAAAACCCCATATGAGCTCCGGTTTGGACATAGGCCTAGTGTTACACACTTTAGGGTTTTTGGTTGTAAATGCTTTGTTAAGAAACATGGTAATCTTGATAAATTTGAAGCTAGATCTGTTGATGGCATGTTTCTTGGTTATCCATCTCATACTAGAGGCTACCGTGTGCTTTTACTTTACAGTAACAAAATTGTGGAGACTTGCGAGGTTTCTTTTGATGAAGCTAGCCCAAGTACTAGCTCCGATATTGCAGGTCCGGATCCATATCCGCAGGGGGAGAGTATTTTTATTGAAGAAGATGAAGAAGTGGTGCTGCTGCCCGAAAACTCGGAAGTAAATAACGATCAAGCTGCTGATTTTGCACCACAACCAGCACCAACAGTCACTACTGTTGGTTCGGACCTTCCTCAATCAACAAGCTCTCCTAATCAAAGGTCCGAACATGAAGAAGAAGGTGCTTGTGAAGTGTCTACTCCCCTCCGAGTACTCAAAAGTCATCCTCCACAACAAATCATTGGAAGCTTGCATGAACGAGTCACTCGGTCCATGTTTTGCGATCCAAACTCTCATGCTCATTCTGCTTTTGTTGCTTCTTTTGAACCCAAGGATATATCACACGCACTCACTAATGAATCTTGGATTAATGCCATGCAAGAAGAGTTAGAATATTTTGAAAGAAATAATGTTTGGAAACTTGTACCTCCACCTCAAGGTCACACATTAATTGGAACTAAATGGGTATTTAAAAATAAGCAAAGTGAGGACGGGGTTGTGGTTAGGAATAAAGCTAGGTTGGTTGCTCAAGGTTTCACTCAAATTGAAGGTCTAGATTTTGATGAAACATTTGCTCCTGTTGCTAGATTAGAAGCTATAAGAATTTTATTAGCATTTGCTGCATCTAAAGGTTTCAAGTTATATCAAATGGATGTTAAAAGTGCTTTTCTTAATGGCTACATAGAGGAGGAGGTTTATGTTAAGCAGCCACCGGGTTTTGAAAATCCAAATTTTCCTAATCATGTTTACAAACTGTCCAAAGCCTTGTACTGTCTAAAACAAGCCCCTAGAGCATGGTATGATAGGTTAAAAACATTCTTACCTGAAAAGGGGTTTACCATGGGCAAGGTTGATAAAACTCTTTTTGTACTTAAGCATGGCAATGACTCATTATTCGTTCAAGTGTATGTGGATGATATTACCTTTGGTTGTGCTTCTCATGATCTCGTGTCCAAGTTTTCAGCTATGATGAGTTCAGAATTTGAGATGAGTATGATGGGAGAACTCACATACTTTTTGGGGCTGCAAATCAAGCAAACAAAAGAAGGAACTTTTGTGCATAAAACTAAGTATACAAAGGACCTTCTTAAGCGCTTCAACATGGACAAATGCAAGCCTCTTCGGACACCAATGGGAACAGGAACAACACTTGAACTTGACGAAGATGGTGACCCGGTCGATAAAAAAGAATACAGAAGTATGATTGGATCACTTTTGTATCTCACGGCGTCAAGACCGGACATACAATTCAGCGTATGACTTTGTGCACGTTTTCAAGCTTCTCCACGTGCTTCACATCGCCAAGCCATCAAAAGGATTCTCAGGTACCTACATGGAACTCAAGAATTTGGCATTTTTCTTCCTTGTTCCTCAACCGTTTCTTTGAAAGCTTTTTCGGATGCTGATTTTGGGGGTTGTAGGATTGATAGGAAAAGTACTTCGGGTGCTTGTCATTTTCTTGGTAATTCACTTGTTGCTTGGTCCTCTAGAAAACAAAGTTCAGTTGCACAATCCACGGCCGAATCTGAATATGTAGCTGCGGCTAGCGCTTGCTCACAAATTCTTTGGATTGTTCAAACACTTAAGGACTATGGGGTTGATTTAGATAGTGTTCCACTGTTTTGTGATAACACTAGTGCAATTCGTATTGCTAAAAACCTCGTGATACACTCTAGAACTAAGCACATTGACATTAGGTATCACTTTCTTCGTGATAATGTTGAAAAAGGAAACATTGTGCTTCACCATGTTGATACCGAACAACAATTGGCTTATATTTTTATAAAACCTTTGGATTTCACTCGTTTTTGTTTCATTCGTAGTGAAATAGGGGTTATGCATCCTCATGGCTTAAATTGAGGGGGAGTTTTTGAAACTTTGAAAGTCTATGTGTGAGTCTGAAACTAAAATAATATGAGCATAGTATTTCATACATATATGACTTTGTGATTCCTTTTACAGGCTGAAAGTTCTTACTACATTACTCATGTTATACATTTTGTAGTTTTTGCCATGACTAGTAATTGGAATAATTACTTACACTAAATCTGGTCATGATCAAACTTTGTTGCTGTTTTGAACTTGTTGCGTGCTCACAAGTGCTTTTAATCATAAAAAAGTTAATCAAGTGATCAGCTCACATGTTGAGTTTTCAAATAAAAAATTGAGAAAAGATCAAGAGAATATGCATGCATCGCACTTCTTCTTTTGAGATTGCTTATCATTGCACTAAGATATGAACTTGGAAGGAATTGTGTATGACTAAAACCATGTCCTTAAGCTTCTGATTGTCAAATGACATAGGCTTGGCTTGGTTGGTTAGAATAAGGCTGATGCGGCATATAATCTCTTGCAAATATCATATGATCAACTTTGTGCCTTAAATGATTATGAATAATAAAAATGCAGCAACAAGTGTCATGTTTTCAGGTTTTGAAATAGTTGAGTAAGGGAGACCATGACTTGCTTAAACTGAAAAATACATTTGATCTCTAGCATGGCTTACACTACTTTATGTATCTCATTGATGTGATAGTGTAAGTAACCTGATAGTATGACTTGGATGAACTTTGTTTTGTATGTATATGTTATAATATGCTCATAACATTTAAAAATTTCTCTTTTGAACCTTGCTGAATACATTGTCAAAGGGGGAGAAATATGTATAAGGAGAGATTTTTTTACACTTTGCATATGTTATACACTTTCTTCCTTCTCTGATTTTAAAAAATGGGGAGAAATTAATAAAGGGGGAGAAATGAGTTTTCAAATCTTTTCAAAACTTTTCATAAGCCAATGTTCGGATTTTAATTGGTGTTGCCAATGCATTCATCAAGGGGGAGATTGTGAGACCTATGTGTGCGGAATACATTGGTAATTAGGATAAAAGTTAGCATTAACATTCAAAGTTTTGAATATTGCCAAAACATTCTTCTATGGCAAGGTCCGACAAGTTCTTTGTTAGGTCCGCCAAGTGTTGGCATGGTCCGACGCAAGGTTCGGAGAGCTTCTGTGAGGTCCGGAGCTTGTTTTTAGGGAGCTCCCGTGAAGTTCAACTCGTAGAACTGCAACGTCTTGTTTTTGCTTTTAACTCGCAATGTTTCAAACTTGCTTTATGGGAAGGTTTGCTTAGTATTAATTTGCTAAGTTTTTGGTGTGTTTTGGTGGTTATGGCTGTTATCATTTGATATGGTTTGCAACATGCTTATGTGACGTGCTCATGTAAGGTGTTGTGGTTTTCGAACTAACGTGAGTCAAGTCGAGGACTTGTGCTTGGAAGAATTGGTTGTTTATTCATGTGCAGGTGTTGCTTGAGTTCAAGACATGGTTGGTGACGGGATCCTTGGACTAGTCTCAGGGAGGAGATGAGGTTCCAACAACCAAGTTCGGGAGGAGCTGTGGTTGAGTTGATCGGGAGGTCGCGCAGCATGTTTGGATCAAGGGCAGTGCATATGAAGGTTGCGTGTACGTAGTTGGAAGGTGTTTGCACGTGTGCAAGGAGTGCATGGACGTGGCAACATTGTTCCAAGGCGTGATGAAGAGAAGTGGACGTAAAGAATTGGTCGGAAAGGTCCAACCGGCTGGATTGCGTACTCAGGCTGAGGCTGAGTCGGATATGGCTCAAATATGGAAGATTTGAGTTGGTTATGATAGGATTTCGTGCTAGGCACGAAGTTGAGTTGTTTTAGGAATGTTTAGGACGTTTCTAAGGTGTTTGGAAGTCTCACGATTGCTTCTATCTGCGAATAGGAGAGTCCTGAGCAGTTATGGTAAGTTAGGATACGAGTCCAATTAGGAGTAGGAGTTCTAGATTGGATTGTTTAGCCTGAGGGCTGGATATAAAAGCAAGGGAGGCCAGAGCTCTCGTGTGTAGAGAAATTTGGGCTGTTCCTCTGTGTTTCTATTGAATAAAGTTCATAGTTTCGAGGAGCTTTTGTGCCTTGTTCGTCCGACTTGTTTTTCGTCAAGTCTTTCTCGCTGAGTTTCTGGACAGACCGACGTTGCTTCGGAGTTTCGTTCATAACTCAAGTTTTACAGATCCGATTGACGTGATTCTTTTTGGGTTGTCTTCACAAATCAATTATCTATCATCTGTGAAATTTTCACGAGCTTAGGATCTGTAGTTTTTGAGATACACGAGTTTCTTTGCAGCGTTGCAGATCTGTTTTATATCGGGTAGAACAGATTGATCTTCGTTTAATGTTTTGATCGTATCTCAAGTTTTACTTCGTGTTTTCAAGTGATTCTTGTTGCATTAGATCCGTGACTTGATTCTCTACCTCTCCACTTGATTTTTCATGGTTGAACACGTTCGAAACCCCTTGAACACACGGTTTCTTTAACCGATTGATTTTTTGCTGAGGGGTTTTTTTTGTTTCCGCTGTGAAAAGTTTTAATCTACCATTCACCCCCCTCTGGTAGCTTTTCACGTGTTCTTCGATCCTACACGGGCGTCGAGGCATAACGCACCAATTTATAGGTGTAGGCTGAGGGCAGCAAGGTGGAAATCTGCCAACGGGCATAGAGAGATGCTCCGTGTGGGGAACCTCCTGCTCGTTTCGGTGCGACCGGTTCGACGTTTGGGCTGTTTGGTGAAAGGTTGTCCCGTACGACATCGAGTGAGCGTGCTGTGTGGCTCCACGGATGGGCGTACGTGACATGCTCTTTGGGTTTCCCTGCAGGTGTATATCGAGTCGATTCGCCGTCCCTCGCGGTGACGAGTACCGCTTGTTCACTGCATCGTAACGTAGACTAATGAATGAAATGTTATGATTCAACATTGCTGTTATGATATAATTGTATTGCTACATGTGTGCCACCAAATATTGCTCACTAAATTTCAGCTTCATGAACCGTTAGCATGTTGCTAAAAGATGAACTAAGTATTAACTTGTAGGTGTGTCCATTTGCTGCAACATTGCTATCCTATGTTATGGTACACCTCATGTAGAGTTTCATGCTTAGGTGAGTCGGTTAAGCCTTTCTGAGCCTTCGTGCTCACGGTTGCTGCTTAAGTGTTTTTCAGGTGAGGAGCCACCCACGGACTTGGAGTACGAGTCCACCGGCGAGGGTTACCCTCCATCGGGGACCATGGCTGAGTGGGAGCCGTACACGCCGCGCTGAGCTGAGACGTGCAGCTAGTGTGGGTTGCCCTAGGGCTGGGCAACCGACTTTTGCTAGATAGGCGGGCGTGAGTTGTACAAAAGAAACTTCCGCTGTGTAATAAAGACCCTAGTTTGTAACTGAGAAGTGTACTACTTTGTACATTCAGTTTGTTTTCCCATGTAATATAATGTGTTCTTATGACGTGTGCTGTCGGGTGTCGCATCGCGCGGCACCACCCTCTGCGATCCTGGATGAGCGGATTCCGGTCCGCCACAGCCTGGTATCAGAGCTGCATTGGGGATAGCACAGTACTTAAGGACTGTATTATGGGAAAACTTAGGTTTACGGTGAGGATTCGGTAGATGGCCCAAGTAAGTACTATATTAGCATAGTTACTTAAAGTGGAAAAAACTAACCTATGTGTTATAATTCTGAATTTCAATTATGTAACGACGCACCTATGCTCTGGTAAGATTGGTAAGGAACGCCACCGAAAGCGGTTCAATTTCGGTTAGCTCCCCTGACGAGGAACGTGGTTCAAGGATAGGTCTCACAGCTTGGTGTGAGACATCAATATGAAACTCTTGGACTCTTCATGTTCCTGAGTTCATATGAAATGCTGATCCCTAGCGTGCATTAGGCAAGTAAGTGGAGACCCCATCGCGTGGTCAGTAACGCGAGAGTGTGTTCGTCTGGAAGTAGCCCAGGAGGACATACGCAGCGCTTGCCATCGGCGTGCCCTGCAGGGCAGTAGGTGGTAGCTGTTGGGTTGATAACATTCCCAACCATGACGACCCGTTTATGACATACTCGGGTTCCCCGTCGTGTGGTGTTGAAACACGATCACGTACCTTGAGACGTGACCTAACTCAAGGACGGCCGTATGGAAATGATACGGGCGTTTGTATTTACTTTTAAATATGGAACTGCCTGAAATGAACAACCATTGAGTGCACCATTATTGTGTGGTCTTCTGCAGGTACTAACCACGTATGTATCCGTGTAGCAAACGTGTGTGAGGGACCGTTTAGTGCCACATTTGAGACGTATGGGCCGGTATAATCTGGTTAGGATTTTCTTTTGTGAGGAACGTAGTACCGAAATATTGTAGGCATATGCATGAGAATAATTATAACAAGGAATTAAAATCACTAGGTTCAACATTTAGGACCCTGGTCGGTAGACAAATTGGATAGTGATGAGTGTAATTCCAAAAAGACTGAAAAACAGGGTGCTCTGTTTTGGGCAGCAAGTTTGCTGATTTTCAACAGGGCATAACTCACAGGTCTTTTAGCCCAGGGAGGTGTTCTATATAGTTCTGGGAAGGTATTTGAGTACTCTATAACTTTGTTGTAGACTTCCAGAGCTGAAACACACCTGAAGATGGCTGAAATCCCAGAGGAATGTAAACTGTCCAGAACCAGTACAGAGTAAAACATTCTCTGAACTGTTCTGTTTTTCAAACATAACTCCCAGTAGAAAAATCTAAAATTTTCATATGATACATCTTTAGAAAGGGTAGAAGATGTGTTACATCTTTGCAATTCAAAGTTTTTGAAATTTCAGCGCAGATTTCAGTGGAAACCAGAGTTGAAAACAGCAACTTCTCAAGGGAGGTGCTGTTAAAATTCTTCCAGAAATTCTGTTGACTTTGAATTACCCTAACTTTTTTAACCAGAGCTGATCTGGGGGCAAATGAACTCGTTGGAAAGATACTGAAGTTAACTTTGACTTTGGTATTCAACTTGAGTCATGAAAATGCCCAGAACCAGATCAAAACTTGGAATAGGTAGAAACTGGTCATTCTGACAGAAGAATGACAGTTGAACTTATTGGAGAAGGTGTTGTACCCTAAGGGTGGTATACGTGATGAGAACGTGATAGTAATGTCTCGTAGTGACCAAACCTAGATATGGTGAGCTTCCAAAGATGGGTTTCATCAAGTTGGATTAAACTAGCTTGTGTTTGGTTTGGTAATGGTGTAGCTTGTGCAAAGTTATTACATTATCTACTTACGAGATGTATCGCATGTTTTAATTGTCATTATATTGTTACGCCTATTTTTATTAGACTGCATGCAATCTGTTGCGGGACTGATGTTTATTGTCATATGGTTGCAGATGGTTCGCACTAGGACCACGCACGAGGTTGGTGGCTCTAGCCAAGGGGGAGGCGATGACTCCCAGCCACCGGCCTACGACAGCACCCCGCAGCAGGAGCCACCACCGCCGCCTCCTCTCACTCTAGCGGATGTGATTGCGGCATTGGTGGGAGGTCGTGAGGAGCAGACCGACCTGCTCCGCACGATCGTGCAGAATACGTCCCAGGCGGGGGGGGGGGGGGGGGGGGGGGGGGAGGCGTCAAGATAGAGGGCGTCGTGAGCCCCGGGAAGTGTCGTACTCGGATTTCATGAGTACGCACCCTCCAGTGTTCACCGAAGCTGAAGAACCACTGGAGGCGGACAACTGGCTGCGGACCATCGAGTCCAAGTTCGGGCTGCTCCAATGTATGGAGCGGCAGAAGACTCTGTTCGCAGCGCAGCAACTCCACGGTGCCGCTGGTGCGTGGTGGGCGAATTATGTCGCCTCACGTCCGGCTGGCCATATCGCGGAATGGGAGGAATTCCGGGAGGCGTTCCACGCCTATCATATCCCTCCCGGGATCATGAAGAGGAAGTTCCAAGAATTCTTGGAGCTGAAGCAGGGCGGGAGGAGTGCCCATGACTACTCCCGTGCCTTCAACCATCTGGCGCAATACGCGTCAGACTATATCTCCACTGAGGAGAAGAAGCGGGAACACTTCTATCGGGGGTTACACCCTGAAATGAAGACACACCTCGTTCATTGGAATCGCGGCACCTTCAATGACCTAGTCAATGCCGCGATCATGCAAGAGGATGCTCAGTGGGAGTTGGCAGCTGAGCAGCGGAAGCACAGCGCTCCCCCCAGCGGTGGGAGTGGCGCTCCCCAGAAGTACCGCATGGTGTATCGGACACCATCCGGACAGCAGTGGCTTCCACCGGCGCGACCTCAACAGTTCGGGGGACGTTCGTTCCAAGCACCCCCGTTCCGTCCGCCGATGCCACCACCCAGAAAGCAGCAGCAGCAGCAGACGGCACCCCGGACGTTTCCACCGCCACAACGCGCCCCGGGTTTCCGTCCACCGATCAGCGGGGGACCGCCCCGTTTCACCTGCTTCACGTGTGGCCAGGCGGGCCACTTCGCGAAGGACTGTCCCCAGGGGCAGCAGAGCAGCGGGCAAGCCCAGTTCCAGGGCGGTGCTCGAGGCCGACTTCCGATGAAGAAGGTTGGTCAGCAGACTGGGGGCGTCCGCAACCTCGACAATGAGGACGCCCCAGAGGGAGACAACGTGCTAGCGGGTACGTTCACTCTCAACCATCAAGCCATCATCATACTTTTTGATTCTGGTGCAACCCACAACTTCATAAGTGCATCATATGTGGTTAAGAATCAGCTGGAAGCCTTTCCAACCGAGTGTTCTTATATGATCTGCTCACCGGGAGGAAAGATTTCAGCAACGATGATGGTTCCGAAAGCACCACTGTGCTTAGGTGGGAAGATATATCCCACCACTATGATTATCCTTGAGGGGCAGAAGATTGATGCAATCTTGGGAATGTCATGGCTAAGCTACCATGGCGCTGTCCTGGAAACTCTAGTACGGACGGTTCACCTCAACTCCCCATTACACCGTCCGCAGTCCCTCCTATTAGATAATCCAGTCCGGGAGGTTTCAGCAATCAACAATACTGAAGCTCTCAAATTAGAGGACATCCCCGTAGTCCGGGAGTACCCCGACGTGTTTCCGGATGATCTTCTGGGCATGCCACCTGAGCGGGATGTCGAGTTCAAGATTGAACTTGCACCCGGGACTACGCCCATATCACGGAGACCATACAAAATGGCTCCAAATGAGCTGGCTGAACTGAAAGAACAGCTCAATGAATTGTTGAGCAAGGGTTTCATTAGGCCGAGTTCCTCGCCTTGGGGATGCTCGGCGCTGTTTGTAAAGAAGAAGGATGAAACCCTGAGGCTGTGTGTGGAAGTACCCACTGCCCCGCGTCGACATATTGTTTGATCAACTTGTGGGTGCAAGTGTGTTCTCCAAGATGGACCTTCGCTCTGGGTATCACCAGATAAAGATCCGGGCGGAGGATATCCGAGATATGGATTATATGAATATCTCATCATGTCCTTTGGTCTCACAAACGCTCCAGCCCATTTCATGTATCTCATGAACTCGGTGTTCATGCCGGAGCTGGACAAGTTCGTGGTAGTGTTCATCGATGATATCTTGGTTTACTCCAAGACAGAAGCCGAACATGCCGAACACTTGAGAATCGTGCTTCAACGATTGCGAGACCACAAGCTCTATGTCAAGTTCAGTAAATGCGAGTTTTGGATCAGCCAAGTGCCATTCTTGGGACATATCTTCTCAGCTGAAGGCATGGCGGTTGACCCAAGCAAAATAGAGCAAGTACTGAAATGGAAAGCTCCCACTTCAGTCCATGAAGTCAGAAGCTTCCTCGGGTTAGCGGGATACTATCGGAGATTCATTCCAAGCTTCTCCAAGCTCGCTAAGCCGATGACAGAATTGCTGAAGAAAGGGACGAAATATGTTTGGAACACGGCGTGTGAAGGAGCATTCCAAGCATTGGTGAAGCATCTCACCACAGCCCCGGTATTAGCTCAGCCGGATACAACAAAGCCCTTCGACGTGTATTGTGACGCGTCTGGTATTGGGCTCGGCTCCGTGTTGATGCAGGAAGGACGTGTGGTCGCATATGGCTCACGCCAGCTTCGGAACCATGAGCAGCATTATCCCACTCATGATCTTGAGCTTGCTGCCTTGGTGTTGGCGCTAAAAATGTGGAGGCACTATCTTCTGGGGAATCTGGTGCATCTCTACACCGACCACAAGAGCTTAAAATATATTTTCACCCAGAAGGAGCTGAACATGAGGCAACGGAGGTGGTTAGAATTGATCAAAGATTATGAAATTGAGATTCATTACCACCCTGGCAAGGCGAATGTGGTTGCCGACGCGCTGAGTCGGAAGTCACATGTCCATCACCTCACCATTACACCGGTGGAGGAGGAAGAGCCAAGTTTATATTTGGTTCCTTATGGATCGCTGTACAACCTTGCCCTCATCCCTACGATTAGGGAAGACATCATGGCAGCTCAGAGAGATGATATAGGCATGGCACATCTCCGGAGACGGATAGACAATGGAGAAATCAAATGCTTCCGGAAGGATGATGAGGGGACGCTGTGGTTCAATGACCGCATAGTCGTACCCCGGGATATGGAGCTGAGGAAGAAAGTCCTCGATGAAGCTCACTTGTCTAAGTACTCCATTCATCTGGGCAGCAACAAAATGTACCAAGATTTGAAGAAGAAATTTTGGTGGACACGGATGAAGCGGGAGGTAGCGAAGTACGTATCCGAGTGCGATACGTGCCGACGGGTGAAAGCTGATCACATGAAGAAATCAGGGCTGTTAGAACCCCTGAAGATCCCGGCATGGAAATGGGAAGATGTGAGCATGGATTTCATTGTGGGATTGCCCCTAACTTCCAACAAACATGACTCGATTTGGGTAATCGTTAATCGGTTAACCAAGACGGCTCACTTCATCCCGGTGAATACACGTTACAATGCCGGCAAATATGCGGAGATGTACATAGCAAAGATTTTGCGCTTATACGGGGTACCCAAGACCATCGTCTCGTATCGAGGTGTGTTATTTGTATCTCACTTTTGGGAGCAGCTACACGCTGCATTGAGTACTAAGCTGATCAGGAGCTCCTCCTATCACCCTCAAACAGATGGGCAAACAGAGAGGGTGAACCAAGTATTAGAAGACATGTTGAGAGCATGTGCCATCCACTATGGTAGGAACTGGGATGATCACCTACCATTGGCGGAGTTCTCGTACAACAACGGCTATCAGGCGAGTATCAAGATGGCACCCTACGAAGCTCTCTACGGTCGAAAATGCCGCACCCCACTAAACTGGTGCGAGTCCGGCGAAAGGGTCACATTCGGGGTTGATGTGGTGAACGACGCTGAAGAGTGTGTTCGGACGATCCAAGCTAATATAAAGGCCGCTCAATCCCGACAGAAGAGCTACGCTGATAAGAGACATAGACTGTTGCACTTTGACGTTGGTGAACACGTGTACCTCCGCGTGTCTCCGATGAAGGGCGTGCACCAGTTCGGTGTGAAGGGGAAGCTCGCTCCCCGTTTTATTGGACCCTACGCTATCACCGAGAAGTGTGGAGCAGCGGCGTATCGATTGGAGCTACCGACATCCCTTGCTGGTGTCCATGATGTTTTCCATGTTTCGCAACTGCGAAAATGTTTAAAGCATACGGCTGCTGTTCCTACCGAAGACATCGGCGAGCTGAAACCGGATTTAACATATGATGAGTATCCGGTGGCAATTCTGGATGTGAAAGCCCGAACCACGCGTAATAGGACGTTGTGGTTCTACAAGATACTCTGGAGCAACCACACCGCCGAAGAAGCGACGTGGGAGAGCGAGGAGTTCCTTCGCTCAAATTACCCGGAGTTCATGGCATCTCAACACGGGTAAGTCCCTATTACATCGCTATCTCTTCTTTTGTAATCTCGGGACGAGATTCTTTTAAGGGGGGAGGGATATAAAAGCCCAAGAAAAGGGACTTGCTAAAATTTTTCCTCACTTCAAAACACCACACTTTTGTTATGGATATTTTGTGAAAAATGGTGAAGAGCAAGTAACATCCATCAAAAGAGTAATTAGAGGGGAAAGCCTTTACCTTCACAAAGTAGGATTTTTTCACATGAACATGAGAGGTTGAGCTCACCCCTAGAACTTAAAAAGTGTTGGGAAGGTTCAGTCCAAGTTTCATGTAAATCCAACACTTTTTGAGGCACTTTTGGAGGTATTTGAAAAAGAGGCCAATTTGAATGAAAATTCAAATTGCAGCAACTTTCATCACCCAAATTCAAAAGTTAGCTTCATATTCAAACTCAGCACATTTTTCTGAGTAATCCCACCAATTTTCATCCCCATTGGAATTCATCTTGTCGGGAGCTAAATTTGCAATAATTCCAAACTGAATTTGAATTTCAGTTTAAACATAAAATAAATTTAGTCAAACAAAGTTTGAATTTGAGAACTCAAATTCAAACCAAGACTTGGGGGCTAAGTCTCTCATTCAATGTTTAGTTGCTGGGATATTTACAAAAGAAAGGGGGAGAAAGAATTAGAGGGGAGAAGAGGGCCCACTGGTCAGCCACCCAGGGATCAAACCAACTCAGGCACGAGGTCAAACACCCCTACGGGCGACAGTGTACGGGGTCGACCCTGTCCCAACGCGGCCACCGCACGGTGAAAGAGCGGAGTCACCACGCCAGCGCGACGCTCGCTCAGCTGTTTTCACGGTGCCCCGGCTGCCCCAGCGTTCCCCCATCCGCAATCGCCTCCGCGCGCAAACTTGTTGCTCACCGCTCTCTGGTCGCCGGCGTCCGAGCAACCCAGGAACTGTCGTGCCCGACTAGCAACACAAGAAAGAACCGCCTCGAGGTACTGATCACCACCGTACTGACCTCGCCCTCTCTCTTGCACGGTCGGCAAAGAATTTGGGGGATTAGTGCATCGGGGTGTTTAGAACCGAACCATGCGAAATCCAGAAATTCGTAGCAAGTAAGCCACCACTCCTTAGGCCGAGCTAAAGACATGATCTAGACTCGCCCACGCATCTCTGAGATCAGAAATCATCGAGTTTCATCGAGTATGGGTGATGTTCCTCGAGCTTTTTGCATCGGCGCCGATTTCCGGTCTAGGTCACGGTGAGGTCGTAGTTGCAGCAGTTTTCACAGAGATCGTTGCCCATATCCATGATCAGCGGGTGTCAGCGGAGCTCCCCGAGCAAACCGCGTCGAAAAAGGTGCAGGGGATGCTGAGTTTGACGTCGCCGGTGAGCTCCCGGCCGCTGTTGCCGGCGGGAGCACTGTTCCGGCTGTTGTCAAGCTCCGGTGAGGGCACCAGCGTGTTCTCCGAGTCGAATTAGGCACAGGCGGCAAGTTTCGTCGAAGTTCCGGGGGTGAAACGCCCGGCGGCGAGCGCTCCGGCGAAGCGCCGCCGCGGGAGCTGCGGAAGAGCGCGAGGTAGACGAAGGGGGGGGGCCGGGTCCACCGGTCAGCCTCTGATCTCGCGCGGGGATCGGTTTGCGGCCGGATTCGGTGCGGCAGAGCGGGTAAAACCCCGTGGGCCGCGGTGTGGCCGCATTCTGAGTGGGCCGGCTCGAGGAGTGGGCCCCACCCACAGGATTTAAACATTTTTGGAATTTCCAGTTTTAGTTCAAACTTCAAATGCATAGAACTTTGGCTATGAAACTCCAAATTTGATGAACCAAATTTTGCTGAACTCAGAATTTTGAGTACTTTCCAGCAATACCAAATTCAGCTCATGAAAGTTAATAGTTTTCCAGAATTAAATCTCTAAAATTTAAACTGTTGGGAATTTTATCTGTAGAACTACTTTATGAAAAATTCTGAAATTTGGCTGAGAGGTTCATTAGAAAATCCCTGAATCACAATAAAATTTTCAGACTCATCCAAGTTAATTTAGTTACCCTAATGAGGTGATTAAGAGAACTGCCCTGAAAAAAAAGAAAAATGTACAGAAACATTTTTCAGATTTTCTCCAATCTTAATTAGGACATAACTTTCAGTAGAATTCTTCAAATGACATGAAACCAATTCCATTAGAACCATCTTAAAGTCTGGTTTCCAGAAAGTAATGGTTGGAGCCATGAAAACCCCTGGAATTATTCAGAGGCTCAAATATTGACCAAATGGGCTTTTATTTGTACAAGGTTCAGATGAACTTTGTTTCAAATGAAACTTGGTCAAGACTCTGGTTAGAACCCTACCAAGCTACAATAAAAATTTCAGAACCAAAGGGGAGGGCTAGCTAGAGTTATTAGTAGTTAAGTATTCAAGCTTACACAATTGCATTTAAATTTACATGTCGTATTTCATTAAACGTGTAGTCACTGAAGAAGAGACTCCGGAAGTGATGGACTTCCTCCTTCCGGAAGAAGAGCTAAATACTGACCAGCAGCAACAAGGCAAGCCCCGGTTTGCATTAACTCGTTTATCAAGTTTTACTTTGTTCACATAACTAGGGTGATGTATGAATGTGCATTAGGTGTAGGATGAATGGAACCCCACTTGCATAACCAAAGGTTCCTAAAAGAGTGAGGGTAGTGTCTAGGACCTCGAGTAGACAGGCTATGCTTAATGAGTCATAGGACTTCGGTACAAGTCGAGTAGTTGGAATCTACTCGCGAGATAGGCTTGGGACACACGGGTTCGGTTGAGTGACGTGAGATCACTTTAGTAATGAAAATGAGACTAGGCAGGGGCTAGGGCGCAGCAAGAGGAAGTCTTGTGTGCGCAGCCCTGCCCGTGTCGATTGAGGACCGAGCCGTGTGCGGCCCTGCTGAACTAGTATTGAACGTACCGAAGGCATATCGGATATATGGGCCCCGATAAACCGATGTAACCTAAACCTCCGGGCGTCGAGGCATAACGCACCGATTTATAGGTGTAGGCTGAGGGAAGCAAGGTGGAAATCTGCCAACGGGCATAGAGAGATGCTCCGTGTGGGGAACCTCCTGCTCGTTTCGGTGCGACCGGTTCGATGTTTGGGCTGTTGGGTGAAAGATTGTCCCGTACGACATCGAGTGAGCATGCTGTGCGGCTCCACGGATGGGCATACGTGACGTCCTCTTTGGGTTTCCCTGCAGGTGTATATCGAGTCGATTCGCCGTCCCTCGAGGTGACGAGTACCGCTTGTTCACTGCATCGTAACGTAAACTAATGAATGAAATGTTATGATTCAATATTGCTGTTATGATATAATTGTATTGCTACATGTGTGCCACCAAATATTGCTCACTAAATTTCAGCTTCATGAACCGTTAGCTTGTTGCTAAAAGATGAACTAAGGATGAACTTGTAGGCGTGTCCATTTGCTGCAACATTGCTATCCTATGTCATGGTACACCTCATGTAGAGTTTCATGCTTAGGTGAGTCGGTTAAGCCTTGCTGAGCCTTCGTGCTCACAGTTGCTGCTTATGTGTTTTTCAGGTGAGGAGCCACCCACAGACTCGGAGTACAAGTCCATCGGCGAGGGTTACCCTCCGTCGGGGACCACGGCTGAGTGGGAGCCGTACACGCCGCGCTGAGCTGAGACGTGCAGCTAATGTGGGTTGCCCTAGGGCTGGGCAACCGACTTTTGCTAGATAGGCGGGCGTGAGTTGTACAAAAGAAACTTCCGCTGTGTAATAAAGACCCTAGTTTGTAACTGAGAAGTGTACTACTTTGTACATTCAGTTTGTTTTCCCATGTAATATAATGTGTTCTTATGACGTGTGCTGTCGGGTGTCGCATCGCGCGGCACCACCCTCTGCGATCCTGGATGAGCGGATTCCGGTCCGCCACACAAACCTCGTGCATCTTTCTGTCTTAAAGCTAGAGACAAGAAAGAAGTCTTTAATTGGTTGAAAAAATTGAAATTTCCAGATGGTTATGCTGCTAGCCTGAGACGAGTTGTGAATGTGAAGACTGGAAAACTCACTGGGTTGAAAAGTCATGATTATCACATAATCATGGAACGACTTTTGCCGGTAATGTTTCGGGGCTATCTTGATGATGTAGTGTGGAAGGTGTTAGCCGAGCTTTGTTTTCTTATAGACAGCTTTGTGCTAAAGAAATCATAAAGGAGATGATGAAAAAAATTGGAAATAGAGATACCTGTGTTGTTATGTAAGATGGAAATTTTTTTCCTCCCGGCTTCTTCAACCCAATGCAACATCTCCTAATACATCTTCCATATGAAGCTAAAGTGGGTGGCCCTGTTCAATATCGGTGGATGTATCACATTGAAAGAACACTCAGAATGCTGAAAATAATGGTTCGCAATAGGTCAAGGGTAGAAGGATGCATCGCCGAAGCTTTTACACTTCAGGAGATAGGATACTTTTCAAGTGTTTACATTGCAGAAGAAAACAATGTTAATGCTCCAACGTTGCGGTACAATGTGAATGAAGCACTTCCTTGTAGCGACCTCTCAATTTTTCAAACAAGAGGCACCACCGTTGGTAGTAGCATGAGCTATGATGCTACAACTGAAGAAAAGACAGCGGCATTGCTTTACATGTACGCAAATATAGATGGGATGGACAAATATTTTCAGTAAGTGTTTGTTCACCATGTATACTAAATAGCACGCATGTCTGAATTACTTATAATGACCCTATTTTTTCTTTATTTAGTCTGTTTGACCGAGAAAATTGGAAGTCTAAGCATCAACCTACGAGCAAGCAAGTACTAACGATGCGACGTACTGGAGTAAATGGAGGGCCTAACTTCCAATCTTGGTTTAGAGAACATGTAACGATTTCTTTTCTTTCTCTCCTATGAATAACGATTTTGGGGCCAAAAAACCTTCTAACTTCTATATTTCGGACAGTGCAAAAATGACGTAGGTGTCCATGAGGACTTGCGTCAATTTTCATACGGATCTACTAAAGTGAGAAGCTATGGTCGATACGATGCCAATGGGTTCCGCTTTCGTACAACTGATTTTGAAGATCATCGTCCTCTAATGGCAACATGTAACACTGGAGTTGTGAATACGACTCTGGATGCCGAAGGACGAGAAACGGATTACTATGGGATTATTAAAAGAATCCTTGAATTCAGTTTTGCCGGAAATAAAGAGCTAAATGTACTCTTTTTTTACTGCGATTGGTTTGATAATAATACAGGCACTCGACAAAACCAATTTGGCATGGTAGAAGTGAAACACAATGAACGACTACGAGGATGTGACACATTCGTCCTTGCAAACCAAGTCGAGCAAGTGTATTATTTAAATTATCCTTGCGAAAAGCTACGTGCTTGGTGGGTTGTACAAAAGGTCAATCCTCGTGAACAGTTATCTACACCAAATGATATGAGTATAATGATACTTTGTTGTCGTTGAACGGTGAGATTGATGAGATTTACCAAGAAGATGAGTTGCCGGATCAATTTGTCATCGAGCCAGGTCTAGAACCTGATGAGTTAGTTGGAGATGTTCAAGATATAGAGACTCGTGAGACACGAAAACGAAAATGAAAACCAGTCACGGTTGAATTCTATTATCTTCTTTTCTATTATCTTCCTTATTGTTAATTGAATTCAATAAATAATAATTGTTCATTTAATAGGATGTCGTCGAGTAGGAGAAAGGGAAAGAGCAAGGGGGACAGGCCGCCGGCGAGGGGTTTTCTGCCCACCGCCTCGAGCGAGGCCTTTCGGGGTAGCCAGCTCAGCGCTAGTAGGAGGCTGCGTTGTTGAGCCAGCTACCAGATCTGCAAGGAAGAAATGTGGCCGTTCTTCAGAGGTAAATAGCATCTTCTTTACTTTTCTTAAGTTCTTAAATTGTATAAGTACTACATTCATATATATACAATTTCTAGGACGACCCTTCGTCCGAGTACTCCAAGGAGTGCGGTCCACAGCAGCCACTAGTGGCTGACCACCCTTCGCAGACGGCTTCTGGGTCCGGTGGTTCTCAGCCAGGAGGTTTGTCAGCTGACCACTCTTCTGGGTTACCTGATGTGGAGCCTCGTCGGGTGCGCAAGACTAGGAGCGGGCACTTTGTGAGTCTTCCTTCTGGTCTAGCAAACCCATTGGATCAGATAGTTATCCGTCCGGTTGGCGATATGTAAGTAAATATCTTACACTTCAATTTAGATTTTTCTAAGCTTATATATATATATATATATATGTATATAATGATTCAAAATTCTGTATTAGGGGTTGGTACGATGACTCCTTCTCGAGTCAAGGACGACACAAGCAGGTGAACCGTGTCCTCGGTGGTCTGATCCTTGCACTACCCAGGTGTAGTGAACGGTGTCGCCGCCACGTCGTGGGACGATTACGCGACCGCACAGGGCGTGACTCACAGCAACCACCAGGAGGCTGTATGGTCCGACTTCATGGTAAGAATTTCAAATGTGGTCTATAATACGTTAAATACAATTACTTATAAATTTGTTATGCAAGGCACGATACCGTTTGTAGGACGAGGGCGCGGTGGACCATGCCCGGTTAGTCTTTCACCACAACGCCAGGAAGCTCGTGACTCATGCCCTTTCGAGCGTCCAGATTCAAGCTACCAACAAATATTTCAAGCTACATCCGGGCGAGCAGGAGTTGGGCCACGTCAGGGCGGCGTCTTCCACTTACCTGACTATAGAGCAATACATGGATGTAAATTGTGAATTTTATTTTGTTCAATTATCTCATTCTATGTAAAGTGCTTTCAACTAATAAGACATTTGTGTAGGGTCGTGGAGGAGTCCAGTGGCTAGAAGGCAGGCCGGAGGCGTACGAGGCCCTTTGCTTACGCTGGGGGAGTGAGGATTTCTAGGCCCTCTCCCGCTGTCGTCGAGAAAGCAGAGGGACGGACCCGTCTCACTTTTTTGGTGCTGACGGGTATTTGCGGTCCAAAAAACATCTTGTAAGTGTAACTTACCAAGTATAATGTTTGTTTATGTTTCATAATTTCATTGTGCTGACACGTGGCATCCATAGGAGCGCGCAACTGGTCACGAGCCCCCACCGATTGAGGTGTGGAAGAGAGGTCACAGAGGAAGTGATCCGTCACAGCCCGACCAGCTCTGCTCTCAGTCGGCGACAGAGGCACTGGTGAGTTGTCTCATCACATGTATTGAATTCTCTTAATCAAACTAGCTAATATTTTTTTGTTTTCTTATTTATAGACCAGGTATGGGAAGGAGGCATGGAGGCTTTGCCGCGAGGAGTATGATTGGCAGAACGCGCCAACAATCATCCCAGAAGCCGCTTACGCAAGTGGACGAGGAAAACCTCACGGCTGGTGAGGTTTCATCTTCTATAATTACTATGTACAACTTTGTTGGAGTGGTTGATGAAAATCTAATAAACTTTCTTCTTTATGTAGGTTTGGCATCTTCCATGGAGTGGTCGACTCCAGGAAGGCACGACCCTCCAGGTCCTCTTCCTCTCAGCAGGCTAGCTCTTCCAGCCAGTCTAGCTTGCTGGAGCTCCAGAGTGTCCAGGACGAGCTCCACCGGACACAAGAGGAGCCCCGGAGAGAGAGAGAGAGAGAGAGAGAGAGAGAGAGAGAGAGAGAGAGAGAGAGAGAGAGAGAGAGAGAGAGACTTAGGAGGAGCTCCGACTAGAGCGAGAGCGACAGGCCGCAGCCACTAGGGCCAGAGACGAGTATCTCAACTCGTACATGCTATAGTTTCAGGCGGCAATGGCGGTAAGTAATTGTCATTCAAATATGTATATGTTTCAAAATTATGAATGCAAAAATGTGCTAATAGTTTGTATTCACAGGCTATGACGGCTGGACAGCAGGTTGAGCTTCCACGGTGGGAGCCACCACCGGTGATCGAGCCAGAGCAGTCACAGGTGCCAACTACAGGAGCTCAGGTAAAAACAAACCTCTCTTGAGTTTATTTAGACATATTTGGTCAATTATAACTAAACTTAGTCAAATATAACTAAACTAAGTTAAATCGCTCTATTATAGACAAACATAGTTGAACTTTATCAAATATAACCAAAACACTTTGAACTTGCTCAAATATAGTCTTATATAGTTAAACTTGCTAAAATGAAGTCAAAACTAGTTCAACTTGCTAAATTCTAATAATATGTGCTAAAACATGACAGGCATCAGGGACGGAGGCTCGCACTCCATCGCCGCACGTGCCAGGAGTGAGCAGACGGCTTGAGGATGATTTTGCGGGCTCCAGAGGTAGCTGCCGTGGTAGTAATGTGTAGCTTTGTTCATATCGTGTCATTTGATTGCTTGTGATGGACTTGTAATATAGTTTCTATGTATGTGATCCTGCGATATTATACTTTATATATGGATTTTTGACTGTTTGTGTTGCTGGCCATTGAGCCAGTGAACTGGCCATAGAGCCAGCGGTCAGCATTTTCTATTTTAAAAAAAATTTATTTATGACGGTTTGGCTGTACCGTCGTAAATAATGCCCCTGTTATTTACGACGGTACAACCACCCGTCGTAAATAATACCCCTGTTATTTACGACGGTACAGCCACCCCGTCGTAAATAAGTTTCCCGCCTTCCACGTGGCGCGTGGACTTATTCACGACGGCTAAAATTAGACGTCGTAAATAAGCTTATTTACGTCGGTAACCGTCGTAAATATACTTATTTACGTCGACTTATTTTTGACAGGTAAAAACTCTCGTAAATAAGTATATACCGTCGCAAATTGCTTATTTATGAGGGTAATGTGCTTATTTACGACGGTTTTTCACCCTCGTTAATTGCTATGTTTCCTGTAGTGAAGCTGGCTTGGTAGCTGTTGTTGTACGAGAATTCAGCATATGGCAAGCTCTTATCCCAACTACGCACATGTTTCAATGCTTCATATAGGGACTTGGCATATGAAAAACTCCTACACCTTGCTAGAAATGTACATGCCAAGTTTCACCCAAATTCAGAACCCTTTTGAAGTCCTTTTGGGTATAGCTAGAAAGAGGGTGGTTTGAACTCAAATTCAAATTCAAACTGTTTTCATCCCATGAATTCAAAAGTGGGAGACATATTGTTACTCAGCATATTATTGTGAACTGACACATCAATTTTCACTCCATTTGGAGTTGATACTGACATGAGCTAAGTTTAGCAAATTCAAACTTGATTTGAATTTCAAACAGCATGTGTGCTGAAATTTAGTCAAACAAAAACCAATTTGAATTCTAGCCCATTCAAATGGCCCAGGGGTAGATAATTCAAATGCCTTAGGTTAATTTGATCTGTACTGTTTAGAGCAGTGGAGAAAAGTTAATTTCAGAGGTTAAAACCCCAGGTGGGACCCACATGTCAGCCACTGAAGCAAAAGCAACCGACTGAGGGGCTCAGCCCGGTTTCTTGCGCCCGCTCGGGCTACAGCCACGGCGAGGAGCAGTCGGGACAGCAGCTGGTTGCCGCTCCCGACCACTGAACCGCCTCACCCTCCCTCTTATCCCCGCAGCTGAGCCAAACCGAGGCGTTATCGATTGTTTCTTCGCTCTCGCGCAAGAAAAGCATCGCCTCGCTGCCGCTCGCTCGAAGTTGATCAGAGAATCAGTGATTACCGCCTCTTCACTCCCTCCAAGCTGTAAAATGGTAAGAAGGGCTCTCTTTCTCCTTCCCCATCGCTGGAAATTGGTTGAACTCAGACGATCTCGACCATGCCGAGAGTTCCTTTCGGGGACCTATGTACGCCGCACCTCGGGATCCTGTGGACAGCCCAAACGGGAGGGTGTTACGCCCAAACTATGGCGTCCCTGGACGTGTTAGGGACTGGTGCTGCTCACCCCCGAGCCACAGCCCAAGTGGTTGATCGCCGGCGACGAATTTCAGTTTTCCCTTTCACTCAGTGCAGACCGACCTTCGGGTGCGGCTCCGCCGAATTCACACTCCAGAAAGGTTTAGAGAGTCTCAATCCGTTCCTACACCAACTAGACTTAGTGGCGCACAAGTTTCTTTCACAACCTCTAGCATGAGGACCCCTGTACACTGCGTATTTCAAAGCTTGCCGACGGTGGATCATGCGGGAAGCATCGGGCGCACGGTGAGAGCCTACTTCGGACCTCTTCCGAGCTGCTCCGAGCCCATGCCGAGCTTCCTTAGGGACCACTGATGCTTTCTGGCCTTTTGCTCGGGCGGTTGGAGTGCTAGGAAGGTCGGCCAACACGGCCGAAGTTCATCCGAAGCCGCCGCTCGTTGCCGACCATGTGCCGGTGATTTTCATGCCGAGCTGAGCCCAGCATCATGTTCCCCGGGTAGATTTAGGCAGAGGCGGTCAGGATCATGGAGTTTGGCACACCACAGAGGCCACCGGCGAGCTCTCCGGCGAGGTGTCACGGCGGCCGAGCGCGGGAGGCGGAAGGTAGACGAAGCCCGCGGTTCCACGTGTCAGCGGCCGATATTTTAAACCCCGGGATTCACTGTGGCACGGATCGGGTGCAGCTGCACGCGAAGAAATCCATAGCCCCGTGTGTCGACCGATGAAGAGTTGACACGTAGCCCCGGTCCCATGTGCAGCGGTTTAAACTTTTTCCCGATTTTCAGATTTAGTTCAAACTTCAAACCCATATAACTTTGGCTAGGAAACTCCAAATCGAGTGAATCAAATTTTGTTGGATTCAGCTCTCTGAGTACTTTCCCAGCAAATAAAGTTTCACTTCATGAAAATCCCTATTTCTCCAGAATTAATTCTTCAAAGTTCAAACTGGTTAGAATTTTAACTGGAGAACCCTTTGGAGGAAAATTCTGAACTTTTGCTGGGATGTTCACCAAAATAACCCTGAGCTACCATAAAAATTTCAGATCCATTTGAGCTCATTTAATCCACCTAATGGTGTGATTAATAAAACTGTTCCAGAGAAAATACAAAATGTCCAGAAAAAAGTTCAGGAATTCTCTGAAATGGTTTAGCTCATATCTTTAGCTAGAAACCTTCAAATTAAGTGAAACCAACTCCATTAGAATCCTCGGAAAATCTAGTTTTCAGAAAATCATGGCTTGCCCCATGAAAGTCCCTAGAACACCCTAAGAGCTCCAATTAAGGTCAAGTACATAATTATTTGTGGAGAGCTCAAATGAGCTTTGCTGCAAATAAAACTTAGCAAGTCTCTGTTTAGGTTGTAACCATAAAATAGTAAAAATTTCAGAGCCATTGGGTCTGTCTAGTAAAACTTATAGTCTTCACAAGTTCAACTCAAATGCATTTAAATTGATACATATTTATGTTATCTCATGTAGTCGCTAAGGTCGAGGAGGAACCCGAAGTCTTAGACTTCGTCACTCCGGAAGAGCAGCTAGCCTACGACCAAGAGCAGCAAGGCAAGCTCCAGTTTCCATTAACCCTTTTACAATTTTTTTAATGTTTTGAGAACTTACTTTGAGTACCATTACTTCTTGCATTAGAGTCTTGTTTGAAAACCCAAATGCATAGCCAAGAAAACCATGGGTTGGGATTAGGATTGAAACCTCGTTTAGTTACTGCAATGCTAAGGTAGTGTAGGATTCGGTAGAAGTCGAGTAGTTGGAACTACTCGCGAGGATAGGCTAGAGACACTCGACTCGGGTAGAGATAGCAAATGAAACACATGGCAAGAAAAATGAGACCGAGCGAAGAGTAAGGGCAGCAGGACTTTGAGGCTTGGATGCTATAGCTCCGCTTGTGTCGATTGAGGACCGAGCCGTGTGCGGGCCTGTTGAACAAGATAGAAAAGTACCGTAGACCTACCGGCTATATGGGAACCGGGAAACCAATGTAACTCGGGTAGCTGGGTGTTGAGGCATTGTTGGTCGTTCAGAGGGTAGGTTGAGAGCTTGAGGTGTAAATCGGCTAGCGGCACTGTAGATGCGCGCGCAGAGACCTCTTGCTCGGGACGATTGGGCCGGTTCAACTTTTGGCTAACGGGTGAAAGGTGGTTGCATACGACGTCCGTTACGTGACGGGTTATTCGGGTAACCCTGCAGGTGTATATTGATTATAAACGCCGTCCCTTGCGGTCAGTGAGTACCACTTGTTCACTGTACCGTGACGTAGAAAGAACAGGCTAGATTCATGTTAAAAGTTTGCTGATTTGAAAGATATATCTTGCTTGTTAATGTCTTGTTGTAGTTTAGAGCTAATTAAAGTTCTTTTCAACTTTGGGCAAAGTACATGACAGAAATGCGTTTCTTGTTTGGTTGCGGCTCTCTCATGTGCCTTAGCATAAGGTTCTCCACAACCTGCTGCTAAAACTTGAAAGTAAGGTTCCACTTATTAGGCGAGTCCTTTGCAACTTATTTTACCTCATGTAACCTATACCCATCCATGTGCGAGTGACGCTTAGTGCCACTGAACTGACGAAGTCGGCTAAGTCTGGCATAGGTTTTTCTTTGTGGGGACGTAGTACCGACATGATCTGTGATGCATCGACGTCACACCCGACTAAATGAGCAACTTCATTGTAAAACTTGAAAATTTTAATCCAGTGCACTAAAACTTGATGTAACTCCTTCCATTGAATAAGATATTCAAAGTTAACCAGTTTTCGACTTATAGGATACTAAGGACAAAGTCCCCTGTTTTCATCTAAATTAAGGCTGAAGTTAATCAGAGGCTAGAGGTTGAGTTATTTCGAGGTTGGGGTCATATGATACATTTCTGGAAAGCATTGGAAGAGCTTTACAACTTTTATGTTGAGGTCGAGAGGTGTTTCATCTTCTAACCAATCGAAAAATGCAGTAGAGTTGAAACTGTCCAGAAAACAGGGCAGAGCAAACACTCTCTGTAACTCTCTTTAAATTGAGCATAACTTCCTGCATAAAAATCCAAAAATAGAAAATGAGTTAGTTCTGAAAATTTCATGAGATGGGTTACAACTTTGTAACAGAAAGTTTTGTCAGATTGGGAGCAGAATTAACTGGAATTCTTGGATCAAATCAGTACCTAAAGCAGGGAGGTGCTGTCCAATTTTCTCCAGAAATTCTGTTAACTTTGACATCTCATAACTTTTGAACAAGTACAGATCATAGGCCACGAAAATACTTTCTGGAAAGCTATTGAAGTTGGCTTTAACTTTGATGTTGAGCTCCAGAATTGGTTTTGCCTTTAGCAGGGTCTAAATCAGGTTGAAATGGAAACTGGTCAGGGCTGTCATAGTGGACAGCAGATCAGCAGTCAAATTTGTTTAAGTTTGAACTATGTTTCCAAGTCTTATGAGTTCAATGACCTATTTTATGTTATAACTCAATGGTTTACTGTTCAAATAAATATTTGACATTTCTCAAATATGTTTTTACAGATGACAGCGGATAAACAGTTGGAGAACGGGTGGGTGGTGTCCCACTGTTCTCACTGCAGCGGCTATCCGGAAGCATTGAGGCAAATGCTTCAATATTTCGGGTACAGCAAGATGCCGCAGTACTTCGCCAAAGAAGAAGGCGAGGAGGGGAACAAGACGTGGACGATCCATGTCGAAGTTCCTGCAGGACCTATGCCACCCGGTTGGGCGCCGTTCACCGTTACGGTGAGAGGTAGACTACCGGAAGGAATGTGGCAAGTGGCAGCCCGCGACACCATGTCGCGTTTCTGCCAACTGCACGTGAGAGCTATAGAGGGGACTCCATACGTGCTCATTCTGGTGGAGGAATGGGCTAATCACGTGTGGGAAGGGATGTATATGGAGGCAACCGATCCGGGTTGCCCAAGGTACAACCCCGCGGAGGCGAACCTCAGCCTCCAGATAAGGGCGGGAAAGGCCGTGATGGACAGCCTAGCTGTTCATACGGAGTGTCTCGCCATGAGGCTCCAGGAGAGCAACATCCGTGGAGACCACTTCGAGAGTGATCACAGCGCACTCCGCAATGTTCTCCTTCCGATGATTAAACGACTGAACGAACAGCATAATCAGTTGCATCGTCTGAAGAAGGCGAAGAAGAAAGGCCGTGTCGACATCGCGGCTTTGCAACAACAGGTGCAGGCTCTGACCCAGCAGAACGAGGTCCTTACTCAAGAGCGAGACAACGCTACTGAGGAAGGGCAAGGCTGGGAAGAGGACTACAACCAGGCCATGGACGAGGTGCACGCGTTGCAGGACCTCGTACCTCCGGTAATGGGCATACCGGTGGTAGGTGCCGTACCCGTGGTCTTGGGTCTTCCGGCAATGGGGGAACCCGAGCCAGAAGAGGAGGTTTTGGACCCAGAGCCACCAGAAGAGGTACCGGAGGAGGACGACCCGCAGGAGGTCGAGTTCTACTCCGAGTAGGGGGTTACTATTGCCAAGTAGGGCAGCTAGAGTGATGTAACCCAAACTTTTGTGATCAGTGACATGTCGGGTAGACAGTAGCATATGTATAGAGAGTGACG
The DNA here is from genome assembly GCA_030760725.1 of Neostapfia colusana. NCBI lineage: Eukaryota > Viridiplantae > Streptophyta > Magnoliopsida > Poales > Poaceae > Neostapfia > Neostapfia colusana. Next base: position 23,365,882 of record JASWHV010000012.1, on the reverse strand, counting down.
ACATGAGCATGACTTCTCGGAGACCCGAGACTAATGTATCTTGTATAAAGTTTATGCTTTATCAATATATATGAATGTTGTGCAAATTATTCATGCGTCACTTCAATACCTACTGTTGCATATGGAAATTTTAAGTATAATATGTGCTGATCGCTGCTGTTTTAAATTTCAGAATGACTCGTACTCGTGCCAACTCGGACGTTGGGGGTTCCAGTCAGGGGGGAGAGACCTCCCAACAGCCTCCCGAGGACTCCTCGGGACAACAACAGCAGCAACAGCAACAACCGCCACCGCCAACGGTTACATTGGCCGACATCGTTGCAGCAATGGCGGGTTCTCATCAGCAGCACACAAAGTTGCTACAAACTCTCATTGCAAATACGTCTCGACCAGAGAGGCGTCAAGATTGTGAGGAGCACCAACAGAGATCCTACTCCGATTTTCTAGCGACTCATCCCCCGGTATTCTCAAGGGCGGATGAACCCCTCGATGCGGACAACTGGCTCCGCACGATGGAAATGAAGTTCGGGCTGCTCCAAGTGAGTGAGCAGCGCAAGACTCAGTTCACGGTCCAACAGCTCAAGGGATCCGCGAGCACGTGGTGGGTGAATTACTGTGCTTCGCAGCCCACCGAGCGAGTTATGACCTGGGCGGAATTCCGGATGGCCTTCAGGGCCTATCACATACCATCGGGTCTCATGAAGAGAAAGACGCAGGAGTTCTTACGCCAGCAGCAAGGGAGCCGGAACGCGCTGGAATACTCCAGGGCGTTCAACGATCTCGTGCTCTACGCTTCATATCACACCGATACCGACGAGAAGCGGCGAGATCATTTCTACCAGGGGCTTAACCCGCTCCTGAAGGACAAGCTGGCGATGTTCAATCGCGGAAGCCTCAACGATATAATTGATGCTGCGATTGTTCAGGAGGACTCCGGCAAGAAGTTAGCGGCAGCATAGAGGAAGCGAAGCACGCCACAAATCAGCAGAGAAGGAGGTGGTCCTTCTCAGAAATATCGGATGGTGAATCGTCCACCATCGGTGCCATGCTGGCAGCCACCACAGAGGCCGATGCCATTCCGCAGTCGGCCATATTCTCTACAGGCATTCAGGCCGGCACTGCCAGTACCACCTCCGCAGCAACAACAACAGCGGGCGATGCCGCGCGCGTATGCACCTCAGCAGCGCATGCCGGGCTTTCGTCCCCCGAGCACCGGCCAAGCAGCAGCCACATGCTACAAATGTGGTCGTCCAGGGCACTTCGCCAGCAGTTGTCCGGAGAGGCAAGGCGGCGCAGTTGCACCGCAACTTCCAGGGAGGAATCAACCCGGGAACCCCAGTAATGCGTGGCGGGCAAACCCTAGGCCCGGCACTGTCCACCAACTTGCCATAGAGGACGTGTCGTAGGGAGATCCAATCCTTGCGGGTATGTTCCAACTCCACCAGCATCCCGCCATAGTATTATTTGATTCAGGTGCCACGCATAGCTTTAGCCAATCTTTCTTTGCTAAATACAGCTTGCAAATACTACCCACCGATAGTCCATATTTTATTTGTTCACTGGGTGGGAAGATTTCAGCAAGCATGGTGGTCCCAAAAGCACCATTATGCTTAGAGGGTAGAGTATAGCCAACGTCTCTCACAATTTTAGAGGGACAAAAGGTCGATGTCTTGTTAGGGATGTCGTGGTTAACCCGCCACGGCGAGGTTTTAGACACCGTCCTCCGAATTGTGCACTTGAACTCAGAAGTGCACGAATCACATTCCTTATTTCTGGACAGTCCAGAAATAAAACTTCCAAGTGTTTATGTAAGGGCCTCAGTTTTTGACACATGTTTGAAGTGTTCATCACCACACACACGCCTCATTTGAAGCAAGTTGATAAACACATTTGAAGAGCAAGTAACCACCATAAGCATGCTCATTAGGGAACAAACTCACATATTGCAAAAGTGGTATTTCCCACATGTGATATACAGGGGCTGGGCATATGAAAACTCCTACATAGTTCTAGGAATGTCCATGCCAAGTTTCAGCCAAATTCAAAACCTTTTTGAGGTCTTTTTGGGTATGGCTAGAAAGAGGGCAGTTTGAACTCAAATTCAAATTCAAACTGTTTTGATCCCATGAATTCAAAAGTGGGAGGCATATTCTTACTCAGCACATTTTTGTGAGCTCACACACCAATTTTCACTCCATTTGGAGTTGATCTTGACATGAGCTAAGTGGGGCAAATTCAAACTTTATTTGAATTTCAAACTGAACATGTGCTGAAATTCATTCAAACCAAACCCAATTTGAATGCTAACCAATTCAAATGGTTCAAGGGTAGAAAATTCAAATCACCAAGGGCTTTGTGGGAACTACTGTTTGCAACAGTGAATAGGAGTTAATCTCAGGGGTTAAAAATGAAAATGGGACCCACATGTCAGCCACTGGGATGATTCAACCGACTGAGACTTTCTCACTCGGGTCCCCGAGCTGCAGCAGCGATCGCCACCGAGGGAGGCCGCCGCGCCAGCAGCTGCTTGGCCACGCGCGGGCACGAGTCGGTTCAGAGCCTTCTTAAGGCGTTCTTTCCCCTCCTCGGCCGAAGTCCTCGCCATTTTCTCCCCGCAAGAACACAGCACCGGGAAACTTTCTTCCGCCGCTCAGAACCGATCGGAAAGCTCTGATCACAGCCTCCCCGTCTCCTTCAGAGCTACGGCAAGGTACTAGGAACCCTCCTCGTTCTTCCCCGTTGCTAGAATTCAGCTAAAACCTGTCGATCTCGGCTATACCGAGAGTTCAATTCGGTGACCTAAAACCGCCACACTTCGGGCTCCCGTGGACAGCCCAACCGGGAGGTTGTCACGCCCGAGCCAAGGCACCCTTGGACGCGCTAGTGATCGGTGCTGCTCACCCCCGAGCCACAGCCCGAGCGCTTGCTCACCGGCGGCGAATTTCTACTTTTCCCCTTTCTGGGTACAGACCGACCTTCGGGTCCGGTTCTGTCGAATTCAGACTCTAGAAAGGATTAGAGGGCCTCAATTCGCTCCCACACAAACTAGACATGGTAGCGCACAAGTTGCCTTCACAACCTTTGGCCTGAGAACCTCTGTACCCGGCATAGTTCGAAGTTACCGACGGCGGAGCATGAGGGTAGCATCGGGCGCACGGTGAGGGACTACTTCGGACCAATCCTGAGCAGCCTCGAGCCCATGCCGAGGTTCCTGAGGTACCACTGATGCTTTCCGGCCGTTTGCTCGGTCAGTTGGAGTGCTAGGGAAGTCGGCCGACACGGCCGAAGTCTTTCCGAAGCCGCCGCTCGTCGCCGACCTGTGCCGGTCGTTGTCATGACGAGCTGAGCCCGGAATCGTGTTCTCCAAGTGAAAGTAGGCAGGGGTGGCCGGAATCGTGAAGTTTGGAGCTCCACAGAGGCTGCCGGCGAGCTCTCCGTCGAGGTATCGCGGCGGCAGAGCGTGGGCGGCAAGAGGTAGACGAAGGGGGGTGGACCCCAGCTGTCAGTGGCAGATATTTTAAATCGGGATCGGGCTGCGGCTGGGATCTGATGTGCTGGCATGCAAAAACCCTGTAGGACTCAGTGTGCTGACGCCTCCGCGCCCAACACGTGTCCCCGCGGGCCTCCGGCAGATTTAAACTTTTCCCCGATTTTTAGATTTCATTCAAACTTCAAATCCTCATAACTTTGGCTAGAAGGCTCCAAATCGAGTGAACCAAATTTTGTTGGATTCAGCTCTCTGAGTACTTTCCAGAAAATCAAGTTTCACTTCATGAAAACCCTTAATTCTCCAGAATTAATTCTTCAAAATTTAAACTGTTTGGAATTTTAACTGGAGAATCCCTTGGAGGAAAATTCTGAAATTTTGCTGGGATGTTCACCGAAATATCCCTGAACTACCATAGAAATTTCAGATCCATTTGAGCTTATTTGATCCACCTAAGAGTGTGATTAGTGAAACTGTTCCAGAGAAAATAGAAAATGTTCAGAAACATTTTCAGAATTTTCCCTGAAATTGTTTAGCTCATATCTTTAGCTAGAAACCTTCAAATTAAGTGAGACCAACTCCATTAGAACCCTCTAAAAATCTAGTTTTCAGAAAGTCATAGTTTGTTTCATGAAAAGCCTTAGAACACCCTAAAAGCCTTCAATTAAGGTCAAGTGCATAATTAATTGTGGAGGGCTCAAATGAGCTTTGTGTAAGGGCCTCAGTTTTTGACACATATTTGAAGTGTTCATCACCGTACACATACACCTCATTTGAGTAAAGTTGATGAACACCAATGAAGAGCAAGTAACCACCATCAACATGCTCATTAGAGAACAAAACTCACATATTGCAAAAGTGGCATTTTGCACATGTGATATAGGTGGGCTGGGCATATGAAAACTCCTACACATTGCTAGGGATGCCATGCCAAGTTTCACCCAAATTCAAAACCTTTTTGAGGTCATTTTGGGTATAGCTAGAAAGAGGGCAGTTTGAAACCATATTCAAATTCAAACTGTTTTTATCCCATGAATTCAAAAGTGGGAGGCATATTCTTATTCAGCACATTTTTGTGAACTCACAAACCAATTTTCACTCCATTTGGAGTTGATCTTGAAATGAGTTAAGTGGAGCAAATTCAAACTTTATTTGAATTCCAAACTGAACTTGTGCTGAAATTCATTCAAACCAAACCCAATTTGAATTATAATCAATTCAAATGGCTCATGGGTGAATAATTTGAATCACCATGGGTATTTTGGGGCTCACTGTTTACAACAGTGATTAGGAGTAAATTTCAGAGGTTAAAATTGGAAGTGGGACCCACATGTCAGCCACTACTCCAAATCAAACCGACTGAAAACCCAGCTCGGGTTCTTGCGCCGGACTGAGCAGCCGCCACGGCGAAGAAGCGATCGGGACACCACCTGCTTGCCGCCACAACGTGCTGAACCGCCTCACAGCCCCTTTATCTACGCCGTCGCCCTGATCGGAGTGAGCACCGCACACTCTGCTGCTTCCTCGTATCAGAAACGTGCCATCGCTGCCGATCACTCAGAGCTGATCAGGGAAGCTTGATCACCGCCTCTCCGTTCCCTCCCGAGCCACGGCAAGGTACTAGAAACCTTCCTCCGTCTTCCCCGTTGCTAGAATTCAGCTGAAACCGGTCGATCTCGGCTATACCGAGAGTTCAATCCGGTAACCTAACGCCGCCACACTTCGGGCTCCCGTGGACAGACCAACCGGGGAGTTGTCACGCCCGAGCCAAGGCACCCTTGGACGCGCTGGTGACTGGTGCTGCTCACCCCCGAGCCACAGCCCGAGTGCTTGCTCACCGGCGGCGAATTTCCAGTTTTCCCCTTTCTGGTTGCATAACAACCTTCAGGTGCGGTTCCCTCAAATTTGTACTCTAGAAAGGATTAGAGGGCCTCAATCCGCTCTCACACAAACTAGACACGGTAACGCAGAAGTTGCCTTCACAACCTTTGGCCGGAGAACCTCTGTACCCGGCGTAATTCGAAGTTACCGACGGCGGAGCAAGCGAGAAGCATCGGGCGCACGGTGAGGACCTACTTCGGGCCTTCCCCGAGCTGCCTCAAGCTCATGTCGACCTTCCCTGAGGTCCACTGATGCTTCCCGACCGGTTGCTCGAGTATTTGAGGTCCTAGGGAAGTCAGCCGACACGGCCAAAGTCTTTCCGAGGCGGCGGCTCGTCGCCGACCATGCACCGACCTTTGTCATGATGAGCTGACCCCAGAATCCTGTTCCCCGAGTGAAAATAGGCAGGGGCAGCCAAGATCGTGAAGTTTGAAGCTCCACAGAAGCTGCCGGCGAGCTCTCCGGCGAGGTCCCCCGGCGGCAGAGCGCGGACGGCGGGAGGTTGACGAAGGGGGTGGACCCCAGCTGTCAGCGGCAGATGTTTTAAATCGGGATCGGGCTGCGGCCGGGATCGGGTGTGCTGGCGTGCAAAAACCTTGTGGGCCTCGGTGTGCTGTCGCCTCCGCGCCTAACACGTGTCCCCGCGGGCCCCGGCAGATTTAAACTTTTCCCCCGATTTTCAGATTTCATTCAAATTTCAAATCCTCATAACTTTGGCTATAAAGCTCCAAATCAAGTGAACTAAATTTTGTTGGATTCAGCTCTCTGAGTACTTTCCAGCAAATCAAGTTTCACTTCATGAAAATCCTCATTTCTCCAGAATTAATTCCTCCAACTTTAAATTGTTTGGAATTTTAACTGGAGAATCCTTTGGGTGAAAATTCTGAAATTTTGCTGGGATGTTCACCAAAATATCCCTGAATTACCATAAAAATTTCAGATCCATTTGAGCTCATTTGATCCACCTAATGGTGTGATTAGTGGAACTGTTCCAAAGAAAATAGAAAATGTTCAGAAACATTTTCAGAATTTTCTCTGAAATTGTTTAGCTCATATCTTTAGCTAGGAACCTCCAAATTAAGTGAGACCAACTCCATTAGAACCCTCTGAAAATCTAGTTTTCAGAAAGTCATAGTTTGTTTCATGAAAATCCTTAGAACACCCTAAAAGCCTTCAATTAAGGTCAAGTACATAATTAATTGTGGAGGGCTGAAATGAGCTTTGCTGCAACTAAAACTTGACCAAGTCTCTGTTTAGGTTGTAACCAAGCCACAGTATAAGTTTCACAGTTACAGGGTCTGTCTAGTGGGACTTATAAGCTTCACAAGTTCAAACTTAATACAAATGCATTTAAATTGATACATGTACTTCTTCTATCATGTAGTCGCTAAAGTCGAGGAGGAACCCGAAGTCCTAGACTTTGTTACTCCGAGGAGCAGCTAGCCTACAGCCAAGAGCAGCAAGGCAAGCTCCGGTTTGCATTAACCTTTCACAAATTTTTATTGTTTTGAGCACTTATTTGAGTATTACGATTCTTTGCATTAGAGTCTTGTTTGGAAACCCAATTGCATAGCCAAGAAAACCACGGGTTGGGTTTAGGATTGCAAACCCCGTTAGCTACTGCAATGCTAAGGCAGTGTAGGATTCGGTACAAGTCGAGTAGTTGGAACTACTCGCGAGCATAGGCTAGAGGCACTCGACTCGGGTAGAAATAGCACATGATACACGTGGAAAGAAATATGAGACCGAGCGGAGAGTAAGGGCAGCAGGACTTTGGGGCCTGTGTGCTGTAGCTCCACTTTTGTCGATTGAGGACCGAGCCATGTGCGGGCCTGTTGAACAAGCTAGAACAGTACCGAAGACCTACCGGCTATATGGGAACCGGGAAACTGATGTAACTCGGGTAGCTGGGTATTGAGGCATTGCCCGTCGTTCAGAGGGTAGGTTGAGAGCTCGAGGTGTAAATCGGCTGGCGGCACTGAGATGCGCGTGCAGAGACCTCTTGCTCGGGATGATGGGACCGGTTTAATATTTGGCTGACGGGCGAAAGGTGGTTGCGTATGGCGTCCGTGATGGTTGTTGTAGGCAACATCGAGTACGGGCGTACGTGACGGGTTATTCGGGTAACCCTGCAGGTGTAAATCGATTATAATCGCCGTCCCTCGCGGTCAGTGAGTACCACTTGTTCACTGTACCGTGACGTAGAAATAACAGGCTAGTTACATGTTAAAATGTTGCTGATTGAAAGATGGACTTTGCTTGTTAATGATTTGTTGTAGCTTAGAGCTAATTAAAGTTCCTTTCAACTTTGGGCAAAGTACATGAGAGAAACTCATGTGCCTTAGCGTGAGGTTATCCACAACCTGCTGCTAAAACTTGAAAGTAAGGTTCCACTAATTAGGCGAGTCCTTTGCAACTGGTTTTTACCTCATGTACCTATCACCCCTCTTGTAGAAGTTCCATGTTTAGGAGAGACGGGTCAGACTTGCTGAGCCTTCGTGCTCACTGCTTGTGTTTGAAGCTTTTGCAGGGTTCTATGAGGAAGGGACTCCCGAAGAGGAGACGGAACCCCAGGAGGGGAACCCCGTCGAGTGGGAGTCATGCACGCTGCCGTGTTAGTGTGTGTGTGTGCTAGCAAGGACACGTTCATGGGCTGAACGTGAACTTGATGCGTAGTCTACACCCGTGAGTGTGGACTGGACCTATTTTGATGTAAAAATGTTCATAAACCACTTTATGTAATAAAAGTTTTGCTTCCGCTTTGTACCTTTGATGTGTGTTATCCGGTGCTGTGTAACGCAGCACCCCTCAGCGTGATCCTGGCTCGACAAGACTGTGGGGTCGTGTCAGCGTTGGTATCAGAGCCCGCTTAAGGATTAACACACTAAAAAGGTCATCTTTTTCAAAAATCCAGTGAGGAACGAGTTAGTAGCCCGTATAAGGATGTTATTAGCATATAGAAAGTGGCATACTAACCTATTTGTCTATGTCGGAAAATCGTGCATCTCGGGACGTTTATGTCTTGGGGGGTGCACGTAAGCGCTGTCCACCAGTGCGCACAAGCTGAAGGGTGGAGCCCCACGGGTGGCAGGTAACCCGACCCGCCTTAATATCCTCTATGGCTCTTCATGTCGTTTGGGGTATTCGAGCAACGTCTGTCCCTGGCGTGCGTGGTGCAATCTGGGAGACCCCATCACGTGGTCTGAAACGTGAACACGTAGCTCAAGGCGTGTTTGGCTTGAGAACATCCGGGCGAGTGATGACGGCCGGGTGTACGAACTGTATGCATATCGGGCTCGGTGTGCAGCCGAGTCTGACGATTGTGTGAGTTTCTACAGGTAGTCTAACCACGAAACGGTAGACGTGTAGCATCCGTGTGCGAGTGACGTTTAGTGCCACTGAATTAACGAAGCCGGCTAAGTCCGGTATAGGTTTTTTCTATGTGAGGACGTAGTACCGACATGATCTGGTGACGCATCGACGTCACACTCCATTAAATGAACAACTTCATTGTAAAACTTGAAAGTTTTAATCCGGATCAAAACATTACCTAAAGCAGGGAGGTGCTGTCCAAGTTTCTCCAGAAATTCTGTTAACTGTTACATCTCATAACTTTTGAAACAGGACAGATCTTAGGCCAAGCAAATACTTTCTGGAAAGCTAGTGAAGTTTGCTTTAACTTTGATGTGGAGCTCCAGAATTGTTTTTGCATTTAACATGGCCTAAATCAGGTTGAGATGGAAACTGATCAGGGCTGTCATAGGAACAGCAGATCAGCAGTCAAATTTGTTTAAAATTTGAACTATGTTTCCAAGTTTTATGGGTTCAATGACATGTATTATGTTATAACTCAGGGGTTTACTGTTTAAATAAATATTTGATATTTATGAAATATATTTTTACAGATGACAGCAGACAAACAGTTGGAGAACGGGTGGGTGGTATCCCACTGTTCTCACCGCAGCGGCTATCCGGAAACATTGAGGCAGATGCTTCAATATTTCGGATACAACTAGATGCCGCAGTGCTTCGCCAAGGAAGAAGGCGAAGAGGGGAACAAGACGTGGACAATCCATGTCAATGTCCCTGCAGGACCTACGCCACCCGGTTGGGTGCCGTTCACCGTTACGGTGAGAGGTAGGCAACCAGAAGGGGTGTGGCAAGTGGCAGCCCGTGACACCATGTCACGTTTCTGCCAACTACACGTGCAGGCTATGGACGGCACTCCATACGCGCTCGTTCCGGTGGAGGGACGGGCTCAGCATGTGTGGGAAGAGATGTACCGCGAGGCAACAAACCCGACTTGCCCAAGGTACAACCCCGCGGAGGCAAACCTCAGCCTCCAGATGAGGGTGGGAAACGCCGTGATGGACAGCCAAGCTGTTCATACAGAGCATCTCGCCGCAAAGCTCAAGGAGAGCACAAGCCGTGGAGACCATTTCGAGAGTGCTCACAGCGCACTCCGCAATGTGCTCCTTATGACGATCAAGCGACTGAATGAACAACATAATCAGTTGCATCGTCTGAAGAAGGCGAAGAGGAAAAGCCGTGTCGACATCGCGGCGTTGCAAGAACTGGTACAGAATCTGACGCAGCAGAACGAGGACCTTACTCAAGAGCGAGACAACGCTATTGAGGAAGGGCAAGGCTGGGAAGAAGACTACAACCAGGCTCTACTGTCATCTCCCAATCAAGATATGCCTCAGCATCATAAGCACCAGAAAAAGAGGGTACAGTAAATTTGACTTTAGCAAAAGGATCATCAAGAGGGCGATTAAAATTGTTATGACGATCATTGTAATTATAACGATTATTACCTCCCATACCTCATAGATAAAGTGGAAGTCGTGGTTGATTGTTATGATCTTCCATATTATAAGCACCGTGTTCACGTTCTTCAGCGAGAGGCAGTCGCGCCTCAAGAGTATCGATCTGAACAACAAGATCAGCAAGTTGGCGCAAGGTCGTCAATGACGCCTCTGTTGATGCGTGTGTTTTGGTGAACATATCTGTCATTTCCCTCATCATATCATGCAACTCAGCATGTTGAACACATTCATCATCACTTTTATCTTTTGCCATTATTAGTACTAAATAAAAGACAACAAAAAGATGTTATCCCTATCAACTACAAAGGATAGTGGCAATGTGAAAAGTGGAAGGAAGGAAACAATCTCTCTCTCCCTCAAGCGTCTTACCACGTTCTTACAAGTGTTCTTACCGACACATCAGGTGGTAAATGGTGGACGCTGAGAACCAATGAAGCGTGGAGTGATTGCAAAGGTACCTATTCTGCTCAAGAGGAAAAGTGGAGCTTGGATGACATAATATGGTGGCTAATAAGCAAAAATCTTAACAGCAAAACAAAGTTGAATAAGTATTCAATGTAGGAACTGTTGCTGGTTAACAAGTGTTCTAGGACTAGCACAACACAAGGCACTAGAAAGGCAAATAGAAGGTCAGGAAGATATAATCAACAAGTACAGCACAATTGTATAGGACAACTGTTTTGAAGTGTGTGCTTTAATATCTGTGCTCTCTTCACTATTTTCTTTCTTTTTTTTAAATATTTTTCTGATATTTTTTGTTTACTCGAGAGCACGAAAATAGGAAGCACACAACTCTGCAGCTCAATTGGATGTAAGATGTGGCCTATAGAAAATCAGGAAGATTCTTTAAAATTCATGCAAACACTTCGGAGGCTGGATAGTCTATCATCCGAGGGGAATTTGGCCAAACAAATTTTGTCGAATTTTGAGTTGACCAATTTAAAAAAAATCGCCCGATTTTGAGTTAATATGCAAAAGTTATGGCCGTTTTAAGGTAGGCTATCCGAGTTACTTTTTATGTTGATTCAAACTCGGTTTTGAAATAGATCTCGCAATAGGTTGTGAAAAACAATTGGAATTTAGCAACGGCGACTGATGGGATGTTGTGTGATGAATCAAGGAGGGCTGACACAATGGTTTGTCACCTGTTCTAGGGCTGGCGATGTGGGAGTTCACGCAAGGCGGCTAGCTAGGGCAAAACCGATGATCGTGGTGGATTGGTTTGTTGTTTAGGGATTGTGGAATAGGTGAGCAGCAAGAAAAACAAGGAAGAAGAACGATAACTACGACCCAAAAACACAAAGCTAAACCAGCAACAAGACACTAGACCACACAAATGCAACCTCAACAGTGCAAACTGAAAAACGAAACTTGCAGGCACTATGTTCTAGGAATCGGTAAACACGATATGTTTTTTGTGGTTTTTTTTCTGTGGACTCTAGGTATGAAAAACAAAACTAATCTAGTGGCAAATCAATGTACCTCACGGGCAACCTGAAATCTGATACCAATTGATGAGAAGTTTAGGCCCGATCTTCCGAAAGGTAGGTCGATTGAAGTGCAAATCTCGACGTTGATGATCCAAGGCACTCGAGCAGACCCGAATACCCCTGCAATCACTACACCCCTGCTCCGTTGGTTATCAACCGTTCTTCACACGCTTGACCTTGCCTAGATGGCTATCCCTGCAGGTGCAACAGAGAACACAAGGAAGAACGATGAAGATGCAATCTGAAATTGCGAAATTGGGGTCTCACAAACCGTAGAACGGCAAAATTGTTTAATCTAAGCAAAACCCACCGAATATGGCCGGTGGCTACAGTATTTAAAGGCTAGGGTTCGGCCATAAGACCCTTAGACGCGTCCCTAATGGACTCAAACGGGATAAAAGGCCCAAAAGCCCAATACAGTGGCGCAGCACCAGACAGAACTCTGAATTCGACTTGTCTCGAAAATACCCAATGACTCCTGGCGAATTTAAATGTGGTACCAGAACCATTGGAATGTTTATCTTCTCATCTTTCCATGCGTATGTAGAACGTCGAAAACGGAGTCCATATGCATCCTGGGCGTCCGTTTTAAGATAGACTGCTCCTGGACTCCGAGTTGAACTCGAGTCCGAGTTGGCGATTGTTTCCCTCAACTTGTGGACGTCCCATCTGATTCTCCACGTCCCCAAATCCTCCTCCCTTTACTTGTTGATCATGTCCATGGTTCCTAATAACAATTAAATCATTGAATAGCAATCCATTATGAAACTCACATGGGTAGGAAGTTAGGAACGAGTTCACCTGCTGATTTAGTAACCGTGCTCGTACTCTTGTGATTGGTCCTTGTATATCAATGTGAGTATCCACTGTTGTGATGTCCTCATCACGTATCCACCACAGAAACAGCAGCAGAAAGGATGGTCCCGCGTGCGCCTCAGTTTCAACCACGTGCACCGGGATTCCGTCTTCAATTCGGAGGGACCCCGACACCTTACACGTGATTCACGTGTGGCCGTGTCGGGCATATTGCGAAGGACTGCCCCGAGCAGCGATAGGGCAGGGGTGCAGCGCTGTATCAGGGTGCTAATCAGCCCCGCAACCAGCGCAAGAAATCAGTACAAAAACCCGGTAACGTCCACCACTTAGCCATCAAAGACGTGCCGGAAGGCGAACCCGTCCTCGCGGGTATGTTTTCTTATTTAGATCATTCCATAGTCATACTTTTTGACTCCGGTGCCATCCATTATTTCATATGTCTATCTTATGTTACTGAATATCAATTGCCTATCATTCCCACAAATAGTTCATACTTGATATGCTCTCCTGGTGGGAAAATAACAGCTGATAGGATGGTCTATAGAGCACCATTGCAAATGGGTGGAAATCTATACCCGACTTCTCTAATCATGTTAGAGAGTCAAAAACTTGATGTCATTTTAGGAATGTCATGGCTACATCTCCATGGTGCTGTTCTTGACATCATTCCACGTGTGGTTTGTTTAAACTCTCCACATCATGAACCACATGTTCTTATTCTTGACCGTTCGGTTCAAGAAGTCCCAGCCACATATAACACGGAAGCTACAAAACTTGAGGATATTCGTGTGTTCCGTGAATATCCGGACGTATTTCTGGAGGATCTCCTGGGCATGCCACCCGAAAGGGATGTTGAGTTCAAGATCGAACTTGTACCCAGGACGACACCGATATGACGGAGACCGTACAAGATGGCTCCGAATGAGCTAGCTGAATTGAAGGAGCAGCTCAATGATCTAATGAGTAAGGGTTTCATTCGACCGAGTTCCTCACCATGGGGATGCGCGGCGCTGTTTGTGAAAAAGAAGGATGAAACCTTGAGGTTGTGTGTGGATTACCGACCTCTCAACGCCGTCACCATCAAGAATAAATATCCACTGCCCCGCATCCATATTCTCTTCGATCAACTTGTTGGTGCGAGTGTATTTTCAAAGATGGATCTTCACTCCCGATATCACCAAATCAAAATCCGAGCAGAGAATATTCCGAAGACGGCCTTCTCGACAAGATATGGGCTGTATGAATATTTCTTCATGTCTGTTGGTCTCACCAACGCCCCGGCACATTACATATACCTTATGAACTCAGTGTTCATGCCGGAGTTGGACAAGTTTGTGGTGGTGTTTATCGACGACATCTTGATTTATTCCAAGTCTGAAAAAGAACACGCCGAACACTTGCATATCATGCTTCAATGATTGCGAGACCATAAGCTTTATGCCAAGTTCAGCAAGTGCGAGTTTTGGGTCAGCCAAGTGCCATTTCTTTGTCATATTATTTATGCGGAAGGCATTGCAGTTGATCCAAGCAAAATCGAACAAGTGCTGAAATGGAAATCCCCCACATCTGTCCATGAAGTCAGGAGTTTCCTCGGTTTAGCGGGATATTATCGGAGATTCATTCCAAGCTTCTCTAAGCTTGCTAAGACGATGACTGAATTGTTGAAGAAGGGGATCAAATATGTTTGGAGCTCAGCATGTGAAGGAGCTTTCCGAGCATTGGTAAAGCATCTTACAACAGCCCCGGTGTTAGCTCAACCGGATACGACCAAGACCTTCGACGTATACTTTGATGCGTCCGGCATCGGGCATGGCTGTGTATTGATGAAAGGAGGAAGAATGGTCGCATGTGGCTCACATCAACTTCGTAACCAAGAGCAGCACTATCCGACTCATGATCTTGAGCTCGCTGCTGTGGTGTTGGTATTGAAAATGTGGAGGCACTATTTACTTGGGAACTTAGTGCACCTCTACACCAACCACAAGAGTCTGAAATATATATTCACTCAAAAGGAGTTGAATATGCGGCAACGGATATGGTTAGATATGATCAAAGACTATGAGATCGAGATTCACTACCATCCCAGTAAGGCAAACATGGTTGCTGACACCTTAAGCCACAAATCTCACGTCAACCATCTGTCCATCACCCCACTTGAAGAGGAGGAGCCGAGTCTATACTTGTTTCCATATGGGGCATTATATAATCTTGCTCTCGTCCCTACCATATGGGAGGAGATCACGGAAGCTCAGAAGGAAGACATGGGGATGTCGCACATTCGGAGAAGAATGGAGAATGGCGAAATGAGATGCTTCCGAAGAGATAAACACGGTACTTTATGGTTCAAAGACCGTACAGTGGTACCCCGTGACATGAAGCTATGAAAGAAAATCTTGGACGAAGCTCACTTGTCCAAGTATTCTATTCATCCGGGCAGCAACAAGATGTACCAGGATCTGAAAACCAGGTTTTGGTGGACGCGGATGAAAAGAGAAATCGCAAAGTACGTATCCGAATGCGATACGTGTCGGCGGGTGAAAGCCGACCATATGCGTAAAGCCGGACAGCTGCAACCCTTGAACATTCCGGCTTGGAAGTGGGAGGATATAAGCATGGACTTCATAGTCAGGTTACCTCTCACATCTCACAAGCATGATTCGATTTGGGTGATAGTCGATAGACTAACCAAGTCAGCTCATTTTATTCCCATACATACAAGTTACGTGGCCAAGCAATATGCGGAGCTGTATATTGCAAGGATCTTGTGCTTGCACGGTGTTCCCTGCTCCATTATTTCAGATCGTGGTGCGCTGTTCATCGCTCGATTTTGGGAACAGCTGCACGCATCGTTGGGGACCAAACTGATCCAAAGCTCCACGTATCACCCGCAGACTGATGGTCAAACTGAACGGGTGAATCAAGTGCTGGAAGACATGCTACGTGCTTGTGCCATCAACCACGGTAAAAACTGGGACGATCATTTGCCGTTTGCGGAGTTTTCATATAACAATGGCTATCAAGCTAGCATAAAGATGGTGCCGTATGAACCTCTCTACGGCCGGAATGTCGCACACCACTCAACTGGTGTGAGTCCAGCGAGCGAGTTATATACGGCATCGAACTTGTGAATGAGGCTGAAGAACAAGTGCGAGTAATACAAGCAAATCTCAAGGCTGCTCAATCTCGTCAGAAGAGCTATGTGGATAAAAGACGCCACCCTCTCCACTTTGACATCGGGGACCGTGTTTATGTCCGTGTGTCTCTGATGAAAGGAGTTCATTGTTTTGGAGTGAAGGGCAAACTTGCGCCGCGATTCATCGGTCCGTTCGCCGTCATTTAAAAATGCGGACCCGTGGCCTGTCGCCTGGAGTTACCGGCGTCACTCGCAGGAATTCACAACGTCTTCCACATCTCTCAGTTTAGGAATTGCCTCAAACCCTCGGCTGACATCCGCACTGAAGACATAGAAGTTCTTCAACTGGACCTCACGTATTCCGAGTATCTGATCCGGATTATAAATGAAAAGACTCGTGCCACAAGAAACCGGACCTTATGGTTTTACAAGGTCTTGTGAAGTAACCATACCGTTGATGAGGTGACATGGGGAAGCGAGGACTATCTACGAGTAAATTATCCGGACTTTCTATCATCGTATACCCGGTAAAGTTTCCCCACTTTGCTTTTCTTTTGGAATCTCGGGACAAGATTCTTTTTAATGGGGGAGGGATGTAAAATCCCCAAAAAGTGGTAGCATAAAATTCAGCACGTTTACACTTAGGAAAAATGTGGGGAATTAAAACTTTGAATTTTAATCCTTACCCTAAAACTTCCAAACATGGAGATCTTAATTCATAACTTGGGTCTTCATATGTCAAATATTCAACCTCCCAAATTTCTGCTCATTTGGAGGGGTTGTACTATTTGTTTGGGATTAAAAGAGGAAGCCCTCGAATCTGAATTTAAATTTCAGTTTCAAATCCCAACTTCCTCAATTTGCAAATTTGGTTCCACAAATGTGTTCTCCACATTTGAAATAGCATCCATGCCAAAATTCAGAATTATTTGAGTTGGTTTGCTATGCTTTTAGAACAATGCAAAAGGGACGATTCAAATTCCAATTCAAATTCAAATAACCAAAGTCAGTTCAAATTCCACACTAGAATTCAAATCATTTGAATTCAAAGATTTCAAACCATGATGTTGGGAGGAAGCAAAGGATTTAATTTGGAGGAAAATATCAGAGCTATTAGGTGGTGTGGGACCCACATGGCAGTGAGACATGAACAACAGTGGAGCAATTTGCTTCTGTGCGAGTTGCACACCGGGGCCGCCACCGAGATGTGCCCCTGTTTCCCACCGAGGTGATTTCAGCACCGTGGATTGCTACTCGGTAAAAATCTTCAGCTGCCGAACTCAAACACGGTTCCTCTTCTTCCTTGCACGAGCAAATCCCCCCGGTACCGCTCCCTCTCGCGCGCTCACTCGAGAAAACAGTGCACCGTGCGCCCGCCTCTGTGATCGTTGCTGCTCGGCCTCCGGTCACCCTAGCGCCTGGTTGAGCCACCTGAGAGCTGCAGCGATCACTCCTATACGTCCCTGAAGCATCACCAGTTCGTGTTCTGCTTCCTCTGACACTGCTATGACGTCTTCTTCTTCCTCAGGTCCATACCACGCCGCACCTCACTGCTCCTCGTCTTCCAGCCGGTCCAGCGCCTCTACCGCACGGACAACACCTCCCTAAGGTGCTCCAAGGTGTGTAGATCATGCTCCCGACCTCTCCTTGCTCGTCCCCACTGCCGTCTTGCCGGAATTTACGTTGTGACGCCAGTGAACGTGAAGAACCGAGCGTGAGCTAATCGGGAAATTCATCCAAACGGGTTGATCGTTCTTCCTTCAGTTCAAACCATAGCAACCTCGGACTCTAGCACCCTCCCACACCAAAGACCAAAGCAAACCGTCCATCCCACGCCCCGGGCGACGAGAATTCCCCGACGGCAGCAAAAACGATTCGGTCCTCCGGTGAACCCCCTTTTCCCGCTGTTTGCTGCAAGGATTGGCATGTGTTCCATGTTCCCCGACCACTAGGGATACTTTAGGGCAACTTATCTCGTTGGGAGAATCTTGGGACACGCCGGAACGTGTCAATGCCGCGCCCGCGAGCGCCGCCGCCGATGCCGACCCACTTCCAGCAATTTTCAAGTGGTGAGACCTTGCCCGGCAGCTGCGCCACGTTCCAACGGTCTTGTAGGGCGAAACCGCAGCCGATTTGATTGAGAAACGAGGGAGAATGTCACGTGCCATGATCCGATTTTCTGTGCGCACGAGTTCACTTTCGAGAGGTTGAAGAAAGAACTGACGAGGGGGGCCCACATTTGAGTGCTCTGTGTAAAATTCAGACAGAAAGTGGTTCAAACTTGAAAACCCATAACTTTGTGTAGAAAAGTCCAAAAAGGGTGAGACAAATTTTGTTAGATTCCTCATAATATGTAATTTGCAGAGGGACAAAGTGATTTCTATGAAAATGCCCAGGAATTTCTGTAGAATTGTTTTTATTAAATCTTTAGAGATTTATTCCAGGAGCAATTCTTTATGAAACATTCCTAAATTTGGGCAGCAAATCCTTTTCCTAGTTCCTGAGCTCCAGTAAAAATTTCAGCTTCATTGGAGTTCATTTGCAAGGCTATATTGTCTTCCATAGTTCAGCCTTTGTTTGGAAATTCAAATTCTAAACAGAAACTTTGCAGCACTCCTGTCCAACATCAAAAATTCATATCTCCCTGTAGTTAGCTCCAAAAATAGTGAAACAAATTTTGTTAGAACCATAGATACTTGCTCTAATTAGATCTTCCACTGTTAGTCATGTCAAAGCTTCAGATCTGGGCTCAAAATTTAGAGAATCCTTGGACTTGTATGAATTTTGGAGACCACAAGGTTTAATGGAATTTCTCCAAATTTCGCTCAGGTCATCCTTAGAGAGTCTAGTATCCACTGGAAAAATCCCAAGTCAAATTAAGGAACCTAAACAGAAGTAGCTAGTAATAGGAGTTCATCTCGTATATAAAACTGGCACTTATACATATATTTTGCTACATTTCATATAGTGACCGAAGTTGAGGATACGCCGGAGCCGTTGGACGTCCTACCACCAAAAGCTAACTTTCCTTTTGACTCGCAACCAGGCAAGCCCTGGTTTGCATTTAATTACCTTTTGCAAAGTTTTCTTTTGTATCACTTATGTCTAGGGTGAAATGGTTGCATTAGAGTTAGGGTGTTTGAAACCCCACTTGCATGACATTAAATCTTATAAAGGGTTGAGTAGTTTACAGACTCGACGAGTAGAGAATGCCATGCTAATGTTCTTAGGATCTCAGTAGAAGTCGAGTAGTTGGAATCTACTCGCGAGGTAAGGTTTTATCACATTGTATGGAAAAGAGTAGAGAATGGCTTAAGAATTGTGAAACTGAGACCCAGCAGGGGGGACAGGATGCAGTGAGCGGAGGTCTCACGTGCATAGCCCTGTTGGAGTCGATTGAGGACCGAGTCGTGCGCGGGCCTGCTGAACAAGTATCAAACAGTACTAGAATGCATACTGACATAAGCAGGAAACCGATGTAATTGGTTAACCTGGGTGCCGAGGCTTACCCAACCGTTTTATAGGAGTGGGTTGAGGGTAGCAAGGTGTAAATCTGCCGGTGGGCACATACACTCTCCACGCGGGGACCTCCTGCCCGTTACGGATGGACCGGTTCGGCATTTGGGTTTCCTGTGAAAGGTTGTTGCATACAACAGAGTAGGAAGGTGTGAAGCACCACACTTCTGAAAGTGGGTGTATGTGACG
Organism: Neostapfia colusana; assembly: GCA_030760725.1. Taxonomy (NCBI): domain Eukaryota; kingdom Viridiplantae; phylum Streptophyta; class Magnoliopsida; order Poales; family Poaceae; genus Neostapfia; species Neostapfia colusana. Next base: position 23,346,541 of record JASWHV010000012.1, on the reverse strand, counting down.
TGTTGTCCGGGTGTCTCCTGATTGCAATCACCGTCCCTCGCGGTTATTTGAGTACCGCTTGTTCACTGTTCTATGATGTAGTAAGAAGTGAAAGAAGCCAGAGGAATGATATTATGCTGTGTTGAATGATTAATGTCTTGAAACCATGTCTGCTGTAGATGTAGAGCTCATTAAGTTTATCTTCGACTTTGGGCATCACCACAGTGGAATAAAGCGTTTCTTGTTTGATTGTGGACTTCCGATGTGAGGGCTGCCTAAGGCTCATTAAACTGCTGCTATAAAACTGAAAGTAAGGATTAACATGTAGGCGTGTCTTTATTGCAAAGTCTTTTTCCTATATTACACATCCCTGCATGAAGAGTTCCATGACTAGGGTCATCGCTTAAGCATTGCTGAGCCATCGTGCTCACGGTTGCAATGTTTGAGCTGTGTGCAGGTGAGAGTTTTGAGGAGGGGTCCGAGGACGAGGCGATGCCCCCATCAGGGTACACGGCTGAGCTGGAGCCCTTCACGCCGCCGTGACCTTCGTTTGAGTGCTGCTAGGGTGTAGGGTCCCCGGGCTGGACGACAACACTTTTTGCTTAGTTAGTAGGAGAGTGTAGTATGTATAATACTTCCGCTGTAGAGTAAGTTTGTAAAAGACTTCCACTGTTTTTATGTAAAATAGAAGTTTGTATGTTGTCCGTATTCTTTTCTTGTGTGCTGTTGGGTGTCGCATCGCACGACACACCCCTCTGTGATCCCGGAGTGGGTGAACCACGGGGTGGTCCCCACAACTTGCCTAATGTTGAAAAGAATTTTGATTTGCTCTAAACTAAAGCATTTAATTAACAACCAATGTAATACTTTCAACCAGCAACATTTTATCATGACAGATAGCCTGTTCTTTCTACGTCATGGTACCGTGAACAAGTGGTACTCACTGACCATGAGGGGCAGCGATTATAATCGATTTACACCTGCAGGGATAATCGAATAACCTGTCACGTATGCACATACTCGACGTTGCCTACAACAACCATCACGGACGTCGTACGCAACCACCTTTCATCCGTTAGCGAAGTGTTGAACCGGTCCCATTGTCCCGAGCAGGAGATCTCTACGCGGAGCATCCTTGGTGCCCGCTAGCCGATTTACACGTCGCTTCTCTCAACTTACCCTCTGGACGACAAGAAATGCCTAAACAGATCTCTACCCAAATTATATCAGTTTCCTGGTTCTCATATGGCCAGTAGGTCTTTCGTACAGTTCTAGCTTGTTCAACAGGCCCCCACACGGCTCGGTCCTCAATTGACACAAGCATAGCTATGGCACCAAGGCCCCAAAGTCCTGCTGCGCTTATTCCGCTCGGTATCATTTTTATGCCACGTGCTTCATTGTCTATCTTCCTAACCGAGAAGTGTGCCTCTAAGCCTATTCTCGCGAGTAGTTCCAACTACTCCACTTGTTCTGAATCCTATACCATTTGAGCATCGCTGTGGCTATTCGAGGTTCAAATCCTAGACCAAAAATCCCTTGTTATCTTGGATATGTAAGTGGGTTTCGATTCAAGACTCTAATGCACATCATAAGAAATGCATAAGTGATCAAAACAATAAACTTTAAAGTTAGGTTACTGCAAACTGGAGCTTGTCTTGCTGCTGGTCATCGAGTAAACTCTCTACCGGAGGGATACAATCTAGTATCTCCGGTTCCTTCTCGACCTTAGCTACTACATGGAAAATGAATATACGATGCGTGTCAAATTTAAATGCATTCGAGATTGAAGTGATAATGTAAGTACAATAACTCTATCTAGACAGCTCTTTTGACTCTGAAATTTTTGCTGTGGCATGGTGACAAATTAAACATGGACTTGGCCAATTTCACTTGAACCCAAGCTCATTTGAGCCTTGCACAAATAAATGTGTGTTTTGCCATAATTAGAGCTTCTATGGTTTTCTACAGATTTTCATGGAGCAATCCATTACTTTTTGGAAACTAGAGCTTAAGATGGTTCTAATAGAATTGGTTTCATCTAATTTGGAGAATCCTAGTAATATATATGGCCTAATGAAGTTCTGAGAAATTCTGAAAAATGTTTCTGGACATTTTTCTTTTTCTCTGGGTCAGTTCACTTAACCACACCATTAGGTGGACTAAATGAGCTCGGTTGGATCTGAAACTTTTCATGTGAATCAGGGATATTACATTGAACATCCTGGCAAAATTTCAGAATTTTACACCAAAGGAATCTCCAGTGAAAATTCCCAACAGTTTAAAATTTGGAAAATTAATTCTGAAGAAATAATGGGTTTCATGGAGTGAGACTTGTTTTGCTGGAAAGTACTCAGAGAGCTGAATCGAAAAAAATTTGGTTCACTCAATTTAGACAATCCTAGCAAAAGTTATGTGTGTTTGAAGTTTGTGGAAAATTGGAAAACCCGAGAAATGTTTAAATGTCTGACGCTGGGCCCCCAGGGCGACGTGGCATGTCCTGAGTGCAGAACACACGGGGTTACAGATTTAAGCCGCGCAGCCACAAAATGATCAGGTGCCGCAGAAGATCTGGCCCGCCCGAAACACAGGCTGACACGCGGGTCCGACGAGGTCATCTCCTACCTTTCGCCGGGTTCCCGCGCAGCTGCGCCCGCGCTCACTGGAGCATGCCGTACTTCGGCCTCCCGGCCTTCCAGTGTGCCCAAATCCGCCGCCAGGGCCTAAGCACACGTGCTGATAACGCTGGTGTTGTTTCCCCGGGCCGGCAATGCCCCTAACTGTAAGGGCCCAAGTTTTTCATTTGTTAAAAACTGTTCATCACACCACACCTCACCTCATTTGAGGAAATCATATGAACACATTTGAAGAGCAAGTAATCACCATCAGAAAATTCATTAGGACATAAACTCACAAAGTGCAAAAGTGGTATTTCTCACATGCATCATATAGGGGCTGAAAAACTCTTAAACTTGGTTAGGAATGCTCATGCCAAATTTCACCCAAATCCAAAACCTTTTGAGATATTTTTGGGTACAATTAGAAAAAAGCAAGTTTGAAATTAAATTCAAATTCAAACTCATTTCATCACATGAATTCAAAAGTGGGATTCATATTCACACTCAGCACATGTTTGTGAGCTCACAAACCAATTTTCACTCCATTTGGAGTTGATCTTGACATGAGCTATTTTGGCTAAATTCAAATCAAATTTGAATTTCAGTTAACATTTGCTGCAAATTTGATCAAATCAAATCATACTTTGATTCATTAAAATTCAAATGGGCATTTGGGGGTTTGATCAAACTACAAAGGGTACTGGAGTCCCTAATATTTGGAGCAGTAGGAAGTTAATTTGTGAGGTTAAAATTTTGGTGGTGGGGCCCTCCTATCAGCCACTCCAGTGATTAAACCGACTGAGAACTCGGTTCCTCGGTTTCTCGGGCCGGCGATGTGATCTCCACCGAGCCAAACGCCACTGCCAGCTCCTGCTCGGTGTTCTCTCATGCTCAGATGACGCCCAGCCTTCTTATCATCGCAATCGAGCCGGCCAAAGGCAGTTTCGCTCGTCGCTCCTCGCTACCGTGCAAAAACAGTGCCGAAGACACTGCTGCCGTCACATCTCGACCGGGAACCGTGCCACTGTGCGTGCGAAGCATCCCTGATCTGCAAAACGGTACCCTAGCTCCTCCTCCTACCTCCCCATCACAAAAACCAGCCGAGTCCGGGTCCCCTCGACCGAAACCGAAAGCTTTTGCGGCGTCCTAAAGTTCTTCCGCACCTCGGGCTCTCGTGGACAGCCCTAGCGGTAACGTGTCACGCCCGACCCAAGGCATCCCGAGATGCATTAGGACTTCGTGTTGCTCACTTCCAAACCGTAGCCTGAGTGGTTGATCACCGGCGACGAATTTCGGATTTTATTTCCACTCGTTGTAAACCGACCTTCGGGTGCGGATTTTCCAAATTCTCGCTCCATAATCGGTTAGAAATCCTGAAACTGCACACACACGAGCTAGACTCAGTAGTGAACCACTGTTCTTTGCAACCCTAGCGTGAAAACACCTGAAGGCAGCCTATTTCAAGTATTGCTACCGGCGCCAATGGCGGGAGCCGTCGGGCGTACAGTGCGAGCTCACTTAGAGCCTCTCCCGAGCTAGCTTGAGCTCATATCGTGCATCTACATGTCACACCGGTGCAGCAGAGCTTGAAAACTCAGTGGGTGACGGGCTAGAGGTAGCGGACGACGCTGCCGGAGTGAAGCCGAGCAGTTGCACCGTCGCAGACTAGGATGGAGACCTTGCCCGCTCGGCTAAACTTCACCAGAGAGTTTAGCGTGTCGGGTTAGGCCCTAGCGGCAAGCCGGATCTCAGGAGATGGCCGGGATGTCAGTTTCCGTCGAACTCTGGCGAGCTCGGGCGCAGGCGCGCGCGGGATGGCGGGAGGTTGAAGACGACCCATGGCCCCACGTGTCAGCGAGCAAGGATTTACATTGGGGATTTGTTGCGGCTCCGGATCATCTGTGGCTACGCGCTGAGGCCTCAGTTGCTCGGTCTGGCATTCACTGAGGAACCGACACGTAGCCCTGGACCCACCCGCAGGAATTTAAACTTTTCCCCGATTTTCAGACTTAATTCAAACTACAAACCCACGTAACTTTGGCTACGAAACTGCAAATCAAGTGAACCAAATTTTGTTGGATTCAGATCTCTGAGTACTTTCCAGCAAATCAAGTTTCACTCTATGAAAACCTTTATTTCTCCAGAATTAATTCTTCAAAATTTAAACCATTTAGAATTTTAACTGGAGAACCCTTTAGTGAAAAATTCTGAAATTTGGCCAGGATGTTACTTGTAATATCCCTGAGCTACCATAAAATTTCAGATCCATCCGAGCTTATTTGATCCACCTAATGGTGTGATTAATGAAACTGTTCCAGAGAAAATGACAAATGTTCAGAAACATTTTTCAGATTTTCTCTGAACTTGTTTAGCAAATATATTTTGCTAGGAATCTTCAAATTAGACTAAACCAATTACATTAGAACCCTCTGAAAATCTAGTTTCCAGAAAGTAATGGCTTGGTCCATGAAAATCCTTAGAACACCCTAAGAGCTCTAGTTAAGGCCAAATACACATTTATTTGTGTAGGGCTCAGATGAGCTTTGCTTGAAATGAAATTTGGCCAAGTCTCTGTTTAGGTTGTATCCAAACCAAAGTAAAAATTACAGAGTCATTGAGCCTGTCTAGCTATACTTATAGACTTATAATATCAACTTCAAACTCATATGCATTTAAATTGACACGCATATATGGTTATCTCATGTTGTCCCTAAGGTTGAAGAGGAGCCGGAGGTGTTGGATTTCATCACTACGGAGGAACAGCTAGCTTACGACCAGCAGAAAGGCAAGATTCGGTTTGCATTAGCCGTTTCATAAAGTTTATTGTTTTAAGAACTTACATTGAGTATCCATTTCAATTGTGCATTAGAGTCTTGTTTGAAAACCAAATTGCATGTCCAAGAGAACCAGTGTTTTGAGCTTTGGTTTTAAACCTCGAGCAGCCGCTGCAATGCTAAGATAGTGTAGGAATCGGTACAAGTCGAGTATTTGGAACTAATCGTGAGAATAGGCTAGAGGCACACCACTCGGTTAGAGATAGCAAATGAATCACATGGCAAGAAAAAAGTGACCTAGCGGAGAGTAAGGGCAGCAGGACTTTGGGTCCTGGGTGCCATAGCTCTTCTTGTGTCGATTGAGGACCGAGCCGTGTGCGGGCCTGTTGAACAAGCTAGAACAGTGCCGAAGACATACTGGATATATGGGAACCTGGAAACCGATGTAATTCGGTTAGCGATCTGTTGAGACATTGCTTGTCGTTTAGAGGGTAGGTTGAGAGCATGAGGTGTAAATCGGCTGGTGGCACTGCAGATGCACGCGCAGAGACCTCTTGCTCGGGACGATAGGACCGGTTCAACACTTGGCTGACAGATGAAAGGTGGTTGCGTACGACGTCCATGGTGGTTGCTGTAGGCAACATCGAGTATGGGCGTACGTGACGGGTTATTCGGGTAACCCTGCAGCTGTAAAACAATTATAACCGCCGTCTCTCGCGGTAAGTGAGTACCACTTGTTCAATGTACCGTGACGTAGAAAGAACAGTCTAGTGTCATGTTAAAAGTTGCTGATTGAAAGATGTATTTTGGTTGCTAATGATTTGCTGTAGTTTAGAGCTAATTAAAGTTCTTTTCAACCTGGGGAAAATCACATGAGAGAAACGTGTTTCTTGTTTGATTGCGGCTCTCTTATGTGTCTTAGCACGAGGTTCTCCACAACTTGTTGCTAAAACTTGAAAGTAAGATTCCACTCAGTAGGCGTGTCTTTTGCAACTTACATTCTATTATACACTGCAAACCCAGCATGTAGAGTTTCATGTGTAGGTAAGACCGGTTAGTCTTGCTGAGCCATCGTGCTCACTGCTTGTGTTTGAAGTGTTTGCAGGGTGCTATGAGGAGGAGGCTCCTGAGGAGGAGACAGGCCCCCAAGAGGGAAATACGTCGAGTGGGAGCCGTGCACGCTGCCGTTTTAGTGTGTGTGTGTGTGCTAGTGGGAACGCGTTCATGGGCTGAACGTGAACTCTTTTGCTTAGTCTACGCCCGTGAATGTAGACTTGACGTATTTTGTTGTCAACAGGTTCGTAAACGCTTTTATGTAATAAATTTTTTCCTTCTGCTTTGTACCTTTTTTGTGTTATCCGGTGATGTGCAACGTGTAAAAGCCCAAGAAAAGGGACTTGTAAAAACTTTTCGTCACCACACAACACCACAGTTTTTATTGTGGATATCTTAGGAAAAATTGTGAAGAGCAAGTAACCTCCATCAAAAGAGTGATTAGAGGGGGAAAACCTTCACTTTCACAAAGTAGGATTTCTACACATGAACATGAGAGCTTGAGCTCACCCCTAGAACTTAAAAAGTCTTGGGAAGGTTCAGGCCAAATTTCATGTAAATCCAACACTTTTTGAGGCACTTTTGGAGGTATTTGAAAAAGAGGCCAATTTGAGTGTAAATTCAAATTGCAGCAACTTTCATCCCTCAAACTCAAAAGTTAGCTTCATATTCAAACTCAGCACATTTTTCTGAGTTAGCCCACAAATTTTCATCATCATTGGAGTTCATTTGGTCAGAAGCTAAATTGGCAAGAATTTAAAAACTGAGTTTGAATTTCAGTTTAAACATGAAGCAAACTTAGCCAAACAAATTTCAAATTTGAGAACTCAAATTCAAACCAAGATTTGGGGGCTAAGTCTCCCATTCAATGTTTAGTAGCTGGGGATATTTGAGTGCCTACAGAGATGAGAAAAAAATTAAAAATGGAATTAGAGGGGAGGCCCACTGGTCAGTAGACTTAGCACAGAAGTCTCCTCAGCCGACTTCCTCGACCGAGCGTGCTCGCCAGCTGTGGCCAGCGTCGGCGCCCGACCACCTCGGCTGGCCAGCTCTTGCTTCGACGTAGGAGGTGGCACAGCAGGTGTCACGCTCTCCACTGGCCTCAGGGCCTATAAAAGGCCCGAGACCGCCGGCGAGTTGCTGTTTTTCGCGAGTTCCGCAACCAGCAGCCTAGTCGCCCGACCTCCGATCGTGTGCCACCCAAGCTGTGATCATCTTCCGGCCTTGACCTCCATAGGAAAGTGAAGCGCTAGCTCGTCCTCAAGACCACCGCGCAAACCGCTCCAAGGTTCGACCTTTGTGTGCGGAGAATTTTCCAGTTTAGGGCGGGGAGCTCATTTCGGGACCCGATTAGGTTTAGGAGAAATTCGGGAAGCTTGGTGGGTGGGAGGTCGAACGGAGCTGTGAGACGGCATCTAGAGGTTCTAGCGACCCTTCTCGATCGAAAACCGGATGGAAATCACCACCGGAACCCTAAGTTCACCATAGAACAGTGTGGCGGAGCAGGGGATTGCCGGTGAGGTCTGGGTTGTTGGCCGTTTAAGGCCCAATGGAGATCATGCCGAGCTTCCCGAGGTTCCCTTGAGTGTGGCGACGCGATTAGCGCGCGAAGGAGATGGTCAGAAGGGCAGGAACACGTTGCCGAGGTAGCACAGAGTCATAGGGCTCGTCGCTGGCGAGGTATGGTGGTTAGCCGGCGGCGACATGGTGTCCAGCGTGTTCAGCACCCGAGATTACGTGGGGGCGGCGAGTCTCGTCGGCGCCGGCGAGCTAGATCGCCGGGAACGCCGACCTCGCGCGGAGCTCCGGCGGCTCGGGGCGGCGGCGTTGGGAGGTAGACGAAGGGCGCTGCCCCACCTGTCAGCCCCTGTGCTAATCGCGCGCGAGCGCGCGGTTAGTTCAATTTAAACGGGCGGGCCCCGCTGTCAGCCTGTGGTTTAGCGCGGGAGGTGATTCTCTGTAGGAAAATAATTCAGGGATCAGCTCCAACTTTAGAAATTCATAACTCTGTGTAGGAAGCTCCAAATTCAGTGAACCAAATTTTACTGAACTCAGGATTCTGAGTACTCTCCAGAAATAACAATTTCAGCTCATGAAACTTAATAGTTTTCCAGAATTAAATCCCTAAACTTTAAACTGTGGGGAATTTTATCTGGAGAATTACTTTATGAAAAATGCTGGATTTTGGCCGAGAGGTTCACTGGAAAATACTGGAGTCACAGTAAAATTTTCAGACTCATCCGAGTTAATTTAGTTTCCCTAATTGGGTGATTAAGAGAACTGGCCTGAGAAAATAGAAAAATGTACAGAAACATTTTTCAGATTTTCTCAAATCTTAATTAGGGCATTACTTTAAGTAGAATTCTTCAAATGACATGAAACCAATTCCATTAGAACTATCTTAAATTCTAGTTTCCAGACAGTAATGGTTGGAGCCATGAAAACCCCTGGAATTGCTTAGAGGCTCAAATATTGACCAAATGGGCTTTTATTTGTACAAGGTTCAAATGAACTTTATTTCAAATGAAACTTGGTCAAGATTCTAGTTAGGACCCTACCAAGCCACCATAAAAATTTCAGAATCAAAGGGGAGGTCTAGCTAGAGTTAGTTGTAATTAAGTATTCAAGTTCACATATTGCATTTAAATTAACATGTAGTATTTCATTAACGTGTAGTCGCTGAAGGCGAAGCGACTCCGGAAGTGTTGGACTTCCTCCTTCCGGAAGAAGAACTAACTCCTGACCAGCAGCAACAAGGCAAGACCTGGTTTGCATTAAACTATTTTTCAAGATTTGCTTTATGAACACTTAGTATGAAGTATGGATGTGCATTAGGTGTAGGATGAATGGAACCCCACTTGCATAACCAGAATTTTTCCATAAGAGTGAGGGTAGTGTCTAAGACCTCGAGCAGACAAGCTATGCTTAGTAATTCATAGGACTTCGGTACAAGTCGAGTAGTTGGAATCTACTCGCGAGTTAGGCTTGGGATACACGGGGTTGGTTCGAGTGATGTGAGATCACCTTAGTAATGAAAATGAGACTTGGCAGGGGTTAGGGCGCAGGAAGAGGGAGCCTTGTGTGCGCAGCCCTGTCCGTGTCGATTGAGGACCGATCCGTGTGTGGCCCACGCTGATCAAGTTTGAACGTACCGAAGGCATATCGGATATATGGGCCCCGATAAACCGATGTAGCCTAAACCTCCGGGCGTCGAGGCATAGCACACCGATTTATAGGTGTAGGTTGAGGGCAGCAAGGTGGAAATCTGCCAACGGGCATAGAGAGATGCTCCGTGTGGGGAACCTCCTGCTCGTTTCAGTGCGACTGGTTTGACGTTTGGGCTGCTGGGTGAAAGGTTGTCCCGTAAGACATCGAGTGAGCGTGCTGTGCAGCTCCACGGGTGGGCGTACGTGACGTGCTCTTTGGGTTTCCCTGCAGGTTTATATCGAGTCGATTCGCCGTCCCTCACGGTGAAGAGTACCACTTGGTCACTGAGTCGTGACGTAGGCTAATGTATGAAATATGATGATTCAATATTGCCGATTGATATAATTGGATAGCTACATGTGTGCCACCAAATACTGCTTACTAAATTTCAGATTCCTCAACTGTTAACTTGTTGCTAAAAGATGAATTAAGGGTGAACTTATAGGCGTGTCCATTTGCTGCAATGTTCCTATGTGCTTTGTACACCTCATGTAGAGTTTCATGCTTAGGTGAGTCGGTTAAGCCTTGTTGAGCCTTCGTGCTCATGGTTGCTGCTTAAGTGTTTTTCAGGTGAGGAGCCACCCATGGACTCGGAGTACGAGTCCACCGGCGAGGGATACCCTCCGTCGGGGACCACGGCTGAGTGGGAGCCGTACACGTCGCGCTGAGCTGAGACGTGCAGCTAGTGTGGGTTGCCCTAGGGCTGGGCAACCAACTTTTGCTAGATAGGCGGGCGTGAGTGGTACAGAGTAGACTTCCGCTGTGTAAAATAAATACTAGTTTGTACCGAAGTTGTACCTGTTTGTACAGTTCAGTTTGTTTCTCCCATGTAATATATTGTGTCCTTATGATGTGTGCTGTCGGGTGTCGCATTGTGCGGCACCACCCTCTGCGATCCTGGATGAGCGGATTCCGGTCCGCCACAGCCTGGTATCAGAGCGGCATTAGGGATAGCACAGTACTTAAGGACTGTATTATGGGAAAACTTAGGTTTACGGTGAGGATTCAGTAGTTGCCCAAGTAAGGACTATATTAGCATAGTTACTTAAAGTGGCAAAGACTAACCTATGTGTTATAATTCTGAATTTTACTTATGCAACGACGCACCTACGCTCTGGTAAGATTGGTAAGGAACACTACCGAAAGCGGTTCAATTTCGGTTAGCTCCCTTGACGAGGAACGTGGTTCAGGGATAGGTCTCACAGCTTGGTGTGAGACGTCAATATGAAACTCTTGGACTTTTCATGTTCCTGAGTTCATATGGAACTCTGATCCCTAGCGTGCATCAGGCAAGTAAGTGGAGACCCCATCGCGTGATCAGTAATGCGAGAGTGTGTTCGTCTGGAAATAGCCCAAGAGGACATATGCAACGCTTGCCATCGGTGTGCCCTGCAGGGCAGTAGGTGGTATCTGTTGGATTGATAACATTCCCAACCGTGATGACCCGTTCATGACATACTCGGGTTCCCCGTCGTGTGGTGTTGAAACACGATCACGTACCTTGAGACGTGACCTAACTCAAGGACGGCCGTATGGCAATGATACGGGTGTTTGTATTTACTTTTAATATGATCCTGCCTGAAATGAACAACCATTGAGTGCATCATCATTGTGTGGTCTTCTGCAGGTACTAACCACGTATGTATCCGGGTAGTAAATGTGTGCGAGAGACCGTTTAGTGCCACACTTGAGACGTATATGCCGGTATAATCCGGTTAGGATTTTCTTTTGTGAGGAACGTAGTACCGAGATATCATAGGCATATGCATGAAAAATAATGATAACAAGGAATTAAAATCACTAGGTTCAACATTTAGGACCCTCGTTGGGTAGAAAACTTGGAGGGGGATGAGTGTAGTTCCAAAAGACTGAAAAACAGAGTGCTCTGTTTTTGGCAGCAAGTGTGCTGATCTTCAACAGGGTATAACTCACAGGTCTTTTAGCCCAGGGGGTTGTGGTATATAGTTCTGGAATGGTAATTAAGTACTCTACAACTTTGTTGTAGACTTCCAGAGCTGAAACGCACCTTAAAATTGCTTAAATCCCAGAGGAAGGTAAACTGTCCAGAACCAGGACAGAGTGAAACACTCTCTGGACTGTTCTGTTTTTCAAACCTAACTCCCAGTATAAACATCAAAAATTGTCATATGATACATCTTTAGAAAGGGAAGAAGATGTGTTACATCTTTGCAATTCAAAGTTTCTGAAATTTCAGCACAGATTTCAGTGGAAACCAGAGTTGAAAACAGCAACTTCCCAAGGGAGGTGCTGTTAAAATTCTTCCAGAAATTCTGCTGACTTTGAATTACCATAACTTTTTAACCAGAGCTGATCTGGGGGCAAATGAGTACTCGTTGGAAAGATACTGAAGTTAATGTTAACTTTGGTATTCAGCTTCAGTCATGAAAATGCCCAGAACCAGATCAAAATCTCGGATATGTAGAAAATGGTCTTTCTGACAGAGGAATGACAGTTGAACTCATGTGAGAGATTGTTGTACCCTAGAGGGGGTTTGAATACTTCCAATGTGGAAGAACATGCTCATGAGAGGTTATATTCAACTAGTGAAAGATCTGAGTATAGGTCTCACTCAAGTTTCTTTTACTAGAGAACATGTTTGTGTCGTATTGAAGATAAAAGGGTAGTATACGTGATGACAACGCGATAGTAATGTCTCGTAGTGACCAAACCTAATTGTGGTGAGGTTCCAAAGAGGAGGTTCATCAAGTTGGATTAAACTAGCTTGTATTTGGTCTGGTAATGGTGTAGCTTGTGCAAAGTTATTACATTATCTACATACGAGATGTATCGCATGTTCTATTGTCATTATGTTTTTACGCCTATTTCATTTGGACTGCATGCAATATGTTGTGGGACTGATGTTTATTGTCGTATGGTTGCGATGGTTCGCACTAGGACCATGCACGAGGTTAGTGGCTCTAGCCAGCAGGGAGGTGTTGACTCCCAGCCACCGGCCCACGACAGCACCCCGCAGCAGCAGCCACCACCGCCGCCTCCGCTTACTCTAGCGGATGTGATTGCGGCACTGGTGGGTGGTCGTGAGGAGCAGACCGACCTGCTCCACACGATCGGGCAGAATACATCCCAGGCGGGGGGGGGGGGGGGGGGGCATCAAGACAGAGGGCCTCGTGAGCCCCGTGAGGTGTCGTAATCGGATTTCATGAGTACGCACCCTCCAGTGTTCACAGAAGCTGAAGAACCACTGGAGGTGGACAACTGGCCGCGGACCATCGAGTCCAAGTTCGTGCTGCTCCAATGCACGGAGCAGCAAAAGACTTTGTTCGCAGCACAGCAACTTCACGGTGCCGCTGGTGCGTGGTGGGCGAATTATGTCGCCTCACGTCCGGCTGGCCATGCCGTGGAGTGGGGAGAGTTCCAGGAGGCGTTCCGCGCCTATCACATTCCGCCCGGGATCATGAAGAGGAAGTTCCAAGAATTTTTGGAACTGAAGCAGGGCAGGAGAGTGCCCATGACTACTCCCGTGCCTTCAACCATCTGGCGCAATATGCGTCAGACTACATCTCCACTGAAGAGAAGAAGCGGGAACATTTCTATCGGGGGTTACACCCCGAAATGAAGACACATCACGTTCAGTGGAATCGCGGCACCTTCAATGACCTAGTGAATGCCGCGATCATGCAAGAGGATGCTCAGCGGGAGTTGGCAGCTGAGCAGCGGAAGCGCAGCGCTCCACCCAGCGGTGGGAGTGGCGCTCCCCAGAAGTACCGGATGGTGTATTGGACGCCATCTGGGCAGCAGTGGCATTCACCGGCGCGACCTCAACGGTTCGGCGGACGTCCTTTTCAGTCACCTCCGTTCCGTACGCTGATGCTACTACCAAGACAGCAGCAGCAGCAGCAGCAGACGGTACCCCGGGCGTTTCCACCGCCACAACGCGCCCCGGGTTTCCATCCACCGATCAGCGAGGGACCGCCCCGTTTCACCTGCTTCACGTGTGGCCAGGCGGGCCACTTCGCGAAGGACTGTCCCCAGGGGCAGCAGAGCAGCGGGCAAGCCCAGTTCCAGGGCGGTGCTCGAGGCCGACCTCCGGTCAAAAAGGTTGGTCAGCGGACTGGGGGCATCCGCAACCTCGACAATGAGGACGCCCCAGAGGGAGACAACGTGCTGGCGGGTACGTTTACTCTCAACAATCAAGCCATCATCATACTTTTTGATTCTGGTGCAACCCACAGCTTTATAAGTGCATCCTATGTGGCTAAGCATCAAATGCAAGCCTTCCCAACCAACTGCACCTATATGATCTGCTCACCGGGAGGGAAGATCTCAGCAAATATGATGATCCCAAAGGCACCTCTGTGCTTAGGTGGGAAATTATATCCCACCACCTTGATAATCCTTATGGGGCAAAAGATTGATGCAATCTTAGGGATGTCATGGCTACAATACCATGGCGCTGTCCTGGAGACTCGGACACGGACGGTTCATTTAAATTCTCCATTTCACCGTCCACATTCCATGGTGTTAGACACGCCAGTCCGGGAAATTTCAGCAATTAATAATGCTGAAGCGCTCAAGTTAGAGGACATCCCCGTAGTCCGGGAGTACCCCGACGTGTTCCCGGATGATCTTCCGGGCATGCCACCTGAGCGGAAGGTCGCGTTCAAGATTGAACTTGCACCCGGGATGACGCCCATATCACGGAGACCATACAAGATGGCTCCAAACGAGCTGGCTGAATTAAAAGAACAGCTCAATGATCTGTTGAGCAAAGGTTTCATTAGGCCGAGTTCCTCGCCTTGGGGATGCTCGGCGCTATTTGTGAAGAAGAAGGATGGAACCTTGAGGCTGTGTGTGGACTACCGACCGCTCAACACCGTCACCATCAAGAATAAGTACCCACTGCCCCACATCGACATATTGTTTGATCAACTTGTGGGTGCAAGTGTGTTCTCCAAGATGGACCTTCGTTATGGATATCATCAGATCATGATCCGGGCGGAGGATGTCCCGAAGATGGCTTTCTCGACGAGATACGGCTTATACGAATATCTCGTCATGTCCTTTGGTCTCACAAATGCTCCAGCCTATTTCATGTATCTCATGAACTCGGTGTTCATGCCGGAGCTGGACAAGTTCGTGGTAGTGTTCATCGACGATATCTTGGTTTACTCCAAGACAGAAGCCGAACATGCCGAACACTTGAGAATCGTTCTTCAACGATTGCGAGACCACAAGCTCTACGCCAAGTTTAGTAAATGTGAGTTTTGGATCAGCCAAGTGCCATTCATGGGACATATCATCTCAGCTGAAGGCATTGCGGTTGACCCAAGCAAAATAGAGCAAGTGCTGAAATAGAAAGCTCCCACTTCAGTTCATGAAGTCAGAAGCTTCCTCGGGTTAGCGGGATACTATCGGAGATTTATTCCAGGTTTCTCCAAGCTCGCTAAGACGATTACAGAATTGCTGAAGAAGGGAACGAAATATATTTGGAACACGGCGTGTGAAGGAGCGTTCCAAGCATTGGTGAAGCATCTCACCACATCCCCGGTCCTAGCTTAACTGGATACAACAAAGCCCTTCGACGTGTATTGTGACGCGTCCGGTATTGGGCTTGGCTGCGTGTTGATGCAGGAAGGACCTGTGGTCGCATATGGCTCACGCAAACTTCGGAACCACAAGCAACATTATCCCACTCGTGATCTTGAGCTTGCTGCAGTGGTTTTGGCGCTGAAAATGTGGAGGCGCTATCTCCTGGGGAATCTGGTGCATCTCTACAACGACCACAAAAGCTTGAAATATATTTTCACCCAGAAGGAGCTGAACATGAAGCAAAGGAGGTGGTTAGAACTGATCAAAGATTATGAGATTGAGATCCATTATCACCCCGGCAAGGTGAATGTGGTTGCCGACGCGCTGAGTCGGGAATCACATGTCAATCACCTCACCATTACACCGGTGGAGGAGGAAGAGCCGAGTTTATACTTGGTTCCTTATGGATCGCTATACAACCTTGCCCTCATCCCTACTATTAGGGAGGACATCATTGCAGCTCAGAAGACTGATAAAGGCATGGCACATCTCCGAAGACGGATAGACAACGGGGAGATCAAATGTTTCCGGAAGGATGATGAGGGGACGCTATGGTTTAATGACCGCATAGTCGTACCCCGGGATATGGAGTTGACGAAAAAGATCCTCGATGAAGCTCACTTGTCTAAGTACTCCATTCATCCGGGCATCAACAAAATGTACCAAGATTTGAAAAAGAAATTACGGTGGACACGGATGAAACGGGAGGTAGCGAAGTACGTATCCGAGTGTGATACGTGTAGACGAGTGAAGGCAGATCATATGAGGAAGTCAGGGCTGTTGCAACCCCTGAAAATTCCAGCATGGAAATGGGAGGATGTGAGCATGGATTTCATTGTGGGATTACCCCTAACATCCAACAAGCATGATTCCATATGGGTCATCGTTGACCGACTAACCAAGTCGGCTCACTTCATTCCCGTGCATACACATTTCCATGCCAACAGATATGCAGAGTTATATATCGCCAGGATCCTATGCTTGCATGGCGTACCCAAGACCATAGTCTGATACCGAGGTGCATTGTTTGTATCTCACTTTTGGGAGCAGTTGCAAGCTGCTTTGGGTACTAAACTGATTAGAAGCTCCGCCTACCACCCTCAGACAGATGGCCAAACAGAGAGGGTGAATCAGTTTCTGGAAGACATGTTGAGAGCATGTGCCATCCACCATGGTAGGAACTGGGATGATCACCTACCATTAGCGGAATTCTCGTACAACAACGGCTATCAGGCGAGTATCAAGATGGCACCCTACGAAGCTCTCTACGGTCGCAAATGCCGCACCCCATTAAATTGGTGCGAGTGCGGTGAAAGGGTCACATTCGGGGTTGATGTGGTGAACGACGCCGAAGAGCGCGTTCGGACGATTCAAGCTAATTTGAAGGCCGCTCAATCCCGGCAGAAGAGCTACGCTGATAAGAGGCATAGACCGTTGCACTTTGACGTTGGTGAACACGTGTACCTCCGCGTGTCTCCGATGAAGGGCGTGCATCGGTTCGGTGTGAAGGGGAAGCTCGCTCCCCGTTTCGTTGGACCCTATGCTATCACCGAGAAGTGCGGACCAGCGGCGTATAGACTGGAGCTACCGGCATCCCTTGCTGGTGTCCATGACGTTTTCCATGTTTCGCAACTGCGAAAATGTTTAAAGCATACAGCTGCTGTTCCTACCGAAGACATCGGCGAGCTGAAACCGGAGTTAACTTATGATGAATATCCGGTGGCAATTCTTGATGAGAAAGCCCGGACCACGCATAGCAGCACGTTGTGCTTCTACAAAATACTCTGGAGAAACCACACCGCCGAAGAAGCGACGTGGGAGAGCGAGGAATTCCTTCGCTCAAATTACCTGGAGTTCATGGCCTCTCAGCACGGGTAAGTCTCTACTACATCGCTATCTCTTCTTTTGTAATCTCGGGACGAGATTCCTTTTAAGGGGGGAGTGATGTAAAATCCCAAGAAAAGGGACTTGCAAAAACTTTTCATCACCTCACGACACCACAGTTTTTATTGTGGATATCTTAGGAAAAATTGTGAAGAGCAAGTAACCTCCATCAAAAGAGTGATTAGAGGGGGAAAACCTTCACTTTCACAAAGTAGGATTTCTACACATGAACATGAGAGGTTGAGCTCACCCCTAGAACTTAAAAAGTCTTGGGAAGGTTCAGGCCAAATTTCATGTAAATCCAACACTTTTTGAGGCACTTTTGGAGGTATTTGAAAAAGAGGCCAATTTGCGTGCAAATTCAAATTGCAGTAACTTTCATCCCTCAAATTCAAAAGTTAGCTTCATATTAAAACTCAGCACATTTTTCTGAGTTAGCCCACAAATTTTCATCATCATTGGAGTTCATTTGGTCAGGAGCTAAATTGGCAAGAATTCAAAAACTGAGTTTGAATTTCAGTTTAAACATGAAGCAAACTTAGCCAAACAAAGTTCAAATTTGAGAACTCAAATTCAAACCAAGACTTGGGGGCTAAGTCTCCCATTCAATGTTTAGTAGCTGGGGATATTTGAGTGCCTACAGAGATGAGAAACAACAACAACAACAACAACCAAGCCTTTATCCCAAGCCTGTTGGGGTCGGCTAGACATGAAACCCAATATCAATGAAGTAAAAGAGAGGAAGAGTTATAAGAACAAGGAAAAAAGAAAAAAAAAGAAAAAACAAGAAAAAACAAGAGAAAAAAAAAGAAAAAAAAGAAAAAAGAAAAAGAGAAAAGAGAAAATAAAAAAGAAAAAAAAAAGAAAGAGAAAAGAAAAAGAAAAAAGAAAAAACAAGACTACGATTCTGGCACATGGATTGCTACTTTCCATGCGGTCCTATCATGAGCTATGTCTCTGGATACATTCCAATCTCTCAAATCTCGTTTTACCGCCTCCTCCTAGGTCAACCTTGGTCGTCCTCTATCCCTCCTAATATTTTCTCTACCTCTTAAAATCCCACTGTTAACCGGTGCTTCTGGAGGTCTCCGTTGGATATGTCCAAACCACCTAAGTCGATGTTGGACTAACTTCTCTTCAATAGGTGCCACCCCTACCTTATCTCGAATCGCCTCATTCCTTATTCGGTCTCTTCTCGTGTGCCCGCACATTCACCGTAGCATGCGCATCTCTACGACACTCATTTGTTGGACATGTTGCCGTTTAGTTAGCCAACATTCCGCCCCATAGAGCATCGTGGGTCTGATCACCGTCCTATAGAACTTCCCTTTTAGCTTTTGTGGGACTTTCCTATCACATAGGATTCCAGAGGCTTGTCGCCATTTCATCCACCCTACCTTGAGACTGTGGCAAACATCCACAGCAATATCACCATTGCTTTGTAACATTGATCCTAAGTATCGGAAAGAGTCCCTTCTAGGTACTATTTGTCCTTGTAGACTAACATTTCCCTCTTCACGACCAACACCACTAAAGTCACACCTCATATACTCGGTTTTGGTCCTACTAAGTCTAAACCCCTTGGACTCTAAGGTTTGTCTCCATAACTCTAATTTCTTATCAACACCATCTCTAGTTCCATCTACCAGCACTACATCATCAGCAAAGAGCATGCACCAAGGGATATCCCCTTGTATATCCTTCGACACCTCATCCATCACCAAGGAAAAGATGTATGGGCTCAAAGCTGATCCTTGATGTAGTCCTACCGTGATAGGAAATGCATCAGTCTCGCTATCACTTACGCGCACACTTGTCCTAACATTATTGTACATATCCTTGATAAGGGTAATGTACTTTGTTGGCACTTTATGTTTCTCTAGTGCCCACCACATGACTGACCTTGGTATCTTGTCGTACGCCTTCTCCAAGTCGATGAACACTATATGCAAGTCCTTCTTCTGCTCCCTATATCTCTCCATAAGCTGACGAAGCAAGAAAATCGCCTCCATTGTAGACCTCCCAGGCAAAAAACCAAACTGGTTTTTAGTGACATTGGTCACTTTCCTCAGGCGGTGTTCAATCACTCTCTCCCAAAGCTTCATAGTATGACTCATAAGCTTAATGCCTCGATAATTAGTACAACTTTGAATATCTCCTTTATTTTTGAAGACAGGTACTAATATACTTTTCCTCCATTCTTCAGGCATCTTGTTTGACCAAAAAATGTGGTTGAATAGCTTTGTGAGCCATACTATTGCCACGTCCCCAATACATCTCCACACCTCAATAGGGAGATCGTCAGGGCCGAAGGCCTTTCCTCCTTTCATCCTTTTTAAGGCCTCCTTAACCTCAAACTCTTGTATCCTCCGCACGAACCGCCTGTTGGAGTTATCAAAGGAGTCATCCAACTCAACCATAGTGCTCCGATTCCCATCATTGAATAGCCCATTAAAGTAATCACGCCATATATTCTTAATCTCTTCATCCTTCACTAGAATGCGGTCAGTCTCATCTTTGATGCATTTAACTTGATTGAGATCCCTCATCTTTCTCTCGCAGATTTTTGCTACCTTGTATATGTCCTTTTCACCTTCTTTTGTCTCTAGTCTCTCATATAACTTATCATAGGCCTGTCCTCTTGCCTTACTCACAGCCCGCTTTGCATTCTTCTTAGCCTCTTTGTACTTAAGCATGTTGCTTGCGCTTCTATCATTATGAGAACTCTTGTAACACTCCTTCTTCTCCTTAATGGACTTCTGTACATCCTCATTCCACCACCAAGTGTCTTTATCTACAAGTTTCTTTCCCTTTGTCACACCGAACACCTCACTAGCTACCTTCCTAATGCAAGTTGCCATCTTCATCCACATACTATCTGCATCTCCATTTTCTGCCCAGGGTCCTTCTGTGATCACCCTATTTTTAAAGGATTCTTGTGATTCTCCCTTCAACTTCCACCACTTTGTTCTTGTGATTTTGACACCTTTGTCCGGCAAAGAGCATGTATGGAAGCGAAAGTCAGCTACCACAAGCTTATGTTGTGTCACAACACACTCCCCCGGGATCACCTTACAATCTAGACACTCCCGTCTATCCTTTCTCCTAGTGAGGACAAAGTCAATCTGGCTAGAGTGTTGGGCACTACTAAAGGTCACTAGGTGAGATTGCCTCTTCCTAAAGAGGGTGTTAGCTATCAACAGATCATAGGCTACGGCAAAGTCTAGGATGTCCTTACCCTCTTGATTTCTATCGCCGCATCCAAAACCTCCATGTACTCCCTCAAATCCTAGGTTATTTGCACCCACATGACCATTGAGATCTCCCCCTATGAGGAGTTTCTCGGTTATCGGTACACTACTAACCATATCCTCCAAGTCCTCCCAAAATTGCCCCTTAGCACTCATGTTGAGCCCAACTTGTGGGGCATAAGCACTAATGACGTTCAAGACAATGTCCCCAATTACTATCTTGATTAAGATGATCCTATCGCCTCATCTTCGAACATCCACTACTCCATCCTTAAGACTCTTATCTATTAGAACACCTACGCCATTCCTAGTCCCAGCCGAACCAGAATACCAAAGCTTGAAACCGGTATTCTCGACTTCTCTCGCCTTTTGACCCGCCCATCTAGTCTCTTTACACAAAGGATATTTACTCGTCTCCTAATGGCAACATCTACTAACTCACGTAGCTTCCCCGTCAAGGATCCTACATTCCAACTACCCACCCGAAATCTATGTTCCTCGGCTAGCTTCCTTACGCTTTGCACCCGTCGAGTAAGATGCAAAGACCCTTGCTCACTTATCACTACATCCGGGCGATGATGTAGCGCGCCACTAAGGTGGTGGCGATCCGGCCCTTGCTCATTTAACACCATATCCGGGTTCCGATATGGTGCGCCACTAAGGCGATGGCGACCCGGCCCTTGCCCACTTAACACCATACCCGGGTTCCGATATGGCGCGTCGCTAAGAGGGTTACGCCCCAACGAATTTCTATTGGGTTTCATTTCCATGAGAATGGCTAAGTGTAAGTTGTTGGCTCGCCAAGCCTATCACAACCCCCTCCTCCTTTACCCGGGCTTGGGACCAGCTATGTCATTACAACATAGGCGGAGTTCCTACAGAGATGAAAAAGTCGGCTAGAGTTCCTTTACCCGACGCTGGCCGCAGCTGGCGAGCGCGCTCGGTCGAGGAAGTCGGCTGAGGAGACTTCTGTGCTAAGTCTACTGACCAGTGGGCCTCCCCTCTAATTCCATTTTTAATTTTTTTTCTCCTACAGAGATGAGAAAAAAATTAAAAATGGAATTAGAGGGGAGGCCCACTGGTCAGTAGACTTAGCACAGAAGTCTCCTCAGCGACTTCCTCGACCGAGCGCGCTTGTCAGCTGCGGCCAGCGTCGGCGCCCGACCACCTCGGCCGGCCAGCTCCTGCTTCGGCGTAGGAGGTGGCACAGCAGGTGTCGCGCTCTCCACTGGCCTTAGGGGCCTATAAAAGGCCCGAGACCGCTGGCGAGTTGCTGTTTTTCGCGAGTTCCGCAACCAGCAGCCTAGTCGCCCGAGCTCCGATCGTGTGCCACCCAAGCTGTGATCATCTTCCGGCCTTGACCTCCAAAAGTGAAGCGCTAGCTCGTCCTCAAGACCACCGCGCAAACCGCTCCAAGGTTCGACCTTTGTGCCCGGAGAATTTTCCAGTTTAGGGCGGGGAGCTCATTTCGGGGCCCGATTAGGTTTAGGAGAAATTCGGGAAGCTTGGTGGGTGGGAGGTCGAACGGAGCTGTGAGAGGGCATCTAGAGGTTCTGGCGACCCTTCTCGATCGAAAACCGGAAGGAAATCACCGCCGGAACCCTAAGTTCACCATAGAACAGTGTGGCGGAGGAGGGGGTCGCCGGTGAGGCCTGGGTTGCCGGCCGTTTAAGGCCCAACGGAGATCATATCGAGGTTCCCGAGGTTCCCCTGAGTGTGGCGACACGATTAGCGCGCGAAGGAGATGGTCAGAAGGGCGGGAACACGTTGCCGAGGTAGCACAGAGTCATAGGGCTCGTCGCCGGTGAGCTACGGTGGTTAGCCGGTGGCGACATGGTGTCCAGCATGTTCAGCACCCGAGATTATGTGGGGGCGGCGAGTCTCGTCGGCGCCGGCGAGCTAGATCGCCTGGAACGCCGACCTCGCCGGAGCTCCGGCGGCTCGGGGCGGCGGCGTCGGGAGGTAGACGAAGGGTGCGGCCCCACCCGTCAGCCCCTGTGCTAATCGCGCGCGAGCGCGCGGTTAGTTCAATTTAAATGGGCGGGCCCTGCTGTCAGCCTCTGGTTTAGCACGGGAGGTGATTCTCTGTAGGAAAATAATTCAGGGATCAGATCAAACTTTAGAAATTCATAACTTTGTGTAGGAAGCTCCAAATTCAGTGAACCAAATTTTGATGAACTCAGGATTCTGAGTACTTTCCAGAAATAACAATTTCAGCTAATGAAACTTGATAGTTTTCCAGAATTAAATCCCTAAATTTAAACTGTGGGGAATTTTATCTGGAGAATTACTTTATGAAAAATGCTGGATTTTGGCTGAGAGGTTCATTGGAAAATACTTGAGTCACAGTAAAATTTTCACTCATCCGAGTTCATTTAGTTTCCCTAATTGGGTGATTAAGAGAACTGCCCTGAGAAAATAGAAAAATGTACAGAAACATTTTTCAGATTTTCTCAAATCTTAATTAGGGCATAACTTTCAGTAGAATTCTTCAAATTACATGAAACCAATTCCATTAGAACCATCTTAAATTCTAGTTTCCAGACAGTAATGTTTGGAGCCATGAAAACCCCTGGAATTGCTTAGAGGCTCAAATATTGACCAAATGGGCTTTTATTTGTACAAGGTTCAACTGAACTTTATTTCAAATGAAACTTGGTCAAGATTCGAGTTAGGACCCTACCAAGACACCATAAAAATTTCAGAACCAAAGGGGAGGGCTAGCTAGAGTTAGTAGTAATTAAGTACT
Source organism: Neostapfia colusana (assembly GCA_030760725.1). NCBI lineage: Eukaryota > Viridiplantae > Streptophyta > Magnoliopsida > Poales > Poaceae > Neostapfia > Neostapfia colusana. Next base: position 23,323,458 of record JASWHV010000012.1, on the reverse strand, counting down.
CAAGTTCACATATTGCATTTAAATTAACATGTAGTGTTTCATTAACGTGTAGTCGCTGAAGGCGAAGCGACTCCAGAAGTGTTGGAATTCCTCCTTCCGGAAGAAGAACTAACTCCTGACCAGCAGCAACAAGGCGACCCCCGGTTTGCATTAAACTATTTTTCAAGTTTTGCTTTATGAACACTTAGTATGAAGTATGGATGTGCATTAGGTGTAGGATGAATGGAACCCCACTTGCATAACCAGAATTTTTCCATAAGAGTGAGGGTAGTGTCTAAGACCTCGAGTAGACAAGCTATGCTTAGTAATTCATAGGACTTCGGTACAAGTCGAGTAGTTGGAATCTACTCGCGAGTCAGTTTGGGACACATGGGGTTGGTTTGAGTGATGTGAGATCACCTTACTAATGAAAATAAGACTTGGCAGGGGTTAGGGTGCAGCAAGAGGGAGTCTTGTGTGCGCAGCCCTGTCCGTGTCGATTGAGGACCGATCCGTGTGCGGTCCACGCTGATCGAGTTTGAACGTACCGAAGGCATATCGGATATATGGGCCCTGAAACCGATGTATCCTAAACCTCCGGGCGTCGAGGCATAGCACATCGATTTATAGGTGTAGGTTGAGGGCAGCAAGGTGGAAATCTACCAACGGGCATAGAGAGATGCTCCGTGTGGGGAACCTCCTGCTCGTTTCTGTGCGATCGGTTCGACGTTTGGGCTGTTGGGTGAAAGGTTGTCCCGTATGACATCGAGTGAGCGTGCTGTGCAGCTCCACGGGTGGGCGTACGTGACGTGCTCTTTGGGTTTCCTGCAGGTGTATATCGAGTCGATTCGCTGTCCTTCACGGTGAAGAGTACCACTTGGTCACTGAGTCGTGACATAGGCTAATGTATGAAATATGATGATTCAATATTGCCGATTAATATAATTGGATTGCTACATGTGTGCCACCAAATACTGCTTACTATATTTCAGATTCCTGAACTGTTAACTTGTTGCTAAAAGATGAATTAAGGGTGAACTTATAGGCGTTTCCATTTGCTGCAATGTTACTATCCTATGTGCTTTGTACACCTCATGTAGAGTTTCATGCTTAGGTGAGTCGGTTAAGCCTTGTTGAGCCTTCGTGCTCACGGTTGCTTCTTAAGTGTTTTTCAGGTGAGGAGCCACCCACGGACTCGGAGTACGAGTCCACCTGTGAGGGTTACCCTCCGTCGGGGACCACAGCTGAGTGGGAGCCGTACACGCCGCGCTGAGCTGATACGTGCAGCTAGTGTGGGTTGCCCTAGGGCTGGGCAACCAACTTTTGCTAGATAGGCGGGCGTGAGTGGTACAGAGTAGACTTCCACTGTGTAAAATAAATACTAGTTTGTACTGAAGTTGTACCTGTTTGTACATTTCAGTTTGTTTTTCCCATGTAATATATTGTGTCCTTATGACGTGTGCTGTCAGGTGTCGCATCGTGCGGCACCACCCTCTGCGATCCTGGATGAGCGGATTCCGGTCCGCCACACAACGCAGCACCCCTCAACGTGACCGAGCTAGTCGAGACCGACGGGTCCTCGCAGCATGGTATCAGAGTTTCGTTGAGGTTTAACGCACTTAAAAAAACTAAATTTTCAAAAACTTGGTAAGGAACGAGTTAGTAGCCCATATAAGGATGCTATTAGTGTATAGCAAGTGGCAACACTAACCTAATTGCTTATGTCGGAAAATCATGGTTCTCGGGACGTCATATGTCTTGGGGGGTGCATGTAAGTGCTGTCCACCAGTACGCACAAGCTTAAGGGTGCAGCCTCATGGGTGGCAGGTAACGCGGCCAGCTTTAGTATCCTCAACGACTCTTCATGTCGTTTGGGGTATTCGAGCAACGCCTTTCCTTGGCGTGCTACGGGCAAGTGTGGGAGACCCCATCACGTGGTTAGTAACGTGAACACGTAGCTCAAGGCGTGTTTGGCTTGAGAACAACCGTGCAAGTGATGATGGACGGTTGCATGGACTGTATTGGGACCGGGTTCGTTGTGTAGCCGAGCCTGACGATTGTGTGGTTTAATTGCAGGCAGTCTAACCACAAAACGGTAGACGAGTAGCACACGTGTGCAAGAGACGTTTCAGTACCACTGAATTAACGAAGCCGGCTAAGTCCGGTATATGTTTTCTTTGTGAGGAACGTAGTACCGACATGAACTGAGTGACGCTTCGACGTCACAGTCTACTAAATGATCAACATCATTGTAAAACTCGAAGGTTTTGATCCAGAGTACTAAAACTTTGATTTAACTCTGTAAGACCTATATGTGCTGAATACTTTGGCTTTGACGATAAAAGTTTTGAATACTACCAAAACACATTTTTAACGAGGTCTGACTCTAGGTCCGAGCTCCTGCAGGGTCCGACGATAGGTCTGACTTGTTTTGGGTAGCTCCGGCAAGGTCCGACGTAAGGTCCGACTTGCTTTGTCTAGGTCTGACTTATTTTGGCTAGGTCCGACTTGTTTTTGCTAGCTCCGGTACTAGGTCCAACTAGCTTTGGTAAGTTCCGTGCTAGGTCTGACTAAGCTTTAGTAAGCTCCGGCGCTGGGTCCGACTAGCTTTGGTAAGCTCCGGTTCAAGTTTTGGTTAGCTTTGGTAAGGTTCGGAGCTTGATTACAATGGTTCTACTTTTAACTTGCAATGTTTCAAACTTGCTTTACTATTATGGAAATTTTGCTTAGTATTATTTTACTAAGTTTTTGGTGTGTTTTGGTGGTTATGGCTGATATCATTTTGCTATGGTTTACAACATGCTTATGAGAGGTGCTCACGTAAGATGTTGTCGTTTCGGAACTAACGAGAGTCAAGTCGAGGACTTGTGCTCGGAAGTATTGGTTGTTTATTCATGTGCAGGTGTTGCATGATTTCAAGACATGGCTCGTGACGGGATCCATTGAACTAGTCTTAGGGAGAAGATGAGGTTCAACAACCAAGTTCGGGAGGAATTATGGTTGAGTTGATCGGGAGGTCGCGCAGCATGTTTGGATCAAGAACAATGCATATGATGGTATCGTGGACGTTGTTGGAAGGTGTTTGCACATGTGCAAGGAGTGCATGGACATGGCAACATGGTTCCAAGGCGTGGTGAAGCGATATGGAAGTGGAGATATGGTTGAAAAGGTTCAACCGGCTGGATTTTGCGCTCAGGCTGCGGCTGAGGCGGTTATGGTTTGTTTATGGAAAGTTTCGAGTTGGTTATAACAGGATTTCGTGTTAGGCATGAAATAGAGTTGTTTTAGACATGTTTGGGACGTTCCTGAGGTGTTTGGAAGTCTTAAGATTGCTTCTATATGCGTATAGAAGAGTCTTGAGCAGTATTGGAAAGTTACAGTTTGAATCCAAGTAGGAGTAGGAGTCCTAGTTTGAATTGGATTGGCCATAGAGCTGGTTATATAAGCAAGGAAGGCCAAGGCTCGTGTGAGCACGACTTTGGGGCTGTTCCTCTTGTGTTTTGATAAATAAAATTTGTATTCTAAAGGAAGTTTTATGCCTTGTTCGTCCGACTTGTTTCAGACAAGTTTTTCTCGTTGAGTTTCTGTTCAGCACTACCTTGCTTCGGTGGTTTTATCATAACTTGAGTTTTACAGATCCAATTGATGTGATTCTTTTTGGTTTGTCTTCACAACTTGATTATCTATCATCTGTGAAAAGTTCACGGTCATTGAATTTTTGGTTTCTTATCTACACGAGTTTCTTTGCAGTACTCCGGAACTGTTTTTCTCGCGTAGGACAGATTGACCTTTGTTCGATCTTTCGATCGTAACTTGAGTTTCTCTCAACGGATTTTCATGATTCTTGTTGTGACGTATTCGTGACTTGATTCTATACAATCTATACTAGTTTTGTCACAGTTGAACACGTTTAGATTAGTTGCACACATGGTTTCTTTAACAGATCAGTTTTTTGCTGAGGGGTATTTTGTTGCTTCCGCTGAAAAGTTTTTATCTACCATTCACCCCCCCCTCTGGTAGCTTTACACGTGTAATGCGATCCTACAATTGGTATCAGAGCCAGGTTGCTCTAATATTTGTGCTTTGCACGTGTTTTGATTAATCATCATGGAGAAATACTCCGCCAAACCTTGTATGTTTAGTGGTATTGATTTTCAGGTTTGGAAGGCACGCATGGAAGCTTTCATCCAGGCGCAAGGCTTTGCAATATGGAAAATGGTGTACAAGCCTTACGATGTGCCTTCAAACGATCAATTCATGGCTACAAACATGAGAGCTGTCGACAACAACAAGAAGGCTCGGAACTTGATCATACAAGGACTAACTCAGAGCGACTTTGACCGTGTTGCACACCTCTGATCGGCGTACGATATGTGGAGAGCACTTTGTGACTACCACGAAGGATCCAACACGATCAAGGAGGTAACACAGGATATGTTCAAGAAAGAATACATGCGCTTTGAGATGCAACCCGGTGAGTCCATTGATGACCTCTTTGCTCGCTTTAATAAAATTCTCAGCAACTTGCGTAGCATCAATGTTAATTTTTCAGATACTGAAAATGCTAGGCAATTACTAAGTGCATTAGACATGTCAATTTGGGAGATGAAAGTAACATCCATACGTGAATCCACTGTCATGAGTACTCCTACATTAGATGTGCTTTATTCTAAGCTAAAAACTTAAGAAATTGACATTATATCACGTAAGAACCCAAATAAGAATATTGCATTTGTCTCATAACGTGATATGCCTAGCTCCGGCCAATCATCTGTACACTTGCTTTGCTGTCTTCACTAACCCTGGAATAGATTGAGGAGTTTCCAAAGGAGGAGCTAGTACTTCTTTCTACTAGGTTCTCAAAAGCATTGCAAAATGTGAGAACTAGAAGGAGAGGAAGCTCCGGACCTCAATGATGCTTTGAATGTGGTAAGATAGGACACTTTCGTACAGATTGCCCTAACCTTTCAGGTCCTTCTAACCGTGATGAAAAGCAGAATAAAGTCAAGTCCTCTTTTGGCAACACCAACAAGAAAAAGAAGGGTTTTACAGGACGCAAACTGATAAACAGTTTCATCACCGCACTTCAAGAACTTGGCTCGAGTGATGTAGACATTGGAAGTGATGAAGATGAAGATGATCTGGCAAACTTTTGCTTCATGGCGGGCAAATCAAAATCAAGTATGGAGGATGCAGAACACAACAGTGACAACGAAGAGGTATGTCCTACTTGCGAAGAAATGTGTCATGCTATTTCTCGTGCCACTATTATTGTTAAGAAAAAGGACAAAAAGCTTAGGGACAATGCTGTTAAAATTGAGTCACTAGAATATGAAATTAATCGTTTAAAATCCTTGATTCCTAGTGATGATTCTTGTTCCTCATGTGATTTAATATATGAACAATTGTCCTCTTTAATAAGTGCACACACCTTCACACTTGATAAACTTGAAATTGAAATTGAAAAGAACAAAAAGCTGCTGCACTTAATGATAAAAATTTGAAAGATGCTTGTTGTTCTACAATTGAATTACATTGTTCTACTTGCGATGATCTTGATAAGAAACTACAAGATGCTATGAAAGAAATTTCTATATTGAACAGTGCTTTACGTTCTCATGAAGTTAAATATTGTTCCAATTGCAAATTAAAAGGAAAAACTTCATGTGAAAATTGTCTTGATCTATCAAATAAACTTGATAACATGCATAGGACATTAGATCGGTTTTGTAATGGGAATAAGAACCTAAACTTGCTGCTGAATTCTTCCAAGTCTTGCAATGACAAAACTGGTTTAGGTTTAGATTCGCATGCTCATGCTAAGGAACATCCACCTAAAATTGTAAAATCATTAGGAAGTTGTTTGATTCAAACAGTTCCTAAACAAAAGAAGTGGTTTTTAAATCTGCAGGAGTGTTGTCAAATTCGGGTTCAAATAAGCATACTGCATGCCCATCTAGACATGAACACAAAGTTAAATTTCATTGTACCTATTGTGGTAGAGATGGTCATGTCATAGATTTCTGTTATAGACTAGCTAAACAACATAAAAAGGAAAGAATGCAAGCTAGATCTTATAACTCTCATACAAAATTTGCTGCACATACTAAACTGAATGTCAGGAACATGCAACCTGCTGTTATGAGTCAGAAATATTCAAAGTTTACCTCCGGAGCTTCAGTTTTTGCCTTCGGACCTTCTGTTTTTGCCTCCAGAGCTACTGATTTTCGTGCTACACAAGTAACACCTCATAGGTCAGTAGTTAAGAACAAAAAATCTCAAACTTTGACTCATAAAGCTGCTGTTTTATCTTAGCTTTCGCATGTTATTCCTGCTGGACGTCGTGTAACTCAGTACTGGATTCCTAAATGCCTTTTAACTAACCCCAGTATTGAGGCATCGATGTATTGTGCTTCTATGTAGGTTACACGCTTGAGGAAGGAGAACATTTGGATTGTGGATTCAGGTTGCTCACGCCACATGACCGGTAACAAAGAATGGTTCTCCTCTCTCTCTTTTGTGTCACGTGTAGAGAATGTTACTTTTGTGAATAATTCTTCAACTCCTATAATTGCTAAGGGTTCGGTTAGAGTAAATGATCACTACACTTTTGTAGGATCGAAGAGCACGTGAAAAGCTACCAGAGGGGGGGTGAATGGAAGATTAAAACTTTTCGCAGCGGAAACAACAAAAACCCCTCAGCAAAAATCAATCGGTTAAAGAAACCGTGTGTGCAAGTGTTTTCAAACGTGTTCAACCGTGAAAAATCAAGTAGAGAGGTAGAGAATCAAGTCACGGATCTAATTCAACAAGAATCACTTGAAAACACGAAGTAAAACTTGAGATACGATCAAAACATTAAACGAAGATCAATCTGTTCTACCCGATATAAAACAGATCTGCAACGCTGCAAAGAAACTCGTGTATCTCAAAATATACAGATACGAAGCTCGTGAAAATTTCACAGATGATAGATAATTGAGTTGTGAAGACAACCCAAAAAGAATCACGTCAATCGGATCTGTAAAACTCGAGTTATGAACGAAACACCGAAGCAACGTCGGTCTGTCCAGAAACTCGGCGAGAAAGACTTGACGAAAAACAAGTCGGACGAACAAGGCACAAAAACTCCTCGAAACTATGAACTTTATTCAATATAAACACAAGAGGAACAGCCCAAAGTTCTCTACCCACGAGAGCTCTGGCCTCCCTTGCTTTTATAGCCAGCCCTCAGACTAAACAATCCAATCTAGGACTCCTACTCCTAATTGGACTCGTATCCTAACTTACCATAACTGCTCAGGACTCTCCTATTCGCAGATAGAAGCAATCGTGAGACTTCCAAACACCTTAGGAACGTCCTAAACATTCCTAAAACAACTCAACTTCGTGCCTAGCACGAAATCCTATCATAACCAACTCAAATCTTCCATATTTGAGCCATATCCGACTCAGCCTCAGCCTGAGTACACAATCCAGCCGGTTGGACCTTTCCGACCAATTCTTTACGTCCACTTCTCTTCATCACGCCTTGGAACAATGTTGCCACGTCCATGCACTCCTTGCACACGTGCAAACACCTTCCAACGACGTACACGCAACCTTCATATGCACTGCCCTTGATCCAAACATGCTGCGCGACCTCCCGATCAACTCAACCACAGCTCCTCCCGAACTTGGTTGTTGGAACCTCATCTCCTCCCTGAGACTAGTCCAAGGATCCCGTCACCAGCCATGTCTTGAACTCAAGCAACACCTGCACATGAATAAACAACCAATTCTTCCGAGCACAAGTCCTCGACTTGACTCACGTTAGTTCGAAAACCACAACACCTTATATGAGCACGTCACATAAGTATGTTGCAAACCATATCAAATGATAACAGCCATAACCACCAAAACACACCAAAAACTTAGCAAATTAATACTAAGCAAACCTTCCCATAAAGCAAATTTGAAACATTGCGAGTTAAAAGCAAAAACAAGACGCTGCAGTTCTACAAGTTGAACTTCACGGGAGCTCCCTAAAACAAGCTCCGGACCTCACAGAAGCTCTCCGGACCTTGTAGGAGCTGTCCGGACCTTGCGTCGGACCTTGCCAACACTTGAAACTTTGAATGTTAATGCTAACTTTTATCCTAATTGCCAATGTATTCAGCACACATAGGTCTCACAACTTTGAAGGATGTGGCACTTGTCAAAAATTTGAAATACAACTTGCTTTCTTTTTCACAATTGCTAGATGAAAATCTGGAAATTATTTTCAATAAAAACTGCTGCAAAGTTGTAGGTTCAAATAGTGATCTTATTTTTAACATGTCTCGGTTTGGAAGAGTTTTTAAAGCTGATTTTGATATGTCTTCCTCAAAGCATAGATGTCTAGTTGCAAATGATTCCAAAGATTTATATTTTTGGCATCGTAGACTTGGTCACGTAGGTTTTGATCATCCCATGCGTGTTAGTGCTCTTGATCGCATACGTGGGCTGCCTAAGCTTAAAGGGGATAAAGAAATTGTGTGCTCTTCTTGTAGACATGCTAAGATGGTTGCATGTTCACATGCTCCTCTCACAATGACCATGACAACTGAACCGGGTCAACTTTTACACCTTGACACCGTAGGACCTTCACGTGTTCAATCCTTCGGAGGTAAATTGTATGTTCTTGTGATTGTTGATGACTATTCTAGATACTCTTGGGTTTACTTTATGGCATCTAATAATGAATCTTTTATTCACTTTAGAACTTTATTTCTTAGATTATCAATTGATCACCCAGGATCTTTAAGAGCAATTAGAAGTGATAATGGAACCGAATTTAAAAATCAATCGTTTGATCACTTTTGTGCTGAAAATGCAATAGATCATCAATTTTCTTCACCATATGTACCTCAACAAAATGGTGTTGTAGAGAGAAAGAACAGAACCTTAGGTGAGATGGCTAGGACTATGCTTGATGAATATCAAACTCCTAGGAAATTTTGGGCTGATGCAATTGCAACCGCTTGTTATGTCTCAAATCGTGTTTTCTTGCGTGCTAAGCTAGGTAAAACACCATATGAGCTCAGGTTTGGACATAGGCCTAGTGTCACACACTTTAGGGTCTTTGGTTGCAAATGCTTTGTTAAGAAACATGGTAATCTTGATAAATTTGAAGCTACATCTGTTGATGGCATGTTTCTTCGTTATCCATCTCATACTAGAGGCTACCGTGTGCTTTTACTTGATACTAACAAAATTGCGGAGACTTGTGAGGTTTCTTTTGATGAAGCTAGCCTAGGTACTAGTTCAAATATTGCAGGTCCGGATCCAAATCCGCAGGGGGAGAGTATTTTCGTTAAAGAAGAGGAAGAAGTGGTGCTGCTGCCCGAAAATTCAGCAGCTAATGACATTGTTCCAGCTCCTGATCTTGATTCACAGCCAGCATCGACGTCCACCATTGCTGGTCCAGATCCTCCTCATATCACAAGATCATCTATTTATGATGAACATGAAGATGGAGAAGCTTGTGAAGTGTCCACTCCCCTACGGATTCTGAAAAGTCATCCTCCACAACAAACTATTGGAAGCTTGCATGAACGAGTTACAAGATCCAGGTTTTTCGACCCCAATTCTAATGCTCATTCTGCTTTTGTTGCTTCTTTGAACCCAAATATATATCACACGCACTCACTAATGAATCTTGGATTATTGCCATGCAAGAAGAGTAGAAAATTTTGAAATAAATAATGTTTGGAAACTTGTACCTTCACCTCAAGGTCACACTTTAATTGGAACTAAATGGGTGTTTAAAAATAAACAAAGTGAGGATGGGGTTGTGGTTAGGATAAGGCTAGGTTGGTTGCTCAAGGTTTCACACAAGTTGAAGGTCTAGATTTTGATGAAACTTTTGCTCCTGTTGCTAGATTAGAAGCCATAAGAATTTTGTTAGCTTTTGATGCATCTAAAGGTTTTAAGCTATATCAAATGGATGTTAAAAGTGCTTTTCTTAATGGCTACATAGATGAGGAGGTTTATGTCAAACAACCACCTGGTTTTGAAAATCCAAATTTTCCTAATCATGTTTACAAAATGTCCAAAGCCTTGTACGGTCTCAAACAAGCCCCTAGAGCATGGTATGATAGGTTAAAAACATTCTTACTTGAAAAGGGGTTAACCATGGGCAAGGTTGATAAAACTCTTTTTGTGCTTAAACATGGCAATGACTCATTATTCGTTCAAGTGTATGTGGATGATATTATCTTTGGTTGTGCTTCTCATGATCTTGTGTCCAAGTTTTCAGCTATGATGAGTTCAGAATTTGAGATGAGTATGATGGGAGAACTCACGTACTTTTTGGGGCTGCAAATCAAGCAAACCAAGGAGGGTACCTTTGTGCATCAAACAAAGTATACAAAAGATCTCCTAAGGCGCTTCAACATGGACAAAAGCAAGCCTCTTTGGACACCAATGGGAACAGCAACAACACCTGAACTTGATGAAGATTGTGATCCCGTTGATCAAAAAGAATATAAAAGCATGATTGGATCACTTTTGTATCTCACGGCATCAAGACCGGATATACAATTCAGCGTATGTCTTTGTGCACGATTTCAGGCCTCCCCACGTGCTTCACATCGTCAAGCCTTCAAAAGGATTCTCAGGTACTTACATGGAACTCAAGAATTTGGCATTTTTCTTCCTTCTTCCTCAACCGTTACTTTAAAAGCTTTTTCCGATGCTGATTTTGGGGGATGTAGGATTGATAGGAAAAGTACTTCTGGTGCTTGTCATTTTCTTGGTAATTCACTTGTTGCCTGGTCCTCTAGAAAACAAAGTTCAGTTGCACAATCCACAGCATAATCTGAATATGTAGCTGCTGCTAGTGCTTGCTCACAAATTCTTTGGACTGTTCAAACACTTAAGGACTAGGGGGTTGATCCAGATAGTGTTCCACTGTTTTGTGATAACACTAGTGCCATTTGCATCGCTAAAAACCCCGTGCAACATTCGAGAACTAAGCACATTGACATTAGGTATCACTTTGTCCGTGATAATGTCGAAAAAGGGAACATTGTGCTTCACCATGTAGATACCGAACAACAATTGGCTGACATTTTTACAAAACCTTTGGATTTCACTCGTTTTTGTTACATTCGTAGTGAAATAGGGGTTATGCATCCTCATGGCTTAAATTGAGGGAGAATTTTGAAACTTTGGAAGTCTATGTGTGAATCTGAAATTAAAATAATATGAGCATAGTGTTTCATGCATATATGACTTTGTGATTCCTTTTCATGCTGAAAGTTCTTACTACATTACTCGTGTTATACATTTTGTAGTTTTTACCATGTCTAGTAATTGGAATAATTACTTACACTAAATCTGGTCATGGTCGAACTTTCTTGCAGTTTTGAACTTGTTGCATGCTCACAAGTGCTTTTAATCATAAAGAATTAATCAAGTAATAAACTCACATGTTGAGTTTTTATGTTCAAATAAAAAAAGAGAAAAGATCAAGAGAATATGCATGCATCGCACTTCTTCTTTTGAGATGGCTTATCATTGCACAGATATGAACTTGAAAGGAGTTGTGTATGACTAAAACCATGTCCTTAAGCTTCTGACTGTCAAATGACATAGGCTTGGCTTGGTTGGTTAGAATAAGGATGATGCTGCATATAATCTCTTGCAAATGTCATAAGATCAAAATTTGTGCTTTAAATGTTAAATAAAATGCAGCAACAAGTGGCATGCTTTCAGGTCTTGAAATAGTTAAGTTTGTGAGATCATGACTTGCTTAAATTGAAAAGTACACTTGATCTCTAGCATGGCTTACACTACTTTATGTATCTCATTGATGTGTTAGTGTAAGTTACCTGATAGTATGATTTGGATGACCTTTGTTTTATATGTATATGTTATAATGTGCTCATAACAAATTAAAATTTCTCTTTTGTACCTTGCTGAATACATTGTCAAAAGGGGAGAAATTGATCACACATTGCACACATTCACAAGTGTTTTGGCATGATTCTTCTCACGGGGAGAATTTTTGGTATTTTTGTTTTTCTTCTCATTTTATTTCTGATTTACATAGGGGGAGAAATTGTTTTCAAAACATTTCATGTGAATAAGCCAATGTTCAGATTTTAAGTGGTGTTGCCAATGCATTCATCAAGGGGGAGATTGTGAGACCTATGTGTGCTGAATACATTGGCTTTGACTATAAAAGTTTTGAATACTACCAAAACACCTTTTTAACAAGGTCTGACTCTAGGTCCGAGCTCCTGCAAGGTCCGACGATGGGTCCGACTTGTTTTGGGTAGCTCCGGCAAGGTCCGACGTAAGGTCTGACTTGCTTTGTCTAGGTCTGACTTATTTTGGCTAGGTCCGACTTGTTTTTGCTAGCTCCAGTGCTAGGTCCGACTAGATTTGGTAAGTTCCGTGCTAGGTCCGACTAAGCTTTAGTAAGCTCCGGCGCTGGTCCGACTAGCTTTGGTAAGCTCCAGTTCAAGGTCCGGTTAGTTTTGGTAAGGTTCGGAGCTTGATTACAATGGTTCTACTTTTAACTTGCAATGTTTTGAACTTGCTTTACTCTTATGGAAAGTTTGCTTAGTATTATTTTACTAAGTTTTTTGTGTGTTTTGGTGGTTATGGCTGATATCATTTTGCTATGGTTTACAACATGCTTATGTGAGGTGCTCACGTAAGATGTTGTAGTTTCGGAACTAACGAGAGTCAAGTCGAGGACTTGTGCTCGTAAGTATTGGTTGTTTATTCATGTGCAGGTGTTGCTTGAGTTCAAGACATGCCTGGTGACGGGATCCATTGAACTAGTCTTAGGGAGAAGATGAGGTTCAACAACCAAGTTCGGGAGGAATTGTGGTTGAGTTGATCGGGAGGTCGCGCAGCATGTTTGGATCAAGAACAATGCATATGAAGGTATCGTGGATGTTGTTGGAAGGTGTTTGCACGTGTGCAAGGAGTGCATGGACGTGGCAACATGGTTCCAAGGCGTGGTGAAGAGATATGGAAGTGGAGATACGGTTGAAAAGGTTCAACCGGCTGGATTTTGCGCTCAGGCTGCGGCTGAGGCGGTTATGGTTTATTTATGGAAAGTTTCGAGTTGGTTATAACAGGATTTCGTGTTAGGCATGAAGTAGAGTTGTTTTAGGATTGGCCATAGAGCTGGTTATATAAGAAAGGGAGGCCAAGGCTCGTGTGAGTAAGACTTTGGGGCTGTTCCTCTTGTGTTTTGATAAATAAAATTCGTATTCTAAAGGAACTTTTGTGCCTTGTTCGTCCGACTTGTTTCATACAAGTTTTTCTCGTCGAGTTTCTGTTCAGCAATACCTTGCTTCGGTGGTTTTATCATAACTCGAGTTTTACAGATCCAATTGATGTGATTCATTTTCGGTTGTCTTCACAACTTGATTATATATAATCTGTGAAAATTTCACGGTCATTGAATTTGTGGTTTCTGATCTACGCGAGTTTCTTTGCAGTATTCCAGAACTGTTTTTCTCGCGTAGGACAGATTGACCTTTGTTCGATCTTTCGATCGTAACATGAGTTTCTCTCAACGTATTTTCATGATTCTTGTTGTGATGTCTTCGTGACTTGATGCTCTACAATCTATACTAGTTTTGTCATAGTTGAACACGTTTAGATTAGTCACACGCACGGTTTCTTTAACAGATCGGTTTTCTTCTGAGGGGTGTTTTGTTGCTTCAGCTGAAAAGTTTTTATCTACCATTCGCCCCCCTCTGGTAGCTTTACACGTGTAATGTGATCCTACAAACTATTTCCTTAATCAGGATGTTCAAAGTAAATAAGTTTTTAACTTATAGGATATTAAGGACAGAGTCCTCTATTTTCGGCTGAAATAATACTAAAGTTACACAGAGGTTAGAGGTTGAGTTCTTTCGAGGTTGGGGTCATATGATATATTTCTGGAAAGCTTTGGAAGAGCTCTAAAACTTTTCTATTGATGTCCAGAGGTATTCTGTAACACCCTCAATTTCACTACCATGCATTGCATACATTTTGGAGCATTTAAAAAGGAGAAGAAATAAAGAAAGGAATATAGAAGCTACTAAAATGATAAAAGGAAATAGAAATGGAAAATGATGAAAATAAAATAGCCAATTTGAGTCACCACATTTTTTCCCAATTCTTCCAAAATTTTCCCATTTTTTCTGATTTTCCCCCAAATTCCCCTAGGGGGAATTTTCCCCACATTTGGGGAGAATTTCCCCCCAAATTGGCCGCACCAAATTAAGGGGAGAAAGCCTAATAGGGCCCAACTCCCCTTGGCCACAGCCCTTGAGGGAGGAACCCTAGTCCCCCATCTCTAGGACTCTTTGGTTGAGTCCCATCTTGCAAGGACTCTATGTTTTCACCCCTAGCACTCTTTGATTGAGTTCCCTACTTCTAGGACTCTTTGTTTCCACCCCTAGGACTCCTTTTTTCCCCTTATAAATATAAACCCCCACCCCCGTAGCTGCACCCCTCCCCCTTTTGGCTGCCGCCCCCCTGCCCCAAGTCACCGAGTCCCCCCCTTGCTGCCAAGTCAGCGAGACCTCCCCCCCCTGCCGGAATTTGGCTGCCATCGAGCCCCGTCACGCCTCGCCGTCGCCGGAGACGAAACCCGACGTTCTGCCCTAGCCATAATTCTCCACTGAAATATCCTCCGCTGCTGCCATTGCTAGGAGGGAGGCCCTGCCCCAAGGGAGAAGTGAGGTAGGTCTTCATTACCCCTCTTACGACGTTGCCGCTGTTTCTATGCATCCGTTTTCTTTGCCCCCTTCGAGCAGAAACTTCTGCGTGTGGACATACGATGTTGTGGTCGATTTTTAATGGTGGAATTGATCTACATCTTGTGTCAAGATCATCACCACGTCCACACTTGATCCCAGCACCCATGTTCATCATAAAACCCCATGGAATCCTACTAAAACATGCAAGAACACGTACAAACTGGTTTTATAAAACTGCATTATTGGATTTGCATTCATGTACCCCATTGCATCTTGAGTAAAGTTTGTGCATGATAATTGATTGCTGTAAATTTTGTATGTGCGTGGTCATGAGTAGAAGGACACACTCAAGAGGCCGTCTACAAGGAACTACAGCACCAAGACTTCGAGACGCTTAAGCAACATGAACCACGGGAGCAAGGCAGGTGCCCCTTGACCATATTGATCCCATGTTTTGAAACTGTTCTGTTTACAAAAAACGTGTATGCTTGTGTCAACTTGATGGGACACCCTTTTTATAGGAGTTTACTAGTTTTGTTAACTATCCTTGTCGCCGGGAAAGCTGATGGGTTGGGTATGGTCGTTTTTCCTTTTTGCTTCGCTTAACTTACGGGATACAGGAATCTGAAATAAAACATGGTTAGCTACTGCACTCATAAGATTTAACATGATGAGAACTTGATGATGTCAATGAGAATGGAATTGGAGAGATCTAGGCAAGCTTGGTTCTTGGATGTTGCTGAATGAGATGGTGGTTTACTTGTCGTAGATATAAGGACCGGTTCATGCGAACACATGCCAGAAAAACAGTGCCACCACAGGGCCAAATATGAGTGCGGCTTAGCTGACTAATTAGGTGCGTTGCTAGCTTGTTATGGACCGTTGGATGGTGCGGGTAATGGGAGTCGAGAGGGATTGCCCTGGGAACTGCTTGGCACAAGAAGGGGCCCGTGGGTGGGAGAATGGAGATTCGAGCCTGCCGGTGAAACCTCAGTGGGTCCGTACATCCTAGTAGCCCCTTTGTAAAGCCTATTTTGTGATATCTTGACTATACACCGACGGTTGTGTACTGATATAATGGAGGTTCTTTTTAGTCACCGACGGGTGACGAAATCACAAACTTGTGGTTAAAGTGGTGCCACCTTTGCAGAGTGTAAAACTATCATGATAGCCATGCTTCCGGTTACAAGCACCTAGCCAACTTCCATGATTAGAGGCAAAACTTGGGATGTTTATTCAGGTATGGTTATGTACTGTCATTTGGATTGGTTTTGGGACATTTTTGAGTCATGAAATTGAGTTTGGTTTCGGTTATATGAATATGAGATGGTTATGAATAATTATGAGTATGGGATGAACTTGAGAAACAATATTGGCTTGTTGAGACTTGATCAATGGTGAATTATGATGAAAGAATGTTGCTGATTTACTTGGTTATATTGGGATTTAACTCATGTAGACATAGTTGCTGTTTTTACCATTTTTATGAAATAAAATTTGCTTGCTGCAATGAGCCTTTTTATTCCCTACCTTGTTGTAAGCTACATATCATACTTTTCCCGCATTTGCTGACTACGACATGTACTCACCCTTGCATTCCCACATATACATCAGCTACAAGAGAAGAATATTTCGAGGAACATGTGCAGTACTAGGCGTGCGCACTACCGTCAACATGCCTGTGGAGTTGAAGTTGGAGTCTGCTGTTTTAGCCATTTTCAGCTGTCGTTTAGAGTCTTCCGCTGCAAGAATAAGTTAGATATTCATGAGTGAGACATTGATTCAATGTAATAAAGTACATAAATATTATTCGTACGTGGTTATATTCTGAATTCAGTTTGTGGAATACATGTGTATGTGTGATGAACATCCTGGGCACACATATGCATTCATTTGGTTCATTTTTGGAACCGGGTGTCACAAATTGTTACCAGAGCCACGTTGACAGTAGGACGCAAGCATAGGTAGAATGGACACACTAAAGCACATAGGAACACCCCTCTAAACTGTTATTTTTGAAAATTGCTTGCTGCTGCACTTTACTTGTCAATTCAGTCACCGCAAAGTGATATTTTCAGCGCCTCTTTTTCTCTTCTTTTGGACAGCTACACTTTTGTTTTCTTGCTTCATAGCTTCTGAAGTTTTGGAGTTATTTTCTTCTTCTCTAAAGATGTCTTATTTATAGATGCCGGTGACTAGGAGCACAGCACGCATAAGGGTTCGTCCACCACCACGTGGGAGTGCACTTAACCCCATTGAGGTGTCCGATGGACCATATTGGGAGGAGGTGAAGATGGAACCTCATGATGAAGATGAAGTCAATAGATCTATGCATGAGGAAGACAGTCCAGAAGAGGTGGAGCCATTTGAAGATGACATGGAAGATGATCCACAAGAACGGCATTGGTACACACCTCAGGAGGACTTTCACGCGGGCTTACACCCAGTGGAGCCTCATGAAGCTATGTCGGAAGGATAAGAATCCGAAGAGGAGCCACCCCTTGCTGAGGCCAACAATGTAGGTGATGAACGGTTCAACCGTTCAGTTCAAGAATTCCGGTCCGACGGGATGGAAGGAGGACACATATCCAAGGAGCTTACAGAGTTCCTGGATTGCTGCAGCCTATACCCAGAGTATCTCCTCAAGAAAGTCCCTCGTCTTGGACATGAGGAGTGGAAGGCTGAGGTAGCCATCCTATTTAACGGTAGGATTGTCACACGGCACTTGACACCCACATGGAGAGCTACAAAGGCAGAAGCTATTGATGATGCTGCATGGGATGCACTCACCGAACTGTGCTACGCTTTCCGTGAGCAGCTTGAGAACACTACTTTTGGGCTGCACCTGTATCGGAAGAGTGGTACAAGGGAGATCATTGGACCCCATGGAGGAGCTCTTTCCAACCCACAAACTGCTGATAAGTCTCAGTGGTTGCTCGTGGAGTTAGGAAACCGCTATGAAAGCGCACAAGAAGAGATTCGTTACCTCCGCAAGAAGCTGTACTTGCTGGAAAAACAAGAGGTTCGTGCCAACGTGGGAGCAAATTGAGCACCAGCGTCATCTATTCCTACATCGACTGTCGACTCACCATGGCGTGCGCCCATGTATGGACCAACCCCATCACACAGCGAGAACAACATCGGTTCACACGATTAAGTTTAGGTTTCCCATTGAATAAGCTGTAATAGGAACGTTTAGATCATAGTAGCTTGTGTAAGAGTAGTGTGCTGAATTTTTGTGATGATTGCTTGGTTTGTGTGCTGGTGTGAGTTGTGGGACACTTCGGCGAACGTCCACATCCACACATAGTGGATAGATGTGAGATGCTTCGGCACGTATTCACATCCTCATATAGGCTGAAATTAATGAAAGAAGATACTTAGTTGATACACCTTGATGCATATAGTTGGGGGAATCAATCTAAATTTCTATTTCCTACTCTACTCTCTCTCACAGATGGTGAGGGAAAACTCCAACCGCCAAAGGAGGAATGCTTGTGTTAACAACGAACCACAGGAGGATGGCAATGTTGAAGTTCCTGAAAATGCCAATCCCGGGGCTAATGCGAGGAACCTTGAACGGTTGATGGCTATGCAGAACCAGCTCATGCAAATGATGATACAAATGTTGGGACAGCTGCAGGCCAACAACAACAACAACAATCCTAACCCCCTTCCTGCACCCCCACCACCGCCAGCTCACAACAGATTGGGAGAGTTCATGAGGACTAGGCCGCCTACTTTTGCACAAGCCAATGATCCTATGGAGGCTGATGATTGGCTGAAGTCTATGGAAAAGAAGCTTGCTATTGTTCAGTGCAATGATCGGCAGAAAGTTGTCTTTGCATCACATCAACTCATGGGAGCACCCGCTGATTGGTGGGACGCTCTTTGCAATGCTCATGTCAACCAGGAGACTATCACTTGGGCTGAATTCAAGGAGAGTTTCTGCTCTCACTATGTCCCTGCAGGAGTCATGATGCTTAAAATACAAGAGTTTGAAAGTCTCCACCAAGGAAGGAAGAGCGTGAATGAGTACCTCAACAAGTTTACGCAGCTGTCAAGGTGTGCTCCAAAAGATGTCAACTTGGATCAAAGAAAGCAATACTTGTTCATGAGAGGATTGAACAATGAAATTCAAGTTCAGCTGCTCACCAATGATTATGCAAACTTCCAAAAGCTCGTTGATGACATGCCCGGGAATCGCACTGGGTGATGCCATGCGATGCGGCACCCAGCAGCATGCACGAAAAGACGGTAAGACATATGAAACCATTTTATTACTCAAGATAAGATCATTTACAACATATTGTACATACGCAGCGGAATTTAAAACTGGACAACTACTCACTCTCGACCCTAACTACGCAGAAGAGAAGTCGTTCAGCCTGTGAACGCTTCCTACTAGCTTCACCAAAGAGAAGCAGCGGCTAGGTTTCCAATGAGTATAGCAGGCATCCTGCTACATGCAAAAACAACTCAGAAGCAACCGTGAGCACTAAGGCTCAGCAAGTCCTAACTGTCAATCCTAAACATGTAACTCTACATGCAGGGGTAGTAAGACAGTAGGAACATGAATTTGCATAAAGAAGCTTGACTAAACTTGATCCTTATACTCAGATTCGTATAGCCTTCATTTTAGTGGACCTCACGCCTCACAACACCGGAAGTCCACAATCAAACAAGAAAAGCTTATCCCGATGTTGCTAGCCTAAGGTGGAATAGAAATTTAATTAGCTCTATATCTACTTCATTCAAGGTTCCAATACAATGACTAATGAATAAACAACATGTTAAGACACTTAGTTCCTCTTCTTACTACGTCACAGCGCAGTGGGCAAGTATGCTCAATCCTCTTGCGCGAGCAACGGTGATTCAAATCAATAACAACCCAGAATACACGACACATACACCCGCCTCGAAAGACTCTCTCAAGAGCTCTTTCTTACGTTGTATGCAGCAACCTTTCACACGACACCCCGACATAGAAAAACGTTTCACACCGAGCAGGATGGTCCTCTATGCGGACACGTCAAAGTTGCCTGCTAAAGAATTTATACCTCCCGCCTTCTCAACGCCATTCCCACGCGAAGGATGAGTTTCTATATCACAGTCCATTGAGTTATATCAGTTTTGGGTCCCATACCCCACTATATATCCGGTACAGCTCAATCTTGTCCAGCAGGGCCGCATACGCGCGGTCCTTAACCGATACGGATGGGGCTAAACCAAACCTCCACATTGGCCTTACCATCCTGGCCCAGGCCCAATGTGGTCTCAAGCATTGTCACACCCATCGCAGGTCGAGACCAACCTTGAGCGCTCCATCCTACAGGAACTCCCCGTCCTTATATCATTTTTATGAGGGTGCTCTTATCATCAACCTCGCGTGAGTAACTCCATTACTCGACCTTTCTCGTGAGTAGCTTTTTACTACTCGACTTCTACCGAGCTAGCTACAACATTAGCCTAGCATCTACTATAAGGCAAAGCCTACACTAAACCTTATACTCAGGGATGTAATAGTCATGCAAGTGGGTTTCGAGCATCCTAGACATAATGCACAATATCAAGACTAATAAACACGAGGTGAAGTAAAGCAAAATTTAAATACGGTACTTATATGCAACTGTTTTGTTAGAAGCTAGGAGTTAGTCTTCCTCCAGAAAATCCACCAATTCCATCATGAGAGGGATATCCTCGCCTCATACCTGATCTCCTTGTCCAGCGTCGACGTCACGTGCTAATGAGATGATGATGCACATAGATTTCAAAAGCAACTTAGAGAATGTTTTAAATTGGTTGCACAAGTTAACTATGACTAAACAGGGATAACAACAGCAAGGTTTCTGTTGTTGGATCTATAATCTTAGAGATGATGAAAACTAGGTGAAGAGGGAGGAAAATAAATCACCATGTGATTACATCCTCATATGAACACTTAAACCTAAATAATGGTAGCTCGAGAACCAGGGGTCCAATGAAGCTGAAAATTTAACTACAGCTTCTATGGAAGGTATTTAGGCAGTGTGCAAAATTTGAGCTCATGACATGGCTCAAGGTTATCACAATAATTCCTTATGTTATTTTCACTAATCTACCTATACCTCCTAGATATTAAGCTTTCCTATGCTGCAAAGTAGACTTTTTGTGAACTACAAAATGCCCTGAGTCCATAGGAATTGGTTTTACCATTTTTCTAGTTTCCTACATGGAGATATGGATTTTACAATCTTGTGTAAAAGTCTGAAAATGTCTCTGTTCATTTTTCCCATTTTTCAGAGACATAAAGGATTGACACCACATTTGGCCAAGCAAATTAGGTTCAATGCCTCTGAAATTTTTACTGGAGTTCTAGGACGTTTGGAACAAGACCCTGTCCAGATTTGGGAATTTTCCAATAAACAGAACTCCTGTCATAATTCCTACAATATTTTCCTTCTATGAATTAATGAGCCAAATCCAAGGATTTTCGTAAACGTTGGGATGCACCCCTGGATAGTACACTCTGAGAGGAAACCAACAAAATTTATTTGACAATTTTTGGACATTCCTGCACAAAGTTATGGCTCCTAAAAGTTTGAACTAAAATGGGAAAATCTGGAAATGTTTAAAACCTGCCCGTGGGCCCCACCTGTCATCCCTCATCTTCAATCTCGCGCCCAACAGGGCCAGTGGCAGCGCCCTCCGGCGAGGGTCGCCAGAAGGGACTTCCTGGCCGTCTCCCGGCCCCACAGTTGCCACCCCCCCATTTTCCAACCCGCTGAACATGATGGGAGGGTCGCCGGTGGCTGTAGATCGCCGGAAAATAGTGCGCACCGGTCACAGCTCTTGCTAGGGATCCGGCGAGGTAGTGGAGGCACATTTCTTCACCAAACGATCGGTTCTTGGGTCCTATAGCACCAGTGCAAGGTGTAGAAGATGGTCATGGAGTCTAAATGTACCGGGGAGCGCTACAAACCCATCGGCACCATGCGCCCGACGGGGTCCGGTGGTACTCCCTCGAAAAGAACTCGGATTTCTTGCTCTACACTCAATTTCTTGGCCTAGAATGCATGGAGGAGGTGCGCTAGCTATCTATGATCTACATAACCGACAAGAATTGAAGATGAAAATTGCAAATTTCTACCTTGGTGTCGAGTTGTGCCGCCCAGGAGAAAAACTCAAAATTCTCCCTCTGTCATCAATGGCTAGGACTGAGCATCGGAGAGGAGTAGCTTGGGTCGCCGGTGCACTGAGGGAGTGGCTCGCTTGAGCTTGATCTTCCTCGGTTCGGGCTGTCCATGGTGACCAAATGTGGAAAGCTTCGGTGTTCACTGCGGGCACAGCTACAACTCCGGAAATTTTGAGTTCCAACGGGCAGAGACGGAAGGAGTAGGGATGGTGGATGGCTAGAGCACGTATTGGCGATGCTTTTGCTGTGTACAGCTTGAGCAACCGGTGCTCCATTGGTGGCTGGTGATCGGGAGAAGAACAGAGTGGCCGAGGTGTTCTTCACGTGAGAGAA
The DNA here is from genome assembly GCA_030760725.1 of Neostapfia colusana. NCBI lineage: Eukaryota > Viridiplantae > Streptophyta > Magnoliopsida > Poales > Poaceae > Neostapfia > Neostapfia colusana. The sequence continues at coordinate 23,301,234 of JASWHV010000012.1, read as the reverse complement.
ACTCACGGGAGCGAGACAGAACGGGGAGAAAGCAAAGAGGCTTTGTTGCACTCATGTGCGGGGATTAGGCCGGGCAACCGATCGAGCAAGCAGGATCTGGCGCTGGCAATACGTCAGTAGGGGGATTTCACCGAGCTGCAGTCACGCTCTCAGCCGAGGAAACAGAGTAGAGTCGATTTATTTGAGTGTGTGTATGACATGTGGGCCCTCAAACCTCAAATATCTCCCCCTCTCTGTGCTTTGATATTTCCGCACCTCCTTCGTCCAAATTCAACCAAAATTGGACGGTAGCCCAAACATGATGTGAGGAATTTGAATCTAAACTTAGATTTCAAATTGAACACATTTGGTTCAGCTTTTCAAATTCAAATTTAATTTGAACTCTCCCTCATTTATTTATCGGAAGAAATAGTTTATGAACCCTAAAAATATGCAAATTTGGATGGTGACCTCATTGATACATGGGGAATGCATCAGTAATCTCACATATAGTCCGTTGGACAAACTGAACATGAATCCTTTGAAAAGATTCAAAATGGTGTTTAAATTTTTCCCTCCATCCTCTACATATTGAGTATGTGCACATGGGTGCCATTTAGGGAGTAAAGTTCACTCCCCATGTTAGCATATGCTAATCAAGAGGTGAAGAAATTTTTTTTGCTCCCTCACATGCCCATTGTTGTGTTAATCATTTTATGTAACACAAACATAGTCTGTGTTCGCCTTAACTTTGTTTCATCAGTTGAAATCAACTTTACAAAAGTCATGGCTGTTACATTCCTCCCCCCTTAAAAGAATCTCGTTCCAACATGATTTACCCTCCGTTTGACCATCGGTTTGCATATGATACTCTGAACTCCGAATTAACTTGGTTCCCAAGGAAGCATGCAGTTGCTTGTGGGGACCCCTGCCCCCACAGTCCAGGAATCGTATGAGGTGGTGCCGTGCGATGCGGCACCCAACAGCACACATCCGAAAAACACACATACACAACAATATATGTCCTTAATACATAAAATTGTCACATTTAACAAAGAATATACAGACTTACATTTGCAGCGGAAGGTAAGAATACACTCACGGACAATAGCCTACACTAAGCAAAATGAAGCCATCCTGCCCGCGGATGCTTCACAGTGGCACCACATCGAAAACCCGGCGGCGTGCAGGGTTCCAAGCGAGACTCACACCCCTCATTGGGTGCTGCCCCGCTCAGCTCTCCCTTCCTCCCTAACGTTGCCTTATGCAACGTTACCTGCAAAACAATGGATCAACAAACCGTGAGCTTATGCTCAGCAAGACTTAACCAACGTCCTACACATGGAACTCTAAATGCTGAAAATAGAGGGCTGAATAGAGAAGTCTGCATAAAAGATGAACTTGAGCTATCAGAGAGTCCTTACTTCCAGTTTTAATCAACTTTTATAATCCTCGCACAATTTACATCGAGACTCCACAATCAAACAAGAAACGCTTCATCTCGATGCCACTTGAACAGCAGGCTCCAATTTCAACTCCACAGGCATGTTGACGGTAGTGCGCACGCCTAATACTCCACATGTTCCTCAAAGTACTCTTCTCCTGTAGCTGATGTATATGTTGGAATGCAAGGGTGAGTACATGTCGTACTCAGCAAGTGCAGGAAAAGTATGACATGTAGCTTACAACAAAGTAGGGAATAAAAAGGCTCATTGCAGCAAGCAAATTTTTATTTCACAAACATGGTAAAAACAGCAACTACGTTTAGATGGGTTAAATCCCAATGTAACCAAGTAATAAATCAGCAACATTACTTCATCATAATTCACCATTGATCAAGTCTCAACCAGCCATTACTTTTTCTCAAGTTCATCTCATACTCATAGATATTCATAACCATCTCATATTCATATAACCAAAACCAAACTCATTGTCATGACCCAAAACAGTCCCAAAACCAATCCCAATGACCATACCATAACCATCCATACCCAAGTTTTGCCTCTAATCATGGAAGTTGGCCAAGTGCTTGTGACCGGAAGCACGGCTATCATGATAGTTTTATACTCTGCAGAGGTGGCACCACTTTACCCACAAGTTTGTGATTTCATCACCCGTCAGTGACTCGAAAGAACCTCCATTATACCCTTACACAACTGTCGGTGTATGGCCAAGAGATCACAAAATAGCCTTTACAAAGGGGCTACTAGGATGTACAGACCCACTGAGGTTTCACCAGCAGGCTCGAATCTCAATTCTCCCACCCACGGCCCCCCCTCTTGTGCCATTGTAAAATCCCTAAAAAGTGGTAGCAAGAAAATTTTAGCTCATGTACACTTAGGAAAAATGAGGGAAATTAAAACTTTGAATTATAACGGTGTAAGTTCAAAGTGAGGATTCAAGCTCCCCAAAACTTCCAAATATGGAGATCTAAATTCACAATTTGGGTCTTCATATTTCAAATATTTAACTTTCCAAATTTCAGCTCTTTTGGGTGGAGTTTTGATATTTGTTTGGAATTAAAAGGAGAAGCCCTCTAAATCTGAATTTCAAATTCGGTTTCAAATTCCAATTCCCTAAATTTGAAAATTGGGTTTCACAAATGTGTTCTCCACCTTTGAATGAGCAGCCATGCCAAAAATTGGAAATTTTGGAGCTGGTTTGCTATGAGTTTGGGACAACACAAAGTGGAGAATTCAAACTCCATTTCAAATTCAAATGGTCAAACACAATTCAAATTCTACACCAGATTCAAACCATTTGAATTCAGCAAATTCAAACCTTAACTTTGGGGTGAAGTATAGACTATAATTCTGAGTTGCTGGGGAGAAATATCAGTGGAAAAATAGATTAACAATTAGAGATGGTGGGGCCCCTTGGTCAGCCACCCCTATGTGCTACCGCCTCAGCCGACGGCGGTCGAACAGCGGGAGCGCGCCAGCTCTCGGTTGAACCCGCACCCGAGGGAGAGCCCCGCGACACCTCCTGCTGCCTCAGTTGCTCGGTTCGATCACGGAAAGGGGTGCGCCGGAGCTGTTTCGCTTCCCCTCGGCTAGAACTCGCGCCTCGGCCGCCCTCTTTCACCTAGAACGCTGCCGCCATCTCCTCCCGATCGCACCACAGCCACTGAGCTCGGTTGCTCGAGCGTCCAACAGCGAAGAGCTGCGCCCACCAGTGCTCTAGCCATCCAGCCCCTCTCCTTCCCTGTCCCGAGCGTGATTGCTCCGGAAATTGGCAAGATAGCCACGATCCTCGGGAGAACGTAGGAGAACCGAGAGTGGTCACCGTGGACAGCACGCTACGGCTGGTCTCACCGCCCCTTCCCTACACAAGAAAGGTGCGTTTGCATGTCCTGATCATGTAGCCGGAAGCTGTTTAGCGATTGCTAGGACCGGTAGCGAGAATTTCACCGTTTCCCCAAACTGTGCACCGACGAGTAGTGCTCGGTCTAACCGGAAATTCGTGGCGCACGATCCATTAGAGCTTAAGCAAGCGTGCCCATAGCTTCCCTACTTCCTAGCGCCTCTCCTCGATGAAGAACCAAGCAAAAACATCAAGAAATGAGGGATCCCTAGCTGTTTTAGTAGTCGCCGGTGCAAAAAGCACCTTGGGTCGCCGTGGAGCCCCCGGTTGCCGGCTGTTTCACAGGCGGCCAGGACCCTTACGGGCTCCTACATCGTTCACTGATGCTCTAGAGTCTGAGAATCGATCGTGTGATGGAGGAATAAGGGTTCCCGACCTCACCGGAGTTCAAAACCTTGCTGTCACCGGTGCGCGGTGGTTTCCGGTGAGCTACGGCCGCCGGCGACCCTCCCAGAGTGTTCAGCATGGTCAAATATGGGGGAGCGGCGAGTTTAGGCCCGGGAGATGGCCGGGAAAGACGTTCCCGCCACCCTCGCCGGAGCAACCGCCGCGGACTCCTCTGTTTGGCGCGAGGGAGAAGAAAGAACTGACGGGTGGGACCCACCACTGTTAAACATTTCCCGAATTTCCTAATACAGTTCAAACTTTGGAGACTCATAACTTTGTGTAGAAAACTCCAAAAAGGGTGAGACCAATTGTGTTGGAATCCTCATTAGGAGTACTTCACAGAGAAACCAATTTTAGGCTATGAAAATGCCCAGGAATTTCTGTAGAATTGTTTTTAGTAAATCCTTTAGGGATTTATTACAGGAGCAATTCTTTATGAAATATTCCCAAATTTGGGTAGCAAATCTTTTTCATAGTAACTGAGCTCCAGTAAAAATTTGAGCTTCACTGGAGTTTATTTGCTAGGCTAAACTGCCTTCCCAAGTTCAGCCTTTATTTGAGAATTCCAATTTAAACAGAAACTATCTCAGCACTTCTATCCAACTTCAAAAATTCATATCTCTCTGTTGGTAGCTCCAAAAATGGTGAAACAAATTTTGATAGAACCATGTAGACTTACCCTAATCAGATCTTCCACTGTTAGCTATGTCAAAGCTCCTGAATTGGGCTCAAAATTCAGAGAAGCATTGTACTTGTAGGAATTTTAAAGACTACATTGTGCAATGACATGTCTCCAAAAATTTGCTAAGATCATCCTTAGAGAATCTAGTTTCCACTGTAAAAAATCCCAAAGCCAATTAAGGATTCTAAATAGCAATAGCTATGAATAGAAGTCCAATTCTCATAAATCCTTAATACTTACACATGTATTTTATTACATTTCATAATAGTGACCGAAGTTGAAGACGCACCGGAGCCCTTGGCCGTCCTTCCACCTGAAGCTAACTTCCCGTTTGATTCGCAACCAGGATAGCCCCGGTTTGCACTTAAGTACCTTTTATAAAGCTTTTTATTTGTATCACTTACGTCTAGGGTGAATGTTTGCATTGGAGTTAGGGTGATTGAAACCCCACTTGCATAACCTTTTAAATCCTATGGAGGGTTGGGTAGCTTACAGACCCGACGAGTAGAGAATGCCATGCTAATATGCTTAGGACCTCGGTAGAAGTCGAGTTGTTGGAATCTACTCGCGAGGTAAGGTTTTATCACACGGTTTGGTCAGAATAGAAAATGGCTTAAAAGGGGGGAAAATGAGACCCAGCAGGGGGGATAGGAAGCAGTGAGCGGAGGTCTCACGTGCGTAGCCCTGTTGGTGTCAATTGAGGACCGAGCCGTGTGCGGGCCTGCTGAACAAGTATCGAACAGTACCGGATGGCATACTGACATAAGCAGGAAACCGATGTAAATGGTTAACCTGGGTGTCGAGGCTTACCCAACCGTAAATAGGAGTTGGTTGAGGGTAGCAAGGTGTAAATCTGCCGGTGGGCACAGTCACGCTCCACGCGGGGACCTCCTGCCTGTTACGGATGGACCGGTTCGACATTTGGGTTGCCTTTGAAAGGTTGTTGCATACAACAGAGTAGGAAGGGGTGTGGAATCACGCTTCTGAAAATGGGTGTATGCAACGTGTTGTCGGGGTGTCTCCTTATTGCAATCACCGTCTCTCGCGGTTATTTGAGTACCGCTTGTTCACTGTTTTGTGATGTAGTAAGAAGTGAAGTAAGCCAGTTGAATGATAATATGCTGTGATGATAGAGTAATGTTTTGGAAACCATGTCTGCTGTAGATGTAGAGCTAACTAAATTTACTTTCCACTTTGGGCATCACCACATCGGAGGAAAGCGTTTCTTGTTTGATTGTGGACTTCCGATGTGAGGGCTGCCTAAGGCACATGAATCTGCTGCTATAAAACTGAAAGTAAGGATCAACTTATAGGCGTGTCTTTGTTGCAAAGTCCATTCTCCTATTTTACACATCCCTGCATGTAGAGTTCCATGCCTAGGCTAGACGGTTAAGCCTTGCTGAGCCATCGTGCTCACAGTTGCAATATTTGAGCTGTATGCAGGTGAGAGCTATGAGGAGGGTTCCGAGGATGAGGCGACGCCCCCGTCAGGGTACACGGCCGAGATGGAGCCCTGCACGCCGCCTTGATTTCTCCGATTCCATGCTGCTAGCGTGTAGCGTCCCCGGGCTGGACGGCTGCACTTTTGTATAGTTAGAATGAGAGGCTACAATGTACATTACTTTCGCTGTATAGTTATATTTTGTAAAAGACTTCCGCTGCTTTATATCAAATAAAAGTTTGTATGTTGTTCTCTAATCTTTTCGTGTTTGCTGTTGGATGCCGCATCGCACGGCACCACCGTATGCGATCTTGTAGTGGGTGAACCATGGGGTGGTCCCCACAGTCGTGGTTTCAGAGCCGTATTGGGAATAGCACGCTCGAAAAGAGCCTATTTTGAAAACTTAGAAGTAGTCGAGTGAGGATTAGACATTAAGCCCACATAAGGTCTATGATAGTAGTAGATATTATGGTGGAAAAGCTAACATATTTGTTATACATTCTGTAACGACGCTCTGACGTCAGGTAAGAGGTAAGGTACGCCACCGCAGGCGGATCAATTGCGGTAACTCCCCATACGAGTAATAGTATGGAAGGATATACCGTGGCTTGGCACGGTAGTGAATATGAGTCTCTGAACCTCTTCATGGTTCTGAGAGCATATGAAAACGCTGATCTCCAGCGTGCTTTAGGCAAAAGCGAGAATACCCCATCGTGTGGTAAGCAACACAATAGTATGCAACTCTTGAACGTTCAATGTTCAAAGGGCCATACGCAGCGCTCTCCATCGGTGTCCCTCAACGGTCATGAGGCAATAGGTGGTATCCTTTGGGTTGATAAAATTTCCAACCGTGACGACCCGTTCGCGCTCTACTCGGGTTCCCCGTCGTGTGGTGTGAAAACACGACCATATACCTTGAGACGTAGCTTGACTCAAGGACGATCTGTATGGCAATGATACGGACCGTATGTCTTTATTATGATATGGAACTGCCTGAAATGTCAAAAACCCCTGTGTGCACAATTTATTGTGTGTTCTTCTGTAGGTACATTAACCACGTTAGCGCATGACGTGTAGAAACCGTTTGTGAGTGACGTCTTTAGTTCCACCATTTGACACGTATAAGCCGGAATACAGGTTTAGGATTTTTCATTGGTGAGGAAACGTAGTACCGACTGCATAAAAGTTCATTTTCAAAGAAAAGAGTCACAATGAAGTTTAGGAATTCATTTAGGTGTTAGTAAACTCCTATATTGAACTAAGAGTCAATTGGGAGTATAGGTTCAATCTCAAAAGCTTAGGAATAATCTCCCCTATTTTTGGCAGAAACTTTGCTGAACTTGAACAGGGCATAACATACGATTGGTTGAACCAATGGAGGTGTGGGATACCATTCTGGAAAGTTTTTGAAGTCCTCTAAAACTTTTATGTAGAGCTCCAGAGCAAAATCTCCCTCCAAATGGATGACAATTTCAGGAGAGTAGGTACTGTCCAGAAATAGGGCAGACCAAAAGGCTCTCTGGAATTTTCTGTATTTCGACCACAACTTCCTGTAGAAAAATTTCTAAGGGTCAAGTAAGACACCGTTGGAAAGTGCAGGAAATGTGCTACAACTTTGTTGTTGAACACTAGTCCAGATTTTGCCTCTAAGGGGGTAAAAAAACTGTTGAATTATCCAGACTGGTCAGCTGGACCAGAAGCTGGGCAGAGAGCACAACGTTGAAGTGTTTCAACCAAAACATTTAGTTTCACCTTTCGATATCCAGCGGCTGTTGTAAAACAACGAGTGGAGTCGAAAATTTTATGCATTTGACATATCATTTTGAGTTAGGACATGTTTGGGTCCAGTACAATAGTGAGGAATTACGCATGCTAACACACTTAACATCCCGTGGTGACCCCGATGGTCGAGATGAACTTTTAACCCATAAAGTTCAATACTTTGGAACTCGATCGTGTGACATGGTCCAGGGATGTATATGTTGCATAAATTTTATACTTTATCCATATATGTGACTGTTGTGCTTACTGTTTATTCAATTCTCGCATTACTATTGTATAGACTGGATGAAATAAACCAACATGTGCTGATCATTTGAATGATCTGAATGCTGAATGGTGCGGACACGTTCAATGCAAGAGGAGGGAGGTCCAAGTCAAGTTCGTGGTGATGAGTCTCCACCTCCGGAGCAGACCACGACGCAGCATAAACCACCTCCTCCACCGCCAGAACTTCCAAGGAATCTTGCGGAGGTTCTCGCCGCAGTGCTCGGCTCGCGCGACGAGCAAACCGAGTTGCTGCGGATGCTAGTCCAGCAGAATGCGTCCCATCAGGGAGGATGCCAAGACAATGGGCAACGCCAGCCCCAACAAAGTTCATATTCAGAATTCATGGCGACCCATCCGCCGGTCTTCACGGAGGCCGAAGAACCTTTGGAGGCGGACAGCTTTATCCGCACTCTGGAGGCGAAGTTCGGGCTGCTACGATGCACCGAACATCAGAAGGCGCTGTACGCAGCGCAACAGATTCAAGGAGAATTCGGTACTTGGTGGGCTAACTACACCGCCTCCTTACCGGCTGGCCATGCCGTCACATGGACGGAGTTCCAGGAGGCGTTCCGCGCCTATCACATACCTCCCGGGGTTATAGAAATGGAGCTCCAGGAGTTCCTGGTGCTACGACAGGGCGAGAGGAGTGCTCACGAGTACTCCAGGTTATTCAACCGACTGGCACAGTATGCGCCAGGATTTGTGGGGACGGAAGACAACAAGCGCAACGCGTTCTTCCGGGGCCTGAATTCAAAGATGAAGGTCCATCTTGCCCAAAGCAATCGCGGCACATTCAGTGACCTCGTTAATGCCGCGATTCTACAAGAGAATGCTCAGCGCGAGCGTGGATCTGATAAGAGGAAACGCAGCACGCTGACGAGCAGCAGTGGTGGGACGCCACAAAAATACCGCGTGGTGTATCGCTCACCATCTGGTCAGAGATGGCAGCCACCAGCGTGACCGCCTCAGTTTCGCGGTTGGCAATATAATGTGCCGGGCTTCCGACCGACGTATCCACCACAGCAACAGCAACAGCAAAGGATGGTCCTGCGTGCGCCTCAGTTTCAACAGCGTGCACCGGGATTCCGTCCTCAAGTCGGCGGGACCCCGCCACCTTATACGTGTTTCACGTGTGGCCGTGTCGGGCATATTTCAAGGGACTGCCCCGATCCGCGACAGGGCAGGGGTGCAGCACTGTATCAGGGTGCTAATCAGCCCCGCATCCAGCCCAAGAAACCAGCACCAAAACCCGGCAACGTCTACCACTTAGCCATTGAAGACGTGCCGGAAGGCGAACCCGTCCTCGCGGGTAGTTTTCTTACTTAGGTCATCCCGTAGTCATACTTTTTGACTTCGGTGCCACCCACAATTTTATAAGTCAGTCTAATGTTATTAAATATCAACTGCCTATCATTCCCACAAAATCATTCATATTTAATATGTTCTCCGGGTGGGAAAATAACAGCTGATAGAATGGTCTATAGAACCCCATTACAGTTGGGTGGAAATCTATATCCGACTTCTCTAATCATGTTAGAGAGTCAATAACTTGATGTCATTTTAGGAATGTCATGGCTACATCACCATGGTGCTGTTCTTGACATCATTTCACGTGTGGTTCGTTTAAACTCTCCGCTCCATGAACCACATGTTCTTATTCTTGACCGTTCGGTCCAAGAAACCCCAGCCACATATAACACGAAAGCCACAAAACTTGAGGATATTCGTGTGGTCCGTGAATACCCGGATGTCTTTCCGCATGATCTTCCGGGTATGCCACCCGAAAGAGAGGTCGAGTTCAAGATTGAACTTGTACCTGGGACGGTGCCGATATCGCGAAGACCATACAAGGTGGCTCCAAATGAGCTAGCTGAATTAAAGGAGCAGCTCAATGACTTAATGAAGAAGGGTTTCATTCGACCGAGTTCCTCGCCATGGGGATGCTCGGCGCTGTTGGTGAAGAAAAAGGATAAAACCTTGAGGATATGTGTGGACTACCGACCTCTCAACGCCGTCACCATCAAGAATAAATATCCACTGCCCCGCATCAATATATTATTCGATCAACTTGTGGGTGTGAGGGGGATTTTCGAAGATGGATCTTTGCTCCGGATATCATCAAATCAAGATCTGAGCGGAAGATATTTCGATGACGGCCTTCTCGTCGAGATATGGGTTGTATGAATATCTCGTCATGTCCTTTGGTCTCACCAACGCCCCGGCACACTTCATGTATCTCATGAACTCAGTGTTCATGCCGGAGTTGGACAAGTTTGTGGTGGTGTTCATAGACGACATCTTGGTTTACTCCAAGTCTGAAGAAGAACACGCCAATCACTTGCATATCGTGCTTCAATGATTGTGAAACCATAAGCTTTATGCCAAGTTCAGCAAGTGCGAGTTTTGGATCAGCCAAGTGTCATTCCTTGGTCACATTATTTCGGCAGAAGGCATTGCAGTTGATCCAAGCAAAATCGAACAAGTGCTGAAATGGAAGTCCCCCACATCAGTCCATGAAGTCAGGAGTTTCCTCGGGTTAGCAGGATATTACCGGAGATTCATACCGAATTTCTCCAAGCTTGCTAAGCCGATGACTGAACTGTTGAAGAAGGGGATAAAATATGTTTGGAGCTCAGCTTGTGAAGAAGCTTTCCAAGCATTAGTGAAGCATCTTACAACAGCCCTGGTGTTAGCTCAACCGGATACAACCAAGCCATTCGATGTATATTGTGATGCATCTGGCATCGGGCTTGGCTGTGTATTGATGCAAGGAGGAAGAGTGGTCGCCTATGGCTCACGTCAACTTTGTAATCATGGGCAGCACTATCCGACTCATGATCTTGAGCTCGCTGCTGTGGTGTTGGCATTGAAAATGTCGAGGCACTATCTGCTTGGGAACTTAGTGCACCTCTACACCGATCACAAAAGTCTGAAATATATATTCACTCAAAAGGAGTTGAATATGCGGCAACGAAGATGGCTAGAACTGATCAAAGACTATGAAATCGAGATTCACTACAATCCCGGAAAGGCAAACGTGGTTGCCGATGCCCTAAGCCGCAAATCCCATGTCAACAGTCTGTCCATTACCACACTTGAAGAGGAGGAGCCGAGTCTGTACTTGGTTCCACATGGGGCATTATATAATCTTGCTCTCGTCCCTACAATACGAGATGAGATTATGGAAGCGCAGAAGAAAGATGTGGGAATGTCGCACATTCGGAGAAGAATGAAGAATGGCGAAATGAAATGCTTCCAAAGCGATGATAACAGTACTCTATGGTTTGAAGACCGTATAGTGGTACCCCGTGACATGAAGCTTCGGAAGAAAATCTTGGATGAGGCTCATTTGTCCAAGTATTCTATTCATCCGTGCAGCAACAAGATGTACCAGGACCTGAAAACCAGGTTTTGGTGGACACGGATGAAAAGAGAAATCGCAAAGTACGTATCTTAATGTGATATGTGTCGGCGTGTGAAAGCCGACCACATGCGTAAAGCCGGACAGCTGCAACCATTAAACATTCCGGCGTGGAAGTGGGAGGATATCAGCATGGACTTCATAGTCGGATTACCTCTCACGTCCCACAAGCATGACTCGATTTGGGTGATAGTCGATCGACTAACCAAGTCGGCTCATTTCATTCCCGTACATACAAGTTACGTGGCCAAGCAATATGTGGAGCTGTATATTGCAAGGATCTTGTGCTTGCACAGTGTTCCCCGCTCCATTATTTCAGATTGCGGTGCGCTGTTCGTCTCTCGGTTTTGGGAACAGCTACACGCATCATTGGGGACCAAACTGATCCGGAGCTCCGCATATCACCCACAGACGGATGGTCAAACCGAGCGGGTGAACCAAGTGTTGGAAGACATGCTACGCGCTTGTGCCATCCACCACGGCAATAATTGGGACGATGATTTGCCGTTGGCGGAGTTTTCTTACAACAATGGCTATCAAGCTAGCATTAAGATGGCGCCGTATGAAGCTCTCTACAGCCGTAAATTCCGCACATCCCTTAACCGGTGCGAGTCCGGCGAGCGAGTCATCTACGGCATTGAACTTGTGAATGAAGCTGAAGAACGAGTGCGAGTAATACAAGCCAATCTTAAGGCTGCTCAATCTCGTCAAAAGAGCTATGCGGATAAAAGACGCCGTCCTCTCCACTTCGACATCGGGAACCATGTTTATGTCCGTGTGTCTCCGATGAAGGGAGATCATCGTTTCGGAGTGAAGGGCAAACTTGCGCTGCGGTTCATTGGTCCGTTCACCATCATTGAAATATGCGGACCGTGGCCTATCGCTTGGAGTTACCGGCGTCGCTCGCAGGGATTCACAACGTCTTCCATATCTCTCAGCTGAGGAAGTGCCTCAAGCCCTCTGCTGAAATCCGCACTGAAGACATAGAAGTTCTTCAACTGGACCTCACGTACACAGAGTATCCAATCCGGATTATCAATGAAAAGACTCGTGCCACAAGAAACCGGACCTTATGGTTCTATAAGGTCTTGTGGAGCAACCATACCGCTGATGAGGCGACATGGGAAAGAAAGGACTATCTGCGAACGTATTATCCGGACTTGCTATCATCATATACCCGGTAAAGTTCTCCCCGCTTTACATTTCTCTTGGAATCTTGGGACGAGATTCTTTTAAGGGGGGAGGGATGTAAAATCCCTAAAAAGTGGTAGCAAGAAAATTTTAGCTCATGTAGAGGTGGCACCACTTTACCCACAAATTTGTGATTTCGTCACCCGTCGGCGACTCGAAAGAACCTCCATTATACCAGTACACAACTGTCGGTGTATGGCCAAGAGATCACAAAATAGCCTTTACAAAGGGGCTACTAGGATGTACAGACCCACTGAGGTTTCACTGGCAGGCTCGAATCTCAATTCTCCCGCCCACGGCCCCCCTCTTGTGCCATTGTAAAATCCCTAAAAAGTGGTAGCAAGAAAAATTTAGCTCATGTACACTTAGGAAAAATGAGGGGAATTAAAACTTTGAATTATAACGGTGTAAGTTCAAAGTGAGGATTCAAGCTCCCCAAAACTTCCAAATATGGAGATCTAAATTCACAACTTGGGTCTTCATATTTCAAATATTCAACTTTCCAAATTTCAGCTCTTTTGGGTGGAGTTTTGATATTTGTTTGGGATTAAAAGGAGAAGCCCTCTAAATCTGAATTTCAAATTCAGTTTCAAATTCCAATTCCCTAAATTTGAAAATTGGGTTTCACAAATGTGTTCTCCACCTTTGAATGAGCAGCCATGCTAAAAATTGGAAATTTTGGAGCTGGTTTGCTATGAGTTTGGGACAACACGAAGTGGAGAATTCAAACTCCATTTCAAATTCAAATGGTCAAACACAATTCAAATTCTACACCAGAATTCAAACCATTTGAATTCAGCAAATTCAAACCTTAACTTTGGGGTGAAGTATAGACTTTAATTCTGAGTTGCTGGGGAGAAATATCAGTGGAAAAATAGATTAACAATTAGAGATGGTGGGGCCCCTTGGTCAGCCACCCCTATGTGCTACCGCCTCAGCCGACGGCGGTCGAACAGCGGAAGCGCGCCAGCTCTCGGTTGAACCCGCGGCCGAGAAAGAGCCCCGCGCCACCTCCTGCTGCCTCGGTTGCTCGGTTGGATCACAGCAAGGGGTGCGCCGGAGCTGTTTCGCTTCCCCTCGGCTAGAACTCGCGCCTCGGCCGCCCTCTTTCACCCAGAACGCTGCCGCCATCTCCTCCCGATCGCACCACAGCCACTGAGCTCGGTTGCTCGAGCGCCCAACAGCGAAGATCTGCGCCCACCAGTGCTCTAGCCATCCAGCCCCTCTCCTTCCCTGTCCCGAGCGTGATTGCTCCGGAAAATGGCAAGATAGCCACGATCCTCGGGCAAACGTAGGAGAACCGAGAGAGGTCGCTGTGGACAGCATGCTACGGCTGGTGTCACCACCCCTTCCCTACACAAGAAAGGTGTGTTTTCATGTGCTGATCGTGTAGCCGGAAGCTGTTTAGCGATTGCTAGGACCGGTAGCGAGAATTTCACTGTTTCCCCAAACTGTGCACCGACGAGTAGTGCTCGGTCTAACCGGAAATTCGTGGCGCACGATCCATTAGAGCTTAAGCAAGCGTGCACATAGCTTCCCTAAATCCTAGCGCCTCTCCTCGGTGAAGAACCAAGCAAAAACATCACGAAATGAGGGAGCCCTAGCTGTTTTAGTAGTTGCCGGTGCAAAAAGCACCTCGGGTCGCCGTGGAGCCCCCGGTTGCCGGCTGTTTCACAGGCGGCCAAGACCCTTACGGGCTCCTACATCGTTCACTGATGCTCTAGAGCCCCAGAATCGATCGTGTGATGGAGGAATAAGGATTCCCGACCTCGCCGGAGTTCAAAACCTTTCTGTCACTGGTGCGCGGTGGTTACCGGTGAGCTACGGCCGCCGGCGACCCTCCCAGTGTTCATCACGGTCAAATACGGGGGAGCGGTGAGTTTAGGCCCGGGAGATAGCCGGGAAAGCCGTTCCCGCCACCCTCGCCGGAGCAACCGCCGCGGACTCCTCTGTTTGGCGCGAGGGAGAAGAAAGAACTGACGGGTGGGACCCACCGCTGGGATTTAAACATTTCCCGAATTTCCTAATACAGTTCAAACTTTGGAGACTCATAACTTTGTGTAGAAAACTCCAAAAAGGGTGAGACCAATTTTGTTAGAATCCTATTGAGGAGTACTTCACAGAGAAACCTATTTTAGGCTATGAAAATGCCCAGGAATTTCTGTAGAATTATTTTTATTAAATCCTTTAGGGATTTATTACAGGAGCAGTTTTTTATGAAATATTCCCAAATTTGGGCAGCAAATCCTTTTCATAGTAACTGAGCTCCAGTAAAAATTTGAGCTTCATTGTAGTTAATTTGCTAGGCTAAACTGCCTTCCCAAGTTCAGCCTTTATTTGAGAATTCCAATTTAAACAGAAACTATCTCAGCACTCCTATCCAACTTCAAAAATTCATATCTCTCTGTTGGTAGCTCCAAAAATGGTGACACAAATTTTGTTAGAACCATGGAGACTTACCCTAATCAGATCTTCCACTGTTAGCTATGTCAAAGCTCCTGAATTGGGCTCAAAATTCAGAGAAGCATTGTACTTGTAGGAATTTTAAAGACTACATTGTGCAATGACATGTCTCCAAAAATTTTCTCAGATCATCCTTAGAGAATCTAGTATCCACTGTAAAAAATCCCAAAGCCAATTAAGGATTCTAAATAGCAATAGCTATGAATAGAAGTCCAATTCTCATAAATCCTTAATACTTACACATGTATTTTATTACATTTCATAATAGTGACCGAAGTTGAAGACGCATTGGAGCCCTTGGCCGTCCTTCCACCTGAAGCTAACTTCCCGTTTGATTCGCAACCAGGCAAGCCCCGGTTTGCACTTAAGTACCTTTTATAAAGCTTTTTATTTGTATCACTTACATCTAGGGTGAATGTTTGCATTGGAGTTAGGGTGATTGAAACCCCACTTGCATAACCTTTTAAATCCTATGGAGGGTTGGGTAGCTTACAGACCCGACGAGTAGAGAATGCCATGCTAATATGCTTAGGACCTCGGTAGAAGTCGAGTAGTTGGAATCTACTCACGAGGTAAGGTTTTATCACACGGTTTGGTTAGAATAGAAAATGGCTTAAAAGGGGAGAAAATGAGACCTAGCAGGGGGGATAGGAAGCAGTGAGAGGAGGTCTCATGTGCGTAGCCCTGTTGGTGTCGATTGAGGACCGAGTCGTGTGCGGGCCTGCTGAACAAGTATCGAACAGTACCGGATGGCATACTGACATAAGCAGGAAACCGATGTAAACGGTTAACCTGGGTGTCGAGGCTTACCCAACCGTAAATAGGAGTGGATTGAGGGTAGCAAGGTTTAAATATGCCGGTGGGCACAGTCACGCTCCACGCGGGGACCTCCTGCCCGTTACGGATGGACCGGTTCGACATTTGGGTTGCCTTTGAAAGGTTGTTGCATACAATAGAGTAGGAAGTGGTGTGGAATCACGCTTCTGAAAGTGGGTGTATGCAACGTGTTGTCCGGGTGTCTCCTGATTGCAATCACCGTCCCTCGCGGTTATTTGAGTACCGCTTGTTCACTGTTTCGTGACGTAGTAAGAAGTGAAGTAAGCCAGTTGAATGATAATATGCTTTGATGATAGAGTAATATTTTGAAAACCATGTTTGCTGTAGATGTAGAGCTAACTAAGTTTACTTTCCGCTTTGGGCATCACCACATCGGAGGAAAGCGTTTCTTGTTTGATTGTGGACTTCCGATGTGAGGGCTGCCTAAGGCACACGAATCTGCTGCTATAAAACTGAATGTAAGGATCAACTTATAGGCGTGTCTTTGTTGCAAAGTCCATTCTCCAATTTTACACATCCCTGCATGTAGAGTTCCATGCCTAGGCTAGACGATTAAGCCTTGCTGAGCCATCGTGCTCACAGTTGCAATATTTGAGCTGTATGCAGGTGAGATCTATGAGGAGGGTTCCGAGGATGAGGTGATGCCCCCATCAGGGTACACGGCCGAGATGGAGCCCTGCACTCCGCCGTGATTTCTCCGGTTCCATGCTGCTAGCGTGTAGCGTCCCCGGGCTGGACTGCTGCACTTTTGCATAGTTAGAATGAGAGGCTACTAATGTACATTACTTCGGCTGTATAGTTATATTTTATAAAAGACTTCCGCTGCTTTATATCAAATAAAAGTTTGTATGTTGTTCTCTAATCTTTTCGTGTGTGCTGTTGGGTGCCGCATCGCACGGCACCACCCTATGCGATCTTGGAGTGGGTGAACCACGGGGTGGTCCCCACAGCCATGCAGTTCCCGTGCTAGTGTGTGTGCGTGCTAGCGGGGAAACGTTCACGGGCTGAACGTGAACTCGATGCATGGTCTACACCCGTGAGTGTAGACTGAACATATTTTGTTGTACAAAAGTTCATAAACCTGTTTATGTAATAAAACTTTGCTTCCGCTTTGTATCTCTGATGTGCGTTATCCGGTGCTGTGCAACGCAGCACCCTTCAGCGTGATCCTGGCTCGACAAGGCCGATGGGGTCGCGTCAGCATGGTATTAGAGCTCGCTTGCGATTTAACGCACTACAAAGGTCATCTTTTTCAAAAATTCGGTGGGGAACGAGTTAGTAGCCCATATAAGGATGTTATTAGAGTATAGAAAGTGGCATACTAACCTATTTGCTTATGTCAGAAAATCGTGCATCTCAAGACGCTTTATGTCTTGGGGGTTGCACGTAAGCGCTGTCCACCAGTGCGCACAAGCTGAAGGGTGGAGCCCCACGGGTGGCAGGTAACCCAACCCGCTTTAATATCCTCTACGACTCTTCATGTTGTTTGGGGTATTCGAGCAACGTCTGTCCCTGGCGTGCTTTGGGCAATTTGGGAGACCCCATCACGTGGTCTGTAACGTGAACACGTAGCTCAAGGCATGTTTGGCTTTAGAACATCCGGGCGAGTGATGACGGCTGGGTGTATGAACTGTATGGATACCGGGCTCGGTGTGCAGCTGAGCCTGACGATTGGTTGAGTTATCTGCAGGTAGTCTAACCATGAAACGGTAGACGTGTATCATCCGTGTGCGAGTGACGTTTAGTGCCACTGAACTAACGAAGCCGGCTAAGTCCGGTATACATTTTTCTTTGTGAGGACGTAGTACCGACATGATCTGGTGACGCGTCGACGTCACACTCCACTAAATGAACAACTTCATTGTAAAACTGAAAAGTTTCAATCTAGAGCACTAAAATTGTGATGTAACTCCTTCCCTTAACCAGGACATTCAAAGTTAACAAGTTTTCAACTTATAGGATACTAAGGACAGAGTCCCCTGTTTTCAGCTGAAATAAGGCTGAAGTTAATCAGAGGTTAGAGGTTGAGTTCTTTCGAGGTTAGGATCATATGATACATTTCTGGGAAGCTTTAGAAGATCTTTACAACTGTTCTGTTGAGATCCAGAGGTGTTTCATCCCTTAACCAATCGAAAAATGCAGTAGAGTTGAAATTGTCCAGAAAACAGGGCAGAGCAAACATTCTCTGTAACTCTCTGTAAATCGAGCATAACTTCCTGCATAAAAATCCAAAAATAGAAAATGAGGTAGTTCTGAAAATTTTACTAGATGGGTTACAATTTTGTAACATAAAGTTTTGTCAGATTGGGAGTAGAATTAACTGGAATTCTTGGATCAAATCAGTACCTAAAGCAAGGAGGTGCTGTCCAATTTTCTCCAGACATTCTGTTGATTTGACATCTCATAACTTTTGAAACAGGACAGATCTTAGGCCAAGCAAATACTTTCTGGAAAGCTATTGAAGTTAACTTTATCTTTGACGTTGAGCTCCAGAATTGGTTTTGCCTATAGCATGGTCCAAATCAGGTTGTAATGGAAACTGGTCAGGGCTGTCATATTGGGCAGCAGATCAGCAGTCAAACTTGTTTAAGTTTGAACTATGCTTCCAAGTTTTATGGGTTCAATGACATGTTTTATGTTATACTCAATGGTTTACTGTTCAAAGAAATATTTGACATTTCTCAAATATGATTTTACAGATGACAGCGGATAGTCAATTGGAGAATGGGTGGGTGGTGTCCCACTGTTCTCACCGCAGCGGCTATCCGGAAGCATTGAGGCAAATGCTTCAATACTTCGGGTACAGCCAAATGCCGCAGTAGTTCGTCAACGAAGAAGGCGAGGAGGGGAACAAGACATGGATGAGCCATGTCGAAGTTCCTGCAGGATCTACGCCACCCGGTTGGGTGCCGTTCACCGTCACGGTGAGAGGTAGACAGCCGGAAGAAATGTGGCAAGTGGCAGCCCGCGACACCATGTCGCGCTTCTGCCAACTACATGTGAGAGCTATGGAGGACACTCCATACGCGTTCGTTCTGGTGGAGGGACGGGCTAATCATGTGTGGGAGGAAAGGTACATGGAGGCAACCGATCCGGGTTGCCCAAGGTACAGTCCCACGGAGGCAAACCTCAGTCTCCAATTGAGGGCAGGAAAAGCCGTGATGGACAGCCAAGCTGTTCACACGGATTGTTTTGCTGCAAAGCTCAAGGAGAGCACAAGCCATGGAGACCATTCCGAGAGTGCTCACAGCGCATTCCACAATGTGCTCCTTCCGATGATAAAGTGACTGAATGAGCAACACAATCAGTTGCATCGTCTGAAGAAGGCGAAGAGAAAAAGCCGTGTCGACATCACGGCTTTGCAACAACAGGTGCAGGCTCTGACCCAGCAGAACGAGGTCCTCACTCAAGAGCGGGATGACGCTATTGAGGAGGGGCAAGACTGGGAAGAGGACTACAACCAAGCGATGGACGAGGTGCACGTGTTGCAGGACCTCGTACCTCTGGTAATGGGCATACCGGTGGTAGGTGCTGTACCTGTGGTCTTGCATCTTCCGGCAATGGGGGAACCCGAGCCAGAAGAGGAGGTTGTGGACCCAGATCCACCAGCAGAGGTACCGGAGGAGGACGACCCGCAGGAGGTCGAGTTCTACTCCGAGTAGGAGGTTACTGTTGCCAAGTAGGGCAGCAAGGGTAATGTAACCAAAAATTTTGTAATCGGGGACATGTTGTGTAGACAGTAGCGTATGTATAGGTAGTGACGACATGAGCACGACTTCTCAGAGACCCGAGACTAATGTATCTTGTAAAAAGTTTATGCTTTATCAATATATGTGAATGTTGTACAAATTATTCATGCGTCACTTCAAATACTTACTGTTTCATATGGAATTTTAAGCATGACATGTGCTGATCGCTGCTGTTTTGAATTTCAGAATGACTCGTACTCGTGCCAACCCGGACGTTGGGGGTTCCAGTCAGGTGTGAGAGACCTCCCAGCAGCCTCCCGAGGACTCCTCGGGACAGCAACAGCGACAACCGCCACCGCCACCACCAATGGTTACTTTGGCTGACATTGTGGCAGCGATGGCAGGCTCTCATCAGCAGCACACGGAGTAGCTGCAAACCCTCATTGCGAATAAGTCTCGACCAGAGAGACGTCAAGATCGTGAGGAGCGACAACAGAGCTCCTACTCCGATTTTCTGGCTACTCATCCCCCTGTATTTTCAAGGGCGGATGTACCCCTCGAAGTGGACAACTGGCTCCGCACGATGGAGAGATGAAGTTCGGGCTGCTTCAAGTGAGTGACCAGCGCAAGACTCAGTTCACGGTCCAACAGCTCCAAGGATCCGCGAGCGCTTGGTGGCCAAACTACTGTGCTTCGCAGCCCACCGAACGAGTTATGACCTGGGCGGGCGGACGGCCTTCAGGGCCTATCACATACTGCCAGGTCTCATGAAGAGGAAGCCGCTGGAGTTCTTACGCCTGCAGCAAGGGAGCCGGAATGCGCTGGAATACTCCAGGGCGTTCAATGATCTTGCGCTCTACGCCTCGTATCACGCCGATACCGACGAGAAGTGGCGGGATCATTTCTACCAGGGGCTTAACCCCCTCCTGAAGGACAAGCTGGCGATGTTCAATCGCGGCAGCCTCAACGATATAATTGATGCAGTGATTGTTCAGGAGGACTCCGGCAAGGAGCTAGCGGCGGCAGAAACGAAGTGCAGCGTGCCGCAAAGCACCGGAGAAGGAGGTGGTCCTTCTCAAAAATACCGGATGGTGAATTGCCCACCATCGGGTCCATGCTAGCAGCCACCACAGAGGCCGATGCCATTCTGCAGTCGGCCATATTCTCCACCGGCATTCAGGCCGGCACTGCCAGTACCACCTCCGCATTAACAACAGCAGATGGTGATGCCGCGTGCGTATGCACCTCAGCAGCGCATGCCGGGCTTTCATCCCCCAAGCACCGGCCAAGCAACAGCCACATGCTACAAATGTGGTCGTCCAGGACACTTCGCCAACAATTGTCCTGAGAGGCAGGGCGGCGGAGTTGCACCACAGCTTCCGGGGAGGAATCAGCCCCGGAACCCCACTAATGCGTGGCGGGCAAACCCTAGGCCCGGCACCATCCACCAACTTGCCATAGAGGACGTGCCGGAGGGTGAACCAATCCTTGCGGGTATGTTCCAACTCCACCAGCATCCCGCCATATTATTATTTGATTCAGGCGCCACGCATAATTTTATTAGCCAAGCTTTTATTGCTAAATACAGCTTGCAAATACTATCCACCGATAGTCCATACTTGATTTATTCACCGGGTGGGAAGATTTCAGCAAGCATGATGGTCCCAAAAGCGCCATTATGCTTAGCGGATAGAGTGTACCCTACGTCTCTCATAGTTCTAGAGGGACAAAAGGTCGATGTCATCTTAGGGATGTCGTGGTTAGCCCGACACGGCGCTGTTTTAGGCACCGTCCTCCGAGTCGTGCATCTACACCCAGAAATGCACGAGTCACACTCTTTATTTCTGGACAGTCCCGAAATAAAACTTCCAAGTGTATATCAATCCACAACCCTCAGATTGGAAGACATTCCAGTATTCCGTGAGTTTCCTGAGGTGTTCCCGGATGATTTACCGGGGATGCCGCCTGACCGAGAGGTGGAGTTCAAGATTGAACTTGCACCGGGAGCCATGCCAATATCCCGAAGACCATACAAGATGGCGCCCAAGGAGTTGGCTGAACTGAAGACTCAGCTAACGGACCTGCTGGAGAAGGGTTTTATTAGGCCGAGCTCCTCGCCATGGGGTTGTTCGGCATTATTCATGAAGAAGAAAGACGAGACGTTGCGGCTTTGCGTGGACTATCGTCCATTAAACGCTGTAACCATCTAGAACAAGTACCCGTTGCCACGGATCGACATGTTGTTTGATCAGTTGGTCGAAGCAAAGATCTTTTCCAAGATGGACTTAAGATCCGGGTACCACCAGATTATAATACGGGCTGAGGATATTCCGAAGACGGCCTTCTCGACGAGGTACGGACTTTATGAGTACCTGGTCATGTCCTTCGGCCTCACCAACGCTCCAGCTCATTTCATGTACTTGATGAACTTGGTATTCATGCCGGAGCTGGACAAGTTTGTCGTGATCTTCATCGACGATATATTGGTATATTCCAAGTCGGAGGAAGAACACAAGAAGCATCTGTGTATAGTCTTGCAACGGCTGCAGGATCACAAGCTATACGCGAAATTCAGCAAGTGCGAATTCTGGATATCTCAAGTTCCTTTTCTCGGGCATATCATCTCAGCGGAGGGCATCGCTGTAGACCCGAGTAAGATCACACAAGTGCTGAATTGGAAGTCCCTGAGAACTGTTCACGAGGTACGGAGTTTCCTCGGACTCGCGGGATATTTGGAGGTTCATTCTGAACTTCTCGAAGATTTCCAAGCCTATGACAGAGCTGCTGAAGAAGGCTACCAAATATGTTTGGAGTTCAGCATGTGAAGCAGCGTTCAAGGCATTAGTGAAGCACCTAGCATAAGCACCGGTTTTGGCGCAGCCAGACACAACAAAACCGTTCGATGTGTACTGTGATGCATCCAGCATTGGGCTTGGTCGCATATGGATCGCGGCAGCTTAGAAACCATGAGCAGAATTATCCAACTCATGACTTGGATCTCACTTCCATGGTGCTCGCACTTAAAATGTGGAGGCACTACCTACTCGGTAACCTCGTACATTTATATACCGACCACAAAAGTCTCAAATACATATTCACTCAGATGGAGCTGAACATGAGGCAGTGAAGATGGTTAGAGTTGATAAAGGATTATGAAATAGAGATCCATTATCACCCTGGCAAGGCAAACATAGTGGCGGATGCGCTGAGCCGCAAGTCACACGTCAACAATCTGACCATCACACTGTTGGAAGAGAGCGAGCCATCATTGCATGTGATTCCACATGGAGCTCTCTACAACTTAGCTTTGATCCTGTCACACCGGGTTTTTCTGAAGAACAACCAAGTGAATATCACATGTATGCCAGGATCATTTTCTCATACATGTGATGACAAATAGTGAAGCATCATTTATTACAAGCCAGGTGTCGAATGTAAATAAGTCTTACAAAGCATATGTCTCGATGGACAATAATAAGTTCATCACAAATAAATAAACTAGCAGCGGAATAATTATTCTCGTGGGCTCCGTCATAGGCGTTGCTCGGGGGACTCCATGAACCTAGAAACCTTCTTCGGGTCCAAAGTCTTGATCATTATACACCACCTCATTATCTTGACCTGAGCAGCAATATAAACCAACAAATATGCAAGGTTGAGTACCGATGGTACTCAGCAAGTGTGGGAAAGTTATGTCATGCATGTCTAGAACAAGGAGAGGTTGAACTCATGGTTAAAGCACTACGCAATCAATACCTATCACCTTAGCTTATTAAGCACCTACATTACTACACAAGTGAAATGGTCCCAATCTCCCATCCCATCATCATAATCAAATAACCATAACATCATTTCAAATGTTAAGCTCCCCGCTTAACATTCACACCCTCCCAGGGCCATCATACTCTAATCATGAATAAGTCCAAGCCGCTCTTGACCGTGAGCACGGCTGTCATGACAGTTTTGACTCTGCAGAGTTTGCACCACTGTACCCACATGTAGTGATTTCATCCCCCGTTGCTGGGTGGACCAAAAGAACCTCCATTATGCCAGTGGCTACGAACCACATTCACACTTCCCAGGTGTGTAGCCAGGAGATCACTACGAAGCCTTTACAAAGGGATTCCCGACGAGCGTGGGCCCACTGAGGTTTCACCCCTAACAGCATACAAGAGGCTCCAAGCCCGCTGCAGGGGCCCCCTCTTGAGCCTTGCGGTTCATATGGTAGTCCAGCTGACACCTATTCCCCGCACCATCCAACACACCCATACTACGCCGGGGATACACCTAATTATTTGGCCAAGCTGCCCCATCTCAGCATGTGGTTGGCACGGTAAAGCCAGGTTACATGCTTCATGAACCGGTCCTTAGGATCTAGGCAAGTACTAAACACAAACCCGAGTCTCGTGCACCCAGCACCAACCAAAACATCCAACTTGCCTTGATCCCTACCTCTACATAACTCACAACATCTCATTCAAGAGTATGGTAAAATAAACTGATGATCTCATATCCCAAATATCCCATTCTAAGCATGGCTAAGCACAAGCATGTAAATAAATGACATGATAAAATAAATCCCAACCTAAGCTACAAGGAAACAAGATAATGCAATTCTAGGGAAACTTCCTATCATGGGTTTCATATTTCATTTGACAATGCAAATAATTCTATCTACACATCCTAGCATAGGATCAAAGTGGCCAAGGACACTTGCTTCCTTCCTGCTGCTCTTGAAATGGGTAGTCCTGATCTTGGAAAGGGAGAACTTGCTCTGGAGCAGGTTCTACATCATACCATCACACATAGCAAAAGAAAAGCAACAATCCATATGACATAGTTCACACTTCCACTTCATATAAACCACACATTCACATTCATGAAAGCCATTCGCAAATTCTATGTGTTGTGATTACTCTATGTATGTTGATTTTTGGCTTACATGCACTTTCAAACATGTGTATATGATTTCTACTTTTGTGTTCATATTTATGCTTGCATACTATATATGAGTTTCCAATTTAAATAAATTCCTTATATTCAATTACTACTCCTTTTAACTACCAAGTATGCATGAAAGGTATTTTCCTACTCCATATGTGTCTTCAGTCCTTCTACCAACCCTAAACTGAATTCTTTGGACTTTTGGAAACTTCATTTATCATTTTCTAGTTATTCATACCTAATTTGCTATATTTTCAGATTTATTTCTTATGCCTAAATGTGAACTTTATTATAAAAAATAGTAAGACACCTCATCTAAACAGAATAGGTTTTGGGTCTAAAATATATAATAATATATTTTAAAACTTCTCCTCTGATGTAAACTATTTTACATTTATTTTACTAATTTTCAGAATTATTCTCTACTTAAAAATGTGTCCCTACAACCAATAAATGTGATTAATCAATTAAACAGATTCATTTCAGCCAAAAATCTCTTTTTATCTCACTCCAAGATTTTCTATGTACTGGGAAAGTTTTTAATTTGTCTTTGACAATATGTTTGTTCCACCTTTTAAATTTTAAATATTAGCCACATATTCAAATTCCTAACTTTAATATCAACTAGGGTTAAAAAGGTAAACTCACCCCACTACAGGGTCCATTATATTATTTTAAGAACTTCCAGGGGTCTAGCTACACTTAACAGAGGGGTTTTTCCTAATTTTTATTAAGTCCAGGGGCTAAAACTGATTTTTAAATGAATTTACATGATTTTCTGAAGTTCCAGGGGCTAGATCAGAAGTTTTTGGGGCTAGCTCTTATTTTCTGAGAACTCCAGGGGGTAGCGCATAAGAATTCCAGTATTTATAGCGCGGGGCTGACGTGGACCGTCCGATTTGAAACAGACGGCTGAGATTATAACATCGAACCGGTACGCGGGGATTTAAACTCTACCGTGCGATTTAAAATAAACGGCGCACAAGAGGCCACGTCGCTCTGATCGAGCGCGGGCGGCGCTGCCCGGCGGCGCACGGCGGCGGGAGGCGGCAATCTCGCCGGAGAGTTTCGGATCTTCGTAAATTCTTTCTAGAACTATGATTTTATGGCATAGATCGGTAGAGGCGAGGTCGGGGATCTCACCTTGGGGGTTTTCTTGAGCTCGGAGGTCCCGAAAAGCGATCGGCGACGAGGTCCGAGGTGAATTCACGGCGAGGCTCGTCGGCGCTGTGTTTGAACCGCAAATCACCGAGTTTTCTGCACCTGCAAGGTTCCCCGGAGGCGGTGCATCAAGACCAGCGAGTTAGATCAGAATTCCCAAGCGTAGATCGAGCAGAATTCGCCGGAAGGGGCTCGGGTTCTCACCGGAGAGAAAATTGGTGGTGGGGGAAAACGGGACGGTGCCGGGGTTTTTATAGACGGGGGAGGGCGGCGTTCGGTTGTGATCGAGTTTGCGTCGCCCACGAACGAAATTCGGCTGGGATACGCGAGGATCCGGGGCGGTTTTGATTTGGGGTGAGAAGAGTCCGGCCGAGAGCGGGCGCGAGCGCGAGGAGGAAGAAAGGTTGGCGGGCCCCGCGTGTCAGTGGGAAGAAGGGGGGCACGCGGCTGCGGGCTGGCGCAGGATGGGGTGGGCCGGCTTGTGGGTTTCGGCCCACTGGCCGGTTTTTTTCTGTTTTTATTTTTCTTTTTCCATTTCTTTTCTGGTTTGAATTTGAATTTGAATTCCAACTAAGTTTGAATTTCCGCTGCCCATGCAATACGTCCAAAAAATTTTAAATTCCCCTCTTAACAGGATTTTGGGGTGTTACAGCTCTACCCCCCTTAAAAGAAATCTCATCCTCGAGATTGGTGCTACTAAGAAAACAATTCCGGAAATTGTGCCTTAAGCTCATCTTCTCGCTCCCATGTGGCCTCCTCTTCCGAGTGACGCTTCCACTGCACCTTGCACATCCGGATTCTTTTATTTCTGGTGAGGCGTTCCATTGTCTCCAAAATCTTGATTGGTTGCTCGGCATAAGACAAATCCTCAGCTACGTCCACCTCATTCATGGGTAACACCTCTTCAGGCGTTCTCAGACATTTCTTGAGCTGTGATACATGGAATACATCGTGCACATCCGATAGGCGAGCCGGTAATTCTAGTTGATACGCCACTTCGCCTTTCCTCTCCAGCACTTGAAAGGGTCCGATGTATCGAGGTGACAACTTCCCTCTCACCTTGAATCCACGAAGTCCTCGGATAGGGGACACCTTGAGATAAACATAGTCTCCCACGTTGAAAACGAGCTCTCTTCTTCGTACATTGGCATAGCTCTTTTGCCGTGTTTGTGCTATCCTCAAGTTGTTATGAATTTCCCTCACTTTCGCCTCGGCTTCTTGTAGTACTTCGGGACCAAACACTTTACTTTCCCCTGTTTGGTTCCAAAATAATGGAGTTCTGCACTTCCTCCCATACAAAGCTTCGAACGGTGGCATCTTCATACTAGCCTGATAGCTGTTGTTATAGGAAAACTCCGCGTACGGTAAGTTCTTATCCCAACTCCGATTGTTTTTGAGTGCACACGCTCTCAGCATATCCTCGAGAATCTGATTGGTCCTTTCCGTCTGCCCGTCAGTTTGGGGATGATAGGCAGAGCTGAAATTCATATGGGTCCCCATGGTTTCATGTAACTTCTGCCAGAACCTTGAGGTGAACTGTGTCCCTCGATCCGACACAATCTTCTTTGGCACTCCATGGTAACACACGATCCTTGACATGTACAACTCCGCCAATTTGGATCCACTGTAGCTTTCCTTCACAAGGATGAAGTGAGCTACCTTGGTTAGCCTGTCGATGATGACCCATATTGAATCATATCCTGATTGGGTCCTAGGCAATCCCACTACGAAATCCATACCGATTTCATCCCATTTCCATTCAGGCACTTTGAGTGGTTGCAATAATCCCGCGGGTCATTGATGTTCTGCTTTCACCAACTGACATGTGTCACATAGGGCAACATGTTCCGCGACATCTCGCTTCATGCCATACCACCAATACCTGCTCTTGAGGTCCTGGTACATCTTCGTACTCCCAGGATGGATGGAATAGTCGGAATCGTGAGCCTCCTTCAAAATCAATTCACGAATCTCTTTTATTTCAGGCACACAGATTCTTTTCCCATGCCACACCGTACCTTGTTCATTCTCTCTGAAACCAGGAGCTTTATTTTCCTTGATGAGTTGTCTGATCTCTTGTATCTTCTCGTCATTCTTTTGACCCTCGCGTATGTCTCGCTCTAGTGTGGAGTCCACTTCCATGACGATGGTTTCACCACTATTCACCAGGCATAGATTGAGTCTTATAACATCGTCCTTCAATTCCGCAGGCATGTCCTTCAAGCTCAACCTATTGACTTGCACTTTCCGGCTTAAAGCATCTGCCACGACGTTTGCTTTCCCAGGATGATAGTTGATGCCCACATCAAAGTCATTGATTAGCTCTAACCATCTCCTTTGTCTGAGGTTGAGATCTGACTGTGTGAAAATGTACTTTAAACTCTTATGATCCGTATATATCTCTGTCCTCTTCCAAATCAAATAGTGCCACCAAATTTTCAACGCGTGTACCACTGCGGCTAGTTCTAGGTCATGCGTAGGATAGTTCTTCTCGTGCTTCCGGAGCTGCCGGGATGCATAAGCCACGACATGCCCTTCTTGCATGAGAACACATCCCAACCCGTTTCCAGAGGCATCGCAGTACACCGTAAAGTTCTTCTGCATATCTGGCATAACTAGCACTGGGGCTGTTGTCAATCTTTTCTTTAACTCCTGAAAACTCGTCTCGCACTGCGGCGTCCATGTGAATGTGACTCCCTTCTCCAACAGTTTGGTGAGGGGTCTCGAGATCTTGGAGAATCCCTCAATAAACCGTCGATAGTATCTAGCCAATCCCAATAAGCTTCGAACTTCCCCGACATTTTCAGGAGTCTTCCACTTCTGTATATCCTCGATTTTGGCGGGATCCACAGAGATTCCACCCTCCGAGATTATATGTCCTAAGAAGGGAACTCTCTTCAGCCAAAACTCACACTTGCTCAACTTGGCATATAGTTGGTGTTCTCTCAGCCTTTGCAACACCAACCTTAGATGTTTCTCATGTTCTTCTTCATCTTTGGAGAAGACGAGAATGTCATTTATGAAAACCACCACAAATTTGTCCAGATATTCCATGAACACCTTGTTCATGAGATACATGAAGTACGTCGGGGCATTAGTTAGCCCAAAAGGCATGACGGTGTATTCATACAGTCCGTACCGAGATACGAAAGCTGTCTTTGGAATATCAGCTTGCCTTATCTTAAGTTGGTGGTATTCCGACCTGAGATCAATTTTCGAGAACACACAAGCTCCCCTCAACTGATCAAACAAGTCTTCGATGCAGGGTAATGGGTACTTGTTCTTGATGGTCACTTCATTCAAGGCACGGTAGTCTACGCACAACCTTTAGGTTCCGTCCTTCTTGGGCACAAATATGACTGGAGCTCCCCAAGGTGAGGAACTAGGACGAATATACCCCTTCTCCGTCAATTCTCTCAAATGATCCTTGAGTTCTCCCAGCTGTTTGGAGTCCATCCGATAAGGTCTCTTGTATATCGGGGCTGTTCCAGGCACTAGCTCAATTGCGAATTCCACTTCACGATCAGGAGGCATACCAGGCAACTCCTCCGGAAAAACATCTGGATATTCCCTGATGGTCCTGATCTCCTCCACTTTCACCTCAACTTGATTTAATTTAATGTTCCTCCTATGCTCTTGTATTGTTATAATCTTTACTTTCGTGCCACTAGGGTGAGTTAGTTCCACCGTTCTGGTCGAACAATGGATGATTCCCTTATGTTTGGTCAACCAGTCCATGCCCAAAATAATATCGATCCCTTGGGAATCTATCACTATGAGGTTGGCAGTAAATACTACCCCATTAATGTCTATATTCACCTTGGGACACAATTTTCTTGTCCATATTTCTCCACCTGGAGAGTTTACTGCTAGCATATGGTTCATTTGTGTTATTGCTAGATCATGCTTCTTAACAAACCCTTGAGCAATGAATGAGTGGGTAGCACCAGAATCAAACAGCAGGGTTGCAATGTGTAAATTTGCAGGAAACATACCAACTACCACGTCAGGTGCCTCTTGCGCTTCCTCCATGGTGACGTGGTTCACCCGTCCTCTCATTACGTTCTGCTGTTGCGGCTGCGCGGGCTTCTTCTTTGGGCACTTATGGGCGTAGTGCCCCACTTCAGCACAGTTAAAACATTGCACCCCAACCTTAGGTGCCTGGCCTTTGCTGTCTTGGGGTTGGTTTGGGGGTCCTTGCACTGCTGGTCGAGGTTGATATGTAGGGCAAGGCTGCTGTACGAACTGACGTTGTGGCTGTATTGGTGCTGCCGGAGGCCTGTAGTTCGGGTTGTACCCTCTTGGTGCTGAGTAAGGTACCGCAGCATGGTTCGTCTGCCCCGCGGGTTGCTGCATCAGACGTGGGCGGGTGTTGCTCCCTGAGGCCTGATGTGACCACCCGACCTTTCTCTTGTTCTCATTTTCCAAGGCCTTCAGCTTCCTTTCTACCACAAACGCTCTGTCCACCATCTTTTGGAAGCTTTCATACTCATTGGAGGACATTGCACACTGCATTTCTGCGGTAAGTCCTTCCATGAAACAATCTTGTTTCTGCTCATCAGTCTCTTTGTCCCGTGGGGCATAACGGGAGAGTTGAGTAAATTTAGTGAGGTATTCCCTCACAGTCATGTTACCTTGCTGCAACCCCCAAAAACTCCTTCCTCTTGTTTTTGAGTTCACCCCTTGGTATGTAATGGCTGCGGAAGCTACGCTTGAACTCTTCCCAAGTGATGATCTCAGGGTCATGATGGGCGGCCACGTAGGCGGTCCACCAATCAGCAGCAGGACCATGCAATTGATGAGAGGCAAACAGTACCCTCTCATACCCTTGGCACTGTATGATCCTCATCTTGCTTTCAATGGTCTTTAGCCAATCATCTGCATCCAGAGGTTCAGCAGCACTTGCAAACTTCGGAGGTTGAGTTCCCAGAAACTCACTCAACCTTGGTTGGCCTGGTGCAGCTTGTGGGGGTGGAACTTGATGCAAGTTGGCCACCACTTGAGTCAAGTTCTGAATGAGCTGATTTTGATTCTCAAGCATTTGGTGGAGGGGATCAACTCCTTCACGGCGACCACCCCTGTCTTGGCCTCCTGAAAGATGAGGGTTGCAGGCCTCATCGTTGTTGGTGGCGGGGTTGGCAGCGCGACCTCTTTCTCTTCCGGCCATCTAGCATGATCAACCAAATGTTAATTTAAAGTATTACGTATTATCTCACTACTTTCACTTGTTTGTACTTTGAAGTGTTGAAGCTTTGTTATACTTTTCTGAGGGTTCGTATCTCATACAAAAATAAATGCACTATTATTTCATGTGGGTTCACACACCAAAGCAAAACAATCTGAAGACGAGGCTGTGGACAATTGCTCATGGCTTCCACAACTCACGTCACACACCAAGCATAAACACACCATTAACTAACGTAATGACTCGACTATTCGACATCTTGCTAACTAAGGGAAAAACTCTACACTACTCGTATCACTGAGCTGGCTCCTCGGGATCTTCCTCATTATTGTGGCTGCCTTCTGACTCCGCTTTGGGTGGGGAGGCTTCTGGTGGAGAAGTGCGACGACGCCTGATCGCCCGGCGATCTGGGGAGTCAGCAGTCCATGTATCATTCACGGTGACACACAGTTCATTCCCATCTTCTCTTTCTCTCGCCCTCAAGCAGGCTCGCAGCAACGCCTCCGTTTCCCTTAGGGTGTCCCGAACATCCTGAAGCTCTTGCTGACACTCCTGCAGTCGAGTGCTGAGCATAGCAGCATCCTCCAAGCACAAGTCCATGTGCTCATGGGAAGTCCCTTGCTGCACTGGTGGGTACTTGTACTCCGTGGTACCACTCTCACGCTGGAGGACATACATGTACTCAGTCCTGTCCAGGTGGCGACGATAGATGTGACTCTGGCAGGTGATGGCCTCCCAGGTGACATCCTTCTCCGCATCGACCTGTGTCTCTCGACAAGCTGGAGAGCGGTGGATCTTGAGCAGCTGATTTTCGTGGATAATCCTCATCTCTGAACTCCATTCTTCTCTCTTCTCACGGATGGTCCTGGTGGAGCTATAGTGTATGATTAGCTTGCCCGTATTGCCGGCGGCTTGGAGCATACGTCGAAGACAGCGTAACAAGCCTCCTACTGCCAATCCGTAGGAAAGGTACATCACCGGACGGCTTTCCTCTCTTTGGGCAAGGGCAACTACGAGAACTCTCCCTCCTGTGGACTTGCGAGCGGTGCGAATCATGTGAACCATCTAAAACAGAAAGCATTTAAACTTAGGTTAGATAAACTTTTAAACAAAAATCCTATTTTGAATGAAAGTTGGGGTAAGATGAAGAAAGTGACCCCATTAAATAACACTTTTCAACCCACACCTTTGTAAAGTAGTTTTTAAGAAAATAGGGCCCTTAAATACGTCCATTTCTACCTAGGTCCACGTTCCTACGGGCAACCTTGTCTCTGATATCACTTCTGTCACACCCGGTTTTCCGAAGAACAACCAAGTGAATATCACATGTATGCCAGGATCATTTTCTCATACATGTGATGACAAATAGTGAAGCATCATTTATTACAAGCCAGGTGTCGAATGTAAATAAGTCTTACAAAGCATATGTCTCGATGGACAATAATAAGTTCATCACAAATAAATAAACTAGCAGCGGAATAATTATTCTCGTGGGCTCCGTCACAGGCATTGCCCGGGGGACTCCATGAACCTAGAAACCTTCTTCAGGTCCAAAGTCTTGATCATTATACACCACCTCATTATCTTGACCTGAGCAGCAATATAAACCGACAAATATGCAAGGTTGAGTACCGATGGTACTCAGCAAGTGTGGGAAAGTTATGTCATGCATGGCTAGAACAAGGAGAGGTTGAACTCATTGTTAAAGCACTACGCAATCAATACCTATCACCTTAGCTTATTAAGCAGCTACATTACTACACAGGTGAAATGGTCCCAATCTCCCATCCCATCATCATAATCAAATAACCATAACATCATTTCAAATGTTAAGCTCCCCGCTTAACATTCACACCCTCCCAGGACCATCATACTCTAATCATGAATAAGTCCAAGCCGCTCTTGACCGTGAGCACGGCTGTCATGACAGTTTTGACTCTGTAGAGTTTGCACCACTGTACCCACATGTAGTGATTTCATCCCCCGTTGCCGGGTGGACTAAAAGAACATCCATTATGCCAGTGGCTACGAACCACATTCACACTTCCCAGGTGTGTAGCCAGGAGATCACTACGAAGCCTTTACAAAGGGATTCCCGACGAGCGTGGGCCCACTGAGGTTTCACCCCCAACAGCATACAAGAGGCTCCAACCCCGCTGCAGCGGCCCCCTCTTGAGCCTTGCGGTTCATATGGTAGTCCAGCTGACACCTATTCCCCGCACCATCCAACACACCCATACTACGCCGGGGATACACCTAATTACTTGGCCAAGCTGCCCCATATCAGCATGTGGTTGGCACGGTAAAGCCAGGTTACATGCTTCATGAACCGGTCCTTAGGATCCAGGCAAGTACTAAACACAAACCCGAGTCTCGTGCACCCAGCACCAACCAAAACATCCAAACTTCCTTGATCCCTACCTCTACATAACTCACAACATCTCATTCAAGAGTATGGTAAAATAAACTGATGATCTCATATCCCAAATATCCCATTCTAAGCATGGCTAAGCACAAGCATGTAAATAAATGACATGATAAAATAAATCCCAACCCAAGCTACAAGGAAACAAGATAATGCAATTCTAGGGAAACTTCCTAGCATGGGTTTCATATTTCATTTGACAATGCAAATAATTCTATCTACACATCCTAGCATAGGATCAAAGTGGTCAAGGACACTTGCCTCCTTCCTGCTGCTCTTGAAATGGGTAGTCCTGATCTTGGAAAGGGAGAACTTGCTCTGGAGCAGGTTCTACATCATACCATCACACATAGCAAAAGAAAAGCAACAATCAATAAGACATAGTTCACACTTCCACTTCATATAAACCACACATTCACATTCATGAAAGCCGTTCACAAATTCTATGTGTTGTGATTACTCTATGTGTGTTGAGTTTTGGCTTACATGCACTTTTAAACATGTGTATATGATTTCTACTTTTGTATTCATATTTATGCTTGCATACTATATATGAGTTTCCAATTTAAATAAATTCCTTATATTCAATTACTACTCCTTTTAGCTACCAAGTATGCATGAAAGGTATTTTCCTACTCCATATGTGTCTTCAGTCCTTCTACCAACCCTAAACTGAATTCTTTGGACTTTTGGAAACTTCATTTATCATTTTCTAGTTATTCATACCTAATTTGATATATTTTCAGATTTATTTCTTATGCCTAAATGTGAACTTTATTATAAAAAATAGTAAGACACCTCATCTAAACAGAATAGGTTTTGGGTCTAAAATATATAATAATATATTTTTAAACTTCTCCTCTGATGTAAACTATTTTACATTTATTTTACTAATTTTCAGAATTATTCTCTACTTAAAAATGTGTCCCTATAACCAATAAATGTGATTAATCAATTAAACAGATTCATTTCAGCCAAAAATCTCTTTTTTATCTCACTCCAAGGTTTTCTATGTACTGGGAAAGTTTTTAATTTGTATTTGACAATATGTTTGTTCCACCATTTAAATTTTAAATATTAGCCACATATTCAAATTCCTAACTTTAATATCAACTAGGGTTAAAAAGGTAAACTCACCCCACTACAGGGTCCATTATATTATTTTAAGAACTTCCAGGGGTCTAGCTACACTTAACAGAGGGGGTTTTCCTAATTTTTATTAAGTCCAGGGGCTAAAACTGATTTTTAAATGAATTTACATGATTTTCTGAAGTTCCAGGGGCTAGATCAGAAGTTTCCGGGGCTAGCTCTTATTTTCTGAGAACCCCAGGGGGTAGCGTGTAATAATTCCAGTCTTTATAACGCGGGGCTGACGTGGACCGTCTGATTTAAAACAGACGGCTGAGATTATAACATCGAACCGGTACCCGGTGATTTAAACTCTACCGTGCGATTTAAAATAAACGGCGCACAAGCGGCCACGTCGCTCTGATCGAGCGAGGGCGGCGCTGCCCGGCGGCGCACGGCGGCGGGAGGCGGCGATCTTGCCGGAGAGTTTCGGATCTTCGTAAATTCTTCCTAGAACTGTGATTTTATGGCATAGATCGGTAGAGGGGAGGTCGGGGATCTCACCTCGGGGGTTTTCTTGAGCTCAGAGGTCCCGAAAAACGATCGGCGACGAGGTCCGAGGTGAATTCACGGCGAGGCTCGTCGGCGCTGTGTTTGAACCGCAAATCACCGAGTTTTCTGCACCTGCAAGGTTCCCCGGAGGCAGTGCATCAAGACCAGCGAGTTAGATCAGAATTCCCGAGCGTAGATCGAGCAGAATTCGCCGGAAGGGGCTCGGGTTCTCACCGGAGAGAAAATCGGCGGATCGTGGGGGAAAACGGGACGGTGCCGGGGTTTTTATAGACGGGGGAGGGCGGCGTTCGGTTGTGATCGAGTTTGCGTCGCCCACGAACGAAATTCGGCTGGGATACGCGATGATCTGGGGCGGTTTTGATTCGGGGTGAGAAGAGTCCGGCCGAGCGCGGGCGCGAGCGCGAGGAGGAAGAAAGGTTGGCGGCCCCCGCGTGTCAGTGGGAAGAAGGGGGGGCGCGCGGCTGCGGGCTGGCGCGGGATGGGGTGGGCCGGCTGGTGGGTTTCGGCCCACTGGCTGGTTTTTTTCTGTTTTTCTTTTTCTTTTTTCCATTTCTTTTCTGGTTTGAATTTGAATTTGAATTCCGACTAAGTTTGAATTTCTGCAGCCCATGCAATACGTCCAAAAATTTTTAAATTCCCCTCTTAACAGGATTTTGGGGTGTTACAGATCCCCACCATCCGTGAAGAGATAGCAGCAGCTCAAAAACATGATAAAGGCATGTCGCATTTGTGGAGACGTATAGACAGTGGGGAGCTGAAATGTTTCCGGAAAGACGGAGATGGCGTCCTATGGTTCAAGGACTGGATCGTCGTACCCCGTAACCCAGAGTTACAGAAGAAAATCTTTGATGAGGCTCACTTGTCAAAATTTTCTATTCACCCCGGCAGCAACAAAATGTATCAAGAACTCAGAAGCAAGTTTTGGTGGACACGGATGAAGCGGGAGATTGCAAAGTACGTGTCCGAGTGTGATAATGTCAAAGGGTGAAGGCAGACCACATGAGAAAAGCGGGACTGCTACAACCACTGGGCGTTCCTGCCTCGAAGTGGGAAGACGTGAGCGTGGACTTCATCAACGGTTTACCCACCACATTTCAGAAGCATGACTCTGTGTGAGTGATCGTCGACCGGCTCACAAAAGTTGCACATTTAATCCCGGTCAATACCAACTACAACGCCAAGAAGTACGCTGAATTGTACATCTCACAGATCCTATGCTTGTATGGCGTACCCTGTACCATCATATCGGATCGGGGCACTTTATTTGTGTCCCATTTTTGGGAGCAGCTACACGCTGCATTGGGGACGAGGCTGATCCGTAGTTCAGCGTACCACCCGCAGACGGATGGGCAAACCGAGCGGGTAAATCAGATTTTAGAAGATATGCTACGAGCGTGCGCTATCAACCACGGTAAGAATTGGGATGATCACTTACATTTGGCCGAGTTCTCGTACAACAATGGGTACCAAGCCAGCATCAAGATGGCGCCTTATGAGGCGCTATGCGGGAGAAAATGCCGCACACCACTGAATTGGTGTGAATCTGGCAAAAGGGTTACCTTCGGGATTGATATTGTCAACAACGCGGAGGAAAAGGTTCGGCTGATTCAAGCGAACCTAAAAGCCGCTCAATCCCGACAGAAACAATATGCGGACCGGAGAAGACACACATTACAGTTTGAAGTCGGGGATCACGTATATCTATGTGTGTCTCCAATGAAGGGCGTGAACAGATTCGGAGTGAGGGGAAAATTAGCACCCCGATTCATCGGTCCATTTCAGATTACAGAAAGATGTGGATCAGTAGCATACCGGCTAAAATTACCAGAAGCACTTTCCGGTGTGCATGACGTCTTTCACATCTCCGAGCTGAGGAAGTGTCTCAAGCTATCAACTACCATTCAGCTGGAGGATATAGAAGAACTGAAACCGGATCTCATGTACTGGGAGGAACCGGTTCAGATCATTGATGAAAAGGCCCGAACCACACGCAACCGTACGTTGTGGTTTTACAACGTTCTATGGAGTAATCACTCCGTGGATGAAGCGACATGGGAGAGTGAAGGATTTCTTCGCGTGAACTACCCCGACTTTTTCACGTTGCATATACGGTAATTTTCCACCGTCCTCTCTCTCATTTTCACCTTATAATCTTGGGACGAGATTCTTTTAAGGGGGAAGGAATGTAATGGCCTAAATTTTTTGGCACATATTCAAAGTGTTCATCACCACACACACACTTCATTTGAAGAAACTTGATGAATACATTTGAAGAGCAAGTAAACACCATCAACATGATCATTAGAGAATAAACTCACAAAATGCAAAAGTGGCATTTCCCACATGCATCATATAGCGGCTGGACATATGAAAAAGTCCTACACCTTGCTAGGAATGTCCATGCCAAATTTTACCCAAATTCAAGACCTTTTTGAAGTCCTTTTGGGTATAACTAGAAAGAGGGTGGTTTGAACTCAAATTCAAATTCAAACTATTTCTATCCCATGAATTCAAAAGTGGGAGGCATATTCTTACTCAGCACATTTTTGTGAGCTCACACACCAATTTTCACTCCATTTGGAGTTAATCTTGACATGAGCTAAGTTTAGCAAATTCAAACTTTATTTGAATTTCAAACTACCCCAATTTTAATTCTATCCAATTCAAATGGCCAAGGGGTAGATAATTCAAATGACCAAGGTTAATTGGGTCTCTACTGTTTAGAGCAGTGGGGAAAATTCAATTTCAGAGGTTAAAACCGGGGTGGGACCCACCTGTCAGCCTCACCAGTGTTCAAACCGACTGAAGTCACCGCAGCTCGGTTCCTGCAGGCGACCACGCGGGTGCCACGGTGATTGCTTTCCGCTGCCACCTCCTGGTCGCCGATCAGCGCCCAAACCGACATCCCCAGCTATTTAGCTGCGAGCTGCCGCTGGCAGCAGCCCATTTTCCCACTGCCTCGACGTTTCCAGCGCTGAAAACACCGAGCTGGTTGCCGCACAGCCCGCCGCATCACCTCGCCGTCGACCGGCCAGCACAGTTCCTTCCACCACGAGCTAAGGACATAAACAGCACCGCCGGTCCTTGCTCGACGTGTTACAGCCCTCAGCTGCTCGTGATCAGCTTCGGTG
Organism: Neostapfia colusana; assembly: GCA_030760725.1. Classification (NCBI taxonomy): domain Eukaryota; kingdom Viridiplantae; phylum Streptophyta; class Magnoliopsida; order Poales; family Poaceae; genus Neostapfia; species Neostapfia colusana. Next base: position 23,263,245 of record JASWHV010000012.1, on the reverse strand, counting down.
TAGCTTGTCCGAGCCGATCGTCCAGTGCTCTGTCAACCCGAGAGCTCCTCCGACTCGACGCCATCGTCCGAGTGGCGCAAAGCTTCTCCAGCGTGACAAACGTGTCTCTGAGGTTAGCATCCAAGTCCAGTAGGTCTCCCCGAACTCCCTAGGTCCCTCTTAGCACTGGTTAGCCGGAATTTCAACTTTCCCGATGATCACTGAAAAGAACACCGAGAACCAAAACTCAAAATTCACCTCGATCACTTGATCACCAGAAATCCTGGTCAAGCTGAAGCTAGAGTAGCACCTCATGGTCACTTCAGCCAAATCCTAGCGGTTATGATTGACCCAGTGAGCAGAGCACTGGAATTTGGCCATCGCTGATGAAAATGGCTCGGGTCGCCGGTGAAGTCTACTTTCCTAGCGGTCTCCGGCCAAGAGCAGGGCAGGGTTAGCTTCCCCGTGCCCCAATGGTGCTTTGCAACCCATTGGCTGATCGTGTTCACCGCTGAGACGAGCTAGCACCGTCGGACCCGAGCTCATCTTCTGCCTTCGCCGTCGCCGACTAGGTTTCCCGCGATGTCGAGGTCCGAGAAGTTGCCCGGCGTGTGCGCCGTGCTCCAAGGATCACGTAGGAAGAAACCACAACGAAAATTAGGCAATAGAGTCCAAGAATGAACCGCACCACCGTCGCTGGACGTCGCGCGCTCGGGCGCTGGCGGGAGGTAGACGATGACACTGTGCATGGGACCCACATGCAGTGTTATAAACATTTCCCAATTCTCAGTTTTAGTTCAAACTTCAAACCCACACATCTTTTACTAGGAAGCCTCATATCCAGTAAACCAAATTTTGTTGGATTCATCTCTCTGAGTACTTTCCAGCAAATCAAGTTTCACCATATGAAAGTCCTTATTTCTCCAGAATTAATTCTTCAAAATTTTAACTGTTTAGAATTTTAACTGGAGAACCCTTTGGAGGAAATTTCTGATATTTTGCTGGGATGTTCACCAAAATATCCCTGAGCCACCATAAAAATTTCAGATCCATTTGAGCTCATTTGGTCCACCTAATGGTGTGATTAATAAAACAGTTCAGAGAAAATAGAAAATGTCCAGAAACATTTTCAGAATTTTTTTGAAATTGTTTAGCTCATATCTTTAGCTAGTAACCTTCAAATTAAGTGAGACCAACTCCATTAGAACCATATGAAAATCTAGTTTTCAGAAAGTCATGGCTTGCTCCATGAAAATCCCTAGAACACCCTAGGAGCTCCAATTAATGTCAAGTACATATTTATTTGAGTAGAGCTCAAATGAGCTTTGCTGCAAATAAAACTTGGCCAAGTCTCTGTTTAGGTTGTATCCAAACCACAGTAAATGTTTCAGAGTCATTGGGTCTGTCTAGTGAAACTTACAGTCTTCACAAGTTTAAATTCAATTCAAATGCATTTAAATTGATACATATACATGTTATCTCATGTAGTCGCTAAGGTCGAGGAGGAACCCGAAGTCTTAGACTTCATAACTCTGGAAGAGCAGCTAGCCTATGACCAAGAGCAGCAAGGCAAGCTCCGGTTTGTATTAACCTTCTTACAAAGTTTTACTGCTTTGGAGAACTTACTTTGAGCACTCAATAAATTCATGCATTAGAGTCTTGTTTGAAACCCAAATGCATAGCCAAGAAAACCCTGGGTTGGTATTAGGTTTGAAAACCTCGTTAGCTACTGCAATGCTAAAATAGTGTAGGATTCAGTACAAGTCGAGTAGCTGGAACTACTCGCGAGGATAGGCTAGAGGCGCTCGACTCGGGTAAAGATAGCAAATGAAATACATGGCAAGAAAAATGAGACCGGGCGGAGAGTAAGGGCAGCAGGACTTTGGGGCCTAGGTGCTATAGCTCCGTTTATGTAGATTGAGGACCGAGCTGTGTGCAGGCCTGTTGAACAAGCTAGAACGGTACCGAAGACCTACCGGCTATATGGGAACCGGGAAACCGATGTAACTCGGGTAGCTGGGTATTGAGGCATTGCCTGTCGTTCAGAGAGTAGGTTGACAGCTCGAGGTGTAAATCGGCTGGCGGCACTGCAGATGCGTGCACAGAGACCTCTTGCTCGGGACGATAGGACCGGTTCAATATTTGGCTAACGGGTGAAAGGTGGATGCGTACGACGTCCGGGATGATTGCTGTAGGCAACATCGAGTACGGGCGTACGTGACGGGTTATTCAGGTAACCCTGCAGGTGTAAATCGATTATAATCGCCGTCCCTCACGGTCAGTGAGTACCACTTGTTCACTGTACCGTGACGTAGAAAGAACAGGTTACATACATGTTAAAAGTTTGCTGATTTGAAAGTTATACTTTGCTTGTTAATGTCTTGTTGTAGCTTAGAGCTAATTAAAGTTCTTTTCAACTTTGGGCAATGTACATGAGAGAAATGCGTTTCTTATTTGATTGCGGCTCTCTCATGTGCCTTAGCGTAAGGTTCTCCACAACCTGCTGCTAAAACATTGAAAGTAAGGTTCAAATAATTAGGTGAGTCCTTTGCAAATTATTTACCTCATGTACCCTATACCCATCATGTAGAAGTTCCATGTATAGGAGAGACGGGTCAGTCTTGCTGAGCCATCGTGCTCACTGCTTGTGTTTGAAGCTTTTGCAGGGGTCTATGAGGAAGGGACTCCCGAGGAGGAGACGGAACCCCAGGACAGGAACCCCGTCGAGTGGGAGTCGTGCACGCCGCCGTGTTAGTGTGTGTGCGTGCTAGCGGGGACACGTTCACGGGCTGAACGTGAACTCGATGCGTAGTCTACGCCCGTGAGTGTAGACTGAACATATTTTGTTTTATAAATGTTCATAAACCTGTTTATGTAATAAAACTTTGCTTCCGCTTTGTATCTTTGATGTGCGTTATCCGGTGCTGTGCAACGCAGCACCCCTCAGCGTGATCCTAGCTCGATAAGGCTGATGGGGCCGCGTCAACAGAGCTGCTGAAGAAGGATACCAAATATGTTTGGAGTCCAGCATGTGAAGCATCGTTCAAGGCATTGGTGAAGCACCTAACATCAACATCGGTTTTGGCGCAGCAAGACACCACAAAACCGTTCGATGTGTACTGCAATGCATCCGGCATTGGGCTCAGATGTGTGCTGATGCAAGACCGAAGGGTGGTCGCGTATGGATCACGGCAGCACAGGAATCATGAGCAAAATTATCCAACTCATGATTTAGAGCTCGCTGCTGTGGTACTCGCACTCAAAATGTGGAGGCACTACCTACTGGGTAACATTGTACACTTATATACCGACCACAAGAGCCTCAAGTACATATTCACTCAGAAGGAGTTAAACATGAGGCAGAGAAGATTGTTGGAGTTGATAAAGGATTATGAAACAGAGATCCATTATCATCCCGACAAAGCAAATGTGGTGGCGAATGCGCTGAGTCGCAAGTCACATGTTCATAATCTGACCATCAATCCATTGGAAGAGAGCGAGCCAATATTACATGTGATTCCACATGGAGCTCTCTACAACTTAGCTCTTATCCGCACCATCTGTGAAGAGATAGCGGCAGCTTAGAAACATGACAGGGGCATGTCGCATTTGCGGAGACGTGTAGATTGTGGGGAGTTGAAGTGTTTCCGGAAGGACGGAGACGGCGTGCTGTGGTTCAAGGACAAAATCCTATAGTGCAGTTTTATAAAACAAGTTTGTACGTGTTGTTGCATGTTTTAATGGGCTTTCATTGGGTTTTATGGTGAATAAGGTTGCTGGGATAAAGTGTGGACGTAGTGATGATCTTGACCCACTTTATAGATCAATCTCACCGTCAAAAATTGACCAAAACAAGGTCTGTCCACACGCAAAAGTTTCTGCTCGAATTGGACGAAGAAAACGGGTGCGTAGAAACAGAGGCGATGTCGTAAGAGGGATAATGAAGACCGACCTCACTTTTTCCTTGTGGCAGGGCCTCCCTCCTAACAATGGCAGCAGCGGGGGATTTTTCTGTGGAGAATTATGGTAGGGCAGAACATCGGGCTTCTTCTCCTGCGACGGTGAGGCATGACGGGGCTCGACGGCGGGGCTCGATGGCGGCCAAACTCTGGCAAGGGAGGAACTCGGCGACTTGGGCAGAGGGGGGGAGTCGGTGACTTGGGGCAGAGGGGGGGGGGCAGCCCAAAGGAATGGGGGCGGCTGGGGGATTGTATTTATAAGGGGGGAAAAGAGAGTCCTAGGGGTGGAAGCAAAGAGTCCTAGCAAGATGGGGCTCAACCAAAGAATCCTAGGGGTGGAAACAAAGAGTCCTAGCAAGATGGGACTCAACCAAAGAGTCCTAAAGGTGGAAACAAAGAGTCCTAAAGGTGGGGGATTTAACCAAAGACTCCTAATGGTGGGGGGTTTAACCAAAGAGTCCTAATGGTGGGGGATAGGGTTTCCCCCTCATGGGCTGCGACCAAGGGGTCTCCCCCTAATTGGTGCGGCCAATTTGGGGGAAAATTCCCCCTAGGGGAATTTTGGGAAATTTGGAAAATTTGGGGAAATTTTGGAATGACTCAATTTAGCTATTTTATTTTCATTACTCTTAATTTATATATCTTTTCTCCATTTCTATATTCCTTTCTCCATTTCTATGTTCCTTTCTCGATTTCTACATTCCTTTCTCCATTTCTATGTTGCTTTCTCCATTTCTACATTCCTTTCTCCATTTCTACTTCTTTTTAAATGCTTCTCTACATGAAAAATATATGCAATGCATGGTAGTGAAATTGAGGGTGTTACAAACCTACCCCCCTTAAAATGAATCTCGCCCTTGAGATTCGATAGAGTGGAGAAAAGATGAGTGAATTCTGCCTTGAGATGTTCCTCACGTTCCCATGTAGTTTCGGCTTCCGTGTGATGGCTCCACTGTTGCACCAACAGATTACTTTGTTTCTCGTGACCCTCTCCTTCATGTCCAAGATTGACACAGTGTTCCGCGTAGGTCAGATCCTCTTGAAGCTCTAGCTCATCCATCGGTACATGTTCTTCTGGTACTCCTAGGCATTTCTTGAGCTGGGATACGTGAAACATGTCGTGCACGTCGGAGAGGTGCGTTGGCAGCTCTAGTTGATAGGCTACCTCTCCTCGCTTGCCCAAAATCTTGAATGGACCGATTTAGCGAGGTGCTAACTTGCCTTTGAAGTTGAACCAGTGTTGGCCTCGTATAGGCGACACCATGAGATACATGAAGTCTCCCACTTCGAAGGTCAATCTCCTTCGCCTATTGTCCGCATAACCCTTTTGTCGTGACTGAGCGGCCTTCAAGTTTTTACGTATCATTTTGACTTGCTTTTCAGCGTCTTGCAGCACTTCGGGTCCGAATACTTGCCTTTCTCCGGTCTCATTCTAGAACAGCGGTGTTCTACACCGTCTACCATACAATGCTTCGAAGTGTGACATCCTCAAGCACTACAGGAAACTAGTAAATTAACGAGGGGGTTAATTATTTACGACGGTGCCGTTGTTAATATACATATTAACGACGGTGAAAAGACACCGTCGTTAATAAGGCCATTATTTACGATGGTTGAACCTACCGACGTAAATAAGCTACTTATTTACGACGGTTACAGGGCACCGTCGTTAATAACGACCTTATTAACGACGGTTGACCTAACCGTCATAAAAAAGTAGCTTATTTACGATGGTACCGGGAACCCTCGTAAATAAGCTAATAAATATACAGCCGCGCGCGCGGGAGGGGAGCGGTTCGCTCCCCTCCCGCGCGCGACCGCCGCCTCCGCCCTTGACGCCGCGCCGCCGCTGACCACCGCCTCCGCCCCCGACGCCGCGCCGCCGGCGCCCCCGCCCACCGCTCCAAGCCGGCCCCGGCCACCTCCGGCTGCCCCCGGCCGCCACCGGCCGGCCCCGGCCACCCCAGCCGGCCCCGGTCGCCACCGGCTGTCTCCGGCCACCACCGGCTGCCCCCTGCCGCCACCGGCCACCCTCCTCCGCCGCCCGGCTCCTGCTCATATAGTAAGGTTAGTTTGTCATTAGTTTTGATTCAATTAGGTATTTAGTTTTGTTTATAAAAAGTTTAAATTTAATAGTTTATTCTAGTTTGTAATTGTGTAGTAATTAGATTATAATTAGATTGTAATTAGTTTGTTGAATTAGATAAGATTTTTAAATAGTTTGTAATTGTTTACTTAGATTGTAATTGTTTAATTAGGTTATTTAATTAGTTTAAATTGTTTAATTAGTTATTTAGTTTAGTTTATAATTAGTTTGTTTAACTATTATATAATTGTTGAATTATTTTTTTATTGTTCAATTAGTCTCATAAGTTTATTAGTTTCAAGTATTTAATTGTTGATTTAGTTTTAAAATGCTCAATTAGTTTTGAATTAGTTAATTAATTGATTGTGACTGTTTACTTATTATACATATATTAACGGGTTTCGGGCCGACCCGGCACGTCTCGACCCGCCATAGCACGGCCCAACTCGGCACGGCACGGCCCGACCCGGCACGGCCAAACCCGGCATCACGGCAGGGCCCGACCTGGCACATAGCCCAACCCCCAGCATGGCACGACCTGAGCCGTCAGAGCCCAATACGACACGGCCTGACCAGGCACAGCACGGTCCGACCCTGCACGGCCCAACCCGGCACGGCCCAATCCGGCAGCACGGCACGGCCTGACCCGGCACACGGCCCAACCCCTAGCACGGCATGGCCCAATGACCCGGCATGGCTCAACCCTGTACGACCCAACCCGGCACGGCACGACACGCCCCGACCAGGCACGACCCGACCCGGCAAGACCCGGCCTGACCCGGTACGACACGACATGATCCGACCCGGCATAGGCCCTTTGAACTTTCAACTCTAACCAACTTTCCTCCTCTTTCTCATTCTTTTCTCTATCTTAAATGATTGGAAGATGGAAATGTTTAACGTAACCTATAGTAATTGATTACCCATTTCGAATCTGCACGTTTCACATTAGATAGGCATGTGAAGCGTGCAGGTTCGGAATTGTCCCCTTTTGGACAGCCTGAGAGTGATTGAGGACGTGCTTATGACGTGCTAGGTACGGGGTCTGGGTCCGGATGAGATTTTGACAGCATAACCCTGTTGTTCTCTGCTGCACCATTTTTGGGCGTGCAGTGGAGAACAGCGGGGTTATGTTGCCAAAATTTTGTTCGGATTCAGCCTCCGTGTCTCGTCATAAGCACGTTGCCTCGATCACTATTGGGTGGGTTTGGGACCTATCATCCTAGGTATAGGGGTCGTGACATTAAATAAAAAATGAACTTATAATGATGTGTCTGCTTTGAAGGTATAACCTGAATCATGGCTGAAGACCGCACATGGATGTACTCGGGTTGGAAAAAGAATGGGCAACACTCAGATGAGTGGTTCACCAAGACTGATGCTTTTATACAACAAGCTTTTTCGTTGTCCATCAACAGTAAGGTGCGGTGCCCATGTATGAAATGTCAGAATGCAAAGTTTTTTGACAAAGTGACTTTGACGTTTCATGTGTGTCAAAACGGTTTCATGCAAAATTATGCGGTCTGGTACTTTCACGGTGAGACACGTTCTCGAGCTGCTGAAGAAGAAGTGGTGCCTGATAACACGGGGGTTGATATGATGGATGAGATGCTTGAAGCCATAGATCCTAAGTTGACAGAGGATGCTCCTACAACGGAAGCTGAAACGTTCTTCAAGCTCCTCAAAGCATCAGAAGAGCCTCTGCATGAACACACAAAAGTGACTCTTCTTAGTTTCTTGACCCGACTTATGGCATTTAAGTCTAAATATTCATGCTCCAATAACTGTTACAACGATCTCATCAAATTGATCTGTGATGTCCTGTCACAACCTCATAAAGTGCCAAAAGATATGTACCAATCTAAGAAATTGCTATCTGGTCTTGGTATGAAATATGAGAAGATTGATGTGTGCCCAGACAACTACATGCTTTTTTGGAAAGAGTATACCGACGAGAAGGAACTGCTTACAATGTGGTAAGTCTAGGTTCGTTGAAGTTGATAATGACGAAGGCGAGCGTGTACAGACTGAAATAGCACATAAGCAGCTTTGTTACTTGCCTGCTACACCTTGGTTGAAGCATTTGTTTCTTTCGAAATGAACTTCCAGACATATGCGATGGCACAAAGAATGTGTACGTGAGAACAGTGGAGTTATGGCGCATCCGTCCGACGGTGAGGCATGGAAGGCGTTGGACTGCTTCGATCCAGATTTTGCCAACGATGCAAGAAACATCCGCATCGGGTTAGTGACGGATGGTTTCTCACCGTTCAGTACTAACGCCACCCCATACTCATGTTGGCCGGTGTTCGTTATTCCGTACAATTTGCCACCATCTTTGTGTATGAAGTATGAGTTTATGTTTCTCTGTCTCATTGTACCAGGACCAGATCATCCTGGTTCACGACTCAACGTGATGTTGAAGCCGTTGATTGAGGAGTTGAAAATGTTATGGACAGGAATCAAAGCATACGACTGTTATAGAAAACAGAAATTCAACCTTCGAGTTGCATACTTATGGTCCGTTCATGACTTTCTAGCATACGACGTGCTTTATGGCTAGAGCACTCATGGTCGTTTGACATGTCCGATATGTGCTGTAGACACAGAATGTTTTCGGCTAAGTCATGGTTGCAAGATATCTTACTTTGATTGTCATAGACGTTGGTTACCTAAGAATCACATTTTTAGACAACAAAGGAATGCCTTCAAAAAGGACACTATTATCACAAAAGGACCACCGCAACGTTTGAACAGGTCAGAGATTTCTACATTGTTGGACAAACTTGTGCCAGATGAAAATCATCCAGGATATTGTGTTGGTTACGGAGAGGACCACAATTGGACTCATGTTTGTGCATTATGGGAGCTACCGTATGTGAAGTCCTTAATTCTAATGCACAACATTGATGTCATGCATCAGAAGCGTAACATTTGCGAGTGCATTGTAAGTACATGCTTTGATATGATGGACAAAACAAAAGACAATCTAAAGGCTCGAAAGGATTTGGCAGTAGTTTGTAATCGTCCATGTCTTGAACTCACTGAAGCCGGTGGCAAACCTCGCGCATCTTTCTGTCTTAAAGCTAGAGACAAGAAGGAAGTCTTTAATTGGTTGAAAATTTTGAAATTTCCAGATGGTTATGCTGCTAGCCTGAGACGAGCTATGAATGTGAAGACTGGAAAACTCACTGGGTTGAAAAGTCATGATTATCACATAATCATGGAACGACTTTTGCCAGTAATGTTTCGGGGCTATCTTGATGATGCAGTGTGGAAGGTGTTAGCCGAGCTTTGTTTTTTTTATAGACAGCTTTGTGCTAAAGAAATCACAAAGGAGATGATGAAAAAATTGGAAATAGAGGTACATGTGTTGTTATGTAAGATGGAAAAAAATTTCCCTCCAGGCTTCTTCAACCCAATGCAACATCTCCTAATACATCTTCCATATGAAGCTAAAGTGGGTGGCCCTGTTCAATATCGGTGGATGTATCACATTGAAAGAGCACTCAGAATGCTGAAACCAATGGTTCGCAATAGGTCAAGCGTAGAAGGATGCATCGCCGAAGCTTTTACACTTCAGGAGATAGGATACTTTTCAAGTGTTTACTTTGCAGAAGAAAACAATGTTAATGCTCCAACGTTACGGTACAATGTGAATGAAGCACTTCCTTGTAGCGATCTCTCAATTTTTCAAACAAGAGGCACCACCGTTGGTAGTAGCATGAGCTACGATGCTACAACTGAAGAAAAGACAGCGGCATTGCTTTACATGTACGCAAATATAGATGGGATGGACAAATATTTTCAGTAAGTGTTTGTTCACCATGTATACTAAATAGCACGCATGTCTGAATTACTTATAATGACCCTATTTTTCTTTATTTAGTCTGTTTGACCGAGAAAATTGGAAGTCTAAGCATCAACCTACGAGCAAGCAAGTACTAATGATGCGACATATTGGAGTAAATGGAGGGCCTAACTTCCAATCTTGGTTTAGAGAACATGTAACGATTTCTTTTCTTTCTCTCCTTCTATGAATAACGATTTTGGAGCCAAAAAACCTTCTAACTTCTATATTTCGGACGGTGCAAAAATGACGTAGGTGTCCATGAGGACTTGCGTCAATTTTCATACGGATCTACTAAAGTGAGAAGCTACGGTCGATACGATGTCAATGGGTTCCGCTTTCGTACAACTGATTTTGAAGATCATCGTCCTCTAACGGCAACATGTAACACTGGAGTTGTGAATACGACTCTGGATGCCGAAGGACGGGAAACGGATTACTATGGGATTATTAAAAGAATCCTTGAATTCAGTTTTGCCGGAAATAAAGAGCTAAATGTAGTCTTTTTTTACTGCGATTGGTTTGATAATAATACAGGCACTCGACAAAACAAATTTGGCATGGTAGAAGTGAAACACAATGAACGACTACGAGGATGTGACACATTCGTCCTTGCAAACCAAGTCGAGCAAGTGTATTATTTAAATTATCCTTGCGAAAAGCTACGTGCTTAGTGGGTTGTACAAAAGGTCAATCCTCGTGAACAGTTATCTACACCAAACGATATGAGTATAATGATACTTTGTTGTCGTTGAACGGTGAGATTGATGAGGTTTACCAAGAAGATGAGTTACCGGATCAATTTGTCATCAGGCCAGGTCTAGAACTTGATGAGTTAGTTGGAGATGTTCAAGATATAGAGACTCGTGAGACACGAAAACGAAAATGAAAACCAGTCACGGTTGAATTCTATTATCTTCTTTTCTATTATCTTCCTTATTGTTAATTGAATTCAATAAATAATAATTGTTCATTTAATAGGATGTCGTTGAGTAGGATAAAGGGAAAGAGCAAGGTGGACAGGCCACCAGCGAGGGGTTTTCTGCCCACCGCCTCGAGCGAGGCCTTTCGGGGTAGCCAGCTCAGCGCTAGTAGGAGGGCTGCGTTGTTGAGCCAGCTACCAGATCTGCAAGGAAGAAATGTGGCCGTCATGCGTTCTTCAGAGGTAAATAGCATCTTCTTCAATTTTCTTAAGTTCTTAAATTGTGTAAGTACTACATTCATATATATACAATTTCTAGGACGACTCTTCGTCCAAGTACTCCAAGGAGTGCGGTCCACAGCAGCCACTAGTGGCTGACCACCCTTCGCAGACGGCTTCTAGGTCCGGTGGTTCTCAGCCAGGAGGTTTGTCAGCTGACCACTCTTCTGGGTTACCTGATGTGGAGCCTCGTCGGGTGCGCAAGGCTAGGAGCGGGCACTTTGTGAGTCTTCCTCCTGCTCTAGCACCATTGGAACGGATAGTTATCCGTCCGGTTGGTGATATGTAAGTAAATATCTTACACTTCAATTTAGATTTTTCTAAGCTTATATATATATATATATAATGATTCAAAATTATGTATTAGGGGTTGGTACGATGACTCCTTCTCGGGTCAAGGACGACACAAGTAGGTGAACCGTGTCCTCGGTGATCTGATCCTTGCACTACCCAGGTGTAGTGAACGGTGTCGCCGCCACGTTGTGGGACGATTACGCGACCGCATAGGACGTGACTCACAGCAACCACCAGGAGGCTGTATGGTCCGACTTCATGGTAAGCATATCAAATGTAGTCTATAATACGTTAAATACAATTACTTATAAATTTGTTATGCAAGGCACGGTACCGTTTGGAGGACGAGGGCGCGGTGGACCACGCCCGGTTAGTCTTCCACCACAGCGCCAGGAAGCTCGTGACTCAGGCTATTTCGAGCACCCGGATTCAAGCTACCAACAAATATTTCAAGCAACATCCGGGCGAGCAAGAGTTGGGCCACTTAAGGGCGGCGTCTTCCACTTACCTGACTATGGAGCAATACATGGATGTAAATTGTGAATTTTATTTTGTTCAATTATCTCATTCTATGTAAAGTGCTTTCAACTAATAAGACATTTGTGTAGGGTCGTGGAGGAGTCCAGTGGCTAGAAGGCAGGCCGGAGGCGTACGAGGCCCTTTGCTTACGCTGGGGGAGTGAGGATTTCCAAGCCCTCTCCCGCAGTCGTCGAGAAAGCAGAGGGACGGACCCATCTCACTTTTTTGGTGCTGACGGGTATTTGTGGTCCAAAAAACGTATTGTAAGTGTAACTTACCAAGTATAATGTTTGTTTATGTTTCATATTTTCATTGTGCTGACACATGCATCCATAGGAGCGCGCAACTGGTCACGAGCCCCCACCGATTGAGGTGTGGAAGAGAGGTCACTGAGGAAGTGATCCGTCACAGCCCGACCAGCTCTGCTCTCAGTCGACGACAGAGGCACTGGTGAGTTGTCTCATCACATATATTGAATTCTCTTAACCAAACTAGCTAATATTCTTTTGTTTTCTTATTTATAGACCAGGTATGGGAAGGAGGCATGGAGGCTTTGTGGCGAGGAGTATGATTGGCAGAACGCGCCAACAATCATCCTAGAAGCCACTTACGCAAGTGGATGAGGAAAACCTCATGGCCGGTGAGGTTTCATCTTCTATAATTACTACGTACGACTTTGTTGGAGTGGTTGATGAAAATCTAATAAACTTTCTTCTTTATGTAGGTTCGGCATCTTCCAAGGAGTGGTCGACTCCAGACAGGCACGACCCTCCAGGTCCTCTTCCTCTCAGCAGGCTAGCTCTTCCAGCCGGTCTAGCTTGCTGGAGCTCCAGAGTGTCCAGGACGAGCTCCGCCGGACACAGGAGGAGCTCCGGAGAGAGAGAGAGATAGAGAGAGAGAGGACTTAGGAGGAGCTCCGACTAGAGCGAGAGCGACAGGCCGCAGCCACTAGGGCTAGAGATGAGTATTTCAACTCGTACATGCTATAGTTTCAGGCGGCAATGGCAGTAAGTAATTGTCGTTCAAATATGTATATGTTTCAAAATTATGAATGCAAAAATGTGCTAATAGTTTGTATTCGCAGGCTATGACGGTTGGGCAGCAGGTTGAGCTTCCACGGTGGGAGCCACCACCGGTGATCGAGCCAGAGCAGCCACAGGTGCCAACTACAGGAGCTCAGGTAGAAACGAACCTCTCTTGAGTTTATTTAGACATACTTGGTCAATTATAACTAAACTTACTCAAATATAACTAAACTAAGTTAAATTGCTCTATTATAGACAAATATAGTTGAACTTTATCAAATATAACCAAAACACTTTGAACTTGCTCAAATATAGTCTTATATAGTTAAACTTGCTAAAATGAAGTCAAAACTAGTTCAACTTGCTAAATTCTAATAATATGTGCTAAAACATGACAGCCATCAGGGACGGAGGCTCGCACTCCATCGCCGCACGTGCCAGGAGTGAGCAGACGGCTTGAGGATGATTTTGCGGGCTCCGGAGGTAGCTGCCGTGGTAGTAATGTGTAGCTTCGTTCATATCATATCATTTAATTGCTTGTAATTGACTTGTAATATAGTTTCTATGTATGTGATCCTGCGATATTATACTTTATATATGGATTTTTGACTGTTTGTGTTGCTGGCCATCGAGCCAGTGGACTGGCCATAGAGCCAGCGGTCAGCATTTTCTATTAAAAAAAACTTATTTACGACAGTTTGGTTGTACCGTCGTAAATAATGCCCCTGTTATTTATGACGGTACAACCACCCGTCGTAAATAATGCCCCCGTTATTTACGACCGTACAACCACCCGTCGTAAATAATGCCCCTGTTATTTACAACGGGATGCTTGTACCGTCGTAAATAATGCCCCTGTTATTTACGACGGTACAGCCACCCCGTCGTAAATAAGTTTCCCGCCGTTCCACGTGGCGCGTGGACTTATTCACGACGGCTAAAATTAGACGTCGTAAATAAGCTTATTTACGTCGGTAACCGTTGTAAATATACTTATTTACGTTGACTTATTTTTGACAGGTAAAAACCCTCGTAAATAAGTATATACCGTCGCAAATAGCTTATTTATGAGGGTAATGTGCTTATTTACGACGGTTTTTCACCCTCGTTAATTGCTATGTTTCCTGTAGTGAAGCTGGCTTGGTAGCTGTTGTTGTACGAGAATTCAGCATATGGCAAGCTCTTATCCCAACTACGCACATGCTTCAATGCTTCATATAGGGGCTGGGCATATGAAAAACTCCTACACCTTGCTAGGAATGTCCATGCCAAGTTTCACCCAAATTCAGAACCCTTTTGAAGTCCTTTTTGGTATAGCTAGAAAGAGGGTGGTTTGAACTCAAATTCAAATTCAAACTGTTTTCATCCCATGAATTCAAAAGTGGGAGACATATTCTTACTCAGCATATTATTGTCAACTGACACATCAATTTTCACTCCATTTGGAGTTGATCTTGACATGAGCTAAGTTTAGCAAATTCAAACTTGATTTGAATTTCAAACTGCATATGTGCTGAAATTTAGTCAAACAAAAACCAATTTGAATTCTAGCCCACTCAAATGGCCCAGGGGTAGATAATTCAAATGCCTGAGGTTAATTTGGTCTGTACTGTTTAGAGCAGTGGAGAAAAGTTAATTTAAGAGGTTAAAACCCCAGGTGGGATCCACATGTCAGCCACTGAAGCAAAAGCAACTGACTGAGGGGCTCAGCCCGGTTTCTTGCGCCTGCTCGGGCTACCGCCACGGCGAGGAGCAGTAGGGACAGCAGCTGGTTGCCGCTCCCGACCACTGAACCTCCTCACCCTCCCTCTTATCCCCGCAGCTGAGCCAAACCAAGGCGTTATCGATTGTTTCTTCGCTCTCGCGCAAGAAAAGCATCGCCTCGCTGCCGCTCGCTCGGAGTTGATCAGAGAATCAGTGATTACCGCCTCTTCGCTCCCTCCAAGCTGTAAAACGGTAAGAAGGGCTCTCTTTCTCCTTCCCCATCGCTGGAAATTGGTTGAACTCGGACGATCTCGACCATGCCGAGAGTTCCTTTCGGGGACCTATGTACGCCGCACCTCGGGCTCCTGTGGACAGCCCAAACGGGAGGGTGTTACGCCCAAGCTATAGCGTCCCTGGACGCGTTAGGGACCGGTGCTGCTCACCCCCGAGCCACAGCCCAAGTGCTTGATCGCCGGCGACGAATTTCAGTTTTCCCTTTCACTCGGTGCAGACCGACCTTCGGGTGCGGCTCCACCGAATTCACACTCCAGAAAGGTTTAGAGAGTCTCAATCCGTTCCTACACCAACTATACTTAGTGGCGCCCAAGTTTCTTTCACAACCTCTAGCATGAGGACCCCTGTACACTGCGTATTTCAAAGCTTGCCGACGGCGGATCATGCGGGAAGCATCGGGCGCACGGTGAGAGCCTACTTCGGACCTCTCCCGAGCTGCTCCGAGCCCATGCCGAGCTTCCTTAGGGACCACTGATGCTTTCCGGCCTTTTGCTCGGTCGGTTGGGGTGCTAGGAAGGTCGGCCAACACGGCCGAAGTTCATCCGAAGCCGCCGCTCGTTGCCGACCATGTGCCGCTGATTTTCATGCCGAGCTGAGCCCAGCATCATGTTCCCCGGGTAGATTTAGGCAGAGGCGGTCAGGATCATGGAGTTTGGCGCACCACAGAGGCCACCGGCGAGCTCTCCGGCGAGGTGTCACGGCAGCCGAGGGCGGGAGGCGGGAGGTAGATGAAGCCCCCGGTCCCACGTGTTAGCGGCCGATATTTTAAACCCCGGGATTCGCTGTGGCACGGACCGGGTGCGGCTGCACGCGATGAAATCCATAGCCCCGTGTGTCGACCGATGAAGAGTTTACACGTAGCCCCGGTCCCACGTGCAGCGGTTTAAATTTTTTCCCGATTTTCAGATTTAGTTCAAACTTCAAACCCATATAACTTTGGCTAGGAAACTCCAAATCGAGTGAATCAAATTTTGTTGGATTCAGCTCTCTGAGTACTTTTCCAGAAAATCAAGTTTCACTTCATGAAAATCCCTATTTCTCCAGAATTAATTCGTCAAACTTCAAACTGGTTAGAATTTTAACTGGAGAACCCTTTGGAGGAAAATTCTGAACTTTTGCTGGGATGTTCACCAAAATAACCCTGAGCTACCATAAAAATTTCAGATCCATTTGAGCTCATTTAATCCACCTAATGGTGTGATTAATAAAACTGTTCAAGAGAAAATACAAAATGTCCAAAAAAATTTCAGAAATTCTCTGAAATAGTTTAGCTCATATTTTTAGCTAGGAAACTTCAAATTAAGTGAAACCAACTCCATTAGAACCCTCGGAAAATCTAGTTTTCAGAAAATCATGGCTTGCCCCATGAAAGTCCCTAGAACACCCTAAGAGCTCCAATTAAGGTCAAGTACATAATTATTTGTGGAGAGCTCAAATGAGCTTTGCTGCAAATAAAACTTAGCCAAGTCTCTGTTTAGGTTGTAACCATACCATAGTAAAAATTTCAGAGCCATTGGGTCTGTCTAGTAAAACTTATAGTCTTCACAAGTTCAACTCAAATGCATTTAAATTGATACATATTTATGTTATCTCATGTAGTCGCTAAGGTCGAGGAGGAACCCGAAGTCTTAGACTTCGTCACTCCCGAAGAGCATCTAGCCTACGACCAAGAGCAGCAAGGCAAGCTCCGGTTTACATTAACCCTTTTACAAATTTTTACTGTTTTGAGAACTTACTTTGAGTACCATTACTTCTTGCATTAGAGTCTTGTTTGAAAACCCAAATGCATAGCCAAGAAAACCATGGGTTGGGATTATGATTGAAACCTTGTTTAGTTACTGCAATGCTAAGGTAGTGTAGGATTCGGTACAAGTCGAGTAGTTGGAACTACTCGCGAGGATAGGCTAGAGGCATTCGACTCGGGTAGAGATAGAAAATGAAACACATGGCAAGAAAAATGAGACGGAGCGGAAAGTAAGGGCAGCAGGACTTTGGGGCCTGGGTGCTATAGCTCCGCTTGTTTCGATTGAGGACCGAGCCGTGTGTGGGCTCTCTCATGTGCCTTAGCGTAAGGTTCTCCACAACCTGCTGCTAAAACTTGAAAGTAAGGTTCCACTAATTAGGCGAGTCCTTTGCAACTTATTTTACCTCATGTAACCTATACCCATCCATGTGCGAGTGACGCTTAGTGCCACTGAACTGACGAAGCCGGCTAAGTCTGGTATAGGTTTTTCTTTGTGAGGACGTAGTACCGACATGATCTGGTGACGCATCGACGTCACACCCCACTAAATGAGCAACTTCATTGTAAAACTTGAAAATTTTAATCCAGAGCATTAAAACTTGATGTAACTCCTTCCCTTGAATAAGATATTCAAAGTTAACCAGTTTTTGACTTATAGGATACTAAGGACAAAGTCCCCTGTTTTCATCTGAATTAAGACTGAAGTTAATCAGAGGCTAGAGGTTGAGTTATTTCGAGGTTGGGGTCATATGATACATTTCTGGAAAGCATTGGAAGAGCTTTACAACTTTTATGTTGAGGTCCAGAGGTGTTTCATCCTCTAACCAATCGAAAAATGCACTAGAGTTGAAACTGTCCAGAAAACAGGGCAGAGCAAACACTCTCTGTAAATTGAGCATAACTTAATGCATAAAAATCCAAAAATAGAAAATGAGGTAGTTCTGAAAATTTCATGAGATGGGTTACAACTTTGTATCAGAAAGTTTTGTCAGATTCGGAGCAGAATTAACTGGAATTCTTGGATCAAATCAGTACCTAAAGCAGGGAGGTGCTGTCCAATTTTCTCCAGAAATTCTGTTAACTTTGACATCTCATAACTTTTGAACAAGGACAGATCTTTGGCCACGAAAATACTTTCTAGAAATATGTTGAAGTTGGTTTTAGCAGGGTGCAAATCAGGTTAAAATGGAAACTGGTCAGGGCTGTCATAGTGGACAGCAGATCAGCAGTCAAATTTGTTTAAGTTTGAACTATGTTTCCAGGTCTTATGAGTTCAATGACATGTTTTATGTTATAACTCAATGGTTTACTGTTCAAATAAATATTTGACATTTCTCAAATATGTTTTTACAGATGACAGCGGATAAACAGTTGGAGAACGGGTGGGTGGTGTCCCACTGTTCTCACCGCAGCGGCTATCCGGAAGCATTGAGGCAAATGCTTCAATATTTCGGGTACAGCAAGATGCTGCAGTACTTCGCCAAAGAAGAAGGCGAGGAGGGGAACAAGACGTGGACGATCCATGTCGAAGTTCCTGCAGGACCTACGCCACCCGGTTGGGCGCCGTTCACCGTTACGGTGAGAGGTAGACTACTGGAAGGAATGTGGCAAGTGGCAGCCCGCGACACCATGTCGCGTTTCTGCCAACTGCACGTGAGAGCTATAGAGGGCACTCCATACGCGCTCATTCTGGTGGAGGAACGGGCTAATCACGTGTGGGAAGGGAGGTATATGGAGGCAACCGATCCGGGTTGCCCAAGGTACAACCCTGCGGAGGCGAACCTCAGCCTCCAGATAAGGGCGGGAAAGGCCGTGACGGACAGCCAAGCTGTTCATACGGAGTGTCTCGCCATGAGGCTCCAGGAGAGTAACAGCCGTGGAGACCACTTCAAGAGTGCTCACAGCGCACTCCGCAATGTTCTCCTTCCGACGATTAAACGACTGAACGAACAGCATAATCAGCTGCATCGTCTGAAGAAGGCGAAGAAGAAAGGCCATGTCGACATCGCGGCTTTGCAACAACAGGTGCAGGCTCTGACCCAGAAGAACGAGGTCCTTACTCAAGAGCGAGACGACGCTATTGAGGAAGGGCAAGGCTGGGAAGAGGACTACAACCAGGCCATGGACGAGGTGCACGCGTTGCAGGACCTCGTACCTCCGGTAATGGGCATACCGGTGGTAGGTGCCGTACCCGTGGTCTTGGGTCTTCCGGCAATGGGGGAACCCGAGCCGGAAGAGGAGGTTTTGGACCCAGAGCCACCAGAAGAGGTACCGGAGGAGGACGACCTGCAGGAGGTCGAGTTCTACTCCGAGTAGGGGGTTACCGTTGCCAAGTAGGGCAGCTAGAGTGATGTAACCCAAACTTTTGTGATCAGTGACATGTCGGGTATACAGCAGCATATGTATAGAGAGTGACGACATGAGCATGACTTCTCGGAGACCCGAGACTAATGTATCTTGTATAAAGTTTATACTTTATCAATATATATGAATGTTGTGCAAATTATTCATGCGTCACTTCAATACCTACTGTTGCATATGGAAATTTTAAGTATGATATGTGCTGATCGCTGCTGTTTTAAATTTCAGAATGACTCGTACTCGTGCCAACCCGGACGTTGGGGGTTCCAGTCAGGGGGGAGAGACCTCCCAACAGCCTCCCGAGGACTCCTCGGGACAGCAACAGCAGCAACAGCAACAACCGCCACCGCCAATGGTTACATTGGCCGACATCGTTGCAGCAATGGCGGGTTCTCATAAGCAGCACACGAAGTTGCTACAAACTCTCATTGCAAATATGCCTCGACCAGAGAGGCGTCAATATTGTGAGGAGCGCCAACAGAGATCCTACTCTGACTTTCTAGCGACTCATCCCCCGGTATTCTGAAGGGCGGATGAACCCCTCGATGCGGACAACTGGCTCCGCACGATGGAAATGAAGTTCGGGCTGCTCCAAGTCAGTGAGCAGCGCAAGACTCAGTTCGCGGTCCAACAGCTCCAGGGATCCGCGAGCGCGTCGTGGGTGAATTACTGTGCTTCACAGCCCACCAAGCGAGTTATGACCTGGGCGGAATTCCGGACGGCCTTCAGGGCCTATCACATACCGTCGAGTCTCATGAAGAGAAAGACGCAGGAGTTCTTATGCCTGCAGCAAGGGAGCCGGAACGTGCTGGAATACTCCAGGGCGTTCAACGATCTCGTGCTCTGCGCTTCATATCACACCGATACCGACGAGAAGCGGCCAGATCATTTCTACCAGGGGCTTAACCCGCTCCTGAAGGACAACCTGGCGATGTTCAATCGCGGCAGCCTCAACGATATAATTGATGCTGCGATTGTTCAGGAGGACTCCGGCAAGGAGTTAGCGGCAGCGTAGAGGAAGCGAAGCACGCCGCAAATCAGCGGAGAAGGAGGTGGTCCTTCTCAGAAATATCGGATGGTGAATCGCCCACATCGGTGCCACGCTGGCAGCCACCACAGAGGCCGATCCCATTCTGCAGTCGGCCATATTCTCCACCGGCATTCAGGCCGGCACTGGCAGTACCACCTCCGCAGCAACAACAACAGCGGGCGATGCCACGTGCGTATGCACCTTAGCAGCGCATGCCGGGCTTTCGTCCCCCGAGCACCGGCCAAGCAGCAGCCACAGGCTACAAATGTGGTCGTCCAGGGCACTTCGCCAGCAGTTGTCCGGAGAGGCAAGGCGGCGCAGTTGCACCGCAACTTCCAGAGAGGAATGAACCCGGGAACCCCACTAATGCGCGGCGGGCGAACCCTAGGCTCGGCACCATCCACCAACTTGCCATAGAGGACGTGCCGTAGGGAGATCCAATCCTTGCGGGTATGTTCCAACTCCACCAGCATCCCGCCATAGTATTATTTGATTCAGGTGCCACGCATAGCTTTATTAGCCAATCTTTCATTGCTAAATACAGCTTGCAAATACTACCCACCGATAGTCCATATTTGATTTGTTCACTGGGTGGGAAGATTTCAGCAAGCATGATGGTCCCAAAAGCACCATTATGCTTAGAGGGTAGAGTATACCCTACGTCTCTCATAATTTTAGAGGGACAAAAGGTCGATGTCATCTTAGGGATGTGGTGGTTAACCCGCCACGGCGAGGTTTTAGACACCGTCCTCCAAATTGTGCACTTGAACTCAGAAGTGCACGAATCCCATTCCTTATTTCTTGACACATGTTTGAAGTGTTCATCACCACACACACACCTCATTTGAAGCAAGTTGATAAACACATTTGAACAGCAAGTAACCACCATCAACATGCTCATTAGGGAACGAACTCACATATTGCAAAAGTGGTATTTCCCACATGTGATATACAGGGGCTGGGCATATGAAAACTCCTACGTAGTGCTAGGAATGTCCATGCCAAGTTTCACCCAAATTCAAAACCTTTTTGAGGTCTTTTTGGGTATGGCTAGAAAGAGGGCAGTTTGAACTCAAATTCAAACTGTTTTGATCCCATGAATTCAAAAGTGGGAGGCATATTCTTACTCAGCACATTTTTGTGAGCTCACACACCAATTTTCAATCCATTTGGAGTTGATCTTGACATGAGCTAAGTGGGGCAAATTCAAACTTTATTTGAATTTCAAACTGAACATGTGCTGAAATTCATTCAAACCAAACCCAATTTGAATGCTAACCAATCCAAATGGTTCAGGGGTAGAAAATTCAAATCACCAAGGGCTTTGTGGGAACTACTGTTTACAACAGTGAATAGGAGTTAATCTCAGGGGTTAAAATGAAAATGGGACACACATGTCAGCCACTGGGATGATTCAACCGACTGAGACTTTCTCACTCGGGTCCCCGAGCTGCAGCTGCGATCGCCACCGAGGGAGGCCGCCGCGCCAGCAGCTGCTTTGCCACGCGCGGGCACGAGTCGGTTCAGAGCCTTCTTAAGGCGTTCTTCCCCCTCCTCGGCCGAAGCCCTCACCATTTTCTCCCCGCAAGAACACAGTGCCGGGAAACTTTCTTCCGCCGCTCAGAACTGATCGGAAAGCTCCAATCACAGCCTCCCCATCTCCTTCAGAGCTACGGCAAGGTACTAGGAACCCTCCTCGTTTTTCCCCGTTGCTAGGACTCAGCTAAAACCTGTCGATCTCGGCTATACCGAGAGTTCAATTCGGTGACCTAAAACCGCCGCACTTCGGGCTCCCGTGGACAGCCCAACCGGGAGGTTGTCATGCCCGAGCCAAGGCACCCTTGGACGCGCTAGTGATCGGTGCTGCTCACCCCCGAGCCACAGCCCGAGCGCTTGCTCACCGGCGGCGAATTTCTAGTTTTCCACTTTCTGGGTACAGACCGACCTTCGGGTGCGGTTCTGTCGAATTCAGACTCTAGAAAGGATTAGAGGGCCTCAATTCGCTCCCACACAAACTAGACATGGTAGCGCACAAGTTGCCTTCACAACCTTTGGCCTGAGAACCTCTGTACCCGGCATAGTTCGAAGTTACCGACGGCGGAGCATGCGGGTAGCATCGGGCGCACGGTGAGGGACTACTTTGGACCAATCCTGAGCTGCCTTGAGCCCATGCCGAGGTTCCTGAGGTACCACTGATGCTTTCCAGCCGTTTGCTCGGTCAGTTGGAGTGCTAGGGAAGTCGGCCGACACGGCCGAAGTCTTTCCGAAGCCGCCGCTCGTCGCTGACCCTGTGCCGGTCGTTGTCATGACGAGCTGAGCCCGGAATCGTGTTCTCCGAGTGAAAGTGGGCAGGGGCGGCTGGAATCGTGAAGTTTGGAGCTCCACAGAGGCTGCCGGCGAGCTCTCTGGCGAGGTATCGCGGCGGCAGAGCGCGGGCGGCGAGAGGTAGACGAAGGGGGGTGGACCCCAGCTGTCAGCGGCAGATATTTTAAATCGGGATCGGGCTGCGGCTGGGATCTGATGTGCTGGCGTGCAAAAACCCTGTAGGCCTCAGTGTGCTGACGCCTCCGCGCCCAACACGTGTCCCCGCGGGCCCCCAGCAGATTTAAACTTTTCCCCGATTTTCAGATTTCACGCAAACTTCAAATCCTCATAACTTTGGCTAGAAAGCTCCAAATTGAGTGAACCAAATTTTGTTGGATTCAGATCTCTGTGTACTTTCCAGCAAATCAAGTTTCACTTCATGAAAACCCTTAATTCTCCAGAATTAATTCCTCAAAGTTTAAATTGTTTGGACTTTTAACTGGAGAATCCCTTGGAGGAAAATTCTGAAATTTTGCTGGGTTGTTCACCAAAATATCCCTGAACTACCATAAAAATTTCAGATCCATTTGAGCTCATTTGATCGACCTAAGGGTGTGATTAGTGAAACTGTTCCAGAGAAAATAGAAAATGTTCAGAAACATTTTCAGAATTTTCCCTGAAATTGTTTAGCTCATATCTTTAGCTAGAAACCTTCAAATTAAGTGAGACCAACTCCATTAGAACCCTCTAAAAATCTAATTTTCAGAAAGTCATAGTTTGTTTCATGAAAAGACTTAGAACACCCTAAAAGCCCTCAATTAAGGTCAAGTGCATAATTAATTGTGGAGGGCTCAAATGAGCTTTGTGTAAGGGCCTCAGTTTTTGACACATATTTGAAGTGTTCATCACCATAAACACACACCTCATTTGAGTAAAGTTGATGAACACCAATGAAGAGCAAGTAACCACCATCAACATGCTCATTAGAGAACAAACTCACATATTGCAAAAGTGGCATTTTCCACATGTGATATAGGTGTGCCGGGCATATGAAAACTCCTACACATTGCTCGGGATGCCATGCCAAGTTTCACCCAAATTCAAAACCTTTTTGAGGTCATTTTGGGTATAGCTAGAAAGAGGGCAGTTTGAAACCATATTCAAATTCAAACTGTTTTTATCCCATGAATTCAAAAGTGGGAGGCATATTCTTATTCACCACATTTTTGTGAACTCAGACACCAATTTTCACTCCATTTGGAGTTGATCTTGACATGAGTTAAGTGGAGCAAATTCAAACTTTAATTGAATTCCAAACTGAACTTGTGCTGAAATTCATTCAAACCAAACCCAATTTGAATTATAATCAATTCAAATGGCTCATGGGTGAATAATTTGAATCACCATGGGTATTTTGGGGCTCACTGTTTACAACAGTGATTAGGAGTAAATTTCAGAGGTTAAAATTGGAAGTGGGACCCACATGTCAACCACTACTCCAAATCAAACCGACTGAAAACCCAGCTCGGGTTCTTGCGCCGGACTGAGCTGCCGCCACGGCGAAGAAGCGATCGGGACACCACCTGCTTGCCGCCCCGACGTGCTGAACCGCCTCACAGCCCCCTTATCTACGCCGTCGCCCTGATCGGAGTGAGCACCGCACACTCTGCTGCTTCCTCGTATCAGAAACGTGCCATCGCTGCCGATCAATCGGAGCTGATCAGGGAAGCTTGATCACCGCCTCTCCGTTCCCTCCCGAGCCACGGCAAGGTACTAGAAACCTTCCTCCGTCTTCCCCGTTGCTAGAATTTAGCTGAAACCGGTCAATCTCGGCTATACCGAGAGTTCAATCCGGTAACCTAACGCCGCCGCACTTCGGGCTCCCATGGACAGCCCAACCGGGGAGTTGTCACGCCCGAGCCAAGGCACCCTTGGACGAGCTGGTGACCGGTGCTGCTCACACCCGAGCCACAGCCCGAGTGCTTGCTCACCGGCGGCGAATTTCCAGTTTCCCCCTTTCTGGTTGCAGAACGACCTTCGGGTGCGGTTCCCTCAAATTCATACTCTAGAAAGGATTAGAGGGCCTCAATCCGCTCTCACACAAACTAGACACGATAACGCACAAGTTGCCTTCACAACCTATGGCCGGAGAACCTCTGTACCCGGCGTAATTCGATGTTACCGACGGCGGAGCAAGGGAGAGGCATCGGGCGCACGGTGAGGACCTACTTCGGGCCCTACCTGAGCTGCCTCAAGCTCATGTCGACCTTCCCAGAGGTCCACTGATGCTTCCCGACCGGTTGCTCGAGTAGTTGAGGTGCTAGGGAAGTCAGCCGACACGCCCGAAGTCTTTCCGAGGCGGCGGCTCGTCGCCGACCATGCACCGGCCTTTGTCATGACGAGCTGACCCCAGAATCTTGTTCCCCGAGTGAAAGTAGGCCGGGGCGGCCAAGATCGTGAAGTTTAAAGCTCCACAGAAGCTGTCGGCGAGCTCTCCGGCGAGGTCCCCCAGCGGCAGAGCGCGGGCGGCGGGAGGTTGACGAAGGGGGTGGACCCCAGCTGTCAGCGGCAGATATTTTAAATCGGGATCGGGCTGCGGCCGGGATCGGGTGTGCTGGCGTGCAAAAACCCTGTGGGCCTCGGTGTGCTGTCGCCTCCGCGCATAACACGTGTCCCCGCGGGCCCCGGCAGATTTAAACTTTTCCCCCGATTTTCAGATTTCATTCAAACTTCAAATCATCATAACTTTGGCTATAAAGCTCCAAATTGAGTGAACCAAATTTTGTTGGATTCATCTCTCTGAGTACATTCCAGCAAATCAAGTTTCACTTCATGAAAATCCTCATTTATCCATAATTAATTCCTCCAATTTTAAATTGTTTGGAATTTTAACTGGAGAATCCTTTGGGGGAAAATTCTGAAATTTTACTGGGATGTTCACCAAAATATCCCTGAATTACCATAAAAATTTCAGATCCATTTGAGCTAATTTAATTGACCTAATGGTGTGATTAGTGGAACTGTTCCAAAGAAAATAGAAAATGTTCAGAAACATTTTCAGAATTTTCTCTGAAATTGTTTAGCTCATATCTTTAGCTAGGAACATCCAAATTAAGTGATACCAACTCCATTAGAACCCTCTGAAAATCTAGTTTTCAGAAAGTCATAGTTTGTTTCATGAAAATCCTTACAACACCCTAAAAGCCTTCAATTAAGGTCAAGTACATAATTAATTGTGGAGGGCTCAAATGAGCTTTGCTGCAACTAAAACTTGACCAAGTCTCTGTTTAGGTTGTAACCAATCCACAGTAAAAGTTTCACAGTTACAGATTCTGTCTAGTGGGACTTATAAGCTTCACACGTTCAAACTTAATACAAATGCATTTAAATTGATACATGTACTTCTTCTATCATGTAGTCGCTAAGGTCGAGGAGGAACCCGAAGTCCTAGACTTCGTTACTCCGGAGGAGCAGCTAGCCTATGACCAAGAGCAGCAAGGCAAGCTCCGGTTTGCATTAACCTTTTACAAATTTTTATTGTTTTGAGCACTTATTTGAGTATTACGATTCTTTGCATTAGTGTCTTGTTTGGAAACCCAATTTCATAGCCAAGAAAACCATGGGTTGGGTTTAGGATTGCAAACCCCGTTAGATACTGCAATGCTAAGACAGTGTAGGATTCGGTACAAGTCGAGTAGTTGGAACTACTCGCGAGCATAGGCTAGAGGCACTCGACTCGGGTAGAAATAGCACATGATACACATGGCAAGAAATATGAGACCGAGCGGACAGTAAGGGCAGCAGGACTTTGGGGCCTGTGTGCTGTAGATCTGCTTGTGTCGATTGAGGACCGAGCCGTGTGCGGGCCTGTTGAACAAGCTAGAACAGTACCGAAGACCTACCGGCTATATGGGAACCGGGAAACTGATGTAACTCGGGTAGCTGGGTATTGAGGCATTGCCCGTGGTTCAGAGGGTAGGTTGAGAGCTCGAGGTGTAAATCGGCTGGCGGCACTGAGATGCGCGTGCAGAGACCTCTTGCTCGGGACGATGGGACCGGTTCAATATTTGGCTGACAGGCGAAAGGTGGTTGCGTACGGCGTATGTGATGGTTGTTGTAGGCAACATCGAGTGCGGGCGTACGTGACGGGTTATTCGGGTAACCCTGCAGGTGTAAATCGATTATAATCGCCGTCCCTCGCGTTCAGTGAGTACCACTTGTTCACTGTACCATGACGTAGAAAGAACAGGCTAGTTACATGTTAAAATGTTGCTGATTGAAAGATGGACTTTGCTTGTTAATGATTTGTTGTAGCTTAGAGCTAATTAAAGTTCCTTTCAACTTTGGGCAAAGTACATGAGAGAAATGCGTTTCTTGTTTGATTGTGGCTCTCTCATGTGCCTTAGCGTGAGGTTCTCCACAACCTGATGCTAAAACATGAAAGTAAGGTTCCACTAATTAGGCGAGTCCTTTGCAACTGGTTTTTACCTCATGTACCTATCACCCCTCATGTAGAGGTTCCATGTTTAGGAGAGGCGGGTCAGACTTGCTGAGCCTTCGTGCTCACTGCTTGTGTTTGAAGCTTTTGCAGGGTTCTATGAGGAAGGGACTCCCGAAGAGGAGACGGAACCCCAGGAGGGGAACCCCGTCGAGTGGGAGTCGTGCACGCCGCCGTGTTAGTGTGTGTGTGATCTAGCAAGGACACGTTCACGGGCTGAATGTGAACTTGATGCGTAGTCTACGCCCGTGAGTGTGGACTGGACCTATTTTGATGTAAAAATGTCCATAAACCACTTTATGTAATAAAAGTTTTGCTTCCGCTTTGTACCTTTGGTGTGTGTTATCTGGTGCTGTGTAACGCAGCACCCCTCAGCGTGATCCTGGCTCGACAAGACAGTGGGGTCGTGTCAGCGTTGGTATCAGAGCCCGCTTGAGGATTAACACACTAGAAAGGTCATCTTTTTCAAAAATCCAGTGAGGAACGAGTTAGTAGCCCGTATAAGGATGTTATTAGCATATAGAAAGTGGCATACTAACCTATTTGTCTATGTCGGAAAATCGTGCATCTCGGGACGTTTATGTCTTGGGGGGTGCACGTAAGCGCTGTCCACTAGTGCGCACAAGCTGAAGGGTGGAGCCCTACGGGTGGCAGGTAACCCGACCCATCTTAATATTCTCTACGGCTCTTCATGTCGTTTGGGGTATTCGAGCAACGTCTGTCCCTGGCGTGCGTGGTGCAATCTGGGAGACCCCGTCACGTGGTCTGAAACGTGAACACGTAGCTCAAGGCGTGTTTGGCTTGAGAACATCCGGGCGAGTGGTGACAGCCGGGTGTACGAACTGTATGGATACCGGGCTCGGTGTGCAGCTGAGTCTGACGATTGTGTGAGTTTCTGCAGGTAGTCTAACCACGAAACGGTAGACGTGTAGCATCCGTGTTTGAGTGACGTTTAGTGCCACTGAATTAACGAAGCCGGCTAAGTCCGGTATAGGTTTTTCTTTGTGAGGACATAGTACCGACATGATCTGGTGACGCATCGACGTCACACTCCATTAAATGAACAACTTCATTGTAAAACTTGAAAGTTTTAATCTGGAGCATTAAAACTTTGCTGTAACCTCTTCCCTTAATCAGGATATTCAAAGTTAACAAGTTTTCAACTTATAGGTTGCTAAGGACAGAACACTCTGTTTTCAGCTGAATTAAGGCTGAAGTTAATCAGAGGTTAGAGGTTGCGTTCTTTCGAGGATGGGGGCATATGATACATTTCTGGAAATATTTGGAAGATCTTTACAACTTTTCTGTTGAGCTCCAGAGGTGTTTCATCACTTAACCAATCGAAAAATGCAGTAGAGTTGAAACTGTCCAGAAAACAGGGCAGAGCAAACACTCTCTGTAAACTCTCTGTAAATTGATCATAACTTCCTTCATAAAAATCCAAAAATAGAAAATTAGGTAGTTCTGGAAGGCTTATGAGATGTGTTACAACTTTGTTACAGAAAGTTTTGCCAGATTGAGAGCAGAATTTACTGGAATTCTTGGATCAAAACAGTACCTAAAGCAGGGAGGTGCTGTCCAAGTTTCTCCAGAAATTCTGTTAACTTTGACATCTCATAACTTTTGAACCAGGACATATCTTAGGCCAAGCAAATACTTTCTAGAAAGCTAGTGAAGTTTTCTTTAACTTTGATGTTGAGCTCCTGAATTGGTTTTGCCTTTAACATGGCCTAAATCAGGTTTATATGGAAACTGATCAGCGCTGTCATAGGAACAGCAGATCAGCAGTCAAATTTGTTTAAAATTTGAACTATGTTTCCAAGTTTTATGGGTTCAATGACATGGGTTATGTTATAACTCAGGGGTTTACTGTTTAAATAAATATTTGACATTTATCAAATATATTTTTACAGATGACAGCAGACAAACAGTTGGAGAACGGGTGGGTGGTATCCCACTGTTCTCACCGCAGCGGCTATCCGGAAACATTGAGGCATATGCTTCAATATTTCGGATACAACCAGATGCTGTAGTACTTCGCCAAGGAAGAAGGCGAAGAGGGGAACAAGATGTGGACAATCTGTGAGACCTATGTGTGCTGAATACATTGGCAATTAGGATAAAAGTTAGCATTAACATTCAAAGTTTTGAATATTGCCAAAACATTCTTCTGTGGCAAGGTCCGACAAGTTCTTTGTTAGGTCCGCCAAGTGTTGGCAAGGTCCGACGCAAGGTCCGGAGAGCTCCTGTAAGGTCCGGAGAGCTTCTGTGAGGTCCGGAGCTTGTTTTTAGGGAGCTCCCGTGAAGTTCAACTCGTAGAACTGCAGCGTCTTGTTTTTGCTGTTAACTCGTAATGTTTCAAACTTGCTTTATGGGAAGGTTTGCTTAGTATTAATTTGCTAAGTTTTTGGTGTGTTTTTGGTGGTTATGGCTGTTATCGTTTGATATGGTTTGCAACATGCTTATGTTACGTGCTCATGTAAGGTGTTGTGGTTTTCGAACTAACGTGAGTCAAGTCGAGGACTTGTGCTCGGAACAATTGGTTGTTTATTCATGTGCAGATGTTGCTTGAGTTCAAGACATGGCTGGTGATGGGATTCTTGGACTAGTCACAGGGAGGAGATGAGGTTCCAACAACCAAGTTCGGGAGGAGCTGTGGTTGAGTTGATCGGGAGGTCGCGCAGCATGTTTGGATCAAGGGCAGTGCATATGAAGGTTGCGTGTACGTCGTTGGAAGGTGTTTGCATGTGTGCAAGGAGTGCATGGACGTGGCAACATTGTTCCAAGGCGTGATGAAGAGATGTGGACGTAAAGAATTGTTTGGAAAGGTTCAACCGACTAGGTTATGGACTCAGGCTGCGGCTGAGTCGTGTTTGACTCACATATGGAAAGTTTTGAGTTGGTTATGATAGGATTTCGTTTGGGTCACGAATTTGAGTTATTTTAGGAATGTTTGGGACGTTGCTAAGGTGTTTGGAAGTCTTAAGATTGCTTCTATCTGCGTATAGAAGAGTCTTGAGCAGTACTGGAATGTTACAGTTTGAATTCAAGTAGGAGTAGGAGTCCTAGTTTGAGTTGAGTTGGCCTTAGGGCTGGTTATATAAGCAAGGGGGGCCAAGTCTCGTGGGTGCACGAATGTGGGCTGTTCCTCTTGTGTTTCTATTGAATAAAGTTCAAAGTTTCGAGGAGCTTTTGTGCCTTGTTCGTCCGACTTGTTTTTCGTCAAGTCTTTCTCGCCGAGTTTCTGGACAGACCGACGTTGCTTCGGCGTTTTGTTCATAACTCGAGTTTTACAGATCTTATTGACGTGATTCTTTTTGGTTTGTCTTTACAACTCAATTATCTATCATCTGTGAAATTTTCACGAGCTTCAGATCTGTAGTTTTTGAGATACACGAGTTTCTTTGCAGCGTTGCAGATCTGTTTTATATCAGGTAGAACAGATTGATCTTCGTTTAATGTTTTGATCGTATCTCAAGTTTTACTTCGTGTTTTCAAGTGATTCTTGTTGCATTAGATCCGTGACTTGATTCTATACCTCTCTACTTGATTTGTCACGGTTGAACACGTTTGAAAACACTTGCACACACGGTTTCTTTAACCGATCGATTTTTTGCTGAGGGGTTTTTGTTGTTTCCGCTGCGAAAAGTTTTAATCTACCATTCACCCCCCGTCTGGTAGATTTTCACGTGTTCTTCGATCCTACAATTGGTATCAGAGCCAAGGTGCTTTAATCTTTGTGATTTGCACGTGTTTTGACTAACCATCATGGAGAAGTACTCCGCAAAACCTTGTGTGTTCAATGGCATCGATTTTCAGGTTTGGAAGGCGCGGATGGAGGCCTACATACAGGTGCAAGGCTTCGCCATATGGGAAAAGGTCTACCGGAACTTCGATGTACCACCCAACGATCAAGTTACGGCTGCGAACATGAGAGATGTTGACAACAACAACAAGACTCGCAACTTGATCATCCAAGGATTGACTCAAAGCGACTTCGACCGTGTTGCACACCTCCGATCTGCATATGATGTTTGGAAAGCTCTTTGTGACTACCATGAAGGATCCAATACGATCAAGGAGGTAAGGCAATATATGTTCAAGAAAGAATACATGCGTTTTGAGATGCAACCCGGTGAGTCAATTGACGACCTTTTTGCTCGCTTTAATAAAATTCTCAGCAACTTGCGTAGTGTCAATGTTAACTTTTCAGATGCTGAAAATGCTAGACAATTGTTAGGAGCATTAGATATGTCAATTTGGGAGATGAAAGCTACATCTATTCGTGAATCTACTGTCATGAGTTCTCTTACTTTGGACGTGCTTTATTCTAAATTGAAAACTGATGAAATTGACATCATCTCACGTAAAAACCCCAACAAGTCTATTGCATTTGTTTCGCAACGTGACATGTCTAGTTCTAGTCAATCATCATCTAGTGATGCACTCTCTTTGCTGTCCTCTCTAACCCTTGAACAGATTGAAGAGTTTCCAGAGGAGGAGCTTGCACTCATCTCTACTCGGTTCTCAAAAGCATTGCAAAATGTGAGAACTAGAAGGAGAGGAAGCTCCGGACCTCAACGATGTTTTGAATGTGGTAAGACAGGACATTTTCATACGGAGTGCCCTAACCTTTCAGGTCCGACTTCACGTGAAGAAAAGCAAACAAGGCCGAAGAAATCGTTTGCAAAGAATAAGAAGAAAAAAGATTTATCAATGCGCAACATAGTGCATAGTATGATCTCTGCAATTCAAGATTTCGGCTCAAGTAATGTGGACACCGGTAGTGATGAAGATGAAGAAGCTATGCCAAATATGTTCTACATGGCGAGCAAGTCAAGTTCAAGCTCCGAGGAGGCAGAACACAACAGCGACGATGAAGAGGTATGTCCCACTTGCGAAGAAATGTGTGATGCTATTTCTCGTGCCACTGTTATATTAAAGAAAAAGGATAAAAAACTTAGGAACAATGCTGGTAAAATTGAATCACTAGAATCTGAAATTAATCATTTAAAAACTTTCATTCCTAGTGATGATTCTTGTTCCTCATGTGATTTGATTTATGAACAATTGTCCTCTTTAATAAGTGCACATACATCTACACTTGATAAACTTGAACTTGAAATTGAAAAGAACAAAGAGCTTGCTGCACTTAATGATAAAAATTTGAAAGATGCTTGTTGTTCTACAATTGATTTGCATTGTTCTTCATGTGATGATCTGAATAAGAAACTAAATGATGCTATGAATGAGATTTCTATTTTGAACAATGCTTTACGTGTGCATGAAGTTAAATATTGTTCAAATTGCAAACTAAAAGGAAAAAAATTCATGTGAAAACTGCTTTGATCTGTCCAATAAACTTGATGACATGCATAGGACACTAGATCGGTTTTCTAATGCAAATAAGAACCTAAACTTGCTGCTGAATTCTTCCAAGTCTTGTAATGATAAAACTGGTTTAGGTTTTAATTCTCATGCTCATGCTAAGGCACACCCACCTAAAGTTGTAAAGTCATTAGGAAGCGGTTTGATTCAAACAGCTCCTAGACAAAAAGAGGTGATTTTCAAATCTGCAGGAGTACTGTCCCATTCGGGTTCTATAAACGTGTTGCTTGCTCATCTAGACATGATAATAAGGTTATTTTTCATTGTACCTACTGTGGTAGAGATGGTCATGTCATGGATTTTTGTTATAGACTAGCTAAACACGATAAGAAACAAAGAATACTTGCTAGATCACATAACAACCAAGCAAAATCTGCTAGACCGAATGTTCGGAGCTTGCAACCTGCTGTAATGAGTCAAAAACTTGCTCCCGGAGCTACTGTTTTTTGTGCTACATATAACACATCTTCTAAGTCAGTAGTTGGGAACAAAAAATTTCGATGTTTGGCTCATAAACCTGCTGTACCTTCTCAGCTTTCGCGTGTTATTCCTGCTGCACGTCGTGTGACTCAGTACTGGATTCCTAAAAGTCTTTTAACTAACCCCAGTATTGAGTCATCGACGTATTGTGCTGCTGTGTAGGTTTCACGTTTGAGGAAGGAGAACATTTGGATTGTGGATTCAGGTTGCTCACGCCACATGACCGGTAACAAAGAATGGTTCTCCTCTCTCTCTTTTGTGTCACGTGTAGAAAATGTTACTTTCGCCGATAACTCTTCTACTCCCATAATTGCTAAAGGTTCGGTTAGAGTAAACAATCTCTACACTTTGAAAGATGTGGCACTTGTTAAAATTTTGAAATACAACTTGCTTTCGGTTTCACAATTGCTAGATGAAAATCTAGAGGTTAGCTTTGCTAACAATTGCTGCAAGGTTGTAGATTCAAAAGGTGAGCTTTTGTTTAACATGTCTAGGTTTGGAAGAGTTTTTAAACCTGATTTTGATTTGTCAACTTCTAAGCATTGGTGTCTAGTTGCTAATGATACAAAGGATCTATATTTTTGGCATCGTAGACTTGGTCACATAGGCTTTGATCATCTCACTCGTGTTAGTGCTCTCGATCGCATACGTGGGCTGCCGAAGCTTAAAAAGGACAATGATATTGTGTGCTCTTCTTGTAGACATGCTAAGTTTGTTGCAGGTTCACATGCTCCTCTCACAATGACCATGACAGCTGAACCGGGACAACTTTTACATCTTGACACAGTAGGTCCGGCACGTTTTCAATCCTTTGGAGGTAAATGGTATGTGCTTGTGATTGTTGATGATTATTCCAGATATTCTTGGGTTTATTTTATGGCATCTAAGAATGAAGGTTTTAGTCATTTTAGAACTTTATTTCTTAGATTATCTATTGATCACCTAGGATTATTAAAAGCAATTAGAAGTGATAACGGAACTGAATTTAAAAACCAATCCTTTGATCACTTTTGTGCTGAAAATGGAATAGATCATCAATACTCTTCACCCTATGTACCACAACAAAATGGTGTCGTAGAAAGAAAGAACAGGACCTTAGTTGAGATGGCTAGGACTATGCTTGATGAATATCAAACTCCTAGGAAATTTTGGGCTGATGCAATTGCAACCGCTTGTTATGTCTCAAATCGTGTTTTCTTGCGTGCTAAGCTTGGAAAAACCCCATATGAGCTCCGGTTTGGACATAGGCCTAGTGTTACACACTTTAGGGTTTTTGGTTGCAAATTCTTTGTTAAGAAACATGGTAATCTTGATAAATTTGAAGCTAGATCTGTTGATGGCATGTTTCTTGGTTATCCATCTCATACTAGAGGATACCGTGTGCTTTTACTTGACACTAACAAAATTGTGGAGACTTGCGAGGTTTCTTTTGATGAAGCTAGCCCAAGTACTAGCTCCGATATTGCAGGTCCGGATCCATATCCGCAGGGGGAGAGTATTTTTATTGAAGAAGATGAAGAAGTGGTGCTGCTGCCCGAAAACTCGGAAGTAAATAACGATCAAGCTGCTGATTTTGCACCACAACCAGCACCAACAGTCACTACTGCTGGTTCGGACCTTCCTCAATCAACAAGCTCTCCTAATCAAAGGTCCGAACATGAAGAAGAAGGTGCTTGTGAAGTGTCTACTCCCCTCCGAGTACTCAAAAGTCATCCTCCACAACAAATCATTGGAAGCTTGCATGAACGAGTCACTCGGTCCAGGTTTTGCGATCCAAACTCTCATGCTCATTCTTCTTTTGTTGCTTCTTTTGAACCCAAGGATATATCACACGCACTCACTAATGAATCTTGGATTAATGTCACACAAGAAGAGTTAGAAAATTTCTAAAGAAATAATGTTTGGAAACTTGTACCTCCACCTCAAGGTCACACATTAATTGGAACTAAATGGGTATTTAAAAATAAGCAAAGTGAGGATGGAGTTGTGGTTAGGAATAAAGCTAGGTTAGTTGCTCAAGGTTTCACTCAAATTGAAGGTCTAGATTTTGATGAAACATTTGCTCCTGTTGCTAGATTAGAAGCTATAAGAATTTTATTAGCATTTGCTGCATCTAAAGGTTTCAAGTTATATCAAATGGATGTTAAAAGTGCTTTTCTTAATGTCTACATAGAGGAGGAGGTTTATGTTAAGCAGACACCGGGTTTTGAAAATCCAAATTTTTCTAATCATGTTTACAAACTGTCCAAAGCCTTGTACGGTCTAAAACAAGCCCCTAGAGCATGGTATGATAGGTTAAAAACATTCTTACTTGAAAAGGGGTTTACCATGGGCAAGGTTGATAAAACTCTTTTTGTACTTAAGCATGGCAATGACTCATTATTCGTTCAAGTGTATGTGGATGATATTATCTTTGGTTGTGCTTCTCATGATCTCGAGTCCATGTTTTCAGCTATGATGAGTTCAGAATTTGAGATGAGTATGATGGGAGAACTCACATACTTTTTGGGGCTGCAAATCAAGCAAACAAAAGAAGGAACTTTTGTGCATCAAACTAAGTATACAAAGGACCTTCTTAAGCGCTTCAACATGAACAAATGCAAGCCTCTTCGGACACCAATGGGAACAGCAACAACACTTGAACTTGACGAAGATGGTTACCCGGTCGATAAAAAAGAATACAGAAGTATGATTGGATCACTTTTCTATCTCACGACGTCAAGACCGGACATACAATTCAGCGTATGTCTTTGTGCACGTTTTCAAGCTTCTCCACGTGCTTCACATCGCCAAGCCATCAAAAGGATTCTCAGGTACCTACATGGAACTCAAGAATTTGGCATTTTTCTTCCTTCTTCCTCAACCGTTTCTTTGAAAGCTTTTTCGGATGCTGATTTTGGGGGTTGTAGGATTGATAGGAAAAGTACTTCGGGTGCTTGTCATTTTCTTGGTAATTCACTTGTTGCTTGGTCCTCTAGAAAACAAAGTTCAGTTGCACAATCCACGGCCAAATCTGAATATGTAGCTGCGGCTAGCGCTTGCTCACAAATTCTTTGGATTGTTCAAACACAAGGACTATGGGGTTGATTTAGATAGTGTTCCACTGTTTTGTGATAACACTAGTGCAATTTGTATTGCTAAAAACCCCGTGAAACACTCTAGAACTAAGCACATTGACATTAGGTATCACTTTCTTCGTGATAATGTTGAAAAAGGAAACATTGTGCTTCACCATGTCGATACCGAATAACAATTGGCTGATATTTTTACAAAACCTTTGGATTTCACTCGTTTTTGTTTCATTCGTAGTGAAATAGGGGTTATGCATCCTCATGGCTTAAATTGAGGGGGGGAGGGTTGAAACTTTGAAAGTCTATGTGTGAATCTGAAACTAAAATAATATGAGCATAGTATTTCATACATATATGACTTTGTGATTCCTTTTACAGGCTGAAAGTTCTTACTACATTACTCATGTTATACATTTTGTAGTTTTTGCCATGACTAGTAATTGGAATAACTACTTACACTAAATCTGGTCATGATGGAACTTTCTTGCTGTTTTGAACTTGTTGCGTGCTCACAAGTGCTTTTAAACATAAAAAAATAATCAAGTGATCAGCTCACATGTTGAGTTTTCAAATAAAAAATTGA
The DNA here is from genome assembly GCA_030760725.1 of Neostapfia colusana. Classification (NCBI taxonomy): domain Eukaryota; kingdom Viridiplantae; phylum Streptophyta; class Magnoliopsida; order Poales; family Poaceae; genus Neostapfia; species Neostapfia colusana. Next base: position 23,226,875 of record JASWHV010000012.1, on the reverse strand, counting down.
GAATAGATCAAGAGAATATGCATGCATCGCACTTCTTCTTTTGAGATTGCTTATCATTGCACTAAGATATGAACTTGGAAGGAATTGTGTATGACTAAAACCATGTCCTTAAGCTTCTGATTGTCAAATGACATAGGCTTGGCTTGGTTGGTTAGAATAAGGCTGATGCGGCATATAATCTCTTGCAAATATCATATGATCAACTTTGTGCCTTAAATGATTATGAATAATAAAAATGCAGCAACAAGTGTCATGTTTTCAGGTTTTGAAATAGTTGAGTAAGGGAGATCATGGCTTGCTTAAACTGAAAAATACATTTGATCTCTAGCATGGCTTACACTACTTTATGTATCTCATTGATGTGATAGTGTAAGTAACCTGATAGTATGACTTGGATGAGCTTTGTTTTGTATGTATATGTTATAATATGCTCATAACATTTAAAAATTTCTCTTTTGAACCTTGCTGAATACATTGTCAAAGGGGGGAGAAATATGTATAAGGAGAGATTTGTTTTTACACTTTGCATATGTTATACACTTTCTTCCTTCTCTGATTTTAAAAAATGGGGAGAAATTAATAAAGGGGGAGAAATGAGTTTTCAAATCTTTTCAAAACTTTTCATAAGCCAATGTTCGGATTTTAATTGGTGTTGCCAATGCATTCATCAAGGGGGAGATTGTGAGACCTATGTGTGCTGAATACATTGGCAATTAGGATAAAAGTTAGCATTAACATTCAAAGTTTTAATATTGCCAAAACATTCTTCTGTGGCAAGGTCCGACAAGTTCTTTGTTAGGTCCGTCAAGTGTTGGCAAGGCCCGACGCAAGGTCCGGAGAGCTCCTGCAAGGTCCGGAGAGCTTCTGTGAGGTCCGGAGCTTGTTTTTAGGGAGCTCCCGTGAAGTTCAACTCGTAGAACTGCAGCGTCTTGTTTTTGCTGTTAACTCGCAATGTTTCAAACTTGCTTTATGGGAAGGTTTGCTTAGTATTAATTTGCTAAGTTTTTGGTGTGTTTTGGTGGTTATGGCTGTTATCAGTTGATATGGTTTGCAACATGCTTATGTGACGTGCTCATGTAAGGTGTTGTGGTTTTCGAACTAACGTGAGTCAAGTCGATGACTTGTGCTCGGAAGAATTGGTTGTTTATTCATGTGCAGGTGTTTCTTGAGTTCAAGACATGGCTGGTGACGGGATCCTTGGACTAGTCTCAGGGAGGAGATGAGGTTCCAACAACCAAGTTCGGGAGGAGCTGTGGTTGAGTTGATCGGGAGGTCGCGCAGCATGTTTGGATCAAGGGCAGTGCATATGAAGGTTGCGTGTACGTCGTTGGAAGGTGTTTGCACGTGTGCAAGGAGTGCATGGACGTGGCAACATTGTTCCAAGGCGTGATGAAGAGATGTGGACGTAAAGAATTCGTCGGAAAGGTTCAACCGACTAGGTTATGGACTCAGGCTGCGGCTGAGTCGTGTTTGACTCAAATATGGAAAGTTTTGAGTTGGTCATGATAGGATTTCGTTTGGTTCACGAATTTGAGTTATTTTAGTAATGTTTGGGACGTTCCTACGGTGTTTGGAAGTCTTTAGATTGCTTCTATCTGCGTATAGAAGAGTCTTGAGCAGTATTGGAAAGTTACAGTTTGAATTCAAGTAGGAGTAGGAGTCCTAGTTTGAGTTGAGTTGGCCTTAGGGCTGGTTATATAAGCAAGGGGGGCCAAGTCTCGTGGGTGCACGAATTTTGGCTGTTCCTCTTGTGTTTCTATTGAATAAAGTTCATAGTTTCGACGAGCTTTTGTGCCTTGTTCGTCCGACTTGTTTTTCGTCAAGTCTTTCTCGCCGAGTTTCTGGACAGACCGACGTTGCTTTGGTGTCTCGTTCATAACTCGAGTTTTATAGATCCAATTGACGTGATTCTTTTTGGGTTGTATTCACAACTCAATTATATATCATCTGTGAAATTTTCACGAGCTTCAGATCTTTAGTTTTTGAGATACACGAGTTTCTTTGCAGCGTTGCAGATCTGTTTTATATCGGGTAGAACAGATTGATCTTCGTTTAATGCTTTGATCGTATCTCAAATTTTACTTCGTGCTTTCAAGTGATTATTGTTGCATTAGATCCGTGACTTGATTCTCTACCTCTCTACTTGATTTTTCACGGTTGAACACGTTTGAAAACACTTGCACACACGGTTTCTTTAACCGATTGATTTTTTGCTGAGGGGTTTCTGTTGTTTCCGCTGCGAAAAGTTTTAATCTACCATTCACCCCCCTCTGGTAGCTTTTCACGTGTTCTTCGATCCTACACAATCCATGTCGAAGTCCCTGCAGGACCTAAGCCACCCGGTTGGGTGCCGTTCACCGTTACGGTGAGAGGTAGGCAATCGGAAGGGGTGTGGCAAGTGGCAGCCCGTGACACCATGTCACGTTTCTGCCAACTACACGTGCAGGCTATGGAGGGAACTCCATACGCGCTCGTTCCGGTGGAGGTACGGGCTCATCATGTGTGGGAAGAGAGGTACCGCAAGGGAACCAACCCGACTTGCCCAAGGTACAACCCCGCGGAGGCAAACCTCAGCCTCCAGATGAGGGCGGGAAACGCCGTGATGGACAGCCAAGCTGTTCATACAGAGCATCTCGCCGCAAAGCTCAAGGAGAGCACAAGCCGTGGAGACCATTTCGACAGTGCTCACAGCGAACTCCGCAATGTCCTCCTTCCGACGATCAAGCGACTGAATGAACAACATAATCAGTTGCATCGTCTGAAGAAGGCGAAGAGGAAAAGCCGTGTTGACATCGCGGCGTTGCAAGAACTGGTACAGAATCTGACCCAGCAGAACGAGGACCTTACTCAAGAGCGAGACGACGCTATTGAGGAAGGGCAAGGCTGGGAAGAAGACTACAACCAGGCTATGGACGAGGTGCATGCTTTGCAGGACCTCGTACCTCCGGTATTGGGCATACCGGTGGTCTTGGGTCTTCCAGCAATGGGAGAACCCGAGATGGGAGAAGAGGTGGTAGATCCAGAGCCACCAGAAGAGGTACCGGAGGAGGAAGACCGGCAGGAGGTAGAGTTCTACTCCGAGTAGGGGGTTACAGTTGCCAAGTAGGGCAGCTAGGGTAGTGTAACCCAACTTTTTTAATCGGTGACATGTCGTGTAGGCAGTAGCGTATGTATAGGTAGTGACGACATGAGCACGACTTCTCGAAGAACCGAGAACAATGTATCTTGTATAAAGTTTATGCTTTATCAATATATGTGAATGTTGTGCAAATTATTCATGTGTCACTTCGATACCTACTGTTCCATATGGAATTTTAAGTAAGACATGTGCTAATCGCTGCTGTTTTGAATTTCAGAATGACGCGTACTCGTGCCAACCCTGACGTTGGGGGTACTAGCCAAGGGGGAGAGACCTCCCAACAGCCTCCCGAGGACTCCTCGGGACAGCAGCAGCAACAGCAGCAGCAAACACCGCCACCGCCACTGCCCACGGTTACATTGGCCGACATCGTCGCGGCAATGGCGGGTTAGCATCAGCAGCACACGGAGTTGCTGAAAACTCTTATTGTCAATACGTCTCGTCCAGAGAGACGTCAAGATCGTAAGGAGCATCAACAGAGCTCCTACTCCGACTTCCTGGCTACTCATCTCCCGGTATTCTCAAGGGCAGATGAACCTCTTGACGCGGACAACTGGCTCCGCGCAATAGAGATGAAGTTCGGGCTGCTCCAGATAAGGGAGCAGCGCAAGACTCAGTTCGCAGTTCAGCAGCTCCAAGGATCCGCGAGGCGTGGTGGGAAAACTTCTGTGCTTCACAGCCCACCGATCGAGTTATGACCTGGACGGAGTTCCGGACGGCCTTCAGAGCCTATCACATACCGCCGGGTCTGATGAAAAGGAAGACGCAGGAATTCTTACACCTGCAACAAGGGAGCCGGAACGCGTTGGAATACTCCAGGGTGTTCAACAATCTCGCGCTCTACGCGTCGTATCACGCATCTACCGACGAGAAACGGCGGGACCACTTTTACCAGGGGCTTAACCCGCTCCTGAAGGACAAGTTGGCGATGTTCAATCGCGGCAGCCTCAACGACATCATTGATGCTGCGATTGTCCAGGAGGACTCCGGCAAGGAGTTGGCGGCGGCGGAGCGAAAGCGAAGCGCGCCGCGGAGCAGCGGAGAAGGAAGCGGTCCTTCTTAGAAGTTTCAGATGGTGAATGGCCCACCATCAGGTCCACGCTGGCAGCCACCCCAGAGGTCGATGCCGTTCCGTAGTCGGCCGTGCTCTTCACCGGCATTCAGGCCGGCACTGCCAGCACCCCTTCCACAACAACAACAGCAGCAGCGGACGATGCCGCGTTTGTATGCACCTCAGCAGCGCATGCCGGGCTTTCGTCCCCCGAGCACCGCACAAGCAGCGGCCACATGTTACAGGTGTGGTCGTCCAGGACACATCGCCAGCAGTTGCCCAGAGAGGCAAGGCGGCGGAGTTGCACCGCAACTTCCGGGGAGGAATCAGCCCCGGAACCCTACTAATGCGCGGCGGGCAAACCCGAGGCCTGGCACCGTCCACCAACTTGCCATAGAGGACGTGCCAGAGGGTGAGCCAATCCTTGCGGGTATGTTCCAACTCCACCAGCATCCTGCCATAGTACTATTTGATTCAGGCGCCCACATAATTTTATTAGCCAAGCTTTCATTGCTAAACACAGCTTGCAAATACTACCCACCAATAGTCCATATTTAATTTGTTCACCGGGTGGGAAGATTTCAGCAAGCGTAAAGGTTTCTAAAGCACCATTATGCTTAGCGGGTAGAGTGTACCCCACGTCTCTCATTATCTTAGAGGGACAAAAGGTCGATGTCATCCTAGGGATGTCGTGGTTAACCCGCCACGGCGCTGTTTTAGACACCGTCCTTTGAGTCGTGCACTTAAACTCAGAAGTGCACGGATCTCACTCCTTATTTCTGGACAGTCCAGAAATAAAACTTCCAAGTATCTATCAGTCGACAACCATCAGATTGGGAGACATTCCAGTGGTCCGAGAGTTCCCTGACGTGTTCCCGGATGATTTACCGGGGATGCCGCCTGATAGAGAGGTGGAGTTCAAGATTGAACATGCACCGGGAACCATGCCAATATCCCGAAGGCCGTACAATATGGCACCCAAGGAGTTGGCTGAACTGAAGACTCAGCTCACGGATCTCCTGGAGAAGGGTTTTATTTGGCCGAGCTCCTCGCCATGGGGCTGTTCGGCATTATTCGTAAAGAAGAAGGACGAAACGTTGCGGCTTTGCATGGACTATCGTCCATTAAACGCCGTAACCATCAAGAACTAGTACCCATTGCCATGGATCGACATGTTGTTTGATCAGTTGGTCGAAGCAAAGATCTTTTCCAAGATGGACTTAAGATCCGGGTACCATCAGATTAAGATAAGGGCTGAGGATATTCCGAAGACGGCTTTCTCGACGAGGTACGGACTTTATGAGTACCTGGTCATGTCCTTCGGCCTCACGAATGCTCCAGCTCACTTCATGTATTTAATGAACTCGGTATTCATTCCGGAGCTGGACAAGTATGTCGTGGTCTTCATCGACGACATCCTGGTATATTCCAAGTTGGAGGAAGATCACAAGAAGCATCTGCGTATAGTCTTGCAACGGCTGCGGGATCACAAGCTATACGCAAAATTCAGCAAGTGCGAATTCTGGATATCGCAAGTGCCTTTCCTCGGGCATATCATCTCAGCGGAGGGTATCGCTGTAGACCTGAGCAAGATCACTCAAGTGCTGAATTGGAAATCCCCGAGGACTGTTCACGAGGTACGGAGTTTCCTCGGACTCGCGGGATATTATCGGAGGTTCATTCCGAACTTCTCGAGGATTGCCAAGCCTATGACGGAGCTGCTGAAGAAGGCTACCAAATATGTTTGGAGTCCGGCATGTGAAGCAGCATTCAAGGCTTTAGTCAAGCACCTAACATCAGCACCAGTTTTGGCGCAGCCAGACACAACAAAACCGTTCGATGTGTACTGCGATGCATCCGGCATTGGGCTCGGATGTGTGCTGATGCAAGACCGTAGAGTGGTCGCGTATGGATCACGGCAGCTTAGAAACCATGAGCAAAATTATCCAACCCACGACTTGGAGCTCGCTGCCGTGGTACTTGCACTGAAAATGTGGAGGCACTACCTACTCGGTAACCTCGTGCATTTATATACCGACCACAAGAGCCTCAAGTACATATTCACTCAGAAGGAGCTGAACATGAGGCAGCAAAGATGGTTAGAATTGATAAAGGATTACGAAATAGAGATCCATTATCATCCGGGCAAGGCAAACATAGTGGCAGATGCGCTGAGTCGCAAGTCACACGTCAACAATCTGACCATCACACCGTTGGAAGAGAGCAAACCACCACTGCATGTGATTCCACATGGAGCTCTCTACAACCTAGCTTTGATCCCCACCATCCGTGAAGAGATAGCGGCAGCTCAGAAACATGACAAGGGTATGTCGCATTTGCGGAGACGTGTAGACACTGGGGAGTTGAAATGTTTCCGGAAGGACGGAGATGGCGTCCTATGGTTCAAGGACCGGATCGTCGTACCCCGTAACCCGGAGCTACGGAAGAAATTTTTTGATGAGGCTCACTTATCAAAATTTTCTATTCACCCCGGCAGCAACAAAATGTATCAAAAACTCAGAAGCAAGTTTTGGTGGACACGGATGAAGCGGGAAATCGCAAAGTACGTGTCCGAGTGCGATACATGTCGAAGGGTGAAGGCAGATCATATGCGGAAACCGGGACTGCTACAACCACTGGGCGTTCCTGCCTGGAAGTGGGAGGATGTGAGCATGGACTTCATCGTCGGTCTACCCACCACCTTTCAGAAACATGATTCTGTGTGGGTGATCGTCGACCGTCTCACCAAAGTTGCCCATTTCATCCCGGTCAACACCAACTACAACGCCAAGAAGTACGCTGAACTGTACATCTCACGGATCCTATGCTTGTACGGCGTACCCCGTACCGTCATATCGGATCGGGGCACTTTATTTGTGTCCCATTTTTGGGAGCAGCTACACGCTGCCTTGGGGACCAAGCTGATCCGTAGTTCAGCGTACCACCCGCAGACGGATGGGAAAACCGAGCGGGTAAATCAGATCTTAGAAGACATGCTACGAGCTTGCGCTATCAACCACGGCGAGAATTGGGATGATCACTTGCCGTTAGCCGAGTTCTCGTACAACAATGGGTACCAAGCCAGCATCAAGATGGCTCCCTACGAGGCGCTATACGGGAGAAAATGCCGCACACCATTGAATTTGTGTGAGTCTGGCGAAAGGGTTACCTTCGGGATTGACCTTGTCAACAACGTGGAAGAGAAGGTTTGACTGATTCAAGAGAACCTAAAAGCCGCCCAATCCTGGCAGAAACAGTATGCGGACCGGAGAAGACGCCCATTACAATTCGAAGTTGGGGATCACGTATATCTACATGTGTCTCCAATGAAGGGCGTAAACAGATTTGGGGTGAGAGGAAAATTGGCACCCCGATTCATCGGTGCATTCCAGATTACCGAAAGATGTGGATCGGTAGCATACCGGCTGAAATTCTCAGAAATATCGGATGGTGAATCGCCCACCATCGGTGCCACGCTGGCAGCCACGACAGAGGCCGATGCCATTCCGCAGTCGGCCATATTCTCCACCGGCATTCAGGCCGGCACTGCCAGTACCACCTCCGCAGCAATAACAACAGCAGGCGATGCCGCGTGCGTATGCACCTCAGCAGCGCATGCCGGGCTTTCGTCCCCCGAGCACCGGCCAAGCAGCAGCCACATGCTACAAATGTGGTCATCCAGGGCACTTCGCCAGCAGTTGTCCGGAGAGGCAAGGCGGCGCAGTTGCACCGCAACTTCCAGGGAGGAATCAACCCGGGAACCCCACTAATGCGCGGCGGGCAAACCCTAGGCCCGGCACCATCCACCAACTTGCCATAGAGGACATGCCGTAGGGAGAGCCAATCCTTGCAGGTATGTTCCAACTCCACCAGCATCCCGCCATAGTATTATTTGATTCATGTGCCACACATAGCTTTATTAGCCAATCTTTCATTGCTAAATACAGCTTGCAAATACTACCCACCGATAGTCCATATTTGATTTGTTCACTGGGTGGGAAGATTTCAGCAAGCATGATGGTCCCAAAATCACCATTATGCTTAGAGGCTAGAGACTACCCTACGTCTCTCATAATTTTAGAGGGACAAAAGGTCGATGTCATCTTAGGGATGTCGTGGTTAACCCGCCACGGCAAGGTTTTAAACACCATCCTCCGAATTGTGCACTTGAACTCAGAAGTGCACGAATCCCATTCCTTATTTCTGGACAGTTCAGAAATAAAACTTTCAAGTGTTTATGTAAGGGCCTCAGTTTTTGACACATGTTTGAAGTGTTCATCACCACACACACAAACCTCATTTGAAGCAAGTTGATAAACACATTTGAAGAGCAAGTAACCACCATCAACATGCTCATTAGGGAACAAACTCACATATTGCAAATGTGGTATTTCCCACATGTGATATACAGGGGGGCATATGAAAACTCCTACATAGTGCTAGGAATGTCCATGCCAAGTTTCACCTAAATTCAAAACCTTTTTGAGGTATTTTTGGGTATGGCTAGAAAGAGGGCAGTTTGAACTCAAATTCAAATTCAAACTGTTTTGGTCCCATGAATTCAAAAGTGGAGGCATATTCTTACTCAGCACATTTTTGTGAGCTCACACACCAATTTTCACTCCATTTGGAGTTGATCTTGACATGAGCTAAGTGGGGCAAATTCAAACTTTATTTGAATTTCAAACTGAACATGTGCTGAAACTCATTCAAACCAAACCCAATTTGAATGATAACCAATTCAAATGGTTCAAGGGTAGAAAATTCAAATCACCAAGGGCTTTTGTGGGAACTACTGTTTACAACAGTGAATAGGAGTTAATCTCAGGGGTTAAAAATGAAAATGGGACCCACATGTCAGCCACTGGGATGATTCAACCGACTGAGACTTTCTCACTCGGGTCCCCGAGCTGCAGCTGCGATCGCCACCGAGGGAGGCCACCGCGCCAGCAGCTGCTTGGCCACGCGCGGGCACGAGTCGGTTCAGAGCCTTCTTAAGGCGTTCTCCCTCCTTCTCGGCCGAAGCCCTCGCCATTTTCTCCCCGCAAGAACACAGCACCGGGAAACTTTCTTCCGTCGCTCAGAACCGATCGGAAAACTCCGATCACAGCCTCCCCGTCTCCTTCAGAGCTACGGTAATGTACTAGGGACCCTCCTCGTTCTTTCCCGTTGCTAGAACTCAGCTAAAACCTGTCGATCTCGGCTATACCGAGAGTTCAATTTGGTGACCTAAAACCGCCGCACTTCGCGCTCCCGTGGACAGCCCAACTGGGAGGTTGTCACGCCCGAGCCAAGGCACCCTTGGACGCGCTAGTGATCGGTGCTGCTCACCCCCCGAGCCACAGCCCGAGCGCTTGCTCACCGGCGGCGAATTTCTAGTTTTCCCCTTTCTGGGTACAGGCCGACCTTCGGGTGCGGTTCTGTCGAATTCAGACTCTAGAAAGGATTAGAGGGCCTCAATTCGCTCCCACACAAACTAGACACGGTAGCGCACAAGTTGCCTTCACAACCTTTGGCCTGAGAACCTCTGTACCCGGCATAGTTCGAAGTTACCGACGGCGGAGCATGCGGGTAGCATTGGGCGCACAGTGAGGGACTACTTCGGACCTCTCCCGAGCTGCCTTGAGCCAATGCCGAGGTTCCTGAGGTACCACTGATGCTTTCCGGCCGTTTGCTCGGTCAGGTTGGGGTGCTAGGGAAGTCGGCCAACACGGCCGAAGTCTTTCCGAAGCCGCCGCTCGTCGCCGACCCTGTGCCGGTCGTTGTCATGACGAGCTGAGCCCAGAATCGTGTTCTCCGAGTGAAAGTAGGCAGGGGCGGCCGGAATCGTGAAGTTTGGAGCTCCACAGAGGCTTCCGGCGAGCTCTCCGGCGAGGTATCGCGGCGGCAGAGCGCGGGCGGCGAGAGGTAGACGAAGGGGGTGGACCCCAGCTGTCGGCGGCAGATATTTTAAACCGGGATCGGTCTACGGCTGGGATCTGATGTGCTGGCACGCAAAAACCCTGTAGGCCTCAGTGTGCTGACGCCTCCACGCCGAACACGTGTCCCCGGCAGATTTAAACTTTTCCCCGATTTTCTGATTTCATTCAAATTTCAAATCCTCATAACTTTGGCTAGAAAGCTCCAAATTGAGTGAACCAAATTTTGTTGGATTCAGCTCTCTGAGTACCTTCCAAAAGTTCAAGTTTCACTTCATGAAAACCCTTAATTATCCAGAATTAATTCCTCAAAATTTAAACTGTTTGGAATTTTAACTGGAGAATCCCTTGGAGGAAAATTCTGAAATTTTGCTGGGATGTTCACCAAAATATCCCGGAACTACCATAAAAATTTCAGATCCATTTGAGCTAATTTGGTCCACCTAAGGATGTGATTAGTGAAACTGTTCCAGAGAAAATAGAAAATGTTCAGAAACATTTTCAGAATTTTCCCTGAAATTGTTTAGCTCATATCTTTAGCTAGAAACCTTCAAATTAAGTGAGACCAACTCCATTAGAACCCTATAAAAATCTAGTTTTCAGAAAGTCATAGTTTGTTTCATGAAAATCCTTAGAACACCCTAAAAGCCTTCAATTAAGGTCAAGTGCATAATTAATTGTGGAGGGCTCAAATGAGCTTTGCTGCAACTAAAACTTGACCAAGTCTCTGTTTAGGTTGTAACCAAGCCACAGTAAAAGTTTCACAGTCATTGGTCTGTATAGTAAGAGTTATAGACTTCACAAGTTGAAATTCAATCAAATGCATTTAAATTAATACATATACTTGCATATCATGTAGTCGCTAAGGTCGAGGAGGAACCCGAAGTCCTAGACTTCGTTACTCCGGAGGAGCAGCTAGCCTACGACCAAGAGCAGCAAGGAAAGCTCCGGTTTGCATTAACCTTTTCACAAAGTTTTATTGTTTTGAGCACTTACTTGAGTAACATTATTTCTTGCACTAGAGTCTTGTTTGAAAATCCAAATGCATAGCCAAGAAAGCCATGGGTTGGAATTAGGATTTAAAACCCCGTTAGCTACTGCAATGCTAAGATAGAGTAGGATTAGGTAAAAGTTGAGTAGTTGGAACTACTCGTGAGCATAGGCTAGAGGCACTCGACTCGGGTAGAGATAGCACATGATACACATGGCAAGAAAAATGAGACCGAGCGGAGAGTTAGGGCAGCAGAACTTTGGGGCCTGTGTGCTATAGCTCCGCTTGTGTCGATTGAGGACCGAGCCGTGTGCGGGCCTGTTGAACAAGCTAGAACAGTACCGAAGACCTACCGGCTATATGGGAATCGGGAAACTGATGTAACTCGGGTAGATGGGTATTGAGGCATTGCCCGTCGTTCAGAGGATAGGTTGAGAGCTTGATGTGTAAATTGGCTGGCGGCACTGAGATGCGCGTGCAGAGACCTCTTGCTCGGGACGATGGGACCGGTTCAATATTTGGCTGACGGGTGAAAGGTGGTTGCGTACGGCGTCCGTGATGGTTGCTGTAGGCAACATCGAGTATGGGCGTACGTGACGGGTTATTCGGGTAACCCTGCAGGTGTAAATCGATTATAATCGCCGTCCCTCACGGTCAGTGAATACCACTTGTTCACTGTACCGTGACGTAGAAAGAACAGGCTAGTTACATTTTAAAAGGTTGCTGATTGAATGATGGACATTGATTGTAAATGATACGCTGTAGTGTAGAGCTAATTAAAGTTCCTTTCAACTTTGGGCAAAGTACATGAGAGAAATGCGTTTCTTGTTTGATTGCGGCTCTCTCATGTGCCTTAGCGTAAGATTCCCCACAACCTGCTGCTAAAACTTGAAAGTAAGGTTCTACTAATTAGGCGAGTCCTTGCAAATGATTTTTACCTCATGTACCCATTACCCCTCATGTAGAAGTTCCATGTTTAGGAGAGACGGTTCAGTCTTGCTGAGCCTTCATGCTCACTGCTTGTGTTTGAAGCTTTTGCAGGGTTCTATGAGGAAGGAACTCCCGAAGAGGAGACGGAACCCCAGGAGGGGAACCCCGTTGAATGGGAGTCGTGCACGCCGCCGTGTTAGTGTGCGTGTGTGCTAGCAAGGACACGTTCATGGGCTGAACGTGAACTTGATGCTTAGTCTACACCCGTGAGTGTGGACTGAACTATTTTGTTGTAAAAATGTTCATAAACCTCTTTATGTAATAAAACTTTGCTTCCGCTTTGTACCTTTGATGTGTGTTATCCGGTGCTGTACAACGCAGTACCCCTCAGCGTGATCCTGGCTCAACAAGACCGTGGGGTCGTGTCAGTTTATCAGTCCACGACCATCAGATTGGAAGATATTCCAGTGGTCTGTGAGTTCCCTGACGTGTTCCCGGATGATTTACCGGGGATGCCGCCCGACAGAGAGGTGGAGTTCAAGATTGAACTTGCACCGGAAACCATGCCAATATCCCGAAGGCCGTACAAGATGACGCCCAAGGAATTGGCTGAACTGAAGACTCAGCTAAAGGACTTGCTGGAGAAGGGTTTTATTAGGCCGAGCTTCTCGCCATGGGCTGTTTAGCATTATTCGTGAAGAAGAAAGATGAGACGTTGCAGCTTTGCGTGGACTATCGTCCACTAAACGCCGTAACCATCAAGAATAAGTTCCCGTTGCCACGGATCGACATGTTGTTTGATCAGTTTGTCGAAGCAAAGATCTTTTCCAAGATGGACTTAAGATCCGGGTACCACCAGATTAAAATACGGGCTGAGGACATTCCGAAGACGGCTTTCTCGATGAGGTACGGGCTTTATGAGTACCTGGTCATGTCCTTCGGTCTCACCAAAGCTCCAGCTCACTTCATGTATTTGATGAACTCGGTATTCATGCCGGAGCTGGACAAGTTTGTCGTGGTCTTCATCGACGATATAGTGGTATATTCCAAGTTGGATGAAGAACACAAGAAGCATCTGCGTCTAGTCTTGCAACGGCTGCGGGATCACAAGCTATACGCGAAATTCAGCAAGTGTGAATTCTGGATATCGCAAGTGCCTTTTCTCGGGCATATCATCTCAGCGGAGGGCATCGCCGTAGACCCGAGTAAGATCACACAAGTGCTGTATTGGAAGTCTCCGAGAACTGTTCATGAGGTACGGAGTTTCCTCGGACTCGCGGGATATTACGGAGGTTCATTCCGAACTATTCAAAGATTGCCAAGCCGATGACGGAGCTACTGAAGAAGGCTAACAAATATGTTTGGAGTCCAGCATATGAAGCAGCATTCAAGGCTTTAGTGAAGCACCTAACATCAGCACCGGTTTTGGTGCAGCCAGACACAACAAAACCGTTTGATGTGTACTGCGATGCATCCGGCATTAGGCTCAGATGTGTTCTGATGCAAGACCGAAAGGTGGTCGCGTATGGATCATGGCAGCTCAGAAACCATGAGCAGAATTATCCAACTCACGACTTGGAGCTTGCTGCCGTGGTGCTCGCACTTAAAATGTGGAGGCACTACCTACTCAGTAACCTCGTACATTTATATACCGACCACAAAAGCCTCAAGTACATATTCACTCAGAAGGAGCTGAACATGAGTCAGCGAAGATGGTTAGAGTTGATAAAGGATTATGAAATAGAGATACATTATCACCCCGGCAAAGCAAACGTAGTGGCGGATGCGCTGAGTCGTAAGTCACACGTCAACAATCTGACCATCACACCGCTAGAAGAGAGTGAACCACCACTGCATGTGATTCCACATGGAGCTCTCTACAACTTATCTCTGATCCCCACCATCCGTGAAGAGATAGCGGAAGCCCAGAAAAATGACAAGGGCATGTATCATTTGCGGAGACGTATAGACAGTGGGGAGCTGAAATGTTTCCGGAAAGACGGAGACGGCGTCCTATGGTTCAAGGACCGGATCGTCGTACCCCATAACCCGGAGTTACGGAAGAAAATCTTTGATGAGGCCCACTTGTCAAAGTTTTCTATTCACCCCGGCAGCAATAAAATGTATCAAAAACTCAGAAGCAAGTTTTGGTGGAAACGGATGAAGCGGGAGATCGCAAAGTACGTGTCCGAGTGTGATACATGTCAAAGGGTGAAGGCAGATCATATGCGGAAACCGGGACTGCTGCAACCACTGGGCGTTCCTGCCTGGAAGTGGGAAGATGTGAGCATGGACTTCATCGTCGGTTTACCCACCACCTTTCAGAAGCATGATTCTGTGTGGGTGATCGTCGACCGGCTCACCAAAGTTGCCCATTTCATCCCGGTCAACACCAACTACAACGCCAAGAAGTATGCTGAACTGTACATCTCACGGATCCTTTGCTTATACGGTGTACCCCATACCATCATATCGGATCGGGGCACTTTATTTGTGTCCCGCTTTGGGAACAGCTACACGCTGCGTTGGGGACGAAGCTGATCTGTAGTTCAGCATACCACCCGCAGACGGATGGGCAAGCTGACACGACCCCAAGGTCCTGTCCAGCCAGGATCACACTGAGGGGTGCTGCGTTGCACAGCACCGGATAACACACGTCAAAGGTACAAAGCGGAAGCGAAATTTTATTACATAAACAAGTTTATGAACATGTTTACATCAAAATAAGTTAAGTCTACACGCATGGGCGTAGACTAAGCATCAAGTGCACGTTCAGCCCTTGAACGTGTCCTTACTAGCACACACGCACACTAACTCTGTGGCGTGCTCGACTCCCACTCGACGGGATTCCCCTCCTGGGGTTCCGTCTCCTCTTCGGGAGTCCCTTCCTCATAGAACCCTGCAAAAGCTTCAAACACAAGCAGTGAGCACGAAGGCTCAGCAAGTCTAACCCGTCTCACCTAAACATGGAACTTCTACATGAGGGGTAATGGGTTACATGAGGTAAAAATTATTTGCAAGGACTCGCCTAATTAGTAGAACCTTACTTTCAAGTTTTAGCAGCAGGTTGTGGAGAACCTTACGCTAAGGCACATGAGAGAGCTGCAATCAAACAAGAAACGCATTTCTCTCATGTACTTTGCCCAAAGTTTGAAAAGAACTTGAGTTAGCTCTAAGCTACAGCATATCATTAACAATCAATGTCCATCATGCAATCAGCAACATTTTAACATGTGACTAGCCTGTTCTTTCTACGTCATGGTACAGTGAACAAGTGGTACTCACTGACCGCGAGGGACGGCGATTATAATCGATTTACACCTGCAGGGTTACCCGAACAACCCGTCACGTACGCCCGTACTCGATGTTGCCTACAACAACCATCACGGACGCCGTACGCAACCACCTTTCACCCGTTAGCCAAATATTGAACCGGTCCCATCGTCCCGAGAAAGAGGTCTCTGCACGCGCATCTCCGTGCCGCCAGCCGATTTACACCTAGAGCTCTCAACCTACCCTCTGAACGACGGGCAATGCCTCAATACCCAGCTACCTGAGTTACATCAGTTTCCCGGTTCCCATATAGCCGGTAGGTCTTCGGTACTGTTCTAGCTTGTTTAACAGGCCCGCACACGGCTCGGTCCTCAACCGACACAAGCGGAGCTACAGCACACAGGCCCCAAAGTCCTGCTGCCCTTACCCTCTGCTCGGTCTCATTTTCTTGCCATGTGTTTCATGTGCTATCACTACCTGAGTCGAGTGCCTCTAGCCTATGCTCACGAGTAGTTCCAACTACTCGACTTGTACCAAATCCTACTCTATCCTAGCAATGCAGTAGCTAACGGGGTTTGAAATCCTAAACCCAACCCATGGTTCTCTTGGCTATGCAGTGGGGCTTCCAAACAAGAATCTAATGCAAAGAATAAAGTAAACAAGTATGTGCTCAAAACGATAAAAATTTGTAAAAAGGTTAATGCAAACCGGAGCTTGCCTTGCTGCTCTTGGTCGTAGGCTAGCTGCTCCTCCGGAGTTACAAAGTCTAGGACTTCGGGTTCCTTCTCGACCTTAGCGACTACATGATAAGAGAGGTACATGTATTAATTTGAATGCATTTGTATTAAGTTTGAACTTGTGAAGCTTATAAGTCCCACTAGACAGACTCAATGACTGTGAAACTTTTACTGTGGCTTGGTTACAATCTAAATAGAGACTTGGTCAAGTTTTAGTTGCAGCAAAGCTCATTTGAGCCCTCCATAATTAATTATGTCCTTGACCTTAATTGGAACTCTTAGGGTGCTCTTAGGATTTTTCATGAAACAAACTATGACTTTCTGAAAACTAGATTTTCAGAGGGTTCTAATGGAGTTTGTCTCACTTAATTTGGAAGTTCCTAACTAAAGATATGAGCTAAACAATTTCAGAGAAAATTCTGAAAATGTTTCTGAACATTTTCTATTTTTTCTGGAACAGTTTCACTAATCACACCATTAGGTGGATTAAATGAGCTCCAATGGGTCTGAAATTTTTATGGTAGTTCAGGGATATTTTGGTGAACATCCCAGCAAAAATTTCAGGATTTTCCTCTAAAGGATTCTCCAGTTAAAATTCCTAACAGTTTAAATTTTGAGGAATTAATTCTGGAGAATTAAGGGTTTTCATGAGTTGAAACTTGATTTTCTGGAAAGTGCTCAGAGAGGTGAATCCAACAAAATTTGGTTCACTCGATTTGGAGCTTTCTAGCCAAAGTTATGAGGATTTGAAGTTTGGAAGAATTCTGAAAATCGGGGAAAAAGTTTAAACTCTCAGGGGCCCGCGGGGACACGTGTCGAGCGCGGAGGTGTCCGGCACACTGGAGATACCACACGTGTCGAGCGCGGAGGTGTACGGCACACCGGAGCTCACAGGGTATTTGCACGCCAGCACAGCCGATCCCCGGCCACACCCGATCCCGATTTAAATTCTTCAGCCGCTGACACGTGGGCCAGCCGGCTTCTTCTTCCTCCCGCCGTTCTCTCGCGCCCGCGCCGCTGACCTCGCCGGAGAAGATTCGGAGCTTGCCGGCTCGCCGCTGCCAGACCTCCCATGGGCTGAAACTCGCCGCCAGGGGGATGTCGACGTCGAGGAACACGTCGGTGGTGTCAGGTCGGGCTGGGGGTGACCGGAAATAGCTCGGCGACGTGCCGAGGCCTCGGTTGAGGTTCGGCGCCGTCAACCGTGGGTTCTAACCCGCCAACACCTCGAACAAACGGTCCTATAGCATCAGTGTATCCCTAGGAAGCTCGACAAGGTGTCAAAAGGGTTCAGGGATAGCGACAAGTCGGTCGGCACCGTGTGACCGATCGTGCCCGCCATGACCGCCCTCGATCGAGCTTGAAATTCGTCACTCCTAGACAGTTTTACGCCACAGATGCAGAAAAGAACTTGATCGCCGGCTAGTCCAGCGTCTATGAGCAAGACTTGATAACCTCCGAAAGATCATAGAGCGAGAATTTAAAGAAACCATACCGGAAGCTCGGTTTACGGTCGCCGGAGCAAAAACTAGAAATTCCCTGTGGATTCTTCAGGTTTTCTCCCAATCTTGGAGGAGAGCAGCATGGTGGTCACGCGCTCCTGTTGCCTCTCTTGCTGGACCGTGAACACGCCTGTGGAACGCTGTCCACGGGCGCCTGACCTTCGGCTGTGGTTGAGTCGCCGCTGTGGCGATCGCTCTCGGGCCAAGGAGGTCAGAACTCTGGGTTTCTGGTGTTGGAGAGGTGGAGTGCGATCTCAGGCGGCCGTCTAGCAGCTCGGGGTGGGAGAAGGCGAGCTGGTTTCGCGGTTCTCCGATCGAGCAGAGAGGCGGCAGGTTGGTGGCTCGGTGATCGCGGGAGAGGAGGAAATGATCGGTGCCTGCCCCCGTGGAGCGCCTTAAGAGGGCCCTGGAACCACCCTTGGGCTCGCGTGTGGGCGCGGGAAGCAGCTGGTGGCGCTGCTGCTCCTCGGTGGTGAGCGCAGCTGCTCCCGACCGTGGAGTCGGCAGCTGCTCGGTGGAAGTTCCCACCGAGACTCTGACTTTGGGTGCATGTTTCTCCTTCTTCCCTCTATGACATGTGGGTCCCACCCGGGGTTTTAACCTCTGAAATTTACTCCTAATCACTGTAGTGAACAGTGAGCCCCATAATATCCCTGGTGATTCAAATTATTCACCCATGAGCCATTTGAATTGAGTAGAATTCAAATTGGGTTTGGTTTCAATGAATTTCAGCACAAGTTCAGTTTTGAATTTAAATAAAGTTTGAATTTGTCCCACTTAGCTCATGTCAATATCAACTCCAAATGGAGTGAAAATTGGTGTGTGAGCTCACAAAAATGTGCTGAGTAAGAATATGCCTCCCACTTTTAAATTCATGGGATAAAAACAGTTTGAATTTGAACATGGTTTCAAACTGCCCTCTTTCTAACTATACCCATCATGGCCTCAAAAAGGTTTTGAATTTGGGTGAAACTTGGCATGGACATCCTTAGCAATGTGTAGGAGTTTTCATATGTCCAGCCCACCTATATCACATGTGGAAAAATAGCACTTTTGCAATGTGTGAGTTTGTTCTCTAATGAGCATGTTGATGGTGGTTACTTGCCCTTCATTTGTGTTCATCATCATTCCTCAAATTAGGTGTGTGGTGTGGTGATGAACACTTCAATTTTGTGTTAAAAACTGAGGCCCTTACACAAACCGAGCGGGTAAATCAAATTTTGGAAGATATGCTACGAGCTTCCGCTATCAACCACGGCAAGAATTGGGATGATCAATTGCCGTTGGTTGAGTTCTCGTACAATAATGGGTACCAAGCCAGCATCAAGATGGCGACTTACGAGGCGTTATACGGGAGAAAATGCCGCACACCACTGAATTGGTGTGAGTCTGGCGAAAGGGTTACCTTCGGGATTGATCTTGTCAATAACGCGGAAGAAAAGGTTCGGCTGATTCAAGCGAACCTAAAAGCCGCCCAATTCCGACAGAAACAATATGCGGACCGGAGAAGGCGCGCACTACAATTCGAAGTCGGGGATCACGTATATCTACGTGTGTTTCCAATGAAGGGCGTAAACAGATTCTGGGTGAGAGGAAAGTTGGCACCCCGATTCATCGGTCCATTTCAGATTACCGAAAGATGTGGATCAGTAGCATACCGGCTGAAATTACCAGAAGCACTTTCCAGTGTGCACGACGTCTTTCACATTTCCCAGCTGAGGAATTGCCTTAAGCTATCAACTACTATTCAGCTGGAAGATATAGAAGAACTGAAACCGGATCTCACATATCAGGAGGAACCGGTTCAGATTATTGATGAAAAGGCCTGAACCACACGCAACCGTACATTGTGGTTCTTCAAAGTTCTATGGAGTAATCACTCCATGGATGAAGCGACATGGAAGAGCGAAGGATTTCTTCGCGCGAACTACCCCGACTTTTCACGTCGCATATACGGTACTTTTCCACCGTCCTCTCTCTCATTTCACCTTATAATCTCGGGATGAGATTCTTTTAAGGGGGGGGAATGTAAGGGCCTATGTTTTTGGCACATATTCAAAGTGTTCATCACCACCCACACACTTCATTTGAAGAAACTTGATGAATACATTTGAAGAGCTAGTAACCACCATCAACATGATCATTAGAGAATAAACTCACAAAATGCAAAAGTGGTATTTCCCACATGCATCATATAGGGGCTGGGCATATAAAAACTCCTACACCTTGCTAGGAATGTCCATGCCAAGTTTCACCCAAATTCAGAACCCTTTTGAAGTCCTTTTGGGTATAGTTAGAAAGAGGGTGGTTTGAACTCAAATTCAAATTCAAACTGTTTTCATCCCATGAATTCAAAAGTGGGAGACATATTCTTACTCAGCACATTTTTGTGAACTCACACATCAATTTTCACTCCATTTGGAGTTGATCTTGACATGAGCTAAGTTTAGCAAATTCAAACTTGATTTTAATTTCAAACTGCATATGTGCTGAAATTTAGTCAAACAAAAACCAATTTGAATTCTAGCCCATTCAAATGGCCCAGGGGTAGATAACTCAGATGCCTGTGGTTAATTTGGTCTCTACTGTTTAGAGGAGTGGAGAAAAGTTAATTTCAGAGGTTAGAACCCCGGGTGGGACCCACATGTCAGCCACTGAAGCAAAAGCAACCGACTGAGGGACTCAGTACGGTTTCTTGCGCCGGCTCGGGCTACCGCCACGGCGAGGAGCAGTCGGGACAGCAGCTGGTTGCCGCTCCTGACCACTGAACCGCCTCACCCTCCCTCTTATCCCCGCAGCTGAGCCAAACCGAGGCGTTATTGATTGTTTCTTCGCTTTCGCGCAAGAAAAGCATCGCCTCACCGCCGCTCGCTCGGAGTTGATCAGAGAATCAGTAATTACCGCCTCTTCACTCCCTCCAAGCTGTAAAACGATAAGAAGGGCTCTCTTTCTCCTTCCCCATCGCTGGAAATTGGTTGAACTCGGACGATCTCGACCATGCCTAGAGTTCCTTTCGGGGACCTATGTCCGCCGCACCTCTGGCTCCTGTGGACAGCCCAAACAGGAGGGTGTTACGCCCAAGATAAGGCGTCCCTGGACGCGTTAGGGATCGGTGCTGCTCACCCCTGAACCACTGATGCTTTCCGGCCTTTTGCTCGGCCGGTTGGAATGCTAGGAAGGTCGTCTGACACGGCCGAAGTTCTTCCGAAGCCGCCGCTCGTTGCCGACCATGTGCCGGTGATTTTCATGACGAGCTGAGCCCAGCATCATGTTCCCCGGGTGGATTTATGCAGAGGCAGTCAGGATCATGGAGTTTGGCGCACCACAGAGGCTACCGGCGAGCTCTCCGGCGAGGTGTCGCGGCGGCCGAGCGCGGGAGGCGGGAGGTAGATGAAGCCCCCGGTCCCACGCATCAGCGGCCGATATTTTAAACCCCGGGATTTTCTGTGGCATGGATCGGGTGCGGCTGCACGCGAATAAATCCGTAGCCCCGTGTGTCGACCGATGAACAGTTGACACGTAGCCCCGGTCCCACGTGCAGCGGTTTAAACTTTTTCCCGATTTTCAGATTTAGTTCAAACTTCAAACCCACATAACTTTGGCTATAAAACACCAAATCGAGTGAACCAAATTTTGTTGGATTCAGCTCTCTGATTACTTTCCAGAAAATCAAGGTTCACTTCATGCAAATCTCTATTTCTCCATAATTAATTCTTCAAAATTCAAACTGGTTAGAATTTTAACTGGAGAACCCTTTGGAGGACAATTCTGAAATTTTGCTGGGATATTCACCAAACTATCCCTGAGCTACCATAAAAATTTCAGATCCATTTGAGCTCATTTAATCCACCTAATTGTGTGATTAATAAAACTGTTCCAGAGAAAATAGAAAATGTCCAGAAACATTTTCAGAAATTTTCTGAAATGGCTTAGCTCATATCTTTAGCTAGGAACCTTGAAATTAAGTGAAACCAACTCCATTAGAACCCTATGAAAATCTAGTTTTCAGAAAATCATGGCTTGCCCCATGAAAGTCCCTAGAACACCCTAAGAGCTCCAATTAAGGTCAAGTACATAATTATTTGTGGAGAGCTCAAATGAGCTTTGATGTAAATAAAACTTGGCCAAGTCTCTGTTTAGGTTGTAACCATACCATAGTAAAAATTTCAGAGTCATTGGGTCTGTCTAGGGAAACTTATAGTCTTCACAAGTTAAATTCAACTCAAATGCATTTAAATTGATACATATTTATGTTATCTCATGTAGTCGCTAAGGTCGAGGAGGAACCCGAAGTCTTAGACTTCGTCACTCCAGAAGAGCAGCTAGCCTACGACCAACAGCAGCAAGGCAAGCTCCGGTTTTGCATTAACCCTTTTACAAATTTTTACTGTTTTGAGAACTTACTGAGTACCATTACTTCTTGCATTAGATTCTTGTTTGAAAACCCAAATGCATAGCCAAGAAAACTATGGGTTGGAATTAGGATTGAAACCTTGTTTAGTTACTGCAATGCTAAGGTAGTGTCGGATTCGGTACAAGTCGAGTAGTTGGAACTACTCGCGAGGATAGGCTAGAGGCACTCGACTCGGGTAGAGATAGCAAATGAAACACATGGCAAGAAAAATGAGACCGAGCGAAGAGTAAGGGCAGCAGGACTTTGGGGCCTGGGTGCTATAGCTCCGCTTGTTTCGATTGAGGACCGAGCCGTGTGTGGGCCTGTTGAACAAGCTAGAACAGTACCGAAGACCAACCGGCTATATGGGAACCGGGAAACCGATGTAACTCGGGTAGCTGGGTGTTGAGGCATAGCTGGTCGTTCAGAGGGTAGGTTGAGAGCTCGAGGTGTAAATCGGCTGGCGGCAATGTGGATGCACGCGCAGAGACCTCTTGCTCCGGATGATTGGACCGGTTCAACATTTGGCTGATGGGTGAAAGGTGGTTGCGTACGACGTCCGTGATGGTTGTTGTAGGCAACATCGAGTACGGGCGTACGTGACAGGTTATTCGGGTAACCCTGCAGGTGTAAATCGATTATAATCTACGTCCCTCGTGGTCAGTGAGTACCACTTGTTCACTGTACCGTGACGTAGAAAGAACAGGCTAGATTCATGTTAAAAGTTTGCTGATTTGAAAGATATACCTTGCTTGTTAATGTCTTGTTGTAGTTTAGAGCTAATTAAATTTCTTTTCAACTTTGGGAAAAGTACATGAGAGAAATGCGTTTCTTGTTTGGTTGCGGCTCTCTAATGCGCCTTAGCGTAAGGTTCTCCACAACCTGCTGCTAAAACTTGAAAGTAAGGTTCCACTAATTAGGCGAATCCTTTGCAACTTATTTTACCTCATGTAACCTATACCCATCATGTAAAAGTTTCATGTATAGGAGAGACGGGTCAGACTTGCTGAGCCATCATGCTCACTGCTTGTGTTTGAAGCTTTGCAGGGGTCTATGAGGAAGGGACTCCCGAGGAGGAGACGGAACCCCAGGAGGGGAACCCCGTCGAGTGGGAGTCGTGCACGCCGCCGTGTTACTGTGTGTGCGTGCTAGCGGGGACACGTTCACGGGCTGAACGTGAACTCGGTGCATAGTCTATGCCCGTGAATGTGGACTGGAATATTTTGTTGTAAAAATGTTCATAAACTGGTTTATGTAATAAAACTTTGCTTCCGCTTTGTACCTTTGATATGTGTTATCCGGTGTTGTGCAACGCATCACCCCTCAGCGTGATCCTGGCTCGACAAGACCGTGGGGTCGTGTTAGGCATCTTCCTCTTGCCCTCTTGCACAATCTCGCGGATCTTGCTCTCCACCATGATAGCTTTGTCCACGAGATTTTGGAAGTTTGCATAATCATTGTTGAGCAGCTGAACTTGAATCTCATTGTTCAATCCTCTCATGAAC
This sequence comes from Neostapfia colusana, assembly GCA_030760725.1. Classification (NCBI taxonomy): domain Eukaryota; kingdom Viridiplantae; phylum Streptophyta; class Magnoliopsida; order Poales; family Poaceae; genus Neostapfia; species Neostapfia colusana. The sequence goes on along the minus strand of JASWHV010000012.1, from coordinate 23,203,436 downwards.
AAGTATTGCTTTCTTTGATCCGAGTTGACATCTTCTGTGGCATACCTTGACAGCTGCATGAACTTGTTGAGGTACTCATTCACGCTCTTCCTTCCTTGGTGGATACCTTCAAACTCTTGCCTTTTAAGCATCATGACTCCTGCGGGGACATAGTGAGAGCGGAAACCCTCCTTGAATTCATCTCAAGTGATAGTCTCCTGGTTGACATGAGCATTGCAAAGAGCATCCCACCAATCAGCGGCTGCTCCCATGAGTTGGTGTGATGCAAAGATAACTTTCTCCCGATCATTGCACTGAACAATAGCAAGCTTCTTTTCCATAGACTTCAGCCAATCATCAGCCTCCATAGGATCATTGGCTTGTGCAAAAGTAGGAGGCTTAGTCCTCATGAACTCTCCCAATCTGTTGTGAGCCGGCGGTGGTGGCGGTGGCGGCGGTGGTGGTGCAGGAAGATGGTTAGGATTGTTGTTGTTGTTGGCTTGCAGCTGTCCCAACGTTTGTATCATAGTTTGCATGAGCTGATTCTGCATAGCCATCAACATTCAAGGTTGCTTGCATCAGCCCCGGGGTTGGCATTTCCAGGAACTTCAACATTACCATCCTCCTGTGGTTCGTTGTTACGACGAGCGTTCCTCCTTTGGCGGTTGGAGTTTTCCCTCACCATCTGTGAGAGAGTAGAGTAGAGTAGGAAACAGAAATTTTAGATTAATCCCCGCAACTATATGCATCAAGGTGCATGCACTAAGTATCTTCTTTTATTAATTTCATCCTATATGAGGATGTGAACACGTGCCGAAGCATCTCACATATCTCCACTATGTGTGGATGTGGACATTCGCCGAAGAGTCCCACAACTCACACCAGCACACAACCACAAGCAATCATCATAAAAATTTCTGCGCACCACTTTATTTGACTTATTACGATCTAAATGTTCCTATTACAGCTTTATTCAATGGGAACCTAAATTAATCGTGAGAACCGGTGCTGTTCTCGCCGTGTGAGCGGGGTGGTCCATACATGGGCACACGCCATGGTGAGTTGGCAGTCCATGTAGGGGTAGATGATGCTGTTGCTCCATTTGTTCCCGCGTTGGCACGAGTCTCCTCTTGTTTTTCCAGCAAGTACAGCTTCTTGCGGAGGTAACGGATCTCTTCTTGTGCGCTTGCATAGCGGTTTCCCAACTCCATGAGCAACCTATGAGACTTATAAGCAGCTTGTGGGTTGGAAAGAGCTCCTTCATGGGGTCCACTGATCTCCCTTGTACCACTTTTCCGATACGGGTGCAGCTCAAAAGTAGTGTTCTCAAGCTGCTCACGGAAGGCGTAGCATAGTCCCGTGAGTGCATCCCATGCAGCATCATCAATAGCTTCTGCCCTTGCAGCTCTCCATTTGGGTGCGAAGTGCTGAGTGTCAACCCTACCGTTAGATAGGATGGTTACTTAAGCCTTCCACTCTTCATGTCCGATACGAGGGACTTTCTTAAGGAGATACTCCGGGTATAAGCTGCAGCAATCCAGAAATTCATTGAACTCCTTGGATATGTGTCCTCCTTCCATTCCGTCAGACCGGAATCCTTGAACTGAACGGTTGGCCCGTCTCATTATTGGCCTCAGCAAGGGGCGGCTCCTCTTCGGATTCATCTCCTCCCAGCATAGCTTCATGAGGATCCACGGGGTGTAAGCCCGCGTGAAAGTCCTCCTGAGGTGCGTACCAATGCCGTTCTTGTGGATCATCTTCCATGTCATCTTCGAATGGTTCCACCTCTTCCGGATCCTCTTCCTCATGCATAGAGATATTGACTTCATCTTCATCATGAGGTTCCATCTTCACCTCCTCCCAATATGGTCCATCAGACACCTCAATGGGATTAAGTGCACTGCCAAGTGGTGGTGGACGAGTCCTTATACGTGTTGTGCTCCTAATCACCGGCATCTATAAATAATACATGAGAAACATTAGAGAAGGAGAAAATAACTCCAAAACTTCAGAAGCTATGAATCAAGAAAACAGAAAGTGTGGCTGTCCACAAGAAAAGAAGAAAAGAGGGGCTGAAAATAGCACTTTGCGGTGGCTGAATTGACAAGTAAAGTGCAGCAGCAAGCAATTTTTGAAAATATTAGTTTAGAGGGGTGTGCCTATGTGTTATAGAGTGTCCATTGTATCTAGGCTTGCATCCTACAGTCAACGTGGCTCTGATACCAATTTGTGACACCCGGTTCCAAAAAATGAACCAAGTGAATGCATATGTGAGCCCAGGATGTTCATCACACATACACATGTATTCCACAAACTGAATTCAGAATATAACCACGTACAAATAATGTTTAAGTATTTTATTACATTGACTCATTGTCTCAATCATGGATATCTAACTTCTTCTTGTAGCGGAAGTCTCTAAACAACAGAGGAAAAGTGACTAAAACAGCAGGCTCCAATCTTCAACTCCACAGGCATATTGACGGTAGTGCGCACGCCTAATACTCCACCTGTTCCTCGAAGTATTCTTCTCTTGTAGCATATGTATATGTGGGAATGCAAGGGTGAGTACATGTCATACTCAGCAAGTGTGGGAAAAGTATGACATGTAGCTTACAACAAGGTAGTGAATAAAAAGGCTCATTGCAGCAAGCAAATTTTATTTCACAAACATGGTAAAAACAGCAACTATCTCTAGGTGAGTTTAATCCCATCATAACCAAGTATTTCATCAACATTCCTTCATCATAATTCACCATTTATCAAGTATCAACCAGCCATTCATCTTTCTCAAGTTCACCTCATACTAATAAATATTCATAACCATCTCATTATCATATAACTGAAACCAAATTCATTGTCATGACTCAAAACAGTTCCAAAACCAATCACAATGACCATACCATAACCATACCCAAATAAACATCCCAAGTTTTGCCTCTAATCATGGAAGTTGGCCAGGTGCTTGTAACCGGAAGCGCGGCTATCATGATAGTTTTACGTTTTGCAGAGGTGACACCACTTTACCCACAAGTTCGTGATTTCGTCACCCTTCTGTGACTAGAGAAACCTCCATTATACCAGTACACAACCGTCGGTGTATGGCCAAGAGATCACAAAATAGCCTTTACAAAGGGGCTACTAGGATGTACGGACCCACTGAGGTTTCACCGGCAGGCACAAATCTACATTCTCCCACCCACGGGCCCCCTCTTGTGCCATGCAGTTCCCAGGGCAGTCACTCTCGGCTCCTGTTCGCCGTGCCATCCAACGGTCCATAACAAGCTAGAAACACACCTAATTAGTCAGCTAAGCCGCACCCATATTTACCCTTGTGGTGGCACTATTTTCCTGGCATGTGCTCGCATGAACCGGTCCTTAGATCTATGGCAAGTAAACCACCATCTCATTCAGCAACATCCACGAACCAAGCTTGCATAGATCTCCCCGATTCATGCTCATTATCATAATCAAGTTCTCATCATCATTATTCATATGAGTGCAGTAGATAAACATGTTTTATTTCAGCTTCCCGTGTCCCATAAATTAGGCGAAGAAAAAAGAAAAACGACCATACCCGACTCTTCAACTTTCCCGGCGACAAGGATGGTTAACGAAACTAGTAAACTCCTATAAAAGGGTGTACCATCAAGTTGACTCAAGCATAGGAGTTTTCGCAAACAAAACAGTTTCAAAACATAGGATCAATATGGCAAGGGGCACTTGCGTTGCTCCCGTGGTTCATGTTACTCAAGCATCTCGAAGTCTTGGTGCTGTAGCTCCTTGTAGACGGCCTCTTGAGCTTGTCCTTCTACTCACCACCATGTACATACAAAATTTACAGCAATCAATCATCATGCACAAACTTTACTCAATATGCAATGGGGTAGATGAATGCAAATCCTATAGTTCATTTTTATAAAACCAGTTTGTACGTGTTCTTGCATGTTTTAATGGGCTTTCTTTTGTTTTTATGATGAACAAGGTTGCTGGGATCAAGTGTGGACATGGTGATGATCTTGACCCACTTTGTAGATCAATCTCACCGTCAAAAATCGATCAAAACAAGGTCTGTCCACACGCAAAAGTTTCTACTCAAAGGGGGCAAAGAAAACGGGTGCGTAGAAACAGCGGTGACGTCATAAGAGGGATAATGAAGACCTACATAACTTTTTCGTTGTGGCAGGCCTCCCTCTTAACAATGGCAGCAACGGGGGATTTTTCTATAGAGAATTATGGTAGGGCATAACATCGGGCTTCTTCTCCGGTGACGGTGAGGCGTGATGGGGCTCGATGGCGGGGCTCGGGGGGGGGGGGAGGGGGGACTCGGCGACTTGGGCAGAGGGGGGAGGCAAGTCGGTGACTTCGGGCAGGGGGCGGCTGGGGGTTATATTTATAAGTAGGAAAAATAGAGTCCTAGGGATGAAAGCAAGGAGTCCTAGCAAGATGGGACTCAACCAAAGAGTCCTATGGGTGGAAACAAAGAGTCCTAGCAAGATGGGACTCAACCAAAGAGTCCTAAAGGTGGAAACAAAGAGTCCTAAAGGTGGGGGTTTAACCAAAGAGTCCTTTCTAATGGTGGGGGATTTAACTAAAGAGTCCTAATGGTGGGGGATAGGGTTTCCCCCTCATGGGCTGCGGCCAAGGGGTCTCCCCCCTAATTGGTGCGGCCAATTTGGGGGAAATTCCCCCTAGGGGAATTTTGAGGGAATTTGGGGAAAATTTGGAATGGCTCAATTTAGCTATTTTATTTTCATTACTCTCCATTTCTATATTACTTTCTCCATTTCTATATTCCTTTCTCCATTTCTATGTTCCTTTCTCCATTTCTACATTCCTCTCTCTATTTCTATGTTCCTTTCTCTATTTCTACATTCCTTTCTCCATTTCTACTTCTTTTTAAATGCTTCTCAATATGAAAAATGTATGCAATGCATGGTAGTGAAATTGAGGGTGTTACAAAAAAGTTCGACTGATTCAAGCGAACTTAAAAGCCGCCCAATCCCGAAAAAAATGCGGATTGGAGAAGACGTCGTTTGCAATTTGAAGTCGGGGATCACGTGTATCTACGTTTTTCTCCAATGAAGGGCGTGAACAGATTCGGGATGAGAGGAAAGTTGGCACTTCGATTCATCAGTCGATTCCAGATTCTGGAAAGATGTGGATCAGTTGCACACCGGCTAGAATTACCAGCGACACTCTCCGGTTTGCACGACGTCTTCCATATTTATCAGCTGAGGAAGTGCCTCAAGCTTTCAACCACCATTCAGCTGGGAGATATCAACGAACTGAAACAGGATCTCACTTATCGAGAGGAACCGATTCAGATTATTGTTGAGAAGGCCCAAACCACACGCAACCGTATGTCATGCCTCTAAAAATGCAAAAGGGGTATTTCCCACATGCATCATATATAGGCTGAGCATGCGTTTAACTTCTAAACTTTGTTAGGAATGCTCATGCCAAATTTCACCCAAATCCAAAACCTTTTGAGGTATTTTTGGGTACAATTAGTAAAAGGCTAGTTTGAACTTAAATTCAAATTCAAACTCCTTTTATCCCATGAATTCAGAAGTGGGATTCATATTCACATTCAGCACATTTTTATGAGCTCACACACCAATTTTCACTCCATTTGGAGTTGATCTTGACATGAGCTAATTTAAGTAAACTCAAACCAAATTTGAATTTCAACTTCATATGTGCTGTAAATTCATTCCAAACAATTCACACTTTGATTCTCAAATCCAAATGGACATTTGGTGAATTGTTCAAATGGAAAAGGGTATTAGGGTCCCTAATATTTAGAGCAGTGGAGATATTCAATTTTGTGGGACAAAAATTGAAAATGGGACCCACTGTCAGTGTAACAACCGGAGAAACAGAGTCCACCACAGCTCACTCGGTTTCTTGCGCGCGCTCACGCGGACGCCCCGGCGAGAGGCACTGCCACCTCCTGTTGTCGAGTCCTGGACATTGCAAACTCGCACCCAGCCACCTTATCGTTGCCCCTCGACCTTCCAAAACCCATTTAGCCACTGCTTCGTCCGCTTCCCGCACAGAAAGCGCGCCGCACGTCGCCGCACACCCGAAACTCTCACCCTCGCCGACGACCAGCCAAACCCGACCCTTCCAACTCAACCAGAGGCCATAAACGGCACCGCTGACCTTCACTCGACGTGCTCCAGCCCTCAGCTGCTCGTGATCAGCTCCCTTCGAGCTTCCCCGAGCCGGTTTCTACTTCTCTGTTCATCCTGAAGCGCCTCCGACTAAACACCGTCGCCTGGACAGCTCCGAGCTTCTCCGGTGCAACCAACTGCTCTCTGAGGTTAGCATCAAAGTCTAGTAGCTCATCCCGATCCCCCTAGCTCCCTCTTAGCACCAGCTAGCCGGAATTTTACGTTTCCCGATGATCGCCGTGTAGCACACCGAGAACCAAAACCAGAAATTCGTATCAATCACTTGATCACTGGAGATTCTTGTTTAGCTGAAGCTAGTAGCACCTCATGATTATCTAAGCCAAATCTTACCGAAAATAATCAACCTAGTGAGCGTAGCGCCGTGTTTTCACCGCCGACGGTGAAAACAGCTCGAGTCGCCGGTGATGTCTACTTTCCCTGCGATCTCCGGCCAAGAGGAGGGCAGGGTGAGCTTTCCCGTACCCCAGTGGTGCTTTGTGACCCGTTGGTTGATCGTGTTCACTATTGAGACGAGCTAGCACCGTTGGAACCGAGCTCAATTCCGCCGCCACCGTCGCCGATCATTTTCCCGGCGATGTCGAGGTGCAAGGTGTTGTCCGGCGTGTGCGCCGTGCTTCAAGGGTCACGTAGGAAGAAACCGCATCGAGAATTAGGCAGTAACGGCTGAGAACGAGCCGCGCCACCGCCGCTGTGCGTCGCGCGCTCGGGCGCTGGCGGGAGGTTGAAGAAGACACTGTGCATGGGACCCACGTGCAGTGCTCTAAACATTTCTTGATTTTCAGAATTAGTTCAAATTCAAAAACCCATAACTTTTGCTAGGAAGCTCCAAATCGAGTGAACCAAATTTTTTTCGATTCAGCTCTCTGAGTACTTTCCATGAAATCAAGTTTCACTCTATGAAAATCATTATTTCTCCAGAATTAATTCTCCAAGCTTTAAAATGTTTAGAATTTTAACTGGAGAACCCTTTAGTGGAAAATTCTGAAATTGGGCCAGGATGTTTTTCATAATATCTCTGAGCTTACATAAAAATTTCAGATCCATCCGAGCTCATTTGATCCACCTAATGGTTTGATTAATGAAACTGGTCCAGAGAAAAAGAAAAATGTCCAGAAACATTTTTTCAGATTTTCTCTGAATTTGTTTAGCTCATATATTTTTCTAGGAATCTTCAAATGAGATGAGACCAATTCCATTAGAACCCTCTAAAAATCTAGTTTCCAGAAAGTCATGGCTTGCTCCATGAAAATCCTCAGAAAACCTAAGAGCTCTAAATAGGGCTAAATACACATTTATTTGTACAGGGCTCAAATGAGCTTTGCTTCAATAGAAATTTGGCCAAATCTCTGTTTAGGTTGTATCCAAACCAAAGTAAAAATAATTCAGAGTCATTAGCACTGTCTAGCTGTACTTATAGCCTTAACAATATCAAATTCAACTCATATGCATTTAAAATGACATGCATATATGTTTATCTCGTGTAGTCGTTAAGATCGAAGAAGGCCCGGAGGTTCTGGATCTAATTACTCCGGAGGAACAGCTAGCTTACGACCAGAAGCAAGGCAAGCTCTGGTTTGCATTAGCCATTTCATAAAGTATTTTGTTTTTATAACTTATTTTCTGCATTTCTTACAATTGTGCATTAGAGTCTTGTTTGAAAACCCAAATGCATAGCCAAGAGAACCAGGTTTGAGATTAGGTTTTAAATCTTGAGTATCCACTGCAATACTAAAATAGTGTAGGATTCGGTACAATTCGAGTAGTTGGAACTACTTGCGAGAATAGGCTAGAGGGACACCACTCGGTTAGAGATAGCAAATGAATCACATGGCAAGAAAAATGAGACCGAGCAGAGAATAAGGGCAGCGGGACTTTGGGGCCTGGGTGACATAGCTCCGCTTGTGTCGATTGAGGACTGAGCTGTGTGCGGGCTTGTTGAACAAGCTAGAATAGTACCGAAGACCTACCAGATATATGGGAACCGGGAAACCGATGTAATTCGAGTAGCGATATGTTGAGGCATTGCTTGTCGTCCAGAGGGTAGGTTGAGAGCAGCGAGGTGTAAATCGGCTGGCGGGCACTGCGGATGCCCCGCGTGTAGACCTCCTGCTCTGGATGATAGTACTGGTTCAACACTTGGCTGACGGATGAAAAGTGGTCGCGTACGATGTTTGTGGTGGTTGCTGTAGGCAACATCGAGTACGGGAGTACGTGACGGGTTATTCGGTTAACCCTGCAGGTGTACAATGATTATAATCACAGTTCCTCATGGTCAGTGAGTACCACTTGTTCACTGTATCGTGACGTAGAAAAAACAGGCTAGTTACATGTTAAAAGATTGCTGATTGAAAGCTGTACTTTGCTTACTAATGAATTGCTATAGTTTAGAGCTAATTAAAGTTCTTTTCAACCTTAGGCAAAGCACATGAGAGAAATGTGTTTCTTGTTTGATTGCAGCTCTCTTATGTGTCTTAGCACAAGGTTCTCCAACAACTTGTTGCTAAAACTTGAAAGTAAGGTTCAACTATTTAGGCGTGTCTTTTGCAATATACATTCCATTATACACTACAAACCCAGAATGTAGAGTTCCATGTGTAGGTAAGACGGGTTAGTCTTGTTGAGCCATCATGCTCACTGCTTGTGTTTGAAGCGTTTGCAGTGTGCTATGAGGAGGAGGCTCCCGAGGAGGAGACGGACCCCCAAGACGGAAGCACCGTCGAGTGGGAGCCGTGCACGCCGCCGTGTTAGTGTGCATGTGTGCTAGTGGGAACACGTTCACAGGCTGAACGTGAACTCTTTTGCTTAGTCTATGCCCGTGAGTGTAGACTTGACGTATTTTGGATGTAATTATGTTTATAAACACTTTTATGTAATAAAACTTTTGCTTTCACTTTGTACCTTTTATGTGTGTTATCCGGTGTTGTGCAATGCAGCACCCCTCAGCGTGATCCGTGCTAGCGAGACTGTCGGGTCCTCGCAAAAGATTCTTCACAGGCGGATTCATGAAAGTTAAGACCGCCTGTGATAGCTTTTTTCACAGATGGTTTAAGTTTTCACCTGTGAAAATTGTTGATTATCACAGGCCCTTCGTTTCCGTTGGTTTTAAAAACCGCGTGTGATAATACATTTACAGCCGCCTAAGATGAAGCTTGTTGCACTACTACAAAAACCATTATCACAAGCGCTTCGTTTTCAGACCCAGGCGGTCCCTAATAAAATGAGCCTATGATGTCGAATGACTTAATAGCCTCCTGTGATGAATAAACATCACAGACGGCTCGCAACGGCAAACTGCCTGTGTAAACACCACAATTTTCACACGCGGACCATGGAGTAGGAGCCGCATGCAATATTGTCCATTAATACATGCGGGTGAAGCGACCGGGAGTAGGAGCCGCCTGCAATATTGGCCATTAATACCGAGAGGAACGCACCTTTGAGTTTAATTTGAAGCCGCATTAATACACGTGGCTGAAACAACCGGAAGTAGGGAGCCACCCCCAATACTGGCCATTAATACTGAGGGGACCCGAACGCACCTTTGATAACAAACAATTCGATAATTGATAACAAACATTTCATCATCAAAAATACATTCATTAAAAATAAATTTTTTTTATAAACAACAAAAGAAAACAATAGACGATCGCCTAGTCCTCCGGTGGCGGAGGAACCCAACACTTGTCGGCAATCGCCTCCACCAACTTCTTGCTGCCTTCCACCCCAATCACTTCACCAACCGTCTCCCGCATCGCGTCAAGACGACCGACCACTGTGCTTAACCCGAAGAGGTAGTGGGCTATGGTGCCCATTCCAGTATATTCTGGAAGGCGACCAAGACCCAGAAGAACCATGGCATCAGATGTACTATTAAATACATCCTTTGCCATCTGATGGCACAACGGTGATAGGTCGTAGTCCACCTGTGCCTTGAGGGCAATCAAACTCTGCTCTAGGAAAGCGAATTTCTTAAGCAGGTGCACTCTCTCTTCCGCCCAGGATGGCGATGGAGGTGCGGTTGGAGCCGGGGACGGAGACGCGGTTGGAGTCGCGGATGGAGGTGCGGATGGAGCTGGGGACGGAGGCGCGGCGAGTGGAAAGCATGGTCGGGAGCGCTTCGTCGGTAGTGCCATTGAGACTAGGGCTACGGTTCGGCGAGGAAGACGAAGACTATGATGGTGGTGCAGACTGCAGAGAAGGGAAGGTGCAAGTTATGATGGTGCAGAGAAGGAGAGGTCGGATCGCTTCGAATTCTGCGCGCGAATGGTAACGACCGCACGATATAGGCGGAACTTGGAGTAGGAGCCGCTTGCATTATTGGCCATTAATACAGGCGGCTGAAGCGACCGGGTGTGCGCGCCTTACCTTTTCGAGGGAAACGTGTGCAGTACATGTGTCCTTAGAGATACACAGGCGGATAATCTTACGTTACAAACCGCCTGTGATAAACATTTTTCACGGGCGGTTAGTCGTAGGTATAGAACCGCCTGCAAAAATTGTAGCATGCACCAGTTCATAAAAGTTCTAGCAACAAAATATATCTCACATAGTAGCATGCATTACAAGGCCCCAAAATGCCAAGTTGCACAAATGCATCATCTCCTGCACAACTTGCCTTCTCTCCAAAAGCTTTAGTATCCATCAGCCGGTTTCATGGATCGGCTCCAAGCCACTGCGCCCACCAGCATCTGTTTCTGGCTGGTTGATGTACGTGGAGCTTGATGGAGGAAGTGACACACCCCTTGCTTGAGCCTCTGGAGCCCCTCCAACCGGCAGCTCGGTGATGACAGGTCTCGGATGTGGTGATGATCTCGTGCTAGGGATTGTCACGCCAGCCATTGGCCGCCCCTTGTGCCCATTGTTCAAAATGTTTTCCTAGGCGGTCTTTACTTGAAGGAAAAAAACAAAGAAAAATTATATACGCACACGAACAGAGGAAAAACAGAGCTCACACGTACACAAAGATGAAGCAGCACTCAGCCGGCCATGGCTTCAAGCGCAGTGTATTTCACTGTTGAAGTCTGTGGGCTCTTCGTTTGAGGCGGTTTTGAAAACTGTGTTTTATAATACGTTTAGAGCCGCCTGAGATGAAGTTTGTTGTAGTAGTGTTGTAGCAGTGGAATGTTGTTTATATATTTTGATTTCTGTGCAGGGACTTCATATGCTCTGAGCTAGGGATTTTCTTTCCTGGAATACATATCTATGTTGATTCATAACAGGAACCCTAAAAGTAAAATATGATTATTAGAACCAGTTTGAAACTGAAACTGATGCTAACATGGTGCTTATCGGTACCGGTTTATAAGTGGAACGGGTTCTGATAATTAATTTATCACTACTAGTTTATAACTAGAACCGGTTAACCAGTTCATAACTGCTGTTGATAGTCCTTATTATCAAAAATTTTAGTACTGGATCTGGAATCGGTACAGAAGACAGTTATAAACTGGTACAGATGGCCGTTTGTGTACTATTGTGGGTAAGGCCACGCAATGCTGCAGGTCGTGTTCTGGAACCTGCGGGGCTTGAATTCTGTGCCGGTTACGGCATCAGAGCCAAGGGCCGCCATGGTGAGCGGCTTATCTGAGAACCTGGTCAAGATGTTGCGGTGAAGGCGCAGGCCGTCACGGAAGCTGGCAATGCTAGAGAATCTCAGGTGCAGTAGACTCCAGAGCACTACCACATATCGTGTTGGACGGGCTACAGGCAATACATGGCAATAACCCAATAAAGATTACTTTCTATCTTACATGCTGACAATACATGAGAACAACCGAATCAATATTACTTCGTATCTTCCACGGTGACAATACATTGGCAAAAACCGAATGAAGATTATGTTCTACCTTTAAGCTGAAGTATTTATATAATATTTGAATTTATTACACCCATGTACTGTTTATATATGCTATGATTAACAATGAATAATGTATCGGATTGTTTTGCTAATAAATAGTTTATTTGGTGGCAGATACCCAGGCTTGTTCCTGACGTTTTTGTACCCTTCCCTCTATCTAGATCCAATTTTCAGGAATCCCCCGGTTGATTGCCACATTCCCAGTGGCACTGTCATCACTCTACCTCTCATCATGTATATGAATCCTTAAAAGGCTAGCCGTACCGGGGCGTGCTAAACCGCCCTGGCCGGCATATTACTCAGATGGTCATAGTTATAGTGCATCTGCAAGTGTAGAGGTCTACTGTAGCATTTGTACACTGAAGTAGAGAAAAGGAAGAAGAGAGAGGAAGGAAATAAGAGAGGAGAAAAAATGAAAGAAGGAAAAAATGAAAATAAAAGAGAAAGAAAACAAAAAATGAACAATTATTTTGGTGAATTTTGTTAAGTTATAAATATAATATTATTAAAATAGGAATAGCAAAATAATATAAATATAAGATAGTTATATGATGTAATATAAAATACTCCCTCCGGTGCATAAAAAATTGTCATTCTACGCAGAAGCCATGAGTGCATAAAAAATCGACATCGAAACAGAACCGAATAGTTTGTCTCGGGAAAAAACGTAATAAACGCATCGTACAGTGTGTGGCTAGGAATCGAATCTGCATGGGAGGCCTTGGAACTAGTGGAGGAGACCAGTCAAGCCATTAAAGAGAGTACGATAGTAATAGAAAGAAAATATATTTAATACTTCCTTGGTATGCGAGAACATGTCTAAAACGACAGTTTTTTGTGCACCGGAGGGAGTAAGTTATAGTTGATATAGAAGGTTGATTTAGAGGTGAACGAGTGCAGAAAACTGAACTGAAAAAGTAGGAATCTTTTATAGTGAATTATAAAAGATTAAGAATATTCCTTTAAAAGGACGATATAAAGGCCCAGTGGTGGAAAATAGGCTAAAGATGCCATTGCTACCCTAGCTAGAATGCTATCATCTAGATGCAAGCAGTAGCCGTCGCAAGCGTCAAAACACTTGTCCTGGTCACCCTCCACCTCTAGTCCACCAACCTCTCCAAGTGGTGCCTCCTCTTTTGCATCACTCTCTACAAGTACATGCTAGAAGGTCACATCATGGCTTCTTTGCCAAATTCTGATATGATCTGGTAGCTTCTAAACAATGTTTTATTCTCCAATAGCTCTACAACTCAACCTTTCCCGAGACACTAAAGATGGACATGCATCTAGAGAGAACGAACACTACTAAAAAAAGTATTTTTACAGGGGCTCTAAACGTATTATCACAGTCGTTTTTTCAAACCGCCCGTGACAAAGCGCTTGTGAAAATGACCTATTATCACAAGCGGCGACAAAAACCATTTGTGCAAATATTTTATCACAGACGGTTCTTCACAGGCGGCTGATTACCACTTACCCCCTGTGATAATTTTTTATCACACGCGGTTATTCTTTACCACCCTCCTCGCCTTATTTGAGTGGTTCTCCAGCCTCAAGTACTCCTCCATGTTGTTGGACCCATCGTGCTCGGTCGCATGCGCATCCACCGCCGTCTTGCTGTCATCTGCTCCGCCGCCTCCGCCGGTGCCGTTACCGCCGAACAGCAGTTCCGCATCATTTGCGTGCCAGTGAGCACGGTGAAGAACGACATCCCGTTAGGCCACTTGAGGTCCCCTTCCAGCGCTTGTTACCCACAGAGCTCTTTCTGTTGCTCTTGTGCTCCATCTTAAAGTGTCGCAAAGGGAAGCAATATCGAGTGATTTGAAAGGGAGAAGCGCGCCTCGGCTCATAAGTCAGGTACAACACTTGCAACATTCCGATGTGGGACAAAAGTTCCCATGCGAGCGTAGGCGCGCGGTGCTCTGCTGGCCGACTTATGCACCGAAATTGCGCGCGGCCCATTGCAAATAATATTTTAACAGGCAGTCGTATTAAAAACCGCCTATGATAATATGGATTTTGAAAGATGGTCTATATTACAAACCGTCTATGAAAATATATGGATTTTCACAGGCGGTCCGTATTAGAAACCGCCTGTGATAATATGGATTTTCACAGGCGGTCCGTATTAAAAATTGTCCGTGAAAATCCATATCTTTTCACATGTGATATTCTATTATCAAACGCGGGTGTTATCACAGGTGACTTGGATTGGACATCACATACATTTTTTTACGAACCGCCTGTAAAATAATGGGAGACGTCTGAAAAATGCTTTCTTTAGTAATGGAAGCCAACCCCACCACGGCTAAGCTATGGGTTTCAATTGACACAATTATATCCCAACATGGAGAGTCGAGCTCTCTTCCTTGTGAAAGAATTCAAAAGCTTCATGCAAGATGATCTCACGATCACTAATTAAATACTGCCGCAAGACGAAGCTAATGGCGGATGCCCTTACCGATGTTGGGCAACCTGTCAACGGCAAGAGTCTTGTTCTCAATTCCCTTTGTTAGTTGAACGAGAACTTTGCCCGTCTGCATAGCCCCATTGGCATGCAACGTCCCTTTCCTAAATTCTATGAAGTATGCACAAGACAATGCTCCGTGAAGAGCCGTATGAGAACATTGACACGACTCATGCAACAAGGCTCCTCTCTGGTGCTTTGGGCCCCAAGGGCACCACGCCCTCCTCTGCACCCACAGTAGCAGCGCACGGCTCTACTCCAACGCCACGCACGGCTCTACTCAAACGTCACGCGCGCATGTCGGCACCTATTGGTCACACGAACACCTCCGGCAAGAAACCTTAATTAGAACAATAACAACCACAATGGCTATGGACAACATGACAGTTTCTCTGGTGGGGATCACGATGGGAACAGGCGTGGCCACTCCGCCGGCTGATCCGTCGATCTGTGGACAGGGCCCTTCCAGGTTTGGTTCAGGTCCTCTCCTAGTCAATCTGGTCTGTTTAGATCTCGCCCACCTCCACCTCAGCCGCAACAAGCATTCGCCGTTCAGCATGGCCTGCCGCAGACTGTGCCGCAGCTCTCACCTGCCTCCAACCCGTTGTTAGGCTCGACGCCATTGCAGCTGTGGGGAGCCCCTTCCACGGCCTCTAGGACACCGTCCTGGCACGCCAGCAGTCATTGGTAAACGCCTTCATCACCATGACTTTGGTGCCACCATCGAACAACGAGTGGTACGTGAATTCGGGCGCCACTACACACATACACATGACGTCCGACGTTGGTACGCTCCCTTTTTCCCGTCCTCCCTCTTCCTTCACTTCTAGTAATATTATTGTCCATGATGGGTAAACGTTTCCTGCCACCTCCACAGGTCATACATCCCTCCCTACTCCTATGCGCCCACTCTATCTTCAGCATGTCCTTGTTGCATCTCAGAGCACCATGAATCTCATTTCAGTTCTTAAATTCACTACTGACAATTTCACCACAGGGTACAGATGACACAAGCTTATTGCACCTGATGCACTACAGATTCCTGTCAACATACGACGGCTAAAACCGTCGTATATAAAGCAGAAGCCGTCGTATATAGTTTATATACGACGGCAGTTGTTTATATACGACGGTTTGTGGCCGTCGTATATAATTTATCGTATATATAGTTATATACGACGGCGCCGTCGTATATAACAGTATATATACGACGGTCGCTTATATACAACGGCCGGTTTCGTGGACTTGGCCCAGTGGACCAGGGCCCTTATATACGACGGCTGGGCCCTGGCTGTCGTATATAAGCCCTTATATACGACAGCCGTTGTGCCCTGGCTGTCGTATATAAGCCCTTATATACGACAGCCTGGCCCAGCCGTCGTATATAATTTAGGCTTATATACGACGGCCCTGTATAGCGGCCGTTGTATATAAACTATACAGGCTGTCGTATATAAGCTTTTCCATTTTTCAAAAAAAATAGAAAACGGCTAACCTGGCTCGATGGCCAGCTACACATACAAAGACAACAAAAAAACAGTTTGATATATAAATTCACAACAAAGTGCAATAGTACACATCGACAATCACAAAGTCTGACATCCACACAAATGAAAACAAAATCACAAATCTATTGATTACTAGCCCCTCCACTACCTCCGGGAGCGAAGAAGTCATCCTGTCGCGGCGAACCTGGCGCCCTTAGCTGTGGCGATGGAGTCTGAGCCTCCATCCCTGATCCCTGGGAAACAAAGTGACATATGTACAAGTTTACAATTGTTTTTCTAGGTTCATTAGGATTCTTAGCGGTTAGAGCTTCCACTTAATGTAACTTTCTTTTTATACCTGTAATCTAGGAAACTGCTCCTGTGGTGATGACGGCTCCAGCACGAACGGAGGTGGCTGCCACAACGGTATCTGGATTTGCTGCCCTTGCTGTCGAGCTAGCGCCTGCCATTTCAAACATTACAATTTACAAAACTAATTGAAATGCAATGTAATTAAACTATAATTGTATATTTCTTACATCCATTGCCGCTTGCATCTGTGCCATATAGGACGCATGGTACGCCATGGCAGCCCTGTTGTTCTCTCGCTCTCTCGCCAAGGCCTCCTCCTGCCGAGCCAAGCTCTCCAGAAGCGCCATGACTTCGAGATCTCTCTCGGTGACACGGCGGCTGGAGGAGCCTGCAGCCGAAGACTGCGAGGAGCTGCCTCTCGCAGGTCGTGCCTCCCTAGAGTTGACGACTCCAGAGAATATGGCAAGCCTAAAAAAACGAATCAATTCAAGGTAAAATTAAATAATCTTGAATTGAAAACAATGAAAGTAAGTGAATTCACCTTCCGTGTGCTTTTCCACCTCCGCTTGCATACGCGGCTTGAGGGTCGATGTTCGGGGAGTTTTCCCAATCGAACCCTTCGCCGTGTATCCTCACAGCCTCTTGCCCATACCTAGTCTGAAAAACAATGAAATTGTGTAAGTTCAACAACATATATAGTGTTAAATAATTTCAGAGGTCATGAAACTTACCAGGCGCTCCGCTGCGTACTGACTACACTGCTCCGACTGAGAAGGGTCAGCGTGACCTCTCCTATAGACCGCAGTAGCACTCGGTCGCACGCCGGTCTCCTTTTCCTGTGAACATATGTTAGTACGAACAATACTACATTATGAATATAATAAAAACTACCAAGAAACTTACCATCCATTTAGCCATTCGCACAAAACCTTGGACGCCCATACCGTGCTTCCCTGAGCTCCCTCTGGCATCTCGAGCCTTCTTGGACTTAGCGATAAACTCATCGCGAGCCCAATACCTGCAAAGGGCTTGGTAATCTTCAGTTCATCCCTGTAACCAAGGGACACTAACCTGCACACATGCGTAGTTTATTAGGTGTTACTTAGCAATATTAATATGAACAATTTAAAGATTACGCAACCTACCTCTGCGTATTGCTCCTCCGTCAAGTACGTGTCAGAGGCGTCTCTGAACGACCCAACCTCGTGGTCGTGGAGCTTTAAGTAGTCGTTAACTACTTGACTCCGAGCGTTTGAAAGCATTTGCATAACAAGCTTCCGAGCGTTCACTTCGAACACGGAGCGGGCGTGATCCATCTGCTCAGCCGGGTCCTCAAGGCGGTACCTGAGCTGTAGGAAGCCAACACAGTTCAACATATACGCACATTAATATTTGAAGGAACATAAAGAATTGAAACTTCAAATATTTATGAAAGTTACTTACCCAAAAATCTGCCCACACGACTCCCTGTAGGTTGTCGTTCTCCGGGTGAGGAACGCGCGCGTAGTCGTCCCACGACGTAGCTGCACGTCCATCAATCGCACCGGGGTAGTGCAGACGCACTAAGTTCCCGATGCAACCGTTCACCGTCCTATGGTGTTTCTACCCGTCGTACGAGAGGTCCTCCCAAGAACTAAAAAGTTGTTTGTTAAGTCATTAAGTAAGATCATAGTCTTTGAGAACAAATAGAAATGAATACTTTAGTAATGTGTTACCTGTCTCCAACCGGACGAATAATTACCGGCTCTCTAGGAATAGGTGGAGGACCAACAAAGTTACTCCTCCTCGTGCGTCTCCTCCGCTGCGGCACCACGTGTGGTGACCAAGAAGGCTGGTCACCGGACGTGTCCTCAGGCTGGGTGCCCTCGGGCTCGCTGGGCAGACTACCCTGGGGGTGGCTGCCGGAGGGCTGGCTACCAGAGGGCTCGCTGCCCGAGGGCACGCTGCGCTGCGTACCCGTCTCCTAAGGTGCCGCTCTGGCCTCGCACTCATAGTCCGAATCAGACTACAATGGTAAAGTAAGTAAGCTAAATTGAAAAAGTGATTTTAATAATTTTGTGCATTGTAGAAAAATTTACCTCTATACGCTGCAAACTGACAACCCTGTCCCGCAACTCTGGACACGCACTTAACAGCTGAGTGCGTCTGCTCCCGCTGTAAGTGGAACCGTAGAAGTAGTCGTCCCTCTCCTACGAGGGTAGGAAACCCCTCACACTCGGCGCCTTCTTCCCCTTTGAACCCTTTGAACCCTTGCTTGACGACATCCTAATCAGTTTAAAAAGTAATTAATCCTAATCAGTTTCAAAAGTAATGTAAGCGATAATTAATGTCACTTTCATTTAAAAGAATATTACTCGTAATCAGTTTCAAAATTCATCAACATCATGATCATCAACATCGCGATCTGTCGTCTTGAGCTGTTTACGTTTCCGCTTTCGTATTGAAGATGTCTCTACATCTGCAACGTCTCCTACTAAGTTATCGAGTCCTGCACCACACTCGATGATAAAAGAGTCTGGCAACTCTTCGTCTTGGTAAACTTCTTCAATGTCTCCACTATCATGATAACCATCATCTCCAGGAGTATACAAGCGCTCACGAGGATTCACTTTATATACCACCCACCAAGTGCTAAGCTTCTTACATGGATAAAGTAGATAATACACTTGTTCCACTTGATGTGCAAGAACGTATGTATCTAAACCTCGTAAGCGTTCGTTGTGATTCACTTCCACCATGCCAAATTGATTTTCTCGAGTTCCATGATTGTTATCAAACCAATCACAATCAAAGAACACCACTCGAAGTTTTTATTGCCAGCGAAAGTAAATTCCAGAATTTTGTTAATGATTCCATAGTAATTGGTTTCTTTTCCTTGTGAGTCGATTGCTCTCGTCACAACTCCGCAATTTGATGTTGCTGCGAGAGGACGAAGAGTTTCGAATTGAGTTGTACGGAATCGGAAGCCATTTACGTCATATCGACCATAGCTTCTAACTTTCACTAATCCATAAGATAGTTGTCGTAAATCTTGATGGATGTCTGTGTTCGCTAATACATAAGCTCGAAACCAGGATAAGAAATTTGGCCCTCCATTAATTCCAGCCCGTCGCATCGTTTCTACTTGCTTTCTCGTTGGTTGATGCTTATGTTTCCAGTTTTGGTTGTGGAACTCACTGTACACACAAAACACATGCCATCGACATTAGCATACATGTATTGGTAAATACAATAATCATCATAAATGCGTTCGTATGAGGTTGAGCGCCGGCAGATCCGCGGCAGCTGGTCAATGGAGGCCGACGAGTGCCGGCAGATCGACAGTCCCGCGGCGGAGGAGGCCGAGCGCCGAAGGATTGGCAGTTCCGCGGCAGAGTGTCGGAGGCCGAGCGCTGGCTAAGCCGCGGGGGGGGGGGGGGGGGATGGGGGATCGGAGGCCGAACCCCGCGAGGGGGGGAGGGGGGTAGGGCGAGCGGCCTAGGTTGTTCACATCGTGCTTTTGTAGACGTATACGTTACCACTAAATGGGTCGTATCGGGCCCTAAGCCCATTTATGTACATATAGTACTTTTAAACACTCAAACAATCGAAACAATAATCAATTAAACTATTAACTCATATGCATTAATCATCTAAGCAATTAACAACTCATCTAAACAAACATAATTACCGTAGTTAACAAACTTATCAATTCTAAGCAATTAAAAAAACACCTAGCTAGCAATTCAAATAAACATGGGCAATAATTAAACCTAAGCATATCAATTCATCTAAAGCTAAGAAATTATCCACCTATCGGGCGGGTGGCGGCTGGGGCGCCGGCTGTCGGGGGCGGCCGGGGCGCCGGCTGGCGGTGGCGGGCGGGTGGCGGCCGGGGCGCCGGCTGGCGGGCGGCCGGGGCTTCGGCCGCTGGGGCGCCGGCTGGCGGGGGCGGCCGGGGCGGCGGCCGGGGCTGCGGCCGCTGGGGCGGCCGGGGCGGCGGCCGGGTGGCAGGCCGGGGCGCCGTCTTGCGGGGGCGGCCGGGGCGGCGGCAGGCGGGCGACGGCCGAGCGCTGGCTAAGCCGCGGGGGGGGGGGGGGGAGGGGGGGTAGGGCGAGGCGGCCTAGGTTGTTCACATCGTGCTTTTGTAGACGTATACGTTACCACTAAATGGGTCGTATCGGGCACTAAGCCCATTTATGTACACATAGTACTTTTAAACACTCAAACAATCGAAACAATAATCAATTGAACTATTAACTCATATGCATTAATCATCTAAGCAATTAACAACTCATCTAAACAAACATAATTACCGTAGTTAATAAACTTATCAATTCTAAGCAATTAAAAAAACACCTAGCTAGCAATTCAAATAAACATGGGCAATAATTAAACCTAAGCATATCAATTCATCTAAAGCTAAGAAATTATCCACCTGTTGGGCGGGTGGCGGCCAGGGCGCCGGCTGTCGGGGGCGGCCGGGGCGCCGGCTGGCGGGTGGGGGGCGACCGGGGTGGCGGCCGGGGGGTGGCCGGGGGGGCGGCCCGGCGGCGCCTGGCGGGCGGCGGCCAGGTGGCAGGCCGGGGCGCCGGCTTGCGAGGGCGGCCGGGGGGCGGGGCCGGGGCGGCGGCGGGCGGGCGGCGGCGGGCGGCTCGGGTCGGCGCGGGCGTGAATGCCCGCGCCGACCCGAGCCCCCGCGGGTATATAAGCCTTATTTACGACGGCCACAACATGGGCCGTCGTAAATAAGTCTTATTTACGACAGCCTCGGTGTGGCTGTCGTATATAACTGCTATATACGACAGCCTAGGGTTGACTGTCGTATATAACTGCTATATACGACAGCCTAGGGTTGGCTGTCGTATATAACACTTATATACGACAGCCACGTACTAAACGACGGCTATGCTGTCGTTTATAAACTTATATACGACAGCTTCGACTGACCGTCGTATGTTAGTTTATATACGACAGCTAGCCGTCGTATGTTATACTGGCTGTCGTATGTTGCCCTGTTTCCTGTAGCGATGATCTCGATCCTGGTTCAAAGATCCTTTACAGAGAGACCAAAGAAACAATCTCCATAAAAACAAGATTGTCAGTAGTGAATTTAGGAACTGAAATGAGATTCATGGTGCTCTGAATAATGTATTGGATTGTTTTGCTCATCAATAGTTTATTCGAGAGAGGAGTACCAGAAGCTCGCCGCCTGCCCGCCCCGGGCCGCCGTGAGGTTTTCTTTGTATTTTACTTATTTTTATTTTTTAATTAGTTTATAAATTATATAGTTAAATTCATAGTTTAGTTAAATGGTTTGTTGATTAATTAGTTAATAAAATTATTAGCTTGTTAAAATATTTGTTTAATTAGTTTATGAATTATATAGTTAGTTTATTTAGTTAATTAGTTTGTTGATTATTTAGTTAATTAAAACAGTAGTTCTAAAGGGCCCCATCCTGCTCCCGCTCGCGTTCTACCACCCCCCCTCGCCACCACCAACGACCCTCCACGGCGGCCGTATGGACCTTGAGAGGCCTGCCCGGCGGACTGCCTCCGACCAAGCGGTTGCTGTCCAGCCGTGTCCAACATGGAAGGGGACCGTGAAAGACCATCCTTCAAGCAATGGGACTTCAGCAAGGGTCGCCATTTTCAAGACCAGGTTCTTCGCAATCTTGCTTCTTCAGTCCAACACCCCTCCTCTGACCCTTCCGGGGCTTTCTTCCTGCTGGCAGTTTTTTTGCCGTTCACCTTTTGATTGACGAAGGACTTCGTTGTCTAGGACCTTCATGCGGCCATTGGTGGCACCCAATGGGGTTTCCACGTCTCGAGGGAGAGGGACAAGGATTTCAAGTTTGTTGTTGCCTCTAGGAGAGTCGGCCAGCAGATCTGTGCCCTCAAGAGGGTGACCACCGATCATTTTGATGTCTATTTCTTCCTCTAGCATGATGGTGGTCCTAACTGCATTAGGGATCTCAGATCCTGGCAAAGGGAAGAAGAAGAGTCCTGGGTCATAGTTTCCCACAAAATGAAAAAAGACATTACCAAGGTGACATTCTCCTCTCCGATCAGACAACCCTCGCCAGTCCACAAAGCTAAGCCCTCTATCCTCTTTGGCACTCTTCGTTCAGCGATCGACCCGCCCCAGTCCCCCCAGCTATCCGTTTTGGCAGCCTCCAATGCCCCATCACCTAGATGGCCTCTAAGCTCCTACGCCATCTTAGCTTCGCTTCAGTTTCCTTTGGCTATCGTCGCCTCCCGCCCATCCTTGCCGCCGGCGAGACTCACCATGGCCACCAACGGTCAGCTTTTAGGGCCCACCAGAGCCCGCCCCAGGTTTTCAAATCCATGTTTAAACCTGCTACTAGGGATGGGACGTTACACCCTGCTATTAACTGCCATGGGAAAAACACCCATAGGGTTATGATGAAGTCTGCCAACCCCAGCTGGGGGTCCTATGCTACCTGCTCCACTTCCACTGCCAGGGAACGCAACGGTCCTTCAAGTCGTTCATTCTTGTCCCTTCCCAATGTATATCTCAGCCGTCCGGATCTCAACTGGACGTGACAGGCTAGATTAGGTGCCGCCCAGCGCAGGGGGCAAGACAAACACACTCATAACCAATTGGGCCTCATTAAAGGCATCATCCCTCCAGGCTGTTCTCGATATTTCAGCAACCAACACTTTGTGCGGCAATGCCGTTCCACTATCTGCTATAGACGTTGTTTTGTCTCGGGGCATGTAGAGAGAGCGTGCAACCAATGGGAGTCCGGGAGGAGGATGGTTTGGAGAATTAAACAGCACACCACAGCCAATACCCTACAGCCGCTGCCCACGTCACTCAGTGGTGCATCTTATTGGCCAGCCTCCCACAGAGGAGGATGACGTCCCCCCTGGCAGCAACCCCACCCCCTCCCCGGTGTGGATGCTGAAGAGCCCTTCCCGGAAGAACCTATCCCCCCCCCTCTGAACCCTTGCCCAAACCCGGAATGGATGGTTGCTGCTGCTGCTGCTGCTCTTGAGGAGCAGCAAAATCAAGCGTGGCAGCAACAGAACAAACAGCAGCGGCAACATCAACAGCACAACCAGCAGCCCCCTCCTGCTCAAGCCCCCCCACAAGAGATTCAAGAGGATTCCTAGGCTCCGAGCGCAGTCTCCTCTGCCTCGGAGTCCTCGAGCAATGCCTGTCGCAGACGGGTGTCTCCTGAGCCCCTGCATTTCTTCAACCCAGGAATCCCCAATGCTTCCCAACAGCCCTCCTCGCTCCAGTCTTTGGACTCCCCATCTCTTCGATGGATGCTGGAATTTGCTTTCCTCGAGGCCGCTCCCCCGGCTTGGTGGTTAGCTCTGATGGAAGAACCGCTCCCTGATCACCCTGAGTCTTCGGCTGCTGCAGCCAGACGCCCTCCTAGGTAACTCCCTTGTTGGTGGTTATCCGGGAGATGCTGAATGAGGACCCTGCTCCAAGACGCTCCGGGCGGACCTCCTCCCGCCACCTGGAGCTCCCTAATCAGGTCCTTATGATTCCTCCCATTGGCTCAGATCACCCTCCCCCCGGTAGGGCAGCGGTCACCCAATGAGTCCTGCCAGCTTGTTGATGGGTGGGGCACCTTTAGACTCAGGATCCTAACTGTCAGCCACACCCGAGTTGCCCTATGCCCCCCACCCATCTTGTAATTTTGCCTATGTACTGCACGTTGCATGTTCGCACATATATCAGCTACTGCAATTAAATAGGCCGGGCCGGTCCGCTTTGTGTCACCCTCTATCTCTTGGTCATATCTCAAAATGTTTGATTGGCTGATCGTCACCTGGTTGCATGGGTTTGTACCCTAGGTGACCTTTCTTGCTCTAATAATCTTGATCCATGGATAGTCGCAACCGTAGTTAGAACATCCGTGACTTCAATGACATGAGAAAACAACATGTGGTTCGTGCCAAGATTGAGGAAAGTAGTTGTACGATCTTTTGCCTTCAGGAAACCAAAATGGAAGTCTTAGATCCTGCGTTCCTCAAAAAAATTGCCCCCGAGCATTTCAACAAGTATGCTTTCGCCCTAGCTCTTGAAACTTCAGGGGGTATCCTTGTAAGCTAGAATGGCTCCCTCCTACAAGGGCTGGATCTAGACACCCGGTATTTTGCAGTCACAATAAAGTTTACTTCTCTCCTTGATTGTTCCAGCTAGAACCTCTCCTCGGTCTATGGTTCATGCGATGGACAGCTGAGAGTGGATTTCACCCAATGGCTATGGAATTTAACTTCTACATAACTACGGAAGATAGGTACAGGCCTGGGGCAAGCCTTTCGTATATGCAGACATTCAATGACCCCATCAACCATCTTAACCTGACTGAAATACCCCTCAAGGGCAGAAGATTTACCTGGAGTAACATGCAACCCCCCCCCCTATTGGAAGAATTGGATTGGTGCTTCATCTTGGCTAACTGGACGTTAACATTATCCCTCACACTCCTACTGCCTTTATCCAAGACTACTTCAGATCATATTCCTTGTATGGTACAGGTGGGCACAAACATCCCCAGACCGCAGTGCTTTCGAGTGAAGAACTATTGGGCCAACATCCCGGGTTTCGGTGAGGTGGTCCAATACTCCTGGAACTCTATCCCCAATCCTCCAAATGCAGCCAAAACAATCTCGGCCAAATTCAAAGCCCTAGGGTCGGTCCTCAAGCATTGGAGTAAAAAACAGGGGGACTAACTCATCAGCTTTCTCGGTCCAGTGAGGCTATTGCAATTCTGGACAAACAAGAAGATTAGAGGATATTCTTCAGTGAAGAAAGGGCACTTAGGAAACTTCTCAAGGAACATCATGAAGCAGTGCTGAAGCAGAAAAATGAGTACTGGAGAAAAAGATTCACAGAAAGGTGGATAAATTTGGGGGATGAATGCACAAAATTCTTTCTGTCTGGGGCCACGGACAGATACCGATTCAATGTCCTCACCAATATTCAAGACAGCTCAGGCACTGATAGAACAGATCATCTAACCAAAGCATCCCTGGTCTAGGATGATTTCCGTGCACGTCTAGGGCAAACTGAGTTAACACAACCCTGGCTAGAGCTGGATCATCTAGTGCACAATGTCCCTGGTCTTCAGGACCTGGAATTGCCTTTCACCATGGAAGAGATTGACAGCACGGTGAGGGCAATGCCATCTTATAAAGCGCCAGGACCGGATGGTTTCAACAACAGATTTTACAAATCATGTTGGAACATCATCAAGGAGGGTGTCTACCATCTCTGCAATGAATTCTTCGCCGCGAATATCAGCTTGCAGCCAATCAACTCATCCTTCATTACATTGATACCAAAGATCCCCACTACGGTGAGATCAACAGATTACAGGCCCATTTCCATGTTAAATTCAAGAGTCAAACTCATCACAAGGCTTATGCCAACCGATTACAAAAGAAAATGTCAGTTCTGGTACATGCTAATAAGTATGGCTTCATCAAAGGCCGGGCCATCCAGGACTGCGTATCTTGGAACCATAAGTACATCCACCAGTGCAAGACATCCAGGAAGCCGATTGTCATTATCAAGCTAGATTTTAAAAAGGCATTTGACATGATTGAACACTCAGCTATCATTAGGATGCTGTCAACCCTGGGCACACCACAAGTTTGGCTGAGCCGGATCTAAGACACTCTTTACTCGGCTACCTTGGCAATCCTTCTTAATGGAATCCTAGGAAAATTCTTCTGCTGTAAAAGAGGGGGTAAGACAAGGTTGTGACGGACCAAAATCCGTACATTCCAGGACGACAGAGGGTGGTGCCACGCGATGCGACACCTGACAGCACACAAGATAAGGAAATACATATTATATTCAAACTTACTGAATTTGTACACAAGTAGTACGAACTCGTTCAGTTTACATCTAATTTACAGAGCTATTACTGCAGCGGAAGATACAACTCACGCCTATCGCCTAACTAGGAAAAGTCGGTTGCCCAACCCTATGAACAACCCACACTAGCAGCACCCACTATCTTCAAGGCGGCGTGCGCGGCTCCTACTCGACCGTAGTTCTCGAAGGAGGGTACACCTCTCCGGTGAACCAGTACTCCATAGGAGTGGGGTACTCCTCACCTGCAAATACTTATAAACAACAACCGTGAGCACGATGGCTCAGCAAGACTTAACTGACTTCCTAGGCATAAAACTCTACATGCAAATGTACCGACGATAGGATAGTAAATTGCAGCAAAGGACACACCTACTCGTTTATCCTTAGTTCAACTTTTAGCACCAAGTTAAATGTTCATGAGTCTGAAATTTAATAAGCAATATTTGGTGGCACACATGTTGCAATACAATTAAAGAGTAATATCAAGTTTATCATCACATTCATTTCCAATATTTACTACATCACGAAACAAAGAACAAGCGGTACACATGACCGCGGGGGACGGTGAATCGATTCGATATACACCTGCAGGGATACCCAAACAACACGCCACGCATCCTCGTAGCTGCGACGGCACGCTCAACCAATGTCGTACAGGACAACCTTTCACCCGACAGCCCAAACATCAAACCGGTCGCACCAAAACGGCCAGGAGGTTCCCTACACGGAGCAACTCTGTGCCTGTTAGCGAATTTCAACCTTGCTGCTCTCAACCTACACCTATAAATCGGTGTGTTATGCCTCGACGCCCGGAGGTATAGGCTACATCAGTTTATCGGACCCCATATATCCGATATGCCTTCGGTACATACAAACTTGTTCAGCGGGGCTGCACACGGATCGGTCCTCAACCGACACGGGCAGTGCCACGCACACAAGATCTCCAAGTCTTGCTGCGTCCTACACCCCTGCCTAGTCTATTTCTAGATTATGTGAACCTCACCTCTCGAACCAATCCTGTATGTAGCCCATCCTAAACTCACGAGTAGATTCCAACTACTCGACTTGTACAGAGGCTAATAAACATTAAGCATGGCATATACTACTCGAGGACTTAACCACTACCATCACTCTCTCTGGGATGATCTAGTTATGCAGGTGGGGTATCAAAACATTATCAACCTAATGCACATAAGTACCTAACTCTATAGTAATACAAATCAAAACTCTCTAAAACTGTTAAAAGCAAACCGAGGCTTGCCTTTCTGCTGGAAGTCAGTGGGGTCAATGTCCGGAGGAGTCACTTCCAAGGCCTCCGGTGCTTCCTCGAGCTCGGCAACTAATTGAAATGCAAACAATGCACATGATTAAGTATTAATAGTATAAGAACAGTTATAAAGATTTAAGTGACTTCTATCTAAATTGAGCTTTAGCGAACTTGGAATTTTTACAGAGAATCCAACATGACACTCAGGTATTGCTAGCAAAAAATTCAGAGAAAGTTAATTAAATGTGTGTTCAAAAGATTTCCCTACATTAATTTCCTTCTCTGAATTAATAAGCCAAACCTGAAAATTTTTCATGCTGCATACTTGGATTTTCAGAAACTTCAGAGATTTCTGAGTCCCTGAGAATTGGTTTCACTAAAATTGAAGCTTCCTAGAGAAAGATATGGAATTTCTAAGTTTGGATAAAAGCTGAAATTGAATTCTAATGTATTTCCTAATTTTCTTGGAACAGAATCAATTGGAACACCATTAGACCTAGTAAATTAAGTCCAATGCTGCTCAAATTTTATTGAAGATCAGTAGATTTATGAAAGACATTCTGGCCAAAATTTGGCAATTTCCATAACAGGGATCTCCTGGAATTAAATCCCAAAGATTTAAGATGGAAGAATTTTGGAGAAAGTTCCTGGGATTCATACCAATTTCTTTGCATCACTGCAAAGTACTGGTTGAGAGGAATCCAACAAAATTTGTTCCACAAATTTTGAACAATCCTATCGAATGTTATGGCTTCTCAAAGCTTGTATAAATCTTGAAATTCAAACCGAAAATCAGAAAGTTTAAATCGGCTAGTGGGCCGCAGGGCTACATGTCAAGACGGCAGCGAAGCCGCACGTTGACCCACACGCTTTCCCACATAGCCACATGGAATCCTCGTGCCACAGAAGATCCCGGTCGCGTATTTTTCTCACTGACACGCGAGACCCCCAACCTTCTTCTACCTTGCGACTCCCGCGCCTCCTGCCGCGGCGCCTCGATGGAGAGTTCACCGCTGGCCGTTACGGTGCATGACCTTCGGCCAAACTCACCGCCTGTGCACAACTTTGCGTGGGGAATATGCTGGTGCACACCCCGGAGCTCGGCGGTGGCCGGAACAGTGCGCACGACGGCGACAGCTCATCGGTGATGTTGAACTCGGTGATTTCTACACCTTTTTTGCATGGTTTCGCTGGAGAGCATTGTGGTGATGTATTGAACATGATTCTGAACCCAGATGATCGTGAAAATGGCCGCAACTATGACCTCATCAGTGAGGTACCCTGTTTTCAGTTGCCGGCACGAAAAACTTGGATAGCTAGGGTTCTAGTGGATGGCCGCAACTATGACCTCACCAGTGAGGTACCCCCACTTTCCTCTAATTATTTTCCAATTTCCACTGATCTTTTCACCATCTACTCACAATTAAATTCTATACTTACACACAAAGCCATAGACTCAAATTGGAATTCAAATGAGTTCAGTTTTGGATGGTGAAATTCGAATTGCATTTAGACATTTGAATTTGAATTTGAATCCCTCCTCTTTAATTGATCCAAATACATAGCCACCAAAGTCCAAAATGTATGAATGTTGGCAGAGGTGATATTTCAAATGTGGTAAACACAATGGTGAAATCCAATATGCAATTTGACAAACTTTGAGGAAAAGTTCAGATTTGAATTTGCACTAGTGACATATGTGTATGGCTAGCTGCAAATGAGTTTGGAAAATTTGAATCTCCCCGGAATTTTTGTACTAAACAAAATATGTAAAAGCGGGATTTCACAAAGGTGACCCTCTCTCCCCCTTACTCTTTGTCATTGCAGGTGATCTGCTCCAGACATAGTCAGCAATGTTGCAGTCTTGGGGATGATTAGCCACCCATTGGACATATCGGCTAGAACCCAATTCCCCATTGTCCAATATGCCGATGACACCATTGTAGCGCTGAAGGCCTCCCAGAAGGAACTGTTCTTTTTAAAGGCATTGCTTGGTTCGTTCGAGACAGCTACGGATCTAAAAGTCAACCTTAACAAGTCGTCCATGATGCGCATTATCCTATCTACTGAAGCAACTGAATCATGGCTCGTATATTAGGTTGTCAAGTTGGCTACTTCCCCTTCACGTATCTTGTGCTTCCCGTTGGATTCCTCAGGCCACTTGTGGTAGACTTTGCCCACCTGACGGTAAAAATTGAGAGGAAATTTTTGGCCACATCTACATTCCTCTCAATGGAAGGAATATGCACCCTGGTGGACTGCCTTTTGTCCACTATTCTAGTCTACAGCATGTGCAATTTAAAATTACATCTAACAGTCATCCAAGCCATTGACAAAACAAGGAAAGCTTTTCTCTGGAAAGGCAGTGATGTGGCAGGAAAAGAGAGGTCGTTAGTAAAATGGAGTATTGTCACATCCCCTAGGCATATGAGGCTGAATTATTTGCGGTTAATGAACCTCTCACTTTTGCAGAAATTTCTAGGCAAATTATATAACAAAGTGGATACACCTTAGGTCCAATTGGTCTACAGTGCATACTATATGGATGAGAATCCCCCCACAAGCTTCCGAACAAATGCTCCTTCTGGCTCCTGGACATCTTGAGTATATGGGACCAGTTCAAGGACCATTAAACAGTTAGTTTGGGGGTTGGGGATACCATTCTTCTCTAGGAAGACAGATGTAACAACTGCCTCCTCAAGACGGAATTACCGTGTATATTCTCATTCACCTAGAAACTGTACATATCCATAGCTCAATACAGGGACAAGCCATCCTTCCAAAACTTTTTCTACACCCTGGTGTCAGAGCAAGCGATGGCCGATTATCAGCAACTTCGGGCGATCCTAGGTAACCTCAATGAGCGCCCACTCAGCAGAGACAAGTGGACATACAACAACAACACCTCGCTGACCATCCGGACCAGCATGATCTACAAACATCAGTTTGATCACATTATGCCACCAAAGCCATTTAACTTGTTATGGAAAGCGAAGATGACCAAGGAAGTTAAAATTTTTTGCTGGTTATTATATCTGGATCGGTTGACCTCTCGAAATCTTCTCAAAAGAAAGAATTTTTCTATTGAGAATGATGACTACTCCTAAGTCCTATGTGATGCTAATACTTAAGAGCTCACCTATCACCTTTTCTTCCAGTGCCCTTCAGTGCAGAATGTTGGGAAATAGTTGGAATACAGTGAGATCATATTCTCCATTTCTTCAGAACAATAGAACCAACGAAGAAATGGAGAATATGATCTAACTGTAGGGTTAGCCGTCGTAAATTTGCCGGATTCTTGTAGTGCATGTGTGGCGTTGTTATTTACGACGGTCGTTGTTATTTACGACGGCTAACCCTACAGCCATTGTAAATAATGTAATTTACGACGGTCAGATTCGGCCATCGTAAAGCCCCCGCCTCCGGCCCAGAACGCCACCCCGGCACCTCCCCCGCCCTCCCTAGACCCCGACGCTCCTCCCCGACCCCAGCGGTGTCGGCGCCCTCCCCCAAAACCGGCAGCCACCGGCGCTCCTCCTGGACCCCAGAGTCCCACTGCCCCGCCCCACGACCCGAGCTCCCGCGGCATTGAGCCCTTCGCATCCATCAAGAAAGTTAGTGTCTTTAATTTTGGTGATAATTAGATTTTGTTTAGTTAATTTAGTTATTAGTTATTATTGTTTAATTTATGTAAATTGTTTGTATTAGTTTTAGATTGAATTTAATTTAGCTGTAAAATGTTTAGTTTATGAATTTTTTAATTTAGTTGTAAATTGTTTGTATTAGTTTTAGATTGAATTTAGTTAAATTGTAAATTGTTTAGTTTATTAATTTTGTTTAATTTAGTTGTAATTTGCCTGTATTAGTTTTAGATTGAATTTAGTTTAGTTGTAAATTGTTTAGTTTATTAATTTTATTTAATTTAGTTGTAATTTGTTGTAATTTATTTAGTTTTAGATTGAATTTATCTTCTCTCCCGCCCTCCCGTGCCTCCGCCACCATAACCGCCCCGCCGCCGCACGGCCGCCCCGGCCTCCTCCACGCCGCCCGCCCCTGCCCCCACGCCCCGTGCCTTTGCCGCCCCGCGTCGCCACCCCGCCGCGTCGCCGGCCGCGCCGCCACCCGGCCGCCCCCGGCCACCTCCACGCCGCCTGCCGCCGCCCCCACACCTCTTCCGCCCCGAGTCGCCACCCGGCCGCCCCCAGCCTCCTCCACGGACAGACCAGCCCAGCCTCTCTGGGTTTAGGCTACGCACGACCTGCCCCCACCACGCCGCCAGCCCTCGCTGATCCACCGCCTGTTGTCTTGATTTGATTATTTCGTTTAGTATTGTGTATAACATCAAATGTTTATTGTACGCTCTCATGACGGTTAGCTATATATATATATATATATATATATATATATATATATATATATATATATATATATATATATATATATATATATATATATATATATATATATACACCATCATGAGAGCATGTGTAAAATATGTTATTTACGACTGCTCCGGACCGGGTTGCCGCGTCACCCTCTCTGTATCGACGGCGTCGGGAGCCAGAAGGCCCCGAACCACCAAGCTTTGAGCACCCAAGGACGCGGAGAGACGCTCGAAGAGAGCCGTCGGTCTAGGCTCGGCATACGACTTACCTCCCTCCAACGCTCGACCGCTCATCTGCCGTGACCCATTGCAGAAGGGTAAGGACCCCCCAATGACCCTTGTACGGTGCGCGAGCCTCTGAAAAGCCAGCGTGCTTTGGCTTCGTCCTTCTCCTGTTGTTCTTGAGACCCCGGACATGCCGAAGGATTAGGTCGCATGGACGCATACCCCCCCTCTCTCTCTTTCATTCTTTCCTTGCTCTCTCTCTCTCTCTCTCTCTCCCTCTCTCGTAAATGACTCAAAATGAATGAGTAACGTAAACCTTTAGAATTTGCATCACCCATTTCGAACGGACCGTCTCACATGCATTACGCATGGGAGCCGGGTAGGTTCGGAATTATCACTTTTTGGACAGCCTAGGAGTGACCGAGGAGGTGTGCCTATGACGAGACGCAGGTCTGAATCAGGACAATATTTCAACAATATAACCCTGATGTTCTCCGCTGCACCATTATCGGGTATGCAGTTGGAGAACAACGGGGTTATGCAGCCAAAATTTTGTCTAGATTCGAATCTAGCATCTCGTTAGAAGCACGTTCCTCTCAGTCACTCTTGGGTGGCTTTAAGACTTATCCATCCCAATAGAAGTAGGGTCATGACATATAGTAAAGTATAAATTAACGATATTTTCCCTGTACTCAATCTATAGCCTCAAACATGGGTGAAGACCGTAGTTGGATGTATACTGGTTGGAACAAGAAAGGTGGTCACTCAGATGAATGGTCTGCAAAGACAGATGCTTTTGTAGATCGAGCTTTTTCTTTGTCGACGATCGATAAGGTGTGGTGCCAATGTACGAAATACCGAAACACAATGTGGTTTGATAAAATGACTATTTTGATACACTTGTGTCGAAACGGTTACAAGTCACATTATGAGGTGTGGAGCTTTCACGGTGAGACAACTTCTCAAGCCGTAATAAGTGCAAGAGGATGATGCCAACACGGGAGTCCATCGGATGGATGAGATGCTACAAGCTATTGAACCAGAGGTTACAGAGGATCCTCCAACAACGGAGGTAGAAGCGTTCTTGAAGCTTCTCAAAGCTTCAGAAGAGCCGCTTCACGAACACACAAAAGTGACTCTCCGTACGTTCATCACCAGACTTGTGGCAATTAAGTCTAAGTACTTCTTCTCCAACAACTGTTACAACGACCTAATCAAATTGATCAGCGATATCCTTCCACAACCCCATAAAGTGCCTAAAGATATGTATCAGTCGAAGAAATTGCTGTCTAGTCTTGGTATGAAATATGAGAAGATTGATGTGTGTCTAGACATATGTATGCTTTTTTGGAAAGAGCATGCAAAAGAGAACAAGTGTTTAAAATGTGTTAATCGAGGTTTCTCGAAGTTTTAACAACGATGGTGATAATGTGATGACAAAAGTCGCACATAAGAAACTTCGTTACTTATCTCTTACGCCCCGATTGAAGCAGTTGTTTATTTCAAAAAGAACAGCCACACACATGAGATGGCACAAAGAAGGTGTAAGTCAAAATAACGGAGTCAAGACGCATGGAAGACGCTGGACCGCTTCGATCCAGACTTTGCTAGTGATGCGGGAAATGTTCGCATCGGGTTGGCAACAGATGGCTTCTCGCTGTTTAGTACAAACGACACGCCATACTCGTGTTGGCCTATTTTTGTTATTCCATACAACCTACCACCATCTCTTTGTATGAAGTACGAATTTGTGAGGGACCCTGGTGGCCTTCCCAATCCGGGATCACAGAGGGTGGTGCCGTGCGATGTGGCATCCAACAGCACACAAGAAAAGATTATGAAAACATACAAACTTTTATTTACATAAAACAGCGGGAGTCTTTTACAAACTTATTTACAGTGGAAGTCTTACTCGTAGCTAAACTCTCAGTCTAGCTATGCAAAAGTGCACCCCTCCAGCCCGGGGACGCTACACACTAGCTACACACATCCGGAGATCACGGCGGTGTGCAGGGCTCCAACTCGGCCGTGTACCCCAACGGGGGCATTGCCTCATACTCGGAACCTTCTTCATGCGTCTCACCTGCAACATCTTAATATAGCAACCGTGAGCACGATGGCTCAGCAAGGCTTATCCATTACTCCTAAACATGAAACTCTACATGCCAAGATTCTTAATATAGGAAATGTCATTGCGATAAAGAACTCGCCTACATGTTAATCCTTACTTTCAGTTTTATAGCAGCAATTTATATGCCTTGAGCAGCCTTCACATCAGAATTCCACAATCAAACAAGAAACGCTTCCTTCCAATGTGGTTCTACACAAAGTGGAATATAAACTTAGTGAGCTCTACATCTATAGCATACATGGTTGCAATACAATAATTGATCAATGAATCATATTCTTCTGGCCACTTTCAATTCTCACTACGTCACAGCGCAGTGAACAAGCAGTACTCAAATAACCGCGAGGGACGGTGATTGCAATCAATAGACACGCAGATAAGACATCACATACACCCATTTTAGAAGTGTGGTGCCTCATACCTTCCTACTCTATTGTATGCAGTAACCTTTCAAAGGATACCCAAATGTGGAACCGGTCCATCCGTAAGGGGCAGGAGGTCCCCGCGTGGAGTGTGTCTGTGCCCACCAGCATATTTACACCTTGCTACCCTCAACCCACTCCTATAAACCGGTTGGGTAAGCTTCAGCACCCAGGTTAACCAATTACATCGGTTTCCTGTTCCCATATAGCCAGTATGCATCCGGTACTACTCAAACTTGCCCAGCAGGGCCGCACACGGCTCGGTCCTCAACCGACACCAACAGGGCTATGCACGTGAGACCTCCGCTCACTGCATCCTATCCCCCCTGCTGGGTCTCAATTCCACCTTCTTAAGCCATTCTTTGTTTCCTTCCATCCCGTGTGATAAAATCCTATCTCGCGAGTAGATTCTAGCTACTCGACTTCTATCAAGATCCTAAGAACATTAACACGGCATTCTCTACTCATCGAGCTGTAGACTACCTAACCCTCCATAGGATTTTGAGGACATGCAAGTGGGGTTTCAATCACCTTAACTCCAATGCAAACATTTCATCCTAGACATAAATGATACAAAGCAAAACTTTGCAAAAGTAATTAAATGCAAACAAGGGCTTGTCTGGTTGCGAGTCAAACGGTAAGTTAGCTTCTGGTGGGAGGATCTCCAAGGCCTCCGGAGCGTCTTCGACTTTGGTTACTATATAATATGCAACAAAATATATGTATAAGTGATAATGATTTATAAGAAGCAAGCTTCTACTAATAGTTACTGGTATTAAGAGTTCTTAATTAGCTTTGAGATTTTCCCTGTGGAGACAAGATTCTAGGAAGATGATCTGAGCAAAATTGGAGGAAGTTTCATGGAAGCTTGTGGTCTCTAAAATTCCCACAATTACATGTCTTCTCTGAATTTTGATCCTAATTCTGTAGCTTTTCCCTAGCTAACAGTGGAAGATCTAAGTAAAGAAAGTCTCCCTGGTTCTAGTAAAATTTGTATCACAATTTGTCGAGCTACCTTCAGGGAGAAATGGATTTTTGAAATTGATAGGAAATGCTGAAAAAGTTTCTATTTAGTTTGGAATTTTCAAATGAAGGCTGAAATTTGGAATAGGGTTTGGCCTAGTAAAAGAGTCCAATGATGATCAAATTTTTACAGGAGATCATTAGAGTTATGAAGGATCTTCTGGCCAAAACTGAGCAAATTCCATAATTGGGATCTCCAGGAATTAATTCCCAAAAATTTAAATTTGAGGAATTTTGGAGAAAATTCCATGGATCTTCAGACCAATTTCTTTGCATTTCTCGGAATTACTGATTGGGAGGAGTCCAACAAAATTTGTTTGAGATTTTTTGGACTTTTCTACACAAAGTTATGGCCATTTGAAGTTTGAACCATAAACTGAAAATCTTGGAAATGTTTAAAACCCTGACAGCGGGTCACAGGCCACAGTTTCTTCTCCTACCTCGCGCCAACAGCGCTCGGACGGCGGCGCATGCCAGCGAGGCTTCGCCAGAACTGGGTTCCCGGCCGCCCCCGGAGCTGAAACTCGCCACCTAGCCCTAATACGTTCTGCTGAACACTTCTAGGAGGTTGGCGGCAGCCGGCGATGGCCGGAAACACGCGTGCGACGGTGGCAGTGGCTGCTAGGGTTCCGGCGTCGGTGTTCTCGCACTAGGATGCACCAAACTGGCTGGTTTTTGGTCGGAGAGCACCGTGGATACTCGAGGAACCCGAAAATGGACCCCAATCACGATGAACAGACCGGAACCTATACCCTCGCCGGTGAGCTGAGGCGTTTTTAATCGGTGGCGAGAAAAATGGCTAGAACCTAGCCGATTCTCGATGGTTTTCATCGTTTCTTCTTCTAGGAGGGGCACTAGGATATGAGGCTGTTTCCTAACAAGCTCGGCCGTTGGTTGCACGAGGAAACAGAATTTTTGGGTTAAGCCGAGCTCGGTTGAGTTGAACTAGGTTTCGGTAGTTTATGGAATTTGCACGAACAGATTGATCAAATGCTAAACGGCTTGCAGCTACACGTTCTAGGCATGACAGCACACCTTTCTTGTGTAGTGAAGTGGAGGTGAGGCCGGTCGTGGCGTGCTGTCCACGGTGAACCGATCATGGCTCCGCCGGGGCACCTCGGAACGTTGGAGCCAAATCAAAATTTGCACGTAGCAGAAGCTAGGAGCCTCAGGTTTGAGAACGGTGGATGCTAGAGCATGCCTTCGTGCTTCCTTTTGCTGCTTGGAGCTCGATCATCCGAGCTCGGGCGGCTGTGTGCGAGTGGAAAAACAGAGAGCGTCACAGGCGACTGTTCTTTGCGGGAGAGAACAGAGAGAGCTGTGAGCGAGCGAGAGAAGAGAAGAACAACTTCGTGTAACACCCTCAAATTTTCTACAATGCATTGCATACATTTTTCATGTACAGAAGCATTTAAAAAAGAAAAAGAAAATAAAGGGAGGAATATAGAAATAAATAAAATAACAAAAGGAAATAAAGATTAGAAATAATGAAATTAAATAGAAAATCAAAATAAATAAAAAGGAAAAAAAATAAAAATAGCCAAATCTGGCCGCCCCCAATTTTTCCCCAATTCCAACCCCCCCTAAAATTCCCCCTCTAATTTCCCAAAAATTTCCCCTAGGGAATTTCCCCCCACATTTGGGGCGAATTTTCCCCCAGATTGGCCGCACCACCTAGGGGGAAAATCTTAGCCACCCCCTCCTCTTGGTCGCACCACCTAAGGGGGAAACCATAGCCGCCCCCCTTTTTCTTTTCTTTTTTATTTTCTTTTTCTCCCAAATAATCTCAGCCCTTGGTAGAAAATAAATAATTAAATCACAGCCCCTAGCTCCCACCTCTTCTAAAATTAAATCTCAGCACTTGGATAAATGAGTTGCTAAAATCCTAGCCACTTAGCCCCTTTATAAATACAACTCCCCCCCTAGCCGCCAACCTAGCTCATATGTTTCTGGTCATCGCTCCCTCCACTCTACTGCCAAGCTTTGGCCGCCGCTCCTGCTGAGTTTTGGCCACCGTCGAAGCTCTGCATGCCTCGCCGTCGCCGGAGAGGAAGACCCCGACATTCTACCCTAGCCGCAGCTTCACAATTCTCCAAGGAAAACCCCAGCTGCTGCCATTGCAAGGAAGAGAGTCCTGCCGCAATAAGGAAGGGAGGAAGAAGAGAGGTAGGTCCCTATTACCCCTCTTACCACGTCGCCGTTTTTGCTACGCAGTCGTTTTCTCCACCCCCTGCGAGCAGAAATTTCCGCGCGTGGGCAGACCACATTTCGGTCAAGTTTTGATGGTGGAATTGATCTACAGATTGAGTCAAGATCATGACCACGCCCACAGTTGATTCCAGCAGCCTTGTTCATCATAAAACCCCGTGGAAGCTTACAAAAACTTGCAAGAACACGTGCAAACTGATTTCTATAAACTGCACCATAGGAATTGCATTCATCTACATCATTGCATCTTGATAAAGTTTGTGCATGATAATTGATTGCTGTAATTTTTGTATGTGCGTGGTTGTGAGTAGAAGGGCACGCTCAAGAGGCCGTCTACGATGAACTACAACATCAAGACTTCAAGACGCTTGAGCAACACGAACTGCGAGAGCAAGGCAAGTGCCACTTGACCATATTGAACCTGAGTTTTCGAACTGTATTGATTGTAAAACTTGCATGCTCGTGTCAACTTGATGGGAAACTCTTTTATAGGAATTTACTAGTTTTGTTAGCCACCCTTGTCACCGGGAAAATTGTTGAGTCGGGTATGGTCGTCTTTTTCTTTTGCTTCACTTAATTTACAGGATACGGGAAAGCTGAAAAAAACATTGTTTTCTACTTCACTCATAAGAATAAAGATGATGAGAACATGATGATGTTACTGAACATGGAATCGGTGAGATCTAGGAATGCTTGGTTCGT
This sequence comes from Neostapfia colusana, assembly GCA_030760725.1. Taxonomy (NCBI): domain Eukaryota; kingdom Viridiplantae; phylum Streptophyta; class Magnoliopsida; order Poales; family Poaceae; genus Neostapfia; species Neostapfia colusana. The sequence continues at coordinate 23,164,928 of JASWHV010000012.1, read as the reverse complement.
GGATTTTGCTGAATGAGATGGTGGTTTGCTTGCTGTAGATCTAAGGACTGGTTCATACGAGCACATGCCAGGTTAATAGTGTAACAACAAGGCCAAATATGGGTGCGGCTTAGCTGACTAATTAGGTGTGTTGCTAGATTGTTATGGACCATTGGATGGCGTGGGGAATTGGAGTCGAGAAGGACTGCCCTGGGAACTGCATGGCACACGAGGGGACCCGTGGGTGGGACAATGGAGATTCGAGCCTGCCGGCGAAACCTCAGTGGGTCCGTACATTCTAGTAGCCCCTTTGTAAAGGCTATTTTGTCATCTCTTGGCCATACACCGACGATTGTGTAGTGGCATAATGGAGGTTTCTGTAGTCGCCGATGGGCCTCGAAATCACAAACTTCTGAATAGAGCGGTGCCACCTCTACAGAGCGTAAAACTATCATGATAGCCGTGCTTCCGGTTACAAGCACCTGACCAACTTCCATGATTAGAGGCAAAACATGGGATGGTTATTCGGGTATGGTTTTGGGACTGGTTTTGGGTCATGACAATGAGTTTTGTTTCGGTTCTATGAAAATGAGATGGTCATGAGAATTTATGAGTATGAGATGAACTAGAGAAAGAGTATTGGCTGGTTGAGGCTTGATAAATGATGAATTATGATAAACGAAATGATGATGAATTACTCAGTTATGTTGGGATTTAACTCACCTAGAGATAGTTGCTGTTTTTTCATGTTTGTGAAATAAAACTTGCTTGCTGCAATGAAACCATTTATTTCCTACGTTGTTGTAACCTACATGTCATACTTTCCCTCATTTGCTGAGTACAACATGTACTCACCCTTGCATTCCCACATATATATCAGCTACAGGAGAAGAATACATCAAGGAACAGGTAGCGTACTAGGCTGCGCACTACTGTCAACATGCCTGTGGAGTCGGAGTGGAGTTTCATCGCGTTTAGTTATTTCTGCTGTCGTTTAGAGTCTTCCACTGCAGAATAAGTTAGATTCCATGAGTGAGACATTGAGTTATTGTAAAAAAGTACTTAAACACTATTTGTACGTGGTTATATTCTGAAATTCAGTTTGTGAAGTACATGTGTATGTGTGAGGAACATCCTGGGCACACATGTGCATTCACTTGGTTCATTTTCGGAACCGGATGCCGCATATTGGCATCAGAGCCACATTGACTGTAGGACGCAAGCCTAGGTAGAATGGACACTCTAAAACACATAGGAACACCCTTCTAAACTTCTATTTTCGAAATTCGCTTGCTGCTGCACTTTAATTGTCAACTCAGCCACCGCAAAGTTCTATTTTGAGCCCCTCTTTCTTTTTTCTTGTGGACAGCCACACTTTCTATTTTCTTGCTTCATAGCTTCTGAAATTTTGGATATATTTCCTTCTCCTATAAAGTTTCTCATGTCTTATTTATAGATGTCGATCACTAGGAGCACAACACGTATTAGAACTCGCCCACCGCCACGTGGAAGCACACTTAACCCCATCGAGGTGTCCGATGGACCATACTGGGAGGAGGTGAAGATGGAACCTCATGATGAAGATGAAGTCAGTAGCTCTATGCATGAGGAAGAGGATCTGGAAGAGGTGAAACTAATCGAAGACGATCCACAAGAAGAACAGTATTGGTACGCACCTCAGGAGGAATTTCACGCGGGCTTACACCCAACGGAGCCTCATGAAGCTATGTCGGAAGGAGATGAATCCGAAGAGGAGCCACCACCTGCTGAGGCCGAGAATGAAGATGATGAACGGGCCATCTGTTCAGTTCAAGTATTCGGGTCCGACAGGATGGAGGGAGGACACATATCCAGGGAGCTTAGAGAGTTCCTTGATTGCTGCAGCTTATACCCGGAGTATCTCCTCAAGAAAGTCCCTCATCTCGGACATGAGGTGTGGAACTCTGAGGTAACCATACTATATAATGGTAGGGTTGTCACACGGCACTTCACACCCCCAGGGAGAGCTACAAGGGTAGAAGCTATTGATGATGCTGCATGGAATGCGCTCACCGCACTGTGCTACGCCTTCTGTGAGCAGCTTGAGAACACTACCTTTGAGCTGCACCTATATCGGAAGAGTGGTACAAGGGAGATCATTGGACCCATGGAGGAGCTTTTTCTAACCCACAAGCTGCTGACAAGTATCAGAGATTGCTTGTGGAGTTAGGAAACAGCTATGCAAGCGCACAATAAGAGATCCGCTACCACCGCAAGAAGTTGTACATGCTGGAAAAACAAGAGGAGACTCGTGGAAACGCGGGAACAAATAGAGCACCAGCGTCATCTATCCGTACATGGACTTCCGACTCACCTTGGCGTGCGCCCATGTATGGACCACCCCTGTCACATGGCGAGAACAGCACCGGTTCTCACGATGAAGTCTAGGTTCCCCATTGAATAAAGTTGTAATAGGAACGCTTAGATCATAGTAGGATGAAATAAGAGCGGTGTGCTGAATTTTCATGATGATTGCTTGTGTTTGTGTGCTTGGGGTGAGTTGTGGGACGCTTCGGCGAATGTCCATATCCACACATAGTAGAGATATGTGAGATGCTTTGGCACTTGTTCACATCTGAAATTAATAAAAGATGTTGCTTAGTTCATACACCTTGATGCATATAGTTGGGGGATCAATCTGAATTTCTATTTTCTACTCTACTCTCTCACATATGGCGAGGGAAAATTCCAACCGCCACCGAAGGAACGCTCATGGAAACAACGAACCACATGAGGATGGCAACGTAGAAGTTTCTGAAGATGCCAACCTCGGGGCTGATGCAAGCAACCTTGAACTTTTGATGGCTATGCAGAACCAGCTCATGCGAACTATGATACAAACACTGGGACAGCTGCAGGCCAACAACAACAACAACCCTAACCCCGTTCCTGCACCCCCACCGCCACCACCGCCACCACCGCCGGCTTACAACCAATTGGGAGAATTCATGAGGACTAGGCCACCTACCTTTGCACAAGCTAATGATCCTATGGAGGCTGATGATTGGCTGAAGTCTATGGAAAAGAAGCTTGCTATTGTTCAATGCAGTGTTCGGGAGAAGGTTCTCTTCGCATTACACCAACTGATGGGAGCAGCCACTGATTGGTGGGACGCTCTTTGCAATGCTCATGTCAATCAGGAGACAATCACTTGGGCTGAATTCAAGCAGAGTTTCTGCTCTCACTACATCCCTGAAGGAGTCATGATGGTTAAAAGGCAGGAGTTTGAAGGTCTCCGACAAGGGAGGAAGAGCTTGAATGAGTACCTCAACAAGTTCACTCATATGTCAAGGTATGCTCCAGAAGATGTCAACTCGGATCACAGAAAGCAGTACTTGTTCATGAGAGGATTGAACAATGAAATTCAAGTTCAGCTGTTCAACAATGATTATGCAAACATCCAAAAGCTCGTTGACAAAACTATAGTGGTGGAGAGCAAGATCCATGAGATTGAACAAGAGGGGAAGAGAAAGATGCCATATCAAAGACAGCCACAAGGAAGCAATGTACGTCCCCGCTTCATGCCACCAGCTGCACCACACTATGGCTCGTCCGCTTCTACTTTCCGCCCGACAAATTCACCTCGCTCTAATCAGCCACCGCAGCAATGCCCTGTTATGCAAGCACCTCGTTTGCCTATGCCTCCTGCACCCCGTCCCAACATGGGCACCTATGCTCAAAACCAGCCTTGCCCCAACTTTCCTGCTGTTATGGGCAACAAGGCTTGCTTTTCATGCGGAGAGGTGGGGCACTTTGCAAATCAGTTCCCCAAGAAAGGCATTGGACAGCCGGGCAATGCACCTAAGTAGAACCCACGACCGAATGGAGGAGCAATGCAAGGTAACCGTGGACAGCAGAACTATGCTCGTGGCAATGTGAATCACGTCTCCGCTGAGGAAGCACAACAAGCTGAGGACGTCGTGATTGGTATGTTTCTCGCCAACTCAAACTCAGCCACTGTTTTATTTGATTCCGAAGCATCACATTCATTCATCTCATCCAAGTATGTTGCCAAGTATAACCTGCCCATATCCCACATGAAACAAACTATGTTGGTTAGTTCTCCCGGTGGAGAGATGAGAACTAATATAGTATGTCCAAAAGTAAGCCTGAAAATAAGGGGGTAGACTTTCTTGCCAACCTTACAGTCTTGGATTCTCAAGGGATTGATATAATACTTGGAATGGACTGTCTAAGAAAGTACAACGTAGTGATTCAATGTGCTAATAGGATCGTGCAGTTGACGAGTGAGCACGGTACTCGTATTGAGTTCGAGGCAGCCCAACCTGCAACTGAGAAGGCAGTGCTGAACCACATCGAAGAAGTGAAGTTGGAAAGCATTCCGATGGTTCAAGAATATTCAGATGTGTTTCCGGAAGAATTGCAAGGTATGCCACCTAACTGGGACATCGAGTTTGCCATGGATTTAGTACCCGGAACTGCATCTATAGCTAAGAGACCATATAGGATGCCTGCTAATCAATTAGTGAAACTTAAGAAACAAATTCAGGAGCAGCTAGACAAGGGTTTTATACGCCCAAGCTCGTCACTGTGGGGAGCCCCTGTGCTCTTCGTAGTCAAGAAAGATGGAACCTAAAGGATGTGTGTAGACTATAGGTCTCTCAACGAAGTGAAGATCAAGAATAAGTACCCGCTGCCCCGCATAGACGACTTATTCGATCAAATGAAAGGCTCTCCGATTTTCTCTAAGATTGATCTTCGGTCGGGATACTTCTAGCTGAAGATTAAACCCTTCGACATACCCAAGACGGCATTTCAAACACGGTATGGTTCGTACGAGTATACTGTCATGTCGTTTGGGTTGACGAATGCGCCCGCATACTTTATGTACCTCATGAATAAGGTCTTCATGGAGTACTTGGACAAGTTCGTCGTAGTTTTCATCGATGACATCATGGTGTATTAAATAAGCGAGGAAGAACATGAAGAACAACTGAGATTGACATTGCAGAAATTGCAAGAGCATCATTTATATGCTAAGTTCAGCAAGTGTCAATTTTGGCTAAAGGAGGTATCATTCTTAGGCCACATCATCTCCGAAGGAGGAGTATCGGTTGATCCCGGAAATGTGAGAGATGTTTTGATGTGGAACCAACCGCAGAATGTGAGAGACATTCGGAGTTTCCTTGGGATGGCTGGATATTACCGCCGGTTCATCAAGGATTTCTCCAAAATAGCCAAGCCTATGACATAATTGCTGGTGAAAGAGAAAGCATTTCAGTGGACACAAGCGTGTCAGGACAGCTTGAGGTGTTAAAGAAGAGATTGACAACAGCACCAGTTTTGGTATTGCCGGACGTGAGCAAGAGCTTTGATATATATTGTGACGTCTCAAGACAGGGACTTGGATGTGTCTTTATGCAAGAATGCCAAGTGGTAGACTTTGCATCAAGGCAATTCAAGAAACATGAGCTGAATTACCCTACACACGATCTGGAACTTGCAGCCGTAGTACACGGATTGAAGATTTGGAGGCACTACATCCTCGGTCATCGGTGTGAGATCTATACGGCTCACAAAAGATTCAAGTATATATTCACACAAACGGATCTGAATTTGAGGCAACGTCAATGGTTAAAGCTCGTCAAGGATTATGATGTTGGAATCCGCTATCACCCAGAGAAGGATTTCAAGGAAGGCGAGAATGGCATGCTTTGGTTAGGGAAAAAGATTTGTGTGACTAACGTGAAGCACATCCACGACATGATACTAAAGGAGGCACATGACTCGCCTTATTCCATACATCCCGGCTGTACGAAGATGTATAAGGACCTGAAAAATTGCTATTGGTGTGATGGTATGAAAAGGGATATCGCTGAATATGTTGCCTTATGCAACATGTGCCAACGAGTGAAGGCCGAACATCAAAGACCCACTGGATTATTGCAGCCGTTGAAAGTACTCGAGTGTAAGTGGGAAGAAATCGGTATGGATTTTATAGTCGGATTGCCACGTACTCAGTCCGGCTACGACTCTATTTGGGTTATCGTGGACCGATTGACGAAATCAGCTCACTTTATTCCTGTCAGGACCAAGTACACCGTGGCACAATTAGCCGAGCTGTATATGGAGCAAATCGTGTGTCATCACGGAGTTCCGAAGAGGATAGTTTCAGATCGAGGTTCTCAATTTACCTCTAGGTTTTGGAAGAAGCTGCATGAAGCTATGGGTACACGGTTGAATTTTAGCTCCGCATATCACCCACAAACCAACGGGCAAACTGAGAGGACAAATCAGATTTTGGAAGACATGCTAAGAGCTTGCGCCTTGAAACATGGGCGTAGTTAGTACAAGAGCTTGCCGTATGCTGAATTCTCATACAACAATAGTTACCAAGCCAGCTTAAAAATGTCACTATTCGAGGCACTATACGGTAGACGGTATAGAACACCCCTGTTCTGGAATGAAACGGGAGAAAGCCAAGTGTTTGGATTTGAAGTGCTGCAGGATGCCATGGATCAAGTCCAAATAATACGTGAAAAATTGAAGGCCGATCAGTCACGAAAAAAGGCTATGCGGATAATAGGCGAAGAAGTTTGACCTTCGAAGCGGGGACTTCGTGTATCTTAAGGTGTCACCTATACGAGGCCAATGACGGTTCAACGTCAAAGGCAAGTTAGCACCTCGCTACATCAGGCTATTCAAGATTTTGGACAAAATAGGAGAGGTAGCCTATCAACTAGAGCTTCCAATGCACCTCTCCAACATGCACAACGTATTTCACATATCCCAGCTCAAGAAGTGCCTAAGAGTGCTGGAAGAACAAGTACCAATGGATGAGTTATAACTTCAGGAGGATCTGTCCTATGCGGAAAACCCCATCAAAATCTTGGACATAAAGAAAAGAGTCATGAGGAACAAGGTAATTCGTTGGTGCAAAGTACAATGGAGCCATCACACGGAAGCCGAAGCTACATGGGAGCGTGAGGAAGACCTCAAGACGGAATTCTCTCATTTTTTCTTCACTCTATCGAATCTCGAGGGCGAGATTGATTTTAAGGGGGTAGGTGTGTAACACCCTCAAATTTTCTACCATGCATTGCATACATTTTTCATGAAGAGAAGCATTAGAAGAACATAAAGGGAGGAATATAGAAACAAATAAATAATAAAAGGAAATAAAAATTGGAAATAATAAAAATAAAATAGAAAAAAACGAAATAAAAAGAAAAAGAAAAAATAAATAAAAATAGCCAAATCTGGCCGCCCCCAATTTTCCCCAATACCCAACAAAATTTACTTAATTTCCCCCAAAATCCCCCCCCCCCTAAAATTCCCCCTCTAATTTCCCAAAAATTTCCCCTAGGGAATTTTCCCCCACATTTGGGGGGGAATTTTCCTCCCAAATTGGCTGCACCACCTGGGGGGAAACTCTAGCCAGCCCCCCTCCTCTTGGCCGCACCACCTAAGGGGGAAACCCTAGCCACCCCCTTTTTCTTTTCTTTGGATTTTCTTTTCCCCCAAATAATCTCAGCCCCTTGTGGAAAATAAATAATTAAATCACAGCCCCTAGCTCCCACCTCTTCTCAAATTAAATCTCAGCCCTTGGATAAATTGATAAAATCCTAGCCCCTTAGCTATTTTCTTCCCTTTATAAATACAACTCCCCCCCTAGACGCCACCCTAGCTCATATTTTTCTGGTCGCCACCTCCTCCCCTCTGCTGCCAAGCTTTGGCCGCCGCTCCTGCTGAGTTTTGCCGCCGTCGAGGCCATGCCACGTCTCGTCATCGCCGGAGAAGAAGCCTCCAACATTCTGCCCTAGCCGCAGCTTCACAATTCTCCAAGGAAAAACCCCAGCTGCTGCCATTGCAAGGAAGATGTTCCTGCCGCAAGAAGTAAGGGAGGAAGAAGAGAGGTAGGTCCCCGTTACCCCTCTTACCACGTCGCCGTTGTTGCTACGCACCCGTTTTCTCCACCCCCTGCGAGCAGAAATTTCTGCGCGTGGGCAGACCACATTTCGGTCAAGTTTTTACGATGGGATTGATCTACAAATTGAGTCAAGATCATGACCACGTCCACACCTGATTCCAGAAGCCTTGTTCATCATAAAACCGCGTGGAAGCTTACAAAAACTTGCAAGAACACGTGCAAACTGATTTCTATAAACTGCACCTTAGGAATTGCATTCATCTACCTCATTGCATCTTGAGTAAAGTTTGTGCATGATGATTGATTGCTGTAATTTTTGTATGTGTGTGGTCGTGAGTAGAAGGACACACTCAAGAGGCCGTCTACAAGGAGCTACAGCACCAAGACTTTGAGAGCTTGAGTAACACGATGTGTGGGAGCAAGGCAAGTACCCCTTGACTTTGCATGCTCGTGTCAACTTGATGGGAAACCCTTTCTATAGGAGTTTACTAGTTTCTTTAGCCACCCTTGTTGCCGGGAAAATTGTTGAGTCGGGTATGGTCGCCTTTTTCTTTTGCTTCGCTTAATTTACCGGATACGGGAAAACTGAAATAAACCATGGTTAGCTACTGCACTCATAAGACTAAAGATGATGCGAACTTGATGATGTCAATGAGCATGGAATCGCGGAGATCTAGGCAAGCTTGGTTCGTGGATCTTGCTGAATGAGATGGTGGTTTGCTTGCCGTAGATCTAAGGACTGGTTCATACGAGCACATGCCAGGTTAATAGTGTAACAACAAGGCCAAATATGGGTGCGGCTTAGCTGAATTTTAATATGGATATTATTTCAAATGTGGAGAACATATTTGTGAACCCAATGTTCTATTTTGATGAAGTTTGAATTTCAGTACAGAAATTTGAATTCAGATTGGAGTGCTTTCTCATCTAATTCCAAACAAATATTAAAACCCCTCCAAATGAGCTGAAATTTGGCAGGTTTAATACTTGAATTATGGAGAACCAAATTGTGAGCTTAGCTCCCCGTGTTTGGAATTTGTTTGGAAATTTGAATCAGCACTTTGAACTCACACCGTTATAATTTAAGGATTTTATTCCCCCTCATTTTCCTAATTGGAAACTAGCTGAGCAACTTACTAGAATTTTGGGGATTTTACATCCCCACCTATTAAAATGAATGTTGTTCCGAGATTCCAAAAGAAAAGCGAAGTGGGAAAAATTTACCGGGTAGACGATGATAGCAAGTCCAGATAATTCGCTTGTAGATAGTCCTCGCTTTCCCAGGTCGCCTCATCAGCGGTATAGTTACGCCACAAGACTTTATAAAACCATAAAGTCCGGTTTCTTGTGGCGCGAGTCTTTTCATCGATAATCCTTATCGGATACTCCAAATACGTGAGGTCCAGTTGGGGAACTTCGATGTCTTCCGTGCGGATTTCAACTGAGGGCTTGGGGCATTTCCTCAGATGGGAAATAATGTGAAATACATTGTGAATGCCCGCGGGTGACGCCGGTAACTCCAAGCCATAGGCCACGGATCTGCATTTTTCAATGATGGTGAACGGACCGATGAATCGCGGAGCAAGCTTTCCTTTCAATCAGAAATGATGAACCCCTTTCACCGGAGACACACGGACATAAACATGGTCTCTGATGTCGAAGTGAAGAGGATGGCGTCTCTTATCCGTGTAGCTCTTCTAAAGAGATTGAGCAGCCTTGAGATTAGCTTGTATTACTTGTACTCGTTCATCGGCCTCATTCACAAGCTCAATGCCGTATAGAACTCACTCACCGGACTCACACCAGTTGAGCGGTGTGCGACATTTCTGGCCGTAGAGAGGTTCATACGGTGCCATCATGATGCTAGCTTGATAGCCACTATTATATGAAAATTTCACCAATGGTAAATAATCGTCCTAGTTTTTACCGTGGTGGATGGCACAAGCGCGTAGCCTATCTTCAAGCACTTGATTCACCTGCTCTGTTTGACCATCCGTCTGTGGGTATGCGGAGCTTCGGAACAGTTTGGTCCCCAATGATGCGTGCAGCTGCTCCCAAAATCGAGCAACGAACAGCGCACCGCGATCTGAAATAATTGTGCGGGGAACACCGTGCAAACACAGGATCCTTGCAATATACATCTCCTAATATTGCTTAGCAACGCACTTTGTATGCACGGAGATAAAATGAGCCGATTTTGTTAGTCAATTGACTATCACCCAAATCGAGTCATGCTTGTGGGACGTGAGAGGTAGTACAACTATGAAATCCATGCTGATATCCTCCCACTTCCATGCCAGAATGATCAATGGTTGCAGCTGTCTGGCTTTGCGCATATGGTCGGCTTTCACCCGCCAACACGTATCACACTCAGATACGTACTTTGCGATCTCTCTTTTCATCTGTGTCCACCAAAATCTGGTTTTCAGATCTTGGTACATCTTGTTGCTTCCCGGATGAATAGAATACTCAGAGAAGTGAGCTTCATCCAAGATTTTCTTCCAAAGATCCATGTCACGGGGTACCACTATACGGTCTTTAAACCAGAGAGTATTGTGTTCATCTCTTCGGAAGCATTTCATCTCGCCATTCTTCATTCTCCTTCGAATTTGCGACATTCCCACGTCTTTCTTCTGAGCTTCCATAATATCATCTCATATGGTAGGAATGAGAGCAAGATTATATAATGCTCTATATGGAACCAGGAATAAACTCGGCTCCTCCTCTTCTATCGTAGTGATGGACAGATTGTTGACATGAGATTTGCGGCTTAATGAATCAGCAACCACGTTTGCCATGCCGGGATGGTAGTTAATCTCAATCTTATAATATTTGATCAGCTCTAACCATCTCCGTTGACGCATATTCAACTCTTTTTGAGCGAATGTATATTTCAGGCTCTTGTGGTCGGTGTAGAGATGCACTAAGTTCCCAAGTAGATAGTGCGTCCACATTTTCAACGCCAATACCACAGCAGCGAGTTCAAGATCATGAATCTGATAGTGCTGCTCGTGGTTACGAAGTTGACGTGAGCCATAGGCGACCACTCATCCTTCTTGCATCAATACACAGCCAAGCCCGATACCGGACGCATCACAATACACGTCGAAGGGCTTGGTCGTATCCGGTTGAGCTAATACAGGGGCTGTTGTAAGATGCTTCACCAATGCTTGGAAAACTCCTTCACATGCTGAGCTCCAAACATATTTAATCCCCTTCTTCAACAATTCAGTCATCGGTTTAGCAAGCCTGGAGAAGCTCAGGATGAATCTCCGATAATATCCTGCTAAACCGAGGAAACTTCTGACTTCATGGACAGAGGTGGGGGACTTCCATTTCAGCACTTGCTCAATCTTGCTTGGATCAACCGCAATACCTTCCCCAGAGATAATATGACCAAGAAATGGCACTTTGCTGATTCAAAACTCACATTTGCTGAACTGGCATAAAGCTTATGGTCTCGCAATCGTTGAAGCACGATATGCAAGTGTTTGGCGTGTTATTCTTCAGACTTGGAATAAACAAAGATGTCGTCTATGAACACCACCATGAACTTATCCAACTCCGGCATGAACACTGAGTTCATGAGATACATGAAATGTGTCGGGGCGTTGGTGAGACCAAAAGTGTGACACACTCAATTCTTGTGGAAAGCCACGGAACCGAGAACTGATGCATATGTGTGCCCAGGATGTTCATCACACATACACATAAGTTCCACAAACTGAATTCAGATTATATATTACCATGAATAACAGGGTTTTATTACAATGTCTCATGAGTCTTGGACTCATGCTAACAGCGGAAGTCTTAATTTAACAGCAAAAGTCTTATTTCTATGCAGCGGAAGTCTTCTAATTAGTGCGGAAGCAATCTAAGCAGCAGCATCAGCTCCATCTCTACTCCATTCCCACAGGCAAGGTTGAGGACAGATTACATGCCTAATGCTCCACCTGGTCTTCATAGTAATCTTCTCCTGTTGCTGATGATGAAATAATAATGCAAGTTTGAGTACAATGATGTACTCAGCAAGTGCGGGAAAATATGATATGTAGCTCACAACAATGTAGGTATGAAAAGGCTCATTGCAGAAAGCAAAGTTATTTATCAAAAACCACGATAAAACAGCAACTTAACTTTAAGTGAACGCAATCCCAACATGTATTAAAATACCAATCATACCTCCATTATGTTCATCACTTCCCATGTCCCAACCAGATATTAATCAACCTCATTCTCGCTCACGAATACCTTCTCGTACTTGCTACCATCTCACGAATACCATCTCGTATTCGCTACCATTTCATATCATAAACAATTCCGTCTCACACCGAGACCAATCTCGTTGCCACGACTCAACAGTCATGTAACCAAATCTTATCATCCGGACTCAACAGTCCTAAAAACCAAAACCAAACCATAACCAAAACCATCCCCAAATAACCATCCAACTAATCATGGAAGTTGGCCAGACGCTTGTGACCGTAAGCTCGGCTATCATGATAGTTTTAGACTCTGCAAAGTTCGCACCTCTTTACCCACAAGTTTGTGATTTCGTCACCCGTCGGCGACTGCAGAGCCTCCATTATACCAGTACACAACCGTCGGTGTATGGCCAAGAGATCACAAAATAGCCTTTACAAAGGGGCTACTAGATGTATGGACTCACTAAGGTTTCACCGGCAGGCTAGAATCTCCAATTCTCCCACCCACGGGCCCCCTCTTGTGTCATGCAGTTCCCAGGACAGTCCTCACTCGACTCGCATTCCCCGTGCCTTCCACGGTCCATAACAATATAGTAACTTACCTAATTAGTCAGCTAAGCCGCACCCATACTTGGCCTTGTGGTGGCACTGTTATCCTGGCATGTGCTCGCATGAACCGGTCCTTAGATCTACAGCAAGTAAACCACCATCTCATTCTACCTCATTCACAAACCCAGGCTTGCCTAAATCTCCCTCCGATCCATGTTCATTAACAACATCAGTTTCTCATTATCATTACGAGTGCAGTTAGCTAGACACATCTATCTCGCTTCCCATAATCCCTTGGACTCAGCGAAGCATAAAGGTGAAAACCATACCCGACTCATAAACTTCCCTGGCGACAAGGGAGGTTTAACCAAAACTAGTAAACTCCTATAAAAGGGTTTCCCATCATGTTTGACTCAGTACCCACACCTTTTCGCAAACAAAACAGTTTTCCAAAAACATGGGATCAATATGGTCAAGGGGCATTTGCCTTGTTCTGGCTCTTCCCCGGTTGCTCAAAATCTTGTTGTTGTAGTCCGTCGTAGGTAGCTCCCTGAGCTTGTCCTTCTATACATGATCACGCACATACAAGATTCACAACAATCAATATCATGCACAAACTTTAACTAGATGCGATGATGCATATGCATGCTATCCTATGATCTGTTTCTATTAGATCAGTTTGTACGTGTTTTTGCATGGTTTGCATGGGTTTACGATGAAAAGAGGTGTTCGGATCAAATGTGGACATGGCGATGACCTTGACTCTAGATCAAACCGATCAACACGTGATCTGTCCACGAAAAAGCTTTTGTTCGAAAGGAATCGAAGAACAGATGCAAAGAAAACGCGATGATGTCGTAAGGTAGTATTGGAGACCTACCTTACGTTCTTCTTGGTCTCAGGGTCCTTCTCCTAGCAAGACAGATCGTTGGGGCTCTCTTCCGGCAATCTCCCTCGACCGAACTTTGGCGAAGGTTTTATTCGGCGAGTTGGGGCTTGGGCTCTAAGTCGTCGGCTCAGGAGTTGGAAAAGAAGTTTGTGATTTCGGCCAAAGATTCTGAGTTCTATTTATAATCGGGAGGAGAAGAGTCCTAGTATGATTGGACTTCGAATAAGAGTCCCATTCAAACTGTTTTTAAATCTTAACAACTTATCTTTAGTTGATTTGGTGTGGTAACATTGTGGAATTCATGTCGGTTTCCTCCCGTACTGGTATTCCCACGCGTACAGAAGCAAAAACCGCTCCAGAACTTGTTACATCCGCGGTGATGAGCTTCGGAAGCTCCACGTGTCCATCGGGGCCTGGTCTCCCCTTTTCGCAAAGATGAGCTCCGGTTGTGCCGCGTGTCAAGCGAGCGAGACCTCCTTCTTTTTTAGAGGCGGGCTCCGCGTGCGCCACGTATCCTGGCGGTCGGGACCTCCTCTCTATTCGGAGGTGGCTCCCCGCACGCCACGTGTCAGTGCCGGACCACCCCTATATTCGGAGGTGGCTTCTGGTGTGCCACGTGTCCTAACAGCGCCAGACTTCCTTTCTTCTCAGAGACGAGCTCCGAGGTTGACACGTGTCCAACAGCGACGGACCTCCCGGAGATAACCTCCGGTGGCGACACGTGTCCAATAGAACCAGACCTCTTGGAGGTGAGCTCCAAGATCGACACGTATCCCTCACAACTGGTCCTCTGATTTCCGCGATGACTAGCTCCGAAGGTGACACGTGTCCTGCGGGCTGGCCTCGCTCCTCCGCAGAGGCTAGCTCTGGGGGCAACACGTGTCCCACGGGGTCGGACCTCTCCCCCTTTGCGGGGATGAGCCCCGAGCCTGCCACGTAGCCAGTTTAGCGGCGGACCCCTCCCCACTTCGCAGGGATGAGCTCCGAACACGCCACGTGGCCAGCGGGCCACGGGAGTTGTCTTTGGCGCACTCTGTGAACTGGATTTGGCTCTTTTTGGCGATCTTTTTGATAATTTCTCTGTTTCAGCTTATTTTAAAAATGTTGTTCTACATGAAACATGAATACATGCAGAAATAAAAAATGAGGGTGTCAGAAATCTACCCCCCTTAAATTGAATCTCGCCCTCGAGATTCCATAGTAGAGAATAGATGAGGGAATTCTGCCTTGATGTCTTCTTCACGCTCCCATGTGGCTTCAGCTTTGGTGTATGGCTCCATTGTACCTTGCACCATCGGATTATTTTGTTCCTCGTGACCCTTTCCTTCACGTCCAAATTTCGGACAGGGTGCTCCGCATAAGTCAGGTTCTCTTGAAGTTCAAGCTCTTCCATTGGTACTTGCTCCTCTAGTACTCTCAAACACTTCTTGAGCTGGGATACATGAAACACGTCATGTATGTCAGAGAGATATGTTGGGAGCTCTAGTTGATAGGCTACTTCTCCTCGCTTATCCAGAATCTGAAATGGTCTTATGTAGCGAGGTGCTAGCTTGCCTTTGACGTTAAAACGTCATTGGCCACGAATAGGCGATATCTTAAGGTATACGAAGTCTCCTACTTCGAAAGTCAACTTCCTTCGCCTATTGTCGGCGTAGCCTTTCTTTCGTGACTGAGCAGCCTTTAAGTTCTCCCGTATCTTTTGGACTTGCTTTTCAGCTTATTGTAGCACTTCGGGTCCAAACACCTGGTTCTCTCCGGTCTCGTTCCAAAACAGCGGCGTTCTACACCGTCTACCGTACAATGCTTCGAAAGGCGACATCTTCAAGCTAGCTTGATAGCTGTTGTTATAGGAGAATTCGGCATACGGTAAACACCTATCCCAACTACGTCCATGTTTCAAGGTGCAAGCTCTCATCATGTCCTCCAAAATTTGGTTTGTCCTTTCGGTTTGTCCATCGGTTTGTGGGTGATAGGCGGAGCTAAAATCCAGTCGTGTACCCATAGCTTTCTGCAGCTTCCTCCAAAATCTAGAGGTAAACTAAGAACCTCGATCTGAGACTATCCTCCTCGGGACTCCATGACGGCACACGATCTGGCCCTTACAGGGAGAAAATGGGCTGTTTCCTTCAATCGGTCCACGATAACCCAGATGGAGTCATAACCCGACTGAGTACGTGGCAATCCTACGATGAAATCCATACTGATGTCCTCCCACTTCCACTCGGGTACCTTCAAGGGTTGCAACAATCCAGCGGGTCTTTGATGTTCGGCCTTCACCTGTTGGCATGTGTCGCATAGGGCAACGTATTCGGCTATGTCCCTTTTCATACCATCCCACCAATAACAAGTCTTCAAGTCCTTGTACATTTTGGTACTTCCGAGATGTATGGAATAGGGTGAATCATGTGCCTCTTTTAATATCATGTCGCGGATGTGCTTCGCGTTAGGCACACAAATGCTTTTTCCTAGCCAAAGCGTACCCTTCTCATCTTCTTTGAAATCCTTCTCTATTGCTTGTCGGATCCTTTCCTTGATCTCCTTGATCTCCTCATCCGTTGCTTGGCCATCTCTTATCTCTTGGTCCAATGAAGAGTGGAGTTCCATCACTTCCATGTTGTTCACGAATCCGAGGTGTAACCGTTTGAACTCCTTGCGTAGTTCGGGTGGTATCTCTCGAACCGTGAGTTGGTGACATGCTCCCTTCCGGCTCAATGCATCAGCTACTACATTGGCCCTTCCAGGGTGGTAGTTGATTCCAACATCGTAATCCTTGATGAGTTCCAACCATCGACGTTGCCTCAAATTCAAGTCCGTTTGTGTGAATATGTACTTGAGGCTTTTATGATCCGTATAGATCTCACATCGATGACCAAGGATATGATGTCTCCAAATCTTCAATGCATGCACTACTGCTGCTAGCTCCAAGTCATGTGTAGGATAATTAAGCTCGTGCTTCTTTAATTGTCGTGAGGCATAGGCTACCACTTGTCCTTCTTGCATGAGCACACATCCAAGCCCTTGTCTGGATGCGTCACAATATATGTCGAAGCTCTTGCTCATGTTCGGCAATACCAAAACCGGCGCTGTGCTTAGCCTTTTCTTGAGCTCCTCAAAACTTTCTTAGCATGCTGGTGTCCATTGGAAGGCTTTTCCCTTCGTTAGCAACTCCGTCATAGGCTTTGCTATCTTAGAGAAGTCCTTGATGAACCTTCGGTAGTATCCAGCCATCCTAAGAAAACTCCAAATATCCCTCACGTTTTGCGGTTGGTTCCACTTCAGAACATCTCCCACTTTTTCCGGATCAACCGATACCCCTTCCTCGGAGATAATGTGGCCTAGGAACGATATCTCCTTTAGCCAAAATTGACACTTGTTGAGCTTGGCATACAATTGATGCTCGCGCATTTTCTGCAAGGTCAATCTTAAATGTTCTTTATGCTCCTCCTCACTTTTTGAATACACCATAATGTCGTCGATGAAAACCACGACAAACTTATCCATGTACTCCATGAAAACCTTATTCATAAGGTACATGAAGTATGCGGGTGCATTTGTTAACCCAAAAGACATGACGGTATATTCATATGAACCATACCGTGTCCGAAAGGAGGTCTTGGGTATATTGGAGGGCTTAATCTTCAGCTGGAAGTATCCCGACCGAAGATCAATCTTGGAGAACACTTGGGCTCCTTTCATTTGGTCGAATAGGTCTTCTATACGGGGCAGACGGTATTTGTTCTTGATTGTCACCTCGTTGAGAGACCTATAGTCCACGCACATCCTTTGGGTCCCATCCTTCTTGTCTACGAAGAGCACGGGGGCTCCCCATGGTGACGAGCTTGGACGTATATGTAAAATCCCCAAAAGTGGTAGCAAGAAAAATTCTGCTCATGTGCACTTATGAAAAATGAGGAGAATTAAAACTTTGAATTATAATGGGGTAAGTTCAAAGTGAGGGTTTAGACTTCCCAAAACTTCCAAACATGGAGATCAAAATGCGCAACTTGGATCTTTATAGTCCAAATATTCAACCTTCCAAATTTCAGCTCATTTGGAGGAGTTTTAATATTTGTTTGGGATTAAAAGGAGAAGCCCTCTAATCTGAATTTCAAATTCAGTTTCAAATTCCAATTCCCTCAATTTGAAAATTGGGTTTCACAAATGTGTTCTCCACCTTTTAATAAGCAGCCATGCAAAAAATTGGAAATTTTGGAGCTGGTTTGCTATAATTTTTTAGGCAATACAAAGTGGAGAATTCAAACTCCTTTTCAAATTCAAATGATCAAACCCCATTCAAATTCTACACCAGAATTCAAACCATTTGAATTCTGCAAATTCAAACATAACTTTGGGATGAAGTAAAGCTTTTAATGTTGAGTTGCTGGTGGGAAATATCAGAAAAAAATTTACTGAGAAATAAGGAGAGGGGGCCCACTGGTCAGTCACCATAGAAGCAAAACCTCTCTGTTTCACTCGGCTGTTCACGCGAGGGCGCCAGCTCCCGATCAAACCCGCCGGCCGATGCTCCACCGAGCTGCTTCCCCGCCGCCCCGACGTCGGTTCAGGCGCGTGGGTGCTTAAAGCGACCGCCGAGTGCCGTATCTGACCTCATCCTCATTACCCCGCAGCCTCTCCACGCTCTGCTCGAGCCTCGCGGACCCAGTTCCCCCACCTGCGGAAGAAACCTTCGGCTCATCGACGCCCGGTGAGGTCGGCGTGCCTCTCGCGCGGCTGAGCCACGGGATCGTTGCGCCAGGTTCCTCTCCAGCTCCCCGCAGCCCCAAGTGAACACCAGCACCGGTGGTTGGCGCCTACGAGCTGGAATTCCTTTCGGAACTCCGGTGTTGATCGCCTGTACGCCACACCGTCGCCCGACGGTTTTGCAGCCCCTCCCGATCAACAGAAAGGTCCCTGAGGTGCGTGAGGAACCCTTCCTCCTCCCTTTCCACCAGTTCCTGCTTTCTTCGCTCCGGTACCGAGTATTTTGAAGTTTGGCGCCGGCGGATCTTTAGAAACCCGAGAACCCTTCGAAGAAATTCGTTGTGCTCGGGGTAGCTCCGCTCTAGATAAGCTTACAGTAGCTCCAGCACAGGCTTGCGCATCTCTCCGAAGTTCTAGCAGCTCAAATGAGCAAGTAGAGATGCCGGGTATCGAGTTTTTGTCGCCGCCGGAGTTTTGCGGGCTCAGGTCGCCGGTGAGGTCCCATCTCCGGTGGGTTTCAGGGAGAGCGAGCTATGGGTCGAGGATGTCCATGGGACACTGGTGCTTTTAGAGCCAACCCTAGCCCGAAAGACCCACTGTTGAGGGAGAGCGAGGTCGCCGAAGTAAGATTCGACATGGTCGCCGGTGCAAGCACCTTTCCGGCCATTGTCATCGGCTCCCGACCCCACCATCGTGTTCAGCACGGTGTAGAACTCACAGGCGGCGAGTTTGACGAAGTTTGGACCACAGGAATCCCGTCCCGGCGAGCCTCGCCGGCGTGCGCCGCCGCGGAAGGCGCGGGCAGCGCGAGGAAGACGAAGGAGGGCCGGTCCCACCGGTCAGCCTCCGGGTTCGCGCGAGTATCGGTTTGTGGCGCCGGATCTGGTGCGGCTGCGCGGGAATAACCCCGTAGCCCCCGGTGTTGCCGAAATACCACTGGTCCGATTTAAAACAGTGGGCCCAGCCCAATTATTTGAAGTTTCTATTAGAGAAATAATTCCAGGAATTAGCTGATCTTTACAAGGCCATAACTTTGTGTAGAAAACTCCAAAAAGAGTGAGACCAATTTTGTTGGGTTCCTCATGAGGAGTGCTTCACAGAGAAACCAAATTTTGACTATGAAAATGCCCAGGAATTTCTGTAGAATTGTTTTTATTAAATCCTTTAGGGATTTATTACAGGAGCAATTCTTTATGAAATATTCCCAAATTTGGGTAGCAAATCCTCTTCATAGATACTGATCTCCAGTAAAAATTTGGGCTTCATTGGAGGTCATTTGCTAGGTCAAATTACCTTCTCAAGTTCAGCCTTTATTTGAAAATTCAAATTTAAACAGAAGCTTTTTCAGAACTCCTGTCTAAGTTCAAAAATTCATATCTCTCTGATGGTAGCTCCAAAAATGGTGAAACAAATTTTGTTAGAACCATGGAGACTTACCCCAATCAGATCTTCCACCATTAGCTATGTCAAAGCTCCTGAATTGGGCTCAAAATTTAGAGAAGCATTGTACTTGTAGGAATTTTAAAGACTACATTGTGCAATGACATGTCTCCAAATTTGACTCAAGTCATCCTTAGAGAGTCTAGTATCCACTGTAAAAATCCCAAAGCCAATTAAGGATTTTACATAGCAATAGCTATGAATAGAAGTCCAATTCTTATAAATCCTTAATACTTATACATGTATTTTATTACATTTCATGATAGTGACCGAAGTTGAGGATACGCCAGAGCCTTTGGACGTCCTGCCACCGGAAGCTGACTTTCCGTTTAACTCGCAACCAGGCAAGCCCCGGTTTGCACTTAAGTACCTTTTATAAAGTTTTTATTTGTATCATTTATGTCTAGGGTGAATGTTTGCATTAGAGTTAGGGTGATTGAAACCCCACTTGCATAGCCTCTTTAAATCCTATAAAGGGTTGGGTAGTTTACAAACCGACGAGTAGAGATTGCCATGCTAATGTATAGGATCTCGGTAGAAGTCGAGTGGTTGGAAGCTACTCGCGAGATAGTACTTATCACACGGGAAGAAAAGAGGTAGATAATGGCTCGAGTTATGAAAATGAGACCCAGCAAGGGGGATAGGAAGCAGTGAGCAGAGGTCTCACGTGCGTAGCCCTGTTGGTGTCGGTTGAGGACCGTCCGTGTGCGGCCCTGCTGGACAAGTATCGAACAGTACCGGATGCATACTGGCATATGGGAACCAGGAAACCGATGTAATTGGTTAACCTGGGTGTCGAGGCTTACCCAACCGTAAATAGGAGTGGGTTGAGGGTAGCAAGGTGTAAATCTGCCGGTGGGCACAGTCACGCTCCACGCGGGGACCTCCTACCCGTTACGGATGGACCGGTTCGGCATTTGGGTTGCCTTTGAAAGGTTGTTGCATACAACAGAGTAGGAAGGGGTGTGGAATCACGCTTCTGAAAGTGGGTGTATGTGACGTGCTATCCGGGTGTGTCTTGATTGCAATCACCGTCCCTCGCGGTTATTTGAGTAACCGCTTGTTCACTGCGCTGTGACGTAGTAAGAAGTGAAATAAGCCAAGTGAAAATGCTGTATTGATCTTAATGTCTTGAATACCTTGATTGTTGTAGATATAGAGCTAATTAAGTTTACATTCCACTTTGGGCATCTCCACATCGGGGGAAAGCGTTTCTTGTTTGATTGTGGACTTCCGATGTGAGGGCTGCTTAAGGCACATGAATCTGCTGCTATTAAACTGAAAGTAAGGACCAACTTATAGGCGTGTCTTTATTGCAAAAATCCTTTCCTATCTTACATACCCTTGCACGTAGAGTTCCATGCCTAGGGTTGACGGTTAAGACTTGCTGAGCCTTCGTGCTCACGGTTGCAATATTTGAGCTGTGTGCAGGTGAGAGGTATGAGGAAGGTTCCGAGGATGAGGCGATGTCTCCGACGGGGTACACGGCCGAGCTGGAGCCATGCACGCCGCCGTGATTCTCCGGTTCCATGCTGCTAGTGTGTAGCGTCCCCGGGCTGGACGGCTGCACTTTTGCATAGCTAGGATGAGAGGTCTTATATGTATATTACTTCCTCTGTATGAATAGGTTTTGTAAAAAGACTTCCGCTGTTTTATATCAAATAAAAGTTTGTATGTTACCCTTGATTCTTTTCATGTGTGCTGTTGGGTGCCGCATCGCACGGCACCACCCTATGCGATCCTGGAGTGGGTGAACCACGGGGTGGTCCTCACAGTCATGGTATCAGAGCCGCATTGGGAATAGCACACTCGAAAAGAGCTTATTTTGAAAATTTAGAAGTAGTCGAGTGAGGATTAGTCATTAAGCCCACATAAGGTCTATGATAGTACTAGTTATGATGGTGGAAAGCTAACTTATATGTTATACATTCTGTAACGACGCTCCGACGTCAGGTAAGAGGTAAGGTACGCCACCGTAGGCGGATCAATTACGGTAACTCACCATATGAGTAATAGTATGGAAGGTTATACCGTGGCTTGGCACGGTAGTTAATATGAGTCTCTGAACTTCTCAATGGTTCTGAGAGCATATGAAAACGCTGATCTCCAGCGTGCTTTAGGCAAAAGTGAGAATACCCCATCGTGTGGTAAGCAACACGATAGTATGCAACTCTTGAACGTTCAATGTTCAAAGGGCCATACGCAGCGCTCGCCATCGGCGTGCCTCAACGGTCATGAGGCAGTAGGTGGTATCCGTTGGGTTGATAAAATTCCCAACCGTGACGACCCGTTCGCGCTCTACTCGGGTTCCCCGTCGTGTGGTGTGAAAACACGACCATGTACCTTGAGACGTGGCTTGACTCAAGGATGATCCGTATGGCAATGATACGGACCGTATGTTTTTACTACGATATGGAACTGCCTGAAATGTCAAAAACCTTTGTGTGCACCATTATTGTGTGTTCTTCTGCAGGTACATTAACCACGTTAGTGCATGACGTGTAGAAACCGTTTGTGAGTGACGACTTTAGTTCCACCATTTGACACGTATATGCCGGAATACCGGTTTAGGATTTTTCTTTGGTGAGGAAACGTAGTACCGACTGTATAAAAGTTTATTTTCAAAGAAAAGAGTCAAAATGAAGTTTAGGATTTCATTTAGGGGTTAGTAAACTCCTATATTGATCTAAGAGTCAATTAGGAGTATAGGCTCAATTCCAAAAGCTTAGGAACAATCCCCCCTGTTTTTGGCAGAAACTTTTGCTGAACTTGAACAGGGCATAACTTAGGATTGGTTGAACCAATGGAGGTGTGGGATACCCTTGTGGAAAGGTTTTGAAGTCCTCTACAATTTTTCTGTAGAGTTCCAGAACAAAATCTCCCTCCAATGGGATGAAAATCTAAGATGAGTAGGTACTGTCCAGAAACAGGGCAGACCAAATGCTCTCCGGAATTTTCTGTATTTCAACCAAAACACTTAGTTTCACAGTTTGACGTCCAGTGGCTGTTGTAAAACAGCGAGTTAGAGTCGAAGGGTTTATGCATTTGACATATCACTTCGAGTTAGTACATGTTTGGGTCCAATACAATAGCGAGGAATTACGCATGCTAACACACTTAACATCCCGTGGTGACCCTGATGGTCGAAATGAACTTTTAAACCCCTCAAGTTCAATACTTTGGAACTCGATCATGGGACATGGTCCAGGGATGTATATGTTGCATAAAGTTTATACTTTATCCATATGTGTGTTTGTTATGCGCATTGTCTACGCCATTCTCGTATCACTATTGTATAGACTGGATGAAATAAACCAACATGTGCTGATCGTTTGAATGATGTGAATGCAGAATGGTGCGGACACGTTCAACGCAAGAGGAGGGAGGTCCGAGTCAAGTTCGTGGTGATGAGTCTCCACCTCCGGAGCAGACCACGACGCAGCAGCAACCACCCCCTCCACCGCCAGAACTTCCAAGGAATCTTGCAGAGGTTCTCGCCGCAGTGCTCAGCTCGCGCGATGAGCAAACCGAGTTACTGCAGATGTTGGTGCAGCAAAATGCGTCCCATCAGGGAGGACGCCAAGACAATGGGCAACGCCAGCCCCAACAAAGCTCGTATTCAGAATTCATGGCGACCCATCCACCGGTCTTCACGGAGGCCGAAGAACCTTTGGAGGCGGACAGCTTTATCCGCACTCTGGAGGCAAAGTTCGGGCTGCTACGATGCACCGAACATCAGAAGGCGCTGTACGCAGCGCAACAGCTTCAAGGAGAAGCCGGTACCTGGTGGGCGAACTACACCGCCTCCTTACCGGCTGGCCATGCCGTCACATGGATGGAGTTCCGGGAGGCGTTCCGCGCCTATCACATACCTCCCGGTGTGATGGAGATGAAGCTCCAGGAGTTCCTGGCGCTACGGCAAGGCGAGAGGAGTGCTCATGAGTACTCCAGGTTATTCATCCGGCTGGCGCAGTATGCGCCAGGATTTGTGGGCACGGAAGACAACAAGCGCAATGCGTTCTTCCGGGGCCTGAACTCCAAGATGAAGGTCCATCTCGCCCAGAGCAATAGCGGCACATTCAACGACCTAGTTAATGCCGCGATTCTACAGGAGAATGCTCAGCGCGGTTCTGACAAGAGGAAACGCAGCGCGCTGACGAGCAGCAGTGGTGGAACGCCACAGAAATACCGTGTGGTATATCGTTCACCATCCGGTCAGAGATGGCAGCCACCGGCGTGACCGCCTCAGTTTCGCGGCCGGCAATATAATGCGCCGGGCTTTCGACCGACGTATCCACCACAGCAACAGCAGCAGCAAAGGATGGTCCCGCGTGCGCCCCAGTTTCAACAGCGTGCACCGGGATTTCCTCCTCAAGTCGGCGGGACCCCGACACCTTACACGTGCTACACGTGTGGTCGTGTCGGGCACATTTCAAGAGACTGCCCCGAGCCGCGACAGGGCAGGGGTGCAGCACCATATCAGGGTGCTAATCAGCCCCGTAACCAGCCCAAGAAACCAGCACCAAAACCCGGCAACGTCCACCACTTAGCCATCGAAGACGTGCCGGAAGGCGAACCCGTCCTCGCGGGTACGTTCTCTTACCTAGATCATCCCGTAGTCATACTTTTTGACTCCGGTGCCACCCATAATTTCATAAGTCAGTCTTATGTTATTAAATATCAACTGCCTATCATTCCCACAAATAATTCATATTTGATATGTTCTCCGGGTGGGAAAATAACAGCTGATAGAATGGTCTATAGAGCACCATTACAGTTGGGTGGGAATCTATATCCGACTTCTCTAATCATATTAGAGAGTCAAAAACTTGATGTCATTTTAGGAATGTCATGGCTACATCGCCATGGTGCTGTTCTTGACATCATTCCACGTGTGGTTCGTTTAAACTCTCCACTTCATAAACCACATGTTCTTATTCTTGACCATTCGGTTCAAGAAACCCCAGCCACATATAACACGGAAGCCATGAAACTTGAGGATATTCGTGTGGTCCGTGAATACCCGGATGTCTTTCCGGATGATCTTCCGGGCATGCCACCTGAAAGAGATGTCGAGTTCAAGATTGAACTCGTACCTGGGACGACACCAATCTCACGGAGACCATATAAGATGGCTCCAAATGAGCTGGCTGAACTAAAGGAGCAGCTCAACGATTTGATGAAGAAGGGTTTCATTCGACCGAGTTCCTCGCCATGGGGATGCTCGGCGCTGTTTGTGAAGAAAAAGGATGAAACCTTGAGGTTGTGTGTGGACTACCGACCTCTCAACGCCGTCACCATCAAGAATAAATATCCACTGCCCCGCATCGATATTCTCTTCGATCAACTTGTCGGTGCGAGTGTATTTTCCAAGATGGATCTTCGCTCAGGGTATCATCAAATCAAGATCCGGGCGGAAGATATTCCAAAGACGGCCTTCTCGACGAGATATGGGTTGTATGAATACCTCGTCATGTCCTTTGGTCTCACCAACGCCCCGGCACACTTCATGTATCTCATGAACTCAGTGTTCATGCCGGAGTTGGACAAGTTTGTGGTGGTTTTCATAGACGACATCTTAGTTTACTCTAAGACTGAAGAAGAACACGCCAAACACTTGCATATCGTACTTCAACGATTAAGAGACCATAAGCTTTATGCTAAGTTCAGCAAGTGCGAGTTTTGGATCAGCCAAGTGCCATTCCTTGGTCACATTATTTCTGCAGAAGGCATTGCAGTTGATCCAAGCAAAATTGAACAAGTGCTGAAATGGAAGTCCCCCACATCAGTCCATGAAGTCAGGAGTTTCCTCGGGTTAGCAGGATATTATCGGAGATTCATACCAAATTTCTCCAAGCTTGCTAAGCCGATGACTGAACTGTTGAGAAAGGGGATCAAATATGTTTGGAGCTCAGCTTGTGAAGAAGCTTTCCAAGCATTAGTGAAGCATCTTACAACAGCCCCGGTGTTAGCTCAACCGGATACAACCAAGCCCTTTGACGTATATTGTGATGCGTCTGGCATCGGGCTTGGCTGTGTATTGATGCAAGGAGGAAGAGTGGTCGCCTATGGCTCACGTCAACTTCGTAACCACGAGCAGCACTATCCGACTCATGATCTTGAGCTCGCTGCTGTGGTATTGGCCTTGAAGATGTGGAGGCACTATTTGCTTGGGAACTTAGTGCACCTCTACACCGACCACAAAAGTCTGAAATATATATTCACTCAAAAGGAGTTGAATATGCGGCAACGGAGATGGCTAGAACTGATCAAAGACTATGAGATCGAGATTCACTACCACCCCGGTAAGGCAAACGTGGTTGCCGATGCCTTAAGCCGCAAATCCCATGTCAACAATCTGTCCATCACCCCACTTGAAGAGGGGGAGCCGAGTCTGTACTTGGTTCCATACGGGGCATTACATAATCTTGCTCTCATCCCAACCATAAGAGAGGAGATTATGGAAGCTCAGCAGAAAGACATGGGGATGTCGCACATTCGGAGAAGGATGGAGAATGGCGAAATGAAATGCTTCCGAAGGGATGAACACGACACTCTATGGTTTAAAGACCGTATAGTGGTACCCCGTGACATGAAGCTTCGGAAGAAAATCTTGGACGAGGCTCATTTGTCCAAGTATTCTATTCATCCGGGCAGCAACAAGATGTACCAGGATCTGAAAACCAGGTTTTGGTGGACACGGATGAAGAGAGAGATCGCCAAATACGTATCCGAATGTGATACGTGTCGGCGTGTGAAGGCCGACCATATGCGTAAAGCCGGACAGCTGCAACCGTTGAACATTCCGGCGTGGAAGTGGGAGGATATCAGCATGGACTTCATTGTTGGTTTACCTCTCACGTCTCACAAGCATGACTCGATTTGGGTGATAGTCGATCGACTAACCAAGTCGGCTCATTTTATCCCCGTACATACAAAGTACGTGGCCAAGCAATATGCGGAGCTTTATATTGCAAGAATCTTATGCTTGCACGGTGTTCCCCGCTCCATTATTTCAGATCGCGGTGCGCTGTTTGTCTCTCGGTTTTGGGAACATCTGCACGCATCATTGGGGACCAAACTGATCCGAAGCTCCGCGTATCACCCGCAGACAGATGGTCAAACTGAACGGGTGAATCAAGTGCTTGAAGACATGCTACGCGCGTGTGCCATCTCCCATGGCAAGAATTGGGACGATCATTTGCCGTTGGCGGAGTTTTCTTACAACAATGGCTATCAAGCTAGCATCAAGATGGCGCCGTATGAAGCTCTCTACGGCCGGAAATGCCGCACACCTCTCAACTGGTGCGAGTCCGGCGAGCGAGTCATCTACGGCATTGAACTTGTGAATGAAGCTGAAGAACGAGTGCGAGTAATACAAGCCAATCTCAAGGCTGCTCAATCTCGTCAGAAGAGCTATGCGGATAAAAGACGCCGCCCTCTCCACTTCGACATCGGGGACCATGTTTATGTCCGTGTGTCTATGATGAAGGGAGTTCATCATTTCGGAGTGAAGGGTAAACTTGCGCCGCGGTTCATTGGTCCGTTCGCCGTCATTGAAAGATGCGGACCCGTGGCCTATCGCCTGGAGTTACCAGCGTCTCTCGCAGGCATTCACAATGTCTTCCACATCTCTCAGCTGCGGAAGTGCCTCAAACCCTCAGCTGAAATCCGCGCAGAAGACATAGAAGTTCTTCAACCGGACCTCACGTACACGGAGTATCCAATCCGGATCATCGATGAAAAGACTCGTGCCACAAGAAACCGGACCTTATGGTTCTACAAGGTCTTGTGGAGTAACCATACCGCTGATGAGGCGACATGGGAAAGCGAGGATTATCTACGCATGTATTATCCGGACTTGCTATCATCATATACCCGGTAAGGTTTTCCCCACTTTGCTTTTCCTTTAGAATCTCGGGACGAGATTCTTTTTAAGGGGGGAGGGATGTAAAATCCCCAAAAGTGGTAGCAAGAAAAATTCTGCTCATGTGCACTTATGAAAAATGAGGAGAATTAAAACTTTGAATTATAATGGGGTAAGTTCAAAGTGAGGGTTTAGACTTCGCAAAACTTCCAAACATGGAGATCTAAATGCACAACTTGGATCTTTATAGTCCAAATATTCAACCTTCCAAATTTCAGCTCATTTGGAGGAGTTTTAATATTTGTTTGGGATTAAAAGGAGAAGCCCTCTAATCTGAATTTCAAATTCAGTTTCAAATTCCAATTCCCTCAATTTGAAAATTGGGTTTCACAAATGTGTTCTCCACCTTTTAATAAGCAGCCATGCAAAAAATTGGAAATTTTGGAGCTGGTTTGCTATAATTTTTTAGGCAATACAAAGTGGAGAATTCAAACTCCTTTTCAAATTCAAATGATCAAACCCCATTCAAATTCTACACCAGAATTCAAACCATTTGAATTCTGCAAATTCAAACATAACTTTGGGATGAAGTAAAGCTTTTAATGTTGAGTTGCTGGTGGGAAATATCAGAAAAAAATTTACTGAGAAATAAGGAGAGGGGGCCCACTGGTCAGTCACCATAGAAGCAAAACCTCTCTGTTTCACTCGGCTGTTCACGCGAGGGCGCCAGCTCCCGATCAAACCCGCCGGCCGATGCTCCACCGAGCTGCTTCCCCGCCGCCCCGACGTCGGTTCAGGCGCGTGGGTGCTTAAAGCGACCGCCGAGTGCCGTATCTGACCTCATCCTCATTACCCCGCAGCCTCTCCACGCTCTGCTCGAGCCTCGCGGACCCAGTTCCCCCACCTGCGGAAGAAACCTTCGGCTCATCGACGCCCGGTGAGGTCGGCGTGCCTCTCGCGCGGCTGAGCCACGGGATCGTTGCGCCAGGTTCCTCTCCAGCTCCCCGCAGCCCCAAGTGAACACCAGCACCGGTGGTTGGCGCCTACGAGCTGGAATTCCTTTCGGAACTCCGGTGTTGATCGCCTGTACGCCACACCGTCGCCCGACGGTTTTGCAGCCCCTCCCGATCAACAGAAAGGTCCCTGAGGTGCGTGAGGAACCCTTCCTCCTCCCTTTCCACCAGTTCCTGCTTTCTTCGCTCCGGTACCGAGTATTTTGAAGTTTGGCGCCGGCGGATCTTTAGAAACCCGAGAACCCTTCGAAGAAATTCGTTGTGCTCGGGGTAGCTCCGCTCTAGATAAGCTTACAGTAGCTCCAGCACAGGCTTGCGCATCTCTCCGAAGTTCTAGCAGCTCAAATGAGCAAGTAGAGATGCCGGGTATCGAGTTTTTGTCGCCGCCGGAGTTTTGCGGGCTCAGGTCGCCGGTGAGGTCCCATCTCCGGTGGGTTTCAGGGAGAGCGAGCTATGGGTCGAGGATGTCCATGGGACACTGGTGCTTTTAGAGCCAACCCTAGCCCGAAAGACCCACTGTTGAGGGAGAGCGAGGTCGCCGAAGTAAGATTCGACATGGTCGCCGGTGCAAGCACCTTTCCGGCCATTGTCATCGGCTCCCGACCCCACCATCGTGTTCAGCACGGTGTAGAACTCACAGGCGGTGAGTTTGACGAAGTTTGGACCACAGGAATCCCGTCCCGGCGAGCCTCGCCGGCGTGCGCCGCCGCGGAAGGCGCGGGCAGCGCGAGGAAGACGAAGGAGGGCCGGTCCCACCGGTCAGCCTCCGGGTTCGCCCGAGGATCGGTTTGTGGCGCCGGATCTGGTGCGGCTGCGCGGGAATAACCCCGTAGCCCCCGGTGTTGCCGAAATACCACTGGTCCGATTTAAAACAGTGGGCCCAGCCCAATTATTTGAAGTTTCTATTAGAGAAATAATTCCAGGAATTAGCTGATCTTTACAAGGCCATAACTTTGTGTAGAAAACTCCAAAAAGAGTGAGACCAATTTTGTTGGGTTCCTCATGAGGAGTGCTTCACAGAGAAACCAAATTTTGACTATGAAAATGCCCAGGAATATCTGTAGAATTGTTTTTAGTAAATCCTTTAGGGATTTATTACAGGAGCAATTCTTTATGAAATATTCCCAAATTTGGGTAGCAAATCCTCTTCATAGATACTGATCTCCAGTAAACATTTGGGCTTCATTGGAGGTCATTTGCTAGGTCAAATTACCTTCTCAAGTTCAGCCTTTATTTGAAAATTCAAATTTAAACAGAAGCTTTTTCAGAACTCCTGTCTAAGTTCAAAAATTCATATCTCTCTGATGGTAGCTCCAAAAATGGTGAAACAAATTTTGTTAGAACCATGGAGACTTACCCCAATCAGATCTTCCACCATTAGCTATGTCGAAGCTCCTGAATTGGGCTCAAAATTTAGAGAAGCATTGTACTTGTAGGAATTTTAAAGACTACATTGTGCAATGACATGTCTCCAAATTTGACTCAAGTCATCCTTAGAGAGTCTAGTATCCACTGTAAAAATCCCAAAGCCAATTAAGGATTTTAAATAGCAATAGCTATGAATAGAAGTCCAATTCTTATAAATCCTTAATACTTATACATGTATTTTATTACATTTCATGATAGTGACAGAAGTTGAGGATACGCCAGAGCCTTTGGACGTCCTGCCACCGGAAGCTGACTTTCCGTTTAACTCGCAACCAGGCAAGCCCCGGTTGGCACTTAAGTACCTTTTATAAAGTTTTTATTTGTATCATTTATGTCTAGGGTGAATGTTTGCATTAGAGTTAGGGTGATTGAAACCCCACTTGCATAGCCTCTTTAAATCCTATAAAGGGTTGGGTAGTTTACAAACCGACGAGTAGAGATTGCCATGCTAATGTATAGGATCTCGGTAGAAGTCGAGTGGTTGGAAGCTACTCGCGAGATAGTACTTATCACACGGGAAGAAAAGAGGTAGATAATGGCTCGAGTTATGAAAATGAGACCCAGCAAGGGGGATAGGAAGCAGTGAGCAGAGGTCTCACGTGCGTAGCCCTGTTGGTGTCGGTTGAGGACCGTCCGTGTGCGGCCCTGCTGGACAAGTATCGAACAGTACCGGATGCATACTGGCATATGGGAACCAGGAAACCGATGTAATTGGTTAACCTGGGTGTCGAGGCTTACCCAACCGTAAATAGGAGTGGGTTGAGGGTAGAAAGGTGTAAATCTGCCGGTGGGCACAGTCACGCTCCACGCGGGGACCTCCTACCCGTTACGGATGGACCGGTTCGGCATTTGGGTTGCCTTTGAAAGGTTGTTGCATACAACAGAGTAGGAAGGGGTGTGGAATCACGCTTCTGAAAGTGGGTGTATGTGACGTGTTATCCGGGTGTGTCTTGATTGCAATCACCGTCCCTCGCGGTTATTTGAGTAACCGCTTGTTCACTGCGCTGTGACGTAGTAAGAAGTGAAATAAGCCAACTGAAAATGATGTATTGATCTTAATGTCTTGAATACCTTGATTGTTGTAGATATAGAGCTAATTAAGTTTACATTCCACTTTGGGCATCTCCACATCGGGGGAAAGCGTTTCTTGTTTGATTGTGGACTTCCGATGTGAGGGCTGCTTAAGGCACATGAATCTGCTGCTATTAAACTGAAAGTAAGGACCAACTTATAGGCGTGTCTTTATTGCAAAAATCCTTTCCTATCTTACATACCCTTGCACGTAGAGTTCCATGCCTAGGGTTGACGGTTAAGACTTGCTGAGCCTTCGTGCTCACGGTTGCAATATTTGAGCTGTGTGCAGGTGAGAGGTATGAGGAAGGTTCCGAGGATGAGGCGATGCCCCCGACGGGGTACACGGCCGAGCTGGAGCCATGCACGCCGCCGTGATTCTCCGGTTCCATGCTGCTAGTGTGTAGCGTCCCCGGGCTGGACGGCTGCACTTTTGCATAGCTAGGATGAGAGGCCTTATATGTATATTACTTCCGCTGTATGAATAGGTTTTGTAAAAAGACTTCCGCTGTTTTATATCAAATAAAAGTTTGTATGTTACCCTTGATTCTTTTCATGTGTGCTGTTGGGTGTCGCATCGCACGGCACCACCCTATGCGATCCTGGAGTGGGTGAACCACGGGGTGGTCCTCACAGTATAAAACCTTTCTCCAACTGCTCCTGAATTTGCTTCTTGAGTTCCATTAGTTCATTGGTGGGCATCCTATAGGGTCTCTTTGATATGGGTGCAGTTCCGGGTACCAAATCAATGGCAAACTCAATATCCCGGTCAGGTGGCATACCTGGAAGCTCTTCTGAAAATACGTCCGAGAATTCCTGGACCACTGGAATGCTGTCCAATGTTGCTCCTTCAACGTGGATCATGCTTGCCTTATTGGTCGTTGGTTGGGCTGACTTAAACTCGATACGAATACCGTGCTTGTTTGTCAACTGCACGCTCCTTTCAGAACATTGGATTACTCCGTTGTGCTTGCTTAACCAATCCATCCCGAGTATTATGTCAAGTCCTTGGGAATCCAAGACAATAAGGTTGGCAAGGAAGTCTACCCCCTTATTTTAAGGCTTACTTTTGGATATACTATATTAGTCCTCATCTCTCCACTGGGAGAATTAACTAACATGGCACATTTTAACTTTGGTATGGGTAGATTATGCTTGGCAGCATACATGGATGATATAAAGGAATGTGATGCTCCAGAATCAAATAAAATGGTGGCTGGGTTGGAATTGGCAAGGAACATACCAATTACGACGTCCTCAGCCTGTTGTACTTCCTCAGCAGAGACATGGTTCACGTTGCCGCGAGCGTAGTACTGCCGTCCACGGTTTCCTTGATTGTCTCCTCCGTTTGGTCATGGGTTCTGCTTGGTCACGTTGCCTTGCTGTTCAGGACCTCTCCTCGGGCACTGGCTCGCGAAGTGTCCTGTTTCCCCGCATGCAAAGCATGCCCTGTTGCCCATGGCAGCAGGTACGTTGGGACGGGGGTTTTGAACAGGAGCGTCCATGTTGGGTCGGGGCACAGGAGGCAAAGGCACACGAGGTGCTTGTGCAACGGGTCGTTGCTGTGGTGGCTGACTAGGGCGGTATGCAGGAGCGGTCGATCCATACTGCGGTGCGGCTGGGGGCATGTAATGAGGTCGTACGTTGCTCCCTTGGGGCTGGTATGGCATCTTCCTCTTGCACTCTCGCTCGATCTCTCGGATCTTGCTTTCAACCACTATGACCTTATCAACCAGCTTCTAGAAGCTCATATAGTCATTGTTGAGGAGCTGAACCTGGATCTCATTGTTCAACCCTCTCATGAACAGGTACTGCTTCCTCTTGTCCGAGTTAACATCTTCAGGGGCGTATCGGGACAGTTGCGTGAACTTGTTGAGATACTCATTCACGCTTCTCTGCCCTTGGCAGAGACCTTCGAACTCCTATCTCTTGAGCATCATTACACCAGCAGGGATGTAATGAGAGCGGAAACTCTCCTTGAACTCAGTCCAAGTGATCGTCTCCAGGTCGACATGAGCGTTGCATAGGGCATCCCACCAGTCAGCGGCAGCTCCCATGAGTTGGTGCGACGCAAAAAGAACCTTCTCTCGGTTATTGCACTGCACTATAGCAAGCTTCTTCTCCATGGATTTCAACCAGTCGTCGGCCTCCATGGGGTCGTTAGCTTGAGCAAAGGTGGGTGGTCGAGTCCTCATGAACTCTCCCAGTCTGTTATGAGCCGGCGGTGGTGGTGGTGGTGGCGGTGGTGCCGGAACGGAGTTGTTGTTGTTGGCCTGCAACTTACCCAAAGTTTGGATCATGGTTTGCATAAGTTGATTCTGCATGGCCATCAACCGTTCCAGGTTGTTCTCACCAGCTCCGGGGTTAACAGGAACTTCATCGTGGCCATCCTCTTGGTTGCCACGGACGTTCCTTCCTTGGCGGCCGGTGTTTCCTCTCACCATCTGTGAGAGAGAATGAAATAGAATGGAGGTTAGAAGATTAGATGGATCCCTCTAACTATATGCATCAAGGTGGATTGGATTATATATATTAGCCCATATGAGGATGTGAACAAGCGCCGAGGCATCTCACTCCTCCTTTCTACTTATGTGTGGATGCGGACAACGCTTGAGACGTCCAACAACTCACACCAATCATACAATCACAACAATCATCACAAGGGCTCACACAACTCCTATTCAAGGCTTTATTCAATGGGGTCCTATATGGATTTAGGGTGATGCCAATCTGTGATTCAACTACGGCTTCTCCTAGGTTTGTATCCTATATCAAGATAGTTCCAATGCAAATCTATGCATCCTAGGTTTGCATCCTATGGTCAGCGTGGCTCAGCTACCAATCTATGATCATTCTAGGTTGTGTGATCTATGATCAACACGTGGCAGGTTGATACCAATCTGTGCCTGATACCAACTGTGACTTCTATCTAAGCGTGTAACCTACCGTCAACCCGTGGCTCTAATACCAATCTGTGACGCCCTCAATTCTTGTGGAAAACCACGAAACCGAGAACTGATGCATATGTGTGCCCAGGATGTTCATCACACATACACATATGTTCCACAAACTGAATTCAGAATATATATTACCACAAATAACAGGGTTTTATTACAATGTCTCATGAGTCTTGGACTCATGCTAACAGCGGAAGTCATATTTCTATGCAGCGGAAGTCTTCTAACTAGTGCGGAAGCAATCTAAGCAGCAGCAGCGGCTCCATCTCTACTCCATTCCCACAGGCAAGGGTGAGGACAGATTACATGCCTAATGCTCCACCTGGTCTTCATAGTAATCTTCTCCTGTTGCTGATGATGAAATAATAATGCAAGTTTGAGTGCAATTATGTACTCAGAAGTGCGGGAAAATATAATATGTAGCTCACAACAAGGTAGGTATAAAAAGGCTCATTGCAGAAAGCAAAGTTATTTATCAAAAACTACGATAAAATAGCAACTTAACTTTAAGTGAACGTAATCCCAACATGTATTAAAATACCAATCATACCTCTATTATGTTCATCACTTTCCATGTCCCAACCAGACATTAATCAACCTCATTGTCGCTCACGAATACCTTCTCGTATTCACTACTATCTCACGAATACCATCCCGTATTCGCTACCATTTCATCTCATAAACAATTCCGTCTCACACCGAGACCAATCTCGTTGCCACGACTCAACAGTCATGTAACCAAATCTTATCACCCGGACTCAACAGTCCCAAAGACCAAAACCAAACCATAACCAAGACCTTCTTGCATCAATACACAGCCAAGCCCGATACCGGACGCATCACAATACATGTCGAAGGGCTTGGTTGTATCCGGTTGAGCTAAGACAGGGGCTGTTGTAAGATGCTTCACCAATGCTTGGAAAACTCCTTCACATGCTGAGCTCCAAACATATTTAATCCCCTTCTTCAACAATTCAGTCATCGGTTTAGCAAGACTGGAGAAGCTCAGGATGAATCTCCGATAATATCCTGCTAAACCGAGGAAACTTCTGACTTCATGGACAGAGGTGGGGGACTTCCATTTCAGCACTTGCTCAATCTTGCTTGGATCAAGCGCAATGCCTTCCACAGAGATAATATGACCAAGAAATGACACTTTGCTGATTCAAAACTCGCATTTGCTGAACTTGGCATAAAGCTTATGGTCTCGCAATCGTTGAAGCAGGATATGCAAGTGTTCGACATGTTATTCTTCAGACTTGGAATAAACAAAGATGTCGTCTATGAACACCACCATGAACTTATCCAACTCCGGCATGAAAACTAAGTTCATGAGATACATGAAATGTGTCGGGGCGTTGGTGAGACCAAAAGTCTGATGCCCTCAATTCTTGTGGAAAACCACGGAACCGAGAACTGATGCATATGTGTGCCCAGGATGTTCATCACACATACACATATTTCCACAAACTGAATTCAGAATATATATTACCACGAATAACAGGGTTTTATTACAATGTCTCATGAGTCTTGGACTCATGCTAACAGTGGAAGTCTTAATTTAACAGCGAATGTCTTATTTCTATGCAGCGGAAGTCAGAAAACTAGTGAGGAAGCAATCTAAGCAGCAGCAGCGGCTCCATCTCTACTCCATTCCCACAGGCAAGGTTGAGGACAGATTACATGCCTAATGCTCCACCTAGTCTTCATAGTAATCTTCTCCTGTTGCTGATGATGAAATAATAATGCAAGTTTGAGTGCAATGATGTACTCAGCAAATGCGGGAAAATATGATATGTAGCTCACAACAAGGTAGCTATAAAAAGGCTCATTGCAGAAAGCAAAGTTATTTATCAAAAACCACGATAAAACAGCAACTTAACTTTAAGTGAACGTAATCCCAACATGTATTAAAATACCAATCATACCTCCATTATGTTCATCACTTTCCATGTCCCAACCAGACATTAATCAACCTCATTTTTCGCTCATGAATATCTTCTCGTATTTGCTACTATCTCACGAATACCATCTCGTATTTGCTACCATTTCAACTCATAAACAATTCCGTCTCACACCGAGACCAATCTCGTTGCCACAACTCAACAGTCATGTAACCAAATATTATCACCCGGACTCAATAGTCCCAAAAACCAAAACCAAACCATAACCAAAACCTTCCATAACCATCCCCAAATAACCATCCAACTAATCATGAAAGTTGGCCAGGCGCTCGTGACCGTAAGTTCGCTATCATGATAGTTTTAGACTCTGGAGAGTTTGCACCTCTTTACCCACAAGTTTGTGATTTTGTCACCCGTCGGCGACTCCAGAACCTCCATTATACCAGTACACAACCGTTGGTGTATGGACAAGAGATAACAAAATAGCTTTTACAAAGGGGCTACTAGATGTATGGACTCACTAAGGTTTCACCGGCAGGCTAGAATCTCCAATTCTCCCACCCACAGGCCCCCTCTTGTGCCATACAGTTCCCAGGGCAGTCCTCACTCGAGTCCCATTCCCCGCGCCTTCCACGGTCCATAACAATCTAGTAACTTACCTAATTAGTCAGCTAAGCCGCACCCATACTTGGCCTTGTGGTGGCACTGTTATCCTGGCATGTGCTCGCATGAACCGGTCCTTAGATCTACAGCAAGTAAACCACCATCTCATTCTACCTCATGCACAAACCCAGGCTTGCCTAAATCTCCCTCCGATCCATGTTCATTAACAACATCAGTTTCTCATTATCATTACGAGTGCAGTTAGCTAGACACATCTATCTCGCTTCCCATAATCCCTTGGACTCAGCGAAGCATAAAGGTGAAAACCATACCCGACTCATAAACTTCCCTGGCGACAAGGGTGGTTTAACCAAAACTAGTAAACTCCTATAAAAGGGTTTCCCATCATGTTTGACTCAGTACCCACACCTTTTCGCAAACAAAACAGTTTTCCAAAAACATGGGATCAATATGGTCAAGGGGCATTTGCCTTGTTCTGGCTCTTCCCCGGTTGCTCAAAATCTTGTTGTTGTAGTCCGTCGTAGGTAGCTCCCTGAGCTTGTCCTTCTATACATGATCACGCACATACAAGATTCACAAAAATCAATATCATGCACAAACTTTAACTAGATGCGATGATGCATATGCATGCTATCCTATGATCAGTTTCTATCATATCAGTTTGTACGTGTTCTTGCATGGTTTGCATGGGTTTACGATGAACAGAGGTGTTTGGATCATATGTGGACATGGCGATGACCTTGACTCTAGATCAAACCGATCAACACGTGATCTGTCCACAAAAAAGCTTCTCTTCAAAAGGAATCGAAGAACAGATGCAATGAAAACGCGATGATGTCGTTAGGTAGTATTGGAGACCTACCTTACGTTCTTCTTGGTCTCAGATTCTTTCTCCTAGCAAGAGAGATCGTTGGGGCTCTCTTCCGGCGATGTCCCTCGACTGAACTCCGGCAAAGGTTTTATTCGGCGAGTTGGAGCTTGGGCTCTAAGTCGTGGCTCAGGAGTTGGAAAAGAAGTTCGTGGTTTCGGCCAAAGGTTCTGGGTTCTATTTATAATAGGGAGGAGAAGAGTCCTAGTCTGATTGGACTTCGAATAAGAGTCCCATTCAAACTATTTTTAAATCTTAACAACTTATCTTTAGTTGATTTGGTGCAGTAACATTGTGGAATTCGTGTCGGTTTCCTCCCGTACCGGTATTCCCACGCGTACAGAAGCAAAAAGCGCTCCAGACCTTGTTACCTCCGCGGTGATGAGCTCCGGAAGCTCCATGTGTCCATTGGGGCCCGGTCTCCCCTTTTCGCAAAGACGAGCTCCGGTTGTGCCGCGTGTCAAGTGAGCGAGATCTCCCTCTTTCTCAGAGGCGGGCTCCGCGTGCGCCATGTATCCAGGCGGTCGTGACCTCCTCTCTATTCGGAGGTGGCTCCGCGCACGCCATGTGTCAGTGCCGGACCTCCCCTCTCTTCGGAGGTGGCTCCGGTTGTGCCACGTGTCATAACAGCGCAGACTTCCTTTGTTCTCAGAGATGAGCTCCGAGGTTGACATGTGTCCAACAGTGATGGACCTCCCGGAGATAAGCTCCGGTGGCGACACGTATCCAACAGAACCGTACCTCTCGGAGGTGAACTCCGAGATTGACACGTATCCCGCGCGACTGGTCCTCTGATTTCCGCGGTGACTAGCTCCGAAGGTGACACGTGTCCTGCGGGCTGGCCTCGCTCCTCCGCAGAGGCTAGCTCTGGGGGCAACACGTGTCCCATGGGGTCGGACCTCTCCCCCTTTGTGGGGATGAGCCCCGAGCCTGCCACGTAGCCAGTTTAGCGGCAGACCCCTCCCCACTTCGCAGGGATGAGCTCCGAACACGCCATGTGGCCAGCGGGCCGCGGGAGTTGTCTTCGGCGCACTCTGTGAACTGGATTTGGCTCTTTTTGGCTATCTTTTTATATTTTCTCTGTTTCAGCTTATTTTTAAAATGTTGTTCTACATGAAACATGAATACATGCAGAAATAAAAAAAAATGATGGTGTCACAAAAAGACATGACGACATATTCATACAAGCCATATCCCGTTGAGAAGGCCGTCTTCAGAATATCCTCCGCTCGGGTCTTACACCCACAAGTTGATCGAATAAGATATCGATGCGGGGCAATGCATATTTGTTTTTGATGGTGACGGCGTTGAGAGGTTGGTAATCCACACACAACCTCAATGTTTCATCCTTTTTCGTCATGAACAACGCCGAGCATCCCCATGGCGAGCATCCCATTTTGTATGGTCTCCGTGATATCGGTTGCGAGGACCCGACGGTCTAGACAAGCCAGGATCACGCTGAGGGGTGCTGCGTTGCACAGCACCGGATAACACACATAAAAGGCATAAAGCAGAAGCGAAAATTTTATTATATAAACATGTTTATGAACATAATTACATAACAATACGTTAAGTCTACACTCACGGGCGTAGACTAAGCAAAAGAAGTTCACGTTCAGCCCATGAACGTGTCCTAACTAGCACACACGCACACTAACACGGCGGAGTGCACGGCTCCCACTCGACGGTGGTTCCCTCTTGGGGGTCCGTCTCCTCTTCGGGAGCCTCCTCCTCATAGCACACTGCAAACGCTTCAAACACAAGCAGTGAGCACAATGTCTTAGCAAGACTGACCCATCTTACATAAACATGAAACTCTACATGCTGGGTTTGCAGTATGTAGTAGGAAAGCATGTTGCAAAAGACGCCTAATTTTTTGAACCTTACTTTGAAGTTTTAGCAGCAAGTTGTTGGAAAACCTCATGCCAAGACACATAAGAAAGCCACAATCAAAAAAGAAACACATTTCTCTTATGTGCTTTGCCTAAGGTTGAAAAGAACTTTAGTTAGCTCTAAACTACATCAATTCATTAACAAGCAATGTAAAGTTTTCAACCACCAATCTTTTAACGTGACACTAGCCTATTCTTTCTATGTCACGGTACAGTGAACAAGTGGGACTCACTGACCACGAGGGACGGCGATTATAATCGATTTACACCTGCAGGGTTACTCGAATAACGCATCACGTACGCCCGTACTCGATGTTGCCTACAGAAACCACCACGGACGTTGTACGCAACCACCATTCATCCGTCAGCCAAGTGTTGAACCGGTCCTATCACCCCGAGCAGGAGGTTTCTGCATGTAGCATCTGCTGTGCCTGCCAGCTGATTTACACCTTGCTGCTCTCAACCTACCCTCTAGACGACAAGCAATGCCTCAACAGATCGCTACCCGAATTACATCGGTTTCCCGGTTCCCATATATCCGGTAGGTCTTCGGTACTGTCCTATCTTGTTCAACAGGCCCGCACATGGCTCGGTCCTCAATCGACACAAGCGGAGCTATGGCACCCAGGCCCCAAAGTCCTGCTGCCCTTACGCTCCGCTCGGTCTCATTTTTCTTGCCATGTGAATTATTTTCTTTCTAACCGAGTTGTGTGCCCCTAGCCTATTCTCGCGAGTAGTTCCAACTACTCGACTTGTACCGAATCCTACACTAATTTGGCATTGCAGTGTCTACTCGAGGTTTACAACCTAAGCCCAAAACCCTGGTTCTCTTGGCTATGCATTTTGGTTTTCAAGCAAGACTCTAATGCACAATTGTAAGAAATACATAAAGTAAGTGATCAAAATATAAGACTTTATGAAATGGCTAATGCAAACCGGAGCTTGCTTTGCTGCTGGTCATAAGCTAGCTGTTCTTCCAAAGTGATAAAATCCAGAACCTCCAGGCCTTCTTCGATCTTAGCGACTACACGAGAAAGAATTTTGATGCATGTCAATTTAAATGCAATTGAGTTGAATTTGATATAGTAAAGACTATAAGTATAGCTAGACAGTCCTATTGACTCTGAAATTTTTACTGTGGTTTGGATATAATCTAAACAGGAACTTGGCCAATTTTCATTTGATGTAAAGCTCATTTGAGCCCAACACAAATAAATGTGTATTTGGCCCTAGTTAGAGCCGTTATGGTTTTCTAAAGATTTTCATGGAGAAAGCCATGACTTTCTGGAAACTAGATTTTTAGAGGGTTATAATGAAATTGGTTTCATATAATTTGTAGATTTCTAGAAAAAGATATGAGCTAAACAAGTTCAGAGAAAATCTGAAAAATGTTTCTGGACATTTTTCTTTTTCTTTGGACCAGTCTCATTAGTCACACCATTAGGTGGATCAAATGATCTCGGATGGATCTGAAATGTTTATGGTAGCTCAGGGATATTACACGGAACATCCTCGCCAAATTTCAGAATTTTCCACTAAAGAGTTCTCCAGTTAAAATTCTAAACTGTTTATAATTTGGAGAATTAATTCTGGAGAAATAAAGATTTTCATGGAGTGAGACTTGTTTTGTTGGAAAGTACTCAGAGAGCTGAATCCACCAAAATTTGGTTCACTCGATTTGGAGCTTCCTAGCAAAAGTTGTCTGAGTTTGAGGTTTGAACTAAATCTGAAAATTGAGAAGTGTTTAAAACACTGCATGTGGGTCCCATGCACAGTGTATTCCCCTTCCCCGCGCCAAACGCGCCTGAGCAGCAGCGCCCTACGGCCAGGGTCACCGGGATCAACCTCCCGTCCATCCCCGGAGCTCAGAGTGGCCGCCCCGCCCTAACTCCCGACGCTGAACACGCCTAGGAGGTCAGAGTTCGTCGACGGCGACCAGAAACACCTGCGCAACGGCAACCACGGCGGCTAGGGTTCTGCCGAGATGGTTCCCGAGCAAGAAATCACTAGAAGGGTCGGGATTTGCTCAGAGAGAATCAGTGGAGCACGATAAACATGAAATGAGACGTCCTGGGAGCTGGAAACGCCGGCAAACCTACTCTCGACAGTGAGCAGAGATGTTTTTCGTCGATGGCGAGGAAAATGGTCATATCACGGCCGATTCTCGACGGTTTCCTTTGCTTCTTCCTCGAGGGTGAGTGCTAGCGTGTGTTGAAGCTACTGACCAACGAGCTCGACCGGTGAGAGCAAGTGGAATCCGAATTTTGGTATAAACTGAGCTCGGGCTAAATGAACTAGGTTTCGGAGTATTTAGAAATTCTAGTTCTATGGTTGATCAAATGAGAAACGATCTTCGGCTACTCATTATAGACATCCGGACGCACCTCTTTTGTGTTGGAAAGGGACGGCGATGGGGGCTGTGGCGTGCTGTCCACGGTGACCCGAAACCGAGCTGCACCGGAGTGTTTCGGTGCTTGGCACCAATTCGCAACGTGTGGGCAG
The DNA here is from genome assembly GCA_030760725.1 of Neostapfia colusana. Classification (NCBI taxonomy): domain Eukaryota; kingdom Viridiplantae; phylum Streptophyta; class Magnoliopsida; order Poales; family Poaceae; genus Neostapfia; species Neostapfia colusana. The sequence continues at coordinate 23,123,109 of JASWHV010000012.1, read as the reverse complement.
CAGGAGCTAGAAACCCCAGGATGGAGCACGGTGGAGGCTAGAGCACACCTGTGCGCTTCCGTTTGCATGATCATGAGAACCCGACTGCGGTGCGGCGCTCGGGAGAGCAGTGAGCGGCACCGTGCGGTGTTCTTCGCGGGAGAGAGAACCGATAGCGTGTGGGTGAGCGAGGGGAAGTGAAGAAATTGACTTGGGCTGCTCATGGGGGTGATAAGGGTGGCCAGCACGTCGAGAAGCAGGAGCTGGCGCCGGTTTGCCGTCAGGAACGGGTCGGCCAGCGCGCTGGCGCGCTCCCGTGCAAAGGAAAACAGAGCTGAGGCGGCTCCTCTGTTTAGAGTGGCTGACAGTGGACCCCACTTCTCCCATTTTGTCCCAAAAACTTCAATTTCCACTGCTCTTAATTTTGGGGACCATAATGCCCCTTGTGAGTTGATCAAATCATTCAATGCACATTTAAATTTGAATAATTCAAATTGTGAACTGGTTTGGATATATTTGCAGCACATGTGAGGTTGAAATTCAAATTTGGTTTGAATTTAGCCAAAATAGCTCATGTCAAGATCAACTCCAAATGGAGTGAAAATTGGTGTGTGAGCTCATAAAAATGCACCGAGTGTGAAAGTAGATCCCACTTTTGAATTCATGGGATGAAAAAGTTTGAATTTGAATTTATGTTCAAACTAGCCTCTTACTAATTATACCCAAAAGTACCTCCAAAGGTTTTGGATTTGGGTGAAATTTGGCATGAGCATTCCTAACAAACTTTTAGGAGTTAATCATGTGCTCAGCCCCTATATGATGCATGTGGGAAATACCACTTTTGCATTTTGTGAGTTCATCTTCTAATTATCTGTTGATTGTGGTTACTTGCTCTTCAAATGTGTTCAAGTGATTACCACAAATGAGGTGAGGTGTGGGTGTGATGGACACTTTTAGGAAGTGAAAATCTTAGGCCCTTACATTGGTGTTGTCCCGAGGGCAAGTACGATCTTGAACTCAACATCCCTTTCGGGTGGCATGCCCGGGAGGTCATCCGAGACACGTCCGGATATACACGGACCACACGAATATCCTCAAGCTTTGTGTCTTCCGTGTTATATGTGGCCGGAATCTTTTGGACCAAACGGTCGAGAATTAGAGTATGTGGTTCATGAAGCGAAGTGTTTAATTGAACCACTCGTGGAACGAGTCAAGAACAGTACCATGGCGATGTAGCGATGACATTCCTAAAATGACATCAAGTTTTTGACTTTCTAATATAATTAGAGAAGTCGTATATAGATTCCCACCCATTTGCAATGGTGCTCTATAGACCATCCTATCAGCGATTATTTTCCCATCCGGATAGCAAATCAAATATGAACTTTTTGTGGGAATGATAGGCAATCGGTATTTACTAACATAAAATTGACTTATGAAATTACGGGTGGCCCCGGAGTAAAAAGTATGACAACAGGGTGATCTAAACGAGAAAATGTACCCGCAAGGATGGGTTCGCCTTCCGGCACGTCTTCGATAGCTAGGTGGTGGACGTTGCTGGGTTCTGGTGCTGGTTTCTTGGGCTGGTTGTGTGGCTGATTTGCACCCTGATATGATGCTGGACCCCTGCCCTGTCGCTGCTCGGGGCAGTCCTTTGCAAAATGCCCGACACGGCCACACGTGAAACATGTGTATTGTGTCGGGTTTCCTCCAAACTGTGGATGGAATTCCGGTGCACGTGGTGGAAATGGAGACGCACGCTGGACCATCCTTTGCTACTGCTGTTGATGGGGTGGATACGGCGGTCGAAAACCGGGTGTTGAATTGACGACCGTGAAACTGCGGCGGTCGCGCCGGTGGCTGCCATCTCTGACCGGATGGTGAGCGATACACCACACGGTATTTCTATGGAGCCCCACCACTGCTGCTCGACAGCGTGCTACGTTTCCTCTTATCAGAAACCCACTCGTGCTGAACATCTTCTTCTACAATCGCGGCATTGATGAGATCATTGAATGTGCCGCGGTTTCTTTGGGCAAGGTGGACCTTCATTTTGGGGTTGAAACCCCGGAAGAGCGTATTCTGCTTCTGGTCCTCCATTGCCACATATTCTGGTGCATATTGCGCCAGTTGGTTGAATGCCCTGGAGTACTCATGAGCACTCCTCTCGCGTTGTTTCAGCTCCAGGAACTCCCGAAGTTTCCTTTGCATAATCCTGGGACGTATATGGTAGGCGCGGAACGTCTCCCGGAACTCTGCCCATGTGAAGGCGTGACCATACGGCAGTGAGGCGATGTAGTTTGCCCACCATGTACCGGTGGCTCCTTGAAGCTGCTGCGCTGCATACAGCGCATTTTGATGTTCGGTGCACCGAAGTAGACCGAACTTCGCCTCGAGGGTGCGGATAAAGCTTTCCGCCTCCAGAGGCTCCTCGGCCTCTGTGAAGACCGGTGGATGGGTCGCCAAAAAGTCTGAATACGAGCTCTGTTGGGGCTGGCATTGCCCATTATCTTGGCATCCTCCTTGACGGGACGCATTCTGCTGCACTAACATCTGCAGCAACTCGGTTTGCTCATCGCGCGAGATATCTTGGAAGTTCTGGTGGTGGAGGAGGTGGTGGTTGTTGGGTCTTGGTTTGCACCGGGGGTGGCGACTCATCACCACAACTCTAGCTAGGGCCTCCCTCCTCGTGGGTCGAGCGTGTACGCACCATTCTGCATTCACGCCATTCAAACGATCAGCACATGTTGGTTTACTTCATCCAATCTATACGATAGTAGTGCGAGAATGAAACAAACGATATGCATAGCATTCACACATATGAATAAAGTATACACTTTATACAACATATACATCCCAGCACCATGTCACCACAATCGAGTGCCAAAGCAACGAACTTCATGGATTGAAAGTTCATTTCGACCGTCGTGGGTCGCCACAGGATGTTAAGTGTGTTAGCATGCGTATATCGTCGCTATTGTACAGGACCCAAACATGTTCTCGCTCGATGTGATGTGTTAAATGCATCCTATACTCAAATCCAACCCACTGTTCTAAAAACAGTTGCTGGACATCATAATATGAACCCCGTGATTGGAATTCCAAACTTCAAACACTGTTTCACTGTCCATATTCTGGTCCAGCTGACCAGTCTGGAGAATTTAACTGTTTTGACCACTTTGGAGGCGAAAACTGGACTGGAGTTCAACCACAAAGTTGCAGTAAACTCACAAAGGAATCCAGAATGTATTCATTTGCCTCCATACCCTTTGATTTAGGAGTTATGATTTTTACAAGTTGCCAGTTTTTCTGGAAAAGTTTTGTCAGCACCTCCGGCATGGGTTTAATTGTCAACGTGCCCGAGGAAACTGGAATGCAATGCAGGTACTACGCCCTAACCAAAAAAAATCCTAAACCGGTATTCCGGAATATACGTGTCAATAGGTGGAACTAGAAACGTCGCTCACAAACGATTTCTAAGCGTCATGCTCTAATGTTGTCAATGTACCTGCCGAAAACCACTCAATAATGGGGCACACAACGGTTGATCATTGCAGGCAGGTCCATATCATACTAAAAACGTATGGTCCGTATCAGACCCATACGGATCATCCTTGAGTCATGCCACGTATCAAGGTACATGATCGCGTTTTCACACCACACGACGGGGAACCCGAGTAGAGCGCGAATGGGTCATCACGGTTGGGAATTTTATCAACCCAATGGATACCATCTACTGCATCATAACCGTTGAGGCACACGGATGACGAGCGCTGCGTATGGCCCTTTGAACATTGAACTTTCAATAGTTACACAATATCGTGTTTCTTACCACACGATGGGGTATCCTCGCTTTTGCCTATAGCACGCTGGGGAACAGTGCTTTCATATGTTCCCGTAACCATGAGAAGGTTCAGAGACTCATATTCACTACCGTTCCAAGCCATGGCACACCCTTCCAAACCATTGCTCGTGTGGCGAGCTTACCGCAATTGATCCACCTACGGTGGCCTACCTTACCTCTTACCTGACGTCGGAGCGTTGTTACTGAATAATAACGCATAAGTTAGCTTTTCCACCTTAAGCATCTACTACTATAATAGACCTTATGTGAGCATAGTGACTAACCCTCACTCGACTACATCTAAATTTTCAAAATAAGCTCTTTTCGAGCGTGCTATTCCTAATGTGGCTCTGATACCACACTGTGGGGGACCCCTGTGGCCCTCCCACTCCGGGATCACGGAGGGTGGTGCCGTGCGATGCGGCACCCAACAGCACACAAGAAAAGATTACAAAAACATACAAACTTTTATTTACATAAAACCACGAAAGTCTTTTACAAACTTATTTACAGCGGAAGTCTTACTTGTAGCTATACTCCTAGTCTAGCTATGCAAAAGTGCAGCCGTCCAGCCCGGGGACGCTGCACACTAGCTACACACATCCGGAGATCACAGCGGCGTGCAGGGCCCCAAGTCAGCCGTGTACCCCGACAGGGGCATCGCCTCATCCTCGGAACCTTCTTCATACGTCTCACCTGCAACATCTTAATATAGCAACCGTGAGCGTGATGGCTCAGCAAGACTTATCCGTCACTCCTAAACATGAAACTCTACATGCAGGGACTCTTAATATTGGAAATGGCATTGCGATAAAGAATTCACATGCATGTTAATCCTTACTTTCAGTTTTATAGCAGCAATTTATATGCCTTGAGTAGCCTTTACATCAGAATTCCACAATCAAACAAGAAACACATCCTTCCAATGTGGTTCTACCCAAAGTGGAATATAAACTTCGTGAGCTCTACATCTATAGCATACATGGTTGCAATACAATAATAGATCAATGCTTCATATTCTTCTGGCCCCTTTCAATTCTTACTACGTCACGGTGCAGTGAACAAGTGGTACTCAAATAACCACGAGGTACGGTGATTGCAATCAATAGACACCCAGATAACACGTCACATACACCCATTTCAGAAGTGTGGTGCCTCACACCTTCCTACTATGTTGTATGCAGCAACCTTTCAAAGGAAACCCAAATGCCAAACCGGTCCATCCGTAACAGGCACAAGGTCCCTGCGCGGAGCGTGTTTGTTCCCGCCGGCAGATTTACACCTTGCTACCCTCAACCCACTCCTATAAAACAGTTGGGTAAGCCTCGGCACCCACGTTAACCAATTACATCGTTTTGCTGGTTCCAATATAGCCAGTATGCATCTGGTACTGTTCAAACTTGTCAAGCAGGGCCGCACATGGCTCGGTCCTCAACCGAGACCAACAGGGTACGCACGTGAGACCTCCGCTCACTGCATCCCATCCCCCCTGCTGGGTCTCAATTTCACATTCTTAAGTCATTCTTTGTTTCCTTCTATCCCGTGTGATAAAATCCTATCTTGCGAGTAGATTCCAACTACTCGACTCCTAGCGAGATACTAAGAACATTAGCACGGTATTCTCCACTCATCAAGCTGTAGACTACCCAACCGTCCATAGGATTTAGAGGTCATGCAAGTGGGGTTTCAATCACCTTAACTCTAATGCAAACATTTCATCCTAGACATAAGTGATACAAAGCAAAACTTTGCAAAAGTAATTAAATTAAAAGCAGGGCTTGCCTGGTTGTGAGTCAAACGGGAAGTTCGCTTCTGGTGGGAGGATCTCCAAGGCCTCCGGAGGATCTTCGACTTCGGTTACTATATAATATGCAACAAAATATACGTATAAGTGATAATGATTTATAAGAAGCAAGCTTCTACTAATAGTTACTGCTATTAAGAGTTCTTAATTTGCTTTGAGATTTTCCTGTTGGAGACTAGGTTCTAGGAAGATAATCTGAGCAAAATTGGAGGAAGTTCATGGCAGTGCAAAATTCCCACAAGTACAGGTCTTCTTTGAATTTTGATCCTAATTCTGTAGCTTTGCCCTAGCTAACAGTGGAAGATCTAAGTAGGGAAGGTCTCCCTGGTTCCAGCAAAGTTTGTTTCACAATTTTTTGAGCTACCTACAGGGAGAAATGGGTTTTTGAAGTTGATAGGAAATGCTGAAAAAGTTTCTGTTTAGTTTGGAATTTTCAAATGAAGACTGAAATTTGGAATATGGTTTGGCCTTGTAAAAAGAGTCCAATGATTCTCAATTTTTTACAGGAGATCACTAGAGTTTTGAAGGACCTGCTGGCCAAAATTTAGAAAATTCCATAACAAGGATCTCTTGGAATTAATTCCCAAAAAATTTATTTTGAAGAATTTTGGAGAAAATTACATGGATCTTAACGCCAATTTCTTTGTATTTCTGAGAAGTACTGATTCAGAGGAATCCAGCAAAATTTGTTTGATAATTTCTGGACTTTTCAACACAAAGTTATGGCAATTTGAAGTTTGAACGAAAAACTGAAAATCTTTGAAATGTTTAAAACCCTGAGAGCGGATCCCACACCACAGTATCTCCTGCTACCTCGCGCCAACAGTGCTCGGGCGGCGGCGCATGCCGGCGAAGCATCGCCGGAACTAAGTTACCGGCCGCCCCCGGAGCTGAAACTCGCCGCCTAGCCCTAACGCGATGTGCTGAACTCTTCTAGGAGGTCGGCGGCTGCCAGCGATGGCCGGAAACACGCGTGCGATGGCGGCAGCGGCGGCTAGGGTTCGGGCGACGTTGTTCTCGCACTAGGATGCACCAAACTGGCTGGTTTTTTGTCATAGAGCACCGTGGCAACTAGAGGAACCAGGAGTTGGACCCCAATACGTTGAAAAGGCCAGCAACTATACCCTCGCTGGTGAGCCGAGGCGTTTTTAACCGACGGCAAGAAAAACGGCTAGAACCTAGCCGATTCTCTATGGTTTTCATCGTTTCTTCTTCGAGGGGGGTGCTAGGATATGAGGAGGTTGTTTTCTAACGTGCTCGGCCGTTGGTTGCATGAGGAAACAGAAGTTTTGGGTTAAGCCAAGCTCGGTTGAGTTGATTTAGATTTCGGTAGTTTATGGAATTCACGTGAACGGATTGATCAAAGGCTAAACGGCTTTCAGCTACACGTTCTCGGCACGACAGCACATTTCTTGTGTAGGAAGTTGTAACACCCTCATATTCATTACCATGCATTGCATACATTTTTCATGTAGAGAAGCATTTAAAAAGAAGAAGAAAATAAAGGAAGGAATATAGAAAAGAAATAAAAGAAAAATAAAAAGAGGAAAAATAAAAATCAATAGAAAATACAAAGAAATAAAAATAAAAAATAAATAAAAATAGTCAAATCTGGCCGCCCCCATTTTCCCCCAGTTTCCCCCCTAACCCCCCCCCCCCAAATTCCCCTAATTTCCCCCCAAATCCCCCCCTAAAATTCTACCTAAATTCCCCAAAAATTCACCCTAGGGAATTCTTCCCCACATTTTGGGGAATTTTGGCCGCACCACCCTAGGGGGGAAATCCCTAGCCGGCTCCCCCCTCCTCTTGGCTGCACTACCTAAGGGGAAACCCTAGCCGCCCCCTTTGTTTATTTTCTCCCCCCAAATAATCTCAGCCCTTGGTGGAAAAAATAATTAAATCACAGCCCCTAGCTCCCACATCTTCTCAAATTAAATCTCAGCCCTTGGATAAATGGGTTGCTAAAATCCTATCCCCTTATCTTTTTTCTCCCCTTATAAGTACAACTCCCCCCTAGCCGCCACCGCCAACCCCCAAAAGCCCTGGCTGCCGCCCCTCTCTCTGCTTCGAAGCCTTGGTCGCCACCCCCTGCTGGAGATTGGCCGCCGTCGAAGCTCTGCCGCGCCTCGCCGTTGCCGTAGAAGATGGCCCCGACATCCTGTCCTAGCCGCAGCTCCATAATTCTCCAAAGAAAACCCCCAGCTGCTGCCATTGCAAGGAAAAGGGTCTTGCCACAAGGAGGAGAGGAGGAAGAAGAAAGGTAGGTCCCTGTTACCCCTCTTACTACGTTGCCGCTGTTGCTACACACCCATTTTTCTCCACCCCCTGCAAGCAGAAATTTCTGCACGTGGGCAGAACACGTTCCGGTCAAGTTTTGATGGTGGGATTGATCTACAACTTGAGATAAGATCATAACCACGTCCACACTTAATTCCAGCAGCCTTGTTCATCGTAAAACCCCGTGGAAGTTTACTAAAAGTTGCAAAAACACGTGCAAACTGATCACTATAAACTGCACTATAGGAATTGCATTCATCTACCTCATTGCATCTTGAGTAAAGTTTGTGCATGATAATTGATTGCTGTAATTTTTGTATGTGCGTAGTCATGAGTAGAAGGACACGCTCAAGAGGCCGTCTACGAGGAACTACAGCATCAAGACTTCGAGACGTTTGAGCAACACGAACCACGGGAGCAAGGCAAGTGGCCCTTGACCATGTTGAACCTATGTTTTTGAACTGTTTTGCTTGTGAAAGTTGCATGCTCTTGTCAACTTGATGGGAAACCCTTTTGTAGGAGTTTTCTAGTTTTGTTAGCCACACTTGTCGCCGGGAAACATAATTGAGTTGGGTATCGTCATTTTCTTTTAGCTTCGCTTAACTTACAGGATACGGGAAAACTGAAATAAAACTTGTTTAGCTACTGCACTCATAAAGATTAAAGATCATGAGAACATGATGATGTTACTGGGCATATAATTGGGGAGATCTAGGAAAGCTTGGTTCGTTGATTTTGCTGAATGAGAAGGTGGTTTGCTTACCGTAGATGTAAGGACCGGTTCATGCGAGAACATGCCAGGAAAACAATGTCACCACAAGGCTAAATATGGGTGTGGCTTAGCTGACTAATTAGGTGTGTTGCTAGCTTTTTATGGACCATTGGATGGCGCAGGGAATGGGTGTCGAGGAGGACTGCCCTAGGAACTGCATGGCACACGAGGGAGCCCGTGGGTGGGAGAATGGTGATTCGAGCCTGCCAGTGAAACCTCAGTGGGTCCGTACATTCTAGTAGCCCCTCTGTAACGGCTATTTTGTGATCTCTTGGCCATACACCGACGGTTGTGTAGTGGCAGAATGGATGTTTCTCTAGTCGCCGACGGGTGATGAAATCACGAACTTGTGGGAAAAGTGGTGCCACCTCTGCAGAGTTTAAAACTATCATGATAGCCGTGCTTCCGGTTACAAGCACCTGGCCAACTTCCATGATTAGAGGCAAAAATTTGGGATGTTTATTCAAGTATGGTTGTGGTATGGTCATTGGGATTGGTTTTCGGACTGGTTTGGTCATGTTTATGAGATTGGATTCGGTTATATGATTATGTGATGATCATGAGCATTTGTGAATATGAGATGAACTTGAGAAAGAGCATGGGCTGGTTGAGACTTGATCAATGATGAAGTATGATGGTATGGAACATGAGGGATGATGACTTACTTGGTTATGTTGGGAATTAACTCACGTAGAGATAGTTGCTATTTTTATCATGTTTGTAAAATAAAACTTGCTGCAATGAAACTGTTTATTTCCTACCTTGTTGTAAGTCATGTCATACTTTCCCGCAGTTGCTGGGTACGACATGTAATCGCCCTTGCATTACCACATATACTTCAGCTACAGGAGAAGAATACTTTGAAGAGCAGGTGGAGTACTAGGCATGCGCACTACCGTCAACATGCCTGTGGAGTCGCAGTGGAGCCCCATCGTCTTTAGTTATTTCCGTTGTCGTTTAGAGTCTTCCGCTGCAAGAGTAAGTTAGATATTCATGAGTGAGATAATGAGTCAATGTAATAAAGTACTTAAACATTATTTGTATGTGGTTATATTCTGAAATTCAGTTTGAGAAGTACATGTATAAGTGTGATGAACATCCTGGGCACACATGCGCATCACTTGGTTCATTCTTCGGAACCGGGTGTCACAGAAGTGGAGGTGAGGACGGCCGTGACGTGCTGTCCACGAGGAACCGATCGTGGTTCCGCTGGGGAACCTCAGAACATCGGTGCCAAATCAAAATTTGCACGTAGAAGAAGCTAGGAGCCTCGTTTGAGAATGGTGGATGCTAGAGCATGCATTTGCACTTCCTTTTGCTGCTTGGAGCTCGATCATCCGAGCTCGAGCGGCTGTGTGCGAGTGGAAAAACAGAGAGCGGCGCCGGCGACTGTTCTTCGCGGGAGAGAACAGAGAGAGCTGCGAGCGAGCGGGAGAACAGAAGAAGGACTTCGGTTCTGTTGCTGTGGTGTGATAAGGCAATCAAACAACCAGGAGCTGGCGCCGATAATCCATTGGGTGGGGGTTCTAGCCGGGAGCTGGCGAGCGCTCGGTGAATGGCCGAACAGAACAGAGGCGGTGTGATCCTGTGGTGGCTGACCAGTGGGCCCCTCCCCTCAATTCTTTTCCATTTTTATCACTGATATTTTTCCACAGTAACTCACAATTAAATGCTATACTTCCACACCAAGTTATGGTTTGAAATTTTGGAATTCAAATGAATTCAACTCTGATGTGGAATTTAAACTGTATTTGGCTCTTTGAATTTGAAATGGAATTTGAATCTTCCTCCTTCCATTGATCCAAATGCATAGCAAACCAAACTCAAATAATCTGAATTTTAATATGGATATTATTTCAAATGTGGAGAACACATTTGTGAACCCAATTTTCCATTTTGGTGAAGTTTGAATTTGGTATTGAAATTTGAATTCAGATTGGAGTGATACCTCATCTAATATCAAACAAATACTAAAACCCCTCCAAATGAGCTGAAATGTGGCAGGTTTAATATTTGAATTGTGGGGAACAAAATTGTGAGTTTAGCTCCCCATGTCTGGAAGTTTTTTGGAAATTTGAATCAGCACTTTGAACTTACACCATTATAATTAAAGGTTTTAATTCCCCCTCATTTTCCTAAGTGGGAATTAGCTGAGCCACATGCTAGAATTTTGGGGATTTTACAGAATTCATGTTTCTTTGCCTCATCTTAACTGGACCGGATCATCCTAGCCCATGTCTAAACGTGATGTTAAAACTGTTGATTGAAGAACTGAAAATGTTGTGGACAGGAGTCAAAGCGCATGACTGTTATAAGAAGCAGAAATTCAACCTGCAGGCTGCTTACTCATGGTCCGTCCATGATTTTCCAGCATACGGTATGTTTTTTGGATGGAGCACTCACGGTCATTTGACGTGCCCGATATATGCTTCGGACACGGATTGCTTTCGTCTTACTCATGGAGGCATGATATGCTACTTCCATTCTCATAGACGTTGGTTGCCTCAAAATCACGTGTTTCAACAATAGAAGAATGTCTTCAGAAAAGACACAATTGTAACAAAAGGACCACCGTAACGTCAAAATGGGTCAGAAATTTCTGATATGTTGGACAAACTAGTGGCAGATGAAAGTTGTACTGGATACTTTGTAGGTTACAGAGACAAGAAAGCGGCTTTTTTTGGTAAAGAAAGAACCGACGGGGAGAGGAACACAATTGGACTCATATATGTGGAATATGTGAGCTCCCGTATGTTAAGTCCTTGATTTTAATGCACAATATTGATATTATACATCAGGAGAGTAACATGGGCAAATGTATAATAAGCACATGCATGGATATGACGGGCAAAACGAAATACAATATAAAGGTTCGAAAGGATCTGGCAGAGCTTTGTAACCGTCCAACTCTTGAGCTCTTCGAAAGTGGTGGTAAGCCACGTGCTTCTTTCTGTCTACTATCTAAACAAAAGAAAGAAGTCATGAAACAGTTCAAAAGTTTTAAATTCTTATATGCTTACGCAGCTAGTCTGAAACGAGCCGTGAATGTGAGGACGGGAAAGCTCAATGGGTTGAAAAGTTATGATTATCACATAATCATGGAAAGACTCCTACATGTTATGTTTCGTGACTATTTTAATAATGTGGTGTGGAAGGTGTTAGCCGAGCTTAGCTACTTCTATAGACAGCTTTGTGCTAATGAAATCACAGTAGAGATGATGAATAAGTTTGAGAAGGAGATACCGATACTATTATGTAAGATGGGAAAAAAATTTCCTCCAGGTTTCTTCAATCCAATGCAACATCTCCTTATCCATCTTCCATTTGAGGCTAAAGTGGACGGTCCTGTGCAATATAGATGGATGTATCACATTGAAAGAACACTTAGATATCTGAAGCCAATGGTTGGCAACCGGGCAAGGGTGGAAGGGTGCATCGCCGAAGCATTTACCCTTAAGGAAGTGGGATACTTTTCAATTGTTTACTTTGCGGAGGAACACAATGTTAATACTTTGGCGATGCGATACAATATGGATGAACATCCACCTTACAGTGATCTCTCTATTTTGCAATGAGGGGCACTACTGTTGTTGGTAGCCGGAGCTACAATTGTACCGCAGATGAAAGAACGGCTGCTTTCCTGTACATGTATACTAATATAGATGGGATGGACAAATATTTCGAGTAAGTCTTTTTTCCTAACATTGATGCTTATTGGCATATTACGCAACATTTATATTCATGAAAGTTTTTTTTGTCCAGCGAGTTCCACAAGAAAAATTGGACACATAGGCATCAACCTACAAGCAAACAAGTAGAAATGATGTGATGGGACGAAATAAATGGGCGACATAATATCATTTCCTAGTTCCGAGAATATGTAATGTTTTCTCGTTAACTTATGAGTATTTTATAAAGTATTCTTATAACTTATAAGTCTTGTAAAGTATTCTTATAACTTCATAATTTGGATAGTGCGTGAAAGAGTCTGACGACCATGAAGACTTGCGACAACTATCCTATGGATTGGTTAAAGTTAGAAGCCATGGACGATATGATGTCAACGGGTTTCGATTTCGTACAACTCAATTTGAAGCTCTTCGTCCTCTCACGGCAACATGCCATATAAGAGTTGTGACGAGGGCAATCGACTCTCATGGACGCGAAACTAATTAGGATTGGATCATTAATCAAATCCTTGAATTTACTTTTGCTAGGAATAAGGAACTTCAAGTTATGTTCTTTAACTGTGATTGGTTTGACAACAATTATGGAACAAGACAAAACGAATTTGGCATGGTGGAAGTCAAACACAATGAACGACTATGAGGGTATGATACATTTGTTCTTGCAGACCAAGTGGAGCAAGTGTATTATTTACCTTATCCTTGTCAAAAGCTTAATGCTTGGTGGGTGGTACATAAGGTGAATCCTCGTGAGCGGTTATATACTCCAAGAGATGATGGTTACCATGATATCAATGACGTTGACGAGGTTTATCAAGAACAAGAGTTGCCAGTCTCGTTTTCCGTCAAGCCTGGTGTCGAACTCGATTACTTGGTTGGAGCTGCTGATGGTGTAGAGACTTCTGATATGCGCAAATGAAAACGGAAAAAAATTACGTAACAATATCAATGGTCTGGTTTAAGGAGTTGGGTTCATGATGTCGATGAATTCTGAAACTGACTCCAAGTAACTTGTTATTCAATAATTATAATAACTTTGTATATTTTGTTAGCATATTTATCAAATACTCCTTATAACAGTATGTCGTTCGAGAAAGGAAAAGGGAAGGGGGCTAGGGGCTTCCTGAGGCAGGCACGAGACACCCTTTTTAGGGGTAGTTCATCAGGTGAGAGCAGACGCTCTCAGCTAATGAGACACTTCCCAGACCTAGCGGGCAGACCTGTGGACTTATAGCGCACGGAGGTAAATTTTTATTGGAATTTATGTTATCTTATATATCACTTACCAATTAACTAATCTTATCAATCCTTCAATTTTGCAGTCTGACTCAGAGTCATCTGAGTCAGAGTCAGATACTAGGGCACTGCCACAGCCTTCGGTGTCGCCTATGGCTGCCGCGGAGGCGCCAAGCATGGAGCCGCCTAGCGTGGAGCCTTCAAGCTCCAGCGGTGACCAGCCTACCGGGTCACCAGACATGGTCCTAGAGCAAAGGCAGCAGACGAGGTGGACGCACTTTGTGTCTCCTTCTTCAGTTCCTACAGAGTGGGTCACTATTTGCCTGGTCGTAGACACGTAAGTGAACTATCACATAATATTCAACTTTTAGATTCTTTTGTTTGTGGGTACAGCAATGAGTTTACTAAATTCTTGCAGCTCCTGGTACAACTGCTCGTTCACGGGTCAGGGCACCACAGACAGGTGTCCAGTTGCATCGGGTATTTAGTGTGTCTTCACTATCCCGGTGTGATTGACGGGCTCCCTGCGACGTCATGGGACGATACGCTCATGTCTCTCACGAGGCGCACAACAACCTTCGATTGGCTGTGTGGGCTGATTTTATGGTAAGCCTGCTTAATAAATTTATTTTAAATTAGTATTCTTCAACTTGATTAAATTATTAATGCACATCTCTTCAATATTGTTTTTCTTATAGCTGAGGTACCGCTTAGAGGACACGAGCCAGAGCATGTTGGACCATGCTAGAGTCGTGTTCAACAGGAACGTGCGGAAGCTTGTAACACAAGCGTTGTTGTACGCTCACATTCAAGCTATGAACGAGTACCCTAAGCAGCACCAGGAGCACCAGTCGGGGCTGTTTAGGAGGGCCTCGAACATGTACTTGAAGGAGGAGCAATACGCGGAGGTAAGTTGTTTGTGTTTAATTATTTCAATACTTAGTTATAAATGGTATGCCAACGACATAATAAATATGTGCTGGTCTGTAATTCCTGGCTAGAGGGTCAGCCCGAAGCATACCGAGCTCCCTTCTAGATGTGGGCTAGCGATGCTTTCATCACTAAGTCCAGGAGGGCTCGTGGATGCAGAGGTTATGACGGGAAGCACTCCTATGGCCCCGATGGCTATGTTCGTTTGGCTAAACGCATGGTAAGAGTAATAACCCTTCGTTGTATGTCTTCATAATAAAATTAGCATACTAACACATATCTACAGGAGCGTGAGACCAGTCATGTACCAACCGCCACTCAAGTCTGGAAGCGGGGTCATAAGGACCCATCCGATCGACTGGTAAGTTATCAAAACTCATCAATTCAATTGTTACTAATACTATTTTTGTTACTAATACGCAATTTTACTGCTTTTATGGAAAGTATGAGCGGGAGGCCGTGAGCATACATAGGGAAGGGTACGATTGGGAAAACGCGCCAATCGACCCTCGAGCCGTGTACGCTAGCGGAGGCAGGAAGGCACATGGACGGTCAGTTGGTCTTTTTCTTTGTTTCTTTAAAATATTTCTTCTTTTGATTATTATTCTTTTATTATTTTATAGGTTTGTCATATTCGATGGAGTTGTTGACTCGGGGGTGGCGCGACCTTCGATCATCACTCCATCAACTGAGGGTTCGTCCGTAGGCTAGACAAGTCGTCATCTCTCCCAGAGTGAGATAGAGGATCTCCATAGGAAGAGACGAGATCCGGATAGAGAGAGAGGAGCTCTAGAGGCAGAGGGAGAGGGAGGATTTCCAGAGGCAGAGGTAGAGAGAGGAGCTCCAGAGGGAGAGGGATCTAGCCCGGGCCGCACAGGAGCAACAAGCCGCCTACATGGTAAACTACATGGCTCAGATGTAGGCGGCAGTGGAGGTAAGTAATTCAATGTAATTGAATTTAAATTCATATCATTGCATTAGTATCTTTGTTTCAATATTTTGCAATTACAGGCCTTAGCTCGAAAGAGTGGGCAATCGTCAGAGTTGGCCCCGCCACAGGTGCCCCCACCACATGTACTTTCAGATAGCCAGGTAATGTGTTTCTTATTTTCTATTTTCTAATGTAAGAAAACTTAGTTTGGTAGAGGGGAGAGAGTGATAGTGAGGGGAAGGGAGGAAGTGAGAGTAAGATATAGTGGTAGAGAGAGGGGGAGGGAGAGGGAGAGGGAGAGAGAGTGAGAGTGAAAAGGGAAAGAGGGAGGGAGAGAGAGACAGAGTGGTAGAGAGAGGGGGTGAGAGAGAGGGGGAGTGGTAGAGATAGGGGGAGAGAGAGGGCGAGGGAGAAAGTGAGAGTGCGGGGGAGGGAGAGGGAGAGAGAGTGAGAGTAAGGGGGTGAGGGAGAGAGAGACAGAGTGGTAGAGAGAGGTAGTGGTAGAGAGAGGGGGCTGAGAGGGGGGTAAAGAAATCAGTGAGTTAGAAGCTCAAACTCACTTTACCTATTTATTTGCATTGCAGGGATTAGCGACGAAGGCTAAAACTCCACCATCACAGCTACCGGCACTGGGAGGAGGGCACTGAGACGGATTTTTCGGCTCCGGAATGAGTGGAGGAGTGAGTGGATCCGCGAGTGGAAGGGGTAGTGTTTAGACCCTTGTTATTTTATATTTTGGATGATTATATTGCTGTGTATATGAACTGTTCCGTGAGCTGGCCATCATGCCAGGGTACCTGTTTTCTATTTTTTTAAAAAAATTAAAACCTTATTTATAACGGCTAGCTATACAGGGCCATCGTAAGTTAACCATAATAACTTACGACGGCCTGAGGCCAGCCGTCGTAAGTTAACCTACACAACTTATGATAGCTAGAGGCCAGCCGTCGTAAGTTAGGTGCCCAACCCGCCACGCGGCACGGCCACGGGCAACGGCACCCTGTTTACGATAGCAGGGAATTGCCGTTGTGAGTTTGTTATTTACAATGGTGACCGTCGTAATTAACGTTATTTACGACCAATTAACGGAAACGGCTAGAAACCATTGTTAAAAACGTAAAACCATCATAAATAAGTAATTTATGATAGTTTTCTCTTATTTACGATGGTTTCTGGTCGTTGTAAATTGATCGGTTTCTTGTAGTGGCGTATCACTTATCTACTCACTCACTTGGAAAGTGATAGGACACTTTCACTTATATGTGAGTCTCAGTCTCCTCCAACTCTCTATGTGATACTAAATTTCAATGCCTATCTCTTGTGACGGACCAGAATCCGTACACTCTAGGATCACAGAGGGTGATGCTGCACGATGTGACACCTGACAGCACACACGATAAGTAAAACATAGTATTACATTCAAACTTACTGAATTTGTACAAAAGTAGTACAATCAAATTTACAGAGTATAACTGCAGCGAAACTTAACTATACAACTCACGCCTAACCCTAACTAGCAAAAGTCGGTTGTCCAGCCCTACGGACAACCCACACTAGCTACACTCTAGCTTCCGGGTGGCGTGCACGGCTCCGACACAGCTGTCGTTCCCGAGGGAGGATAAACCTCTCCGGTGGACCCGTACTCCATCTCAGTGAGGTACTCCTCACTTGCAAACACTCGTAGCAGAAACCGTGAGCACGATGGCTCAGCAAGTCTTATCTGACTCTCCTACTCAAGAAACCCTATATGCAATTCATACTCGAAAGTTGGATGTCAATTTGCAGCAACGGACACGCCTAGAAGTTCATCCTTAGTTCATATTTTAGCCACAAGTTAAAGGTTCAAAAATCTGAAATGTAGCGAGCAATATTTGGTGGCACACATGTTGCAATACAATTTATTCATAACAGCAATAATTCATCAAATTCAACCGACATATTTACTACGTTGCAACACAAAATCAGTCTCTGTCAAGTGGGTCCCTCCCCCTCTAATTCTTTCCATTTGTTTTCCACTGATATTTTCTCATCTACTCACAATTTAATTGTAGACTTAGCCACCAAGTCATGAGCTCAGTTTGAATTAAGAAGAATTCAGTTTTGAATGATGGAATTAGAATTGCATATGGCATTGAATTTAAATATGGAATTTGAATCCCTCCTCTTCCATTGATTCAAATTCATAGCAACCAAATTCCAAATTGGATGAAACTTGACAGGGGTGCTAATTCAAATGTGCTGATCACATTGGTGGAATCCAGTATGCAAATTGACATACTTTGGGAAAAATTTCAGTATCAATTTGCAATAGTGATACTAGGGGATGGCTAGGTACTACTGCATTTGAAAATTTGAATTTCTCCCAAATTTTTGTACTGAACCAAAGGTGTAAATGTGGTCTTTCACATCCCTCCCCCTTTAAAAGAATCTCATCCCGAGATTACAAAAAGAGGAGACGAAGATGTGAGAGGAATTACCCGAGATGAGATGCTAAGAAATCCGGATACTTTGAGCAAAGGAACTCTTCGCTCTCCCACATCGCTTCCTTAGCGGTGTTGTTGCTCAACAAGATCTTGTAGAACCACAACATTCTGTTATGCCTGGTCCTAGTCTTCTCATCATAAATTTCAACCGGATATCCAGCGTAGGTTAAATCCGATTGCAACTCGCCAATGTCCTCAGTGGGAACAGCAGCCTTATACTTCAGACATTTTTAGAGTTGTGAGACATGGAAAATGTCATGGACACCAGCGAGAGATGCCAGTAGTTCCAGTCTATATGCCACTGGTCCATATTTCTCGGTGACAGCATAGGGTCCGATAAATCGGGGAGCGAGTTTCCCCTTCACAACGAGTCGGTGTACGACCTTCATCGGAGACACACGGAGATAAACGTGTTATCCGATGTCGAAATGCAGTGGCCTACGCCTCTTATCAGCGTAACTTTTCTGTCGGGATTGGGCGGCTTTCAAGTTTGCTTGAATTACCCGAACTTGTTCTTTGGCGTCGTTAACGAGATCAATCCCGAACATGACCCTTTCACTGGATTCGCACCAATTCAGTGGGGTGCGACACTTACGGCTGTAGAGAGCCTCATAGGGTGCCATCTTGATACTCGCTTGATAGCCGTTGTTATACGAGAATTCTGTGTGGGGAACACCTCGTGGTTCTCCCACTCCGGGATCGCAGAGGGTGGTGCCGTGCGATGCGGCACCCAACAGCACACAAGAAAAGATTAAGAACAACATACAAACTTTTATTTTACATAAAACACAGCTGGAAGACTTTTACAAAAGTAATGTACAGCGGAAGTATTACACATAACTACATGCTCACACTAACTAAGTAAAAAGTGTAGCCGTCCAGGCTGGGGACGCTACACACTAGCAACACTCAAATGAAGGTCACGGTGGCGTGAAGGGCTCCAGCTGGGCCGTGTACCCTGACGGGGGCATCGCGTCGTCCTCAGACCCTTCCTCATAACTCTCACCTGCAACAGCTCAAATATTGCAACCGTGAGCACGATGGCTCAGCAAGACTTAACTGACACTCCTAATCATGAAACTCTACATGCAGGGATTTGTAATATAGGAAAAAGGACATTGCAATAAAGACACGCCTACATGTTAATCCTTACTTTAAGTTTTATAGCAGCAGTTTAATGTGCCTTAGGCAGCCATCACATCGGAAGTCGACAATCAAACAAGAAACGCTTTCCTCCGATGTGGTTATGCCCAGAGTGGAAAATAAACTTAATGAGCTCTACATATACAGCATACATGGTATCAAGACAGTATTAGCTCAATGCATCATATTCTTCTGGCTTTTTTCAATTATTACTACGTCACAGCACAGTGAACAAGCGGTACTCAAATAACCACGAGGGACGGTGATTGCAATCAATAGACACCCGGATAACACGTCACATACACCCACTTTCAGAAGTGTGGTGCTTCACACCTTCCTACTCTATTGTATGCAGCAACCTTTCAGAGGAAACCCAAATGCCGAAACGGTCCATCCGTAATGGGCAGGAGGTCCCCACGTGGAGCGTGTCTGTGCCCACCAGCAGATTTACACCTTGCTACCCTCAACCCACTCCTATAATACGGTTGGGTAAGCCTCGGCACCCAGGTTAACCAATTACATCGGTTTCCTGGTTCCCATATGCCAGTATGCATCCGGTACTGTTCAAACTTGTCCAGCAGGGCCGCACACGGATCGGTCCTCAATTGACACCAACAGGGCTACGCACGTGAGACCTCCGCTCACTGAATCCTATCCCCCTGCTGGGTCTCAGTTTCACAATCTTAATCCATTCTCTACTTCTTTCCATCCCGTGTGATAAAATATTATATCGCGAGTAGATTCCAACTACTCGACTTTTACTGAGATCCTAAGAACATTAGCATGGCATTCTCTACTCGTCGAGTTGTAAACTACCAATCCCTCCATTGGATTTAAAAGTCATGAAAGTGGGGTTTCAATCACCTTAACTCTAATGCAAGCATTGCACCCTAGACATAAGTGATACAAATGAAAACTTTGCAAGAGGTAATTAAATGCAAACCAGGGCTTGCCTGGTTGCGAGTCAAAGGGAAAGTTAGCATCTGGTTGGAGGACTTCCAATGGCTCCAGGGTGTCTTCAACTTCGGTCACTATATGAAAGGCAACAAAATATGTGTATATGTGCTAATGAATTATAAGAAGTAAACTTCTATTCGTAGCTACTGCTAATAAGGTTTCTTAATTGGCTTTGGGATTTTACCAGTGGATACTAGACACTCTGAGGATGACCTGAGCAAAATTTGAGAAATTCTTATGGAAGCTTGTGGTCTCCAAAATTCCCACAAGTACAAGGTTTCTCTCAATTTTGATTCCAAATATGAAGTTTTGACATGGCTAACAGTGGAAGATCTAATTAAAGCAAGTCTCTCTGGTTCTAACAAAAAATGTTTCACAATTTTTCGAGTTTCCTACAGGGAGAAATGGAATTTTGAAGTTGGGCAAAATTGCTGAAAAGTTTCTGTTTAGAATTGGAAATTTCAAATGAAGGCTGAACTTTAGAGTAGAATTTAGCCCAGCAAATATACTCCAATGAAGCTCAAATTTTTACAGGAGATCGCTAATGTTATGAAGAATCTTCTGGCCAAATTTGAGAAAATTCCATTACAGGAATCTTCTGGAATTAATTCCCAAAGATTTAACTTTGATGAATTTTGGAGAAAAATCCAGAGATCTTCAGATCAAATTCTCTGCATTTCTGCAAAGTAATGACTGATAGGAACCCAACAAAATTTCTTTCACAAATTTTGGACATTCCTACTAAAAGTTATGGGGTTTCAAAGTTTGACCTAAATCTGAAATTTAGGAAAAGTTTAAACTCTGGTTGTGGGCCCCACTATTTAAATCGGCCCACTGAGGTCGCGGCCACACCACAGCCTACGGGGTGCCACCCGTGCAGCCGCACCAGATCACAGCCGCAAACTGATCCCCGCAGAGGAAACAGAGACTGACAGGTGGGACCCAGCCCCCTTCGTCTACCTCGCGCTGCCCGCGCTTCCCCAGCGGCAACCCTCGCCGTAGAGCTCGCCGGAGCAGATTCCCGTGCCCCAAGCTTCACAGGATTTGCCGCCTGTGAGTTTTACAACATGCTGAGCACAATGGTGGGGTCGGGGAAGGGTGACAATGACCGGAACAATGCTCGCACCGGCGGCCATGTCGAGCTCCACTTCGGCGACCTCGTTCTCACTCGGAAATGGGTCATTCGGGCTAGGGTTTGCTCCAAAAGCACCAGTGAGGCATGGACAATATCGACCTATGTCTCGTTCTCCATGAAAACCAATGGAGGTGGGACCTCACCGGTCACCCGAGCCCGCAAAACGACGGCGGCGACAAAAACTCGAAGAACTCCTCTGGTCCTTGATGGTTTCGAGCGCCGTTTGATCGAGAAGGACCGTAGCGACCTAGCAAAGCTTCTCCTAGACCAGAATGAACCCTAGCTACTCCTGCACGACGAATTTGGGTGTAGACCGAGGTTCATCTCTATGAATTAGGGTTTGGGAAAACTTAAAATTCTAGCTAACGGCAGAACCAAATGAGGAACGGTTTTCGGCTACACCATCTAGGATGTCACGTGCACCTTTTTTGTACAGGGAACCGGAGATGAAGAAGGCTGTATCATTCTGACGACGGTGAGGCCGAACTGTGCTCCGATGCTTCACTTCGGCACTTGGCGGTGATTGTCCATTTGCGGGTACTACGAGTGAGCAACCTTGGTGTTGATGTGGAAGATCGATAGAGCACGTCGTGGCGCTGCTTTCTTGCGTTGGGGGCTCGAGCAACCAAGGAACAAACAAGCCGGGTGATCGGAACAGAAACAATGGCACCGAAGTGTGTTCTTCATGGAAGAGAACGGGAAGAGCTGCGAACGAGCGAGAGAAGCAAAGAGGAACTTCGGTGCTGTGGCTGTGGCGTGTTGAAATGATCAAGCAACCGAGGAAGCAGGATCTGGCATGGTGAAAGTCAGCGGGGGCGGGGTGCAGCCGGCGCTGGCATTCTTACGGTGATCGGCCGAAGAGAGCAACTCTGTTTTTCTCTACTGAGTGGCTGACCAGTGGGCTCCACCGCACCTAATACAGCTGTTGATATTTTCCTTCTCTCTCCCAAATTAAAGGCTTTGCTTCCCCTCAAATTCATGATTTGAAATTTTGGAAATTTAAATTAATTGAATTCTGGTGTGAAATTTGAACTGAATTGGGTTATTTGATATTGGATTTGGATTTGAATCTTCTGACACGGCCCCACGGCCTCGTCGAGCCAGGATCACGCTGAGGGGTGCTGCGTTGCACAGCACCGGATAACGCACATCAAAGATACAAAGCGGAAGCAAAGTTTTATTACATAAACCAGTTTATGAATATTTTTACAACAAATAAGTTCAGTCTACACTCACGGGCGTAGACTATGCATCGAGTTCACGTTCAGCCCGTGAACGTGTCCCAGCTAGCACGCACACACACTAACATGGCGGCGTGCACGACTCCTACCCGACGGGGTTTCCCTCTTGGGGTTCCGTCTCCTCCTCGAGAGTCCATTCCTCATAAACCCCTGCAAAAGCTTCAAACACAAGCAGTGAGCATGATGTCTCCGCAAGTCTGACCCGTCTCTCCTATACATGAAACTTCTACATGAAGGGTTTTAGGTTACATGAGGTAAATAAGTTGCAAAGGACTCGCCTAATTATTTGAACCTTACTTTCAAGTTTTAGCAGCAAGTTGTGGAGAACCTCACGCTAAGGCACATGAGAGTGCCACAATCAAATAAGAAACGCATTTCTCTCATGTACTTTACCCAAGGTCAAAAAGAACTTTAATTAGCTCTAAACTACAGCAAGTCATTAACAATCAATGTACAGCTTTTAAATCAGCAAACTTTTAACATGTATCTAGCTTGTTCTTTCTACGTCATGGTACAGTGAACAAGTGGTACTCACTGACCGTGAGGGACGGCGATTATAATCGATTTACACCTCCAGGCTTACCTGAATAACCCGTCACATACGCCCCTGCTCGATGTTTCCTACAGCAACCATCACGGACGTCATACGCAACCACCTTTCACCCGTCAGCCAAATATTGAACCGGTCCCATCATCCCGAGCAAGAGGTCTCTGTGCGCACATCTGCAGTGCCGCCAGCCGATTTACACCACAAGCTCTCAACCTACCCTCTGGACGACAAGCAATGCCTCAATACCCAGCTACCCGAGTTACATCGATTTCCCGGTTCCCATATATCCGGTAGGTCTTCAGTACTGTTCTAGCTTGTTCAACAGGCCCGCACACGGCTCGGTCCTCAATCGACACAAGCGGAGCTATGGCACCCAGGCCCCAACGTCCTGCTGCCCTTACTCTCCGTTCGGTCTCATTTTTCTTGCCATGTGTTTCATTTGCTACTTTTACCCGAGTAGTGTGCCTCTAGCCTATTCTCGCGAGTAGTTCCAACTACTCGACTTGTACCGAATCCTACACTATCTTACCATTGCAGTAGCTAAACGAGGTTTCAACACCTAAGCCCAACCCAGGGTTTTCTTGGCTATGCATTTGGGTTCTCAAACAAGACTCTAATGCAAAAATTAAGTGGGTGCTCAAAGTAAGTTCTCAAAACAGTAAAATTTATAAAAATGGTTAATGCAAACCGGAGCTTGCCTTACTGCTCTTGGTTGTAGGCTAGCTGATCCTCTGGAGTGATGAAGTCTAAAACTTCAGACTCCTCCTCAACCTTAGCGACTACATGAGATAATACATATATGTATCAATTTAAATGCATTTGAATTGAAGTTAAACTTGTGAGAGCTATAAGTCTTACTAGACAGGTTCAATGACTCTGAAATTTTTACTGTGGTTTGTATACAACCTAATCAGAGTCTTGGCCAAGTTTCATTTGCAGCTAAGCTAATTTGAGCTCTCCACAAATAATTATGTACTTGGCCTTAATTGGAGCTCCTAGGGTGTACTAGGGGTTTTCGTGGAGCAAGCCATGACTTTATGAAAACTAGATTTTCGGAGGGTTCTAATGGAGTTGGTTTCACTTAATTTGAAGGTTCCTAGCTAAAGATATGAGCTAAACAATTTCAGAGAAATTCTGAAAAATGTTTCTGGACATTTTCTATTTTCTCTGGAACAGTTTTATTAATCACACCATTAGGTGTATCAAATTAGCTCAAATGGATCTGAAATTTTTATGGTATCTCAGATATATTTTGGTGAACATCCTGGCCAAATTTAAGAATATTCCTCCAAAGGGTTCTCCAGTTAAAATTCTAAAGAGTTTAAACTTTGAAAAATTAATTCTGGAGAAATAAGGATTTTCATAAAGTGAAACTTGATTTGTTGGAAAGTACTCAGAGAGATGAATCCAACAAAATTTTGTTCACCTCAATTTGGAGTTTTCTAGCCAAAGTTATGTGGGTTTGAAGTTTGAACTAAATCTCAAAATCGGGGAAATGTTTAAACTCCTGCCGGTGGGTCCCACGGTGCGGATCTTCTTCAACCTCGCGCCAATAAAATCCCCCGGCGGCGCCTTCCGGCGAGGCTCACCGGAACCGAGTTCCCGGCCACACCTTGGCCAGAAACTCGCTGCCTCCCCGTTTTCCGACCTTGTGAACTCATCTGTGGGCTCGCCGACCGCCGGCGATCATTGGAAACCCGTGTGCACCGGTAACAGCGGAACCTAGGGTTCCGGCGAGGTCGGTCTCGCACCACAGTGCACAAAATCGATTGGAAATCGCTCAGAGAGCATTAGTGGAGCACTAGGAACATGAAACAAGACCTTGTGGGAGCTAGAAACGCCGGCAACCATACCCTCGACGGTGAGCCGAGGTACTTTGCAACGGCGGTGAGGAAAACGGCCATATCACGGCCGATCCTCAATGGTTTTCCTTGCTTCTTCCTCGAGCGTGAGAGCTAGCATGTGTAGAACCTACTGGCCAACAGGCTCGACTAATCCAGAGTGCATGGAGTCCGAATTTTAGTCGAAGGTGAACTCGGCCCATATGAACTAGCTTTCGGTATATTTGGAAATTCTCAACCTTTGGTTGATCATATGTAAGGGCCTGTTGAAGTGTTCATCACCACACCACACACCTCATTTGAGGAAAGATGATGAACACAAATGAAGAGCAAGTAACCACCATCAACAGGCTCATTAGAGAACAAACTCACACATTGCAAAAGTGGTATTTCCCACATGAGATATAGGTGGGCTGGACATATGAAAACTCCTACACTTTGCTAAGGATGTCCGGGCCAAGTTTCACCCAAATTCCAAAACTTTTTGAGGTCATTTTGGGTATAGTTAGAAAGAGGGCAGTTTGAAACCATATTCAAATTCAAACTGTTTTTATCCCATGAATTTAAAAGTGGGAGGCATATTCTTACTCAGCACATTTTTATGAGCTCACACACCAATTTTCACTCCATTTGGAGTTGATCTTGACATGAGCTAAGTGGGACAAATTCAAACTTTATTTGAATTCAAAACTGAACTTGTGCTGAAGTTCACTCAAACCAAACCCAATTTGAATTCTACTCAATTCAAATGGCACATGGGTGAATAATTTGAATCACCAGGGGTATTATGGGGCTCACTGTTTACAACAGTGATTAGGAGTAAATTTCAGAGGTTAAAACCCCGGGTGGGACCCACATGTCATAGAGGGAAGAAGGAGAAACTTGCACCCAAAGTCAGAGTCCCGGTGGGAGATTCCACCGAGCAGCTGTCGGCTGTGCCACCGAGCAGCTACCGGCGCCACCAGCTACTTCCCTCTCCGCGCGCTGGCGCCCAGGGTGGCTTGCTCGCGCCCCCACGCGACCGGCACCGCCTCCACTGAGCAGGAGTCGGCCGGCTTTATCTTCTTGCAGGCAAACCCGAGCAGCGGCATTGTTTCTCGCCGCAGCTCTCTGCTCAATCGGGAAAACCAGCAAAGCAATCTCCTTCTTCGTCCCTCAGCTGCTAGACAACCACCTGAGGTCGCACTTCACCTCCCCAACACCAGAAACCCCGAGCTCTGACCTCCCTTTCCCGAAAACGATCACCACCGCGGCGACCTAGCCTCGACCGAGAGTCAGGCGCCCGTGGACAGCGTTCCACAGGCATTTTCACGGTCCAGCAAGAGAGGCAACAGGAGCACGCGACCACCGTGCTGCTCTCCTCCATGTTTGGGAGCAAACCGTGAAGAATCCACAGAGAATTTCCAGTTTTTGCTCCGGCGACCGTAAACCGAGCTTCCGGTACGGTTTCTTTAAATTCTCGCTCTATGATCTTTCGGAGGTTATCAAATCCTGCACATAGACGCTGGACTAGCCAGTGATCAAGTTCTTTTCGAGCTCAATCGAGGGCGGTCATGGCGGGCACGATCGGTCACACGGTGCTGACCGACTTGCCGCCATCCCTGAACCTTTTTGACGCCTTGTCGAGCTTCCTAGAGGTACACTGATGCTGTAGGACCGTTTGTTCGAGGTGTTGGCGGGTTAGAACCCACGGTCAACGGCGCCGAACCTCAACCGAGGCCGCGGCACGTCGCCGAGCTATTTGCGGTCACCCCCAGCCCGACCTGACACCACCGACGTGTTCCTCGACATCGACAACCCCCTGGCGGCGAGTTTCAGCCCATGGAAGGTCCGGCAGCGGCGAGCCGGTGAGCTCCGAATCTGCTCCGGCGGGGTCGGCGGCGCGGGCGCGGGAGAACGGCGGGAGGAAGACGAAGCCAGCTGGCCCACGTGTCAGCGGCTGAAGAAGTTAAATCGAGATCGGGTGTGGCCGGGATCGGCTGTGCTGGCGCGCAAATACCCTGTGAGCTCCGGTGTGCCGGACACCTCCGCGCTCGACACGTGTCCCCGCGGGTCCCGAGAGTTTAAACTTTTCCCCGATTTTCAGAATTCTTCCAAACTTCAAATCCTCATAACTTTGGCTAGAAAGCTCCAAATCGAGTGAACCAAATTTGGTTGGATTCAGCTCTTTGAGCACTTTTCAGCAAATCAAGTTTCACTTCATGAAAACTCTTAATTCTCCAGAATTAATTCCTCAAATTTAAACTGTTAGGAATTTTAACTGAAGAATCCTTTGGAGGAAAATCCTGAAATTTTGCTGGGATGTTCACCAAAATATCCCTGAACTACCATAAAAATTTCAGATTCATTTGAGCTCATTTGATCACCCTAATGGTGTGATTAGTGAAACTGTTCCAGAGAAAATAGAAAATGTTCAGAAACAATTTCAGAATTTTCTCTGAAATTGTTTAGCTCATATCTTTAGTTAGGAACTCCCAAATTAAGTGAGACCAACTCCATTAGAACCCTTTGAAAATCTAGTTTCAGAAAGTCATAGTTTGTTTCATGAAAATCCCTAGAACACCCTAAGAGTTCCAATTAAGGTCAAGGACATAATTAATTGTGGAGGGCTCAATTGAGCTTTGCTGCATCTAAAACTTGACCAAGTCTCTGTTTAGGTTGTAACCAAGCCACAGTAAAAGTTTCACAGTCATTGAGTCTGTCTAGTGGGACTTATAAGCTTCACAAGTTCAAACTTAATATAAATGCATTCAAATTAATACATGTATGTCTTATATCATGTAGTCGCTAAGGTCGAGGAGGAACCCGAAGTCCTAGACTTCGTTACTCCGGAGGAGCAGCTAGCCTACGACCAAGAGCAGCAAGGCAAGCTCCGGTTTGCATTAACCCTTTTACAAGTTTTTATTGTTTTGAGCACATACTTGATTACTTTATTATTTGCATTAGAGTCTTGTTTGAAAACCCAATTGCATAGCCAAGAAAACCTTGGGCTGGTTTTAGGATTTCGAACCCCGTTAGCTACTGCCATGCTAAGTTAGTGTAGGATTCGGTACAAGTCGAGTAGTTGGAACTACTCGCGAGCATAGGCTAGAGGCACTCGACTCGCGTAGTGTTAGCACATGAAACACATGGCAAGAAAATGAGACCAAGCGGAGAGTAAGGGCAGCAGGACTTTGGGGCCTGTGTGCTGTAGCTCCGCTTGTGTCGATTGAGGACCGAACCGTGTGCGGGCCTGTTGAACAAGCTAGAACAGTACCGAAGACCTACCGGCTATATGGGAACCAGGAAACTGATGTAACTCGGGTAGCTGGGTGTTGAGGCATAGCTGGTCGTTCAGAGGGTAGGTTGAGAGCTCGAGGTGTAAATCGGCTGGCGGCACTGAGATGCGCGTGCAGAGACCGCTTGCTCGGGACGATTGGACCGGTTCAACATTTGGCTAACGGGTGAAAGGTAGTCACGTACGGCGTCCGTGATGGTTGTTGTAGGCAACATCGAGTACGGGCGTACGTGACGGGTTGTTCGGGTAACCCTGCAGGTGTAAATCGATTATAATCACCGTCCCTCGCGGTCAGTGAGTACCACTTGTACATTGTACCGTGACATAGAAAGAACAGGCTAGTCACATGTTAAAATGTTGCTGATTGAAAGATGGACATTGATTGTTAATGATATGCTGTAGTTTAGAGCTAACTAAAGTTCTTTTCAACTTTGGGCAAAGTACATGAGAGAAATGCGTTTCTTGTTTGATTGCGGCTCTCTCATGTGCCTTAGCGTAAGGTTCTCCACAAACCTGCTGCTAAAACTTGAAAGTAAGGTTCTAATAATTAGGCGAGTCCTTGCAAATGATTTTTACCTCATGTAACCCATTACCCCTCATGTAGAAGTTCCATGTTTAGGTGAGGCCGGTCAGACTTGCTGTGCCTTCATGCTCACTGCTTGTGTTTGAAGCTTTTGCAGGGTTCTATGAGGAAGGGACTCCCGAAGACGAGACGGAACCCCAGGAGGGGAACCCCATCGAGTGGGAGTCGTGCACGCCGCAGAGTTAGTGTGTGTGTGTTCTAGCAAGGACACGTTCAAGGGCTGAACGTGCACTTGATGCTTAGTCTACGCCCGCGAGTGTAGACTGAACTTATTTTGATGTAAACATGTTCATAACTTGTTTATATAATAAAATTCTGCTTCCGCTTTGTACCTTTGACGTGTGTTATCCGGTGCTGTGCAACGCAGCACCCCTCAGCGTGATCCTGGCTCGACAAGACCGTGGGGTCGTGTCATCATATGCCAAACGGCTTTCGGCTACACCTTCTACACGCAGGGACGCACCTTTCTTCTGTAGAGAAGTAGACGCGAGGATGGCTGTGCCGAGCTGTCCGCGAGACCACCGAATGGCGGCAACGCTCGGTTCACCGCAAAAACGCTCGGTTAGCTCGAGGGAGATCGGTCACGGGACAACAAGACGTTGAGGATGTTGCTCACAAACCCACGACGCTGTTTTGCTACTGGGAAGGCTTTGTTCGCTAGTGATCGGCCTGCTCACGAGCGGAGCCGAGAGGGCGGCGTGCTTTCGGTGGAGCTCGGTGTGAGGGAGGGCGAACTCGCTGTGGACTCGGGTTGTGAGCGAACAGAGCACGTCGGGGAGGGATAAGACGCCGGGCAGCTGGTCTCCAGCGTGGGGAAACGCAGCAGGAGCTGGCGCCGATCGCCGCTCGGTGGCGCGCTCGGCTGCAGCCCGAAAAACACAGCACGGCGCCTCAGTCGCTTGAATTTGCTATTGAGGCTGACATGTGGGACCCACTCCCATTTTAACCTCTGAAATTAACTTCCTCCCACTGCTCCAAACAGTAAGCCCACTAATGCCCTTTAGAATTTGAATTATCTACCAAATGCCCATTTGAACTTGATAGAATTCAAATTGTAAAGTGTTTGAATATATTTTCAGCACATGTGCAATTTTGAAATTCAAATTAAGTTTGAATTTGCTAAAATTAGCCCATGTTAAGATCAACTCCAGATGGAGTGAAAATTGTTGTGTGACCTCACAAAAATGTGCTGAGTGTGAATATGGATCCCACTTTTGAATTCATGGGCTAAATTGAGTTTGAATTTGAATTTGAGTTCAAACTAGCCTCTTTCTAGTTAGCCCAAAAATACCTCAAAAAGGTTTTGGATTTGGGTGAAATTTGGCATAAGCATTTTCTAGCAAGGTGTATGAGTTTTTAATATGCTCAGCCCCCATAAGATGCATGTGGGAAATGCCACTTTTGCATTTTGTGAGTTTATTCTCTAATGACCATGTTGATGGTGTTTACTTGCTCTTCAAAGATGTTCAAAAAGTTTCCTCAAATGAGGTGTGTGTGGTGTGATGAACACTTTGGATGTGTGCAAAAACTGAGGCACTTAC
Organism: Neostapfia colusana; assembly: GCA_030760725.1. Classification (NCBI taxonomy): domain Eukaryota; kingdom Viridiplantae; phylum Streptophyta; class Magnoliopsida; order Poales; family Poaceae; genus Neostapfia; species Neostapfia colusana. The sequence goes on along the minus strand of JASWHV010000012.1, from coordinate 23,092,899 downwards.
ATCTTCCCTCTTCCATTGATTCAAAACACTAGCAAACTAAGCTCAAATAAGCTTAATTCTGGCATGGATGCTAATACAAATGTGGGGAACACATTGGTGCAACCAATTTCTCAGTTTGGGAAAGTTGGAATTTGAAACTGAAATTTAAATTTCAGACTTGAGGGCTTTCTCTTTCATTTCCAAACAAATAGTAAAATCCCTCCAAAAGAGCTGAAATTTTGAAGGCTTAAAAATTTGGATTATGGAGACCCAAGTTATGAATTCAGATCTCCATGTTTGGAGGTTTTTTTGGGAAGTTTGAATCGTCACTTTGAACTCCCACAGTTATAATTCAAAGTTTTAGTTCCCCTCATTTTTCCTAAATGTGAATGTGCTGAATTTCTTTCAGGATTGGGCGGCCTTTAGGTTCGCTTGAATCAGCCGAACCTTTTCCTCTGCATGGTTGACAAGATCAATCCCGAAGGTGACCCTTTCGCCAGACTCACACCAATTCAGCGGTGTGCGGCATTTTCTTCCGTATAGCACCTCATAGGGCGCCATCTTGATGCTGGCTTAGTACCCATTGTTGTACGAGAACTCGGCCAACGGTAAGTGATCATCCCTATTCTTACCGTGATTGATAGCACAAGCTCGTAGCATGTCCTCTAGAATCTGATTTACCTGCTCGGTTTGCCCATCCGTCTGCGGGTGGTACGCTGAACTACGGATCAGCTTCGTCCCCAATGTAGCATGTAGCTGCTCCCAAAAATGAGACACAAATAAAGTGCCCCAATCCGTTATGATGGTGCAGGGTACGCCATACAAGCATAGGATCCGTGAGATGTACACTTCAGCATACTTCTTGGTGTTGTAATTGGTGTTGACCGGGATAAAATAGGCAATCTTGGTGAGCCGGTCGACGATCACCCACACAGAATCATGCTTCTGAGAAGTGGTGGGTAAACCGATGATGAAGTCCATGCTCACATCTTTCCACTTCCAGGCAGGAACGCCCAGTGAGTTGTAGCAGTCCCGGTTTTCTCATGTGGCCTGCCTTCACCCTTCGACATGTATCACACTCGGACACATACTTTGCGATCTTCCGCTTCATCGGTGTCCACCAAAACTTGCTTCTGAGTTCTTGATACATTTTGTTGCTACCGGGGTGAATCGAAAACTTTGACAAGTGAGCCTCATCAAAGGTTTTCTTCCGTAACTCCGGTTTATGGGGTACGACGATCCGGTCCTTGAACCATAAGACGCCGTCTCCATATTTCTGGAAACATTTCAGCTCCCCACTGTTTACATGTCTCCGCAAATGCGACATGCCCTTGTCATGTTTCTGAGCTGTTGCTATCTCTTCACGGATGGCGGGGATCAAAGCTATGTTGTAGAGAGCTCCATGTGGAATCACATGCAGTGATGGCTCGCTCTCTTCCAACGGTGTGATGGTCAGATTGTTGACGTGTGACTTGCGACTCAGCGCATCCGCCACTACGTTTGCCTTGCGGGGATGATAATGGATCTCTATTTCGTAATCCTTTATCAACTCCAACCATCTTCGCTGCCTCATGTTCAGCTCTTTCTGAGTGAATATGTACTTGAGGCTTTTGTGGTCCGTATATAAATGCACAAGGTTACCGAGTAGGTAGTGCCTCCACATTTTAAGTGCGAGTACCACGGCAGCGAGCTCCAAGTCATGAGTTGGATAATTCTGCTCATGGTTTCTGAGCTGCCGAGATCCATACGCGACCACCCTTCGGTCTTGCATCAGCACACATCCGAGCCTAATGCCGGATGCATCGCAGTACACATCAAACAGTTTTGTTGTGTCTAGCTGCGCCAAAACCGGTGCTGATGTTAGGTGCTTCACTAATGCCTTGAACGCTGCTTCACATGCTGGACTCCAAACATATTTGGTAGCCTTCTTCAGCAGCTCTGTCATAGGCTTGGCAATCTTTGAGAAGTTCGGAATGAACCTCCGATAATACCCCGCGAGTCCGACGAAACTCTGTACCTCGTGAACAGTTCTCGGGGACTTTCAATTCAGCACTTGTGTGATCTTACTCGGGTCTACAGCGATGCCCTACGCTGAAATAATATGCCCGAGAAAAGGCACTTGCAAAATCCAGAATTCGCACTTGCTGAATTTTGCGTATAGTTGGTGATCCCGCAGCCGTGCAAGACTATATGCAGATGCTTCGCGTGTTCTTCCTCCGACTTCGAATATACCAATATGTTGTCAATGAAGACCACGACAAACTTGTCCAACTCCGGCATGAATACCAAGTTCATCAAATACATGAAGTGAGCTGGAGCATTGGTGAGGCCGAAGGACATGACTAGGTACTCATAAAGTCTGTACCTCATCGAGAAAGTCGTCTTCGGAATATCCTCATCCCGTATCTTAATATGATGTTACCCGGATCATAAGTCCATCTTGGAAAAGATCTTTGCCTCGACCAACTGATCAAACAACATGTCGATCCATGGCAACGGGTACTTGTTCTTGATGGTTATGGCGTTTAGTGGATGATAGTCCATGCAAAGCCACAACGTCTCGTCTTTCTTCTTCACGAATAATGCCGAGCAGCCCCATGGCGAGGAGCTCGGCCTAATAAAACCCTTCTCCAGCAGGTCCGTTAACTGCGTCTTTAGTTCCGCCAACTCCTTGGGCGCCATCTTGTACGGCCTTATGGATATTGGCATAGTTCCCGGTGCAAGTTCAATCTTGAACTCCACCTCTCGGTCAGGCGGCATCCCCGGTAAATCATCCGGGAACACGTCAGGGAACTTACGGATTACTGGAATGTCTTCCAATCTGATGGTTGTGGATTGATATATACTTGGAAGTTTTATTTCTGGACTGTCCAGAAATAAAGAGTGTGGCTCGTGCACTTCTGAGTTCAAATGCACGACTCGGAGGACGGTGTCTAAAACAGCGCCGTGGAGGGTTAACCACGACATCCCTAAGTTGACATCAACCTTCTATCCCTCTAAAACTATGAGAGACGTGGGGTATACTCTGCCCGCTAAGCATAATGGTACTTTGGAAACCATCATGCTTGCTGAAATCTTCCCACCCGGTGAACAAATCAAATATGGACTCTCGGTGGGTAGTATTTGCAAGCTGTGTTTAGCAATAAAAGCTTGGCTAATAAAATTGTGTATGGCACCTGAATCAAATAACACTATGGCGGGATGCTGGTGGAGTTGGAACATACCCGTAAGGATTGGCTCTCCCTCCGGCACGTCCTCTATGGCAAGTTTGTGGACGGTGCCGGGCCTAGGGTTTGCCCGCCGCACATTAGTGGGGTTCTGGGGCTGACTCCTCCCCGGAAACTGCGGTGCAACTCCGCTGCCTTGCCTCTCAGGACAGTTGTTGGCGAAGTGTCCTGGGCGTCCACATTTGTAGCATGTGGCTGCTGACTGGCCGGTGCTTGGGGGATGAAAGCCCGGCATGCGCTGCTGAGGTGCATACGCACGCGGCATCGCCTGCTGCTGCTGTTGTTGCTGCGGAGGTGGTGCTGGTAGTGCTGGCCTGAATGCCGGTGGAGAATATGGCCGACTGCAGAATGGCATTGGCCTCTGTGGTGGCTGCTAGCGTGGACCCGATGGTGAACGATTCACCATCCGGTATTTTTGAGAAGGACCACCTCCTCCTACGCTGCTTTGCGGCGCGCTTCACTTCCTCTCCGCCGCTTCTAACTCCTTGCCGGAGTCCTCCTGAACAATCGCATCATCAATAATATCATTGAGACTGCCGCGATTGAACATCGCCAGCTTGTCCTTCAGAAGCGGGTTAAGCCCCTGGTAAAAATGATCCCACCGCTTCTCGTCGGTATCGGCGTGATAAGAAGCGTAGAGTGCAAGATCATTGAATGCCCTGGAGTATTCCAGCGCGTTCCTGTTTTCTTGCTGCAGGCGAAGGAACTCCTGCGTCTTCCTCTTCATGATACCCAGCGGTATGTGATAGGCCCTGAAGGCCGTCCGGAATTCCGCCCAGGTCATAACTCGCTCGGTAGGTTGAAAGGAACAGTAGTTCACCCACCAAGCGCTCGCGGATCCTTGAAGCTGTTGGACCGCGAACTGAGTCTTGCGCTGCTCACTCACTTGGAGCAGTCCGAACTTCATCTCCATCGTGCGGAGCCAGTTGTCCGCATCGATGGATTCATCCGCCCTTGAGAATACCTGGGGATGAGTAGCCATAAAGTCGGAGTAGGAGCTTTGTTAGCGCTCCTCGCGATCTTGACGCCTCTCTGGTCGAGACGTATTTGCAATAAGGATCTGCAGCAACTCCGTGTGCTGCTGATGAGAACCCGCCATCGCCGCAACGATGCCGGCCAATGTAACCGTTGGCGGTGGCGGTTGTTGCTGTTGCTGCTGTTGCTGTCCCGAGGAATCCTCGGGAGGCTGTTGGGAGGTCTCTCCCCCGTGACTGGAACCCCCAACGTCTGGGTTGGCATGAGTGCGAGTTAATTCTGAAATTCAAAACAGCAGCTATCAGCACATGTCATACTTAAAATTCCATATGAAACAGTAGGTATTGAAGTGACTCCTGAATAACTTGCACAACATTCACATATATTTATAAAGCATAAACTTTATACAAGATACATTATTCTCGGGTCTCCGAGAAGTTGTGCTCATGTCCTCACAACCTATACATATACTACTGTCTACATGACATGTCACCGATTACAAAAGTTTTTCTTACACCACCCTCGCTTCCCTACTTGGCAACGGTAACCCACTACTCGGAGTACAACTCGACCTCCTGTGGGTCGTCCTCCTTTGCTACCTCTGCTGGTGGCTCCGGGTCCATGACCTCCTCTTCCGGTTCAGGTTCCCCCATTGCTGGGATACCCAAAACCATGGGTACGGCACCTACCATTGGTAGGCCCATTACCGGAGGTACGAGGTCCTGCAACGCGTGCACCTCGTCCATGGTCTGGTTGTAGTCCTCTTCCCAGCCTTGCCCTTCCTCGATAGCGTCATCACGCTCTTGAGTGAGGACCTCATTTTGCTGGGTCAAGGCCTGCACTTGCTGTTGTAAAGCCATGATGTCGACGCGGCTTTTCTTTTTCACCTTCTTCAGACGATGCAACTGATTATGTTGTTCGTTCAGTCGCTTTATCGTTGGAAGGAGAACATTGCGGAGTGCACTGTGAGCACTCTCGAAATGATCTCCACGGCTGGTGCTCTCCTTGAGCTTCACAGCGAGACAATCCGTATGAACAGCTTGGCTGTCCATCACGGCCTTTCCCGCCTTCAACTGGAGGCTGAGGTTTGCCTCCGCGGGGTTCTAACTTGGGGAACCCGGATCTGTTGCCTCCATGTACCTCCCCCCCCCCACACATGATTAGCTCGTCCCTCCACCGGAATGAGCGCGTATGGAGTGCCCTCCATAGCTCTCATGTGTAGTTGGCAGAAACGCGACATGGTGTCGCGAGCTGCTATTTGCCACATCCCCTCCGGCTGTCTACCTCTCACCGTAACGGTGAACGGCGCCCAACCGTGTGGCGTGGATCCTGCAGGAACTTCGATGTGTATTGTGCATGTCTTGTTCCCCTCCTCGCCTTCTTCCTTGGCGAAGTACTGCGGCATCTCGACGTACCCGAAATATTGAAGCATTTCCTCAACACTCCCGGATAACCGCAACGGTGAGAACAGTGGCATACCACTCACCCATTCTCCAGTTGGTTGTCTGCTGTCATCTGTAGGAACATATTTGAAAAAGGTCAAATATTTACTTCAACAGTAAATCATTGAGTTATAACATAAAACATTTCATTGAACTCATAAAACTTGGAAACACAACTCAAACTTAGAACAAATTTGATTGCTGGTCTGCTGCCCAAATGACAGCCCTGACCAGTTTCCATTTCAACCTGATTTAGACCATGCTAAAGGCAAAAACAATTCTGGAGATAAACATCAAAGTTAAAGGTAACTTCAATAGCTTTTCAGAAAATATTTACTTGGCCTAATATCTGTCCTGGTTCAAAATTTATGAGATGTCAAAGTTGACAGAATTTCTGGAGAGAACTGGACAGCACCTTCCTGCTCGAGGTACTGATCTGATCCAAGAATTCCAGTTAATTCTACATCAAATTTGACAAAGATTTCTGTTACAAAGTTGTAACCCATCTCATTAAATTTTCATAACTACCTTATTTTCTATTTTTTTAAGATTTTTGTGCAAGAAGTTATGCTCAATTTACAGAGAGTTACAGAGAGTATTTGCTCTGCCCTGTTTTCTGGACAGTTTCAACTCTACTGCATTTTTCAACTGGTTAAGGGATGAAACACCTCTGGACGTCAACAGAAAAGTTGTAAAGCTCTTCCAAAGCTTTCCATAAATGTATCGTATGCCCCTAACCTTGAAATAACTCGACCTCTAACCTCTGATTAACTTCAGCCTTATTTCAGCTGAAAACAGGGGATTCTGTCCTTAGTATCCTATAAGTTGAAAACTTGTTAACTTTGAACATCCTGATTAAGGGAAGGAGTTACATCAAAGTTTTAGTGCTCCGGATTAAAACTTTCAAGTTTTACAATGAAGTTTCTCATTTAGTGGGGTGTGACGTCGAAGTTCACCAGTTCATGTCGGTACTACGTTCCTCACAAAGAAAAACCTATACCGGACAGCCGGCTTCATTAGTTCAGTGGCACTAAGCATCTCTCGCACATGGATGCTACTCGTCTACTTATTCGTGGTTAGACTACCTGCAAATAACTCACACAATCATCAGACTCAGCTGCACACCGAGCCCGGTATCCATACAGTTCATACACCCGTTCGTCATCACTCGCACAGGTGTTCTCAAGCCAAACACGCCTTGAGCTACGTGTTCACGTTACTGACCACGTGACGGGGTCTCCCACACTTTCCTGTAGCACGCTAGGGAAGGGCATTGCTCGAATACCATAAACGACATAAAGAGTCGTAGAGGATATTAAAGCGGGTCGGGTTACCTGCCACCCGTGTGGCTCCACCCTTCAGCTTGTGCGCACTGATGGACAGCGCTTGCGTGCACCCCCAAGACATAAAATATCCCGAGATGCACGATTTTCCGACATAAACAAATAGGTTAGTATGCCACTTTCTATACACTAATAACATCCTTATATGAGCTACTAACTCGTTCCTCACCGAATTTTTGAAAAAGATGACCTTTGTAGTGCGTTAAACCTTAAGCGAGCTCTGATACCACGCTGACACGGTCCCACGGCCTCGTCGAGCCAGGATCACGCTGAGGGGTGCTGCGTTGCACAGCACCGGATAACGCACATCAGAGATACAAAGCGGAAGCAAAAGTTTATTACATAAACCAGTTTATGAACATTTTTACAACAAAATAAGTTCAGTCTACACTCACGGGCGTAGACTATGCATCGAGTTCACGTTCATCCCGTGAACGTGTTCCCGCTAGCACGCACACACACTAACACAGCGGCGTGCATGACTCCCACCCGACGGGGTTTCCCTCTCCTACTCAGGAATCCGTTCCTCATAAACCCCTGCAAAAGCTTCAAACACAAGCAGTGAGCACGATGGCTCTGCAAGTCTGACCCTTCTCTCCTATACATGAAACTTCTACATGAAGGGTTTTAGGGTACATGAGGCAAATAAGTTGCAAAGGACTCGCCTAATTATTTGAACCTTACTCTCAAGTTTTAGCAGCAGGTTGTGGAGAACCTCACGCTAAGGCACATGAGAGAGCCGAAATCAAACAAGAAACGCATTTCTCTCATGTACTTTGCCCAAGGTCGAAAAGAACTTTAATTAGCTCTAAACACAGCAAGTCATTAACAATCAATGTACATCTTTCAAATCAGCAAACTTTTAACATGTATCTGTAGGGATCACCCCGTGGTTCACCCACTCCGGGATCGCAGAGGATGGTGCCGTGCGATGCGGCACATAACAGCACACAAGAAAAGAATAAGAGCAACATACACAATTTTATTTGATGTAAAACAGCGGAAGTCTTTTTACAAAACTTAATTACACAGCGGAAGTTATATACATAGCTACTCTCCAATCCTAACTAAGCAAAAGTGCAGCCGTCCAGCCCGGGGACGCTACACACTAGCAACATGTAACCGGAGATCACGGCGGCATGCAGGGCTCCAGCTCGGCCGCGTACCCCGACGGGGGCATCGCCTCGTCCTCGGACCCCTCCTCATAGCTCTCACCTGCACACAGCTCAAATATTGCAACCGTGAGCACAATGGCTCAGCAAGTCTTAACCAACCACCCTAGGCATGGAACTCTACATGCAAAGATGTGTAAGATAGAAAAAGACTTTGCAACAAAGACACGCCTATAAGTTGATCCTTACTTTAAGTTTTATAGCAACAGATTCATATGCCTTAGGAAGCCCTCACATCGGAAGCCCACAATCAAACAAGAAACACTTTCCTCCGATGTGGTGGTGCCCAAAGTGAAAAATAAACTTAATTAGCTCTACATCTACAGCAGACATGGTTTTCAGGCAGTAATAATTCATCACAGCATATTATCATTCATCAAGCTTATTTCTCTTCTTACTACGTCACAGAACAGTGAACAAGCGGTACTCAAATAGCCGCGAGGGACGGTGATTGCAATCAAGAGATACCCAGACAACACGTTGCATACACCCACTTTCAGAAGCGTGATTCCACACCCCTTCCTACTCTGTTGTATGCAACAACCTTTCAGAGGCAACCCAAATACCAAACCGGTCCATCCGTAACGGGCAGGGGGTCCCCGCGTGGAGCGTGACTGTGCCCACCAGAAGATTTACACCTTGCTACCCTCAACCCACTCCTATTTACGGTTGGGTAAGCCTTGGCACCCAGGTTAACCAATTAAATCGGGTTTCCTTCTTATGTCAGTATGCCATCCGGTATTGTTCGATACTTGTTCAGCAGGACGGCACACGACTCGGTCTTCAACCGACACCAACAGGGCTACGCACGTGAGACCTCCGCTCACTGCTTTCTATACCCCCTGCTTGGTCTCATTCTCACCACTCTTAATCCATTTTTTATTCTGACCAAACCGTGTGATAAAGCCTTATCTCGCGAGTAGATTCCAACTACTCGACTTCTACCGAGATCCTAAGCATACTATCACGGCATTCTCTACGCATCGAGTCTGTAAACTACCCAACCCTCCATAGGATTTAAAAGGTTATGCAAGTGGGGTTTCAATCACCCTAACTGTGACACCCTCAATCCTGTGGGAAAACCACGGAACCGAGAACTGATGCATATGTGTGCCCAGGATGTTCATCACACATATACACATCATCCACAAACTGAATTTTAGAATATATATATATATATATATATATATGACCACGAATAACAGAGTTTATTTCAATGTCTCATGAGTCTTGGACTCATGCTAACAGCGGAAGTCTTAATCTAACAGCGGAAGTCTTTATCTAGCAACGAAAGTCTTCTAACTAATGCGGAAGCAATCTAAGCAGCAGCAGCAGCTCCATCTCTGCTCCATATCCCACAGGCAAGGTTGAGGACAGATTACACGCCTAAGGCTCCACTTGGTCTTCATAATAATCTTCCCCTGTAGCTGATGATGAAGTAATAATGCAAGTTTGAGTACAATGATGTACTCAGCAAGTGCGGGAAAATATGATATGTAGCTCACAACAAGGTATGTATAAAAAGGCTCATTGCAGAAAGCAAAATTATTTATCAAAACCATAATAAAACAGCAAATTAACCTTAAGTGAACGTAATTCCCAACATGTATTAAAATACCAATCATACCTCCATTATGCTCATCACTTTCCATGTCCAACCAGACATTAATCAACTTCATTCTCGTTCACGAATACTTTCTCGTATTCGCTACCATCTCACGAATACCATCTCGTATTCGCTACCATTCATCTCATAAACAATTCCATCTCACTCCGAGACCAAATCTCGTTGCTATGACTCAACAGTCATGCAACCAATCTTATCACCCGGACTCAACAGTCCCAAAAACCAAAACCAAACCATAACCAAAACCTTCCAAACCATCCCAAAATAACCATCCAACTAATCATGGAAGTTGGCCAGGCGCTCGTGACCGTAAGCTCGGCTATCATGATAGTTTTAGACTCTACAGAGTTTGTACCACTTTACCCACAAGTTTGTGATTTCGTCACCCGTCGGCGACTGCATAACCTCCATTATACCAGTACACAACCGTCGGTGTATGGCCAAGAGATCACAAAATATCCTTTACAAAGGAGCTACTAGATGTATGGACTCACTAAGGTTTCACCGGCAGGATAGAATCTCCAATTCTCCCACCCACGGGCCCCCGCTTGTGCCATGCAGTTCCCAGGGCAGTCCTCACTCGACTCCCATTCCCCGCGCCTTCCATGGTCCATAACAATCTAGCAACTTACCTAATTAGTCAGCTAAGCCGCACCCATACTTGGCCTTGTGGTGGCACTGTTATCCCGGCATGTGCTCGCATGAACCGGTTCCTAGATCTACGGCAAGTAAACCACCATCTCATTCTACCTCATTCACAAACCCAGGCTTGCCTAGATCTCCCTCCGATCCATGTCCATTATCAACATCAGTTTCTCATTATCATTTCTAGTGCAGTTAGCTACACACATCTATCTCGCTTCCCAATCCCATGGACTCAGCGAAGCATAAAAGCAAAAACCATACCCGACTCATAAACTTCCCTGGCTACAAGGGTGGTTTAACAAAAACTAGTAAACTCCTATAAAAGGGTTTCCCATCATATTTGACTCAGCACCCACACCTTTTCGCAAACAAAACAGTTTTTCCAAAACATAGGATCAATATGGTCAAGGGGCACTTGCCTTGTTCTGGCTGTTCCGGTTGCTCAAAATCTTGTTGTTGTAGTCCGTCGTAGGTAGCTCCCTGAGCTTGTCCTTCTATACATGATCACGCACATACAAGATTCACAACAATCAATATCATGCACAAACTTTAACTAGATGCGATGATGCATATGCATGTTAATCCTATGATGCGGTTTAGTTTTTACGTGTTCTCGTATGGCTTGCATGGGTTTTAAGATGAACAGAGTTGAAGAGATCAATTGTGGACATGGCGATGATCTTGACTTTAGATCAAACCGATCAACAAGTGATCTGTCCACGAAAAAGCTTCTGTTCGAAAGGAAATCGAAGAACAGATGCAAAGAAAACGCGATGATGTCGTAAGGTGGTATTGGAGACCTACCTTACGTTCTTCTTGGTCTCGGGGTCCTTCTCCTAGCAAGACAGATCGTTGGGGCTCTCTTCCGGTGATCTCTCTCGACCGAACTCCGGTGAAGGTTTTACTCGGCGAGCTGAGGCTAGGGCTCTAAGTCGTCGGCTCAGGAGTTGAAAAGAAGTTTGTGGTTTCGGACAAAGGTTTTCGGTTCTATTTATAATCAGGAAGAAAGAGTTCTAATCTGATTGGACTTCGAATAAGAGTCTCATCCAAACTGTTTTTGAATCTTAACAACTTATCCTTAGTTGATTTGGTATGGTAACATTGTTGAATTCGTGTTGGTTTCCTCCCGTACCGGTATTTCCACGCGTACAGAAGCAAAACCGCTCCAGAACTCGTTACTTCCGCGGTGATGAGGTCCGGAAGCTCCACGTGTCCTAGGGGAACCTGGGCTCCCCTTTCCGTAAAGACAAGCTCCGGTTGTGCCGCGTGTCAGGCGGACGAGATCTCCCTCTTCTTCAGAGGTGAGGTCCACGTGCGCCACGTGTCTGGTGGGTCGGGACCTCCCCTCTCAACAGAGGCGAGCTCCGCGAACGCCACGTGTCAGTTTCCGGACCTCCCTTCTCTTCGGAGGTGAGCTCCGATATTGCCACGTGTCCTAGCTGGTCCAGACTTCCTTTCTCCTTAGATACAGGCTCCGAGGTTGACACGTGTCCAATAGTGACGGACCTCCTGGAGGTGAGCTCTGAGAGCGACACGTGTCCGCGCGGCTGGTCCTTTCTTTTCCGTGATGACTAGCTCCGCAGTCGACACGTGTCCTTCGGGACTGGCCTTGCTCCTCTGCAGAGGCTATCTCCAGGGGCAACACGTGTCCCACGTGGTCGGACCCCTCCCCCTTTGCGGGGATGAGCCCCGAGCCTGCCACGTAGCCAGTTTAAGCGGACCTCTCCCCACTTTGCAGAGATGAGCTCCGAACACGCCACGTGGCCAGAGGGCCGCGGGAGTTGTCTTCGGCGCTCTCTGTGAACTGGATTTGGCTCTTTTTGGCTATCTTTTTGATATTTTCTCTGTTTCAGCTTATTTAAAAATGTTGTTCTACATGAAACATGAATACATGCAGAAAATAAGAATGAGGGTGTCACACTAACTCTAATGCATACATTTCAACCTAGACATAAGTGATACAAATGAAAAACTTTATAAAAGGTACTTAAATGCAAACCGGGGCTTGCCTGGTTGCGAGTCAGAGGAGAAGTTAGCGTCGGGTGGGAGGACATCGAACGGCTCCGGTGTATCTTCAACTTCTGTCACTAAATGAGATGTAGCAAAATATATGTATAAGTGCTAATGAAATATAAGAATTCACTTCTATTCATAGCTACTGCTATTTATGTTCCTTAATTGGCTTTGGGATTTTTACAGTTGATACTAGACTCTCTAAGGATGATCTGAGCAAAATTCAGAGAAATGTCATTGCACAATGTAGTCTCCAAAATTCCTACAAGTACAAGTCTTCTCTGAATTTTGAGCCCAAATCAGGAGCTTTGACATGACTAACAGTTGAAGATCTGATTAGTGTATGTTTCCATGGTTCTAAAAAAATTGTTTCACCATTTTTGGAGCTACCAACAGAGAGGTATGAATTTTTTAAGTTGGATAGGAGTTCTGAAAAAGTTTCTGTTTAAATTTGAATTTCCAAATAACGGCTGGACTTTGGAAGGCAATTTAGCCTAGCAAATGAACTCCAATGGAGCTCAAATTTTTACTGGAGATCTTTAACTATGAAAAGGATTTGCTGCCCAAATTTGGGAATGTTTCATAAAGAATTGCTCCTGAAATAAATCTCCAAAGGATTTAATATAAACAATTCTACAGAAATTCCTGGGCATTTTCATAGCAAGCAATTTGTTTCTATATGAAGTACTCCTCATGAGGATTCCAACAAAATTGGTCTCACCGTTTTTGGAGTTCCCTACACAAAGTTATGGATTTTTCAAACTTGAATAACTTTCTGTTGGAAATTTACACAGAGACTCAAAGGGGGGCCCACGGGTCAGATGCTTCTTCAACCTCCCGCCAGAGAACGCACGTGCACACCGGCACAGATCGTGGCGTGGCTCATTCTCCCTCAATTTTGCACCAAATTAGCTCCGGTTTCGCCCTACACGATCCTTGGAACGTGGAGCAGCTGCCGGGCAAGGTTTCCCCGCATGAAAACGGCCGGAGTTAGGTCGGCATCGGCGGGGCGGCTCGGGAGCGTGGCATAGAAACGTTCCGGCGTGTCCCAAGCTTGTACCAATGAGATAAGTTTCCCTAAAGCATCCCTAGTGGTCGGGAACATGGAACGCAAGCCAAACCTTCCAGCAAAGTCGGGAAAAGGGGGTTCACCGGAGGACCAACCCGTTTTTGCCGCCGCCGGCGAATTCTTGTCGTGGTGGACGGTTTGCTTTGGTATTCGGCGTGGGAGGGCGCTAGGAGATTTAGTTGCTATGGCTTGAATCGAAGAACAAATGATCAAGCGTGTAAAGAGAATTTCCCGATTTGGTTTTGATTGGTTCTTCATGTGCACCGGTGCCAAAACCCAAATTCCGGCCAGCCATCAGTGGGGACGAGCAAGGGGAGGTCGGTAGATGATCTACACACCTTGGCGCACCTTAGGGAGTTATTGGTCGTGTGGGAGAGGCGCTGGAACGGCCGGAAGGCGGGGAGCAGTGATGGCAATGTCGGCTCTGTTTTGCCGGAGCAGAAACTGGGTGGCACCGACTGAAGGACGACGGAAACGAGCTGTGGAGGCGTGGATGACGTCCAGTGGAGGCCGGCACACCTCCTAGTCGGCTCAGCTGGGCGCCACAGTGCTGGAGGTTGATCGGGGGTGAGGAGCAGAGGTGCACGGTGTCTTTCTCCTTCGGTTTAGCGTGCGTCCTAGCAAGCAGGGAAAACGGGATTTTGCTGGTGCAGCACAAAGACGTATCGATCAACAACAAAGTGGATGGACTGCCTTCGGGAGCAAGGCATAAGCAGCTCGGTGGCTGGCTCCGTGTCGAGATCGCACAGAAGAAGACTCAGTTGTTGTCTCAGTTCCACTGACCTGCGGGTCCCGCCGAAATTTCCCCCCTCCAAACAACAGTGGCTCCACCATTTAATTTCAAAATTCCCAGCCATTCCCACCAACTAAATGTGATTTCCGGGAGTTAACCTTCGTTCGTGTTCAGTTCACATTTTTTTAATTCCGTGGTATCGGTTCAGTTCCTTTGTGAGGGAAAATAACGCCCGGGGTTGCTGTTTTTGGGTGAGCAAAAGATCACGTCGGGAGCCACTCAATCCCACGAGCTGGTCGCCAGCGCGATGAAAAACAGCGGGGAGGTGGCCTCTGCTCGCAGCTCGGTTGGTGAGTGAGAGGATCACGTCGTGAGGTGTTGAAGCCACGAGCAGGTCGCCAGCTCGATGCAAGAAGCTGGAGGTGGCTGCCCTCGGTTGCGCTCTTAGGAGGCTCGGGTGGTATTCGACACCGAACAGAGAAAGACTTCGGGAGCAAGTTAAAGCAGCCCAATGGCATGTGGGGTCTACCCCCTTACTCCTCTTCTTTTCCTCCAAATGTCTCCAAAAGATCTTCATTCGAGTGAATCCACTCAATCTGATATTTTGGGAGTTTACACGTGGGCGGAAATTTGACTAAACCAAATCCAGTGTGAAGTTCACTTTCAAATTTGAATTCAGCTCACATTTGGAAATGATCATGTTTAACTCCTTTTTAGCCCACTCTGAAATCAGAATGTGGTCACCCTGACTTTCCTCGCATTCAAAGATTTGAGGACACATGTGTGCTCGAAATTTTTGGCAGCAACTTGAGGGGAACAATTGAGTTCAAATCTGAATTTAAACTCCCCCTTACATGTGAGAACTTTACACATAGTGTTTAATCCAATCTTGGCTAAACACTTTCAAATGAATGTCAGAGCTCGTTTGGTTGGACACCCATGTGCATCATCACTTGTACAAAAAATTTTGTAAGTCCCATTTTCATGCATTCCAACACAAATGGGAATCAACATTCACTTTATTGACTTTGCATTTTTGGGACTTTTACATTCCTCCCCCCTTAAAAGAATCTCGTCCCGAGGTTCCAACAAGAAGAGGAAAGTAGGGAATGTTATCGGTAATATGACGATCACACACCGAACGGATATAACGATCTTCTAGCTTTTCTGACACGACCCCATTTGGTCCTGTCGAGCCAGGATCACGCTGAGGGGTGCTGCGTTGCACAGCACCGTATAACACACGTCAAAGGTACAAAGCGGAAGCGGAAGTTTATTACATAAGCAGTTTTATGACCTGTTTACATCAAAATACGTTTAGTCCACACTCGAGGGCGTAGACTAAGCATCAAGTGCACGTTCAGCCCTCGAACGTGTCCTTGCTAGCACACACGCACACTAACTCTGCGGCGTGCACGACTCCCACTCGACGGGGTTCCCCTCCTGGGGTTCCGTCTCCTCTTCGGGAGTCCCTTCCTCATAGAACCCTGCAAAAGCTTCAAACACAAGCAGTGAGCATGAAGGCTCAGCAAGTCTGACCCGTCTCACCTAAACATGGAACTTCTACATGAGGGTACTGGGTTGCATGAGGTAAAAATCATTTGCAAGGACTCGCCTAATTAGTACAACCTTACTTTCAAGTTTTAGCAGCAGGTTGTGGAGAACCTTACGCTAAGGCACATGAGAGAGCCGCAATCAAACAAGAAACGCATTTCTCTCATGTACTTTGCCCAAAGATGAAAAGAACTTTAATTAGCTCTAAGCTACAGCATATCATTAACAATCAATGTCCAGCTTTCAATCAGCAACATTTTAACATGTAACTGGCCTGTTCTTTCTACGTCACGGTACAGTGAACAAGTGGTACTCACTGACCGCGAGGGACGGCGATTATAATCGATTTACACCTGCAGGGTTACCCGAACAACCCGTCACGTACGCCCGTACTCGATGTTGCCTAAAACAACCATCACGGACGCCGTACGCGACTACCTTTCACCCGTTAGCCAAATATTGAACCGGTCCCATCGTCCCGAGCAAGAGGTCTCTGCACGCGCATCTCTGTGCCGCCAGCCGATTTACACCTCGAGCTCTCAACCTACCCTCTGAACGACGGGCAATGCCTCAATACCCAGCTACCCGAGTTACATCAGTTTCCCGGTTCCCATATAGCCGGTAGGTCTTCGGTACTGTTCTAGCTTGTTCAACAGGCCCGCACACGGCTCGGTCCTCAATCGACACAAACGGAGCTACAGCACACAGGCCCCAAAGTCCTGCTGCCCTTACTCTCCGCTCGGTCTCATTTTCTTGCCATGTGTATCATGTGCTATCTCTACCCGAGCAATGTGCCTCTAGCCTATTCTCGCGAGTAGTTCCAACTACTCGACTTGTACCGAATCCTACTCTATCCTAGCAATGCAGTGGCTAACGAGGTTTTCAATCCTAAACCCAACCCATGGTTTTCTTGGCTGTGCAGTTGGGTTTCCAATCAAGACTCTAATGCAAAGAACAATATTCAAAGATGTGCTCAAAACAATAGACATTTGTAAAAAGGTTAATGCAAACCGGGGCTTGCCTTTCTGCTCTTGGTCGTAGGCTAGCTGTTCCTCCGGAGTAACGAAGTCTAGGACTTCGGGTTCCTCCTCGACCTTAGCGACTACATGATAGAAACAATACATGTATTAATTTAATGCATTTGTATTAAGTTTGAAGTTGTGAAGTCTATAACCTTTGCTAGATAGACCTAATGACTGTGAAACTTTTACTGTGGCTTGGTTACAACATAAACAGAGACTTGGTCAAGTTTTAGTTGCAGCAAAGCTCATTTGAGCCCTCCACAAATAATTATGTCCTTGACCTTAATTGGAACTCTTAGGGTGTTCTAGGAATTTTCATGAGACAAACTATGTTTTTCTGAAAACTAGATTTTCAGAGGGTTCTAATGGAGTTGGTCTCACTTAATTTGGAAGTCTCTAACTAAAGATATGAGCTAAACAAATTCAGAGAAAATTCTGAAAATGTTTCTGAACATTTTCTATTTTCTCTGGAACAGTTTCACTAATCACACCATTAGGTGGATTAAATTAGCTCAAATGGATCTGAAATTTTTATGGTAGTTCAGGGATATTTTGGTGAATGTCCCAGCAAAATTTCAGGATTTTCCTTCACAGGATTCTCCAGTTAAAATTCCTAACAGTTTAAACTTTGAGGAATTAATTCTGGCAAATTAAGGAATTTCATGAAGTGAAACTTGATTTTCTGGAAAGTACTCAGAGAGCTGAATCCAGCAAAATTTGGGTCACTCAATTTGGAGCTTTCTACCAAAGTTATAAGGATTTGAAGTTTGAACTAAAACTGAAATTCGGGAAAAAAGTTTAAACTCTGGCTTGTGGGCCCTGCACACAGTGCGTCGTCTCCCTCCTCGCGCCAACTGCGCGGCGGCGGCGTTCTCCGGCGACCTTCGCCGGAACTGATTTCCCGGCCACCCTCCGGCCCGAAACTTGCCGCCTGCCCCTTTACTGACCCCCTGGACTCGATGGTGGGGTCGCCGGCCGCCGGCGATGACCGGAAACCCGTGCGCACCGATGACAGCACCTGCTAGGGTTCCGGTGAGGTCGGTCCCGCTCTCCCGTGCACCAAATCGACCGGAAATCGGTCGGAGAGCATCAGTAGAGCATGGGAAACACGAACCAGGGCTGGGTGGAAGCTAGAAACGCCGGCAACTAGGCTCTCGACGGTGAGCCGAGGTGTTCAGCCATGGCGGCGGGGAAAACAGCCATATCATGGCCGATTCTCGATGGTTTTCTCTAATTCCAGTTCGAGCGTGGGCGCTATCGTGCGTAGAAGCTACTAGGTAACGAGCTCGTCCAACCCTCGTGCATAGAGCACGAATTTCACCCGAAGGTGAGCTCGGTCCTTATGAACTGATCAAGAGTAAATTTGGAAATTCTCGGCCGAGGGTTGATCAATCGCCAAACGGCTTTCGGCTACTCCATCTACATACAATCACGCACC
Organism: Neostapfia colusana; assembly: GCA_030760725.1. Classification (NCBI taxonomy): domain Eukaryota; kingdom Viridiplantae; phylum Streptophyta; class Magnoliopsida; order Poales; family Poaceae; genus Neostapfia; species Neostapfia colusana. The sequence continues at coordinate 23,074,660 of JASWHV010000012.1, read as the reverse complement.
TTTCTTGTGTAGAGAAGAGGACGTGACAACGGCTGTGCCGTGCTTTCCACGGGAGCCCGATCGGCGGCGATGTTCGGTCCGCCGGAGAAATGGCTCGTACAGCTCGAGGACGCTTGCTCACTGGACAACACGGGGTCTAGGAGGTTGCTCACGATCTCCCGGTGCCGTTTTGCTGTGGAGGAGGCTGTGCTCGCGAGTGATCGGCTTGATCAAGCGTGAGCTCAGGCGGCGGCGATGGCAGTGGGCGAACCGGTCGTGCACGTCGGCAGCTCGGGAAATGGGCGACTGGAGCACGTCGGGGAGGGAATAAATAGCCCGGCGGCTGGTCTCCGGCTTGGGGCGCGCAGCAGGAGCTGGCGCCGGCTGCCCCCCCCCCCCTCGGTGGCGCGCGCACACTGCACCCGGGAACCGACTGAACTGTGTTTCAGTCGGTTTGTGTTGTGGTAGAGGCTGACATGTGGGTCCCACCCCCCATTTTAACCTCTGAAATTTACTCCTAATCACTGTTGTAAACAGTGTACCCCATACTACCCTTGGCAATTCAAATTATTCACCCATGAGCCATTTGAATTGATCAAAGTTCAAATGAGGTTTGGTTTGAATGAATTTCAGCACAAGTTCAGTTTGAAATTCAAATAAAGTTTGAATTTCTCCCACTTAGCTCATGTCAAGATCAACTCCAAATGGAGTGAAAATTGGTGTGTGAGCTCACAAAAATGTGCTGAGTGAGAATATGCCTTCCACTTTTAAATTCATGGGATAAAAACAGTTTGAATTTGAATATGGTTTCAAACTGCCCTCTTCCTATCTATACCCAAAATGACCTCAAAAAGGTTTTGAATTTGGGTGAGACTTGGCATGGACATCCTTAGCAAAGTGTAGGAGTTTTCATATGTCCAGCCCATCTATATCACATGTGGGAAATACCACTTTTGCAATGTGTGAGTTTGTTCTCTAATGAGCATGTTGATAATTGTTACTTGCTCTTCATTTGTGTTCATCATTCTTGCTCAAATGAGGTGTGTGGTGTGGTGATGAACACTGCAAATGGGTGTCAAAAACTGAGGCCCTTATATTCCTCCCCCCTTAAAGGAATCTCGTCCCAAGATTATAAGGTGAAAATGAGAGAGAGGACGGTGGAAAATTACCGGATATGCGACGTGAAAAAGTCGGGGTAGTTAGTGCGAAGGAATTCTTCGCTCTCCCATGTCGCTTCGTCCATGGAGTGATTACTCCATAGAACCTTGTAGAACCACAACGTACGGTTGCGTGTGGTTCGGGCCTTTTCATCAATAATCTGCACCGGTTCCTCCCGATAGGTGAGATCCGGTTGCAGTTCTTCCATTTCTTCCAGCTGAACGGTAGTTGATAGCTTGAGACACTTCCTCAGCTGGGAAATGTGAAAGACGTCGTGCACACCGGAAAGTGCTTCTGGTAATTTCAGCCGGTATGCCACCGATCCACATCTTTCGGTAATCTGGAAGGGACCGATGAATCGGGGTGCCAACTTTCCTCTCACCCCAAATCTGTTTACGCCCTTCATTGGAGACACCCGTAGATATACGTGATCTCCAACTTCGAATTGTAATGGGCGCCTTCTCCGGTCCACATACTATTTCTGACGGGATTGAGCGGCTTTTAGGTTCGCTTGAATTAGTCGAACCTTTTCTTCCGCGTTGTTGACAAGGTCAATCCCGAAGGTAACCCTTTCGCCAGATTCACACCAGTTCAATGGTGTGCGGCATTTCCTTCCGTATAGCGCCTCGTAGGGCGCCATCTTGATGCTGGCTTGGTACCCATTGTTGTACGAGAACTCGGCTAACGGCAAGTGATCATCCCAATTCTTGCCGTGGTTGATAGCGCAAGCTCGTAGCATGTCTTCTAGGATTTGATTTACCCGCTCGGTTTGCCCATCCGTCTGCGGGTGGTAGGCTGAACTACGGATCAGCTTCGTCCCTAAGGCAGCGTGTAGCTGCTCCCAAAAACGGGACACAAATAAAGTGCCCCGGTCCAATATGATGGTACGGGGTACGCCATATAAGCATAGAATCCGTGAGATGTACAGTTCAGCGTACTTCTTGGCGTTGTAGTTGGTGTTGACCGGGATGAAATGGGCAACTTTGGTGAGCCGATCGACGATCACCCACACCGAATCATGTTTCTGTAAGGTGGTGGGTAAACCGACGATGAAATCCATGCTCACGTCCTCCCACTTCCAGGCAGGAATGCCCAGTGGTTGTAGCAGTCCCGGTTTCCGCATGTGGTCTGCCTTCACCCTTCGACATGTATCACACTCGGACACGTATTTTGCAGTCTCTCGCTTCATCCGTGTCCACCAAAACCTTCTTCTGAGTTCTTGATACATTTTGTTGCTGCCGGGGTGAATAGAAAATTTTGATAAGTGAGCCTCATCAAATATTTTCTTCCGTAACTCCGGGTTTCGGGGTACGACGATCCGGTCCTTGAACCATAGGACGCCGTCTCCGTCCTTCCGGAAACATTTCAACTCCCCACTGTCTACACGTCTCCGCAAATGTGACATGCCCTTGTCATTCTTCTGGGCTGCCGCTATCTCTTCACGGATGGTGGGGATCAAAGCTAGGTTGTAGAGAGCTCCGTGTGGAATCACATGTAGTGGTGGTTCGCTCTCTTCCAACGGTGTGATGGTCAGATTATTGACGTGTGACTTGCGGCTCAGCGCATCTGCCACAACGTTTGCCTTGCCCGGATGATAATGGATCTCTATCTCGTAATCCTTTATCAGTTCTAACCATCTTCGTTGCCTCATGTTCAGCTCCTTCTGAGTGAATATGTACTTGAGGCTTTTGTGGTCGGTATATAAATGTACGAGGTTACCGAGTAGGTAGTGCCTCCACATTTTTAGTGCAAGTACCACGGCAGCGAGCTCCAAATCGTGAGTTGGATAATTCTGCTCATGGTTCCTAAGCTACCGTGATCCATATGCGACCACTCTTCGGTCTTGCATCAGCACACATCCGAGCCCAATGCCGGATGCATCGCAGTACACATCGAACGGTTTTGTTGTGTCTGGCTGCGCCAAAACCGGTGCTGATGTCAGGTGCTTGACTAAAGCCTTGAATGCTGCTTCACATGCTGGACTCCAAACATATTTGGTAGCCTTCTTCAGCAGCTCTGTCATTGGCTTGGCAATCTTTGAGAAGTTCGGAATGAACCTCCGATAATATCCCGCGAGTCCGAGGAAACTCCGTACCTCATGAACAGTTCTCAGGGATTTCCAATTCAGCACTTGCGGGATCTTGCTCGGGTCCACAGCGATACCCTCTGCTGAGATGATATGCCCGAGGAAAGGCACTTGCGATATCCAAAACTCACATTTGCTGAATTTTGCGTATAACTTGTGATCCCGCAGCCGTTGCAAGACTATACGCAGATGTTTCTTGTGATCTTCCTCCGACTTGGAGTATACCAGGATGTCGTCGATGAAGACCACGACAAACTTGTCCAGCTCCGGCATGAACACCGAGTTCATTAAGTACATGAAGTGAGCTGGAGCATTGGTGAGGCCAAAGGACATGACCAGGTACTCATAAAGTCTGTACCTTGTCGAGAAAGCTGTCTTTGGAATGTCCTCCGCCCTTATCTTAATCTGATGGTACCCGGATCTTAAATCCATCTTGGAAAAGATCTTTGCTTCGACCAACTGATCAAACAACATGTCGATCCGTGGCAACGGGTACTTGTTCTTGATGGTTACGGCATTTAATGGACGGTAGTCCACGCAAAGCCGCAACGTCTCATCCTTCTTTTTGACAAATAATGCCGAACAGCCCCATGGGGAGGAGCTCGGCCTAATAAAACCCTTCTCCAGAAGGTCCGTTAGCTGAGTCTTCAGTTCATCCAACTCCTTGAGCGCCATCTTGTACGGCCTTCGGGATATTGGCATGGTCCCTGGTGCGAGTTCAATTTTGAACTCCACCTCTCTATCGGGTGGCATCCCCGGCAAATCATCCGGGAATACATCAGGGAACTCTCGGACCACTGGAATGTCTTCCAATCTAATAGTTGTGGCTTGATAGACACTTGGAAGTTTTATTTCTGGACTGTCCAGAAATAATGAGTGAGAACCGTGCACTTCTGAGTTTAAGTACACGACTCGAAGGACGGTGTCTAAAACAGCGCCGTGGCGGGTTAACCACGACATCCCTAGGATGACATCGACCTTCTGTCCCTCTAAGATAATGAGAGACGTGGGGTACACTCTACCCGCTAAGCATAATGGTGCTTTGGAGACCATTACGCTTGCTGAAATCTTCCCACCCGGTGAGCAAATTAAATATGGACTATCGGTGGGTAGTATTGGCAAACTGTGTTTAGCAATGAAAGCTTGGCTAATAAAATTATGCGTGGCGCCTGAATCAAACAGTACTATAGCGGGATGCTGGTGGAGTTGGAACATACCCGCAAGGATTGGCTCGCCCTCCGGCACGTCCTCAATGGCAAGCTGGTGGACAGTGCCGGGCCTAGGGTTTGCCCGCCGCGCATTAGTAGGGTTCCGGGGTTGATTCCTCCCCGGAAACTGTGGTGCCACTCCGCCGCCTTGCCTCTCCGGGCAACTGCTCGCGAAGTGTCCTGGACGACCACACTTGTAACATGTGGCCGCTGCTGGTGGAGTACTCGATGGACGAAAGCCCGGCATGCGTTGCGGAGGTGCAAACGCACGCGGCATCGCCCGCTGCTGCTGTTGTTGTGGCGGTGGTACTGGCAGTGCCGGGCGGAATGCCGGTGAAGAGTACGGCCGACTGCGGAACGGCATCGACCGCTGTGGTGGCTGCCAGCGTGGACCTGATGGTGGGCGATTCACCATCCGAAACTTCTGAGAAGGACCGCCTCCTTCTCCGCTGCTCTGCGGCGCGCTTCGCTTTTGCTCCGCCGCCGCCAACTCCTTGCCGGAGTCTTCCTGAACAATCGCAGCATCAATGATGTCGTTGAGGCTGCCGCGATTGAACATCGCCAGCTTGTCCTTCAGGAGCGGGTTAAGCCCCTGGTAGAAATGGTCCCGCCGCTTCTCGTCCGTATCTGCATGATACGACGCGTAGAGCGCGAGATCGTTGAACGCCCTGGAATATTCCAGCGCGTTCCGGCTCCCTTGTTGCAGGTGTAAGAACTCCTGCGTTTTCCTCTTCATCAGACCTGGCGGTATATGATAGGCCCTGAAGGCCGTCCGGAACTCTGCCCAGGTCATCACTCGGTCGGTGGGCTGTGAAGCACAGAAGTTGGCCCACCACGCGCTCGCGGATCCTTGGAGCTGCTGGACCGCGAACTGAGTCTTGAGCTGCTCGCTAATTTGGAGCAGCCCGAACTTCATTTCTATGGCGCGGAGCCAGTTGTCCGCGTCCAGTGGTTCATCCGCCCTTGAGAATACAGGGGGATGAGTCGCCACGAAGTCGGAGTAGAAGCTCTGTTGGCGCTCCTCACGATCTTGACGTCTCTCTGGGCGAGACGTATTCGCAATTAACGTTTGCAGCAGCTCTGTGTGCTGCTGATGTGAACCCGCCATTGCCGCGACAATGTCGGCCAATGTAACCGTCGGCAGTGGCGGTGGCGGTGTTTGCTGTTGCTGTTGCTACTGTTGCTGTTGTTGTCCCGAGGAGTCCTCGGGAGGTGGTTGGGAGGTCTCTCCCCCTTGGCTAGTACCTCCAACATCAGGGTTGGCACGAGTACGCGTCATTCTGAAATTCAACACAGCAGCAATTAGCACATGTCTTACTCAAAATTCCATAAACAGCAGTAGGTATTGAAGCGACGCATGATTAACTTGCACAACATTCACATATATTGATAAAGCATAAACTTTATACAAGATACATTATTCTCAGATCTCCGAGAAGTCGTGCTCATGTCGTCACTACCTATACATACGCTACTGTCTACACGACATGTCACCGGTTACAAAAGTTGGGTTACGCTACCCTAGCTGCCCTACTTGGCAACCGTGACCCCCTACTCGGAGTAGAACTCGACCTCCTGTGGGTCATCCTCCTCCGGTACCTCTGCTGGTGGCTCGGGGTCTACCACCTCTTCTCCCATTCCGGGTTCTCCTATGGCTGGAAGACCCAAGACTACCGGTATGCCCAATACCGGGGGCACGAGGTCCTGCAATGCATGCACCTTGTCCATAGCCTGGTTGTAGTCCTCCTCCCAGCCTTGTCCTTCCTCAATAGCGTCGTCCCGCTCCTGAGCAAGGTCCTCATTCTGCTGGGTTAGGGTCTGCACCAGCTCCTGCAACGCCGCGATGTCAACACGGCTCTTCTTCTTTGCCTTCTTCAGACGACGCAACTGATTGTGTTGTTCATTCAGTCGCTTGATCATCGGAAGGAGCACATTGCGGAGTGCGCTGTGAGCACTCTCGAAATGATCTCCACGGCTTGTGCTCTCCTTGAGCTTGGTGGCGAGATGCTCCGTATGAACAGCTTGGCTGTCCATCACAGCGTTTCCCGCCCTCATTTGGAGGCTGAGGTTTGCCTCCGCGGGGTTGTACCTTGGGCAACTCGGGTCTGTTGCATCCAGGTACCTTTCTTCCCACACATGCTGAGCTCGTCCCTCCACCGGAACGAGTTCGTATGGAGTACTCTCCATAGCCTGCACGTGTAGTTGGCAGAAACGTGACATAGTGTCACCGGCTGCCACTTGCCACATCCCTTCCGGTTGTCTCCTTCTCACCGTGACGGTGAATGGCACCCAACCGGGTGGCGTAGGTCCTGCGGGAACCTCGACATGGATCGTCCACGTCTTGTTCCCCTCTTCGCCTTCTTCTTTGGCGAAGTATTGCGGCATCTGATTGTACCCGAAATATTGGAGCATTTGCCACAATGCTTCCGGGTAGCCGCTACGGTCAGAACAGTGGGAAACTACCCACCCGTTCTCCAACTGTTTATCTGCTGCCATCTGTAAAAATATATTTGAGAAATGTCAAATATTTATTTGAACAGTAAACCATTGAGTTATAACATAAAATATGTCATTGAACCCATAACACTTGGAAACATAGTTCAAATTTTTAAACAAATTTGACTGCTGATCTGCTGTTACCATGACAGCCCTGACCAGTTTCCATATCAATCTGATTTAGGCCATGTTAAAGGCAAAACCAATTCTGGAGCTCCACATCAAAGTTAAAGTTAACTTCAATAGCTTTCCAGAAAGTATTTGGTTGACCTAAGATCTGTCCTGGTGCAAAAGTTATGAGATGTCAAAGTTAACAGAATTTCTGGAATCAATTGGACAGCACCTCCCTGCTTTAGGTACTGAATTGATCCAAGAATCCCAGTTAATTCTGTTCCCAATCTGAGAAAACTTTCTGTTACAAAGTTGTAACCCATCTCATAAGCTTTCCAGAACTACCTCATTTCCTATTTTTGGATTTTTAAGCAGGAAGTTATGTTTATTTTACAGAGAGTTTACAGAGAGTCTTTGCTCTGTCCTGTTTTTTGGACAGTTTCAACTCTACTGCATTTTTCGAGTGGTTGAGGGATGAAACACCTCTGGACCTCAACAGAAGAGTTGTAAAGATCTTCCAACCCTTTCCAGAAATGTATCATACGACCCCAACCTCGAAAGAACTCAACCTCTAACCTCTGATTAACTTCAGCCTTGATTCAGCTGAAAACAGAGTGCTCTGTCCTTAACAACATATAAGTTGAAAACTTGTTAACTTTGAATATCCTGTTCAAGGGAAGGAGTTACATCAAGTTTTTCTACTTTGGATCAAAACCTTCAACTTTTTAAATGAAGTTGTTCATTTAGTTGGGTGTGACATCGATGCGTCACCAGATTATGTCGGTACTACGTCCTCACAAAGGAAAAACCTATACCGGACTTAGCTGGCTTCGTTAGTTCAGTGGCACTACTCGTCACTCGCACACGGATGCTACACGTCTACCGTTTCGTGGTAAGGCTACCTGCAGAAATTCAAAAAATCATCAGACTCGGCTGCACACCGAGCCCGGAATCCATACAGTTGGTACACCCGGCCGTCATCACTCGCCCGGATGTTCTCAAGCCAAACACGCCTTGAGTTACGTGTTCACGTTTTAGACCACGTGACGGGGTCTCCCATGTTGCACCACGCACGCCAGGGACAGACGTTGCTCGAATACCCCAAACGACATGAAGAGTCGTAGAGGATACTAAAGCGGGTCGGGTTACCTGCCACCCGTGGGGCTCCACCCTTCAGCTTGTGCGCACTGGTGGACAGCGCTTACGTGCACCCCCCAAGACATGAACGTCCCGAGATGCACGATTTTCCGACATAACAAATAGGTTAATATGCCACTTTCTATATACTAATAACATCCTTATACGGGCTACTAACTCGTTCCTCACTGGATTTTTGAAAAAGAAGACCTTTGTACTGTGTTAAACCTCAAGCGAGCTCTGATACCAACGCTGTTCAGCCATGGCGGCGGGGAAAACAGCCATATCATGGCCGATTCTCGATGGTTTTCTCTAATTCCAGTTCGAGCGCGGGCGCTATCGTGCGTAGAAGCTACTAGGTAACGAGCTCGTCCAACCCTCGTGCATAGAGCACGAATTTCACCCGAAGGTGAGCTCGGTCCTTATGAACTGATCAAGAGTAAATTTGGAAATTCTCGGCCGAGGGTTGATCAATCGCCAAACGGCTTTCGGCTACTCCATCTACATACAATCACGCACCTTTCTTGTGTAGAGAAGAGGACGTGACAACGGCTGTGCCGTGCTGTCCACGGGAGCCCGATCGGCGGCGATGTTCGGTCCGCCGGAGAAATGGCTCGTACAGCTCGAGGACGCTTGCTCACTGGACAACACGGGGTCTACGAGGTTGCTCACGATCTCCCGGTGCCGTTTTGCTGTGGAGGAGGCTGTGCTCGCGAGTGATCGGCTTGATCAAGCGTGAGCTCAGGCGGCGGCGATGGCAATGGGCGAACCGGTCGTGCACGTCGGCAGCACGGGAAATGGGCGACTGGAGCACGTCGGGGAGGGAATAAATAGCCCGGCGGCTGGTCTCCGGCTTGGGGCGCGCAGCAGGAGCTGGCGCCGGCTGCCCCCCCCCTCGGTGGCGCGCGCACACTGCACCCGGGAACCGACTGAACTGTGTTTCAGTCGGTTTGTGTTGAGGTAGAGGCTGACATGTGGGTCCCACCCCCCATTTTAACCTCTGAAATTTACTCCTAATCACTGTTGTAAACAGTGAACCCCATACTACCCTTGGCAATTCAAATTATTCACCCATGAGCCATTTGAATTGATCAAAGTTCAAATGAGGTTTGGTTTGAATGAATTTCAGCACAAGTTCAGTTTGAAATTCAAATAAAGTTTGAATTTCTCCCACTTAGCTCATGTCAAGATCAACTCCAAATGGAGTGAAAATTGGTGTGTGAGCTCAAAAAAATGTGCTGAGTGAGAATATGCCTTCCACTTTTAAATTCATGCGATAAAAACAGTTTGAATTTGAATATGGTTTCAAACTGCCCTCTTCCTATCTATACCCAAAATGACCTCAAAAAGGTTTTGAATTTGGGTGAGACTTGGCATGGACATCCTTAGCAAAGTGTAGGAGTTTTCATATGTCCAGCCCATCTATATCACATGTGGGAAATACCACTTTTGCAATGTGTGAGTTTGTTCTCTAATGAGCATGTTGATAATTGCTACTTGCTCTTCATTTGTGTTCATCATTCTTGCTCAAATGAGGTGTGTGGTGTGGTGATGAACACTGCAAATGGGTGTCAAAAACTGAGGCCCTTACATTTTCCATAGTGCTTCCCTTGATGGTAGGGTGAGTCCATAAAACTCTGTAGACCCATATCGACCTGGTCGATTGGCTGGAACCTTTAATGTCTTAATCTTGACATGGATAACAAATACTTGTCTAGATTAACTGAGTCCTTAGAAGCTTTGTGTAGTACTTCCCAAACATGAATTGAGATGTTTGGTGAGATTAAACAATGAATCAGAAATCTCGCCTCGAATTGGCATCACAACCCTTAGTCAAAATCGAATGCTTTGCTTGCACATAAGAGTAACCACAAGTCAATTTCACTTACGTTAACATAGCAAAGGCCAACTATCTATGGTGACCACAAGGTTGTCAAAGTCACCTTATGATCTCTCAAGAATTTAGATTGTGTTCAAGGATTGTCACGAGGTTGAGCAATCAATCGTTAAGCCCCGCGATGAGAAATTAGTTTAGTGCCAACAATTATGGCACTCAGAGCTAAACAAGTCATAGATGAAAGTTCAAAACTTTCTTAGGTACAAGGGATGTTGAGTAACTGGTTTCCCTGGTATTGTCCAATGAGGTAGACTCAACATCTTGATCAATAATACAAGGTCATTAGACACCGCTTAATGGTTTGAAGAGAGGTACACAATCTTGCTCAGTACTTTGGTATTTCACATGTTATATGGTGCAATGAATATGCATATGGTATGGTGCAAATGGTGCATATGTATGATTCAAAATGGTGCATATGTATGGTGCATACAAGGCGTTGCGCACAATATGTTGCACATCTCTCAATGCTTTTTAATATGTATGGTACATCATCTTTTTATAGTCTGAGCAAGAATTAGTACGATAATTCAAACATGGCTAAGAAGCATCTCAAATCTTGCTAAGTACAGATAACTTGGTCAAGAAAAGTGCTAACCAAGGCATGCCACTTTCATGTGGTGACCAAGTTTAAGGACGAATATGTCAAATGTTTGACATGATCATTGGGAAATACTCTATAAAAACTTAACCTAGGAAATCTCTATTCTTACGTGACTTCAGTTTCTCTTTTCTTCTGAGGCTTCACAATACCCGTTTAGCGTGAAACCCCAGCTACTAGTTCTAGCTCCTAGTCTTGTTCTCTCAAGTTTTGTGATTCTAACGAGCATTTGTGTGTACATGGTGAAGACGCTAAAACTACACCTTCCTCGATGATGACGGATCTTGTACTTGAACATTGATTACATAAAAATGTAATTTCCTCTTGTCTCTTGGTAATGTCATACTTCGGTGTATAGCCCCTTGGTTATCAATGCTATGGTTTACATGGATGCACTCCTCCCCCCTTAAGTTCCAATGTAGGAAATTGAAAACTTAATCCATAATCTTGTTATGGGAAGGTAATGCATAACCATAGCCTTCCAGAGCTATATCACACAGCCTTTGGTAACAAGGCATACCTGAAGTTATGGTCCAACAACAGCAAGGTACAGAAACTGAACCATCTTCTGTTCGATGGTTTAAATCCTAATTCAACGTTTGATCTGTTGTGGCAGTGAAAAGAAAAGTTGGATAGGACTTCCATATCTTTCCAACGAGTGTTTATTTGCATTCAACCAAGTTCTAGAACATAAGTTATGAGCTTCTAGAGTTGACAGAAATTCTGGAAGAATTTCAGCAGCACCTCCCCTGTAAGTGCTCACTTTGGTCAACCTTTCCATATAGTTAGAAATGTATATGGACCAAACTCATACTTACAAAGTTGAAGCATGATTGACAAGATTTATAGAATTGTAAGATTTCACCTTTTATAATTCTTATACAGAAACTATGCACAGAATTTGATACTCTGGACAGTTTCGTTTGTACTGCGAATTTCACCTCTTTACAGGAGGATTCTGTCCTGGTGTTGAACAGAAAAATTGTAAATAAATTCCCAAGCTCTCCAAAAATGTATTTCTATGATCTATTTGCATTCCTGGATCAAAAGAGATGATGGTTCAAAATTAACAGAATTTCTGGCAGGATTTTGACAGCACCTCCCCAGAGGTACCTAGTTTCAATCCACAATTCCAATTAATTCTGCTACAGTTTTGGCAAAACTTTGAATTACAAAGTTGTAGCATATCTCATGCCCTTTCCATAGGTGTCTTACCTGACCCTTAGGAATTTTTATACAGAACGTTGTGGTCGAAATACATAAAATTCCAGAGAGCATTTTTGGTCTGTCCTGTTTCTGGACAGTACATACTCCTCTGAGGTTTTCATCCAATTGGAAGGAGATTCTGTTCTGGAGCTCTACATAAAAATTGTAGAGGACTTCAAAACCTTTCCAGAATGCTATCACACACCTCCATTGGTTCAACCAATCCTATGTTATGCCCTGTTTAAGTTCAACAAAATTTCTGCCAAAAACAGGGGAAATTGTTCCTAAGTCTTTGAGAAACTCTTATTTCAATATGGGAGTTCAAAAACCCCTAAATGGAATCCTAAACTTCATTTTAACTCTTTTATTTGAAAAATATTCTTTTATGCAGTCTCGGTACTACGTTTCCTCACCAAAAAAAAAATTAAGCCGGTATTCCGGCATATACGTGTCAAATGGTGGAACTAAGAACAGCACTCACAAACGGTTGCTAAACGCCATGCACTAACATGGTTAATGTACCAGCAGAAGAAAACACAATAATGGTGCACACATTGGTTTTTAACATTTCAGGCAGTTCCATATCATAATAAGAACATACGGTCCGTATCATTGCCATACGGATCGTCCTTGAGTCAAGCCACGTCTCAAGGTACATGGTCGTGTTTTCACACCACACGACAGGGAACCCGAATAGAGCGCGAACGGGTCATCACGGTTGGGAATTTATCAACCCAACGGATACCACCTACTGCCTCATGACCGTTGAGGCACGCCGATGGCGAGCGCTGCGTATGGCCCTTTGAACATTGAACGTTCAAGAGTTGCATACAATCGTGTTGCTTACCACACGATGGGGTATTCTCACTTTTGCCTAAAGCACGCTGGAGATCAGCGTTTTCATATGCTCTCAGAACCATATGAAGGTTCAGAGACTCATATTAACTACCGTGCCAAGCCACGGTATATAATTACATACTATTACTCGTATGGCGAGTTACCGCAATTGATCCGCCTGCGGTGGTGTACCTTACCTCTTACCTAACGTCGGAGCGTCGTTACAAAATTAATAACAAGTATGTTAGCATTTCCACCTTAGTAACTACTATTATAATAAACCTTATGTGGGCATAGTGACTAATCCTCACTCGACTACTTCTAGGTTTTCCAAATTAGGCTCTTTTCAAGCGTGCTATTCCCAATGCGGCTCTGATACCACGTCTGTGGGGATCACCCCGTGGTTCACCCACTTCGGGATCACAGAGGGTGGTGCTGTGCGATGCGGCACCCAACAGCACACAAGAAAAGAATAAGAGCAACATACAAACTTTTATTTGATGTAAAACAGCGGAAGTCTTTTTACAAAGCTTAATTATACAGCAGAAGTTATATACATATATACTCTCCAATCCAAACTAAACAAAAGTGCAGCCGTCCAGCCCGAGGACGCTACACATTAGCAACATGTAACCGGAGATCACGGTGGCGTGCAGGGCACCAGCTCGGCCGTGTACCCCGATGGGGGCACCGCCTCGTCCTCGGACCCCTCCTCATAGCTCTCACCTGCACACAGCTCAAATATTGCAACCGTGAGCACGATTGCTCAGCAAGTCTTAACCGACCACCCTAGGCATGGAACTCTACATGCAAGGATGTGTAAGATAGGAAAAGACTTTGCAACAAAAACATGCCTATAAGTTGATCCTTACTTTCAGTTATATAGCAACAGATTCATATGCCTTAGACAGCCCTCACATCGGAAGTCCACAATCAAACAAGAAAGGTTTTCCTCCGATGTAGTGGTGCCCAAAGTGGAAAATAAACTTAATTAGCTCGACATCTACAGCAGACATGGTTTCCAGGCAGTAATAATTCATCACAGCATATTATCATTCATCAGGCTTATTTCTCTTCTTACTACGTCACAGAACAGTGAACAAGCGGTACTCAAATAACCGCGAGGGATGGTGATTGCAATCAGGAGACACCAAGACAACACGTTGCATACACCCACTTTCAGAAGCGTGATTCCACACCCCTTCCTACTCTGTTGTATGCAACAACCTTTCAGAGGCAACCCAAATACCGAACCGGTCCATCCGTAACGGGCAGGAGGTCCCCGCGTGGAGTGTGACTGTGTCCACCGGCTGATTTACACCTTGCTACCCTCAACCCACTCCTATTTACGGTTGGGTAAGCCTCGGCACCCAGGTTAACTAATTACATCGGTTTCCTGCTTATGTCAGTATGCCATCCGGTACTGTTCGATACTTGTTCAGCAGGCCCGCACACGACTCGGTCCTCAATCGACACCAACAGGGCTACGCACGTGAGACCTCCGCTCGCTGCTTCCTATCCCCCCTGCTAGGTCTCATTTTCACTACTCTTAAGCCATTTTCTATTCTGACCAAACCGTGTGATAAAGCCTTACCTCGCGAGTAGATTCCAACTACTCGACTTCTACCGAGATCCTAAGCATACTAGCACGGCATTCTCTACGTGTCGAGTCTGTAAACTACCCAACCCTCCATAGGATTTAAAAGGTTATGCAAGTGGGGTTTCAATCACCCTAACTCTAATGCATACATTACAACCTAGACATAAGTGATACAAATGAAAAACTTTATAAAAGGTACTTAAATGCAAACCTGGGCTTGCCTGGTTGTGAGTCAGAGGAGAAGTTAGCGTCAGGTGGGAGGACGTCGAACGGCTCCGGTGTATCTTCAACTTCGGTCACTATATGAGATGTAGCAAAATATATGTACAAGTGCTAATGAAATATACGAATTCACTTCTATTCATAGCTACTGCTATTTATGTTCCTTAATTGGATTTGGGATTTTTACAGTGGATACTAGACTCTCTAAGGATGATCTGAGCTAAATTCGAAGAAATGTCATTGAATAATGTAGTCTCCAAAATTCCAACAAGTACAAGGATTCTGTGAATTTTGAGCCCAAATCAAGAGCTTTTACATGACTAACAGTTGATGATCTGATTAGGGTAGGTCTCCATGGTTCTAACAAAATTTGTTTCACCATTTTTGGAGCTACCAACAGAGAGAGATGAATTTTTGAAGTTGGATAGGAGTTCTGAAAAAGTTTCTGTTTAAATTTGAATTTCCTAATAAGGGCTGGACTTTGGAAGGCAATTTAGCCTAGAAAATAACTCCAATGGAGCTCAAATTTTTACTGGAGATCATTAACTATGAAAAGGATTTTCTGCCCAAATTTGAGAATGTTTCATAAAGAATTGCTCCTGAAAAAAATCTCCGAAATATTTAATAAAAACAATTCTACAGAAATTCATGGGCATTTTCATAGCAATCAATTTGTTTCTCTGTGAAGTACTCCTCAATAGGATTCCAAAAAAATTGGTCTCACCCTTTTTGGAGTTCCCTACACAAAGTTATGGATTTTTCAATCTTGAATAACTTTCTGTTGGAAATTTACACAGAGACTAAAAGGGGGGGCCCACGGGTCAGATGCTTCTTCAACCTCCCACCAGAGAACGCGCGTGCACACTGGCACAGATCGTGCGCGCGGCTCGTTCTCCCTCAATTCTGCACCAAATTAGATCCGGTTTCACCATACACGATCCTTGGAATGTGGCGCAGCTGCCGGGCAAGGTTTCCCCGCATGAAAACGGCCGGAGATGGGTCGGCATCGGCGGGGCGGCTCGGGAGCATGGCATAGAAACGTTCTGGCGTGTCCCAAGCTTGTACCGATGAGATAAGTTGCCCTAAAGCATCCCTAGTGGTCGGGAAACATGGAACGCAAGCCAAACCTTGCAGCAAACGTCGGGAAAAAAGGGTTCACCGGAGGACTGACCCGTTTTTGCCACCGCTGGTGAATTCTTGTTGCCCGGGGCATGTGGTGGACGGTTTGCTTTGGTATTCGGCGTGGGGGGGGGGGCGCTAGGAGATTTAGTTTCTATGGCTTGAACGAAAGAACAAATGATCAAGCGTGTGGAGAGAATTCCCGATTTGGTTTTGATCGGTTCTTCACGTGCACCGGTGCCAAAACCAAAATTCCGGCCAGCCAGCAGTGGGGACGAGCAAGGGGAGGTCGGGAGCATGATCTACACACCTTGGCGCACCTTAGGGAGGTATTGGTCATGCGGGAGAGGCGCTGGAACGGCCGGAAGGCGAGGAGCAGTGATGGCAACGTCGGCTCTGTTTTGCAGGAGCAGAAACTGGGTGGCACCGACTGGAGGACAATGGACACGAGCTGTGGAGGCACGGATGACGTCCAGTGGAGGCCGGCGCACCTCCTAGTCGGCTCAGCTGGGTGCCACAGTGCTGGAGGTTGATCGGGGGTGAGGACCAGAGGCGCACGGTGTGTTTCTCCTTCGGTTTAGCGTGCGTGAGCTAGGGAGCAGGAAAACGGGATTTTTCTGGTGCAGCACAGAGACGTATCGATCAACAACGAAGTGGATGGACTGCCTTCGGGAGCAAGGCATAAGCAGCTCGGTGGCTGGCTCCGTGTCGAGCTCGCACAGAAGAAGACTCAGTTGTTGTCTCAGTTCCACTGACCTGCGGGTCCCACCAAAATTTCCCCCCTCCAAACAACAGTGGCTCCACCATTTAAATTCAAAATTCCCAGCCCTTCCCACCAACTAAATGTGATTTCTGGGAGTTAACCTTCGGTCGTGTTCAGTTCACAATTTTTTTTAATTCCGTGGTATCGGTTCAGTTCCTTTGCGAGGGAAAAATAACGCCCGGGGTTGCTGTTTTTGGGTGAGCAAAAGATCACGTCGGGAGCCACTCAATCCCATGAGCTGGTCGCCAGCGCAATGAAAAACAGCGGGGAGGTGGCCTCCGTTCGCAGCTCGGATGGTGAGTGAGATGATCATGTCGTGAGGTGTTGAAGCCACGAGCAGGTCGCCAGCTCGATGCAAGAAGCTGGAGGTGGCTGCCCTCGGTGGCGCTCTGAGGAAGCTCGGGTGGTGTTCGACATCGAATAGAGAAAGACTTTGGGAGCAAGTTAAAGCAGCCAAATGACATGTGGGGTCTACCCCTTACTCCTCTTCTTATCGTCCAAATGTCTCCAAAAGATCTTCATTCGAGTGAATCCCCTCAATCTGATATTTCGGGAGTTTACACGTGGGCGGAAATTTGACTAAACCAAATCCATGGATGTTAACTTTCAAATTTGAATTCAACTCACAATTGGAAATGATCATGTTTAACTCCTTTTTAGCCCACTCTGAAATCAGAATGTGGCCACCCTGACTTTTGATACGACCCCACGGTCTTGTCGAGCCAGGATCACGCTGAGGGGTGTTGTGTTGCACAGCACCGAATAACACACATCAAAGGTACAAAGCGGAAGCAAAGTTTTATTACATAAACGGGTTTATGAACATTTTTACAACAAAATAGGTTCAGTCTACACTCACGGGCGTAGACTACGCATCAAGTTCACGTTAAGCCCGTGAACGTGTCCTTGCTAGCATGCACGCACACTAACACGGCGGCGTGCACAACTCCCACTCGATGGGGTTCCCCTCCTGG
This sequence comes from Neostapfia colusana, assembly GCA_030760725.1. Lineage (NCBI taxonomy): Eukaryota > Viridiplantae > Streptophyta > Magnoliopsida > Poales > Poaceae > Neostapfia > Neostapfia colusana. Next base: position 23,057,266 of record JASWHV010000012.1, on the reverse strand, counting down.
GGTTCCGTCTCCTCCTCGGGAGTCCCTTCGTCATAGAACCCTGCAAAATCTTCAAACACAAGCAGTGAGCACAAAGGCTCAGCAAGACTCACCCGTCTCTCCTATACACAGAACTTCTACATGATGGATGATAGGTTACATGAGGTAAAACAAGTTGCAAAGGACTCACCTAATTAGTGGAACCTTACTTTCAAGTTTTAGCAACAGGTTGTGGAGACTTTACGCTAACGCACATGAGAGAGCCGCAATCAAACAAGAAACGCATTTCTCTCATGTACTTTGCCCAAAGTTGAAAGGAACTTTAATTAGCTCGAAACTACAGCAAATCATTAACAAACATGACACGACCCCACGGTCTTGTCGAGCCAGGATCACGCTGAGGGGTGCTGCGTTGCACAGCACCGGATAACACACATCAAAGGTACAAAGCGGAAGCAAAACTTTTATTACATAAACTGGTTTATGAACATTTTTACATCAAAATAGGTCCAGTCTGTCTACACTCACGGGCGTAGACTATGACACGACCCCAAAGGTCCTGTCGAGCCAGGATCACGCTGAGGGGTGCTGCGTTGCACAGCACCGGATAACACACGTCAAAGGTACAAAGCAGAAGCGAAATTTTATTACATAAACAAGTTTATGAACATGTTTACATCAAAATAAGTCCAGTCTACACTCACGGGCGTAGACTACGTATCAAGTCCACGTTCAGCCCTTGAACGTATCCTTGCTAGCACACACGCACACTAACTCTGCGGCGTGCACGACTCCCACTCGACGGGATTCCCCTCCTGGGGTTCCGTCTCTTCCTCGGGAGTCCCTTCCTCATAGGACCCTGCAAAAGCTTCAAACACAAGCAGTGAGCACGAAGGCTCAGCAAGTCTGACCCGTCTCACCTAAACATGGAACTTCTACATGAGGGGTGATGGGTTACATGAGGTAAAAATCATTTGCAAAGGACTCGGCTAATTAGTGGAACCTTACTTTCAAGTTTTAGCAGCAGTTTGTGGAGAACCTTACGCTAAGGCACATGAGAGAGCCGCAATCAAACAAGAAACGCATTTCTCTCATGTACTTTGCCCAAAGTTGAAATGGACTTTAGTTAGCTCTAAACTACAGTAATTCATTAGCAATCAAGTCCATCTTTCAATCAGCAACATTTTAACATGTGTCTAGCCTATTCTTTCTACATCACGGTACAGTGAACAAGTGGTACTCACTGACCGCGAGGGACGGCGATTATAATCAATTTACACCTGCAGGGTTACCCGAACAACCCGTCACGTACGCCCGTACTCGATGTTGCCTACAGCAACCATCACTGACACCGTACGCGACCACCTTTCACCCGTCAGCCAAATATTGAACCGGTCCCATCGTCCCAAGCAAGAGGTCTCTGCACGCGCATCTCAGTGCCGCCAGCCGATTTACACCTCAAGCTCTCAACCTAACCTCTGAACGACGGGCAATGCCTCAATACCCAGCTACCCGAGTTACATCAGTTTCCCGGTTCCCATATAGCCGGTAGGTCTTCGGTACTGTTCTACCTTGTTCATCAGGCCCGCACACGGCTCGGTCCTCAATCGACACAAGCGGAGCTACAGCACACAGGCCTCAAAGTCCTGCTGCCCTTACCCTCCGCTCGGTCTCATTTTCTTGCCATGTGTTTCATGTGCTATCACTACCCGAGTCGAGTGCCTCTAGCCTATGCTCGCGAGTAGTTCCAACTACTCGACTTGTACCGAATCCTACTCTATCATAGCAATGCAGTAGCTAACGGAGTTTGCAATCCTAAACCCAACCCATGGTTTTCTTGGCTATGCAGTTGGGTTTCCACACAAGACTCTAATGCAAAGAATAATAATACTCAAGTAAGTGCTCAAAACAATAAAAATTTGTAAAAACGGTTAATGCAAACCGGGGCTTGCCTTGCTGCTCTTGGTCGTAGGCTAGCTGCTCCTCCGGAGTTACGAAGTCTAGGACTTCGGGTTCCTCCTCGACCTTAGCGACTACATGATGGAAGGAATACATGTATTAATTTAAATGCAATTGTATTTACTTTTAATCTTGTGAAGTTTATAACTCTTACTAGACAAGCCCAATGACTGTGAAACTTTTACTGTGGCTTGGTTACAACCTAAACAGAGACTTCGTCAAGTTTTAGTTGCAGCAAAGCTCATTTGAGCCCTCCACAATTAATTATGTACTTGACCTTAATTGGCACTCTTAGGGTGTTCTAGGGATTTTCATGGAACAAACTATGACTTTCTGAAAACTAGATTTTCAGAGGGTTCTAATGGAGTTGGTCTCACTTAATTTGAAGGTTCCTAGCTAAAGATATGAGCTAAACAATCTCAGAGAAAATTCTGAAAATGTTTCTGAACATTTTCTATTTTCTCTGGAACAGTTTCACTAATCACACCATTAGGTGGATCAAATGAGCTCCAATGGGTCTGGAATTTTTATGGTAGTTCAGGGATATTTTGGTGAACATCCCAGCAAAATTTAAGGATTTTCCTCCACAGGATTCTCCAGTTAAAATTCCAAACAGTTTAAATTTTGAGGATTTAATTCTGGAGAATTAAGGAATTTCATGAAGTGAAACTTGATTTGCTGGAAAGTACTCAGAGAGCTGAATCCAGCAAAATTTGGTTCACTCAATTCGGAGCTTTCTAGCCAAAGTTATGAGGATTTGAAGTTTGGAAGAATTCTGAAAATCGGGAAAAAGTTTAAACCCTCGCGTGGGCCCAGGGGACACGCGTCGCACGCCGAGGCGACCGCACACGGCGGCCCACAAGGATTTTGCGCGCCAGCACACCCGATCCCGGCCGCAGCCGGATCCTGATTCAAAATATCTCCCGCTGACAGCTGGGGTCCACCCCTTCGTCAACCTCCCGACGCCCGCGCTCTGTCGCCGAGGGACCTCGCCGGAGAGCTCGCCGCCGGCTTCTGCACAGCTCCAAACTTCACGATTCTGGCCGCCCCTGCCTACTTTTATTCGGGGAACAGGATTCTAGGGTCAGCTGTGTGGAGGCCCGGCCCAGGAATCGCAGTGGGTGGTGCCGTGCGATGCGGCACCCAACAGCATGCACGAAAAGACGATAAGAACATAACGGAACCATTTTGTTACTCAAGGTAATTTCTTTTACAACATAATGTACACACGCAGCGGAAATTAAAATTTGCTGGACAATCTACTCACTCTCGACCCTATCTACGCCGAAGAGAAGTCGTTCAGCCCGTGAACGCTTCCTACTAGCTTCACCAAAGTAAGGCAGCGGCTAGGTTTCTGATGAGTTGAACGAACCGTGAGGTTCGTCGTCTCACCAAACAACCCCCTTCATTCACAAGATCACTCGCACTCGTTCCTCGGCTTCATTCACAAGATCAATCCCGTAGACCACTCTCTCGCCGGACTCACACCAATTCAGGGGTGTGCGGCACTTCCGGCCGTAAAGAGCTTCATACGGGGCCATTTTGATGCTGGATTGATAACCGTTATTATATGAGAATTCTGCTAACGGTAGATGGTCATCCCAATTCTTCCCATGATTGATGACACATGCCCGTAGCATATCCTCCAGAATCTGATTTACTCTCTCTGTTTCACCATCAGTTTGCGGATGATACGCTGAACTCCTGATTAACTTGGTTCCCAAGGAAGCATGCAGTTGCTCCCAAAATCTGGATACGAACAACGCACCTCGATCAGACACGATGGTGCGGGGAACCCCGTGTAAACACACGATTCTTGAGATGAACAGCTCCGCATACTTCTTTGCCACATATTTCGTATGGACTGGAATAAAATGTGCTGTCTTGGTCAAACGATCGACGATTACCCAAATAGAATCATGCTTGTTGCTGGTCATGGGTAAACCGAAGATGAAGTCCATACTAATGTCTTCCCACTTCCATGCTGGAACCTCCAGCGGTTGAAGTGGTCCGGCTTTCCTCATATGGTCGGCTTTAACCCGCCGACACGTATCACACTCGGATACGTACTTCGCAATCTCTCTTTTCATCCGTGTTCACCAGAACTTAGATTTCAAGTCCTGGTACATTTTATTGCTTCCCGGATGAATGGAGTACTTGGATAAATGTGCTTCATCCAATATCTTCCTCCGCAATTTCATGTTTCGGGGTACAACTATGCGGTTGTTAAACCATAGAGTACCCTCTTCATCCTTGTGGAACATCTTCAATTCACTGCTGTCCACTCTCCTCCGGATATGAGACATACCTCTGTCTCTCTTCTGAGCCTCTACAATCTCATCTCAGATTGTAGGAATAAGAGCGAGGTTGAACAGCGACCCATAGGGAACTAAGCGCAGGCTTGGTTCTCCTTCTTCATGTGCAGCCATGGCTAAATGGTGAACGTGGGCTTTCCAACTAAGTGCGTCGGCAACCACATTCGCTTTACCAGGATGGTAATGAATTTCAAGTTCATAGTCCTTGATCAATTCGAGCCATCTTCGCTGCCTCGTATTCATTTCTTTCTGTGTGAAGATGTACTTCAAGCTTTTGTGGTCAGTGTAGAGATGTACTAGATTGCCTAGTAGATAATGTCTCCACATTTTCAATGCTAAGACCACTGCAGCTAGTTCAAGGTCGTGCGTCTGGTAATTCTGCTCATGACCCCTTAGTTGTCAGGATCCATACGCGACCACACGTCCTTCTTGCATCAACACACAACCCAAACCAATGCCGGATGCATCACAATAGACATCAAAAGGCTTCGTGGTGTCCGGCTGGGCCAAAACTGGAGCTGTAGTGAGATACTTCACTAAAGTTTGAAAAGCTTGTTCGCATGAATTGCTCCAATCATACTTGGTGCTTTTCTTCAACAGCTCCGTCATAGGTTTAGCGACTTTGGAAAAGTTTGGAATGAATCTCCGGTAATAGCCCGCTAAACCTAGGAAACTCCTCACTTCATGAACAGATGTTGGAGATTTCCAATTCAGCACTTGCTCGATTTTACTTGGGTCCACAGCGATGCCTTCGGCTGAAATAATATTCCCAAGAAACGGCACTTTGCTGATCCAAAACTCACATTTACTGAACTTTGCATATAGCTTGTGATCTCTCAAGTGTTGGAGTACAATACGCAAATGTTCAGCATGTTCTTCTTCTGACTTTGAATAGACCAAGATGTCGTCGATGAAAACCACGACAAACTTGTCTAACTCCGGCATTGGTCAACCCAAAAGACATGACAAGATATTCGTAAAGACCATATCTTGTCGAGAACGCCGTCTTAGGTACGTCTTCTGCCCGGATTTTTATCTGGTGATACCCGGACCGAAGATCCATCTTGGAAAATACCTTAGCACCCACTAGTTGATCGAACAAAATGTCAATGCGCGGTAGTGGATACTTATTCTTGATAGTGACAGCATTCAGTGGACGATAATCTACGCATAGTCTCAAAGTCTCGTCCTTCTTCTTCACGAAGAGTGCGGAACAGCCCCAAGGTGATGAACTTGGGCGTATAAAACCTTTGTCCATGAGGTCATTAAGCTGATCCTTCAATTCTGCTAGCTCCTTCGGTGCCATTTTATATGGTTGCCGAGAAATAGGTGTGGTTCCCGGTGCTAGTTCAATCTTGAAATCTACATCACGTTCGGGCGGCATGCCCGGCAAGTCGTCGGGAAACACATCTAGATATTCACATACCACTGGAATATCCTCAAGTTTAGGAGCTTCAATCTGATACACTGCTGCAACTTGTTGTGATGGATCCACAAGATTCAATATGTTGCAACCATGTATTGGGGAATTCAGTTGGACAGTCCGAGAGCTGATGTCAAAGATAGCTCCATAATGTGTCAACCATGACATCCCCAAGATAATATCAATCCTTTGGCCTTTGAGTATGATAAGGCTCGCAGGATAGATGTTTCCACCCAAACATAAAGGTGCCCGAGAGACCATCTCATCTGTTGATATCTTGCCTCCGGGTGAGCTGATATGAAACGGATGCTTAACTGTGCTAAATGGAAGATTATTCTTCAGCACATAGTCTCTGCTAATAAAATTGTGGGTGGCTCCGGAATCAAACAACACGAAAGTGGGCTGCTCATGTAAAGTGAACATGCCCGCCAAAACTGGTTCGCCTTTTGCAATGTCCTCAATAGCAGTATAGTTAACCCTGCCAGCTTTTGAAAGATTCTTCTGTGAAGGTTCACGATGCTGATCTGAGCATTGACGAGGCAACACACGAGTGTGACTCTGCTCAGCTCCACGACGGTTTTGTGTTGTAGAAATCTTCAGCTCTCTACTAACATGAGGTGGAGATAATTCGTGCGTAGCTGGTTGCGGTAGGGTTGCACGAATAATTTCTGTCCGCTGCTGTTGAGGTGGAGGCTCACAAGTGATCAACTCCAGCCGTGGTTGTGAGAGTTGCACCATAGGCTGAATTTGTTGCCTAACTGGCGAGTAATACCGCACTCGATAGTTCGGGCGAACCTCGATATCACTATCCGGCGGTATACTTCTTTTCAGTTCCGCTTCACAACGAAGATGCATGTCTTCCTTAATGATAGCGGCATTTACCAACTTATTGTAAATACCGTTATTGAACAAGGTCACTTGTTCCTTAAGTTCGACATTCAAGCCTCGGAAGAAATAGTCGCACTTCAACGCTTCCGAGTCAACCATATGAGTTGCGTATTGCATCAAGTCTTCAAACTCCTTGAAGTACTCGTACGCACTCCTTTCTCCTTGCTTTAGCTCCAGAAAGTCTTGATACTTTGTTCGAAGAATTCCTGAACAAATGTGACGTGCCCGGAAAACAGTCCAGAATTCATCCCACGTCACTCGATGACCTTCAGGAAGAGTAGCGATGTACTCTGCCCACCAAGCTCCAGCGGCTCCGTGGAGTTGTTGAGCGGCAAATAAAGTCTTATGGTACTCATCGCATTCAAGCGTATCGAACTTGGCTTCAATACATTGGAGCCAATGAGCCGACTCCAACGGTTCTTTCGCTTCCGAGAAAACCGGTGGTTGTCTTGCTAAGAAATCCAGATAAGTGCTTGGTGGGAAATTTTGCTGTAGTGTCTCCTGTCGTATGCTTTGTCGCACCAACAGATCCAGAGACTCAGCCATCTTTGCCAAGATTTCTGCCAATCCGGTTGATGATGTCGGCACTTCCTGTCGTGGCGAATTACTTTCGCCGTGACTCGACTCACCAACCTCACTCCTGGAATGAGCACGATCCATGCTGCAAGAGTGAGCAGTTTACGGTTAAAATTCAAAGTTTTAAACTCAACTTGAATTGAAAACATAACCGTAAAAGCATCACATCAATATTGCAGCATTATACAAGCTAACTAGGGTTTTGACAATACTGAAATCTATCAAATGTGAGCAAGTTTGTCCAAACCCTTAATTCCAACAGTAGAACAAACTGAACGATAACTCAAGAACATGTTATGGAGCTTAGAGAAGTCTGAAACATCCCTGTCCACAACAAGTCTTAAGTTACATAGGCAATAAGCACTACTCTGTTCAGAATGACCAATTGGTCTTAACCCCAGAATTTAAATATGAAAATGGCAATTTCATATCTCAAGTTGAATATCAAAGTTATAGTTAACTTCAATATCTTTCCAACGAGTATTCATTTGCCTTCATATATGTTCTGGATCAGAAATTGTGATATTTCAAAGTTAACAAAAATCTGAAATAATTTTGACAGCACCTTCTTTGAAAGTGGCTGTTTTGTCCGCAAGATTTCATCACTTTAAACTCCAAATCTGGAGAAACTTTGAACTACAAAGTCATAGCATATATCACAAGCTTTCCCACGGTGTCTTACTTGACCCTTAGAAATTTTTCTACAGAATGTTATGGTCGAAGTACAGAAATTTCTAGAGAGCAATTTGTGACTGACCTGTTTTTGGGCAGTTCACACTCCTCTGAGAATTTCATCAATTTGGAGGGTGATTCTGATCTGGAGTTCTACTGAAGAGTTGTGGAAGACTTCAATAGCTTTCCAGAAATGTATCACTCACCTCCATTGGTTCAACCAAACAAAAATTATGCCCTGTTCAACTTCAGCAAAGATTCTGCCGGAAACAGGGGAGGTTTATTCCTAAGTCTTTGTGAAGAAATCTATACTCCCAATTGACTCTTAGTTCAATATAGGAGTTCATCACCCCCTAATAGAATCCTAGACTCCAAATTTACTCTTTTTCTTTTCAAACCTTCATTTTCATGCAGTTCAAAACACATCACGGTACTACGTTGCCTCACCAAATTAAAATCCTAACCGGCTTTATACCGGCTTATACGTCTCAAGTGGTGGCACTAAAACGATCACTCACAAACGTTTTCTACACGACATGTTCTAACGTGGTTAAGGTACCTGCAGAAAATCACTCAATAATGATGCACACATTGGTTTATCGTTTCAGGCAGGTCCATATCATAGTAAAAACATACGCCCCGTATCATTGCCATACGGGCCGTCCTTGAGTCAAGCCACGTCTCAAGGTACATGATCGGGTTATTCACCACCCGACGGGGGCTCCACACCTTTGCAATAAAGCACACCGGTGGAACAGCGCTTTCGTAAGCCTCATAGGACATGAAGAGTCCTAGAGAACATACTTCGTGTTACAAACCACACGATGGGGTCTCCTCCTCTTGCCCCTGGGTTTGCGCACTGGAGGCTAGTGCCATTCATATGTCTCTAAGACATGAAGAGTCTTAGAAAACATATTCACTTCCCGTCCATTGCTGAACGGGACATCCCACACTACTTTCCTCGTATGGGAGAGCTAACCGAAATTGATCCGCTTTCGGTGGCGTTCCTTACCATTCTTACCTCCACGTAGGTGCGTCATTACAGAATTGAAATACTGAATGATAACACACTGTTAGCTTGCCACCTTAAGTAACTATGCTAATAATACTCCTTATGTGGGCATACTATACGTTCCTCACTCGTATACTCCTAAGTTTTCAAAAATAGACCCTTTTCATGCGTGCTATTCCCAATGCGGCTCTGATACCACGTCTGTGGAGGCCCGGCCCGGGAATCGCAGTGGGTGGTGCCGTGCGATGCGACACCCAACAGCATGCACGAAAAGACGATAAGAACATAACGGAACCATTTTGTTACTCAAGGTAATTTCTTTTACAACATAATGTACACACGCAGCGGAAATTAAAATTTGCTGGACAATCTACTCACTCTCGACCCTATCTACGCCGAAGAGAAGTCGTTCAGCCCGTGAACGCTTCCTACTAGCTTCACCAAAGTAAGGCAGCGGCTAGGTTTCTGATGAGTTGAACGAACCGTGAGGTTCGTCGTCTCACCGAACAACTCTCTTCATAGCAGGCATCCTGCTACCTGCAAAAACAACTTAGAAGCAACCGTGAGCACTAAGGCTCAACAAGACTTACCCGTCACTCCTAAACATGCAACTCTACATGCAAGGGTAGTAAAAGAGTAGGCATAGGAATTTGCAAAATGCATCTTGACTAAACTTGATCCTTATATTCAGATTCTTATAGCCTTCATTTTAGTGGTCCTCACGCCTCACAACATCGGAAGTCCACAATCAAACAAGAAACGCTTATCCCGATGTTGCTAGCCTAAGGGGGAAATGAAATTTAGTTGTCTCTATATCTACTTCAGTCAAGGTTCCAATACAGTGATTAATCCACAAACAACAAGTTAAGAGACTTAGTTCATCTTCTTACTAAGTCACGGCGCAGTGGGCAAGTATGCTCAATCCTCTTCCGCGAGCGACGGTGATTCGAATCAATAACAACCCGGAATACACGACACATACACCCGCCTCGAAAGACTCTCTCAAGAGCTCTTTCTTACGTTGTATGCAGCAACCTTTCACACGACACCCCGACATAGAAAAACGCTTCGCGCCGAGCAGGATGGTCCTCTACGCGGACACGTCGAAGTTGCCCGCTAAAGGATTTACACCTCCCGCCTTCTCAACGCCATTCCCACGCGAAGGATGAGTTTCTATATCACGGTCCATCGTGTTACATCGGTTTCATGGGTCCCATACCCCACTATATATCCGGTACAGCCCAATCTTGTCCAGCAGGGCCGCATACATACGGTCCTTAACCGACACGGACGGGGCTACAACCAACCTCCACATTTGCCTTACCATCCCGGTCCAGGCCAAATGTGGTCTCAAGCATTGTCACACCCATCACAGGTCGAGACCAACCTTGAGCGCTCCATCCTACAGGAACATCCCCGTCCCCATCTCATATTCATGAGGGTGCTCTTATCATTTATCTCTCGCGAGTAACTTCATTACTCGAACTTTCTTGCGAGTAGCTTTTTACTACTCGACTTCTACCGAGCTAGCTACAACATTAGCCTAGCATATACAACGAGGCAAAGCCTACACTAAACCTTCTAATGAGGGATGTAATAGGCATGCAAGTGGGTTTCAATCATCCTAGACATAATGCACTCAAGTTTAATAAACATGATGTGAAGTAAAGTAAAATTTAAAACGGTAACGATATGCAAACCGGGGCTTGCCTTGCTCAACGGTTTTGTTAGAAGCTAGGAGTTAGTCTTCCTCCGGAGAGTCCGCCAAACTCGTCACGAGATGGAGATCCTCTCTGTAGAGTTGAATCCTCGTTGAACGTCGACGTCACGTGAGCTATTATATTGCAATGCACATATATTTCAAAAGCAATTTAGAAACTGTTTCAAAACTGTTGTTCAAGTTAACTCACACCTAAAAGGAACAAACAACAGAAAGGTTTCTGTTGTTGGATCTACAACCTTAGAGATGATGAAAGCTAGGTGAAAAGAAATACTAGTAAGCACCATGTGATTAAGTCCATTATATGAACACTTAAACCTAAAATATGGTAGCTCCAGTTCCAGAGGTCCAATGAAGCTGAGAATTTAACCACAGCTTCTATGGAATCTAGATAGGCAGTGGGCAAAAATTGAGCTCATGAAATGGCTCAAGGTGATCACAATAATTCCTTATGTGATTTTCACTAATCTGCCTTTACCCCCTAGATATGAAGCTTTCCTATGCTGCAAAGTAGACTTTTTGTGAAATACAAAATGTCCTGAGTCCATAGGAATTGGTTTTACCATTTTTGTAGTTTCCTACATGGAGATATGGATTTTACAAAGAATGGGGAAAAGCTGAAATTCTCTCTGTTCATTTTCCCATTTTTCAGAGACATAAGGAATGAACACATCATTTGATCAAGCAAATGAGGTCCAATTCCTCTGAAATTTTTACTTAAGTTCAAGGAATTTTGGAACAATGTCCTGTCCAAATTTGGGAATTTTCCAATAAACAGAACTCCTGTAAAAATTCAGAAGAGATTTTTCTTAAATGAATTAATGAGCCAAATCCAGGGATTTTCATAAACATTGGTCTGCACCCCTGGATAGTACTCTTTGAGAGGAATCCAACAAAATTTGTTTCACAATTTTTGGACACTCCTACACAAAGTTATGGCTCTCCAAAATTTGAACTAGAGTGGGAAAATCTGGAAATTGTTTAAATGCTGACAGTGGGTCCCACCTGTCATCCCTAACCTCCAGACTCGCGCCCAACAGGGCAGTGGCGGCTCACTCCAGCGAGGTCTCCGGAAACACAAGTTCCCAGCCACCTCCAGACCCCCTGCTGGCCGCCCCCCCCCCCCCCCCCATATTTCCCCACGCTGAACACGTTGTTGAGGTCCCCGGCGGCTGAAACTCGCCGGAAAATAGGGCGCACCGGCCACAGCAAACCCTAGAGCTCCGGCGAGGTCTTGCACGGTGAATTCTCCACCAAATGGTCGGTTCTTGGGCTCTACAGCACCAGGGGATCATGTAGAAGACCGGCATGAGGTCTAAACCAGCTGGAGATGGCTCTAAACCTAAAGGCACCGTGCACCTGATAGGGTCCAGCGGCATACCCTCTAAAAGAGCTCGGACTGCTCACCCTACACTCAATTTCTTGGTCTAAAATCGATGGAGGAGGTGTGCTAGGCAGTTAACAACCTGTGTGTAAAGTTTGAGACCCAACAAACACGAATAGAGGACGAATTTTACAATTTCTTACCTCAAGGTCCGTTTCTGCCGCCCGGGAGAAAAACTTGAAATTCTCCCTCTGTGATCAATGGCTGGGGCTGAGCTTTGGAGGTGAGAAACTATACTTGATGGTGCACAGATGGGGTGGCTTGCTTGGGCGTGATCCCTTCTGGTTTGGGCTGTCCACGGCGTCCAGTTTCGGTTCTCCGACGTGCAACCCGGGAGCAGCAGAAACTCTTCTGTTTCTAGGCGCCAGCAAGGATGGAACAGCGGAGGGAAGTTCACAGCCGGCTAGAGCACTCAGGGGTGAACCTTTTTGCTGTGGAAGCTCGGGCAAAGGACGCTGGTTTTGCTGGGGCGATCAGAGGAAAACAGAGAACACGGCAGCTGTTTGTGTTTCATGGGAGCACCCCCACAGAGGCTGAGCTCGAGCTGGGAGAAGCAAAATGGTGCTGTGGCACTCGTGTGAGGTGATGAGGATGAGCAGAAGACGATCCAGCAGGAGGTGGCGTCGGTGAACGAGCAGCTGCTGTCGCACGCTGAGGAGTCGAGCACGTCGGTTTAGAACAGTCTATGACATGTGGGGTCCACAGCCCCAATTCTCCCTCTTTACCCCCATTTCGGTTTAAAATAGCAAATGAGCTCCGAATTTGATCAAACTTGGAGGATAGGTCAAAATAATTATGAGGAACTCAAATCTAAAATCAGATTTTGAAATTGAGTATGTTTGGTTCAAAATTCAAATTTAAGTTTGAATTTGAACGTGCCCTCATTTAATCCTCAGAATAAATAGTATATGAAACCTAAAATTCTCCAAATTTGAAACTTAGGCTCTTGAATACATGAGAAATGCATCTATGCTCTCACATATGGGCCTTTGTACAATCTGAATAGGAATCCTTTCAAAAGAATTCAAATTGCATTTAAATTTCCTCCACTCTACTCATAGAGAAGGTGCACATGAGTTAGAGTTTTTGGAAGTCTAATTCTTTCTCCTAGGTTAACATGTGTTGAGCATGTGCTAGAGAAAATTTTTAACTCCCTCACATGTCAATATGTGTGTTCATCATTTCATGTGACACAATTATATTCTTTTATCGCCTTAACTTTGTTTCATGAGCTGACATCAACCTTTACAAAAGTTAGGGCTGTTACAAGCTGCTCATGACAATGGCCGGAGCATGGTCGGCGACGAGCCGCCACCTCGGAAAGACTTCAGCCACGTCGGCTGACTTCCCTAGCACCTCAACTACTTGGGGAACCGGTCGGGAAGCATCAGTGGACCTCAGAGAAGGTCGACATGAGCTCGAGACAGCTCGGGGAAGGCCCGAAATAGGTCCTCACCGTGCGTCCGATGCCGCCCGTTCATTCCGCCATTGGTGGACCTCGAATTACGCCGGGTACAGAGGTTCTCCGGCCAAGAGTTGTGAAGGCAACTTGTGCGTTACCGTGTCTAGCTTGTGTGAGAGCTGATTGAGGCCCTCTAATCCTTTCTAGAGCACGAATTTGACAGAACCGCACCCGAAGGTCGTTCTGCACACAGAAAGGGGAAAAATGGAAATTCACCGCCGGTGAGCAACCACTCGAGCTGTGGCTCGGGGGTGAGCAGCACCGGTCATCGGCGCATCCAAGGGTGCCTTGGCTCGGGCGTGACAACGCCCTGGTTGGGCTGTCCACGGAAGCCCGAGGTGCGGCGGTTCTAAGTCCCGAATTTGATCTTTCGGCACAGCCGATATCAATCGGTTTCAGCTGAATTCTAGCAGCGGGGAGGACGGAGGAGGTCTCTAGTACCTTGCTGGGGCTCTGGAGTGGACGGAGGGAGCTGTGATCGGCGTTCTCCGATCGATTCCGAGCTGCGGAAAACTTCGGCCGGCGCTGAGTTCTTGTGGGGAAGAACGGCGATGCCTCGGCCGAGGAGGGGGGCAGGCGCCTTAAGAAGGCTCTGCACCGCCTCACGCCCGCACGTGGGCAAGCAGCTGCTGGCGCGGCGGCTGCCCTCGGTGGCGATCGCAGCGGCGGCTCGGCGACCCGAGTGAGAAAAGTCTCAGTCGGTTTGATCTGAGCAGTGGCTGACATGTGGGACCCACTTCCAGTTTTAACCTCTGAAATTTACTCCTAATCACTGTTGTAAACAGTGAACCCCATAGTACCCCTGGTAATTCAAATTATTCACCCAGGAACCATTTGAATTGATCAAAGTTCAAATTGGGTTTGGTTTGAGTGAATTTCAGCACAAGTGCAGTTTTGAATTCAAATGAAGTTTGAATTTGTCCCACTTAGCTCATGTCAAGATCAACTCCAAATGGAGTGAAAATTGGTGTGTGGGCTCACAAAAATGTGCTGAGTAAGAATATGCCTCCCACTTTTAAATTCATGGGATAAAAACAGTTTGAATTTGAATATGGTTTCAAACTGCCCTCTTCCTAACTATACCCAAAATGACCTCAAAAAGGTTTTGAATTTGGGTGAAACTTGGCATGGACATCCTTAACAATGTATAGGAGTTTTCATATGTCCAGCCCCCTTATATCACATGTGTGAAATACCACTTTGGCAATGTGTGAGTTTGTTCTCTAATGAGCATGTTGATAATTGTTACTTGCTCTTCATTTGTGTTCATCATCCTTCCTCAAATGAGGTGTGTGGTGTGGTGATGAACACTGTAAAAGTGTGTCAAAAACTGAGGCCCTTACAGACTACGCATCAAGTTCATGTTCAGCCTGTGAACGTGTCCTTGCTAGCACACACGCACAGTAACACGGCGGCGTGCACGACTCCCATTCGACGGGATTCCGCTCCTGGGGTTCCGTCTCCTCCTCGGGAGTCCCTTCCTCATAGAACCCTGCAAAAGCTTCAAACACAAGCAGTGAGCATGAAGGCTCAGCAAGACTGACCCGTCTCTCCTGAACATGGAACTTCTACATGAGGGGTGATGGGTACATGAGGTAAAACAATTTGCAAAGGACTCGCCTAATTATTGGAACCTTACTTTCAAGTTTTAGCAGCAGGTTGTGGAGAACCTTACGCTAAGGCACATGAGAGAGCCGCAATAAAACAAGAAACGCATTTCTCTCATGTAATTTGCCTAAAGTGGAAAGGAATTTTAATTAGCTCTTAACTACAGCAATCATTAACAATCAAAGTCCACCTTTCAATTAGCAACATTTTAACATGTGACTAGCCTGTTCTTTCTACGTCACGGTACAGTGAACAAGTGGTACTCACTGACCGCGAGGGACGGCGATTATAATCGATTTACACCAGCAGGGTTACCCGAACAACCCGTCACGTACGCCCGTACTCGATGTTGCCTACAACAACCATCACGGACGCCGTACGCAACTACCTTTCACCTGTTAGCTAAATGTTGAACCGGTCCAATCGTCCCGAGCAAGAGGTCTCTGCACGCGCATCTCAGTGCAAGCCAGCCAATTTACACCTCGAGCTCTCAACCTACCCTCTGAACGACCAGCTATGCCTCAACACCCAGCTACCCGAGTTACATCGGTTTCCCGGTTCCCATACAGCCGGTAGGTCTTCGGTACTGTTCTAGCTTGTTCAATAGGCCCGTACACGGCTCGGTCCTCAATCGACACAAGCGGAGCTACATCACACAGGCCCCAAAGTCCTGCTGCCCTTACTCTCTGCTCGGTCTCATTTTTCTTGCCATGTGTATCATGTGCTATCTCTACCCGAGTCGAGTGCCTCTAGCCTATGCTCGCGAGTAGTTCCAACTACTCGACTTGTACCGAACCCTACCCTAACTTAGCTTCGCAGTAGCTAACGGGGTTTGCAATCCTAAACCCAACCCAGGATTTTCTTGGCTATGCAGTTGGGTTTCCAAACAAGACTCTAATGCAAGGAATAATGGTATTCAAGTAAGTGCTCAAAACAATAAAAATTTGTAAAAAGGTTAATGCAAACCGGAGCTTGCCTTGCTGCTCTTGGTCGTAGGCTAGTTGCTCCTCCGGAGTAACAAAGTCTAGGACTTCGGGTTCCTCCTCGACCTTAGCGACTACATGATATAAGAAGTACATGTATTAATTTGAGTGCATTTGTATTAAGTTTGAACTTGTGAAGCTTATAAGTCCAACTAGACAGACTCAATGACTGTGAACCTTTTACTGTGGCTTGGTTACAATCTAAATACAGACTACTTGGTCAAGTTTTAGTTGGAGCAAAGCTCATTTGAGCCCTCCACAATTAATTATGTACTTGACCTTAATTGGAACTCTTAGGGTGTTCTAGGGATTTTCATGAAACAAACTATGACTTTCTGAAAACTAGGTTTTCAGAGGGTTCTAATGGAATTGGTCTCACTTAATTTGAAGGTTCCTAGCTAAAGATATGAGCTAAACAATTTCAGAGAAAAATCTGAAAATGTTTCTGAACATTTTCTATTTTCTCTGGAACAGTTTCACTAATCACACCATTAGGTGTATTAAATGAGCTCAAATGGATCTGAAATTATTATGGTAGTTCAGGAATATTTTGGTGAACATCCCAGCAAAATTTCATAATTTTCCTCCAAAGGATTCTCCAGTTAAAATTCCAAACATTTTAAAATTTGAGGAATTAATTCTGGAGAAATAAAGATTTTCATGAAGTTAAACTTGATTTGCTGGAAAGTGCTCAGAGAGCTGAATCCAACAAAATTTGGTTCACTCAATTTGGAGTTTCCTAGCCCAAGTTATGAGGATTTGAAGTTTGAATGAAATCTGAAAATCGGGGGAAAAGTTTAAATCTGCCGAGGCCCGCGGGGACACGTGTTGGGCGTGGAGACAACAGCACACTGAGGCCCACAGGGTTTTTTCGCGCCAGCACACCAGATCCCGGCCGCAGCTCGATCCCGATTTAAAATATCTGCCGCTGACAGCTGGGGTCCACCCCCTTCGTCTACCTCTCGCCGCCCGCGCTCTGCCGCCGGGGTACCTTGCCGGAGAGCTCGCCGGCAGCTTCTGTAAAGCTCCAAACTTCACGATTTTGGCCGCCTCTGCCTATTTTCACTCGGGGAACAGGATTCTTGGGTCAGCTTGCCATGAAATGGCCGGCACATGGTCGGCGACGAGCGGCGGCTTCGGAAAGACTTCGGCCGTGTCGGCCGACTTCCCTAGCACCTCGATCACTCGAGCAACCGGTCAGGGAGCATCAGTGGACCTTAGGGAAGGTCGACATGAGCTTGAAGCAGCTCGGGGGAGGCCCGAAGTAGGCTTTCACCGTGCACCCGATGCCTCCCGCATGCTCTATCGTTGGTAAACTTCAACATACGCCGGTTACAGGGGTTCTCAGACCCAAGGATGTGAAGGCAACTTGTGCGCTACCGTGTCTAGTGTATGTGAGAGCGGATTGAGGCCCTCTAATCCTTCCTAGAGTAGGAATTTGACAGAACCGCACCCAAAGGTCGCTCTGCACCCAGAAAGGGGAAAAATTGAAATTCGCCGCCGGTGAGCAAGCGCTCGGGCAGTGGCTCGGGGGTGAGCAGCACCGGTCACCAGCGCGTCCAAGGGTGCCTTGGCTCGGGCGTGACAACTCCCCGGTTGGACTGTCCACGGGAGCCCGAAGTGCGGCGGTTTTAGGTCACCGAATTGAACTCTTGGTATAGCCGAGATCAATCGGTTTCAGCTGAGTTTTAGCAACAGGGAAGAAGGAGGAGGGTTCCTAGTACCTTGCCGTAGCTCTGGAGGGGACGGGAAGGCTGTGATCGGAGCTCTCCGATCGGTTCTGAGTGGCGGAAGGAGTTTTCCGCCGCTGTGTTCTTGCTGGGAGGAAATGGCGATAGCTTCGGCCGAGGAGGGGGAAGAACGCCTTAAGAAGGCTCTGAACCGCCTCGTGCCCGCGCGTGGCCAAGCAGCTGCTGGCGCGGCGGCCTCCCTCGGTGGCGATCGCAGCTGCATCTCGGCGACCCGAGTGAGAAAAGTCTCAGTCGGTTGAATCCTCCCTGTGGCTGACTGTGGGTCCCATTTTTGTTCTTAACCTCTGAAATTCACTCCTAATCACTGTTGTAAACAGTGAGCCCCAAAATACCCTTGGTGATTCAAATTATTCACCCATGAGCCATTTGAATTGATTAGAATTCAAATTGGGTTTGGTTTGAATGAATTTCAGCACATGTTTAGTTTGAAATTCAAATAAAGTTTGACCTTGCCCCACTTAGCTCATGTCAAGATCAACTCCAAATGGAGTGAAAATTGGTGTATGAGATCACAAAAATGTGCTGAGTAAGAATATGCCTCCCACTTTTGAATTCATGGGATAAAAATAGTTTGAATTTGAATATGGTTTCAAACTGCCCTCTTTCTAGCTATACCCAAAATGACCTCAAAAAGGTTTTGAATTTGAGTGAAACTTGGCATGGACATCCCTAGCAATGTGTAGGAGTTTTCATATGCCCAGCCCATCTATATCACATGTGGAAAATACCACTTTTGCAATATGTGAGTTTGTTCTCTAATGAGCATGTTGATGGTGGTTACTTGCTCTTCATTTGTGTTCATCAACTTGCTTCAAATGAGGTGTGTGGTGTGGTGATGAACACTTTAAACAGGTGTCAAAAACTGAGGCCCTTACAATCCTCCCCCCTTAAAAGAATCTTGTCCCGAGATTATAAGGTGAAAATGAGAGAGAGGACGGTGGAAAATTACCGGATATGCGACGGTAAAAAGTCGGGGTCGTTAGCGCGAAGGAATCCTTCACTCTCCCATGTCGCCTCGTCCATTGAGTGATTACTCCATAGAACTTTGTAGAACCACAACGTACGGTTGTGTGTGGTTCGGGCCTTTTCGTCAATAATTTGAACCGGTTCATCCCGATAGGTGAGATCCGGTTGCAGTTCTTCAATGTCTTCCAGCTGAACGGTAGTTGATAGCTTGAGACACTTCCTCAGCTGGGAAATATGAAAGACGTCGTGCACACCAGAAAGTGCTTCTGGTAATTTCAGTCGGTATGCTACTGATCCACATCTTTCAGTAATCTGGAATGGACCGATGAATCGGAGTGCCAACGTTCCTCACACCCCAAATCTGTTTACGCCCCTCATTGGAGACACACGTAGATATACGTGATCCCCGACTTCGAACTGTAGTGGGCGTCTTCTCCGGTCCGCATACTGTTTCTGACAGGATTGGGCGGCTTTTAGGTTCGCTTGAATCAGTCGAACCTTTTCTTCCGCGTAGTTGACAAGGTCAATCCCGAAGGTAACCCTTTCGCCAGACTCACACCAGTTCAATGGTGTGCGGTACTTCCTTCCGTATAGCGCCTCGTAGGGCGCCATCTTTATGCTGGCTTGGTACCCATTGTTGTACGAGAACTCGGCTAACGGCAAGTGATCATCCCAATTCTTGCCATGGTTGATAGCACAAGCTCGTAGCATGTCTTCTAAGATCTGATTCACCCGCTCAGTTTGCCCATCCGTCTGCGTGTGGTACGCTGAACTACGGATCAGCTTCGTCCCCAAGGCAGCATGCAGCTGCTCCCAAAAATGGGACACAAATAAAGTGCCCCGATCCGATATGATGGTACGGTGTACGCCGTACAAGCATAGGATCCGTGAGATGTACAGTTCAGCGTACTTCTTAGCGTTGTAGTTGGTGTTGACCGGGATGAAATGGGCAACTTTGGTGAGCCAATCGACGATCACCCACACAGAATCATGTTTCTGCAAAGTGGTGGGTAAACCGACGATGAAGTCCATGCTCACATCCTCCCACTTCCAGGCAGGAACGCCCAGTGGTTGTAGCAGTCCCGGTTTCCGCATATGGTCTGCCTTCACCCTTCGACATGTATCACACTCGGACACGTACTTCGTGATCTCCCGCTTCATCCGTGTCCACCAAAACTTGCTTCTGAGTTCTTGATACACTTTGTTGCTGCCGGGGTGAATAGAAAATTTTGATAAGTGAGCCTCATCAAAAATTTTCTTCCGTAACTCCGGGTTACGGGGTACGACGATCCGGTCCTTGAACCATAGGACGCCGTCTCCGTCCTTCCGAAAACATTTCAACTCCCCACTGTCTACACGTCTCCGCAAATGCGACATGCGCTTGTCATGTTTCTGAGCTGCCACTATCTCTTCACGGATGGTGGGGATCAAAGCTAGGTTGTAGAGAGCTCCGTGTGGAATCACATGTAGCGGTGGTTCGCTATCTTCCAACGGTTTGATGGTCAGATTGTTGACGTGTGACTTGCGGCTCAGCGCATCTGCCACTACGTTTGCCTTGCCCGGATGATAATGGATCTCTATTTCGTAATCCTTTATCAATTGTAACCATCTTTGCTGCCTCATGTTCAGCTCCTTCTGAGTGAATATGTACTTGAGGCTTTTGTGGTCGGTATATAAATGCACGAGGTTACCGAGTAGGTAGTGCCTCCACATTTTCAGTGCAAGTACCATGGCAGCGAGCTCCAAGTCGTGGGTTGGATAATTCTGCTCATGGTTTCTAAGCTGCCGTGATCCATACGCGACCACTCTTCGGTCTTGCATCAGCACACATCCGAGCCCAATGCCGGATGCATCGCAGTACACATCGAACGGTTTTGTTGTGTCTGGCTGCGCCAAAACCGGTGCTGATGTCAGGTGCTTGACTAAAGCCTTGAATGCTGCTTCACACGCTGGACTCCAAACATATTTGGTAGCCTTCTTCAGCAGCTCTGTCATAGGCTTAGCAATCTTCGAGAAGTTCGGAATGAACCTCCGATAATATCCCGCGAGTCCGAGGAAACTCCATACCTCGTAAACCGTTCTCGGGGACTTTCAATGCAGCACTTGTGCGACCTTAGTCGGGCCTACAGCGATACCCTTCGTTGAGATGATATGCCCGAGAAAAAGTACTTTTGATATCTAGAATTCACACTTGCTGAATTTCGCGTATAGCTTGTGATCCCGCAGCCTTTGCAAGACTATACACAGGTGCTTCTCGTGTTCTTCCTCCGACTTGGAATAAACCAGCAGGTCGTCGATGAAGGCCACGACAAACTTTTCCAGCTCCGTCATGAATACCGAGTTCATTAGATACATGAAGTGAGCTGGAGCGTTGGTGGAACCAAGGAACATAACAAGGTACTCATAAATACCGTACCTCGTCGAAAAGCTGTCTTTAGAATATTCTCAGCCCACATCTTAATCTGATGGTACCCTGAGCTTAAATCCATTGTGGAAAAGATCTTTGCTTTGACCAACTGATCAAACAATACGTCGATCTGTGGTAAAGGGTACTGGTTCTTGATTGCCACAGTGCTAAGCAGACGAGCACTACACAAAGTCGTAGTGTTTCGTGCTTCTCCTTTGCAAAAAATGCTGAATACCCCAAGGTAACGACTCAGTCGTATAAAACCTTTGCTCATAGGGTTATTTAGCGGTGTCTTCCACTCTGCCCATCCATTGGGTGCCATTTTGTACGGCCTTCGCAAACTCGGTGGTGTTCCCGGCGCAAGTTTCATCTTGAACTCTACGTCCCGTTCGGGCGGTATGCCCGGTAATAATTGGGAAACACCCCTGAAATCTATGTACCACCGGACTGCCCTCTATCTAAACAGTTTCCAAGTGGTTCAATATTGCAATCTGTTGCCGACTGGTGCCCAGAACTAATATATGAAGACCGTGCCATGAGGAGTTTGAGCTTAACTGTTCGAAACTGATGTTGTGAACCGCTTTGTGGTAATTCAACCACGACATCCCCAAAATAATGTCAATCTTCAGACCCCAAGAATAAGGAGGGTCATGGGTTATAGTCTAACCCGCAAACAAAGAGGTGCTCGGAAAACAACATCACTTCTTGTAATGCTGCCACGGCGAAGATATGAGGTATTACCTCTTTGTAAAAGTGGTATGAAGCTGATGTTGAGCCACAAAAGATTGACTAACAAAGCTAGGTGTGGCACCTAAGTCCAAGAGAATTAATACCGGTAGCCGATTCATAGAAACATCTCTGCTAACACGGCTTCTCCTTCTGGAACATCATCACTCACTGTGTAGTCAATGTTGCCCCTTGTCTGCCCTCTTTTCTGCAGATATAGTGACGGATCTGATCATTGAAAGTATGATGATCCGCAACCTTGAATTTCCTCCATACAATACCTAGCATAATGGCCCATCCGACCACAAGTAGAGCACGGATGTCTCTCCGGCTCTTCTCTAACTTGTGGTTGGAGCTAGATACATATAGCTGCAGCGATGGAGTATAAACTACCGTCTGATGCTGCTGCTCTGGAGGTGGTGCAAGTTGTGGTACTTGACCAGCAATCAATCTCTAAGGAGTTAATTGTACAGGGGCCTACATATCACCGAATGGCGTTCGGGACACCAACAGGTGCTGTTGGGGCACATAACTTGTACTAGCCTGCACGATATCACTCATTTTCCTCCTTTGTACAGAACAGAACCTGATGGACTAAATCTAGACTTTGATCCAGTTAGAAGCATTTTCATCACTCAAGTTGTATACCAAAGTTAAAGTTAACTCCAATATATTTCCGACGAGTATTCACATGCTTCTATATCACTTCTGGATCAAGAGTTATGATTTTTCAAAGTTGACACAATTCCTGGATAAAATTTGCCAGCATCTCCCTTGTATGTGGCTGGTTTTATCACAGTTGTATATGCAAATACAATAGGAATCTGCACAAACTCTGAACTACAACAATGTTTCTTATCTCATAACCTTTCCAACGGTGTATCATATGACCCTTAAGAATTTTTCTACAGAATGTTATAAGTGTTTTACAGAAACATCCAGGGAGATTTGCATCTGTCCTGTTTTCTGAATAGTTTGCATTCAACTGGACATTCTACCAATTTGGCGTGTGATGTTGCTCTGGAGTTCTACAAAGAAGTTGTAGAGCAATTAAAAACCTTTCCAGAGTTGTATCATACACCTCCATTGGGTCAATCTTCTCAGAGTAATGCTCTATCAAAGTCCAGCAAAAATTTCTGCCCGAGCAGAGCACTCTGTTTTTGAGAAACATAGAAATCTACGAATTCTCCCCTTTGAAACTTAGTTCAAATGAAGAGTTCCGTAACTAATATGTGTTTTCCAACTTCCATTTTTAGTTAAAAGTTAGTCATGAATAATTTCTTCATAGGAAAGAAGTTACAAAGTGTAGTACGGTGGCGATGCACCGCAAGACATATGACGGTACTGCGTTGCCTCACAAAAGAAAATCCTATACCGGACTTAGCCGGCTTCGTTAGTTCAGTGGCACTAAACGTCACTCGCACATGGATGCTACACGTCTACCGTTTTGTGGTTAGACTACCTGCAGAAACTC
This sequence comes from Neostapfia colusana, assembly GCA_030760725.1. Classification (NCBI taxonomy): domain Eukaryota; kingdom Viridiplantae; phylum Streptophyta; class Magnoliopsida; order Poales; family Poaceae; genus Neostapfia; species Neostapfia colusana. Next base: position 23,033,961 of record JASWHV010000012.1, on the reverse strand, counting down.
AAACAATCGTCAGACTCGGCTGCACACCGAGCCCGGTATCCATACAGTTCGTACACCCGGCCGTCATCACTCGCCCGGATGTTCTCAAGCCAACCATGCCTTGAGTTACGTGTTCACGTTTCAGACCACATGACAAGGTCTCCCAGATTGCACCACGCACGCCAGGGACAGACGTTTCTCGAATACCCCAAACGACATGAAAAGTCGTAGAGGATATCAAAGCGGGCCGGGTTACCTGCCACCCGTGGGGCTCCACCCTTCAGCTTGTGCGCACTGGTGGACAGCGCTTACGTGTACCCCCCAAGACATAAACGTCCCAAGATACACGATTTTCCAACATAGACAAATAGGTTAGTATGCCACTTTCTATATGCTAATAACATCCTTATACGGGCTACTAACTCGTTCCTCACTGGATTTTTGAAAAAGATGACCTTTTAGTGCGTTAAACCTCAAGCGAGCTCTGATACCAACGCTGACACGACCCCACGGTCTTGTCGAGCCAGGATCACGCTGAGGGGTGCTGCGTTGCACAGCACCGGATAACACACATCAAAGGTACAAAGCGGAAGCAAAACTTTTATTACATAAACTGGTTTACGAACATTTTTACATCAAAATAGGTCCAGTCTACACTCACGGGCGTAGACTACGCATCAAGTTCACGTTCAGCCCGTGAACGTGTCCTTGCTAGAACACACGCACACTAACACGGCGGCGTGCACGACTCCCACTTGACGGGATTCCCCTCCTGGGGTTTCGTCTCCTCCTCGGAAGTCCCTTCCTCATAGAACCCTGCAAAAGCTTCAAACACGAGCAGTGAGCACGAAGGCTCAGCAAGACTGACCCGTCTCTCCTAAACATGGAACTTCTACATGAGTGATGGGTACATGAGGTAAAACAATTTGCAAAGGACTCGCCTAATTATTGGAACATTCCTTTCATGTTTTAGCAGCAGGTTGTGGAGAACCTTACGCTAAGGCACATGAGAGAGCCGCAATCAAACAAGAAACGCATTTCTCTCATTTACATTGCCCAAAGTGGAAAGGAATTTTAATTAGCTCTAAACTACAGCAATCATTAACAATCAAAGTCCACCTTTCAATCAGCAACATTTTAACATGTGACTGGCCTGTTCTTTCTACGTCACGGTACAGTGAGCAAGTGGTACTCACTGACCGCGAGGGACGGCGATTATAATCGATTTACACCTGCAGGGTTACCCGAACAACCCGTCACGTACGCCCGTACTCGATGTTGCCTACAACAACCATCACGGACGCCGTACGCAACTACCTTTCACCCGTTAGCTAAATGTTGAACCGGTCCAATCATCCCGACCAAGAGGTCTCTGCACGCGCATCTCAGTGCCGCCAGCCGATTTACACCTCGAGCTCTCAACCTACCCTCTGAACGACCAGCTATGCCTAAACACCCAGCTACCCGAGTTACATCGGTTTCCTGGTTCCCATATAGCCGGTAGGTCTTCGGTACTGTTCTAGCTTGTTCAACAGGCCCGCACACGGCTCGGTTCTCAATCGACACAAGCGGAGCTACAGCACACAGGACCCAAAGTCCTTCTGCCCTTACTCTCCGCTCGGTCTCGTTTTTCTTGCCATGTGTATCATGTGCTATCTCTACCCGAGTCGAGTGCCTCTAGCCTATGCTCGCGAGTAGTTCCAACTACTCGACTTGTAGCGAACCCTACCCTAACTTAGCTTCGCAGTAGCTAACGGGGTTTGCAATCTTAAACCCAACCCAGGGTTTTCTTGGCTATGCAGTTGGGTTTCCAAACAAGACTCTAATGCAAGGAATAATAATATTCAAGTAAGTGCTCAAAAACATAAAAATTTGTAAAAAGGTTAATGCAAACCGGAGCTTGCCTTGCTGCTCTTGGTCGTAGGCTAGCTGCTCCTCCGGAGTAACGAAGTCTAGGACTTTGGGTTCCTCCTCGACCTTAGCGACTACATGATATAAGAAGTACATGTATTAATTTGAGTGCATTTGTATTAAGTTTGAACTTGTGAAGCTTATAAGTCCCACTAGACAGACTCAATGACTGTGAACCTTTTACTGTGGCTTGGTTACAACCTAAATACAGACTTGGTCAAGTTTTAGTTGCAGCAAAGCTCATTTGAGCCCTCCACAATTAATTATGTACTTGACATTAATTGGAACTCTTAGGGTGTTCTAGGGATTTTCATGAAACAAACTATGACTTTTTGAAAACTAGGTTTTCAGAGGGTTCTAATGGAATTGGTCTCAATTAATTTGAAGGTTCCTAGCTAAAGATATGAGCTAAACAATTTCAGAGAAAATTCTGAAAATGTTTCTGAACATTTTCTATTTTCTCTGGAACAGTTTCACTAATCACACCATTAGGTGGATTAAATGAGCTCAAATGGATCTGAAATTTTTATGGTAGTTCAGGGATATTTTGGTGAACAACCTAGCAAAATTTCAGAATTCCTCCAAAGGATTCTCCAGTTAAAATTCCAAACAGTTTAAACTTTGAGGAATTAATTCTAGAGAAATAAGGATTTTCATGAAGTGAAACTTGATTCGCTGTAAAGTGCTCAGAGAGATGAATCCAACAAAATTTGGTTCACTCAATTTGGAGTTTCCTAGCCCAAGTTATGAGGATTTGAAGTTTGAATGAAATCTGAAAATCGGGGGAAAAGTTTAAATCTGCCGGGGCCCGCAGGGACACGTGTTGGGCAAGGAGACGACAGCACACTGAGGCCCACAGGGTTTTTGCGCGCCAGCACACCAGATCCCGGCCGCAGCCCGATCCCGATTTAAAATATCTGCCGCTGACAGCTGGGGTCCACCCCCTTCGTCTACCTCTCGCCGCCCGCGCTCTACCGCCGGGGTACCTCGCCGGAGAGCTCGCCGGCAGCTTCTGTAAAGCTCCAAACTTCACGATTTTGGCCGCCTCTGCCTATTTTCACCTGGGGAACAGGATTCTTGGGTCAGCTTGCCATGAAAACAGCCGGCACATGGTCGGCGACGAGCGGCGGCTTCGGAAAGACTTCGGCCGTGTCGGCCGACTTCCCTAGCACCTCGATCACTCGAGCAACCGGTCAGGGAGCATCAGTGGACCTTAGGGAAGGTCTAAATGAGCTTGAAGCAGCTCGGGGTAGGTCCGAAGTAGGCTTTCACCGTGCACCCGATGCCTCCCGCATGCTCCGTCGTCGGTAAACTTCAAGATACGCTGGTTACAGGGGTTCTCAGACCCAAGGTTGTGAAGGCAACTTGTGCGCTACTGTGTCTAGTGTATGTGAGAGCGGATTGAGGCCCTCTAATCCTTCCTAGAGTAGGAATTTGACAGAACCGCACCCGAAGGTCGTTCTGCACCCAGAAAGGGGAAAACCGGAAATTCGCCGCCGGTGAGCAAGCGCTCGGGCTGTGGCTCGGGGTTGAGCAGCACCGGTCACCAGCGCGTCCATGGGTGCCTTGGCTCGGGCGTGACAACTCCCCGGTTGGGCTGTCCACGGGAGCCCGAAGTGCGGCGGTTTTAGGTCACTGAATTGAACTCTCGGTATAGCGGAGATCAATCTGTTTCAGCTGAGTTTTAGCAACGGGGAAGAAGGAGGAGGGTTCCTAGTACCTTGCCGTTGCTCTGGAGGGGACGGGAAGGCTGTGATCGGAGCTCTCCAATCGGTTCTGAGCGGCGGAAGGAGTTTTCCGGTGCTGTGTTCTTGCTGGGAGGAAATGGCGATAGCTTCGGCCGAGGAGGGGGAAGAACGCCTTAACAAGGCTCTGAACCGCCTCGTGCCCGCGCGTGGCCAAGCAGCTGCTGGCGCGGCGGCCTCCCTCAGTGGCGATCGCAGCTGCAGCTCGGCGACCCGAGTGAGAAAAGTCTCAGTCGGTTGAATCCTCCCTATGGCTGACATGTGGGTCCCATTTTCGTTTTTAACCTCTGAAATTCACTCCTAATCACTGTTGTAAACAGTGAGCCCCAAAATACCCATGGTGATTCAAATTATTCACCCATGAGCCATTTGAATTGATTAGAATTCAAATTGGGTTTGGTTTGAATGAATTTCAGCACATGTTTAGTTTGAAATTCAAATAAAGTTTGACTTTGCCCCACTTAGCTCATGTCAAGATCAACTCCAAATGGAGTGAAAATTGGTGTATGAGCTCACAAAAATGTGCTGAGTAAGAATATGCCTCCCACTTTTGAATTCATGGGATAAAAACAGTTTGAATTTGAATATGGTTTCAAACTGCCCTCTTTCTAGCTATACCCAAAATGACCTCAAAACGGTTTTGAATTTGAGTGAAACTTGGCATGGACATCCCTAGCAATGTGTCGGAGTTTTCATATGCCCAGCCCATCTATATCACATGTGGAAAATACCACTTTTGCAATATGTGAGTTTGTTCTCTAATGAGCATGTTGATGGTGGTTACTTGCTCTTCATTTGTGTTCATCAACTTGCTTCAAATGAGGTGTGTGGTATGGTGATGAACACTTTAAATAGGTGTCAAAAACTGAGGCCCTTACAAAACAAAGTCCATCTTTCAATTAGCAACATTTTAACATGTAACTAGCCTGTTCTTTCTACGTCACGGTACAGTGAACAAGTGGTACTCACTGACCGCGAGGGACGGCGATTATAATTAATTTATACCTGCAGGGTTACCCGAACAACCCATCACGTACGCCCGTACTCGATGTTGCCTACAGCAACCATCACGGACGTCGTACGCAACCACCTTTCGCCCGTCAGCCAAATATTGAACCGGTCCCATCGTCCCGAGCAAGAGGTCTCTGCACGTGCATCTCTGTGCCGCCAGCCGATTTACACCTCAAGCTCTCAACCTACCCTCTGAACGACGGGCAATGCCTCAATACCCAGCTACCCAAGTTACATCGGTTTCCCGGTTCCCATATAGCCGGTAGGTCTTTGATACTGTTCTAGCTTGTTCAACAGGCCCGCACATTGCTCGGTCCTCAATCGACACAAGCGGAGCTATAGCACACAGGCCCCAAAGTCCTGCTGCCCTTACTCTCCGCTCAGTCTCATTTTCTTGCCATGTGTTTCATGTGCTATCTCTACCCGAGTCGAGTGCCTCTAGCCTATCCTCGCGAGTAGTTCCAACTACTCGACTTGTACCGAATCCTACACTATCTTAGCATTGCAGTAGCTAACGAGGTTTTCAATCTTAATCCCAACCCATGGTTTTATTGGCTATGCATTTGGGTTTTCAAACAAGACTCTAATGCAAGAATCAATGGTACTCAAGTAAGTTCTCAAAACAATAAAAATTTGTAAAAAGATTAATGCAAACCAGAGCTTGCTTTGCTGCTCTTGGTTGTAGGCTAGCTGTTCTTCCGTAGTGACGAAGTCTAAGACTTCAGGCTCCTCCTCAACCTTAGCGACTACATGAGGTAAAAAGTATATGTATCAATTTAAATGCATGTGATTGGAATTAAACTTGTGAAGGTTGTAAGTCCCACTAGATAGACCCAATGACTCTGAAATTTTTACTATGGTTTGGTTACAACCTAAGCAGACACTTGGCCAAGTTTTAGTTGCAGCAAAGCTCATTTGAGCTCCCTACAAATAATTATGTACTTGACCTTAATTGGAGCTCTTAGGGTGTTCTAGGGAGTTTCATGGAGCAAGCTGTGCCTTTCTGAAAACTAGATTTTCAGAGGGTTCTAATGGAGTTGGTCTCACTTAATTTGAAGATTCCTAGCTAAAGATATGAGTTAAACAATTTCAGAGAAATTCTGAAAATGTTTCTGGACATTTTCTATTTTCTCTGGAACAGTTTCATTAATCACACCATTAGGTGGATCAAATGAGATCAAATAGATCTGAAATTTTTATGGTACTTCAGGTATATTTTGGTGAACATCCCAGCAAAATTTCAGAATATTCCTCCAAAGGATTCTCCAGTTAAAATTCTAAACAGTTTAAATTTTGAAGAATTAATTTTGAAAAAATAAGGTTTTTCATGAAGTGAAACTTGATTTGCTGGAAGGTCCTCAGAGAGCTGAATCCAACAAAATTTGGTTCACTCGATTTGGAGTTTCCTAGCCAAAGTTATGTGGGTTTGAAGTTTGAACTAAATCTGAAAATCGGGAAAAGTTTAAACTTCTGCCCATGGGCCCCAGACACAGTGCTTCTTCTTCCTCCTCGCGTCAAATACTCGGCGGCGGCGGTCTCCAGCGAAAGTCGCCGGAACCGAGTTCCCGACCACCTTTCAGCCTGAAGCCCGCTGTAACACCGCAAAACCTGTTAAAGAGGGGAATTTAAACTTTTTGGACGTAGTGCATGTGGTGAAACAATTCAAACTCAACCTGGAATTTAAATTTGAATCAAAACAGAAAAGAAAAGGAAAAAAAAGAAAAAAACGGCCAGTGGGCCAAAACCTGCCTCAGCCAGCCCAATAGCCCGCGGCTGCTTCCCCCCTCCCTCTCTCTTTGACGCGCAGGGCCCCCATGTCATCTTCTTCCCCTCCTCCCCCGCGCGCCCCCAACTGCCCCGATCTTCCCACACCGATCGCTGCTGCTCCAACCGATTTCCACGCTCGATCTTCGGCAAGGCGCTACTGCATATCTAAACCGACCTCCCGCCGCCTCTCCTCGTGCATTTAAATGAAAGAAAACTCGTCGGTTTCCCCGTACCCGCTCCATCTTTCTCTCCGGTGAGAATCGAGGCATCCTCAGCCGTTTTCTTTCGATTCTCGTCCGTTTTCTCTGATCTAACGGGCTGGTCGTGTTCCACCGCCGCCGGGGAGCACTGCAGGTGAAGGAAGCGACGAGTCTTGCGCCCTAGCATTGGTTTCGTCGAGCACCGAGGAGCAGCTCCAACCGCCATAGTCGCAGAGCCAAATTCCGACCTCTCCAAGCCCGAGAAACCCCTAGGTGAGGCTTCCCCTACCCCTCCGCAGTCGATCCGTGTGAAAAACTGCAAGTTTTAGCGTGTAGCGGCATAGAAACGAAGCTGCGCCGGCGAGATCACCGCCCCCGCCGCGCGCATGGGCTGGCTCCGGCCAGGGCAACGTGGCCTCCTGAGGCCCGTCCATTTTAAATCGTGCGGTCCCGAATAGATCTAACCCGTACCGCTTCGCGTTATAATCTCAGCCGTCTGTTTTAAATCCAACGGCCCATATCAGCCCCGCATATTAAACCCCAGGAATCTTACGCGCTACCCCCTGGGGTTTTGAGGAAAACGGATCTAGCCCCGGAAAACTTCTGATCTAGCCCCTGGACCCTCGGGAATTTATGCAAACCCTGTTTAAACATCAGTTTTAGCCCCTGGACTTAATAAAAATTAGGAAAACCTTTCTGTATTTGAGGTCTAGGCCCCTGAATATTATAGAAATAGAATTTTGGGCCCTGTAGGACATGTAAATTAGGTATTTAGACATTTAAATAGGATTTAAATTCATTATAAGTGCAAATAATTAGGTAAAGTCATTGTGAGTTGATCTAGTACTTTGAAAACAATTAGAGTGATCTGAAAACTGGTTTTAGGTGGTAAATCAATTCTGAAAATGCCAAGTTAGTTTATGTTTATTGCTGAAAATCTATTTTAGGCATAAAATAAATCTGAAATGTGTGTAAGTTCAAATTAAATTGCCCTAGCTCTTTGAAAACTTGTAGAACAGTTTGAAATTTGTATTTAGATGGAGAGTGAATTCTAAAAAGGCAATTTAGTTTCTGTTTTGATTCCAAAATTCACTTTTAGGAAAAGGAATAATTCTAAAAATATGAGAAAATATGCATACCCTTAGGAAATGTCATATAAGGATTATTGAACATAAAATTTCAATTGGAAAGTTGATTAGGGGACCCGAAAAACCTATTTGGGGTAGGAAGTTACCTTTTATACAAATTTTGTGGCTAAGAAGTGTATCACCCAATATAGAAAAATTGTTCAAATTGGAAAATTCATATATAGTGTGCACTTAGGAATCTGAGTATTAAAGCTAGAAATAATATATATGTTTAAAAGTGCATGAATGCTTAGGATCAACATATTTAGGTAAACACAACACTTAAATATGTGTATGACTTTCATATGTATGCATGTGTAATTTGTATGAGTGGAAATGTGGACTATGGCTTATGGAATGTTGTTTGCTTTTGCTATGTGTATTGGCATGAGTAGAACCAGCTCCAGAGCAGGTTCTCACCTTTCAAGATCAAGACTTTCCATTCCCAGAGCAGCAGGAAGAAGGCAAGTGTCCTTGACCACTTTGATCCTATGCTAGGATGTGTAGTTAGAATTTAATTGCATTGTCAATTTGGAATATGATACCCAAGCTAGGAAGTTTCCCTAGATTTTTGTTAACTTATTTCCTTGTAGCCTGGGTTGGGATTTATTTTATTATATCACTTATTTATATACTTATGCTTATCCATGCTTAGAATGGGATAAGTGAGATAAGAGATCATCAACTTGTTTACCTTACTCTTGAATGAGATATTATTAGTTATGTAGAGGTAGGGATCGAGGAAAGTTGGATGATTTGGTTGGTGCTGTGTGCACAAGACTCGGGTTTGTGTTTAGTGCTTGCCTGGATCCTAAGGACCGGTTCATGGAGCATGTAACCTGGCCTTACCGTGCCAACCACATGCTGAGATGGGGCAGCTTGGCAAATTAATTAGGTGTATCTCCGGGGTAGTATGGGTGTTTGGATGGTGCAGGGAATAGGTGTCAGCTGGACTACCATATGAACCGCAAGGCTCAGGAGGGAGCCACTGCAGCGGGGTTGGAGCATCTTGTATGCTGTTAGGGGTGAAACCTCAGTGGGCCCACACTCATCGGGAATCCCTTTGTAAAGGCCTCATAGTGATCTCCTAGCTACACACCTGGGAAGTGTGAACGTGGTTCGCGTCCACTGGCATAATGGAGGTTCTTTTAGTCCACCCGGCAATGGGGGATGAAATCACTACATGTGGGTACAGTGGTGCAAACTCTGCAGAGTCAAAACTGTCATGACAGCCATGCTCACGGTCAAGAGCGCCTTGGACTTATTCATGATTAAAGGATGATGAATTGGGAAGTTGAGGATGTTAAGCGGGAAGCTTAACATTGGAGATGAGACTATGTTTACTTGATATTGGTGATGGGCTGAGGGATTGGGACCATTACACCTGTGTAGTAATGCAGATGCTTAATAAGCTAAGGTGATAGGTATTAATTGTGTAGTGCTTTAACCATGAGTTCAACCTCTCCTTGCTCTAGCCATGCATGACATAACTTTCCCACACTTGCTGAGTACCAACGGTACTCAAGCTTGCTTTTCTGTTGGTTTAAATTGCTGCTCAGGTCAAGGGGATGACGTGGTGTTCAATGACCAAGACTTCGGACCCGAAGAAGGATTCTAGGTTCACGGAGTCTCCCGGGCAACACCTGTGACGGAGCCCACAAGATTTATATTCCGCTGCTGTTTTATTTACATGTTATGAACATATTATCATCCATCGAGACATTATGCTATGTAAGACTTATTTATATCCGAACACTTGGCTTGTAATAAAATGATGCTTCACTATTTGTCATCACATGTATGAGAGAATGATTCTGGCATACATGTTGTAAAATCCCCAAAAGTGGTAGCAAGAAAAATTCTGCTCATGTGCACTTATGAAAAATGAGGAGAATTAAAACTTTGAATTATAATGGGGTAAGTTCAAAGTGAGGGTTTAGACTTCCCAAAACTTCCAAACATGGAGATCTAAATGCACAACTTGGATCTTTATAGTCCAAATATTCAACCTTCCAAATTTCAGCTCATTTGGAGGAGTTTTAATATTTGTTTGGGATTAAAAGGAGAAGCCCTCTAATCTGAATTTCAAATTCAGTTTCAAATTCCAATTCCCTCAATTTGAAAATTGGGTTTCACAAATGTGTTCTCCACCTTTTAATAAGCAGCCATGCAAAAAATTGGAAATTTTGGAGCTGGTTTGCTATAATTTTTTAGGCAATACAAAGTGGAGAATTCAAACTCCTTTTCAAATTCAAATGATCAAACCCCATTCAAATTCTACACCAGAATTCAAACCATTTGAATTCTGCAAATTCAAACATAACTTTGGGATGAAGTAAAGCTTTTAATGTTGAGTTGCTGGTGGGAAATATCAGAAAAAAATTTACTGAGAAATAAGGAGAGGGGGCCCACTGGTCAGTCACCATAGAAGCAAAACCTCTCTGTTTCACTCGGCTGTTCACGCGAGGGCGCCAGCTCCCGATCAAACCCGCCGGCCGATGCTCCACCGAGCTGCTTCCCCGCCGCCCCGACGTCGGTTCAGGCGCGTGGGTGCTTAAAGCGACCGCCGAGTGCCGTATCTGACCTCATCCTCATTACCCCGCAGCCTCTCCACGCTCTGCTCGAGCCTCGCGGACCCAGTTCCCCCACCTGCGGAAGAAACCTTCGGCTCATCGACGCCCGGTGAGGTCGGCGTGCCTCTCGCGCGGCTGAGCCACGGGATCGTTGCGCCAGGTTCCTCTCCAGCTCCCCGCAGCCCCAAGTGAACACCAGCACCGGTGGTTGGCGCCTACGAGCTGGAATTCCTTTCGGAACTCCGGTGTTGATCGCCTGTACGCCACACCGTCGCCCGACGGTTTTGCAGCCCCTCCCGATCAACAGAAAGGTCCCTGAGGTGCGTGAGGAACCCTTCCTCCTCCCTTTCCACCAGTTCCTGCTTTCTTCGCTCCGGTACCGAGTATTTTGAAGTTTGGCGCCGGCGGATCTTTAGAAACCCGAGAACCCTTCGAAGAAATTCGTTGTGCTCGGGGTAGCTCCGCTCTAGATAAGCTTACAGTAGCTCCAGCACAGGCTTGCGCATCTCTCCGAAGTTCTAGCAGCTCAAATGAGCAAGTAGAGATGCCGGGTATCGAGTTTTTGTCGCCGCCGGAGTTTTGCGGGCTCAGTTCGCCGGTGAGGTCCCATCTCCGGTGGGTTTCAGGGAGAGCGAGCTATGGGTCGAGGATGTCCATGGGACACTGGTGCTTTTAGAGCCAACCCTAGCCCGAAAGACCCACTGTTGAGGGAGAGCGAGGTCGCCGAAGTAAGATTCGACATGGTCGCCGGTGCAAGCACCTTTCCGGCCATTGTCATCGGCTCCCGACCCCACCATCGTGTTCAGCACGGTGTAGAACTCACAGGCGGCGAGTTTGACGAAGTTTGGACCACAGGAATCCCGTCCCGGCGAGCCTCGCCGGCGTGCGCCGCCGCGGAAGGCGCGGGCAGCGCGAGGAAGACGAAGGAGGGCCGGTCCCACCGGTCAGCCTCCGGGTTCGCGCGAGGATCGGTTTGTGGCGCCGGATCTGGTGCGGCTGCGCGGGAATAACCCCGTAGCCCCCGGTGTTGCCGAAATACCACTGGTCCGATTTAAAACAGTGGGCCCAGCCCAATTATTTGAAGTTTCTATTAGAGAAATAATTCCAGGAATTAGCTGATCTTTACAAGGCCATAACTTTGTGTAGAAAACTCCAAAAAGAGTGAGACCAATTTTGTTGGGTTCCTCATGAGGAGTGCTTCACAGAGAAACCAAATTTTGACTATGAAAATGCCCAGGAATTTCTGTAGAATTGTTTTTAGTAAATCCTTTAGGGATTTATTACAGGAGCAATTCTTTATGAAATATTCCCAAATTTGGGTAGCAAATCCTCTTCATAGATACTGATCTCCAGTAAAAATTTGGGCTTCATTGGAGGTCATTTGCTAGGTCAAATTACCTTCTCAAGTTCAGCCTTTATTTGAAAATTCAAATTTAAACAGAAGCTTTTTCAGAACTCCTGTCTAAGTTCAAAAATTCATATCTCTCTGATGGTAGCTCCAAAAATGGTGAAACATATTTTGTTAGAACCATGGAGACTTACCCCAATCAGATCTTCCACCATTAGCTATGTCAAAGCTCCTGAATTGGGCTCAAAATTTAGAGAAGCATTGTACTTGTAGGAATTTTAAAGACTACATTATGCAATGACATGTCTCCAAATTTGACTCAAGTCATCCTTAGAGAGTCTAGTATCCACTGTAAAAATCCCAAAGCCAATTAAGGATTTTAAATAGCAATAGCTATGAATAGAAGTCCAATTCTTATAAATCCTTAATACTTATACATGTATTTTATTACATTTCATGATAGTGACCGAAGTTGAGGATACGCCAGAGCCTTTGGACGTCCTGCCACCGGAAGCTGACTTTCCGTTTAACTCACAACCAGGCAAGCCCCGGTTTGCACTTAAGTACCTTTTATAAAGTTTTTATTTGTATCATTTATGTCTAGGGTGAATGTTTGCATTAGAGTTAGGGTGATTGAAACCCCACTTGCATAGCCTCTTTAAATCCTATAAAGGGTTGGGTAGTTTACAAACCGACGAGTAGAGATTGCCATGCTAATGTATAGGATCTCGGTAGAAGTCGAGTGGTTGGAAGCTACTCGCGAGATAGTACTTATCACACGGGAAGAAAAGAGGTAGATAATGGCTCGAGTTATGAAAATGAGACCCAGCAGGGGGGATAGGAAGCAGTGAGCAGAGGTCTCACGTGCGTAGCCCTGTTGGTGTCGGTTGAGGACCGTCCGTGTGCGGCCCTGCTGGACAAGTATCGAACAGTACCGGATGCATACTGGCATATGGGAACCAGGAAACCGATGTAATTGGTTAACCTGGGTGTCGAGGCTTACCCAACCGTAAATAGGAGTGGGTTGAGGGTAGCAAGGTGTAAATCTGCCGGTGGGCACAGTCACGCTCCACGCGGGGACCTCCTACCCGTTACGGATGGACCGGTTCGGCATTTGGGTTGCCTTTGAAAGGTTGTTGCATACAACAGAGTAGGAAGGGGTGTGGAATCACGCTTCTGAAAGTGGGTGTATGTGACGTGTTATCCGGGTGTGTCTTGATTGCAATCACCGTCCCTCGCGGTTATTTGAGTACCCGCTTGTTCACTGCGCTGTGACGTAGTAAGAAGTGAAATAAGCCAACTGAAAATGCTGTATTGATCTTAATGTCTTGAATACCTTGATTGTTGTAGATATAGAGCTAATTAAGTTTACATTCCACTTTGGGCATCTCCACATCGGGGGAAAGCGTTTCTTGTTTGATTGTGGACTTCCGATGTGAGGGCTGCTTAAGGCACATGAATCTGCTGCTATTAAACTGAAAGTAAGGACCAACTTATAGGCGTGTCTTTATTGCAAAAATCCTTTCCTATCTTACATACCCTTGCACGTAGAGTTCCATGCCTAGGGTTGACGGTTAAGACTTGCTGAGCCTTCGTGCTCACGGTTGCAATATTTGAGCTGTGTGCAGGTGAGAGGTATGAGGAAGGTTCCGAGGATGAGGCGATGCCCCCGACGGGGTACACGGCCGAGCTGGAGCCATGCACGCCGCCGTGATTCTCCGGTTCCATGCTGCTAGTGTGTAGCGTCCCCGGGCTGGACGGCTGCACTTTTGCATAGCTAGGATGAGAGGCCTTATATGTATATTACTTCCGCTGTATGAATAGGTTTTGTAAAAAGACTTCCGCTGTTTTATATCAAATAAAAGTTTGTATGTTACCCTTGATTCTTTTCATGTGTGCTGTTGGGTGCCGCATCGCACGGCACCACCCTATGCGATCCTGGAGTGGGTGAACCACGGGGTGTGACAGAAGTGGTATCAGAGCCAAGGTTGCCCGTAGGAACATGGACCTAGGTAGAAATGGATGTATTTAAGGACCCAAATTTCTTAAAAAACTATTTTACAAAAGGTGTGGGGTGAAAGTGTTATTTAATGGTATCACTTTATTTGTTCATCTTGCCCCAACTCTTATTCAAAATATAATCTTTATTTAATTCTTATCTAACTTGATTTTAAAATGCTTTATGTTTTAGATGGTTCGCATGGTCCGCACCGCCTGCAAGTCCACCGGAGGGAGAGTTCCTGTAGCTGCCCTTGCCTTGAGAGAGAAGAACCGTCCGGTGACGTACCACTCCTACGGGTTGGCAGTAGGAGGCTTGTTGCGCCGTCTTCGGCGTATGCTCCACGACGCCGGCAATGTTGGCAAGCTGATCATACACTACAGCTCCACCAGGACCATCCGTGAGAACCGGGAAGAATGGAGCTCGGAGATGAGGATTATCCATGAAAACCAGCTGCTCAAGATCCACCGCTCTCCAGCTTGGCGGGCGACTCAGGTCGATGCTGAGAAGGATGTCACCTGGGAGGCCATAACCTGCCAGAGTTACATCAACCGTCGCCACCTGGACAGGACTGAGTACATGTATGTCCTCCAGCATGAGAGTGGCACCGCGGAGTACAAGTACCCGCCAGTGCAGCAGGGGACTTCCCACGAGCACATGGACCTGTGCCTGGAGGATGCAGCTATGCTCAGCACTCGACTGTAGGAGTGCCAGCAGGAGCTTCAGGATGTTCGTGACACCCTGAAGGAGATTGAGGCGTTGCTTCGCGCCAGCTTGAGGCCGGGAGGAAGAGGAGATGGGAATGAACTATGTGTCACCGTGAATGACACGTGGACTCCTGACTCCCTAGACCGCCGGGCGAGCAAGCGTCACCGAACTTCTACACCAGCAGCTTCCCCACGTAAAGCGGAATCAGAGGGCAGCCACAATGATGAGGAAGACGCGGCCGCAATGATAAGGAAGACCCCGACGAGCCAGCTCAGTGACACGAGTCATTTAGAGTCATTTCCCTTATTTCAGTAGGTTATCGAGTAGTCAAGTCAAAAACCCATCTGTTTGCTTGTTAGTGTTTGGTGTGTAACGTAAGTTGTGGAAGCCATAGGCACTTGTCCACAACCTCGTCTTTAAGTTTGCTTAGCTTTGGTGTGTGAACCCCTATGAATCAATAGTGTATTTATTTTCGCGTGAGACGTGACGCCCAAAGATCTGTGTGAAATCTTCAGAAATTGTCTAAATATTAAGCCCTCAAAAGTTTAAGTTTAAACAGGCAATTTTGGAAGTTAATGCGTAATGATTAAAGTTAACATTTGGTTGATCATGATAGATGGCTGGAATAGGAAAAGGTTGTGGTGCCAACCCCAACAACAACAACGATGAGGCTGCCAATCCTCACCTTTCTGGAGGACAAGACCGGGGTGGTCGCCGTGAAGGAGCTGATCCTATCTACCAAATGATCGAAAATCAGAATCAGCTCATCTAGAGTTTAACACAAGTGGTGGCCAACTTACACCAAGCTCCACCCCCACAAGCTGCACCACGTCAACCAAGGTTGAGTGAGTTTCTGGGAACTCAACCCCCAAAGTTTGCAAGTGCTGCTGAACCTCTGGAGGCAGATGACTGGCTAAAGACCATTGAGAGCAAGATGAGGATCATACAATGCCAAGGGTATGAGAGGGTGCTGTTTGCCTCTCACCAATTGCATGGACCCGCTGCTGATTGGTGGACCGCTTACGTGGCAGCCCATCACGACCCCGAGAACATCACTTGGGAAGAGTTCAAGCGCAGTTTCCGCAACCACTACATACCAAGGGGTGAACTCAAGAACAAGAGAAAGGAGTTCTTGGGACTGCAGCAAGGCAACATGACTGTGAGGGAATACCTCACCAAGTTCACCCAACTATCCCGTTATGCACCACGGGACATCGAAACTGATGAGCAGAAACAGGACTGTTTTGTGGAAGGACATACCATGGAAATGCAATGTGCACTGTCCTCCAACGAATATGAAAGTTTCCAAAAGATGGTAGACAGAGCGTTTGTCATGGAGAGGAAGCTTAAGGCCTTGGAGAATGAAAACAAGAGGAAGATGGGACGGTCACACCAAGCATCAAGCAGCAACACACGTCCGCGTCTGATGCAGCAACCTGCAGGGCATACGAGCCGTGTTGTAGTACCCTACCCGACACCGAGAGGGTACAACCCGAACTTCAGGCCTCCATCAGCACCAGTGCAGCCGCAGCATCAGTTTATGCAGCAGCCACGCCCCACTTATCAACCTCGACCAGTAGGACAAGGGCCACAAAACCAACCCCAAGATAACAAAGGCCAGGCACCTAAGTTTGGGGTGCAATGCTTCAACTGTGGTGAAGTGGGGCACTACGCTCATAAGTGCCCAAAGAAGAAACCCATGCAGCCACATCAGCAGAATGTGCTGCGAGGACAGGTGAACCACGTGACCATGGAGGAAGAGCAAGAGGCACCTGACGTGGTAATTGGTAAGTTTCCTGCAAATTTACAAATTGCAACCTTATTGTTCGATTCTGGTGCTACCCACTCGTTCATTGCTCAAGGGTTTGTTAAGAAGCATGATCTAGCAACAACACAAATGAACCATATGTTAGCAGTGAACTCTCTAGGGGGAGAAATAAGAACAAGACAAGTGTGTCCCAAGGTGAATCTAACCATTCATGGGGTAGTATTTACTGCAAACCTCATAGTGATAGACTCACAAGGGATAGATATTATTTTGGGTATGGATTGGTTGACCAAACATAAAGGTATCATCCATTGTTCGACAAGAACGGTGAAACTAACTCACACTAGTGGCACAAAAGTGAAGTTCATAGCCGTGCAAGAACCTAGAAGGGACATTAAACTCAATCAAGTTGAGGTGGAAGTGGAAGAGATAAGGATTATCAGGGAATATCCAGACGTTTTTCCGGAGGAGTTGCCAGGTATGCCCCCAGATCGTGAAGTAGAATTTGCGATTGAACTAGTACCTGGAACAGCCCCAATATACAAGAGGCCTTATCGGATGGACTCCAAACAGCTGGAAGAGCTCAAAGAACATATAAGAGAATTGATAGAGAAGGGGTATATTCATCCTAGTTCCTCACCATGGGGAGCTCCAGTGATATTCGTACCCAAGAAGGACAGAACCCAAAGGTTATGCGTAGACTACCGTGCGTTGAATGAAGTAACCATCAAGAACAAGTACCCATTACCCCGCATTGAAGACCTATTTGATCAGTTGAGAGGGGCTTGTGTATTCTCAAAAATTGATCTCAGGTCGGGATATCACCAACTGAAGATAAGACCAACCGACATTCCCAATACAACTTTCGTATCTCGGTACGGGCTGTATGAATACACCATCATGCCGTTCGGGCTAACTAATGCCACGGCGTATTTCATGTATCTCATGAACAAGGTATTCATGGAATATCTGGACAAATTTGTGGTGGTTTTCATTGATGACATTCTCGTCTTCTCCAAAGATGAAGAAGAACATGAGGGACATTTAAGACTGGTGTTGCAAAAGTTGAGAGAACACCAACTATATGCCAAGTTGAGCAAGTGTGAGTTTTGGCTGAAGAAAGTTCCCTTCTTAGGACACATAATCTCGGAGGGAGGAATCTCCGTTGATCCCGCCAAGATCGAGGATGTGCAAAAGTGGAAGACCCCTGAAAATGTCGGGGAAATTCGAAGCTTCTTAGAATTGGTTGGGTATTATCGACGGTTCATTGAGGGTTTCTCCAAGATCTCGTGACCCCTCACCAAATTGTTAGGGAAGGGAATCACATTCACATGAACACCGGAGTGTGAGACGAGTTTCCAAGAGCTGAAGAAAAGATTGACAATAGCCCTAGTGCTAGTTATGCCAGATATGCAGAAGAATTTTTCGGTGTATTGCGATGCATCTGGACACGGGTTGGGATGTGTTCTCATGCAAGAGGGGCATGTTGTTGCCTATGCGTCCCGGCAGCTCCGAAAACACGAGAAGAACTATCCTACGCATGACCTAGAGCTAGCCGCAGTGGTCCACGCATTGAAGATTTGGCGGCATTACTTGATGGGAAAGAGGACAGAGATATATACAGATCATAAGAGCTTAAAGTACATTTTCACACAGCCAGATCTCAACCTCGGACAAAGGAGATGGTTAGAGCTAATCAACGACTTTGATGTGGGTATCAACTATCATCCCGAAAAAGCAAATGTCGTGGCGGATCTTTAAGCCGGAAGGTGCAGGTCAACATGTTGAGCTTAAATGACACGCCTACGGAATTGAAGGAGGAGATTGCAAAACTCAATCTATGTCTGGTGAATAGTGGTGAGGCCATCACCATGGAAGTGGACTCCACATTAGAGCAAGACATACGCAACGGTCAGAAGAATGACGAGAAGATACAAGAAATTAGAGAACTCATCAAAGAAAATAAAGCCCCTGGGTTCAGAGAGGAAGAACAAGGTACGGTGTGGCATGGGAAAAGAATCTGTGTGCCTGATGTGAAGGAGATCCGTGAACTGATTTTGAAGGAGGCTCATGATTCTGACTATTCCATTCATCTTCGGAGTACGAAGATGTATCATGACCTCAAGAGCAGATATTGGTGGTATGGCATGAGGCGAGATGTCGCGGAACCTGTTGCCCTATGTGACACATGTCAGTTGGTGAAAGCAGAACATCAACGACCCGCGGGACTATTGCAACCACTCAAAGTGCCTGAATGGAAATGGGAAGAAATCGGTATGGACTTCATAGTGGGACTGCCTAGGACCCAATCGGGATATGATTCGATATGGGTCATCATCGACAGGCTAACTAAGGTAGCTCATTTCATCCCCGTGAAAAAAAGCTACAGCGGATCCAAATTGGTAGAATTGTACATGTCAAGAATCGTGTGTTTTCATGGAGTGCCAAAGAAGATAGTGTCAGATCGAGGGACACAGTTCACCTCAAGGTTCTGGCAGAAGTTACATGAAACCATGGGAACTCATCAGAATTTTAGTTCTACCTATCACCCTCAGACTAACGGGCAGACGGAAAGAACCAATCAAATCCTTGAGGAAATGCTGAGAGTTTGTGCACTCAAGAACAATAGGAGTTGGGATAAGAACTTACCGTATGACAAGTTCTCCTACAACAACAGTTATCGGGCTAGTATGAAGATGTCACTATTTGAGCCGTCGTATGGGAGGAAGTGTCGAACTCCACTATTTTGGAACCAAACTGGGGAAAGTAAAGTGTTTGGGCCCGAGGTACTACAAGAAGCCGAGGCAAAAGTGAGGGAAATCTGCAACAACTTGAGGGTAGCCCAGAACCGACAAAAGAGCTATGCCGATGTACGGAGAAGAGAGCTCGTTTTCAACGTGGGGGACTATGTTTATCTCAAGGTGTCCCCTATCCGAGGGCTTCGTCGATTTAAGGTGAAAGGGAAGCTATCACCTCGATACATCGGACCCTTCCAGATTCTAGAGAGGAAAGGCGAAGTGGCATATCAGCTAGAACTACCGGCTCGCCTATCAGATATGCACGATGTATTCCATGTGTCACAACTCAAGAAATGTTTAAGAACACCCGAACAAATGTTACCCATGAATGAGGTGGACGTACGAGAGGATCTTTCTTATGCCGAGCAACCGGTCAAGATTCTGGAGACAATGGAACGCCTCACAAGAAATAAAAGAATCCGAATGTGGAAAGTGCAGTGGAAGCATCACTCGGAAGCAGAAGCCACATGGGAGCGAGAAGACGAGCTCAAGGCACAGTTTCTGGATTTATTTTCCTAGAGTCACCAATCTCGAGGACGAGATTTCTTTTAAGGGGGGTAGAGTTGTAACACCCCAAAATCTGTTAAAGAGGGGAATTTAAATTTTTTGGACGTAGTGCATGTGGTGAAACAATTCAAACTCAACCTGGAATTTAAATTTGAATCAAAACAGAAAAGAAAAGGAAAAAGAAAACGAAAAAAACGGCCAGTGGGCCGAAACCTGCCTCAGCCGGCCCCACAGCCTGCGGCTGCTTCCCCCTCCCTCTCTCTCTCTGACGCGCGGGGCCCGCATGTCATCTTCTTCCCCTCCTCCCTCGCGCGCCCCCAACTGCCCCGATCTTCCCACGCCGATCGCTGCTGCTCCAACCGATTTCCACGCTCGATCTTCGGCAAGGCGCTACTGCATATATAAACCGACCCCCCCGCCGCCTCTCCTCGTGCATTTAAACGAAAGAAAACTCGCCGGTTTCCCCGTACCCGCTCCATCTTTCTCTCCGGTGAGAACTGAGACATCCTCGGCTGTTTTCTTTCGATTCTCGTCCGGTTTCTCTGATCTAACGGGCTGGTCGTGTTCCACCGCTGCCGGGGAGCACTGCAGGTGAAGGAAGCGACGAGTCTTGCGCCCTAGCATCGGTTTCAACGAGCACCGAGGAGCAGCTCCAACCGCCATCGTTGCAGAGCCGAATTCCGACCTCTCCGAGCCCGAGAAACCCTTAGGTGAGCTTCCCCTACCCCTCCGCAGTCGATCCGTGTGAAAAACTGCAAGTTTTAGCGTGTAGCGGCATAGAACCGAAGCTGCGCCGGCGAGATCACCGCCCCCACCGCCGCGCGCATGGGCTGGCTCCGGCGAGGGCGACGTGGCCCCCTGAGGCCCGTCCATTTTAAATCGTGCGGTCCCGAATAGATCTAACCCGTACCGCTTCGCGTTATAATCTCAGCCGTCCGTTTTAAATCCAAAGGCCCACATCAGCCCCGCATATTAAACCCCAGGAATCTTACGCGCTACCCCCTGGGGTTTTGAGGAAAACGGATCTAGCCCCGGAAAACTTCTGATCTAGCCCCTGGACCCTCGGGAATTTATGCAAACCCTGTTTAAACATCAGTTTTAGCCCCTGGACTTAATAAAAATTAGGAAAACCTTTCTGTATTTGAGGTTTAGGCCCCTGAGTATTATAGAAAATAGAATTTTGGGCCCTGTAGGACATGTAAATTAGGTATTTAGACATTTAAATAGGATTTAAATTCATTATAAGTGCAAATAATTAGGTAAAGTCATTGTGAGTTGATCTAGTACTTTGAAAACAATTAGAGTGATCTGAAAACTGGTTTTAGGTGGTAAATCAATTCTGAAAATGCCAAGTTAGTTTATGTTTATTGCTGAAAATCTATTTTAGGCATAAAATAAATCTGAAATGTGTGTAAGTTCAAATTAAATTGCCCTAGCTCTTTGAAAACTTGTAGAACAGTTTGAAATTTGGATTTAGATGGAGAATGAATTCTAAAAAGGCAATTTAGTTTCTGTTTTAATTCCAAAATTCACTTTTAGGAAAAGGAATAATTCTGAAAATATGAGAAAATATGCATACCCTTAGGAAATGTCATATAAGGATTATTGAACATAAAATTTCAATTGGAAAGTTGATTAGGGGACCCGAAAAACATATTTGGGGTAGGAAGTTACCTTTTATACAAATTTTGTGGCTAAGAAGTGTATCATCCAATATAGAAAAATTGTTCAAATTGGAAAATTCATATATAGTGTGCACTTAGGAATCTGAGTATTAAAGCTAGAAATAATATATATGTTTAAAAGTGCATGAATGCTTAGGATCAACATATTTAGTGTAAACACAACAATTAAATATGTGTATGACTTTCATATGTATGCATGTGTAATTTGTATGAGTGGAAATGTGGACTATGGCTTATGGAATGTTGTTTGCTTTTGCTATGTGTATTGGCATGAGTAGAACCAGCCCCAGAGCAGGTTCTCACCTTTCAAGATCAAGACTTTCCATTCCCAGAGCAGCAGAAAGAAGGCAAGTGTCCTTGACCACTTTGATCCTATGCTAGGATGTGTAGTTAGAATTTAATTGCATTGTCAATTTGGAATATGATACCCAAGCTAGGAAGTTTCCCTATATTTTCGTTATCTTATTTCCTTGTATCCTAGGTTGGGATTTATTTTATTATATCACTTATTTATATACTTATGCTTAGCCATGCTTAGAATGGGATAAGTGGGATAAGAGATCATCAACTTGTTTACCTTACTCTTGAATGAGATATTATGAGTTATGTAGAGGTAGGGATCGAGGAAAGTTGGATGATTTGGTTGGTGCTGTGTGCACGAGACTCGGGTTTGTGTTTAGTGCTTGCCTGGATCCTAAGGACCGGTTCATGGAGCATGTAACCTGGCTTTACCGTGCCAACCACATGCTGAGATGGGGCAGCTTGGCCAATTAATTAGGTGTATCTCCGGCGTAGTATGGGTGTTTGGATGGTGCGGGGAATAGGTGTCAGATGGACTACCATATGAATCGCAAGGCTGAGGAGGGGGCAACTGCAGCGGGGTTGGAGCCTCTTGTATGCTGTTAGGGGTGAAACCTCAGTGGGCCCACACTCGTCGAGAATCCCTTTGTAAAGGCCTCGTAGTGATCTCCTGGCTACACACCTGGGAAGTGTGAATGTGGTTCGCGGCCATTGGCATAATGGAGATTCTTTTAGTCCACCCGGCAACGGGAGATGAAATCACTACATGTGGGTACAGTGGTGCAAACTCTGCAGAGTCAAAACTATCATGACAGCCGTGCTCACGGTCAAGAGCGGCTTGGACTTATTCATGATTAGAGGATGATGAATTGGGAAGTTGAGGATGTTAAGCGGGAAGCTTAACACTAGAGATGAGACTATGTTTACTTGATATTGATGATGGGCTGAGGGATTGGGACCATTTCACCTGTGTAATGTAGGTGCTTAATAAGCTAAGGTGATAGGTATTAATTGCGTAGTGCTTTAACCATGAGTTCAACCTCTCCTTGCTCTAGCCATGCATGACATAATTTTCCCACACTTGCTGAGTACCAACAGTACTCAAGCTTCCTTTTCTGTTGGTTTAAATTGCTGCTCAGGTCAAGGGGATGACGTGGTGTTCAATGACCAAGACTTCGGACCCGAAGAAGGATTCTAGGTTCACGGAGTCCCCCAGGCAACACCTGTGACGGAGCCCACAAGATTTATATTCCGCTGTTGTTTTATTTACATGTTATGAACCTATTATCATCTATCGAGACATTATGCTATGTAAGACTTATTTATATCCGAACATTTGGCTTGTAATAAAATGATGCTTCACTATTTGTCATCACATGTATGAGAGAATGATCCTGGCATACATGTGATATTCACTCGGTTGCTCTTTGGAGAAACCGGGTGTGACAGAAGTGGTATCAGAGCCAAGGTTGCCCGTAGGAACATGGACCTAGGTAGAAATGGACGTATTTAAGGACCCTATTTTCTTAAAAACTATTTTTCGAAGATGTGGGTTGGGAGTGTTATTTAATTGGGTCACTTTATTCATCTTTCCCCAACTTTTATTCAAAATACAATCTTTATTTAATTCTTATCTAACTTAATTTTAAATGCTTTATGTTTTAGATGGTTCGCATGGTCCACACCGCCCGCAAGTCCGCCGGAGGGAGAGTTCCTGTAGCTGCCCTTGCCTTGAGAGAGGAGAACCGTCCGGTGACGTACCACTCCTACGGGTTGGTAGTAGGAGGCTTGTTGCGCCATCTTCGGCGTATGCTCCACGCCGCCGGCAATGTTGGCAAGCTGATCATACACTACACCTCCACCAGGACCATCCGTGAGAAGCGGGAAGAATGGAGCTCAGAGATGAGGATTATCCATGAAAACCAGCTGCTCAAGACCCACCGCTCTCCATCTTGGCGGGCGACTCAGGCCGATGCTGAGAAGGATGTCACCTGGGAAGCCATAACCTGCCAGAGTTACATCAACCGTCGCCACCTGGACAGGACTGAGTACATGTATGTCCTCCAGCGTGAGAGTGGCACCGCGGAGTACAAGTACCTGCTAGTGCAGCAGGGGACTTCCCACGAGCACATGGACCTGTGCCTGGAGGATGCAGCTATGCTCAGCACTCGACTGCAGGAGTGCCAGCAGGAGCTTCAGGATGTTCGTGACACCCTGAAGGAGACTGAGGCGTTGCTTCGCGCCAGCTTGAGGGCGAGAGAAAGAGGAGATGGGAATGAATTGTGTGTCACCGTGAATGACAAGTGGACTCCTGACTCCCCAGACCGCCGGGCGAGCAAGCGTCGCCGTACTTCTACACCAGCAGCTTCCCCACCTAAAGCGGAATTAGAGGGCAGCCGCAATGATGAGGAAGACCCCGACGGGCCAGCTCAGTGACAAGAGTCGTTTAGAGTCATTCCCTTATTTCAGCAGGTTATCGAGTAGTCGAGTCAAAAACCCATCTGTTTGCTTGTTAGTGTTTGGTGTGTGACGTGAGTTATGGAAGCCATAGGCACTTGTCCACAACCTCGTCTTTAAGTTTGCTTGGCTTTGGTGTGTGAACCCCTATGAATCAATAGTGCATTTATTTTCACGTGAGACGTGACGCCCAAAGATCTGTGAGAAATCTTCAGAAATTGTCTAAATATTAAGGCCTCAAAAGTTTAAGTTTAAACAAGCAATTCTGGGTTCGAGTCAGCCTCCTTGCAAAATAAGCAAGGGGAAGGCTGCCTAGAAATCCCCTTCCCCAGACCCCACAAAGTGTGGGAGCTTTCAGCACTGGGTATGCCCTTTTAAGTAATTTGGGAAGTTAATGCGTAATGATTAAAGTTAACATTTGGTTGATCATGATAGATGGCTGGAAGAGGAAAAGGTCGTGGTGCCAACCCCAACAACAACAACGATGAGCCCGCCAATCCTCACCTTTTTGGAGTACAAGACCGGGGTGGTCGCCGCGAAGGAGCTGATCCTATCTACCAAATGATCGAAAATCAGAATCAGCTCATCCAGAGTTTAACTCAAGTGGTGGCCAACTTACACCAAGCTCCACCCCCACAAGCTGCACCACGTCAACCAAGGTTGAGTGAGTTTTTGGGAACTCAACCCCCAAAGTTTGCAAGTGCTGCTGAACCTCTGGAGGCAGATGACTGGCTAAAGACCATTGAGAGAAAGATGAGGATCATACAATGCCAAGGGTATGAGAGGGTGCTGTTTGCCTCTCACCAATTACATGGACCCGCTACTGATTGGTGGACCGCTTACGTGGCAGCCCATCACGACCCCGAGAACATCACTTGGAAAGAGTTCAAGCGCAGTTTCCGCAACCACTACATACCAAGGGGTGAACTCAAGAACAAGAGA
This sequence comes from Neostapfia colusana, assembly GCA_030760725.1. Lineage (NCBI taxonomy): Eukaryota > Viridiplantae > Streptophyta > Magnoliopsida > Poales > Poaceae > Neostapfia > Neostapfia colusana. The sequence continues at coordinate 23,009,136 of JASWHV010000012.1, read as the reverse complement.
AAGGAGTTCTTGAGACTGCAGCAAGGCAACATGACTGTGAGGGAATACCTCACCAAGTTCACCCAACTATCCCGTTATGCACCACGGGACATCGAAACTGTTGAGCAGAAACAGGACTGTTTTGTGGAAGGACTTACCATGGAAATGCAATGTGCACTGTCCTCCCAACGAATATGAAAGTTTCCAAAAAAGGGTAGACAGAGCGTTTGTCGTGGAGAGGAAGCTGAAGGACTTGGAGAATGAAAACAATAGGAAGATGGGATGGTCACACCAAACATCAAGCAGCAACACACGTCCACGTCTGATGCAGCAACCTGCAGGGCAGACGAGCCGTGTTGTAGTACCCTACCCGACACCGAGAGGGTACAACCCGAACATCAGGCCTCCATCAGCACCAGTGCAGCCGCAGCGTAAGTTTATCCAGCAGCCACGCCCCACTTATCAACCTCGACCAGCAGGACAAGGGCCACAGAACAAACCCCAAGATAACAAAGGCCAGGCACCTAAGGTTAGTGTGCAATGCTTCATCTGTGGTGAAGTGGGGCACTATGCTCATAAGTGCCCAAAGAAGAAACCCATGCAGCCACAGCAGCAGAATGTGATGCGAGGACGGGTGAACCACGTGACCACGGAGGAAGCACAAGAGGCACCTGACATGGTAATTGGTATGTTTCCTGCAAATTTACACATTGCAACCCTATTGTTCGATTCTGGTGCTACCCACTCGTTCATTGTTCAAGGGTTTGTTAAGAAGCATGATCTAGCAACAACATAAATGAACCATATGTTAGCAGTGAACTCTCTAGGGGGAGAAATAAGAACAAGACAAGTGTGTCCCAAGTTGAATCTAGACATTCATGAGGTAGTATTTACTGCAAACCTCATAGTGATAGACTCACAAGGGATAGATATTATTTTGGGTGTGGATTGGTTGACAAACATAAAGGTATCATCAATTGTTCGACAAAAACGGTGGAACTAACTCACACTAGTGGCACAAAAGTGAAGTTCATAGCCGTGCAAGAACCTAGGAGGGACATTAAACTCAATCAGGTTGAGGTGGAAGTGGAAGAGATAAGGATTATCAGGGAATGTCCAGATGTTTTTCCGAAGGAGTTGCCAGGTATGCCCCCAGATCGTGAAGTAGAATTCGCGATTGAACTAGTACCTGGAACAGCCCCAATATACAAGAGGCCTTATCGGATAGACTCCAAACAGCTGGAAGAGCTCAAAGAACATATAAGAGAATTGACAGAGAAGGAGTATATTCGTCCTAGTTCATCACCATGGGGAGCTCCAGTGATATTCGTACCCAAGAAGGACGGAACCCAAAGGTTATACGTAGACTACCGTGCGTTGAATGAAGTAGCCATCAAGAACAAGTACCCATTACCCCGCATTGAAGACCTATTAAATCAGTTGAGAGGGGCTTGTGTATTCTCAAAAATTGATCTCAGGTCGGGATATCACCAACTGAAGATAAGACCAACCGACATTCCCAAGACAGCTTTCGTATCTTGGTACGGGCTGTATGAATACACCGTCATACCGTTCGGGCTAACTAATGCCCCGACATATTTCATGTATCTCACGAACAAGGTATTCATGGAATATCTGGACAAATTTGTGGTGGTTTTCATTGATGACATTCTCGTCTTCTCCAAAGATGAAGAAGAACATGATGGACATTTAAGACTGGTGTTGCAAAAGTTGAGAGAACACCAACTATATGCCAAGTTGAGCAAGTGTGAGTTTTGGCTGAAGAGAGTTCCCTTCTTAGGACACATAATCTCGGAGAGAGGAATCTCCGTTGATCCCGCCAAGATCGAGGATGTGCAAAAGTGGAAGACCCCTGAAAATGTCGGGGAAATTCGAAGCTTCTTAGGATTGGCTGAGTATTATCGACGGTTCATTGAGGGTTTCTCCAAGATCTCGATACCCCTCACCAAATTGTTAGAGAAGGGAATCACATTCACATGGACACCGGAGTGTGAGACGAGTTTCCAAGAGCTGAAGAAAATATTGACAACAGCCCCAGTGCTAGTTATGCCAGATATGCAGAAGAATTTTTCGGTGTATTGTGATGCATCTGGACACGGGTTGGGATGTGTTCTCATGCAAGAGGGGCATGTCGTTGCCTATGCGTCCCAGCAGCTCTAAAAACACAATAATAACTATCCTATGCATGACCTAGAACTAGCCGCAGTGGTCCACGCATTGAAGATTTGGCGGCATTACTTGATGGGAAAGAGGATAGAGATATATACAGATCATAAGAGCTTAAAGTACATTTTCACACAGCCAGATCTCAACCTCAGACAAAGGACATGGTTAGAGCTAATCAACGACTTTGATGTGGGTATCAACTATCATCCCGGAAAAGCAAACGTCGTGGCGGATGCTTTAAGCCGGAAGGTGCAGGTCAACATGTTGAGCTTAAATGACACGCCTACGGAATTGAAGGAGGAGATTGCAAAACTCAATCTATGTCTGGTGAATAGTGGTGAGGCCATAACCATGGAAGTGGACTCCACATTAGAGCAAGACATACGCAACGGTCAGAAGAATGACGAGAAGATACAAGAAATTAGAGAACTCATCAAAGAAAATAAAGCCCCTGGGTTCAGAGAGGATGAACAAGGTACGGTGTGGCATGGGAAAAGAATTTGTGTGCCTGATGTGAAGGAGATCTGTGAACTGATTTTGAAGGAGGCTCATGATTCCGACTATTCCATTCATCCTGGAAGTGTGAAGATGTATCATGACCTCAAGAGCAGATATTGGTGGTATGGCATGAAGCGAGATGTCGCGGAACATGTTGCCCTATGTGACACATGTCAGTTGGTGAAAGCAGAACATCAACGACCCGCAGGACTATTGCAACCACTCAAAGTGCCTAAATGGAAATGGGAAGAAATCGGTATGGACTTCATAGTGGGACTGCCTAGGACCCAATCGGGATATGATTCGATATGGGTCATCATCGACAGGCTAACTAAGGTAGCTCATTTCATCCCCGTGAAAGAAAGCTACAGCGGATCCAAATTGGCAGAATTGTACATGTCAAGAGTCGTGTGCTTTCATGGAGTGCCAAAGAAGATAGTTTCAGATCGAGGGACACAGTTCACATCAAAGTTCTGGTTGAAGTTACATGAAACCATGGGGACTCATTTGAATTTCAGTTCTGAGTACCATCCACAGACCGACGGGCAGACTGAAAGAACCAATCAGATCCTTGAGGATATGCTGAGAGCTTGTGCACTCAAGAAGAATAGGAGTTGGGATAAGAACTTACCGTATGCAGAGTTCTCCTACAACAACAGTTATCAGGCTAGTATGAAGATGTCACCATTTAAGGCGTTGTATGAGAGGAAGTGCCGAACTCCACTATTTTGGAACAAAACTGGGGAAAGTAAAGTGTTTGGGCCCAAGGTACTACAAGAAGCCAAGGCGAAAGTGAGGGAAATCCGCAACAACTTGAGGATAGCCCAGACCCGACAAAAGAGCTATGCCGATGTACGGAGAAGAGAGCTTATTTTCAACGTGGGGGACTATGTTTATCTCAAGGTGTCCCCTATCCGAGGGCTTTGATGATTCAAGGTGAAAGGGAAGCTATCACCTCGATACATCAGACCCTTCCAGATTCTGGAGAGGAAAGGCGAAGTGGCATATCAGCTAGAACTACCGGCTCGCCTATCAGATGTGCACGATGTATTCCATGTGTCACAACTCAAGAAATGGTTAAGGACACCCGAAGATATGTTACCCATGAATGAGGTGTACGTACGAGAGGATCTTTCTTATGCCGAGCAACCGGTCAAGATTCTGGAGACAATGGAACGCCTCACAAGAAATAAAATAATCCGAATGTGCAAAGTGCAGTGGAAGCATCACTCGGAAGCAGAAGCCACATGAGAGCGAGAAGACGAGCTCAAGGCACAGTTTCCGGATTTGTTTTCCTGGAGTCACCAATCTCGAGGACGAGATTTCTTTTAAGGGGGGTAGAGTTGTAACACCCCAAAACCTGTTAAAGAGGGGAATTTAAAAATTTAGGATGTAGTGCATGTGGTGAAACAATTCAAACTCAACCTGGAATTTAAATTTGAATCAAAACAGAAAAGAAAAGGAAAAAGAAAAAGAAAAAAAGGCCAGTGGGCCAAAACCTGCCTCAGCCGGCCCAACAGCCCGCGGCTGCTTCCCCCCCTCCCTCTCTCTCTGACAGCGGGGCCCGCATGTCATCTTCTTCCCCTCCTTCCCCGCGCGCCCCCAACCGCCCCGGTTCTTCCGCGCCGATCACGCGCCCCACTCCCTGATTCCTCGCACACGACTCAACCCTGAACCCCCCGCGCCGTCCTGCACGATCGCAACTAACCCCCCCCCCCCCCCGGCACCCCCGGCCATGATAAAAATAGATGTCCCCGCCGCCCTCCCCTCGCTCAAGCAGTTTCTCTCTCGGTGAGTATCGCCGCCGCTGAGCTTGGAATTCCCCAAGAGCGTCGCCGTTTCCCTCTGTCAAACCGATCTCGTGGCCCCGCAGCACTGCACACAAGCCGTAGACACCGACCCTGGAGAGAAACGCCACCGGAAACAACCATCCCGACGCTCACCGGTAAGAAGCCGCCGCCGCTCGCCAGTGAAACCTTCAAATTACACGGTTTCGATTCACCCTAATCATCGGTGTGCTATCTCTAGACCCCAGGGAAGCGTCACGACCCAAAAGCTCGAAGGGATCACCGCCCCAACTGCCACTTCGACGAGCACAGCAAGTCGCCGCCGCCTGTCCTAGTCGCCGACCGGGTTCCGAGTCCTTCAGGTCTAAGAAATTAGCCTAGGTGAGCTCCCCTACCTCCCCTCTGCCGAATTATGCCTAGGAATCCGAGTCTTAGCATGTGTAGGCAAAAATCCAAGACCTCGCCGGCGAGATCGTCGCCTCCGCCGCCGCGCGCTATGTTTTCCCTGGTCGGAGCGACGTGGCGCAATGTGGCGTGTCCATTTTAAATCGCACGGCAGAAATTAAATGGGCGCCTACCCCTTCGGAGATCTAATCTGGGCCCTCGGTTTTAAATCCGACGGCCCACGTTTAAATCGCCCGTTCCCGCTGGGAATTTAGCGTGCTACCCCCTGAGGCTTTCAGAAAACACGAGCTAGCCCCTGAAATTTTGGTTCTACCCCCTGGACTTCCTGGAAAATATGCAAGCACGTTTAGAATGCTGTTTTAGCCCCTGGACTTAATAGAAATTAGGAGACTATTTCTGTATTTGAGGTTTAGGCCCCTGAATAGTATAGAAAATAGAATTTTGGGCCCTGTAGGACATGTGAATTAGGTATTTAGACATTTAAATAGGATTTAAATTCATTATAAGTGCAAATAATTAGGTAAAGTCATTGTGAGTTGATCTAGTACTTTGAAAACAATTAGAGTGATCTGAAAATTGGTTTTAGGTGGTAAATCAATGCTGAAAATGCCAAGTTAGTTTATGTTTATTGCTGAAAATCTATTTTAGGCAAAAAATAAATCTGAAATGTGTGTAAGTTCAAATTAAATTGCCCTAGCTCTTTGAAAACTTGTAGAACAGTTTGAAATTTGGATTTAGATGGAGAATGAATTCTAAAAAGGCAATTTAGTTTCTGTTTTAATTCCAAAATTCACTTTTAGGAATAGGAATAATTCTGAAAATATGAGAAAATATGCATACCCTTAGGAAATGTCATATAAGGATTATTGAACATAAAGTTTCAATTGGAAAGTTGATTAGGGGACCTGAAAATCCTGTTTAGGGGTGGAATATACATGTTTATGCAAGGATGTAACTAACAAAGTGAAGCAATTTGTATGTATGTATGAATGACTTGCATGAGTGTATGTGTGGATGAATCCTTATGGAATGTTGTTCCTTTTGCTATGTGTATTGGCATGAGTAGAACCAGCCCTAGAGCCGGTTCTCACCTTTCAAGATCAAGACTTTCCATTCCCAGAGCAGCAGGAAGAAGGCAAGTGTCCTTGACCACTTTGATCCTATACTAGGATGTGTAGTTAGAATTTAATTGCATTGTCAATTTGGAATATGATACCCAAGCTAGGAAGTTTCCCTATATTTTCGTTATCTTATTTCCTTGTAGTCTGGGTTGGGATTTATTTTATTATATCATTTATTTATATACTTATGCTTAGCCATGCTTAGAATGGGTTAAGTGGGATAAGAGATCATCAACTTAATTACCTTACTCTTGAATGAGATATGAGTTATGCAGAGGTAGGGATCGAGGCAAGTTGGATGATTTGGTTGGTGCTGTGTGCACGAGACTCGGGTTTGTGTTTAGTGCTTGCCTGGATCCTAAGGACCTGTTCACGGAGCATGTAACCTGACTTTACCGTGCCAACCACATGCTGAGATGGGGCAGCTTGGCCAATTAACTAGGTGTATCTCTGGCGTAGTATGGGTGTTTGGATGGTGCGGGGAATAGGTGTCAGCTGGACTACCATATGAACCACACGGCTCAGGAGGGGGCCACTGCAGCGGGGTTGGAGCCTCTTGTATGCTGTTAGGGGTGAAACCTCAGTGGGCCCACACTCGTCGGGAATCCCTTTGTAAAGGCCTCGTAGTGATCTCCTGGCTATACACCTAGGAAGTGTGAACATGGTTCGCGGCCACGTGCATAATGGAGGTTCTTTTAGTCCACCCAGCAACGGGGGATGAAATAACTACATGTGGGTACAGTGGTGCAAACTCTGCAGAGTCGAAACTGTCATGACAGTCGTGCTCACGGTCAAGAGCGGCTTTGACTTATTCATGATTAGAGGATGATGAATTGGGAAGTTGAGGATGTTAAGCAGGAAGCTTAACATTGGACATGAGACTATGTTTACTTGATATTGATGATGGGTTGAGGGATTGGGACCATTTCACCTGTGTAGTAATGTAGGTGCTTAATAAGCTAAGGTGATAGGTATTAATTGCGTAGTGCTTTAACCATGAGTTCAACCTCTCCTTGCTCTAGCCATGACTCACAAAACTTTCCGACACTTGCTGAGTACCAACGGTACTCAATCTTGCTTTTCTGTTGGTTTAAATTGCTGCTAAGGTCAAGGGGATGACGTGGTGTTCAATGACCAAGACTTCGGACCCGAAGAAGGATTCTAGGTTCATGGAGTCCCCCAGGCAACACCTGTGACAGAGCCCACAAGATTTATATTCCGCTGCTGTTTTATTTACATGTTATGAACATATTATCGTCCTCGAGACATTATGCTATGTACTTATTTATATCCGAACACTTGGCTTGTAATAAAATGATGCTTCACTATTTGTCATCACATGTATGAGAGAATGATCCCGGCATACATGTGATATTCACTCGGTTGCTCTTTGGAGAAACCGGGTGTGACACATAATAGAGGTATCAGAGCCAAGGTTGCCCATAGGAACATGGACCTAGGTAGAAATGGACGTTTTTAAGGACCCTATTTTCTTAAAAACTATTTTTCAAAGGTGTGGGTTGAGAGTGTTATTTAATGGGGTCACTTTATTCATCTTGCCCCAACTTTTATTCAAAATACAATCTTTATTTAATTCTTATCTAACTTAATTTTAAATACTTTATGTTTTAGATGGTTCGCATGGTCCGCACCGCCCGCAAGTCCACCGGAGGGAGAGTTCCTGTAGCTGCCCTTGCCTTGAGAGAGGAGAACCGTCCGGTGACGTACCACTCCTACAGGTTGGCAGTAGGAGGCTTGTTGCGACGTCTTCGGCGTATGCTCCACGCCGCCGGCAATGTTGGCAAGCTGATCATACACTACAGCTCCACCAGGACCATCCGTGAGAAGCGGGAAGAATGGAGCTCAGAGATGAGGATTATCCATGAAAACCAGCTGCACAAGATCCACCGCTCTCCAGCTTGGCTTGCGACTCAGGCCGATGCTGAGAAGGATGTCACCTGGGAGGCCATAAACTGCCAGAGTTACATCAACAGTCGCCAACTGGATAGGACTGAGTACATGTATGTCCTCCAGCGTGAGAGTGGCACCGCGGAGTACAAGTACCCGCCAGTGCAGCAGGGGACTTCCCACGAGCACATGGACCTGTGCCTGGAGGATGCAGCTATGCTCAACACTCGACTGCAGGAGTGCCAGCAGGAGCTTTAGGATGTTCGTGATACCCTGAAGGAGACTGAGGCGTTGCTTCGCACCAGCTTGAGGGCGAGAGAAAGAGGAGATGGGAATGAACTGTGTGTCACCGTGAATGACACGTGGACTCCTGACTCACCAGACCGCCGGGCGAGCAAGCGTCGCCGCACTTCTACACCAGCAGCTTCCCCACCTAAAGCGGAATCAGAGGGCAGCCACAATGATGAGGAAGACCCAGATGAGCCAGCTCAGTGACACGGGTCGTTTAGAGTCATTTCCCTTATTTTCAGTAGGTTATCGAGTAGTCGAGTCAAAAACCCATCTGTTTGCTTGTTAGTGTTTGGTGTGTGACGTGAGTTGTGGAAGCCATAGGCACTTGTCCACAACCTCGTCTTTAAGTTTGCTTGGCTTTGGTGTGTGAACCCCTATGAATCAATAGTGCATTTATTTTCGCGTGAGATGTGACGCCCAAAGATCTGTTCGAAATCTTCAGAAATTGTCTAGATATTAAGGCCTCAAAAGTTTAAGTTTAAACAAGCAATTTGGGAAGTTAATGTGTAATGATTAAAGTTAACATTTGGTTGATCATGATAAATGGCTGGAAGAGGAAAAGGTCGTGGTGCCAACCCCAACAACAACAACGATGAGGCCGCCAATCCTCACCTTTCTGGAGGACAAGACCGGGGTGGTCACCGTGAAGGAGCCGATCCTATCTACCAAATGATCGAAAATCAGAATCAGCTCATCCCGAGTTTAACTCAAGTGGTGGCCATCTTACACCAAGCTCCACCCCCCCAAGCTGCACCACGTCAACCAAGGTTGAGTGAGTTTCTGGGAACTCAACCCCCAAAGTTTGCAAGTGCTGCTGAACCTCTGGAGGCAGATGACTAGCTAAAGACCATTGAGAGCAAGATGAGGATCGTACAATGCCAAGGGTATGAGAGGGTGCTGTTTGCCTCTCACCAATTGCATGGACCCGCTGCTGATTGGTGGACCGCTTACGTGGCAGCCCATCACGACCCCGAGAACATCACTTGGGAAGAGTTCAAGCGCAGTTTCCGCAACCACTACATACCAACGGGTGAACTCAAGAACAAGAGAAAGGAGTTCTTGTGACTGCAGCAAGGCAACATGACTGTGAGGGAATACCTCACCAAGTTCACCCAACTATCCCGTTATGCACCACGGGACATCGAAACTGATGAGCAGAAAGAGGACTGTTTTGTGGAAGGACTTACCATGGAAATGCAATGTGGACTGTCCTCCAACGAATATGAAAGTTTCCAAAAGATGGTAGATAGAGCGTTTGTCGTGGAGAGGAAGCTGAAGGCCTTGGAGAATGAAAACAAGAGGAAGATGGGATGGTCACACCAAGCATCAAGCAGCAACACACGTCCGCGTCTGATGCAGCAACCTGCAGGGCAGACGAGCCGTGCTGTAGTACCCTACCCGACACCGAGAGGGTACAACCCGAACTTCAGGCCTCCATCAGCATCAGTGCAGCCGCAGCGTCAGTTTATGCAGCAGCCACGCCCCACTTATCAACCTTGACCAGCAGGACAAGGGCCACAGAACCAACCCCAAGATAACAAAGGCCACGCACCTAAGGTTGGGGTGCAATGCTTCAACTGTGGTGAAGTGGGGCACTATGCTCATAATTGTCCAAAGAAGAAACCCATGCAGCCACAGCAGCAGAATGTGATGTGAGAATGGGTGAACCACGTGACCATGGAGGAAGCGCAAGAGGCACCTGACGTGGTAATTGGTAAGTTTCCTGCAAATTTACACATTGCAACCCTATTGTTCGATTCTGGTGCTACCCACTCATTCATTGCTCAAGGGTTTGTTAAGAAGCATGATCTAGCAACAACACAAATGAACCATATAGTTAGCAGTGAACTCTCCAGGGGGCGAAATAAGAACAAGACAAGTGTGTCCCAGGTGAATCTAGACATTCATGGGGTTGTATTTACTGCAAACCTCATAGTGATAGACTCACAAGGGATATATATTATTTTGGGTATGGATTGGTTGACCAAACATAAAGGTATCATCCATTGTTCGACAAGAACGATGGAACTAACTCACACTATTTGCACAAAAGTGAAGTTCATAGCCGTGCAAGAACCTAGGAGGGACATTAAACTCAATCAAGCTGAGGTGGAAGTGGAAGAGATAAGGATTATCAGGGAATATCCAGACGTTTTTCTGGAGGAGTTGCCAGGTATGCCCCCAGATCGTAAAGTAGAATTCGCGATTGAACTAGTACCTGGAACAGCCCCAATATACAAGAGGCCTTATCGGATGGAATCCAAACAGCTGGAAGAGCTCAAAGAACATATAAGAGAATTGACGGAGAAGGGGTATATTCGTCCTAGTTCCTCACCACGGGGAGCTCCAGTGATATTCGTACCCAAGAAGGACGGAACCCAAAGGTTATGCGTAGACTATCGTGCGTTGAATGAAGTAACCATCAAGAACAAGTACGCATTACCCCGCATTGAAGACCTATTTGATCAGTTGAGAAGGGCTTGTGTATTCTCAAAAATTGATCTCAGGTCGAGATATCACCAACTGAAGATAAGACCAACCGACATTCCCAAGACACCTTTCGTATCTTGGTACGGGCTGTATGAATACACCGTCATGCCGTTCGGGCTAACTAATGCCCCGGCGTATTTCATGTATCTCATGAACAAGGTATTCATGGAATATCTAGACAAATTTGTGGTGGTTTTCATTGATGACATTCTTGTCTTCTCCAAAGATGAAGAAGAACATGAGGGACATTTAAGACTGGTGTTGCAAAAGTTGAGAGAACACCAACTATATGCCAAGTTGAGCAAGTGTGAGTTTTGGCTGAAGATAGTTCCCTTCTTAGGACACATAATCTCGGAGCGAGGAATCTCCATTGATCCTGCCAAGATCGAGGATGTGCAAAAGTGAAAGACCCCTGAAAATGTCGGGGAAATTTGAAGCTTCTTAGGATTGGCTGGGTATTATCGATGGTTCATTAAGAGTTTCTCCATGATCTCGAGACCCCTCACCAAATTGTTAGAGAAGGGAATCACATTTACATGGACACCGGAGTGTGAGACGAGTTTCCAAGAGCTGAAGAAAAGATTGACAACAGCCCCAGTGCTAGTTATGCCAGATATGCAGAAGAATTTTTCGGTGTATTGTGATACATCTGTACACGGGTTGGGATGTGTTCTCATGCAAGAGGGGCATGTCGTTGCCTATGCGTCCCGGCAGCTCTGAAAACACGAGAAGAACTATCCTACGCATGACCTAGAACTAGCCGCAGTGGTCCACGCATTGAAGATGTGGCGGCATTACTTGATGGGAAAGAGGACAGAGATATATACAGATCATAAGAGCTTAAAGTACATTTTCACACAGCCAGATCTCAACCTCAAACAAAGGAGATGGTTAGAGCTAATCAACGACTTTGATGTGGGTATCAACTATCATCCCGGAAAAGCAAACGTCGTGGCGGATGCTTTAAGCCGGAAGGTGCAGGTCAACATGTTGAGCTTAAATGACACGCCTACGGAATTGAAGGAGGAGATTGCAAAACTCAATCTATGTCTGGTGAATAGTGGTGAGGCCATCACCATGGAAGTGGACTCCACATTAGAGAAAGACATACGCAAAGGTCAGAAGAATGACGAGAAGATACAAGAAATTAGAGAACTCATCAAAGAAAATAAAGCCCCTGGGTTCAGAGAGGATGAACAAGGTACGGTATGGCATGGGAAAAGAATCTGTGTGCCTGATGTGAAGGAGATCCGTGAACTGATTTTGAAGGAGGCTCATGATTCTGACTATTCCATTCATCCTGGGAGTACGAAGATGTATCATGACCTCAAGAGCAGATATTGGTGGTATGGCATGAAGCGAGATGCCGCAGAACATGTTGCCCTATGTGACACATGTCTGTTGGTGAAAGCAGAACATCAACGACCCGCGGGACTATTGCAACCACTCAAAGTGCCTGAATGGAAATGGGAAGAAATCGGTATGGACTTCATAGTGGGACTACCTAGGACCCAATCGGGATATGATTCGATATGGGTCATCATTGACAGGCTAACTAAGGTAGCTCATTTCATCCCCGTGAAAGAAAGCTACAGCGGATCCAAATTGGCAGAATTGTACATGTCAAGAATCGTGTGTTTTCATGTAGTGTCAAAGAAGATAGTGTCAGATCGAGGGACACAGTTCACCTCAAGGTTCTGGCAGAAGTTACATGAAACCATGGGAACTCATCTAAATTTTAGTTCTGCCTATCACCCCCAGACTGACGGGCACGGAAAGAACCAATCATATCCTTGAGGATATGCTGAGAGTTTGTGCACTCAAGAACAATAGGAGTTGGGATAAGAACTTACCGTATGCAGAGTTCTCCTACAACAACAGTTATCAGGCTAGTATGAAGATGTCACCATTTGAGGCGTTGTATGGGAGGAAGTGCCGAACTCCACTATTTTGGAACCAAACTGGGGAAAGTAAAGTGTTTGGGCCTGAGGTACTACAAGAAGCCGAGGCGAAAGTGAGGGAAATCCACAACAACTTGAGGATAGCCCAGACCCGATAAAAGAGCTATGCCGATGAATGGAGAAGAGAGCTCGTTTTCAACATGGGGGACTATGTTTATATCAAGGTGTCCCCTATTCGAGGGCTTCGTCGATTCAAGGTGAAAGGTAAGCTATCACCTCGATACATCGGACCCTTCCAGATTCTGGAGAGGAAAGGCGAAGTGGCATATCAGCTAGAACTACCGGCTCGCCTATCAGATGTGCACGATGTATTCCATGTGTCACAACTCATGAAATGTTTAAGAACACCCGAAGAGATGTTACCCATGAATGAGGTGGACGTACGAGAGGATCTTTCTTATGCCGAGCAACCGGTCAAGATTCTGGAGACAATGGAACGCCTCACAAGAAATAAAAGAATCCGAATGTGGAAAGTGCAGTGGAAGCATCACTCGGAAGCAGAAGCCACATGGGAGCGAGAAGACGAGCTCAAGGCACAGTTTCCGGATTTATTTTCCTAGAGTCACCAATCTCGAGGACGAGATTTCTTTTAAGGGGGGTAGAGTTGTAACACCCCAAAACCTGTTAAAGAGGGGAATTCAAATTTTTTGGACGTAGTGCATGTGGTGAAACAATTCAAACTCAACCTGGCTCTGATACCACTTCTGTCACACCCGGTTTCTCCAAAGAGCAATCGAGTGAATATCACATGTATGCCAGGATCATTCTCTCATACATGTGATGACAAATAGTGTAGCATCATTTTATTACAAGCCAAGTGTTCGGATATAAATAAGTCTTACATAGCATAATGTCTCGATGGACGATAATATGTTCATAACATGTAAATAAAACATCAGCGAAATATAAATCTTGTTGGCTCCGTCACAGGTGTTGCCCGGGGGACTCCGTGAACCTAGAATCCTTCTTCGGGTCCGAAGTCTTGGTTATTGAACACCACGTCATCCCCTTGACCTGAGCAACAATTTAAACCAACAGAAAAGCAAGCTTGAGTACCGTTGGTACTCAGCAAGTGTGGGAAAGTTATGTCATGCATGGCTAGAGCAAGGAGAGGTTGAACTCAAGGTTAAAGCACTACGCAATTAATACCTATCACCTTAGCTTATTAAGCACCTACATTACTACACAGGTGAAATGGTCCCAATCCCTCAACCCATCATCAATATCAAGTAAACATAGTCTCATCTCCAATGTTAAGCTTCCCGCTTAACATCCTCAACTTCCCAATTCATCATCCTCTAATCATGAATAAGTCCAAGCCGCTCTTGACAGTGAGCACGGCTGTTATGACAGGTTTGACTCTGCAGAGTTTGCACCACTGTACCCACATGTAGTGATTTCATCCCCCGTTGCCGGGTGGACTAAAAGAACCTCCATTATGCCAGTGGCCGCGAACCACGTTCACACTTCCCAGGTGTGTAGCCAGGAGATCACTACGAGGCCTTTACAAAGGGATTCCCGATGAGTGTGGGCCCACTGAGGTTTCACCCCTAACAGCATACAAGAGGCTCCAACCCCGCTGCAGTGGCCCCCTCTTGAGCCTTGCGGTTCATATGGTAGTCCAGCTGACACCTATTCCCTGCACCATCCAAACACCCATACTACGCCGGAGATACACCTAATTAATTGGCCAAGCTGCCCCATCTCAGCATGTGGTTGGCACGGTAAAGCCAGGTTACATGCTCCATGAACCGGTCCTTAGGATCCAGGCAAGCACTAAACACAAACCCGAGTCTCGTGCACACAGCACCAACCAAATCATCCAACTTGCCTCGATCCCTACCTCTACATAACTCATAATATCTCATTCAAGAGTAAGGTAAACAAGTTGATGATCTCTTATCCCACTTAACCCATTCTAAGCATGGCTAAGCATAAAGTATATAAATAAATGATATAATAAAATAAATCCCAACCCAGACTACAAGGAAATAAGATAACGAAAATATAGGGAAACTTCCTAGCTTGGGTATCATATTCCAAATTGACAATGCAATTAAATTCTAACTACACATCCTAGTATAGGATCAAAGTGGTCAGAGACACTTGCCTTCTTCCTGCTGCTCTGGAAATGGAAAGTCTTGATCTTGAAAGGTGAGAACTGGCTCTAGGGCTGGTTCTACTCATGCCAATACACATAGCAAAAGAAACAACATTCCATAAGCATTCATCCACACATACACTCATGCAAGTCATTCATACATATATACAAATTGCTTCACTTTGTTAGTTACATCCTTGCATAAACATGTATATTCCACCCCTAAACAGGATTTTCAGGTCCCCTAATCAACTTTCCAATTGAAACTTTATGTTCAATAATCCTTATATGACATTTCCTAAGGGTATGCATATTATCTCATATTTTCAGAATTATTCCTATTCCTAAAAGTGAATTTTGGAATTAAAACAGAAACTAAATTACCTTTTTAGAATTCATTCTCCATCTAAATCCAAATTTCAAACTGTTCTACAAGTTTTCAAAGAGCTAGGGCAATTTAATTTGAACTTACACACATTTCAGATTTATTTTATGCCTAAAATAGATTTTCAGCAATAAACATAAACTAACTTGGCATTTTCAGAATTAATTTACCACCTAAAACCAGTTTTCAGATCACTCTAATTGTTTTCAAAGTACTAGATCAACTCACAGTGACTTTACCTAATTATTTGCACTTATAATGAATTTAAATCCTATTTAAATGTCTAAATATCTAATTTACATGTCCTACAGGGCCCAAAATTCTATTTTCTATAATATTCAGGGGCCTAAACCTCAAATACAGAAATAGTCTCCTAATTTCTATTAAGTCCAGGGGCTAAACAGCATTCTAAACGTGTTTGCATATTTTCCAGGAAGTCCAGGGGGTAGAACCGAAATTTCAGGGGCTAGCTCGTGTTTTCTGAAAGCCTCAGGGGTAGCACGTTTAAATCGTCCATTCCCGCTGGGAATTTAGCCACTTTTGTTCATGTTGATGCATGTGGGAAATGCCACTTTTGCATTTTGTGACTTTATTCTCTAATGAGCATGTTGATGGTGGTTACTTGCTCTTCAAATGTGTTCATCAACTTTCTTCAAATGAGGTGGGTGTGTGGTGATGAACACTTTGAGTATGTGTCAAAAACTGAGGCCTTTACAACTTTCCTCGCATTCAAAGATTTGAGGATACATGTGTGCTCCAAATTTTTGGCAGCAACTTGAGGGGAACAATTGAGTTCAAATCTGAATTTGAACTCCCCCTTACATGTGAGAACTTTACACATGGTGTTAAATCCAACCTTGGCTAAACACCTTCAAATGAATGCCAGAGCTCATTTGGTTGGGCACCTATGTGCATCATCACGTGTACAAAAATTTTTGTAAGTCCCATTTTCATGCATTCCAACACAAATGGGAATCAACATTCACTTTATTGACTTTGCATTTTTGGGACTTTTACAGTATCTAGCATGTTCTTTCTACGTCATGGTACAGTGAACAAGTGGTACTCACTGACCGTGAGGGACGACAATTATAATCGATTTACACCTGCGGGGTTACCCGAATAACCCGTCACGTGCGCCTGTACTCGATGTTGCCTACAGCAACCATCACGGACGTCGTACGCAACCACCTTTCACCCGTCAGCCAAATATTGAACCAGTCCTATCGTCCCAAGCAAGAGGTCTCTACGTGCGCATCCGCAGTGCCACCAGCCGATTTACACCTCAAGCTCTCAACCTACCCTCTGGACGACAAGCAATGCCTCAATACCCAGCTACCCGAGTTCCATCGGTTTCCCGGTTCCCATATATTCGGTAGGTCTTCAGTACTGTTCTAGCTTGTTCAACAGGCCCGCACATAGCTCGGTCCTCAATCGACACAAGCGGAGCTATGGCACCCAGGCCCCAACGTCCTGCTGCCCTTACTCTCTGCTCGGTCTCATTTTTCTTGCCATGTGTTTCATTTGCTACCTTTACCGGAGTAGTGTGCCTCTAGCCTATTCTCGCGAGTAGTTCCAACTACTCGACTTGTACCGAATCCTACACTATCATAGCATTGCAGTAGCTAAACGAGGTTTCAACACCTAAGCCCAACCCAGGGTTTTCTTGGCAATGCATTTGGGTTCTCAAACAAGACTCTAATGCAAAAATTAAGTGGGTGCTCAAAGTAAGTTCTCAAAACAGTAAAATTTATAAAAATGGTTAATGCAAACCGGAGCTTGCCTTGCTGCTCTTGGTCGTAGGCTAGCTGATCCTCTCGAGTGATGAAATCTAAATCTTCAGACTCCTCCTCAACCTTAGCGACTACATGAGATAATACATATATGTATCAATTTAAATGCATTTGAATTGAAGTTAAACTTGTGAGAGCTATAAGTCTTACTAGACAGGCCCAATAACTCTGAAATTTTTACTGTGGTTTGGATACAACCTAAACAGAGTCTTGGCCAAGTTTCATTTGCAGCGAAGCTCATTTGAGCTCTCCACAAATAATTATGTACTTGGCCTTAATTGGAGCTCCTAGGGTGTTCTAGGGGTTTTCATGGAGCAAGCCATGACTGTATGAAAACTAGATTTTTAGAGGGTTCTAATGGAGTTGGTTTCACTTAATTTGAAGGTTCCTAGCTAAATATATGAGCCAACAATTTCAGATAAATTCTGAAAATGTTTCTGGACATTTTCTATTTTCTCTGGAACAGTTTTATTAATCACACCATTAGGTGGATCAAATGAGCTCAAATGGATCTGAATTTTTTATGGTAGCTCAGGGATAGTTTTTTGAATATCCTGGCCAGATGTCAGAATTTTCCTCCAAAGGGTTCTCCAGTTAAAATTATAAATAGTTTAAATTGAAGAATTAATTCTGGAGAAATAAGGATTTTCATAAAGTTAAACTTGATTTGTTGGAAAGTAATTATAGAGCTGAATCCAACAAAATTTGGTTCACTCAATTTGGAGTTTCCTAGCCAAAGTTATGTGGGTTTGAAGTTTGAACTAAACTTGAAAATCGGGGAAATGTTTAAACTCCTGCCGGTGGGTCCCACGGCGCGGATCTTCTTCAACCTCGCGCCAACAGAATCCCCCGGCGGCGCCTTCCGCCGAGCCTCGCCAGAACCGAGTTCCCGGCCACACCTTAGCCCGAAACTCGCCGCTTCCCCGTTTTCCGACCTCGTGAACTCATCTGTGGGTTCGCCGACCGCCGGCGATCACTGGAAACCCGTGTGCACCGGTAACAGCGGAACCTAGGGTTCCGTCGAGGTCGGTCTCACACCACAGTGCACCAAATTGATTGGAAATTGCTTGGAGAGCATCAGTGGAGCATGAGGAACATGAAACAAGACCTTGTGGGAGCTAGAAACGTCGGCAACCATACCCTCGACGGTGAGCTGAGGTACTTTGCAACGACGGCGAGGAAAACAGCCATATCACGGCCGATCCTCAACGGTTTTCCTTGCTTCTTCCTCGAGCGTGAGTGCTAGCATGTGTAGAACCTACTGGCCAACAGGCTCGACTAATCCAGAGTGCGTGGAGTCCAAATTTCAGTCGAAGGTGAGCTCGGCCCATATGAACTAGCTTTCGGTATATTTGGAAATTCTCAACCTATGGTTTGATCATATGCCAAACGGCTTTCGGCTACACCTTCTACACGCAGGGACACACCTTTCTTTTGTAGAGAAGTAGACGTGAGGATGGCTGTGCCGAGCTGTCCGCGAGAGCACCGAATGGCGGTAACGCTCGGTTCGCCGCAAAAACGCTCGGTTAGCTCGAGGGAGATCGGTCACGGGACAACAAGACGTCGAGGATGTTGCTCACAAACCAGGACGCCGTTTTGCTACTGGGAAGGCTTTGTTTGCGAGTGATCAGCCTGCTCACAAGCGGAACCGAGAGGGTGGCGTGCTTTCGGTGGAGCTCGGTGTGAGGGAGGGTGAACTCGCTGTGGACTCGGGTTGTTAGCGAAAGGAGCACGTCGGGGAGGGATAAGACGACGGGCAGCTGGTCTCCAGCACGGGGAAATGCAGCAGGAGCTGGCGCCGATTGCCGCTCGGTGGCGCGCTCGGCTGCAGCCCGAGAAACAGAGCACGGCGCCTCAGTCGGTTGAATTTGCTATTGAGGCTGACATGTGGGACCCACTCCCATTTTAACCTCTGAAATTAACTTCCTCCCACTGCTCCAAACAGTAATCCCACTAATGCCCTTTAGAATTTGAATTATCTACCAAATGCCCATTTGAACTTGATAGAATTCAAATTGTAAAGTGTTTGAATATATTTTCAGCACATGTGCAGTTTTGAAATTCAAATTAAGTTTGAATTTGCTAAAATTAGCCCATGTTGAGATCAACTCCAAATGGAGTGAAAATTGGTGTGTGAGCTCACAAAAGTGTGCCGAGTGTGAATATGGATCCCACTTTTGAATTCATGGGATAAAAGGATTTTGAATTTGAATTTGAGTTCAAACTAGCCTCTTTCTAGTTATGCCCAAAAATACCTCAAAAAGGTTTTGGATTTGGGTGAAATTTGACATAAGCATTTCCTAGCAAGGTGTATGAGGTTTTCATATGCTCAGCCCCCATAAGATGCATGTAGGAAATGCCACTTTTGCATTTGTGAGTTTATTCTCTAATGACCATATTAATAGTGTTTACTTGCTCTTCAAAGGTGTTCATAACGTTTCCTCAAATGAGGTGTGTGTGGTGTGATGAACACTTTGGATGTGTGCAAAAACTGAGGCCCTTACATCTTCCCTCTTCCATTGATTCAAAACACTAGCAAGCTAAGCACAAATAAGCTTAATTCTGGCATGGATGCTAATACAAGTGTGGGGAACACATTGGTGCAACCAATTTCTCAGTTTGGGAAAGCTGGAATTTGAAAATGAAATTTAAATTTCAAACTTGAGGGCTTTCTCTTTTATTTCCAAACAAATAGTAAAACCCCTCCAAAAGAGCTGAAATTTTGAAGTCTTAAAAATTTGGATTATGGAGACCCAAGTTATGAATTTAGATCTCATGTTTGGAAGTTTTTTTGGGAAGTTTGAATCGTCACTTTGAACTCCCACAGTTATAATTCAATGTTTTAATTCCCCTCATTTTTCCTAAGTGTGAATGTGCTGAATTTCTTGCTAGCATCTTTGGGGATTTTACATCCCTCCCCCCTTAAAAAGAATCTCGTCCCGAGGTTCCAAAAGAAAAGCAAAGTGGGGAAGACTTTACTGGGTATATGATGATAGCAAGTCGGGATAATTTGCTTGTAGATAGTCCTCGCTTTCCCATGTCGCCTCATCAGCGGTATGGTTACTCCACAAGACCTTGTAAAACCATGAGGTCCGGTTTCTTGTGGCGCGAGTCTTTTCATTGATAATCCGGATCGGACACTATGAGTATGGGAGGTCCGGTTGGAGAACTTCTATGTCTTCGGTGCGGATTTCAGCCGAGGGCTTGAGGCATTTCCTCAGCTGAGAGATGTGGAATACGTTGTGAATTCCCGCGAGTGACGCTGGTAACTCCAAGCGATAGGCCTCGGTCCTCATTATTCAATGACGGCGAATGGGCCGATGTATCACGGAGTAAGCTTTCCTTTTACTCCGAAAAGATGAACTCCTTTCATCGGAGACACACGGACATAAACCTGGTGCTTGATGTCGAAGTGGAGAGGACGTCGTCTTTTATCTGCATAGCTCTTCTGACGAGATTGAGCACCCTTAAGATTGGCTTGTATTACTCGTACTCGTTCTTCGGCCTCATTCACAAGTTCAATGCCGTAGATAACTCGCTCGCCAGACTCACACCAGTTGAGTGGTTGTCACACCCGGTTTTTCCGAAGAACAACCAAGTGAATATCACATGTATGCCAGGATCATTTTCTCATACATGTGATGACAAATAGTGAAGCATCATTTATTACAAGCCAGGTGTCGAATATAAATAAGTCTTACATCGCAAATGTCTCAATAGACACTAATGCTTCATCACAAGTAAATAAACTAGCAGCGGAATATTATTCTTTAGGGCTCCATCACAGGCGTTGCCCGGGGGTCTTCATGAACCTAAAATCCTTCCTCGGGTCCAAAATCTTGGTCATTATACACCACCTCATTATCTTGACCTGAGCAGCAATATAAACCAACAAATATGCAAGGTTGAGTACCAATGGTACTCAGCAAGTGTGGGAAAATTATATCATGCATGGCTAGAACAAGGAGAGGTTGAACTCATGGTTAAAGCACTACGCAATTAATACCTATCACCTTAGCTTATTAAGCACCTACATTACTGCACAGGTGAAATGGTCCCAATCTCCCATCCCATCATTATAATCCAATAACCATAACATCATTACCAATGTTAAGCTCCCCGCTTAACTTCCAAAACCATCAATCCTCTAATCATGAATAAGTCCAGGCCGCTCTTAACCGTGAGCACGGCTGTCAAGACAACTCTGCAGAGTTTGTACCACTGTACCCACAAGTAGTGATTTCATCCCCCGTTGCCGGGTGGACTAAAAGAACCTCCATTATGCCAGTGGCTACGATCCACATTCACACTTCCCAGGTGTGCGGCCAAGAGATCACTACGAAGCCTTTACAAAGGGATTCCCGACGAGCGTGGGCCCACTGAGGTTTCACCCCTAACAGCATAGAAGAGGCTCCAACCCCGCTGCAGTGGCCCCCTCTTGAGCCTTGCGGTTCATATGGTAGTCCAGCTGACACCTACTCCCCGCACCATCCATCACACCCATACTACG
The DNA here is from genome assembly GCA_030760725.1 of Neostapfia colusana. Lineage (NCBI taxonomy): Eukaryota > Viridiplantae > Streptophyta > Magnoliopsida > Poales > Poaceae > Neostapfia > Neostapfia colusana. The sequence continues at coordinate 22,987,720 of JASWHV010000012.1, read as the reverse complement.
CCGGGGATACACCTAATTAATTGGCTAAGCTGCCCCATCTCAGCATGTGGTTGGCACTGTAAAGCCGGGTTACATGCTCCATGAACCGGTCCTTAGGATCCAGGCAAGTACTAAACACAAACCCAAGTCTCGTGCACCCAGCACACAACCAAAACATCCAACTTGCCTTGATCCCTACCTCTACATAACTCACAATGTCTCATTCAAGAGTATGGTAATATAAACTGATGATCTCATTTCCCAAATATCCCATTCTAAGCATGGCTAAGCAAATGCATGTAAATAAATGACATGACAAAAAAATAAATCCCAACCCAAGCTACAAGGAAACAAGGTAATGCAATTCTAGGGAAACTTCCTAGCATGGGTTTCATATTTCATTTGACAATGCAAATAATTCTATCTACACATCCTAGTATAGGATCAAAGTGGTCAAGGACACTTGCCTCCTTCTTGCTGCTCTTGAAATGGGTAGTCCTGATCTTGGAAAGGAATAACTTGCTCTTGAACAGGTTCTACTTCATACCATCACACATAGCAAAAGGAAAACAACAATCATAAGACATAGTTCACACCTCTACTTCATACAAACCACACATTCATATTTATAAAAGTTCTTTACCATTATATGTGTTGTGGTTACTTTATGTGTGTTAAGTTGTGGCTTGCATGCACTTTTAACCATGTATATATGATTCCTACTTTTGTCCACATTTATACTTACATACTATTTATATGGGTTTCCAATAAATTTCTTATATTCAACTACTACACCTTTTTACTACCAAGTGTGTATGAAAAGTATTTTTCTTCCCCATATGTGCCTTCATAATTTCTACCAACCCTAAACTGAACCCTTTGGATTTTAAAAACTCCATTTATCATTTTTTATACTCCTATGCATAATTGTGTATTTTATTATGAAGTTAGTAATACACATCACCTAAACAGTATAGGTTCTGGTCCTAAATAATTTAATAACATATTTTGACCTTGGCTTCTGATGTATACTATTTCATAATTATTTTCCCTATTTTTCTATAGCTATTCTTTACTTAAAAATGTGTCCCTATACTAATAAATGTGAATAATAGATGAAACAGATTTATTTCAGCCCAAAAATATATTTTTATCTCACTCCAAAGTTTTCTAAGTACTGAGAAAGTTTTTAATTAATTTTGACAATTATGTTTGTCCCCCTTTTTAATTTTTAAACACTAGTTACATATTCAATTTTCTAAATTAAATACTAAACAAGGCTAAAATAATGAATTCACCCCATTACAGGGTCTATAATATTATTTTCATAATTTACAGGGGTCTAGCTACACTTATCAGAGGTGTTTTTCCTAATTTCTATTAAGTCCAGGGGTTAAAACTGATTTTTAAATGGATTTACATGATTTTCTGGAGTTCCAGGGGCTAGATCTGAAGTTTCCGGGGCTAGCTCTCAATTCCAGAGAACCCCAGGGGGTAGCACGTAAGAATTCCAGTCTTTATAATGCGGGGCTGACGTGGTCCGTCCGATTTTAAACCGACGGCTGAGATTATAAGATCGAACCGGTACGCGGGGTTTTAAAGTCTACCGTGCGATTTAAAATAAACGGCGCACAAGCGGCCACGTCGCTCTGATCGAGCGCGGGCGGCGCTGCCGGCGGCGCACGGCGGCGGGAAGCGGCGATCTCGCCGGAAAGTTTCGGATCCTCGAGAATTCTGCCTAGAACTGTGATCTTATGGCCTAGATCGGTAGAGGGGAGGTCAGGGATCTCACCTCGGGGGTTTTCTCGAGCTCGGGGGTCCTGGAAAGTGATCGGCGGCGAGGTCCGAGGCAAAACCACGGCGAAGCTCGTCGGCGCTGCGTTTACACCGTAACTCTCCGAGTTTTCTGCACCTGCAAAGTTCCCCGGAGGCGGTGGATCAAAACCAGCGAGTTAGATCAGAGTTTCCGAGCTTAGATCGGCCAGAATTCACCGGCGAAGTCTCGGTGCTCACCGGAGTGAGAATCGGCGATCGCGTGAGGAAAAACTGATCGGATCGGGGTTTTTTATAGCCGGGGGAGGGCGGTGGGTCTGTTGTGATCGAGTTGGAGTCCTCTGGGACTAGAATTCGGGCGACGGGACGCGGTTTCCGGTCGGTTGCGATTTCGCGCGCTCGGGGGAAAAGTCCGGGGTCGTGGGGGCTCGGGGTTAGGGATGACAGGTGGGTCCCACCTGTCGGTGAGGGGCAGCGCGGCGCGCGCGGGGGCGGGCTGCGCGGGAGTAGCTGGGCCGGCTGGCGGGTTTCGGCCCACTGGCCGGTTTTTTTCCCATTTTCCTTTTTCTTTTTCCATTTCTTTTCTGTTTTGAGTATAATTTGAATTCCAGTTTGAATTTGAATTTTTGCAAAACATGCAACACGTCCAAAAATTTTTAAATTCCCCTCTAAACATGGTTAAGAGTTTTGAATCAAAATTTGGGGTGTTACAGCTCTACCCCCCTTAAAAGAAATCTCGTCCTCGAGATTGGTGTTTCTAAGAAAACAATTCCGGAAACTGTGCCTTGAGCTCATCTTCCCGTTCCCAGGTAGCTTCCTCTTCTGAGTGATGCTTCCACTGCACCTTGCACATCCGGATTCTCTTGTTTCTGGTGAGGCGTTCCATCGTCTCCAAAATCTTGTATGGTTGCTCGGCATAAGACAAATCTTCAGCTACATCCACTTCATTCATGGGTAACACCTCCTCAGGCGTCCTCAGGCATTTCTTGAGTTGTGACACATGGAATACATCGTGCACGTCCGATAGATGAACCGGTAACTCTAGTTGGTACGCCACTTCGCCTTTCCTTTCCAAAACTGGAAAGGGTCCGATGTATCGCGGTGACAACTTCCCTTTCACCTTGAACCGACGAAGTCCTCTGATAGGGGACACCTTGAGATAAACATAGTCTCCCACGTTGAAAACGAGTTCTCTTCTTCGTACATCAGCATAACTCTTCTGGCGTGTTTGTGCTATCCTCAAGTTGTTGCGAATCTCCCTCACCTTCGCTTCGGCTTCTTGTAGCACTTCTGGACCAAACACTTTGCTTTCTCCTGTTTGGTTCCAAAATAGGGGAGTTCTGCACTTCCTTCCATACAAAGCTTCAAACGGTGACATCTTCATACTAGCTTGATAACTGTTGTTATAGGAAAACTCCGCATACGGTAAGTTCTTGTCCCAACTCCTATTGTTTTTGAGTGCACATGCCCTTAACATATCTTCAAGGATCTGATTGGTTCTCTCCGTCTGCCCGTCAGTTTGGGGATGATAGGCAGAGCTGAAATTCAGATGGGTTCCCATGGTTTCATGCAACTTCTGCCAAAACCTCGAGGTGAACTGTGTCCCTCGGTCCGACACTATCTTCTTTGGCACTCCATGGTAACACACAATCCTTGACATGTACAATTCTGCCAATTTGGATCCGCTGTAGCTTTCTTTCACAGGGATGAAATGAGCTACCTTGGTTAGCCTATCAATAATGACCCATATTGAATCATACCCGGATTGGGTCCTAGGCAATCCCACGACAAAATCCATGCTGATTTCTTCCCACTTCCATTCAGGTACTTTGAGTGGTTGCAATAATCCCGCGGGTCGTTGATGTTCTGCTTTCACCAACTGACATGTGTCGCATAGGGCAACATGTTCCGCGACATCTCGCTTCATGCCATACCACCAATACCTACTCTTGAGGTCCTGGTACATCTTCGTACTCCCAGGATGAATGGAATAGTCGGAATCGTGAGCCTCCTTCAAAATTAACTCACGGATCTCCTTTACTTCTGGCACACAGATCCTTTTTCCGTGCCACACCGTTCCTTGTTCATCCTCTCTAAAACCAGGAGCTTTATTTTCCTTGATGAGCTGTCTGATCTCTTGTATCTTCTCATCATTCTTTTGGCCCTCTCGTATGTCTTGCTCGAGTGTGGAGTCCACTTCCATGGCGATGGCTTCACCACTATTTACTAGACATAGATTGAGTCTTATAACCTCGTCCTTCAATTCTGCAGGCATGTCCTTCAAGCTCAACTTATTGACCTGCACTTTCCGACTCAAAGCATCGGCCACGACGTTTGCTTTCCCAGGATGATAGTTGATGCCTATATCAAAGTCATTGATTAGCTCTAACCATCTCCTCTGTCTGAGGTTGAGATCTGGTTGTGTGAATATGTACTTCAAACTCTTATGATCCGTATATATCTCTGTCCTCTTCCCCATCAAATAGTGCCGCCAAATTTTCAACGCGTGTACCACTGCAGCTAGTTCTAGGTCATGTGTAGGATAGTTCTTCTCGTGCTTCCGAAGCTGCCGGGATGCATATGCCACGACATGTCCTTCTTGCATGAGAACACATCCCAACCCATTTCCAGAGGCATCGCAGTACACTGTGAAATTCTTCTGCATATCTGGCATAACCAACACTGGGGCTGTTGTCAATCTCTTCTTTAGTTCCTGAAAGCTCGTCTCGCACTGTGGCGTCCAGGTGAATGTGATTCCCTTTTCCAACAGTTTAGTGAGAGGTCTCGAGATCTTGGAGAATCCCTCAATAAACCGTCGATAGTATCCAGCCAATCCCAAAAAGCTTCGAACTTCCCCGACATTTTCAGGGGTCTTCCACTTCTGGATGTCCTCGATTTTGGCGGGATCTACGGAGATTCCTCCCTCCGAGATTATATGTCCTAAAAAGGGAACTCTCTTCAGCCAAAACTCACACTTTCTCAACTTGGCATATAGTTGGTGTTCTCTCAGCCTCTGTAACACCAACCTTAGATGTTTCTCATGTTCTTCTTCATTTTTGGAGAAGACGAGAATATCATCTATGAAAACCACCACAAATTTGTCCAGATATTCCATGAATACCTTGTTCATGAGGTACATGAAAGATGCCGGGGCATTGGTTAGCCCAAAAGGCATGACAGTGTATTCATACAGTTCGTACCGAGATACGAAAGCTGTCTTGGGAATATCAGATTGCCTTATCTTGAGTTGGTGGTACCCCGACCTGAGATCAATTTTCGAGAACACACAAGCTCCCCTCAACTGATCAAACAAGTCTTCAATGCGGGGTAATGGGTACTTGTTTTTGATGGTTACCTCATTCAAGGCACGGTAATCCACGCATAACCTTTGGGTTCCGTCTTTCTTGGGCACAAATATCACCGGAGCTCCCCATGGTGAGGAACTAGGGCGAATATACCCCTTCTCCGTCAATTCTATCAAATGATCCTTGAGCTCTTCTAGCTGCTTGGAGTCCATTCGATAAGGTCTCTTGTATATCAGGGCTGTTCCCGGTACTAGCTCAATTGCGAATTCCACGTCACGGTCGGGAGGCATACCTGGCAATTCCTCCGGAAAAACATCTGGATATTCCCTGATAGTCCTGATTTCCTCAACTTTCACTTCCACTTGATTTAATTTGATGTCCCTCTTAGGCTCGTGTATCGTTATGAACTTTACTCTTGTGCCATTGGGGTGAGTTAATTCCACCGTTCTGGTCGAACAATGGATGATTCCTTTATGTTTGGTCAACCAATCCATACCCAAAATAATATCTATCCCTTGTGAATCTATCACTATGAGGTTAGCCGTAAATACTACCCCATTAATGTCTAGGTTCACTTTGGGACACACTTGCCTTGTCCTTATTTCTCCACTTGGAGAGTTTACGGCTAGCATATGGTTCATTTGTGTAGTTGCTAGGTCATGCTTCTTAACAAACCCTTGAGCAATGAACGAGTGGGTAGCACCAGAATCAAACAGCAGAGTTGCAAGGTGTAAATTGGCAGGAAACTTACCAACTACCACGTCGGGTGCCTCTTGTGCTTCCTCCATAGTGACGTGGTTCACCCGTCCTCTCATTACATTCTGCTGTTGTGGCTGCGCGGGCTTCTTCTTTGGGCACTTATGGGCATAGTGCCCCACTTCACCACAGCTAAAACATTGCACCCCAACCTTAGGTGCTTGGCCTTTGTTGTCTTGGGGTTGGTTCGGGGGTCCTTGCACTGCTGGTCGAGGTGGATATGCGGGGCGAGGCTGCTGCACAAACTGACGTTGCGGCTGTGCTGGTGCCGCGGGTGGCCTGTAGTTTGGGTTGTACCCTCTTGGTGCTGAATAGGGTACTGCAGCACGGCTTGTCTGCCCCGTAGGTTGCTGCATCATACGTGGGCGGGTGTTGCTCCCTGAGGCCTGATGTGACCACCCCGCCTTCCTCCTATCCTCATTTTCTAGGGCCTTTAGCTTCCTTTCCACCACAAATGCTCTGTCCACCATCTTTTGAAAGCTTTCATACTCATTGGAGGACATGGCACACTGCATCTCTGCGGTAAGTCCTTCCACGAAACAATCTTGTTTCTGCTCATCAGTCTCTATGTCTCGTGGAGCATAACGGGATAGTTGAGTAAATTTAGTGAGGTATTCCCTCACCGTCATGTTTCCCTGCTGCAGTCCCAAAAACTCTTTTCTCTTGTTTTTGAGTTCACCTCTTGGGATGTAATGGTTGCGGAAGCTACGCTTGAACTCGTCCCAAGTGATGTTCTCAGGGTCATGATGGGCGGCCACGTAGGCGGTCCACCAATCAGCAGCAGGTCCCTGCAATTGATGAGAGGCAAACAGCACCCTCTCATACCCTTGGCATTGGATTATCCTCATCTTACTTTCAATGGTCTTCAGCCAATCATCTGCCTCCAGAGGTTCAGCAGCACTTGCAAACTTTGGAGGTTGAGTTCCTAGAAACTCACTCAACCTTGGTTGGCGTGGTGCCGCTTGTGGAGGTGGAACTTGATGCAAGTTGGCCACCACTTGAGTCAAGTTCTGGATAAGCTGATTTTGATTCTCCAGCATTTGGTGGAGAGGATCAACTTCTTCACGGCTACCACCCCTGTCCTGGCCTCCAGAAAGATGAGGGTTGCATGCCTCATCATTGTTGTTGGCGGGGTTGGCAGCACGTCCTTTTCCTCTTCCGGCCATCTGGCAGAATCAACAAATGTTAATTTGATACCATTTAGTATCATCTTACTACTTTCATTTGTTGGTACTTTGAGGTGTTGAGGCTTTGTTAAAATTTTACGAGGGTTTATATCTCACACCAAATAAATGCACTATTATTTCCTGTGGGTTTACCCACCAAAGCAAAACAATCTGAAGCCGAGGCTGTGGACAATTGCTCATGGCTTCCACAACTTACGTCACACACCAAGCATTATCACACCATTAACTACGTAACGACTCGATTACTCGACCTTTTGCTAGCTAGGGGAAAGACTCTACACTACTCGTCCTCTTGAGCTGGCTCCTCGGGATCTTCCTCCTCATTTCGGCTACCTTCTGACTCTGCTTTGGGTGGAGAGGCTGCTGGTGGAGAAGTGCGACGACGCCTGATTGCTCGGCGATCCGGGGAGTCAGGAGTCCATGGATCACTCACGGTGACACACAGTTCATTCCCATCTCCTCTTTCTCTCGCCTTTAAGCAAGCTCGCAGCAACGCCTCCGTTTCCTTCAGGGTGTCTCGGACATCCTGAAGCTCTTGTTGACACTCCTGCAGTCGAGTGCTGAGCATAGCAGCATCCTCCAAGCACAAGTCCATGTGCTCATGGGAAGTCCCTTGCTGCACCGGTGGGTACTTGTATTCCGTGGTACCACTCTCACGTTGGAGGACATACATGTACTCAGTTTTGTCCAAGTGGCGACGATAGATGTGACTCTGGCAGGTGATGGCCTCCCAGGTGACATCTTTCTCCGCGTCAACTTGTGTTGCTCGACAAGCTGGAGAGTGGTGAATCTTGAGCAGTTGATTCTCGTGTATAATCCTCATCTCCGAACTCCATTCTTCCCTCTTCTCACGGATGGTCCTGGTGGAGTTATAATGGATGATTAGCTTGCCCGTATTGCCGGCGGCTTCGAGCATACGTCGAAGACGGCGCAACAAGTCTCCTACTGCCAATCCGTAGGAAAGGTACGTCACGGGACGACTCTCCTCTCTTTCGGCAAGGGCAACTACGGGAACTCTCCCTCCTGTGGACTTACGAGCGGTGCGGATCATGCGAACCATCTAAAACAAAAGAATTTAAAATTAGGTTAGATAAATTCTCAAACAAAAATCCTATTTTGAATGAAAGTTGGGGTAAGATGAAGAAAATGACTCCTTTAATAACACTTTTCCACCCACACCTTTGGAAAATAGTTTTTAAGAAAATAGGGCCCTTAAATACGTCCATTTCTATCTAGGTCCACGTTCCTACGGGCAACCTTGGCTCTGATACCACCTCTGTCACACCCGGTTTTTCCGAAGAACAACCAAGTGAATATCACATGTATGCCAGGATCATTTTCTCATACATGTGATGACAAATAGTGAAGCATCATTTATTACAAGCCAGGTGTCGAATATAAATAAGTCTTACATCGCAAATGTCTCAATAGACACTAATGCTTCATCACAAGTAAATAAACTAGCAGCGGAATATTATTCTTTAGGGCTCCATCACAGGCGTTGCCCGGGGGTCTTCATGAACCTAAAATCCTTCCTCGGGTCCAAAATCTTGGTCATTATACACCACCTCATTATCTTGACCTGAGCAGCAATATAAACCAACAAATATGCAAGGTTGAGTACCAATGGTACTCAGCAAGTGTGGGAAAATTATATCATGCATGGCTAGAACAAGGAGAGGTTGAACTCATGGTTAAAGCACTACGCAATTAATACCTATCACCTTAGCTTATTAAGCACCTACATTACTGCACAGGTGAAATGGTCCCAATCTCCCATCCCATCATTATAATCCAATAACCATAACATCATTACCAATGTTAAGCTCCCCGCTTAACTTCCAAAACCATCAATCCTCTAATCATGAATAAGTCCAGGCCGCTCTTAACCGTGAGCACGGCTGTCAAGACAGTTTTAACTCTGCAGAGTTTGTACCACTGTACCCACAAGTAGTGATTTCATCCCCCGTTGCCGGGTGGACTAAAAGAACCTCTATTATGCCAGTGGCTACGATCCACATTCACACTTCCCAGGTGTGCGGCCAAGAGATCACTACGAAGCCTTTACAAAGGGATTCCCGACGAGCATGGGCCCACTGAGGTTTCACCCCTAACAGCATACAAGAGGCTCCAACCCCGCTGCAGTGGCCCCCTCTTGAGCCTTGCGGTTCATATGGTAGTCCAGCTGACACCTACTCCCCGCACCATCCATCACACCCATACTACGCCGGGGATACACCTAATTAATTGGCTAAGCTGCCCCATCTCAGCATGTGGTTGGCACTGTAAAGCCGGGTTACATGCTCCATGAACCGGTCCTTAGGATCCAGGCAAGTACTAAACACAAACCCAAGTCTCGTGCACCCAGCACACAACCAAAACATCCAACTTGCCTTGATCCCTACCTCTACATAACTCACAATGTCTCATTCAAGAGTATGGTAATATAAACTGATGATCTCATTTCCCAAATATCCCATTCTAAGCATGGCTAAGCAAATGCATGTAAATAAATGACATGACAAAAAAATAAATCCCAACCCAAGCTACAAGGAAACAAGGTAATGCAATTCTAGGGAAACTTCCTAGCATGGGTTTCATATTTCATTTGACAATGCAAATAATTCTATCTACACATCCTAGTATAGGATCAAAGTGGTCAAGGACACTTGCCTCCTTCTTGCTGCTCTTGAAATGGGTAGTCCTGATCTTGGAAAGGAATAACTTGCTCTTGAACAGGTTCTACTTCATACCATCACACATAGCAAAAGGAAAACAACAATCATAAGACATAGTTCACACCTCTACTTCATACAAACCACACATTCATATTTATAAAAGTTCTTTACCATTATATGTGTTGTGGTTACTTTATGTGTGTTAAGTTGTGGCTTGCATGCACTTTTAACCATGTATATATGATTCCTACTTTTGTCCACATTTATACTTACATACTATTTATATGGGTTTCCAATAAATTTCTTATATTCAACTACTACACCTTTTTACTACCAAGTGTGTATGAAAAGTATTTTTCTTCCCCATATGTGCCTTCATAATTTCTACCAACCCTAAACTGAACCCTTTGGATTTTAAAAACTCCATTTATCATTTTTTATACTCCTATGCATAATTGTGTATTTTATTATGAAATTAGTAATACACATCACCTAAACAGTATAGGTTCTGGTCCTAAATAATTTAATAACATATTTTGACCTTGGCTTCTGATGTATACTATTTCATAATTATTTTCCCTATTTTTCTATAGCTATTCTTTACTTAAAAATGTGTCCCTATACTAATAAATGTGAATAATAGATGAAACAGATTTATTTCAGCCCAAAAATATATTTTTATCTCACTCCAAAGTTTTCTAAGTACTGAGAAAGTTTTTAATTAATTTTGACAATTATGTTTGTCCCCCTTTTTAATTTTTAAACACTAGTTACATATTCAATTTTCTAAATTAAATACTAAACAAGGCTAAAATAATGAATTCACCCCATTACAGGGTCTATAATATTATTTTCATAATTTCCAGGGGTCTAGCTACACTTATTAGAGGTGTTTTTCCTAATTTCTATTAAGTCCAGGGGTTAAAACTGATTTTAAATGGATTTACATGATTTTCTGGAGTTCCAGGGGCTAGATCTGAAGTTTCCGGGGCTAGCTCTCAATTCCAGAGAACCCCAGGGGGTAGCACGTAAGAATTCCAGTCTTTATAATGCGGGGCTGACGTGGTCCGTCCGATTTTAAACCGACGGCTGAGATTATAAGATCGAACCGGTACGCGGGGTTTTAAAGTCTACCGTGCGATTTAAAATAAACGGCGCACAAGCGGCCACGTCGCTCTGATCGAGCGCGGGCGGCGCTGCCGGCGGCGCACGGCGGCGGGAAGCGGCGATCTCGCCGGAAAGTTTCGGATCCTCGAGAATTCTGCCTAGAACTGTGATCTTATGGCCTAGATCGGTAGAGGGGAGGTCAGGGATCTCACCTCGGGGGTTTTCTTGAGCTCGGGGGTCCTGGAAAGTGATCGGCGGCGAGGTCCGAGGCAAAACCACGGCGAAGCTCGTCGGCGCTGCGTTTACACCGTAACTCTCCGAGTTTTCTGCACCTGCAAAGTTCCCCGGAGGCGGTGGATCAAAACCAGTGAGTTAGATCAGAGTTTCCGAGCTTAGATCGGCCAGAATTCACCGGCGAAGTCTCGGTGCTCACCGGAGTGAAAATCGGCGATCGCGTGAGGAAAAACTGATCGGGTCGGGGGTTTTTATAGCCGGGGGAGGGCGGTGGGTCTGTTGTGATCGAGTTGGAGTCCTCTGGGACCAGAATTCGGGCGACGGGACGCGGTTTCCGGTCGGTTGCGATTTCGCGCGCTCGGGGGAAAAGTCCGGGGTCGCGGGGGCTCGGGGTTAGGGATGACAGGTGGGTCCCACCCGTCGGTGAGGGGCAGCGCGGCGCGCGCGGGGGCGGGCTGCGCGGGAGTAGCTGGGCCGGCTGGCGGGTTTCGGCCCACTGGCCGGTTTTTTTCCCGTTTTCCTTTTTCTTTTTCCATTTCTTTTCTGTTTTGAGTATAATTTGAATTCCAGTTTGAATTTGAATTTTTGCAAAACATGCAACACGTCCAAAAATTTTTAAATTCCCCTCTAAACATGGTTAAGAGTTTTGAATCAAAATTTGGGGTGTTACAGTGGTGTGCGATATTTCCGGCTGTAGAGAGCTTCATACGGCACCATCTTGATGCTAGCTTCATAGCCATTGTTATATTAGAGGGACGCCGGTTCATCACGTACACCGGTGCAAAACTTCAAAATTCGGCGACCCGGCGGTGGGAAGGAGCAAGGAGGCTACAGGAGCATGATCTACACACCTTGGCGCATCTTAGGGAAGTGGGTGTCATGCGGGAGAGGCACTGGACCGGCTGGAAGACGAGGAGCAGTGAGGGCGATGGTGCTCTGTTTTCTTCCGGTGAAGAACAGCTCGGGCACTGCGAGGGAAGCTTGGGGATGAGCTGAGGAGAGGTGAAGATCGTCGAGGAGGCGCCAGCGGAGCTTGTGGGCGGCTCAGCTAGGTGCTCGTGTCACTGGAAGGTGATCGGCGAGGTGAAACCGAGAGGAAACGCGTGCTTGGTGTTTCTCGGTCGCGTTCGAGCGAGGGGCTGAGAGACGCTTCGGTTGGAGGCAGAGAAGAGAAAGGGGATTGTGCTGCTGCTTTGATCACCAACGCATGAGTTGCCTTTGGGAGCACGTCAAGGCAAGAAGCTCGGTGGAGCAAGCGCAGCTCGGTGGCGCGCTGGTGATCAGCCGAGGAAAAAACAGAGAAGTTAAAGACAATTGTGTGGCTGACATGTGGGGCCCCTCCCACCTAATTTTTCCACTGATATTTTCCCTTTGGTCTCCAAATTAACTCCTTTGCATTCTCCCAAAGTCATGGTTAGAAATCGTTGAATTCAAATGACTTGAATTCTAGTGTGGAATTTGAATTGAGTTTGGTTATTTGAATTTGAATTTGAATTGGAATTTGAATCTCCCTCTTTCCCTTGCTCCAAAAGTATAGCAAACCAACTCAAATAATTCTGAATTTTTGAATGGATGTTAATTCAAATGTGGAGAACACATTTGTGGAACCAAGTTTGCAAATTGAGGAAGTTGGGATTTGAAACTGAAATCTAAATTTAGATTCGAGGGCTTCCTCTTTTAATCCCAAACAAATAGTATAACCCCTCCAAATGAGCTGAAATTTTGGAGGTTGAATGTTTGAAATATGAAGACCCAAGTTATGAATTTAGATCTCCATGTTGGAAAGTTTTGGGAAGTTTGAATCCTTACTTTGAACTTACACCGTTATAACTCAAAGTTTTAATTCCCCTTATTTTTCCCAAGTGTAAAGGTGCTGAAATCTTTGTTACCACTTTTGGGGATTTTACACCAACACCACAGCAGCGAGCTCAAGATCATGAGTCGGATAGTTCTGCTCGTGGTTGCGAAGTTGACGTGAGCCATAAGCGACCACTCTTCCTCCTTGTATGAATACACAGCCAAGCCCGATACCGGATGCATCACAATATATGTTGAAGGGCTTGGTCGTATCTGGTTGAGCTAACACCGGGGCTGTGGTAAGATGCTTCACCAGTGCTTGGAAAGCTCCTTTGCATGCTGAGATCCAAACATATTTGATCACCTTCTTCAACAATTCAGTCATCGGTTTAGCAAGCTTGGAGAAGTTCGGGATGAATCTCCGATAATATCCCGCTAACCCGACGAAACTTCTGACTTCATGGACAGATGTGGGGGACTTCTATTTCAGCACTTGTTCGATTTTGCTTGGATCAACTGCAATGCCTTCCGCAGAAATAATATGACCAAGAAATGGCACTTGGCTGATCCAAAACTCGCACTTGCTGAACTTGGCATAAAGCTTATGGTCTCGCAATCATTGAAGCACGATATACAAGTGTTCGGCGTGTTCTTCTTCAGACTTGGAATAAACCAAGATGTCGTCGATAAACACCACCACGAACTTGTCCAACTACGGCATGAAACTGAGTTCATGAGGTACATGAAATGTGCCGGGGCGTTGGTGAGACCAAAAGACATGACGAGATATTCATACAACCCATATCTCGTCGAGAAGGCCGTCTTTGGAATATCCTCCGCTCGGATCTTTATTTGAAGATATCCTTAGCGAATATCCATCTTCAAAAATACACTCGCACCCACAAGTTGATCGAATAGAATATCGACCTAGGTTACACCTTCAGAATACCCCAGACTGGTGCGGGCAGTGGATATTTATTTTTGATGGTGACGGCGTTGAGAGGTCGGTAGTCCACGCACAACCTCAAGGTTTCATCCTTCTTTTTCACAAACAGCACCGAGCATCCCCATGGCGAGGAACTCGGTCGAAGGAAACCCTTACTCATCAAATCATTGAGCTGCTCCTTCAATTCAGCTAGCTCATTCGGAGCCATCTTGTACGGTCTCCGTGATATTGGTGTTGTCCCGGGTACAAGTTCGATCTCGAACTCGACATCCCTTTCGGGTGGCATGCCCGGAAGATCATCCGGAAATACGTCCGGGTATTCACGGACCACACGAATATCCTCAAGTTTTGTGGCTTCCATGTTATATATGGTTGGGACTTCTTGAACCGAACGGTCAAGAATGAGTGTATGTGGTTCATGAAGTGGAGAGTTTAGACGAACCACACGTGGAACGATGTCAAGAACAGCACCATGGTGATGTAGCCATGGCATTCCTAAAATGACATCAAGTTTTTGACTCTCTAACATAATTAGAGAAGTCGGGTATAGATTCGCACCCAATTGCAATGGTGCTCTATATACCATCCTATCAGCTGTTATTTTTCCCACCTGGAGAGCAAATCAAGTATGAACTATTTGTAGAAATGATAGGCAATTGATATTTAATAACATAAGATTGACTTATGAAATTATGGGTGGCATCGGAGTCAAAAAGTATGACTACGGGTTGATCTAAATAACAAAACGTACCCGCGAGGACGGGTTCGCCTTCCGGCACGTCTTTGATGGCTAAGTGGTGGACGTTGCCGGATTTTGGTGCTGGTTTCTTGGGCTGGTTGCGGTGCTGATTTGCACCCTGATACGGTGCTGAACCCCTGCCCTGTCGCTGCTCGGGGCAGTCCTTGGCAATATGCCTGACATGGCCACATATGAAGCACGTGTATGGTGTCGGGGTCCCTCCCAGTTGAGGACGGAATCCCGGTGCACGCGGTTGAAATGGAGTCGCATGCGGGACCATCCTTTGCTACTGCTGTTGCTGTGGTGGATATGACGGTCAACTTGGCGCATTAAATTGACGACCGCGAAACTGAGGCAGTCATGCTGGTGGCTGCCATCTCTGACCGGATGGTGAGCGATACACCATGCGGTACTTTTGTGGCGCCCCACCACTTCTGCTCGCCAGCGCACTGCGTTTCCTCTTATCAGAACCGCGCTCGCGCTGAGCATTTTCTTATACAATCGCGGCATTGACAAGGTCGTTGAATGTGCCGCGGTTGCTTTGGGCGAGATGGACCTTCATTTTTGAATTCAGGCCCCGGAAGAATGTGTTTCGCTTCTGTTCTTCCGTCCCCACAAATTCTGGTTCATATTGCGCCAGCCGGTTGAATGCTCTGGAGTACTCATGAGCACTCCTCTCGCCTTGTTTCAGCTCCAGAAACTCCTGGAACTTCCTCCGCATAACTCCGAGAGGTATATGATAGGCGTGGAACGCCTCCCGGAACTCTGCCCAAGTGATGGCATGGACAGCTGGTAATGAGGCGATGTAGTTTGCCCACCATGTATCGGCTTCCACTTGAAGCTGTTGCTCTGCGTGCAGCGCCTTCTGGTGTTCAGTACATCGAAGTAGACCGAACTTCACATCGAGAGTGCGGATGAAGCGTTCCACCTCCAAAGGCTCTTCGGCCTCCGTAAAGACCGGTGGATGGGTCGCCAGGAAGTCTGAATATGAACTCTGTTGTGACTGGCGTTGCCCATTGTCTTGGCGTCCTCCCTGACGGGACGCATTCTGCTGCACCAACATCCGCAGCAACTCGGTTTGCTCGTCGCGTGAGCCGAGTACTGCGCCGAGAACCTCTGCAAGATTTCATGGAAGTTCTGGTGGTGGAGGAGGTGGTTGTTGCTGTGTGGTGGTTTGCTCTGGAGGTGGAGACTCATCAGCACGAACCTGACTTGGACCTCCCTCCTCTTGCGTAGACCGTGTACGCACCATTCTGCATTCATCGATTCAAACAATCAGCACATGTTTGTTTACTTCATCCAGTCTATACAATAGTAGTGCGAGAATGAACAATTTATACCCATAATGTTCACACATATGGATAAAGTATAAACTTTATACAACATTTACATCCCTGGACCATGTCACCACAATCGAGTTCCAAAGTAATGAACTTTATGGATTAAAAGTTCATTTCGACCGTCGTGGGCCGCCACGGGATGTTAAGTGCGTTAGCATGCGTAAGTCCTCGCTATTGTACTTTACCCAAACATGTCCTCGCTCAAAGTGATATGTTGAATGCATAATATTTCTAAATCCAACTCACTGTTTTACATCAGCCGCTGGATATCGAAATGTGAAACCAGATCTTTTTATTGAAAACTTCAAACATGGTTTTCCCTGTCCAGCTTCTGGTCCAGCAGACCAATTTGAAGAATTTAACTTTTTTGGCCACCTTAGAGGCAAAACCTGGACTGGAGTTCAACAACAAAATTGTAGTAGACTAAAAAAGGAATCCAGATTCTATTTATTGCCTCCATATCCGTTATAGTTTAGGAATTATGATTTTTACAAGTTGACAGGTTTTTCTCAGGAATTTTGATAGCACCTACTTTACAAGTGGCTGTTTTGTTCACAAAATTCCAACTATTTCTGCCCCCAATCTAGGAAAACACTGAACTACAAATTTGTAGCACATTTACTACACTTTCCAATGGTGTATTACTTGACCGTTGGAAAATTTTGTACAAGAAGCTATGGTCGAAATACAGAAAATTCCAGAGAGCATTTTTGGTCTGCCCTGTTTCTGGACAGTGCATACTCATCTGCAATTTTCATCCATTTGGAGGGAGATTTTGTTCTGGAGTTCTACAGAAACGTTGTAGAAGACTTCAAAAAATTTCCAGAATAGTATTGCACACCTCCATTGGATCAACCAAACGTAAGTTATACCCTCATTAAATTCAGCCAAAAACAGGGGAGGTTGTTCCTAAGTCTTTGGAAATGAATCTATACTCCTCATTCACTCTCAGTTCAATATGGGAGTTCAATAACCCCTAAATCGAATCCTAAACTCCAAATTGACTCTTTTCTTTTAAAATATCTGTAAAAGCCCAAGAAAAGGGACTTGTAAAAACTTTTCTTCACTTCACCACACCTCAGCTCTTGTTGTGGATGGCTGGTAAGGAATGGGAGGAGCAAGTAACCTCTATCAAAGAAGTGGTTAGAGGGGAAACTTACACTTTCACAACATGGGAAAATTATACACATATGATCACACATGAGAGTGTGTTTCCAAACTGTTGCATTCAAACTCAGGATTTCAGCAGCTAAACCAAGGATCAAAGTGCATAATTGGATTCCTCAGGTCCAAATTAGTGGGGAGGCAAAGTTTCAGAAATTTTCAAAAAGATTTGCTACCCATTTTTCCAAAAAGGATCCAAATATGCCAAGAATTCAAATATACATTTGAATTTGAGGTAAATTTGCCAAACAATACCAATGTAGCTCAGTTGAAGATTTCCAACGATTGAATTCATCTTTTGTCAAGTTTTGGAGATCTTTTGAGAGGGGGTAGAGCACTGACCAGTGGGGCCCACATGTCATTGGGTGAAATAGACTTAGCCCCCAAGTCTGCTCTCTGTTTTTCAGTCAACCGAGCGCAGCCAGCTGCCGCGCGCGCACCGCCGGCCGAACGGCCACCTCCTGGTTCCCGTCGCTCGCGCTGGCAGCCGGGGAACGGCGCGCCCTCTCCTCTACATGACCCCCTCGCCAAGCCACCGAAGACGTACGCGTGCTTCTTTGCAAAACAGCGAGCCCCCGCTCTGCTCGGTCACCGACGCCGCTCCCCCGATCCTCCCCTGCACGCCGACGTCCGCTCGGCCTTTGCCCGAGCTCCCAACGCAGAAAGAGAGCGCCGGTGTGTGCTCTAGCTAGCCATCTCACCACCCCACGGTGTTAGCACCGCACTCGACCACAAATCGACGATCGCCACTGAGAGCTCAGGCCACCGGCGGAAAGGCGCGAACTGCTCCCCGTGGACAGCACGCCACGGCCAGTTTCACCGCCGGACTTCTACACAGAAAAGGTGCGCCTTAGCCTCCAGATTGTGTAGCTGCAACCCTTCTAACCATTGGTAGATGGTGCGCTGAGAATTCCTAAGGATCCCGAGAACTAGTGCAACCGGGTAAGGATCGGTCTACCCCGAAATTCGAGCTGCACCGTCCAATCTAGCTCGAGTGAGCTTACACATACCTTCCTCACTTCCTAGCGGCCCTCCTCGACCAAGAATCAAGGGAAATGACCCAGAAATGGCCGGGTTTAGGTTGTTTCTCGGGCCGCCATAGGATAACAGCTCGGTTCACCGTGGAGCTCTAGGTTGCCGACCTTTTCATGGGGTTTGGCGGCCATTTCCATCACCCTCGAGCTCCCGTGGTGCTCTCCAACCCTTTGCCAATCATTTTGATGCGTTATAACGCATTCCTGACCACGCCGGAACCCTAACCGCCACTGTCACCGTCGGGAGCCCTGTTCCGGTGAGCTACGGCCGCCGGCGACGCCACCGACGAGTTCAGCGATGTGAGTTAGGGCGGGGCGGCAAGTTTGGGGCCGGGAGACGGCCGGGAGAGCAGTTCCGGCGAAGCTCGCCGGAGTGCGCCGCCGCGGGCCCCTGTTTGGCGCGAGGAAGGGGAAGACTTCCGGGTGGGACCCACCGGCAGACATTTAAACAATTTGAAATGTCCAGTTTGTAGTTCAAACTTTGGAGACCACAACTTGGGTTAGGAGAATCCAAAAATCATGAAACAAATTTTGTTGGATTCCTCTAACAGAGTACAATCCAAATCTGAAACCCAATTTTTATAAAACCCAGTAATTAATTCTGGAAAATTCTTTAAAGCTTTTCAGCAAAATAATTTTAGAGGGAGTTTGGTTCATCCAAAAATTCCCAAATTTTGCCAGAATGTTCTTTAGGACATTAGTAGACCCCTGTAAAAGTTTCAGACCATTTGGAGTTGATTTGGCCAGAGCAATTCAAATTGGAAGGTGCTGTGTTCATTTGAATACAGAAACATTTTCAGAGAATTTCCAAAAACTTGGAAATTCAGTTCTGGGAAATTCTTAACTCCAAAAATACTAGAAAAATTCATGCAAACTCTAGGAGCTATAATTGAAATTGTAGTTCATTAAGTTGGGTATGAACAGGGGTCTGACCTCAGAATTAATTCCTCCTTGCTTATTTGCTAAAGAAATTACTCTGAGCAAACCATTCCATGAAAAGTGCTAAGGTTTGGTCCAGAGAGTTTTCTTGTGACAAGGAACTCACACAAAAATTCTCAGCTCCATTGGAGCTCTAGATCACCCCTGTCCTGCGTAACCAATTAAGGGATTAATATGGAAAAGGGGGGAAAACCACTTAGCATTTAGCCATGTGATTAAGTCCAAACCAAACGACCAACACCAGTTCATATTTAAATTCTTAAACAAGGTTCCAGGTGTTAGAGGCTGGTTATTAGAACCAATAGTAGAAGTTTTACTCTAAAACTCACATTTACATCTAAATTAACATGTAGTATTTCATTAACGTGTAGCCGTTGAAGAAGAGACTCCGGAAGTGCTGGACTTCCTCCTTCCGGACGAAGAACTAACTCCTGACCAGCAGCAACAAGGCAAGCCCCGGTTTGCATTAACCCTTTTTAAAAGCTTTACTTTGTTCACATGTGTCATATGAAGTATGTATGTGCATTAGGTATAGAATGAATGAAACCCCACTTGCATAACCAAAGGTTCCTAAAAGAGTGAGGGTAGTGTCAAGGACCTCGAGTAGACAGGCTATGCTTAATGAGTCATAGGACTTCGGTACAAGTCGAGTAGTTGGAATCTACTCGCGAGATAGGCTTGGGACACACGGGTTCGGTTGAGTGATGTGAGATCACTTTAGTAATGAAAATGAGACTAGGCAGGGGCTAGGGCGCAGCAGGAGAGAGTCTTGTGTGCGCAGCCCTGCCCGTGTCGATTGAGGACCGATCCGTTTGCGGCCCTGCTGAACAAGTATTGAACGTACCGAAGGCATATCGGATATATGGGCCCCGATAAACCGATGTAGCCTAAACCTCCGGGCGTCGAGGCATAGCACACCGATTTATAGGTGTAGGTTGAGGGCAGCAAGGTGGAAATCTGCCAACGGGCATAGAGAGATGCTCCGTGTGGGGAACCTCCTGCTCGTTTCGGTGCGACCGGTTCGACGTTTGGGCTGTTGGGTGAAAGGTTGTCCCGTACGACATCGAGTGAGCGTGCTGTGCAGCTCCACGGGTGGGCGTACGTGACGTGCTCTTTGGGTTTTCCCTGCAGGTGTATATCGAGTCGATTCACCGTCCCTCGCGGTGACGAGTACTGCTTGTTCACTGCGTCGTAACGTAGACTAATGGATGAAATATGTTGATTCAATGATGCTGATTGATATAATTGTATTGCTACATGTGTGCCACCAAATACTGCTTACTAAATTTCCGATTTCATGAACTGTTAACTTGTTGCTAAAAGATGAACTAAGGATGAACTTGTAGGCGTGTCGTTTTGGCTGAAATGTTACTAACCTATGTCTTGGTATACCTCATGTAGAGTTTCATGCTTAGGTGAGTCGGTTAAGCCTTGCTGAGCCTTTGTGCTCACGGTTGCTGCTTAAGTGTTTTTCAGGTGAGGAGCCACCCACAGACTCGGAGTACGAGTCCACCGGCGAGGGTTACCCTCCGTCGGGGACCACGGCTGAGTGGGAGCCGTACACGCCGCGCTGAGCTGAGACGTGCAGCTAGTGTGGGTTGCCCTAGGGCTGGGCAACCGACTTTTGCTAGATAGGCGGGCGTGAGTTGTGTAGTGTAGTCTTCCGCTGTGTAATAGAACAATAATTGTAACTGAAGTTTGTACTTGTTTGTACAGTTTCAGCTGTTTTTCCCATGTAATATATTGTGTTCTTATGACGTGTGCTGTCGGGTGTCGCATCGCGCGGCACCACCCTCTGCGATCCTGGATGAGCGGATTCCGGTCCGCCACAATATCATCTTTATGCAACTAATAACTCAGCTCGGTACTACATTTCCTCACCAAAGAAAAATCCTAAGCCGGTATTCTTGCATATACGTGTCAAATGGTGGAACTAAGAACGTCACTCACAAATGTTTTCTAAACGTCATGCTCTAACGTGGTTAATGTACCTGCATAAGACCACACAATAATGGTGCACACGAGGGTTTAACATTTTAGGCAGGTCCATATCATAGTAAAAACATACGGTCCGTATCATTGCCATACGGATTGTCCTTGAGTCAAGCCACATCTCAAGGTACATGGTCGTGTTTTCACACCATACGATGTGGAACCCGAGTAGAGCGCGAACAGGTTGTCACCGTTGGGAATTTTATCAACCCAACGGATACCACCTACTGCCTCATGACCGTTGAGGCACGCTGATGGCGAGTGCTGCGTATGGACCTTTGAACATTGAACGTTCAAGAGTTGCATAGTATCGTGTTGCTTACCACAAGATGGGGTATTCTCGCTTTTGCCTAAAGCACACTGGAGATCAGCATTTTAATATGCTCTCAGAACCATGAAAAGGTTCAGAGACTCATATTCACTACCGTGCCACGCCACGGTAAACCGTTCCATACCATTGCTCGTATGGCGAGCTTACCACAATTGATCCGCTTGCAGTGGCGTACCTTACCTCTTACCTGGCGTCGGAGCGTTGTTACAAATTAATAACAAGTATGTTAGCATTTCCACCTTAGTAGCTACTACTATCATAGACCTTATGTGGGCATAATGACTAATCCTCACTCGACTACTTCTAAGTTTTCAAAATAGGGTCTTTTCAAGTGTGCTATTACCAATGCGGCTCTGATACCACGTCTGTGGGGACCACCTCGTGGTTCTCCCACACCGGGATCACAGAGGGTGGTGCAGTGCATGCGGCACCCAACAACACACAAGAAAAGATTAATAACAATATACAAACTTTTATTTTACATAAAACACAGCGGAAGTCTTTTACAAAAGTAATGTACAGCGGAAGTATTATACATAACTACACTCTCACACTAACTAAGCAAAAAGTGTAGCCGTACAGCCCAGGGACGCTACACAAATTCAAACGAAGGTCACGGCAGTGTGCAGGGCACCAGTTCGGCCGTGTACCCCGACAGGGGTATCGCCTCGTCCTCGGACCCTTCCTCATAACTCTCACCTGCAACAGCTCAAATATTGCAACCGTGAGCATGATGGCTCAGCAAGACTTAACCAACACTCCTAATCATGAAACTCTACATGCAGGGATTTATAATATAGGTAAAAGGACATTACAATAAAGACACGCCTATATGTTAATCCTTACTTTCAGTTTTATAGCAGCAGTTTAATGTGCCTTAGGCAGCCCTCACATCAGAAGTCCACAATCAAACAAGAAACACTTTCCTCTGATGTGGTTATGCCCAAAGTGGAAAATAAACTTAATGAGCTCTACATCTACAGCATACATGGTATCAAGATAGTATTAGCTCAATGCATCATATTCTTCTGGCTTCTTCCAACTATTATTACGTCACAGCGTAGTGAACAAGCGGTACTCAAATAACCGCGAGGGACAGTGATTGCAATCAATAGACACCCGGATAGCACGTCACATACACCCACTTTCAGAAGTGCGGTACTTCACACCTTCCTACTCCGTTGTATGCAGAAACCTTTCAAAGGAAACCCAAATGCCGAACCGGTCCATCCGTAACGGGAAGGAGGTCCCCGCGTGGAGCGTGTCTGTGCCCACTGGCAGATTTACACCTTGCTACCCTCAACCCACTCATATAAAATGGTTGGGTAAACCTCAACACCCAGGTTAACCAATTACATCTGTTTCCTGGTTCCCATATGCCAGTATGCATCCGGTACTGTTCAAACTTGTCCCACAGGGACGCACACGGCTCGGTCCTCAATCGACACGAACATAGCTACTCACTTGAGACCTCCGCTCACTGCATCCTATCCTCACTGCTGGGTCTCAGTTTCAAAATCTTAAGCCATTCTCTACTTCTTTTCATACCATGTGATAAAACTTTACCTCGTGAGTAGATTCCAACTACTCGACTTCTACTGAGATTCTAAGAACATTAGCATGGCATTCTCTACTCGTCGAGTTGTAAACTAACCAACCCTCCATAGGTTTTAAAAGTCATGCAAGTGGGGTTTCAATCACCTTAACTCTAATGCAAGCATTGCACCCTAGACACAAGTGATACAAATGAAAACTTTGCAAAAGGTAATTAAATGCAAACCGGGGCTTGCTAGGTTGCGAGTCAAAGGGAAAGTTAGTGTCTGGTGGGAGGACTTACAACGGCTTCGGGCGTCCTCAACTTCGGTCACTATATGAAAGGCAACAAAATATGTGTATAAGTGCTAATGAATTATAAGAAGTAAACTTCTATTCATAGCCACTGCTAATAAGTTTTCTTAATTGGCTTTGGGTTTTTTCCAGAGAATACTAGACTGAGGATGAGCTGAGCAAAATTTGAGAAATTCTTATGGAAGCTTGTGGTCTCCAAAATTCCCACAAGTACAAGGCTTCTCTGAATTTTGATCCCAAATCTGAAGTTTTGACATGGCTAACAGTGGAAGATCTAATTAAAGCAAGTCTCTCTGGTTCTAATAAAATTTGTTTCACAATTTTTCGAGTTACCTACAGGGAGAAATGGAATTTTAAAGTTGGGCAAAACTGCTGAGAAGTTTCTGTTTAGAATTGGAAATTTCAAATGAAGGCTGAACTTTGGAGTAGAATTTAGCCTAGCAAAGTTACTCCAATGATGCTCAAATTTTTACAGGAGATCACTAATGTTACGAAAAACTTTCTGGCCAAATTTGGAGAAATTCCATAACAGGGATCTTCTGGAATTAATTCCCAAATATTTAACATGATGAATTTTGGAGAAAATTCTAGAGATATTCAGATCAAATTATCTGAATTTATGCAAAGTACTGACTAAGAGGAATCCAACAAAATTTGTTTCACTAATTTTGGACATTCCTACTAAAATTTATGGGGTTTCAAAGTTTGACCTAAATCTGAAATTCGGGAAAAGTTTAAACTCTGGTTGTGGGTCCCACTATTTAAATCGGCCCACTGAGGTCGCGGCCACACCACAGCCGATGGGGTTCCACCCACGCAGCCGCACCAGATCACCGCCGCAAACTGATCCCTGCGGAGGAAACAGAGATTGACAGGTGGGACCCAGCCCCCTTCATCTACCTCGCGCTGCCCGCGCTTTGCCCGCCGCAACCCTCGCCGGAGCAGGTTCCCGTGCCCCAAGCTTCACCACCGGAGGTGGGACCTCACCGGCGACCTGAGCCCGCTAAACGACAGCGGCGACAAAAACTCGAAGAACTCCTCCGGTCCTTGATGGTTTCGAGCGCGTTTGATCGAGAAGGACCGTAGCGACCTAGCAAAGCTTCTCCTAGACCAGAATGAACCCTAGCTACTCCTGCGCGATGAATTTGGTTGTAGACCGAGGTTCATCGTTATGAACTAGGGTTTGGGAAAACTCAAAATTCTAGCTAACGGCGGAACCAAATGAGGAACGATTTTTGGCTACACCATCTAGGCTGTCACGCGCACCTTTTTCGTACAGGGAACCGGAGATGAAGAAGGCTGTAGCGTGCTGGCGACGGTGAGACCGAACTGTCTTCCACCGATTCACTTCGGCACTCGGCGGCGATCGTACGTTTGCGGCTACTATGAGCAAGAAACCTTGGTGTTGATGTGGTAGACCGATAGAGCATGTCGTGGCACTGCTTTCTTTCGTTGGGAGCTCAAGCAACCGAGGAACAACCGAGCCGCGCGATCGGAACAGAGACCATGGTACCGAAGTGTGTTCTTCGCGGAAGAGAACGGGAAGAGCTGCGAGCGAGCGAGAGAAGCAAAGAGGAACTTCGGTGCTGTGGCTGTGGCGTGTTGAAATGATCTAGCAGCCGAGGAAGCAGGAGCTGGCACGGTGAAAGTCATCAGGGGCGGCGTGCAGCCGGCGCTGGCGTTCTTACGGCGATCGGCCGAAGAGAGCAACTCTGTTTTGCTCTACTGAGTGGCTGACCAGTGGGCTCCACCACACCTAATATAGCTGCTGATATTTTTCCTTCCCTCTCCAAAATTAAAGGCTTTGCTTCCTCTCAAAGTCATGATTTGAGTTTTTGGAAATTCAAATGAATTGAATTCTGGTGGGGAATTTGAACTGAATTGGGTTATTTGAATTTTGATTTGGATTTGAATTTTCCCTCTTCCATTGATTCAAAACACTAGCAAACAAAGCTCAATTAATCTGAATTTTGGCATGGATACTAATACAAATGTGGGGAACACATTGGTGCAACCAATTTCTCAGTTTGGGAAAGTTGGAATTTGAAATTCAGACTTGAGGGCTTTCTCTTTTATTTCCAAACAAATAGTAAAACCCCTCCAAAAGAGCTGAAATTTGGAAGGCTTAATATTCGGATTATGGAGACCCAAGTTATGAATCTAGATTTCCATGTTTGGAAGTTTTTTTGGTAGTTTGAATCATCACTTTGAACTCACACCGTTATAATTCAAAGTTTTAATTCCCTCATTTTTCCTAAGTGTGAATGTGCTAAATTTCTTGCTAGCACTTTTGGGGATTTTACATTCCGCCAATGATAGATGATGTGAAATCCAAAAGTTCTAGCAACGGTGTGAGCTCCAAGTCTAAACTTGAACTTGCAAAAATTTCCAAACACGGAGATCTAAAGCTACAAATTTGTTCTCCACACATCCACGGGTAGCCCGGCAAATTTTCAGCTCATGTGGAAAAGATTTCATATTTGTTGGAATTAAAACGGGAGACAATTTGAATTTGAATTCAAATTTCAGTTTCAAATTCTGACTTAATAGAAATTCAAATTTCAGAGCACAATTGTGTTCCTCACATTTCTTTTGGCCTATCCTCCGAGTTTGAACAAATTTGGAGCTCGTTTGCTATTTTAAACGGAATTGGGGGATAAGAGGGGAGAGATAGGACCCACTTGTCAGTAGACTTCACACCGAAGTCTTCTCTGTTTTCTTTTCACTCGAACGCAACACGCGTGCACGCCAGCTCCCGAACGCCGGCGCCCGACTGCCTCTTCACCGTGCCACCTCCTGCTCTGGGGCTGAGAACGCCCAGTGCAGCAACGTGATCAACACGCCGGCCCACGTGAACCTCCCTCACTCTCTCCAGTCTGCCACGCACACAACTGAAGCAAAAATCACCACCACGGACACCCTCTCTGCTCCCCGGCATCTGAGAGCTAGAAGCCCTTTCATGCCCGACGAGCTACACAAAAAGGTCCACTCCAATGTGCTGAACACAACCATGCCGACCTCACCTTCTCTCTTGCACGATCGGTAGAGAATTTTGCCGTTTATTGCTTCGGTAGTCCTTGAACCGAGCCTCACCAAAACCTGAAATTTGTAGTGATCACTTCCCCAAAGCTTGTGCCGAGCTATAGACATGATCTAGACCCTCCCACGCTCCTCAAGGATCAAGAACCATCGAATTTCATGGAGTTTTGGCACTGTTCTTTGAGAATTTTGCACCGGTATAGGTTTTGGCCCTAGGTCGCCGATGAGCTCGTATTTGCAGCCTCTTTTGAGCTGATGTGAGCTCGTGCCGGTAACGAGGGATCCACCACGGTGCTCTAGAAAGAAAAACCAAAGAATTTGAGCCCTCGTAGCACGAGTGCGACGCCGCCGAAGTCAAACCACCGCTGCCACCCGTCGCCGAAGGGTTTCCGGTGACCGGGGTCCTCGGCCGACCACGGGGATGAGTTGTCCGTGGTCCAAAAGGGGGAGGCGGCGAGTTTGGGGGCATGGGAAGGCCGGGAAGGCAGTTCCCACGGGGCTCGCCGAGAGCACCGCCGCTGCTCGGCTGTTGCCGCGAGGAGGAAGAAGGAACTGTGCAGTGGGGCCCGCGCGCAAGAATTTAAACATTACCTTCATTTTTCAGTTTAGTTCAACTTCTATTGCTCATAACTTTTGATAGGGACCTCCAAAAATTGTGAAATGAATTCTGTTGGATTCCTCTCAGTGAGTAATATCTAGGGGTGCATCCCAATTTGTATTAAAATCCCTAGATTTGGCTCATTAACTCAATTACTGAACATTTTTGTAGGAATTTTTACAGGAGTTCTGTGTATTGGAAAATTCCCAAATTTGGGCAGGACATTCTTCCGAAAATTCTTGAACTCCAGTAAAAATTTCAGAGGCATTGGACTCCATTTGCTTGGCCAAAGGTTGATTCAATCCTCTATGTCTCTGAAAAATAGAAAAAAATAACAGAGACATTTTTCAGAGATTTTCTCCCAACTTGTAAAATCCATATCTCTGACTAGGAAGCTCCGAATTGAGTGAACCAAATTTTGTTGGATTCATCTCTTCGAGTACTATCCATAAAAACTAGTTTCAACTCATGAAACTTATTATTTGTCAAGAATTAATTCCTTAAACTTTAAAGTGTTGGGAATTTTATCTGGAGAATTCTTTTATGGAAAATTCTGAAATTTGTCTAGGGTGTTCATTTAAAAATACTTGAGTCACAGGAAAAATTTCAGATCCATCCAAGTTAATGTAGTCCCACTAATGGTGTGATTAAGTGAACTGCCCTGAGAAAATGGAAAAATATACAGAAACATTTTTCAGATTTTCTCAAATCTTGATTAGGGCATAACTCTCTCTAGAATTCTTCAAATTACATGAGACCAACTCCATTAGAACCATATCAAACTCTAATTTCCAGAAAGTAATGGTTTTATCCATGTAAATCCCTGGAAATCCTTAGAAACTCTAGTAATTACCAATTAGACTTTTATTTGTGCAGAGCTCAAATGAGCTTAGGTTCAAATGAAAGTTGGTTAAGTCTCTAGTTAGGTCCTTAAAAAGCCACCATAAAAATTTCAGAGCCAAAGGGGATGTCTAGCTAGAGTTATTGTCTTTATATATTCAATTTAACACATTGCATTTAAATTGACATATCGTACATTGCTTACGTGTAGTCGCTGAAGGCTGTAAGGGCCTCAGTTTTTGACACACATTTGCAGTGTTCATCACCACACCACACACCTCATTTGAGGAAGGATGATGAACACAAATGAAGAGCAAGTAACAATTATCAACATGCTCATTAGAGAACAAACTCACACATTGCCAAAGTGGTGTTTCACACATGTGATATAAGGGGGCTGGACATATGAAAACTCCTATACATTGTTAAGGATGTCCATGCCAAGTTTCACCCAAATTCAAAACCTTTTTGAGGTCATTTTGGGTATAGTTAGGAAGAGGGCAGTTTGAAACGATATTCAAATTCAAACTGTTTTTATCCCATAAATTCAAAAGTGGGAGGCATATTCTTACTCAGCACATTTTTGTGAGCTCACACACCAATTTTTCACTCCATTTGGAGTTGATCTTGACATGAGCTAAGTGGGACAAATTCAAATTTTAATTGAATTCAAAACTGAACTTGTGCTGAAATTCACTCAAACCAAACCCAATTTGAATTCTATTCAATTCAAATGGCTCATGGGTGAATAATTTGAATCACCAGGGGTATTATGGGGCTCACTGTTTACAACAGTGATTAGGAGTAAATTTCAGAGGTTAAAACCCCGGGTGGGACCCACATGTCATAGAGGGAAGAAGGAGAAACTTGCACCCAAAGTCAGAGTCTCGGTGGGAAATTCCACCGAGCAGCTGTCGGCTGTGCCACCGAGCGGCTACCGGCGCCACCAGCTGCTTTCCTCTCCGCGCGCTGGCGCCCAGGGCGGCTTGCTCACGCCCCCACGCGACCGGCACCGCCTCAGCCGAGCAGGAGTCGGCCGGCTTTATCTTCTCGCGGGCAAACCCGAGTAGCGGCATTGTTTTTCGCCGCAGCTCTCTGCTCAATCGGGAAAACCAGGAAAACCATCTCCTCCTTCGTCCCTGAGCTGCTAGACAGCCACCTGAGGTCGCACTCCACCTCCCCAACGCCAGAAACCCCGAGCTCCGACCTCCCTTGCCCGAAAACAATCGCCACCGCGGCGACCTAGCCTCAGCTGAGAGTCAGGCGCCCGTGGACAGCGTTCCACAGGCGTTTTCACGGTCCATCGAGAGAGGCAACAGGAGCGCGTGACCACCGTGCTGCTCTCCTCCAAGTTTGGAAGCCAACCGTGAAGAATCTGCAGAGAATTTCCAGTTTTTGCTCCGGCGACCGTAAACCGAGCTTCCGGTACGGTTTCTTTAAATTCTCGCTCTATGATCTTTCGGAGGTCATCAAAATCTTGCACATAGACGCTGGACTAGCCGGCGATCAAGTTCTTTTCTGTATCCATGACGTGAAACTGTCTAGGAGTGACGAATTTCGAGTTCGATCGAGGGCGGTCATGGCGGGCACAATCGGTCACACGGTGCCGACCGACTTGCCGCCATCCGTGAACCCTTTTGACACCTTGTCGAGCTTCCTAGAGGTATACTGATGCTGTAGGACCATTTGTTTGAGGTGTTGGCAGGTTAGGACCCACGGTCGACAGCGCCGAACCTCAACCGAGGCCGCGGCACGTCGCCGAGCTATTTCCGGTCACCCCCAACCCGACCTGACACCACCGACGTGTTCCTCGACGTCGACAACCCCCTGGCGACGAGTTTCAGACCATGGGAGGTCCGGCAGCGGCGAGCCGGCGAGCTCCGAGTCTGCTCCGGCGAGCTCGGCGGCGCGGGCGCGAGAGAACGGCGGGAGGAAGACGAAGCCGGCTGGCCCACGTGTCAGCGGCTAAAGAATTTAAATCGGGATCGGGTGTGGCTGGGGATCGGCTGTGCTGGCGCGCAAATACCCTGTGAGCTCCGGTGTGCCGGAGACCTCCGCGCTCGACACGTGTGGTATCTCCGGTGTGCCGGACACCTCCGCGCTCGACACGTGTCCCCGCGGGCCCCCGAGAGTTTAAACTTTCTCCCTGATTTTCAGAATTCTTCCAAACTTCAAATCCTCATAACTTTGGCTAGATAGCTCCAAATCGAGTGAACCAAATTTTGTGGGATTCAGCTCTCTGAGAACTTTTCAGAAAATCAAGTTTCACCTCATGAAAATCCTTAATTCTCCAGAATTAAATCCTCAAAGTTTAAACTGTTTGGAATTTTAACTGGAGAATCCTGTGGAGGAAAATCCTGAACTTTTGCTGGGATGTTCACCAAAATATCCCTGAACTACCATAAAAATTTCAGACCCATTGGAGCTCATTTGATCCACCTAATGGTGTGATTAGTGAAACTGTTCCAGAGAAAATAGAAAATGTTCAGAAACATTTTCAGAATTTTCTCTGAAATTGTTTAGCTCATATCTTTAGTTAGGAACTTCCAAATTAAGTGAGACCAACTCCATTAGAACCCTCTTAAAATCTAGTTTTCAGAAAGTCATAGTTTGTTCCATGAAAATCCCTAGAACACCCTAAGAGAAAATAGAAAATGTTCAGAAACATTTTCAGAATTTTCTCTGAAATTGTTTAGCTCATATATTTAGTTAGGAACTTCCAAATTAAGTGAGACCAACTCCATTAGAACCCTCTGAAAATCTAGTTTTCAGAAAGTCATAGTTTGTTCCATGAAAATCCCTAGAACACCCTAAGAGTGCCAATTAATGTCAAGTACATAATTTATTGTGGAGGGCTCAAATGAGCTTTGCTGCAACTAAAACTTGACCAAGTCTCTGTTTAGGTTGTAACCAAGCCACAGTAAAAGTTTCACAGTCATTGGGCTTGTCTAGTAAGAGTTATAGACTTCACAAGATTAAAAGTAAATACAACTGCATTTAAATTAATACATGTATTGCTTCTATCATGTAGTCGCTAAGGTCGAGGAGGAACCCGAAGTCCTAGACTTCGTTACTCCGGAGGAACAGCTAGCCTACGACCAAGAGCAGCAAGGCAAGCTCCGGTCTGCATTAACCTTTTTACAAATTTTTATTGTTTTGAGCACATACTTGTTTACTTTATTCTTTGCATTAGGGTCTTGTTTGGAAGCCCCACTGCATAGCCAAGAGAACCATGGGTTGGGTTTAGGATTGCAAACCCCGTTAGCTACTGCATTGCTATGATAGAGTAGGATTCGGTACAAGTCAAGTAGTTGGAACTACTCGCGAGCATAGGCTAGAGGCACTCGACTCGGGTAGTGATAGCACATGAAACACATGGCAAGAAAATGAGACCGAGCGAAGGGTAAGGCAGCAGGACTTTGGGGCCTGTGTGCTGTAGCTCCGCTTGTGTCGATTGAGGACCGAGCCGTGTGCGGGCCTGTTGAACAAGCTAGAACAGTACCGAAGACCTACCGGCTATATGGGAACCGGGAAACTGATGTAACTCGGGTAGCTGGGTATTGAGGCATTGCCCGTCGTTCAGAGGGTAGGTTGAGAGCTCAAGGTGTAAATCGGCTGGCGGCACTGAGATGCGCGTGCAGAGACCTCTTGCTCGGGACGATGGGACCGGTTCAATATTTGGCTGACGGGTGAAAGGTGGTTGCGTACGGCGTCTGTGATGGTTGTTGTAGGCAACATCGAGTACGGGCGTACGTGACGGGTTGTTCGGGTAACCCTGCAGGTGTAAATCTATTATAATCGCCGTCCCTCGCGGTCAGTGAGTACCACTTGTTCACTGTACCGTGACGTAGAAAGAACAGGCTAGTTACATGTTAAAATGTTGCTGATTGAAAGATGGACTTGATTGCTAATGAATTGCTGTAGTTTAGAGCTAACTAAAGTTCCTTTCAACTTTGGGCAAAGTACATGAGAGAAATGCGTTTCTTGTTTGATTGCGGCTCTCTCATGTGCCTTAGCGTAAGGTTCTCCATGAACTGCTGCTAAAACTTGAAAGTAAGGTTCCACTAATTAGGCGAGTCCTTTGCAAATGATTTTTACCTCATGTAACCCAGCACCCCTCATGTAGAAGTTCCATGTTTAGGTGAGACGGGTCAGACTTGCTGAGCCTTCGTGCTCACTGCTTGTGTTTGAAGCTTTTGCAGGGTTCTATGAGGAAGGTAATCCCGAAGAGGAGACGGAACCCCAGGAGGGGAACCCCGTCGAGTGGGAGTCGTGCACACCGCAGAGTTAGTGTGCGTGTGTGCTAGCAAGGACACGTTCAAGGGCTGAACGTGAACTTGATGCGTAGTCTACGCCCGTGAGTGTAGACTGGACATATTTTGCTGTAAACATGTTCATAAACTTGTTAATGTAATAAAATTTCGCTTCCGCTTTGTACCTTTGATGTGTGTTATCCGGTGCTGTGCAACGCAGAACCCCTCAGCGTGATCCTGGCTCGACAAGACCGCGGGGTCGTATCAGCGCTGGTATCAGAGCTCGCTTGAGGTTTAACGCACTACAAAGGTCTTCTTTTTCAAAAATCCAGTGAGGAACGAGTTAGTAGCCCTTCTAAGGATGTTATTAGTATATAGAAAGTGGCATATTGACCGATTTGTTATGTCGGAAAATCTTGCATCTCGGGACGTGTATGTCCTGGGGGGTGCACGTAAGCGCTGTCCACCAGTGCGCACAAGCTGAAGGGTGGAGCCCGACGGGTGGCAGGTAACCCGGCCCGCTTTGATATCCTCTACGACTCTTCATGTCGTTTCGGGTATTCAAGCAACGTCTATCCCTGGTGTGCATGGTGCAACTTGGGAGACCCCGTCACGTGGTCTGAAACGTGAACACGTAACTCAAGGTGTGTTTGGCTTGAGAACATCCGGGCGAGTGATGACGGCCGGGTGTACGAACTGTATGGATTCCGGGCTCGGTGTGCAGCCGAGTCTGATGATTGTTTGAGTTTCTGCAGGTAGCCTGACCACGAAACGGTAGATGTGTAGTATCCGTGTGCAAGTGACGTTTAGTGCCACTGAAATAACGAAGCCGGCTAAGTCCGGTATAGGTTTTCTTTGTGAGGACGTAGTACCGACATAATCTGGTGACGCATCGACGTCACACCCAACTAAATGAACAAATTCATTTAAAACTTGAAGGTTTTGATCCAAAGTATTAAAAATTTATGTAACTCCTTCCCCTGAACAGGATATTCAAAGTTAACAAGATTTCAACTTATAGGTTGTTAAGGACAGAGCACTCTGTTCTCAGCTGAATCAAGGCTGAAGTTAATCAGAGGTTAGAGGTTGAGTTCTTTCGAGTTTGGGGTCGTATGATACATTTATGGAAATCTTTAGAAGAGCTTTACAACTTTTCTGTTGAGGTCCAGAGGTGTTTCATCCCTTAACCACTCGAAAAATGCAGTAGAGTTGAAACTGTCCAGAAAACAGGACAGAGTAAAGACTCTCTGTAGACTCTTTGTAAATTAAGCATAACTCCCTGTATAAAAATCCAAAAAAATAGAAAATGAGATAGTTCTGGAAAGCTTATGAGATAGGTTACAACTTTGTAGCAGAAAGTTTGGTCAGATTAGGAACAGAATTAACTGGGATTCTTGGATCAAATCAGTACCTAAAGCAGGGAGGTGCTGTCCAATTTTCTCCAGAAATCCTGGTAACTTTGACATCTCATAACTTATGAACCAAGACAGATCTTAGGCCAAGCAAATACTTTCTGGAAAGCTATTGAAGTTAGCTTTAACTTTGATGTTGAGCTCCAGAACTAGTTTTGCTTCTAGGATGGCCTAAATCAGGTTGAAATGGAAACTGGTCAGGGCTGTCATGGGAACAGCAGATCAGCAGTCAAATTTGTTTAAAAATTTGAACTATGTTTCCAAGTTTTATGGGTTCAATGACATGTCTTATGTCATAACTCAATGGTTTACTGTTTAAATAAATATTTGATATTTCTCAAATATATTTTTACAGATGACAGCAGATAAGCAATTGGAGAACGGGTGGGTGGTGTCCCATTGTTCTCACCGTAGCGGCTACCCGGAAGCATTGTGGCAAATGCTCCAATATTTCGGGTACAACCAGATGCCGCAGTACTTCGCCAAGGAAGAAGGCGAAGAGGGGAACAAGGCGTGGACGATCCATGTCGAAGTCCCTGCAGGACCTACGCCACCCGGTTGGGTGCCGTTCACCGTCACGGTGAGAGGAAGACAACCGGAAGGGATGTGGCAAGTGGCCGCCCGTGACACTATGTCACGTTTCTGACAACTACACGTGCAGGCTATGGAGGGCACTCCATACGCGCTCGTTCCGGTGGAGGGACGGGCTCATCATGCGTGGGAAGAGAGGTATCTAGAGGCAACAGATCCGAGTTGCCCAAGGTACAACCCCGCGGAGGCAAATCTCAGCCTCCAGATGAGGGCGGGAAACGCCGTGATGGACAGCCAAGCTGTTCATACGGAGCATATCGCCACGAAGCACAAGGAGAGCACGAGCCGTGGAGACCATTTCGAGAGTGCTCACAGCACACTCCGCAATGTGCTCCTTCCAACGATCAAGCGACTGAATGAACAACACAATCAGTTGCATCGTCTGAAGAAGGCGAAGAGGAAAAGCCGTGTTGACATCGCGGCATTACAAGAACTGGTACAGAACCTGACCCAGCAGAACGAGGACCTTGCTCAAGAGTGAGACAATGCTATTGAGGAAGGGTAAGGCTGGGAAGAAGATTACAACCAAGCCATGGATGAGGTGCATGCATTGCAGGACCTCGTACCTCCGGTGTTAGGCGTACCGGTGGTCTTGGGTCTTCCAGCAATGGGAGAACCCGGAATGGGGGAAGAGGTGGTAGATCCAGAGCCACCAGCATAGGTACCGGAGGAGGACGACCCGCAGGAGGTCGAGTTCTACTCCGAGTAGGGGGTTACAGTTGCCATGTAGGGCAGCCAGGGTAGTGTAACCCAACTTTTGTAATCGGTGACATGTCGTGTAGACAGTAGCGTATGTATAAGTAGTGACGACATGAGCACGACTTCTCGAAGACCTGAGAATAATATATCTTGTATAAAGTTTATGCTTTATCAATATATGTGAATGTTGTGCAAATTAATCATGTGTCACTTCAATACCTACTGTTGCTTATGGGATTTTAAGTAAGACATGTACTAATCGCTGCTGTTTTGAATTTCAGAATGACGCGTACTCGTGCCAACCCTGACGTTGGGGGTACCAGTCAAGGGGGAGAGACCTCCCAACCACCTCCCGAGGACTCCTTGGGACAGCAGCAGCAAAAGCAACAGCAAACACCGCCACCGCCACTGCCAACGGTTACATTGGCCGACATCGTCGCCGCAATGGCAGACTCGCATCAGCAGCACACAGAGTTGCTGCAGACTCTCATCGCCAATACGTCTCGCCCAGAGAGACGTCAAGATCGTGAGGAGCGTCAACAAAGCTCCTACTCCGACTTCCGGGCGACTCATCCCCCGGTATTCTCAAGGGCGGATGAACCACATGACGCGGACAATTGGCTCCGCACCATAGAGATGAAGTTCGGGCTGCTCCAGATAAGTGAGCAGCGCAAGACTCAGTTCGCGGTCCAGCAGCTCCAAGGATCCGCGAGCGCGTGGTGGGCCAACTTCTGTGCTTCACAGCCCACCGACCGAGTGATGACCTGGGCGGAGTTCCGGACGGCCTTCAGGGCCTATCACATCCCGCCAGGTCTGATGAAGAGGAAGACGCAGGAGTGTCTACACCTGCAACAAGGGAGCAGGAATGCGCTGGAATACTCCAGGGCGTTCAACGATCTCACGCTTTACGCGTCATATCACGCAGATACTGACGAGAAGAGGCGGGACCACTTTTACCAGGGGCTTAACCCGCTCCTGAAGGACAAGTTGGCGATGTTCAATCGCGGCAGCCTCAACGACATCATTGATGCTGCGATTGTTCAGGAGGACTCCGGCAAGGAGTTAGCGGCGGCGGAGAGAAAGCGAAGCGCGCCGCAGAGCAGCGGAGAAGGAGGCGGTCCTTCTCAGAAGTTTTGGATGGTGAATCGCCCACCATCAGGTCCACGCTGGCAATCACCACAGCGGTCGATGCCGTTCCGCAGTCGGCCGTACTCTTCACCGGCATTCCGGCCGGCACTGCCAGCACCACCGCAACAACAACAGCAACAGCGGGCGATGCCGTGTGCGTTTGCACCTCAGCAACGCATGCCAGGCTTTCATCCACCGAGCACTCCACCAGCAGCGGCCACATGTTACAAGTGTGGTCGTCCAGGACACTTCGCGAGCAGTTGCCCGGAGAGGCAAGGCGGCGGAGTGGCACCGCAGTTTCCGGGGAGGAATCAACCCCGGAACCCTACTAATGCGCGGCGGGCAAACCCTAGGCCCGGCACCGTCCACCAACTTGCCATTGAGGACGTGCCGGAGGGCGAGCCAATCCTTGCGGGTATGTTCCAACTCCACCAGCACCCCGCTATAGTACTGTTTAATTCAGACGCCACGCATAATTTTATTAGCCAAGCTTTCATTGCTAAACACAGCTTGCCAATACTACCCACCGATAGTCCATATTTAATTTGTTCACCGGGTGGGAAGATTTCAGCAAGCGTAATGGTTTCCAAAGCACCATTATGCTTAGCGGGTAGAGTGTATCCCACGTCTCTCATTATCTTAGAGGGACAGAAGGTCGATGTCATTCTAGGGATGTCGTGGTTAACCCGCCACGGCGCCGTTTTAGACACCGTCCTTCGAGTCGTGCACTTAAACTCAGAAGTGCACGGGTCTCACTTATTATTTCTGGACAGTCCAGAAATAAAACTCCCAAGTGTCTATCAAGCCACAACCATCAGATTGGAAGATATTCCAGTGGTCCGAGAGTTCCCTGACGTATTCCCGGATGATTTGCCGGGGATGCCGCCTGATAGAGAGGTGGAGTTCAAGATTGAACTTGCACCGGGAACCATGCCAATATCCCGAAGGCCGTACAAGATGGCGCCCAAGGAGTTGGCTGAACTGAAGACTCAGCTCACGGACCTTCTGGAGAAGGGTTTTATTAGCCCGAGCTCCTTGCCATGGGGCTGTTCGGCATTATTTGTCAAGAAGAAGGATGAGACGTTGCAGCTTTGCGTGGACTACCGTCCATTAAATGCCGTGACCATCAAGAACAAGTACCTGTTGCCACGGATCGACATGTTGTTTGATCAGTTGGTCGAAGCAAAGATCTTTTCCAAAATGGATTTAAGATCCGGGTACCATCAGATTAAGATAAGGGCGGAGGACATTACAAAGACAGCTTTCTCGACAAGGTACGGACTTTATGAGTACCTAGTCATGTCCTTCGGCCTCACCAATGCTCCAGCTCACTTCATGTACTTAATGAACTCGGTATTCATGCCGGAGCTGGACAAGTTTGTCGTGGTCTTCATCGACGACATCCTGGTATATTCCAAGTCGGAGGAAGATCACAA
The DNA here is from genome assembly GCA_030760725.1 of Neostapfia colusana. NCBI lineage: Eukaryota > Viridiplantae > Streptophyta > Magnoliopsida > Poales > Poaceae > Neostapfia > Neostapfia colusana. The sequence continues at coordinate 22,950,575 of JASWHV010000012.1, read as the reverse complement.
AAAACATCTGCGTATAGTCTTGCAACGGCTGCGGGACCACAAGTTATACGCGAAATTCAGCAAATGCGAGTTTTGGATATCGCAAGTGCCATTTCTCGGGCATATCATCTCAGCGGAGGGTATCGCTGTGGACCCGAGCAAGATCACTCAAGTGCTGAATTGGAAATCCCCGAGAACTGTTCACGAGGTACGGAGTTTCCTCGGACTCGCGGGATATTATCGGAGGTTCATTCCGAACTTCTCGAAGATTGCCAAGCCAATGACAGAGCTGCTGAAGAAGGCTACCAAATATGTTTGGAGTCCAGCATGTGAAGCAGCATTCAAGGCTTTAGTCAAGCACCTGACATCAGCACCGGTTTTGGCGCAGCCAGACACAACAAAACCGTTCAATGTGTACTGCGATGCATCCGGCATTGGGCTCGGATGTGTGCTGATGCAAGACTGAAGAGTGGTCGCGTATGGATCACGACAGCTTAGAAAACATGAGCACAATTATCCAACTCACGACTTGGAGCTCGCTGCCGTGGTACTTGCACTGAAAATGTGGAGGCACTACCTACTCGGTAACCTCGCACATTTATATACCGACCACAAAAGCCTCAAGTACATATTCACTCAGAAGGAGCTGAACATGAGGGAACGAAGATGGTTAGAATTGATAAAGGATTACGAAATAGAGATCCATTATCATCCGGGCAAGGCAAACGTTGTGGCAGATGCGCTGAGCCACAAGTCACACGTCAACAATCTGACCATCACACCGTTGGAAGAGAGCGAACCACCACTACATGTGATTCCACACGGAGCTCTCTACAACCTAGCTTTGATCCCCACCATCCGTGAAGAGATAGCGGCAGCCCAGAAGAATGACAAGGGCATGTCACATTTGCGGAGACGTGTAGACAGTGGGGAGCTGAAGTGTTTCCGGAAGGACTTAGACGGCGTCCTATGGTTCAAGGACCGGATTGTCGTACCCCGAAACCCGGAACTACGGAAGAAGATCTTTGATGAGGCTCACTTATCAAAGTTCTCTATTCACCCCGGCAGTAACAAGATGTATCAAGAACTCAGAAGAAAGTTTTGGTGGACACGGATGAAGCGCGAGGTTGCAAAATACGTGTCCGGGTGTGATACATGTCGAAGGGTGAAGGCAGATCATATGCGGAAACCGGGACTGCTGCAACCACTGGGCATTCCTGCCTGGAAATGGGAGGATGTGAGCATGGACTTCATCGTCGGTTTACCCACCACCTTGCAGAAACATGATTCTGTGTGGGTGATCGTCGATCGGCTCACCAAAGTTGCCCATTTCATCCCGGCCAACAATAACTACAACACCAAGAAGTACGATGAACTGTACATCTCACGGATCCTATGCTTGTACGGCGTACCCCGTACCATCATATCGGATCGGGGCACTTTATTTGTGTCCCGTTTTTGGGAGCAGCTGCACGCTGCCTTGGGGACGAAGTTGATCCGTAGTTCAGCATACCACCCGCAGACGGATGGGCAGACGGAGCGGGTAAATCAGATCTTAGAAGACATGCTACGAGCTTGCGCTATCAACCACGGCAAGAATTGGGATGATCACTTGCCGTTAGCCGAGTTCTCGTACAACAATGGATACCAATGAAGGCGCCCATTACAATTCGAAGTTGGAGATCACGTATATCTACGGGTATCTCCAATGAAGGGCGTAAACAGATTTGGGGTGAGAGGAAAGTTGGCACCCCGATTCATCGGTCCATTCCAGATTACCGAAAAATGTGGATCAGTGGCATACCGGCTGAAATTACCAGAAGCACTTTCCGGTGTGCACGACGTCTTTCACATTTCCCAGCTGAAGAAGTGTCTCAAGCTATCAACTACCGTTCATCTAGAAGACATTGAAGAACTGCAACCGGATCTCACCTATCGGGAGGAACCGGTGCAGATTATTGATGAAAAGGCCCGAACCACACGCAACCGTACGTTGTGGTTCTACAAGGTTCTATGGAGTAATCACTCCATGGACGAAGCGACATGGGAGAGCGAAGAATTCCTTCGCACTAACTACCCTGAATTTTTCACGTCGCATATCTGGTAATTTTCCACCATCCTCTCTCATTTTCACCTTATAATCTCGGGACGAGATTCTTTTAAGGGGGGAGGAATGTAAGGGCCTCAGTTTTTGACACACATTTGCAGTGTTCATAACCACACCACACACCTCATTTGAGGAAGGATGATGAACACAAATGAAGAGCAAGTAACAATTATCAACATGCTCATTAGAGAACAAACTCACACATTGCCAAAGTGGTGTTTCACACATGTGATATAAGGGGGCTGGACATATGAAAACTCCTATACATTGTTAAGGATGTCCATGCCAAGTTTCACCCAAATTCAAAACCTTTTTGAGGTCATTTTGGGTATAGTTAGGAAGAGGGCAGTTTGAAACGATATTCAAATTCAAACTGTTTTTATCCCATGAATTCAAAAGTGGGAGGCATATTCTTACTCAGCACATTTTTGTGAGCTCACACACCAATTTTCACTCTATTTGGAGTTGATCTTGACATGAGCTAAGTGGGCCAAATTCAAATTTTATTTGAATTCAAAACTGAACTTGTGCTGAAATTCACTCAAACCAAACCCAATTTGAATTCTATTCAATTCAAATGGCTCATGGGTGAATAATTTGAATCACCAGGGGTATTATGGGGCTCACTGTTTACAACAGTGATTAGGAGTAAATTTCAGAGGTTAAGACCCCGGGTGGGACCCACATGTAATAGAGGGAAGAAGGAGAAACTTGCACCCAAAGTCAGAGTCTCGGTGGGAAATTCCACCGAGCAGCTGTCGGCTGTGCCACCGAGCAGCTACCGGCGCCACCAGCTGCTTCCCTCTCCGCGCGCTGGCGCCCAGGGCGGCTTGCTCGCGCCCCCACGCGACCGGCACCGCCTCAGCCGAGCAGGAGTCAGCCGGCTTTATCTTCTCGCGGGCAAACCCGAGTAGCGGCATTGTTTTTCGCCGCAGCTCTCTGCTCAATCGGGAAAACCAGCAAAACCATCTCCTCCTTCGTCCCTGAGCTGCTAGACAGCCACCTGAGGTCGCACTCCACCTCCCCAACGCCAGAAACCCCGAGCTCCGACCTCCCTTGGCCAAAAACGATCGCCACCACGGCGACCTAGCCTCAGCTGAGAGTCAGGCGCCCGTGGACAGCGTTCCACAGGCGTTTTCACGGTCCAGCGAGAGAGGCAACAGGAGCGCGCGACCACCGTGCTGCTCTCCTCCAAGTTTGGAAGCCAACCGTGAAGAATCCGCAGAGAATTTACAGTTTTTGCTCCGGCGACCGTAAACCGAGCTTCCGGTACGGTTTCTTTAAATTCTCGCTCTATGATCTTTCGGAGGTCATCAAATCTTGCACATAGACGCTGGACTAGTCGGCGATCAAGTTCTTTTCTGCATCCGTGACGTGAAACTGTCTAGGAGTAACGAATTTCGAGCTCGATCAATGGCGGTCATGGCGGACACGATCGGTCACACGGTGCCGACCGACTTGCCGCCATCCCTGAACCCTTTTGACACATTGTCGAGCTCCTAGAGGTACATTGATGCTGTAGGACCGTTTGTTCGAGGTGTTGGCGGGTTAGGACCCATGGTCGACAGTGCCGAACCTCAACCGAGGCCGCGGCACGTCGCCGAGCTATTTCCGGTCACCCCCAACCCGACCTGACACCACCGACGTGTTCCTCGACGTCGACAACCCCCTGGCGACGAGTTTCAGACCATGGGAGGTCCGGCAGCGGCGAGCCGGCAAGCTCCGAGTCTGCTCCGGCGAGCTCGGCGGCGCGGGCGCGAGAGAACGGCTGGAGGAAGACGAAGCCGGCTGGCCCACGTGTCATCCCTGAACTACCGTAAAAATTTCAGACCCATTGGAGCTCATTTGATCCACCTAATGGTGTGATTAGTGAAACTGTTCCAGAGAAAATAGAAAATGTTCAGAAACATTTTCAGAATTTTCTCTGAAATTGTTTAGCTCATATCTTTAGTTAGAAACTTCCAAATTAAGTGAGACCAACTCCATTAGAACCCTATGAAAATCTAGTTTTCAGAAAGTCATAGTTTGTTCCATGAAAATCCCTAGAACACCCTAAGAGTGCCAATTAATGTCAAGTACATAATTTATTGTGGAGGGCTCAAATGAGCTTTGCTGCAACTAAAACTTGACCAAGTCTCTGTTTAGCTTGTAACCAAGCCACAGTAAAAGTTTCACAGTCATTGGGCTTGTCTAGTAAGAGTTATAGACTTCACAAGATTAAAAGTAAATACAACTGCATTTAAATTAATACATGTATTGCTTCTATCATTTACTCGCTAAGGTCGAGGAGGAACCCGAAGTCCTATACTTCGTTACTCCGGAGGAACAGATAGCATACGACCAAGAGCAGCAAGGCAAGCTCTGGTTTGCATTAACCTTTTTACAAATTTTTATTGTTTTGAGCACATACTTGTTTACTTTATTCTTTGCATTAGGGTCTTGTTTGGAAGCCCCACTGCATAGCCAAGAGAACCATGGGTTGGGTTTAGGATTGCAAACCCCGTTAGCTACTGCATTGCTATGATAGAGTAGGATTCGGTACAAGTCGAGTAGTTGGAACTACTCGCGAGCATAGGCTAGAGGCACTCGACTCGGGTAGTGATAGCACATGAAACACATGGCAAGAAAATGAGACCGAGCGGAGGGTAAGGGCAGCAGGACTTTGGGGCCTGTGTGCTGTAGCTCCGCTTGTGTCGATTGAGGACCGAGCCGTGTGCGGGCCTGTTGAACAAGCTAGAACAGTACCGAAGACCTACCGGCTATATGGGAACCGGGAAACTGATGTAACTCGGGTAGCTGGGTATTGAGGCATTGCCCGTCGTTCAGAGGGTAGGTTTAGAGCTCGAGGTGTAAATCGGCTGGCGGCACTGAGATGCGTGTGCAGAGACCTCTTGCTCGGGACGATGGGACCGGTTCAATATTTGGTTGACGGGTGAAAGGTGGCTGCGTACGGCGTCTGTGATGGTTGTTGTAGGCAACATCGAGTACGGGCGTACGTGACGGGTTGTTCGGGTAACCCTGCAGGTGTAAATCGATTATAATCGCCGTCCCTCGCGGTCAGTGAGTACCACTTGTTCACTGTACCGTGACGTAGAAAGAACAGGCTAGTTACATGTTAAAATGTTGCTGATTGAAAGATGGACTTGATTGCTAATGAATTGCTGTAGTTTAGAGCTAACTAAAGTTCCTTTCAACTTTGGGCAATGTACATGAGAGAAATGCGTTTCTTGTTTGATTGCGGCTCTCTCATGTGCCTTAGCGTAAGGTTCTCAAACTGCTGCTAAAACTTGAAAGTAAGGTTCCACTAATTAGGCGAGTCCTTTGCAAATGATTTTTACCTCATGTAACCCAGCACCCCTCATGTAGAAGTTCCATGTTTAGGTGAGACGGGTCAGACTTGCTGAGCCTTCGTGCTCACTGCTTGTGTTTGAAGCTTTTGCAGGGTTCTATGAGAAAGGGACTCCCGAAGAGGAGACGGAACCCCAAGAGGGGAACCCCGTCGAGTGGGAGTCGTGCACGCCGCAGAGTTAGTGTGTGTGTGTGCTAGCAAGGACACGTTCAAGGGCTGAACGTCAACTTGATGCGTAGTCTACGCCCGTGAGTGTAGACTGGACATATTTTGCTGTAAACATGTTCATAAACTTGTTTATGTAATAAAATTCCGCTTCCGCTTTGTACCTTTGATGTGTGTTATCCAGTGCTGTGCAACGCAGCACCCCTCAGCGTGATCCTGGCTCGACAAGACCGCGGGGTCGTGTCAAAGGCGAAGAGACCCCGGAAGTTTTGGACTTCCTACTTCCAGATGAAGAACTAACATCCGAACAGAAGCAACAAGGAAAGCCTCGGTTTGCATTTAACAAAGTTTATAAAGTTTTGTTTTATGTACATATTTAGCTTGAGATATTTATGTGCATTAGGTGTAGGATGGATGAAACCCAAATGCATAGCCAGATTATTCCAACAAGAGTGAGGGTAGTTTCTAATTCCTCGAGTAGTTTATGCTCTGCTTAATGTGTAAAGACTTCGGTACAAGTCGAGTAGTTGGAATCTACTTGCGAGTATAGGCTCCGGGACACACGGGATTGGTTCGAGTGATGTGAGATCACTTTAGTAAGAAAATGAGACTAGGCAGGGGCTAGGGCGCAGCAAGAGGAAGTCTTGTGGGCGCAGCCCTGTCCTTGTCGATTGATAACCGATCTGTGTGCGGCCCACGCTGATCAAGTTTGAATGTACCGAAGGCATATCGGATATATGGGCCCTGATAAACCGATGTAACCTAAACCTCCGGGCGTCGAGGCATAGCACACCGATTTATAGGTGTAGGTTGAGGGCAGCCAGGTGGAAATCTGCTAACGGGCATAGGGAGGTGTTCCGTGTAGGGAACCTCCTGCTCGTTTCGGTGCGACCGTTTCGACATTCGGGCTGTTGGGAGAAAGGTTGTCCCGCACGACATCGAGTGAGCGTTCTGTGCAGCTCCACGGGTGGGCATACGTGACGTGCTCTTCGGGTATCCCTGCAGGTGTATATCGAGTTGATTCGTCGTCCCTCACGGTGATGAGTACCACTTGGTCACCGAGTCGTGACGTAGGTTAATATATGAAATGGTGTGATTCAATATTGCTGTTATGAATATCTTGTATTGCTACATGTGTGCCACCAAATATTGCTCACTAAATTTCATATTCCTGAACCGTTAATTTGTGGCTAAAAGATGAACTAAGGATGAACATGTAGGCGTGTCCGTTTGCTGCCATTTACCATCCTATCTTCATTATGACCTGCATGTAGAGTTTCATGTGTAGGCGCGTCGGTTAAGACTTGCTGACCCATCGTGCTCACGGTTGCTGCTATGAGTGTTTTGCAGGTGAGGACTACCCCACGGACTCGGGGTACGAGTCCACCAGCGAGGGCTACCCTCCGTCGGGGACCATGGCTGAGTGGGAGCCATACACGCCGCGCTGAGCTGAGAAGTGGAGCTAGTGTGGCTTGTCCATAGGGCTGGACAACCAACTTTTGCTAGTTAGGTGGGCGTGAGTTGTAAAAATTTAGCTTCCGCTGTTGTAGACTCTGTAGATAAATGTAAACTGAAGGTTTGTACTACTTTCTATATATCAGTTGTTTTCTATGTAGTACAATGTTTGCCTTATGATGTGTGCTGTCAGGTGTCGCATCGTGTAGCACCGCCCTCTGAGATACTGGGCGTATGGATTTCGGCCCGTCACAGATGATCATCCCAATTGTTACCGTGGTGGATGGCACACGCTCTCAGCATGTCTTGTAACACTTGATTCATCCTTTTAGTTTGTCCATCTGTCTGAGGGTGATATGCGGAGCTTCTAGTCATTTTGGTACCCAAAGAAGCGTGCAACTGTTCCCAGAAATGAGCCATGAACAGTGCACCTCGATCTGAGATTATTGTCTTGGGTACTCCGTGCAAGCAGAAAATTTTTGCAATGTACAACTCTGCATACTTGCTAGCATCGTAGTTTATATGCACGGGAATAAAGTGAACCGACTTGGTTAACCGGTCAACGATTACCAAATGGAATCATGCTTGAGAAAAGTCATGGCCAATCCCATAACGAGATCCATGCTCACATCTTCCCATTCCATGCTGGAATTTTCAGGGTTTGGAGCAGCCCTGATTTCCTCATATGGTCAGCCTTCAATCGCCTACACGTATCACATTCAGATACGTACTTTGCAATTTCCCGCTTCATCCGTGTCCACCAAAATTTACTCTTCAAATCTTGGTACATTTTGTTGCTGCCCGGATGAATGGAAAACTTAGACAAGTAAGCTTCATCTGAAATCTTCTTTCTTAGCTCCATATCCCAAGGCTCGACTATACGGTCATTGAACCATAGCGTCCCCACTTCATCTTTCCGGAAACATTTTATATCCCCACTATCTATTCGTTTTCGGAGATGTGCCATGCCTTTGTCAATTTTCTGAGCTGCAAGAATATCCTCCCTAATAGTAGGGATGAGAGCAAGGTTGTAGAGTGATCCATATGGAACCAAGTATAAACTCGGTTCTTCCTCCTCTATCGGTGTAATAGTGAGGTTATGGACATGTGATTTCTCACTCAGCGCGTCGGTAACCACATTTGCGTTGCCAGGGTGGTAATGAATCTCAATCTCATAATCATTGATTAATTCCAACCACCTCCTTTGCCTCATATTCAGCTCCTTTTGGGTAAATATATACTTTAAGCTCTTGTGGTCGGTGTAGAGATGCACTAAGTTTCCAAGTAAATAGTGCCTCCACATTTTCAGCGCCAATACCACCGCGGCGAGCTCATCATGAGTCATATAGTGCTGCTCGTGGTTTCGATGTTGACGTAAACCATACGCGACCACCCGTCCTTCTTGCATCAACACGCAGCCAAGCCCGATACCGAATGCATCGCAATACACGTCGAAAGGCTTGGTTGTATCCGGTTGAGCTAAGACCGGGGATGTTGTGAGATGCTTCACCAATACTTGGAACGCTCCTTCACATGCTGAGCTCGAAACATATTTCGTCCCCTTTTTAAATAATTCCGTCATCGGTTTAGCAATCTTGGAAAAACTCTGGATGAACCTCCGATAATATCTCGCTAAACCGAGGAAGCTTCTGACTTCATGGACAGATGTGGGGGATTTCCATTTCAGCACCTGTTCAATCTTGCTTGGATCAACCGTAATGCCTTCCGCTGAAATGATATGTCCCAAAAATGGCACTTGGCTGATCCAAAATTCACATTTGCTGAACTTGGCATAGAGGTTATGGTCCCTCAATTGTTGAAGGATGATACGCAAGTGTTCGGTGTGTTCTTCTTCAGACTTTGAGTAAACCAAGATGTCCTCTATGAACACCACACGAACTTGTCCAACTCCAGCATGAACACGAAGTTCATGAGGTACATGAAATGTGCCAGGACGTTGGTGAGACCAAAAGACATGACGAGATATTCATATAATCCATATCTTGTCGAGAATGCCGTCTTTGGGATATCCTCCGCCCGGATTTTTATTTGATGATATCCGGAGCGAAGATCCATCTTTGAAAACACACTTGCTCCCACAAGTTGATCGAACAGGATATAAATGCGGGGTAGTGGATATTTTTTTGATGGTGACAGCGTCGGTCGGTAATCAACACACAACCTCAAGGTTTCATCCTTCTTCTTCACGAACTGCGCTGAGCTTCCCCATGGCGAGGAACTCGGTCAAATGAAACCTTTACTCAGCAAGTCATTGAGCTGTTCCTTCAATTCAGACAGCTCATTTAGAGCCATCTTTTATGGTCTCCGTGATATTGTATTGTCCCGGGTGCAAGTTCAATCTTGAACTCAACATCCCGTTTAGGTGGCATGCCCTGTAGATCATCCGGGAACACATCAGGGTATTCTCGGACTACAGGGTTGTCCTCCAACTTGAGATTTTTAGTGTGATAAGCTGCTGAAACTTCAGGGACAGGGCTGTCTAACACGAGTGAATGCGGACGGTGGAGTGGAAAGTTGAGGTGAATCGTCCGTGATAAAGTTTCCAGGACAGCGCCATGGTAGTTTGGCCATTACATTCCTAAGATTGCATCAATCTTCTGCCCTTCAAGAATAATCATAGTAGTGGGATATATCTTTCCACCCAAGCACAGTGGTGCTTTTGGAATCATCATATTTGCTGCAATCTTCCCTCCCGGTGAGCAGATCATATACGAGCAGTCGGTCGGAAAGACTTGCAGTTGATGCTTGACCACATATGATACACTTCTGAAACTGTGGGTTGCACTAGAATCAAATAAAATGATGATTGCGTGATCGTTGAGAGTAAACGTATCCGCCAGTATGGTCTCCCCTTCCGGTACGTTCTCGTTGTCGAGGTAATGAATGTTGTTGGGTCGCTGACCTCCCTTCTTGGCCGGTGGTCGGCCCCGAGCACATCCCTGATATTGGGCTTGCCCACTGCCCTGCTACCTCTGTGGGCAGTCCTTCAGAAAATGGCCGCCTTGGCCACACGTAAAGCATGTGTAGCCAGGCGGTCCTCCGCTGACCGGTGGACAGAATCCCGAGGCGTGTTGTTGTTGTGGAAACGCCCGGAGTACCATCTGATGCTGCTGCTGCGGTCGCGGTGGTGGCTTCGGCAGTCGGAATGGGGATGGTTGATATGGACGACCCACAAACTGTTGTGGTCGTGCCGGTGGATGCCACTGTTGGCTGGATGGTGTCCGGTACACCATTCGGTACTTCTGGGAGATCCACTCCCACTGCTCTGCGGAGCGCTTCGTTTCCTTTGCTCAGAAACGAGCTCTCGCTGTGCATCCTCTTGGAGAATCGCGGCATTTACGAGGTTGTTGAAGGTGTCACGATTGCACTGCACGAGATGCGTCTTCATCTCAGGATTCAGACCCAGATAGAAGTGCTCGCGTTTCTTCTCCTCCATGGAGAAGTAGTCCGACGCGTACTGCGCCAGATGGTTGAAGCCACAGGAGTATTCATAGGCACTCCTCCCGCCTTGTTTCAATTCCAATAACTCTTAGAATTTTCTCTTTATCATACCGGGAGGTATGTGATAGGCGCGGAACGCCTCCTGGAAATCTCTCCACTCAATGGTGTGGCCAGCAGGTAGTGAGGCAAGATGATTTGCCCACTATGCACCGTCGGCACCGTGAAGTTGCTGCGCCACGAAGAGAGTGTTTTGCTGCTCCGTGCATTGGAGCATCCCAAATTTGGACTCTATGGTCCGCAGCCAGTTGTCGGCCTCGAAGGGTTCCGCCGCTTCGGTGAACACTGGAGGGTGCGTGCTCATGAAATCCGAGTACGTACTCATGTGAGGCTGAGGAGGCCCCGTTTCTTGACGCATCCCTGCCTGGGACGTATGCGGAGCATGTGAGACCCCGGAACCGATCACAGGCCATGCCTCTCGCCCGGGAATCGCATTGGGTGGTGCCGTGCGATGCGGCACCCAACAGCACACATAATAAAGCATCATATTACATAAATCAAGTGGAATCTTACAAAGATGAATTTTACAAATACTTCTCAAAATAATCTACGGTGGAAGACTGATACAACTCACGTCTCATATCTACGCTAAGCAACAGAGAAGATGTCCAGCCCGCGGACCCTTCTCGCTAGCATCACGATCACAATAGCAGCGGCAGGTTTTCCATGAGATCACCACTCGGAGAGTTCCGAGTCTCATCGGACAACTGTACTTATCAGCATAGTGTTATTACATGCAAAACAACTCATGCAGTATCCGTGAGCATGAAGCTCAGCAAGACTTAACCGTCACCCTAATCATGAAACTCTGCATGCTGAAATTAGAGGGCTGAATATAGAAGTTTGCACAAAATCTGAACTTGAGCTAAAGGAGAGTCCTTACTTCAAGTTTTAAGCAACTTTTATAGCCCTCACACAATTTACATCGAGACTCCACAATCAAACAAGAAACGCTTCATCTCGATGTCACTTGCCCGAGGTGAAAATAACTTTAGTGAGCTACCCTACACCCATACAGACCTTGCGCCAACAACGTCGAGACTCCACAATCAAAGAAGAAACGCTTTGCCTCGACGCTACTAGCCCAAGGTGGAAAATAAATTTAGTGAAGGTGTTGATCATCCCTCATCTCCAATATGAGGATTACTCACAAAGCATACTAAATTTTTTCCCAGTTTATTACTACGTCATGACGCAGAGAACAAGTATGCTCACTACCGCGAGTGACGGTGATTCGAATCAAAAACACCCGGATGACACGACACATACGCCCGTCCGAGACTGGTGATCAACCAATCCCCTCAATGTCGTATATGGCAACCTTTCACACGACACACAAATGTCAAACCGGTTCCACCGACTTGGATTAAGTCTCACTACGGCAAACCCTCGTAGAGCCGACTTCTCTATCATTTCAGCATCTGCATAAGACAGTGGGGATTGCCTCGACACCCAGGTTAACATGTTACATAGGTTTTCTGGGTCCCATATAGCCAATATGCATCCGGTTCACAACTCAAACTTGTCCCACAGGGCCGCACACGAGAACGAGCCTTAATCGGTTCAGACATAGACTAGGTTCACAGGACCACGTCTTTGAGCCTTCCATCCACTGCCCGGTCTCCATTCCCAACTATGAGGATCAATTCCCAACTCTTCCGATTGATCCCCCTTAATCCCAGTTCACGAGTAGGAAACATCCTACTCGAGTTATGCCTCTTTTAATCCACTTCTGTTAACTTGAGATCAGCAGTTATAATCAAGTGATAACCTACTCTACATAAACTCCAGGGTTTTCTGGGGTGATGCATGTGGAGTGTCATACCATCTAGACTTAATGCAATAAATAAAATGCTAGACATTATAAGTGAATACAAATAAAAACTTGTAAGTTTTAATGTAAACCGGGGATTGCCTTTGTTTTGCAGGGAACTAATATATTAGGTTCAGTTAGTGAAGACCACTTGAGGCTTGATCACTTGCTTTCCTCCTCCTTTGATCTCCACCCCGATTTTTTCAAAATCTCCACGTAGATGCATATGCATATGTATTCAATTGTAACGATTTTGCTATCAAGTTCTAGTAACAAGTTTAAAACTGGAACTCTGTTTAAGAATTTAAAATGACACTGGTGCTAAGGTTTGGGTTTGGGTTAATCAACATGATTAAGTGCTAAGTGTTCTCCCCACTTATGTTTGAGCACCTAAATAGGTTAAACAGAATAGGGGTGATCCATAGCTCCAATGGAGCTGAAACTTTTCGTGTGTTTGTCACAAGAAAATCATCTGGACCAAAAATTAGCACTTTTCATTGAGTGGTTTGTTCAGAACAAATCTCTAAGCAATTAAGCAAAAGGGAATTAATTCTGAAGTAACTCAAATGTTCATGCCAAACTTAGTGAACTAAAATTTCAATTATAGTTCATAGGACCTGCAGGAATTTTCCTAGGATTTTTGGAATTAAGAATTATCCAGAAATGAATTTCCAAGTTTTGGAAATCCACTAAAAATGTTTCTGTATCCAATTGAACACAGCAACTTAAAATCTGAATTCCCCTAAACAAATCAACTCCAAATGAGCTGAAATTTTTACAGGAGTTCACCAATATCCTAAATAATACTCCGGCAAAATTTGAGGATTTTGGATGAACCGAAGTCCCTATAAAATTCTTTGGCTGAAATTTTTAAATAATTTTCCAGAATAAAATAATGACTTTCATACAAATTGGGTTGCATATTTGGATAGCGTTTTTCAACCTGAATCCAACCAAATTTGAATCACTAAATTTGAAGCTTCCTAGCAAAAGTTATGAGGTTCTAAAGTTTGGGGAAATTCTGGAATTCAATTTAATCGGTAAAAGTTCAAATCTCTGACAGCGTGTCCGGCTACCACGTGTCATCCCCTTGTATAAACCACACGGGGCCACAGGGTCTCTCCTGCTCTGTCATAACCCGATCCCGTGCAACAGAAAATCCCACCCCTATTCACCGAGCGGCTGACATGTGGGCCCAGTCCCATCGTCGTCTACCTCCAGCTCCCGCGCCCGCGCGCCGCCGGGCTCGCCGGAGAGGCACTGAACTCTGACGTCCGGTCATCTCCCGAGCTCTCCCTCGCTGCTAGGGCCTAAAACCATGCGCTGAACACGATGGAGGCACTTTCCCCGACCGGCGGTGGCTCCAACACAGCCGGCGATGGTGCGGCGGCTCAGTACAATTTCGGCGACGTCGCCCGGCCCTTCTAGCCCACCAAAGCTTTGGTGGAAGGGCTCTACAGCACCGGTGGATGCTAGGGGAGGTCGACATGGCCATACAAAAGCTTGAGGAAGGCTCTAACCATGGTTGCACCGTGCACCCGACGGCTTCCTCTACGGCCGCCGTTGGAAAACCATCAAATACGACGGCTACAACTGTTTTTATGCTAGGGTTGCGAAGCAAACTTGTGCGCCATCGAGTCTAGCTCCTGTGAGTGCAATTTGGTGGGCTCTAAGAAAATATAGATCAAAGAATTTGAGGATTTCATACCCGAGAGTGGTTTTGCACTGGCCGGAAGAAAACCGTTAGATACTCCGGCGTCGATCAATCACTTGGCTCAAGCTTTGGAGGTGAGCAGCGTGGAGTCTTGGCGCGTCCAAGGACACTCTTACTCGGCCGTGAAAGGCTCTATGCAGAGCTGTCCACGTGCGACCTCCGTTCGGTTGCGGTTCAGCCACCGCGGAAGCTCGATGAGCGCAGGGTTGTGAAGGCCGAGCTCTCTCGGTTGTGGTCCGAGGAGGCCGTGGAGAAGACCGTGGGGTCTTTTTGTACTGCCTGGGCATTTGCACGCGAGGGGACATCGGCTCACGAGCGAGCAACGCGGCGGCGGCGGTTCTGTGCTGTTCTTGCATGCGCGAGGGCAGAACCATGTCTTCGGCGCTGTGGCAAAACAGGGCATGGCTGGGAGTGAAAGCACAGCACGAGTAGCTCGCCAGCGCGAGGAAAAATGGTGAGGAGGTGTCGCTCGGTGCCCCTCGATGTCGCACGGTGACGCCTCTGTTCTGCTCGAGTGAGAAGACTTAGGACTGAAGACAGATGATCTTTTTGCAATTTAACCTCCCCAATGACATGTGGGTCCCACAAGGCAGTCCCTCCTTATCTCTCAAATGATCTCCAAAATTTGGCAACTGACCAACTCAAATGTTTGGAGTTGAAACTGAACTGCATTTGGATAGTTGGGCAAATTTCATCCAAATTCAAATGTGTATTTGAATTCTTTGCACATTTAAGTCCTTTTTGGAAAATGGATAGCAAAACGTTTCAAAAATTAATGAAACTTTGCCTACCCACTATATTGGGACCTAAGGAATCCAAATATGCAACTGATTCTTGTGTTAGCTGCTGCAAACAAGAGTTTGAACACAACAGTTTGATTTACCATTGTGTGTTCCCTCATTTGAAATTTGAGTTGAACATTTAGCTCACAATCTGATTTTTAAACCTTCCCTTGCACCTGACACTTCAACTCTGTGGGTTTAATCCCCCTAAGATCCAAGCATGTGAGTGACCCTAAGTTTGTTTAGAAAGAACTCTCATGTGTTATCACATGCGGGGAAAAATTAAACCAGTCCCCTTTTTCATACACTTGACACAAATGTTTGTGCAAACTCAAGTTTTCTTTGTATTTATATTTTTGGGACCTTTACATTCCTCCCTCCTTAAAAGAGAATCTCGTCCCAAGATTACAAAAGAAAGGTGAGGCGGAAGGTAATTACAAAATCTATGACAAAAGTTCCGGATAGTTCATGTGGATGTAATCTTCACTCTCCCAAGTCGCCTCTTCTGGGGTATGATTACTCCACAGGACTTTGTAAAATTTCAAAGTCCGATTTCGAGTGATCCGGGTCTTTTCGTCGATAATCTTGATGGGCTGTTAGGTGTAGGTGAGATCCGGTTGTAATATCTCCATGTCCCACGGAAGAACCTCTGTCAGCTCTTTCAAACATTTTCTCAATTGTGAGACATGGGAAATGTCATGGATGCCCGATAATGATGTTGGCAGCTTCAGACGGTAGGCTACCAGTCCACACCGTTCTGTAATAATGAACGGACCAACAAAACAAGGAGCTAGCTTTCTCTTGACCCCGAATCAATGAATTCCCTTCCTCGGGGATACTCAGAGATAGACGTGCTCTCCAACATCAAAATACAAGGGTCGGCGTCGCTGGTCCGCATAACTCTTCTGGCGAGACTGAGCGGCTTTGAGGTTTGCTTGAATGAGCTGGACCCGCTATTCGGCATCTTTTACAAGATCAATGCCGAAAATCACCCTCTTGCCGGATTCACAACAATTGAGCGGCGTGCGGCACTTCCTGCCATATAGTGCTTCGTATGGTGCCATTTTAATGCTGGATTGGTAACCATTGTTGTAGGAAAATTCCGCTAAAGGCAAATGGTTATTCCAATTCTTTCCCTGATCTATGGCACATGCTCTCAGCATATCTTCTAAAATCTGATTCACCCTCTCCGTTTGACCGTTGGACTGAGGATGGTATGCTGAGATTCTAATTAACTTTGTTCCCAGAGATTCATGTAGTTGCTCCTAGAAACGAGCAACAAATATTGAACCTCGATCGGATATGATGGTTTTGGGGACACCGTGTAAGCACACAATTCTTGAGAGATACAACTCTGCATATTGCTTAGTTGAAAATCTCGTATTCACTGGGATGAAGTGGGCTGATTTTGTTAACCGATCAACAATCACCCAAATGGAGTCATGCTTTTTGAATGTGAGAGGCAGTCTGACAATAAAGTCCATACTGATGTCCTCCCACTTCCATGCCGGAATACTTAATGGTTGCAGCATTCTCGCTTTCTCTATATGATCAGCTTTGACTCACTGACATGTATCACACTCGGATACATACTTGGCATTTTCTCGCTTCATCCGAGTCCACCAAAATTTCGTTTTGAGGTCTTTATACATCTTATTGCTTCCTGGATGTATCGAGTACTTGGATATATGAGCTTCATCCAAAATTTTCTTTCTTAACTTCATGTTCCGGGGTACCACAATGCGGTTGTTAAACCATAACATACCTTGATCATCTTCCCGGAAGCATTTCATTTTATCTTCATTGATTCTTGCTCGGATTTTCCGTATTCCTTTATCTCTCTTTTGGGCTTGTACAATCTCTTCTCTGATGGTAGGCACGAGAGCAAGATTATATAATACCCCATACGGAATCACCCTCAAGCTTGGTTCTTCATCCTCACCCGGAACAACTGACAAGTTATTCACGTGGGACTTACGACTGAGTGCATCAGCCACCACGTTAGCTTTGCCTGGATGGTAATGGATCTCAAGTTTATAATCTTTGATTAACTCCAACCATCTCCACTGCCTCATATTGATATCCTTCTGAGTGAATACATACTTGAGTCTCTTATGGTCGGTGTAGAGGTGCACTAAATTTCCAAGTAAGTAGTGCCTCCACATTTTCAACATAAGCACCACTGCAGTGAGTTCTATGTCATGAGTGGGGTAGTGCTGCTCGTGGTTGCAGAGTTGACGAGATCCATACGCGATCACGTGTCTATCTTGCGTTAAGACGCAGCCAAGTCCCATGCCTGAGGCATCACAATAGACATCAAATGGCGTTGTTGTATCCGGTTGGGCTAAAACCGGTGCCGTTGTGAGATGTTTCTTCAAAGTTTGAAATGCCTCTTCACAGGCCTCCGTCCATACATACTTGCTGCTCTTCTTCAATAATTCTGTCATTGGCTTAGCCACCTTCGAGAAGCTGGGAATAAATCTCCGGTAGTAACCCGCTAGTCCTAGAAAACTGCGGATTTGATGAACAGATGTCGGAGACTCCCACTTCAAGACTTGCTCAATTTTGGTTGGATCTACGGCCACACCCTCCGCCGAAATAATGTGGCCTAAGAATGGCACTTTGCTGATCCAAAATTCACACTTGCTGAATTTGGCATACAGCTTCTGTTCTCGCAAGCGTTGGAGCACAATATGGAGATGTTTGGTGTGCTCTTCCTCCGATTTGAAGTATACGAGAATGTCATCGATGAAAACCACAACGAACTGATCCAACTCTGGCATGAATACAGAATTCATAAGGTACATGAAATGTGCGGGTGCATTCGTTAACCCGAAAGACGTGACTAGATACTCATAGAGCCCGTATCTAGTCGAGAAAGCTGTTTTCGGTATATCCTCCGCTCTGATTTTTATCTGATGATAACCGGACCTCAAGTCCATCTTGGAGAATACTTTGGCACCCACTAGCTGATCAAATAATATATTGATCCACGGTAGTGGATATTTATTTTTGATCATCACTGCATTCAGCGGCCAATAATCCACACATAACCGAACTGATTCATCCTTTTTCTTCACAAAGAGGGCTGAACAGCCCCATGGTGATGAGCTTGGCCTGATGAACCCTTTGTCCATTAAGTCCTTTAGATGCTCTTTCAGTTCAGCTAATTCCTTCGGAGACATTTTGTACGGCCTCCGAGATATCGGTGTGGTTCCCGGTGCTAACTCGATCTTGAATACCACGTCTCTTTCAGGAGGCATCCCTGGAAGATCGTCGGGAAACACATCTGGGTACTCACAGACCACTGGAATATCCTCCAGTTTCCTGGTCACACTGTGGTACACCACTGGATTTTCGGAATCCACGTCTTCAAGTATGAGTGTTTGAAGACCGTAGAACGGAGAGTCCAAGCTAACCATCCGTGGACCGATGTCAAGAACAGCCCCATGGTAGTTCATCCACACCATTCCTAAGATCACATCGATGTTTTGCCCCTCTAACACAATGAGGGTTGTGGGGTATAATTTTCCACCTAAGCACAAGGGTGCTTTGATCACCACTTCATTAGCAGCTATATTTCCACCGGGTGAGCGGATAAGGTAGTGATCTTTTGGTGTAGTGGTGGAGAGCTCAGCTATGCACACAAATAACCTGCTGATGAAATTGTGTGTGGCTCCAGAGTCAAATAAAATCAATACGGGTAGTTCATTGAGGGTGAACATTCCCGCTAGCACAGGTGCACCTTTCGGCACATCCTCTAGAGCTGTATGATAAATGCATCCGGACTTTGGTGCTGTTCCTTGGAGCTGAGCACGGGGTTGATTTATACCCTGCTCCAGTGTATTTCCTATGTGGCGTATCCTTTCTGGACACTTCCTGCTGATGTGACCCAAATAACCGCACGTGAAGCACGGTTTCTCAGCCGGTTCCATGTTACACTGAGTACGGACACTGAGTGTATTCTGCTGCGGCAAGAACGCTTGAGGAACAGAATAATGCGGCTGCATATACCGTTGTTGCAGCTGTCCAAACTCAGAATATTGAGATGAACAACTCGAATATTGTCGGAGTCGTCTAGCCGGCTGCATCAGCTGACAGTTCAAGGTACTGTCTACCACCCGGTTTTTATGAGGAGCAATACTGCTACTATCCTGTGGTATACGGTTCTTTATTTTCTCAGCCTGAACTTCTCGCTGAGCATCTTCAACCATGATAGCAGCACTCATCAATTCGTTGAAGTTCTTTCAATCCGCTAAGACGAGTCTTTTTTTAACATGGGATTGAGGCTGCAAAAGAATCATTCACACTTTTGTCCCTCAGTGTTCACATGTTCCGGCGCATACTGTGCCAGTTTGTTGAACACTCACGAATGCTCGTATGCATCCCTCCCTCCTTGTTTTAAGACTAGAAACTCCTCGAGTTTCCGCTGAATTATTCCAGAAGGAACATGATAAGCAAGAAACGCCTTCCGGAATTCCAGCCATGTGAAATGATGTCCAGTTGGTAGGGAGGCGAGTTGATTTGCCCACCATGCACTGGTGGACCCGTGAAGTTGTTGCGCCGCGTATGAGACTTTCTGATGTTCGGTGCATTGGAGCAAACCGAACTTAGATTCAATGGTACAGATCCAGCTATCCGCCACCAGAGGATCCTCAGCTTCAATGAAAACCGGTGGCTAAGTCGCCAAGAACTCAACGTAGGAACTCATTTGCGTTTGGCGACAATCTTCATCTTGACATCCCCCTTGACGGGATGTATTCATCACAAGGATGCGGAGCAAGTCGGTTCGCTCATCGCTTGCACCCGTCATGGCGGCCAGAATGTCTGCCATTGTGACCGTAGGTGAAGGTCCTGGTGGTGGCTGCTGCTGCAGAGCTCGCTGCTCCCGCTGTGGAGAGTTATCACTACCACCACAACTGGAATCACCCACTTCACCCATGGAATGAGTTCGCATCATTGTGCAATTGCAAGAGTTCATTATCAGCTCAACACTATCACTGGATTTATTCCATGAACACAGTAGTGAAACACAGATAAAGAAGTCTTAACATGTAAGCAAAATGATTTATGCGCAAACTGATTCAACTAACAGCAAGGAATTAAAAGCAGATTGACTGGTCCTCAAACAAACCAGATTTTTGATCCAGTTAAAAACACTTTCATAACTCAAGTTGAATACCAAAGTTAAATTTAACTTCAACATATTTCCAGCGAGTATTCAAATACCTCCATATCACTTCTGGATCAAAGGTTACGATTTTCCATAGTTGACAGAATTCCTGGATAAAATTTACCAGCATCTCCTTTGTATGTGACTATCTTTATCACAGTTGTATATGCAAATACAATAAGAATCTGAACAAACTTTGAACTACAACAATGTCGCACATTTCATAACCTTTCTAAAGGTGTATCATAGGATCCTTAAGGATTTTTCTACAGGAAGTTATGGCTTAAAAACAGAAAGTTCTAGAGAGGTTTTACTGCTGTCCTGGTTCTGGACAGTTTGCCTTCAACTGGACTTTTCACCCACTTAAAGTGTGATTTTGCTCTGGAGGTCTACAAAGAAGTTGTAGAGCACTTAAAAATATTTCTATAACTGTATCATACACCTTAATTGATTAAATCTACTCAGTGTTATGCTCTGTTAAATTCCAGCAAGAATTCCTGCCAGAAACAGAGCACTCTGTTTTTGAAATCTTTGAAACCTAGACATTCTCTCATTTGAATCTTAGCTCAAAATAAGAGTTCAGTAACTAATATTTGTTTCAAACTTCCATTTTTAGTTGAAAGTTAGCTCATGAATTATTTCTCCATAGGGAAGAGGATTATTAAGTTTAGTACGGCGTCGATGCACCGTAAGAAAAATGTCGGTACTACGTAGCCTCACCAAAAGAAAACCTAACCGGATTATACCGACATAACGTATTATCAGTGGCACTAAAACGTTCACTCGCAAACATGTTCTACACGGAAGTCAGTACCTGCAGAAGAACACTCAATAATGAAGCACTCAAGGGTTGTTTTCATTTCAGGCAGGTTCATATTTGAAAGTAAATACATACGCCCGTATCATTGCCATACGGCCGTCCTTGAGTTAAGCCACGTCTCAAGGTACGTGATCATGTTTTTACACCACACGACATGACATGCGTGCCCGGTCCCATCGCCGTCTACCTCTAGCTCCTGTGACCGCGCGCCGCCGGGCTCGCCGGAGAGGCACTGAACTCCGACGTCCGGTCATCTCCCGAGCTCTCCCTCACCGCTAGGGCCTAAAACCGTGCGCTGAACACGATGGAGGCACTTTCCCCGACCGGCGGTGGCTCCAACACCGCCGGCGACGGTCCGGCGGCTCGGTACAATTTCGGCCACGTCGCCCGGCCCTTCTAGCCCGCCAAAGATTCGGTGGAAGAGCTCTACAACACCGTTGGATGCTAGGGGAGGTCAACATGGCCATACAAAATCTCGGGGAAGGCTCTAACCATGGTTGCACCGTGCACCCGACGGCTTCCTCTATGGCCGCCATTGAAAAACCATCAAATACGCCGGCTACAACTGTTTTTAAGCTAGGGTTGTGAAGCAAACTTGTGTGCCATCGAGTCTAGCTCCTGTGAGTGCAATTTGGTGGGCTCTAAGCAAATAGAGATCGAGAATTTGAGTATTTCGTAGCCGAGGCTGGTTTTGCACCGGCCGGATGAAAACCGTGAAATACTCTGGCGACGATCAATCACTTGGCTCAAGCTTTGGAGATGAGCAGAGTGGAGTCTTGGTGCGTCCAAGGACACTCTTGCTCAGCCGTTAAAGGCTCTCTGCAGAGCTGTCCACGTAAGACCTCCGTTCGGTTGCGGTTCAGCCGCCGCGGAAGCTCGATGAGCACAGGGTTGTGAAGGCCGAGCTCTCTCGGTTATGGTCCGAGGAGGCCGTGGAGAAGACCGTGGGTTTGTTTTGCTACTGCCTGGGCATTTGCACGCGAGGGGACATCGGCTCACGAGCGAGCAACGTGGTGGCGGCGGTTCTGTGCCGTTCTTGCGTGCGAGAGGGCAGAACCGTGTCTTCGGCGCTGTGGCAAAACGGGGCATGGCTGGGAGTGAAAGCACAGCACGAGTAGCTCGCCAGTGCGAGGGAAAATGGTGAGGAGGTGTCGCTCGGAGCCCCTCGGTGTCGCACGGTGACGCCTCTATTCTGCTCGAGTGAGAAGACTTAAGACTTTAGACAGAAGATCTTTTTGCAATTTTAACCTCCCCAATGACATGTGGGTCCCACAAGGCAGTTCCTCCTCATCCCTCAAAAGATCTCCAAAATTTGGCAACTGACCAACTCAAATGTTTGGAGTTGAAACTGAGCTGCATTTGGATAGTTGGGCAAATTTCATCCAAATTCAAATGTGTATTTGAATTCTTTGCACATTTAAGTCCTTTTTGGAAAATGGATAGCAAAACCTTTCAAAAATTAATGAAACTTTGCCTACCCACTATATTGGGACCTAAGGAATCCAAATATGCAATCTGATTCTTGTGTTAGCTGCTGCAAACAAGAGTTTGAACACAACAGTTTGATTTACCATTGTTTGTTCCCTCATTTGAAATTTGAGTTGAACATTTAGCTCACAATCTGATTTTTAAACCTTCCCTTGCACCTGAGACTTCAATTCTGTGGGTTTAATCCCCCTAGGGTCCAAGCATGTGAGTAACCCTAATTTTGTTTAGAAAGAACTCTCATGTGTTATCACATGTGGGAAAAAATTTACACCAGTCCCCTTTTTCATACACTTGACACAAATGTTTGCGCAAACTCAAGTTTTCTTTGTATTCATATTTTTGGGACCTTTACAGAGCAGTTCGGTCTACTCCTCACGAGAGCCAAGCAGTGCCGAGATCACATCCGCCAACGTAAGTGGAGGTGGAGGCGGTGGTTGTTGCTGCGGGGTGTTGTCGTAGGCAGGTGGCTGGGAGTCATGACCCCCTTATTGACTCGAACCCCTGACCTCGGGCGTGGCTCGGGTACGAACCATCCTGCAACCATGACGACAAGCAAATCAGCCACACAGCATAACTCCATGCAGTCCATAGTAGTAAAGCATAATGACGGTAAAAATACGATACATCTCGTATATAGATAATGTAATAACTTTGCACAAGCTACACCATTACCCGACCAAGTACATAATTGTGAACTCCAAATTGATAGACTTCCTCTTTGGAAGTTTATCTCAACTATATTTGGTCACTACGAGACGTTAATATCGCTTCGTCATCACTTATACTACCCTTTTATCTTCAATACGACACAAACATGGTCTCTAGTAAAAAGAACTTGAGTAGGTAAAATACTCACATCCTTCACTAGTTGAAGATAACAACTCATGAGTATGTAATACACCATTTGGTGTAATAAAACTTCCATAGGTACAACAATTTCTCAAATGAGTTCAACCACTCATTTCTCTGCCCAGAAATAACCAGTTTCTACTTATCCCAGGTTTTTATCTAGTGCTTGGAATTTTCATAAATCAAGCTGAATATCAAAGTTGAAGTTAACTTCAGTCTATTTCCAACGAATATTTATTTGCCCCTAGATCGGCTCTGATAAAATGTTATGATAACTCAAAGTTGACAGAATTCCTTGAAGAATTTCAACAGCACCTCCTTTGAAGGTTGCTGTGTTCAACTCGAAATTCCAATGAATTCTGCACAGCAACTGTAAAAACTTTGAATTAAAAATATGGAACAAATCTCATAAATTTTCCAACAAGGTATCCTATGACTATTTTAGATTTTTCTACAGCAAGTTATGCTTGAAAAACAGACTAGTCCAGAGAGAGTTTTGAGTTTGTTCTGGTTCTGGACAGTTTACACTCATCTGGAATTTTACCCAGTTTGATGTGTGATTCTGTTCCGGAAGTATACAATAAAGTTGTATAGCACTTAGACCCCTTTCCAGAACTATATCCCCCACCTACATTGGCTAAATAACTTGTGAGTTATGCTCCGTCGAATTCCAGCAATGTTCCTGCCAGAAACAGAGCACTCTGTTTTTCAAGTCCTTGGGATGAACTACTCCAATTTTGAATTTCACTTCAAAACCAGAGTCCTAGGAATGGAAATGATTATATTAGTTCCTTTCAAAACTTGTTTTAATACTTATATGTTGGTACTACGTTCCTCACAAAATGGAAAATCCTAACCGGATTATACCGGCATATACGACTCAACCATGGCACTACAAACGGTCCCTCGCAAATGTGTGCTACACGAATTATGCAACGTGGTTAGCACCTGCAGAAGAACACTCAATAATGACACACTCAAATGGTTTGTCATTTCAGGCAGGTCCATAGTTGAAATTAAATACATACGCCCGTATCATTGCCATACGGTCGTCCTTGAGTGAGTCCATGTCTCAAGGTACATGGTTGGGTTATTCACCACCCGGCGGAGGGCTCCACACCTTTGCAATTAAGCACACCAGTGGACCAGCATTTTCGTATGCTCCATAGAACATAAAATGTCCTAGAGCACATACTTCGTGTTACAAACTACACGATGGGGTCTCCTCCTCTTGCCCCTGGGTTTGCGTACTGGAGGTTAGTGTCATTCATATGTCTCTAAGACATGAAGAGTCTTAGAAAACAATTTCACTTTCCGCTCATTGACGAACGGAACATCTCATGCTATGTTCCTCGCATGAGGGAGCTAGCCAAATTTGACCGCTTTCTGTGGCGTAATTTACCTCTTACCTGAGTGTAGGTCCATCGTTACATAATTAGAATACAAAATTAGAACAATTAAGTTAGTCATGCCACTTTAAGTAACTATACTAATATAGTCCTTATTTGGGCATACTAGCGATTCCTCACCGTAATCCTAAGTTTTCCCGTAATACTGTCCTTATTAGTGTGCTATCCCCTAAGCAGCTCTGATGTTGTAACACCCTCATATTCATTACCATGCATTGCATACATTTTTCATGTAGAGAAGCATTTAAAAAGAAGAAAATAAAGTAAGGAATATAGAAACAAATAAATAAATAAAAGGAAATAAAAATAGGAAATAATAAAAATAAATAGAAAAGAAATAAAAATAAAAATAAAAATAAGTAAAAATAATGAAACCTGGCCGGCCAACTCCCCCCCCCCAAATTCCCCCCCCCCCCTAAAATTTTCCCCTAATTCCCCCCCCCCCTAAAATCACCCCCAAGAAAATTTTCCCCACATTTGGGGGAATTTCTCCCCAATTTTGGCCGCACCAAATCCCTAGGGATTTTTCCCATAAATTGGATTTTATCCCCCCTTGGCCGCACCACCCTAAGGGGGAGAAACCCTAGCCGCCCCCCTCCCTTTTCTTTTTTCGGGGATTTTCTTTTCCCCCAAATAATCTCAGCTCTTGGTGGAAAATAATTGATTAAATCACAGTCCCTAGCTCCCACCTCTTCTCAAATTAAATCTCAGCCCTTGGATAAAAGAGTTGCTAAAATCCTAGCCCCCTTGGCTATTTTCCCCACCTTATAAATAACTCCCCCCCAGCCGCCACCCCCAGCCCCATATTTCTAGCCGCCGCCCCCCCCCCTTGCTGCCAAGCCGTCGCCGGAGAAAAAGACCCTGATATCCTTCCCTAGCCGCAGCTCTACAAATCTCCAAAGAAAAACCCCAGCTGCTGCCATTGCAAGGGAAAAGGTCTAGCCGCAAGGAGGAGAGGAGGAAGAAGAGAGGTAGGTCCCCGTCACCCCTCTTACCACGTTGCTGCTGTTGCTATGAACCCGTTTTTCTCCACCCCCTGCGAGCAGGAATTTCTGAACATAGGTAGACCACGTTCTGGTTAAGTTTTGACGGTGGAATTGATCTACTGCTCGAGTTAATATCAATGACCACGTCCACACTTATTTTCAGCAGCCTTATTCATTGTAAAACCCCATGAAAGCTTACTAAAACTTGCAAGAACACAAGCAAACTGATTATTATAAGCTGCACCATAGGATTTACTAAAATTTGAGTAGAGTTTGTGCATGACGTTTGATTATTGTATTATTTGTATGTATGTGGTCGTGAGTAGAAGGACATACTCAAGAGGCCATCTACGAGGAACTACAGCACCATGACTTCGAGACGCTTAAGCAACACGAACCGCGGGAGCAAGGCAAGTGCCCCTTGACCATATTGAACCTATGTTTTTAAACTGTTTTATTTGTGAAAATTGCATGCTCATGTCAACTTGATATGAAACCCTTTAGTAGGAGTTTACTAGCTTTGTTAGCCACCCTTGTCGCCGGGAAACTTGTTGAGTCGGGTATGGTCGATTTTCTCTTTTGCTTCGCATAACTTACGGGATTTGGGAAAACTGAAATAAACATGTTAGCTACTGCACTTATAAAAAATAAAGATGAGAACATGATGATGTTAATGGGCATGGAATTGGGGAGATCTAAGCAAGCTTGGTTCGTGTATTTTTCTGAATGAAATGGTGGTTTGCTTGTCGTAGATCTAAGGACAGGTCCATGTGAGAACATCCCAGGAAAACAGTGCCACCACAAGGCCAAATATGGGTGTGGCTTAGCTGACTAATTAGGTGTGTTGCTAGCTTGTTGTGGACCATTGGATGGCGCGGGGAATGGGAGTCGAGGAGAACTTCCCTGGGAACTGCATGGCACACGAGGGGGCCCGTGGGTGGGAGAATGTACATTTGAGCCTGCCGGCGAAACCTTAGTGGGTCCGTACATTCTAGTAGCCCCTTTGTAAAGGCTATTTTGTGATCTCTTGGCCATACACCGACGGTTGTGTAGTGGCATCATGGAGGTTTTTCCTAGTCGCCGACAGGTGATGAAATCATGAACTTGTGGGTAAAGTGGTGTCACCTCTGCAGAGTGTAAAACTATCATGATAGTCGTGCTTCCGGTTACAAGCACCTGGCCAACTTCCATGATTAGAGGCAAAATTTGGGATGCTTATTCAGGTATGGTTGTGGTATGGTCATTAGGATTGGTTTTGGTCATGAATATGAGATTGGATTCGGTTATATGAATATGTGTTGATCATGAGTATTTATGAATATGAGATGAACGTGAGAAAGAGCATTGGTTGGTTGAGACTGTATAGATGAGTTATGATGGTATGGAACATGAGTCATGTTGAATTATTTAGTTATGTCAGGATTTAACTCACCTAGAGCTAGTTGCTGTTTTTATCATGATTGTGAAATAAAACTTGCTTGTTGCAATGAAACTGTTTATTTCCTACCTTGTTTTAAGTTACATGTCATACTTTTCTCGCACTTGCTGAGTACATGTACTCACCCTTGCATTCCCACATATAAATCAGCTACAGGAGAAGAATACTTCGAGGAATAGGTGGAGTACTAGGCGTGCCCACTACCGTAAACATGCCCGTGGAGTTGAAGTTGGAGCCCCATCGTCTTTAGTTATTTTCTTTGCTGTCGTTTAGAGTCTTCCGCTGCAGAATAAGTTAGAAATTCATGATTGAGTCATTAAGTTATTGTAGTAAGATACTTAAACACTATTTGTACGTGGTCATATTCTGAAATTCAGTTTGTGAAGTACATATGTATGTGTGATGAACATCATGGGCACACATGCACATTCACTTGGTTCATTTTCGGAACCGGATGTCACAAATTGGCATCAGAGCCACGTTGACCGTAGGACGCAAGCCTAGTTAGAATGGACACTCGAAAACACATAGGAACACCCCTCTAAACTGCTATTTTCGAAATTCGCTTGCTGCTGCACTTTACTTGTCAACTCAGCCCCTGCAAAGTGCTATTTTCAGCCCCACTTTCTTCTTTTCTTTTGGACAGCCACACCCTCTATTTTCTTGCTTCATAGCTGCTGTAATTTTGGATTTATTTCCTTCTTCTCTAAAGTTTCAAATGTCTTATTTATAGATGCCGGTCACTAGGAGCACAACACACATGAGAACTCGTCCACCGCCACGTGGAAGTGCACTTAACCCCATTGAAGTGTCCGATGGACCATACTAGGAGGAGGTGAAGATGGAACCTCATGATGAAGATGAAGTCAGTAGCTGTATGCATGAGGAAGAGAATCCGGAAGAGGTAGAACCAATCAAAGATGACATGGAAGATGATCCACAAGAAGAACAACATTAGTACGCACCTCTGGAGGAATACCACACGGGTTTACACCAAGCGGAGCCTCATGAGGCTATGTCGTAAGAAGATGAATCCGAAAAGGAGCCACCCCCTGCTGAGGTCAAGAATGAAGATGATGAACGGGTCATCCGTTCTGCTCAGGAGTTCCGGTCCGATGGGATGGGGGACACATATCCAGGGAGCTTAGAGAGTTCCTTGATTGCTGCAGTTTATACCCGGAGTACCTCCTCAAGAAAGTCACTTGTCTCGGACATGAAGAGTGGAAGAATGAGGTAACCATCCTATCTAACGGTAGGGTCATCACACGGCACTTCGCACTCACATGGAGATCTACAAGGGCAGAAGTTGTTGATGATGTTGCATGGGATGCACTCACCAGACTGTGCTATGCTTTCTATGGGCAGCTTGAGAATACTACCTTGGAGCTGCACCCGTATAAGAAGAGTGGTACAAGGGAGATCATTGCACCCCATGGAGGAGCTCTTTTCAACCCACAAGCTGCTGACAAATCTCGGAGAATGCTCGTGGAGTTGGGAAACCGCTACGCAAGCGCACAAGAAGAGATCCGCTACCTCCGCAAAAAGCTGTACTTGCTGGAGAAACAAGAGGAGACTTGTGCCAACATAGGAACAAATGGAGCACCAGCGTCAACTACTCCTGCATGGACTTCCGACTCACCATGGTGTGCACCCATGTATGGACCGCCCCGTCACACCGCGAGAACAACACCAGTTCTCACGATTAAGTTTAGCTTAGCTATTGAATAAAATTGTAATAATAACGCTTAGATCGTAGTAGTTGGAATAAGTGTGGTGTGCTGAACTTGTGTGTTGATTGCTTGTGTTTGTGTGTCTGGGTGTGAGTTGTGGAACGCTTCTGCAAATGTCCATATCCACACATAGTAGAGAGATGTGGGATGCTTCGGCACTTGTCTGCATCCTAATATAGGCTTATATTAATAAATAAGTTGCTTAGTTTCAGATACCTTGTTGAATATAGTTGGGAAATCGCTTCTTTCAATTCTAAATTCTATTCTGAAAGTAAGCATTAAAATAAGGGGGTTAGACTTTCTCGCCAACCTTATCATCTTGGATTCCCAAGGGATTGATATAATACTTGGAATGGACTGGTTAAGCAAGTACAACGGAGTGGTTCAATGTGCTAAGAGGATCGTGCAGTTGACGAGTGAGCACGATACTCGTATCGAGTTCGAGGCAGCCCAACCTACAACCGAGAAGGCAATGTTGAACCACGTGGAAGAAGTGACATTGAAAAGCATTCCAGTGGTTCAAGAATATTCAGATGTGTTTCCGGAAGAATTGTCAGGTATGCCACCTGATCGGGGCATCGAATTTGCCATTGATTTAGTGCCCAAAACTGCACCTATAACTAAGAGGCCATATAGAATGCCTGCTAATGAATTAGTGGAGCTCAAGAAGCAAATTCAGGAGCAGCGAGATAAGGGTTTTATACGCCCAAACTCGTCACCATTGGGAGCCCTCGTGCTCTTCGTGGACAAGAAAGATGGAACCCAAAGGATGTGCATGGACTATAGCTCTCTCAACGAAGTGACGATCAAGAATAAGCACCCACTGCCGCGCATAGAGGACTTATTCGATCAAATGAAAGGCGCCCAGATTTTCTCTAAGATTGATCTTCGGTCAGGATACTTCTAGCTGAAGATTAAACCCTCCGACATACCTAAGACGGCGTTTCGAATACGGTATGGTTCGTATGAGTATATCATCATGTCATTTGGGTTGACTAATACACATGCATACTTTATGTACCTCATGAATAAGGTATTCATAGAGTACTTGGACAAGTTTGTCGTGATTTTCATCGACGACATCATGGTGTATTCAAAAAGCGAGCAAGAACATGAGGAACACTTGAGATTGACATTGCAAAAACTGCGAGAGCATCAATTATATGCCAAGTTCAGCAAGTGTCAATTTTAGCTAAAGGAGATATCATTCCTAGGCCACATCATCTCTGAAAGAGGAGTATCGGTTGATCCTGAAAAAGTGAGAGATGTTTTAAAGTGGAACCGACCACAGAATGTGAGGGGCATTCAGAGTTTCCTCGGGGTGGCTAGATATTACCGCCGGTTCATCAAGGATTTCTCCAAAACAGCAAAGCCTATGACTGAATTGCTAATGAAAGGGAAAACATTTCAGTGAACACAAGCGTGTCAAGACAGCTTTGAGGAGTTAAAGAAGAGATTGACAACAACACCGGTATTGGTTTTGCCGGACGTGAGCAAGAGCTTCGATATGTATTGTGACGCCTCAAGACAGGGACTTGGATGTTTGCTTATGCAAGAAGGCCAAGTGGTAGCCTATGCATCGAGGCAACTAAAGAAACATGAGCTGAATTACCCTACGCACGATCTGTAACTTGCAGCAGTGGTACATGCCTTGAAGATTTGGAGGCACTACATCCTCAGTCACCAATGTTAAATTTACACGGTCACAAAAGCCTCAAGTATATATTCACGCAAATGGATCTGAATTTGAGGCAATGTCGATGGTTGGAACTCATCAAAGATTATGATGTAGGAATCAACTATCACCTCGGGAAGGCTAATGTAGTAGCGGATGCGTTGAGCGGAAAGGAGGCATGTCACCAACTCACTGTTCGGGCGCTGCCACCCGAGCTACGTAAGGAGTTTGAACGGCTACATCTCGGGTTTTTGAATGAGATGGAAGTGATAGAACTGAACTCAACTCTGGAGCAAGAGATAAGAGATGGCCAAGTGACGGATGAGGAGATAAAGGAAATCAGGGAAAGAATCTGACAAGGGATAGAGAAGGATTTCAAGGAAGACGAGAACGTCACGCTTGGGTTAGGAAAAAGGATTTGTGTGCCTAACGTGAAGCACATCTGCGACGAGATACTAAAGGAGGCACATGACTCGCCTTATTCCATACATCCCGGCTGTACAAAGATGTATAAGGACCTAAAAACTTGCTATTGGTGGGATGGCATGAAAAG
This sequence comes from Neostapfia colusana, assembly GCA_030760725.1. Classification (NCBI taxonomy): domain Eukaryota; kingdom Viridiplantae; phylum Streptophyta; class Magnoliopsida; order Poales; family Poaceae; genus Neostapfia; species Neostapfia colusana. The sequence goes on along the minus strand of JASWHV010000012.1, from coordinate 22,919,571 downwards.
GGACATCGCTAAATATGTTGCCCCATGCGACACGTGCCAGCGAGTGAAGGCCGAGCATCAAAGGCCCGCTGGACTATTGCAACCGTTGAAAGTACCCGAGTGGAAGGGGGAAGAAATCGGTATGGATTTCATCGTCGGATTGCCACGTACTCAGTCCGGCTACGACTCTATTTGGGTTATCATGGACCGGTTGACAAAATTAGCTCACTTCATTCCTGCTAGGACCAAGTACACCGTGGCGCAATTAGCGAGCTGTATATGGAGCAAATAGTATGTCGTCATGGAGTTCCAAAGAGGATAGTTTCAGATCGAGGTTCTCAGTTTACCTCTAGGTTCTAGAAAAAGTTGCATGAAGCAATGGGTACACGGTTGAACTTCAGCTCTGCGTATCACCCACAAACCGAAGGGCAAACTGAGAGAACAAATCAGATATTGGAAGACATGCTGAGAGCTTGCGCCTTGAAACATGGGCGTAGTTGGGACAAGAGTTTGCCGTACGCTGAATTTTCATACAACGAAAGTTACCAAGCCAGCCTGAAGATGTCACCTTTCGAGGCACTATACGGTAGACGGTGTAGAACACCCCTGTTATGGAATGAGACGGGAGAGAACCAAGTGTTTGGACCCGAGGTGCTGCAGGACGCCAAGAAGCAAGTCCAAACAATACGTGAAAACCTGAAGGCCACTCAGTCACGACAAAAAGGCTATGTGGACAATAGGCGAAGGAGTCTGACCTTTGAAATTGGAGACTTTGTGTATCTCAAGGTGTCGCCTATCTGAGGCGAACGACGGTTCAACGTCAAAGGCAAGTTGGCACGTCGCTACATTGGGCCATTCAAGATTTTGGCCAAGCGAGGAAAGGTAGAATATCAACTATAGCTGCCGACACACCTCTCCGACGTGCCTAAGAGTGCCGGAAGTACCAATGGATGCGTTAGAACTTCAGGATGATCTGACCTAAGCAGAACTTGGGATGGTTATTTGGGTATGGTTATGGTATTGTCATCGGGACTGGTTTTGGTCATGAATATGAGATTGGATTCGGTTATATGAACATGTGTTGATCATGAGTATTTATGAATATGAGATGAACTTGAGAAAGAGCATTGGCTGGTTGAGACTTGATCAATGATGAGTTATGATGGTATGGAACATGAGGAATGATGAATTATTTGGTTATGTCGGTATTTAATTCACCTAGAGATAGTTGCTCTTTTTATCATGATTGTGAAATAAAACTTGCTTGCTGCAATGAAACCATTTATTTCCAACCTTGTTTTAAGCTACATGTCATATTTTTCCCGCACTTGCTGAGTACGACATGTACTCACCTTGCATTCCCACATATAAATCAGCTACAAGAGAAGAATACTTCGAGTAATAGGTGGAGTACTAGGCGTGCGCACTACTGTAAACATGCATGTGGAGTTGAAGTTGGAGCCCCATCATTATTAGTTATTTTCCGCTGTCGTTTAGAGTCTTCCGCTGCAGAATAACTTAGACATTCATGATTGAGTCATTGAATTATTGTAATAAGATACTGAAACACTATTTGTACGTGGTTATATTCTGAAATTCAGTTTGTGAAGTACATGTGTATGTGTGATAAACATCCTGGGCACACATGCACATTCACTTGGTTCATTTTCGGAACCAGGTGCCACAGATACCAGCCTGTGACGGACTAGAACCTGTACACTTCAGGATCACAAAGGGTGATGCCTCACGAAGCGACAACTGACAGAACACACTATAAGGAAAACATAGTATTACATTCAAACTTACTGAATTCGTACCAAAGTAGTACAAACCTTCAGTTTACATCTAATTTACAGATTTTAACTGCAGCGGAAACTAACTATACAACTCATGCCTAACCCTAACTAGCAAAAGTCGGTTGTCCAGCCCTACGGATAACCCACACTAGCTCCACTCTAGCTTCTGGTCAGCGTGCACGGCTCCCACTCAGCCGTCGTTCCCGACGGAGGATAAACCTTGCCGGTGAACCCGTACTCCATCTCAGTGGGGTACTTCTCACCTGCAAACACTCATAGAAACAACCATGAGCACGATGGCTCAACAAGTCTTATCCGACTCTCCTACTCAAGAAAAACTACATGCAAGTCATACTCAAAAGTAGGATGTCAATTTGCAGCAAAGGACATGCCTACAAGTTCATCCTTAGTTCATATTTTAGCCACAAATTAAAGGTTCAAAAATCTGAAATTTAGTGAGCAATATTTGGTGGCACACATTTTGCAATACAATTTATTCCTAACAGCAATAATTCATCACATTCAAGCCACATATTTACTACGTCATGACACAGTGAACAAGTGGTACTCATGACCGCGAGGGATGGTGAATTGACTCGATATACACCTGCAGAGATACCCGAATAGCACGTCACGTACGCCCATCCTCGGAGCAGCAACGGCACGCTCAACCGATGTCGTACGGGACAACCTTTCACCAAACAGCCCAAACGTCGAACCAGTCGCACCCAACGAGCAGGAGGTTCCCTACACGGAGCATCTCAATATGCCCGTTAGCGGATTTCCACCTTGCTGCCCTCAACCTACACCTATAAATCGGTGCGTTATGCCTTGACGCCCGGAGGTATAGGTTATATCAGTTTAATGGGTCCCATATACCTGATATGCCTTCGGTACTTTCAAACTTGTTCAGTGGGCCCGCACACGGATCGGTCCTCAATCGACACGGGCAAATATTCGCACACAAGACTTCCTCTTGCTGCGTCCTACACCCCTGCCTAGTCTCATTTTTCTTACTAGGTGAGCCTCACACCTCGAACCAATCCCGTATGTGGCGATTCCTATACTGGCGAGTAGATTCCAACTACTCGACTTGTATCAAATCCTATAAGACATTAAGCACGGCATATCCTACTCGAGAACTTAGACACTACCCTCACTCTCTTTAGGATAATCTGGTTATGCAATTAGAGTTTCAACCATTCTAGAACTAATGCACATACATACATCAATCTAGGTGAATATAAAGCAAAACTCGATAAACTGTTAAATGCAAACCGCGGTTTTCCTTGTTGCTACAGGTCAGTGACTAAATTCTCCTTTGAAGGGATAAAATCCAAGATCTCCGGGGCTTCCTCGCCTTCAGTGACTACACGCAATCAATTTACAATGCGTGTCAAATTCAATGCAAATGTGTTGAATTAAAAATATTAAGACCCTAACTCTAGATAGACATCCATTTTGACTCTGAAACTTTTACTGTGGTTTGGTGACAATCTAAGCACAGACTTGGCCAAATTTCATTTGAAACAAACCTCATTTGAGCCCTGTACAAATAAATATATAACTGGCCATTATTAGAGCTTCTAAGGATTTCCCGGGATTTTCATGGAGCAAACCATTACTTCCTGGAAACTAGAGTTTATTATGGTTCTAATGGAATTGGTTTCATGTAATTTGAAGAATCCTAGAGAAAGTTATGAGCTAAATAAGTTTGAGAAAATTCTGAAAAATGTTTCTGTATATTTTTCATTTTCTTAGGGACAGTCCACTTAGTCACACTATTAAGTGGACTTAATGAACTCGGATGGATCTGAAATTTGGCATGTGACTTAAGGATATTAAAATGAACATTCTAACCAAATTTCAGAATTTTCCACAAAGTGGATCTCCAGTTAATATTCCCAACAGTTTAAACTTTAGGGAATTAATTCTGAAAAAAGACTGTTTCAAAGAATGAAACTTGTTTTGCTGGATAGTACTCGGAGAGATGAATCCAACAAAATTTGGAAAGAATTTGGACAATTATACACAAAGTTATAGATTTCTAAAGTTTGTGCTGATTTCGGATTTATTTTCCTACAGAAAACCTTTCCCGCGTTTAAACAGTCACTGACAGCGGGCCCCGCGCGCTTAGTTTAAATTAAACCACCGCGCGCGCGCTCCGCTCAGTCGCTGAAACATGGGGCCGAGGTCTTCTTCAACCTCGCGACACCGTCGCCCCGAGCCGCCGGAGCTCCGACGAGGTCGGCGTTTCCCAGTAATCTAGCTCGCTGGCGACGGTGAAACTTGCCGCCCCCACCTAGTTTGGACGCTGAACACACTGGATGCGTCGCTGCCGACGGCTAACCACCGTAGCTCGCCGGCAATGAGAGCTATGTCTCTGCACCTCATCGGTGACGTGTTCCCGTCATTCCGGTTACCCTCTTCGTGCTGTAATCACGTCACCATGTTCAGGGCAACCTCGGGAAGCTCGGCATGGCCTCGGTTTGGACCCAAAAGGCCGGCATACCGGACCTCACCGGCGACCCATTCTTCCACCGAACTTCTCCTTAGCAAATCTAGGTTTCCGATGGATTTTCCTTGCCAGTTTTCGATCGAGGAGGGGCGCAAAGATCTCTAGAACGTGTATGGTGTGCAGCTCGAGCGGCGGTTGCCTATGTGCAATGAATTTTGTCATCAACCGAACTCTAACCCTAACACACACCGTGGAAAGAAACGAGCAATACTCGCTCTACGTCGCATGAAACGGAACAAGGCTTTCTCCTACCGCTTCAGCATGACACGGCACACCTTTTCTTCTTCGGGTGCGGTGCTTGAAACTGCCGGGATCCGCTGGTCGCCGGTGATCAGAGGGAGGCGGCGAAGAGTTCACAAGCGGGAGCAAAGAACGTCACCTTTGTGAGCTGGTTTTCACTCGGGAGCGAAGAGAACGGACTGGGCAGCTCATCTTGCTGGCCCTTGAGCCAAAAATTTCACCGTGGGGTGGATTGACCGGGCGAGCTGGATTTCACGTGGCCCAGCTGCGATCGCCCACGAGCAACCGAGCCGAACTGAGTTGGTTCAGTGAAAATCAGTCTCTGTCAAGTGGGTCCCTGCCCCTCTAATTCTTTCCATTTGTTTTGCACTGATATTTTCTCATCTACTCGCAATTTAATTGTAGACTTAGCCACCAAGTCATGAGCTCAGTTTGAATTCAAAAGAATTCAGTTTTGAATGATGGAATTTGAATTGCATATGACATTTTAATTTGAATTTGGAATTTGAATCCCTACTCTTCCATTGATTCAAATTCATAGCAACCGAATTCCAAATTGGATGAATTTTGGCAAGGGTGCTAATTCAAATATGCTGATCACATTGGTGAAATCCAATATGCAAATTGACACACTTTGGGAAAATTTTCAGTTTGAATTTGCACTAGTGATACTAGGGTATGGCTAGCTGCAACTGCATTTGAAAATTTGAATTTCCCCCAATTTTGTGTACTGAACCAAAGGTGTAAATGTGGGCTTTCACATCTCTTACAGTACATTGGTCTTTAAGATTTATTAAGAATTAAATCAGAATTCCAACATATGTCGAGAGAAGTCATGGAAATAGGATGTGATAAATGACCTCGATTTAAATATGCATCCATAACATATCTTTCTATCTGTATATATAGAGAGTGTCTTTTGAGATTTGACATCACGCTCCATCATTTCCTAAGAGCCAAGGGATAAAGATTAAATTAGGAGCCTATGGCCTGTCTCAATATTTCCAACTAGCTTTGACCTCAAGCTTTATAGATAGTGTTAAAGGTTTGGTTTTTCATCCTCCTATCTTTTTTACCCGTTTAGTTAGCCAGTTGTTTGGATATTTTCATGAAACTTATATTTGTAACATGATGATTCTATACTTTCCTTGCAGTGAAGAAATTATTAGAGGAGTAATTGTGGCTGTATTAGATGGATAATAATGCTGAGATACAGGTCTGATTATATAGAGGGATTAGGGGGGAAAAGGACTAAACAATCCCTAACCCTAATCCCTCTCTAATGACTAATATGCCCCTGTGACACACACTTAATTACAGTGTCTAACACCCCCCGCAGTCACAACATCTAGCCATTGCAGAATTTGAGACTGGACCGAAACTCGGAGAACAGCGACGACGGGAGGCCCTTCGTGAAGATGTCAGCGAACTGCGTCGTCGTCGGGACATGGTGTACCCGAACCTCGCCGCGTGCAACCCGCTCATGAACAAAGTGGAGGTCGATCTCCACATGCTTCATGCACTGATGCTAGACCGGGTTGGTGGAGAGGTACACGGCGCTGACGTTGTCGCAGTAGATGAGAGTGCTCCTGGCGACGGGTGGAGCTCCTGAATCAGCTGCTGGAGCCAGGAGGCCTCAGCCACGCTGTTAGCCACGGCGCGATACTCCGCCTCAGCACTCGAGCGCGACACCACGAGCTGTCGCTTCGAGGACCAGGAGACGAGGTTACCGCCCAAGAAGACGGCGTACCCAGAAGTAGAACATCGTGTGTCCGGGCAGCCTGCCCAGTCAGCATCGGTGTATACGACCAGCTCGGAGGTCGTGTCACGTCGAAGGAGGAGGCCGTAGTCGAGGGTACCTCGTAGGTAACGAAGAATCCGCTTCACAGCGGTGAGGTGCGGCTCCCTCGGGTCATGCATGTGGAGGCACACCTGCTGAACTGCATACGAGATATCCGGCCTGGTGAAGGTGAGGTACTGAAGAGCACCTGCAAGAGTCCTGTAAGTAGTGGGGTCAGAGACGGGTGTCCCGTCCGTAGCGGAGAGCTTCGCCTGAGTATCCACTGGAGTGGAGAACGGCTTGCACTCAGCCATGCCCGCTTGCTGGAGGATATCCAGGCAGTACTGTCGCTGGTGAAGGAATAAGCCGCCTGGTCGGTCCTCGACCGCAATGCCCAGGAAGTGGTGGAGATGGCCCATGTCCTTCATAGCGAACTCCTGCTGTAAAGCAGAAATGGTGCGCCGAAGCAGAGCCGGACTAGACGCTGTTAGTACAATGTCATTGACGTACAGTAGGAGGTAAGCAGTGTCACTGCCACGTCGATAGACAAACAGCGAAGTGTCCGACTTAGCTTCGACGAACCCCTATAAGACCAAGAAGGAGGTGAACCGGCTACACGAGGCTCGCGGTGCCTGCTTCAGTCCGTACAGGGATTTGTTCAGCTTATAGACCATGCCTGGGTGAGCTGAATCAACAAATCCTGTCGGCTGACTGCAGTACACCGTCTCGGTCAGTGTACCATGGAGGAAGGCATTCTTGATGTCGACCTGGTGGACAAGCCAAGAACGTGAGAGAGCTAGTGACAGAACGGTACGGACCGTCGCCGGCTTTACCACCGGGCTGAAGGTCTCGTCGTAGTCGACTCCAGGGCGCTGAGTGAAACCCCGAAGTACCCACCGAGCCTTGTACCTCTCCAAGGTACCGTCCGCCTTCTTCTTGTGCGTGAACACCCACTTGCCCGTGACAACATTGCCACGACCAGGACGGGGAACCAGGTCCCAGGTCCGGTTGGCAAGCAGAGCCTCATACTCTTCCTCCATAGCGCGGCGCCAGTTAGGGTCGGCGAGGGCGCTATGCACGGAAGTAGGTATGGGTGAGATCGAAGAAGAGTCGGTCGGTGGAGAAGTCGTCGACGAGAAGGCAGCTCCGGCGAAGCGCTCAACTGGCCGAAGACTCCCAAACGCACGTCGAGTCACCATCGGGTGGACGTGACCAGGATTCCTATGGAGAAGAGGAGGGTTGTACACCGTCCTCTCAGGTACAACAACCTTCTCTCGTCTCGGGGCCACGCGTGGTGCAGCTGGAGTAGGGCTGCCCCCGTGCTCGTCGCTGGTAGGCAAGTACGGGGTCGGCGAAGCGAGAAGTCGTCGTCGGTGCTGCTCCTGGTGCATCTGGTGACATAGGGCTTGCTGTAGGTGACGTCGGGGAAGCTGAGGCCGTGCGTGGCGCAGTAGTCGACGTCGGGGATGCCGAGGCCGTGCTTGGCGCAGTAGGCGTCATCGGGGACACCGGGGCCACGCGTGGTGCTGTGGGTGACGTCGGGGGCGCCAAGGCCGCGCGTGGCGTAGCTGGTGGCATCAGGGACGCCGGTGCCGCGCGTGGCGCAGCAAGTGGCGTCAGGGATGCCGGGGCCACGTAAGGCACAACAGGTGGCGTGGAAGACGCCGAAGTCGTGTGTGGCGTAGCGGGTGGGTAACCTGCAAGAGGTAACCAACAAGGTCGCTGTACAGGAGCGGCCTCGGGGTCAGTAGAGAAGAGGGAATCCAACTCAGCGACGGAGTCAGAGGACGGGGTGGAAAATGGAAAGGAAGACTCGTCGAAGACGACGCGTCGGGAGATCAAGATACGACGGGTGGTGGGGTCAAGGCACCTGTACCCCTTATGGTCAGGCGAGTACCCAAGGAAAACACACTGAGTCGAGCGAGGCGCAAGCTTATGGGGAGCTGTGGCAGAGAGGTTCGTGTAGCAAGCGCACCCGAAGACTCGAAGATGGTCGTAAAGAGGATGGGTGCCGAACAAAGCAAAGTGAGGGGTGGGAGCACTAATTGCCTTAGTAGGAAGGCAATTAATGAGTTAGGTGGCAGTGTGAAGCGCCTCTGCCCAGTAGCAAGCAGGGGTAGAAGCCTGAAACATCAGGGAGCGCATGACATCGTTGGTAGTCCGAATCATGCACTCAGCCTTGCCGTTCTGGGGGGAAGTGTACGGACATGACATGTGCAACTGAACACCGTGAGAAAAGCAGAAAGTCACGGAACGTAGAGTTGTCAAACTCACACCCGTTGTCGCACTGGACCAAACGGATCGTGCGCCCAAACTGGGTGGACACCCAAGCAAAGAAGTGAGAAAGAGTACCGAAAGTATCAGACTTCTGTCGCAAGGAAAAATTCCACGAATAGTGCAAAAAAACATCAACGACCACCAAGTAATACTTGCATCCAGAAACACTAAGAACAAGTGAAGTCCAAAGATCACAGTGAATCAAATCAAAGATGTGCTCGACACGAGTGACAGAGTGCGGAAAAGGAAGTCGAACGTGGCGACCCAACTGACAAGCATGGCAAAGAGACTCATGAGTACCCCGAGTACAAGATATCACTGAACTACCAGACAACTTTGACATAGAATCAACACCGGGGTGGCCAAGCCGACGATGCCAAATTGTCGAAGAAGCTGTCGTAGTCAGGGCAAGGGGCGGAGCAGAAGCAGGAAGACGCATCGTGTACAGGGGACCCGTACTATCACAGCGAAAGAGAATGTGTCGAGTAGTAAGATCCTTCAAAGTTACACCATAAGGATGAAACTCAAGGGAAACATGGTTGTCAGTAGTAAAACGACGAACGGAAATAAGGTGTTGAATGATGTCAGGAGCAACAAGAACATCACGTAGCTGAAACGAATCTGGCGAACCCGAGTCACCTACTGAGGTGACTGTGAGAGTCGACCCATTCCCAACAACGATAGATGAAGGATCAGAGGGACGGGAAGGGCGGGTAGAGGAGAGGATACCGACGTTAGGGGTGGTGTGGTACGAGGCACCGGAGTCCACCACCCAGTCAGGGCCAGACAACGTGAGACCCCGCACGTAGACCGACGGTGTAGAACGAGTCGTGACATGCCCCGGCGGTGGCGGCGCCGAGAAGGAAGACAACACGCTCGGACCCTCGACGATCGTGCCAAGCGAGTAGGCAACAGCCGATCCAGGTACACTAGCCGATGGTGGCTGAGAAGCACCTCCCAGGGCGGCTGGTGCAGCAGCGGCGGCGGTCCAGGGAGTGGCGGCTGTGGGCCAGGGGCCGGTGGCGGCTACAGGTCAGGCGGCACCGTTGTGGGGGGCTGCAAGGCCGGCGGCCCAAGGGGCGGCTGCAGATGTTGGGGGCCAAGCAGCGGCGCTGTCGTGGGATGCTGCAGAGGCGACGAAGGCGGGCCAGACGGCAGCAGTGAGCCCGGCTCGAGGGGTGGCAGCGCTGGGGGCTGGATGGGTGGTGGGGGCTGCAAGAGCGTCGGCGGCGGCCAGATGCGGCTGCGCGGTGGCCCAGGGTGGTGACGCGGCGGCATCTGGCCAGGGGGCGGTGGCGGCCACGCCAGTCCTCCCCGAGGCGGCGGCGATGCCCCCGGGCGCCTGCCATTCAAGCCCAAATCCGGGCGGCCCGGGCGCGCGCCGGCTCTGCCCAAAATTGGGCAGCCCGGGCGCGGATCCGGCGGCAGCCCAGGGCGCTGTGGCGTGGGCTGGAGACGCGTCGGCGGCATCGGCGGCCCCGTCGGGCGGCGCTGATGCGTGGGCGGGGGACGCTGCAGTGGCAGTGGCGGCCCCAGTGGGCAGCGCGACATGGTTAGGGGCAGCCGAGGCGAATGGGGCGGAGGCGGCAGCAGCCACAGCAGGCGGCACGGCTGCGTGGGGGCGCGGCGCCTCGCCGGCGGCAGCAGCGGCTCCGGCGGGCGGCGCGCCGGCGAGGCCGGCGGGCGCATGGCCAGTGCGGCGGGGGCGGCTAGGTCATTAGGGTTAGAGTTAAGCCCTAATCCTAATCAAATCCTAGCTGATACCATATTAGAGGAGTAATTGTGGCTGTATTAGATGGATAATAATGCTGAGATACAGGTCTGATTATATAGAGGGATTAGGAGGGGAAAAGGACTAAACTACCTCTAACCCTAATCCCTCTCTAATGACTAATATGCCCCTGTGACACACACTTAATTACAGTGTCTAACAGAAATAAATGGAGAATTTTAGGATTATTATCCTTTTGTTTAAATGTCATCATATTTCAAGATGTCTTAGAAATCAATCTGTTTTCATTGTAATTGAATGTTACAAGAATGGAGAACTTAGTGACTACCTTATCTCAAAATGTACACTGTTCGGGGATGAGGGTCGACGGATTTTTCAACAGGTAAAATAAAAATGTGTATGGTATTTTTAATACCATCTTTTTCCTTGAGGCCTGCATTTGTTTTAGGCTCACGCTTTGATCTTTATAAGTTCGCTTCTATAGGCAACAACTTTGAGCAACGATCTCATGATGTAGAAACTTTCATGCCTTGCGGTTATTTTCTTATTCATGCCGTGTGGTTAATTATTCTTTTTAAGTGTAATTGAAGCAGATCGTATCTGGACTCATGTATTCCCACATAAATAAGACCATTAAAATTTAAGACTTGAGAATTTTTTATTAGAATCTGAATACAACGTCAAGCTTGCAAATCTTGGGTTCAGTAACATTCTGCAAGAAGTTCAACATTTGGGCTGCCGCTGAGGTTGTAACATCTCACATTTCAACAAAACCCTCTGTCAAGTGAAGTATCAGAACTCTAAATTTGATGGACCAGTGTGTGGACCCATGAGCCCCTCTGCGAGAAATTGGTGAATCTTCGAGCTACCTAGCTACTTATTTCGAATTTTTGAGCTATGTAGTTGGGAGCAATTCTAACAATTCAGAAGCCAGCTGGGTCTGGTCCTGACCTGTCCAGGTCAAGAGCATCCTGTCCGCCAAGCCATGTATAGCTCCGCCGACCTAGCAATCAAACTCCCATCCCATGAGGAAGCAAGGCCAGGTCGGTAGACGCTCTTCCTGACCTAATCTGTGGCTCAACACTGCTCTAACCCGGAAAAGGTAACACGATCGAACTAGGCTGGAAGACTCCTCTTTGATCCGGAAGGCTGACACCATTGGACTAACTCAGAAGATGCCTCCCCGACCTGGAGTGCTGACACCTTTGGGCTAGCTTGAGAGACAGACCTCTGACCTGACACCCCCTTTTTAGCGTCGGAGCGTCGTCATCCACCTCGTAAGGTTGTTTCTCCATGGCTCAACATTTCTTGACTCGTCTGTAGACCGCACCTTTCTCTTAGCGCTTCCTTACTGTCATAATCCACGCGGCATTACGACCTTCGACACTAATAGCTGTCACCTGTCAGTGCCTTCTCCACTTCTTTCCTTGGTTTCCTACGCTCGTGGTATGGCTGCCACGACGCCTCACAACCTGAACCCCCGTCAGCTGGTCATTAGTAGTGGTGGGCGTTCAGAATTACCCGAAATTTTAGTTCGGGTAATTCGGGTTTTAAAAAATTCGGGTATTCAAATTTGTTACCCGAAATATATTTCAGCAGGATAAAAATGACATTTCAGCAACAGTTTTAGGATAAATTTAAACATTCTAACGTAGTTCTAGAATTATAGTACAAATTCAAACACATCACAGTTTCAGAATTAAATAAAGTTGCATTGATCTTTAAGATGTAGAGGTTCCAGGATTGATGGAGTTGCTTCGTGTTGTTGTTGCATATATCCTTGAAGTAGAAGCTCGTTATCTCTCTTTTCCTTTTACACTAAATTCTTTAATTAATTCTGCAATGAGTGCATGAGTCAATATCATGTCAGTAGTGAAAAAATGACAATAAAAAATAAATAAATGAAGGAATGTTGTACCTTGTTCCAACATAGTTAATTCCTCAATATTCTCTATAATATCAACAATTATTGCACGTCTCAACTAATCTTGTGTACATACAAGTGCTTCAAGCATGAATGGAGTAAGAGAGCTTCGAAATTCATCTAGAATGCGTCCACTTGTGCTAAATGTAGATTCAGAAACTACTGTTGAGATAGGTATAGCAAGCACATCACGTGCCAAACGAGACAAAATCAGAAATCTCTTCTCAAAGTTCTTCCACCAAACTAAAAGATCAATCTTCATTTTAGTGTTCTCGGTTTCTTCAGCCAGATATTTATCGAGTTCAGACTTAGTATTATTGCTTGAACTATTCCCTAGTTTCATCCTCTTAGCGATAACTTCTTTCAGTTTGCCTCCTCTACCTCCCATTGATGCTACTGAATCACTTACATCAGTTGTCTCTTCACCTGGAGCATACATTTTTCTGTACTCTTCAAACAACTCATGAACACAATTGTTAATAGCTTCCCAAACTAGGTACCCCGTTGACTCACCAAATATCTCTTCAACAGTGATCTTTGTGTATAAAGACAATTTGTATCTAGATTCAAGACAACCAGCAACAAAAATCAGTACATTAAGGTTCCCCTTCTCCTTTCCCCTACCCCTCTAATCATTATCATTCTATTGTTGTTGTGCCAAAGCCCCCAATATTTGTTAAATTTATCTTTCATTCTTGTGCCCATAGCTGATTGCAAAGCATCTGTACTATTCAGCCAAGATTGAATCAGCAAATGCACTTCTCTAACCTCATGAGAGAATGTATGGGAAGTGATATGAAGGGTTGTAGAAACACGGACTGTTACATCATGAAAATGCTCTAGAAAATCGGCCATATTCTTAGCATTTTGCCTATCCGTCTCATCTGGATGACTAAATCCATCCCTTGATTCAGATAGGTCAATGACATAACTCATGTCTTCATCATCTAACCTTGAGAACACTTTCTCATAAACAAGTGCAGCTTTAAGCATAAGATATGTAGAGTTCCATCTTGTTAGGATATCAAGCTTCATAAATGGCTTGTTGGTGAACTTCTTTTCCTTCATAATTTCCTTAAATTTGACTATTCTTGAACCACCATTTCTAATATATCTAACAGCAGCTCTAACACGCTTCACAGAGAGGTCCACTTCTTTTAGTCCATCATGTACGATGAGGTTAATAATGTGTGCTGCACATCTCATATGCAAAAACTTGCCATTAGCTACATTACTCCTGTTGAGTTTCCTCCTCAAATATGCAATACCAGTGTCATTGGCACTTGCATTATCAACTGTAATGGTCAAAACTCTTTCTAGACCCCATTCATCCAAGCATCTCATCACATTTTTTCCAATGTCATCACCTTTATGACCCTTCACCATGAAAAAACCTATAACTTTCTTATGTAGTCTCCAATTATCATCAATAAAACTCGCAGTCACGGTCATATAGCCATCTTGCTGCTGAGAAGTCCAACCATCTGTTGTTAAGCAAACCCTCTGACAAGAATCTTTAAAAAACTGCTTTAGTTTGGCTTTCTCTTGGAAGAAACAGCGCACTACATCTCTAGTACATGTTCTTCTAGATGGAAGTTGAAAGCGTGAGCATGCTTTAGCTATAAACTTTCTCAAACCTGACTTCTCACCAAAGCAAAAGGGTTGTTCGTCTTCTATGACCATTTCAGCAAATGCAGCTCTAAGTTCATCTTGATCAAACCTCCAAGTGCCAACAACTTCACCTTGAGTTGCTTGCAAAACACCTTGTGTTGGATCTTTGTTACACTTATGGGGGTTGCGCTTGCAAACATTGAAATGCCTCTTCAAGGAAGACGTACCGTTTGTCTTTGGGTGTGCCTTCATATTGCGACTACAATATTTACACCTAGCACTCTTAAAAATATTGTTATCATCTTTAATCTTAATGAAGTGCTTCCACATCTATGACCTTGCTGTCATTTCCTTCCTCCCCCCTTCATCTCCATTCTTGTCATTATCCAATTCAATAACCTCTTTCTCATGTGAATGTGATGTTGCAGCTGCATTTTGATTAATTTGTGAAGCTTGAGTATCCACTGCCACTGAATCAACCTCCATATCCTTACGTGAATCTGAATCAGGTTCTGTCATCTACACAAAAGCAAGTATGACATACTATAAAGAAACCATGTAACCAACACACTGAGCTTGGAGCCATGGATTCATAGTTTCATACAATCTGGACACTCTAACACACAATCAACACAGGAATCACAGTATCACTATCACACAATCAATCAAGTAACCGACACACTCTAACTGCCTAACACACAATCAACAGTTCAACACTTCAACTTCAAACATACGAACCTGATGTGCTCGGGTTCGGAGCTGGAGGCAGGGACTGCGGAGTGCGGACTCGGAGCAGGAGGCCACAGAGCCGCCGACCGGGCTGGGCGCACGGAGGTGGGGGGGCGCGGGCGGGGGGGGGGGGGGGGGGGGGGGGCAGGCCACCGAGGGGGTGGGGGCGGGCAGGTTGGCTCGGCTCGGGGCTCCCTGGAGGACGTCGAGGCCGTCAACTGCGACCAGGCCGGGCGCACGGCTGGTGGGGGGCGGGCAGCGGAGGACCGGGCCACTGGGGGGGGGGGGGGGCGGGTTGGCTCGGCTCGCCGCTCGGGGTTGGGGGACCGGGCCACGCTGGAGGATGCCGAGTTGCTGAAGGGGCGCACAGTGACGGGGGGCGGGCACTACAGGAAAATCAACATTTTATGACGGCTGAATTTATTTACGTGGGTCAGCCATCGTAAATTAATGTACTTACGACGGTCGTTGCGAGCCGTCGTAAGTTATTGGACCGTCGTAAGTTAACCATAACTTACGACGGCCGTAACCCAATGCCGTCGTAAGTTACAACACCGTCGTAAACTAAGTGTAACTTACAACGGCCATAACCTAAGCCGTCATAAGTTACACAACCGTCGTAAGTGGATGGTTTTAACCGCCGCCTCGGCCCGGGCTTGGGCTCATTTAGCCCGAGCCCGCACCGCCGCCACCGCCCGCACCGGCGCCGCCACGAGCCCGCACCGCCACCACCGTCGGGAGGCCTGGAGCTGGAGCCTAGAGGCGGCGGGGTGGGGGGCGCAGGGCGCTCGACCTTAGGGTTTCGCCAGTTCGCCTCTCGCTCTCGGGTCGACTTTGGACAGTCGGACTCGGACAGAGCTGGGTCACGGGCTCACGGGCTGCCGGACTTGGCAAGCCCAGCTCAGTTCAGGAGTTCGGGTATTTCGGGTACCGGGTGCTGGTACTAGAAAATACCCTAATTTTATTTGGGTTTTAGGAATCCCTACCCAAAAAATGAATTCGGATATCAGTTTTCGGTTAGTTCGGGTTCGGGTTTTTTTGGGTACTCTGTTCGGGTTCAGGTTTTACGCCCACCGCTAGTCATTAGGACTGCCTACCACTGTAGGCATCCTCTTCTCATCCTTCATAAGCCACCCCGCACTTGCTTTGATAGCTCCACATCGTCTTTTCATATTCCTTGATGCCATAGCAGGACTCCATTGCCGCTCGAGCTCAAAGTTCCGCATCGCACCTTCATAGCTTCACCCTAGTTCGCGTCGCAACCATATATTGCACCTGACTTCCTCCATCTTTCTCCCTAGATAATCTCCCTTCATTCCATGACCAACCCATGGAATCAAGTCATTTCTTCTTCCACACCATTTTTTGACCTTTGATGACCATTCGCCGATGTTGTTTTCATCGGTAAATCGCTTTTAAGGTTTCTTGTAAACCTAACTTACTCCCTCAAGCGCCTCCCTAACAAGTTTTCTCCAAATTTTTCATAGTCAAGGAGGAAGAATACAACATCCTTGTAACCACCAACCGTCGGTCTGGGAGACATTGTCGCCACGCCAATGGTACCGGCCATCTTCTGCGCCATTGGAGTTCCCGCCAAGCTATAGGGATCCAAGGTGGTGCTTACATGATGAAACCCCCTGTCATGCTATTTAATATGTACCTTAGTTCTAGTAAATCCATCAAGCCTAATAGAGGACCATTAGTGTTAAAAAATGCTTAGTTAAGTGCTATAGCTCCTACATGATTTATATTCCAGACTTAAGTGTCAGACTACTAATTTTAAGCATATTTTCATCCTCGTGCATATCCCTAGAGACCAAGATGATCAAGGCAGGAGCCAGAATGAGCTTTTGACCTACTTGCTGCAGCCAGCATAACTCCTAATCTAAGTCAAGGAAAGCCTTGATTGCATTAGACTATTGTTAAAATTTTGGTTTATACAAGAATATGTTGTTTACTGTTATGTTTGAATTAAGTGTAGGAGTTTGTGATACTCTACTTTCATGGCCATAAAAATCTGTTGGGTCAGAGGGTAGTTCACTCACGAGTGGGTACTTTGCTATGCTAACTTGACTTGATTAATAGTAGAAGTCGAGTAGTTGGAATCTACTCATGACTTATAGGATTTTGGGGGAATATCGGGATGAATCACAAAGTATTGAATGTAAGCCTGCTTGTGTCGGTTGGGACTGAGTCGTAGTCGGCCTCTTGAACAAGTATTGAACGTACTGCATGTGTGCTAGTGATATGTGCACTAGTAAACCAATGTAACTTGATCTATGTGATGTTGAACATCATTCAACCGCCCTGGTTGGAGTTAAAGAGGATAGATCAGGTGTAAATTGGTTAATGTTGATGACCTGATAGACATCACGTGTAGGCCCCTGTCCAGGACGGTAGACTTTTTCAATATTGGTGTGTCTTGTGAAAGGTTGCCATGTATGATATCCAAGAAGTGTGACGTATGCGACTTCAGGATGTATATACTTGTGCATTCAGGTTTCCCCTGCAGAAATGAATTGATTATAATCGTTGTCACTCGCGGATGAGTACCGCTTGTTCTCACTGTCTACACGTAGTAAAACTTGAATTTTTATGAACGTGATCAGATCTGAATTTGAGACTTAATCATTATTTGTAAACTTGTATGTATTAGATATAAGTGCTAATGAATTTATTTTTCATGCCCAATAAAAATTGTTGTTGTAACTTGCTAAATAAAGACTCAAAAATAGACTTCTTTTATGCAAAACAACCCCTGATTACCTATTTATTGTGTTGGAAAATACACATGGCATGCAATTAATTTGACGGACCAGAACATAGAAATAGCAAGAACAAATATACTAGCAGTCAACATGAACAGTACTAGTATTACACAAAAATGAATTGAAACATATACCAATAGATCGCTCATCAGAAATATCGAACTAGTCCTGGATCGAGTAATTACTTACAATGAATTCTGCTAGGAAGTGAAGGATCAGATGACAAACTCGACGGAAAAATTGGGGACGAAGAAAGTGTTGCGAGCGGCCGTGCAAGTGCACTTCCCAGAAACCTGATCGCCGGCACCCGTGCAGGTCTTCAGATTACCGGTCGTCGGTTCGGAGACACCGCTCTCCTTTGATCCGCTAGATGACGAACGGAGAGATGGAAAGGCGAAAAACAGCGGCCAGAGCAGATTTCGAGAGAGGTGAGTTTTGTGTCTTTCTTCTACAGTACCTAGGACGTCTGCTATATACTCGAGCCTGCAAACCTCATCAGATTCGATCTGCCATAATTTCAGAAAACCGCCCTCTGAAATTCTTCGACATGCAACTAATCTAGCAGTTATGGCTATTACGCACATTAAACGTGTGCCTGCATTTACGTGGCATTACGCACATTAAACGTGGGTCTGCAGTTACGCAACATTACACACATTAAACGTGTGTCTGCAGTTACGCCACAATTACTACTCAAGTGGACCTGGCAGTCTAGGTGTTGATGAGATGTTCCAAATTATACAAGTGGCAGAAAATAAAGGCTCAGTAGAACACAACTCGTCACGACACGAACGCGCAACAACGTCGCAAGTCACAAGTCACGTGATAAATATGCGTAAAACCGTGAAACTCGCGCGTGTGCGTGCGTGTGTGTTTGTGTCTATAGCAGCAGCCTCCATCTCCCTCATTATTCTCGTGTTGAGAAACACTCCAAGGGCCACTATATATTTTGAGAAACATCCATCTAGGTGGACAATGTGGGACTAAACATCCCAACCACCTCTCCGCACCACACCTTGGCTTTATACCAGTGGATTTGGCTCAAATAATTCAGCCCAGGAACTGGGATGAAACTCCCGTAGGCCAAATTCCAACATATTGCTGCATATTAGTTGATGTTTTAGTGTGTCATTTGATGGTTAAATCTTGCTGAGTATTAGTTGGTTAGGATTTTTGGCTTAAAACTTTTTAGGTGATCATAGTGATGATGTTACTTTTATGTTTGACGGGTTTCCTGAGGGTACGCCACCTCCTATGAGATGGTTGGTTCAATGGAAACCTGAGTCACCGCCGGCTTGACTAGTATTGCTAGAACAACGTATCGGATGGCTCAATACGATTGTTGTAAGCTTCGGAGGGTTGTATCATTTCAGATTTACCAGTTGTTTCCACTGTTATTTATTTTAAACTTAAACTCTATTGTACCACCCCTAAATGCTCCCCTTTGTAAAAACATTTTAGTATTATGGTGTTGTATGATGTGCAATCCGGACATCCATGTCACATCACGTGACACCACCAAAATTCTATAGTTGTGGTGTGAACCTCACAGCGGTGTCCATCTTTCTCAATTTCTCATAACATTTTTATGTTCCATTGCATGACCATACATTATTCATTTGATATTTTTTCGTGTTGAATTATTCGCTTCTGATGAGCTAGATGTTGGTGGTGAGGCTCTGGGGTCGTATTGTAATGCTCTGCTCTGGCTCTTTGCTTTCAAGAAAGCAAGATTGCTATTGTTTATGAATTATGAACTTTTATTCCATTTATTTGATGGTTAAAATAGCTCATAAAGTGCAGTCTTTCATTTTTAATTGTTTTATAGGAATATATGCAAGAGTAAATGGTATTAAATAGATCAAACTCCTTATATCTCTCTTCATTAATTCATTGTCACGTCATCAAAGGCTAGTCCATCAAGAGCTATTTCAGCCACTGCGCCTCACATGTGGCTGTCTCAAGTGCTACAAGTTCCGCCTCCATAGTAGACTTTGTCAATATAGTCTGATTGCGAGACCTCCATGAAACTGCAGCATCACCAATAGTGAATATGTATCCACTAGTGGCCTTAATCTCATCAGCATCTGAGATCCAATTTGAGTCACTATACCCTTCTAGTACAGCTGGGTACCCCGTATAGTGAAGCTCATATATTGAAGTACCTCTCAAGTATCTAATTCCACGTTCTAGTGCACACCAGCGATCTCTTCCAGGATTGGAAGTAAATCTGCTCAATTTGCTTACTGCAAATGAGATGTCAGGTCTGGTTGCACCAGCAAGATACATAAGGGAACTAATAGTCTGGGAATATCTCAACTGATTAATCACTTGTCCTCTGTTCTTGCGAAGCTTTAGAATCGGATCATATGGCGTTGGAGAAGCTTTAGAATTTGAATATCCAAATCGACTCAGAATATTCTACACATAAATGAGATTGTTTTAAAGTAATCTCATTCTCGTACTTAATCAGTTTGATGTTTAGAATAACATCAGCCTCTCCCAAATCCTTCATATCAAAATTTTGGGACAAAAATGATTTTACATCATTTATCACATCGATACTAGTCCCAAAAATTAATATGTCAACAACATATAAGCACAATATTACTCCTTTACGCCCACCAAACCGATAGTATACACATGTGTCAGCGTCATTTACCACAAAGCCTGCTGAAGTCATAGTTCTATCGAACTTCTCATGCCACTACTTTGGTGCCTGCTTGAGCCCATACAAGGATTTTCGTAAATTACGCACTTCGTTCTCTTGCCCAGGCACCACAAAACCATCATGCTGCTTCATATAGATCTCCTCATCGAGCTCATTTAGGAAAGCTGTCTTCACATCCATTTGATGGATGAAGTGACCATTATACGCAGCAAGTGCAACAAGCACATGAATTGTGGTTAGCCTAGCAACAGGTGAATAAGTATCAAAAAAATCCTTGCCTTACTTTTGGGTAAACCCCTTGGCTACAAGTCTAGCTTTATATTTATCGACTGTACTATCATATTTGAGTTTTTTTAAAAATCCACTTACACCCAACTGGACAGTCACATATTTCTCAAGTTCCATTTGTTAAAATGGACTCCATTTCAGCAAGTACTGCCTCCTTCCATCTCTCAACATCTGATGATGCATATGTCTCTGAAAGTGTTTTGGGTGTATCATCAATAAGGTAGACAGCAAAATCATCACCAAAGGATTTCTCAATCCTTTGTCTCTTGCTCCTTCGAGGAGCAATATTTGTACTGTCATCCTCAATGGGTTTTCAGTGTAAGAACAAGATATGAATAATGAAGAAGGATCAGGAGTAAAACTAGTAGATGCCTCGCTACAACCTGCAACTCTATCCTTCATTAGAAAAATATCCTCAAAAAATGTGGCATCACGAGATTCCGTCACGGTGTTAACGTGCACATCAGTAATCTTGGATTTAATCACTAAAAATCTATAGGCTGCACTATGTTGTGCGTATCTTAGAAAGACACAGTCCATAGTTTTTTGTCCCAATTTTCGTTTCTTACACACGGGCACATTAACTTTGGCCAAACAGCCACATGCACGTAAGAAACCGAGAGCGGACTTTCTTCCTTTCCATCCTTCATATGGGGTTATTTCATCCTTGGATGATGGAACTCGATCAGCAATAAACACGCGGTCAAAATGGCTTCCCCCCACCGTGAGTTCGATAAACCGAAACTGTCAAACATACCATTAACCAAGTCCGTAAGTGTTCGGTTTTTCCACTCAGCCACCCCATTAGATTGGGGTGAGTAGGGAGCCGTTGTCTCATAGATAATTCCATGTTCCATACAATATTCGCCGAAATCATTAGAAAGATACTCTCCTCCTCTATCGGACCTAACACATTTTATTTTCCTTTCTAGTTGGTTTTCTACCTCAGCCTTATAGATTTTAAAACGATCTACTGCCTCATCTTTCATTTTAATAAGATAGAGTTGATAATGTATTGTATCGTCATCAATAAAAG
Source organism: Neostapfia colusana (assembly GCA_030760725.1). Classification (NCBI taxonomy): domain Eukaryota; kingdom Viridiplantae; phylum Streptophyta; class Magnoliopsida; order Poales; family Poaceae; genus Neostapfia; species Neostapfia colusana. Next base: position 22,898,222 of record JASWHV010000012.1, on the reverse strand, counting down.
ATACAAAATATTTCTTCTCTGCTCTAATCAAAATTCTATTCATTTCACACAAATCTGAGTGAATAAATCTAGTGGTGACAAGCTCTTCTCTTCCACGCTTTTAAAAGGTTTACGTGGCTGCTTAGCTTGCACACACGCACGACACTTAGATCTTCTTTCAATAGGAATTTTTGGAATTAAATTAAGTTTGGACAATATAATGATGCGATCATAATTAATGTGACAAAACCGAGAGTGTCAAACAGTAGCCTCTCTTCCATTGCATTCAGAACTAGAACAAACAACTGAGTTTATAAGATTATTACAATCTTCAACAACTGAAAGGCGAAACAGACCTCTGCTATCATAGCCTTTTCCAGTAAATAAACCAAACTTCGAAACGATAAATTTGTTCGACTCAAACACTAACTTATAGCCGTCACGACATAAAAGAGAACCACTAATCAGGTTCCTATTTATTCCACGGACGTGTTGCACATTCTTCAAAGAGAGAGTCTTTCCGGAGGTCAACTTCAGATCGACTCTTCCAATGCCATATACAACAGTCCTAGACCCATTGCCCATCAAGACGAAGCAACTATCGGGAGCCTGATAAGAAGAAAATAAATTATAGTCACAACAAACATGCATATTAGCTCTTGTGTCTAACCTTCAATAGTTAGAATGACATGCTAGAAAAACTTCTGGAACATACCCTGATCCAGACATTCCCCCAGCCTCGCTAATACTGACATTCACAGATTTCTGACCACCACCTTTCTTGCCTTTTGTATTGCGGATTTCCTGGCTATGTGGCCAAACTCGCCGCACACAAAGCAAGCCAGATCTTCTTTCTTCTTATTATTAAAGCTAATGTTTTGTTTGGCCTTTCCTTTCCAGTTCTTGTTGTTCTTATCGCTACCACCCAGTTCACCTTCAACCACATTGGCATTAGAGGGAGTTACTTCTCGCGGAACAGAACGAGGCACATCCTTGGATCTTGCCTTTTCCTCAACATCAAGAGTTGAGATCAGACTTTCAACACTCATAACCTCTTTCTTGTGTTTAAGACTCGTGGAGAAACTTCTCCAAGATGGAGGCAGTTTGGAAATAATTCCACCAACCACAAACTTGTCAGGAAAGATAGTATCAAAATGTGCAAGTTCACCCACCAGAAGCTAGATCTCATGAGCCTGTTCCTCAATAGATCGACCATCAACCATCTTATATTCGTGGTACTGGTCATTAACATATAGTTCAAGTCTAGCATCTGATTCCTCATATTTGCGGTTCAGTGCCTCCCATAATTCTTTAGCCGAGGAGTGATTCATGTAAATATCACAAAGCTGATCAGACAGAAGTGACAACAGGCAGCCAAGACAAGTTGAATTGTCCAGTTCGTAGTCACGGTTCTGCTCCTCAGTGAGAGGGAGAACTGAGGAAATCACCCACCAGATCTTCATCGACATGATCCAGAACTTGACCTGTGTCTGCCATCTCTTAAAATTGTCACCCCCGGCAAATCGCTCAGGTTTCAGCGCATCAATAAGTCCAGCCATGTTAATTCTATCAGGTTTCTCTATTGTTGGAAAATACACATGGCATGCAATTAATTTGACGAACCAGAACAGAGAAATAGCAAGAACAAATATACTAGCAGCCAACATAAACAATACTAGTATTACACAAAAACAAATTGAAACATATACGAACAGATCGCTCATTAGAAATATCGGATTAGTCGTGGATTGAGTAATTACTTACAAAGAATCCTGCTAGGAAGTGAAGGATCAGATGACGAACTCGACGAAGAAGTTGAGGATGAAGGAAGTGCTGCGAGCGGGCGTGCGAACGCCTTCCTAGAAACCTAATCGCCGACACCCGTGCAGGTCTTCAAATCATCGGTCATCGGTTCAGAGACACCGCTCTCCCTTGATCCGCTGCACGACGGACGAAGGGATGGCAAGGCGAAAAACAGCGGCTTAGAGCAGATTTCGAGAGAGGTGAGTTTTGTGTGTTTCTTCTCCACTACCCAGTACGTCTCCTATATACTCGAGCCTGCAAACCTCCTCAGATTCGATCTGCCATAATTTCAGAAAACCGCCCCGTGAAATTCTTCGACATGCAACTAATAGATATGTTATGGCCATTACACACATTAAACGTGTGCCTCCATTTACACGACATTACGCACATTAAACATGTTTATGCAGTTACGCAGCATTACACACATTAAACGTGTGTCTGCAGTTACGCCACAATTACTCCTCAAGTTGGCCTGGCAGTCTAGGTGTTGATGAGATATTTCAAATTATACAAGTGGCAAAAAATTAAGGCTCAGTAGAACACAACTCATCACGACGCGAATGCGCAACAACGTCGCAAGTCACAAGTCATGCGATAAATACGCGTAAAACCGCGAAACGCGTGTGCGTGTGTGTTTGTGTCCATAGCGGCAGCCTCCATCTCCCTCATTATTCTAATGTTGAAAAACACTCCAAGGGCCACTATATATATTAGGAAACATCCATCTAGGTGGACAATGTGGGACTAAACATCCCAGCCATATCTCCACACCACACCTTGGCTTTATACCAGTAGATTTGACCCAAATAATTCAGCCCAGGAACTGGGGTGAAACTCCCGCATGCCAAATTCTAACATATTGCTGCATATTAGTTGATGTTTTTGTTTGTCATTTGATGGGTAAATCTTGCTAAGTATTAGTTGGTTAGGATTTTTGGCTTAAAACTTTTTAGGTGAGCATAGTGATGATGTTACTTTATGTTTGACGGGTTTCCTGAGGGTACGCCATCTCCTATGAGATGGTCGGCTCAATGGAAACCTGAGTCGCCGGCAGCTTGACGAGTATTGCTAGAACAACGTATTGGATGGCTCGATACGATTGTTGTAAGCTTCGGAGGGTTGTATCATTTCAGATTTACCTGTCGTTTCCACTGTTATTTAATTTTGGACTTAAGCTCTATTGTACCACCCCTAACTGCTCTCCTTTGTAAAAACATTTTAGTATTATGGTCTTGTATGATGTGCAGTCCGGACATCTGTGTCACATCGCGTGACACCACCCGAATTCTATTGTTGTGGTGTGAACATCACAGCGGTGTCCATCTTTCTTAATTTCTCATAACATTTTACTGTTCCATTGTATGTGATGTGGACATCACTCCTGCAGATATACACAACACTCACATGGTAGACATGCAAGGTCCAATTACTAGAGCTCGAGCACGAAAATTGAATTTAGAGGTGAGCTCGTTTCTGAACAATTCTTTATATGTGAATTTTGAGAGTATGTTGCTACCTAATGGATTAATTATGATTAGGAACCATGGAGAGGACATGGAGATACATGGAGAGAGGTTTGGAGGCGTGGAGGGCCAGAAAATACACCAACAAGAAGTTAGAGACCGAGCCCAACTCAAACTCGAGTCCAACTCGGGCCCAGGAGCAGTCCACCTTAAAATGGATGCACAGGAGGCATACGGACTCCGTTTTTGACGTTCTACATATGCACAGAAAGATGAGAGGATAAACTTTCCAATGGAACTGGCCCCACGTCAAAATTTGTAACACCCCAAAATTTTGATTCAAAACACTAAACCATGTTCAGAGGGGAATTTAAAATTTTTTGGACGTGTTGCATGTTTTGCAAAAATTCAAATTCAAACTGGAATTCAAATTAGACTCAAATCAGAAAAGAAATGGAAAAAGAAAAAGAGAAAACGGGAAAAAAACGGCCAGTGGGCCGAAACCCGCCAGCCGGCCCAGTTTCCCCCGCGCCAGCCCGCAGCCGCGCGCCCGCGCTATTCCTCACAGACAGGTGGGACCCACCTGTCATCCCTAACCCCGCGACCCCGGACTCTCCCGCGCGCGCGCGATCTTAACCGATCGGAATACCGCGTCCCTCAGCCCGAATTCCGGTCCCAGAAGAATCAAACTCGATCACAACTGACCCACCGCCCTCCCCCGGCTATAAAAACCCCAGCCCCGATCGGTTTTTCCCACGCGATCGCCGATTTTTACTCCGGTGAGCACCGAGACTTCGCCGGTGAATTCTGGCCGATCTAAGCTCGGAAACTCTGATCTAACTCGCTGGTCTTGATCCACCGCCTCCGTGGAACCTCGCAGGTACAGAAAACTCGGAGACTTACGGTGTAAACACAGCGCCGACGAGCTTCGCCGTGGTTTTGCCTCGGACCTCGCCGCCGATCACTTTCCAGGACCCCCGAGCTCGAGAAAACCCCCGAGGTGAGATCCCTGATCTCCCCTCTACCGATCTATGCCATAAGATCACAATTCTAGGCAGAATTCTCGCGGATCCGAAACTTTCCGGCGAGATCGCCGCTTCCCGCCGCCGTGCGCCGCCGGCAGCGCCGCCCGCGCTCGATCAGAGCGACGTGGCCGCTTGTGCGCCGTTTATTTTAAATCGCACGGTAGGGTTTAAATCCCCGCGTACCGGTTCGATGTTATAATCTCAGCCGTCGGTTTAAAATCGGACGGTCCACGTCAGCCCCGCATTATAAAGACTGGAATTCTTACGTGCTACCCCCTGGGGTTCTCTGGAATTGAGAGCTAGCCCCGGAAACTTCAGATCTAGCCCCTGGAACTCCAGAAAATCATGTAAATTCATTTAAAAAATCAGTTTTAGCTCCTGGACTTAATAAAAATTAGGAAAAACACCTCTGATAAGTGTAGCTAGACCCCTGGAAATTATGAAAATAATATTATAGACCCTGTAATGGGGTGAGTTCATTATTTTAGCCCTGTTTAGTATTTAATTTAGAAAATTGAATATGTAACTAGTGTTTAAAAATTAAAAAGTGGGACAAACATAATTGTCAAAATTAATTAAAAACTTTCTCAGTACTTAGAAAACTTTGGAGTGAGATAAAAATATATTTTGGGCTGAAATGAATCTGTTTCATTTAATTATTCACATTATTTAGTATAGGGACACATTTTTAAGTAAAGAATAGATATAGAAAAAAATAGGGAAAATAATTATGAAATAGTTTACATCAGAGGCCAAGGTCAAAATATGTTATTAAATTATTTAGGACCAAAACCTATACTGTTTAGATGATGTGTATTACTAGTTTCATAATAAAATACACAATTATGCATAGGAATATAAATCTGAAAATATAGCAACTAGTAAATGATAAATGGAGTTTTTAAAATCCAAAGAGTTCAGTTTAGGGTTGATAGAAATTGTGAAGGCATATATGGAGAAGAAAAATACTTTTCATACATACTTGGTAGTTTAATGTAAGGAATTTATTTAAAACTAAAACACACACACACATATATATATATAGTATGTAAGTATAAATATGAACACCAAAGTAGGAATCATACACATATAAATAAGAGTGTATGCAAGCCACAGATCAACACACAAAGTAACCACAACATATATAATGGTGAATGAATTTCATAAATATGAATGTGTGGTTTGTATGAAGTAGAAGTGTGAACTATGTCTTATGATTGTTGTTTTTCTTTTGCTATGTGTGATGGTATGAAGTAGAACCTGTTCAAGAGCAAGTTAACCCTTTCCAAGATCAGGACTACCCATTTCAAGAGCAGCAAGAAGGAGGCAAGTGTCCTTGACCACTTTGATCCTATGCTAGGATGTGTAGATAGAATTATTTGCATTGTCAAATGAAATATGAAACCCATGCTAGGAAAGTTTCCCTAGAATTGCATTATCCTGTTTCCTTGTAGTTTGGGTTGGGATTTATTTTACCATGTCATTAATTTCCATGCATATGCTTAGCCATGCTTAGAATGGGATATTTGGGACATGAGAATCATCAGTTTATATTACCATACTCTTGAATGTGACATTGTGAGTTATGTAGAGGTAGGGATCAAGGCAAGTTGGATGTTTTGGTTGTGTGCTGGGTGCACGAGACTTGGGTTTGTGTTTAGTACTTGCCTGGATCCTAAGGACCGGTTCATGGAGCATGTAACCCGGCTTTACAGTGCCAACCACATGCTGAGATGGGGCAGCTTGACCAATTAATTAGGTGTATCCCCGGCGTAGTATGGGTGTGTTGGATGGTGCGTGGAATAGGTGTCAGCTGGACTACCATATGAACCGCAAGGCTCAAGAGGGGGCCACTGCAGCGGGGTTGGAGCCTCTTGTATGCTGTTAGGGGTGAAACATCAGTGGGCCCACGCTCGTCGGGAATCCCTTTGTAAAGGCTTCGTAGTGATCTCCTGGCTACACACCTGGGAAGTGTGAATGTGGTTCGTAGCCACTGGCATAATGGAGGTTCTTTTAGTCCACCCGGCAACGGGGGATGAAATCACTACATGTGGGTACAGTGGTACAAACTCTGCAGAGTCAAAACTGTCTTGACAGCCGTGCTCACGGTTAAGAGCGGCCTGGACTTATTCATGATTAGAGGATTGATGGTTTTGGAAGTTAAGCGGGGAGCTTAACATTGGAAATGATGTTATGGTTATTGGATTATGATGATGGGATGGGAGATTGGGACCATTTCACCTGTGTAGTAATATAGGTGCTTAATAAGCTAAGGTGATAGGTATTAATTGCGTAGTGCTTTAACCATGAGTTCAACCTCTCCTTGTTCTAGCCATCCATGATATAATTTTCCCACACTTGCTGAGTACCATTGGTACTCAACCTTGCATATTTGTTGGTTTATATTGCTGCTCAGGTCAAGATAACGAGGTGGTGTATAATGACCAAGATTTTGGACCCGAGGAAGGTTTTTAGGTTCATGAAGACCCCCGGGCAACGCCTGTGATGGAGCCCTAAAGAATAATATTCCGCTGCTGGTTTATTTACTTGTGATGAACTTATTATTGTCCATCGAGACATTTACTATGTAAGACTTACTTATATTCGACACCTGGCTTGTAATAAATGATGCTTCACTATTTGTCATCACATGTATGAGAAAATGATCCTGGCATACATGTGATATTCACTTGGTTGTTCTTCGGAAAAACCGGGTGTGAAAAAATTCGCTCGGAGGCGACGGGAAACTTTGAAACAACATAAAGTTTAGAGTCTGTCAGGTTGTTGCATCACCTAGTTGGCCATTGGGCCTTGTATCGAGTCCAAGTCCATTATGTATGTGTCTTAGTGTTAGGTCACGACCCCAGCACCCTCCCTGGTCGTCCTCCACCTCCTCTATACCCCCTAGCCGCCGTCCCAAACAGCTGGGTTTTGCTTAGTTACAATATGTCATTGAACAGTTCGCCGATCATCGGTTGTGAGCCCCAAATTTGTGATCAATTCAGTTTGATTGCAACTTCTCTGTTCTTGCTTGTGTTCTTGATTGCGCTTAGAGGGATAAGCCTTCATGGCGAGGTCATTCGTGTGACACGGGTGATAACCAACGGAGCAGTGGTGTAGTGATTGCGGGGTTTCGTTCGTTCGGAGCCTTGGATCATCAACGTCGAGATCTCCACCTCATCAAGTTTACCCTACCTCTCGAAAGATCGGGACTCATCCTCCTATCAATTGGTATCAGATTTCCAGGTTCACCGTGAAGTATACTTGTGTGCCCTTTAGATTTATTTTGTTTCAGTCCTATCATCACAAAAAGCCACAAAAAAAATTTTAGTTTCCCTGACCTACAACCTCCGCTCAACCTTTTACATAATTTAGTTTTGGAGTCCGTAGTTCTGAGTTCGTGTCCTAGGTTGAGTCTGGTTGCTGGTTTAGATTTGTTTTGGTTCAGTTTTGTTTCTTCCATCCGCTGCCATCTACAAAAAACCAATCTACAAAAAAAATTCATCCACCGATTCGTTTCTGTTCCAGTTTCCACCACCACCAAAACCTGATTCGGGGTATCCTCCTTAAAACGGGCATAACTTTTTGCTTGTAACTCTGATTGAGGCACATTTTTTCCCAGAAAGGTCTCGAAAAAGTCCACATACGGCATTTTCAGAAAAAAAAAATTAAGAAGGCCCTCGTTTTGAACTCCGAAGTTCCAGCACCAGTTTTTCCAATCGCTCCTGAATTTGTGCCGATCTCATCTTTCATCGGTTTGAGCTAATACTTGGTGATGTTTCTATTCTTGTGCCCCTGATTGAGAAAAAATATCAAAAAAATAAAGAGAAAAAAAAAAGATTTTGATTTCTACTAGTGCTTCAAGACAAAAACAGGAGGCTAAGGGGTTTTCTAGTTGTGCTATTTCTGTGTGAGTGCTGGATACTTGATGATATTATCCTTATTGTTCATCATCATTATCCTTGCCCTTGCTTGTTGCCACAACTTTTCTAATACATTCTTAGGCCAGCAACTAGGTGAAATTCTTTGGACACTTATTCAGCATTGCTATCTGTTACTAACTTGTGTGCCATATACATATACTGCATTTGAGCCTTCCAAGCTCCACCTTCTCTCGAGCAGAACAGGTAACCCTTTGCAATCACACCCACTCTCTGCTTGCTTCACACCGGTACCCATTGGCCACCTGCAGTGATGGTAAGAAACTTGTAAGAGCGGGGTAAGACGCATCTTACTGATCGATTTTCCACCCACTTCGGAGAGCGTAGTAATAGGGTTCTTCACGATCTTTTTGTCTTCGTTTCTGTTTTGTACTAACAATGACAGGAAAGAAGCCTATGGATAAGACCTCTGGTTCTACACCTCTGGATGATGATGAGTGCGTGTCCCATATGGAACTAAAGGACATGATGCGGGCAATGACCGAAGCTTTCAACAATTACCAGACCACTACAACAGCCACCTTTTAGAGGCTCCATACAAGTGTTGCTGGTCTGACCACACGGTTGGACGAGATGGAGACTCGTCTTCCCTAACAAGCTACACACTCTATCATCCTTGATGGTGATGCACATGCTCACTACGACACAGAGGATGACTTCAATAACAATGAGGTTGATGCACAGCAGCGCCGTCGCCCTCGACGAAATCGTCAAGGTATGGGAGGTAGACCTCGTCCTCATGCTCCTGAACAAGATAATGATCCTTATGCTAAGATTAAGTTTTCTATTCCAATATTTTATGGATCTTATGATGCTGAGACTTACTTGTATTGGGAGATGACGGTAGAACAAAAATTTAGCTCTCATCTTGTTCCTGAGCGACATAGAGTTAGACAAGCCACTAGTGAGTTTAAATATTTTGCTATAATTTGGTGGAATAAACTATCAATACACGTAATGCACCACAGACATGGGCTGCGTTAAAAGAAGAGATGCGCGCTAGGTTTGTTCCTCCTTCATATAGACGTGATCCTCTTAAGAAATTGCAACTTTTTGATCAGGGTGACATGACTGTCCAAGAGTACTAACAAGAGTTGCAGAAAGGTATGCTTCGTTGTGGGGTAGTTGAGGATCAGGAAGACCAAATTGTTAGGTTTTATGGGGGCTTGCGGCGTGAGATCCAGGACATAGTTGACTACAAGGAATATCATTCTATTCAACGTTTATTTCAACTTGCTATGTTAGCAGAAAAAGAAGTGCAGGGTCGCCAACAGCAGCGGCGGAACAACACCTTCACGCCACGACAATTTTCGGTGCCATCCAAAGCAACGCCCTCCTCGAGCGTACGTGCTTCTACACCACCCTCCACGGGTGTTCTACACAGCAGCATCGCACCTTCTACATCACGGGGACAAGATAACAGCAAGTACCAGATGCCTCCAGGTGTTGCAGCAAAGGCGGCTGCACCGAACACTTCGACAAGTCGCAGCTCCGACATCAAGTGCCATCGCTGCCAGGGACTTGGCCATATGCAACGAGATTGCCCCAGCAAACGGGCGATCATTGCCACTGCTGATGGTGGGTATGTTAGTGCTTCTGATATTGAAGATGAAAATATTATTGCAACTAACATTTCAGGTTCGGATGATGGTGCTGAGGAGGTTCTTGGTACATCTGCGACAAACAACTATAGGACTTTGATTCTGCAGCGAGCTTTGAGTGCCACGGTTCGAGAGGACGACAACCGCCAACGTCACAACCTTTTCAACATGTTTCTCGTCGTCAAGGACTGCCGTGTACATACCATCATTGATGGTGGTAGCTGCAACAATTTGGTGAATGTTGAGGTGGTCAAGAAGCTTGGCTTGACCACACGGGAGCATCCCCACCCTTATCACATTCAATGGTTTAACAACAATGGTAAGGTTAAGGTAACACAAACAGCAAGGATACATTTTTCCATTGGTTCTTATCATGATTTTGCTGATTTTGATGTGGTACCTATGGATGCTTGTTCTCTTTTGTTGGGACGTCCTTGGAAGTTTGATACTGATGCTATTCACCATGGTCGATCTAATAAGTATACTCTCATGCATAAGGGCAAGAAAATTGTGTTGCTTCCTATGAGTCCCACTGAAATTGTACAATTTAAGCAGGAGAAAAAGAATAATGCTAAGCAAAAGGGTGTTTTCAATTCTGAAATTCAGCAACCTATTAAGTTGAAAAATCCTATTTTGCTTGCAACTAAATCTGATCTTGATGATTTATATGCCTCTAATGGAACTTGCTATGCTTTAGTGTGCAAACATGCTTTATATTCCATTGAGGATACATCCATTGTCTTGCCACCTGCTGTTGCTAACCTTTTGCAGGAATATATGGATGTTTTTCTATCAGAGATACCTCCTGGATTACCACCTGTGCGAGACATTGAGCACAAGATTGATTTGGTTCTAGGGGTGAGCTTGCCAAACCGTGCTGCCTACAGGACCAACCCCGACGAGACTAAGGAAATTCAGCGACAAGTCCAAGATCTTCTGGACCGCGGGTACATTCGTGAGAGTCTTAGTCCTTGTTCTGTTCCTGTTCTTTTGGTTTCAAAAAAAGATGGCACTTGGCACATGTGTGTCGATTGTAGAGCCATCAATAACATTACCATTCGTTATCGCTATCCTATTCCTAGATTGGATGACATGCTTGATGAGTTGAGTAGTTCTGTTATTTTCTCCAAGATTGATTTGCGTAGTGGGTATCATCAAATTCGTATGGCTTTAGGTGATGAATGGAAAACTGTTTTTAAAACTAAATTCGGACTTTATGAATGGTTAGTCATGCCATTTGGTTTAACTAATGCGCCCAGCACTTTCATGAGGTTGATGAATGAGGTTTTACGTGCTTTCATTGGTAAATTTGTGGTGGTTTACTTTGATGATATCCTTATTTACAGCAAGTCATATGATGAGCATCTTGAACATTTGCGTGCTGTTTTTAATGTCTTGCGCGATGCACGTTTATATGGTAACCTTGAGAAGTGCACCTTTTGCACCGATCGTGTGTCTTTTTTTGGGTATGTTGTTACTTCGTAGGGCATTGAGGTGGACGGGGCAAAGATTGTTGCCATCACGAGTTGGCCACTTCCGACTACGGTCACGCAGGTTCGGAGTTTTCTTGGTCTCGCAGGTTTCTACCGGCGTTTCGTGCAGGATTTCAGCACCATTGCGGCACCTCTCCACGAGTTGACAAAGCATGGAGTGTCGTTTCGATGGGGACCAGCACAACAACAAGCTTTTGATGTTCTCAAGTCGAAGCTCACACAAGCACCATTGCTGCAACTTCCTGATTTTGAGAAGACCTTCGAGCTTGAATGTGACGCGAGCGGCATTGGCATTGGAGGAGTGCTAATTCAAGGAGGTAAACCTGTTGCCTTCTTTAGTGAAAAATTGCATGGGCCTTCGCTGAATTATTCTACATATGTCAAAGAACTTTATGCTTTAGTGCGTGTCTTGCAAACTTGGCAACATTACCTATGGTCTAAAGAATTTGTCATACATTCAGATCATGAGTCTTTGAAGTATCTTAAAGGACAAGCTAATCTGAACAAACGTCATGCTAAATGGATTGAGTTCATAGAATCATTTCCTTACATCATTAAACATAAGAAAGGGAAAGACAATGTGATTGTCGATGCTTTATCTAGACGTTATACCATACTATCCCAAATTTCTCATAAAATCTTTGGTTTGGAAACCATAAAGAGGTTATATGCTACTGATTTGGACTTTAAAGATGCCTTTGAAAATTGTAGAGAGGGAAGAACGTGGCAAAAATTCCTGCTGCGTGAAGGCCTTCTCTACCGTGCTAACAAGCTGTGTGTTCCAGCTAGCTCCGTTCGTCTTTTGTTGTTGCAGGAAGCGCATGGAGGTGGTTTGATGGGACATTTTGGTGTTAAAAAGACAGAGGATGTGCTGGCCGCTCACTTCTTTTGGCCACGAATGAGGCGTGATGTGGAGCGCTACGTTTCACGTTGCACGACATGCAACAAAGCTAAGTCTCGACTTAACTCACATGGTCTTTATATGTCTCTTCCGGTTCCTAGTGCACCTTGGGAGGATATTTCTATTGACTTTGTTTTAGGATTACCTAGAACAAAGAGGGGGAGGGATAGTGTCTTTGTGGTTGTTGATCGTTTCTCTAAAATGGCTCATTTTATACCCTGCCACAAGACCGATAATGCTTCACATGTTGCTGATTTGTTCTTTAATGAGGTTGTGCGTTTGCATGGTGTTCCCAATACTATTGTTTCTGATAGGGATGCTAAGTTTTTGAGTCACTTTTGGAGAACTTTATGGTATAAATTGGGAACAAAGTTGCTGTTTTCTACTACTTGTCATCCACAAACTGATGGGCAAACGGAGGTAGTTAATCGTACCTTATCTACTATGTTGCGGGCTGTTTTGAAAGACAATTTGAGGTGGGAGGAGTGTTTGCCACATATTGGGTTTGCTTATAACAGGTCTATTCACTCCACAACCAAGTTAAGTCCGTTTATGGTAGTGTACGGTTTCAATCCTCGTGCTCCAATTGATTTGCTACCTTTACCACATACTGAAATTGTGAACTTAGATACTATACAACGTTCTGAATTTATTCTTAAGTTGCACGAAACTGCTAAGTTACAAATTGAAAAAATGAATGAAAAGTATCGCATTGCTGCTAGTAAAGGTAGGAAGGAGGTAAAATTGGAACCCGGTGATTTGGTGTGGGTTCATTTGAGAAAAGATAGGTTCCCGGATTTGAGAAAGTCCAAACTCATGCCACGTGCTGCTGGACCTTTTAAGGTTCTTAAGAAGATAAATGACAATGCATATAACTTGAGTTGCCTCCCGAGTTTGGTGTTAGTCCCACATTTAACATTTCAGATTTGAAGCCATACTTGGGAGAAGAAGATGAGCTTGAGTCGTGGATGACTCCAATGCAAGAGGGGGAGAATGATGTGGACATCACTCCTGCAGATATACACAATACTCACATGGTAGACATGCAAGGTCTAATTACTAGAGCTCGAGCACGAAAATTGAATTTAGAGGTGAGCTCGTTCCTGAACAATTCTTTATATGTGAATTTTGAGAGTATGTTGCTACCTAATAGATTAATTATGATTAGGAACCATGGAGAGGACATGGAGATACATGGAGAGGGGTTTGGAGGCGTGGAGGGCCAGAAAATACACCAACAAGAAGTTAGAGACCGAGCCCAACTCAAACTCGAGTCCAACTCGGGCCCAGGAGCAGTCCACCTTAAAATGGATGCACAGGAGGCATACAGACTCCGTTTTTGACGTTCTACATATGCACGGAAAGCTGAGAGGATAAACTTTCCAATGGAACTGGCCCCACGTCAAAATTCACTCGGAGTCGATGGTAAACTTCGAAACAATATAAAGTTTAGAGTCTGTCAGGGTGTTGCATCACCTAGTTGGGCCAATGGGCCTTGTATCGAGTCCAAGTCCATTATGTACGTGTCTTAGGGTTAGGTCACGACCCCAGCACCCCCCTGGTCGTCCTCCACCTCCTTTATACCCCCTAGCCACCGTCACAAACAGCTAGGTTTTGCTTAGTTACAATCTGTCATTGAACAGTTCGCCGATCATCGGTTGTGAGACCCCAAATTCATGATCAATTCAGTTTTGATTGCAACTTCTCTGTTCTTGCTTGTGTTCTTGATTACGCTTGCAGGGATAAGCCTTCGTGGCGAGGTCATTCGTGTGACACGGGTGATAACCAACGGAGCAGTGGTGTAGTGATTGCGGGGTTTCGTTTGTTCGGAGCCTTGGATCATCAACGTCGAGATCTCCACCCAATCAAGTTTACACTACCTCTCGGAAGATCGGGACTCATCCTCCTATCAGTATGACAATACATTATTCATTTGATATTTTTTTCGTGTTGAATTATTCGCTTCTGATGAGCTGGATGTTGATGGTGAGGCTGATGTCTGGAGCTCTGGGGTCGTATTGTAATGCTCTGCTCTGACTCTTTGCTTTCAAGAAAGCAAGATTGCTATTGTTTATGACTTATGAACTTTTATTATAAGGCTACTCCAACAATACGTTTTATTTTATTTTATTTTATCTAAAGGTGTCACATAATCAGCCATCCATTTATTTGATGGTTAAAATAGCTTATAAAGTGCATTCTTTCATTTTTAATTGTTCTATAGGAATATATGCAAGAGTAAATGGTATTAAATAGATCAAACTCCTTATATCTCTCTTCATTAATTCATTCTCATGTCATCAAAGATGTGAGATTGCACCCTATTTAATGAGAATGAAATTACCATTGCGGGTAACCAAATAAAAACATGAGGAAATTTCTTATATAACTGATAACCTATGATCTATTGTTAGACAAATAGTCGCACATTATCTCTGTACCAAGAGAGGTCCTCTGACCTCCTTATAAATATGTATCACCTTCAAGAGTTTTAATGAATTTTATAATTATTTTCTCTCTTATTTCTATCATGATATCTCAGAGATTTTCTCACTAGGACCTCTCTTCCGCAGCCCTTTATAACTCATCCCTTCATCCTGCGCTGTTGCCATCTGTAGCCTGCCGGTGTGATCTGGACTGAAAATTTGTTGAATAATTTATTAGTATTTATACTCTTCTCTTGATATATCAGTATGTCCAACTTATTTTATATACAAGCCTAGATTTCACAGGTTTATCAGTCTTATCAATCTTTTTCTTTGGCAGAATAAATGATTTCATTCTTCAACTTTCACCGAAAGCTCAATTTCGTCCCTGAACTTTAAGTTTTAGATTTAATTTTATCCCTCCTCCGAGCTGGATGTCCATATCGACACACATAGTCAGCTTTGGCCCATCCTGATAATTATGTCTGAAATATCCCATGTGCCCTCAATTTCTTTCGTGAGCACACCTCTGTAGCCAGCAGCCTTCTCTAACCGCCACCTCTGCTCACTTCTTTTTTGCGTGAGCCAATTCGGTTCTAGCTGCAGCCAAGTGCTGCTATTATAGATGTCAGATAGAAGTATAAATGTAAATTGCAATGTAATAGACCTGATACTTGCCAACACAGTTAAGTGTTTTTCACAAATCCAAGAACAAACGCAAGTAAAGCATGCTCAAACAAGCTCTCGGGTTCAAAATAAAATGAGTACATCAACCATGGACATTCAGAAACCACATTTTCTGTTGGTGAAACTAAACGATGCTCTTCTCTGATTATAAAAGTTGTTTTCTAGACTTTTTTTTCTGAGAGGTGCTACACTGGCCTAAATTCCCACGTCCTAATGAGGTACACTGGATATTTGCGCTTGCTTGGCAACCGGTTACATTGATAGTTGCCTTTGCAGCTGCACAATGACAGGAAAACAAATCGTGTGACTCTTCGAGAAAATTAGCTAAGAGCAAAATAGACATTTTGTTGAATAATTGCGGCTGTAGCTGATAAAGTGTGCTGATTAGGTCCAGCTGGAACGAGGGATGAAATTAAATCTAAGACCCGAAGTTCACTGACGAAATTGACCTCTTTGAAAATAAAGGGACAAAATTAAACTATTGATGAAAGTTGAAGGATGAAATCAACTATTCCACCATTTTCTTTTTCAGAAATTGTGATTGCACAATCCCCGACCATTTACAAGCTTCACCAAGGGATTTGGCCCATAAAAATGCTGTCCCAAGAAACGCATCACAAAAAGTGAAGTTGACTTTCGCGAAAAAAAATGTGAAATTGACAACCATGGCTCCAGGTTTAGGATCCATGATGGACGCAGTCAGACAAAGGTGAGTGGCAAATCATAACTAATTAAGAGGAAATAAATATTGGTATTTGGAATGTGTGGTTCCATCCTTGTGTGTCCACTCTCGGTGTCCTTGTGCTTAAAATTTCTATCTACAATGGTACCATAGTAAATCAGGGGTAATATATATTGCTCAAAAAGTGCAATTCAATCACTATGTTTTAAGGCCGTTTTCACTTCTTGTACCCTATATATGTAACTCCCCTTGGCATTATCAACAGAGTTCAGTTTTCTTATTAGAGTGTGTCGAAGTGTTCGCTACGACACTTCCTCCAGTCTGCTCAGAAGCAGCCCGCGGAGGTCCTTTTTTCGGAGGGGCTAGTGAATCTCGATGGCCGGAACACAATGGCGAGGAAGGACACGACGATTTACGTGGTTCGGGCCGCCGGACCGTAATACCCTACGTCCACGGATGTGCTTGTTGTATTGCATGCGCGTATAAGTGCGTGAGGGAGTCGGGGTTCTGTACCGGGAGCTAGAGGGATCTGAGTGCGAAGTCCTTGCCTGGAGGCTGCCCTTCTCCTTTTATAGCCCAAGGCCGGGGCAGTTACAAGGTGGCTTGGGGCCCGACAGGTGGCCCCTCGGCTATATGTACCCTATACATGTGCTAGACATTTACAGCTATATGCATTGTCACTGTCGGTGAAGTTAAGGCGCGCCGCCTGGAGCCTCTGAACGGGTAGCAGGTGATGATGAAGCTTCTGTCTTATCGAAGCGTCCCGTCGCTCTGCCGAGCGGCTCTGTGCCGTTGGCGGCGCTGTTGTACCATCACGCCTCGCCACCCTGTCTTTCACCGTAATGGTGTGCAGACAGAGGACGGAGGTGTGCGCTGTGCGCCATGCTTCTAGGGAAGGCGCGAACCTTGAATGCACGGCCAGACAACGCACCTTCTCTTTACTCCTTGGACATCTATTTGTTGTCTGTCGGCGCGACGCCCGGGTGGCTGGCCCCTGGGGCACGAGTCTCCACCGGAGCTGTCTTGCAGAGTAGTGGGGGGTCCGGAGTCGTTGGACACATGGAAGCACCGGAGCCCTCCCATGCTGGAAGTCGGGCCCGGAGCCGTAGGACACGTGGCACCTTCGGAGTTATCCTTGATGGGAGGCAGGGCTCGGAGGCTCTGGACATGTGGCAGCGCCAGAGCCCTCCCTGGCGGGAGGTCGTGCCCGACACAACTGGACACGTGACGGCTCTGGAGCCATCCTCGGTTAGTAGTGAGGCTCAGAGCGTGAAGACATGTGGCAGCCTTGGAGCCCTCCTTAGCAGGTAGTCGGACCCGAGGCCTAGGGCACGTGTCAGCTCCGGGGCCCTAGTGCACGTGGTTGCCCCAAGGTTGTCCATGGGGGCCAGGGCGCGTGGCTTATGCTGGGGCCCGCCATAGCAGAAAGGCGGGGCCTAGGCTGTCTTTTACCCACTACGCGGGGGTACCCGGTCTGCTGGGTACCGACAGAGTGTGTTTGTGTTTCCTCATGTAGGAAGTGTGTTGTTGCCCAATCTCAACATCTGTCGTAGCCAGAGTTTCGATTGCGGGGGGTGTTAGACTGTGTGTGTATTGTGTGTGTCAAGGGGTATTTTGGTCCTTTGAGTTGGGCTTCATAGCCTATATATGTAACCCCCCCTTGTATTATAAATTCAGATTATTACAATATTCCTTCCAATTTGGTATCATATTAGGATTTCCTTGGGCATCTCTCTACTCTCTCTCCCAACAACCGCCGCCTCTCTCGACCACCAACCGCCGTCTACGCCTCCTCCTCTCATGTATTGGGCGCCGCCGCCACCCTGCCAGTGCACCGCCGTCAGCCGGCGAGCCAGCGGCGGCCCGCCGCCACGCTTTTGGACCCCTCTGCCGCTGTACAGTGGCCGCACGACACTGTCCACGAGTGTCGCCGCCAGGTTCCCCGGCCCGGCGCGGTCGGGGAATCCGCCACCGGCTCCACCAGCCCCGACGTGGCCTGATCCGCCGCCACTGCGCCTATGGCTGCCGGGAGAGGCACCTCCGCCACCGCCCTAGCGCTCCGTCGCCGCCCCTGAGGCTCGAGCGTCGCCGACCCTGCGCGCCCGAGCGTCGCCGCCTCTGCTCGCTCGAGTGTCGTCGTCCCTGCGCGCCTGAGCGCCGCCGCCACTGCCCGCCCAGGCACTTCCGCCGCTGCGCGCCTCGCCCGAACAC
Organism: Neostapfia colusana; assembly: GCA_030760725.1. Classification (NCBI taxonomy): domain Eukaryota; kingdom Viridiplantae; phylum Streptophyta; class Magnoliopsida; order Poales; family Poaceae; genus Neostapfia; species Neostapfia colusana. The sequence continues at coordinate 22,880,007 of JASWHV010000012.1, read as the reverse complement.
CGACGCCTCTGCTCGCCTGAGCACCTCCGCCTCTGTGTGCCCGTGACGCCACCGCCCCTGCGTGCCCCAGCGGCCCAACGTCGCGTCCCTGCCGACCCCTCTTGCCTCTGGCCATCGGGAGAGGCAACGCCACCGCTGGATTTGGCCCCCCTCCTCCCCTAGCACCGGGGGTTGCTGGATCCGCGCCAGCCGGGCTTTGGCCGCTGGAGGCTGCTGGATCCGCGCCCGACGGGTTCTGACTACCGGGGGCCCTTGGCTCCGCACCCGCAAGGTCCTGGCCGCCAGGGGTTGCGGGATCCATGTCTGTCGGGCCTCATGGCACCTCCATCGTGTAACACCCTCAAATTCATTACCATACATTGCATCCATTTTTCGTGTAGATAAGCATTTGAAAAGAAGTAGAAATGGAGAAAGAACCATAGAAATGGAGAAAGAACCATAGAAATAGAGAAGTGAATATAGAAATGGAGAAAGGGACATAGAAATGGAGAGGGGAATATAGAAACGGAAAAAGGGGCATAGAAATGGAGAGAAATGGAAATAAGATAGCTGAAATGAGCCATTCTCGAATTTCACCAAATTTCCCCCAACTTCCCCAACTCCCCTGGGGGGAATTTCCCTCACATTTGGGGGGAATTTTTCCCCAATGTAGCCGCAGCCTAAAGGGGGGAAACCCCTAGGACTCTTTGGTTGAGTCCCAATTGGACTAGGACTCTTTTGTTGAGTTCCAATTGGACTAGAACTCTTCTTTTCTCCCCCTTATAAATACAACCCCCAGCCCCCCCTTGGCCGCAGCCCCTCCCCCCGCCCCCAAAGTCGCCGAGTTGCCCCCCCCCCAAACTCGCCGAGTTGGCCACCCCCGTGCCGGAGTTTGGTCGCCGGTGAGCCCCGCCGACGAGCCCCGTCGTCGAGCCCCGCTGTCGAGCCCCGTCACGCCTCGCTGTCGCCGGAGAAGAAGCCCGACGATTTGTCCTACCATAATTTTCTATAGAAAAATCCCCTGCTGTTGCCGTTGCTAAGAGGAAGGCCCTGTCACAAGGAGGAAGTGAGGTAGGTCTTCATTATCCATCTTACGATGTCGCCGGTGTTTCTACGCATTTGTTTTCTTCGCCCCATTCGAGCAGAAACTTTTGCGTGTGGACAGATCATGTTTTGATCGATTTTTAACAGTGGAATTAATCTAGATCTTGTGTCAAGATCATCACCACGTCCACACTTGATCCCTACACCCTTGTTCATCATAAAATCCCATGAAAGCCCATTAAAACATGCAAGAACACGTACAAATTGGTTTAATAAAACTGCACTATAGGATTTGCATTCATCTACCCATTGCATCTTAAGTAAAGTTTGTGCATGATGATTGATTGCTGTAAATTTTGTATGTGCGTGGTCGTGAGTAGAAGGACAAGCTCAAGAGGTCGTCTACGAGGAACTACAACACTAAGATTTCGAGACACTTAAGCATTACGAACTACGAGAGCAAGTCAAGTGCCTCTTGACCATATTGTCCCATGTTTTAAAGCTATTTTGTTTGTGAAAACGTGTATGCTTGAGTCAACTTGATGGGACACCCTTTTATAGGAGTTTACTAGTTTTGTTAACCATACTTGTCGCCGGGAAAGTTGATGAGTCGGGTATGATCGTTTTTTCTTTTTGCTTCGCTTAATTTACTGGATACGGGAAGCTGAATTAAAACATGGTTACCTACTGCACTCATATGAATAATGATGATGAGAACATGATGATGTTAATGAGCATGAAATCGAGGAGATCTAGACAAGATTGGTTCGTGGATGTTGCTGAATGAGATGGTGGTTTACTTGACATAGATCTAAGGACCGGTTTATGCAAGAACATGCCAGGAAAACAGTGCCACCACAAGGACAAATATGAGTGTGGCTTAGCTGACTAATTAGGTATGTTGCTAGCTTATTATGGACCGTTGGATGGCGCGGGGAATGTGGGTCGAGAGGGACTGCCCTGGGAGCTGCATAGAACAAGAGGGGGCCCGTGGGTGGGAGAATGGAGATTCGAGCCTGCCGGTGAAACCTCAGTGGGTCCGTACATCCTAGTAGCCCCTTTATAAAGGCTATTTTGTGATATCTTGGCCATGCACCGACGGTTGTGTACTGGTATAATGGAGGTTTTCTCTAGTTGTCGACGGGTGACGAAATCACGAACTTGTAGGTAAAGTGGTGTCACCTCTGCAGAGTGTAAAACTATCATGATAGCCGTGCTTCTGGTCACAAGCACCTGACCAACTTCTATGATTAGAGGCAAAACTTGGGATGGTTATTCGGTATGGTTATGGTATGGTCATTGGGATTGGTTTTGGGACTGTTTTGAGTCATAAAAATGAGTTTGGTTTCGGTTATATGAATATCAGATGGTTATGAATATCTATGAGTTTGGCCTTCCGCGTGTGTCCCTTCCTACCCCTCGCTGTCGGCCTTCCGTGTGCGTCCCTGCCCTCCTACCCACGTTGTCGGCCTTTCGTGCGCGTCCTTGCCCTCCTACCCCGTGCTGTCGGCCTTCCGCGCGCGTCCTTGCCCTCCTACCCCGCGCAGTCGACCTCCGTCGCGCACGCCCCTTCTACCCCGCGTTGCCGACCTTCCGCGTGCGTCCCTTCTCCTACCCCGCGTTGCCGGCCTTCCGCGCGCGTCCCTTACTACCCCACGTTGCCGGCCTTCCGCGCGCGTCCCCGCCCTCCTACCCCGCGCTGTCGGCCTTCCGCGCGCGTCCTTGCCCTCCTACCCCGCGCCGTCGACCTCCGCCGCGGGCGTCCGTCCTACCCCGCGTTGCCGGCCTTCCACGCGCGTCCCTTCTCCTATCCCACGCTGCCGGCCTTCCACGCGCGTCCTTGCCTTCCTACCCCGCACCGCTAGCCTTAGCCGCGCGCGTCCCCCCTACCACGCGTTGCCGGCATTCCGCGCGCGCCCTTTCTCCTACCCCGCGCTGCCGGCCTTCCACGCGCGTCCTTGCCCTCCTACCCCGCATCGCCGGCCTCAGCCGCGCGCGTCCCTCCTACACTGCCCCCGTCGGCCTTCCGCGGGCGCCCCTGCCCTCTTATCCCACGTTGCCGGCCTTCCGCGCGCGCCCCTGCCCTCCTACCCTGTGTCACCGTCATCTGTTGTGTGCGTCATGACTCTCCTTCCACGCGTCGTCGGCTTCCACCATGCACACTTGGGCCATCTCTACTAGTCGTGTCTTTCGAGGCAAGGTGTTTGCAGCCCACTCCGTCCTCGCCACCGCTCAGGAGCGTGAGTGGACTCTTCTACGGTGTTCTCTGCGAGAAGATGTTGTGTGTTTACTCATGTATGTAGAGTCTTTTGGTTCAGTCTCAACATCTGTCACGACTAGATGTTGTTATTAAAGAGAGTCTTATTAGAGTGTGTTTGTGTTTTCTCATATAGAAAGTGTGTTGTTGTCCAATCTCAACATCTATCACAGACAGAGTTTCAACTGTGAGGAGATGCTAGACTCTACGTGTACCATATATATGTAACCCCTTGACATTATCAATAGAGTTTAGATTCCTTCTAATTCTTCTAAAAGGTAAATGAATACAACCTTGCACTTCATCCAAACCATGCAAATTTAGTCTAACATTCTTCCTTAGGTCACATGCTACGTTCAATGAAGTTCATGCAAACATTCCAAACCAACGTCCTCTTGGATAAGGATGGGGACATCAAATTCACTTGTTAATCTAAAATCGTACTTTCATATTCCATAATACAATGTTTTTCATGTGGATCAAAACTAGAGGTCAAATATGCATATTGTAGAGGAAGTATATATTAATGTAAATATAACCCACTGGACATTACACATTTATACATGGAAAAAATTTAACAGCGGGAGTTTTACACCCATAAAGCATTAATCCAAGCAAGGGTGACCCCTTGGGCAAATTGGCCAACTAAAGGAGACTTATGGAATACAAAACCTCGTAACAACGTAAGTTTATTTTTTGCACTAGAAGCTCATAAAGACTAGACCTAGATATACATCAGCAGTTATACTAGGTAAACTTATTCCTCACACTAGGCCAAAGATAACCTCTATGTAGTTAAGTCTTCCAAGAACAAACAAAATTTGTTAGAACAGTCTATAACCAAAAAAACTATTATATGTTAGATCTGTACAACTTGCCGGCAAGTCATTTCTTCAGCAACTCCCTTAAAGAAATTTAACTGCAGAAAATAAAAAAATATAACCATAACTAAAAATGAACTTGTTGAAATATCCAACAACTTTTTCTGTAACCTTGTACCAAAAAATTTTATTGATAGACAGCACAATGCTACATGCTTACCAATGCAAATTGTGGCTTTCATGCTGCTGCTAGTTTTACCTGAACGCAAGATCCATAGTTCCCCATGCCACATATCCAGCACATTTCAGACGAAAGAGAGCATCGTTGGGAGTAGGCAGAATCAATTTTCCTTTATTATTGGAAAAGCTATTCTTGTTAGTTTCTCTAATAAGTATCATTTGGCACTGGCTGTTTGTGCTGGTGTTTGAAGTGGTATGTCCAATTCTTTGATTGAATTGTTAACCTTAGCTTTGTCATTTGCTGATTCTTTCTTCAAATCTTTATCATTTTCTGATTCCTTCTTAGAAGCTTTATCATTTTCTGATTCAATAGTTTTCTCCGTTTCTATGTCCTTCTGGGCTTTCTTCTCAAGATCCAGTTGTTTACACTTATCTCCTGCTTCCATCTGACCTTTCCTCATTTCAAGATCCAGTTGTTTGCATTTATTTTTAGCCTCCATCCGAGCATTCTTCTTCTGAAGATCCAGTTGTTTACAATTCTCTTCTGCTTCCTTCAGAGCTTTCTTCTTTTCAAGGTCTAGTTTACAATTCTCTTCTGCTTCCTTTTGAGCCTTCTTCTTTTCAATATCCAGTTGTTTATAATTCTCTTCTGCTTCCTTCTGAGCTTTCTTCTTTTCAAGATCTAGTTGTTTACAATTCTCCTCATGGGACCGCATGAATAATCTCACAAAGTTCTGGAGTGTTGTGACCACTGAAAAACACAAGGAAAACATTTGTGTGGATAAAATATGAAGAGAGAAATATTACTAATAAAATCTCCAATTCAAAAACAAGTAAACATATTTCCGAAGACTAGGATCACCTTGCTCAAATGGACATCGTGCTGGGTCTTCTCCAAAATAAAGTGCTAATGCATCAGCATTCCTGCCCTGCAGACGTCCAAAAATACATAAAGGTTATTACAAAATAAACATTCTTTGATACCTCAATGACAAATTCTTCATTGGTATCCTAGAAAAGAGGATAAGAATGTTGTAAATCCAGGGTTTAATTTCTTCTAGTTTTCTCTTCTCATTATTTCTCAACTAGGGTAGCTGTATATATAACCCCAATTACAATAGAGTGCTAGTCTAATACTACCTTGACTCCTACTATAATTAGAGATGAACTTGTAATCTATCTCTAACTCTATCCTAATCTTCTAAAAAAAACTAGATCATATCTAACAATCACCCCTAATCTTGTTTTTCTAGATCACACTCACACTAGGATGGAGACACAATTTTACACTACACACACTTTTGGGATGGACACAACTACACCCCAAGATGAACGCATCACCCTGCACAACCATGAGATGAACACATCATCCCTAAGACGAACACATCATCCCGTACACTAAAACCTATGAGACAAACACATCATCTCGAACACAAATTTGGGGTGAACACATCATCCCTTGCTTCACCTTGGAATGGGCGCATCTTCATTCCAAACACTCATTCAAGATGGTCACATCTTCATCTCGAGCACTATCTTTAGGATGGCCACATCTTCATCTCCAGAATGAGCTCATCTTCATCATGCACACGAATTTTGGGTTGGACACATCTTCAACCCCAGGATGGGCTCATTCTTCATCGTGCACTTGATTTCGAGATGGACACATCTACATCCCGAACACACACTCAAAATGGTCACATCTTCATCTCGAGCACACCTCGTTGTTAAGCTACTATGTACCGATCAGATGACCCTAAAAGCTTAAGCTGATGAGAAGGGTGGACAATTCACTTATATTTCGACACCCCTCTCCTCACGTGCATGCTCTCTTGGGCCGCAAACATTGAATAGGAGCCGGCTGCAATTTATTTTAATAAATCGCGTTTGCTAGGATTCAAACTCGAGACCTCTGTCTCTGATATCATGTTAAGCTACTATGTGCCAACAGCTTGACCCATTGCCCACTCTTTCCCAGCATCTTAAGCTTTTGAGATCAAACGGTGCATAGTAGCTTAACACTCGCATTGGCCTACTCTTTCTCACACGACAGACAACAACAACAACAACCAAGCCTTTATCCCAAACATGTTGGGGTCGGCTAGACATGAAACCCAATATCAATGAAGTAAAAGAGAGGAAGAGATATAAGAACAAGGAAAGAAAAAAAGAAAAAAAAGAAAAAAAAAAGAAAAAAAAGAAAAAAAAAAGAAAAAAAAGAAAAAAGAAAAAATAAAAAGGAAAAAAGAAAAAAACAAGACTACGATTCTGGCACATGAATTGCTACTTTCCATGCGGTCCTATCATGAGCTAAGTCTCTGGATACATTCCAATCTCTCAAATCTCGTTTTACCACCTCCTCCCAGGTCAACCTTGGTCGTCCTCTACCCCTCCTAATATTTTCTCTACCTCTTAAAATCCCACTGTTAACCGGTGCTTCTGGAGGTCTCCGTTGGATATGTCCAAACCACCTAAGTCGATGTTGGGCTAACTTCTCTTCAATCGGTGCCACCCCTACCCTATCACGAATCGCCTCATTTCATATTCGGTCTCTTCTCGTGTGCCCGCACATCCATCGTAGCATGCGCATCTCTGCGACACTAATTTGTTGGACATGTTGCCGTTTAGTTGGCCAACATTCCGCCCCATAGAGCATCGCGGGTCTGATCACCGTCCTATAGAACTTCCCTTTTAGCTTTTGTGGGACTTTCCTATCACATAGAATTCCAGAGGCTTGTCGCCATTTCATCCACCGTACCTTGATCCTGTGGCAAACATCCTCATCAATATCGCCATTGCTTTGTAACATTGATCCTAAGTATCGGAAAGAGTCCCTTCTAGGTACTATTTGTCCTTGTAGACTAACATTTCCCTCTTCACGACCAACACCACTAAAGTCACACCTCATATACTCGGTTTTGGTCCTACTAAGTCTAAACCCCTTGGACTCTAAGGTTTGTCTCCATAACTCTAATTTCATATCAACACCATCTCTAGTTTCATCTACCAGCACTACATCATCAGCAAAGAGCATGCGCCAAGGGATATCCCCTTGTATATCCTTCGACACCTCATCCATCACCAAGGAAAAGATGTATGGGCTCAAAGCTGATCCTTGATGTAGTCCTACCGTGATAGGAAATGCATCAGTCTCACTATCACTTACGCGCACACTTGTCCTAACATTATTGTACATATCCATGATAAGGGTAATGTACTTTGTTGGCACTTTATGTTTCTCTAGTGCCCACCACATGACTGACCTTGGTATCTTGTCGTACGCCTTCTCCAAGTCGATGAACACCATATGCAAGTCCTTCTTCTGCTCCCTATATCTCTCCATAATCTGACGAAGCAAGAAAATCGCCTCCATTATAGACCTCCCAGGCATAAAACCAGTATTTTTAGTGACATTGGTCACTTTCCTCAGGCGGTGTTCAATCACTCTCTCCAAAAGCTTCATAGTATGACTCATAAGCTTAATACCTCGATAATTAGTACAACTTTGAATATCTCCTTTATTTTTGAAAATAGGTACTAATACACTTTTCCTCCATTCTTCAGGCATCTTGTTTGACTGAAAAATATGGTTGAATAGCTTTGTGAGCCATACTATTGCCACGTCCCCAAGACATCTCCACACCTCAATAGGGACATCGTCAGGGCCGAGGGCCTTTCCTCCTTTCATCATTTTTAAGGCCTCCTTAACCTCAAACTCTTGTATCCTCCGCACGAACCGCCTGTTGGAGTCATCAAAGGAGTCATCCAACTCAACCATAGTGCTCCCATTCCCATCATTGAATAGCCCATTAAAGTAATCACGCCATCTATTCTTAATCTCTTCATCCTTCACTAGAATGCGGCCAGTCTCATCTTTGATGCATTTAACTTGATTGAAATCCCTCATCTTTCACTCATGGATTTTTGCTACCTTGTATATGTCCTTTTCACCTTCTTTTGTCTCTAGTCTCTCATATAACTTATCATAGGACTGTCCTCTTGCCTTACTCACAGCACGCCTTGCATTCTTCTTAGCCTCTTTGTACTTAAGCATGTTGTTTGCGCTTCTATCATTATGTCAACTCTTGTAACACTCCTTCTCCTTAATGGCCTTTTGTACATCCTCATTTCACCACCAAGTGTCTTTATCTACAAGTTTATTTCCTTTTGTCACACCGAACACCTCACTAGCTACCTTCCTAATGCAAGTTGCCATCTTCATCCACATACTATCTGCATCTCCATTTTCTGCCAAGGGTCCTTCTGAGATCACCCTATTTTTAAAGGATTCTTGTGGTTCTTTCAACTTCCACTACTTTGTTCTTGTGATTTTGATACCTTTGTCCCGCAAAGAACATGTATGGAAGCGAAAGTCAGCTACCACAAGCTTATGTTGTGTCACAACACACTCTCCGGGGATCACCTTACAATCTAGACACTCCCGTCTATCCTTTCTCCTAGTGAGGACAAAGTAAATCTAGCTAGAGTGTTAGGCACTACTAAAGGTCACTAGGTGAGATTGCCTCTTCCTAAAGAGGGTGTTAGCTATCAACAGATCATAGGCTATGGCAAAGTCTAGGATGTCCTTACCCTCTTGATTTCTATCGCCGCATCCAAAACCTCCATGTACTCCCTCAAATCCTAGGTTAGTTGCACCCACATCACCATTGAGATCTCCCCCTATGAGGAGTTTCTCGGTTATCGGTACACTACTAACCATATCCTCCAAGTCCTCCCAAAATTGCCTCTTAACACCAATGTTGAGCCCAACTTGTGGGGCATAAGCACTAATGACGTTCAAGACAATGTCCCCAATTACTATCTTGATTAAGATGATCCTATGCCCCCGTCTTCGAACATCCACTACTACTCTTATCTATTAGAACACCTACGCCATTCCTAGTCCCAGCCGAACCAGAATATCAAATCTTGAAACCGGTATTCTCGACTTCTCTCGCCTTTTGACCCGCCCATCTAGTCTCTTATACACAAAGGATATTTACTCGTGTCCTAATGGCAGCATCTACTAACTCACGTAGCTTCCCCGTCAAGGATCCTACATTCCAACTACCCACCCGAAATCTATGTTCCTCGGCTAGCTTCCTTACGCTTTGCACCCGTCGAGTAAGATACAAAGACCCTTGCTCACTTATCACTACATCCGGGCGATGATGTAGCGCGCCACTAAGGTGGTGGGGATCCGGCCCTTGCTCATTTAACACCATATCCGGGTTCCGATATGGCGCGCCACTAAGGCGGTGGCGACCCGGCCCTTGCCCACTTAACACCATACCCGGGTTCCGATATGGCGCGTCGCTAAGAGGGTTACGCCCAACGAATTTCTATTGGGTTTCATTTCCATGAGAATGGCTAAGTGTAGTTGTTGGCTCGCCAAGCCTATCACAACCCCTCCTCCTTTACCCGGGCTTAGGACCGGCTATGTCATTACAACATAGGCGGAGTTTTTCTCACACGACAAAGCACCCAATATTCTTCTTCTTCACCCTCATCGTTATGGCGATAGCACCTTAGGTCAGTGATCTCGTACCCCTCCAAGATCCATCCCGTGCTATGCCGCTACACGAGCTCCCCGCACACGTAAAAGCGGAACTTGACCAAATGCCACTGCACCATGACTTCCATGTTAGAAATCGACTGTGCGCACTTGGTCACGCTATGCTTCCAGATGCCACCGCTGCAAGACCATTGTACTCAAGGCTTGCTCCACCTGCGTATCACGATAAAATATCCTTGATCACGTAGGTCGTAACTTGCCAATAAGTCCCACGGCACTACATCATAGAGGTTCGCTTCTGTCACAATGCCTGCCTTGCGAGGTGGAAATTCATGCAGCTGTGGCCGAAGAAAGTGGAGCACCAACTCGTCCTCTGTTGGTCCGTTTCACGGCCTGTAGTGTGGTCCTCTACTGTAGTCCTCCGAACTGGCCTAGTGACAGGCCCAGCTGCACGCAACATTCTCCTCTTCTTCTTCCACTCGGCTGTCCGCGCGTCCGCTCCTTGCGCCGCCAACGGAGGACCCACGCATCAAGCCCGCGTCCTCTCAGAGCCTGCTCGAAGTACTCTCGCCTGCTCCTCCCTCAAGGCTGCGAAGGTGCGATCTCGCCTAGATCTAGGGCAGTGCGGCTCTGCTTCTCGGCTGCCAGGCCTGCTAGTCAAGCGTCAGTCACACCCGTCTGGCTTGTAGCACAACCCAACGCCTGTGTCAAGGTCTCAAAATTGTGAATACAAATGAACTGAAATTTGAACACCATTTGATTTCAAGTTTATAAAAATTGGGACTTCGTCAGCTTATGGAGAGATATAGGGAGCAGAAAAAGGACTTGCACATAGTGTTCACCGACTTGGAGAAGGCGTACGACAAGATACCAAGGTCAGTCATGTGGTGGGCACTAGAGAAACATAAAGTGCCAACAAAGTACATTACCCTTATCAAGGATATGTATAATAGTGTTAGGACAAGTGTGCGCGTAAGTGATAGTGAGACTGATGCATTTCCTATCACGGTAGGACTACATCAAGGATCAGCTTTGAGCCCATACATCTTTTCCTTGGTGATGGATGAGGTGTCGAAGGATATACAAGGGGATATCCCTTGGTGCATGCTCTTTGCTGATGATGTAGTGCTGGTAGATGGAACTAGAGATGATGTTGATAATAAATTAGAGTTACGGAGACAAACCTTAGAGTCCAAGAGGTTTAGACTTAGTAGGACCAAAACCGAGTATATGAGGTGCGACTTTAGTGGTGTTGGTCGTGAAGAGGGAAATGTTAGTCTACAAGGACAAATAGTACCTAGAAGGGACTCCTTTCGATACTTAGGATCAATGTTACAAAGCAATGGCGATATTGATGATGATGTTTGCCACAGGATCAAGGTAGGGTGGATGAAATGGCGACAAGCCTCTGGAATCCTATGTGATAGGAAAGTCCCACAAAAGCTAAAAGGGAAGTTCTATAGGACGGTGATCAGACCTGCGATGCTCTATGGGGCGGAATGTTGGCCAACTAAAAGGCAACATGTCCAACAAATGAGTGTCGCGGAGATGCGCATGCTACGGTGGATGTGCGGGCACACGAGAAGAGACCGAATAAGGAATGAGTCGATTCGAGATAATGTAGGGGTGGCGCCGATTGAAGAGAAGTTAGTCCAACATCGACTTAGGTGGTTTGGACATATCTAACGGAGAACTCCAGAAGCACCGGTTAACAGTGGGATTTTAAGAGGTAGAGAAAATATTAGGAGGGGTAGAAAACGACTAAGGTTGACCTGGGAGGAGACGGTAAAACGAGATTTGAGAGATTGGAATGTATCCAGAGACTTAGCTCATGATAGGACCGCATGGAAAGTAGCAATTCATGTGCCAGAATCGTAGTCTTGTTTTTTTCTTTTTTCTTTTCTTTTCTTTTCTTTTTTCTTTTCTTTTTCTTTTTTCTTTTCTCTTTTCTCTTTTTCTTTCTCTTTTTTTTTCTTTTTTTTTTCTTCTTTTTTTTCGTTTTTTTTTCTTTTTTCCTTGTGCTTATAACTCTTCCTCTCTTTTACTTCATTATATTGGGTTTCATGTCTAGCCGACCCCAACAGGCTTGGGATAAAGTCTTGGTTGTTGTGGTGATGATACACATGAGTGTTCCACCACACTAGAAAAGGATCATGTGAGTGCTTGGGAACAAAGTTAATTTAAAACCCATGTGTAAGTTTTCATGTGCAAGAGAGTGTAAATTAGGATTTTCGAACTAACTTTGTTCAATTCAAATTTCAAATAGGGTAGCACAATGGAAATGCAAACTGTTCTGGAAAATTCTTTGAAGCTTTTCAAAAAAAAATTTAGAGTGAGTTTCGTTCATCCAAAAATTCTCAGATTTTGTCAGAACATTCCTTAGGATATTATCGAACTCCTGTAAAATTTTCAGCTCATTTAGAGTTGATTTGTGTAGAAAAAATCAGATTTCAATTTGCTGTGTTCAAATGAATATAGAAACCTTTCAGAAAAAATACCAAACTTAGAAATTCAGTTCAGCTCCAAAGATTCCAGAAAAATTCATGCAGGCTCTATGAACTATGTGTGAAATTGTAGTTCACTTGGTTTTGCATGAACATGTGAGTTACTTCAGAACTAATTCCTTTTTGCTCATTTGTTTAGGGAATTGTTCTGGAAAAACTAAGTAAAAAGTGCTAATTTTTGTCTAGAATACTTTCTTGTGACAAAAAACTCAAATAAAAAATTTCAGCTAAAGTTGAGCTCTGGATCAGTACTTTTCAATACACTTTGCTTAGGTGAAGATACCCCAATTAGAAAAAAGCACTTAGCACTTGATCACATTTGCTAAACCCAACTCCAAATCCCTAGCACCAGTTCAATTTCAAATTCTTAAACAGAGCTTCAGTTTTAAATTTGTAAGTAGACGTTAATAGCAAAAGCTTTACAATTAAGTATATATGCATGTTCATATCGTATAGTCATCGACGTGAAGAAGTGTGAAGCAATAGAAGTGGGAATCAGGGAGCAAGGAGGGCAAGTGATCTAAGCCTCAAGTGATCAGCAACACTAACTAATTGTATAATCTCACCTGCAAAAAAAGCAAGCCCCAGTTTGCATTCAAGCTCTTTTATAAAGTCTTTCATTTATAGAAATCGCAGCTATGATGTGAGATTATGATTGCATTAGGTCTAGATGATATTGAAACCCAATTGCATGACTAGATTAAACGTAAGAGAGAATGGGTAGATTAGTTCCCCGTTGAGTGGAATTAGGCTACGCTAAATGTTACCTTGGAAGGACCAGTAAAAGTCGAGTAGTTGGAATCTACTCGCGAGTTTAGTGCTTGGTTTCACCGGAACGGGTTATGAATAGAACCATTGAGGAAAATTCACAAGTGAGAAATTGAGACCGGACAGGGAGATAGAGATCTAGCAGTCTGAGGACCGTGCGCGCATAGCCCTGGCCTGTGTCTGTTAAGGCCCGTCCGTGCTTGACTCTGTTGGACAAGTTTGAGTTGTGTACCGGGCGCATACTGGCTATACAGAACCCAGAAAACCGATGTACCTCGTGAGATCCATATTGGAACTTTTCCGATCGGCTTTGGCTTCTGGCGTTAGTACAGCACGAGGTAACTCGCTCAAGAACATATCACTGCGCGTATGTACCTTGAGCTCCGCTTGTTGTTCGGGTCGATGGGACCGCGTCTGGTGTGGAAGAACTTGGGAAAGGTGGTTGCGTACAACATCGATCGAGGTTGCTGCTGGCAACTCGGAGATGGGTGTACGTGTCGTGCAGTCCGGACATGTCGTGGTTCGAATCACCGTCGCTCGCGGTTATATGAGCATACTTGGACACAGAGTCTTGACGTAGTAAAAACTGAAGTGAATTACTATGAATTTGATAAGGCTTGTGATCTAAATTGTATTGCAACAATATTTGATTTAGGTATAGTGCCAATTAAGTTTACTTCACCTTGTGCAAGAAGCATCGTAACAAAGCGTTTCTTGTTTGATTATGGAGTTGCGATGCTGCTCGGCTCAAGGTCTTCACAATGAGGCTTTAAAAATCTGAAAGTTAAGGATCAACTGTAGGCGAGTCCTTTAAGCAAATTCCAGCTACCATATTCATTCCTTCGTGCATGTATATGTAACAGCCCTAACTTTTGTAAAGTTGATTTCAATTGATGAAAGAAAGTTAAGGCGAAGACAGATTATGTTTGTGTCACATAAAATGATAAACACAACAAATGGACATGTGAGTGAGTAAAACTTTTCTCTAGCCCATGCTCAACATATGTTAACCTAGGGGGAAAGAAATTCACTTCCAAAAACTCTAACTCATGTGCACCTTCTCTATGAGTGGAGTAGATGGAATTTAAACGTAATTTAAATTTTTTTAAAAGAATTCATGTTCAAATTGCCCAAATGCATACAAAGAGATTCATCGATGCATTCCCCATGTATGAATGAGCTCATGATCGAAATTTAGATATTTTTGGAGCCCGTATACCAATTAATCTGAGAAATATTCGAGGGAGGGTTCAAATTCGAATTTGAATTTGAAAACTGAACCAAACGTGCTAAATTTTGGAATCTAATTTCAGATTCAAATTCTTCGTAAATTGTTTGGTAGGCCGTACAATTTTGATAGAATTCGGACAAAGGCGGTGCGGGAAAATTAAAGCACAGAGGGAGGAGATAATTGTGGGGCTGTGGACCCCATCTGTCAGCCACACGTTACACTCAACCACCTCTGTTTTTTTCTCTTGGGTGCACCCACGATCGACAACACCGGCAAAAGACTTCACGGCGAAGTTTTTAGCGTCAGCTCCTGCTTGTGTGGTCTTGTGCTCGGCCTCATCACCGCAAACGAGTGCAACAACCATAGTTATTAAGGTGTCGTTTAAGCGACGTATAAGCGCTAAGGCGACCAGGGACCGTAAGGCGTCCCTGTCGCCTTAGATCCACCGTAAGGCGACCACGCAGGGGTAGATCCGTCGGGAAAGAAGGGGCGGGGCTGGCGCCGCCGGTGGAGGAAGCCAATCGGGGGGGGGGGGGAGGGGTGCGGAGGAAGCCAATCGGCGTCCGCGAGGCGAGATTAAGGCGACCTTTAAGAATTGGGAATTGGGGTATTTACCTTAGCCAGCACCCACAACCCGGTGGCTCTGCTCACGGCGGCGACGCTCACGATTAGGGGAAGGAGGCGGCGTCTCGGCGGCGGCGCCCGCGCTCGTGGAAGGCCGCGGCGGCGCTGTTCACGCGCTCGAGGGAAGGCACCAACTCTAGACGAAGCTCTCAGCTGCGACGCGGGGTATCTGGTGGGGGCGGCGGGGCGATCAGTTGGGTGGGTAAGGGTTTAGGGGTGTGGAGTTGGGCCGGATTAGTGGGCCTATGGAGTTGGGCCAGGACAAGTGAGAGCAAGTCCTTCTATTTTTATTTTTTTATAATACACTTATTAATATAAAATGATATTGTTGATTAAATTTTCCTATATTTCTAGATTATTAAGGCGTCGCCTCACCTTACGCCTTATCGCTTAAAAGGTAAAAAGGTGATAGGTCGCCTTATGTCGCCTTACCACCTTAATAACTATGGCAACAACACCGTTTTGCTTTCTCCCGGCCCGAGCGCTAGCTCTCTGTTTTCCTCCCGAGCAGAACCCGGCCGCTCTGCTTCTCCCAATCCTACACAGCCACCCGAGCACCGGATGCTTGAGCTCTCCACAGCAAAGATCCTCGCACACTCATGCTCTAGCCGGCTAGCAACTTTACTCCGCTGTCCCGAGCTCACTTGCGCCTAGAAACGGCAGAATTGCCACTGCTCCCGTGTTGAAACCGAAGAAACCGAACTGGTCACCGTGGGCAGCCCGGACCAAGAGTGATCACGCCCAAGCAAGCCACCCCATTGGTGCACCTACAACCCTAGTTACCTCAGAAAGCTCAGCGCCATTAATCACAGAGGGAGAATTTCAAGATTTTCTCCCGAGCGGCATAAACTGACCCTGAGGTAAGGAATTGCAAAATTCGTCCTCAATTCGTGTTGGTTGTGTTTCAAACTTCACACACGGGATCTTAACTACCTAGCACACCTCCTTCCTCGATTTTAGACCGAGAAATTGAGTGTAGAGCGAGGAATCCGAGTTCTTTTCGAGGGAATACTGTTGGACCACGTCGGGCGCACGGTGCCGATAGGTTTGGAGCGCTCCCCGGCTCGTTTAGACCCCATGTCGACCTTTTACACGATCCCCTGGTGCTATAGAGCCAAGAACCCGATCATTTGGTGAAGAAACGAGCCGCCGCAACATCGCCGGAGCCCTAGTTCTTGCTGTCATCGGTGCGCCCTATTTTCCGGCGAGTTTTGGCCGCCGGCGACCTCACCAACATGTTCAACATAGTGAAAAATGGGGGGGCGGCCAGCAGGGGGGCGGAAGATGGCCGGGAAGGCCCTTTCCGGCGACCCTCGCCGGAGGGCGCCGCCACTGCCCTGTTTGGCGCGAGGTTGAAGGTTAGGGATGACAGGTGGGACCCACGGGCAGGTTTTAAACATTTCCAGATTTTTCCTTTTGAGTTCAAACTTTGGAGAGCCATAACTTTGTGTAGGAGTGTCCAAAAATTGTGAAACAAATGTTGTTGGATTCCTCTCAGAGAGTACT
Source organism: Neostapfia colusana (assembly GCA_030760725.1). Classification (NCBI taxonomy): domain Eukaryota; kingdom Viridiplantae; phylum Streptophyta; class Magnoliopsida; order Poales; family Poaceae; genus Neostapfia; species Neostapfia colusana. The sequence goes on along the minus strand of JASWHV010000012.1, from coordinate 22,863,578 downwards.
ATCCAGGGTGCAGCCCAATGTTTATAAAAATCCTTAGATTTAGCTCATTAATTCATTTAAGTAAAATTTTGTAGGAATTTTTACAGGAGTTCTGTTTATTGGAAAATTCCCTAATTTGGACAGGACATTCTTCCAAAATTCTTTGAACTCCAGTAAAAATTTTAGAGGCATTGGTCCCCATTTACTTGGTCAAATGATGTGTTCATTCCTTATGTCTCTGAAAAATAGGAAAAATAAACAGAGCCATTTTCAGACTTTTTCTCAATCCTTGTAAAATCCATATCTCCATGTTGAAAACTCCAAAAATGGTAAAAAAAATTCCTATGGACTCAAGACATTTTGTATTTCACAAAAAGTCTACTTTGCAGCATAGGAAAGTTTAATACCTAGGGGGTAAAGGCAGATTGGCGAAAATCATATAAGGAATTATTGTGATCACCTTGAGCCATTTCATGAGCTCAATGTTTGCACACAGCCTAAATACCTTCCATAGAGGCTGTGGTTAAATTTACAGCTTCATTGGACCTCTGGTACTTGAGCTACCATCTTAAGTTTAAGTGTTCATATAATGGACTTAATCACATGGTGATTACTAGTATCCCTTTTCACCTAGCTTTCATAATCTCTAAAGTTTAGATCCAACAACAGAAATCTTGCTGTTGTTTGTCCCTCTTATGTGTGAGTTAACTTAAACATCAGTTTTGAAACAGTTTCTAAATTGCTTTTGAAATATATGTGCATTGCAATATAATAGCTCACGTGACGTCGACGTTCAACGAGGACTCAACTCCACAGCGAGGATCTCCATCTCGTGACGAGTTTGACGGATTCTCAAGAGGAAAACTAACCCCTAGCTTCTAACAAAACCGTTGAGCAAGGCAAGCCCCGGTTTGCATATAATTACCGTTTTAAATTTTGCTGTACTTCACCTCATGTTTATTAGACTTGATATTGTGCATTATGTCTAGGATGATTGAAACCCAATTGCATAGCTATTACATCCCTGAGTAGAAGGTTTAGTGTAGGTTTTGCCTCGTCGTAGATGCTAGGCTAATGTTGTAGCTAGCTCGGTAGAAGTCGAGTAGTAAAAAGCTACTCGCGAGAAAGGTCGAGTAATGGAGTTACTCGCGAGAGGTTGATGATAAGAGCACCCTCATGAAAATGAGATGGAGACGGGGATGTTCCTATAGGATGGAGCGCTCAAGATTGGTCTCGACCTGCGATGGCTGTGACAATGCTTGAGACCACATTTGGCCTGGACCGGGATGGTAAGGCAAATGTGGAGGTTGGTTGTAGCCCCATCCATGTCGGTTAAGGACCGTATGTATAGTGGGGTATGAGACCCATGAAACCGATGTACCTCGATGGACCGTGATATAGAAACTCATCCTTCGCGTGGGAATGACGTTGAGAAGGCGGGAGATGTAAATCCTTTAGCGGGCAACTTCGACGTGTCCGCGTAGAGGACTATCCTGCTCGGCGCGAAACGTTTTGTATGTCGGGGTGTCGGGTGAAAGGTTGTTGCATACAATAGAAGAAAGAGCTCTTAAGAGAGTCTTTCGAGGCAGGTGTATGTGTCGTGTATTCCGGGTTGTTATTGATTCGAATCACCGTTGCTCGCGAAAGAGAATTGAGCATACTTGCCCACTGCGCCGTGACGTAGTAAGAAGAGGAACTAAGTCTCTTAACTTGATGTTATGGATGAATTATTGTATTGGAACCTTGACTGAAGTAGATATAGAGCCAAATAAAGTTCTATTCCATCTCAGGCTAACAACATCGGCATAAGCGTTTCTTGTTTGATTATGTACTTCCGGTGTTGTGAGGCGTGAGGACCACTAAAATGAAGGCTATAAGAATATGAATATAAGGATCAAGTTTAGTCAAGCTTCATTTTGCATGTTCATGTTTCTACTATCTTACTACCCCTGCATGTAAGAGTTACATGTTTAGGATTGACGGTTAAGACTTGCTGAGCCTTAGTGCTCACAGTTGCTTCTGAGTTTTTTTTATTTTTTTATGTTTCTACTATCATACTACCCCTCAATGTAGAGTTACATGTTTAGGATTGACGGTTAAGACTTGCTGAGCCTTAGTGCTCACGGTTGCTTCTGAGTTGTTTTTGCAGGTAACAGGATGCCTGCTATGAAGAGGGTTGTTCGGTGAGACGATGAACCTCACGGTTCGTTCCACTAATCGGAAACCATAGCCGCTGCCTCTCTTGGTGGAGCTAGTAGGAAGCGTTCATGGGCTGAACGACTTCTCTTCGGCGTAGTTAGGGTCGAGAGTTTGTAGATTGTCTAGTTTTTAATTCCGCTGCGTATGTACATTATGTTGTAAAAGATCTTATCTTGAGTAAATAAATGGTTTCATATGTTTTTAAGCTTCTTTTCGTGCATGCTATTGGGTGCCGCATCGCACGACACCACCTAGTGCGATTCCCGGGCCGGGCTCCTCACAGTATAGTGTCATATTTAGAGGAGACGGATCAGTCTTGTTTAGCCTATATGCTCACGCTTGCTATATGAGTGATTTTGCAGGTTAACATCGATGTTTATGAAGAGGTTGTCCGGAAGGACTCGGAGACATTCGAGTCGTTTAACTCATGGAAACCCAACCGCTGCCGATGACTTCGTGTTGCTAGCGAGAAGAGTTCGCGGGCTGGACATCTTCTCGAGTGCTTAATCGATATTAAACGTGAGATGATTATAGTCTTCCGTTGTACTTTATTTTATTTAAATTATTTACAAAGAATACTTGTAAGCTTCCGCATTTGTTTTATATGATACGAGCTCCTTATATGTGTGTTGTTTTGGATGCCGCGTCGGACGACACCACCCAAAGCGATTCCCGGGCGAGCGGCACGGCCCCTTGGCGGGTCGGGGCCCCACAGCCTGTGCCACACCTTTGGAAGCAGCCGCGCGCCGGATCCTGCTGCAAGCAGAAGCTTCTTGTCCGGGCCGAGTTGACCGCCTCGAGAGAAGGGTTGCGAATCCACGCCTGGACGCCTAGGCGAGCGCCGGGCGAGGAGGGGAGGCGGCGGCGGTGAGCCGAGGGAAGGCGGCGGGCGCAGCGGCGAGCGGCGGCGGGCATAGCGGAGGCGTGCGGGCGGAGGCGGCAGGCACGGCGGCGACGGCCGCAGCGGAGGCAGGCGAGCAGAGGCAGAGGCAGCGGGCGGGCTCTCTGACCCGTCGGATCTAATCCAACGATGATCTTTCCACGTTAGCACATAACAAATACCACCCCACCCCACGCTAACCCTAAACAAAATCCCTCTCACCCTCACTGTCCTCTCCACCGATGGCGGCGGCGTCGACACGCGAGGGCCGGCGGCGGCGCGGCAACCGGCGGTGGCGACCGGCGGCGACGGCGGCCTCCAGGCGAGGCGACCTGTCCATGCGTCGCCTCCGGGCCAACTGGACGCCGAGGCGACGCCTCAAAAAGGCTGCTCAAGAGCGCGCCCTCCCAAAGGCGACGCAAGATTGGATCTTAAACCTGCGTTGATACTAATTGTTGTAAATCTAGGGTTTAATTTCTTTTAGTTTTCTGTTCTCATTATTTCTCAACTAGGGTACATAGTTATTAAGGCGGCAAGGCGACATACCCCTTTTTACCTTTTAGGCGATAATGCGTAAGGCGAGGCGACGTCGTACTGATATATAAATATAGAAAAATGTAGAAATACTTTGTATTTTTTTTTCTTCTGTGATAAACTGCTGAGTCCATTGAATACTATAATAAGAAAAGATGTGTTAATGGAAAAGGGTCCCAAGTCAGTTGTGATTGACCTTTAGTACTATACAAATCTATTCTTGTAACTAAGTCTGTTGGTCTGAATATGTTAGAAATATTACAGAGATATGTGAAGTATTTTCATATTTTAATGATGAATCAACCATCAGTACAATCCCAAATTCCAAATAGATAAGGATAACAGTAGTAATTAGCAAATAGAGGTAGTTCAACATAAACCAAGTCAAACATAACTAATAGATAGCAGTACTAGTGTACTAGAATACTAGATAACACTCCCATGATCCCATCTCTTAAATTTGTCTCAAAGTCTGAATATTTGAGCTGGGATAAACTGAACATGGAGTGAGACGTTGCCTTAAGGACGCTCCATAGCCTTACGGACGCCTTACTCAAACATCCAAGGCGACGGGGACGCCTTGGGCTCCCATGTCGTCTTAGCGCTTAAGCGACGCCTTAATAACTATGCTAGTGTGGTTGTATATGTTAGAATATTCTGTATTTAGCAGTGTTATCCTAAACAGTAAACGGTAGACAGTGGAGGTCTATTTACCGTTTAGCCTGTCTAAACGGTGTTTAGACAGATTAAACGGTTTGTACTATAGCTACACTGTTCCAGCAAGTAAAATATATAACTTTAATATATAAGTCTCCGTCTTCACAACTAAAATACATAACTTGCAATAAATCACATGGAGGTTATTTAGATAAATTAGAACCCCATACTCTTATTGAGTTTCAGCTCCCTGCAACTCTCAAACATAAAAATCTAGCAAGTTATAAATAAAAGGCTAATAAAAGATGCAACTCACATGTGCCATATATATACTCTATGTTCCTGATATGAGAAAGCGCACGGGGAGACTGAGCTGCGTATGCCGCGCAGGGACTCGGGTGCATGGGTTCGAAGTATGTGGTAGGGAGATGGTGGGAGAGGGCGATCAAGCTGTGCGTGGGCGGTTGCTGATGGTGGGCTACTTCGGTTGCGAGGCAAGAGGGCGGGGGCATACCTGGTGGCAGCAGATCGGCGGCAGATCGAATACTACAACAGACCCGTGTCGGCGTAATTAATAGGAGTCTTCGACCGCGTGCAGCTTAATAGGCTAGAAAAACCTAGTTCTAACATTTTCACTTCGCCTAAACGGGTCAAAACGCATTTAAACACGAATAGAAACCGTTTTGTTTAATCCGTTTACACTGTTTAAACGGTCGTTGACCCGTTTAAACGGGTCAACCGTTTAAATGCCTGTTTAGGGCCTAAACTACACAGTAAGTGTTTGTTTACCGTTTAAACACGTTTAAACAGTCGTTTAATACCGTTTAGGATAACACTGGTATTTAGGCCTCATTAGTGCTGTCTTTAGACCTCCTTACTTCTATTATTAGAGGCCATTAGTGTCGTCATTAGAGGTTGTTATTAGATCTCATTAGTGCAGTGATTACAACTATTATTGCTGTCATTAGAGGGGCCATTAGTGTTGTGATTACAGTCAGCCTTGGGGTGCAAGGTTGCTGCCCTATATATATGTACCCTCCTCTATCAAATCAATCCATCATATTCCTTGGCAGCACACCTTCTATACCTTCTATCATGGTATCACGAGACCTAGGATCTCGCTTCCGCTTACTTCATTAGTTTAGACACATTTTTTCTCCTCTTTCCCACCCGACCGGCTCTACTCCTAGCCGGCCATGGCAGACACCCTTGTCTGTTAGACTTTGTATTACGGCGTATTAGGGTTAGGGGCATTTTAGTCATTGTGTACCCTTACCCACCCCTCTATATTTGTACCCTTGATAGCCTGATTAATCATCACATTATTCCCACTCTAATATGGTATCAGCTAGGTAACTAGGGTTTAACCCTAATCTCTCTCCTCTCGCGATGGCTGAGCCGCCGCCGCCAGGCCGGCCACCGCCGCCTCCTCCTAGGTGGCCGGCGCCGCCTCTGGGGAGGTCGCCGCCACCCTCTAGCTGGCCACCGCCACCTACTAGCCGTTGTCGCCGCTCCTGCAGCCAACGGTGCGCCGACCGGCACCAGATCCGCTGGCGCCCCGTCTCCAGTAACCGGTCCGGTCGCCGGTAGACCACTTGCCGTTGCCACCGGCAAACCCGCCGTCGTCATACTCATGGTCGGTGCCGTCTCTAGGCTAGATCGGCCCGCTGCAACCTCTCCCGGGCTTGCGCAGTAGTTGCCACCGCACTTCGCAGACCACGAGCCCCTGTTGGACGGGAGCACCACTGCCACCATCCCACCGGCAATCACTGTTCGTTCGGTCGGTGCCGTTGCTGATCCTAGCATGGCCACCGCCTCCCTCTACGCCTCCTTCTACGGCATCGGCACCACCACCACAACGGTCATCGACACCTCCGGTGTTGGCATGGCTCTGGCTGCCACTCGCGAGCACAAGCAGGCACTCGCTCTCGCCATGGAGAAGGAGCGTGCCTTTGTGGCTGCTCTCTCTCTCTCACCAGCTCGAGGGAAGTGCTCACCGACTATTGAGTGCTACCTACGAGCCTTCCTCATATGCTGGTACTGCTCACTCTACGTACTCAGCTTCCCTCGTCGCTGCACTCCACGCCCAGGCCGCCGGGATTCAGAACATACGGATGCTCGTGCCGGTTGTCCTCAGTTCTGACTCCATCTCGTACGCCCGTTGGCGTAACATGCTTCTCCTCACGTGTGAGGCGGTATCCGTCTCGACGACCACGTCCTCCAGGATGGCTCCCCGGTGGATGCCTCCTGGATCAGCATGAACAACCTGGTCCAAGCTTGGATCCTTGGATCCCTCTATGAGGAGATACAGGATATCGTCGGGCAGCCTGGTGGCGGTACCGCTTGCCGGGCATGGCTGGTCCTTGTGCAGCGCTTCCTAGGAAACCATGCGACTCGAGCTCTCCATGTCAACGCGTGGTTCCAAACCACCATCCTAGGCGATCGCTCTGTCTCCGCTTTCTACCGGGAGATGAAGGGCATGGCTGACGCCTTGCGTGACCTTGACGAGCCAGTTACTGACAGCGCTCTCGCCCTTCGGGTCCTTCAAGGCCTGAACGAGCGCTACTGCTACCTCCATACATGGCTTCTTTGTCTGGAGCCACCCCGACCTTTGAGAAGGTCTGGTCCTCAAGCTGGCTCTCTCGCGCTCTTGGCCCGTCCACCAGTTGGACGTCAAGAACGCCTTCCTCCATGGCACTCTGACAAAGTAGGGGTACTGCAGTCAGCCTACAGGGTTTGTTGACTTAGCTCATCCAGACATGGTCTGTAAGCTGAACAAGTCCCTGTATAGTCTGAAGCAGGCACCCCGAGTCTGGTACAGCCGGTTCGTCTCCTTCTTGGTCTCGTTGGGCTTCGTCGAGGCCAAGTCGGACACTTCGCTACCTCTGCATTACAACAATAGTACCTTCACCTGTACGTCGATGACATTGTACTAACGACGTCCAATCCTGCACTCCTTCAGCGCACTATCTCTGCCTTACAGCAGGAGTTCGCTATGAAGGACTTGGGTCAGCTTCACCACTTCCTGGGTATTGCGGTCGAGGACCGACTAGGTGGCCTATTCCTCACCAGCGACAGTACTGCCTGGATATCCTCCAGTGAGCGGGCCATGGCTGAGTGCAAGCCGTGCACCATTCCAGTGGATACCCAGGCAAAGGTCTCCTCTGCCAACGAGACACCCGTCACTGACCCCACTGCTTACAGGAGTCTTGCAGGTGCCTGTTAGTACCTCACCTTCACCAGGTCGGATATCTCCTACGCGGTTTAGTAGGTGTGCCTCCACATGCATGACCTGCGGGAGCCGCACCTCACCGCTGTGAAGCAGATCCTTCGGTACCTGCGCAGCACCCTCGACTACGGCCTCCTTCTTCGGCGTTACTTAGCCTCCGAGCTGGTCGTGTACACTGACAGTGACTGGGTAGGCTGCTCGGACACTCATCGGTCCACCTCTGGTTACGCCGTCTTCTTGGGCGGCAACCTCGTCTCCTGGTCCTCGAAGCGGCAGCACATGGTGTCACGCTCGAGTGCTGAGGCGGAGTACTTCGTCGTGGCTAACGGCGTGGTTGAGGCTTCCTGGCTCAAGCAGCTGCTTCAGGAGCTGCACTCTCCCGTCGCCCGAAGCACTTTGGTCTACTGCGACAACGTCAACGCCGTCTACCTGTCCACCACCCCTGTCCAGCATCAGCGCACGAAGCATGTGGAGATCGACCTCCACTTTGTTCATGAGTGGGTTACACGTGGCGAGGTTCGGATGCTCCACGTCCCGACGACGTCACAGTTCGCCGACATCTTCATGAAGGGCCTCCCGTGGTCGCTATTCTTCGAGTTTCGGTCCAGTCTCAACATTGTCGTAGCTAGATGTTGAGACTGCGGGGGTGTTAGACTCTGAACTAAGGCGTATTAGGGTTAGCGGCATTTTAGTCATTGTGTACCCTTGACAGCCCCTATATATTTGTACTCTTGACAGCTTGATTAATCATCCCATTATTCCCACTCTAATACTGTTGACACCCTGCATCTCCTGCAGGAGCAAGAGGAGAAGGCGGTTGTGGCTGCAGCGGCTGCCGAAGCAGCCACGGAGGACCAGGCCGAACTGGCGACGGCCCTGGCCAAGGCTCTCGAAGCCCTTTCCGCCACTTGCGCCCGTGAGCATGTAGCCGCCCTCGCCTGGGCGAGGGAGAAGGCTGTCCTCGCCGAGCTCGAGCGCGCCCTGGCCACCACCGAAAAGGTGGCCACGCACAACATGGACGACGGTGACCGGTCTACTAACAGCAAGGGCAATGTCATCGAGGCAATGGAGGTACATGCTACCAATGCGCCAGGTCCACCCTTACCCTCCTTTCACGACGTTCGGAATGATCTACTTTTTGAGGAGATGACTCTCGACTACATGGGACGCGTCGGCACGACAACCGCGTTCTACAACTCTTTCTCCAACCACCAGCAGCAGCGTGCCTCGGGTACGGTATCCCCGAACCCCGGTGCCATCCCACCTGCTGCTAAGCCCGCAGCGCCCAACACCACCTCAGGCGGTCGTGGTGGTGGCCGCGGTCGTGGCAAAGGGCGTAGCCGTGGATGCGGCAGAAGTGGTCGTGGCTGCGGCGGAGGTGGCAACTCCTCCATTAGCGGCGTACAGGACACTTTGCCCTCCTACAACCATTGGAACGCGCCCTCAGCAGCTGGCTTTCTTCACCGCCCCGGGCGTTGGCAGCGCCCTCGGCAGCCTCATGGGCCCCTGCCCCTTCACGCCGCCACTCGTGCCGATCTCGACGCCCCAATCACAGCAACCAACGCCGCAGCTCTGCTGGCTCTTCGGACCAGAAGTCGTTGGCTAACTCATTTAGCTTGATGTCGCTGAACCCCCCCCCCCCTCCGCCGGTGACTAACTGGGTGGCCGACTCCGGCGCATTCAACCACACCACGTCTGACCCCGGTAAAATCTCTACTTTTCGCCTGCCCAACTCTGTGTCTCCTTCTATCGTTGTCGGCAACGGGTCCATTCTGCCCATCTCGTCAGTAGGAGACTCGGTTCTTCCTGTCCCATTCTAGCTTAACAATATTTTATTCACCCCTAAAATCATTACTAACCGTCTATCTGTTCGGCGTTTCACAACCGATAATCATTGTTCCATATAGTTTGACCCGTTTCGTCTCTCTGTGAAGGATCTGGCTACCAGGAACGTAATCCTCAGGTGCAATAGTGATGTCCTCTCTACACCTTGCGCCTTCCGTCCTGGATTAGATCACCTCCCGCTCGTGCATTGACTGTCTTGTCATCCTCTATGTGGCATCGTCGTCTTGGTCACCCTGGCTCGGACGTGTTGTCCAAATTGGGTTGTTCCTCCGCCATCACATATAATAAAGACGCCAAACCGTCGCTCTGCCATGCGTGCCAGCTCGGCCGCCACATTAGATTGCCATTTGCTTTATCTTCATCCCGCACCACACAAAAATTCGAACTCGTGCATTGTGATTTATGGACATCTCATGTTTTAAGCATTTCGGGTTATAAATATTATTTGGTGGTTTTGGATGATTCTACACACTTTTTGTGGACTTTTTCTTTGTGACGAAAGTCTGACACCTTCACCAATTTATTGCATTTCTTCTCTTTTGTGTCCACTCAGTTTGGGTGCACCATCAAAAGCCTCTAATGCGACAACGGGCGGGAATTCGACAACATCTCCACAAGAAACTTACTTCTCACTCATGGCGTCACCCTTCACATATCATGGCCCCATACCTCCCCACAGAATGGTAAATCCGAACGCATTATTCGTTCCACTAACAACATCATCTGGTGTTTGCTCTTTCAGGCGTCACTCCCTGCTAGGTATTGGGTCGAGGGTCTTCACACTGCCAGCTACCTCGTCAACCGATTACCCACCAAGGCCATAGCCACATAATGCCCACACAATGCCCTCTATGGCACACCTCCCTCCTACGAGCATCTACGAGTTTTCGGGTACGCCTGCTATCCGAACATGTCCGCAACCGACCCCCATAAGCTCGAGCCTCACTCCTCCCAATGCGTCTTTCTTGGCTACTCTTTCGGTCACAAGGGGTATCGGTGCCTTGATCTCTCCAGAAACCGCATCGTGATCTCTCGACACGCTGTGTTTGATGAGGCCGACTTCCCCTTCGCGGCCCCGCCCACCTCTACAAATGATGATTTACACTTTTTGTCTGAGTCAGAACCCGCTATTTGGACTCCACTCACTGTTGAAGGTAACCTAGCGGTCCAAACCATGGTGCACAACTCCAACGCCCCTAGTCTAGTGCCAGTCCCTCTAGCAGCACTGCGCGCCTCCCTGCGACACCAATCGGCACCCTGAGTCCCGCGCATGCCTCTCCCACCGGCAACGGGTCGGTCTATCCTCTGGTGGCGCCCCAGTCGTCGCGCGCATCCCTACGCTGTCGCGCGACGTTGCCAACTCGGCGTCTGGGTCGCGTCCGCCTTGGTCTGCGGCTACGCCTGTGGGACAGGGCCACTTCCCGAACAGCCACCGGTCCCCCTCTCCACCGTCGCCACCAGACGTCGGGTCTCCACGCCACGCCTAGCCACCCTCCGGTCCGACGCCGGGATTTCGCCCACTACCGAGCTCGCCGGTGTCCCACGCCAGGCCGGTGAGCACCTCGACAGCAGCACCGGCCGCCTCCCACCTCCAGGTCTACACGCGGCGTCCACGCGCAGCACCCCCCCCCCCCCCCCGCCGTGCCACTAGTGGTCCAGCGGCTCCTGTTGGACACCGTACGACCGGCAGACGTGCGTTCCCCCAAAGGCGCGGTCCCGATTGCTCCGGTCAACAACCAACATAGCATGGCCACCTAAGGGAGGCAAGGGTACCGACAACCTCCCTCAGCTCTCCTAACAGCACCCACTGCTCTCTCCCTGGCACCCACTTCCTGTCGTGTCGCCCTCACCGACCCCAACTGGCGGCGCGCCATAGAGGACCAGTACGAAGCTTTGATGGCCGACCCCACTTGGGGCTTGGTGCCTCGTCCACCTGGTTCCAAAGTCGTCACCGGAAAATAGATCTTCATGCACAAACTCAACGCCGACGGTACCCTGAAGCAATACAAGGCTCGCTGGGTCCTTTGCGGCTTCACCTAGCAGCCCGGCGTCGACTACGACGACACTTTCAGTCTGGTTGCCAAGCCAGCAACAGTCCGCACCGTCCTCTCGCTCGCTCTCTCACGGGGTTGGCTGGTTCACCAGCTCGACGTCAAGAATGCGTTCCTTCATGGTACGCTTTCCGAGACAGTCTTCTGCCGTCAGCCCACAGGCTTTGTCGACCCCGCTCAGCCTGACATGGTCTGCCACCACAACAAGTCCCTCTATGGACTTGCCCCCTGAGCCTGGTACAGTCGGTTCGCCACTTTTCTGTTGTCACATGGCTTCGTGGAGGCCAAATCCGACACCTCGCTTTTCATCTGCCATCGGGGTTCCAACATGGCCTACCTGCTGCTCTATGTGGATGACATTGTATTGACTGCCTCCAATTCGGCCTTGCTTCATCACTACATCATTGCAGCTCTACAGCAGGAGTTCTATATGACGGACATGGGCACCCTCCACTTCCTGTGAGTCTCAGTAACTCGGAAGTCTGGTGGACTCTTCCTCTCCCAAAAGACCTACACCCGCGACATCGTCGAGCAAGCTGGCATGACTAACTACAAGTTCATCTCCACGCCTGTCTACACTTAGGCCAAGATCTCCGCTTGCTTAGATGCTGCTCCTGTGAAGGACGTCACCCACTACCGCAGTCTGGTCGACGCCCTGCAGTACCTCTCCTTTACCAGGCCTGATATCTCTTAGGGAGTTCAGCAGGTATGCCTCTACATGCACGATCCTCGGGAGCACCACTTGACAGAGGTCAAGCGCATTCTGTGATGGAATAAGTCTTGTACTCTTGGTCTTTGCGGCCCTCTAGTTAGGACAGCATCATAGTCCTTTGTTAGGACAGCATCTTAGTTCTTTATTAGGGCAGCATTTTAGTCCTAGTTAGGACAGCATGGGACAACATCTCGGCAGCTGTCTTGAGCTATAAATATGTAATCCCAACCACTAGGTTGGGCATGGCATTGTGTGAGAAATAAACCAAAAAATATTTTCCCAACTCCTAGTGTCATCCTCTCCATGAGAGTAAGACTTCGTACTAACATCTTGCGCTACATTCAGGGGTCTCTCGACCACGGCCTTCTCCATGGGCGCTCCACGACGTCAGACCTTCGAGTCTACGCCAACGCCGTTTGAGCTGTGTATCCCGTCACACGCCGCTCCACCTCGGGGTACGTTGTGTTCCTCGATGACAACCTGGTCTCCTAGTCCTCAAAGTGCCAGCACACCGTCTCCAAGTCTAGTGCACAAGCCGAATACCACGCCGTTGCCAATGGCGTCGCCGAGGCGTGCTGCCTCCGCCAGCTACTGCAGGAGCTCCACAACCCCCTCACCCGCAGCACATCGGTATACTGCGATAACGTCAGAACCGTCTATCTCTCCTCCAACCCGGTTCAGCACCAGCAGACCAAACATGTGGAGATGATCGATCTACACTTTGTCCGCAACCGGGTGACTTTCGGGGAGATACGCGTCCTTCATGTGCCAACGACATCCCAGTTCGCCGACATATTCACCAAAGGCCTACCATCCTCTATCTTCAAAGACTTTAGATCCAGTCTCAACATCCGCAACGACTACGGTGGAGTGTTAGAATATTCTGTATTTAGTCCTCATTAGTGTGGTTATTAGGGCTCCTTACTGCTGTTAGTAGTGGTCATTAGTGCTGTCATTAGAGGCTGTCATTATACCTTATTAGTGCTGTGATTATAGCCATTATTGCTGTCATTAGAAGAGGCCATTAGTGTTGTGATTAGAGCCATTCCTATTCATTGGCAGCACACCTTCTATACCTTCTATCAGTATATATAGCTCCAATTACAATAGAATCCTAGTCAAATACTACCCTAGACTCCTACTCTAATTAGAGATGGACTTGTAATCTATCTCTAACTATATTCTAATTTAGAAAAACTAGATTATATCTAATAAAAAATTCATCACTGATCTATTTAGCACCAAAATGCATGCTTTTTTTCTTGGTCCAGATCCTTACCTACCATCTACTACTCAAAAAGCGATACCATGTTAGCATCACAAAATACAATGCGAATAATCAATTCGTGCGAACATACTTTGAAAAGTATATAATAAGCAGACAGTTAAATGATGATGGGAAAAGAAGAAACAGATTTGCAAACTTTACAAAAATCTTGATCTTTTCAGGAACACTAACCTGAATTACTAGAACATTTAGTGATAGTAAAAATATAGCAAAGGACCAGACTTTTCAAAAGAAGTGCAACAAATAGAATACTTTTAATAGAAGCATATTAGGGTGGGCAAAAATAACCGAAACCGCCTCGATTTGGTTGTAAACCCGGCCAGTGGCGAAGCTAGAATGAAATTGACAGTGGTGCCATATATACACAAATATTGTATTTTAGAGTGGTTAAATCATAGGATGGTCTCACAAAAGCTAAAAGAAAAGGGACAGTGATCAGACCCGCCATGCTATATGGGGTGGAATGTTGGCCACTAAATGGCAACATGTCCAACAAATTAGTGTCGCCAAGATGAACATGTTACGGTGCATGTGCGGGCACACAAGAAGAGACCGAATTAAGAACGAGACGATTCGTGATAGGGTAGGGGTGGCACCGATTAAAGAGAAGTTAGTCCAACATCGACTAAGGTGTTTTAGACATATCCAACGGATATCTCCAGAAGCACCACTTAACAGTAGGATTTTAAGATGTAGAGAAAATAATAGGAGGGGTAAAGGACGATCAATATTGACTTGGGAGGAGGCGGTAAAAAGAGACTTGAGAGATTGGAATATATCTAGAGACTTAGCTCATAAATAGGATTGTATGAAAAGTAGCAATTCATATGCCAGAATCTTAGTTTTTTTGTTACTCTTGTATCTCTTCCTCTATTTTACTTCATTTAACAAAAATAAAAATAAAAACTGTTAGGTTTCATGTCTAGCCTACTCCAACATGCTTGAGACAAAGACTTTGTTGTTGTTGTTGTTGTTGTTGTTGTGTGGTTAAATCAAAATTTAAGGGGTGCAACAAAGGAGATTATAAGCTAATTACTTCTGGAGTTAATTTTCACCATGGTGCACGACCTATCTTCACCACTGGTCTCGGCTCAGCCACCACCCCCGTGCCTCGATGTCGCTCCCGCGCGCTTGATGCCGCCCCGGCAAGGCCGCCACCCCCGCGCCCCGCCGCCCTGATGTCGCCCCTGCCCCCCGTGCCACGACACCCTCCCGATGAAGTTCGGTTTTTTCAGTTTAACCGAAAACTGATCTGAAGTTCTAAGTTAGGGGTCCAGTGTTTTATTTTATTTGTGCTACTTCAGTTTTCATTTTTTATAACAGAACTTTGAAAGAAACGAAAAAACAAACTGATCATTTCGGTTAAACAAACGTACAGGCTGAGAAGCATATGTTTATGGTAAGAACCAAAATTACATTCTAAATAAAGTTAAAGCAAAAAGGATCCCACTGATTTGTGTACTGCAAAGTGAGAAATATAAATAGTAAAAATGAAATAAAATAATGCACTACTCTTTTAAGAACAGAAAAAATAATCTACACTATCAAATCTACCCTTAAGGAACCTCAAAAAAATAAAATTACCGAGAAATTATATAAGTTTGGGAAAAATGGAAAGTAATAAATGTTTTGTAAAATAAACATGAATAAAGAATAAAAGTATAGTAACATCAGGTATTAAATATATAACAAAAATTACAGAAAATTCTTAACCTAAAATATGCAGTGTAGTAACGAAACAGACGTCTTTAAGATAATAGACACCGAAAATACAGAACCATAAAGTCACAAAACAAAATGCTTTCTCAACTATAACTACTCTTTTAATTTGAAATAATTTATTTGTAGATCTTCGTTGATCAAAATAAAAAATTTGACTTTGAGCAAGCCCCAAAAACATTATATTTATGGACAAAGGGTGTATATTTCTTTCTAACAACATTATTCAGTTCCATTTCGTTTTTAGAAGCCGAGGAGCACAGATTATAGGCAATTGATTGTTATAGGGCGTAAATGAAATTTTCTAAGAGTGAAAGAAAGCATACCACATTAGAGTAAAGTGATGTCAAAGCCCTAACTTCAGCTTCAGCGCCAATGAGAAAATCCTTCAGTGTCTGTCAACAAGGTAATTGATTTAAGGTGGGAAAACATTCAGAATAAAATATATCATGCAAGTATGCAACTTGGTTTTCTTTTGTTGAAATTACAGCTACAGTACCAGGGCTCCAGCAGCGGCCCTGGCACCAACAATGTCGGTCACCTCCCGGCAACCCTCAGTTGCGGCGCCGTCGGTGACGCCGGCCCCGTAAGTT
Source organism: Neostapfia colusana (assembly GCA_030760725.1). NCBI lineage: Eukaryota > Viridiplantae > Streptophyta > Magnoliopsida > Poales > Poaceae > Neostapfia > Neostapfia colusana. The sequence continues at coordinate 22,847,892 of JASWHV010000012.1, read as the reverse complement.
TTACTCATAACATAGGGTAGGGCAGTATTTTTGTCCTGGACCAGCGCTTAGATCAACTAAACTTCGGGGAGGTCCGGTTACCCCAGTCACCCGGAGCGGGTCATTGACCTCCTGTACATCCTGACCCCTCCTATGTAGTACCATGATAAAGAAAACTCTTGTCCTACCCTGTGTACATCTATATTCATGCAATTTTCCTCTGAAACTTGCGTATGTTCTTGCATGCCTTTCAACGTGTATGAAAGAAGGCTAATGATGATAGTATTGAGATGATTGAAAAGCTGAGGTACAGGTGTGATTATATAGAGGGATTAGGAGGGGAGAAAAAACTAAACTACCCCTAACCCTAATCCCTCTCTAATGACTAATATACCCCTGTGTCACACCCCTAATTACAGTGTCTAACACCCCCCCGCAGTCACAACATCTAGCCGCTGCAGATGTTGAGACTAGACCGAAACTCGGAGAACAACGATGACGGGAGGCAGTTCGTGAAGATGTCGGCGAACTGCGTCGTCGTCGGGACATGGTGTACCCGAACCTCGCCCCGTGCTACCCGCTCACGAACAAAATGAAGATCAATCTCCACATGCTTCGTGCGCTGATGCTGGACCGGGTTGGTGGAGAGGTACATGGCGCTGACGTTGTCGCAGTAAATGAGGGTGCTTTTGATGACGGGAGTGTGGAGCTCCTGAAGTAGCTGCTGAAGCCAGGAGGCCTCAGCTACGCCGTTAGCCACGGCGCGATACTCCGCCTCTACACTCGAGCGCGATACTACGGGCTGTCGCTTCGAGGACCAGAAGACAAGGTTGCCGCCCAGGAAGACGGCGTACCCAGAAGTAGAGCGTCGTGTGTCCGGGCATCCTGCCCAGTCAGCGTCTGTGTACACGACCAGCTCGGAGGCCGTGTCACGTCGAAGAAGGAGGCCGTAGTCGAGGGTGCCTCGTAGGTACCGAAGAGTCCGCTTGACAGCGGTGAGATGCGGTTCCCTCGGGTCATGCATGTGGAGGCACACCTGCTGAACCGCATATGAGATATCCGGCCTGGTGAAGGTTAGGTACTGGAGAGCACCTGCAAGACTCCTGTAAGAGGTGGGGTCAGAGACAGGTGTCCCGTCGGTGGCGGAGAGCTTCGCCTGAGTATCCACTAGAGTGGAGCACGGCTTGCAATCAGCCATGCTTGCCCGCTGAAGGATATCCAGACAGTACTGTCGCTGGTGAAGGAATAGGCCGCCTGGTCGGTCCTCGACCGTAATACCCAGGAAGTGGTGGAGACGGCCCAGGTCCTTCATAGTGAACTCCTGCTGTAAGGCAGAAATAGTTCGCTGAAGCGGAGTCGGACTGGATGCTGTTAGTACAATGTCATCGACGTACAGTAAGAGGTAAGCTGTGTCACTGCCCCGTCGATAGACAAACAGCGAAGTGTCCGACTTAGCTTCAACAAACCCCAGCGAGACCAAGAAAGAGGCGAACCGGCTGTACCAGGCTCGCGGTGCCTGCTTCAGTCCGTACAGGGATTTGTTCAGCTTACAGACCATGTCTGGGTGAGCTGAATCTACAAATCCTGCCGGCTGACTGCAGTACACCGTCTCGGTCAGTGTACCGTGGAGGAATGCGTTCTTGACGTCCAACTGGTGGACAGGCCAAGAACGTGAGAGAGCTAGCGACAGTACGGTACGAACTGTCGTCGGCTTCACCACCGGGCTGAAAGTCTCGTCGTAGTCAACTCCAGGGCGCTGAGTGAAGCCCCGGAGTAGCCAACGAGCTTTGTATCTCTCCAAGGTGCCATCCGCCTTCTTCTTATGCGTGAATATCCACTTGCCTGTGACAACATTGCCACGACCCGAACGGGGAACCAGGTCCCAGGTCCGGTTGGCAAGCAAGGCCTCATACTCTTCCTCCATAGCGCGGCGCCAGTTAGGGTCGGCGAGGGCGCTACGCACGGAAGTAGGTACGGGCGAGATCGAAGAAGGCTCGGTCGGTGGAGTCGTCGTCGACGAGAAAGCGGTACTATCGAACCGCTCCAGTGGTCGAAGACTCCCGGATGCACGTCGAGTTACCATCGGGTGGACGTGACCAGGATGCAAAACGAGAAGACGTCGTTGGTAGTCGTAGTAGGGGGTGTTGTCCATACTGTGACCGCCTGTCAGGCCTCGAGCCCACTTGTAAGGTTGTCTGGCCTTGAGCTATAAAAGGACCAGACAGCCAACGGGCAAAAGGATCTCCGATTTTGATCCCCAATTCCGATCCCCGAACTCATACAACTCTAACACTTGTAAGCTCTCAAGCTCCAGCCACGCTCATACTCCATAAAAGAAGAACCAACTCACTGTGGACATAGGTTATTACGCTCAGTCGGCCCGAACCACGTAAATCCCTATGTTTATCATACTATCGTGACCCGACACTCAAATCTACTAAGCCCATCCTAAAAAAGAACCTCCGCGGGCTGCTCCTGAGCAGACCGAGGGAAGTGTCGTTGCAACACTTCAACATTTGACGCGCCAGGTACGGGAGACTCCCTTCTTCTTAGTTTACGGAGCTAAGGTCGTCCTCCCTCCGGAAGTCACAATGGGCTCCCCTCATATCAAGGCATACGACGAAGCCACGCAGGCCAAGATCCGCCGTAAAGATGTAGAGCTCGTCGACGAGCAAAGATGGCAAGCAGAAATCAGAAACACACGGTACCGCCAGGCACTACCATCAGCGGTTTGTGCGGAGCCGAGAGCTGCGGTTGGGCGACCTGGTGCTTCGGCGAATACTTTCCCGAGAGGGTTCGAATAAGCTTTCCCCTAGTTGGGAAGAACCCTTCCGGGTGACACAAGTATGCCGCCAGGGTGCGTCCGCCTGGCGACGGAGGATGGCGAACCAATTTCAAATCCTTAGAACATTGAACACCTCCGTATGTTTTACCCATAGCATAGGGTAGGGCAGTCTTTTTCTGTAAAGGATATCATAGTGTCCAGGACCAGCGCTTGGATCAACTAAACTCCGAAGGGGTCCGGCTACCCCTGTCACCCGGAGCGGGTCGTTGACCTCCTGTACAGCCTGACTCCTCCTATGTAGTACCATGATAAAGAAAACTCTTGTCCTACCCAGTGTACATTTATATTCATGTAATTTTCCTCTGAAACTTGTGTATGTTCTTGCATGCCTTTCGACGTGTACCCTCCCTTCGGAATGCCATACCAGCAGGAGGTGCAGGGTGTGTAGCCTGCTTAGCCTAGTCTTGTACCCTAAGCGTGCACACTCTACCTCTTCAGCGCAGCAACCAAGTGCTGGGGGCCCGGACGGCACACCACCCTAGGCAGGCTGGTAACCATGGTTCGAATACTACTACACTGAATTGTCCAGGTCCCGTAGCTTAGTCAAGGACTGTAAGCCGTAATGTAGCCAGCAGGCAGAGAAAATACAACTACTAGGCACGGTTACCTCCTCCTTCTACTGATTGTGCAGGCCACAGGGCTCCGGTTCGTAGAGACAAGCCCGGAGCACCAGCACACCTGCCAGGGGGCCATCATGAGTGGTCAAGGCGAGCAAGACGACCGGACTCCTACATCGGACAAGAAGGATGTGTGCAGACGTCTACAACAGGCAACGAGGAGATCCTACGGTCTCTACGATGAGAGGATCCTTACGGGGTGGACGGGAAGACCTCGCGCCGTCGTGGGCCTAAGGGAACGACTACGACAAGCAAACAAGTGTACGAGCCTCGAGCGGTTGAAGATTCGGAAGATTGTCACGCGGGGAACCTGACGGGGGCCCCAACTGCAGAGCCTTCGTCTCTGTCCAGGTGGGCCCGGGGGCAACTGTCGGTACCGTGACGACCGGGTACCACCGCTTACCAGAATAAAGAAGACACACGTCAGCATGTGTCCAGAAGGAGAGGGCCCAGCCTGCATGGTGGGCCAACTGCGTGCCAAGAAGGGTGCTATGGCTTCGAGCTCGACCTCCTGCTAGGGAGAGCTCCGGAGCTACCACGTGCCCCACGGCCAAGATACAGGCTACCGGTCAGAGGTGGCTCCGGGACTGCCACGTGACCCGACCTTTCGCCAGGCGGGGTCTCGGTGCCGCCACGTGCCTGGAGCACCCAGACCTCACTCCAAGCCAATGAGGGATCCGGCGCAGACACGTGTCCACGGGCTCCGGACCACCCATCCCCACCAGGGTGGGCTCCGGAGCTGCCATGTGTCCGGTGCCCAAGACTCCACCACTCCGCTAAAGCCAGCTCCGAGTGTGACACGTGCCAACACCACCAAGTGATGGCCGTTGGCTTCAGGAGTAAAGAAGAGCGTGGGCAGCCTTACTACACATTTAAGGATCGCGTGTTCCCCAGGCAGGCAATCCAGTGTATCCCGGTACAGGCGTGCATTGCAGCAGAGACCAGTCACGCGGCGCTTTGACGACAGCAACAGTGCAGCGCCGCGGGACAAGACGTATTCCTACCACCTTCTTCAGGCAACACTTAAGGAGGGCGATGTGATAAGGCGACGCGTCCTACAGCTTCATCAAGTACGCTATTACTAGCAATGGGCGTTCTAGCCGTAGTAGGGGGTGCTGCCCATACCGGTGCCGCCTGTCAGGCCACGGGCCCACTTGTAAAGTTGTTTGGCCTTGAGCTATAAAAGGACCAGACAGCCAACGGGCAAAAGTATCCCCGACATAGTTATTAAGGCGGTAAGGCGACATAAGGCGACGCACCCCCTTTTTATTTTTTAAGCGGCAAGGCATAAGGCGAGGCGACGCCTTATTAATATTTAAATATAGCAAAAAATCGTAGTAGCAATAAAATGGAAAAGAAAACAAAAAGAGAAGAATAAGACTACATTTAAGTGGCCCATCCAGCCACTAGCACCAGCCCATCAATTAAAAAGAAAAAGGAAAAAACAAGAGAAAAAAGACTACATGTGCTTATTTCAGTGGCCCATCTAGCCCACTAACAGCCCAACAGCACTTATATACGGTAACCCTGGCCACCCCGCCGCCTTCAATCAGCGCGAGTGTCCAGCCTCCTGCGCCCGGCCGCCACATCCGCTCCTCTGCGCCCGGCCGCCGCCGCCTCCTCTGCGTGCGGCCACCACCGCTTCCTCTGCGCCTGGCCACCGCCGCCTCCTGTGTGCGGGCGCCGCCGCCGCCTTCACCCGCATTATGTCGGGATCTAAGGCGACGGGACGCCTTACGATCCCCAGGCGTCTTACCGCTTAAGCGACGCCTTAACAACTATGATCTCCGATTCCGATCCCCGATTCCGATCCCCGAACTCATACAACTCTAACACTTGTAAGCTCGAGCCACGCTCGGACTCCAGAAAAGAAGAACCAACTTACCATGGACATAGGGTATTACACTCATGCGGCCCGAACTACGTAAATTCCTGTGTTCATCATACCATCGTGACCTGACACTCAAATCCACTACGTCCATCCTAAAGAAGAACCTCCGCGGGCTGCTCCTGAGCAGACCGGGGGAAGTGTCGTTGCTGTTGGACTGTACGTGTATTAGGGGGCATTTTAGTCTTTTGTAGTAGGGTTGTTTAGCCCTTAAGCTGTGTCCCCCTATATATGTATCTTCCTTGACAGGCTGTTATGGCACTAATCACTTTTCCCTAATCTAATTTGGTATCAGATTGCCTCTCTCTGCCCTTCTCTCTCTCCCGGCCGCCGCGCCGCCGCAAGGCCGCGCCCCCTCCTCCTTCTCGCGCGCCGCCAGGCCGCGCTCCTCCCCTCCTCGCGCGCCGCCGCCTCACGCACCGGCCGCATCAACGACGGGATCGAGTACCTCGGCGCCGCGGCTGAGATCGTCGACTACCTGCGGGCCGCGCGGCGCGGGGGGGGGGGGGGGGGGGGGACCATGAGGTGGCCGCGGTGGACCACCAGCAGGTCCTCGACCTCGCCCTCGAGGCGCTCGTCCCGCTGCAGGACTGCCACGGTGGGTGGTCGCTCCCCGTCGCGCGCGCACTCCAACTCGCCAGCGCCCTCCAGCCCCACGCGGGACCACCACCCCGGCAGCGCCTGCTTCTACACCGCCCCGTCCGGCCCCACCCGCGCCGGCTGCCTCGCCCTCGAGGCGCTCCTCCCGCTTCCTGTCCCCTTCGCGTCCCCTTCGGCCGCTGCGATGTCCTCCGCCGACGAGCTCTTCTACAACGGCCAGATCCGACCCGTCCGCCTCGAATACAAGGGGATATCCCTTGGTGCTGTTTTTTGCCGATGATATAGTGCTGGTAGATGAAACTAGGGATGGTGTTGATAAGAAATTAGAGTTATGGAGACAAACCTTAGAGTCTAAGTGGTTTAGACTTAGTAGGACCAAGACTGAATATGAGGTGTGACTTTAGTGGGGTTGGTCGTAAAGAGGAAAATATTAGTCTGCAAGGACAAATAGTACCTAGAAGGGAGTCTTTTCGATACTTCCTCCGTTCTAAAATAAATGACGTTTAGGACAACTAATTTCGTTCAAAATGGAGGGAGTACTTAGAATCAATGTTACAAAGCAATGGGGATATTGATGAGAATTTTTGTCACAGGATTAAGGTAGGGTGGATGAAATGGCGACAAGCCTCCGAAATCCTATGTGATAGGAAGGTCCCACAAAAGCTAAAAGGGAAGTTCTATAGGATGGTGATCAGACCCGCGATGCTATATGGGGCAGAATGTTGGCCAATTAAATGGTAACATATCGAACAAATGAGTGTCGCAGAAATGCGCATGCTACGGTGGATGTGCGGGCACACGAGAAGAGACCGAATAAGGAATGAGGCGATTCTTGATAGGGTAGGGGTGGCGCCAAGAGAAGTTAGTCCAACATCGACTAAAGTGGTTTGGACATATCCAGCGGAGACCTCTAGAAGCACCAGTTAACAGTGGGATTTTAAAAGGTAGAGAAAATAGGGGTAGAGGACGACCAAGGTTGACCTGGGAGGAGACGGTAAAACGAGATTTGAGAGATTGGAATGTATCCAGAGACTTAGCTCATGATAGTACCGCATGGAAAGTAGCAATTTATGTGCCAGAATCTTAGTCTTTTTTCTTTTCTTTTTTCTTGTTACTCTTATATCTCTTCCTCTCTTTTACTTCATTGAATATATATATATATATATATATATATATATAACTATTGCGTTTAATGTCTAGCCGACCCCAACATGCTTGGAATAAAGGCTTGGTTGTTGTTGTTGTTGTTGCTGCTGCTAAAGAGAATACTAGTATATGGCCATTTAGGCATAGTTATAGGAATCATATAGATTTTGAGCTACGCTTAGTTACTAATAAGGCGTACCCAATGCCGAAGGCTGCCACACATTATGGGTTGAAGGGTCTAGTGAAGGGTTATTTCTATACAACCTTACCACTGCTTTTGTAAAGAGGTCAGTTTGAACCCAAGACCTCAAAACACAAGTGCAACACTACCACTGCGTCAGGTTCGCCCTTCAACAAATCATATTGCCTGTTAAAAGACAACACTAGTATCTGGCCATCTAGGCATAGTTGTAGGAACTGTACATATGCTGAAATAAGTCATGTGTCCGGTTCCCTGGTTCAAACACCGGTTCCGTAAATTGAATAACTGGAAAGATGCCTGGAGCGATGCTGCTTGCCAAGAATCAGTTAGTCTACTTCAAACTGTGGCCAAAAGGTAACAGTTAACCTAGTTGGTTTGCCTGGGCTGTGCAGAAGAAAATGTCAGGATGCTGAATATACAATGGTACTTCTCTTTGTACATCAAAATCGTCCAACACATATACAGGTCAGAATAGGTTCATTAACGATTTTCCAGTCATGGTCCTCGTGGCACTGGTCCAGTTTGCTTTTTTCTTCTAACTTAAGCACCTTGTGACATTGATTATAGATACTAAACAATGGCTAGAAAAACACAGTTATAATTACCTTACGAAAGGTCTCTGACACAGGACCATCATTTTCAGATATAGTAAGTTCTTGCTCAACTTTCTCAAGTCCTTTGTTTATTGCCTGCATTTCCTCTGCTAAAGACTTCAATTGTATCTGCATCACAAAAGTTGGAACTCAATCGATGAAACAACTATGGTAATGTTCAAAGTGGCCAAAATACCAAAAACTGCATTGAATCTACACCTTTGCCGCCAATTCTAAGCTAGATATGTCTTTAGGAAAATCAAGAAGTTCTGGAAGTTTCTCAGATAGCACCTGCAGCCACATAACTTAAACAGGTTATTGCACAATTCAAGCATATGCACCCAATTCTAAATTTCTCTTCAGAGAATAGAACAAATCTTGTAAAAGCCCTTGATAGCACAATGGGTGTATCTGAAGTGGGTTTAGCTAAAAACTCAAGATTCTCCACCTCAGAAACACTAAGTTTTAATCAAAAGTCACACAGCACCGTGGAGAGCAACACGATGCAGGACATGAACATATCACAGGTCTAAGTTGAAAATTACATAAAGTGAGAAATTGGATATCATGTTCATTTAAACATAGCTACGCGTTTTTGCCTTCTCATCACAACACAAAATCTGATTGTATAAGTCTTGAACAGTATGTAAGTTTGTACTACCATAATTAGAGAAACAACTTCAGTAGTTCAGTGGTTTAAGGAAAGGCAGTACAGGCCAGGATAGGTTGATTAAAAAGCTTACTTTTTTTAAAACAAAAACAGTTAACGAACCAAGATGAGATATTACTTGAAATATCTAGCTGGAAAAACAGTCAGCTTTTTTTGTGCATTTTAATCCTATGGAGAGCTGTCAAGACATATTGAATACAGGGATACCTTGGATAGATAATGCATCAAAGTTGTCTTGTTGTTACGTGCACGGGTGTCACTTAGTTTGAGCAAACTATCCAACCTGAACCCAACAGCAGAACCTACAAAAAAAAAGCAAAGGATGCTATAGTGCAGCCAATAAAAAAATAAGAACAGTCAACTGAAAAAGATGGATACATGTTTTCTTAAAAAGAAAATGTATTTTATTTTTATGACAGGATGGTTAGCAACAAAAATATTGCCATTTTATCAAAACTTGCAATTCCTGTACTATGGGACATGAAGTAAACTATCCTGTAACAACTTAAGCATGTAGGCAAAATAATTCAACATGTTACAAGAGAGGATAACAAATGGCAAACATCTAAAACAATCAATATCTTACATGCCAAGCACATTATTCATAATTTTATGGAAATAACTAAGGAAATTTCTGGGAGCGGTAAGAAATACATCAGTTATTGCTTTCTTTTCTTTCATTTAGAAAAAAATAGAGCCCAGTACTCCAGTGATCCAGTCATGGCTCAACAATAGGCATCCAGTTTGTACAGCTTCCTATGTACGTCTAATCTTCAATAGCAGGTGCTATACTTAGTTTCTACAAAATCATACTGATTTGTCTGAACATCACCAGCATCACCAATCATTTCCTGTATAGGATAAAACTATTGCAATTCACTTTCAACTTACATTCATCCTCTACAGTGCGCCACAGCATAAATACTCTGGAACATAACGTTGTTCATTTATATTGTTCAACAGCCAAACAGACAATGCTGCACACACATTTACTTATTAGGCTTCACGGCATGATTGCAAAGTGTTGTTAGTCATTCGAGTCACAAAGGTATAAATCTCCTAGTGGCAGCATTTCTCAAGTCCATCCATCGTTCAATTGGTGAGATCAGTAGTCCATCTCACAAAATTCAAGCGCATAGCCACTTACCACCCAAATTTTACACGCAGTGTAATGATATTTAGCTGGATGCCTAGATATCAGACACCATTACATAACCCAATGGTAGAAGATAAGAACTTGATTCCAGCAACCACTAGTTGGCTGGAGAGTTGGGACTTGGGAGCAATTTACATGGATTTCAAACTAAACTTTTCAGCACTTCTAACATTGACTTGTGGGTTATGAGTATTCCGACAAACAACACTGGCCAATTGTCTCCTACCCCCAAATTAATCCTTCAAATATATAGTGGAAAGTAATTTAAGAGCAGATTTTATTTTAAATGAAAAATTAATATGATGTATCACACTTTCTAATAACCTTAGTAAATGATATTGCTACACGAAATAATTTTGGATCCTAATTTTAACTGCACTCTGATTAGCTTAGTCTATTTACTCTGATTACAACAACAAGACAATTTGGACTTGTAAGCAAAAGATGCCTTCAAGTTGTAGATGGACTTTATATATGTAGTAGAGCAACAAAGGGTGCATATCAGATGCAAGTGCAAATACCCTAACTGTTAGAAATAGAGTGAATTCCTTCAAAAATGTAGGGAAAAAGTTCTCAAAAAAAGCCTACATTTCTCAGCTACATGGTGCTACAATAGCTAGGGTATTAGCACCTGACTTTGCACCTTGGATTTATATAGGGAATCAGATGAAACAGAATCTGAATGGGAGAGACTAGATGTCTAGATGGCCGCACCGCACTTGCACAAGACTCTCCGCCTTCGGGAAAGCTCCTTGGCGGCCAAGGAGAAGGAATCCTCCGAGGGAAGCCGCGACGCCCTGCGGGCAGCCCGCCGCGAGGTAGAGGAGCTCTTGGCCTCGCGGTCCTCTGAGGCCCGTGCGGTCTCGAGCTTCGTTGACCAGGCAGGGTCCGCCTTAGTCCCTCTTGGCTTCAGCCCGGTGAAGGCGGCGGCTCCTGCGCTGAAGGTGGCTGAAGTGATCCCCGCGCTGGAGTCAATCGGCGCCAAACTGAGCAGGCTAGACGCGGTGCTCGCCAGCGAGCTTGAGGCAGAGGGACGGGGCCTGGCCTTGGAGGTTGCCACGCATGTGTTGGCATGCTTCAGGAGCCGGGACCCTTCTTTCTCACTAGAGCCAGCGAGAGAGGGTCCTGCCGCGGAGCGGGAGGAGACCGCCAGGGCTGAAGTCGGGGATGTGGCCGCCCTTGTAGCCTCCAGGTTCCGGCGCGACCCAGGGGGACCCTAGGGCTTGTATTTCCCCCTTTTTCTTTTTATTGAGTCTGTAATCCAGCTCATGGAGCCATGAATAAATAGACTCTTGTAACCTTTTTGTGCCTGTTATGCTTGTCTTCTTCTTGGCTTTGCCTGGCCGAGTCCTTAGCTCCGCAAGGTACTCAGAGGCCTTAACCAATCTCGAAGCTCTACACAGACACCCTCCCCGGGTCCTTATTGTATTAAGGGCCCCGGAGGTATCCGAAGCTCGGCCCATGAGGATGGGGAGGTCCGGATCTGTCGGCCACGTGGCGGGCCCGGAGCTCCCCTCTAAGGAGAGGGGGGTCCGGCCCGTTGGGACACGTGGAGCCTTCGGAGCTCCCCCCCCCCCCCCTCCGGAGTGGGGAGGTCCGGCTTCTGCCGGCCACGTGGCGGGTCCGGAGCTCCTCCTGAGGAGGCGGGAGCTCCGGCCCCGCTGGACACGTGGGGCCTTCGGGCCTCATTCCTGTTGAAGGGGCGAAACCCGGATCTTCCGGTCCTGCGCTGGAGTAGTCGATAGCTCCTTGCCCCCCCACCTCATGCAGCCCCCGTAGCCGTAACCTGGAGGTCCTGCACACAGGTAGAGGAAACGTAATTCTCCTCAGGGGGTCCTCCCCTCCCCGTCTCTTAGTCTTATTCGGCTTACGGTCCTAGTCCGGTATACGGGGCTTGGGCAATTCTGTGCGCGAGGCACCGGGGCTCCGGCTCCCTCCAAGGTCCGGGTACGACCGTCCGGCCCCTAGTACCGGACCGTACGCCGGGGAAGCAGAGTGCACAGGCTTTCGGTACGGAACCAGGCAAAGCGGTTGTATTCCCCTGGACCTCCGGAGGGCAGGGGGCGCACGCTTTGGGTACAGAACCGGCTAAGCGGGATACGCACCCTGGACCCCCCATGCACGGCGCAGGTCTTTCCTGGAGGTGACCAACTGGCACCGCAACACCTGACTGGGGGAGGCCCGAGAGGCCCCCTGGCCATCAGCAGGCGCCTCAAGCGCGACCGCCTTCGGTAGGATAGCAAATGCTGACTATGGATGAGCGCGGGAAGAGGGGAGCTAAACGTATGGTGAGCATACATAGAAAGTGCGGTCATAAAAATTAATGTGTAATCTAAATGAGCACATGAGAGAGAGAGCGAAGTAGAATAGGTTTCTGTGTAAATGCCCATAGGAGGAAGTCAGGCTGTACATGGAGGCAACGACCCGCCTCATTAAGAAGGGAAGCAAGACTCTACGCGCTTAGGGTCGGAACCAGGCCAAGCTGGACGTAGTCCTGGACCGTCCCCTGAGACTTAGCTGCTCCGAGCGCTGTTCCTAGACTCTATGGGATTTATTACAGAAGGGTATGGCCCTGTTCTACTAATGCTCAGGAGGTAGAACTTACTGTGTTGTTCCATGCTAAGAGTTCGGGAACGGATCCCATACTGGCTGAAAGGCATGTGTACCTGGGACGGCAACTTTCATGACTCAGAAGGGACCTTCCCGGCTGAGGGAGCGTTTATAGGTCCTTCGCGGGAAAGTGTGTGCCGCAGCACCAGATTGCCGTCTTGCAGGTCCCTGACGCGCTTGGTCCTTTAACGGTAGTGCTAGAGCACCAGCCGAGGCCGTGCGTTGTGGGGTGTCACCTGCAGTCGGGCCTCGTCGACGAGGTCGTTATCTTCACGCTGGAGCGGGTCCTGCGCGGCTTCTCCCGGGTGCCCCGGGTACCCTCCCCTTCTGGCTAAGGCCTTCAAGGGGTAGGAGGACCCGGACTCTTCTTGGGAGACCCAAGGCGTCTTTCCCCTTCTGGCTAAGGCCGTCAAGAGGTTGACAGACCTTGGGCGGCCCCCAGGAGGTAAGGTCGAGGCACAGCGACGTGCACTCGGGAGAGGTCGCTTCCTTCACGCCGGAGCAGATCCTGCGCGGCTTCTCCCGGGAGCCCCGGGTACCCTCCCCTTCTGGCTAAGGCCTTCAAGGGGTAGGAGGACCCGGACCCTTCTTGGGAGACCCAAGGCGTCTTTCCCCTTCTGGCTAAGGCCGTCAAGATGTTGACAGACCCTAGGCGGTCCCCAGGAGGTAAGGCCGAGGCACAGAGACGTGCACTCAGGTGGAGCTGGCCCGGCTCTGCAACGTTGTGCTGGTGCTTGGGCTGCTGCAACTACTTGGAGCTTCTCCAAGGTTGATATCGCAGCAGTGCAGTCCCCACTAACTTTTCGGGGCAGCTGCAGTCGATTACTGCCCCGACTCGTCATCACCGGAGCTGGAGTCCTCACCGTTGTGCACCGTCTTTATGACGCGTTGAGGCTCCTGAAACCCCACATGGTGACCGGCGCTGACTGAGGCTTCGACCTTCTGCTTGCCCTCCCTTTGACGGAGGGGTGGAGCATCAGCTCGCAGCTACCTCCCTTTGCGGAAGCGCTCCGCAAGCCTCTGGATGTCCCAGCACTCGGCGGCAGTATTCTGGCTGGTGCCATGCACAGGGCATAGCTCGCCTTGGTCACCATCTGGAGCTGGTGACTGTCGCTGCCTTTTGTCGGGGCGCGGCCCCCGAGCTCCTCTGGGTGCCGCTGCTGCGACAACGGGGGCCGCGGCCGGTGGCTTCATCTTGCCACCACCCCGGTTCTTGATCTTCTTGCTGCCTCCATAGGAAGCAGCGCCAGATCCGGGCTGTCCTCCTGACTCGGAGGCTGGAAGGGAGTGCCAGTTCCACCCTTCTGCTGCCCTGGCGCACTTGTCCGCCAGGCTGAAGAGCTCGGAGACGTCGCGAACCTCTCTGGTCGCGAGCTTCTCAAGCATCTTCTCGTCCCGGACACCCTGCCGAAACGCCACCACCACAGAAGCGTTTTGGATATGCGGGATGGTGTTCCGCACCTGGGAGAACCGCTGGATGAAAGAGCGCAGCGTCTCTCCAGGTTGTTGCTGGATGGCGTGGAGGTCGAGCTCCATGCCAGGCCGGGTGTAGGAGCTGTCGAAGTTAGCAGTGAACTGCTGGCAGAGCTCTCCCCAGGAGGTTATGGAACCCTGGGGGAGGTTCATGAGCCAAGACCGGGCTGGGCCGGTCAAGGCGACGGGGAAGTAGTTGGCCATGACGGCCTCATCCCCTCCTGCGGCAAGGACGATGGTGGAGTAGATCTGGAGGAACTCCGCCGGGTTGACGCTGCCGTCGTACTTCTCGAGCAGGTGCGGCCGAAACTTGCGCGGCCACCTCGCGAAGCGAAGGTGGGGCGCCAGGGCCGCACATCCTGCTCCGGTTGCCACAGGCGTTGGTGCCGCGAACGCTTGGTTCGCTGCTGGCACAGTGTACCCCGGTATGGGCAAGGCTGCGCCATAGACCGGGGGCGCCGTTTGCAAGGCATATGGCTGTGACATATGCTGCGTGGCGTATGCCTGGGGCGAAAGTCTGCGCCTCAGGCAGGGTCGAGGCAGATGTCATGCTGTCGTCGGCCTCTTGGCTGCGACGCCTTTCTCGTCGCCGCTCGAGGAACACCCGGGCATCTTGGCCTAAGTGGCATCGTTCCAGCTCTGTCCTCAGGTCCGTCGATGGGAGCCTGGTGGAGCTGGAATCCGTCGTCTGCCCGTCAACCGTTGGCGTGCGCGTCAGCGACGCAGCCGGTTGGCCAGAGCGTCGTCCCCGCCGAAGTCGAGGGTTTACGGCGGCGACGACGAGACGGTCTACCTCGCGAATCCACTGCTGGGTCGCTGACTGAGGCGCGTCCCCAGCAGGTGGATTGCGCAGTAGCGCTCTTGCTGCAGCTAGCGCGCCCCCGTGGGGGACGCTCAGCGCTGCAGAAGATCTCACGCTAGCTAGAGCCTGCGTTGCCAGAGTCGGCGCTGCCGGAGTCAGCCGCTGGCTTCCAGCTTGTGCCGACACAATCCGTCCAGAGTGCGTCGAGACGTAGTCCCCGCTTGTCACAGTCCGTCGTGAACGCGGGGGAGGAGAGCTTGCCGCTGATGGAAGCTTCGTCATCTTCGTCGGTAGAAACTCGTCGCGCAAGGGAAAAGCCCCCTACTTGGCGCGCCAAATGTCGAAGTGTGTGGTCGACACTTCCCCCGGACCTGCTCTTGGCAGCCCGCGGAGTTTCTTTTTCGGAGGGGCTAGTCGCTTACGGAGAGCTTAAGCGTTAGGGACGAGTGAGGGAGAAGCTTGACACGGCGAGTTTTACGTGGTTCAGGCCGCCGGAGCGTAAAACCCTACGTCCACGGTGAGCAGAGGTGCTCGCTGTATTGCCTGTTGCTCAGAACCGGAGTCCAGAGCTTGAGGGTGAGTGATGTCTAGGGTGCGAGTTCACAGAGTTCGAACCCTTGCTAACGTTGCCTACCCGAGCCTTTTATATCCAAGGCTCGAGCGGCTTACAAGGTGGGCCCAGGACCCGACAGGTGGTCTCAGGGAGATTTCCTGCCATCTATCGTATCTGCAGTTATGCCGGTAGTTGTCTCTAGCGAAGGCTTCCGAGTCTTCGTTCTGCCGCCCTGCCCGTGCCGCAAGCTAGTCGTAGTGGTTGATGACGGCAGGGGCGACAGGGGATGTCTTGTTGCTGCGTTTATTGGCGGGCAGGCTCTGACACGGCGCGTCAGTCTATGTTGTGGCTGGGCGCAACGACACCTGACAGAGGCGTGCTCCGCGTCTTCGCGTCTTGGGAAGGCGCGGGCCTTGAATACCTTGTACGGGCAAGGTACGGTGCGTCTTTACGCCTGCTGCCTACCACGCAGGGGCAGGCAGTGTCGTCCTGCTGGCCACGTGGCGGGCCCGGAGCTCTCCTCTAAGGAGAGGGAGGTCCGGCCCCGCGGGGCAGGTGGAGCCTTCGGAACTCTCTCCGCGGAGGGGGGAGGTCCGGCTTCTGCCGGCCACGTGGCGGGCCTGGAGCTCTCCTCTGAGGAGAGGGAGGTCCGGCCCCGCGGGACACGTGGCGCCTTCTGAGCCCTCCCCGCGGAGGGGGGAGGTCCGGCTGCTGCTGGCCACGTGGCGGTTCCAGAGCTCTCCTCTGAGGAGAGGGAGGTCCGGCCCCGCTGGACACGTGGCGCCCTCGGAGCTCTCGCTGCGGAGAAGGGCGCGATCCTTAGGCATTTTCCCCTGTGCGCGGGGTACCCCATATCGAGGGTGAGATCAGTAGTCCATCTCACAAAATTCAAGCGCATAGCCACTTACCACCCAAATTTTACACGCAGTGTAATGATATTTAGCTGGATGCCTAGATATCAGACACCATTACATAACCCAATGGTAGAAGATAAGAACTTGATTCCAGCAACCACTAGTTGGCTGGAGAGTTGGGACTTGGGAGCAATTTACATGGATTTCAAACTAAACTTTTCAGCACTTCTAACATTGACTTGTGGGTTATGAGTATTCCGACAAACAACACTGGCCAATTGTCTCCTACCCCCAAATTAATCCTTCAAATATATAGTGGAAAGTAATTTAAGAGCAGATTTTATTTTAAATGAAAAATTAATATGATGTATCACACTTTCTAATAACCTTAGTAAATGATATTGCTACACGAAATAATTTTGGATCCTAATTTTAACTGCACTCTAATTAGCTTAGTCTATTTACTCTGATTACAACAACAAGACAATTTCGACTTGTAAGCAAAAGATGCCTTCAAGTTGTAGATGGGCTTTATATATGTAGTAGAGCAACAAAGGGTGCATATCAGATGCAAGTGCAAATACCCTAACTGTTAGAAATAGAGTGAATTCCTTCAAAAATGTAGGGAAAAAGTTCTCAAAAAAAGCCGACATTTCTCAGCTACATGGTGCTACAATAGCTAGGGTATTAGCACCTGACTTTGCACCTTGGATTTATATAGGGAATCAGATGAAACAGAATCTGAATGGGAGAGACTAGATGTCTAGATGGCCGCACCGCACTTGCACAAGATGCCACTGTTTTCTAAAAGGAATGTGTGCTTATGAATAAGTACAGAAGATATGTGGTGGTTTACAAAATATCTCTGAACAAGCATGACTTTTACAATTTTGATTACCTCTGGCAGTGCCTTGGTTCAGTGCATTTCCCAGAGAGAGAATTGTCTGCATAATCCTTTTCAACTTGACTGAACCCCTTATCTATGAATATCATGAAAAACATAAGATATGTATAATGTTGATGATATAACATCAAAATTCGAAATAATATAAAGTGTCTACCTCTTCTGCAGAAGTATTGACAATATTCAGGTTCCGCTTAAGGTCAGAAACCTAAAGATAAAACAACAAATATCATAACGAAGCCACAGCAAAACTTTACAATGAAGAATAACAAGAAAAGGAACTGGTTGCATTACCTGTGAACGGAATTGGATCTTGAATGAGAAAACTCTCAATTTAGACTCTACACGTGGTACTTTCATAAGCTCCATGAAGAACTGCAGCAGAAACCAGAACGGCATACCTCAGAGTCATTATATTACAAGGTATTCAGAACTGTGTCCCAAATAACCCTATTGTAGACTTTAGGACAGAGACTTCAACCGGTATGCACTTCCACCAAAGAGGCTTGTACACAATACAAGTATTGTTAGATGTAAAGCTGTAAAACACTGAAGAAAACAAGTCACCTTCTCACACTCTCCAAGCAATTGTTTGTCTCCTTTATAACCCTGATAATTATATCCAAGCATTACTAGTTGCAGGGTGTAATTAGTGGTTCCAAATGAACACTAGACTAGATACCTGAGTAACCTGATTACCTTTAGAAGTTCAATTTCATCTTTAGTTGGAGTGAACTTAATCAGGTTGTCGACTTGATCAGCATCCAGGACTGCATCATCCAGAGCAAGAATTGCACTCTGCACTCGATGAAAAAAAAAGGTTCATGCTATTATAAAGAGAGTGAATTATTGGGTTTCATATCTAGCCGACCCCAACATGCTTGGGATAAAGGCTTGGTTGTTGCTGTTGTTGTACTAAACAATAAAGCTGCACCATTAGCAGCACATATTCTCAAAGTCTTGAGAGCTCACCAGTGAGCTGAATTTCTAACAATTGGATTCAGAACTCAGGTTGAGAGTCCAGGGAGATGTCGCAGCCCCCGTGTGGATCCCAATCTCCCAGGAGAAGGCTGCAGTCACCTTTCCCATTCATCGTCGTGAGCGTTCGGGCCACCCACAGAGCCCTGCTCCAGCGAGAGTGGTGAGGGAGGTGAGTGGGCAATTCCCACTGCTCACGAAGACAAATTACTCCGATTGGTCGTCGATGATGCGTGTCATGCTGCGCGCCGGAGGATTGTGGTCCACCATCAAGGATGGCACGGCGGATGAGATCAAGGACCAGATGGCGATGGAAGCCTTGCTTCGCGGTGTGCCACTGGAGATGGCCTCAATTCTGGCGTCGAAATCCTCCGCCAAGATTGCATGGGATCATCTTGAATCATCCCAGCTCAGCTCCGATCACACGCGTATGGCGTCACCCAGCGCGTCCGGAGGCAGTATGAGAACATCTCCTTCCTTGACGGCGAGTCTCTTGACGACTTTGCGCTGCGTCTTGCGAAGATGGTCCATGAGCTGGAGATTCTTGGTGATCCAGAGGAGCCATGGAAGCTGAACGTGAACCTGTTCGGAGAGCAGCGATGAAGGAAGAAATTGACTCCATCCAGGAGAATCGCACTTGGGAGCTGATGGAGCTGTCGCACGGACACCGCGCCATCAGCCTCAAATGGGTTTACAAGGTCAAGAAGGACGAGTCCGGCGCGGTGATCAAGCATAAGGCGTATCTTGTTGCCAAGGGATACGTACAACAAGCCGGCGTCGACTTTGAAGAAGTCTTCACGCCGGTTGCTCACATGGAGTCCGTTCACCTTGTCCTTGCTCTCGCGGCAGATGAAGTTTGGGAGGTCCATCATATGGATGTGAAGACCGTGTTCCACGGCGAGCTCACTGAGGAGGTGTATGTTCGTCAGCCCCAAGGATTCGTCATCGCCAGAGAAGAAGGCAAGATTCTGCGGCTACGGCGAGCACTCTACGGGCTGCGCCAGGCTGCACATGCGTGGAATGAGAAACTCCATAGTACTCTTTGCAAGCTTGGATTTCAACAAAGCAAACACGAGCCTACCATCTACTGTAGCGGAGAAAATGGCGGCCGTCTCATAACCAGAGTATATGTTGATGATCTCATCATCACGGGAACAAATCCGGTCGAAATTGCAAGCTTCAAGGAAGAGATGAGATTACAATTCAAGATGGTAGATCTTGGATTGCTCACCTTCTATCTCAAGATTAGAAGTCCAGCAAGTCCAGCAGGCGTTCGCTGGGATTGGATTGTGCCAAACTCACTATGAAGTGAAGATTTTGGAGGCGGGAGGCATGGTGGATTGCAATTCGGTGCAAACGCCAATGGACCGGCAACTGAAATTGAGCCGCGGCAGTCAAGCAGAAGAGGAAGACGTGACTCTGTATCGAAGATTGATCGGCAGTCTTAGATACTTGGTGCACACCCGACCGGATTTGATCTTCGCGGTAGGGTATCTCAGTCGATTTATACAGCGGCCAACAGTGGAGCACATGACAGCACTAAAACGCATACTCTGCTACATCGCTAGCACAATCGACTACGGCTGTTTCTATTGTCGAGGCTCAGGAGGAGCAAAATTGGTTGGCTACAGTGATAGTGACTACGCCGGCGACATCGACAGCAGCCACAGCACCTCCGGTGCACTGTTCTTCCTCGGATCAAGTCTCGTAAGCTGGCTTTCTCTTAAGCAAAGGGTGATAGCCATGTCTTCATTCGAAGCAGAGTATATCGCTGCTACTTCTGCATCAACCCAAGCGGTATGGCTGGCATCGTTGCTGGCTGATTTGAAACAAGAGGAAGTTAAGCCAGTAGAATTGAGGGTTGACAACAAATCTGCCCTTGCACTCATGAAGAACCCAGTGTTTCATGAGTGCAGCAAATACATTAGGGTGCGCTATCACTATGTGAGGCAATGTATGGAAGATGGAAGCATTCTTGTTGAGTTCATTGATTCCAAGAATCAACTTGCTGACATTGGGACGAAGGCACTAGCGCGAATAAAATTCCAGAGCTATGTGAGAAGATTGGAGTGGTACAAACCAAGTCCAAGATGAAGCACAAGTCTTAGGGGGTGAATTATTGACTGTAAGCCTAGTGCTTCTGTCAAATAAGATGGTTTCCTGTTTTTTCTTCCAGTTTAGGCGAAGGGATAAGATTAGTTATTTGTTAGATGCCCTGGTCAGTAGCTGGACCTGTTCTTCAGGGCAGTTAGTCAAGATCCTGTAATTCAGGTGGTTACCTGGTCTATAATCCGGTACCCTCCTTTACAATAAATGAAGGATAGCACTAAACATGAAAGCTGCGCCATTAGCAGCACACATTCTCAAAGTCTTGAGAGCTCACCAGTGAGCTGAATTTCCAACATCCCGGCGCCCGACCACGGCGCACATCTCGGCAGCGCACCCGACAGCGACTGCGATGCCGCACGCCGTGCTCATCCTCCTCACGTGGCACTCAAACCACGCGTCATGCTGTTACCACTGCTGCCGCTAATCTCGTTGTCACTAGGTGGTTGGGGATGAGAGAAGGTGGTGGTAGAGAAAATGAAAGGATAAGACTATCCGCACTCATAATACTCTAAATTACTACTTTAAAAGAATACTCTTCATCATTTACAATACACTACAAAGGATTCCCTACTCCATATTACAGTTTTCCACACTCATCGTACTCTATATCCTACTCTACACTGCCAAAACAGAACATATTGACCCACCAATCAACCAGTGCCAGATCGTTTTAGAATATGCACAAATACTCTAGATTTTAAGTATCACTTTTCATACTCTATTTTAGAGTACAGGCAGCCGAACTCGTACTCTACACTAAATATAGAGTAGAGTACCATTTAGAGTACGTGAGTGCGGGGTTGGATGTTGCGGTGGGTGCGGCAAAAAAGTTAGAACACAGGACCCTGTGGGCTGATCTGCCCCTGGCCCAGGGCGGCCAGAACTGGGCCGAGTGGGCTGGTCTGCCCTGGCCCAGGACGGACCCCCTTTCTAGAAGAAATCTGAGTTTAATCTTCTTAGAGATAGACTAAAAGATCCTTTTATAAAATATTAGGACTCTTGTAGGGGGGGCTATATATACAAGCCAAAACACCCCAAAAGTTGAGAGAGTTGAAAAAAAAAATTTCCTCCAGTTTTTCTGGCCTAGGCGCCTCTCTCCCCTGCTGCAGCCGCCGCCCCCTCTTCCTCTCCCAGGTCTGCGCCTCCCTCTCAGGAACCCTAGCCGCCTAAGGTTTCCAGCCGCCGCCCAGGTCCTCTCCACCGCAGCCTGATGTTCCAGCCAGCACCTAGGGCATCATCTTCCCCAGCTGCTGCCTCCCTCCTAAACCTTAGCCGCCATCAGGTTTGGTTCAGCACCATCAAAGCCTGAGTTCAGATTGATCTGCTAGTACAGATCAGTTTGTACAGCAAGAACAGAGAAGTTTTGGGGCTGGAATTACAACATTCGTGGTATCAGAGCCGACCCTCGCAGTTTCACGGGTGCGTACGGGTCAGTGACAAGGGTACGGTAGCGTACAGGTCAGTGACGTAGGTACGTACGCATGACGCGTGGGTCGTCTGTATGGTACTAACCGAACGTACGGTATGCGTATGCCAGTACTGAACGTACAGACGTGGCTAAGAGGAGACATTTCTGTCTTGGCGTTGACCGACGAGGATGTCGGTCTTCTAAGAGGATGGATTGTGTGATATCCTGACTCCCGACTTAATAGAATTGATAGAGTACTCATATCACTAAGGTATACCTTCTTTTTCGGAAGCCCACCTGCAAAGGACTCAGGGGTTAAGCGTGCTTGGCCGGGAGGAATTTGAGGATGGGTGACCGACCGGGAAGTCTTCCCGGGTGCACACGAGGACAAAGTGCGCAGAAAAGACGAGTGGTGGTATGTGGAGCCAGTCTATGATCCTAGAGAGTTGTTACAAATGGTATCAGAGCCGGTTTTCAACCCTAAGCTGAATTCTGCAAGATGTCATGTACACCTACAAGCAGCGGCAGCGCCATCAACCATGGAACACCCTCACCGGCAGCTCGTGAGGTGAACACCGGGACGGGGTTCCCCGTGCTCACCAAGACCAACTACGCGGAGTGGGTTGTCATGATGAAGATCTGTTAGTAGTTGAATTCTTACTCTCATTGGAAGAGAGGATGACACGGAGTTGGGGCAATTTTCTTGTCTATTTCTAACACAATGCCATGCCAACCCAAGGGGTTGAGGCTACATATTTATAGCTGTCATGGCAGCCAAGCATATGCCACAAAGATGCTAGTCTAAGATGCTTAGATGCTGTCCTAATATGCTGTCCATGGCTGACACTAAGATGCTGTCCTAGTGTCCTTAGATGCTGTCCTAATTGGGGCCACAAAGACCAAAGGACTAGAGTACAACAAAGACCAAGGACTAAAGTGCAACAAACTAAAGGACTAGGGTACAAGGGACTAGGGGACCAAAGACCAAAGGACTACAAGACTTATTCCAGCATTCTCCCCCTAAGTCTTGTACGTCGTCTTCTGAGAGGGTTGGACCATCCCGATCTTGGTGCGAAGTTCAATGAACTTGAGCCTCCCAAGGGGCTTCGTGAGCAGGTCCGCAAGCTGGTCATTGGTGTTGATGTAGTTCGCCTTGATGCTCCCTTCCTCCAAGCATTGTCGGATGAAGTGGTACCTCACCCGGATGTGCTTGCTCCGTTCATGGAAAACGGGATTCTTTGCCAGGGCCAGAGCGGACACGTTGTCCACCCTGAGTTCGACCACTCCAGTGTCTCTGCTGAGGAGATCACCAAGCAGTCGACTAAGCCAGAGCGCCTGAGTCGAAGCGGTGGAGGCCGCTATGTACTCGGCCTCGCAGCTGGACAGGGTCACCACCTGTTGCTTGACCGACTGCCAACTAACGAGGCACTTGCCGAAGAAGAAGAGGATCCCGCTGGTGCTCTTGCTGGTGTCGATGTCGCCGGCGTGGTCGCTATCGCTGTACCCGACAAGGTGTGCCTCCCCAGGACACCTCGGGTAGTGGAGGCCGTGATCGAGAGTCCCCGCAACATAGCGGATGATCCTCTTCACAGCCTGCTGGTGATCCGTCGTCGGTCGTTGCAGGAACCGACTAACGTAGCCGACGGAGAATGCCAAGTCCGGTCGTGTGTGGGTGAGGTAGCGAAGGCTCCCCACAAGACGCCGGTACTGCGTAGCGTCCACCTCCTCCGTCGTGCTGTCACGGCTCAGCTTCAGCCTCTCCTCC
Source organism: Neostapfia colusana (assembly GCA_030760725.1). Lineage (NCBI taxonomy): Eukaryota > Viridiplantae > Streptophyta > Magnoliopsida > Poales > Poaceae > Neostapfia > Neostapfia colusana. The sequence goes on along the minus strand of JASWHV010000012.1, from coordinate 22,824,740 downwards.
ATCGGAGTGAGAGCTGGGTTGCAATTTGTGAGCCCAGCTAGCTCAACAATGCGCTTGGCGTAGGCGGTTTGTCAAAGTGTGATCCCGGAGTCGGCCTGGTGCACCTCAATCCCAAGGTAGAAGGAGAGAGATCCCAGGTCACTCATCTGGAAGGTGGCTTTCATCTCTTCCTTGAACGCTGCCACCTCCGCATCCTTGGTGCCGGTGATCACCAAGTCGTCGACGTAGACACCCACCAGTAGGGTGTTTCCTCCATTGCCTCGCCGGTAGATGGCTGCCGCGTGCGGGCATTGCCCGAAGCCCATCCTCTTGAGTGTGGAATCCAACTTGGCATTCCACGCCCTTGGTGCCTGACGCAAGCCATAGAGGGCCTTGCGCAGGCGCAACACCTTGCCCTCCTTGCCAGGGACCACAAACCCCGGCGGCTAGTGTACATAGACCTCCTCCTTCAAGTCGCCGTTGAGGAACGCCGACTTGACGTCCATGTGCTGGACACGCCAGCCTTCTTGGGCAGCAAGTGCAAGGAGTCGCGTGCCACCACGTGCATCGTCGAAGTCGATCCCCTCCTGCTGTATGAAGCCGCGTGCCACCAAGCGAGCCTTGTGCTTGACGATGGCACCGGCTTCATCCCTCTTCAACTTGAACACCCACTTAAGGGTGATCGCACGGTGACCGCGAGGGAGATCAGCAAGCTCCCAAGTGCGGTTCGTCTCAACCGCGTCCATCTCCGACTGCATCGCAGCACGCCATGCCGCGTGTTTCTCGGCCTCCGCAAAAGACCGAGGCTCGCCGTCATCGCACGCAAGGTGCAACTGCGCCTCCAGATCTTGATCATCCAGATCGTGAGGGGCCAGTCCCGGCACCGGCTGGTTGCCGAGAATGTTCTCCATCTTGCGATACCGCAACGGCTCACCGTCGTAGCACCCGTCGAGGCGCTCCTCGTCGTGGGAGAGCGGAGTAACAAACTCCACTGGGTCGTGCTCGACACGAGCTGGGGACGGAGTGGGCGTGCCTGGAGGAGTGGCCGTCGGTGCTGGAGTGCGTGGGGTCGCCGACTGAGGTGGAGGTGGACGGTCGGGGGCTGGGGTAGACACGCTCGGTGGAGAAGAGTTGCCTACTCCCCCAACTCCCTTGAAGTAGACGTAGTCGACGGTGAAGTCGTCGGGCGTCGAGGTCGAACCGTCGTCCACCACCTTGTCCCATGCCCATCCTCGCCCTTCGTTGAACACAACGTCGCGCGTCGTGCGCACACGCTGTGTCTCTGGGTCGAGAATGCGGTAGGCCTTCGAGCCCTCCGCGTAGCCGATGAACACCCCCGGAGTACTGTCGTCGAGCTTGCTGATGTGGCCAAGCTCCTTGGCGAACGCGAGGCAGCCGAAGACCCGTAGATGAGAGACCGCCGGCTTGCGCCCATACCAAGCCTCGTACGGCGTCCTGCCGTTGAGAGCCTTGGTGGGCGAGCGGTTGAGGATGTAGACAGTCGTCACCACCGCCTCTCCCCAGAAGATAGCCGGCATTCCCCTCTGCTTGAGGAGGGCCCGAGCCATCCCCACAACCGTCTGGTTGCGCCGCTCGACGACGCCGTTCTGCTGCGGGCTGTAGGGCGTGGAGTAGTGGCGCTGAACACCCTCATCCGCGCAATACGACGCGAATTCAGCCGCCGTGAATTCGCCGCCGTTGTCGGTGCGCAGCACACGCAGCTTGCGGCCGCACTCCGCCTCCGCAATGGCCTGCGCGCGCCTGATGGCGTTCGCAGCCTCTCCCTTGCTGCCAAGGACCATGACCCACATGTAGCGGGAGAGGTCGTCGACGAGCAATAGGAAGTAGCGTCGTCCTCCTGGTATAGCTGGTGTCACCGGGCCACACAAGTCCCCGTGAACGAGCTCGAGCCATTCCTTAGCTCGAAAGCTCGACTGCTGGGGAAAAGGAAGTCGCCTCTGCTTTGTCAATACACAGACGTCGCAGAGCTGCTCCACGTGGTCAAGGCATGGCATGCCTCGCACCATCTCCTTGGCACTGAGCTGCTTTAGGGCCTCGAAGTGAAGATGCCCAAAGCGCTCGTGCCACTGCCATGCCTCGTCGTCCCGACGAGTGGCAAGGCAGACAGGCTGTGCTACCTGCACGTGAAGGACATAGAGTCGATTGGTGCCTCTAGTTACCTTGGCAAGAAGGCGACGATGGCGATCCCAAATCCTCATGACTCCGTCCTTAATCTCCACACGCGAACCGTTCTCATCCAGCTGTCCCAGGCTGATGATGGAGTTTCTCAACGCGGGGATGTAGTAGACTCCGACGAGCAGCCTGTGCTCACCAGACTCGGCGGTGAGGATGACGGAGCCGACACCCTTGATCTCCACGCCGAAGGCGTCACCAAACTTGACAGAGCCTCGGACATTGGAGTCAAGCTCAACGAAGAACTCCCGTCGACCGGTCATGTGATGGGTGGCGCCGGTGTCGAGGCACCACCCGTCAGTCTTGTCGTTGCTGGAGCCGTCGCCGAGGAAAGCGTGTGCTTTTGGCTCATCAAGATGAAGGAGAGCCGCTGCGGTCGATGCCACTAGAGGTGGCTTGATGCTTCCGTGTGTCAGAAGCAAAGCTGGCTCCTCCTCTACGTGGGCCACGTGGGCCTCCTCCTCCACTTGTGCCACGTGGGCCTGGCCACGTCGTGGCTGTCGACACTCCCTGGCCCAATGACCAAGCTTGCCACAGTTGTGGCAGGTGTCGTCTCGTGTCGGCTTGTGGTTGTCGACGGTGCCGCCCTGGGCGCCTCCGCGGGCGCCACCCTCGGTACGTCCGCGTACCCCGGCCTGGGTACCTCCGCGCCCCTTGCGCGACTTGCCACGCTTGCGGCCGCCTGTCGAGGAAGAGGACTCCCCCTTCTTCCGGTCACCCTGGCCAGCCTCCCACTGCTCGCGAGTGAGATGAAGCTTCCCGCCAATGGTGATAGGCCCCGAGAGAGGTTGTGGTTCGTCGCTGTCGATGACCTTGAGGCGACCTATCGCCTCTTCGATCGACATCGTGGAGAGGTCCAGCAGAGACTCGATCGAGCGAGCGATCTGCTTGTACTTCTCGGGGATGCACCGAAGGAGCTTCTCGATAGCTCTCTCTTCGTTGTAGGTGTCGTCGCCGAACTGCACCAACTTCTGCAACAAAGTGTTGAGGCGGAGAGCAAAATCATCAACGTCCTCACCTGGCTTAAAAGCCAAGTTCTCCCACTCCTTGCGAAGCGCCTGCAGTGTGGACTTGCGGGCACGGTCGCTGCCGATGCGTGCCGCAGCGATGGCATCCCATGCCTCCTTAGCAGTCCGCTTCTTGGAAAGCGAGAACTGCATCTCGGGCGCGACTGCAGCAATGAGGGCATCCAACGCCCGTCGATCCTCGTAGTAGTCGACGTCGCCGTACTGAACTGCTTCCCACATGTGTCGCACCTGGAGCCGTACCCTCATCACCGCGGCCCACTCGACGTAGTTGGTCTTGGTGAGGGTAGGCCACCCACCGCCGGGACCGACGTCCCTGACAATCGCCTGGACCCCGTGGTGTCCATGGTACCTGTCCGGGGAGGGAGAACCACGCCGCCTGTAATGGCCGCGTTCTCCGTCGACCCAGCCACCGCCGCTGGGAGCGCCACCGGCGCGTCCGCGACCGTCTGGGCTGCGGCCGTCGCGCCCATGGGGGCGCGCGGCTGCTCGCTGCACCTCTTGTGCTCGCGCCGCTTCCCTCACCGGCCTGAGCTCATCGTCGACGCCGCCGTCGACAGAGCTGCTGAAGCAACTGCCGCGCAGAGCCTCCAGCTCCGCTGCCGCGGCTGCTTCCACTTCCTCCCTTGCTGCTGCCAGTTCCACCGCCGCCAACCTTGCCGCCATTGCCGCCGTCGCCGCAGTCTCTGCCGCCGCTCGCTCGCGCACCTCTGCCGCGGCGACCTCCGTCTGCCGCGCGCTCGAGGCGACCGAGCGCTGAGACTGTCCGTCGGACATGGCGCACTAGTGGGGAAGGGGTGTTGTGTGTGGAAGACAAGCTGCTGCTCGTCTGTGCAGGAGAGGAATGAGCTGGAACAGCCGGTGTTCCTGCTGCCGGTTGCGGACAGAGAGAGGTGCGGGAAGGGGATGAGCAGGAGATGTTTAAGCTGCAGGATAGAACGGCTCTGATACCAGATGTTAGTAGTTGAATTCTTACTCTCATTGGAAGAGAGGATGACACTAGGAGTTGGGACAATTTTCTTGTCTATTTCTCACACAATGCCATGCCAACCCAAGGGGTTGAGGCTACATATTTATAGCTGCCATGGCAGCCAAGCATATGCCACAAAGATGCTAGTCTAAGATGCTTAGATGCTGTCCTAATATGCTGTCCATGGCTGACACTAAGATGCTGTCCTAGTGTCCTTAATATGCTGTCCTAGTGTCCTTAGATGCTGTCCTAATTGGGGCCACAAAGACCAAAGGACTAGAGTACAACAAAGACCCAGGACTAAAGTGCAACAAACTAAAGGACTAGGGTACAAGGGACTAGGGGACCAAAGACCAAAGGACTACAAGACTTATTCTAGCAAGATCAAGCTGAAGGCACGGCTACTTTGGAAGGCCGTGGAGGAGGGGAACGTAAGCGAGCAGGAAGACATGATGGCGCTTGATATCTTGGTCAGCACTGTCTCGCCGGAGATGATCACGACGATAGGAGAAAAGAGGACAGCGAAGGAGGCATGGGACACGATCGCAATCATGCGGGTCAGGGCCGACCGCGTGAGGAAGACAACAGCACAACAACTCCGGAAGGAGTTCGAAGACGTTGTCTTCAAGGATGGCGAAAGCGTGGAGGAGTTCTCCCTCCGCCTGAGCTGCATGCTATCACGGCTTGCGTCCCTAGGGGAGGAGATAGGAGAAGAGAGGGTTGTGGAGAAGCTCCTGCGAAGCGTTCCAGAACGCTTCCAACAGATCGTGGTGGCGATCACGACACTGCTGGACATGTCGACCCTCACCTTGTCAGAGGTGACGGGGCGTCTCAGGGCGGCTGAGAACGCCTTCGACTCGACGCAGCGGAAGGGATGAATACACAACGGCCAGTTGTACCTCACTCGGGAGGAGTGGGAGGCACAGCAAAACGAGGAGCGGTCTACCCAGTCCGCGGGTTCTTCTAAGAGGGGTGGCCGAAAGGGCTCGCCCAAGAAGAACGGAGGCAAGAAGGGAGGTTCCGGGAAGGATATTCCGCGGGACCAATGCAGGAAGTGCGGGAAGAAGGGCCACTGGGCCAGGGAGTGTCGGTCGAAGCCTAAGGAGGAGCCGCAACAGCAGGCTTTCGTGGCGAAGGGGAGGAGGAGGGCGCCTTAAGGGTGGCCTCTGTACAGGAGGAACCTGTACAGGAACGTCCTCCTACGTGCCCCTAGAGATAGTGGAAGGACGTGTCTTCGCTCACCGCAGCAACGACGACGACTTTGACGACACTCGTTGGTACCTCGACACGGGCACGACCAACCACATGACGGGTTCGCGCGCCGTCTTTTCCGAGCTCAACGAAAACGTTGTCGGAACCATCAAGTTCGGCGACAACTCCGTCGTGCGTATCCAGGGGAAGGGTATGGTCCTATTCGCCGCCAAGACGGGTGAGCACAGGAGGCTCACCGGCGTCTACCTCATCCCGCGCCTCACCACCAACCTCATCAGCGTCGGCCAGCTGGATGAGGATGGCTACAGCATCACGGTGCAAGGAGGAGTGATGCACATACGGGATGAGCAGCAGCGTCTCCTCACACGAGTTCAACGCGACGATAGTAAGCTGTACTCCATCAGGCTCAACATCACACGTCCGGTTTGCCTAACCGCGAGGCGTGATGATGTTGCGTGGCGTTGGCACGAACGCTACGAACACGACGGCTTCCAGACGCTTCGGAAGTTGGCACGAGAGGAGATGGTGCTCGGGCTTCCGCAAATTGATCACGTCGATCAATTGTGCGAAGCTTGCTTGGTCGGGAAGCAGAGGCGCTCCAGCTTCCCCAAGCAAACTTGACGGCGCGCGGAGGGCGCGCTCGACCTTATCCACGGCGACATCTGCGGGCCTATCACGCCGACGACTCTAGGCGGCAAGAAGATGTTCTTGTTACTAGTGGATGACATGAGCAGCTATATGTGGCTCTATCTTCTAGCAACCAAAGACAAGGCGCCCGACTTAATTTAGCAATTAAAGGCGACAGCTGAATTAGAGTACGGGAGGAAGCTGAAACTACTCCATACTGATCGCGGAGGGGAGTTCACCTCACAGGGGTTCGGCGAGTACTGCGCTCAGCACGGAGTACAACGTCAGCTCACAGCCCCGTATACGCCGCAGCAAAACGGGGTTGTGGAGCGGCGCAACCAGACGGTGGTCGGCATGGCGAGGAGCATGTTAAAGGCGAAGGGTATGCCCGGGATTTTTTGGGGTGAGGCAGTTATCACGGCTGTCTATATCTTGAATCGATCCCCCACCCGCGGCCTCGACGGGAAGACGTCATATGAAGCTTGGCATGGAGAGCGATCAGCCGTCAATTATTTTCGAACTTTTGGGTGTGTGGGGCATGTCAAGAACACGCGCCCCCACTTGAAAAAGTTGGAAGACCGGAGTACTCCGATGATTTTTCTTGGCTATGCTGCAGGGACCAAGGGCTATCGGATGTATAATCCGGCTGATGGGCGCACACACATATCACATGACGTGATATTCGACGAGGCGGCCAAGTGGGACGGGGGAGAAGGAGCAGGAGAAGAGGACTACACTGCCTTCCACGTCGACTCCTTAGGTCCAGCAGGTGTTGGACCTGCTGTTCCAGCACCCGGAGAGGTGCTGATGGGTCCGGAGGGGCCGAACAGCACCCCTACAGTGCCCAGGAGGGGCACAGAAGGGTCTGTCCAGACCCTAGGAGTTCCTGCGCCAGCCTCTATACCTGCTGGAGGGGGTCCAGCACCCACGGCGTCGTCCCAAAGGTCCCTGCAGGGAGTGTCCAGTGCAAATCAATGCTGGGACAGTCCTACACGGGGGTCAGCAACAGAACGGGGTTCCGGACTTGAAGATTCCAGCACCTTCGTCACGCCCCGGAATCCTCCATGACCATCTGCTTCGCCACACCGCTATCGGACCCCGGCAGCAACGTCGTCGACGCCTACTACGATGACAGCGCGAAACTACGGTTCCACACGATGCGCAACGTGCTTGGAACCCTCACCCCTCCTGGTCGGGCTGAGCGTCCACCAAGCTTGGAGGAGGGGGAGCTTATGTTCACCACCGCGGAGGAGTCCACGTCCTTCGCCGATGCTGAGGAACACCCGTGCTGGAGACGGGGCATGCTTGAGGAGATAGAGTCTATAGAAGTAATAGAGGGCTAATGATAGTTGTATTAAATGGATACATAATGCTGGGGTACAGATCTGATTATATAGAGAGATTAGGAGGGAAAAAGGACTAAACTACCCCTAACCCTAATCCCTCTCTAAAGACAAATATGCCCCTGTGACACACCCTTTCTAGAAGAAATCTGAGTTTAATCTTCTTGTAATAGATTAGGACTCTTGTAAGAGGGGGCTATATATACAAGCCAAAACACCCCCAAAAGTTGAGAGTTGAAAAAAAAAAGAAAAATTTCCTCCAGTTTCTCTGCCCTAGCCGCCTCTCTCCCCTGCTGCAGCCGCCGCCCCCCTCTTCCTCTCCCAGGTCTGCGCCTCCCTCTCAGGAACCCTAGCCGCCTAGAGTTTCCAGCCGCCGCCCAGGTCCTCTCCACCGCAGCCTGCTGTTCCAGCCGCCTGCTGTTCCAGCCGGCACCTAGGGCATCATCTTCCCTAGCTGCTGCCTCCCTCCTAAACCCTAACCGCCATCAGGTTTGGTTCAGCACCATCAAAGCCTGAGTTCAGATTGCTCTGCTAGTGCAGATCAGTTTGTACAGCAAGAACAAAGAAGTTTTGAGGCTGGAATTAGAACAGACCCAACTGTTAGACATTGTAATTAGGGGTGTGTCACAAGGGCATATTAGTCATTAGAGAGGGATTAGGGTTAGGGGTAGTTTAGTCTTTTCTCCCCTCCTAATCCCTCTATATAACCACACCTGTACCCCAGCTTTTCCACCATATCAATACAACTATCATTAGCCTTCTATCATGGTATCATTAGCTAGGAATAATTAGGATTAAGGCTAAACCTAACCCTAATGGCCCAGCCCTGGGCGCACGCTGCCACCGCCGCCCCTGGTGCGCCGCCCGCCGCCGCCCCTGGCGCGCCGCCCGCCGCCGCCAGCGCGCCGCCAGCCGACGCCAGTGCGCCGCCAGCCGCCGAATGGGGGCCGCACGCGCAGGGGGAGGGCGCCTCCTCCTCTGGAGGGCCGTGCGCTTAGGCAGGGGCCGCCGCCACCCCACCTTGGGCCACCACCGCCCCGGGGGGGTCCGCCGCACCCTGGATCGGGGCGGAGGGCGCCCCCACCCGGATGGGGGTCACGCGCGCACGGGGGGGCGCCACCTGCTCTGGAGGGGCCGCCGCCGCCCCTGGGGGGTCCGCCGCCGCCCCTGGAGGGGTCGCCGCCCCCTGGTCCGTCGTTTCTAGAGGCACCGCAGCCTCTGGAGGGGCCGCCGCCCCCTAGTCCGTTGTTTCTGGAGGCACCGCAGTCTCTGGAGGGGGCGCCGCCTCCTCTGGAGGGGGAGCCACCTCCTCTGGAGGGGCCGCAGCCCCCTGGCCTCTCGCTGCTGGAGGTGCTGCCGCCCCCTCTTTCTCGAAAACCGGTCCAGCTGCCGGTGGACCTCTCGTCGGTACCACCAGAAACCCTGCCACCGCTGTCACTTTCATGGCAGGTACTTCCGTGCTACGGGACTCAACCGGCCTCGACATCGACGGGAGCACCACGGCGATCCCGCCGATTCCGTTCCCAGCCGCCGGTGCTACTGCTGAGAACACAGCTTCTTCCTACGGCACCGACACTGCGGACACCTCTGACATCGCCACAGCACTGGCCGCCTCTCGCGAACGCGAGCGGGCACTCGCCCTTGCCCTAGAGCAGGAGCGTGCTTCCGTGGCGTCACTATCCCACCAGCTCGAGGAGAGTGCTCGCCGATCGACGAGCGCTGTCCAAGAGCCTCCCTCGGACGCTGGTATGTAATCAACTTCACTTGTGGCCGCTCTTCATGCGTAGGCCGCAGGGATTCAGAACATCCGGACGCTCGTGCCGGTTGTTCTCAGCTCCGAGTCCACCTCATATGCCCGGTGGCGTGATATGGTGCTCCTCACGCTGAGGCGCTACTGCCTCGATGATCACGTCCTCCAGGACGAGTCTTCAGTACAGGTGTCCTGGATCAGCATGGACAGCCTGGTACTATCTTGGATCCTTGGCTCCCTGACAGAGGAGCTACAGGACATCGTCAGGCAGCGCGGTGGCGGCACTGCTCGACAGGCCTGGCTAGTCCTTGAGCAACGGTTTCTAGGGAACCGCGCGACTCGAGCCCTCCACATCAGCACTCAGTTCCAGAACACCGTCCAGGGTGATCGTTCTATCTCCACCTACTGTCGGGAGATGAAGGGCATGGCGGATGCCCTATGTGACCTTGGTGAGCCGGTCACCGACAGCGCTCTTGTTCTTCGGGTCCTTCAGGGCCTGAACGAGTGTTATTGTCACCTACGGACGTGGCTACTCCGACTAGAGCCACTACCTACCTTCGAGAAGGTATGGTCTGATCTTGAACTTGAGGAGATCACTGCAGGAGGCTCTACTGGCTCCGGATCTGCCACAGCCTTCTATGGCTCCGGATAGTCCCCTCGTCCACCCTTACCAGCTACTGGTGGACTACCGTCACGACCACCTTCTACTCCTACTAGTACAGGAGGTGGAAACCGTCATCGCCGAGGAAAGAACGGCGGCCGTGGTGGCAGCAGTGCAGGCAGCACCCCCACGGCTTCGACTACTGGTGGCAGTGGTGGTACCGGCCAGGGAGGCGCACCCTAGCCCACACCCTACAACCCGTGGACTGGCCTACATGTGGCATGGGCCGTCCCCGGGTTCTCAGCCTCCACGACCACCACGCCCCCAGCCGGCGTTCACGGCTACCCCCGGCTACAGTGGACCAGCCCACAGTGCTGGTGGGCCGACAGCTCAGGCCTATAGTGGGCCTGGATACTCTTCTACCGGACAGTCAGCCCTGACCTACGGAGGCACTGACTACCCTGTTGGGAACTCGGAGCCATCGGCACCTCTCCAAGAGTCACCGTCGACGTGGGATCGATAGTCGCTTGCTTCCTCCTTCAGCACCATGCACCTTACTCCACCAGGTGCCGACTGGGTAGTTGATTCCGGAGCATCATATCATACCACTCCTAATCCCGGTATACTCTCTTCCACCCATCCTCCCAATCCCTCTATTCCTTCATCTATCGTTGTTGGGAATGGGTCCGTTCTTCCGGTCACCTCAATAGGTGATTCCGGTCTTCCGGGTACTTTCCAGCTTAAAAACATTCTTGTTGCTCCGGATATCATTCAAAATTTACTTTCTGTTCGCCGTTTTACCACTGACAACAATGTTTCCATTGAATTTGATCCTTTTGGTTTGTCTGTGAAGGATCTTTCCACCCGGCGACCTCTTTTTCGATGTGATAGCTCGGGGCCCCTATACACACTTCGGCTTCCTACTTCCGCTGCATCACCGCCATTTGCTTTGACTACGACAGCTTCATCCACCATCTGGCATCGCCGGCTTGGCCACCCTGGTGCAGATGCTATATCAAAGCTGTTCAGTAGCTCAGTTATCTCGTGTTCTAGGGGTACACATGACTCCCTATGTCATGCCTATCAGCTTGGTCACCATGTTCGCCTCCCTTTTCCCACCTCTGTGACTCATGTTGAGCACCCATTCGATCTTATACATTGTGATTTGTGGACATCTCCCATTTCCAGTATATCGGGCTTTAATTATTATTTGGTGATGATTGATGATTTTTCTCACTTCTCCTGGACTTTTCCATTACGATTGAAGTCTGAGACTTTCGTCACACTTTCTCACTTCTTCCTTTGGATTTCTACTCAATTTGGGCGCACCATTCGAGCTGTCCAGTGCGATAACGGACGTGAGTTTGATAACTCCGCGTTTCGTAATTTTCTCTCCGCACAAAGGGTACAGCTACGCATGTCTTGTCCGTATACCTCTCCTCAAAATGGCAAGGCAGAGCGCATAATTCGCACCATCAATGATGTGATACGCTCCTTGATGTTCCAGGCATCTATTCAGCCCGATACTGGGTGGAGGCTCTTCATACTGCCACACTTCTGATTAATCGTCTTCCCACCAAGGCGATTCGTGCCTCCACCCCCTACTTTGCTTTATATGGCACTGATCCTCTTTATGATCACCTTCGAGTTTTCGGATGCGCTTGCTACCCTAATCTTTCCGCCACCGCCCCACATAAGCTTGCGCCCCGCTCGACACGGTGTATTTTTCTCGGGTATTCCCTTGATCATAAGGGTTACCGGTGCTTAGATCTCACTACCCACCGTCTTTTGATCTCTCGGCACGTCGTCTTCGACGAGTCATCTTTTCCTTTCTCCACCACCTCTTCCGATTCCACCACAGAGTTGGACTCCCTTTTTCCTACTGACCCCGAGGCTACCTCCCAGTTGCCTTGGCCTATTTCTTCTACAAAATCGACACGAGCTACGCCCCAGGTGACCTCGATACCGACTGCTGCACCTCATGTGGCATCGACGTCTCAGGCGTCACCCGCTGCACCCCATGTGGTATCGACGCGTCCGACGTCACCTGCTGCGCCACGCGCGGCCTCGGCTTCCCCGACGCCACCTACTGTACCTCAAGTGCCCCCGGCGTCACCAGCTGTACCACGTACGGCATCAGCACCTGCGGCGCCACCAGCTGCCTCCCTGACGTCACCTGCAGCGAGCACGACGCCACCAGCCGCGCCACGCGCGGCACCGACGACGACTTCTCGCTTTGCTGACCCCGCACTTGTCTACCAGCGACGAGCGCGGGGAGAGGCTCCTGCTCCAGCGACGCCACGCGCGGCCTCGAGGCCCACTCTCGTCTACCCACGACGAGAGAAGATGGTTGTACCCGAGCGGCCGGTGTACAACCCCCCTCTCCTTCACAGGGATCCTGGTCACGTCCACCCGATGGTGACTCGACGTGCGACCGGGAGTCTTCGGCCAGTGGAGCGGTTCGATAGTGCCGCTTTCTCGTCGACGACATCTCCACCGACCGAGCCTTCTTCGATCTCGCCCATACCTACTTCCGTGCGTAGCGCCCTCGTCGACCCTAACTGGCGCCGCGCTATGGAGGAAGAATATGAGGCCCTGCTTGCCAACCAGACCTGGGACCTGGTTCCCCATCCTGGTCGTGGCAATGTTGTCACGGGCAAATGGGTATTCACGCATAAGAAGAAGGCGGATGGCACCTTGGAGAGATACAAGGCTCATTGGGTACTACGGGGTTTCACTCAGCGCCCTGGAGTCGACTACGACGAGACTTTCAGCCCGGTGGTGAAGCCGACGACAGTTCGTACCGTCCTGTCGCTAGCTCTCTCACGTTCTTGGCCTGTCCACCAGCTGGACGTCAAGAACGCCTTCCTCCACGGTACACTGACCGAGACGGTGTACTGCAGTCAGCCGGCAGGATTTGTAGATTCAGCTCACCCAGACATGGTCTGTAAGCTGAACAAATCCCTGTACGAACTGAAGCAGGCACCACGAGCCTGGTACAACCGGTTCGCGGTTTGTTGAAGCTAAGTCGGACACTTCGCTGTTTGTCTATCGACGGGGCAATGACACAGCTTACCTCCTACTGTATGTCGATGACATTATACTAACAGCATCTAGTCCGGCTCTGCTTTAGCGAACCATTTCTGCCTTGCAGCAGGAGTTAGCTATGAAGGATCTGGGCCGTCTCCACCACTTCCTGGGTATTACGGTCGAGGACCGACCAGGCGGCCTTTTCCTTCACCAGCGACAGTACTGCCTGGATATCCTCCAGCGAGCGGGCATGGCTGATTGCAAGCCGTGCTCCACTCCAGAGGATACTCAGGCGAAGCTCTCCGCTACCGACAGGACAGCCGTCTCTGACTCCACTTCTTACAGGAGCCTTGTAGGTGCTCTTCAGTACCTCACCTTCACCAGGCCGGATATCTCATATGAGCAGGTGTGCCTCCACATGCATGACCCGAGGGAACCGCACCTCGACTACGAGGCACCCTCGACTACGACCTCCTTCTTCGGCGCGACACGGCCTCCGAGCTAGTCGTGTACACTGACGCTGACTGGGCAGGTTGCCCGAACATACGACGCTCTACTTCTGGGTACGCCGTCTTCCTGCGCGGCAACCTCGTCTCCTGGTCCTCGAAGCGACAGCCCGTAGTGTCGCGCTCGAGTGCTGAGGCGGAGTATCGCGCCGTGGCTAACGGCGTGGTTGAGGCCTCCTGGCTTCAGCAGCTACTTCAGGAGCTCCACACTCCCGTCATCAAGAGCACCCTCATCTACTGCGACAATGTTAGTGCCATGTACCTCTCCACCAACCCGGTCCAGCATCAGTGCACGAAGCATGTGGAGATCGACCTTCATTTTGTTCATGAGCGGGTTGCACGGGACGAGGTTCAGGTACACCATGTCCCGACGACGACGCAGTCCGCTGACATCTTCACGAAGGGCCTCCCGTCGTCGCTGTTCTCCGAGTTTTGGTCCAGTCTCAACATCTGCAGTGGCTAGATGTTGTGACTGCGGGGGGTGTTAGACACTGTAATTAGGGGTGTGTCACAGGAGCATATTAGTTATTAGAGAGGGATTAGGGTTAGGGTTAGTTTAGTCTTTTCTCCCCTCCTAATCCCTCTATATAATCACACCTGTACCCCAGCTTTTCCATCATCTCAATACAACTATCATTACCCTTCTATCACCAACAACTGTCACACTGTTTATGCACAATGGCGAATATTGGGTGGGCACCGGCCCACATGGAGTAAATGCTGATTTATAAAGATATGCATGTAACTGTATGGACAAAGGAAAAAACATTTTTCGTTTGTTAAAAATGAGGACTGTCTTTGATCACCATCAATACCTTTTAATATTGCAAAACAATATTTGTAGGAGATGCTAAATATTTACTGATCAGCTTACCATTAGGTCAGGTAGGGGCATTTTGACTTTTGTAAGCATAATTCCACAATTGTTAGCCCTGCGAAGATCAATCTGTGATAGAGAACACCTGAGGTGAGAACAACAAGCAAGCAGAACACAAACTAAAAGGCAAAGGAGTGAATATTAAATTGTAGCTACAGATGTTCAATGACATGCAAAGCAGCAAGATGAAACAGGCAAGGAAACAAACAGACACAAGCCAGAGAGTTACAAGCTGTACTTTAGTATCTTACGCGAATGCAATTTGTTTGTAGTGATAAACATGCAGCACTTTTTTTAAGAACGGACCGATGAAGTGCTGAAATATAATTTTTTTTTGGGGGGGGGGGGGGAGGGGGGGGCATTATGTTGCAATCCAAGTTATAAATTCAAAACTTAAGCTACTTCGAACAAATATGTTAGACTACTGTGTGTTTTGGTTATGTATTTAGGGGCATTTTCGTCATTGTGGGTGTGCTTTCTTAACCCTCAAGTAATGGGACCTATATGTACCCCTTTGGCTGATTAATGAAAATTATTCCCTCTAATTTGGTATCAGATTAACCCTAACCTTCTCTCTCCTCTCTCTCTCCCCTGATGGCCGGCAAGCCGCAGCCGCCGCCACAGCCCGCCGGCGCACCGCAGCCGCCGCCGCTACCTCGCCGCTGACGGCCGGCGCTCCCCCGCCGCCTCTGGCCGATGTCCCCTTGGCCGCCCCTGCTCGGGCCGACGGCTCCGTTCCCGCTGGCGGACCTCCTGTGGCCGGCGGCTCCGTCCCCGCGATCCCCCCCTGCCTGGAGCCGCCTCCTCTCCCTGCGCCGCGCTCCCACCCCACCCCATGGCTGCCGCGCCCCTACCCCTGTCCGCCGCACACCCGCACCTTCCCATAGCGGCCGCGTCCCCGCACCTCCCCAAGGCCGTCGCGCCACCACCCCTCCCCATGGCCGCCGCGTCCCTCCCCATGGCTGTCGCGTCCCTCCCCATGGCCGCCGCGCCCCTCCCCATGGCCATCGCACCTCCGCCCCTCCACATGGCAGCAGCCGCGCCTCCCCCCATGGTCGCAGCAGCGCCTCCCCTGTTGCCGCCACGCCTCCCCTGTTGCCGCTACTGCACCTTCTCCGTTCGCCGTTGTTGACGACTCGGGGGACCCTACTAGTGGTGGGGGACACCCCTCTGCGACCGCGTCCACTGTCGCTGCGGCCCTCATCGCCTCCCGTGAGCGAGAGCACGCTCTCGTTCTCACCTTGGAGCAGGAACGGGCATCCATGGCGGCTCTCACCCACCAGCTCGAGGAGTCCCTGCGCCAGCAGTGGAGTGCTACCCACGTACGCGGTTTCCCTCGTCACCGCCCTCCACGCACAGGCTGCTGGCATCCAGAACAAGCACCTACGCGGTTTCCCTCGTCGCCGCCCTCCACGCTCAGGTTGCTGGCATCTAGAACATCCGGACTCTCGTCCCGGTTGTTCTCAGCTTCGACTCCACCACCTACACCAGATGGAGCAGCCTGCTTCTCCTGACGTTGAGGCGGTTTCGTCTTGACGACTACATCCTACGGGATGATTCCCCGTTGGACGACTCCTGGATCAGCATGGACAGTCTGGTCCTTGCTTGGATCGTTGGGTCTCTCTCCGAGGAGCTGTAGGACATCGTGGGCTAGCGCGGTGGAGGCAAGCGTGGCTGATCCTCGAGCAGCACTTCTAGGGGAATCGCGCGACTCGAACTCTTCATATCCGAGCTCGGTTTGGCACCACCGTCCAGGGCGACCTCTCCATCTCTGCCTACTGTCACCAGATGAAGGGTATGGCAGATGCCCTTCGCGACCTTGGAGAGCCCGTCCCGGACAGCTCCCTCGTCCTTCAAGTCCTTCAGGGCCTGAATGAGCGCTACACCCACCTTCGCTCGTGGCTCCTTTGCGAGACGCCGTTCTCGACCTTCGAGAAGGTCTGGTCGGATCTCGATCTTGAGGAGATTACCTCTGGCGGCTCCGCTGCTTCCTTGCCCGCCACGGCCTTCTACGACTCTGGGTCGTCCTCGCGTCCACCTCCACCAGCCGCTGCTTCTGGGGGACAGCCTCCGCGTCCACCTACCACCCCAGGGGCTCCTGCTACCTCTAGGGTGGTAATCGTCGTCGCGGCAAGCGCAGTGGCCGTGGTGGTGGCGGTGCTGGTGGAGGCACTACTGGTGGCAGTAGCGGTGGTACGGGCCAGAGTGGCATGACATGCCCACACCCCACAACCCGTGGACCGGCCAGATCTCCATGTGGCCGGGGTTGTCTCGAGTCTTACTCCACCACGTCTGTCGCGTCCTCAGCCGGCCTATGTGGTCACCCCGGCTTACGGCGGACCTGTCTACACCGCTGGTGGACAGTGGACTCCGACCACTGGCGGGCCGAGCTACCCTGCGGCCACGCCGTCCGCTCTGACCCACTGGGCTTCGGGGAACCCAGTCGGCCAGCCTAAGTCTTTGGTACAGCACCACGAACTCACCTCAGGCCTGGGACCGGCAGTCGCTCGCGTCCTCCTTCAGCACGCTGGGTCTCACACCACCTGGTCCTGACTAGGTCGTGGACTCCGGACCTTCGTACCACACCACCCCTGATGCTGGTATACTCTCTTCTACCCACCCTTCTCATCCTTCATCTATCGTTGTTGGGAATGGGTCTGTTCTTCCGGTCACCTCAATAGATGACTCGGGTTCACCAGGTTCTTTTCAGCTTCGTGGTGTTCTTGTTGCTCCTAACATCATCCTGCACCTTCTTTATGTTCGTCGTTTTACTACTGACAACCATGTTTCCATTGAGTTTGATCCTTCTGGCTTATCTGTGAAGGATCTTACTACCCGACGTTTTCTTCTCCGTTGTGAGAGTTCGGGGCCCCTGTACACGCTTCGTCTTCCTGCTTCCGCTCCTCCTGCGCCTTTTTGTCTGGCTACGATAGCTTCTTCGACCACCTGGCATCGTCGGCTTGGCCACCCTGATGTTGATGTCATGTCAAAGTTGTCTAGTAGCTTAGTGATTTCGTGTACTAGGGGTACTCATGAGTCTCTGTGTCATGCTTGTCAGCTAGGACGTCATGTTCGGCTTCCTTTCCCGCACTCTATCACTCATGTTGAGCGCATTTTTTATCTGATTCACTGTGATCTTTGGACATCACATATTCTCAGTGTTTCTGGCTATAAGTATTATTTGGTGATTGTTGATGATTTTTCACACTATTCATGGACTTTTCCCTTGCGACAAAGTCTGATACATTCGCCACTGTTTCTCACTTCTTCGTTTGAGTGTCCACCCAGTTTGGGTGCACGATCAGGGCAGTCCATTGCGACAATGGACGCGAGTTTGATAACGCAGCGTTCCGTGACTTCTTGCTCTCTCATGGGGTTCAGTTGCGTATGTCTTGCCCTTACACTTCCCCCCAAAACGACAAGGTTGAACGCATGATTCGAACCACTAACGATGACATGCGCTCTCTGATGTTCCAGGCCTCCACCCCTGCTCGTTACTGGGCGGAGGCTCTTCACACCGCCACTTTCCTCATTAATCGCCTTCCTACTAAGGCGATTAGTGCTCCCACTCCTCACTTCGCTCTGTTCGGCACCACCCCTCTTTACAACCACCTTCGAGTCTTCAGGTGCACTTGCTACCCTAACCTCTCTGCAACATCTCCCCATAAGCTTGCGTCTCGCTCGACTCGGTGTGTCTTCCTTGGGTACTCCCCTGACCATAAGGGGTGTCGGTGCCTTGACCTTACCACGATTCGTATCTTGGTCTATCGACACGTCATCTTCGACAAGTCTTCCTTTCCCTTCTCCACTTCGTCCTCTGACTCGGTCGTCGAGTTGGATTCCCTTTTCTCTACTGACCCTGAGGCCGCTCCTACAGTGACCTTGTTTTTTACCTCCTGCAGGTTACCCACTCGTTGCGCCGAGCGCGGTCCCGGTGTCCTCGACACCGTCAGCCGTGCCTCCTGTGGCCCCAGCGTCCTTGACGTCACTGCCTGCGCCACGCGCAGCCCCGGTGTCCACGACGTCGTCCGCTGCGCCACACGCGGTCCCGGTAGCCGTGCCTCCCGCGGCCCCAGCATCCTTGATGCCCGCGGCTGTGCCGCGCGTGGCCCCAGCGTCCCCGACGTCGTCCGCTGTGCCAAGTGCGGCTCCGGCGTCACCTACCGTGTCGTCTGCTGCGCAACGCGCGGCTTCGACGTCGCCCACTACGCCTTGCGCGGTCTCGGCGTACCCGACGACTCCCATCACACCACGCACGGCCCCGGCATCCCCCACGTCGCTCCACGCGCGACCCTGGCGTCTCCGACGTCGACTACTGCACCACGCGTGGCTCCTATGCCGCAGTATGCCGACGCTGCTCTCGTCTGTCAGCGACGAGTGCGGGTTGGTACATAGGCTTCTTCCCGCCTAGAGCCTCCGGTGTACCACCCCCTGCTCCACCGGGACCCAGTCACGTTCACCCGATGGTGACCCGACGGGCCACTGGGATTCTTCGCCCGGTTGAGCAGTTCTCCGGGATCGTCCTCTCCTCGACGACCTCCCCACCACCTACCTCTTCACCCATCTAGCCTATCCCCTCTTTTGTCCGTAGTGCCCTCGCCGATCCTCACTGGCGTCGGGCTAAGGAAGAAGAGTATGTGGCCCTGCTTGCCAACCGGACCTGGGACTTGGTTCCCCGTCCTGGTCGTGGCAATATTGTCACCGGCAAGTGGGTGTTCACGCATAAGAAGAAGGCGGATGGGTCTCTGGAGAGGTACAAGGCCTGGTGGGTGTTGTAATTCCAGCCCCAAAACTGTTTCTGTTCTTGCTAAACAAGCTGATCTGCCCTAGCAGATCAGTCTGTATTCAGGCTTTGATGGAGGCGCAGAACAAGGAGGAAACAGGGTCGACGGCTGATCCTAGCCTGGTGGCAGCTAGGGTTGAGGAGGGAGGCGGCGGCTTGAAGGGAGGCCCTGGCGGCGGCTGGACCAGCAAGTCTGGTGGCGGCTAAAGACCCTAGCCCCTGGTGGTGGCTAGGGTTCTTGAGGGAGGCGCCGGCCTGAGGAGAGAGGGGCGGCGGCAGCAAGGGGGAGAGAGAGAGAGAGAGGCGGCTAGGGCAGAAACTTGGGAGGAAAATTCTGTATTGATCTCTCACAAATGTGGTGGCTTGTTTATATAGCCCCCCATTATAAAAATCTTGATCTATTACAATAGGAGGAAAACAGTTTATTCTCTAAACTAGGACTGCCGCCTAAATATGGTGCAGCCGCACCACATAGGGCTGACCAGCCCTGACCTGGGCGCGCACACAACAGGGGGGGAAACAGGGTTCGTCCCCCCTGCACTGGCCGCCCAGGCCCAGCGGCAGGGTCATCCCACATTCTCCTCCTGATTTTGACGTTGGCCCACGTCCAGGATCCCGATCCTTCTTCTCATCTCCACAAACTTCTGTCTTCCAAGGATCTTGGTCAAGATGGCTGCCATCTGGTCTTGGGTGGAGATTTGCTCAAGCACAATAGTACCGTTGTCCACATACTTATATGTAGTGGTACTTGACATTGATGTGCTTGCTTCTGTCATGGTGTAAGTCTATAGCTGACCTGTTATCAACCCGCAGCACCAGCGCCTTCAATTTTTCAGCCAAGTCCTCCATCAGCCGTGCCATCCGTACACCTTGACATGCCCCTTGAGCTGCTGCGATATATTCTGCTTCAAATGAGGACAAGTCCACCACATTTTGCTTGCAGGACTGCCATGAAACGGGGTTGTTTCCAAGACAAAACAGCACCCCGCTTGTGCTCTTGCGGTCCTCCACGTCTCCCGCATAGTCATTAGCCGAGTACCCAATAACCTCTATGTCTCCTCCTCTTGCATAGAAGACTCCATAGTTGATTGTACCCGCTATGTAGCGTACAATGCGTTTGACTGCAGCAAAGTGATCCTCCTTGGGCTCCTCCAGAAACCGACTCACGTACCCGACCGAGTAGGCGAGATCGGGACGTGTGTTCACCAAGTATCGCAGCCCTCCAACCAAGCTCCTATAGTCCGTTGCATGCACCAACGGGCTATCACTTGTCTTGTAAAGCTTGAGGTCTTGCTACATGGGGAATGCACAGGGTTGCATCCTTCCAGGCCAGCTTTAGTGACAAGTTTGGAAGCGTAGGACGCCTGCCCAACGCTTATCCCTGCATCAGTTTGCCGCACCTCCAGGCCAAGATAATATGACAAGAGACCCAAGTCGCTCATCTTGAATCTATTCATCATCTCCCCTTTGAACTTCTTGAGATCGCCTCCTCCTGTGATCACAAGATCGTCAACAACACCCCGACGATGAGCTTCTCATCTTCAGCTCCACGGAAATAGATCCCGTGCTCGTTCGTACTCTTCTGGAAACCAAGCGATAGCAAGCTATCGTTGAGCTTGGCATTCCAGACCCTGGGGGCCTGACGAAGTCCATATAAAGCCTTCTTGAGCCGATATACCTTGTGTTCGGCTCCGTCGATGATGAAGCCATCGGGTTGGGAGACGTACATCTCCTCCATCAAGTCGTCGTTCAGTAAGGTGCTCTTCACGTCCATGTGGTGTACCTCCCACCCCTTGTGCGCAGCAACTGCAAGGAGCAAGAGAAAAGATTCGAGACGAGCTACAGGAGCAAATACCTCGTCAAAATCTATTCCTTGCCGTTGTACATAGCCTTTTACCACCAATCGAGCCTTGTGCTTCACCACCTCCCCATGCTCGTCCTTCTTCACCTTGAACACCCATTTGAGGCCAATGGGCTTGTGTCCTGCAGGAAGATCAACAAGTTGTCAAGTCTTGTTTTCTTCTATAGACTCCATCTCTTCAAGCATGGCCCGTCTCCAGCACGGGTGTTCCTCAACATTGGCGAAGGACGTGGGCTCCTCCGCGGTGGTGAACATGAGCTCCCCCTCCTCCAAGATTGGTGGGCGCTCAGCCCGACTAGGAGGGGTGAGGGTTCCAAGCACGTTGCGCATCGTGCGAAACCATAGTTTCGCGCCGTCGTTGTAGTAGGCGTCGACGACGTTGCTGCCGGGGTCCGACTGTGGTGTGGTGAAGAAGACGGGACATGGAGGATTCCGGGGCGTGACGAAGGTGCTGGAATCTTCAAGTCCGGAACCCCCCGCTGCTGCTGACTCCGTGCAGGACTGTCTCAGCCCTGATCTGCGCTGGACAGTCCCTGTAGGGGCCCTTGGGACGACGCTACAGGTGCTGAACTCTCTCCAGCAGGTCTCGAGGCTGGCGCAAGAACTCCTAGGGTCTGGACAGACCCTTCTGTGCCCCTCCTGGACACTGCTGGGGTACTGTTCGGCCGCTCCGGACCTTGCAGCACCTCTCCGGGTGCAGGTCCAGCAGGTGTTGGACCTAAGGAGTCGACATGGAAGGCAGTGTAGTCTTCTTCTCCTGCTCCTTCTCCCCAGTCCCACTTGGCCGCCTCGTCGAATATCACGTCACGTGATATGTCTGTGCGCCTATCAGCCGGATTATACATCCAATAGCCCTTCGTTCCTGCAGCATAGCCAAGAAAAATCATCAGAGTACTCCGGTCTTCCAACTTTTTCAGGTGGGGGTGCGTGTTCTTGACATGCCCCACACACCCAAAAGTTCGGAAATAATTGACGGCCGAACGCTCTCCATGCCAAGCTTCATATGGCTTCTTCCAGTCGAGGCCAAGGGTTGGGCATCGAATTAAGATGTAGACAGTCGTAATAACTGCCTCAGCCCAAAAAATCTTGGGCATTCCCTACGCCTTCAACATACTCCTCGCTATGCCGACCACCGTCTGGTTGCGTCGCTCCACAACCCCGTTTTGCTGCGGCGTATACAGGGCTGTGAGCTGACGTTGTAGCGCAGTACTCGCCAAACTTCTGTGAGGTGAACTCCCCTCCGCGATCAGTATGGAGTAGCTTCAGCCTCCTCTCGGACTCTAATTCAGTCGTCGCTTGGAATTACTGAATTAAGTCCGACGCTTGATCCTTTGTTGCTAGAAGATAGAGCCACATATAGCGGCTCATGTCATCCACTAGCAACAAGAACATCTTCTTGCCGCCTGGAGTCGTCGGCGTGATGGGCCCACAGATGTCGCCGTGGACAAGGTCGAGCGCGCCCTCCGCGCGCCGCCTAGCTTGTTTGGGGAAGCTGGAGCGCCTCTGCTTCCCGACCAAGCAAGCTTCGCACAATTGATCGACGTGATCAATTTGCGGAAGCCTGAGCACCATCTCCTCTCGTGCCAACTTCCGAAGCGCCTGGAAGCCGGCGTGTCCGTGGCGTTCGTGCCAACGCCACGCAACATCATCATGCCTCGCGGTTAGGCAAACCGGACGTGTGATGTTGAGACTGATGGAGTACAGCTTGTTGTCGTCGCGTTGAACTCGTGTGAGGAGACGCTGCTGCTCATCTCGTATGTGCATCACTCCTCCGTGCACCGTGATGTTGTAGCCATCCTCATCCAGCTGGCTGACGCTGATGAGGCTGGTGGTGAGGCGCGAGATGAGGTAGATGCCGGTGAGCCTCCTGTGCTCACCCGTCTTGGTGACGAATAGGATCATACCCTTCTCCAGGATACGCACGACGGAGTTATCGCCGCCGAACTTGATGGTTCTGACGATGTTTTCGTCGAGCTTGGAGAAGACGGCGCGCGAACCCGTCATGTGGTTGGTCGCGCCCGTGTCGAGGTACCAACGAGTGTCGTCAAAGTCGTCGTCGTTGCTGCAGTAAGCGAAGACACGTCCCTCCACTATCTCCAGTGGGCGCATAGGACGTTCATGTACATGCTCCTCCTGTACCGAGGCCACCCTTGTCATAAACAAGGCGCCCTCCTCCTCCGCCTTCGCCACTAAAGCCTGCTGCTGCGGCTCCTCCTTAGGCTTCGACCGACACTCCCTGGCCCAGTGGCCCTTCTTTCCGCACTTCCTGCACTAGTCCCGCGGAATATCCTTCCAGGAACCTCCCTTCTTGCCTCCATTCTTCTTGAGTGGACCCTTTCGGCCACCCCTCTTAGAAGAACCCGCGGACTGGGTAGACCGCTCCTCCTTCCGCTGTGCCTCCCACTCCTCCTGAGTGAGGTACAGCTGGCTGTCGTGTACTCCTCCCTTCCGCTGCGTCGAGTCGAAGGCGTTCTCAGCCGCCCTAAGACGCCCCGTCACCTCCGACAAGGTGAGGGTCGACACGCCCAGCAGTGTCGTGATCGCCACCACGATCTGTTGGAAGCGTTCTGGAACGCTTCGCAGGAGCTTCTCTACGGCCCTCTCGTCTCCTATCTCCTCCCCTAGCGACGCAAGGCATGATAGCATGCCGCTCAGGCGGAGCGAGAAGTCCTCCACGCTCTCGCCATCCTTGAAGGTAGCGGCGGCTTCGAACACCTTCCGAAGTTGTTGTGTCGTCGTCTTCTTCACGCGGTCTGCCCCGACCCGCATGATGGCAACCGTGCCCCATGCCTCCTTCGTCGTCCTCTTTTCTCCGATCATCGTGATCATCTCCGGCAGGACAGCGCTGACCAAGATGTCAAGCGCCATCATATCTTCCTGCTCGCTCACATTGCCCTCCTCCACGGCCTTCCAAAGCAGCCGTGCCTTCATTTTGATCTTCATCATGACAGCCCACTCCGCGTAGTTGGTCTTGGTGAGCACGGGGAACCCCGTCCCGGTGTTCACCTCACGAGCTGCCGGTGAGGGTGTCGCATGGGTGATGGCGCTGCCGCTGCTTGTAGGTGTAGACGACATCTTGCAAAATTCAACCTAGGGTTAAAACTGTTAGTAGTTGAATTCTCACTCTCATTGGAAGAGAGGATGACACTAGGAGTTGGGGCAATTTTCTTGTCTATTTCTCACACAATGCCATGCCAACCCAAGGGGTTGAGGCTACATATTTATAGCTGCCATGGCAGCCAAGCATATGCCACAAAGATGCTAGTCTAAGATGCTTAGATGCTGTCCTAATATGCTGTCCTTGGCTGACACTAAGATGCTGTCCTAGTGTCCTTAATATGTTGTCCTAGTGTCCTTAGATGCTGTCCTAATTGGGGCCACAAAGACCAAAGGACTAGAGTACAACAAGGACCAAGGACCAAGGACTAAAGTGCAACAAACTAAAGGACTAGGGTACAAGGGACTAGGGGACCAAAGACCAAAGGACTACAAGACTTATTCCAGCATTCTCCCCCTAAGTCTTGTACGTCGTCTTCTGAGAGGGTTGGACCATCCCGATCTTGGTGCGAAGTTCAATGAACTTGAGCCTCCCAAGGGGCTTCGTGAGCAGGTCCGCAAGCTGGTCATTGGTGTTGATGTAGTTCGCCTTGATGCTCCCTTCCTCCAAGCATTGTCGGATGAAGTGGTACCTCACCCGGATGTGCTTGCTCCGTTCATGGAAAACGGGATTCTTTGGCATGGCCAGAGCGCACACGTTGTCCACCCTGAGTTCGACCACTCCAGTGTCTCTGCTGAGGAGATCACCAAGCAGTCGACTAAGCCAGAGCGCCTGAGTCGAAGCGGTGGAGGCCGCTATGTACTCGGCCTCGCAGCTAGACAGGGCCACCACCTGCTGCTTGACCGACTGCCAGCTAACGAGGCACTTGCCGAAGAAGAAGAGGATTCCGCTCGTGCTCTTGCTGGTGTCGATGTCGCCGGCGTGGTCGCTATCGCTGTACCCGACAAGGTGTGCCTCCCCAGGACACCTCGGGTAGTGGAGGCCGTGATCGAGAGTCCCCGCAACATAGCGGATGATCCTCTTCACAGCCTGCTGGTGATCTGTCGTCGATCGTTGCAGGAACCGACTAACGTAGCCGACGGAGAATGCCAAGTCCGGCCGTGTGTGGGTGAGGTAGCGAAGGCTCCCCACAAGACGCCGGTACTGCGTAGCGTCCACCTCCTCCGCCGTGCTGTCGCGGCTCAGCTTCAGCCTCTCCTCCATCGGAGTGAGAGCTGGGTTGCAGTTTGTGAGCCCACCTAGCTCAACAATGCGCTTGGCGTAGGCGGTCTGTCGAAGTGTGATCCCGGAGTCGGCCTGGTGCACCTCAATCCCAAGGTAGAAGGAGAGAGATCCCAGGTCACTCATCTGGAAGGTGGCTTTCATCTCTTCCTTGAACGTTGCCACCTCCACATCCTTGGTGCCGGTGATCACCAAGTCGTCGACGTAGACACCCACCAGTAGGGTGTTTCCTCCATTGCCCCGCCGGTAGATGGCTGCCGCGTGCGGGCATTGCCCGAAGCCCATCCTCTTGAGCGTGGAATCCAACTTGGCATTCCACGCCCTTGGTGTCTGACGCAAGCCATAGAGGGCCTTGCGCAGGCGCAACACCTTGCCCTCCTTGCCAGGGACCACAAACCCCAGCGGCTGGTGTACGTAGACCTCCTCCTTCAAGTCGCCGTTGAGGAACGCCGACTTGACGTCCATGTGCTGGACACGCCAGCCTTCTTGGGCAGCGAGTGCAAGAAGGAGGAATCCGTGCCACGGGGGCAAAAGCATCGTCGAAGTCGATCCCCTCCTGCTGCACGAAGTCGCGTGCCACCAAGCGAGCCTTGTGCTTGACGATGGCGCCGGCTTCATCCCTCTTCAACTTGAACACCCATTTAAGGGTGATCGCACGGTGACCGCGAGGGAGATCAGCAAGCTCCCAAGTGCGGTTCGTCTCAACCGCGTCCATCTCCGACTGCATCGCGGCACGCCATGCCGCGTGTTTCTCGGCCTCCGCAAAAGACCGAGGCTCGCCGTCATCGCACGCAAGGTGCAACTGCGCCTCCAGATCTTGATCATCCAGATCGTGAGGGGCCAGTCCCGGCACTGGCTGGTTGCCGAGAATGTTCTCCATCTTGCGATACCGCAACTGCTCGCCGTCGTAGCACCCGTCGAGGCGCTCCTCGTCGTGGGAGAGCGGAGTAACAAACTCCACTGGGTCATGCTCGACACGAGCTGGGGACGGAGTGGGCGTGCCCGGAGGAGTGGTCGTCGGTGCTGGAGTGCGTGGGGTCGCCGGCTGAGGTGGAGGTGGACGGTCAGAGGCTGGGGTAGACACGCTCGGTGGAGAAGAGTTGCCTACTCCCCTAACTCCCTTGAAGTGGACGTAGTCGACGATGAAGTCGTCGTGCGTCGAGGTCGAACCGTCGTCCACCGCCTTGTCCCATGCCCATCCTCGCCCTTCGTTGAACACAACGTCGCGCGTCGTGCGCACACGCTGTGTCTCTGGGTCGAGAATGCGGTAGGCCTTCGAGCCCTCCGCGTAGCCGATGAACACCCCCGCAGTGCTCCTGTCGTCGAGCTTGCTGATGTGGCCAAGCTCCTTGGCAAATGCGAGGCAGCCGAAGACCCGTAGATGAGAGACCGCCGGCTTGCGCCCATACCAAGCCTCGTACGGCGTCCTGCCGTTGAGAGCCTTGGTGGGCGAGCGGTTGAGGATGTAGACAGCCGTCACCACCGCCTCTCCCCAGAAGATAGCCGGCATTCCCCTCTGCTGGAGGAGGGCCCGAGCCATCCCCACAACCGTCTGGTTGCGCCGCTCGACGACGCCGTTCTGCTGCGAGCTGTAGGGCGCGGAGTAGTGGCGCTGAACACCCTCATCCGCGCAATACGACGTGAATTCAGCCGCCGTGAATTCGCCGCCGTTGTCGGTGCGTAGCACACGCAGCTTGCGGCCGCACTCCGCCTCCGCAATGGCCTGCGCGCGCCTGATGGCGTTCGCAGCCTCTCCCTTGCTGCCAAGGACCACGACCCACATGTAGCGGGAGAGGTCGTCGACGAGCAGCAGGAAGTAGCGTCGTCCTCCTGGTGTAGCTGGTGTCACCGGGCCACACAAGTCCCCGTGAACGAGCTCGAGCCGTCCTTAGCTCGAAAGCTCGACTGCTGGGGAAAAGGAAGCCGCCTCTGCTTCGTCAATACGCAGACGTCGCAGAGCTGCTCCACGTGGTCAAGGCAAGGCATGCCTCGCACCATCTCCTTGGCACTGAGCTGCTTTAGGGCCTCGAAGTGAAGATGCCCAAAGCGCTCGTGCCACTGCCATGCCTCATCGTCCCGACGAGTGGCAAGGCAGACAGGTTGTGCTACCTGCACGTGAAGGACATAGAGTCGATTGGTGCCTCTAGTTACCTTGGCAAGAAGGCGACGATGGCGATCCCAAATCCTCATGACTCCGTCCTTAATCTCCACGCGCGAACCGTTCGCATCCAGCTGTCCCAGGCTGATGATGGAGTTTCTCAACGCGGGGATGTAGTAGACTCCGACGAGCAGACTGTGCTCACCAGACTCGGCGGTGAGGATGACGGAGCCGACACCCTTGATCTCCACGCCGGAGGCGTCACCAAACTTGACAGAGCCTCGGACATTGGAGTCAAGCTCAACGAAGAACTCCCGTCGACCGGTCATGTGATGGGTGGCGCCGGTGTCGAGGCACCACCCGTCAGTCTTGTCGTTGCTAGAGCCGTCGCCGAGGAAAGCGTGTGCTTTTGGCTCATCAAGATGAAGGAGAGCCGCTGCGGTCGATGCCACTAGAGGTGGCTTGATGCTTCCGTGTGCCAGAAGCAAAGCTGGCTCCTCCTCTACCTGTGCCACGTGGGCCTCCTTCTCCACTTGTGCCACGTGGGCCTGGCCACGTCGTGGCTGTCGACACTCCCTGGCCCAATGACCAAGCTTGCCACAGTTGTGGCAGGTGTCGTCTCGTGTCGGCTTGTCGTTGCCGACGGTGCCGCCCTGGGCGCCTCCGCGGGCGCCACCCTCGGTACGTCCGCGTGCCCCGGCCTGGGTACCTCCGCGCCCCTTGCGCGACTTGCCGCGCTTGCGGCCGCCTGTCGAGGAAGAGGACTCCCCCTTCTTCCGGTCACCCTGGCCAGCCTCCCACTGCTCGCGAGTGAGATGAAGCTTCCCGCCAATGGTGATAGGCCCCGAGAGAGGTTGTGGTTCGTCGTTGTCGACGACCTTGAGGCGACCTATCGCCTCTTCGATCGACATCGTGGAGAGGTCCAGCAGAGACTCGATCGAGCGAGCGATCTGCTTGTACTTCTCGGGGATGCACCGAAGGAGCTTCTCGACAGCTCTCTCTTCGTTGTAGGTGTCGTCGCCGAACTGCACCAACTTCTGCAACAAAGTGTTGAGACGGAGAGCAAAGTCATCAACGTCCTCACCTGGCTTAAAGGTCAGGTTCTCCCACTCCTTGCGAAGCGCCTGCAGTGTGGACTTGCGGGCGCGGTCGCTGCCGATGCGTGCCGCAGCGATGGCATCCCATGCCTCCTTAGCAGTCCGCTTCTTGGAAAGCGAGAACTGCATCTCGGGCGGGACTGCAGCAATGAGGGCATCCAACGCTCGTCGATCCTCGTAGTAGTCGACGTCGCCGTACTGAACTGCTTCCCACATGTGTCGCACCTGGAGCCGTACCCTCATCACCGCGGCCCACTCGACGTAGTTGGTCTTGGTGAGGGTAGGCCACCCACCGCCGGGACTGACGTCCCTGACAATCGCCTGGACCCCGTGGTGTCCATGGTACCTGTCCGGGGAGGGAGAACCACGCCGCCTGTAATGGCCGCGTTCTCCGTCGACCCAGCCACCGCCGCCGGGAGCGCCACCGACGCGTCCGCGCTCGTCTGGGCTGCGGCCGTCGCGCTCATGGGGGCGCGCGGCTGCTCGCTGCACCTCTTGTGCTCGCGCCGCTTCCCTCACCGGCTTGAGCTCATCGTCGACGCCGTCGTCGACAGAGCTGCTGGAGCTACTGCCGCGCAGAGCCTCCAGCTCCGCTGCCGCCGCACGCGCTACAGCCGCCGCCGCGGCTGCTTCCACTTCCGCCCTTGCTGCTGCCAGTTCCGCCGCCGCCAACCTTGCCGCCATTGCCGCCGTCGCCGCAGTCTCTGGCGCCGCTCGCTCGCGCTCCTCTGCCGCGGCGACCTCCGTCTGTCGCGCGCTCGAGGCGACCGAGCGCTGAGACTGTCCGTCGGACATGGCGCACTAGTGGGGAAGGGCTGTTGTGTGTGGAAGACAAGTTGCTGCTCGTCTGTGCAGGAGAGGAATGAGCTGGAACAGCAGGTGTTCCTGCTGCCGGTTGCGGACAGAGAGAGGTGCGAGAAGGGGATGAGCAGGAGATGTCTAAGCTACAGGATAGAACGGCTCTGATACCAGATGTTAGTAGTTGAATTCTCACTCTCATTGGAAGAGAGGATGACACTAGGAGTTGGGGCAATTTTCTTGTCTATTTCTCACACAATGCCATGCCAACCTAAGGGGTTGAGGCTACATATTTATAGCTGCCATGGCAGCCAAGCATATGCCACAAAGATGCTAGTCTAAGATGCTTAGATGCTGTCCTAATATGCTGTCCTTGGCTGACACTAAGATGCTGTCCTAGTGTCCTTAATATGCTGTCCTAGTGTTCTTAGATGCTGTCAAAATTGGGGCCACAAAGACCAAAGGACTAGAGTACAACAAGGACCAAGGACCAAGGACTAAAGTGCAACAAACTAAAGGACTAGGGTACAAGGGACTAGGGGACCAAAGAGCAAAGGACTACAAGACTTATTCCAGCAAAAACCGGCTCTGATGCCACGAATGTTGCAATTCCAGCCCCAAAACTGTTTCTGTTCTTGCTGAACAAGCTGATCTGCCCTAGCAGATCAGTCTGTATTCAGGCTTTGATGGAGGCGCAGAACAAGGAGGAAACAGGGTCGGCGGCTGATCCTAGCCTGGTGGCAGCTAGGGTTGAGGTGGGAGGCGGTGGCTTGAAGGGAGGCCCTGGCGGCGGCTGGACCAGCAAGCCTGGTGGCGGCTACAGACCCTAGCCCCTGGTGGCGACTAGGGTTCTTGAGGGAGGCGCCGACCTGGGGAGAGAGGGGGGCGGCAGCAGCAAGGGGGAGAGAGAGGCGGCTAGGGCAGAAACTTGGGAGGAAAATTCTGTATTGATCTCTCACAAATGTGGTGGCTTGTTTATATAGCCCCCTTTGCAAAAGTCCTGATCTATTACAATAGGAAGAAAACAGTTTATTCTCTAAACTAGGGCTGCCGCCTAAATATGGTGCAGCCGCACCACATAGGGCTGACCAGCTCTGACCTGGGCGCGCACACAACAGGGGAAAACAGGGTTCGCCCCCGCCTGCCTTGGCCCGCCCAGGCCCAGCGGCAGGGTCATCCCACAGTGGGTTCTTCGGGGCTTCAATCAATGTTCCGGAGTCGACTACGACGAGACTTTCAGCCTGGTGGTGAAGCCGGCGACGGTTCGCACCGTTGTCACTGGCTCTCCCGCGTTCTTGGCTTGTCCACCAGTTGGACGTCAAGAACGCCTTCCTCCATGGGACGCTGACGGAGACAACGGTGTACTGCACTTAGCCGACAGGGTTTGTTGATTCAGGTCGTCCAGACATGGTCTGCCAGCTGAACAAGTCCCTATACGGGCTGAAGCAGGCGCCTCGGGCCTGGTACAGCCGGTTCGCCTCCTTCCTGGTCTCACTCGGCTTCGTTGAGGCCAAGGCGGACACCTCGCTCTTCGTCTACAGGCGTGAGGGTGACACTGTCTACCTCCTCCTATACGTCAACGACATTGTCCTCACGGCGTCCACACCAGCTCTCCTTCAGCGCACGATCTCCGCCCTGCAGCAGGAATTCGTGATGAAGGACTTGGGCCAGTTACACCACTTCCTGGTGTTGCGGTCGAGCACCGATCGGGCGTCCTGTTCCTCCACCAGTGACAGTACTACCTGGACATCCTCCAGCGAGCGGGCATGGCTAATTGCAAGTTGTGCTCCACTCCAGTGGATACCCAGGTGAAGGTCTCCTCTACTGACGGCACTCCTGTCGCTGACCCCACCACTTACAGGAGTCTTGCAGGTGCCTTGCAGTATCTCACCTTCACCAGGTCGGACATCTCCTATACGGTTCAGCAAGTGTGCCTCCACATGTATGATCCGCGAGAGCCGCATCTTACGGCGGTGAAGCGGATGCTTCGGTACCTGCGGGGCACCTATGACTACGGCTTTCTTCTTCGGCGTGACTCCGCCTCCGAGTTGGTTGTCTACACCGACGCTGACTGGGCAGGTTACCCGGACACCCGTCGATCCACCTCCGGCTACGCCGTCTTCATGGGTGGCAACCTCGTCTCCTGGTCCTCGAAGCGGCAGCACCTGGTGTCCGCTCGAGTTCTGAGGCGGAGAACCGCGCCGTGGCCAACGGTGTGGCTGAGTCCTCCTGGCTTCAGCAGCTACTTCAGGAGCTTCACTCCCCCCTCGCCCAGAGTACGTTGGTCTACTGCGACAACGTCAGCGCTGCCTACCTCTCCACCAATCCGATGCAGCATCAGCGAACCAAGCATGTGGAGATCGATCTTCACTTTTTCGAGAGCGGGTGGCTCTCGGGGAGGTCTGAGTACTCCATGTTCTAACGTTGTCGCAGTTCGCTGATATCTTCACGAAGGGTCTACCTTCGTCGGTCTTCACCGAGTTTCGGTCCAGTCTCAACATCTGTCGTGGCTATTTTTTGGAACTGCGTGGGATGTTAGACTACTGTGTGTTTTGGTTATGTATTTAGGGGCATTTTAGTCATTGTGGGTGTGCTTTCTTAGCCCTCAAGTAATGGGACCTATATGTACCCCTTTGGCTGATTAATGAAAATTATTCAACAACAACAACAACCAAGCCTTTATCCCAAGCCTGTTGGGGTCGGCTAGACATGAAACCCAATATCAATGAAGTAAAAGAGAGGAAGAGTTATAAGAACAAGGAAAAAAAAAAGAAAAAGAAAGGAAAAAAGAAAAGAAAAAAAGAGAAAAAGAAGAAAAAAGAAAAAGAAAAAAGAGAAAAGAAAAAAGAAAAAAGAAAAAAGAAAAAAAAAGAAAAAGAAAAAGAAAAGAAAAAAGAAAAAAGAAAAAAAACAAGACTACGATTCTGGCACATGGATTGCTACTTTCCATGCGGTCCTATCATGAGCTAAGTCTCTGGATACATTCCAATCTCTCAAATCTCGTTTTACCGCCTCCTCCCAGGTCAACCTTGGTCGTCCTCTACCCCTCCTAATATTTTCTCTACCTCTTAAGATCCCACTGTTAAGCGGTGCTTCTGGAGGTCTCCGTTGGATATGTCCAAACCACCTAAGTCGATGTTGGACTAACTTCTCTTCAATCGGCGTCACCCCTACCTTATCTCGAATCGCCTCATTCCTTATTCGGTCTCTTCTCGTGTGCCCGCACATCCACCGTAGCATGCGCATCTCTACGACACTCATTTGTTGGACATGTTGCCGTTTAGTTGGCCAACATTCCGCCCCATAGAGCATCGCGGGTCTGATCACCGTCCTATAGAACTTCCCTTTTAGCTTTTGTGGGATTTTCCTATCACATAGGATTCCAAAGGCTTGTCGTCATTTCATCCACCCTACCTTGATCCTGTGGCAAACATCCTCATCAATATCGCCATTGCTTTGTAACATTGATCCTAAGTATCGAAAAGAGTCCCTTCTAGGTACTATTTGTCCTTGTAGACTAACACTTCCCTCTTCACGACCAACACCACTAAAGTCACACCTCATATACTCGGTTTTGGTCCTACTAAGTCTAAACCCCTTGGACTCTAAGGTTTGTCTCCATAACTCTAATTTCTTATCAACACCATCTCTAGTTCCATCTACCAGCACTACATCATCAGCAAAGAGCATGCACCAAGGGATATCCCCTTGTATATCCTTCGACACCTCATCCATCACCAAGGAAAAGATGTATGGGCTCAAAGCTGATCCTTGATGTAGTCCTACCGTGATAGGAAATGCATCAGTCTCACTATCACTTACGCGCACACTTGTCCTAACATTATTGTACATATCCTTGATAAGGGTAATGTACTTTGTTGGCACTTTATGTTTCTCTAGTGCCCACCACATGACTGACCTTGGTATCTTGTCGTACGCCTTCTCCAAGTCGATGAACACTATATGCAAGTCCTTCTGCTCCCTATATCTCTCCATAAGCTGACGAAGCAAGAAAATCGCCTCCATTGTAGACCTCCCAGACATAAAACCAAACTGGTTTTTAGTGACATTGGTCACTTTCCTCAGACGGTGTTCAATCACTCTCTCCCAAAGCTTCATAGTATGACTCATAAGCTTAATGCCTCGATAATTAGTACAACTTTGAATATCTCCTTTATTTTTGAAGATAGGTACTAATATACTTTTCCTCCATTCTTAAGGCATCTTGTTTGACCGAAAAATGTGGTTGAATAGCTTTGTGAGCCATACTATTGCCACGTCCCCAAGACATCTCCACACCTCAATAGGGACATCGTCAGGGCCGAGGGCCTTTCCTCCTTTCATCCTTTTTAAGGCCTCTTTAACCTCAAACTCTTGTATCCTCCGCACGAACCGCCTGTTGGAGTCATCAAAGGAGTCATCCAACTCAACCATAGTGCTCCCATTCCCATCATTGAATAGCCCATTAAAGTAATCACGCCATCTATTCTTAATCTCTTCATCCTTCACTAGAATGCAGCCAGTCTCATCTTTGATGCATTTAACTTGATTGAGATCCCTCATCTTTCTCTCGCGGATTTTTGCTACCTTGTATATGTCCTTTTCACCTTCTTTTGTCTCTAGTCTCTCATATAACTTATCATAGGCCTGTCCTCTTGCCTTACTCACAGCCCGCTTTGCATTCTTCTTAGCCTCTTTGTACTTAAGCATGTTGCTTGCGCTTTTATCATTATGCCAACTCTTGTAACACTCCTTCTTCTCCTTAATGGACTTTTGTACATCCTCATTCCACCACCAAGTGTCTTTATCTACAAGTTTCTTTCCCTTTGTCACACCGAACACCTCACTAGCTACCTTCCTAATGCAAGTTGCCATCTTCATCCGCATACTATCTGCATCTCCATTTTCTGCCCAGGGTCCTTCTGTGATCACCCTATTTTTAAGGGATTCTTGTGATTCTCCCTTCAACTTCCACCACTTTGTTCTTGTGATTTTGACACCTTTGTCCCGCAAAGAGCATGTATGGAAGCGAAAGTCAGCTACCACAAGCTTATGTTGTGTCACAACACACTCCCCCGGGATCACCTTACAATCTAGACACTCCCGTCTATCCTTTCTCCTAGTGAGGACAAAGTCAATCTGGCTAGAGTGTTGGGCACTACTAAAGGTCACTAGGTGAGATTGCCTCTTCCTAAAGAGGGTGTTTGCTATCAACAGATCATAGGCTACGGCAAAGTCTAGGATGTCCTTACCCTCTTGATTTCTATCGCCGCATCCAAAACCTCCATGTACTCTCTCAAATCCTAGGCTAGTTGCACCCACATGACCATTGAGATCTCCCCCTATGAGGAGTTTCTCGGTTATCGGTACACTACTAACCATATCCTCCAAGTCCTCCCAAAATTGCCTCTTAGCACTCATGTTGAGCCCAACTTGTGGGGCATAAGCACTAATGACGTTCAAGACAATGTCCCTAATTACTATCTTGATTAAGATGATCCTATCCCCTTGTCTTCGAACATCCACTACTCCATCCTTAAGACTCTTATCTATTAGAACACCTACGCCATTCCTAGTCCCAGCCGAACCAGAATACCAAAGCTTGAAACCGGTATTCTCGACTTCTCTCGCCTTTTGACCCGCCCATCTAGTCTCTTGTACACAAAGGATATTTACTCGTCTCCTAATGACAACATCTACTAACTCACGTAGCTTCCCCGTCAAGGATCCTACATTCCAACTACCCACCCGAAATCTATGTTCCTCGGCTAGCTTCCTTACGCTTTGCACCCGTCGAGTAAGATGCAAAGACCCTTGCTCACTTATCACTACATCCGGGCGATGATGTAGCGCGCCACTAAGGTGGTGGCGATCCGGCCCTTGCTCACTTAACACCATATCCGGGTTCCGATATGGCGCGCCACTAAGGCGGTGGCGACCCGGCCCTTGCCCACTTAACACCATACCCGGGTTCCGATATGGCGCGTCGCTAAGAGGGTTACGCCCCAACGAATTTCTATTGGGTTTCATTTCCATGAGAATGGCTAAGTGTAAGTTGTTGGCTCGCCAAGCCTATCACAACCCCCTTCTCCTTTACCCGGGCTTGGGACCGGCTATGAAAATTATTCCCCCTAATTAAATAAGCTAGGGATAATTGACACTTATATCAACACTACATTAATATTATTCTATCCGTTCCAGAATGTAAGCATTTTTGGTTGTCTCCAGGTTCATAGCATCTTATGTCCAGGTGCATAGGAGGGGTTATGCACCTAGTACATAGCCAGAAACATAGTTGTTAAGGCATCGCTTAAGCGACGTAGGAGGGGTTATGCACCTAGTACATAGCAAGAAACGTAGTTCTTAAGGCGTCGCTTAAGCAACGCTTGAGCGGTAAGGCGCCTAGGGGTCGTAAGGCGTCCTGTCGCCTTAGATCCCGACGTAAGGCGGGTGAAGGCGGTGGCGGCGCCCGCGCACAGGGGGAGGCGGCGGTCGGGCGCAGAGGAAGCGGCGGCGGCCGGGCGCGGAGGAGGAGGCGGCGGCGGTGCCCGCGCTCCGCGCACAGGAGGCGACGACCGGTCGCAGAGAAGGCGGCGGCGGCCGGGCGCAGAGGAGAAAGCGGCGATGGCCGGGCGCAGAGGAGGAGGAGGAGGCGGCCTAGCGCAGAGAAGTGGAGGCGGCGGCGGGTGCAGGCTGGACACTCGCGCTGTGAAAGTGGGGGCAGCGCTGTGAAAGTGGGGGGCGGCGGGGTGACTAGGGTTACGGTAAATATGTGCTGTTGTTGGGATGGTAGTGGGCTGGATGGGCCAAGCACATGTAGTCTTTTTTCTTTTTAATTGACAAATTTTACCAGTAAATGCTACTATATTTGAGATTTTATTCTTATTAGTAAGGCGTCGCCTCGCCTTACGCCTTACCGCTTAAGAGATAAAAAGGGGGCAGGTCGCCCTATGTCGCCCCGCCTTAATAACTATGGCCAGAAATGTATTTTGGAATCAAGATAGTCATTTGTTGTGTTCTGATATGGCATGATTTTGGCACTTCAATCATGTCTTTTTATGGAGAAAAAATTACATTACTGATGTTACAATGGGGAAAGCAACATAATTAGTGACATAAAAAGTTACACCAGAAGCATCTTTCTATATATTTAAACTGCAAACTACCACAAAAATCAATAGAAACTCGAGTCATGCGTTTGATCAAGGTAACAGAAACAAGAAGGAAGGAGAGGCCCAACCTTAAATGAGAATTTGGGGCTAAGAGAAGTAATAATGTCCATATCCAACTAAAAACATTATTTCGATAAATTGGATTAACATACAACATAATTGGTAAAACAACGCACCAGATGAATTTTCTCTGATTTTGGCCCAGAAGCACGACTGCTTGACTTATCTGAACGTTTAGCATCTGAACTTGGCAATGCAGCTGAGAAAAGATTTTCTAGTTCAGACATGTCGAACACGGGGGCTCTGCGCAAGTCACCCAGAAGATACATTAGAACAGAAATCCTAATTCACATGACCACTAATAAGCTCTATGACAAAAAAAATGTTCTCTCAAGGTGCCAGTGAGGTACTTTGAAGATTCATCAGCTTTCTGTGACTCTGCCCACAGACTACCCTGCATTGCTCTTGTTACTTTCACCCAATGCAGTGGCTTCAAATTGGATCTTCTGGAAGCAACCTGACCAGATTGAAGGCCCCTTAACATTGAACCTGAAGGAGGTGCAGGTCCACGCCCCATAGAACCAAAAACTTTAGCATTACCACTGGGTGGTGCTGGCGGGGGTATATTTTTGCCAGAAGTTCCTTGGGATCCACCTCCATGAGAGTAGGCATCCTTTGAAAGGCTTTGAGCATTTGATAGTGGTGGAGCAGGAGGAGATGGCATCAATTTTCCCATGAGGCTGGATGGTTGTTTCGATGAATAGCAAGGCGGCGGTGGTGGAGATGGAGTTAAAGTAGTTCCAGGTGGTGGAGGTGGGGTTGGAGGCGGAGTTGAAGTAGTTCCAGGTGGTGGAGGCGGAGGTGGTGCTGAAGAACTAATGGGAAATGATGCAGGTGCAGGTGGTGGAGGTGGTGCAGAAGGTTGAACAGGAGATGAAGTAGAAGCAAATGGAGGTGGAATGGATGCAGTAGGTCTAAAGAGAGATGAAGTAGAAGCAAGTGGTGGAGGCGGTGGTGGTGCAGGAGGTCTACTGGGAGAGCACCTAGGTGAAGGTGGGGGAGGTGGCGATGGAGGAGGTCCAGACAGTCTAACAGGAGAAGAAGCAGGAGCAGAAGATGTGGATGGTGGTGGTACATGAGAACTTCCAGGAAAAGGCTGAGTAGAGGGTGGAAGTGATGGAGATTGCGGTACGTAAGACATGACAGGAGCGGACCGAGTTGAGGGTGGAGGTGGTAGTGGCTGCGGTGGTGGTGGTGCCACTGGTACTGAAGGCCTCAATGAAGTTAAAGGAGTAACAGGTGTGGAAGCTGAAGGAAGATGATATATACTAACAGAACTGGAAGCTGGTGATGGAATGGGCTGTGAAGGTGGAGGTGGAGGTTGAGCAGAAGTTGGTAATGATTCTACTGCAATGTTAATTGGGGATCGCTGATGACATGTGGGCAGAGTACTAGCCCCATGTGACTGAGGTACAGATTGTTTCTGTGCAGGGAATGGGAGGCCTATGACATGAAAAGAACTTTAATTATAGAAAATAAAAATGATAAGTAAAAAAGGCCTTGACATGCGGAGCAACTTAACCTGAATGCTCAAGTGCTGGTTGAGAAGAGTCTTTTGCATCATACATCATCGTGGCATCTGATGGCACCAGTGTTGCTACTGTTGATGGTGAAGATAGTGGTAGCACAGCCTTTTTAACCACAGGAGCTCCTGTGACATGATGAAAGGTTGAAATCATTGAAATAAGTATTGGGTAACATGAGGCTATGCATACAAAAGAATGTCAATTAAGCTAGACCTGTTGTTGGATGCTGCCCTGTTGGTAATTTTGAAGTAACTTTTACCACCCCAGTCGAGGGTTTCGATATTGTAGGTGAGGTTACAGTTGAAGCAGACTTCTCAGATCCACTAAATGCAGCATGGTCTTCCAACAGACCGGTAATCCCAAGGGCTGACGGTGCACTATGGAATCTTGGGCAAGTTGAAAGTGATCTAGAACTAGAGTTGCCAGAAAGACCAGAACACGACCCTGAATTTGAAAATCGCTGCAAGATAATAGCAGTAGGTGAAGAGCGCTGGCCTGAATCGTATTGCTCGTCAAGCTTAGCAATTTGATCATTGTGAACTGATTCAATAGAGTTCATGGTAGAGGGAACAGCCTTGTCGAGTGAAGTTGACTGTTCAGTTTTGATGTCAACCTTATGAACTAAAGAGTCTAGACTTTCTTGGACAACAGATATTCCAGTTTTGACATGAGAGTCAGTGGCCAGTTCCAATGGGGTCAATATCTGTCCACCAACACTTTCTGTGGATTGTTTAATGCTGTTTGATTTTTGTTGAACACTGTCAGATTGTATCAAATCAAGCTGTAGGTTTGATTTTTGTTGAACACTGTTAGATGGTTTCGTTGGAGAGATCACATCAAACTCTAACGACTCTATTTCTTTCTTACTTGGAGACAAAAACCCTTGCCTCAGCTGTATATTTTCTGATGATGTAAGTCGCTGGAAAAGTTGGATAGCAGCATCCCCTGTCGGATCTAGCCAGTCCACATTGCTGAACATCTCTTGAACCTTTGCAAATGCTTCAATCGGTAGGCCCTCCTTTTCTCCTATACCTGCCACTTCCATGGTATCTAACTGATTTGCAGTGTCCATTTCTGAAAAAAGAACCTTCCACCACAGAGAATCAAAATATTATTTTCCGCAAAACATCACGAAAACAATATCACTGCAACAAGTACATACCTCAGCCCTAAACTCCTTTGGAAATCGATCTTTCGCATCCCACAATATGTCAATTTCGTCACGATTTAACATCAGAATGTTAGATCTGATAAAGGCTGTATTGAACATGACTCGGAACATCATCTCTTCTCGTTCCTGGTCAGCGTCAAGGCTAATGCATTCGAGGACAACATCACCTTGAATATGACAGTGGATATCAATCTTAATCAATTCACAGTCTGCCTGGAACAGAAAGGAAAAATGAATGACTAAGTTTCACAACAAGGTAGCCACAAGCCAACTGAGTGTTCTCTGCGTGCTAGACACAATGTGATGAATTTTTCAATTCTAAAACTAACCTTCTTGTAGAGGCGAACATATTTGCTCTTTTTAGGAGTCGAAAAGAGAATCTTAGTGATGTTACTTGTAGCAAGTAAAGGATCCTGCCCATAAATACGGAATATTGGCCTACATCCACCTTCCACATTGAAGCCAGGAATGTTTCTTAGTATCACACAATCTAGAGTAAGTGCTCGATCCTGTGGTGGCCACTCTGAGCTCACGTTCCTCCGAGATATATAATACAAGTATCTTATCTGAGAAGGCATAGGGTTTAGAGGTGAGAGTAACTGAACCAGCTCACGAGGTGCTTGCCTGTAAATCATCTCCAATGTCCTCTGTTCACCAATGAACTGTTTTCTATACAACAGCAGTCCTGCCAACATGAATGCAAGAACAGGCCAGCCACCACGTTCACAATGCATTATCAAGACATTTTGCTGTCCTAAAGAGAGCCAACTCTCCCCTGACCTCAAGAAATGGTGAATCATTTCTATTGTAAGGAGTGGGCATCCCTCATATTGTCTTGGGTAGTCCATGACAATCATATCATAGCTTGATAAGATATTCGCCAGTAAACTTTGACTCTCTCCATCCCGAAAGTTGAAGACCATAAATGAAGCATCAGAAAAGTGGCTCCGAAGTTGTGCAATGATGTCACCAATATAGTCTTGGTACTTATCATCATCAAAAACATCAGTCGTGAAGCAAGAATCAAACACTGCAAATGGACAAGAAAGGGATAAGGAACATTTTAATGCACTGCTAAAACACTTCAAAAATCAATTTGGAAAGAAAAGTCCAACCTAATGGTCTATTATACTCTTGTTCATGAGGGTAAATTAATCATCACTACCGTCAAGTGTGCCTTGAGATCAATGGATACTTCCAAAATTCAAATCTTGTAATCTTGTGATATCTTTTGCACACTAGACGCGCAACAAAGATAATAAAAAATAGGGAAACAACAAAGGGGCTATAGTTCAGATGTTAAAAAGTACATAATGAATTAAACTTCAAATAGAAACAAAGTAGGATACAAAGAACGCATAACACAAAACATTACTAAAGCTAACAATATCTAAACCTGCAGGGAGAAAACATGTAAAAGTAGTAACAAGAGTTATGTCTTGCAATCACTTTGTGGTGCAGCAACGAGGATATAGTAGATAATTACCCTACAAACAACTGCAACAACAAAGCCTTTGTCCCAAGCATGTTGAGGTAGGCTCCTACAAACAACTGCCTTCTTACAAATTTACCAGTAAATAAAAGATGTGCATAACTCATGGCAAAAGTAGTGATGATCCTATAATGTGACACACCAAATATTTATCAACTGCAAAAAATAGCCAGAGTGCAATGTACCGTATGGAACTAATGCCTGTGGTGAGGGAACCTCTGCAAACTGAACAATACATGTTTTATGAGTGACGTCCGGCACAAGTTGCAACGGGAAATAATAAAACTTCAGACAAACAATAGTTTTATGACAGCTTATTAGAACTCGGTTATGATCTAAAAAATACAAATTTAACACGATGCAACAGCAATGCCGGTCCAGTACAGTTGCCAAAGCCCCATAACAGCTATAATTTCCTCAGTCTTATCCAAGAACAGAGCTAAAACTTCCTTGGTCCTTCTCATTCACCAAACTATGTGAAGACTAGTTGCACACGCAAACCAATAAAAATTGGAGAACAACCACAGAAACAGTGCCCACAATGCCGCATTACCCAGGAAAATTCACCACTCTAATCAAGAAATCGAAATGCCAAACACCGAATCACAATAATTACCAAGCAATGCTACCCTGAGAAATCTACATTGACATTGACAAGGCGAGAGCAAAGGATTAGCCGAGGCACACGCACGCACCGTAGACGCGCTCGGTGATCTCCAGCAGCCCGTCGGGCGGCTTGCGATAGAAGAACTTGCGGAAGAGCGCCATGCCGCGTCCGGAGCCAGATCTGTCCGTCGCGCCCACCGCGCGACGCCCTGCCGAGCCTGAAGCCGCCAACGCCAGATCGTCACGCAATGCGCTGCGGGCGAGGTAATGGTGAGGGGCTTGCCGCGGCGTGAACGGAAAGGGACCGCGAATGCGGGCGCGCGCGAGTATGGCTGGCGCACGGCGTAGCTCCGCCCCGGCGCTAGGGTTTGCAGCCTTCCGCCCCTCGTCCTCTGTCTTCCTTTCTTCAGGTGTGTGTGCGCGAGAGAGACAGATTTTTTTGGTCTTTTTTAAAGCTTTTTTGGGTCTGTTCCGTCGCGCTCAGGTGTGAGTCGGACTACAGATGGCAACGCCCGCAGATAGCGCCGACACGTGCTCGCGCATGCGAGCCTCTCGTGCCCGTGTCCGCGCCGCCTAGCAGCGTGGGTGGAAAACGTTATCCGCAGATTCACTACGCCCGCGGGCCCGCACAATGCCCGATGGACCGCGGCGAGGGACGAACACGAGCATGGAGGTATGTGTGAAATCAGATCCGGTATTTTTTAGATATTCTGTATGATTTTTGAGAACATCTGATTTAATTTCTTATTTTTATTGAATTATTTCAACCGCTATCAGAATTCGGGCTGGAAAATCAGATTGGAAATAATTGGGATAGATACCCGACTGAATGGATATACGTATATATACTTGTTTAAAGTCCGAATCCAGTTTCCCCTATTGGGTCTTCGCCCTACACCAGAAATCTAGAATGCCATATGATCGGTTTAATTGAAAGTATATTTGGGTTATCCATGTGAATTTTATATGGTTAATGACAAATTATTAAAGAGCTAATGATTTTACATGGGAATAATTGCAAAAATATGAGATGTGAAAAGACGTTGTGGGTTGCTCAAATGGAAAAGAAAAAAGCGATTGAAGATATACTTAGTGTTAAGTTCTTGTTTTTCTTGGGTACAGGAATATTGTACAACCATGAGAGATATGACGTTTCATTGCAACGAGAAAGTGGTCAAGCCTCACTACAAAATCAAATTTGAGGTCTAGAAAAAGTCCTTAGAAACTTAGGTAGAAAAAAGTTATGACTTATTATGGTTTAGGTCGGAAAAGTTTAGAGTCTCAAAAATATGCAGAATACTCCATAGAAAAAAAGTTCTAAGTAAGCTCAAGCATAGAAATAGGTTCGGACATGTTCGAATCACCAGAAATATTCGAGTGACTTAGCAGATAATAGGGTTCTGTGTGAATCTAGACTTATCCAGACTACAGCAGATAAGTATTGGTCTGTCTATTTACATGGACCTTCTATGTAGGTTTGGACTTGTCCATACCTGGTATGGATGTGGAATCTTCCAGTTCAAAATAAAGTTTGGTGGGAATGTCACTCATAGGAACCTCTGGTCCGAGACTTGACTTGTCCGAAGTTAAGTCCGGACATGTTCGAACTTTAGTGGTTGACAATGATCACACGTCGAATATAGTATAAAAGTTTTCAATCCACACTTAGCTTGGTATTCACGAAATCCTACCGCTGCAATTGGCCTTCGTGAGCACTTCTAGCCTTCTTTTTCACCTCCGAAATCACGAATCCAACCTTGATGAAGTTTTGTGAGATTGTGGGGAGATTTAAGCCTTAAAGTGCATTGCTTTTCAATAAAATTTGCATGATGTAGGATCTGAAGCTTCTCTTTTGAAAGATGCATTGTTTTTACAAGATTTTTTCTAATGCTCCAATTGTGATAAACAGGAAAAAAAATTCATGTGAAAACCACCCCGTTTTAGAAAAGTAGATTGATTACTTAAAAGAAACACTGGAACATTTTTCAAATAGCAAGAAAAGTCTAGATCTAATACTAGATCAATCAGTTAGCACACATAAGAAAGGTTTAGGTGTTGATCCCGTTGCTTATTCAAAGGCACGACCACCAAATGTTGTTAAAACTCATGGTAAACCCCCAAAAAATGGTTTTTGGATCTGTTGGTGTCTTGCCTTATAATGTTGACAACAATGTGTTGCTTTTACTTCTAAACATGTTCATCCTATCAATATCATTGTTATCATTGCAATAGAGATGGACGTATTGTGGATTTATGCTTTATGTTGTGTTTTAAGAATCACTAATTGCTAGCCACCGGATTTAATGGGATCTATAAGGAGTAAAACAAATCCGAAACTAATTTGCGTAAAAAAGAAAGAATGGAAAATGTGGACATGAAACATACCTTCTGATGTAGTGGATATAGAAGTCATGTTGTTGTGGCTGAAGTAGAGGCGACGACGTACGGGTTCCGTGACATCGGCGTCGATGGTGGTGGATTTAGGGTCCTTTCCCTCACTTCCCGGCACGCTAGATCGGATCACGAAAACGGGTGTGTTGGTGTGTGTTGGGCACGATGAACATTTGTTCGCGTGCCCCCGCCCACCCTCTATTTATTTTGCGCGGGCATGAGAGGGGTCCCTCAACCATGAGTCGTTTGGCGCCCCCGATCTAGGCGCGTGAGAGGGATATAGATTCGGGTTTGGCCGTGGGGCCTCGCTCGAGTCGGAGATCAACATATCTCCAACATTCT
Source organism: Neostapfia colusana (assembly GCA_030760725.1). NCBI lineage: Eukaryota > Viridiplantae > Streptophyta > Magnoliopsida > Poales > Poaceae > Neostapfia > Neostapfia colusana. The sequence continues at coordinate 22,780,951 of JASWHV010000012.1, read as the reverse complement.
CCCCCTTTGATCTCCTTGATTAGACTTACCATCACTTACTTAATTTCTTAAAACCAAATTTAGTGTTTATTTCTTCATGTTTGACATATTGAGCACATCGCATCATAATAGTCAATTACGTGTTATTTGACTCGACGACCATAATACATCTTACATTTAGAAATAATCTTACACTCAGATTGCCCCTAAATTTTCAGGTGATCATAAGCTCTCCCTTAATCCCATGCAGCTACATATTCTCTGAGTACACTGGATGGGAGACCTTTTATAAGAGGATCTGCAAGCATTCGTTTGGTACTAATGTGCTCAAGACTAATAGTATGATACTGAATTTTGTCTTTTACAACATAAAATTTAATGTCGAGTGTTTAGCAGCACCGCTCGACTTGTTGTTGTGAGAGTACAATACTCGGGCTCATTACCGCAGTATAATTTAAGTGGATTTTCAATGTTGTCGACCAATCTAAAACTGGGTAAAGAAATTTAAGCCATATTTTTTGCTAGCCACCGGATTTAATGGGATCTATAAGGAGTAAAACAAATCCGAAACTAATTTGCGTAAAAAAGAAAGAATGGAAAATGTGGACATGAAACATACCTTCTGATGTAGTGGATATAGAAGTCATGTTGTTGTGGCTGAAGTAGAGGCGACGACGTACGGGTTCCGTGACATCGGCATCGATGGTGGTGGATTTAGGGTCCTTTCCCTCACTTCCCGGCACGCTAGATCGGATCACGAAAACGGGTGTGTTGGTGTGTGTTGGGCACGATGAACATTTGTTCGCGTGCCCCCGCCCATCCTCTATTTATTTTGCGCGGGCATGAGAGGGGTCCCTCAACCATGAGTCGTTTGGCGCCCCCGATCTAGGCGCGTGAGAGGGAGATAGATTCGGGTTTGGCCGTGGGGCCTCGCTCGAGTCGGAGATCAACATATCTCCAACATTCTCCCCCTTTGATCTCCTTGGATTAGACTTACCATCACTTACTTAATTTCTTAAAACCAAATTTAGTGTTTATTTCTTCATGTTCGACATATTGAGCACATCGCATCATAATAGTCAATTACGTGTTATTTGACTCGACGACCATAATACATCTTACATTTAGAAATAATCTTACACTCAGATTGCCCCTAAATTTTCAAGTGATCATAAGCTCTCCCTTAATCCCATGCAGCTACATATTCTCTGAGTACACTGGATGGGAGACCTTTTATAAGAGGATCTGCAAGCATTCGTTTGGTACTAATGTGCTCAAGACTAATAGTATGATACTGAATTTTGTCTTTTACAACATAAAATTTAATGTCGAGTGTTTAGCAGCACCGCTCGACTTGTTGTTGTGAGAGTACAATACTCGGGCTCATTACCGCAGTATAATTTAAGTGGATTTTCAATGTTGTCGACCAATCTAAAACTGGGTAAAGAAATTTAAGCCATATTTTTTGCCCGGTGGCCTCATAACAAGCAACAAACTCAGCATACATTTTGGATGATGTAGTGACGGTTTGTTTGGAGCTTTGCTACGAGATAGCTCCATTTATGAGGGTGAATATATAACCTGACGTGGATTTCTTTACTATCCACACAAGCCGTGAAATCTGAGTCTGAGTAACGCACTACCTCAAGTGAGTCTGACTTAGTTTACGTTAACATGAGGCCTCTGGTGTCTTGCACATATCTCAATGCTTTCTTAACTACCTTTCAGTGATCAATACCTAGATTAGCATGATATTTGCCAAGCATTCCGGTTAAAAATGCTAGGTGAGGGTGCATACATACTTGAGCATATATAAGACTTCTGACAGCAGAAGCATATGCAACCGACTCCATTTGATTGATTTCATATTGGTTATTAGGACACTGAAAGTTCTTAAACTTATCACCCTTGACTATAGGAGCAGACAAATGTTTACTCGCATACATTTCGTACTTTTTGAGTATGCTTTCAAGGTATGTCTTTTGGGATAGAACCAATACCCCCTTACCTCTATCTCGGTAAATCTCAACACCTAGCACATATGACGCTTCATCAAGATCCTTCATATTAAAGTTTGAAGACAAAAATTTCTTAGTTTCTAATAGTATATTGACATCACGTCACACCCAGTTTTTGAATCAAACCAAGAATGACGTATTTGTGCCCAGGATATTGTTCCACACAACTTTGTGACATCATAGATGATAAACACATTACAACTATATCATGTATAATAAGTACCTTTATTACAATAGCTCATAACAAGTCTTTATTACAATAGCAGACAACTCCAAGTCCACAGGCAATAGACGGTGAGAGATGCACACCTAGTACTCCATTGTCGGAGTGTGTGAACTGCGACACTCCTCCCGGCCTGCTACGGAAGCAACCCGTGAGGTTCTTTGATTGGAGGGGGCTTGGCGTCCTACGCGACCTGGGCTCGAGGGAGCAGATGAACACCGATATTTACGTGGTTCGGGCAGCCGGAGCGTAATACCCTACGTCCACGGGAGTGCTTGTTGTATTGCTTGCTTGCGTGTGCTTGTGAGGGTGAAATTGGTTACTGACCCACCCCTTGTCGGGTGGTCACCCCGGTCCTTTTATAGTTTAAGGCCTTGGTGGTGACAATGTGGCTTGGGGTCCGACAGGTGGCCCTGAAGCTAAGTGAACCCTATACATGATCTAGGGCTTCGTCCTCTTAGTAGAGTAGGCGGCGGGGGAGTTAAGTCCCGCCGCCTGGCGAGCTGAGCGCCCTTGTCCGTGTGTGAGGCAATGATGAAGACGTTGTCTTGTCGTTGCGTCTTCTCGCCCTGCTTGGGCGGCTTCATGCCGTTGGGCGGCACTGTATCGCTGTCACGCCTCGCCGTCCTGTCTTGTCACCGTAATGGCGAACGAGAAGAGGGTGGAGGCGTGTGCGGTGCGCCATGCTTCTGGGGAAGGCATGAGCCTTGAATGCGAAGTCTGACAGTGCACTTCCTCCTTGACTTCATCGACCCACAGCCCACAATGGATCGTGGGGTACGTGGCGGCTTCGGAGCCCTTATCGACGGGTTTGGAGTCATGGGACACGTGGTAGCTGACTTCTTCCACAAAGGTGTCCGAAGACCTTCGGCTTCTCATGCCACTAAGGCAAAGAAGGTCTGGGACTTCCTCGGCCACGCGGAGGCGGCTCTGGAACCCTTCGACTTTGGCCCCTTGCGCCCCGGAGGGCTAGTCCAGGAGGTGAGCCAGGTGCTCCCTGCGCTAGACTCAGTCGAGGAGAAGCTTCTGGCACTGGAGAATGTCGTGGGGGAGCATCTGGAGACCGAAGGCCAAGCTTTGGCCAAGATGGTGGCAGGGCATGTACTCACTTGCCTTCGGAGCTGCGACCCCAGCATCTCCCTGGAACCTGTGGTATAGGGCCATAGAGTAGAGTTGTCGGGGGCGGCGAAGGCTTCTGTGGAGGAGGTCACCCAACTCATAGCAGCTAGCTTCCAGCGCGGATAGATCCTAGGTCTCCCGCTTGCCTTGTATCCTCCTATGTATGCTGGAGCTCTGTTGGTAATAAAGACTTTTTGTTTCAAGTCTTGTGTTGTCTTGAGTTGTTGATGTAGACTTTGGACCTTTGGCAGCGCAAAGGTCCGGAATGACTTAGCCAATGTGGGTAGCTCTTTGCCGATGTCCCGAGCTTGTTTCTCCGGGTCCTTAGCAGCGTAAGGACCAGGGCGCTCCGGCAGTGTGGCTACCACTCCTTCCGGGTCCTTGGCAGCGCAAGGACCCGAGGGAAGTTTGGCCCTTGTCTTTAGCTTGTCGTAGCTGGCGCTTCGAGTCTTCTGCTTGCTACTGCAGTGGTCCGACGTCCTACCTGTGTGGTTCACCGTGATGGTCCTCTGGTAGGTGTGGCCCTTGTGTTGGGGCGCGCCTACCACTAGATGAGGATGGACGTCAGCATCGGACCCCCTAGGGGGTCCGAGACGCCAAGGACCTATGCGGACCTGCAGACATGGCTGAAAGAGGGAGTACTCGTGCTCTGTGATCACTCTTTCTTGTTTGGTAGCTTTACAGTGGCTTACGGTTCTCACTGAGTTACGGGGCTTGGGTAATTCGATGTGGGTCGTCCGGGCTATGGTCAAAGCCTTGCCCAGGGATATGAGCCGTCCGGTTCCCCGGTACCGGGTTGTAGCGCTGGAGAGGCAGTGTGTGCACGCTAGGAGTACGGAACCAGGCATAGCAGGCTACACACCCTGGACCTCCCGCTGGCGTAAGCCTTTCAGGGGAGGGCCATTCGGCGTCATAAGGCCCCCAGGCAATGAAAGAACCAAAGGTCCCTAGTTATGGTTAAAACCTTGCTCAGGGGTATGAGTCGTCTAGCTCCCCGGTACTGAACTGTAGCGCTAGAGAGGCACGGTGTGCACGCTAGGGGTACGGAACCAAGCATAGCAGGATACACACCCTGGACCTCCCGCTGGCGTAAGCCTTTCGGGGGAGGGATCATTCGGCGCCATAGGGCCCCCGAGCAATGAGACAACCACAGGACCCCAGGTACGCCACAGGTACCTCAAGTAGACATGTCTGTAGAAGGATAGCACAACCTTTGCTATGGTTGAACACAAGAAAAAAGTGACTAGCCATACGGCCGGAGCGGTATGGAAAGAAAGCACGAAAGGAAAGGGGGCAATGTCCGGGGTCCGATTACTTTTCTTGTGCGTAGGCGTGTTCTTTCTGATCCCCAAGTACTCAGTTGTTGTAAGGGTCTCAATTTTTGACACATGCTTGAAGTGTTCATCACCACACACACACACCTCATTTGAAGAAAGTTGATGAACACATTTGAAGAGCAAGTAACCACCATTAACATGCTCATTAGAGAACAAACTCACATATTGCAAAGGTGGTATTTCCCACATGTAATATATAGGGGCTGGGCATATGAAAAACTCCTACACATTGTTAGGAATGTCCATGCCAAGTTTTACCCAAATTCAAAACCTTCTGAGGTCATTTTGGGTATAGCTAGAAAGAGGGCAGTTTGAAACTACATTCAAATTCAAACTGTTTTTTATCCCATGAATTCAAAAGTGGGAGGCATATTCTTACTCAGCACATTTTTGTGAGCTCACACACCAATTTTCACTCCATTTGGAGTCGATCTTGACATGAGCTAAGTGGGGCAAATTCAAACTTTATTTGAATTTCAAACTGAACATGTGCTGAAATTTATCCAAACCAAACCCAATTTGAATTCTAACCAATTCAAATGGCTCAAAGGTAGATAATTTAAATCACTAGGGGCTTTGTGGGAACTACTGTTTACAACAGTGAATTTGAGTTGAGTTCAGGGGTTAAAATTGAGGGTGGGACCCACATGTCATAGAGATAAGAGGGGTGACTTGCACACAAAGTCACAGCCTCGGTGGGAAGTTCCACCGAGCAGCTGCCGGGTGTGCCACCGAGAGGAAGCCGGCGCCACCAGCTGCTTCCTCTCTCACGCGCTGGCGCCCAGGGCGGCCTTCTCGTGCCCCCACGCGACCCTCACCGCCTCAGCCGAGCGAAGACCCGGCTGCCTTCTTATCCTCGCGGGCGACATCGGGCAGCGGCATTCCTTCTCCCCGAGCTCTCGGTCGATCGGAGGAACGGAGCAAACAGCCACGCCCTCATCCCCCCGAGCTGCTAGACAGCACCCTGAGCTCAAGCACCACTCTCCTGACGCCTGAACCACCGAGTTTCGGCTTTTGTTCCCGTGATCAACGACGACCGCCGCGACTTAGCTCAAGAACGACGATCGGTCTCATGTGGGCAGCACACCACAGCCACTTCCACGGCCGAACAAGGGTGGCAAAAGGAGTGCACGGACTCCACGCTGCTTCCACCTGAAGCTCAAGCCACGCCGTGAGCTCTCGTCGGTGAATTCCGAGATTTTGCTCCGGCGACCTCAACCCGAGCTTCCGGTACAGTTCCTTAAAATTCTCCTTCTCTATTCCTCCTTGAGTCATCAAATTTTGCACATGTATGATGGATTAACCGGCGATCGATTCTCCTTTAGCATCAATCGCATGAAAACGCCTCGGAGCGGCGAGATTTAAGCTTTACTAGGAGTGTCCGCCGCGGACCCATTCGGTCGCACGGTGAAACCGTATTTGCAGTAACCCCCGAGCTACTCTGAGGTCATGTCGAGCTTCCCAGAGCTACTCTGGTGATGTAGAGCCCATCGGGGCAAGTGATGGCGGGCTAGAGATATCGGGCGACGGCGCCAGACCACAGGAGTAGCCGCTGCACGTCGCGGAGCTGGTTCCGGCCACCGGCAGCCCAAACAGAGCCCACCAACGTGTTTCTCGATGCCCTAAACCCTCTGGTGGCGAATCTCTGGCTGGGCGGCTGCCGGGAACGCCGGTCCGACGAGCAGCCGTCTGCTTCGGCGAGGGGGGAGCGCGCGGGCGCGAAGCAGAGGGCGGGAGGAAGAAGAAGACGCGGGGCCCGGCTGTCAACGGCTTAAAAATTCAAATCGGGATCGGGCTGCGGCTCGGATCCGGTGTACTGGCGCGCAGAAACTCCGTAGACCCCGGTGTGCCGACGCCTCAGTACACAACACGTGTCCCCGTGGCCTACCGTTAGATTTAAACTTTTCCCCGATTTTAAATTTCCTTCAAACTTCAAATCCTCATAACTTTGGCTAGAAAGCTCCAAATCGAGTGAACCAAATTTTGTTGGATTCAGCTCTCTGAGCACTTTCCAGCAAATCAAGTTTCACTTCATGAAAATACTTAATTCTCCAGAATTAATTCCTCAAAGTTTAAACTGTGTGGAATTTTAACTGGAGAATCCCTTGGAGGAAAATTCTGAAATTTTGCTGGGAAGTTCACCAAAATATCCCTGAACTACCATAAAAATTTCAGATCCATTTGATCTCATTTGGCCCACCTAATGGTGTGATTAGTGAAACTGTTCCAGAGAAAATAGAAAATGTCCAGAAAACATTTTCAGAATTTTCCCTGAAACTGTTTAGCTCATATCTTTAGCTAGGCACCTTCAAATTAAGTGAGACCAACTCCATTAGAATCCTCTGAAAATCTAGTTTTCAGAAAGTCATGGCTTGCCCCATGAAAGCCCCTTAGAACACCCCAAGAGTTCCAGTTAGGGTCAAGGGTATAACTAATTGTGGAAGGCTCAAATGAGCTTTGCTGCAACTAAAACTTGACCAAGTCTCTGTTTAGGTGGTAACCAAGCCACAGTAAAAGTTTCACAGTCTTTGGGTCTGTCTAGTGAGACTTAGAAGGCTCACAATTTTAAAACTCAATTCAAATGCATTTAATTAATACATGTACTTCTTATATCATGTAGTCGCTAAGGTCGAGGAGGAACCCGAAGTCCTAGACTTTGTTACTCCGGAGGAGCAGCTAGCCTACGACCAAGAGCAGCAAGGCAATCTCCGGTTTGCATTAACCTTTTTACAAATTTTTATTGTTTTGAGCACATACTTGAATACTAGTATTCCTTGCATTAGAGTCTTGTTTGGAAACCCAATTGCATAGCCAAGAAAACCATGAGTTGGGTTTAGGATTGCAAACACCGTTAGCTACTGCAAAGCTAAGTTAGGGTAGGGCTCGGTACAAGTCGAGTAGTTGGAACTACTCGCGAGCATAGGCAAGAGGCACTCGACTCGGGTAGAAATAGCACATTAAGCACATGGCAAGAAAATGAGACCAAGCGGACAGTAAGGGCAACAGGACTTTGGGGCCTGTGTGCTATAGCTCCGCTTTTGTCGATTGAGGACCGAGCCGTGAGCGGGCCTGTTGAACAAGCTAGAACAGTACCGAAGACCTACCGGCTATATGGGAACCGGGAAACCGATGTAACTCGGGTACCTGGGTGTTGAGGCATAGCTGGTCGTTCAGAGGGTAGGTTGAGAGCTCGAGGTGTAAATCGGCTGGCAGCACTGAGATGCGCGTGCAGAGACCTCTTGCTCGGGACGATTGGACCGGCTCAACATTGGCTAACGGGTGAAAGGTAGTTGCGTATGACGTCCGTGATGGTTGTTGTAGGCAACATCGAGTACGAGCGTACGTGACGGGTTGTTCGGGTAACCCTGCAGGTGTAAATCGATTATTATCGTTGTACCTCACGGTCAGTGAGTACCACTTGTTCACTGTGCCGTGACGTAGAAAGAACAGAGTAGCTACATGTTAAAAGGTTGCTGATTGAAAGATGGACTTGATTGTTAATGATTTGCTGTAGTCTAGAGATAACTAAAGTTCTTTTCAATTTTGGGCAAAGTACATGAGAGAAATGCATTTCTTGTTTGATTGCGGCTCTCTCATGTGCCTTAGCGTAAGGTTCTCCACAACCTGCTGCTAAAACCTGAAAGTAAGGTTCCACTAATTAGGCGAGTCCTTTGCAACTTGTTTTTACCTTCTGTACCTATCACCCCTCATGTAGAAGTCCCATGTTTAGGAGAGACGGATCAGTCTTGCTGAGCCATCGTGCTCACTGCTTGTGTTTGAAGCTTTTGCAGGGTTCTATAAGGAAGGGACTCCCGAAGAGGAGGCAGAACCTCAGGAGGGGAACCCCGTCGAGTGGGAGTCCTGCACGCGGCCGTGTTAGTGTGCGTGTGTGCTAGCAAGGACACGTTCACGGGCTGAACGTGGACTTGATGCGTAGTCTGTGCCCGTGGGTGTAGACTGGACCTATTTTGATGTAAAAATGTTCATAAACCACTTTATGTAATAAAAGTTTTGCTTCCGCTTTGTACCTTTGATGTGTGTTATCCGGTGTTGTGCAACGCAGCACCCCTCAACGTGATCCTGGCTCGACAAGACCGTGGGGTCGTGTCATCGTTGGTATCAGAGCTCGCTTGAGGTTTAATGCACTACAAAGGTCATCTTTTTCAAAAATCCAGTGAGGAACGAGTTAGTAGCCCATATAAGGATGTTATTAGTGTATAGAAAGTGACATACTAACCTATTTGCTTACGTCGGAAAATCGTGCATCTTGGGACGCTTGATGTCTTGGGGGGTGTACGTAAGCGCTGTCCACCAGTGCGCACAAGCTGAAGGGTGGAGCCCCACGGGTGACAGGTAACCCGACCGCTTTAATATCCTCTACGACTCTTCATGTCGTTTGGGGTATTCGAGCAACGTCTGTCCCTGGCGTGCATGGTGCAATTTGGGAGACCCCGTCACGTGGTCAGTAACGTGAACACGTAGCTCAAGGCATGTTTGGCTTGAGAACATCCGGGCGAGTGATGGCGGCCGGGTGTACGAACTGTATGGATACCGGGCTCGGTGTGCAGCCGAGTTTGACGATTGTTTGAGTTTCTGCAGGTAGTCTAACCATGAAACGGTAGACGTGTAGCATACATGTGCGAGAGACGCTTAGTGCCACTGAACTAACGAAGCCGGCTAAGTCCGGTATAAGTTTTTCTTTGTGAGGACGTAGTACCGACATGATCTGGTGACGCATCGACGTCACACTCCATTTAATGAACAACTTCATTGTAAAACTTGAAAATTTTAATCCAGAGCACTAAAACTTTGAAGTAACTCCTTCCCTTAATCAGGATATTCAAAGTTAACAAGTTTTCAACTTATAGGTTGCTAAGGACAGAGCACCCTGTTTTTAGCTGAATTAAGGCTGAAGTTAATCAGGGGTTAGAGGTTGAGTTCTTTTGAGGTTGGGGTCATAGGATACATTTTTGGAAAGCTTTGGAAGAGCTTTACAGCTTTTCTGTTGATGTCCAGAGGTGTTTCAACCCTTAACCAATCGAAAAATGCAGTAGAGTTGAAACTGTTCAGAAAACAGGGCAGAACAAAAACTCTCTGGAACTCTCTGTAAATTAAGCTTAACTTCCTGCATAAAAATACAAAAATAGAAAATTAGGTAGTTCTGAAAAGTTCATGAGATGGGTTACAACTTTGTAACAGAAAGTTTTGTCAGATTGGGAGACCTTTTATAAGAGGATCTGCAAGCATTCGTTTGGTACTAATGTGCTCAAGACTAATAGTATGATACTGAATTTTATCTTTTACAACATAAAATTTAATGTCGAGTGTTTAGCAGCACCGCTCGACTTGTTGTTGTGAGAGTACAATACTCGGGCTCATTACCGCAGTATAATTTAAGTGGATTTTCAATGTTGTCGACCAATCTAAAACTGGGTAAAGAAATTTAAGCCATATTTTTTGCCCGGTGGCCTCATAACAAGCAACAAACTCAGCATACATTTTGGATGATGTAGTGACGGTTTGTTTGGAGCTTTGCTACGAGATAGCTCCATTTATGAGGGTGAATATATAACCTGACGTGGATTTCTTTACTATCCACACAAGCCGCGAAATCTGAGTCTGAGTAACGCACTACCTCAAGTGAGTCTGACTTAGTTTACGTTAACATGAGGCCTCTGGTGTCTTGCACATATCTCAATGCTTTCTTAACTACCTTTCAGTGATCAATACCTAGATTAGCATGATATTTGCCAAGCATTCCGGTTAAAAATGCTAGGTGAGGGTGCATACATACTTGAGCATATATAAGACTTCTGACAGCAGAAGCATATGCAACCGACTCCATTTGATTGATTTCATATTGGTTATTAGGACACTGAAAGTTCTTAAACTTATCACCCTTGACTATAGGAGCAGACAAATGTTTACTCGCATACATTTCGTACTTTTTGAGTATGCTTTCAAGGTATGTCTTTTGGGATAGAACCAATACCCCCTTACCTCTATCTCAGTAAATCTCAACACCTAGCACATATGACGCTTCATCAAGATCCTTCATATTAACGTTTGAAGACAAAAATTTCTTAGTTTCTAATAGTATATTGACATCACGTCACACCCAGTTTTTGAATCAAACCAAGAATGGCGTATTTGTGCCCAGGATATTGTTCCACACAACTTTGTGACATCATAGATGATAAACACATTACAACTATATCATGTATAATAAGTACCTTTATTACAATAGCTCATAACAAGTCTTTATTACAATAGCAGACAACTCCAAGTCCAGAGGCAATAGACGGTGAGAGATGCACACCTAGTACTCCATTGTCGGAGTGTGTGAACTGCGACACTCCTCCCGGCCTGCTACGGAAGCAACCCGTGAGGTTCTTTGATTGGAGGGGGCTTGGCGTCCTACGCGACCTGGGCTCGAGGGAGCAGATGAACACCGATATTTACGTGGTTCGGGCAGCCGGAGCGTAATACCCTACGTCCACGGGAGTGCTTGTTATATTGCTTGCTTGCGTGTGCTTGTGAGGGTGAAATTGGTTACTGACCCACCCCTTGTCGGGTGGTCACCCCGGTCCTTTTATAGTTTAAGGCCTTGGTGGTGACAATGTGGCTTGGGGTCCAACAGGTGGCCCTGAAGCTAAGTGAACCCTATACATGATCTAGGGCTTCGTCCTCTTAGTAGAGTAGGTGGCGGGGGAGTTAAGTCCCGCCGCCTGGCGAGCTGAGCGCCCTTGTCCGTGTGTGAGGCAATGATGAAGACGTCGTCTTGTCGTTGCGTCTTCTCGCCCTGCTTGGGCGGCTTCATGCCGTTGGGCGGCACTGTATCGCTGTCACGCCTCGCCGTCCTGTCTTGTCACCGTAATGGCGAACGAGAAGAGGGTGGAGGCGTGTGCGGTGCGCCATGCTTCTGGGGAAGGCGCGAGCCTTGAATGCGAAGTCTGACAGTGCACTTCCTCCTTGACTTCATCGACCCACAGCCCACAATGGATCGTGGGGTACGTGGCGGCTTCGGAGCCCTTATCGACGGGTTTGGAGTCATGGGACACGTGGTAGCTGACTTCTTCCACAAAGGTGTCCGAAGACCTTCGGCTTCTCATGCCACTAATCCAAAGAAGGTCTGGGACTTCCTCGGCCACGCGGAGGCGGCTCTGGAACCCTTCGGCTTTGGCCCCTTGCGCCCCGGAGGGCTAGTCCAGGAGGTGAGCCAGGTGCTCCCTGCGCTAGACTCAGTCGAGGAGAAGCTTCTGGCACTGGAGAATGTCGTGGGGGAGCATCTGGAGACCGAAGGCCAAGCTCTGGCCAAGATGGTGGCAGGGCATGTACTCACTTGCCTTCGGAGCTGCGACCCCAGCATCTCCCTGGAACCTGTGGTATAGGGCCATAGAGTAGAGTTGTCGGGGGCGGCGAAGGCTTCTGTGGAGGAGGTCACCCAACTCGTAGCTGCTAGCTTCCAGCGCGGATAGATCCTAGGTCTCCCGCTTGCCTTGTATCCTCCTATGTATGCTGGAGCTCTGTTGGTAATAAAGACTTTTTGTTTCAAGTCTTGTGTTGTCTTGAGTTGTTGATGTAGACTTTGGACCTTTGGCAGCGCAAAGGTCCGGAATGACTTAGCCAATGTGGGTAGCTCTTTGCCGATGTCCCGAGCTTGTTTCTCCGGGTCCTTAGCAGCGTAAGGACCAGGGCGCTCCGGCAGTGTGGCTACCACTCCTTCCGGGTCCTTGGTAGCGCAAGGACCCGAGGGAAGTTTGGCCCTTGTCTTTAGCTTGTCGTAGCTGGCGCTTCGAGTCTTCTGCTTGCTACTGCAGTGGTCCGACGTCCTACCTGTGTGGTTCACCGTGATGGTCCCCTGGTAGGTGTGGCCCTTGTGTTGGGGCGCGCCTACCACTAGATGGGGATGGACGTCAGCATCGGACCCCCTAGGGGGTCCGAGACGCCAAGGACCTATGCGGACCTGCAGACATGGCTGAAAGAGGGAGTACTCGTGCTCTCTGATCACTCTTCCTTGTTTGGTAGCTTTACAGTGGCTTACGGTTCTCACTGAGTTACAGGGCTTGGGTAATTCGATGTGGGTCGTCCGGGCTATGGTCAAAGCCTTGCCCAGGGATATGAGCCGTCCGGTTCCCCGGTACCGGGTTGTAGCGCTGGAGAGGCAGTGTGTGCACGCTAGGAGTACGGAACCAAGCATAGCAGGCTACACACCCTGGACCTCCCGCTGGCGTAAGCCTTTCAGGGGAGGGCCATTCGGCGCCATAAGGCCCCCAGGCAATGAAAGAACCAAAGGTCCCTAGTTATGGTTAAAACCTTGCTCAGGGGTATGAGCCGTCTAGCTCCCCGGTACTGAACTGTAGCGCTAGAGAGGCACGGTGTGCACGCTAGGGGTACGGAACCAAGCATAGCAGGATACACACCCTGGACCTCCCGCTGGCGTAAGCCTTTCGGGGGAGGGATCATTCGGCGCCATAGGGCCCCCGAGCAATGAGACAACCACAGGACCCCAGGTACGCCACAGGTACCTCAAGTAGACCTATCTGTAGAAGGATAGCACAACCTTTGCTATGGTTGAACACAAGAAAAAAGTGACTAGCCATACGGCCGGAGCGGTATGGAAAGAAAGCACGAAAGGAAAGGGGGCAATGTCCGGGGTCCGATTACTTTTCTTGTGCGTAGGCGTGTTCTTTCTGGTCCCCAAGTACTCAGTTGTTGTAAGGGTCTCAATTTTTGACACATGCTTGAAGTGTTCATCACCACACACACACACCTCATTTGAAGAAAGTTGATGAACACATTTGAAGAGCAAGTAACCACCATTAACATGCTCATTAGAGAACAAACTCACATATTGCAAAGGTGGTATTTCCCACATGTAATATATAGGGGCTGGGCATATGAAAAACTCCTACACATTGTTAGGAATGTCCATGCCAAGTTTTACCCAAATTCAAAACCTTCTGAGGTCATTTTGGGTATAGCTAGAAAGAGGGCAGTTTGAAACTACATTCAAATTCAAACTGTTTTTTATCCCATGAATTCAAAAGTGGGAGGCATATTCTTACTCAGCACATTTTTGTGAGCTCACACACCAATTTTCACTCCATTTGGAGTCGATCTTGACATGAGCTAAGTGGGGCAAATTCAAACTTTATTTGACGAGTAGGGGCTTACAGTTGCCAAGTAGGGCAGCTAGAGTAGTGTAACCCAAACTTTTGTAATCGGTGACATGTCGTGTAGGCAGTAGGGTATGTATAGATAGTGACGACATGAGCACGACTTCTCGGAGGCCCGAGAATAACGTATCTTGTATAAAGTTTATGCTTTATCAATATATGTGAATGTTGTGCAAATTATTCGTGAGTCACTTCAATACCTACTATTGCATATGGAATTTTAAGTATGACATGTACTGATCGCTGCTGTTTTGGATTTCAGAATGATTCGTACTCGTGTCAGCCCGGACGTTGGGGTACTAGCCAAGGGGGAGAGACCTCCCAACAGCCTCCCGAGGACTCCTTGGGACAGCAGCAGCAACAGCAGCAACAACAACAGCCAACACCGCCACCGCCAACGGTTACATTGGCCGACATTGTGGCGGCAATGGCGGGTTCTCATCAGCAGCACACGGAGTTGCTGCAAACTCTCATCGCCAATACGTCTCGCCCAGAGAGACGTCAAGACCGTGAGGAGCGTCAACAGAGCTCCTACTCCGACTTCCTAGCGACTCATCCCCCGGTACTTTCAAGGGCGGATGAACCTCTCAACGCGGACAACTGGCTCCGCACGATAGAAATGAAGTTCGGGCTGCTCCAACTAAGTGAGCAGCGCAAGACTCAGTTCGCGGTCCAACAGCTCCAGGGATCCGCGAGCGCGTGGTGGGCAAACTTCTGTGCTTCACAGCCCACCGACCAAGTTATGACCTGGGCGGAGTTCCGGACGGCCTTCAGGGCCTATCACATACCGCCAGGTCTGATGAAGAGGAAGACACAGGAATTCCTACACCTGCAGCAAGGGAGCCAGAACGCGCTGGAATACTCCAGGGCGTTCAACGATCTCACGCTCTACGCGTCGTATCACGCCGATACCGATGAGAAGCGGCGGGACCACTTTTACCAGGGGCTTAATCCGCTCCTGAAAGACAAATTGGCGATGTTCAATCGCGGCAGCCTCAACGACATCATTGATGCTGCGATTGTCCAGGAGGACTCCGGCAAGGAGTTAGCGGAGATGGAGAGAAAGCGAAGCGCGCCGCAAAGCAGCGGAGAAGGGGGCGGTCCTTCTCAGAAGTTTCGGATGGTGAATCGCCCACCATCAGGTTCACGCTGGCAGCCACCACAAAGGCCGATGCCATTCCACAGTCGGTCGTATCCTTCACCGGCATTCAGGCCGGCACTGCCAGCACCACCTCTGCAACCACAACAGCAGCAGCGGGCGATGCCGCGTGCATATGCACCTCAACAGCGCATGCCGGGCTTTCGTCCCCCAAGCGCGTCAAGCAGCGGTCACATGCTACAAATGTGGTCGTCCAGGACACTTCGCCAGCAGTTGTACGGAGAGACAAGGCGGCGGAGTTGCACCGCAACTTCCGGGGAGGAATCAGCCCCGGAACCCTACAAATGCGCGGCGGGCCAACCCTAGGCCCGGCACTGTCCACCAGCTTGCCATAGAGGACGTGTCGGAGGGTGAGCCAATCCTTGCGAGTATGTTCCAACTCCACCAGCATCCCACCATAGTGTTGTTTGATTCAGGCGCCACGCATAGCTTCATTATCCAAGCTTTCATTGATAGATATAGCTTGCAAATACTACCCCCTGATAGTCCTTATGTGATATGTTCACCGGGTGGGAAAATTTCAGCAAGCATGATGGTCCCAAAAGCGCCATTGTGCTTAGAGGGTAGAGTATACCCTACGTCTCTCGTAATTTTAGAGGGACAAAAGGTCGATGTCATCTTAGGGATGTCGTGGTTAACCCGCCATGGCGCTGTTCTAGACACCGTCCTCCAAATCGTGCATTTGAATTCAGAAGTGCACGAATCTCATTCTTTATTTCTGGACAGTCCAGAAATAAAACTTCCAAGCGTCTATCAGTCCACCGCCATGAGATTGGAAGATATTCCAGTGGTCCAAGAGTTCCCTGACATGTTCCCGGATGATTTACCAGGGATGCCGCCCGATAGAGAGGTGGAGTTCAAGATTGAACTTGCACCGGGAACCATGCCAATATCCCGGAGGCCGTACAAGATGGCGCCCAAGGAATTGGCTGAATTGAAGACCCAGCTAACGGACCTGCTGGACAAGGGTTTTATTAGGCCGAGCTCCTCGCCATGGGGCTGTTCGGCATTATTTGTGAAGAAGAAGGATGAGATGTTGCGGCTTTGTGTGAACTATCATCCACTAAACGCCGTAACCATCAAGAACAAGTACCCGTTGCCATGGATCGAAATGTTGTTTGATCAGTTGGTCGAAGCAAAGATCTTTTCCAAAATGGATTTATGATCCGGGTACCATCAGATTAAAATACGGGCTGAGGACATTCCGAAGACGGCTTTTTGACGAGGTACGGACTTTATGAGTACCTGGTCATGTCCTTCGGCCTCACCAATGCTCCAGCTCACTTCATGTATTTAATGAACTCGGTGTTCATGCCGGAGCTGGACAAGTTTGTCGTGGTCTTCATCGACGATATACTGGTATACTCCAAGTCAGAGGAAGATCACAAGAAGCATCTGCGTATAGTCTTGCAACAGCTGCGGAATCACAAGCTATACGCGAAGTTCAGCAAATGCGAATTCTGGATATTGCAAGTGCCTTTCCTCGGGCATATCATCTCAGCGGAGTGTATCGCTGTGGAACCGAGCAAGATCACTCAAGTGCTGAATTGGAAATCCCCGAGAACTGTTCACGAGGTACGGAGTTTCCTCGGACTCGCGGGATATTATCGGAGGTTCATTCTGAACTTCTCGAAGATTGCCAAGCCTATGACGGAGCTGCTAAAGAAGGCTACCAAGTACGTTTGGAGTCCAACCTGTGAATCAGTGTTCAAGGCATTAGTGAAGCACCTGACATCAGCACCGGTTTTGGCGCAGCCAGACACAACAAAACCGTTCAATGTGTACTGCGATGCATCCAGCATTGGGCTCGGATGTGTGCTGATGCAAGACCGAAGAGTGGTCGCGTATGGATCACGGCAGCTTAGAAACCATGAGCAGAAATATCCAACTCACGACTTGGAGCTCGCTGCCGTGGTACTTGCACTGAAAATGTGGAGGCACTATCTACTCGGTAACCTCGTGCATTTATATACCGACCACAAGAGCCTCAAGTACATATTCACTCAGAAGGAGCTGAACATGAGGCAGCGAAGATGGTTAGAATTGATAAAGGATTACGAAATAGAGATCCATTATCATCTGGGCAAGGCAAACGTAGTGGCAGATGCGCTGAGCCGCAAGTCACACCGTTGGAAGAGAGCGAACTATCACTGCATGTGATTCCACATGGAGCTCTCTACAACTTAGCTTTGATCCCCACCATCCGTGAAGAGATAGCGGCAGCTCAGAAACATGACAAGGGCATGTCTCATTTGCGGAGACGTGTAGACAGTGGGGAGTTGAAATGGTTCCGGAAGGACGGAGACGGTGTCCTATGGTTCAAGGACCGGATCGTCGTACCCTGTAACCCGGAATTACGGAAGAAATTTTTTGATGAGGCTCACTTATCAAAATTGTCTATTCACCCCGGCAGCAACAAAATGTATCAAGAACTCAGAAGCAAGTTTTGGTGGACACGGATGAAGCGGGAGATTGCAAAGTACGTGTCCGAGTGTGATACATGTCGAAGGGTGAAGGCAGACCATATGCGGAAACCGGGACTGCTGCAACCACTGGGCGTTCCTGCCTGGAAGTGGGAAGATGTGAGCATGGACTTCATCATCGGTTTACCCACCACTTTTCAGAAGCATGATTCTGTGTGGGTGATCGTCGATCGGCTCATCAAAGTTGCCCATTTCATCCCGGTCAACACCAGCTACAACGCCAAGAAGTACGCTGAACTGTACATCTCACGGATCCTATGCTTGTACGGCGTACCCCGTACCATCATATCGGACCGGGGCACTTTATTTGTGTCCCATTTTTGGGAGCAGCTGCATGCTGCATTAGGGACGAAGCTGATCCGTAGTTCAGCATACCACCCGCAGACGGATGGGCAAACCGAGCGGGTAAATCAGATTCTAGAAGACATGCTACGAGCTTGCGCTATCAACCACGACAAGAATTGGGATGATCACTTGCCGTTAGCCGAGTTCTCGTACAACAATGGGTACCAAGCCAGCATCAAGATGGCGCCTTATGAGGCGCTATACGGGAGGAAATGCCGCACATCACTGAATTGGTGTGAGTCTAGCGAAAGGGTTACCTTCGGGATTGACCTTGTCAACAACGCGGAAGAAAAGGTTTGACTGATTCAAGCGAACCTAAAAGCCGCCCAATCCCGTCAGAAACAGTATGCGGACGGAGAAGACGCCCATTACAATTCGAAGTCAGGGATCACATATATCTACGTGTGTCTCCAGTGAAGGGCGTAAACAGATTTGGTGTGAGAGGAAAGTTGGCACCCCGATTCATAGGTCCATTCCAGATTACCGAAAGATGTGGATCATTAGCATACCGGCTGAAATTACCAGAAGCACTTTCCGGTATGCACAACGTCTTTCACATTTCCCAGCTGAGGAAGTGTCTTAAGCTATCAACTACCGTTCAGCTGGAGGACATTGAAGAACTGCAACCGGATCTCACCTATCGAGAGGAACCGGTTCAGATTATTGATGAGAAGGCCCGAACCACACGCAACCGTACGTTGTGGTTCTACAAAGTTCTATGGAGTAAACACTCCGTGGACGAGGCGACATGGGAGAGCGAAGGATTTCTTCGCGCTAACTACCCCGACTTTTTCACGTCGCATATCCGGTAATTTTCCACCATCCTCTCTCTCGTTTTCACCTTGTAATCTCGGGATGAGATTCTTTTAAGGGGGGAGGAATGTAAGGGCCTCAGTTTTTGACACATGCTTGAAGTGTTCATCACCACACACACACCTCATTTGAAGCAAGTTGATGAACACATTTGAAGAGCAAGTGACCACCATCAACACGCTCATTAGAGAACAAACTCACATATTGCAAAAGTGGTATTTCCCACATGTAATATATAGGGGCTGGGCATATGAAAAACTCCTACACATTGTTAGGAATGTCCATGCCAAGTTTCACCCAAATTCAAAACCTTCTGAGGTCATTTTGGGTATAGCTAGAAAGAGGGCAGTTTGAAACTACATTCAAATTCAAACTGTTTTTATCCCATGAATTCAAAAGTGGGAGGCATATTCTTACTCAGCACATTTTTGTGAGCTCACACATCAATTTTCACTCCATTTGGAGTCGATCTTGACATGAGCTAAGTGGGGCAAATTCAAACTTTATTTGAATTTCAAACTGAACATGTGCTGAAATTTATCCAAACCAAACCCAATTTGAATTCTAACCAATTCAAATGGCTCAAAGGTAGATAATTTAAATCACCAGGGGCTTTGTGGGAACTACTGTTTACAACAGTGAATTTGAGTTAAGTTCAGGGGTTAAAATTGAGGGTGGGACCCACATGTCAAAGAGATAAGAGGGGTGACTTGCACACAAAGTCACAGCCTTGGTGGGAAGTTCCACCGAGAAGCTGCCGGGTGTGCCACCGAGGGGAAGCCGGCGCCACCAGCTGCTTCCTCTCTCGCGCGCTGGCGCCCAGGGCGGCCTTCTCGTGCCCCCACGCTGTAAGGGCCTCAGTTGTTGACACATAATTGAAGTGTTCATCACCACACACACACACACACCTCATTTGAGGAAAGATGATGAACACAAATGAAGAGCAAGTAACAATTATCAACATGCTCATTAGAAAACAAACTCACACATTGCAAAAGTGGTATTTCCCACATGTGATATAGATGGGCTGGACATATGAAAACTCCTACACTTTGCTAAGGATGTCCATGCCAAGTTTCACCCAAATTCAAAACCTTTTTGAGGTCATCTTGGGTATAGATGGGAAGGGGGCAGTTTGAAAACATATTCAAATTCAAACTGTTTTTATACCATGAATTTGAAAGTGGAAGGCATATTCTTACTCAGCACATTTTTGTGAGCTCACACACCAATTTTCACTCCATTTGGAGTTGATCTGGACATGAGCTAAGGGGGAGAAATTCAAACTTTATTTGAATTTCAAACTGAACTTGTGCTGAAATTCATTCAAACCAAACCTCATTTGAACTTTGATCAATTCAAATGGCTCATGGGTGAATAATTTGAATGGCCAAGGGTAGTATAGGATTCACTGTTTACCACAGTTGTTAGGAGTAAATTTCAGAGGTTAAAAGGAGGGGTGGGACCCACATGTCAGCCTCTGCTTCAACACAAACCGACTGAAACATAGTTCAGTCGGTTCCCGGTTGCAGTGTGCGCGCGCCACCGAGGGGGGGCAGCCGGCGCCAGCTCCTGCTGCACGCCCCAAGCCGGAGACCAGTCGCCGGGCTACTTATCCCCTCCCCGGCGTGCTCCGATCACTCATTCCCCGAGCTGCCGGCATACTCGGCCGTTTTTCCACTGCCATCACCGCCGCTCGAGCTCACGCTTGATCAGGCCGATCACCCGCGAGCACAGCCTCTCCTCCATAGCAAAACGGCGCCAAGAGGTCGTGAGCAACCTCCTAGACCCCGTGTTGCCCAGTGAGCAAGCGTTCTCAAGCTGTACGAGCCATTTCTCCGGCGAGCCAAACATCGCCGCCGATCGGGCTCCCGTGGACAGCACGGCACAGCCGTTGTCACGTCCTCTTCTCTACACAAGAAAGGTGCGTGATTGTATGTAGATGGAGTAGCCGAAAGCCGTTTGGCGATTGATCAACCCTCGGCCGAGAATTTCCAAATTTACTCTTGATCAGTTCATAAGAACCGAGCTCACCTTCGGGTGAAATTCGTGCTCTATGCACGAAGGTTGGACGAGCTCGTTACCTAGTAGCTTCTACGCACGATAGCGCCCACGCTCGAACTGGAATTAGAGAAAACCATCGAGAATCGGCCATGATATGGCTGTTTTCCCCGCCGCCATGGCTGAACACCTCGGCTCACCGTCGAGAGCCTAGTTGCCGGTATTTCTAGCTTCCACCCAGCCCTGGTTCGTATTTCCCATGCCCTACTGATGCTCTCCGACCGATTTCCGGTCGATTTGGTGCATGGGAGAGCGGGACCGACCTCACCAGAACCCTAGCAGGTGCTGTCACCGGTGCGCACGGGTTTCCGGTCATCGCCGGCGGCCGGCGACCCTACCATCGAGTCCAGGGGGTCGGAAAAGGGGCAGGCGGCAAGTTTCGGGCCGGGGGGTGGCCGGGAACTCAGTTCCGGCGAGGGTCGCCGGAGAACGCCGCCGCCGCGCAGTTGGCGCGAGGAGGGAGACGACGCACTGTGTGCGGGGCCCACAAGCCAGAGTTTAAACTTTTCCCCGAATTTCAGTTTTAGTTCAAACTTCAAATCCTTATAACTTTGGCTAGAAAGCTCCAAATTGAGTGAGCCAAATTTTCTGGATTCAGATCTCTGAGTACTTTCCAGAAAATCAAGTTTCACTCCATGAAATTCCTTATTTCTCCAGAATTAATTCCTCAAAGTTTAAACTGTTAGGAATTTTAACTGGAGAATCCTTTGGAGGAAAATCCTGAAATTTTGCTGAGATGTTCACCAAAATATCCTTGAACTACCATAAAAATTTCAGATCCATTTGAGCTCATTTAATCCACCTAATGGTGTGATTAGTGAAACTGTTCCAAAGAAAATAGAAAATGTTCAGAAACATTTTCAGAATTTTCTCTGAAATTGTATAGCTCATATCTTTAGTTAGAGACTTCCAAATTAAGTGAGACCAACTCCATTAGAACCCTCTGAAAATCTAGTTTTCAGGAAGGCATAGTTTGTTTCATGAAAATTCCTAGAACACCCTAAGAGTTCCAATTAAGGTCAAGGACATAATTAATTGTGGAGGGCTCAAATGAGCTTTGCTGCAACTAAAACTTGACCAAGTCTTTGTTTATGTTGTAACCAAGCCACAGTAAAAGTTTCACAGTCATTAGGTCTGTCTAGCAAGGGTTATAGACTTAACAACTTCAAGCTTAATACAAATGCATTAAATTAATACATGTATTGTTTCTATCATGTAGTCGCTAAGGTCGAGGAGGAACCCGAAGTCCTAGACTTTGTTACTCCGGAGGAACAGCTAGCCTACGACCAAGAGCAGCAAGGCAAGCTCCGGTTTGCATGAACCATTTTTCAAATTTTTATTGTTTTGAGCACATACTTGTTTTCCTTTATTCTGTGCATTAGAGTCTTGTTTGGAAACCCCACTGCATAGCCAAGAAAACCATGGGTTGGGGTTTAGGAGCGCAAACCCCGTTAGCCACTGCATTGCTAGGATAGAGTAGGATTCGGTACAAGTCGAGTAGTTGGAACTACTCGCGAGAATAGGCTAGAGGCACATTGCTCGGGTAGAGATAGCACATGATACACATGGCAAGAAAATGAGACCGAGCGGAGGGTAAGGGCAGCAGGACTTTGGGGCCTGTGTGCTGTAGCTCCGCTTGTGTCGATTGAGGACCGAGCCGTGTGCGGGCCTGTTGAACAAGCTAGAACAGTACCGAAGACCTACCGGCTATATGGGAACCGGGAAACTGATGTAACTCGGGTAGCTGGGTATTGAGGCATTGCCCGTCGTTCAGAGGGTAGGTTGAGAGCTTGAGGTGTAAATCGGCTGGCGGCACGGAGATGCGCATGCAGAGACCTCTTGCTCGGGACGATGGGACCGGTTCAATATTTGGCTAACGGGTGAAAGGTAGTCGCGTACGGCGTCCGTGATGGTTGTTGTAGGCAACATCGAGTACGGGCGTACGTGACGGGTTGTTCGGGTAACCCTGCAGGTGTAAATCGATTATAATCGCCGTCCCTCGCGGTCAGTGAGTACCACTTGTTCACTGTGCCATGACGTAGAAAGAACATGCTAGTTATATGTTAAAATGTTGCTGATTGAAAGCTGGACATTGATTGTTAATGATATGCTGTAGCTTAGAGCTAATTAAAGTTCTTTTCAACTTTGGGCAAAGTACATGAGAGAAATGCGTTTCTTGTTTGATTGCGGCTCTCTCATGTGCCTTAGCGTAAGGTTCTCCACAACCTGCTGCTAAAACTTGAAAGTAAGGTTCTACTAATTAGGCGAGTCCTTGCAAATGATTTTTACCTCATGCAACCCATTACCCTCATGTAGAAGTTCCATGTTTAGGTGAGACGGGTCAGACTTGCTGAGCCTTCGTGCTCACTGCTTGTGTTTGAAGCTTTTGCAGGGTTCTATGAGGAAGGGACTCCCGAAGAGGAGACGGAACCCCAGGAGGGGAACCCCGTCGAGTGGGAGTCGTGCACGCCGCAGAGTTAGTGTGCGTGTGTGCTAGCAAGGACACGTTCGAGGGCTGAACGTGCACTTGATGCTTAGTCTACGCCTGCGAGTGTAGACTGAACTTATTTTGATGTAAACATGTTCATAAACTTGTTTATGTAATGAAACTTCCGCTTCCGCTTTGCACCTTTGACGTGTGTTATACGGTGCTGTGCAACGCAGCACCCCTCAGCGTGATCCTGGCTCGACAGGACCAATGGGGTCGTGTCAGCGTGGTATCAGAGCTCGCTTGAGGTTTAACACAGTACAAAGGTTTTCTTTTTTAAAAAAAAATCCAGTGAGGAACGAGTTAGTAGCCCGTATAAGGATGTTATTAGTATATAGAAAGTGGCTTAGTAACCTAATTGTTATGTCGGAAAATCGTGCGTCTCGGGACGTTCATGTCTTGGGGGGTGCACGTGAGCGCTGTCCACCAGTGCGCACAAGCTGAAGGGCGGAGCCCCACGGGTGGCAGGTAACCCGACCCGCTTTAGTATCCTCTACGACTCTTCATGTCGTTTGGGGTATTCGAGCAACGTCTGTCCCTGGCGTGCGTGGTGCAATATGGGAGACCCCGTCACGTGGTCTGAAACGTGAACACGTAACTCAAGGCGTGGTTGGCTTGAGCACATCCGGGCGAGTGATGACGGCCGGGTGTACTAACTGTATGTATTCCGGGCTCGGTGTGCAGCCGAGTCTGATGATTGTTTGAGTTTCTGCAGGTAGCCTTACCACGAAACGGTAGACGTGTAGTATCCGTGTGCGAGTGACGAGTAGTGCCACTGAACTAACGAAGCCGGCTAAGTCCGGTATAGGTTTTTCCTTTGTGAGGACGTAGTACCGACATAAGCGGGTGACGCATCGACGTCACATCCAACTAAATGAACAACTTCATTTAAAAATTTGAAGGTTTTGATCCAAAGTAGTAAAATTGATGTGACTCCTTCCCTTGTACAGGATATTCAAAGTTAACAAGTTTTTAACTTATAGGATGTTAGGGACAGAGCACTCTGTTTTCAGCTGAATCAAGGCTGAAGTTAATCAGAGGTTAGAGGTTGAGTTCTTTCGAGGTTGGGGTCGTATGATACATTTCTGGAAAGCGTTGGAAGAGCTTTACAACTCTTCTGTTGAGATCCGGAGGTGTTTCATCCCTTAACCACTCGAAAAATGCAGTAGAGTTGAAACTGTCCAGAAAACAGGACAGAGCAAAGACTCTCTGTAAACTCTCTGTAAATTAAGCATAACTTCCTGCTTAAAAATCCAAAAATAGGAAATGAGGTAGTTCTGGAAAGCTTATGAGATGGGTTACAACTTTGTAACAGAAAGTTTTGTCAGATTAGGAACAGAATTAACTGGGGTTCTTGGATCAAATCAGTACCTAAGGCAGGGAGGTGCTGTCCAATTGTTCCCAGAAATTCTGTTAACCTTGACATCTCATAATTTTTGAACCAGGACAGATCTTAGGCCAAGAAAATACTGGCTGGAAAGCTATTGAAGTTAGCTTCAACTTTGATGTTGAGCTCCAGGACTGGTTTTGCTTTTAACATGGCCCAAATCAGGTTGATATGGAAACTAGTCAAGGCTGTCATGGGAGCAGCAGACCAGCAGTCAAATTTGTTTAAAAATTTGAACTATGTTTCCAAGTGTTATGGGTTCACTGACATATCTTATGTTATAACTCAATGGTTTACTGTTCAAATAAATATTTGACATTTCTCAAATATATTTTTACAGATGGCAGCAGATAAACGGTTGGAGAATGGGTGGGTAGTTTCCCACTGCTCTGACCGTAGCGGCTACCCGGAAGCATTGTGGCAAATGCTCCAATATTTCGGGTACAACCAGATGCCGCAATACTTCGCCAAGGAAGAAGGCGAAGAGGGGAACAAGACGTGGACGATCCATGTCGAGGTTCCTGCAGGACCTACGCCACCCGGTTGGGTGCCATTCACCGTCACGGTGAGAGGAAGACAACCGGAAGGGATGTGGCAAGTGGCAGCCCGTGACACTATGTCACGTTTCTGCCAACTACACGTGCAGGCTATGGAGGGCACACCATACGCACTCGTTCCGGTGGAGGGGAGAGCGCAGCATGTGTGGGAAGAAAGGTACCTGGAGGCAACAGACCCGAGTTGCCCAAGGTACAACCCCGCGGAGGCAAACCTCGGCCTCCAAATGAGGGCGGGAAACGCTGTGATGGACAGCCAAGCTGTTCATACGGAGCATCTCGCCACCAAGCTCAAGGAGAGCACAAGCCGTGGAGATCATTTCGAGAGTGCTCACAGCGCACTCCGCAATGTGCTCCTTCCGACGATCAAGCGACTGAATGAACAACACAATCAGTTGCGTCGTCTGAAGAAGGCAAAGAAGAAGAGCCGTGTTGACCTCGCGGCGTTGCAAGAGCTGGTACAGACCCTAACCCAGCAGAATGAGGACCTTGCTCAGGAGCGGGACGACGCTATCGAGGAAGGCCAAGGCTGGGAGGAGGACTACAACCAAGCTATGGACGAGGTGCATGCTTTGCAGGACCTCGTGCCCCCGGCGTTAGGCATACCGGTGGTCTTGGGTCTTCCAGCAATGGGAGAACCCGGAATGGGAGAAGAGGTGGTGGATCCAGAGCCACCAGCAGAAGTACCGGAGGAGGACGACCCACAGGAGGTCGAGTTCTACTCCGAGTAGGGGGGTTACGGTTGCCAAGTAGGGCAGCTAGGGTAGCGTAACCCAACTTTTGTAATCGGTGACATGTCGTATAGACAGTAGCGTATGTATAGGTAGTGACGACATGAGCACGACTTCTCGGGGACCCGAGAATAATGTATCTTGTATAAAGTTTATGCTTTATCAATATATATGAATGTTGTGCAAATTGATCATGTGTCACTTCAATACCTACTGTTGCGTATGGAATTTTTAGTAAGACATGTGCTAATTGCTGCTGTTTTGAATTTCAGAATGACGCATACTCGTGCCAACCCTGACGTTGGGGGTACCAGTCAAGGGGGAGAGACCTCCCAACCACCTCCCGAGGACTCCTCGGGACAGCAACAGCAACAGCAAACACCGCCACCGCCACTGCCAACGGTTACATTGGCCGACATTGTCGCGGCAATGGCGGGCTCGCACCAGCAGCACACAGAGTTGCTGCAGACTCTCATCGCCAATACGTCTCGCCCAGAGAGACGTCAAGATCGTGAGGAGCGCCAACAGAGCTCCTACTCCGAATTCCTGGCGACTCATCCCCCTGTATTCTCAAGGGCGGATGAACCACTTGACGCGGACAACTGGCTCCGCGCCATAGAGATGAAATTCGGGCTGCTCCAAATCAGCGAGCAGCGCAAGACTCAGTTCGCGGTCCAGCAGCTCCAAGGATCCGCGAGCGCGTGGTGGGCCAACTTCTGTGCTTCACAGCCCACCGATCGGGTGATGACCTGGGCGGAGTTCCGGACGGCCTTCAGGGCCTATCATATACCGCCAGGTCTGATGAAGAGGAAGACGCAGGAGTTCTTACACCTGCAACAAGGGAGCCGGAACGCGCTGGAATACTCCAGGGTGTTTAACGATCTCGCGCTATATGCGTCGTATCATGCTGATACCGACGAGAAGCGGCGGGACCATTTTTACCAGGGGCTTAACCCGCTCCTGAAGGACAAGTTGGCGATGTTCAATCGCGGCAGCCTCAACGACATCATTGATGCTGCGATTGTTCAGGAGGACTCCGGCAGGGAGTTGGCGGCGGCAGAGCGAAAGCGAAGCGCGCCGTAGAGCAGCGGAGAAGGAGGCGGTCCTTCTCAGAAGTTTCGGATGGTGAATCGCCCACCATCAGGTCCACGCTGGCAGCCACCACAGCGGTCGATGCCGTTCCGCAGTCGGCCGTACTCCTCACCGGCATTTCGGCCGGCACTGCCAGTACCACCGCAACAACAACAGCAGCAGCGGGCGATGCCGCGTGCGTTTGCACCTCCGCAACGCATGCCGGGCTTTCGTCCACCGAGTACTCCACCAGCAGCGGCCACATGTTACAAGTGTGGTCGTCCAGGACACTTCGCGAGCAGTTGTCCGGAGAGGCAAGGCGGCGGAGTGGCACCACAGTTTCCGGGGAGGAATTAAACCCGGAACCCTACTAATGCGCGGCGGGCAAACCCTAGGCCCGGCACTGTCCACCAGCTTGCCATTGAGGACGTGCCGGAGGGCGAGCCAATCCTTGCGGGTATGTTCCAACTCCACCAGCATCCCGCTATAGTACTATTTGATTCAGGCGCCACGCATAATTTTATTAGCCAAGCTTTCATTGCTAAACACAGTTTGCCAATACTACCCACCGATAGTCCATATTTAATTTGTTCACCGGGTGGGAAGATTTCAGCAAGCGTAATGGTCTCCAAAGCACCATTATGCTTAGCGGGTAGAGTGTACCCCACGTCTCTCATTATCTTAGAGGGACAGAAGGTCGATGTCATCCTAGGGATGTCGTGGTTAACCCGCCACGGCGCTGTTTTAGACACCGTCCTTCGAGTCGTGCACTTAAACTCAGAGGTGCACGGTTCTCACTCATTATTTCTGGACAGTCCAGAAATAAAACTTTCAAGTGTCTATCAGTCCACAACTATCAGATTGGAAGACATTCCAGTGGTCCGGGAGTTTCCTGATGTATTCCCGGATGATTTACCGGGGATGCCACCCGATAGAGAGGTGGAGTTCAAGATTGAACTCGCACCGGGAACCATGCCAATATCTCGAAGGCCGTACAAGATGGCGCCCAAGGAGTTGGCGGAACTGAAGACTCAGCTCACGGACCTTCTGGAGAAGGGTTTTATTAGGCCGAGCTCCTCGCCATGGGGCTGTTCGGCATTATTTGTCAAGAAGAAGGATGAGACGCTACGGCTTTGCGTGGACTACCGTCCATTAAATGCCGTAACCATCAAGAACAAGTACCCGTTGCCACGGATCGACATGTTGTTTGATCAGTTGGTCGAAGCAAAGATCTTTTCCAAGATGGATTTAAGATCCGGGTACCATCAGATTAAGATAAGGGCGGAGGACATTCCAAAGACAGCTTTCTCAACAAGGTACGGACTTCATGAGTACCTGGTCATGTCCTTCGGCCTCACCAATGCTCCAGCTCACTTCATGTACTTGATGAACTCGGTATTCATGCCGGAGCTGGACAAGTTTGTCGTGGTCTTCATCGACGACATCCTGGTATATTCCAAGTCGGAGGAAGATCACAAGAAACATCTGTGTATAGTCTTGCAACAGCTGCGGGATCACAAGTTATACGCAAAATTCAGCAAATGCGAGTTTTGGATATCGCAAGTGCCTTTCCTCGGGCATATCATCTCAGCAGAGGGTATCGCTATGGACCCGAGCAAGATCACGCAAGTGGTGAATTGGAAATCCCCGAGAACTGTTCATGAGGTACGGAGTTTCCTCGGACTCGCGGGATATTATCGGAGGTTCATTCCGAACTTCTCGAAGATTGCCAAGCCAATGACAGAGCTGCTGAAGAAGGCTACCAAATATGTTTGGAGTCCAGCATGTGAAGCAGCATTCAAGGCTTTAGTCAAGCACCTGACATCAGCACCGGTTTTGGCGCAGCCAGACACAACAAAACCGTTTGATGTGTACTGCGATGCATCCGACATTGGGCTCGGATGTGTGCTGATGCAAGACCGAAGAGTGGTCGCGTATGGATCACGGCAGCTTAGGAACCATGAGCAAAATTATCCAACTCACGACTTGGAGCTCGCTGCCGTGGTACTTGCACTAAAAATGTGGAGGCACTACCTACTCGGTAACCTCGTACATTTATATACCGACCACAAAAGCCTCAAGTACATATTCACTCAGAAGGAGCTGAACATGAGGCAACGAAGATGGTTAGAACTGATAAAGGATTACGAAATAGAGATCCATTATCATCCGGGCAAGGCAAACGTTGTGGCAGATGCGCTGAGCCGCAAGTCACACGTCAATAATCTGACCATCACACCATTAGAAGAGAGCGAACCACCACTCCATGTGATTCCACACGGAGCTCTCTACAACCTAGCTTTGATCCCCACCATCCGTGAAGAGATAGCGGCAGCCCAGAAGAATGACAAGGGCATGTCACATTTGCGGAGACGTATAGACAGTGGGGAGTTGAAATGTTTCCGGAAGGACGGAGACGGCGTCCTATGGTTCAAGAACCGGATCGTCGTACCCCGAAACCCGGAGTTACGGAAGAAAATCTTTGATGAGGCTCATTTATCAAAGTTTTCTATTCACCCCGGCAGCAACAAAATGTATCAAGAACTCAGAAGAAAGTTTTGGTGGACACGGATGAAGCGAGAGACTGCAAAATACGTGTCCGAGTGTGATACATGTCGAAGGGTGAAGGCAGACCACATGCGGAAACCGGGACTGCTGCAACCACTGGGCATTCCTGCCTGGAAGTGGGAGGACGTGGGCATGGATTTCGTCGTCGGTTTACCCACCACCTTACAGAAACATGATTCTGTGTGGGTGATCGTCGATCGGCTCACCAAAGTTGCCCATTTCATCCCGGTCAACACCAACTACAACGCCAAGAAGTACGCTGAACTGTACATCTCACGGATCCTATGCTTATACGGCGTACCCCGTACCATCATATCGGACCGGGGCACTTTATTTGTGTCCCGTTTTTGGGAGCAGCTACACGCTGCCTTGGGGACGAAGCTGATCCGTAGTTCAGCCTACCACCCGCAGACGGATGGACAAACCGAGCGGGTAAATCAGATTCTAGAAGACATGCTACGAGCTTGCGCTATCAACCACGGCAAGAATTGGGATGATCACTTGCCGTTAGCCGAGTTCTCGTACAACAATGGGTACCAAGCCAGCATCAAGATGGCACCCTACGAGGCGCTATACGGGAGAAAATGCCGCACACCATTGAACTGGTGTGAGTCTGGCGAAAGGGTTACCTTCGGGATTGACCTTGTCAACAACGCGGAAGAAAAGGTTCGACTGATTCAAGCGAACCTAAGAGCCGCTCAATCCCGACAGAAACAGTATGCGGACCGGAGAAGGCGCCCATTACAATTCGAAGTTGGAGATCACGTATACCTACGAGTGTCTCCAATGAAGGGCGTAAACAGATTTGGGGTGAGAGGAAAGTTGGCACCCCGATTCATCGGTCCATTCCAAATTACCGAAAGATGTGGATCGGTGGCATACCGGCTGAGATTACCAGAAGCACTTTCCGGTGTGCACGACGTCTTTCACATTTCCCAGCTGAGGAAGTGTCTCAAGCTATCAACTACCGTTCAGCTGGAAGACATTGAAGAACTACAACCGGATCTCACCTATCGGGAGGAACCGGTGCAGATTATTGATGAAAAGGCCTGAACCACACGCAACCGTACATTGTGGTTCTACAAGGTTCTATGGAGTAATCACTCCATGGACGAAGCGACATGGGAGAGCGAAGAATTCCTTCGCACTAACTACCCCGACTTTCTCACGTCGCATATCCGGTAATTTTCCACCGTCCTCTCTCTCATTTTCACCTTATAATCTCGGGACGAGATTCTTTTAAGGGGGGAGGAATGTAAGGGCCTCAGTTTTTGACACATAATTGAAGTGTTCATCACCACACACAAACACACCTCATTTGAGGAAAGATGATGAACACAAATGAAGAGCAAGTAACAATTATCAACATGCTCATTAGAAAACAAACTCACACATTGCAAAAGTGGTATTTCCCACATGTGATATAGATGGGCTGGACATATGAAAACTCCTACACTTTGCTAAGGATGTCCATGCCAAGTTTCACCCAAATTCAAAACCTTTTTGAGGTCATCTTGGGTATAGATGGGAAGGGGGCAGTTTGAAAACATATTCAAATTCAAACTGTTTTTATACCATGAATTTGAAAGTGAAAGGCATATTCTTACTCAGCACATTTTTGTGAGCTCACACACCAATTTTCACTCCATTTGGAGTTGATCTGGACATGAGCTAAGGGGGAGAAATTCAAACTTTATTTGAATTTCAAACTGAACTTGTGCTGAAATTCATTCAAACCAAACCTCATTTGAACTTTGATCAATTCAAATGGCTCATGGGTGAATAATTTGAATGGCCAAGGGTAGTATAGGATTCACTGTTTACCACAGTTGTTAGGAGTAAATTTCAGAGGCTAAAAGGAGGGGTGGGACCCACATGTCAGCCTCTGCTTCAACACAAACCGACTGAAACATAGTTCAGTCGGTTCCCGGTTGCAGTGTGCGCGCGCCACCGAGGGGGGGCAGCCGGCGCCAGCTCCTGCTGCGCGCCCCAAGCCGGAGACCAGTCGCCGGGCTACTTATCCCCTCCCCGGCGTGCTCCGATCACTCATTCCCCGAGCTGCCGGCATACTCGGCCGTTTTTCCACTGCCATCACCGCCGCTCGAGCTCACGCTTGATCAGGCCGATCACCCGCGAGCACAGCCTCTCCTCCATAGCAAAACGGCGCCAAGAGGTCGTGAGCAACCTCCTAGATCCCGTGTTGCCCAGTGAGCAAGCGTTCTCAAGCTGTACGAGCCATTTCTCCGGCGAGCCAAACATCGCCGCCGATCGGGCTCCCGTGGACAGCACGGCACAGCCGTTGTCACGTCCTCTTCTCTACACAAGAAAGGTGCGTGATTGTATGTAGATGGAGTAGCCGAAAGCCGTTTGGCGATTGATCAACCCTCGGCCGAGAATTTCCAAATTTACTCTTGATCAGTTCATAAGAACCGAGCTCACCTTCGGGTGAAATTCGTGCTCTATGCACGAAGGTTGGACGAGCTCGTTACCTAGTAGCTTCTACGCACGATAGCGCCCACGCTCGAACTGGAATTAGAGAAAACCATCGAGAATCGGCCATGATATGGCTGTTTTCCCCGCCGCCATGGCTGAACACCTCGGCTCACCGTCGAGAGCCTAGTTGCCGGTATTTCTAGCTTCCACCCAGCCCTGGTTCGTATTTCCCATGCCCTACTGATGCTCTCCGACCGATTTCCGGTCGATTTGGTGCACGGGAGAGCGGGACCGACCTCACCGGAACCCTACCAGGTGCTGTCACCGGTGCGCACGGGTTTCCGGTCATCGCCGGCGGCCGGCGACCCTACCATCGAGTCCAGGGGGTCGGAAAAGGGGCAGGCGGCAAGTTTCGGGCCGGGGGGTGGTCGGGAACTCAGTTCTGGCGAGGGTCGCCGGAGAACGCCGCCGCCGCGCAGTTGGCGCGAGGAGGGAGACGACGCACTGTGTGCGGGGCCCACAAGCCAGAGTTTAAACTTTTCCCCGAATTTCAGTTTTAGTTCAAACTTCAAATCCTTATAACTTTGGCTAGAAAGCTCCAAATTGAGTGAGCCAAATTTTGCTGGATTCAGCTCTCTGAGTACTTTCCAGAAACTCAAGTTTCATTCCATGAAATTCCTTATTTCTCCAGAATTAATTCCTCAAAGTTTAAACTGTTAGGAATTTTAACTGGAGAATCCTTTGGAGGAAAATCCGGAAATTTTGCTGAGATGTTCACCAAAATATCCTTGAACTACCATAAAAATTTCAGATCCATTTGAGCTCATTTAATCCACCTAATGGTGTGATTAGTGAAACTGTTCCAAAGAAAATAGAAAATGTTCAGAAACATTTTCAGAATTTTCTCTGAAATTGTATAGCTCATATCTTTAGTTAGAGACTTCCAAATTAAGTGAGACCAACTCCATTAGAACCCTCTGAAAATCTAGTTTTCAGGAAGGCATAGTTTGTTTCATGAAAATTCCTAGAACACCCTAAGAGTTCCAATTAAGGTCAAGGACATAATTAATTGTGGAGGGCTCAAATGAGCTTTGCTGCAACTAAAACTTGACCAAGTCTTTGTTTATGTTGTAACCAAGCCACAGTAAAAGTTTCACAGTCATTAGGTCTGTCTAGCAAGGGTTATAGACTTAACAACTTCAAGCTTAATACAAATGCATTAAATTAATACATGTATTGTTTCTATCATGTAGTCGCTAAGGTCGAGGAGGAACCCGAAGTCCTAGACTTCGTTACTCCGGAGGAACAGCTAGCCTACGACCAAGAGCAGCAAGGCAAGCTCCGGTTTGCATTAACCATTTTTCAAATTTTTATTGTTTTGAGCACATACTTGTTTTCCTTTATTCTGTGCATTAGAGTCTTGTTTGGAAACCCCACTGCATAGCCAAGAAAACCATGGGTTGGGGTTTAGGAGCGCAAACCCC
The DNA here is from genome assembly GCA_030760725.1 of Neostapfia colusana. Lineage (NCBI taxonomy): Eukaryota > Viridiplantae > Streptophyta > Magnoliopsida > Poales > Poaceae > Neostapfia > Neostapfia colusana. Next base: position 22,747,519 of record JASWHV010000012.1, on the reverse strand, counting down.
GTTAGCCACTGCATTGCTAGGATAGAGTAGGATTCGGTACAAGTCGAGTAGTTGGAACTACTCGCGAGAATAGGCTAGAGGCACATTGCTCGGGTAGAGATAGCACATGATACACATGGCAAGAAAATGAGACCGAGCGGAGGGTAAGGGCAGCAGGACTTTGGGGCCTGTGTGCTGTAGCTCCGCTTGTGTCGATTGAGGACCGAGCCGTGTGCGGGCCTGTTGAACAAGCTAGAACAGTACCGAAGACCTACCGGCTATATGGGAACCGGGAAACTGATGTAACTCGGGTAGCTGGGTATTGAGGCATTGCCCGTCGTTCAGAGGGTAGGTTGAGAGCTTGAGGTGTAAATCGGCTGGCGGCACGGAGATGCGCGTGCAGAGACCTCTTGCTCGGGACGATGGGACCGGTTCAATATTTGGCTAACGGGTGAAAGGTAGTCGCGTACGGCGTCCGTGATGGTTGTTGTAGGCAACATCGAGTACGGGCGTACGTGACGGGTTGTTCGGGTAACCCTGCAGGTGTAAATCGATTATAATCGCTGTCCCTCGCGGTCAGTGAGTACCACTTGTTCACTGTACCGTGACGTAGAAAGAACATGCTAGTTATATGTTAAAATGTTGCTGATTGAAAGCTGGACATTGATTGTTAATGATATGCTGTAGCTTAGAGCTAATTAATGTTCTTTTCAACTTTGGGCAAAGTACATGAGAGAAATGCGTTTCTTGTTTGATTGCGGCTCTCTCATGTGCCTTAGCGTAAGGCTCTCCACAACCTGCTGCTAAAACTTGAAAGTAAGGTTCTACTAATTAGGCGAGTCCTTGCAAATGATTTTTACCTCATGCAACCCATTACCCTCATGTAGAAGTTCCATGTTTAGGTGAGACGGGTCAGACTTGCTGAGCCTTCGTGCTCACTGCTTGTGTTTGAAGCTTTTGCAGGGTTCTATGAGGAAGGGACTCCCGAAGAGGAGACGGAACCCCAGGAGGGGAACCCCGTCGAGTGGGAGTCGTGCACGCCGCAGAGTTAGTGTGCGTGTGTGCTAGCAAGGACACGTTCGAGGGCTGAACGTGCACTTGATGCTTAGTCTACGCCCGCGAGTGTAGACTGAACTTATTTTGATGTAAACATGTTCATAAACTTGTTTATGTAATGAAACTTCCGCTTCCGCTTTGCACCTTTGACGTGTGTTATACGGTGCTGTGCAACGCAGCACCCCTCAGCGTGATCCTGGCTCGACAGGACCAATGGGGTCGTGTCACACGCGACCCTCACTGCCTCAGCCGAGCAAAGACCCGGCTGCCTTCTTATCCTCGCGGGCGACATCGGGCAGCGGTATTCCTTCTCCCCGAGCTCTCGTTCGATCGGAGGAACGGAGCAAACAGCCACGCCCTCGTCCCCCCGAGCTGCTAGGCAGCACCCTGAGCTCAAGCACCACTCTCCCGACGCTTGAACCACCGGGTTTCGGCTTCTGTTCCCGTGATCAACGACGACCGCCGTGACTTAGCTCAAGAACGACGATCGGTCTCACATGGGAAGCACACCACAGCCACTTCCACGGCCGAACAAGGGCGGCAAAAGGAGCACACGGACTCCACGCTGCTTCCACCTGAAGCTCAAGCCGCGCCGTGAGCTCTCGTCGGCGAATTCCGAGATTTTGCTCCGGCGACTCAACCCGAGCTTCCGGTACAGTTCCTTAAAATTCTCCTTCTCTATTCCTCCTTGAGTCATCAAATTTTGCACATGTATGCTGGATTAACCGGCGATCAATTCTCCTTTAGCATCCATCGCATGAAAACGCCTCGGAGCGGCGAGATTTAAGCTTTACTAGGAGTGTCCGCCGCGGACCCATTCGGTCGCACGGTGAAACCGTATTTGTGGTAACTCCCAAGCTACTCTGAGGTCATGTCGAGCTTCCCAGAGCTACTCTGGTGATGTAGATCCCATCGGCGCAAGTGATGGCGGGCTAGAGACCTCGGGGACGGCGCCGGACCACAGCTGTAGCCGCCGCATGTCGCGGAGCTGGTTCTGGCCATCGGCAGCCCAAACAGAGCCCACCAACGTGTTCCTCGATGCCCTAAACCCTCTGGCGGCGAGTCTCTGGCTGGGCGGCGGCCGGGAACGCCGGTTCGGCGAGCAGCCGTCTGCTCCGGCGAGGGGGGAGTGCGCGGGCGCGAAGCAGAGGGCGGGAGGAAGAAGAAGACGCGGGGCCCGGCTGTCAGCGGCTTTAAAATTCAAATCGGGATCGGGCTGTGGCTCGGATCCGGTGTGCTGGCGTGCAGAAATGCCGTAGACCCCGGTGTGCCGACGCCTCAGTACACAACACGTGTCCCCGTGGCCCACCGGCAGATTTAAACTTTTCCCCGATTTTCAAATTTCCTTCAAACTTCAAATCCTCATAACTTTGGCTAGAAAACTCCAAATCGAGTGAACCAAATTTTTTTAGATTCAGCTCTCTGAGCACTTTCCAGCAAATCAAGTTTCACTTCATGAAAATACTTAATTCTCCAGAATTAATTCCTCAAAATTTAATCTGTGTGGAATTTTAACTGGAGAATCCCTTGGAGGAAAATTCTGAAATTTTGCTGGGAAGTTCACCAAAATATCCCTGAACTACCATAAAAATTTCAGATCCATTTGAGCTCATTTGACCTACCTAATTGTGTGATTAGTGAAACTGTTCCAGAGAAAATAGAAAATGTCCAGAAAACATTTTCAGAATTTTCCCTGAAACTGTTTAGCTCATATCTTTAGCTAGGCACCTTCAAATTAAGTGAGACCAACTCTATTAGAATCCTATGAAAATCTAGTTTTCATAAAGTCATGGCGTGCCCCATGAAAGCCCCTAGAACACCCTAAGAGTTCCAGTTAAGGTCAAGGGCATAACTATTTGTGGAAGGCTCAAATGAGCTTTGCTGCAACTAAAACTTGACCAAGTCTCTGTTTAGGTGGTAACCAAGCCACAGTAAAAGTTTCACAGTCTTTGGGTATGTCTAGTGAGACTTAGAAGGCTCACAAGTTTAAAACTCAATTCAAATGCATTTAATTAATACATGTACTTCTTATATCATGTAGTCGCTAAGGTCGAGGAGGAACCCGAAGTCCTAGACTTCGTTACTCCAGAGGAGCAGCTAGCCTACGACCAAGAGCAGCAAGGCAAGCTCCGGTTCGCATTAACCTTTTTACAAATTTTTATTGTTTTGCACATACTTGAATACTAGTATTCCTTGCATTATAGTCTTGTTTGGAAACCCAATTGCACAGGCAAGAAAACCATGGGTTGGGTTTAGAATTGCAAACCCCGTTAGCTACTGCAAAGCTAAGTTAGGGTAGGACTGGGTACAAGTCGAGTAGTTGCAACTACTCGCGAGCATAGGCTAGAGGCACTCGACTCGGGTAGAAATAGCACATGAAACACATGGCAAGAAAATGAGACCAAGCGGAGAGTAAGGGCAGCAGGACTTTGGGGCCTGTGTGCTATAGCTCCGCTTGTGTCGATTGAGGACCGAGCCGTGTGCGGGCCTGTTGAACAAGCTAGAACAGTACCGAAGACCTACCGGCTATATGGGAAACGGGAAACCGATGTAACTCGGGTAGTTGGGTGTTGAGGCATAGCTGGTCGTTCAGAGGGTAGGTTGAGAGCTCGAGGTGTAAATCGGCTGGCGGCACTGAGATGCACGTGCAGAGACCTCTTGCTCGGGACGATTGGACCGGTTCAACATTTGGCTAATGGGTGAAAGGTAGTTGCGTACAACGTCCGTGATGGTTGCTGTAGGCAACATCGAGTACGGGCGTACGTGATGGGTTGTTCGGGTAACCCTGCAGGTGTAAATCGATTATAATCGCCGTACCTCATGGTCAGTGAGTACCACTTGTTCACTGTACCGTGACGTAGAAAGAACAGGCTAGCTACATGTTAAAAGGTTGCTGATTGAAAGATGGACTTGATTGTTAATGATTTGCTGTAGTCTAGAGCTAACTAAAGTTCTTTTCAACTTTGGGCAAAGTACATGAGAGAAATGCGTTTCTTGTTTGATGGCGGCTCTCTCATGTTCCTTAGCGTAAGGTTCTCCACAACCTGCTGCTAAAACTTGAAAGTAAGGTTCCACTAATTAGGCGAGTCCTTTGCAACTTGTTTTTACCTCCTGTACCTATCACCCCTCATGTAGAAGTCCCATGTTTAGGAGAGACGGATCAGTCTTGCTGAGCCTTCATGCTCACTGCTTGTGTTTGAAGCTTTTGCAGGGTTCTATGAGGAAGGGACTCCTGAAGAGGAGGCGGAACCCCAGGAGGGGAACCCCGTCGAGTGGGAGTCGTGCACACCGCCGTGTTAGTGTGCGTGTGTGCTAGCAAGGACAGGTTCACGGGCTGAATGTGGACTTGATGCGTAGTCTACGCCCGTGAGTGTAGACTAGACCTATTTTGATGTAAAAATATTCATAAAACACTTTATGTAATAAAAGTTTTGCTTCCGCTTTGTACCTTTGATGTGTGTTATCCGGTGTTGTGCAATGCAGCACCCCTCAGCGTGATCCTGGCTCGACAAGACCGTGGGGTCGTGTCAGTTGTAGCGTAGGAGAGGCAAGGTGTGCACACTAGGGCTACAGAACCAGACATAGCAAGCTACACACCCTGGACCTCACGTGGGCATTAACCTTTCAGCGAAGAGGCCATCTGGTGCCATGGGACATAGGACAAGTATGTAGGACAGGCTTCAGACATGCCATTTACAGTTGATATGCATGAGTAAGAACAAATTGTAAAGAAGGTACGCGGGGTAGGGTAGCTTTTTCTTGTTTCTTGCTTCCTTCGGGTGATAGGAGGAAACAAGCCGTGCAAGAAGGCAGCGACCCGCCCAAGATGACAAGAGTATCAGGACCCCTATGGAGCTTAGCTGTTCTAAGTGTTTTTTCTAGACACTATGGCACCTTTACAAAGAAAGAGAAAAAGAAAAAATACACTACCACTGTGCTAAGGATAGAACTTATAGAGGTGTTCTATGTTCTATGGATTTGGTAGAGGTACCCATCCATCGTGGCTAGGTGGGCGCACATGGGGACGGCGTACTTGTTCTACTCGGAAGGGACCCTCCGAGCTCGGGGAGGGTTTGTCACCCCTTCCGAGAAAGTGTTGCCGAGGTGCGAGGGGGCCCTACCTTGGGCTGTCTACTCTTCGTGTGCCGTTGCTGATATCGCCGGAGCGCTTAGGGTGTAGCGCATTTCGAGCAGCCTCTAGCCACGTTGCCTCATCGACGAGGCTGATGTCTTCACACGGAAGCTCTGGTCCTGCATGGCTTCATCGTATGTCTGGACGTGGGATGCTGCTCATCCCCAACCAATTGATCAAGCCGTGGACCACCGAGTTTCAATTTGGAATTTTTGCTCCTGCGTGCGCAAAGCGAACTCCGGTACGAAACCTTCGAATTCTTCTTCAATTTCCGGTCTTAGGTCACCAGATCTTGCGCACATGAGCTAGACTAGCTGGCGACCAAATTCTCTTCGAAACCCTAGCTCGGAAACGCACATAGCCAGCACAATTTCAGTTTTCCCGAGGGTTTCATGGTGGCACCTCTCGGTTGCACGGTGACAACCCACTTAGGACTATTCCTGAGCAAGTTTGGGGCCATGTGAATCTTTCTTGAGGTCCACTGGTGCTGTAGAGCCTTTTTCCTGAGCTTTTGGTGGGCTAGGACGACCGGTCGACGGCGCCGAACCTTTCCCGAGGCCGCCGCATGTCGCCTGCATGGTTCCGGCCATCGACAGCTTGCACCGACCTCACAAACAGGTTCAGCGACCTACTAAACCCCCAGGTGGAAAGCATACGGCTGGGAGGCGGCCGGGAACGCATGGCCGGCGAGGTCACCGCCTCTGTCCGGTGAGGAACCGAGGGTGCGGGCGAAGGTGTGGGAGGAGGAAGAAGGAGACGCCGGCCCCACATGTCAGTGGTTATAATTTAAATCCGGGATCGTTATGGCCTGGATCATCTGTGGCGGGGTGCTGTGCATCCAGTAGCCCCGGTGTGGCTCGTGTCTCAGTGGCTGCGGTTTAAACAGTGGGGCCAGCCGAATTTCCAATAGAAATTTAATTCTAGATTCGACCCCAACTTTAGAAATTTATATCTTTGGTTAGAATTGTCCAAATCGAATGAACCAAATTTTGTTGGATTCATCTCTATGAGTACTTTCCAGCAAAACAAGTTTCACTCCATGAAAACCCTTATTCCTTAAGAATTAATTATCTAAAATTTAAATTATTGAGAATTTTAATTGGAGATATCCTTTATAGAAAATTCTGAAATTTTGCCAGGATATCCAATGTAATATCTCTGAGTCACATGAAAAATTTCATATCCATCCGAGCTCATTTAGTCCACCTAATGGTGTGATTAAGTAAAATGATCCATAGAAAAAGAAAAATGTCCAGAAACATTTTTGAGAATTCGTCTGAACTTTATTAGCTCATATCTTTTGCTAGGATTCTCCACCTTAGATGAAAAAAATTCATTACAACCATCTTAAACTTTAGTTTCCAAAAAGTAATGGCTTGCTCCATGAAAATCACTAGAAAACCATAAGAGCTCTAAGTAGGGCCAAATACATATTTATTTGTGCAGGGCTCAAATGAGCTGTGCTTCAAATGAAATTTGGCCAAGTCCCTGTTTAAGTTGTCACCAAGCCACAGTAAAAATTTCAGGGTCAGAAGTGTTGTCTAGTAAGACTTATAGTCTTTATAATCTCAAATCAACACAAATCCGTTTAAATTTGACACGCATCGTATTTCTATTTCGTGTAGTCGCTAAGGTAGAGGAGGAACCGGAGATACTAGATTGTATCCCTCAGGAAGAGAGTTTACTCAATGACCAGCAGCAAGGCAAGCTCCGGTATGCATTAGCCTATCTTTAATGTTTATTGTTTTGATCACTTACCTTATGCATTTCTTATGATGTGTATTAGAGTCTTGAATTGAAAACCACTTGCGTAGCCAAGATGACCAGGGATTTTGGGTTTAGGATTTGAACCTCAAGTAACCACAACAATGCTCAAATGGTATAGGATTCGGTACAAGTCGAGTAGTCGGAACTACTCACGAGAATAGGCTTAGAGGCACACTACTCTGTTAGAGAAATAGATAATGAATCACATGGCAAGAAAATGAGACCGAGCGGAGAGTAAGGGCAGCAGGACTTTGGGCCCTGAGTCCCATAGCTCTGTTTGTGTCGATTGAGGACCTAGCCGTGTGCGGGCCTGTTGAACAAGCTAGAACTGTACCGAAGACCTACCGGCTATATAGGAACCGGGAAACCGATGTAATCGGGTAGTGATATGTTGCGGCTTTTCTTGCCATCCAGAGGGTAGGTTGAGAGCAGGGAGGTGTAAATCGGCTAGCGGGCACCGAGGATTCTCCTTGTAGAGACCTCCTGCTCGGGACGATAGGACCGGTTCCACACTTGGCTAACGAATGAAAGGTGGTTGCGTATGACGTCCATGATGGTTGTTGTAGGCAACATCGAGTACGGACGTACGTGACGGGTTAGTCGGGTAACCCTGCAGGTGTAAATCGATTATAATCGCCATCCCTCACAGTTAGTGAGTACCACTTGTTCACTGTACCGTGACGTAGAAAGAACAGACTAGTTGTCATGATAAAAATTTGCTGTTTGGAAGTCCTACATTGATTGTTAATGAAGTGCTTTATATTAGAGCAAATCAACGTTCTTTTGAACATTAGGCAAGGCACATAAGAGGAATGCATTTGTTGATTGACTGCGGACTTCCTATGTGACTTAGCACAAGGTTTTTCCAATAATCTTATGCTAAAACTTGAAAGTAAGGATCAACTACTTAGGTGAGTCCTTATGCAAAGAATTTTCTATTTTACACTTCAATTCTTGCATATAGAGTTACATGTTAGTTGAGACGGGTCAGTCTTGCTGAGCCATCATACTCACTGCTTATTTATTGAAGCGTTTGCAGGGTCTTATGAGGAGGAGGCTCCCGAGGAGGATACGGATTCCCCGGAGGGAATGACCGTCGAGTGGGAGTCGTGCACGCTGCCGTGTTAGTGTGGTGTGTGTGCTAGTGAGGACACATTCACGGGCTGAATGTGAACTCTTTTTTCTTAGTCTACGCCCGTGGCTGTAGACTATAAATGATACTTGATATAAATTATGTTTCTAAACAGTCTATGCAATAGAACTTTAGCTTCTGCTTATCGCATTTTTCGTGTGTTATTCGGTGCTGTCCATCGCAGCACCCCTCAGCGAGATCCTGGAAAGTCGGGACCGTCGGGTCTGCGACGATCACGCCACTGCAACAGAACCGAAGTCCTTCTTCTCTTCTCTCGCTCGCTCGCAGCTATCTCGGTTCTCTCCCGCGAAGAACAGCCGTCGGCGCCGCTCTCTATTTTTCCACTCGCACACAGTCGATCGAGCTCGGAGGATCAAGCTCCAAGCAGCAAAAGGAAGCGTGAAGGCATGCTCTTGCATCCACCATTCTCGAACCCGAGGTTCCTAGATGATGCTACGAGCAAATTGGAATTTGGTGCTGATGTTCCGAGGTGCCCTAGTGGAACAACGATCGGTTCACCGTGGACAGCATGCCACGGCTGGTCTCATGCCACGGCCACCCCCTCACGAGGGTCGCACGCGCTCCCGGAAATCGCATTGGATGGTGTCGTGCGATGCGGCACCCAGCAACACACATATAAGAAACTCATATCACATGAAACAAATGCGGAAGCTTACAAGTATTCTTTGTAAATAATTTACATCAAATAACTACAGCGGAAGACTATAATCATCTCACGTTTAATATCTAATAAGCACTCGAGAAGATGTCTAGCCCGCGGACTCTTTACGATAGGAACATGAAGACATACGGCAGTGGCCGGGGTCTCCATGTGTTAAACGACTCTGATGTCTCCGAGTCCCACTGGACAACCTCGTCATAAGCATAGATGTTAACCTGCAAAACCACTTATATAGCAAGCGTGAGCACATAGGCTCAGCAAGACTGATCCGTCTCCTCTAAATAGGAAACTCTACGTGCACAAAGGTTTGAACATGGTAGATAAATTTGCATAAAAGGACTCGCCTATGGTTGATCTTTAACTTTCAGATTATTAGCCACATTTTAAGACCTTGAACCGAGCAGCATCATAACTCCACAATCAAACAAGAAATGCTTTGTTACGATGCTTCTTGCACAAGGTGAAGTAAACTTAATTAGCACTATCTCTATTCCAAACATGGATGCAATACAATTTAAAGCACAAGCCTTATCAATTCATAGTAATTCACTTCACTTCTTACTACGTCAAGACTCAGTGTCCTAGTATACTCATATAACCGTGAGCGACGGTGATTCGAACAAAGACACACCTGGACTGCACGACACGTACACCCATCTCCGAGTTGCTGGCAGCAACCTCGACCAATGTTGTACGCAACCACCTTTCCCAAGTTCATCAACACCGGACGCGGTCCCATCGACCCAAACAGCAAGCTCCCTCAAGGTACATACCCGCAGTGATATGTTCTTGAGCGAGTTACCTCCTGCTGTACTGACGCTGAAAGCCTAAGCCGATCAGAGAAGTTTCAATATGGATCTCACGAGGTACATCGGTTTTCTGGGTCACATATAGGCAGTATTCGCTCGGTACACAACCCAAACTTGTCCAACAAGGCAAAGTACGGACGGGACTTAACCGACACAGGCCAGGGCTATGCACGCACGGACCTCGGCCTGCTGCATCTCTATCTCCCTGCCCGTTCTCAATTTCTCATCTGTGAATTTTCCTCAAGCCTCTAATCAGAAGTCCGTACCAAATTGATCCCATGCCCTAAGCTCGCGAGTAGATTCCAACTACTCGACTTTTACCGGTCCTTCCAAAGGAACATTTAGCATAGCCTAATTCACTCGACGAGGAACTAATCTACCTATTCTCTCCTAGGTCAAATCTGGTTATGCAATTGGTTTTCAAACATCTAGACCTAATGCACAATATCCCATTATAGCTATGATCTCTATAAATGAAAGACACTTATAAAACTTGTTTGAATGCAAACCGGGGATTGCCTATTTTGCAGGTGACTTAGAGTATATATAATTTTTAGTTAGTGGCTGATCACTTGAGGCTTGATCACTTGATCACCTTACTCCTTGATCCAACTCACTTTGCTTCACAATCTTTCACGTCGATGACTATACGATATGAACATGCATACGTATTAAATTGTAAAGCTTTTGCTATCAAGTCCTAATGATAAGTTAAAAGCCAGAACTCTGTTTAAGAATTTGAAATTGAACTGGTTCTAATGGGTGGAGTTGAGTTTAGCAAATGTGATCAATTGCTAAGGGTTCTTCCTAATTAGGGTATTTCTACCTAAGCAAAGTATATTAGAAAGTCAAGATCTAGAGGTCCAATTTAGCTGAATATTTTCATGTGAGTTCCTTGTCACAAGAAAGTATTCTGGACCAAAATTCAAGACTTTTCATTGAACAGTTTTTCCAGAACAATAACCTAAGCATTTAAGCAAAAAGGAATTAATTCTGAAGTAAATTGCATGTTCATGCAAAACCAAGTGAACTACAATTTCAAATATAGTTTCGAGTATGCATGAATTTTCCTAGGATTTTTGGAGCTAAGAATTGCCCAGAACTGATTTTCAAAGTTTTGGACTTTCTGAAAAAGTTTCTGTATTCATTTGAACAAAGCAGTTTGTATTCTAAATTTGCCTACTCAAATCAACTTTAAATGATCTGAAAATGTTACAGGAGCCAATAATTTCCTAACAAATATTTTGGCAAAAATTGGGGATTCTTTGATGAACCAAACTCCGTCTAAAATTCTTTTACTTAAAAGTTTCAAAGAATTTCCCAGACTTTATTGTTAACTTTCACACAAATTGGGTTGCACATTTGGATAGAGTTTTTCAATCTGAATGTAACCCAATTTGAATCACCAAATTTGGAGTTTCCTAGCAAAAGTTACGCTCTTCTAAAGTTTGAAGGAAATTTGGAATTCAAATAAACCAGAGAGTACTTCAAAACCCTGACAGTGGAATCCTCGACGTGCATGCAAACTTGATCGGGAGAAGCTCTAACTAGGGTGTCACCGTGCACCCGATGGGTCCCACCATGGGTGCCGTTAGGAAAGCTTAAATTGTGCTTCTACCTATTGTTTCAAGCTAGGGTTCCAAAGGAGAATTGTTCCCTATCAAGTTTAGCTCGTGTGCGCTCAGTTTGGTGAACTCTAAACGAGGATTGATCGAGAATTTGACGAATTCTCATCCGCGGGTTGGTTTACACCGGCCGAAAGCAAAACGGGAAATTTGCCGTTGATGATCAGCAGATCGGGCTGAGGTTCGGGGAGGAGCAGTGTAGAGGTCATGCGCTCCTGTGGGTGCTCCTGCTTGGCCTTGAAAGGTGCTGTGTTGAGCTGTCCACGGGCACCTCCTACCTCGGTTACTTTCGGCCGTCGTTGGAAAAAACGGGGTTCTAGGGTTGTGGAAGATGATCACCCACCAACAGTGTGCCGATGAAGTAAAGGAAGATGCACCGGTGCTGTTTTGCCACTCAGGGGCCTCTGTTCGCGATCACAAGGGCCGACTTCCGATCGGCCGAAGGTGGCGGTGGTGGCAGTGCTCTGTTCTTTGCGCGAGGGAGAAAGAAGGGCGCTGGCTTCGGTGTTGTGGGCAAAACTGAACATGGCTTGACGTAAAAAGATCGCCGAGCAGGTGCCAGCGCAAGCAAACAGAGAGGAGGTGGCTTCTGCGGTGAATCTCGGTGTCGATCTGAGGAGCCCTCGGTGTGTTAGAGTGAAACAGAGAAGGAAAACTTCAGTTGCAAGTCTAAATGCCCCAATGAAAGGTGGGGTCCACCAATCCTCCTCCTTATCCTTCTAAAAGATCTTCCAAATTTTAACAGGTGATCAATTCAAATGTGTGGAGCTCAAATTTGAATTCCATTTGGAGAATTGACAATATTTCCTCTAAATTCAAATTTGAATTTGAATTCTCATGCAATTTAAGGTCCTCTTTTAAATGGCTAGCAAAATACCTCCAAAATTCATGAAACTTTGCATCCTCACTAATTTGGACCTCAGGAATTCAAATATGAAACCTGATTTTTAAATTAGCAACTGCAAATGGGATTTCTACCTCAACTGTTTGCATTTCTATTGTGCTACCCCATTTGAAATTTGAGTTCAAAAGCTGAATTCTAAACTCCCTCTTGCACATGAGAACTTCACACATGAGGTTTAAATCAACTTTGTTCCCAAGCACTCATATAATCATTGAGCTTGTGTGATGGGACACTCATGTGTATCATGACATGTGGAAAGTTTTAACTAGTCCCAATTTTCATACACATGAAACCAAATGGCATTCAAACTTTGTTTTCCTTCATTACATTTTGGGACCTTTACATTCCTCCCCCCTTAAAAGAATCTCATCCCGAGATTGCAAAAGAAGAACGAGACGGGAGGGTAATTTACAAAATATAGGACAGAAGTTCCGGATAGTTCTTGTGGATGTAATCTTCGCTTTCCCAATTTGCTTCTCTCGTGGTATGATTACTCCACAGGACTTCGTAAAATTTCAACGTTCAGTTTCGGGTGATCCGGTTCTTCTCATCGATAATCTGCACTGATTGCTCGGTGTATGTGAAACCCGGCTTCAACTCGTCGATGTCTTCGGTGCGGACAGCAGCGGTAAATTTGAGACACTTCTGCAGCTGTGACACGTGAAAGATGTCATGAATATCAGCAAGGTTTGCCGGTAGTTCCAGCTGGTAGGCTACGGTTCCGCACTTCTACGTGATGGCAAACGGACTGATAAATCGGGGAGCAAGTTTCCCCTTGACACCGAACCGATGAATTCATTTCATCGGAGACACACGAAGATACACGTGCTCTCCGACGTCAAAATACAGTGCTCGACGCCTCTAATCGACGTAGCTCTTTTGACGAGATTGAGCAGCCTTTAGGTTCTCTTGTATTATCCGAACTCCGTCTTCGGCCTCATTGACAAGATCATCTCGAACGTTACTCGTTTACCGGACTCACACCAATTCAATGGTGTACGGCACTTCCGTCCGTAGAGAGCTTCATAAGGTGCCATTTTGATGCTCGTTTGATAATTGTTGTTGTACGAGAACTCCGCCAGCGGTAAGTGATCATCCCAGTTCTTACCGTGGTGGATGGCACATGCTCTCAGCATGTCTTCAAGTATTTGATTCACCCTTTCAGTTTGTCCATCGGTTTGAGGGTGATATGCGGAGCTCCGAATCAATTTGGTCCCCAATGCTGCATGTAGCTGCTCCCAAAAACGGGCTACGAACAGCGATCCTCTGTCGGATACAATGGTTCGGGGAACTCCATGTAAGTACAAGATCCGTGCTATGTACAACTCCGCATACTTTTTAGTGTTGTAACCGGTATGCACATGGATGAAGTGTGCTGATTTGGTTAAGCGGTCAATGATTAACCAAATCGAATCATGATTGTGGGAGGTCATCGGCAACCCGACGATGAATGCCATACTCAAGTCCTCCCATTTCCATACCGGTATTTGCAATGGGTGCACCAGGCCCGACTTCTTCATATGGTTGGCCTTCACTCTCCGACACGTATGACATTCTGAGACATACTTTGCTATCTCTCGCTTCATACGTGTCCACCAAAATTTCTTCCGGAGATCTTGGTACATTTTATTGCTGTTCGGATGAATGGAAAATTTGGAAAAATGAGCTTCATCCGAAATTTTCTTCCATAGTCCCATATCCCATGGTACTACTATCCGGTCATTGAACCATAACGTACCATGTTCATCTTTCCAGAAGCACTTCATTTCCCCGTTATCTATTCTTCGCCGTATGTGAGACATACACTTGTCTTCTTTGAGCCTCGATAATCTCCTCTTTGGATTGTAGGAATGAGAGCAATATTATAGAGTGCTCCATACGGGATGACACGGAGACTTGGTTCTTCATCATCCATGTCCACAATTGTCAAGTGGTGGACATGCGCCTTACGACTGAGCGCGTCGGCGACCACATTCGCCTTTCCCGGATGATAATGAATTTCAAGTTCATAATCTTTAATGAGCTCTAACCATCTTCGTTGCCTCATGTTTAGTTCTTTATGAGTGAAGATGTATTTTAAGCTATTGTGGTCGGTGTAGAGGTGTACAAGATTTCCGAGCAAGTAATGCCTCCACATCTTATAACAAGGACCACGACAGCTAACTCAAGATCATGAGTTGGATAATGCCGCTCGTGGTTTCGGAGTTGACGATATCCATATGCAACCACTCGTCCTTCTTGCATCAGCACGCAGCCAAGACCGATGCCACATGCATCACAATAAACATCGAATGACTTTGTCGTATCCGGCTGAGCAAGAACTGGTGCTGTTGTGAGATGCTTCACTAAAGTCTTGAATGATTGTTCACACGTAGCACCCCAAACAAACTTAACACTTTTCTTCTACAGCTCCGTCATTGGTGTAGCAATTTTGGAGAAGCTCAGAATGAACCTATGGTTATAACCCGCTAAACCGAGGAAGCTTCGGATTTCATGAACAGACTTTGGTGACTCCCATTTCTGCACTTGGATAATCTTACTCGGATCTACAGCGATGCCTTTCCGCTGAAATAATTTGTCCCAGAAAAGGTACTTGATTTATCCAGAATTTGCACTTGCTGAACTTTGCATAGAGCTTATGATCTCGCAATCTTTGCAGCACAATATGCAAATGCTCAGCGTATTCTTCCTCTGACTTGGAGTACACAAGGATATCGTCTATAAAGACCACGATGAACTTATCCAACTCCGGCATGAACACTGAATTCATCAGATACATGAAGTGAGCCGAGGCGCTGGTCAACCCAAAAGACATGACGAGATACTTATAGAGTCTGTATCTCATCGAGAATGCCGTCTTTGGAATATTTTCTGCCTGGATTTTTATCTGATGATATCCAGACCGAAGATCCATCTTCGAGAAGACCTTAGCACCCATTAATTGATCAAAGAGCATATCAATGCGAGGTAGTGGATACTTGTTCTTGATGGTCACGACATTAAGTGGACAATAATCGACACAAAGCCGTAGTGTTTCGTCTTTCTTCTTTACAAACAATGCTGAACAACCCTAAGGTGACGAACTCGGTCATATGAAATCCTTGCTCATTAGGTCACTCATCCATGTCTTCAATTATGCTAATTCATTGGGTGCCATTTTGTATGGCCTTCGAGAAATGGGTGTTGTTCTCGGTGCAAGTTCAATCTTGAACTCTACGTCCCGTTCGAGTGGCATGCCCGGTAAATCATCGGGTAGCAAATCCGGATATTCAAATACCACCGGAATATTTTCTAGCTTTACAGTTTCCAAGTGGTTCAATGCTGAAAACTGCTGCCGACTGGCGCCCAGAAATAATATATGAAGACCGTGCTGTGGGGAGTTGAGCTCAATGGTTCGGGAACTGATATTGAGAACCGCATCATGGTTATTTAACTACGACATCCCCAAGATTATGTCAATCTTCAGACCCCCAATAATGATGAGGGTGGTGGGGTATATTTTACCCTCCAAACAAAGAGGTGCTCGGGAGACAACATCGCTTGCGGTAATGCTGCGCCCGGGTGAAGAAACGAGGTATTGAATATTTGTATAAGTGGTTTGGAGCTGATGTTGAGCCACAAAATATTGGCTAATGAAGTTATGTGTGGCACCGGAATCGAAGAGAATTAATACCGGTAGCTGATTAAGAGAAAACATCCTTGCTAATGCGGCTTCTACTTCTGGAACATCATCAATCACTGTGTAGTGAATGCTGCCCCTTTTCTGCCCTCTTTTCTACAGATTTAGGTACGGGTCGGAATATTGAAAGTAGGATGACCCGCAACCTTGAATTCCCTTCGGACAATACCTAGCATAATGGACCATACGACCACAAGTGAAGCACGGATGTCTCCCCGGTTCTTTACTGACTTGTGGTTGGAAGCTAGGTACACATGGCTGCAGTGATGGAGCACAAACCACCGTCTGATGCTGCTGCTGCAGAGGTGGTGTAAGTTGTGGTACTTCACCGACAGTTAATCTTTGAGGAGTTGATCGTACAGGTGGCCGCCAAATTTCACCAAAAGGCGTTCGGTACACCAAACGGTATTTTTGGGGCACATAACTTGTGCTGTCCTGCACATCACTCATTTTCTTCTTCTCTGCTTGCCACTCGAGTGTCGCCTTTTCTTGTATGAGTGCTGCACTGACCATATCGGTGTACTTGCCTTTGTTGAACAAGGCTAATTTCTCCTGTAATATGGCACTCAGGCCATTGAAGAAGAAATCACACCGTGCCTCTTCTGTCGCCACATATTCGGGAGCGTATTGTGCCAAATGGTTGAACATTTTGACATACTCAAGGACATTCATGTCCCCTTGTTACAACTTCAAAAATTCCTCCCACTTGGTCTTGATAATTCCTATCGGTATGTGACGAGCATGAAAGGCTTCTTAGAACTCCGTCCATGCCACTTGATGGCCTTCTGGAATGGTGGCGAGATGTTCAACCCACCAATTTTCGGCGGCTCCATGAAGTTGTTGGGCGGCAAACAACGTCTTCTAAAATTCATCACACTTGAATACTCCAAATTTGGACTCCATGACACGAAGCCGCTGATCCGCTTCCACGGATTCGGTAGCTTCCATGAAGATGGCGGTTGAGACGCCAAGAGATCCAAATAAGCGTTCCGAGGTGGAACGACATGTTGTGCTTGAGGAAGCATGCCTTGCTGTACCAAGGCTTGGAGTAATTTAGTTTTTTCTTGAGTCCACTCTTGGAGTAGCCTGCTATTCTCTTGGTTAGACTCGACAACACGAGTCATAAGATCCATCCATCCCATGGATGGTGGTTTTGACGGTGGAATAGAATCATCACCGCCTCGACGAGAACTTTCGGCCTTACTCGATGAACGAGTACGAACCATACTGCAAAAATACATTTCGAGATGAGTCAAACATTAACTCAGCAGTATGTGAAGCTAATTAAAACATCAATATGTCAAAACTTTATGAAAGCAGTAACAATATTCATGTTTACACATATTCTTAAAGTAGGCATAACTAGTCAGTCTTTCTGGACACAACAGACCAGTTTGCACTAAATCCTGATTTTGATCCGGTTAGCAGCATTTTCATGTAAAAGCCCAAGATTACTTGCTAGAGTGTTCATCACATCACCATAACCCAGCTCATTTTATAGAGATCTCATGAACACATGTGAAGAGCAAGCAACCACCGTCAATAAGTTAATTAGGGGAAAAAACTCCCAAATCCAAAAGTTTCATGCCAATCCAAACCTTTTTGAGGCATTTTTTGATCTAATTGTAATAAGGGCTAATTTGAATGCAAATTCAAATTTAAGCTACTTTTATCATCTGAATTCAAAATATGGATTCATATTCATACTCAGCACATTTTTCTGAGTTAGTCCACAAATTTTCATCCTCATTGGAGTTCATCTTGTCAGGAGCTATATTTGAATTAATTCAAAACTGAATTTGAAATTCAAATTCAAGTGTGAAGCAAATTTAGCTAAAACAGCTCAAATTTGGGGAAATCAAATTCAGCTCATGACTTGGTGGCTAAGTCTACAATTTAATTGTGAGTAGCTGAGATATTTGCAGTAAAAACAAAAGAAAAGAGATGAGAGGGGAGGAGGGTCCACTGGTCAGTGAATGAAATTGCACTGAACTGACTCAAACCGAGCACAGCTCTCGCGAGCGACAGACGATCGACCGCAGACCGCCAGAACGCTCGGGGAAATCCACCTCACGGTGAGGGTTTTGGCTCAAAGTCCAGCACACAAACTGCCTTGGCCATTCTCTTCGTTCCCGAGTGAAAAACAGCTCACACCGCACCGTTCTTTGCTCCCGTGTCACACCCGGTTTCTCCGAAGAACAACCGAGTGAATATCACATGTATGTCAGGATCATTTTCTCATACATGTGATGACAAATAGTGAAGCATCATTTATTACAAGCCAGGTGTCGAATATAAATATGTCTTACAAAGCATACGTCTCGATGGACGATAATAAGTTCATAACATGTAAATAAACTAGCAGCGGAATATTATTCTTGGGGGCTTCGTCACAGGCGTTGCCCGGGGGACTCCATGAACCTAGAATCCTTCTTCGGGTCCGAAGTCTTGATCATTAAACACCACATCATCCCCTTGACCTGAGCAGCAATTTAAACCAACAAATATGCAAGGTTGAGTACTGTTGGTACTCAGCAAGTGTGGGAAAGTTAGGTCATGCATGGCTAGAACAAGGAGAGGTTGAACTCATGGTTAAAGCACTACGCAATTAATACCTATCACCTTCACTATTAAGCACCTACATTACTACATAGGTGAAATGGTCCCAATCTCCCATCCCATCATCATAATCAAATAACCATAACATCATTTCCAATGTTAAGCTCCTCGCTTAACATCCACAACCTCCAAGGTCATCATATTCTAATCATGAATAAGTCCAAGCCGCTCTTGACCGTGAGCACGGCTGTCATGGTAGTTTTGACTCTGCAGAGTTTGCACCACTGTACCCACATGTAGTGATTTCATCCCCCGTTGCCGGGTGGACTAAAAGAACCTCCATTATGCCAGTGGCCGCGAACCACATTCACACTTCCCAGGTGTGTAGCCAGGAGATCACTACGAAGCCTTTACAAAGGGATTCCCGACGAGCGTGGGCCCACTAAGGTTTCACCCATAACAGCATACAAGAGGCTCCAACCCCGCTGCAGTGGCCCCCTCTTGAGCCTTGCGATTCATATGGTAGTCCAGCTGACACCTATTCCCCGCACCATCCAAAACACCCATACTACGCCGGAGATACACCTAATTAATTGGTCAAGCTGCCCCATCTCAGCATGTGGTTGGCATGGTAAAGCCAGGTTACATGCTCCATGAACAGGTCCTTAGGATCCAGGCAAGTACTAAACACAAACCCGAGTCTCGTGCACCCAACACCAACCAAATCATCCAACTTGCCTCGATCCCTACCTCTACATAACTCATAATATCTCATTCAAGAGTAAGGTAAATGAATTGATGATCTCATACCCCAATTATCCCATTCTAAGCATGGCTAAGCATAAGCATATAAATAAATGACATGATAAAATAAATCCCAACCCAAGCTACAAGGAAACAAGATAATGCAATTCTAGGGAAACTTCCTAGCATGGGTTTCATATTTCAATTGACAATGCAAATAATTCTATCTACACATCCTAGCATAGGATCAAAGTGGTCAAGGACACTTGCCTTCTTCTTGCTGCTCTGGGAATGGATAGTCCTGATCTTGGAAGGGAAGAACTTGCTCTGGGGCAGGTTCTACTCATGTCAACACACATAGCAAAAGACAACAACAATCCATAAGACATAGTTCACACTTTCACTCCACACATACATACATATGATAGTTATTCACACTTCTAAGTGTTGTGGTTACTCTAGATGTGTTGATTTTTAGCCTTCATGCACTTTTAAACATATGTATATGATTTCTAACTTTTGTATTTCAGATTTCTGTTTGCACACTATATATGAATTTTCAATTTGAACAAATTCTTTATATTTAATTAATATACTTCTTAACTACCAAGTTTGCATGGAAGGTAATTTCCTACTCCAAATGGGTTTTCAGATCTTCTACCAATCCTAAACTGAAGTCTTTGGATTGGGAGACTTCATTTCTCATTTTCTAGTCATGCACACCTATTTTCCTATATTTTCCAGATTTATTTTCTATGACTAAAAGTAAATTTTAATATTAAAGAGTAGGACATATCATCTAAACAGAATAGGTTCTGATCTAAAATATTAAATAATATATTTTGGAACTTCTCCTCTGATGTGAACTAATTTAAATTTATTTTACCAATTTTCAGAATTATTTCCTAACCTAAAAATGTGTCCCTATAACTAATAAATGTGAACAATCAATAAAACAGATTCATTTCAGCTTAAAATCTACTTTTAACTCATTCTAAAGTTTTCCAAGTGCTAGGAGAGTTTAAATTTGAATTTACAATGTGTTTGTCTCACCTTTTAAATTTTAAATCATAATCACATAATCAAATTCCTAAATTTAATATCATATAGGGTTAAAAAGGTAAACTCACCCCACCACAGGGTCTATTATATTATTTCATAAATTTCCAGAGGTCTAACTACACATAACAGAGGGGTTTTCCTAATTTTTATTAAGTTCAGGGGCTAAAACTGATTTTTAATTAAATTTACATGAATTTCTGAAGTTCCAGGGGCTAGATCAGAAGTTTCCGGGGCTAGCTTGTATTTTCTGAGATCCCCAGGGGGTAGCGTGTAAGAATTCCGGCCTTTATAATGCGGGGCCGACGTGGACAGTCCGATTTAAAACAGACGGCTGAGATTATAACGTCGAACCGGTACGCGGGGGTTTCAGTTCTACCGTGCGATTTAAAATAGACGGCGCACAAGCGGCCACGTCGCCCAGGCCGTGCGCGGGCAGCGCTGCCCGGCGGCGCGCGGCGGCGGGAGGCGGCGATCTCGCCGGAAAACTTTGGATCTTCGTCTATTCTTCCTAAAACTGGGATTTCATGGCATAGATCGGTAGAGGGGAGGTCGGGGATCTCATCTCGGGGTTTTTCTTGAGCTCGGAGGTCCTGGAAGGCAGTCGGCGACGAGGTCCGAGATGGAATCGCTGCGGTGCTCGTCGGAGCTGTGCCTAGAGCGCAAACCACCGAGTTTTCTGCACCTGCATGATTCCCCGGAGGCGGTGGAACAAGCTCGGCGCGTTAGATCAGAAATCCCGAGCGAAGATCGAGATAAAACGGCCGGAGAAGCTCTGGTTCTCACCGGGAGGAAAAGCAGTCGATCGTGAGAAAAAACGGGGCGATGTCGGCGTTTTTATAGACGAGGGAGGGCGACGTGTTTGTTTAGATCGAGCCGGAGTCGTCCGGGACCGGGAGTCGGGCTGGGGACGCGGAATTCCGGGTTAGTTGCGATCGAGCGCGCGCGGAAGAGTCCGGCAGTTGGCGCGAGTGGGAGGTCAGGGATGACACGCGGGCCCCGCGTGTCAGTTAGAGGGAGAGGGGGGCGCGCGGCTGCGGGCTGTCGCGGGGGTGGGTGGGCCGGCTGGTGGGTTTCGGCCCACTGGCCGGGGGTTTTGTTTTTTCTTTTTCTTTTCAGTTTTGAGTTGAATTTGAATTCCAATTTGAATTTGAATTTCTGCACCACATGCAATACGTCCAAAAATTTTTAAATTCCCCTCTTAACAGGTTTTGGGGTGTTACAACTCTACCCCCCTAAAAAAAATCTCATCCTCGAGATTGGTGGTTCTAGGAAAACAATTCCGGAAACTGTGCCTTAAGCTCGTCTTCTCGCTCCCATGTGGCTTCCTCTTCTGAGTGATGCTTCCACTGCACCTTGCACATCCGAATTCTTTTATTTCTTGTGAGGCATTCCATTGTCTCCAAAATCTTGAACAGTTGTTCGGCATAAGACAGATCCTCAGCTACGTCAACCTCGTTGATGGGTAACATCTCTTTAGGCGTCCTTAGGCATTTCTTGAGCTGTGACACATGGAATACATCATGCACGTCCGATAGGCGAGCCGGTAATTCTAGTTGATATGCCACTTCACCTTTCCTCTCCAGAACTTGAAAGGGTCTGATGTATCGAGGTGATAACTTCCCTTTCACCTTGAACCGACGAAGTCCTCGAATAGGGGACAACTTGAGGTAGACATAGTCCCCTACGTTGAAAACGAGCTCTCTTCTCCGTACATCGGCATAGCTCTTTTGTCGTGTCTGTGCTATCCTCAAGTTGTTGCGGATTTCCCTCACTTTCGCCTCGGCTTCTTGTAGTACTTCGGGTCCAAACACTTTACTTTCCCCGGCTTGGTTCCAGAATAGTGGGGTTCTGCACTTTATCCCATACAAAGCCTCAAATGGTGACATCTTCATACTAGCCTGATAGCTATTGTTATAGGAGAACTCCGCATACGGCAAGTTCTTATCCCAACTCCGATTGTTTTTGAGTGCACACGCTCTCAGCATGTCCTCAAGGATCTGATTGGTTCTTTCCGTCTGTCCGTCAGTCTGGGGATGATAGGTAGAACTAAAATTCAGATGAGTTCCCATAGTTTCATGCAACTTTTGCCAGAACCTTGAGGTGAACTGTGTCCCTCGATCTGACACTATCTTCTTTGGCACTCCATGGAAACACACGATCCTTGATATGTATAATTCTGCCAATTTGGATCCGCTGTAGCTTTCTTTCACAGGGATGAAATGAGCTACCTTGGTTAGCCTGTCAATGATGACCCATATCGAATCATATCCTGATTGGGTCCTAGGCAATCCCACTATGAAATCCATACCGGTTTCTTCCCATTTCCATTCAGGCACTTTGAGTGGTTGCAATAATCCCGCGGGTCGTTGATGTTCCATTTTCACCAACTGACATGTGTCACATAGGGCAACATGTTCCGTGACATCTCGCTTCATGCCATACCACCAATACCTGCTCTTGAGGTCATGGTACATCTTCGTACTCCTAGGATGAATGGAATAATCGGAATCATGAGCCTCCTTCAAAATCAATTACGGATCTCCTTCACTTCAGGCACACAGATTCTTTTCCCGTGCCACACCGTACCTTGTTCGTCCTCTTTGAACCCAGGGACTTTATTTTCCTTGATGAGTTGTCAGATTTCTTGTATCTTCTCATCATTCTTTTGACCATCGCATATGTCTTGCTCTAATGTGGAGTCCACTTCCATGGCGATGGCTTCACCACTATTCACCAGGCATAGGTTGAGTCTTATAACCTCTTCCTTCAATTCTGCAGGCATGTCCTTCAAGCTCAACCTATTGACCTACACTTTCCAGCTTAAAGCATCTGCCACGACATTCGCTTTCCTAGGATGATAGTTGATGCCCACATCAAAGTCGTTGATTAGCTCTAACCATCTCCTTTGTCTGAGGTTGAGATCTGGCTGTGTGAAAATGTACTTTAAGCTCTTGTGATCCGTATATATCTCTGTCCTCTTCCCCATCAAGTAATGCCGCCAAATCTTCAACCCGTGTACCACTGCGGCTAGTTCTAGGTCATGTGTAGGATAGTTCTTCTCGTGTTTACGGAGCTGCCGGGACGCATAAGCCACGACATGCCCCTCTTGCATGAGAACACATCCCAACCCGTTTCCAGAGGCATCGTAGTACACCAAAAAGTTCTTTTGCATATCTGGCATAACTAGCACTGGGGCTGTTGTCAATCTTTTCTTTAGCTCTTGAAAACTCGTCTCGCACTGCGACGTCCATGTGAATGTGATTCCTTTCTCCAACAGTTTGGTGAGGGGTCTCGAAATCTTGGAGAAACCCTCGATAAACCGTCGATAGTATCCAACCAATCCTAAGAAGCTTCAAACTTCCCCGACATTCTTAGGGGTCTTCCACTTCTGTACATCCTCGATCTTGGCGAGATCTATGGAGATTCCTCCCTCCGAGATTATATGTCCTAAGAAGGGAACTCTCTTCAGCCAAAACTCACACTTGCTCAACTTGGCATATAGTTGGTGTTCTCTCAGCTTCTGCAACACCAACCTTAGATGTTTCTCATGTTCTTCTTCATCTTTGGAGAAGACGAGAATGTCATATATGAAAACCACCACAAATTTGTCCAGATATTCCATGAATACCTTGTTCATGAGATACATGAAGTATGCCGGGGCATTAGTTAGCCCGAAAGGCATGATGGTGTATTCATACAGTCCGTATCGAGATACGAAAGCTGTCTTGGGAATATCAGTTTGCCTTATCTTAAGTTGGTGGTATCCCGACCTGAGATCAATTTTCGAGAACACACAAGCTCCCCTCAACTGATCAAACAAGTCTTCAATGCGGGGTAATGGGTACTTGTTCTTGATGGTTACTTCATTCAAGGCACGGTAGTCTACGCATAACCTTTGGGTTCCGTCCTTCTTGGGCACAAATATCACTGGAGCTCCCCATGGTGAGAAACTAGGACGAATGTACCCCTTCTCTGTCAACTCTCTTAAATGATCCTTGAGTTCTCCCAACTGCTTGGAGTCCATCCGATAAGGTCTCTTGTATATCGGAGTTGTTCCAGGCACTAGCTCAATCGCGAATTCCACTTCACGATCCGGAGGCATACCTGGCAACTCCTCCGAAAAAACGTCTGGATATTCCCTGATAATCCTGATCTCCTCCACTTTCACCTCAACTTGATTTAATTTAATGTCCCTCCTAGGCTCTTGTATTGTTATGAACTTTACTCTTGTGCCACTAGGGTGAGTTAGTTCCACCGTTCTGGTCGAACAATGGATGATTCCCTTATGTTTGGTCAACCAATCCATGCCCAAAATAATATCTATCCCTTGTGAATCTATCACTATGAGGTTGGCAGTAAATACTACCCTATTAATGTTTAGGTTCACCTTGGGACACACTTGTCGTGTCCTTATTTCTCCACCTGGAGAGTTTACTGCTAGCATATGGTTCATTTGTGTTGTTGCTAGATCATGCTTCTTAACAAACCCTTGGGCAATGAACGAGTGGGTAGCACCAGAATCGAACAACAGGGTTGCAATGTGTAAATTGGCAGGGAACTTACCAACTACCACGTCGGGTGCCTCTTGCGCTTCCTCCATGGTCACGTGGTCCACCCGCCCTCGCATCACATTCTGCTGTTGCGGCTGCACGGGCTTCTTCTTTGGGCACTTATGGGCGTAGTGCCCCACTTCACCACAGTTAAAGCATTGCACCCCAACCTTAGGTGCCTAGCCTTTGTGGTCTTGGGGTTGGTTTGGAGGTCCTTGTACTGCTGGTCAAGGTTGATATGTGGGGCGAGGCTGCTGTACAAACTGACGTTGTGGCTGTGTTGGTGCTGACGGAGGCTTGAAGTTTGGGTTGTACCCTCTCGGTGCTGAGTAGGGTACCGCAGCACGGCTCGTCTGCCCTGCGGGTTGCTGCAGTAGACGTGGGCGTGTGTTGCTACCCGAGGCGTGGTGTGACCATCCCGCCTTCCTCTTGTTTTCATTTTCCAAGGCCTTTAGCTTCCTTTCTACAACAAATTCCCTGTCCACCGTCTTTTGGAAGCTTTCATACTCATTGGAGGACATTGCATACTGTATTTCTGCTGTAAGTCCTTCCACAAAGCAGTCCTGTTTCTGCTCATCAGTCTCGATGTCCCGTGGTGCATAACGGGATAGTTGGGTGAATTTAGTGAGGTACTCCCTCACAGTCATGTTTCCTTGCTGCAGCCCCAAGAACTCCTTCCTCTTGTTTTTGAGTTCACCCCTTGGTATGTAATGGTTGCGGAAACTGCGCTTGAACTCTTCCCAAGTGATGTTCTCAGGGTCATGATGGGCGGCCACGTAAGCAGTCCACCAATCAGCAGCAGGTCCATGCAATTGGTGAGAGGCAAACAGCACCCTCTCATACCCTTGGCATTGTATGATCCTCATCTTGCTCTCAATGGTCTTTAGCCAATCATCTGCCTCCAGGGGTTCAGCAACACTTGCAAACTTTGGAGGTTGAGTCCCTAGAAACTCACTCAACCTTGGTTGGCGTGGTGCAGCTTGTGGAGGTGGAGCTTGGTGCAAGTTGGCCACCACTTGAGTCAGGCTCTGGATGAGCTGATTCTGGTTTTCCAGCATTTGGTGGATGGGATCAACTCCTTCCCGATGACCACCCCTGTCTTGTCCTCCAGAAAGATGAGGGTTGCCTGCCTCATCGTTGTTATTGGCGGGGTTGGCAGCACGACCCTTTCCTCTTCCGGCCATCTATCATGATCAACCAAATGTCAATTTAAAGCATTACGTGTTAACTTCCCAATTTGCTTGTTTAAACTTAAAATTTTGAGGCCTTATTATATTTATATTTTTTGAGAGTTTCACGTCTCACGCGAAAATAAATGCACTCTTAATTCATAGGGGTTCACATATCAAAGCAAAACAACCTGAAGACGAGGTTGTGGACAAATGCCCATGGCTTCCACAACTCACGTCACACACCAAACATTAACACACCATTAACTAAGGTAACGGCTCGACTACTCGACATCCTGCTAAACTAAGGGAAAGGACTCTACACTACTTGTATCACTGAGTTGGCTCCTCGGGATCTTCCTCGTTATTGCGGCTGCCCTCTGACTCTGCTTTGGGTGGGGAAGCTGCTGGTGGAGAAGTGCGGCAACGCCTGCTTGCCCGGCGATCTAGGGAGTCAGGAGTCCATGTGTCGTTCATGGTGACACACAGTTCATTTCCATCTCCTCTTTCTCTCGCCCTCAAGCTGGCTCGAAGCAACGCCTCAGTCTCCTTCAGGGTGTCACGAACATCCTGAAGCTCCTGCTGGCACTCCTGCAGTCGAGTGCTGAGCATAGCAGCATCCTCCAAGCACAAGTTCATTTGCTCATGGGAAGTCCCCTGCTGCACTGGCGGGTACTTGTACTCCGTTGTACCACTCTCACACTGAAGGACATACATGTACTCAGTCCTGTCCAGGTGGCGACGATAGATGTGACTCTGGCAGGTGATTTCCTCCCAGGTGACATCCTTCTCCGCATCGACCTGTGTCGCTCGACAAGCTGGAGAGCGGTGGATCTTGAGCAGCTGATTTTCGTGGACAATCCTCATTTCTGAACTCCACTCTTCCCGCTTCTCACGGATGGTCCGGGTGGAGCTGTAGTGTATGATTAGCTTGCCCGTATTGCCGGCGGCGTGGAGCATACGTCAAAGACGGCGCAACAAGCCTCCTACTGCCAATCCGTAGGAGAGATACGTCACCGGACGGTTCTCCTCTCTCAGGGCAAGGGCAACTACAGGAACTCTCCCTCCGGTGGACTTGCGGGCGGTGCGGATCATGCGAACCATCTAAAACATAAAGCATTTAAACTTAAGTTAGATAAGATTTTAAACAAAAATCCTATTTTGAATAAAAGTTGGGTAAGATGAGTAAAATGACCCCATTAAATAACCCTTTTCAACCCACACCTTGTAAAATAGTTTTTAAGAAAATATGGTCTTTAAATACGTCCATTTCTACCTAGGTCCACGTTCCTACAGTCAACCTTGGCTCTGATACCACTTCTGTCACACCCGGTTTCCCCGAAGAACAACCGAGTGAATATCACATGTATGCCAGGATCATTTTCTCATACATGTGATGACAAATAGTGAAGCATCATTTATTACAAGCCAGGTGTCGAATATAAATATGTCTTACAAAGCATACGTCTCGATGGACGATAATAAGTTCATAACATGTAAATAAACTAGCAGCGGAATATTATTCTTGGGGGCTTCGTCACAGGCGTTGCCCGGGGGACTCCATGAACCTAGAATCCTTCTTCGGGTCCGAAGTCTTGATCATTAAACACCACATCATCCCCTTGACCTGAGCAGCAATTTAAACCAACAAATATGCAAGGTTGAGTACCGTTGGTACTCAGAAAGTGTGGGAAAGTTAAGTCATGCATGGCTAGAACAAGGAGAGGTTGAACTCATGGTTAAAGCACTACGCAATTAATACCTATCACCTTCGCTATTAAGCACCTACATTACTACATAGGTGAAATGGTCCCAATCTCCCATCCCATCATCATAATCAAATAACCATAAAATCATTTCCAATGTTAAGCTCCCCGCTTAAGATTTACAACCTCCAAGGTCATCATATTCTAATCATGAATAAGTCCAAGCCGCTCTTGACCGTGAGCACGGCTGTCATGACAGTTTTGACTCTCCAGAGTTTGCACCACTGTACCCACATGTAGTGATTTCATCCCCCGTTGCCGGGTGGACTAAAAGAACCTCCATTATGCCAGTGGCCGCGAACCACATTCACACTTCCCAGGTGTGTAGCCAGGAGATCACTATGAAGCCTTTACAAAGGGATTCCCGACGAGCGTGGGCCCACTGAGGTTTCACCCCTAACAGCATACAAGAGGCTCCAACCCCGCTGCAGTGGCCCCCTCTTGAGCCTTGCGATAAATATGGTAGTCCAGCTGACACCTATTCCCCGCACCATCCAAAACACCCATACTACGCCGGAGATACACCTAATTAATTGGCCAAGCTGCCCCATCTCAGCATGTGGTTGGCACGGTAAAGCCAGGTTACATGCTCCATGAACAGGTCCATAGGATCCAGGCAAGTACTAAACACAAACCCGAGTCTCGTGCACCCAGCACCAACCAAATCATCCAACTTGCCTCGATCCCTACCTCTACATAACTCATAATATCTCATTCAAGAGTAAGGTAAATAAATTGATGATCTCATACCCCAATTATCCCATTCTAAGCATGGCTAAGCATAAGCATATAAATAAATGACATGATAAAATAAATCCCAACCCAAGCTACAAGAAAACAATATAATGCAATTCTAGGGAAACTTCCTAGCATGGGTTTCATATTTCAATTGACAATGCAAATAATTCTATCTACACATCCTAGCATAGGATCAAAGTGGTCAAGGACACTTGCCTTCTTCTTGCTGCTCTGGGAATGGATAGTCCTGATCTTGGAAGGGAAGAACTTGCTCTGGGGCAGGTTCTACTCATGTCAACACACATAGCAAAAGACAACAACAATCCATAAGACATAGTTCACACTTTCACTCCACACATACATACATATGATAGTTATTCACATTTCTAAGTGTTGTGGTTACTCTAGATGTGTTGATTTTTAGCCTTCATGCACTTTTAAACATATGTATATTATTTCTAACTTTTGTATTTCAGATTTCTGTTTGCACACTATATATGAATTTTCAATTTGAACAAATTCTTTATATTTAATTAATATACTTCTTAACTACCAAGTTTGCATGGAAGGTAATTTCCTACTCCAAATGGGTTTTCAGATCTTCTACCAATCCTAAACTGAAGTCTTTGGATTGGGAGACTTCATTTGTCATTTTCTAGTCATGCACACCTATTTTCCTATATTTTCCAGATTTATTTTCTATGACTAAAAGTAAATTTTAATATTAAAGAGTAGGACATATCATCTAAACAGAATAGGTTCTGATCTAAAATATTAAATAATATATTTTGGAACTTCTCCTCTGATGTGAACTAATTTAAATTTATTTTACCAATTTTCAGTATTATTTCCTAACCTAAAAATTTGTCCCTATAACTAATAAATGTGAACAATCAATAAAATAGATTCATTTCAGCTTAAAATCTACTTTTAACTCATTCTAAAGTTTTCCAAGTGCTAGGAGAGTTTAAATTTGAATTTACAATGTGTTTGTCTCACCTTTTAAATTTTAAATCGTAATCACATGATCAAATTCCTAAATTTAATATCATATAGGGTTAAAAAGGTAAACTCACCCCACTACAGGGTCTATTATATTATTTCATAAATTTCCAGGGGTCTAACTACACATAACAGAGGGGTTTTCCTAATTTTTATTAAGTCCAGGGGCTAAAACTGATTTTTAATTGAAATTACATGAATTTCTGAAGTTCCAGGGGCTAGATCAGAAGTTTCCGGGGCTAGCTCGTATTTTCCGAGATCCCTAGGGGGTAGCGCGTAAGAATCCCAACCTTTATAATGCGGGGCCGACGTGGACCGCCCGATTTAAAACAGACGGCTGAGATTATAACGTCGAACCGGTACGCGGGGGTTTCAGTTCTACCGTGCGATTTAAAATAGACGGCGCACAAGCGGCCACGTCGACCTGGCCGTGCATGGGCGGCGCTGCTCGGCGGCGCGCGGCGGCGGGAGGTGGCGATCTCGCCGGAAAACTTCGGATCTTCGTCTATTCTTCCTAAAACTGGGATTTCATGGCATAGATCGGTAGAGGGGAGGTCGGGGATCTCACCTCAGGGTTTTTCTTGAGCTCAGAGGTCCTGGAAGGCGGTCGGCGACGAGGTCCGAGATGGAATCGCTGCGGTGCTCGTCGGAGCTGTGCCTAGAGCGCAAACCACCGAGTTTTCTGCACCTGCATGATTCCCCGGCGGCGGTGGAACAAGCTCGGCGCGTTAGATCAGAAATCCCGAGCGAAGATCGAGAGAAAACGGCCGGAGAAGCTCTGGTTCTCACCGGGAGGAAAAGCAGCCGATCGTGGAGAAAAAACGGGGCGATGCCGGCGTTTTTATAGACGAGGGAGGGCAGCGTGTTTGTTTAGATCGAGCCAGAGTCGTCCGGGACCGGGAGTCGGGCTGGGGACGCGGAATTCCGGGTTAGTTGCGATCGGCTGCGCGCGGAAGAGTCCGGCGGTTGGCGCGAGCGGGAGGTCAGGGATGACACGCGGGCCCGCGTGTCAGTGAGAGGGAGAGGGGGGCGCGTGACTGCGGGCTGGCGCGGGGGTGGGTGGGGCGGCTGGTGGGTTTCGGCCCACTGGCCGGGGGTTTTGTTTTTTTCTTTTTCTTTTTCTTTTTCTTTTCAGTTTTGAGTTGAATTTGAATTCCAATTTGAATTTGAATTTCTGCACCACATGCAATACGTCCAAATTTTTTTAAATTCCCCTCTTAACAGGTTTTGGGGTGTTACATCCCGCTCGCGAGTTTCATTCCGCCTCTCTCTGTCCACCGGCGACCGGCCGATCCCGGCTGCTTCACGCACCGCCATCAGAGAAGAAAAGGTGTGCCTGCTTGTGCTGAAGCTGTAGGAGAAGACCATTTGTCGTTTCATGTGGTGTAGAGCGAGTAATTGTCAATTCTATCCACGGTATGTATTAGGGTTAGCGATCGGTCGATGGCGAAATTCGTTGCATAGAGGCAACCGCCACTTGAGCTGCACACCACACACGTCCTAGGGGTCCTTGCGCTCCTCCTCGATAAAAAACCCGCGAGAAAGACCCACGGAAACCCTAGTTTCACCGAGGAACAGTTCGGCGGAAGAGGGGGTCGCCGGTGAGGTCCGGGTTGCCGGCTGTTTGGGTCCAAACCAAGGTCATACCGAGCTTCCCGAGGCTGCCCTGAACGTGGTGACGCGATTAGCGCGCGAAAAGGGTGGCCGGAGTGACGGGAACACATGGCCAATGCGGAACAGTGGCATAGCACTCGTCTCCGGCGAGCTACGGCGGTTAGCCGGTGGCAGCGAGGTGTCCATCGTGTTCAGCATCCAAAGTTAGGTGGGGGCGGCGAGTTTCACCGTCACCGGCGAGCCAGATCACCGGGAACGCCAACCTCGTCGGAGCTCGGGCAGCTCGGGGCGGCAGCATCGCGAGGTAGACGAAGACCCCCGGTCCCACGTGGCAGTCACAGAGCTAAGCGCGCGCGGTGGGTTAGTTTAAATTAAATGCGCGGTCTCCGCTGTCAGTCTCTAATTAGGCGTGGGAAGGAATTTTCTTTAAATCAGGAATCAGCCCAAGCTTTAGAAATTCATGGCTTTGTCCAAACGTATCCAAATTTAATGAACCAAATTTTTTTGGATTAGGCTCTCTTAGTACTTTCCAGCAAAACAGGTTTCATCCTTTGAAAGTCTTTAGTTTTCCAGAAATAATTCCCTAAAATTTAAAGTGTTGGGAATTTTAACAGGAGAATTTCTGTATGGAATATTCTGAAATTTAGCTGGGATGTTCATTGTAATATGCTTGAGTCTCATGCCAAATTTCAGATCCATCCGAGTTTATTTAGTCCCCCTAATGGTGTGATTAAGTGAACTATCCTGAGAAAATAGAAAATGTATAGAAACATTTTTCAGAATTTTCTCATATCTTGATTAGGGCATAACTTTCTCTAGGATTATTCAAATTACATGAAACCAACTCCATTAGAACCATCTCAAACTCTAGTTTCCAGAAAGCAATGGTTTGATCCTTGAGAATCCCTGGAAATCCTTAGAATCTCTAGTAATGGCCATTTAGACCTTTATTTGTGCAGGGCTCAAATTAGCTTTGTTTCAAACGAAATTTGGTCAAATCTCTGGTTAGATTCTTACCAAGCCACAGTAAAAATGTCAGAGCCAAAATGGATGTCTAGCTAAAGTTATGGTCTTTATATGCTAAATTCAACACACTTGCATTTAGTTTGACACATATCATTATTTGATTATGTGTAGTCGTTGAAGGCGAGGAGACTCCGGAAATCTTGGACTTCATAACTCTAGAGGAACATCTAATCCCTGAACAGCAGCAACAAGGCAAGCTCCGGTTTGCATTCAACAAAGTTTATCAAGTTTTGATTTATATTCACTTAGTTTGAGGTATGTATGTGCATTAAGTTTCGGATGGATGAAACTCTAATTGCACAACCAGATTTTCCAAAGAGAGTGAGGGTAGTGTCTAAGTCCTCGAGTAGATCATGCTTTGCTTAATGTTTATAGACTTCGGTACAAGTCGAGTAGTTGGAATCTACTCGCGAGTATAGAATTCGCCACATACGGGATTGGTTCGAGATGTGAGACAACTTTAGTAAGAAAAATGAGACTAGGCAGGGGCTAGGCCGCAGCAAGAGGAAGTCTTGTGTGTGTAGCTCTGTCCGTGTCGATTAAGGACCGATCCGTGTTCGGGCCTGCTGAACAAGTTTGAATGTACCGAAGGCATATCGGATATATGGGGTCCGATAAACTGATGTAACCTATACCTTCTGGTGTGGAGGCATAGCACACCGATTTATAGGTGTAGGTTGAGGGCAGCAAGGTGGAAATCTGCTAACGGGCATAGAGAGATGCTCCGTGTAGAGAACCTCCTGCTCATTTCGGTGCGACCGGTTCGATGTTTTGGCTGTTGGGTGAAAGGTTGTCCTGTACGATATCGGTTGAGCATGCTGTGCAGCTCATAGGATGGGCATACGTGACGTACTGTTCGGGTATCCCTGCAGGTGTATAACGAGTTGATTCACCGTCCCTCACGGTTATGAGTACCTCTTGTTCACTGTGTCGTGACGTAGGTAAAAATATGGAATGTTGTGATACAATACTGCTGATATGAATAACTTGTATTGCTACATGTGTGCCACCAAATATTGCTCACTTAATTTCAGATCTGTGAACCGTTAACTTGTGGCTAAAAGATGAATTAAGGGTGAACTTGTAGGCATGTCCTTTGCTGCAAACTTCCATCCTACTTTTGTTATGACCTGCATGTAGAGTTTCATGTGTAGGAGAGTCGGTTAATACTTGCTGAGCCATCGTGCTCACGGTTGCTGCTATGAGTGTTTGCAGGTGAGGAGTACGCAACGGACTCGGAGTACGAGTCCACCGGCGAGGGCTATCCTCCGTCGGGGACTATGGCTGTGTGGGAGCCGTACACGCCGTGGTGAAGCTGTGTGTAGCTAGTGTGGATTGTCCATAGGGCTAGACAACCAACTTTTGCTAGTTAAAAGTAGGCGTGAGTTGCATAAATACTTTCCGTTGCAGTAAACTTTGTAAAGTAGTTGTAAACTGAAGGTTGTACTACTTTTGTACAAATTTAGTAAGTTTCAATGTAATACTATATTTTCCTTATCGTGTGTGCTGTCGGGTGTCGCATCGTGCGACATCACCCTCTGTGATCGTAGAATGCACGAATTTCGGTCCGTCACATTTCATAACTCAAGTTGAACACCAAAGTTAAAGTTAAATTCAATATTTTTCCAACGAGTATTCATATGCGTCCTGATCAGTTCTGAATCAAAAGTTATGATCCTTCAAAATTTACAGAATTCCAGGATAAAATTTGCCTGCATCTCTATTGGATGTGGCTGTTTTTATCACAGTTGTATCTAGAAATACATTCAAATTCTATACAAACTTTGAACTATAATATTGTTGCATATTTCATAACCTTTCCAATGGTGTATCATAGGATCCTTAGAGATTTTTCTACAGAGGGTTATAGCTGAAATACAGAAATGTCCAGAGAGGTTTAGCACCTGCCCTGTTTCTGGACAGTTTGCATTCAACTGGACTTTCCACCAATTTGGCGTGTGATTTTGCTCTGGACATGTACAAAGAAGTTGTAGAGAACTTAAAAATATTTCCAGAAATGTATCATAAACCTCCATTGGTTATTCCTACTCAGAGTTATGCTCTGTCAAAATTCAGCAAAAATTTCTGCCAGAACAGAACACTCTGTTTTTGGACTTTTGAATCCTAGCACTTCTCTTATTTGAATCTTAGTTCAAAATAAGAGCTTAGCAACTAATATTTGCTTCAGAACTTCCATTTTTAGTTGCAAGTTAGTTCATGAGTCATTTCTTCATAGGGAAGATATGATTATCAAGTTTAGTACGATGTCGAAGCATCGTAAATATCCTGTTGGTACTACGTAGCCTCACCAAAAGCAAATCCTAACCGGATTACACCGGCACATCCGTATCCGTAGGTGGACCTAAGAATGGTCACTTGCAATCGTGTTCTACTCGTACTACGGTATCGTGGTTAACTACCAGCATAAAACACACAATCATCTGCTTCGGCTGCACAATATCATACACCCGTCTGTCATCAGTCGTACGGGCGTTCTCAAGCCAAACACTCCTTGAGCTACATGTTCACGTTACCAACCACGTGACGGGGTCTCCACCTACTTTCCCGCAGCGCGCCGGGGACTGGCGTTGCTCACATACTCAAAACGACATGAAGAGTCGTAGAGAACATATGAGCGGATCGGGTTACCTGCCACCCGTAGGGCTCCGCCCTTAAGCTTGTGCGCACTGGTGAACAGCACATACATGAACCCCAAGACATAGAAAGTTCCGAGATGCATGATTTTCTAACATAAGCACATAAGTTAGCTTGTCACCTTCATATTATGCTAACATAGTAGTCCTTATGTGGGCCTAGTACCGTTTTCTCACCGTATCTTAAGTTTTTGTCATAATACTATCCTTATTCTGTGTGCTATTCCCAATGCGGCTCTGATACCACGCTGCCACAGCCACCCCCTCACGAGGGTCGCATGCGCTCCTGGGAATCACATTGGGTAGTGCCGTGCGATGCGGCACCCAACAGTGAAAATTTACAAGTATTCTTTATAAATAATTTACATAAAATAACTACAGTGGAAGACTATAATCATCTCACGTTTAATATCTACTAAGCACTCGAGAAGATGTCCAGCCCACAGACTCTTCCCGCTAGCAACATGAAGACATACGGTAGCGGCTGAGGTCTCCATGTGTTAAACGACTCAGATGTCTCCGAGTCTCACTGGACAACATCGTCATAAGAATCGATGTTAACCTACAAAACCACTCATATAGCAAGGGTGAGCACATAGGCTCAGCAAGACTGATCCGTCTCCTCTAAACAGAAAACTCTACATGCACGAAGGATTAAACATGGTAGCTGAATTTGCATAAAGGACTCGCCTATGGTTGATCCTTAACTTTCAGATTATTAGCCTCATTTTAAGACCTTGAACCGAGCAGCTGCGAGAGCCTACGGCCTTGACGAGCCCGGATCACACTGAGGGGTGCTGCGTTGCACAACACCGGATAACACACGTAAAAAGTACAAAGCAGAAGCAAAGTTTTATTACATAAAAGAGTTTATAGACATGTTTACAACAAAATATGTTCAGTCCACACTCACAGGCATAACTACGCAAAAGAGTCCATGTTCAGCCCGTGAACGTGTTCCCACTAGCATGCACAAACACTAACACGGCGGCATGCACGACTCCCACTCGACGGGGTTGCCCTCTTGGGGGTCCGTCTCCTCCTCGGGAGTCTCCTCCTCATAACACCCTGCAAAAGCTTCAAACACAAACAGTGAGCACGATGGCTCAGCAAGACTCACCCGTCTTTCCTATACACGAAACTTCTACATGCTGGATTACAGTGTAAATGGGAAAGTAAGTTGCAAAGGACACGCCTAAATAGTTGAACCTTACTTTCAAGTTTTAGCAGCAAGTTGTAGAGAACCTCACGCTAAGGCACATAAGAGAGCCGCAATCAAACAAGAAATGCATTTCTCTCATGTGCTTTGCCCAAGGTTGAAAAGAACTTTAATTTTCTCTAACCTACAACAAGTCATTAACAATCAAGGTATAGCTTTCAATCAGCAACTTTTACATGACTCTAGCCTGTTCTTTCTACGTCACGGTACAGTGAACAAGTGGTACTCACTGACCGCGAGGGACAGCGATTATTATCGATTTACACCTGTAGGGTTACCCTAATAACCCGTCACGTACGCCCGTACTCGATGTTGCCTACAGCAACCATCACAGACTTCGTACGCGACTACCTTTCATTCATCAGCCAAATATTGAACCGGTCCCATTGTCCTGAGCAAGAGGTCTCTGCGCGCGCATCTGCAGTGCCGCCAGCCAATTTACACCTCAAGCCCTCAACCTACCCTCTGAACGACGAGCTATGCCTCAAACCTAGCTACCCGAATTACATCGGTTAACCGGTTCCCATATATCTGGTAGGTCTTCGGTACTGTTCTAGCTTGTTCAACAGGCCTGCAAATGGCACGGACCTCAATCGACACAAGCGGAGCTATGACACCCAGGACCCAACATTCTGTTACCCTTACTCTCCGCTCGGTCTCATTTTTCTTGCCATGTGTTCCATTTGCTATCTCTAACCGAGTGGTGTGCCTCTAGCCTATTCTCGCGAGCAGTTCTAATTACTCGACTTGTACCAAATCCTACACTATCTTAGCATTGAAGTGGACACTCGAGATATAAAAACCTAAGCCCAAACCAGGGTTTTCTTGGCAATGCATAATTTACGTGGATACTCAAAGTAAGTTCTCAAAACAGTAAAATTTATAAAACAGCTAATGCAAACCGGAGCTTGCCTTGCTGCTGTTGGTCATAGATTAGATGTTCCTCCGGAGTTATGAAGGCTAAGACTTCTGGATCCTCCTTAACATTAGCGACTACATGAGATAAACATATGAATATGTCAATTTGAATGCCTTTGAATTTGAAGTTGAATTTGTTAAGACTATAAGTACAGCTAGACAGGCCCAATGACTCTGAAATTTTTACTATGGTTTGGATACAACCTAAACAGAGACCTGGCCAAATTTCATTTGCAGAAAAGCTCATTTGAGCCCTCCACAAATTATTGTGTATTTGGACTTAATTGGAGCTCTTAGGGTGTTCTAGGGATTTTCATGGAGTAAGCCATGACTTTCTGGAAACTAGATTTTTATAGAGTTCTAATGGAATTGGTTTCACCTGATTTAAAGATTCCTACCCAAGATATGAGCTAAACGATTTCAGAGAAAATCTAAAAATGTTTCTGGATATTTTCCATTTTCTCTGGAACAGTTTTACTAATCACACCATTAGGTGGATAAAATGAGCTCAAATGGATCTGAAATTTTTATTGTAGCTCAGGGATATTATGAGGAACATCCTGGCCAAATTTAAGAATTTTTCACTAAAGGATTCTCCAGTTAAAATTCTAAACACTTTAAATTTTGAAGAATTAATTCTGGAGAATTAAAGGTTTTCATGAAATTAAACTTAATTTGTTCGAAAGTACTCAGAGAGCTGAATCCAACAAAATTTGGTTCACTTGATTTGGAGTTTCCTAGCCAAAGTTATGTGAATTTGAAGTTTGAACTAGAAACTGAAAATCGGAAAAAGTTTAAATTGCTGCGCGTGGGACCGGGGCTACGTGTCGGCTCCTCAGCGGCTGAAACACGGACCATGGAGTTTTATGCGCGCAGCCACAGTCGATCCGGAGCCGCCGCTGATCCCCGATTTAAATATCCACCTGCTGACACGTGGGGCTGGGGGCTTCTTCAACATCCCGCCATCCCGCGCTCGGCCGCCGCCCCCCTCGCCGGAGTGCTTGCCGGAGAGGCTCTTCCGTGCGCAAAACTCTGAGATTTTTGCCGCCTCTGCCTAATCCTGCATGGGGAACACGGTGCTGGCCTTAGCTCGACATGAGAACAACTGGAACATGGCCGGCAATGAGCGGTGGCTTCGGAAAAACTTCGGCAGTGTCGGCCGGGCTTCCTAGCACCCTAAATGATCGAGCAAAAGGTCGTAGAGCTTCAGTGCACCCTAGGGAAGGTCGTCATGAACTCAAATGAGCTCGGAAACGGCTCCAACTAGTATGTCACCGTGCGCCCTAGGTCGAAAATCGGAAATACTAGCAAAACTTGGAGAACAGCGGCTAAACCCGATGGTTCTCCGAAGTTTCTGATCCTATAGACTCGCACGGACGTCTAGAAGTAGTTCTCTAAGATAGGTGATGAGTAGTGCGGTGCGTAGCACAAATTTTGCGAAGTGATCCGGCGGCCTCTTTTGTACACCTGCGCAAAATCGTGAAATTCCGGCGACGGCAGCTCATGTCACGCCGCCGGAGCTTGCGGTAATGGAAGAAGAGACTTGGACGAACCTCTTTGCTGTTCACAGCTCGGAAAACGGTGGGCTCTGGTGGCCGGACGAGGTTTCCTCGTGATGGCGGCTCAGGTTGAACCGAGGAAGAAGAAACTGTGCGGTGATGCTCGAGGAAGGTCGGTCACGGGCTGGAACCGGTACGAGGACATCGAGGAAGGGTCGGAGACCTCGGTTGCGGCCTCAGCTCGGCGTGACATCCACTGACTCGACCAGGCGACGGTGGAGCAGAGAGTTTCAGCAAGCGGCGCGTTTCTTTCATGCAAGAACGAA
Organism: Neostapfia colusana; assembly: GCA_030760725.1. Lineage (NCBI taxonomy): Eukaryota > Viridiplantae > Streptophyta > Magnoliopsida > Poales > Poaceae > Neostapfia > Neostapfia colusana. Next base: position 22,708,908 of record JASWHV010000012.1, on the reverse strand, counting down.
GCGATGGAACTGGATCGGTGAAATATCCCAGAGAGGGTTCGGGCGCAGGGTAAGGACGCCGAGCGGTGGCTTCCAGCGCGCGCAAGCGAAGCAGCAGCTGGCGCCGAGGATTCAGCGCGGTGGCGTCCGCTGCTGCAGCCCGAGAACCCGAGTCCCGGTTTGCTTCTGTTGGTTGATCACATGAGAGGCTGACAAGAGGGTCCCACTCCCAATTTTAACCTGTAAAATTCAATTTTTCCACTGCTCAAAACAGTAGAGACCTTCTTACCACTTGTGATTTTATCAAACTTCAAAATGGCCAATTGACTTTGAATAATTCAAAGTGTGATTTGATTTGATCAAATTTGCAGCAAAGGCTAACTGAAATTCAAATTTGGTTTGAATTTAACCAAATTAGCTCATGTCAAGATCAACTCGAAATGGAGTGAAAATTGGTATGTGAGCTCACAAAAATGTGCTGAGTGTGAATATGGATCCCACTTTTGAATTCATGGGATGGAAGAAGTTTGAATTTGAATTTAAGTTCAAACTACCCTTTTTTTAATTATGCCCAAAAATACCTCAAAAGGTTTTGGATTTGGGTGAAATTTGGCATGAGCATTACTAGCAAGGTGTAGAAGTTTTTCATATGCTCAGCCCCTATATGATGCATGTGGGAAGTACCACTTTTGCATTTTGTGAGTTTATCATCTAATGACTATGTTGATGGTGTTTACTTGCTCTTCAAAGATGTTCATAAAACTTCCTCAAATGAGGGTGTGTGTGTGGGGTGATGAACACTTTGAGTGTATGCAAAACTTGAGCCCTTACAGCAGCATCGCAACTCCACAATCAAACAAGAAACGCTTTGTTACGATGCTTCTTGCACAAGGTGAAGTAAACTTAATTAGCACTATCTCTAATTCAAACATGGTTGCAATACAATTTAAAGCACAAGCCTTATCAATTCACAGTAATTAAATTCACTTCTTACTACATCAAGACTCAGTGTCCAAGTATGCTCATATAACCGCGAGCGACGGTGACTTGAATCAAGACACGCCCGGACTGCACGACACGTACACCCATCTCCGAGTTGCCGGCAGCAACCTCGACCGATGTTTTACGCAGCCACCTTTCCCAAGTTCATCCACACCGGACGCGATCCCATCGACCCAAACAACAAGCTCCTTCAAGGTACATACCCGCAGTTATATGTTCTTGAGTGAGTTACCTCCTGTTGTACTGACACTGAAAGTCTAAGCTGATCGGAAAAGTTCCAATATGGATCTCACAAGGTACATCGGTTTTTTGAGTCCATATAGCCAGTATGCACCCGGTACACAACTCACACTTGTCCAACAGGGCCAAGTACGGACGGGCCTTAACCGACACAGGTCACGGCTATGCACGCACGGACCTCGGCCTGCTGCATCTCTATCTCCCTGCCCGGTCTCAATTTCTCATTTTTGAATTTTCCTCAAGGCTCTAATCCGAAGTCTGTACCAAACTGATCCCAAGCCCTAAGCTCGCGAGTAGATTCCAACTACTCAAATTTTACCGGTCCTTCCAAAGGAACATTTAGCGTAGCCTAATTCACTCGACGAGGAACTAATCTAGCCATTCTCTCTTGGGTTAAATATGTCATGCAATTGGTTTTCAAACATCTAGACCTACTGCACAATATGACACCATAGCTATGATCTCTATAAATGAAAGACTTTATAAAACTTGTTTGAATGCAAACCGGGGCTTGCCTATTTTGCAGGTGACTAAGAGTATATATAATTAAGCTAGTGGATGATTATGTGACGGACCAAAATCCGTACGTCCAGGATCTCAGAGGGTGGTTCCGCACGATGCGACACCCGACAACACACACCATAAGGCAACCCAGAGTATTACATTGAAAACAAACTGAATATGTACAAAGGTAGTACAAACCTTCAGTTTACAACTAACTACAGAGTTACAACAGCGGAAGATAATTTTTACAACTCACGTCCACCTAACTAGCAAAAGTCGGTTGTCCAGCCCTACAGACAACCCACACTAGCTGCACTCATCTTCAGCGCGGCGTGTACGGCTCCCACTCAGCCGTGGTCCCCGATGGAGGGTAGCCCTCGCCGGTTGACTCGTACCCCGAGTCCGTGGGGTACTCCTCACCTGCAAACACCCATAGCAGCAACCGTGAGCACGATGGCTCAGTAAGGCTTAACCGACTTACCTACACAGAAAACTCTACATGCAGGTCACCATGAAGATAGGATGGTAAATTGCAGCAAACAGACACGATTACAAGTTCATCCTTAGTTCATCTTTTAGCCACAAATTTACGGTTCAGGAATCTGAAATTTAGTGAGCAATATTTGGTGGCACACATGTAGCAATACAAGTTATTCATAACAGCAATATTGAATCACATCATTCCATATGTTAACCTACGTCACGACTCAGTGACCAAGTGGTACTCATCACCATGAGGGACGGTGAATCGACTCGATATACACCTGCAGGGATACCTGAAGAGCACGTCATGTACGCCCACTAGTGGAGCTGCACAACACGCTCACTCGATGCCTTACGGGACAACCTTTCACCATACAGCCCAAACGTCGAACCGGTCGCACCCAAACAGACAGGAGGTTCCCTACACGGAGCATCTCTCTATGCCCGTTAGCGGATTTCCACCTTGCTGCCCTCAACCTACACCTATAAATCGGTGCGTTATGCCTCGACGCCAGGAGGTATAGGTTACATCAGTTTATCGGGTCCCATATATCCGATATGCCTTCGGTACGTTCAAACTTGATCAACGTGGGCCGCACACGGATCGGTCCTCAATCGACACGGACAGGGCTACGCACATTAGACTTCCTCTTGCAGCGTCCTAGCCCCTGCCTGGTCTCATTTTTTTCTTGCTAAAGTTATCTCATGTCTCGAACCAATCCCGTGTGACTTACCCTATACTCACGAGTAGATTACTACTCGACTTGTACCAAAGTCTATAACATTAAGCCAAGCATGAACTATTCGAGGACTTAGACACTACCTTCACTCTTTTTGGAATTATTTGGTTATGCATTTGGGGTTTCATCCATCCTATACCTAGTGCACATACATACTTCAAACTAGGTGAATATAAAGTAAAACTTTATAAAATTGTTAAATGTAAACCGGGGCTTGCCTTGTTGCTGCTGGTCAGGGGTTAAGGTCTCTTCCCGAGGTATGAAGTCAAGGATCTCCGGGGTCTCCTCGCGTTCAGCGATTACACGTAAGCAATTTATCGATATGTCAATTTAAATGCAATGTGTTGAATTAGTATATAAAGACCCTAACTCTATCTAGACATCCCAATTGGCTCTGAAAATTTTACTGAGGCTTGATAAGAACCTAACCAGAAACTTGACCAACTTTCATTTGAATCAAAGCCTAATTGATCTCTGCCCAACTAAAAGTCTAAATGGTCATTACTGGAGCTTCTAAGGATTTCCAGGGATTTTCATGGATCAAACCATTACTTTCTGGAAACTAGAGTTTGAGATGGTTCTAATGGAGTTGGTTTGATGTCATCTGAAGAATCCTAGTGGAAGTTATGCCCTAATCAAGATTTGACAAAATCTGAAAAATGTTTCTGTACATTTTTCTATTTTCTCAGGGCAGTTCACTTAATCACACCATTAGGAGGACTAGATAAACTTGGATGGATTTGAAATTTTGCAGGTGACTCAAAGATTTTCAAACGAACCTCCTAGCCAAATTTCAAAATTTTCCATAAAGGAAATCTCCAGATAAAATTCGCAACACTTTAAACTTTAGGGAATTAATTCTGGAAAAGAATAAGTTTCATGAGCTGAAACTTGTTTTGCTGATACTTATTGAAGAGCTGATCTAACAAAATTTGGTTCACTAAATTTGGACAATTCTACACAAAGTTATGAATTTCTAAAGTTTGGGCTGATTCCTGAATTATTATCCTAAAGAAAATCTCTTCCCGCACCTTAACAGCGACTGACAGCGAGGCCCGCACGTTTAAATTAAACTAACCGCCTGGCCACATGTGTAGCAGGTGTAGCGAGACGGTCCTCCGCTGAGCGGCGGACGGAATCCCGGGGCGTGTTGTGGCAGTAGGAACGCCCGGGGTACCATCTGCTGCTGCTGCTGTTGCAGTCGCGGTGGTGGCATCGGCGGTCGGAATGGGGGTGTCTGAAAAGAACGACCCCTAAACTGTTGAGATCGCGCCGGTGGATGCCACTGCTGACCGGATGATGTCCGATACACCATGCGGTATTTCTGAGGAGCTCCACCCCCGCTGCTCGGTGGAGCGCTTCGCTTTTGCTTCTCAGCCGCCAATTCCCGCTGAGCATCCTCTTGCATAATCGCGGCATTGACGAGGTCGTTGAATGTGCCGCGGTTGCATTGCACGAAGTGAGTCTTCATCTCGGGATTTAAACCCCGATAAAACTGCTCGCGCTTATTCTCCTCGGTGGAGATATAATCCGACACATACTGCGCCAGATGGTTGAACGCACGGGAGTAGTCATGGGCACTCCTCACGCCTTGCTTCAGTTCCAAGAACTCTTGGAACTTCCTCTTCATCATTCCGGGAGGAATATGATAGGTGCGGAACGCCTCCCGGAATTCCTGCCATTCGACGGCGTGGCCAGCAGGTAGTGAGGCGACATAGTTTGCCCACCACGCACCGGCGGCACCGTGAAGCTGCTGCTCCGCGAAAAGAGTCTTCTGCCGCTCCGTGCATTGGAGCAGCCCGAACTTGGACTCGATCATCCGCAGCCAGTTGTCGGCCTCCAGTGGTTCCGCCGCTTCGGTGAACACCGGAGGATGCTTACTCATGAAATCCAAGTACGTTGTGGTGTGGGGCTCATGAGGCCCCCTCTCTTGACCCCCCCCGCCCGCCTGGGACGTATTCTGCACAATCGTGCGGAGCAGGTCAGTCTGCTCCTCACGAGAGCCCACCAGCGCCGAGATCACATCCGCTAGTGTAAGCGGAGGCGGCTGTGGTGGTTGTTGCTGCGGGGTGTTGTCGTAGGCTGGTGGCTGGGAGTTATCACCCCCTGCTGACTAGATCCCCCGACCTCGTGCCTGGCCCGAGTACGAACCATCTGCAACCATACGACAATAAAATCAGTCCCACAGCATACGTCATGCAGTCCATAAAATAGGAGTAAAACATAATAACGGTAAACATGCTATACATCTCATATATGGATAATGTAATAACTTTGCACAAGCTACACCATTGCTGGACCAAATACCAATCAGTGAAATCCAAATTGACGGACTTCCTCTTTGGAAGTTCATCTCAACTAGATTTGGTCACTATGAGACGTTAATATCGCGTTGTCATCACGTATACTATCCTTTATCTTCAATACGACACAAGCATAGTCTCTAGCAAAAGAACTTGAGTAAGTAATATATTCAAATATTTCACTAGTTGAAGATAACCACTCATGAGTATTTTCTACCCCATTGGAAGTAATCAAACCCCAAAGGTACAACAATCTCTCAAATAAGTTCAACTGTCCATCCCTCTGCCCAGAATGATTAGTTTCTACATATCCCAAATTTTGACCTGGTACCTGGCATTTTCATGACTCAAGTTGAATACGAAGTTAAATTTAACTTCAGTAGCTTTCCAACGAGTATTTATTTACCCCCAGATATACTCTGGTTTCAAAGTTATGATAATTCAAAGTCAACAGAATTTCTGGAAGAATTTCAACAGCACTTCCTTTGGAAGTTGCTGTTTTCTACCCAAAATTCCACTGAATTCCGTGCTGCAAATGCAAAAACTTTGAATTACAAAGACGTAACACATATCCTAACCTTTCCAAAAATGTATCATATGATAATTCTAGATTTTTCTACAGGAAGTTATGCTTGAAGAACAGAACAGTCCAGAGAGTGTTTTTCCTCTGTCCTGTTTCTGGACAGTTTACAATCATCTGGAATTTCAACCAGTTTGATGTGTGATTCTGTTCTGGAGGTCTACAACAAAATTGTATAGCACTTGAACCCTTTCCAGAACTATATCCCACACCTCCATTGGCTAAGTACCCTGTGAGTTATGCTCTGTTAAAGTTCAGCAAACTTGCTGCCAAAACAGAGCACTCTGTTTTTCAATTCCCTTTGAGCTGAACTAATTAACTTTTGAACTTTTCCCAGAGTCCTAAAGATTAACACTTAGTTATCTTAGTTCCTTTTTAACATTTGTTTTTAACACAATCATGATTATAACATGTCGGTACTACGTTCCTCACAAAATGGAAAATCCTAACCGGCATACACCAGCATATACGTATCCAACGGTGACACTAAAACGATCACTCACAAACGTGTTCTACTCGGACTACGATTTCGTGGTTAGTACCTGCATAAATACACACAATCGTCAGGTCCGGCTGAACACCGAACCCGGTCCCAATACAGTTTCATACACCCGTCCGTCATCACTCGCACGGGTGTTTTCAAGCCAAATACGCCTTGAGCTACGTGTCCACGTTACTAACCACGTGACGGGGTCTCCCATACTTGCCCATAGAATGCCAGGGAAGGGCGCTGCTCGAATACCCCAAACGACATGAAGAGTCGTAGAGGATACTAAAACTTGCCGGGTTACCTGCCACCCGAAGCTCCACCCTTCAGCTTGTGTGCACTGGTGGACAGCGCTTACGTGCACCCCCCAAGACATATGAAGTCCCAAGATGCACGAATTTTTCATATAACACATAAGTTAGGTTGCCACCTTCCTATTAGGCTAATATAGTAGTCCTTATATGGGCATACTAGCGAATCCTCACCGTAAACCTAATTTTTCTCGTAATACTGCCCTTATTTAGTGTGTTATCCCCTAAGCAGCTCTCATGCCAGCCTGTGACGGACCGAAATCCATATGTCCAGGATCTCAGAGGGTGGTGCTGCACAATACGACACCTGACAGCACACACCATAAGGCAACCCAGAGTATTACATTGAAAACAAACTGAATATGTACAAAGGTAGTACAAACCTTCAGTTTACAACTAACTACAGAGTTACAACAGCGGAAGATAATTTGTACAACTCACGCGCACCTAACTAGCAAAAGTCGGTTGTCCAGCCTTACGGACAACCCACACTAGCTGCACTCATCTTCAGCATGGCGTGTACGGCTCCCGCTCAGACGTGGTCTCCAACGGAGGGTAGCCCTCGCCGGTGGACTCGTACCCCGAGTCCGTGGGGTACTCCTCACCTGAAAACACTCATAGTAGCAACCGTGAGTACGATGGCTCAACAAGGCTTAACCGACTCACCTACATAGGAAACTCTACATGCAGGTCATAACGAAGATAGGATGGTAAATTGTAGCAAACGGACACGTCTACAAGTTCATCCTTAGTTCATCTTTGAGCCACAAATTAACGGTTCAGGAATCTGAAATTTAGTGAGCAATATTTGGTGGCACACATGTAGCAATACAAGTTATTCATAACAGCAATATTGAATCACATCATTCCATATGTTAACCTACGTCATGACTCAGTGACCAAGTGGTACTCATCACCGCGAGGGACGGTGAATTGACTCGATATACACCTGCAGGGATACCCGAAGAGCACGTCATGTACGTCACCCGTGGAGCTGCACATCACGCTCACTCGATGCCGTAAGGGACAACCTTTAGCCAAACAGCCCAAACGTCGAACCGGTCGCACCCAAACGGACAGGAGGTTCTCTACACGGAGCATCTCTCTATGCCTGTTAGCGGATTTCCACCTTGCTGCCTTCAACCTACACCTATAAATCGGTGCGTTATGCCTCGACGCCATGAGGTATAGGTTACATCAGTTTATCGGGGCCCATATATCTGATATGCCTTCAGTACGTTCGAACTTGATCATTGTGGGCCGCACACGGATCAGTCCTCAATCGACACGGACAAGGCTACGCAGACAAGACTTCCTCTTGCTGCGTCCTAGCCCCCTGCCTAGTCTCATTTTTTTCTTGCTAAAGTTATCACACATCTCGAACCAATCCCGTGTGACAAACCCTATACTCGCGAGTAGATTCCAACTACTCGACTTGTACCGAAGTCTATAACATTAAGCCAAGCATGAACTATTCGAGGACTTAGATACTACCCTCACTCTTTTTGGAATTATTTGGTTATGCATTTGGGGTTTCATTTATCCTATACCTAGTGCACATACATACTTCAAACTAGGTGAATATAAAGTAAAACTTTATAAACTTGTTAAATGTAAACCGGGGCTTGCCTTATTGCTTCTGGTCAGGGGTTAAGGTCTCTTCCGTAGGTATGAAGTCAAGGATCTCCGGGGTCTCCTCGCGTTCAGCGACTACACATAAGCAATTTATCGATATGTCAATTGAAATGCAATGTGTTGAATTAGTATATAAAGACCCTAACTCTATCTAGACATCCCAATTGGCTCTGAAAATTTTACTGAGGCTTGATAAGAACCTAACCAGAAACTTTACTAACTTTCATCTGAATCAAAGCAAAATTGAGCTCTGCCCAAATAAATGTCTAAATGGTCATTACTAGAGTTTCTAAGGATTTCCAGGGATTTTCATGGATCAAACCATTACTTTCTGTAAACTAGAGTTTGAGATGGTTCTAATGGAGTTGGTTTCAGATCATTTGAAGAATCCTAGTGGAAGTTATGCCCTAATCAAGATTTGAGAAAATCTGAAAAATGTTTCTGTACATTTTTCTATGTTCTCAGGGCAGTTCACTTAATCACACCATTAGTAGGACTAAATGAACTTGGATGGATCTGAAAATTTTGCAGGTGACTCAAAGATTTTCAAATAAACCTCCAAGCAAAATTTCAGAATTTTCCATAAAGCAAATCTCCACATAAAATTCCCAACAGTTTAAATTTGCGGGAATTAATTATGGAAAAAGAATAAGTTTCATAAGCTGAAACTTATTTTGCTGGATAGTGCTTGAAGAGCTGAATCCAACAAAATTTGGTTCACTAAATTTGGACAATTCTACACAAAGTTATGAATTTCTAAATTTGGACTGATTCCTGAATTATTTTCCTAAAGAAAATCTCTTCCCGCGCCTTAACAGCGACTGACAGCGTGGCCCGCGTGTTTAAATTAAACTAACCACGCGCGTTTAGCTCGGTGGCTGACACGTGGGACCCACACCCTTCGTCTACTCGCGACGCAGCCGCCCCGAGCCGCCGGATCTCCGGCGAGGTCGGCGTTCCCGGCGAACTAGCTCGCCGGCGACGGTGAAACTCGCCGCCCCGACGTAACTTTGGACGCTGAACACGCTGGACACCCTGCTGCCACCGGCTAACCACCGTACCTCGCCTGCGACGAGCGCTATGCCACAGTGCCCCTTCAGCAACGCGTTCCCGTCATTCTGACCACCCCCTTCGCGCGCTAATTGCGTGACCACGTCCAGGGCAGCCTCAGGAAGCTCGGCCCGACCTCGGTTGGGACCCAAACAGCCGGCAAACCAGACCCCACCGGTGACCCCCTCTTCCGCCGAGCTGTTCCTCGGTGAACCTAGGGTTCGGGCAGTGGTTTCTTTCTGGTTTTTTATCGAGGAGGGGCGCAAGAACCTCTAGATGTGATCTCTAAACTCTGTTTGACCTCCCACGTGATGATCCTCCTGAATTCCTCCTAAACCTAATCGGTTCCTGAAATGAGCTCCCGATCCTAAACCGGGAAATTCTCTGCGTATGAAGGACGAACCTCGAAACGGTTTGCGCTATTAGCTCGAGGACAAGCTAGCGCTCAGCTTTGCTACTGACGTCGAGGTCGGAGAATGATTGTAGCGTGGGTTGCACGGGATCGGAAGGTGGGCGGCTCATCGGCGGTTTGTGGATATGACCGAAAAGGAAAACTTGCCGGCCGACCCCGTCCCTTTTGTAGCCAACTGAGGGCAGTGGAGGGCGCAACACTTGTTGAGCCACCTCCCACATTGAAGCATATGCTGGCTGGCGCCGCTCGGTGGTCTTCGACACGAAGTCTCGGCGCCTCCTCCCACAGAGCGCATGATACACCGAGTAAACTGAGCTCAGTCGGTTTGGGACCCTGTGTGGCTGATAGGAGGGCCCCACATCTCCAAATTGTCCTAAAAAATTGAATTCCTACTGCTCTTAAATAATGTGACCCCCTTGTCCTTGGTAATTTGATCAAACCACAGTTTTGGCCTGTGAGTTTGAATGATTCAAATTGTGATTGGATTTTGGATGAATTTGAGCACATGTGAGGCTGAAATTCAAATTGGGTTTGAATTTGCTCAAATTAGCTCCCGACATGATGAACCCCCATGAGGATGAAAATTTGTGGAGTAACTCAGAAAATTGTGCTGAGTTTGAATATGAAGTCAACTTTTGAATCCAAGTGATGAAAGTAGCTGAAATTTGAATTTGCCTTCAAATTAGCCCTTTTTTCAAATGTCTCAAAAGTGCCTTAAAATGATTTGGATTTGCATGAAACTTGGCATGAGCACTCCTAAGAATATTTAGCGCCTAAGGGTGATCTCAGCCTCTCATGTTTATGTGTGTGAGCTCCTACTTTTTAGAGTTATTAGTTTTTCCTCTAATCACCCCTTGATGGTGTTTACTTGCTCTTCACAAATGTTCATGAGTTATCCACAAAATGAGTTGTAATGCGGTGATGTGATGAACACTCTAGCAAGTAATTTCTTGAGCTTTTACATCTCTCCCCCTTAAAAGAATCTCGTCCCGAGATTACAAAAGAAGAGATGAAGATGTACGAGGAATTACCCTTGATAAGATGCCATGAAGTCCGGGTAGTTTGAGCGAAGGAACTCCTCGCTCTCCCACGTCGCCTCCTTAGCGGTGTAGTTGCTCCACAATATCTTGTAGAACCACAACATTTGGTTACGCGTGGTCTGAGCCTTCTCATCAATAATCTCTGCCAGATATTCAGCATAAGTCAAATTCGGTTGTAGCTCGCCAATGTCTTCGGTGGGAACAGTAGCCGTATACTCCAGACATTTCTGGAGTTGTGAAACATGGAAAACGTCGTGAACACCAGCGAGAGATGCCGGTAGCTCCAGTCTATACGCCACTGGTTCACACTTCTCGATGATGGCACAGGGTCCAATAAATCAGGGAGCGAGTTTCCCCTTCACGCCGAATCGGTGCACGCCTTTCATCGGAGAGACACAGAGGTACAAGTGTTCCCCGACGTCGAAGTGTAGTGGCCTACACCTCTTATCAGCGTAACTTTTCTGTCAGGATTGAGCGGCCTTCAAGTTGGCTTGAATAATCCGAACGCGCTCTTTGGCGTCGTTCACCAAATCAATCCCGAACATGACCCTTTCACCGGACTCGAACCAGTTCAGTGGGGTGCGGCATTTGCGACCGTAGAGAGCCTCGTATGGTGCCATCTTGATGCTCGCTTGATAGCCATTGTTGTACGAGAATTCCTCCAGTGATAGATGATCATCCTAATTTCTACCGTGGTGGATGGCACACGCAATCTAATTCATTTTAAACTGACACTGACACATAGGGCCAGGCTCCCCTTCTTCCTCTTACCTTGGTTGCTTTCGGCCGCTGTGGGAAAACGGGGTTCTAGAGTTGGGTAAGATGACCACACACCAACAGTGTGCTGAGGAAGTAGAGGAAGACACCCCGGTGCCGTTTTACCACTTAGGGGCCTCTGTTCGCGATCACAAGGGCCAGCTTCCTATCGGCCGAAGGTGGCGGCGGTGACAGTGCTCTGTTCTTTGCGCGAGGGGGGAAAGTAGGGCACCAGCTTCGGTGTTGTGGGCAAAACGGAACACGGCTTGAGGTAAAAAGATCACCGAGCAGGTTGCCAGCGTGAGCAAATAGAGAGGAGGTGGCTCCTGTGGTGAATCTCGGTGTAGAGCGGAGGAGTCCTCGGTGTGTTCGAGTGAAACAGAGAAGGAAAACTTCAGTTGCAAGTCTAAATGCCCCAATGACAGGTGGGGTCCACCAATCCCCCTCCTTATCCTTCTAAAAGATCTTCCAGTTTTTTGGCAGGTGATCAATTCAAATGTGTGGAGCTCAAATTTGAATTCCATTTGGAGAATTGACAATGTTTCCTCTAAATTCAAATTTGAATTTGAATTCTCATGCAATTTAAAGTCCTCTTTTAAATGGCTAACAATGTACCTCCAAAATCCATGAAACTATGCATCCTCAATAATTTTGACCTGAGGAATTCAAATATGAAACCTGATTTTTAAATTAGCTGCTGCAAATGGGATTTCTACCACAACAGTTTGCATTTCTATTGTGCTACCCCATTTGAAATTTGAGTTGAAAAAATTGAGTTCAAAAGCTGAATTATAAACTCCCTCTTGCTCATGAGAACTTCACACATGAGGTTTAAATCAACTTTGTTCCCAAGCACTCAAATAATCATTTGAGCTTGTGTGGTGGGACACTCATGTGTATCATCACATGTGGAAAGTTTTAACTAGTCCCAATTTTCATACACATGAAACCAAATGGCATTCAATTTTGTTTCCTTTCATTTACATTCTTGGGACCTTTACATCTCACCTCCACTTCCCTACACAAGAAAGGTGTGTTGTCGTGCCTAGAACATGTAGCTTCAAGCCGATTAGCATTTGATCGATCCGTTCGCGCGAATTCCATAAACAACCGAAACCTAGTTCAACTCAACCGAGCTCGACTTAACACAAAATTCCGGTTCCTCATGCAACCAACGGCCGAGCTCGTTAGCAAACAGCCTCCTCATACCCTAGCACTCACCCTCAAAGAAGAAGCAATGGAAACCATCGTGAATCGGCCGATTGCGAGCCGTTTTTCACGCTGACATTGAAAACGGCCTCAGGTCACCATGGAGCTCTAGGTTGCCGGCCGTTTCATCGGACTTGGCGTCCAATTCTAGACTCCTCGTGATCCCCTTTTGCTCTAGAGCCAATAACCCAGCCATTTGAGGTAGAAATGAAGTTTCCCGACCTTGCCGGAACCCTAGGTTTCACTGCCGCCGCCGCGCATAGGTTTCCGGTCATCGCCGGCGGTCGGCGACCCCCTAGATGTGTTCAGCGGCCGGGAATATGGTTAGGCCGTAAGTTTTGGCTCGGGAGGTGGCCGGGAATCCCTTTCTGGAGAGTCTCACCGGCGTGCGCTGCCGCCCGAGCTCTGTTCGCGTGAGAAAGAAGAAGCTCGGGCGGGACCCACTGTCAGCCGTTTAAACATTTCAGTTTATTTTCAGAATTCCCTTCAAACTTTGAAACCCCATAACTTTCAGTAGGAATGTCCAAAATTTTTGTGAAACAATTTTTTTGAATTCCTCTCAATCAGTACTTTGCAGAAAATCAAAGAAATTGGTTTGAAGATCCCTGGAATTTCTCCAAAATTTCTCAAATTTTAATCTTTGGGAATTAATTCCAGGGAATCCCTGTTATGGAATTTTTTAAAATTTGGCCAGCATATCTTTCATAATTCCAGTGATCTCCTGTAAAAATTTGAGCATCATTGGACTCCTTTTACTAGGCCAAACCTTGTTCAAAATCTCAGCCCTCATTGAAAATTCCAATTTAAACATAAACTTTTTCAGGAATTTCATCAATTTAAAAATCCATTTCTCCCTGTAGATAGCTCGAAAAATTATTAAACAAATGTTGCTAGAACCGGGGAGACCTTATCTAAGTATATCTTCCATTGTTAGCTATGCAACAGCTACAGAATTAGGATCAAAATTCAGAGGAACCAAGTACTTGCGGGAATTTTAGAGACCCAAAGCTTTCATGACACTTCCCCCAATTTTGCTCAGATCATCCTTAGAGACTCTAATATCCCCTAGAAAAATTCCAAAGCCAATTAAGAACCCTTAATAGGAATAACTATTAGTAGAAGCTGGCTTCTTATAAATCATTATCACTTATACGTGTATTTTGTTGCATCTCATATAGTAACCGAAGTCGAAGACACTCAAAAGGCCATGGAGATCCTCCACCAGAAACTAACTTTCCCTTTGACTCGCAACCAGGCAAGCCTCAGTTTGCATTTAATTACTTTTGCAAAGTTTTGCTTTGTATCACTTATGTGTAGGATGAAATGTTTGCATTAGAGTTAAGGTGATTGAAAACCCACTTGCATGACCTCTAAATCCTATGGAGGGTTAGGTAGGCTACAGCTCGATGAGTAGAGAATGCCGTTCTAATGTTCTTAGGATATCGGTAGAAGTCGAGTAGTTGGATTCTACTCGCGAGATTGGATTTTATCACACGGGATAGAAGGAAACAAAGAATGGCTTAAGATTGTGAATTGAGACCAAGCAGGGGGGATAGGATGCAGTGAGTGGAGGTGTCACGTGCATAGCCCTGTTGGTGTCGGTTGAGGACCGAGCAGTGTGCGGATTTGCTGGACAAGTTTGAACAGTACCGGATGCATACTGGCTATATGGGAACCAGGAAACCGATGTAAATGGTTAACCTGGGTGCCGAGGCTTATCCAAACGTTTTATAAGAGTGGGTTGAGGGTAGCAAGGTGTAAATCTGCCGGCGGACACAAGCTCGCTCCGCATGGTTACCTCCTGCCCATTACGGATGGATCGGTTCGACATTTGGGTTTCCATTGAAAGGTTGCCGCATACAACAAAGTAGAAAGGTGTGAGGCACCACACTTCTGAAATGGGTGTATGTGACGTGTTATCCGGGTGTCTATTGATTGCAATCACCGTCCCTTGCAGTTATTTGAGTACCGCTTGTTCACTGCGCTGTGATGTAGTAAATACTGAAAGACGCCAGAAGAATATGATGCATTGAATGATTATTGTCTTGCAACCATGTCTGTTGTAGATATAGAGCTCACTAAGTTTACAATCCACTTTGGGCAAAACCACATCTGAAGGAAGCATTTCTTGTTTGATTGTGGAATTCCGATGTGAGGGCTTCTCAAGGCATATGAAATTGCTGCTGAAAAATTGAAAGTAAAAATTAACATATAGGCAAGTTCTTTATTGCAATATCACTTTCCTATGTTAGTATCCCTGCATGTAGAGTTTCATGTTTAGGAGTGACGGATAAGTCTTGCTGAATCATCGTGCTCATGGTTGCTATATATTTAAGATGTTGCAGGTGAGACTTATGAGGAAGGATCCGAGGATGAGGCGATGCCCCTGTCGGGGTACACGGCCGAGTTGGAGCCCTGCACGCCACCGTGATCTCCTGATAGGTGCTGCTAGTGTGTAGCGTCCCCGGGCTGGACCGCTATACTTTTGCATAGCTAAGCTGAGAGTTTAGCTATGAGTTAGACTTCCGCTGTAAATAAGTTAGTAAAAGACTTCTGCTGTTTATGTAAATAAAAGTTTGTATGTTTATCGTATTCTTTTCTTGTGTGCAATTGGGTGCCGCATCGCACGGCACCACCCTCCACGATCCCAGAGTGGGAGGGCCACAGTGGACTTCCTATGTTGCTTAGCACAAGGTTACCGCTTTACATGAGGCTAAAACCTGAGTTTAGGATTCAAGTAATTAGGCGAGTCTTTATGCATAGCTTCTTTCCATTGTACACCTAAATTCCAGCATGTAGAGTTTCATGTTCTAGCGGCATCGGGTTAGTCTTGCTGAGCCTTCGTGCTCACTGCTTGTTGTTGAAGTGTTGTTGCAGGTGGGTACGTAGAGGAGGAGGCTCCCGAGGAGGAGATGGGTCCCCCAGAGGGTACCACCGTTGAGTGGGAGCTGTGCACGCCGCAATGTTAAGGGTTGTGTGTGTGTGCTAGTGGGAATACGTTCATGGGCTGAACTTGAACTCTTTTGCTTAGTCTACGCTAGTGAGTGTAGGCTATAACCGTACATTGATGTAAATTATGTTTCAAAACACATTATGTAATAAAAGTTAGCTTCCGCTGTTTTGTTTATGAATATCTTCATACGTGTGTTATCCGGTGTTGCATATTACAACATCCCTCAGCGAGATCTTGGGATGTCGGGACCCTGGGTACTCACATCGTAGTATGAGAGCTTCGTTGATGTTTAGCACACTGAATAAGGCTTAATTTTCCAAAACTCGGTGAGGAACGAGTATTAGCCCAAATAAGGATTAGTATTAGTCTATACAAGTGGCTTACTAACCTAATTGATATGTCGGAAACATTCATCTTGGGACGTTTCTTGTTCTGTGGGGTGCATGGAGTCGCTATCCACCAGTGCGCACAAGCTAAAGGGTGGAGACTCATGGGTGGCAGGTAACCCGACCAACTTATGTATTCTCTACGACTCTTCATGTCGTTTGGAGTATGTGAGCAGCGTCAGTCCCCGGCGTGCTGGGGGAAAGTAGGCGGAGACCCCATCACGTGGTTGGTAACGTGAACACGTAGCTCAAGGCATGTTTGGCTTGAGAACGTCCTTGTGATTGACGACAAACATGTGTATGAAACTGTTTATGGAGCCAGGTTCAGCGTTCAACTGAACCTGTTGATTGAGCGATTTATGCAGGTACTCTAACCACGATTAAGTATCCATATATAACACGTGTGCGAGAGTCAAGTAGTGCCACTGAAATAACGCAGCCGGCTAAATCCGGTATAGGGTTTTATTTGTGAGGCAACGTAGTACCGGCATGTTTTGATGATGCTTTGACATCACAGTCCATTAATTGATCAAACTCATTGTCAAAGATGAAAATTTTGATCCATAGAACTAAAAAGTCGATTAACACTCCTTATTTTGATCTGGATTTCAAAATTAAACAAATTTCAATTTATATAACCATAGGAACAGAGTCCTCTGTTTTCAGCTGAAACAATGCTGAAGTTATACAGAGTGTAGAGGTTGAGTTCTTCCGATATTGGGGTGTAGAGGTTGAGTTCTTCCGACATTGGTGTGGTATGATACATTTGTGGAAATATTTTGAGGAGTTCTTCAACCTTTCTATTGACATCCAGAGGCGTTTCATCCATTAACTTGTCAAAAATCTTCAGTAGAGTTGAAACTGTCCAGAAAACAGGGCAGAGTAAAAACTCTCTGGAATTCTCTGTAATTTGACCATAACTTCCTGCATAAAAATCTAAAAATATTAAATGAGACATTTATGAAAAGTTAATGATATATGTTACAACTTTTTAACTGAAAGTTTTTGTAAAATTAGGTACACAACTGTCTAGAACTGTTGGATCAAATCAGTACCTCAAAGCAGGGAGGTGCTGCCCAATTTTCTCCAGAATTCTGTTAACTTTGATATCTCATAACATTTTGAACCAAGCAGGTCTGAGGGAAAAATAAATACATTCTGAAAATCTATTGAAGTTAACTTTAACTTTGGTGTTGCACTCCAGAATTGATTTTGCCCTTAGTGTGGTCTAATTCTGGGAATAAGGGAAACTGGTCAGCACTGTCAATTTTAGGCAGTGTATTAGAAATAAACTTGTTGATAAGTTTGATTATGTTTCCAAATTTCATGAGTTCAATGACATGTTTTATGTTATAACTCGTTGTTTTACTGTAGAAATGAATATTGACATTTTCAAATAAGTTTCCACAGATGGAAGGTGATAAACCGTTGGAGAACGCGTGGGTGGTGTCCCACTGTTCTCAACGCCGCGGTTATCCATATTGGTTGAAGCTTATGCTTCAATATTTCGGGTATACGAAGATGCCGCACTTTCTTGCCAAAGAAGATGGCAAGGAGGAGAATACGACATGTGTCATACATGTCGATGTTCCTGCAGGACCGACTCCACTGGGATGGGCACCGTTCACCGTCACGGTGAAAGGTAGTTACCCACAGGATGTATGGCAATGGCTGCCCGCGATGCCATGTCACGCTTTTGCCAACTTCACGTGCGAGCTATGGAGGACACTCCATATGCACTTGTTCCAGTGGAGGGACAAGCCAATTGCGTGTGGTGGAGACGGTACTTGGAGGCAAGCGATGCGAATTTCCCAAGGTACAATCAAGTAGAGGCAATTTTGAGCCTCTATGTCACGGCGGGAAGGAGCGTAATGGACATCCAAGCTGTCAATACAGCTTTTTTGCCATGGAGATCAAGAAGAGCACCACTCGCAGAGACCATTACGAGAGTGCCCATAATGCACTTCGTGATGTACTCGTGCCAATGATGCAAAGACTGAATAGGCAAGAGCATCAGTTGTGTCGTTTGAAGAAGGCAGGAAAGAAAAGTCGTGTTGACATCATGGCATTGCAGCAACAAGTCCATGCTTTAACCCAGCAGAATGAAGTTCTCACTCAAGAGCGCGATAAAGCGATTGAGATGGGACGAAACTGAGAGATGCATTATAATCACTTATACGTGTATTCTGTTGCATCTCATATAGTAACCGAAGTGGAAGACACTCCGGAGGCCATGGAGATCCTCCCACCAGAAGCTAACTTTCCCTTTGACTTGCAACTAGGCAAGCCTCGGTTTGCATTTAATTACTTTTGCAAAGTTTTGCTTTGTATCACTTATGTGTAGGATGAAATGTTTGCATTAGAGTTAAGGTGATTGAAAACCCACTTGCATGACCTCTAAATCCTATGGAGGGTTGGGTAGGCTACAGCTCGATGAGTAGAGAATGCCGTTCTAATGTTCTTAGGATATTGGTAGAAGTCGAGTAGTTGGAATCTACTCACGAGATTGTATTTTATCACATGGGATAGAAGGAAACAAAGAATGGCTTAAGATTGTGAAATTGAGACCAAGCAGGGGGGATAGGATGCAGTGAGTGGAGGTCTCACGTGCATAGTCCTGTTGGTGTCGGTTGAGGACCGAGCAGTGTGTCGCCCTGCTGGACAAGTTTGAACAGTACCGGATGCATACTGGCTATATGGGAACCAGGAAACCGATGTAAATGGTTAACCTGGGTGCCGAGGCTTATCGAACCGTTTTATAAGAGTGGGTTGAGGGTAGCAAGGTGTAAATCTGCCGGCGGGCACAGACACGCTCCGGACGGGGACCTCCTGCTCGTTACAGATGGACCAATTTGGCATTTGGGTTTCCGTTGAAAGGTTGCTGCATACAACAGAGTAGAAAGGTGTGAGGCACCACACTTCTGAAATGGGTGTATGTGACGTGTTATCCGGGTGTCTATTGATTGTAATTACTGTCCCTTGCAGTTATTTGAGTACCGCTTGTTCATTGCACTGTGACGTAGTAAATACTGAAATACGCCAGAAAATATGATGCATTGAATGATTATTGTCTTGCAACCATGTATGCTGTAGATATGGAGCTAACTAAGTTTATATTCCACTTTGGGCAAAACCACATCGAAAGGAAGCATTTCTTGTTTGATTGTGGAATTCCTATGTGAGGGCAGGCATATGAAATTGCTGCTGAAAAATTGAAAGTAAGAATTAACATATAGGCAAGTTCTTTATTGCAATATCACTTTCCTATGTTAGTATCCCTGCATGTAGAGTTTCATGTTTAGGAGTGATAGATAAGACTTGTTGAGTCATCGTGCTCACGGTTGCTATATATTTAAGACGTTGCAGGTGAGACTTATGAGGAAGGATCCGAGGATGAGGCGATGCCCCCATCGGGGTACACGGCCGAGTTGGAGCCCTGCACGCCACCGTGATCTCCGGATAGGTGCTGCTAGTGTGTAGCGTCCCCGGGCTGGACGGCTACACTTTTACATAGCTAAGCTGAGAGTTTAGCTATGAGTTAGACTTCCGCTGTAAATAAGTTTGTAAAAGACTTCTGCTGTTTATGTAAATAAAAGTTTGTGTGTTTATCGTATTCTTTTCCTGTGTGCAATTGGGTGCCGCATCGCACGGCACCACCCTCCATGATCCCAGAGTGGGAGGGCCACAGGGGTCCCCTACAGTGGACTTCCTATGTTGCTTAGCACAAGGTTACCACTTTTCATGAGGCTAAAACCTGAGTTTAGAATTCAAGTAATTAGGCGAGTCTTTATGCATAGCTTCTTTCCATTGTACACCTAAATTCCAGCGTGTAAAGTTTCAGGTTCTAGCGGCATCGGGTTATTCTTGCTGAGCCTCCGTGCTCACTGCTTGTTGTTGAAGTGTTGTTGCAGGTGGGTACGTAGAGGAGGAGGCCCCCGAGGAGGAGATGGGTCCCCAAGAGGGTACCACCGTTGAGTGGGAGCCGTGCATGCCGCCATGTTAAGGGTTGTGTGTGTGCTAGTGGGAACACGTTCATGGGTTGAACATGAACTCTTTTGCTTAGTCTACGCCAGCGAGTGTAGGCTATAGCCGTACATTGATGTAAATTATGTTTCAAAACACGTTATGTAATAAAAGTTAGCTTCCGCTGTTTTGTTTATGAATGTCTTCATACGTGTGTTATACGGTGTTGCATATTACAACACCCCTCAGCGAGATCCTGGGATGTAAGGACCCTGGGTACTTACATCGTAGTATGAGAGCTTCGTTGATGTTTAGCACACTGAAGAAGGCTTAATTTTCCAAAACTTGGTGAGGAACGAGTATTAGCCCAAATAAGAATTAGTATTAGTCTATACAAGTAGCTTACTAACCTAATTGATATGTCGGAAACATGCATCTTGGGACGTTTCATGTTCTGTGGGGTTCATGGCTGCGCTGTCCACCAGTGCGCACACGCTAAAGGGTGGAGACTTACGGGTGACAGGTAACCCGACCACCTTATGTATTCTCTACGACTCTTCATGTAGTTTGGAGTATGTGAGCAGCGTAAGTCCCTGGCGTGCTGGGAGCAAGTAGGCGGAGACCCCGTCACGTGGTTGGTAACGTGAACACGTAGCTCAAGGCGTGTTTGGTTTGACAACGTCCATGTGATTGACGACATACATGTTTATGAAACTGTTTATGGAACCGGGTTCAGCGGGCAACTGAACCTGATGATTGAGTGATTTATGCAGGTACTCTAACCACGATTGTGTATCCGTATAGAACACGTGTGCGAGAGTCGAGTAGTGCCACTGAAATAACTCAGCCGGCTAAATCCGGTACACGGTTTTATTTGTTAGGCAACATAGTACCGACATGTTTTGATGATGCTTCGACATCACAGTCCATTAATTGATCAAACTCATTGTAAAAGATGAAAATTTTGATCCATAGAACTAAAAAGTCGATTAAAACTCCTTATTTTGATCTGGATTTCAAAATTAAGCAAATTTCAATTTATATAACCTTAGGAACAGAGTCCTCTGTTTTCAGCTGAAACAATGCTGAAGTTATACAGTGTAGAGATTGAGTTCTTCCGATATTGGGGTGGTATCATACATTTGTGGAAAGATTTTGAAGAGTTCTTCAACTTTTCTATTGACATCCAGAGGTTTTTCATCCATTAACTTGTCGAAATCTTCAGTAGAGTTAAAACTGTCCAGAAAACAGGGCAGAGTAAAAACTCTCTGGAATTCTCTGTAATTTGACCATAACTTCCTGCATAAAAATCTAAAAATATTAAATGAGACATTTATGAAAAGTTAATTCTATATGTTACAACTTCTGTAACTGAAAGTTTGTCAAATTAGGTACACAACTGTCTGAAATTGTTGGATCAAATCAGTACCTCAAAGCAGGGAGGTGCTGCCCAATTTTCTCCAGAATTCTGTTAACTTTGATATCTCATAACATTTGAACCAGAGCAGGTCTGAGGAAAAACAAATACATTATGGGAATCTATTGAAGTTAACTTTAACTTTGGTGTTGCACTCCAGATATGATTTTGCCCTTAGTGTGGTCTAATTCTGGGAAGAAGGGAAACTGGTCAGCACTGTCAATTTCTGGCAGTGTATTAGAAATCAATTTGTTGATAAGTTTGATTCATGTTCCGAAATTTCATGAGTCCAATAACATGTTTTATGTTATAACTTGTTGTTTTACTGTAGAAATGAATATTGACATTTTCAAATATGTTTCCACAGATGGAAGGTGATAAACAGTTAGAGAACGGATGGGTGGTGTCCCACTGTTCTCAATGCTGCGGTTATCCGGATTGTTTGAAGCTTATTCTTCAATATTTTGGGTATATGGAGATGCCGCGCTTTCTTGTCAAAGAAGAAGGCGAGGAGGAGAATACGACATGTGTCATACATGTTGATGTTCCGGCAGGACCGACTCCACTGGGATGGGCACCGTTCACCGTCACGGTGAAAGGTAGTTACCCAGAGGATGTATGGCAATTGGCAGCCCGCGATGCCATGTCACGCTTCTGCCAATTTCACGTGCGAGCTATAGAGGACACTCCATATGCGCTTGTTCCAGTGGAGGGACAAGCCAATCGGGTGTGGTGGAGACGGTACTTGGAGGCAAGCGATGCGAACTGCCCAAGGTACAATCAAGCAGAGGCAAATTTGAGCCTCTATGTCATGGTGGGAAGGAGCGTAATGGACAGCCAAGCTGTCAATACAGCTTTTCTTGCCATGGAGATCAAGAAGAGCACCACCCGTAGCGACCATTACGAGAGTTCCCATAATGCACTTCGTGATGTACTCGCGCCAACGATGCAAAGACTGAATAGGCAAGAGCATCAGTTGTGTCGTTTGAAGAAGGCAGGAAAGAAAAGTCGTGTTGACATCACGGCATTGCAGCAACAAGTCCATGCTTTAACCCAGCAGAATGAAGTTCTCACTCAAGAGCGCGATGAAGCGATGAGGTGGGACAAAACTGGGAGATGGATTACAATCAAGCCATGGACGAGGTGAATGCTCTGCAGGACCTAGTACCTCCAATGGTGGGCCTGCCATTCGCAGGTGTAGTACCTATGGTTCTTGGTATTCCAGTGATACCGGAGCCTGAACCAGAGGATGAGGTCACGGATCCAAAGCCACCAGTAGAACTGGAAGAACTAGTGGAGGAGGAAGACCCACAGGAGGTCGACTTCCACTCCGACTAGGGAGTTTCCGTTGCTGGATAGGGCAGCGATGGTGGTTGTAGGTGGTAACTTTTGTAACAGCGACATGTCGTTAGAAAAACAGTAGCGTGTGAGTATGTAATGACAACATGAGCATGAATTCTCGGGTGATCAAATGTTGCTGTAATTTTGACCCAAGAATAATGTATCTTATATAAAGTTTTTGCTTTATCAATATATGTGAATGTTGCGCAAAGTTCTCAATCATCACTACAATACCATATTGTTTTTTATGGAATTTTAAGTATGACATGTGCTGACTTTACATGTTATGAATTTTTGAATGACTCGTACTCACGCCAACCCGGAAGTTGGGGGTCCAAATTAGGGAGGAGATGCCTCCCAACAGCCGCCCGAGACATCCTCGGGGCAGGAGCAGCAACCACCGCCACCGCCGACGATCACGCTGGCGGATATTGTTGCGGCCATGGCGGGCTCGCACCAGCAGCACACGAGCTGCTGAGAACTTTAATTGAGAATATGTCCTGCCCAGAGGGACGTCAAGAAAGAGGTGAACACCGGCAAAGTTTCTACACGGACTTTTTGGCGACGCATCCCCCGGGTATTCTCGCTTGCAGATGAACGCATTGATGTGGACAACTGGCTCCGCACAATGGATATGAAATTTGGGCTACTCCGAGTTAGTGAGCTGCAGAAGACTCAGTTTGCGGCCCATCAACTTATGGTTTCCACAAGCGCTTGGTGGGTGAACTTTTGTGCCTCCCAACCCACCGAGCGAATATTAACCTGGACGGAATTCAGGATGGCCTTCCGGGCCTATCATATTCCACCCAATCTGATGAAGCAGAAGACGTAGGAGTTCTTACACCTGCAGCAGGGCAAGGAACTCAATGGAGTATGCCTGCGTGTTCAATGATCTCGCCTTATACGCGTCATATCATGCTGATACGGATGATAAGAGGCGGGACCACTTCTATCAGGGGCTGAATCCGCTCCTGAAAGACAAGCTGGACATGTTCAATCGCGGCAGCCCCAACGAGATGATTGATGCGGCGATTGTTCAGGAGGACTCCGGCAAGGAGTTAGCCGCAGCAGAGAAGAAAAGGAGCATGCCACAGGGCAGCGAAGAGGGAGGTGGTCCTCCCCAAAAATATAGGATGGTGTATCACACACCATCTGGGCAACGCTGGCAACCACCGCCTCGATCGATGCAATTCTGCAATTGGCCGTATCCGCAGCCGGCATTTTGATCAGCATTACCAGCACCTCCGCAACAACAACAACAGCAGCGGGCGATACCGCGTGCATTCTCACCTCAGCGATGCATGCCGGGCTTTCATCCACAAGGCAGCGGCCAGCCTCCGTACGCGTTCTACACGTGCGGTCATCCGGGGCACTTTTCGAAGGGTTGTCCCGAGAAGCAGCAAGGCAACAGAGCGGCACCACCATTCCCGGGGAGAAACCAGCCCTGAAACAACAACAATGCACGGGGTACAAACCCCAAGCCCGGCAATGTCCACCACCTCGCCATTGAGGACGTGCTAGAGGGCGAACCAATCCTTGCGGGTATGTTCAAACTCCACCAACACCCCGTCATAGTTTTATTTGATTTGGGTGCCACTCATAATTTCATTAGCCATACTTGTGTTGTCAAGTATGATCTACAAATACTACCCACCGAGAGTCCTTTCTTGATTTGTTCACCGGGTGGGAAAATTTCAGCAAGCGTAATGGTTCCAAAAGCACCATTATGCCTAGGGGGAAATTATAGCCCGCATCTCTCATAGTTTTATAGGGACAAAAGGTCGATGTAATCCTAGGAGTGTCGTGGTTAACTCACCACGGCGCTGTTTTAGACGTCGTCTCTTGTGTCGTGCACTTGAACTCGTCGGTGCATGCACCTCATTCTCTATTTCTGGACAGCCCAGAAATAAAACTTCCAGCTGTATATCACTCCACAACCAGCAGCCTGGAAAACAATCCAGTGGTCTGAGAGTTCCCCGACGTATTTCTAGATGATCTACCGGGTATGTCACCCGATAGGGAGGTAGAGTTAAAGATAGAACTTGCACCTGGAACCATGTAAATATCCAGAAGGCTGTACAATATGGCACCGAAGGAATTGGCAGAGTTGAAAGCGCAATTGACGGACCTGCTGGACAAGGGTTTCATTAGGCCGAGCTCCTCACCAGGGGCTGTTGGACATTATTTGTCAATAAGAAGGATGAGACGTTGTGGCTTTTTGTGGACTATCGTCCACTGAACGCCGTCACGATCAAGAACAAGTACCCACTGCCCCGTATCGACATCTTGTTTGATCAGCTGGTAGGAGCAAATATCTTTTCCAAGATGGATTTGAGATCAGGGTACCATGAGATAAAAATCTGGGCTGAGGACAAACCGAAGACGGATTTCTCGACGAGGTACGGGTTATATGGAGACGTCTTTCGGCCTCACCAATGCTCCGTCTCACTTCATATACTTGATGAACTCGGTGTTCATGCCGGAGCTGGACAAATTTGTTGTGGTCTTCATGGACGACATTCTTGTTTATTCCATATCGGAAGAAGAGCACCCCAACCACTTGCGTATAGTCTTGCAACGGTTGCGAGATCACAAGTTATACGCGAAATTCAGTAAATGTGAGTTTTGGATTTTCAAGTAGCCTTTTTCGGGCATATTATCTCAGCGGAGGGAATTGCTGTAGACCCGAGCAAGACCGTACAAGTGCTGAATTGGAAATCCCTGAGGTCTGTCCACGAGGTTCGGAGTTTTCTCTGACCCGCGGGATATTATCGGAGGTTCATTCCAAACACCTCAAGGATTGCAAAGCCAATGACCGAACTTCTGAAGAAGGCTTCCAAATATATCTGGAGTCCAGCATGTGAAGCGGCACTCAAGGCGTTGGTGAAGCACCTCACATCAACACTGGTTTTGGCGCCGCGCAATACAACAAAACCGTTCAATGTTTATTGCGATGCATCCGGCATCGGACTCGGATGTGAGCTGATGCAAGCTAGAAGAGTGGTCGTGTATGGATCATGGCAGCTCCGGAACCATGAGCAAAACTATCCAACTCATGACTTAGAATTATCTGCTGTGGTACTCGCACTCAAGATGTGGTGGCATTACCTGCTTGGCAACCTCGTACATCTATATACCGACCACAAAAGCCTCAAGTACATATTCACTTAGAAGGAGTTGAACATGAGGCAGCGGAGATTGTTAGAGTTGATAAAGGATTACAAAATAGAGATCCATTTCATCCCGGGAAGGCAAACATGGTAGACGACACGCTGAGTCGCAAGTCACACGTGAATAATCTGACCATCGCACTGTTGGAAGAGAACGAACCAAATCTGTATTTGGTTCCGCATGGAGCTCTCTACAACTTAGCTCTCATCCCCACCATCCATGAAAAATAGCGGCAGCCCAGAAACATGACAAGGGTATGTCCCATTTGCGGAGACGTGTGGACAGCGGAGAGCTGAAATGTTTCCAAAAAGACGGAGACGGTGTTCTGTGGTTCAAAAACAGAATAGTCGTACCCCGTAACCCGGAACTAAGGAAGCAAATTTTTACGAGGCTCACTTTTCAAAGTTTTCTATTCACCCCAGCAGATGTATCAAGAGCTGAAAAACAAATTTTGGTGGACATAGATGAAGCAGGAGATCGCTAGATACATGTCTGAGTGCGATACATGCCGAAGGGTGAAAGCTGACCACATGAAGAAACTGGGACTACTACAACCACTATGCATACCTGCCTGGAAATGGGGGGACGTGAGCATGGACTTTATTGTCGGTTTACCCACAACGTTTGAAAAGCACGATTCAGTTTGGGTACTCGTCGACCGGCTCACGAAATCTGCACATTTTATTCCGGTCAATATCAATTACAACGCCAAGAAGTATGCTGAACTATGCATCTCATGGATCCTGTGTTTACACAGCGTACCCCACACCATCATCTCAGATCGAGGCACTTTAATTGTGTCTCGTTTTTTAGAGCACTTACATGCAGCGTTGTGTACAAAACTGATCTAGAGTTCAGCATACCACCAGCAGACGGATGGGCAAACCGAGCGGGTAAATCGAATCCTAGAAGACATGCTACGAGTTTGTGCTACTAATCACGGTAAGAATTGGGATGATCACTTACCATTAACTGAGTTCTCGTACAACAATGGGTACCACGCGAGCATAAAGATGGTGCCCTACTGTAGAAGTCCCAAAAATGTGTATGAATAAAAACCGAGGTTTGAGTTCATATGTGTGGCAAAGACATGAAAAATGGGACTTGCTAAAACTTTTCTTCATGCAAAGTAATACATGGATGAGCATCCAAAAATGAGGCTCATATTTTTATTTAAAAAGTGTTGAACCAATAAGAATTTAAATACCTCTTGCATGTAAGTTTGAAAATCAGATTTGAAATTCAAAGTTCACACATGTGGTGGCCAAAAACTCTGAATAAACATGCAGCCATATGGTTGGAAATTGTGGGGAAAAGTTTGATGACAAACTTTTCATTTGTAGGGTGGGCTCAAAAAGGAGTTAAAGAGAAGCATTTGTGAATTCTAACCAAATTCAAATTTGCTATGCAAATTCAAACTGAAGTTGGGGAAATTCAAATGCTAGCCTACTTTTCAAATTCAAAACCTTGGAAGGTAATAGATTGACATGAGAAGATATTTGTGGGAGGAAAAAAATTGGGGTGGACCCCACATGTCATTGGTACACAATGACTTGCATCCAAAGCAAACAATTCTTCTGTTTTAAACTCCACGAGAGGACTTCTCACTCGGGCGCCACCGAGGAGGTCACCGCGCCACCTCCTGCTGCTTTGCCCCACGCGCTGGCTCCCCAAGGCGGTGCCCCCTCGTGCTACTCGGCGTGATCATCCCCTCTGCCCGAGCAAAGCCTCAGTTGCTTTCTCCTCCACGTGAGCTGCACCGAGCGGAGCCCCTCTGCCCTTCCGCCTCTCTGTTTGATCGAGAGAACTGAAGAAACAGTCGTGCCACCTTCCCCCGAGCTGCTAAACACTACCCCGAGCTCAGCCTCCACCTCCCTGAACCGAAAACGAGCAAGCTCCGGCCTCCTTTGCCCGAGAACGGCTTCCCCGCCGCGACCTAACTCAAAGCCGGCGATCGGCTTCACGTGGACAGACCACTACGGTGGTTTTCAAGCTCGATCAAGCAAGGCCATGGGAGCGCACTGGGTTGGTGCTGCTCTCCTCTAGTTTGTGGAGCAAACCGTGAAGCATCGACCGGGAATTTCAAGATTTTACTCCGGCGGCTTCAACCCGAGCATCTGGTACAAATTCGCTAAATTCCCGCTCTATGATCCTCCTTAGGTTATCAAATCTTGCACATAGACGCTGGACTAACCAGTGATCATTTTCCTTTTAGCATCTGTTGCATGAGACCGGCTAGGAGCGACATATTTTGAGCTCGATCAAAGACGTTCATGGCCGACACGATCGGTCACACGGTGCCGACCAACTTGCAGCCATTTTTTAACATCTTTGAGGCCTTGTCGAGCTTCCTAGAGGTGTACTGATGCTGTAGAGCTATTTGGTCGAGGTTTTGGCGGGTTAGAACCCACGGCCGACGGCGCCGAACCTCAACCGAGGCCGCCGCACGTCGCCGGGGTATTTTCAGTCACCGGCAGCTCGAACTGACCCCACAGCCGTGTTCCTCGATGTAGATCACACACTGGCAACGAGTTTTAGCTCGGGTGGCGGCCGAGAACGGCCGGCCTGTAACACCCCAAAAATCTTGTTAAAGACCCTAAATCATGTTAAGAGGGGAATTTAAAATTTTTTGGACGTGTTGCATGTTTTGCAAAAATTCAAATTCAAACTGGAATTTAAATTAAACTCAAATCAGAAAAGAAATAGAAAAAGAAAAAAAACAGAAAAAAACCGGCCAGTGGGCCGCAACCCACCAGCCGGCCCAACCAGCGCCCGCGCCAGCCCGCAGCCGCGCGCGCCGCTTCCTCCCACTGACAGGCGGGACCCGCCAGTTCATCGTCTACCTCGCGCCAGCGCCGGACTCTCTCACCCGAATCGAAACCGATCGGGAATTCTCGCGTATTCCAGCTGAATTCCGTTCGGGGGCGACGCAAACTCGATCTAAACCACCCCGCCGCCCTCCCCGGTCTATAAAAACCCCAGCCTCGTTCTGTTTTTCCCACACGATCCGCCGATTTTCCTCCGGTGAGAACCGAGACTTCTCCGGTGAATTCTGGCCGATCTAAGCTCGGAAATTCCGATCTAACTCGCTGGTCTTGATCCACCGCCTCCGGGGAACCTTGCAGGTGCAGAAAACTCGGTGACTTGCGGTGTAAACACAGCGCCGACGAGCCTTGCCGTGAATTCACCTTGGACCTCGTCACCGATCACCTTCCAGGACCTCCGAGCTCAAGAAAACCCCCGAGGTGAGATCCCCGACCTCCCCTCCACCGATCTATGCCATAAAATCACAGTTCTAGGAAGAATTCTCGAAGATCCGAAAGTCTCCGGCGAGATCGCCGCTTCCCGCCGCCGTGCGCCGCCGGCATCGCCGCCCGCGCTCGATCAGAGCGACGTGGCCGCTTGTGCGCCGTTTATTTTAAATCGCACGGTAGGGTTTAAATCCCCGCGTACCGGTTCGACGTTATAATCTCAGCCGTCGGTTTAAAATCGGACGGTCCACGTCAGCCCCGCGTTATAAAGACTGAAAATCTTACATGCTACCCCCTGGGGTTCTCAGGAAATAAGAGCTAGCCCCGGAAACTTCTGATCTAGCCCCTGGAACTTCAGAAAATCATGTAAATTCAATTAAAAATCAGTTTTAGCCCCTGGACTTAATAAAAATTAGGAAAAACCCCTCTGATAAGTGTAGCTAGACCCCTGGAAATTCTGAAAATAATATTATAGACCCTGTAGTGGGGTGAGTTTACCTTTTTAGCCATGTTTAATGTTTAATTTGGGAAATTAAATATGTGGCTAGTGTTTAAAACTTAAAAAGTGGGACAAACATATTGTCAAAATTAAATTAAAGAATTTCTCAGTATTTAGGAAACTTTGGAGTGAGATAAAAACATAGTTTGGTCTGAATTGAATCTGTTTAATTTATTATTCACATTTAGGGACACATTTTTAAGTAAAGAATAGTTCTAGAAAATAGGGAAAATAATTGTGAAATAGTTTACATCAGAGGAAAAGGTCAAAAATATATTAGCAAATATTTTAGATCATAACCTATTCTGTTTAGATGATGTATCTTGTTATTTTTATAATAAAGTTCACACTTAGGCATAGGAAATAAATCTGAAAATATAGCAACTAATAAATGATAAATGGAGTTTCTAAAATTCAAAGAATTCAGTTTAGCGTTGGTAGAAATTCTAAAGACACTTATTAAGAAGGAAAATACCTTTCATGCATACTTGGTAGCAAAAAGTTGTAGTAGTTGAATATAAGGAATTTATTTAAATTGGAGACTCATATATATAGTATGTAAGTATAAATGTGAACACAAAAGTAGGAATCATATACACATGATTAAAAGTGCATGCAAGACACAAATCAACACACATAGAGTAATGGTGAATGACTTTCATAAATATGAATGTGTGGTTTGTATGAAGTGGAAGTGTGAACTATGTCTTATGGATTGTTGTTTTTCTTTTGCAATGTGTGATGGTATGACGTAGAACCTGCTCAAGAGCAAGTTATTCCTTTCCAAGATCAGGACTACCCATTTCAAGAGCAGCAGGAAGGAGGCAAGTGTCCTTGACCACTTTGATCCTATGCTAGGACGTGTAGATAGAATTATTTGCATTGTCAAATGAAATATGAAACCTATGCTAGGAAGTTTCCCTAGAATTGCATTACCTTGTTTTCCTTGTAGCTTGGGTTGGGATTCATTTTATCATGTCATTCATTATTATGCATATGCTTAGCCATGCTTAGAATGGGATAATTGGGATATGAGATCATCAGTTTATTTTACCATACTCTTGAATGAGATACTGTGAGTTATGTAGAGGTAGGGATCAAGGCAAGTTGGATGTTTTGGTTGTGTGCTGGGTTCACGAGACTCGGGTTTGTGTTTAGTACTTGCCTGGATCCTAAGGACGGGTTCATGGAGCATGTAACCTGGCTTTACAGTGCCAACCACATGCTGAGATGGGGCAGCTTGGCCAATTAATTAGGTGTATCCCTGGCGTAGTATGGGTGTGTTGGATGGTGCGGGGAGTAGGTGTCAGCTGGACTACCATATGAACCGCAAGGCTCAAGAGGAGGCCACTGCAGCGGGGTTGGAGCCTCTTGTATGCTGTTAGGGGTGAAACCTCAGTGGGCCCACGCTCGTCGCAAATCCCTTTGTAAAGGCTTCGTAGTGATCTCCTGGCTACACACCTAGGAAGTGTGAATGTGGTTCGTAGCCACTGGCATAATGGAGGTTCTTTTAGTCCACCCGGCAACGGGGGATGAAATCACTACATGTGGGTACAGTGGTACAAACTCTGCAGAGTCAAAACTGTCATGATAGCCGTGCTCACGGTCAAGAGCGGCTTGGACTTATTCATGATTAGAGGAGTGATGGTTTTGGAAGTTGAGAATGTTAAGCGGTGAGCTTAACATTGGAAATGATGTTATGGTTATTTGGTTATGATGATGAGATGGGAGATTGGGACCATTTTCACCTGTGTAGTAATGTAGGTGCTTAATAAGCTATGGTGATAGGTATTAATTGCATAGTGCTTTAACCATGAGTTCAACCTCTCCTTGTTCTAGCCATGCATGACATAACTTTCCCACACTTGCTGAGTACCATTGGTACTCAACCTTGCATATTTTGTTGGTTTATATTGCTGCTCAGGTCAGGATATTGAGGTGATGTATAATGACCAAGACTTTGGACCCGAAGAAGGTTTCTAGGTTCATGGAGACCCCCGCGCAACGCCTGTAATGGAGCCCACAAGAATAATATTCCGCTGCTAGTTTATTTACTTGTGATGAACTTATTATTGTCCATCGAGACATTTACTATGTAAGACTTACTTATATTCGACACCTGGCTTGTAATAAATGATGCTTCACTATTTGTCATCACATGTATGAGAAAATGATCCTGGCATACATGTGATATTCACTTGGTTGTTCTTCGGAAAAACTGGGTGTGACAGAAGTGGTATCAGAGCCAAGGTTGCCCGTAGGAACGTGGACCTAGGTAGAAAGGGACGTATTTAAGGACCTTATTTTCCTAAAAACTATTTTACAAGGTGTGTGTTGAAAAGTGTTATTTAATAAAGTCACTTTCTTCATCTTACCCCAACTTTCATTCAAAATAGGATTTTTATTTAAAAGTTTATCTAACTTAAGTTTAAATGCTTTCTGTTTTAGATGGTTCGCATGATTCGCACAGCTCGCAAGTCAACAGGAGGGAGAGTTCCCGTAGTCGCCCTTGCCGAAAGAGAGGAGAGCCGTCCGGTGACGTACCTTTCCTATGGATTGGCAGTAGGAGGCTTGTTGCGCCGTCATCGACGTATGCTCGAAGCCGCCGGCAATACGGGCAAGCTAATCATCCACTATAACTCCACCAGGACCATCCGTGAGAAGAGGGAAGAATGGAGCTCAGAGATGAGGATTATACACGAAAATCGGCTGCTTAAGATCCACCGCTCTCCAGCTTGTAGAGCAACACAGGTCGATGCGGAGAAGGATGTCACCTGGGAGGCCATCACCTACCGGAGTCACATCTATCGTCGCCACCTGGACAGGACGGAGTACATGTATGTCCTCCAGCGTGAGAGTGGTACCACGGAGTACAAGTACCCGCCAGTGCAGCAAGGGACTTCCCATGAGCACATGGACTTGTGCTTGGAGGATGCTGCTATGCTCAGCACTCGACTGCAGGAGTGTCAGCAAGAGCTTCAGGATGTTCGGGATACCCTGAAGGAAACGGAGGCATTGCTGCGAGCCTGCTTGAGGGCGAGAGAAAGAGGAGATGGGAATGAACTGTGTGTCACCGTGAATGATACATGGACTCCTGACTCCCCAGATCGCCGAGCGATCAGGCGTCGTCACACTTCTCCACCAGCAGCCTCCCCACCCAAAGCAGAGTCAGAAGGCAGCCGAAATGATGAGGAAGATCCCGAGGAGCCAGCTCAAGAAAACGAGTAGTGTAGAGTCCTTCCCTTAGTTAGCAAGATGTCGAATAGTCGAGTCGATAAGTTAAGTTAATGGTGTGTTAATGCTTGGTGTGTGACGTGAGTTGTGGAAGCCATGAGCAATTGTCCACAGCCTCGTCTTTAGATTGTTTTGCTTTGGTGTGTGAACCCACATGAAATAATATTGCATTTATTATTGGGTGAGAAATGAACCCTCAGAAAAGTATAACAAAGCCTCAACACTTCAAAGTACAAACAAATGAAAGTAGTAAGATAATACTAAATGCTTTCAAGTTAACATTGGTTGATTCTGCCAGATGGCCGGAAGAGGAAAAGGACGTGCTGCCAACCCCGCCAACAACAACGATGAGGCATGCAACCCTCATCTTTCTGGAGGCCAGGACCGGGGTGTTCGCCGTGAAGAAGTTGATCCTCTCCACGAAATGCTGAAGAATCAAAATCAGCTCATCCAGAACTTGACTCAAGTGGTGGCCAACTTGCATCAAGTTCCGCCTCCACAAGCTGCACCACGCCAACCAAGGTTGAGTGAGTTTCTAGGAACTCAACCTCCAAAGGTTGCAAGTGCTGCTGAACCTCTGGAGGCAGATGATTGGCTAAAGACCATTGAAAGCAAAATGAGGATCATCCAGTGCCAAGGGTATGAGAGGGTGCTGTTTGCCTCTCATCAATTGCATGGACCTGCTGCTGATTGGTGGACCGCCTACGTGGCCGCCCATCATGACCCTGAGAACATCACTTGGGAAGAGTTCAAGCGTAGCTTCCGCAACCATTACATCCCAAGAGGTGAACTCAAAAACAAGAGGAAGGAGTTTTTGGGACTGCAGCAGGGAAACATGACGGTGAGGGAATACCTCACTAAATTCACTCAACTATCCCGTTATGCTCCACAAGACATAGAGACTGATGAGCAGAAACAAGATTGTTTCGTGGAAGGTCTTACCGCAGAAATGCAGTGTGCAATGTCCTCAAATGAGTGTGAAAGCTTCCAAAAGATGGTGGACAGAGCATTTGTGGTGGAAAGGAAGCTGAAGGCCTTGGAAAATGAGAACAAGAGGAAGGCCGGGTGGTCACACCAAGCCTCAGGGAGCAACACCCGCCCACGTCTGATGCAGCAACCTACAGGCCAGACGAACCGTGCTGTGGTATCCTACTCAGCACCAAGAGGGTACAACCCGAACTACACGCCTCCCGCAGCACCAGCACAGCCACAACGTCAGTTCGTACAGCAGCCTCGCCCCGCATATCCACCTCGACCAGCAGTGCAAGGACCTCCAAACCAACCCCAAGACACTAAAGGCCAAGCACCTAAGGTTGGGGTGCAATGCTTTAGCTGTGGTGAAGTGGGGCACTACGCCCATAAGTGCCCAAAGAAGAAGCCCACGCAGCCACAACAGCAGAATGTAATGAGAGGACGGGTGAACCACGTCACTATGGAGGAAGCACAAGAGGCACCCGACGTGGTAGTTGGTAAGTTTCCTGCCAATTTACACCTTGCAACCCTGCTGTTTGATTCTGGTGCTACCCACTCCTTCACTGCTCAAGGGTTTGTTAAGAAGCATGACCTAGCAACCACACAAATGAACCATATGCTAGCCGTAAACTCTCCGGGTGGAGAAATAAGGACAAAACAAGTGTGTCCCAAGGTGAACCTAGACATTAATGGGGTAGTGTTTACTGCTAACCTCATAGTTGTAAGGGCCTCAGTTTTTGACACACATTTGCAGTGTTCATCACCACACCACACACCTCATTTGAGGAAGAATGATGAACACAAATGAAGAGCAAGTAACAATTATCAACATGCTCATTAGAGAACAAACTTACACATTGCAAAAGTGGTATTTCCCACATGTGATATAGATGGGCTGGACATATGAAAACTCCTACACTTTGCTAAGGATGTCCATGCCAAGTTTCACCCAAATTCAAAACCTTTTTGAGGTCATTTTGGGTATAGATAGGAAGAGGGCAGTTTGAAACCATATTCAAATTCAAACTGTTTTTATCCCATGAATTTAAAAGTGGAAGGCATATTCTTACTCAGCACATTTTTGTGAGCTCACACACCAATTTTCACTCCATTTGGAGTTGATCTTGACATGAGCTAAGAGGGAGAGATTCAAACTTTATTTGAATTTCAAACTGAACTTGTGCTGAAATTCATTCAAACCAAACCTCATTTGAACTTTGATCTATTCAAATGGCTCATGGGTGAATAATTTGAATTGCCAAGGGTAGTATGGGGTTCACTGTTTACAACAGTGATTAGGAGTAAATTTCAGAAGTTAAAACTGGAGGTGGGACCCACATGTCAGCCACTGCTCAGATCAAACCGACTGAGACTTTTTCACTCGGGTCGCCGAGCCGCAGCGGTGATCGCCACCGAGGCCAGCCGCCGCGCCACCAGCTGCTTGCCCACGCGCGGGCGTGAGGCGGTGCAGAGCCTTCTTAAGGCGCCTGCCCCCCTCCTCGGCCGAGGTACCGCCGTTCTTCCCCGCAAGAACTCAGCGCCGGCCAAAAACTTCCGCAGCTCGGACTTGATCGGAGAACGCCGATCGCAGCTTCCTCCATCCACTCCAGAGCCCCAGCAAGGTACTAGAGACCTTCCTCCGTCCTCCCCGTTGCTAGAATTCGGTTGAAACCGATTGATATCGGCTGTGCCGAAAGATCAAACTCGGAACTTGGATCCGCCGCACCTCGGGCTCTCGTGGACAGCCCAACCAGGGCGTTGTCACGGCCAAGCCAAGGCACCCTTGGACGCGCGGGTGACCGGTGCTGCTCATCCCCGAGCCACAGCTCCAGTGGTTGCTCACCGGCGGCGAATTTCCACTTTTCCCCTTTCTGTGTGCAGAATGACCTTCGGGTACGATTCTGTTTAATTCGTGCTCTAGGAACGATTAGAGGGCCTCAGGCCGCTCTCACACGAGCTAGACGCGGTAACGCACAAGTTGCCTTCACAACTCTGGGCCGGAGAACCTCTGTGCCCGGCGTAATTTGAGGTCTACTAATGGCGGAACGAACGGGCGGCATCGGGCGCACTGTGAGGACCTATTTTGGGCCTTCCCCGAGCTGCCTCGAGCTCATGTCAACCTTCTCTGAGGTCCACTGATGTCCCCGACCGATTTCCCAAGTAGCTGAGGTGCTAGAGAAGTCAGCCGACATGACCGAAGTCATTCCGAGGTGGCGGCTCGTCGTCGACCATGCTCCGGCCGTTGTCATGAGCAGCTGACCCTCGGATCCTATTTCCCGAGTAAAAGTAGGCAGGGGCAGCCAGAATCGAGAAGTTTGGAGCTGTACAGCAGCCGGCGGCGAGCTCTCCGGCGAGGTCCCTCGGCGGCGGGGCGCGGGTGTCGCGAGGTTGAAGAAGGGGGTGGACCCCAGCTGTCAGCGGGAGATATTTTGAATCGGGATCGGGTGTGCTGGCACACAAAATCCTTGTGGGCCGCGATGTGCCATCGCCTAGGCGTGCGACGCGTGTCCCCTGGGCCCACGCGCGAGTTTAAACTTTTCCCCGATTTTCAGATCTCCTTCAAACTTCAAATCCTCATAACTTTGGCTAGAAAGCTCCAAATTGAGTGAACCAAATTTTGCAGGATTCAGCTCTCTAAGTACTTTCCAGAAAATCAAGTTTCACTTCATGAAATTCCTTATTTCTCCAGAATTAATTCCTCAAAGTTTAAACTGTTAGGAATTTTAACTGGAGAATCCTTTGGAGGAAAATCCTGAAATTTTACTGAGATGTTCACCAAAATATCCTTGAGCTACCATAAAAATTTCAGATCCATTTGAGCTCATTTAATCCACCTAATGGTGTGATTAGTGAAACTATTCCAGAGAAAATAGAAAATGTTCAGAAACATTTTCAGAATTTTCTCTGAAATTGTTTGGCTCATACCTTTAGTTAGGAACCCCCAAATTAAGTGAGACCAACTCCATTAGAACCCTCTAAAAATCTAGTTTTCAGAAATTCATAGTTTGTTTCATGAAAGTCCTTAGAACACCCTAAAAGCCTTTAATTAAGGTCAAGGACATAATTAATTGTGGAGGCCTCAATTGAGCTTTGCTGCAACTAAAACTTGACCAAGTCTCTGTTTAGGTTGTAACCAAGCCACAGTAAAAGTTTGACAGTCATTAGGTCTGTCTAGCAAAGGTTATAAGCTTCACAAGTTCAAACTTAATAAAGGCATTTAAATTAATACATGTATGTCTTATATCATGTAGTCGCTAAGGTCGAGGAGGAACCCGAAGTCCTAGACTTCGTTACTCCGGAGGAGCAGCTAGCCTACGACCAAGAGCAGCAAGGCAAGCTCCGGTTTGCATTAACCTTTTTACAAATGTTTATTGTTTTGAGCACATCTTTGAATATTGTTCTTTGCATTAGAGTCTTGATTGGAAACCCAACTGCATAGCCAAGAAAACCATGGGTTGGGTTTAGGATTGAAAACCTCGTTAGCCACTGCATTGCTAGGATAGAGTAGGATTCGGTACAAGTCGAGTAGTTGGAACTACTCGCGAGAATAGGCTAGAGGCACATTGCTCGGGTAGAGATAGCACATGATATACATGGCAAGAAAGATGAGACCGAGCGGACAGTAAGGGCAGCAGGACTTTGGGGCCTATGTGCTATAGCTCCGCTTGTGTCGATTGAGGACCGAGCCGTGTGCGGGCCTGTTGAACAAGCTAGAACAGTACCGAAGACCTACCGGCTATATGGGAACCGGGAAACTGATGTAACTCGGGTAGCTGGGTATTGAGGCATTGCCCGTCGTTCAGAGGGTAGGTTGAGAGCTCGAGGTGTAAATCGGCTGGCGGCACAGAGATGCGCGTGCAGAGACCTCTTGCTCGGGACGATGGGACCGGTTCAATATTTGGCTGACGGGTGAAAGGTAGTTGCGTACGGCGTCCGTGATGGTTGTTGTAGGCTACATCGAGTACGGGCGTACGTGACGGGTTGTTCGGGTAACCCTGCAGGTGTAAATCGATTATAATCGCCGTCCCTCGCGGTCAGTGAGTACCACTTGTTCACTATACCGTGACGTAGAATGAACAGGCTAGTTACATGTTAAAATGTTGCTGATTGAAAGATGGACATTGATTGTTAATGATATGCTGTAGCTTAGAGCTAACTAAAGTTCTTTTCAACTTTGGGCAAAGTACATGAGAGAAATGCGTTTCTTGTTTGATTGCGGCTCTCTCATGTACCTTCGCGTAAGGTTCTCCACAACCTGCTTCTAAAACTTGAAAGTAAGGTTCTACTAATTAGGCGAGTCCTTGCAAATAATTTTTACCTCATGTAACCCATTACCCTCATGTAGAAGTTCCATGTTTAGGTGAGACGGGTCAGACTTGCTGAGCCTTCGTGCTCACTGCTTGTGTTTGAAGCTTTTGCAGGGTTCTATGAGGAAGGGACTCCCGAAGAGGAGACGGAACCCCAGGAGGGGAACCCCGTCGAGTGGGAGTCGTGCACGCCGCAGAGTTAGTGTGCGTGTGTGCTAGCAAGGACACGTTCAAGGGCTGAACGTGCACTTGATGCTTAGTCTACGCCCGCGAGTGTGGACTAAACTTATTTTGATGTAAACATGTTCCTAAACTTGTTTATGTAATAAAATTTCCGCTTCCGCTTTGTACCTTTGACGTGTGTTATACGGTGCTGTGCAACGCAGCACCCCTCAGCGTGATCCTGGCTCGACAGGACCTTGGGGTCGTGTCAGTGTTGGTATCAGAGCTCGCTTGAGGTTTAACACAGTACAAAGGTCTTCTTTTTCAAAAATCCAGTGAGGAACGAGTTAGTAGCCCGTATAAGGATGTTATTAGTATATAGAAAGTGGCTTATTAACCTATTTGTTATGTCGGAAAATCGTGCATCTCGGGACGTTCATGTCTTGGGGGGTGCACGTAAGCGCTGTCCACCAGTGCGCACAAGCTGAAGGGTGGAGCCCCACGGGTGGCAGGTAACCCGACCCGCTTTAGTATCCTCTACGACTCTTCATGTCGTTTGGGGTATTCGAGCAACGTCTGTCCCTGGCGTGCGTGGTGCAACATGGGAGACCCCGTCACGTGGTCTGAGACGTGAACACGTAACTCAAGGCGTGTTTGTCTTGAGAACATCTGGGCGAGTGATGACGGCCAGGTGTACGAACTGTATGAATTCCGGGCTCGGTGTGCAGCCGAGTCTGACGATTGATTGAGTTTCTGTAGGTAGCCTGACCACGAAACGGTAGACGTGTAGCATCCGTGTGCGAGTGACGAGTAGTGCCACTGAAATAACGAAGCCGGCTAAGTCCGGTATAGGTTTTTCTTTGTGAGGACGTAGTACCGACATAATCTGGTGATGCATCGACGTCACACCCAACTAAATGAACAAATTCATTTAAAACTTGAAAGTTTTGCTCCAAAGTAGTAAAACTTGATGTAACTCCTTCCCTTGAACAGTATATTCAAAGTTAACAAGTTTTCAACTTATAGGTTGTTAAGGACAGAGCACTCTGTTTTCAGCTGAATCAAGGCTGAAGTTAATCAGAGGCTAGAGGTTGAGTTCTTTCGAGATTGGGGTCGTATGATACATTTCTGAAAAGATTTGGAAGAGCTTTACAACTTTTCTGTTGAGGTCCAGAGGTGTTTCATCCCTTAACCACTCGAAAAATGCAGTAGAGTTGGAACTGTCCAGAAAACAGGACAGGGTAAAGACTCTCTGTAGACTCTCTGTAAATTAAGCATAACTTCCTGCATAAAAATCCAAAAATAGGAAATGAGGTACTTATGGAAAGCTTATGAGATGGGTTACGACTTTGTAACAGAAAGTTTTGTCAGATTGGGAACAGAATTAACTGGGATTCTTGGATCAATTCAGTACCTAAAGCAGGGAGGTGCTGTCCAATTGATTCCAGAAATTCTGTTAACTTTGACATCTCATAACTTTTGAACCAGGACAGATCTGAGGCCAAGCAAACACTTTCTGGAAATCCATTGAAGTTAGCTTTAACTTTGATGTTGAGCTCCAGAATTAGTTTTGCTGTTAACATGGCCTAAATCAGGTTGAAATGGAAACTGGTCAGGGCTGTCATGGGAACAGCAGATCAGCAGTCAAATTTGTTTAAAATTTGAACTATGTTTCCAAGTTTTATGGGATCAATGACATGTCTTATGTTATAACTCCATGGTTTACTGTTTAAATAAATATTTGACATTTCTCAAATATATTTTTACAGATGGCAGCAGATAAACAGTTGGAGAATGAGTGGGTAGTTTCTCACTGTTCTGACCGTAGCGGCTACCCGGAAGCATTGTGGCAAATGCTCCAATATTTCGGGTACAATCAGATGCCGCAGTATTTCGCCAAGGAATATGGCGAAGGGGGGAACAAGACGTGGACGATCCATGTCGAGGTTCCTGCAGGACCTACGCCACCCGGTTGGGTGCCATTCACCGTCACGGTGAGAGGAAGACAACCGGAAGGGATGTGGCAAGTGGCAGCCCGTGACACTATGTCACGTTTCTGCCAACTACACGTGCAGGCTATGGAGGGCACTCCATACGCACTCGTTCCGGTGGAGGGACGAGCTCAGCATGTGTGGGAAGAGAGGTACCTGGAGGCAACAGACCCTAATTGCCCAAGGTACAACTCCGCGGAGGCAAACCTCAGCCTCCAAATGAGGGCGGGAAACGCTGTGATGGACAGCCAAGCTGTTCATACGGAGCATCTCGCCACCAAGCTCAAGGAGAGCACAAGCCGTGGAGATCATTTCGAGAGTGCTCACAGCGCACTCCGCAATGTGCTCCTTCTGACGATCAAGCGACTGAATGAACAACACAATCAGTTGCGTCGTATGAAGAAGGCAAAGAAGAAGAGCCGTGTTGACATCGCGCCGTTGCAAGAGCTGGTGCAGACCCTAACCCAGCAGAATGAGGACCTTGCTCAAGAGCGGGACGACGCTATTGAGGAAGGACAAGGCTGGGAAGAGGACTACAACCAGGCTATGGACGAGGTGCATGCATTGCAGGACCTCGTGCCCCCGGTGTTAGGCATACCAGTGGTCTTGGGTCTTCCAGCAATGGGAGAACCCAGAATGGGAGAAGAGGTGGTAGATCCAGAGCCACCAGCAGAAGTACCGGAGGAGGACGACCCACAGGAGGTCGAGTTCTACTCCGAGTAGGGGGTTACGGTTGCCAAGTAGGGCAGCTAGGGTAGCGTAACCCAACTTTTGTAATCGGTGACATGTCGTGTAGACAGTAGCGTATGTATAGGTAGTGACGACATGAGCATGACTTCTCGGAGACCCGAGAATAATGTATCTTGTATAAAGTTTATGCTTTATCAATATATGTGAATGTTGTGCAAATTAATCATGTGTCACTTCAATACCTACTGTTGCTTATGGAATTTTAAGTAAGACATGTGCTAATCGCTGCTGTTTCGAATTTCAGAATGACGCATACTCGTGCCAACCCTGACGTTGGGGGTACCAGCCAAGGGGGAGAGACCTCCCAACCACCTCCCGAGGACTCCTCGGGACAGCAGCAGCAACAGCAACAGCAAACACCGCCACCGCCACTGCCAACGGTTACATTGGCCGACATTGTCGCGGCAATGGCGGGCTCGCATCAGCAGCACACAGAGTTGCTGCAGACTCTCATCGCCAATACGTCTCGCCCAGAGAGACGTCAAGATCGTGAGGAGCGCCAACAGAGCTCCTACTCCAAGTTCCTGGCAACTCATCCCCCTGTATTCTCAAGGGCGGATGAACCACTTGACGCGGACAACTGGCTCCGCGCCATAGAGATGAAGTTCGGGCTGCTCCAGATCAGCGAGCAGCGCAAGACTCAGTTCGCGGTCCAGCAGCTCCAAGGATCCGCGAGCGCGTGGTGGGCCAACTTCTGTGCTTCACAGCCCACCGACCGAGTGATGACCTGGGCGGAGTTCCGGACGGCCTTCAGGGCCTATCATATACCGCCAGGTCTGATGAAGAGGAAGACGCAGGAGTTCTTACACCTGCAACAAGGGAGCCGGAACGCGCTGGAATACTCCAGGGCGTTTAACGATCTCGCGCTATATGCGTCGTATCATGCTGATACCGATGAGAAGCGGCGAGACCACTTTTACCAGGGGCTTAACCCGCTCCTGAAGGACAAATTGGCGATGTTCAATCGCGGCAGCCTCAACGACATCATTGATGCTGCGATTGTTCAGGAGGACTCCGGCAAGGAGTTAGCGGCGGCGGAGAGAAAGCGAAGCGCGCCGCAGAGCAGTGGAGAAGGAGGCGGTCCTTCTCAGAAGTTTCGGATGGTGAATCGCCCACCATCAGGTCCACGCTGGCAACCACCACAGCGGTCGATGCCGTTCCGCAGTCGGCCGTACTCTTCACCGGCATTCCGGCCGGCACTGCCAGCACCACCGCAACAACAACAGCAGCAGCGGGCGATGCCGCGTGTGTTTGCACCTCCGCAACGCATGCCGGGCTTTCGTCCACCGAGTACTCCACCAGCAGCGGCCACATGTTACAAGTGTGGTCGTCCAGGACACTTCACGAGCAGTTGCCCAGAGAGGCAAGGCGGCGGAGTGGCACCACAGTTTCCGGGGAGGAATCAACCCCGGAACCCTACTAATGCGCGGCGGGCAAACCCTAGACCCGGCACTGTCCACCAGCTTGCCATTGAGGACGTGCCGGAGAGCGAGCCAATCCTTGCGGGTATGTTCCAACTCCACCAGCATCCCGCTATAGTACTGTTTGATTCAGGCGCCACGCATAATTTTATTAGCCAAGCTTTCATTGCTAAACACAGTTTGCCAATACTACCCACCGATAGTCCATATTTAATTTGTTCACCGGGTGGGAAGATTTCAGCAAGCGTAATGGTCTCCAAAGCACCATTATGCTTAGCGGGTAGAGTGTACCCCACGTCTCTCATTATCTTAGAGGGACAGAAGGTCGATGTCATCCTAGGGATGTCGTGGTTAACCCACCACGGCGCTGTTTTAGACACCGTCCTTCGAGTCGTGCACTTAAACTCAGAAGTGCACGGTTCTCACTCATTATTTCTGGACAGTCCAGAAATAAAACTTCCAAGTGTCTATCAAGCCACAACCATCAGATTGGAAGACATTCCAGTGGTCCGAGAGTTCCCTGATGTATTCCCGGACGATTTGCCGGGGATGCCACCTGATAGAGAGGTGGAGTTCAAAATTGAACTTGCACCGGGAACCATGCCAATATCCCGAAGGCCGTACAAGATGGCGCCCAAGGAGTTGGATGAACTAAAGACTCAGCTCACGGATCTTCTGGAGAAGGGTTTTATTAGGCCGAGCTCCTCACCATGGGGCTGTTCGGCATTATTTGTAAAGAAGAAAGATGAGACGTTGCGGCTTTGCGTGGACTATCGTCCATTAAATGCCGTAACCATCAAGAACAAGTACCCGTTGCCACGGAGCGACATGTTGTTTGATCAGTTGGTCGAAGCAAAGATCTTTTCCAAGATGGATTTAAGATCCGGGTACCATCAGATTAAGATAAGGGCTGAGGACATTCCGAAGACGGCTTTCTCGACGAGGTACGGACTTTATGAGTACCTAGTTATGTCCTTCGGCCTCACCAATGCTCCAGCTCACTTCATGTACTTGATGAACTCGGTATTCATGCCGGAGCTGGACAAGTTTGTCGTGGTCTTCATC
This sequence comes from Neostapfia colusana, assembly GCA_030760725.1. Taxonomy (NCBI): domain Eukaryota; kingdom Viridiplantae; phylum Streptophyta; class Magnoliopsida; order Poales; family Poaceae; genus Neostapfia; species Neostapfia colusana. The sequence continues at coordinate 22,665,294 of JASWHV010000012.1, read as the reverse complement.
GACGACATCCTGGTATATTCCAAGTCGGAGGAAGATCACAAGAAACATCTGCGTATAGTCTTGCAACGGCTGCGGGATCACAAGTTATACGCAAAATTCAGCAAATGCGAGTTTTGGATATCGCAGGTGCCTTTCCTCGGGCATATCATCTCAGCGGAAGGTATCGCTGTGGACCCGAGCAAGATCACTCAAGTGCTGAATTGGAAGTCCCCGAGAACTGTTCACGAGGTACGGAGTTTCCTCAGACTCGCGGGGTATTATCGGAGGTTCATTCCGAACTTCTCGAAGATTGCCAAGCCAATGACAGAGCTGCTGAAGAAGGCTACCAAATATGTTTGGAGTCCAGCATGTGAAGCAGAATTCAAGGCTTTAGTCAAGCACCTGACATCAGCACCGGTTTTGGCACAGCCAGACACAACAAAACCGTTCGATGTGTACTGCGATGCATCCGGCATTGGGCTCGGATGTGTGCTGATGCAAGACCGAAGAGTGGTCGCGTATGGATCACGGCAGCTTAGGAACCATAAGCAGAATTATGCAACTCACGACTTGGAGCTCGCTGCCGTGGTACTCGCACTCAAAATGTGGAGGCACTACCTACTCGGTAACCTCGTACATTTATATACCGACCACAAAAGCCTCAAGTACATATTCACTCAGAAGGAGCTGAACATGAGGCAACGAAGATGGTTAGAACTGATAAAGGATTACGAGATAGAAATCCATTATCATCCGGGCAAGGCAAACATAGTGGCAGATGCGCTGAGCCGCAAGTCACACGTCAATAATCTGACCATCACACCGTTGGAAGAGAGCGAACCACCATTACATGTGATTCCACACGGAGCTCTCTACAACCTAGCTTTGATCCCCACCATCCGTGAAGAGATAGCGGCCGCCCAGAAGAATGCCAAGGGCATGTCACATTTACGGAGACGTGTAGACAGTGGGGAGTTAAAATGTTTCCGGAAGGACGGAGACGGCGTTCTGTGGTTCAAGGACCGGATCGTCGTACCCCGTAAACCGGAATTACGGAAGAAAATCTTTGATGAGGCTCACTCATCAAAGTTTTCTATTCACCCCGGCAGCAACAAGATGTATCAAGAACTCAGAAGAAAGTTTTGGTGGACACGGATGAAGCGCGAGGTTGCAAAATACGTGTCCGAGTGTGATACATGCCGAAGGGTGAAGGCAGATCATATGCGGAAACCGGGACTGCTGCAACCACTGGGCATTCCTTCCTGGAAGTGGGAGGACGTGAGCATGGATTTCGTCGTCGGTTTACCCACCACCTTACAGAAACATGATTCGGTGTGGGTGATCGTCGATCGGCTCACCAAAGTTGCCCATTTCATCCCGGTCAACACCAACTACAACGCCAAGAAGTACGCTGAACTGTACATCTCACGGATCCTATGCTTGTACGGCGTACCCCGTACTATCATATCGTATCGGGGCACTTTATTTGTGTCCCGTTTTTGGGAGCAGCTACACGCTGCCTTAGGGACGAAGCTGATCCGTAGTTCAGCCTACCACCCGCAGACGGATGAGCAAACAGAGCGGGTAAACCAAATTTTAGAAGACATGCTACGAGCTTGCGCTATCGACCACGGCAAGAATTGGGATGATCACTTGCCGTTAGCTGAATTCTCGTACAATAATGGGTACCAAGCCAGCATCAAGATGGCACCTTACGAGGCGCTATATGGTAGGAAATGCCGCACACCATTGAACTGGTGTGAGTCTGGCGAAAGGGTTACCTTCGGGATTGACCTTGTCAACAACGCGGAAGAAAAGGTTCGACTAATTCAAGCGAACCTAAAAGCCGCTCAATCCCGTCAGAAACAGTATGTGGACCGGAGAAGGCGCCCATTACAATTCGAAGTTGGAGATCACGTATATCTACGGGTGTCTCCAATGAAGGGCGTAAACAGATTTGGGGTGAGAGGAAAGTTGGCACCCAGATTCATCGGTCCATTCCAGATTACCGAAAGATGTGGATCAGTGGCATACCGGTTGAAATTACCAGAAGCACTTTCCGGTGTACACAACATCTTTCATATTTCCCAGCTGAGGAAGTGTCTCAAGCTATCAACTACCGTTCAGCTGGAAGACATTGAAGAACTGCAACCGGATCTCACCTATCGGGAGGAACCGGTGCAGATTATTGATGAAAAGGCCCGAACCACACGCAACCGTACGTTGTGGTTCTACAAGGTTCTATGGAGTAATCACTCCATGGACGAAGCGACATGGGAGAGCGAAGAATTCCTTCGCACTAACTACCCTGAATTTTTCACGTCGCATATCCGGTAATTTTCCACCGTCCTCTCTCTCATTTTCACCTTATAATCTCGGGACGAGATTCTTTTAAGGGGGGAAGAATGTAAGGGCCTAAGTTTTTGACACACGTTTGCAGTATTCATCACCACACCACACACCTCATTTGAGGAAGAATGATGAACACAAATGAAGAGCAAGTAACAATTATCAACATGCTCATTAGAGAACAAACTTACACATTGCAAAAGTGGTATTTCCCACATGTGATATTGATGGGCTGGACATATGAAAACTCCTACACTTTGCTAAGGATATCCATGCCAAGTTTCACCCAAATTCAAAACCTTTTTGAGGTCATTTTGGGTATAGATAGGAAGAGGGCAGTTTGAAACCATATTCAAATTCAAACTGTTTTTATCCCATGAATTTAAAAGTGGAAGGCATATTCTTACTCAGCACATTTTTGTGAGCTCACACACCAATTTTCACTCCATTTGGAGTTGATCTTGACATGAGCTAAGAGGGAGAGATTCAAACTTTATTTGAATTTCAAACTGAACTTGTGCTGAAATTCATTCAAACCAAACCTCATTTGAACTTTGATCTATTCAAATGGCTCATGGGTGAATAATTTGAATTGCCAAGGGTAGTATGGGGTTCACTGTTTACAACAGTGAATAGGAGTAAATTTCAGAGGTTAAAACTGGAGGTGGGACCCACATGTCAGCCACTGCTCAGATCAAACCGACTGAGACTTTTTCACTCGGGTCGCCGAGCCGCAGCGGTGGTCGCCACCGAGGCCAGCCGCCGCGCCACCAGCTGCTTGCCCACGCGCGGGCGTGAGGCGGTGCAGAGCCTTCTTAAGGCGCCTGCCCCCCTCCTCGGCCGAGGTACCGCCGTTCTTCCCCGCAAGAACTCAGCACCGGCCGAAAACTTCCGCAGCTCGGACTTGATCGGAGAACGCCAATCGCAGCTTCCTCCGTCCACTCCAGAGCCCCAGCAAGGTACTAGAGACCTTCCTCCGTCCTCCCCGTTGCTAGAATTCGGTTGAAACCGATTGATATCGGCTGTGCCGAAAGATCAAACTCGGAACTTGGAACCGCCGCACCTCGGGCTCTCGTGGACAGCCCAACCAGGGCGTTGTCACGCCCGAGCCAAGGCACCCTTGGACGCGCGGGTGACCGGTGCTGCTCATCCCCGAGCCACAGCTCGAGTGGTTGCTCACCGGCGGCGAATTTCCACTTTTCCCCTTTCTGTGTGCAGAACGACCTTCGGGTACGATTCTGTTTAATTCGTGCTCTAGGAAGGATTAGAGGGCCTCAGGCCGCTCTCACACGAGCTAGACACGGTAACGCACAAGTTGCCTTCACAACTCTGGGCCGGAGAACCTCTGTGCCCGGCGTAATTTGAGGTCTACTAATGGCGGAACGAACGGGCGGCATCGGGCGCACGGTGAGGACCTATTTTGGGCCTTCCCCGAGCTGCCTCGAGCTCATGTCGACCTTCTCTGAGGTCCACTGATGCTCCCCGACCGATTTCCCAAGTAGCTGAGGTGCTAGAGAAGTCAGCCGACATGGCCGAAGTTATTCCAAGGTGGCGGCTCGTCGCCGACCATGCTCCGACCATTGTCATGAGCAGCTGACCCTCGGATCCTATTCCCCGAGTAAAAGTAGGCAGGGGCGGCCAGAATCGAGAAGTTTGGAGCTGTACAGCAGCCGGCGGCAAGCTCTCCGGCGAGGTCCCTCGGCGGCGGGGCGCGGGTGTCGCAAGGTTGAAGAAGGGGGTGGACCCCAGCTGCCAGCGGGAGATATTTTGAATCGGGATCGGGTGTGCTGGCGCGCAAAATCCTTGTGGGCCGCGATGTGCCATCGCCTAGGCGTGCGACGCGTGTCCCCTGGGCCCACGCGCGAGTTTAAACTTTTCCCCGATTTTCAGATCTCCTTCAAACTTCAAATCCTCATAACTTTGGCTAGAAAGCTCCAAATTGAGTGAACCAAATTTTGCTGGATTCAGCTCTCTGAGTACTTTCCAGAAAATAAAGTTTCACTTCATGAAATTCCTTATTTCTCCAGAATTAATTCCTCAAAGTTTAAACTGTTAGGAATTTTAACTGGAGAATCCTTTGGTGGAAAATCCTGAAATTTTACTGAGATGTTCACCAAAATATCCTTGAGCTACCATAAAAATTTCAGATCCATTTGAGCTCATTTAATCCACCTAATGGTGTGATTAGTGAAACTGTTCCAGAGAAAATAGAAAATGTTCAGAAACATTATCAGAATTTTCTCTGAAATTGTTTGGCTCACATCTTTAGTTAGGAACCCCCAAATTAAGTGAGACCAACTCCATTAGAACCCTCTAAAAATCTAGTTTTCAGAAAGTCATAGTTTGTTTCATGAAAGTCCTTAGAACACCCTAAAAGCCTTTAATTAAGGTCAAGGACATAATTAATTGTGGAGGGCTCAATTGAGCTTTGCTGCAACTAAAACTTGACCAAGTCTCTGTTTAGGTTGTAACCAAGCCACAGTAAAAGTTTCACAGTCATTAGGTCTGTCTAGCAAAGGTTATAAGCTTCAGAAGTTCAAACTTAATAAAGGCATTTAAATTAATACATGTATGTCTTATATCATGTAGTCGCTAAGGTCAAGGAGGAACCCGAAGTCCTAGACTTCGTTACTCCGGAGGAGCAGCTAGCCTACGACCAAGAGCAGCAAGGCAAGCTCCGGTTTGCATTAACCTTTTTGCAAATGTTTATTGTTTTGAGCACATCTTTGAATATTGTTCTTTGCATTAGAGTCTTGATTGGAAACCCAACTGCATAGCCAAGAAAACCATGGGTTGGGTTTAGGATTGAAAACCTCGTTAGCCACTGCATTGCTAGGATAGAGTAGGATTCGGTACAAGTCGAGTAGTTGGAACTACTCGCGAGAATAGGCTAGAGGCACATTGCTCGGGTAGAGATAGCACATGATATACATGGCAAGAAAGATGAGACCGAGCGGAGAGTAAGGGAAGCAGGACTTTGGGGCCTGTGTGCTATAGCTCCGCTTGTGTCGATTGAGGACCGAGCCGTGTGCGGGCCTGTTGAACAAGCTAGAACAGTACCGAAGACCTACCGGCTATATGGGAACCGGGAAACTGATGTAACTCGGGTAGCTGGGTATTGAGGCATTGCCCGTCGTTCATAGGGTAGGTTGAGAGCTCGAGGTGTAAATCGGCTGGCGGCACAGAGATGCGCGTGCAGAGACCTCTTGCTCGGGACGATGGGACCGGTTCAATATCTGGCTGACGGGTGAAAGGTAGTTGCGTACGGCGTCCGTGATGGTTGTTGTAGGCTACATCGAGTACGGGCGTACGTGACGGGTTGTTCGGGTAACCCTGCAGGTGTAAGTCGATTATAATCGCCGTCCCTCGCGGTCAGTGAGTACCACTTGTTCACTGTACCGTGACGTAGAATGAACAGGCTAGTTACATGTTAAAATGTTGCTGATTGAAAGATGGACATTGATTGTTAATGATATGCTGTAGCTTAGAGCTAACTAAAGTTCTTTTCAACTTTGGGCAAAGTACATGAGAGAAATGCGTTTCTTGTTTGATTGCGGCTCTCTCATGTACCTTCGCGTAAGGTTCTCCACAACCTGCTGCTAAAACTTGAAAATAAGGTTCTACTAATTAGGCGAGTCCTTGCAAATAATTTTTACCTCATGTAACCCATTACCCTCATGTAGAAGTTGCATGTTTAGGTGAGACGGGTCAGACTTGCTGAGCCTTCGTGCTCACTGCTTGTGTTTGAAGCTTTTGCAGGGTTCTATGAGGAAGGGACTCCCGAAGAGGAGACGGAACCCCAGGAGGGGAACCCCGTCGAGTGGGAGTCGTGCACGCCGCAGAGTTAGTGTGCGTGTGTGCTAGCAAGGACACGTTCAAGGGCTGAACGTGCACTTGATGCTTAGTCTACGCCCGCGAGTGTGGACTAAACTTATTTTGATGTAAACATGTTCCTAAACTTGTTTATGTAATAAAATTTCCGCTTCCGCTTTGTACCTTTGACGTGTGTTATACGGTGTTGTGCAACGCAGCACCCCTCAGCGTGATCCTGGCTCGACAGGACCTTGGGGTCGTGTCAATAGTGATAGATTCACAAGGGATAAATATTATCTTTGGTATGGATTGGTTGACAAAACATAAAGGAATCATCCATTGTTCGACCAGAACGGTAGAACTAACTCACCCTAGTGGCACAAGAGTAAAGTTCATAACAATACACGAGCATAGGAGGGACATTAAATTAAATCAAGTTGAGGTGAAAGTTGAGGAAATCAGGACCATCAGGGAATATCCAGATGTTTTTCCAGAGGAGTTGCCAGGTATGCCTCCCGATCGTGAAGTGGAATTTGCAATTGAGCTAGTGCCTGGAACAGCCCCGATATACAAGAGACCTTATCGGATGGACTCCAAGCAGCTAGAAGAACTCAAGGATCATTTGAGAGAATTGACGGAGAAGGGGTATATTCGCCCTAGTTCCTCACCATGGGGAGCTCCGGTGATATTTGTGCCCAAAAAGGACGGAACCCAAAGGTTATGCGTGGATTACCGTGCCTTGAATGAAGTAACCATCAAGAACAAGTACCCCTTACCCCGCACTGAAGACTTGTTTGATCAGTTGAGGGGAGCTTGTGTGTTCTCAAAGATTGATCTCAGGTCGGGATACCACCAACTCAAGATAAGGCAATCTGATATTCCCAAGACAGCTTTCATATCTCGGTACGGACTGTATGAATACACCGTCATGCCTTTCGGGCTAACTAATGCCCCGACATATTTCATGTATCTCATGAACAAGGTATTCATGGAATATCTGGACAAATTTGTGGTGGTTTTCATAGATGACATTCTCGTCTTCTCCAAAGATGAAGAAGAACATGAGAAACATCTAAGGTTGGTGTTGCAGAGGCTGAGAGAACACCAACTATATGCCAAGTTGAGCAAGTGTGAGTTTTGGCTGAAGAGAGTTCCCTTCTTAGGACATATAATCTCGGAGGGAGGAATCTCCGTGGATCCTGCCAAAATCGAGGATATACAGAAGTGGAAGACCCCTGAAAATGTCGGGGAAGTTCGAAGCTTCTTGGGATTGGCTGGATATTATCGACGGTTTATTGAGGGATTCTCCAAGATCTCGAGACCTCTCACCAAACTGTTGGAGAAGGGAATCGCATTGACATGGACGCCACAGTGCGAGACGAGTTTTCAGGAGCTAAAGAAAAGATTGACAACAGCCCCAGTGTTGGTTATGCCAGATATGCAAAAGAACTTTACGGTGTACTGCGATGCCTCTGGAAACGGGTTGGGATGTGTTCTCATGCAAGAAGGGCATGTCGTGGCTTATGCATCCCGGCAGCTCCGGAAGCATGAGAAGAACTATCCTACACATGACCTAGAACTAGCCGCAGTGGTACACGCGTTGAAAATTTGGCGGCATTACTTGATGGGGAAGAGGACAGAGATCTATACGGATCATAAGAGTTTAAAGTACATTTTCACACAACCAGACCTCAACCTGAGACAAAGGAGATGGTTAGAGCTAATCAATGACTTTGATGTGGGCATCAACTATCATCCTGGGAAAGCAAACGTCGTGGCCGATGCTTTAAGTCGGAAAGTGTAGGTCAATAAGTTGAGCTTGAAGGACATGCCTGCACAATTGAAGGACGAGGTTATAAGGCTCAATTTATGCCTGGTAAATAGTGGGGAAGCCATCGCCATGGAAGTGGACTCCACACTAGAGCAAGATATACGTGATGGTCAAAAGAACGACGAGAATATACAAGAAATCAGGCAACTCATCAAGGAAAATAAAGCTCCAGGTTTTAGAGAGGATGAACAAGGAACGGTGTGGCACGGGAAAAGAATATGTGTGCCTGAAGTAAAGGAGATCCGTGAATTGATTTTGAAGGAGGCTCACGATTCTGACTATTCCATTCATCCTGGGAGTTCGAAGATGTACCAGGACCTCAAGAGCAGGTATTGGTGGTATGGCATGAAACGAGATGTCGCGGAACATGTTGCCCTATGTGACACATGTCAGTTGGTGAAGGCAGAACATCAACGACCCGCGGGATTATTGCAACCACTCAAAGTGCCTGAATGGAAATGGGAAGAAATCAGCATGGATTTCATCGTGGGATTGCCTAGGACCCAATCAGGATATGATTCGATATGCGTCATCATTGATAGGCTAACCAAGGTAGCTCATTTCATCCCCGTGAAAGAAAGCTACAGCGGATCCAAATTGGCAGAGTTGTCCTTGTCAAGGATCGTGTGTTACCATGGAGTGCCAAAGAAGATTGTGTCGGATCGAGGGACACATTTCACCTCAAGGTTCTGGCAGAAGTTACACGAAACCATGGGAACCCATCTGAACTTTAGTTCTGCCTATCATCCCCAAACCGACGGGCAGACGGAGAGAACCAATCGGATCCTTGAAGATATGCTGAGGGCATGTGCACTCAAAAACAATAGGAGTTGGGACAAGAACTTACCGTATGCGGAGTTTTCCTATAACAACAGCTATCAAGCTAGTATGAAGATGTCACCGTTTGAAGCCTTGTACGGAAGGAAGTGCAGAACTCCCCTATTTTGGAACCAAACGGGGGAAAGTAAAGTGTTTGGTCCAGAAGTACTACAAGAAGCCGAGGCGAAGGTGAGGGAAATTCACAACAATTTGAGGATAGCACAGACACACCAAAAGAGCTATGCCAATGTACGAAGAAGAGAGCTCGTTTTCAACGTGGGAGACTATGTCTATCTCAAGGTGTCCCCTATCAGAGGACTTCGTCGGTTCAAGGTGAAAGGGAAGTTGTCACCGCGATACATCGGACCCTTTCAAGTTTTGGTGAGGAAAGGCGAAGTGGCGTATCAACTAGAATTACCGGCTCGTCTATCGGATGTGCACGATGTATTCCATGTGTCACAACTCAAGAAATGCCTGAGGATGCCTGAAGAGGTTTTACCTATGAATGAAGTAAACGTAGCTGAGGATTTGTCTTATGCCGAGCAACCACACAAGATTTTGGAGACAATGGAACGCATCACCAGAAATAAAAGAATTCGGATGTGCAAGGTGCAGTGGAAGCATCATTCAGAAGAGGAAGCCACCTGGGAGCGGGAAGACGAGCTCAAGGCACAATTTCCGGAATTGTTTTCTTAGAACCACCAATCTCGAGGACGAGATTTCTTTTAAGGGGGGTAGAGCTGTAACACCCCAAAAATCTTGTTAAGACCCTAAATCATGTTAAGAGGGGAATTTAAAATTTTTGGACGTGTTGCATGTTTTGCAAAAATTCAAATTCAAACTAGAATTCAAATTAAACTCAAATCAGAAAAGAAATAGGAAAAGAAAAAAAGAAAACAGAAAAAAACCGGCCAGTGGGCCGCAACCCACCAGCCGGCCCAACCAGCGCCCGCGCCAGCCCGCAGCCGCGCGCGCCGCTTCCTCCCACTGACAGGCGGGACCCGCCAGTTCATCGTCTACCTCGCGCCAGCGCCGGACTCTCTCACCCGAATCGAAACCGATCGGGAATTCTCGCTTATTCCAGCCGAATTCCGTTCGGGGGCGACGCAAACTCGATCTAAACCACCCCGCCGCTCTCCCCCGTCTATAAAAACCCTAGCCTCGTTCTGTTTTTCCCACGCGATCCGCCGATTTTCCTCCGGTGAGAACCGAGACTTCTCCGGTGAATTCTGGCCGATCTAAGCTCGGAAATTCCGATCTAACTCGCTGGTCTTGATCTACCGCCTGCGGGGAACCTTGCAGGTGCAGAAAACTCGGTGACTTGCGGTGTAAACACAGCGCCGACGAGCCTTGCCGTGAATTCACCTCGGACCTCGTCGCCGATCACCTTCCAGGACCTTCGAGCTCAAGAAAACCCCCGATGTGAGATCCCCGACCTCCCCTCCACCGATCTATGCCATAAAATCACAGTTCTAGGAAGAATTCTCGAAGATCCGAAAGTCTCCGGCGAGATCGCCGCTTCCCGCCGCCGTGCGCCGCCGGCATCGTCGCCCGCGCTCGATCAGAGCGACGTGGCCGCTTGTGCGCCGTTTATTTTAAATCGCACGGTAGGGTTTAAATCCCCGCGTACCGGTTCGACGTTATAATCTCAGCCGTCAGTTTAAAATCGGACGGTCCACGTCAGCCCCGCGTTATAAAGACTGGAAATCTTACGTGCTACCCCCTGGGGTTCTCGGGAAATAAGAGCTAGCCCCAGAAACTTCTGATCTAGCCCCTGGAACTTCAGAAAATCATGTAAATTCAATTAAAAATCAGTTTTAGCCCCTGGACCTAATAAAAATTAGGAAAAACCCCTCTGATAAGTGTAGCTAGACCCCTGAAAATTCTGAAAATAATATTATAGACCCTGTAGTGGGGTGAGTTTACCTTTTTAGCCCTGTTTAATGTTTAATTTGGGAAATTAAATATGTGGCTAGTGTTTAAAACTTAAAAAGTGGGACAAACATATTGTCAAAATTAAATTAAAGACTTTCTCAGTATTTAGGAAACTTTGGAGTGAGATAAAAACACATTTTGGGCTGAAATGAATCTGTTTAATTTATTATTCACATTTAGGGACACATTTTTAAGTAAAGAATAGTTCTAGAAAATAGGGAAAATAATTCTGAAATAGTTTACATCATAGGAAAAGGTCAAAAATATATTAGCAAATATTTTAGATCAGAACCTATTCTGTTTAGATGATGTATCTTGTTATTTTTATAATAAAGTTCACACTTATGCATAGGAAATAAATCTGAAAATATAGCAACTAATAAATGATAAATGGAGTTTCTAAAATTCAAAGAATTCAGTTTAGCGTTGGTAGAAATTCTGAAGACACTTATGAAGAAGGAAAATACCTTTTATGCATACTTGGTAGCAAAAAGGTGTAGTAGTTGAATATAAGAAATTTATTTAAATTGGAGACTCATATATATAGTATGTAAGTATAAATGTGAACACAAAAGTAGGAATCATATACACATGATTAAAAGTGCATGCAAGCCACAAATCAACACACATAGAGTAACCACAACACATATAATGGTGAATGACTTTCATAAATATGAATGTGTGGTTTGTATGAAGTGGAAGTGTGAACTATGTCTTATGGATTGTTGTTTTTCTTTTGCTATGTGTGATGGTATGATGTAGAACCTGCTCAAGAGCAAGTTATTCCTTTCCAAGATCAGGACTACCCATTTCAAGAGCAGCAGGAAGGAGGCAAGTGTACTTGACCACTTTGATCCTATGCTAGGATGTGTAGATAGAATTATTTGCATTGTCAAATGAAATATGAAACCCATGCTAGGAAGTTTCCCTAGAATTGCATTACCTTGTTTTCCTTGTAGCTTGGGTTGGGATTCATTTTATCATGTCATTCATTATTATGCATATGCTTAGCCATGCTTAGAATGGGATAATTGGGATATGAGATCATCAGTTTATTTTACCATACTCTTGAATGAGATATTGTGAGTTATGTAGAGGTAGGGATCAAGGCAAGTTGGATGTTTTGGTTGTGTGCTGGGTGCACGAGACTCGGGTTTGTGTTTAGTACTTGCCTGGGTCCTAAGGACCGGTTCATGGAGCATGTAACCTGGCTTTACAGTGCCAACCACATGCTGAGATGGGGCAGCTTGGCCAATTAATTAGTTGTATCCCCGGCGTAGTATGGGTGTGTTGGATGGTGCGGGGAGTAGGTGTCAGCTGGACTACCATATGAACCGCAAGGCTCAAGAGGGGGCCACTGCAGCGGGGTTGGAGCCTCTTGTATGCTGTTAGGGGTGAAACCTCAGTGGGCCCATGCTCGTCGGGAATCCCTTTGTAAAGGCTTCGTAGTGATCTCCTGGCTACACACCTGGGAAGTGTGAATGTGGTTCGTAGCCACTGGCACAATGGAGGTTCTTTTAGTCCACCCGACAACGGGGGATGAAATCACTACATGTGGGTACAGTGGTACAAACTCTGTAGAGTCAAAACTGTCATGACAGTCGTGCTAACGGTCAAGAGCGGCTTGGACTTATTCATGATTAGAGGAGTGATGGTTTTGGAAGTTGAGAATGTTAAGCGGGGAGCTTAACATTGGAAATGATGTTATGGTTATTTGGTTATGATGATGAGATGGGAGATTGGGACCATTTTCACCTGTGTATTAATGTAGGTGCTTAATAAGCTAAGGTGATAGGTATTAATTGCATAGTGCTTTAACCATGAGTTCAACCTATCCTTGTTCTAGCCATGCATGACATAACTTTCCCACACTTGCTGAGTACCATTGGTACTCAACCTTGCATATTTTGTTGGTTTATATTGCTGCTCAGGTCAAGATATTGAGGTGGTGTATAATGACCAACACTTTGGACCCGAAGAAGGTTTCTAGGTTCATGGAGACCCCCGGGCAACGCCTGTAATGGAGCCCATAAGAATAATGTTCCGCTGCTAGTTTATTTACTTGTGATGAACTTATTATTGTCCATCAAGACATTTACTATGTAAGACTTACGTATATTCGACACCTGGCTTGTAATAAATGATGCTTCACTATTTGTCATCACATGTATGAGAAAATGATCCTGGCACACATGTGATATTCACTTGGTTGTTCTTCGGAAAAACCGGGTGTGACACGGCCGGAGAGCCCCAGCTTGCTCCGGCGAGCTGAGCGCGCGGGCGCGCGAAGGGCCGGCCAGAGGAAGAAGAACGCCGTTGGCCCCGGCTGTCAGCGGCTCAAAAATTTAAATCCCCGATCGGCTGTGGCTGGGTCCGGTGTGCTAGCGCGCTGAAGAGCTGTGGCCCGGTGTGGCCCATTTCTGATTGGGTGGCATTTAAATAAGTGGGCCCACTGGAGTTTTCAGTAGGAAAAACAATTCTAGTGATGGCTCAAACTTTGGAAATTCATTGCTCTCTGTAGAACCCTCCAAATTGAGTGATTCCAATTGTGTTGGATTCATCTTTCAGAGTTCTATACATATGTGAACTTGGAATTGTATGGAAGTCAATATTGTATTCTGTAAAATTCTTTGAAGATTTTCTGAAAAAGAATTATTGAGGGAGTTTGGGTTATCCAAAAATCCTCAAATTTTACCAGAATATTCTTTGTCATAGTGTTGACCTTATGGAAAAGTTTAAGCTCATTTGAAGATCATTTGAGTAGGAACATGCTAAATACAAGATGCTGTGTTCATAAGATTCCAGAAATATTTTCAGAAAATGTTTCCCACTTGTAAAATCTATTCTGGGCAATCCATAGCTTCAAAAATCATAAGAAAATTTAGGCAAGCTCTCTGAGACATACTTGAAATGGTAGTTCACTTAATTTAGCATGAAAGTGCACATTACCTCAGAATTAATTCTTTAGAATAGAAATGCTTAAAGAATTGTTCTAGAGGAACTACTCAAGTAAAAGGACTGAATTTCGGACCAATTGACTCTCAGGTGACCAGGAACTCACATGTAAATTATCAGCTCAAGTTGAGCCCTTGAACTCCCTGTTCTTGTTCTCCATACTTATGTATATGTGGAAATGCATGAGGGACATTATGAGAATTATAGGGAACACAATTTAACTCCACATTATCTGCAATTTGGCAAGCTAAATCCCTAGGTAGTGTAGAACCTACTGTAAAAGTTTTGAGGCCATTGGAGTTCTTGTTCTTCAGTTGCATCCGATTATTTTCAGCTCATCTATTATATTCATTAGGGAAATAGTTAGTGTATAGCTAAAACATTAAGATCAAGTAGACTATTTCTGTTCCTTTGCATAACAGAGGCAAACCAAGCCATTCTAGGCTTTTCCACACAACCTCTGTTCTTAAGAATTCCATTCTATAACTTCTTTCCATTACATTCTATAAAACATATGCATATGAATTTTAATAGGAACCCCAACGAAGGGGATTCAAAGGAATGATTCATTGAAGTGGATCAAGCTCCGGAGAATCAAGGGTGGATCAGCAAGTATACTAACTGCTTATATACGACTACCCTGCAAAACAGGCAAGCTCCGGTTTGCATTTAACAGCTTTAAGTTTTTACTTTGTATTCACTTTCGGTTAAGATATGAATTGTGCATTAGGTCTAGTGTTTGATACTCCTGTTGCATAGCCAAATGACCCATGGAGTATTGGGTAGGTATCTTTTCACCGTGTAGAACTGCCATGCTTGAGTAAGGTTCGGTAGAAGTCGAGTGGTGAGATGCTACTCGCAGGTTCAGGAACAACAGGGGCATACAGGATTGGTTCGCAAATGAATTAGCAAGTTAAAGTTGAGACCGGAAGGTTGTAGGGGCAGCAGGACATAGGGGCCTGGGTGCTATAGACCTGTCTGTGTCGTTCAAGGACCGATCCGTATGCGGCCCTGTTGAACAAGTTTGAGTTGTGTAGTGGACTCATGCTGGTATTATGGGACCCAGTAAACCGATGTACTTCGGGAAGCTGTCGTTGGGACTTTTCGGGTCGCCTCAGGCGGACGGCCGGTGTGCAGTATGTGGGGAACATTCTCATGACATCTCACGTCGGTAGGTGCACCATGAGAGTGGCTACTGTACGGGACAACTTGATCGATTCAACGGGGGTGAAACAGGAGAAAGGCTGCCGCGTACGACGTCAGTGATGGTTGCTGTAGGCAACATTGAGTACGGGTGTACGTGTCGTGTAGTCCGGGTGTTATCGATTCGAATCACCATCGCTCGCGGAATGGACCGAGCATACTTGTTCTCACAGTCGTGACGTAGTAGAAACTTGCATGAGAAAGGAACTAATCAAATTGGTTTGAAGTTTCATACTAGCTTTGTATTGGATC
Organism: Neostapfia colusana; assembly: GCA_030760725.1. Classification (NCBI taxonomy): domain Eukaryota; kingdom Viridiplantae; phylum Streptophyta; class Magnoliopsida; order Poales; family Poaceae; genus Neostapfia; species Neostapfia colusana. The sequence goes on along the minus strand of JASWHV010000012.1, from coordinate 22,650,158 downwards.
TTGATGAATATGCTAGTGCCAACTCGATTCTTTTATGCCATGAGCAATTTACATCGGGGGAAAGCGTTTCTAGTTTGATTGTGGACTCCCGATGTGGCGTGCCCAAGGTTACTTAAAATGCTACAATTAATATCTGAAAGTAAGGATTCACTTTTAGGCGAGTTTAATTATGCTTATGCCATCCTATTTTAGATTCATAACCTCACATAGAGTTTCATGTTTAGGGTGACGGTTAAGTCTTGCTGAGCGTTATGCTCACGGATGCTATCCGAGTTGTTTTGTAGGTATTTGACTTCATGCTTAAGAGAAGGGATGCCGATGAGACTCGGGAACCTCCGAGTGCTTACTCAAAGAGCATCCTCACCGCTGCGGATTGTCTTCGTGTTGCTAGTAAGAAACGTCCGCGGGCTGGGCGGTTTCTTTGTTGCTAGTTTAGAAATGAGTCGTGAGAGTGATAGTCTTCCGCTGTAGCTTATTTTGAGATAAGTATTTGTAAAACACTTTTATACGCTTCCGCAATGATTTATGTAATATGATGTGTTTCTTCGATCAGTGTGCTGTTGGGTGCCGCATATCACGGCTCCACCCAACGAGGTCCCGTCGACGGGGCAACCCTCACATCGTGGTATCAGAGCGGCTGTTTTTAGCTGGTATCAGAGCTGCATTGGGAATAGCACATGGATTAAGCATCATATTACGTTAAAACTTAGGATACTGTGAGATAATGGTACTAGACCCACATAAGGACTACTATTAGCATATGATGAAGGTGGCAAGCTAACCTATTTGTTATGTCAGAAAATCGTGCATCTCTGTACGTTCTATGTCTTGGGTGGTGCACGTAAGCGCTGTCCACCCTTGCGCACAAGCTGAAGGGTGGAGCCCCACGGGTGGCAGGTAATCCGACCCGCTTTAGTACCCTCTAAGACTCTTCATGTCGTTTGGGGTATTCGAGCAACGCCATTCCATAGCGTGCTTTGGGCAAGTATGGGAGACCCCGTCACCTGGTCAGTAATGTGAACACGTAGCTCAAGGTGTGTTTGGCTTGAGAACACCTGGGCGAGTGATGACGGCCGGGTGTACGAACTGTATGGATACCGGGTTCGGTGTGCAGCCGGACCTGATGATTGAGTGTGGCTTATGTAGATACTAACCACGAAAACCATAGTACGAGTAGAACACGTTTGCGAGTGACCGTTTTAGTGCCACCTAATGATATGTATATGCCGGTGTAATCCGGTTAGGTTTTTCTTTGGTGAGGTAACGTAGTATTGTCATATGTCTTACGGTGCATCATCACCGTACTACACTGGATAGTATTCTTTCCTATGAAGAAATCACTCATGAATAACTTTCAAAAATTAAAAAAATAGATGTTGGAAAGCACATATTAGTTACTGAGCTCTTAATTTGGACTAAGTTTCAAAGAAGAGAATTGCTAGGCTTCTTTTGATCCGAAAACAGAGTGCTCTGTTCTGGCAGAAATGTTTGCTGGACTTTGACAGAGCATAACTCTGAGTAGCTTGACCCAAAGGGGGTGTTTGATACAGTTCTGGAAAGGTTTTTAAGTGCTCTACAACTTTTCTGTAGACCTCCAGAGCAAAATCAGAAGCCAAGTTGGTTGAATGTCCAGATGAATGCAAACTATTCAGAAAACAGAGCAGCTGCAACACTCTCTGGATGTTCCTGTAAATTAGCCATAACATTCTGTAGAAAAATCTCTAAGGGTCATATAATACACCGTTGGAAAGTTTATGAAATTGCAACAACTTTGTAGTTCATAGTTTGTTCAGAATTGTACTCCATTTCTATGTACAACTGTGACTAAAGCAGCCACATACAAAGGAGATGCTGGCAAATTTTATCCATAAATTCTGTCAACTTTGAACAATCATAACTTCTGATTAAGGGATTATCCAGAGGCATGTGAGTACTCGTTGGAAAGATGCTGAAGTTAACTTTAACTTCGGTATTCAACTTGAGTTATGAAAATGCTGGTAACTGGATCAAAATTTGAGTTAAGTTCAGGAAGGTCTGTTCTGTACAGAATAGGGGACTGATTATGTTGGCTTTAGGAAGATGTGTAAACATGAAATTTTGTTATGCTTCCATAAAGTTTTAGCATGTTCATGTTTTACATACTTTCACATACTGCTGAGGTCAAGTTTTGACTCCCCTCAAAATTATTCTTTTGCAGTATGGTGCGTACTCATTCTCCGAGTAGGGCTGAAGGTTCTCGCCGAGACGGTGATGACTCGACTCCACCACGGGCACCGCCATCAACGGTATGGGCGGATGTCATGGCTCAGATGGTCAAGTCAAGTAAAGAGAACACAAGACTACTCCAAGCCTTGGTACAACAGGGCTTACTCCAACGTGCACAACAGGACGTTCCACCTCGGAACGCCTATTTGGACTTCTTGGCGACAAAACCGCCAATTTTCGCAGAAGCCAACGATCCAGTGGAAGCTTATCAGTGGCTTTGGGTTATGGAGTCCAAGTTTGGAGTGTTTGAGTGCGATGAGTATCAGAAGACATTATTTGCAGCTCAACAGCTCCATGGAGCTGCCGGAAATTGGTGGTTCACTTATCTCGCCACCGTTCCGGAAGGCCATCAAGTGGAATGGACGGAATTTCGTGAAGCATTCCGTGCTCGTTACATTCCTATGGGTTTTATCAAGGCCCAGAAGCAATAATTTAGGAACTTGAGGCAGGGGGACATGAGTGTCCTCGAGTATGTCAAAAGGTTCAACCTTTTGGCACAATATGCTCCTGCTTATGCGACGAGTGAAGCTGCAAGGTGTGACTACTTCTTCTATAGCCTGAGTGCCATATTAAAAGATAAGTTGGCCTTGTTTAATCAAGGCAGTTACACTGAGTTGATCAGTGCTGCCTTGCTGCAAGAACGAGCGGCACTTAAGTGTCAAGCAGAGAAGAGGGACCGGGATGATGTGCAAGAAGACACACCAGTTGTTCCTCGTAAATACCGTGTGGTGTATCACACACCATCCGATGAACTATGGCAGGCACCAGTAAGATCAACTCAGTACAGATTACCTGCTCAAGAATCATATCTTGAAGCAACACCCGTGCCGCAGCAACGAATGATACCTGTTGCATCATTGCTGCAGCCAAGTACATCAACTTCTCAACCACAAATCAATGAAGAACCGGGGAAACCTCCGTGTTCTTATTGACACCGTTCTGCGCATTTTAGGCAAGAGTGCCCGGAGAAGTTGCTGAACACTAGACAACCATCGTCATCAGGTGGTATGCCGCCACCTGTTCAAGTCAATATAGAAGCATTGCAATCCGGTAGTGTGCAATATCTTGCTATTGAGGATGTGCCGGAGGGAGCACCAATGTTAGCAGGCATATTTACTCTCAAAGACGTGCCCGTGCTTGTACTTTTTGATTACGGTGCAACTCACAATTTTATCAGCAAAACCTGCGTGGATCAGCACCAATTATCCACCAATACTCCCACAACGAGTTATCTTATCCGTTCACCGGGAGGAAATATCTCTGCTAATCAGATTGTGTCCCGAGCAGCTTTGTGTTTGGGAGGAAAAATATACCCAACATCGCTGATTATGTTGGATAGGCAGAAGATAGACATGATATTGGGGATGTCTTGGTTAAATCGTCACGGTGCCGTTCTCAATATCGGTAACCGGACTGTCCAGATTGACTCGCCAATTCACGTACAACACACAGTATTTTTAGACCGCGAAGACCCAGATATGGTAGAGGCCTACCACACGGAAGCACTTAAGCTTGAAGATATTCCGGTGGTACGTGATTATCCCGATGTATTTCTCGATGACTTACCAGGCATGCCGCCCGAACGGGACGTCGAGTTCAAGATTGAACTGGCACCGGGAACGACTCCTATCTCATGAAGGCCTTACAAGATGGCACTGAATGAGCTAGCGGAGTTGAAAGAGCAACTGAATGAACTCATGAGCAAGGGTTTCATACGACCAAGTTCTTCACCTTGGGGTTGCTCTGCGCTGTTCGTTAAGAAGAAGGATGAAACACTGCAGCTATGTGTTGATTACCGTCCTCTTAATGCTGTCACGATAAAGAACAAGTATCCATTGCCCCGCATTGACATCCTGTTCGATCAACTTGTGGGTGCCAAGGTATTTTCGAAGATGGATCTTCGGTCGGGCTATCATCAAATCAAGATCCGACCGGAGGACATACCGAAGACAGCTTTCTCGACGAGATACGGACTCTACGAGTAACTCATCATGTCATTTTGGTTAACCAACGTTCCGGCACACTTCATGTACTTGATGAATTCGGTATTCATGCCGGAGTTAGACAAGTTTGTTGTGATATTCATCGATGACATATTGGTTTACTCCAAATCTGAAGAAGAGCACGCTGAACATTTGCGTATCGTGCTACAACGGCTGAGGGAGCACAAGTTATATGCCAATCTCAGCAAGTGCGAGTTCTGGATTGACCAAGTGTCTTTCCTAGGCCATATTATTTCAGCAGAAGGCGTTGCCGTGGACCCCAGCAAAATTGAACAAGTGCTGAAGTGGGAATCTCCCAAGTCAGTCCACGAGGTCCGAAGTTTCCTAGGTTTAGCTGGGTATTATCGGAGGTTTATTCCGAGCTTCTCAAAGATTGCTAAACCAATGACGGAGCTGCTGAAGAAGGGCACTAAATACATATGGAATGCCATATGTGAAGCCACATTCAAGACTCTAGTGAAACATCTCACAACAGCTCCAATTCTTGCTCAGCCGGACACGACGAAGCCATTTGATGTATACTGTGATGCATCCGGCATCGGTCTCGGCTGCGTTCTGATGCAAGAAGGGCGTGTAATCGCCTATGGGTCTCGTCAACTGCGAAACTACAAGCAGCATTATCCAACTCATGATCTTGAGCTTGCTGCAGTGGTGTTGGCGTTAAAGATGTGGAGGCATTCTCTGCTTGGTAATCTTGTTCACCTCTACACCGACCATAAAAGATTGAAGTATATCTTCACGCAGAAGGAGCTGAATATGAGAAAACGAAGATGGTTGGTGCTCATCAAAGATTATAAAATTGAGATCCACTATCATCCGGGAAAAGCAAACGTGGTTGCCGACGCACTTAGTCGGAAAGCCCACGCTCACAACTTGGCGGCTGCTGAGTTGGAAGATGAAGAACCAAGTTTCCGTGTCATTCCATATGGTGTGCTTTATAATCTCGCGCTCATTCCAATGATCCGGGAAGAGATTGTTGAGGCTCAAAGAAGAGACAGAGGTATGTCTCACATACGGAGAAGACTATACAACGGAGAAATGAAATGTTTCCGGAAGGATGAGAACAATATGATATTGTTTAATGACCGTATAGTGGTACCGCGCAATATGAAACTCCGGAAGAAGATCTTGGATGAAGCCCACCTTTCTAAGTTTTCCATTCATCCCAGAAGTAACAAGATGTACCAAGATTTGAAACAGAAATTTTGGTGGACGAGGATGAAGAGGGAGATTGCTAAATATGTATCCGAATGTGATACGTGTAGACGGGTCAAGGCTGATCATATGCGGAAAGCCAGACCGCTACAACCTCTGAAGATACCGGCATGGAAGTGGGAGGATGTGAGTATGGATTCCATCGTCGGATTACCGCTCACATCCCGGAAGCATGACTCGATATGGGTGATCGTCGACCGGTTAACGAAGTCAGCTCATTTCATACCGGTGAACACCCATTATCGAGCAAGGCAATATGCGGAGTTATACATCTCTAGAATCATATGCTCGCATGGTGTTCCGAAGACCATCATTTCAGATCGAGGTGCGCTGTTTGTTGCTCATTTTTGGGAACAGCTGCATGCCTCGTTGGGCACCAAGCTGATTAGAAACTCCGCATATCACCCTCAAACCGATGGAAAAATGAGAGGGTGAACCAAGTGCTTGAAAACATGTTGAGAGCGTGTGCCATCCACCATGGTAGGAATTGGGATGATCACCTACCGTTGGCGGAGTTTTCATACAACAACGGTTATCAAGCGAGTATTAAAATGGCACCGTATGAAGCTCTCTACGGCCGGAAGTGTCGCACACCGTTGAATTGGTGTGAGTCCGGCGAAAGAGTTCTGCTTGGGGTTGATCTTGTCAACGAAGCCAAAGACCGAGTTCGGTTGATACAAGAGAACTTGAAGGCTGCACAATCCCGACAGAAGAGCTACGCTGATCAAAGGCGTAGGCCATTGCATTTTTACGTCGGAGAGCACATGTATCTTCGTGTATCTCCGATGAAGGGAATCCACCGGTTCGGTGTAAAGGGGAATCTCGCTCCCCGTTTTATTGGTCCTTTTGCTATCACGGAGAAGTGCGGACCCCTAACCTACCGGTTGGAATTACCGGCAAGTCTAGTGGGTGTTCATGATGTATTTCATGTGTCACAGCTGCGGAAGTGCCTCAAATTCACCGCTGCTGTCCGCACCGAGGAAATCGACGAATTGAAACCGGACCTTACTTATACCAAGCGACCGGTTCAGATTTTAGATGAAAAGACCCGGGTAACTCGGAACCGGGCGATCGGATTTTTCAAAGTGCTGTGGAGTAATCATACCGCGGAAGAGGCAACGTGGGAAAATGAAGATTACCTACGCACCAACTATCCGGAACTTTTAGCTTTGTACAGTTTGTAATTACCTCTCCCGTCTCGTTCTCCTTTTGTAATCTCGGGACGAGATTCTTTTAAGGGGGGAGGAATGTAAAAGTCCCAAAAATGTGTATGAATAAAAACCGAGGTTTGAGTTCATATGTGTGGCAAAGACATGAAAAATGGGACTTGCTAAAACTTTTCTTCATGCAAAGTAATACATGGATGAGCATCCAAAAATGAGGCTCACATTTTTATTTAAGAAGTGTTGAACCAATAAGTATTTAAATACCTCTTGCATGTAAGTTTGAAAATCAGATTTGAAATTCAAAGTTCACACATGTGGTGGCCAAAAACTTTGAATAAACATGCAGCCATATAGTTGGAAATTGTGGGGAAAAGTTTGATGCCAAAATTTTCATTTGTAGGGTGGGCTCAAAAAGGAGTTAAAGAGAAGCATTTGCAAATTCTAACCAAATTCAAATTTGCTATGCAAATTCAAACTGAAGTTGGGGAAATTCGAATGCTAGCCTACTTTTCAAATTCAAAACCTTGGAAGGTAATAGATTGACATGAGATGATATTTGTGGGAGGAAAAAAATTGGGGTGGACCCCACATGTCATTGGTACACAATTTCTTGCACCCAAAGCAAACAATTCTTCTGTTTTCAACTCCACAAGAGGACTTCTCACTCGGGCGCCACCGAGGAGGTCACCGCGCCACCTCCTGCTGCTTTGCCCCACGCGCTGGCTCCCCGAGGCGGTGCCCCCTCGTGCTACTCAGCGTGATCATCCCCTCTGCACGAGCAAAGCCTCAGTTGCTTTCTCCTCCACGCGAGCTGCATCGAGCCGAGCCCCTCTGCCCTTCCGCCTCCCGGTTTGATCGGGAGAACTGAAGAAACAGTCGTGCCACCCTCCCCCGAGCTGCTAAACACTACCCCGAGCTCAGCCTCCACCTCCCTGAACCGAAAACGAGCGTGCTACGGCCTCCTTTGCCCGAGAACGGCTTCCCCACCGTGACCTAACTCAAAGCCGGCGATCGGCTTCACGTGGACAGACCACTATGTTGGTTTTCAAGCTCGATCAAGCAAGGCCACGGGAGTGCACTGGGTTGGTGCTGCTCTCCTCTAGTTTGTGGAGCAAACCGAGAAGCATCGACCGGGAATTTCAAGATTTTACTCCAGCGGCTTCAACCCGAGCATCCAGTACGAATTCGGCAAATTCCCACTCTCTGATCCTCCTTAGGTTATCAAATATTGCACATAGGCGCTGGACTAGCCGGTGATCATTTTCCTTTTAGCATCCGATGCATGAGACCGGCTAGGAGCGACGGATTCTATGCTCGATCAAAGGCGTTCATAGCGGACACGATCGGTCACACGGTGCCGACCAATTTGCAGCCATTTTTGAACATCTTTGAGGCCTTGTCGAGCTTCCTAGAGGTGTACTGATGCTGTAGAGCTATTTGGTCGAGGTTTTGGCAGGTTAGAACCCACGGTCGACGGCGCCGAACCTCAACCGAGGCTGCCGCATGTCGCCGGGGTATTTTCGGTCACCGGCAGCACGAACTGACCCCACAGCCGTGTTCCTCGATGTAGATCATGCACTGGCGACGAGTTTTAGCTCGGGTGGCGGCCGAGAACGGCCGGCCGACGAGCCCCAGCTTGCTCCGGCGAGCTGAGCGCATGGGCGCGCGAAGGGCCGGCCAGAGGAAGAAGAAGGCCATTGGCCCCGGCTGTCAGCGGCTCAAAAATTTAAATCCCCGATCGGCTGTGGCTTGGATCCAGTGTGCTGTCGCGCTGAAGAGCTGTGGCCCATTTCTGATTGGCTGGCATTTAAATAAGCGGGCCCAGTGGAGTTTTCAGTAGGAAAAACAATTCTAGTGATGACTCAAACTTTGGAAATTCATAGCTCTCTGTAGAACCCTCCAAATTGAGTGATTCCAATTGGGTGGGATTCATATTTCAGAGTTCTATCCAAATGTGAACTCAGAATTGTATGAAAGTCAATATTGTATTCTGGAAAAGTCTTTGAAAATTTTCTGAAAAAGAATTATTGGGGGAGTTTGGGTTATCCAAAAATCCTCAAATTTTGCCAGAATATTCTTTGGCATAGTGTTGACCTTATGGCAAAGTTTCAGCTCATTTGAAGATCATTTGAGTAGGAATTTGCAAAATACAAGATGCTGTGTTCATAAGATTCCAGAAATATTTTCAGAAAATGTTTCCCACTTGTAAAATCTATTCTGGGCAATCCATAGCTCCAAAAATCATAAGAAAATTTAGGAAAGCTCTCTGAGACATACTTGAAATGGTAGTTCACTTAATTGAGCATGAAAATGCACATTACCTCATAATTAATTCTTTAGAATAGAAACGCTTAAAGAATTGTTCTGGAGGAACTACTCAAGTAAAAGGACTGAATTTTGGACAAATTGACTCTCAGGTGACCAGGAACTCACATGTAAATTATCATCTCAAGTTGAGCCCTTGAACTCCCTGTTCTTGTTCTCCATACTTATGTATATTTGGAAATGCATGAGGGACATTATGAGAATTATAGGGAACACAATTTAACACCACATTAGCTGCAATTTGGCAAGCTAAATCCCTAGGTAGTGTAGAACCTACTGTAAAAGTTTTGAGGCCATTGGAGTTCTTGTTCTTCAGTTGCATCCGATTCTTTTCAGCTCATCTATTATATTCATTAGGGAAATAGTTAGTGTATAGCTAAAACATTAAGATCAAGTAGACTATTTCTGTTCCTTTGAACAACAGAGGCAAACCAAGCCATTCTTGGCTTTTCCACACAACCTCTGTTCTTAATAATTCCATTCTATAACTTCTTTCCATTACATTCTATAAAACATATGCATATGCATTTCAATAGGAACCCCAACGAAGGGGATTCAAAGGAGTGATTCATTGAAGTGGATCAAGCTCCGGAGAATCAAGGGTGGATCAGCAAGGATACTAACTGCTTATATACGACTACCCTGCAAAACTAGGCAAGCTCCGGTTTGCATTTAACAGCTTTAAGTTTTTACTTTGTATTCACTTTCGGTCAAGATATGAATTATGCATCAGGTCTAGTGTTTGATACTCCTCTTGCATAGCCAAATGACCCATGGAGTATTGGGTAGGTGTCTTTACACCGTGTAGAACTGCCATGCTTAAGTAAGGTTCGGTAGAAGTTGAGTGGTGAGATGCTACTCGCAGGTTCAGGAACAACAGGGGCATACAGGATTGGTTCGCAAATGAATTAGCAAGTTAAAGTTGAGACCGGAAGGTTGTAGGGGCAGCAGGACATAGGGGTCTGGGTGTTATAGACCTGTCCATGTCGTTCAAGGACCGATCCGTATGCGGCCCTGTTGAACAAGTTTGAGTTGTGTACCGGACTCATGCTGGTATTATGGGACCCTGTAAACCGATGTACCTCGGGAAGCTGTCGTTGGGACTTTTCGGGTCGCCTCAGGCGGACGGCCGGTGTGCAGTATGTGGGGAACATTCTCATGACATCTCACGTCGGTAGGTGCACCATGAGAGTGGCTACTGTACGGGACAACTTGATCGATTCAACGGGGGTGAAACGGGAGAAAGGCTGCCGCGTACGAAGTCAGTGATGGTTGATGTAGGCAACGTCGAGTACGGGCGTATGTGTCGTGTAGTCCGGGTGTTATTGATTCGAATCACCGTCGCTCGTGGAATGGACCGAGCATACTTGTTCTCACAGTCGTGACATAGTAAAAACTTGCATGAGAAAGGAACTAATCACATTGGTTTGAAGTTTCATACTAGCTTTGTATTGGATCTTGATGAATAGGCTAGTGCCAACTCGATTCTTTTATGCCATGAGCAATTTACATCGGGAGAAAGCATTTCTTGTTTGATTGTGGACTCCCGATGTGGCATGCCCAATGTTACTTAAAATGCTGCAATTAATACCTGAAAGTATGGATTTACTTTTAGGCGAGTTTAATTATGCTTATGCCATCCTATTTTAGATTCATAACCTCATATAGAGTTTCATGTTTAGGGTGACGGTTAAGTCTTGCTGAGCGTTATGCTCATGGATGCTATCCGAGTTGTTTTGCAGGTATTTGACTTCATGCTTAAGAGAAGGGATGCCGATGAGACTTGGGAACCTCCAAGTGCTTACTCAAAGAGCATCCTTGCCACTGCAGATTGTCTTCGTGTTGCTAGTAAGAAACGTCCGCGGGCTGGGCGGTTTCTTTGTTGCTAGTTTAGAAATGAGTCGTGAGAGTGATAGTCTTCCGCTGTAGCTTATTTTGAGATAAGTATTTGTAAAACACTTTTGTACGCTTCCGCAATGATTTATGTAATATGATGTGTTTCTTCAACCCGTGTGCTGTTGGGTGCCGCATATCACGGCACCACCCAACGAGGTCCTGTCGACGGGGCAACCCTCACAGCGTGGTATCAGAGCGGCTGTTTTCACCTACGAGGCGCCGTACGGGAGAAAATGCCGCACACCGCTGAATTGGTGTGTGTCCGGCGAGAGGGTCACCTTCGGGATTCATCTTGTCAACAACCGGAAGAACAAGTTTGGATTATTCAATCGAACTTGAAAGCCGCCCAATCCCGACAAAAGCACTATGCGCCCTCTACAGTTTGAGGTCAGCGATCACGTTTATTTACGTGTGTCTCCGATGAAGGGTGTAAACAGATTCAGGATCACATGAAAGTTGGCACCCCGATTCATCGGTCCGTTCAAGATTTTGAAGAAATGCGGATCAGTTGCATACCGGCTGGATTTACCAGCATCACTCTCCGGTGTGCACGATATATTCCACATATCTCAGCTGAGAAAGTTGATGGGATGATGGCAAGGGATAGGTGGCCGACAGACAAGCGAACGTATTTCAGGCAAGCAGAGAGCAGGCGGGAGGAGGACATCTTGCCAAGTGTTGTCCAAAGTTGAGATTTCCTCTCGACACGACCCATCAGCCCTCATGCGCAACCCACGGCGTAAGCCAGCCCAGCCCATCCCCCAATTTTTTTGAAATAGGAACTTCTGAATGAAAGTTAAAAAGTGGGTGGTCATTTCAAACAATTTCAAAAATGAGCACAAAATCACCTTGTGGTGGAGATTCATTCAATGTAACGACGAATCGCCCCATGATTCATTGTTCTAGGGGCCTTTTGCAATTTTAAGTTACACAAAACTTGCAACGAGGCCCCTGATGATAAGCCGCCCACCCACAAGGCGATTTTCGATGAACAAGGGATGAACCCTAGTTGGAGGGCGGTTTTTAATTGACGTACATGTCCCATTGGATGAATCACTAGAGTGGATTAATGACCTTCATGAATCACTAGAGTGGATTAATGGCCTCCCCGCAGGGGGATTTGTGCTTATTTTGTAACTGTTTTGAATGGCCCTCCATTTTTGGAATTCACATATTATGATTTCCTTTTCTATAAAAATGCCCCATCTCTACATCAGCGGCCTAATATGGAGCACAGATAGGCCTTTTCCCTTTCTCTGTTCGTTTAATCCTTTTGAATAACTAATTATTATGTACAAAGATAGTAAATATTATGCCTTTCAACATTTTACATGTACTAGTTCAACTTTTCTAAAATCATAATTAAATATTTTAAGTATACCACTTCGACATCTTCATATTAATGATGAATTAGTTTTTCAAAAGTATTGAAATAGTATATATAAAATGTTAATTTAAAAAATAAAATGAAAATATATCCATATTGTACCTCATTTTGTTATATTAATTCTAAGAAACAAATATCGTGGCTGTCTAATATGGAAGCAAAAACCCAACGTTCGATATATAGGGATTCCTTTTTTTCCTTGTTGCACAGATGGTTACTTCATAACACCTTCTTTTTTATATTCCTAAACTTTTTTCACTCTATGATGGTTACTAGAGGTTCATCATAAAACTGGGCCCAAATTGTTGCTTGATTGGCCAGTTGTAGATCTGTGATGAAATCCATAAATCGCTACAGATGTTGCCCTATTTATTACGTTTCCAATAAATGTCACCCATTGTCCATCATGGATTACATGATTTGTTGTAGTGGTATTTGTGTAAATAAACTTTCATAAGAACATGATCATCCAATAGGAATGCTTATGTCATACGATGGGATTTCTAGAAATTTTTTAGTATCATGATACAGAGTTCTCTTTACCCTACAAAAGGAATAGACTAAATTAATCATATATAATTAGTGTTAATGATGTAAACAAGTTTAACAACAAGACATTTCCTGATAAGAAGGTAAATGTGATCAACATGAACATTTTGGTAATCCATGTGACGCTCACAAGCTAAAACTCCACCTTACAGTATACTAGATTTAGTGTTTAGTCTAAAGTCATAGAGTTTCATCATCTATTATTGTAAGTATTATAGAATCAATGCACATTGCTGATGTTTCAACAGAATCACACTAATCTCAGTTCACAGTAATGCTTAAAAAGCCTCAAACAATATGGTAATGATTTAAGTGGAACAAATACCAATGGATGGGCCACAGTGCAATATAGCAAGTCATGCCCAACACTCCAGCACTTCAAAATAAAAATACATGGAGTTTGGTACAAAAATTACTAAATAAATAACATTGAACACATGACCAATATGATAGCAAGCCGAATGTATAATAATTAAATTCGCAGGGTTTGAATGAAGGATGCATATTTGGAGAATCATACTTCATTTGAGTCGTGAAAACAGCTTCTTTCATAAATGCAGTGAGAGGCTGCGTGCTAAAGACCCAAGTGGATCGCTTCCTCGTATACTGCGCAAGCGAGGGCTACATGTACCGAGCTGCCCTTTTCTTTCCTTTATACTTCATTGTGGACATGGATGTAAATCATTCTCCTGGTTTGTAGTGATATCAAATTATCCTACATGCATGGAAATCTGGAATCATAAACACCCTCAACACTTAACCTACTTGACTTTTTGTTCTTCACCCTTAACCGTACTAATGAGTATTAATTAAGCCAAAGGCCCATAATATATTTTTTTGGAACAAATGGACCAATCTTCTCTAAAAACTGTTGAATTAATAAATAATAATAATATAATATATATCCTCCATACGAATTGATTAATTGTGAGGGATATCTATACTTAGATCTGTTGCTTCCAATGTGTGTTTTTAGTTGGTTTTTGTGTTATCTTAGTATGAAATAAGACATTTAAGTACTGAAAAGCTATGTACATAATCGAACTGTGTGTGTATATGGGAAATATCGACGGTTATCAATCTACATAAGAGCAGTTAGAACTGCCACATGTGTTTAAATTTCAAGAATAAACATGTATGCACATAATTTGAATGAGCAGACCTATATATTCATGCATAGTGTATAATGTATTTTATAGTGCCTTGAGTACAGCAAATCTGTTATGGTAACCCAACCATTATATGATCTCAAACATTTATTTTAACCCGATACTGAGGATGTTGTTCATTGCACACAATTTTTGCATGTTATACTTAGCATTTAAGATGTATGGTTTCACATTTCCTGTCTCGTGATATATTCATGTGTGCCTGATACAAGAGATTCGCATGAAACACACGAAACCTTTGTCTAAGGCACACCAACATCAAATTCACTTCCTAGTTTAATCACCAAGGAAATACAAAAAAGGGAGACGTAGCAGCCAAGATGGCATGCCATTGGCAACGGTTCCCCTCCACCCCGACATGCAACCGACGTCAACGCGTATATCCAGTTCAAAACTTGAACGAACAGCCTGCGAACTTACCCATATGCAAATAGGCAAGCATTCACTTCACATCCTGCATGAACCAGGAGCTGGAACGCAGGATGCCAGTGGAGCATGGAGGCAGAGTCAGATACACTGCGAGATCAAGAGATATCAAATGGATCATTACTGCGATTAAGGCCGTGATCTCGACCCTAAACACCCTGTGATCACGCAAGATCTCTAATTTTGGCAGGTGAACTTGCTGCATTCCAGTGAGATTATTGTCACCACATTTAATCCCTCCCATTCTTGTATAAGTAGGCACACCTAGCCCCAGCCAAAAACTCCAGTTAACTCAAACTTCAAAGAAATCGTGATCCATGGACATGGGTTCGAGCTCTCGGACCGCATCCACCGAGGTTGATACAATCGCTCAGGTGGAGGATGGGGAGGAGGTCCGGGGCAAGGAACAGGCGCTGGTGCAGGAGCTTGACCTTCTCGGCGCCCTTGGCTCAGAGCCGAAGGTGAACGTCATGCCTACTGTGGAGGCAAAAGGGAAGGAGACGGCCATGGTTGAAGCGGAGGAGGAGGAGGAGAAGCCGGCGACGGCCACCGGCGGCGGCGTCGGTGCCCCGAAGAAGCGCGCGTTCAAGTGCAACTACTGCCAGCGTAAGTTCTACACCTCGCAGGCGCTGGGCGGCCACCAGAACGCGCACAAGCGCGAGCGCTCCCTCGCCAAGCGCGGCGCGGCTGCTGCCGCGGCCGCGGCCGCTGCCGCGGCGGCAGCTGCGGGTCGTGGACTGTACGCCGCAGGTGACCCCTTCATGCCGCCGCACCACCTGCGTTTCCCGCACACCTGGCCGTACTCTGCCGTCGGCCGGCCGTCCATCCTCGGCGCTGGCCGTGGTTCCGCGGCACTGTTCTACGGCGTGCACCAAGGGTGGGCGGCGCATGGGGGGCAGCAGTCCTTGGCTGGGGTCGCCCGTAATGGTGCCGCCGACCGCCCCGTGTACGCTCCTCATGCGTACGACTACGGCGCCTCGTCGAGGACGCCCGCTACCCCGACTATCCTAGACTCTGGGATGACCGGGCTCCGTTGGGCTGGCGTCGTTGGTGGTGCCGGCACCGGCGACAACGGCGTCGCGCAGGAAGTGAAGCAGCAGGAGGAGGCCGAGAGCACGATAGACCTGAACCTCAAGCTGTAGCTCCCTAGGGTTCATTTCTTCATTAGACTCCGTGCATGTTGTCTCATTTTGTTACTTTCTGATTTTTTAATCGTGCATCGGCAGCTGATTGGGGTTTAAGCCAGGATCGATAGATGTGATCTCGTAGTAGTCCATCTTTTTTATTCGCATTCTCCATTTGATGAATCTGATTAGAAACTCTGCCTCTGTAGTATCCAAATGAAGTTTTTTTTCTTTATTGTCAGCTTCTCATGGATTTCACTTAGGTAATTTTTTCATGTTAAAATGGATCTGGTTGAATGAGATTTAACACTAGAATGGGAATGCTAACTCTACATCGGCTGAAATTTGAGGTCCTACTCAACATGCAAGACCTCTGATCTATTTCAAGATTCGTGTGCTTGTTGCTAGCTGTTTTTTGGATTGAATAAGATAATGTATTGAATATAAAAAATTATTGATGCATTTACTATAGAAAAATTATAAACTTGTATCTGTTAGATCTAGATTAAATGGTCGTGAATGTCAAGTGATAGAACTCCTTGTTTTTAGCAGATTGAGAATTAGACTATACCATAAAAGAATGTGTGTTCGATAGATTAATTTAGAACGTGAAAACAAACTATCATGGCACAGTTTGAAATCTGTATGTTCTGTTCTAATTACTATACTAGTCAATTTTGTTCTGATTTCTATTCTATGCGTAAAATGTTTTTCCATTTTGTCTCAATCATGAAAAAATCAAAATAGAAAATCTTGACCATGAAACCTGCCAAATGAGCCGTCATTCAAAGCCAGCTCTATAATTCCATAAAACCCTTCCATTCGTAGTTGTACATGAGTGAGCAAACTCCCATAATCTGAAACGCAACGACCAAAGCTCTCAAAACTAAGATGTAGTTGATCCACAGCGCTTCTTCTTTCCTGAGATCACGGCCGTGCATTGTTGCAACGCGTTTTTTAACTGTCATTTACTACATTCCTGACGATGCATGGAATCAATTCGTGCTAAATATCCAGCTCTCCGTATCAAGCTGTCCAGATGATAGCACTTCATAATAGTGTCAATCAAGTTAATTTGTAACCCATAATGGTAACTCAGTAGAATCTGAAAAATTACCTTCTCCTTCTACTATGATCCAGTTCATGCCTAGTCATGCATACTGTAGCCTCCACTGGCTTTCCACGCAGACTCTTGGAAGGTTGAGTCTTTTGCCGTGTCAGAGGGAGATGCTGTACTAGTAATAATATTCCGCTCTCTTTTTCTGGTGAAGAGCGCTGTTGCCATCTGCTGTGGTGTGGAACCGGGTTTTAAGACCAAAACTAAGTACATCTGTATTTGTATCCAAGATCAAGTTTTCATGTACACAGGACAATATTTGTGATAAAAGAATAATATCTTTATTAAATTAAAAAATTATTACAAGGATGACACATAGATTATAAAGAAAAGATTACATTGCAGTGAAATTATGAATATGTGTTGGCGCCCTTGAAGTTCACTCAGAGTCAACCCGAAAGACATCATGCCTTGTTCTTCCCTCTGTCACCTTCATTCAACTCTCGGCATCGTTATTCATTTAGCGGCAAATAAAAATAGTACTTGGTCCTACATTACATACTGAACAGGCATAAAAAATTTGACATGTTTGTTAAAGTTTACAAAAGCTATAGTTATTATATTGCATAAATGATATTTTATTTATCACGGTTTAAAAAGCAACCTAAAAGATACAAACCAATAATTTGGTTCTACCTGAATCATAATATCTTAACCAGCCAACAAGCCAAACCATCTATAACCATCAACTAATCATGTGAGAGATCCAAACCACTCTTAACCATGAGCACAGTTATCATGGTTGTTTTAACTCTGTGGAGATTACATCACTTTACTCACAAGTTACGATTTCATGACCATGTCGGTGACTAGAAATGATGACGCTGGAAACTTGTAAGAGAGGGTGAATTCAGTTCTTCGGTGGATGGATCTTGACAGTAAAGGAACCAACAGAGAGAGAGAGAGAGCGAGAGAGAGAGAGAGAGAGAGAGAGAGAGCGGGGGCACATAACGGCGGGGTCGGGGGCAGGGTTCATAACGGTGGGGTCAGGTGGCTGGTGGTCAGCATTTTCACAAGAGGGCTTTGGGCGTTGGCTTCATATTGGGGAGGAACATGCGGGTGTGGCTCGATGCACATACTTCGACAGTGAGTTTTTGTGACATCCACGTCATTGTCCTTATCGTCTCGCATTGGCTCATGGCGACGTGATAATGGGGACGACAATGACATGATGTGCTAGGGTGCAGGGCACTGATGTCGGCTGGGTGCGTCAACAAGGGGTGCGAAGGGCTGCGAGACGTTTGTTTTATAGGAAGAGAAGAGAGGGCGAAATTGTGCTACACGATCGGGGTGCAAAATGACCAGTGATGGCGCTCGGTTATGCATGGGGCTAGGGGACAGGGATGAAGATGGGATCCAGTCTAGAAAGGGACACCATCATGGAAAGGCCATGACAATCATTAAATCAGGGTTGCTGTGACACAACTTTGTGCGAAAAGGCATGAGATTGAGGGTCAGTGGTGAAATTTCGAAAGGGACGACAGATTCGGCGACAGGAAGGGGGTGACGAGGCGGGGTTCATTTGTCAATGGCCACATGGTTGACTGGGCGGAGGTTTAAGTGGATTTTTCTCTTTATGAAATACTTTTATAGTTTTTCAAAATAATTAAAGTCCAAATAAATAAACAAATAAATGAGTTGACTTTGTTTGCTGACAGCGGTTGGAAGACATGTGTGTTGACCAGGATGGGACTGACAGGTGTTTCATTCAGTCATGGATTCATTAAAATCTGATTTTAGATATGAGCTGGAGATAGAAAAAGTGTGAAACCTAGGTGTTGAGTACATTGGCAAATCAGGGTGTTAATGAGTGATTGACATGAAAAGTTTTGTATACTTTGAGGATATGGTGCTCATCTGCTAGTATTTTGGTTGATATGGATGTGTGCAACACCCTTGTTTGAGGAGCTCACATAAGGTATTGTGTATGGAGTTGATTTGAATCAAGTCTTAGACTTGTGAGCAAGGATTTTACAGTTGTTCATGTGCAGGTGTTGTTTTAGGTCAAGACATGGTTGGTGACGGGATCGTGGACTAAATTTGAAGAGGAGTTGAGGTTCGAAAACCAAATTTGGGAAGAAAGTATGGTCGTGATGATCAAGTATGTCATGCAATAAGTTTGGCTAGAGAACATGTGAAGAGTTGGAATGTGTCCAAAGAAGGATTGAGATGTGTCAATGTGGTGTTCGGAAGTGTGTGGACAACATGTGCACAAGTGCAGGGTTAGCACAGGTTCGTGACTTGGTTTTAGCATGTTCGGATGTGAAGAAGATGGCTCAAGGCTCAATACAAGTTGGTGTCTCAATCGAATGGATTCAGATGTTAGTATTGGTAGGAAATCAGGGTGTTTTGGCCACATAACAGCTGATTCCGATTTTATTTTGGAATCGGGTAACATGGTTTCGGATCTCAGGCTGGTTGCATCTATTTTGGTTTGTATGTGTCTAGAACTCATCCAAAAGAGTTTGTTGGGCTTGGGACTCAAGCTAGCTGCACCCACAAGGAGTCTAATGTTAAGTTTTGGTGTATTAGTCGGTTATGATTTGGCCTAGGGATGGATATAAATAGGGAAGACCAGGCTTCATGGAGGATATCTTTTGCAGCTGGCTTTCGTTGTTTTTCTAAGTAAAAATCATCGTTTGCAGCATTTTGCATCCAGATCATCCTGCTCTAGTTTGACAAGTTTTTACGTGTAATTGCTAGTGAAAATCTAGTGTTTTGGGGGGGTCCAATCTTGGCAAGTTGTTCATCTTGGTTTTTCCTGGTCGAAACATGCAATGTCACATGTACTTTGCTTAAGTTTCATCAAATGAACCTACTTCGAGTTTTTTTGGGTTACCGCTAGTCAAAACATCAACTTTCTAGGTTAAACCTACGACAATCTTATGAACATTGAACTCACATAGTGACATAAAGACTAACTATCCTACAGATGCATATTCATATCATACAAGAGCAAACTATAGTAGAGGTTTATGATGAACATGACAATATAATAACAAGACTAGACTTTCATGACTCCATCTATTCATACCACGAACATGGAACACATAATCACACAAGAAACACATATTTCAAACACAAGTCTATGAAAGGACTAATTCCATTAATAAGTATAAAGTCACAAAAAGAGAAAAAGGATACAAGAGCCATACTGAATTCTCCAAGAGGATGTGGGAACGAAGGCTCCCCTCTAAGCATATTTCTCCACTAAGACTTAAAAAATTCTTGTACAAGAGAGTGATTGCTTCTAAGTGTGTATGTAAGAGTGAAATACCCTCCTATTTATACCCTGTATAAGGTGGTTTCGCATGCTAATATTCCCACAAATCAATCTCCACCACCATTAGGAGTGGACCAGGAGCCTCCACATGTCAGTTCACCTAGTTTGGCCCTAGGAATGGATTGACCGGCCTAGGAGTCGGTTGACCCCTTCTTGAACCAACTCGCATTGAAGCTTGTTTGATACAATGACATGTAGGTCTCAAAGTCAGTTCTAGGTGATCCCCAGTAGCATAAGTCTTTACATGCCTATTGTGGTCCGTTTGATCCATCGAGGGTCCATGTGGAAGCCTATAATTGGTTGGAGTCGTGTTTCTTTGCCACATGGTTGTGTTTTCACCTTATTTTCATGTATAGTCACCTACATTCACAATTTCTCCAAGTACATATGGGAGTACATTATTTGTAAGTGTCATGCGTGTAAGAATTTCAAATCCTCCACGAATTTGAGTTAAATTGATGGTAAAAATTGGTACTTAACGACCGTCAACACCCACTGCCTGTCGCATGTCTCAGTGATAGATTTCTAAACATTATTTTGCCAACCCAATTACCGAGGCATCAATGTGTTTTGAGTCCTTGTAGGTTGCTTGCTTGAGGAAGGATAACATTTGGCTTGTGGATTCAGGTTGTGCACATCACATGATAGGTAACAAAGAATGGTTCCCCTCGCTTTTCGTGTGCCATGAACTAAACATGTTACCTTTTCCAATAATTCATCTACACCCATTGTTGCTAAAGGATCAGTTAAGAACTTAAGGTTAATTAAAATTTCACTTTTACAGATGTGTCCTTTGTACAAAACTTTAAATACAACATGATTTCATTTTCACAAATGCTAGATACGAATCCAGAAGTCTGTTTCAAGAAAAGTGATTGCAAATTAGTAGATCAACATGGCGAGCTTGTGTTTAATATATCTCAATATGGAGAGTTTTTAAAGCTGATTTTGATATGTCACCCTTCACTAAGCATATGTGTCTGATTGTTAATGATTATAATGATTTATACTTTTGGCATCGTAGACTTGGCCATGATGGTTTTGATCATCTCGCTCATATTAGTAGTATTGTTTGTATTCGTTGCTTATCTAAGATTAAGGGCGATAGAAATTTGGGTTGCTTTTCTTGTATGCGTGCTAACATGGTTGCAAGTACAGACTTATCCCTCAAAATGTCAATTACATCCTCACCGGAACAACTCCTACACCTTGACACAGTTGGACTGTCACATGTTCAATCTTTTGATGGAAAATGGTAATGTACTTGTGATAATTTATGATTATTCTATATATTCTCAATTTTTATGGCATCAAAGATGAATCTTTTGCTCACTTTAGAGTACTGTTTCTTATATTATCTAATGACTTGCTAGGATCACTAAAAGCAATTAGGAGAGATAAGGGAACTGAATTTAGAAACTTATGTTTCACTCACTTTTCTGCTGAAAAAGGAATTCATCATCAATTTTTATCACCTTATTTTTCTCAACAAATTTGTGTAGTTTAGAGGAAAACAGAAGCTTAGCTGAAATGGATAGGACTATACTTCATGAATATCAAACTCCTAAAAATGTTTTGGCAAAAGTGGTTGCAACAGCGTGTTATGTGTCAAACCGACTGTTTTTACCAAAACAAGGAAAAACCCCATATGAACTTTGTTTTGGACATAGGATGAGCGTGACACACTTTAGGGTGTTTGGATGCAAGTGTTCTGTACTTAAACAAGGAAATCTTACAAATTTGAATCCCGGTCTTTTGATGGCATATTTCTTGGATACCCATCTCACACTCGTGGCAATCGTGTACTCATTTTGGAAACTAACAAAATTGTGAAAACATGTGAGGTTTCTTTTGATGAAGCTAGCCTAGGTACTAGCTCTAATGATGCAGGTTCAGTGACATATCAGCAAAGGGAGAGCGATTCTGACGATGAAGAAGAAGAGTTTGAAGCTAAGACACTTGCACTGACTTTAGATTTGTTTGAAGACGCTTCGGCTCCAGCTCCACCTTTTGATCTAGCACTAACTTCGAGCGAAGATCCACTTCATCAAGCGACAACATCTTGTATACGTGAAGAACAAAGTGAAGAGGAAGTTTGTGAAGCTTCAACACCCCTAGACGTCCAAAGAATGCACCCACCAAATCAAATTATTGGAAGCTTTCATCACCGAGTTACACTGTTCATAATACATTTTCATAGGTGGTTTTTGCCGCCGCCTGTGATAATCGGCCATTTTCACAGGCGGTTCTGCATGTGATAATATGTTTAGAGATGTCTGCAAAAACATTTTTTTTCTAGTAGTGTCAGGTTTTGTGATCCTAAATCTTATGCACATTTGGCATTTGTTGCTTCTTTTGAACCTGAAGATGTATCTCATGCACTAACAGATGAATCATGGATCATTGCCATGCAAGGAGAGCTGGAGAGTTTTAAAAGAAACAAGGTTTGGAAACTTGTCACACCACCTACTAGTCATCCACTCATTAGAACTAAATGGATATTTGAAAACAAACAGAGTGAGGACGGTGTTGTGGTTAGGAACAAAGCTAAGTTGGTCGTTCAATGTTTCACTCAAGTAGAAGATTTAGACTTTTATGAAAATTCCTTATGTTGCTAGACTAGAGACCATTATAATTTTACTAGCCTTTGCTGCATCTAAGGGTTTTAGATTGTACCAAATAGATGCCAAAAGTGCTTTTTTTATGGCTGCACAAATGAGGAAGTTTCTATCAAGAAAAAATCCGCAACTGAACATGCTAATTTTTTTAACCATATTTACATACTTTCTAAAGCCCTGTATGGTCTGAAACAATCCACTAGGTATGGTAGGCTAAAATTTTTTCTACTTGAGAAGGGGTTTACCATGGGAAAGGTAGATAATAAACTCTTTGTCCTTAAGTGAGGCAATGATCAACTATTTGTACAAGTGTATGTGGATGATATCATTTTGGCTGTGCTTCTCATGCTTTGGTGTACGAATTTTCAAGTACTATGAGCTTTGAATTTTAGATGAGTATTATAGGAGAACTTACATACTTCTTGGGGCTGCAAATCAAGCAAACGAAAGAAGGTATGTTCGTACATCAAAGTAAGTACACAAAAGATCTTCTACGATGTTTTGGCATGGAGAACAGCAAGCCCATAAGGATGCCCATGGGAGCACCAATGACGCTTGAAGTTGATAGAGATGAACAGCTGGTTGATAAAAAAGGGTATAGAAGCATGATTGGGTTACTCTTGTACCTCACCACGTCAAGACTGGACATATAATTCTCCATGTGTCTTTGTGATATGTTTCCGTGCTTCCTTCCTCACATGCTTCATATCATCAACACATCAATAGAATCCTCAGGTATATACATGGTACTAAAGAATTTGGCATTTTTCTTTCTATTTCTTCGTGTATTGGCTTAAGAGCTTATTTAGATGATGATTTTGGAGGATGTAGAATATATAGAAAAAGTACATGAAATGCATGTAACTTCTTAGGTAACCCACCTGTTATAATGGACATCTAGAAAACAATCCTCAGTTGCACAATTAACAACCAAATCTGAATATGTAACTATTATTAGCAGTTGTTCACAAATTTTATAGATTGTAGCCAAACTTAAAACCTATGTGGTTAATATACATAGTATACCACTGTTTGTAATAACACTATAGCCATTTGTATTGCTAACACCCTCGTGAAACACACTAGAACGAAACACATTGACATTATATATCACTTTTTTGTGACAATGTTGAAAAATGAAATATAGTGATTCATCATGGTGATACCGAACATCAATTGTCAGACATTTTGACAAAACCTTTGGATTTATCTCGTTTGTCTTACATTTTGGTGGAGAAATAGGCATTATTCATCCTCATGGCTTGAATGGAGGGAGAGTTTTGAAACTTGTGAAGTATATTTGTGATTCTAAACTTAAATGATGATATTAGCATTATACTTTATGCATATATAACATTTTGATTCCTTCTGCATGCTGAAAGCTTCTTGCTAGTTCACTCATGTATATATATGATGTAGTTTTAGTCATGATTAGTAAATAGAATGATAGTTTGAACTAAATCTTGTCATGATTGAACTTTGTTAGCTGTCTTGATCTTCATCGTGTTCGTAATGCCTTATATACTTGTAGACAAAACTTACGAGTTAGTTTTTGAATAATCAAAGTGAAAAACATATGCAAGATCAAGAGAATATGCATCATCGCACTTCTTCTTTTGAGATACCTTATCATTGCACTTTGATATGAACCTAGAAGGAGTTGTGTATTACTAAAACCATGGCACTAAACTTCTGATTGTTGAATGACATAGGATTGGCTTGGTTAGTTAGAATAAGGCAGATGCTGTATATAATCTCTTTCAATTTACATATAATTTTTATATAGTGCCATGAAAGGTGATAGAAAGATGAATAAAAAGTGTCACACTTTCAAGTTTTAAGTTAGTTGAGTAAAAGAGAACGTAACTTGTAATAAATCATTAAATACACTTGATCTCTAGTCATGCCTTCACTACATTATGTATGTCTTGATGTGATGGTGTGAGTTACTTGATAGTATGGCTTGAATTAGTATTTGTCGTATATGTTCTATGATGCTCATAACATTCAAGTAGTCATAACAGGAATTTATTCTCTTTTTTGTAATCCTGATGAATTTATTTTTAAAGGGGGAGAAAGTTTTGTGACACATCGCACATTAACAAGTGCTTTGAACGCTCACAAGTAGTACATTATGTGTTCTACCCAGGGAGGGTTACATCCTTAGGGGAAGAATTTTGCTTTTTACTTTTTTTTTTCAAAACTTTCCATGTGAATGCCAATGTTCAGTATCTAGAAGGTGTTGCCAATGTTTTCATCAAGGGGAAGATCGTGGAACCTAGGTTCTTAATACACTAGCAAATGAGGGTGTTGATGAGTGATTGACATGAAAAGTTTTTTTATACTTGCAAGGACATGGTACTCAGGTGTTGAGCGTGGTGTCTTGGTTGATATGGATGTGTGCGATATGCTTGAGTGAGGAGCTCAATAAGTATTGTGTGTGGAGCTGATTTGAGTCGAGTGTTGGACTTGTGTTCGCAAGGATATGTTGGTTGTTCATGTGTAGATGTTGCTTTTGGTCAAGACATGGTTACTGACGGGATCCCAGACTAACTTTGAAGAGGAGCTGAGATTCAACAACCAAATTCAGTAAGGAATTGTGGTTGTGATGGTCAAGTATGTCACACAAAATGTTTGGCTAGAGAAGGAATTTAAATTCTCTCCCTCTATTGGGCGACTAGAGAAATACTACGGGGATGGAATAGCTCTAGATTCCAAGGAGAAACTCTCCAAATTACAAGATTTGCCATAACAATAAAGATCACATCCGAATTCAACAATAAACATTGACTGTTAACTACAGTATATGGCCCATGTGATGATATACAAAGAAAGGATTTCATCCAGTGGATGCTATCACTTTATTTGGGAGAGGATACATGTCGGATGTTTATGGGTGACTTTATTTTCTATAGGTCGATGGAACATAGAAACAAACCTGGAGGCAGCATGAATGATTAAACATTTTCAATGAGATAATCAGCCATTTAGGATTATCGGATATACCTTTAAAAGGTTGAAAATATACTTGGAGCAATACGAAATCGGAACCACTAACGCAACAAATTAATTGGTGTTTTACTACACTTCTATGGTCTATCAAGTATTATGAAACTCTGATGCTACCAATGGCAAGAACAATCTCAGACCATACACCATGCACTGTTAAAATAGCTACAGCTACATCCAAGGCACAAGTGTTCAGATTCAAAAATTACTGGATTCATATGGTGAGTTTTTATGAAATTGTTAAAAGGGTGTGGCATACCAGGATAAGAAAAAAAATGCAGCTGTTCCAATTTAGGACAAATTCAAACTACTAAGGAAAGAACTCAGAAAATGAGTAGATCAACAGCCAACGTTTCCAGAATAATAAAGGAATGTGATTCAATATTATTGGTTATTGACAAATTGGAGGAACGACAATCTCTTTACATACAAGAAAGGAATTTCAGAATAATTATAAAAAAGCATATTCTAAATTTTTGCAGTACAAGAACGGTTAGTAGAAGCAGCGTTACACTGTTCGATGGACCAAGTTAGGCAATTAACCAACAAATTTTTTTCATGCTGCAGCAACTGAAAGACATAGAATTAACATGATGGCATCATTGATGCAAATGAGGGAAGGAATGTAATGGATCATCAGGAAAAAAGCTATTGTTTATAGGAAAATTTTAAAGATAAAATGAGGCAAGCAGAATCTCCCTGATGTTATTTGATTGGGGAAAGTTGGTTCCTAAATATGATAATTTGAAGGATATGGGACAACCTTTTCTAAAGAAGAGATTGATCAGGTAATTAGACATATTGCCAATGATAAAGCCCTATGACCTGATGGATTTAATGGTTTGTTTATCAATAAATGTTGGCATATTATAAAGGAAGATATATACTACCTTTGGGATGAGTTTTGAATCACTACAGAAATATACACAATTAACGACGGCTAGAAACCATCGTCAATAAAGGGTAAACCATCGTGAATAAGTTATTCACCATGGGAAAGCCTTATTCGCGATGGTTTTTTGCCGTCACCGATAATTAGTTGTAAATAAGGTTGTCAATGACGACACCCGTCGTGAATAAGCTTATTCGCGACGGCTAAATAGTCCCGTCGTGAAGAAGCTCCCCGGCTGCCACGTGGCGCATGAGATTTATTCACGACGGGACCGTCATGAATACGCCACTTTTTTCACGACGGTCCCAACGTAAATAAGCTTGGCACTATTAACGATGGAGCAGACCATCGTAAATAATTTTAGCTTATTTACGATGGCTGTGTCCAGAAAAACGTCGTAAATAACGTTGGTATTTTTTTTAAAAAAATAAGAAAATTCTAACCTGGCTTTGAGGCCAGCCCTGGTTCGATGGCCAGCTCACACAGGAAGTGACAACATTATAAACATAATAGTAATTCATGAACACCAGAGACGCACACCACCCTACGCACTACCACGTCCGCTACCTCCAGAATCCGGGAAGTCGTTCTCGAGCCTTCATACTCCCGGTAGCTGCGGCGATGGCGTGTCAGCCTCGGTCGCAGAGCACTGTTATGTATAAGTATCGTTAGACAAGTTATGAGTTTAAAAATGCAAGTTTGCCTAAGTTATGAGTTATAAGTATCACACAGGAAATTTGAGTAAATTTGTACCTCTGCTCCGGTAAACGGGGCATGTGACTCCTATGGGGGCTGCCACTGTAGGAAGATGGCCGGCTGCCCTGCCGCCATAGCCTGTGAACACAAAAGATTATCACATAATCATCATTTATATGTTAGAAATATTAAGTAAAACGATATGTATATACCTGCATTGCTACTTGCATCTATAGCATGAACGAGGCTTGATACTCATACTGAGCCCTCTTATCCGCGGCTTGACGCTCCCTTTCTAGCCGGAGTTCCTCCTTTATCCCGCGGAGCTCCTTCCGGACACTCTAGAGCTCTAGGGAGCTAGTCTGCCTCACTCCGGTCTATCGCGATGAAAGCAACTCGAGTAAGGCCATGCCTCCCTCGAGTAGACAACTCCATCGAAGATGACGAACCTACAAAAGAAGATAGAATATTAAATTTTCATTAAAAATTAGAGAACTCACCGTCTGTGAGGTTTCCCGCCTCCGGTTGCATACGTGGCTTCTAGGATGATTGGCGCGCTCCGCCAATCGAAACCTTCACCGTGAAGTCGCTCCGCCTCCTGCCCATACCTTGCCTACAAATACGAAAAAGATAATATCATAAAAACTATTTATGAAAACTCAATACAAATATAAAAAACTCACCAACGCTTCTAACGCCGCCTGATAACACAGTTGGTCAGGCTGTAACGGGTCACTTCCCCTGTGACCCCTCTTCTAGACCTGAATCAGAGTCGGCTCGTGACCGGTCTTGTGCTCATATATATGTGTTAGTACAATGAATAATTTAAAAATATTTAAAAACAATAGTAATCACACTTACCATGCGTTTGACCAGACGTAAGTAGCCGTCCGCACCAAACGTGTTCTTCCGATCCGTCCCTCTGCTTTGTCGACGGGTTCTAGAGACTTCCTGGAATCCCTGACTCGCCCACAGAGCACACAGGGCACGGTAGTCCTTCGGATGGCCGTCTAACCAGGCTACACCGACCTGCATACATTTATTATTAGGTTATAGAACCTTTAATCTTTTGTGTTTCTTCCACACTTTAATATAAATATTATACAATTTACCTCTGCGTACTGCTCCGCCGTCAAGTATCTAGGAGCCACGTTCCTGAATGCCCCCAGCTCACCCTCTTCCGGATGCAGCTTCATGTACGCTCTCGTCGCTTGAATTCTTACATTAATAGCGATTGCGTAACGAGATTCCAGGCATTCTTATGGAACACGACTCTGGCGTAGTCCACCTCGCCCTCGTCCTCCAAATGGTACCATACCTGAAAAAACATATTTGTATACATCATTGGTATTAACCATATTATAGACTTGTATTACGGAAATATATATTTCATGCATACCATGAAGTCGGACCACATAGCCTCCTGGTGGTTGCCGTGAGCAACGTGCTGGGCGCTAGCGTAATCGTCCCACAACATGGCGGGGACACCGTTCACTACACCGGGGTAGTACAAACAGATAAGTCACCCGAGGACATTGTTCACCTAATTGTGTCGTCCTTGACCTGTGAACGAGTCATCGTACCAAGACCTGATAGAGAATGATAAATCAATACATCTGTAACACTAAAATAATCTAAATTGAAGAGTTAGAGATTTACTTACATCTCACCAACCAGACAAATAACGATGAATAATAATGTAGATGAATGAAGTAATTGTTGATATTATAAGATTCACGAAACGATATTTACCTCGTCTGACCGCTGTAAGGTGACTGCTACGCCTCTCAGCTCCGGTACCCGACTCATCAAAGCAGCCCGTCTAGCAGAAAGCCCGCTAGACATACTGCCTTGAAAGGCGTCAGCTGCCCTGTGCAAAACAATCTCTAGATACACTCCTCGCCTTTCCCTTTCCTCTACCACTGCTCGACGACATCCTATTGAAAAAAAAGTTGGTAATGAATGTAAAGTAAAATATATAAGACGAAAGAAGACATAAAAGAAACGTTATTTGAAATCTATTTCAAGATTCGTCAGTATCATGACCATGAACTCTACTCCTTAATTCGAACCACCGATCTTTTACCGTGATTGTTTTACGTTTTCGTTTTCGCATTTTACGAGTCTGTAAATCTTGAGCATCTCCAACTAACTCATCGAGGCCTACACTAGGTTCAATGACAAAGAGTCCGACAACTCTTGTTCTTGGTAAACCTCATCAATCTCAGCGTTCAACGACAACAAACTATCTCGGTACCCAGCATCATCTGGTGTATGTAACTGCTCACGAGGATTCACCTTGTGTATAACCCACCAAGCATGTAGTTTCTTGCATGGATAATGTAAATAATACACCTGCTGATAATTCACTGTATATATAATGAAAAATAACAATTAGAATATATATATGGCAAACTAGTACCAATTAGTATAGATGGTGAATAAACACTTACTTAAAATATTTGTCCATCCCGTCCATATTAGCGTACATATAGCACAAAGCAGTTGTCTTTTCTTCTTTTGTGGCATCGTATCTCATGCTACTATCAACGGTGGTACTTCTCGTTTGAAAAATTGAGAGGTCGCTAAGAGGGGGTGCTTCATCGACATTGTAACGCAACGTATGAGCATTAACATTATGTTGCTCTACCAAGTAAACACTTGAGAATTAGCCTATCTCCTGAAATATAAATGCTTCGGCGATGCATCCTTCAACCCTTGCTCTATTGCGAACCATTGGTTTAAGACACATAAGTGCTCTTTCAATGTGGTACATCTACCTATATTGAACAGGGTCACCCACTTTAGCTTCATATAAAAGATGGATTAGGAGGTGTTGCGTTGGGTTGAAGAATCCTAGAGGGAAAACTTTTTCCATCTTACATACCAAAACTGGTATCTCCTTTTCCATGTTCTCCATCATCTCCTTTGTGATTTCTTTAGCACAAAGCTGTCTATAAAAATAGCTCAGCTCGATTAACACCTTCCATACTGCATCGTCAAGGTAACCCCGAAACATAACCGGCAAAAGTCTTTCCATGATTATATGATAATCATGACTTTTGAACCCAGTGAGTTTTCCCGTCTTCACATTCATAGCTCGTCTCAGGCTAGCAGAATAACCATCTGGGAATTTCAAATTTTTCAACCACCGTAAGACTTCTTTCTTTTCTTTAGGTCTAAGACAGAAAGTAGCACATGGTTTGCCACCTGTTTCAGAGAGCTAAAGACTTGGGAGGTTACAAACCTCTGCCAAATCTTTTTGAGCCTTAATGTTGTCTTTTGTTTTGCCCATCACATCCAAGCATGTTCTTATGATGAATTCGCTCATATTACGCTCCTGGTGCATGACATCAATGTTATGCATTAGAATTAAGGACTTCACATACGGTAGTTCCCATAATACACATACATGAGCCCAATTGTGATCCTCTCCGTAACCAACAAAATATCCAGGGCGATTTTCATCTAG
Source organism: Neostapfia colusana (assembly GCA_030760725.1). Taxonomy (NCBI): domain Eukaryota; kingdom Viridiplantae; phylum Streptophyta; class Magnoliopsida; order Poales; family Poaceae; genus Neostapfia; species Neostapfia colusana. The sequence continues at coordinate 22,619,546 of JASWHV010000012.1, read as the reverse complement.
CACTAGCTCATCCAACATGGCACATATCTCTGACCTGTTCAAACGTTGCGGTCGTCCTTTTGTGGCAACGGTGTTCTTTCTGTAGGCATTCCTATGTTGTCTGAACACTTGATTCGGAGGTATCCAACGTCAATGACAATCGAAGTAACATATCTTACCATTATGAATAAGACGAAAACATTCCATGTCCGCAACACATATCGGACATGTCAAATGACCATGAGTACTCTAGCCCGAAAACATGCCTTATGCTGAGAAATCATGGACAGACCACAAGTATGCAGCTCGAAGGATGAATTTTTTTTTGTAACAATTGTACGCTTCAATTCCGGTCCATAACAATTTTAACTCTTCAATCAACGGCTTCAACATCACGTTGAGTTGTGAACCAGGATGATCTGGTCCAGGAACAAAGAGGCAAAGGAACATGAATTCATACTTCATACAGAGAGATGGTGGTATGTTGTACGGAATAGCAAACATAGGCCAACATGAGTATGGTGTGGCGTTTGTACTGAACAGTGAGAAGCCATCTCTCGCTAACCCGATGCGAATATTTCTTGCATCGTTGGCGAAATCTGAATCGAAGCGGTCCAACACCTTCCATGTCTCACCGTTGGAAGGGTGCACCATGACTTCGAGGTTCTCACGTACACCTTCTTTATGCCATCTCATATGTGTGGCAGTTCTTTTCGAGAGAAACAAGCGCTTCAACCGAGGTGTGACAGGAAAGTAATGAACTTGCTTATGTTCGACTTTAGTCTATACAAGCACTCAATCATTATCAACCTCGACAAACCTCGATTCGCCACATTGTAAGCACTTCTTCTCGTTGGTGTGCTCTTTCTAAAAAAGCATGCAGTTGGCTGGGCAGACATCAATATTATCATATTTCATACCAAGACGAAAAATCAATTTCTTGGACTGGTACATATCTTTAGGCACTTTATGCGGTTGAGGAAGTATATCACTGATCAATTTGATGAGATCATTGTAATAATTGTTGGAGAAGAAATACTTAAACTTTATAGCCATAAGTCTGGTCATGAAATTAAGAAGACTCACTTTTGTGTGTTCATGCAGTGGATCTTCGGAAGCTTTCAGAAGGTTAAAGAACATTTCAACCTCTGTTGTAGAAGCATCCTCCTTCAACTCAAGATCTATGGCTTCAAACATCTCGTCCATCCTATCAACTCCTGTGCTATAATCCACCACTTCATCTTCTACAGCTTCAGAACGTGTCTCGCCGTGAAAGTACCATATTTCATACTTTTGCATGAAACCGTTTCGACACAAGTGAAACATCAACGTCACTTTGTTGAAAAATTTTGCATTCTGGCATTTGGTACATGGGCACCGCAACCTACTGCTATTGGACAAAGAAAATGATCGTTGTATAAAAGCATCTGTTTTGGTGAACCACTCCTCTCAGTGATGCCCATTCTTTTTCCAACCAGAATACATCCAAGTCCGGTCTTCAGCCATGTCTGAGATTATACCTTCGAAGCGGACAAATAATTATTAGAACATTTTTTGTATTGTCACAACCCCTACAACTAGGTAGATAGGTCCTAGACCCACCCAAAAAGTGACTGAGATAACGTGCTTATGATGAGACACGGAGACCAAATCCGGACGAAATTTCGGTAGCATAATCCCGCTGTTCTCCAACTGCACGCCCAAAAATGGTGCAGCAGAGAACATTAGGGTTATGGTCGAAATCAAGTCCTGATCCAGACCCCGTACCTAACTCGTCAAAAGCACGTTCTCATTCACTCTCAGGCTGTCCAAAAACGAACAATTCCGAACCTGCACGCCTCACATGCCTATCAAATGTGAGACGTGCAGATTCGAAACGGGTAATTAGTTTCTATAGGTTATGTTACTCATTTTCATTTTTCAGACTTTTACGTGAGAGGAAAGAACGAGAAAGAGGGGGTAAGTTGGTCAGAGTTGAATGTTCAAAGGGCCTATGCCGGGTCGGGCCGTGACATATCGTGTCGGGCCGTGTCGTGCCGGGTTGGCTCGGGTCCTGTCGGGTTGGGCCATGCTGGATCGGGCCATTCCGGGTCGGGCCGTGCCGTGCCGGGTCAGACCGTGCAAGGTCGGGTGATGCCGTGCCGGGTCAGATCGTGTCGTGCTGCCGGGTTGGGCCGTGCCGCGTCGGGTCGTGCCGTGCTAGGTTGGGTCGTGCCGGGTCGGGCCGTGCCGTGCCGGGTTGGTCCGTGCAGGGTCTGGTCGTGCCGGGTGAGGCTGTTGCTGGGACGTCGGGTCGTGCCGGGTCGGGCCATGCTGGGTCAGCCCGAAACCCGTTAATATACGTATAATTATTAAACACTCACAATCAATTAATTAACTAACTCAAAACTAATTGAACATTTCAAAACTAAATAAACAATTAAATAATTCAAACTAATTAACTTATATAACTAATTGAACAATAAAAAACTAATTAAACAGTTACAAACCAGTTAAACAAACTAATTACAATCTAATTACAAACTGAAAAAAAACTAACTACAAACTAACTAAGTGATTAATTAACAAATTATTCACCTAAATAAAACTAATTACCCTAAAATAAAATAACTAAAACATAATTATAAACTAAACTATTTAATTTAAACTAATTACAAACAAAACATAATAAGTAATTAAACTCAATAACTAAACTAATTAAATAACTAAAACTAATTAAAATAACCTGAACAGGCCGGGGCCAGGTGGTGCCGGGTCGGGGCAGGCGGGGCGGCGGCGTGTCAGGGCCCATGTTTTTGCACACATTCATAGTGTTCATCACACCACACACACACACACACCTCATTTGAGGAAATCATATGAACATCTTAGAAGAGCAAGTAAACACCATCAACAAACTCATTAGGAGATAAACTCATAAAATGCAAGAGTGGTATTTCCCACATGCATCATATAGGGGCTGAGCATATGAAAAACTCCTACACCTTGCTAGTAATGCTCATTTCAAATTTCACCCAAATCCAAAACTTTTGAGGTGTTTTTGGATACAACTAGAAAAAGGCTAGTTTGAACTTAAATTCAAATTCAAACTCTTTTCATCCCATGAATTCAAAAGTGGGATTCATATTCACACTCAGCACATTTTTATGAGCTCGCACACCAATTTTCACTCTATTTGGAGTTGATATTGACATGAGGTATTTTGACAAAAATTCAAACTGAATTTAAATTTCAGTTTGCCATTTGAATCCAAATACAATCAAACTAGTTCACAATTTGAATTCTACCAATTTTAAATGGGCATTTGGTGGATTACTCAAATTTCAAAGGGTATTAGAGTCTCTACTGTTTAGAGCAGTGGAGAAATTTAATTTGTGAGGTTAAAAATGGGGAGTGGGACCCTCCTGTCAGCCTCTCATGTGATCAACCGACTGAAGAAAACAGGGGCTCGGTTTCTTGGGCTGCAGCAGCGGACACCATCGCGCCGAGTCCCCGGCGCCAGCACTTGCTTCGCCCACGCCCCTCTGGGGCTGCCGTTCGGCGTCGCTATCCCTCCCCGAGCAGCTCAAAGCCGAGTTCGTCTCCGTTCTCACGCGCTCACTTGCTCTCGGTGCTGTTCCCGCAAAAAACCTCGCCACCGCCGCTCTCGGTGTCGCCCGATCCCACACCGAAACCACAGTTCGGTTGAGCAAGCTCTCCACAGAAACAAACGATCGCCATCTCGTGCTCTAGCATGCTACCACTTCACATCAAGGTTTCCTTAGGGTGGTTGGCACTCTCGCGAGCACCGACGGAACTCCACTTCGGGTCACCGTCGACAGAGCGCCACAGCCGTCGTCGTCTCCCACTTGCTACACAAGAAAGGTGCGCTATACTCCCTAGATGGTGTAGCTGCAATTAGTATAGCAAATGATCGACTGTGGGTAGAGAATTTCCAAAATCTCCGAGACCTAAAGAAAACTAGCATAGCTCAGTTTAAACCCAAATTTGGGTTACAAGATTCCCCAATGACCAAGCCGGCTTGCACATAGCTTGTATACGTCCTAGCGTGCTTCCTCGAAGAAGAACTGAATGAAACCATCCATAATCGACCAAGTTTTAGCCGTTTTTCGTGCCACCATGGGAAAAATGCCTCGGGTCGTCGGTGAGGTCAGTGTTGCGGCCATTTCCACCGTCGGCTAAGGTCATATCCTTGATTCTCGAGTTCTACTGGTGCTGTAGGAGAAGACGGTTGAGCATTTGGGGTTTTCCGGAGCTCACTACACGTTGCCGGAGTTGCTCCGCCTCGGTGTACCATCGGGGGCTATTTTCCGGTCACTGGCGATCACCGCCGACCTTACCAGTGTGTTCCTCACGTCGGACTAGTCCCTAGCAGCGAGTCTCGTGAAGTTTGGCGCAAGGAATCGGGCCGGCGGCGAGCTTCGCCGGAGTGCGCCGCCGCAGGACAGCCGGGGGGGGGGGGGTCAGGAGGAAGACAAAGCTGGCGGGTCCCAGCAGTCAGCCTCTGTACAGAGCACGCGCGCGTCGCGTTTAAATTAAACAAAGTGGTGGGCCCCGCTATCAGTGGCTCAGGCAGCGCGGGAAGGGAATTCCTGTTGGAAAATAACTCCGAATTTAGCTCCAACTTCATAAATCCATAACTTTGTCTAGGAAGCTCCAATTTGGGTGAACCAAATTTTGTTGGATTCGTATCTCTGAGTACTTTCTATAAAATCAAGTTTCAACTCATGAAAACCTTTATTTCTGCAGAATTAATTTTTCAAAATTTAAACTGTTTAGAATTTTAACTGGAGAACACTTTTAGTGGAAAAATCTGAAATTTTGCCATGATGTTCCTTAGAATGTCCCTGATCTACCATAAAATTTCAGATCCATTTGAGCTCATTTGATCCACCTAATGTTGTGATTAATAAACTATTCCAGAGAAAATGAAAAATGTCCAGAAACATTTTTCAGATTTTCTCTGAACTTGTTTGGCTCATATCTTTGGCTAGGAATCTTCAAATTAGGTGAAACCACTTCTATTAGAACCCTTTAAAAATCTAGTTTCCATAAAGTCATGGATTACTCCATGAAAATCCCTAGAACACCCTCAGAGCTCCAATTAAGGCCAAATACACAATTAGTTGTGGAGGGCTCAAATGAGCTTTGCTGCAACTGAAATTTGTCCAAGTATCTGTTTAAGTTGTATCCAAACCACAGTAAAAATTTCAGAGTCATTGGACCTGTCTAGCAGTACCTATAGTCTTAATAATATTAACTCTAAACTCATATGCATTTAAATTGATATATACATGTATTTGTGTCATGTAGTCGCTAAGGTTGAGGAGGAGCCAGAAGTCTTAGACTTCATAACTCCGGAGGAACAGCTAGCCTATGACCAACAGCAGCAAGGCAACCTTCGGTTCGCATTAGCCTTTTTATAACCTTTATTGTTTTGAGAACTTACATTGAGTATCCACTTTACTTATGCATTAGAGTCTGTGAGACCTATGTGTGCTGAATACATTGGCTATGACGATAAAAATTTTGAATTCTTCCAAAACACTCTTTTTGTCAAGGTCCGACTCTAGGTCCGAGCTCTGACAAGATCCGACGTAAGGTCCGACTTGCTATGGCTAGGTCAGACATATGTTTGATTAGCTCTGGCGGTAGGTCCGACTAGATTTGGTATGTTCCGGTGCTAGGTTCTGCTAGCTTTGGTAAGCTCTGGCTCAAGGTCCGGTTAGCTTTGGCAAGGTCAGGAGCTAAATCGCAATGGTTCTGTTTTTACCATGCAAATGTTTTGAACTTGCTTTACATCTATGGAAAGTTTGCTTAGTATTCTTTTACTAAGTTTTTGAAGTGTTATGGCTGTTTACGGTGGTTAACATTTTGCTATGGTTTGCAACATGCTTATGTGAGGTGTTTACGTAAGGTGTTGTGGTTTTCGGAACTAATGTGAGTCAAGTCGTGGACTTGTGCTCGAAAGTATTGGTTGCTTATTCATGTGCAGGTGTTGATTGAGTTCAAGATATGGCTGGTGACGGGATCTATTGAACTAGTCTTAGGGAGAATATGAGGTTCAACAACCAAGTTCGGGAGGAATTGTGGTTGAGTTGATCGTGAGGTCGCGCATCATGTTTGGATCAAGAACAATGCATATGAAGGTATTGTGGACATCGTTGGAAGGTGTTTGCACATGTGCAAGGAGTGCATGGACGTGGCAACATGGTTCCAAGGAATGATGAAGAGATTTGGATGTAAAGAATTGGTAGGAAAGGTTCATCCGGCTGGATTTTGGACTCAGGCTGCGGCTGAGTCGGTTATGGCTCAAATATGGAAATATTTGAGTTGGTTATGATAGGATTTCGTGTGGGACACGAAGTTGAGTTGTTTTAGGAATGTGGGATATGTTCCTAAAATGTTTGGAAGTCTTAAGATTGCTTCTATCCGCATATAGAAGAGTCTTGAGCAGTTATGGAAAGTTTCGATTTAGAAACTGAGTAGGATTAGAGTCCTAGTTTGAATTGGGTTGGCCTCCGGGCTGGTTATATAAACAAGGGAGGGCAGAGCTCGTGGTAAGAAAACCTTGGGCTGTTCCTCTTATGTTTTGATCAATAAAATTCATAATTTAGAGGAGCTTTTGTGCCTCGTTTGTCCGACTTGTTTTTGTCAAGTCTTTCTCGTCGAGTTCTTGGGCAGCACGACAGTGCTTCGGTGTTTTGATCATAACTCGAGTTTTATAGATCCAGTTGACGTGATTATTTTTGGGTTGTCTTCACAACTTGATTATCTATCATCTGTGAAAAATTTACAGTCATTGGATTTGTAGTTTCTGATCTACACGAGTTTTTTTGCAGTGTTGCAGATCTGGTTTTTACTCGAGTAGAACAGTTGACCCTCGTTTTATTTTTCGATCATAACTTGAGTTTTTCTTGACGGATTTCTGTGATTCTTGTTGTCGTGTCTTCGTGACTTGATTCTCTATAATATATACCACTTTTGTCATGGTTTAAAACATTTATATCAGTCGCATACACGGTTTCTTTAACAGATCGATTTTCTGCCGAGGGGGTTTTTGTTGCTTCCGCTAAAAAGTTTAAATCTACCATTCAACCCCCTCTGGTAGCTTTTCACGTGCTCTTTGATCCTACAGAGTCTTGTTTTGAAAACCAAAATGCATAGCCAATAAAACCAGGGTTTTTGGGATTAGGTTTTTAAACCTCGAGTAGCCACTGCAATACTAAGATAGTGTAGGATTCGGTACAAGTCGAGTAGTTGGAACTGCTCGCAAGAATAGGCTAGAGGCAAACCACTCGGTTAGAGATAGCAAATGGAACACATGGCAAGAAAATTGAGACTGAGTGGAGAGTAAGGGTAGCAGGACATTGGGGCCTAGGTGCCATAGCTCTGCTTGTGTCGATTGAGGACCGAGCCGTGTGCGGGCCTGTTGAACAGGCTAAAACTGTACCGAAGACTTACCGGACATATGGGAACCGGGAAACCGATATAATTTGGGTAGCTAGGTGTTGAGGCATTTCTTGTCGTCCAGAGGGTAGGTTGAGAGCTTGAGGTGTAAATCGGCTGGCGGCATGGCGGATGCGCGTGCAAAGACCTCTTGCTCGGGACGATAGGACCGGTTCAACATTTGGCTGACGGACGAAAGGCGGTTGCATATGACGTCCGTGATGGTTAATGGAGGCAACATCGAGTACGGACGCACGTGACAGGTTATTCGGGTAACCCTGCAGGTGTAAAACGATTATAATCGTCGTCCCTCACGGTCAGCGAGTACCACTTGTTCACTGTACCGTGATGTATAAAGAACAGGCTAGAGTCATGTTAAAAAGTTGCTGATTGAAAGCTATACCTTGGTTGTTAATGATTGTTGTAGCTTAGAGCGAATTAAAGTTACTTTTAACCTTGGGAAAAGCACATGAGTGAAATGCTTTTCTTGTTTGATTGCAGCTCTCTTATGTGTCTTAGCGTGAGTTTCTACACAACTTGCTGCTAAAACTTGAAAGTAAGGTTCAACTATTTAGGCGTGTCCTTTGCAACTCACATTCCCATTTACACTAAAATCCAGCATGTAGAAGTTTCATGTATAGGAAAGACGGGTGAGTTTTGCTGAGCCATCGTGCTCACTGCTTGTGTTTGAAGCTTTTGCAGGGTGTTATAAGGAGGAGACTCTCGAGGATGAGACGGACCCCCAAGAGGGCAACCCCGTCGAATAGGAGTCGTGCACGCCGCCGTGTTAGTGTGTGTGCGTGGTAGTGGAACATGTTCACGGGCTGAATGTGAACTCTTTTGCTTAGTCTAAGCCCGTGAGTGTAGAATCGACTTATTTTGGTTGTAAACATGTTCAAAAACAGTTCATTGTAATAAAACTTTTGCTTTCACTTTGTGCCTTTTATGTGTGTTATTCGGTGTTGTGCAACGCAGCACCCCTCAGCGTGATCCGGGCTAGTCGAGGTCGTGTGGCCCTCGCAGCGTGGTATCAGAGCTCTCGCTTGAGGTTTAACGCACTTAAAAAGGTCATCTTTTCAAAAACTCGGTGAGGAACGAGTTAGTAGCCCATATAAGGATGTTATTAGTGTACAGCAAGTGGCAACTCTAACCTATTTGCTTATGTCAGAAAATCATGCATCTCGGGACGTCATATGTCTTGGGGGTTGCATGTAAGCGCTGTCCGCCAGTGTGACACGACCCCAATGGTCCTGTCGAGCCAGGATCACGCTGAGAGGTGCTGCGTTGCACAGCACCATATAACACACGTCAAAGGTACAAAGCGGAAGCGAAATTTTATTACATAAACAAGTTTATGAACATGTTTACATCAAAATAAGTTCAGTCTACACTCGCGGGCGTAGACTAAGCATCAAGTGCACGTTCAGCCCTTGAACGTGTCCTTGCTAGCACACACGCACACTAACTCTGCGGCGTGCACGACTCCCACTCGACGGGGTTCCCCTCCTGGGGTTCCGTCTCCTCTTCGGGAGTCCCTTCCTCATAGAACCCTGCAAAAGCTTCAAACACAAGCAGTGAGCACGAAGGCTCAGCAAGTCTGACCCGTCTCACCTAAACATGGAACTTCTACATGAGGGTAATGGGTTACATGAGGTAAAAATCATTTGCAAGGACTCGCCTAATTAGTAGAACCTTATTTTCAAGTTTTAGCAGCAGGTTGTGGAGAACTTTACGCTAAGGCACATGAGAGAGCCGCAATCAGACAAGAAACACATTTCTCTCATGTACTTTGCCCAAAGTTGAAAAGAACTTTAGTTAGCTCTAAGCTACAGCATATCATTAACAATCAATGTCCAGCTTTCAATCAGCAACATTTTAACATGTGACTAGCCTGTTCTTTCTACGTCACGGTACAGTGAACAAGTGGTACTCACTGACCGTGAGGGACGGCGATTATAATCGATTTACACCTGCAGGGTTACCCGAACAACCCGTCACGTACGCCCGTACTCGATGTTGCCTACAACAACCATCACGGACGCCGTACGCAACTACCTTTCACCCGTCAGCCAAATATTGAACCGGTCCCATCGTCCCGAGCAAGAGGTCTCTGCACGCGCATCTCTGTGCCGCTAGCCGATTTACACCTCGAGCTCTCAACCTACCCTCTGAACGACGGGCAATGCCTCAATACCCAGCTACCCGAGTTACATCAGTTTCCAGGTTCCCATATAGCCGGTAGGTCTTCGGTACTGTTCTAGCTTGTTCAACAGGCCCGCACACGGCTCGGTTCTCAATCGACACTAGCGGAGCTATAGCACACAGGCCCCAAAGTCCTGCTGCCCTTACTCTCCGCTCGGTCTCATCTTTCTTGCCATGTATATCATGTGCTATCTCTACCCGAGCAATGTGCCTCTAGCCTATTCTCGCGAGTAGTTCCAACTACTCGACTTGTACCGAATCCTACTCTATCCTAGCAATGCAGTGGCTAACGAGGTTTTCAATCCTAAACCCAACCCATGGTTTTCTTGGCTATGCAGTTGGGTTTCCAATCAAGACTCTAATGCAAAGAACAATATTCAAAGATGTGCTCGAAACAATAAACATTTGTAAAAAGGTTAATGCAAACCGGAGCTTGCCTTGCTGCTCTTGTTCGTAGGCTAGCTGCTCCTCCGGAGTAACGAAGTCTAGGACTTCGGGTTCCTCCTCGACCTTAGCGACTACATGATATAAGACATACATGTATTAATTTAAATTCATTTATTAAGTTTGAACTTGTGAAGCTTATAACCTTTGCTAGACAGACCTAATGACTGTGAAACTTTTACTGTGGCTTGGTTACAACCTAAACATAGACTTGGTCAAGTTTTAGTTGCAGCAAAGCTCAATTGAGCCCTCCACAATTAATTATGTCTTTGACCTTAATTAAAGGCTTTTAGGGTGTTCTAAGGACTTTCATGAAACAAACTATGACTTTCTGAAAACTAGATTTTTAGAGGGTTCTAATGGAGTTGGTCTCACTTAATTTGGGGGTTCCTAACTAAAGATATGAGCCAAACAATTTCAGAGAAAATTCTGAAAATGTTTCTGAACATTTTCTATTTTCTCTGGAACAGTTTCACTAATCACACCATTAGGTGGATTAAATGAGCTCAAATGGATCTGAAATTTTTATGGTAGCTCAAGGATATTTTGTTGAACATCTCAGTAAAATTTCAGGATTTTCCTCCAAAGGATTCTACAGTTAAAATTCCTAACATTTTAAAATTTGAGGAATTAATTCTGGAGAAATAAGGAATTTCATGAAGTGAAACTTGATTTTATGGAAATTACTCAGAGAGCTGAATCCAGCAAAATTTGGTTCACTCAATTTGGAGCTTTCTAGCCAAAGTTATGAGGATTTGAAGTTGAAGGAAATCTGAAAATCGGGGAAAAGTTTAAACTCGCGCGTGGGCCCAGGGGACACGCGTCGCACGCCTAGGCGATGGCACATCGCGGCCCACAAGGATTTTGCGTGCCAGCACACCCGATCCCAGCCGCAGCCGGATCCCGATTCAAAATATCTCCCGCTGACAGCTGGGGTCCACCCCCTTCTTCAACCTCGAGACACCCGCGCCCTGCCGCCGAGGGATCTCGCCGGAGAGCTCGCCGCCGGCTGCTGTACAGCTCCAAACTTCTCGATTCTGGCCGCCCCTGCCTACTTTTACCCGGGGAACAGGATCCAAGGGTCAGCTGCTCATGACAACGGCCGGAGCATGGTCGGCGATGAGCCGCCACCTCGGAATGACTTCGGCCATGTCGGCTGACTTCTCTAGCACCTCAGCTACTTGGGAAATCGGTCGGGGAGCATCAGTGGACCTCAGAGAAGGTCGACATGAGCTCGAGGCAGCTCGGGGAAGGCCCGAAATAGGTCCTCACCGTGCGCCCGATGCCGCCCGTTCGCTCCGCCATTAGTAGACCTCAAATTACGCCGGGCACAGAGGTTCTCCGGCCCAGAGTTGTGAAGGCAACTTGTGCGTTACCGTGTCTAGCTCGTGTGAGAGCGGCCTGAGGCCCTCTAATCCTTTCTAGAGCACGAATTAAACAGAATCGTACCCGAAGGTCGTTCTGCACACAGAAAGGGGAAAAGTGGAAATTCGCCGCCGGTGAGCAACCACTCGAGCTGTGGCTCGGGGATGAGCAGCACCGGTGACCCGCGCGTCCAAGGGTGCCTTGGCTCGGGCGTGACAACGCCCTGGTTGGGCTGTCAACGAGAGCCCGAGGTGCGGCGGTTCCAAGTTCCGAGTTTGATCTTTCGGCACAGCCGATATCAATCGGTTTCAACCGAATTCTAGCAACGGGGAGGACGGAGGAAGGTCTCTAGTACCTTGCTGGGGCTCTGGAGTGGACGTAGGAAGCTGCGATCGGCGTTCTCCGATCAAGTCCGAGCTGCGGAAGTTTTCGGCCGGTGCTGAGTTCTTGCGGGGAAGAACGGCGGTACCTCGGCCGAGGAGGGGGGGCAGGCACCTTAAGAAGGCTCTGCACCGCCTCACGCCCGCGCGTGGGCAAGCAGCTGGTGGCGTGGCGGCAGGCCTCGGTGGCGATCACCGCTGCGGCTCGGCGACCCGAGTGAAAAAGTCTCAGTCGGTTTGATCTGAGCAGTGGCTGACATGTGGGTCCCACCTCCAGTTTTAACCTCTGAAATTTACTCCTAATCACTGTTGTAAACAGTGAACCCCATACTACCCTTGGCAATTCAAATTATTCACCCATGAGCCATTTGAATTGATCAAAGTTCAAATGAGGTTTGGTTTGAATGAATTTCAGCACAAGTTCAGTTTGAAATTCAAATAAAGTTTGAATCTCTCCCCCTTAGCTCATGTCAAGATCAACTCCAAAGGAGTGAAAATTGGTGTGTGAGCTCACAAAAATGTGCTGAGTAAGAATATGCCTTCCACTTTTAAATTCATGGGATAAAAACAGTTTGAATTTGAATATGGTTTCAAACTGCCCTCTTCCTATCTATACCCAAAATGACCTCAAAAAGGTTTTGAATTTGGGTGAAACTTGGCATGGACATCCTTAGCAAAGTGTAGGAGTTTTCATATGTCCAGCCCATCTATATCACATGTGGGAAATACCACTTTTGCAATGTGTAAGTTTGTTCTCTAATGAGCATGTATATAATTGTTACTTGCTCTTCATTTGTGTTCATCATTCTTCCTCAAATGAGGTGTGTGGTGTGGTGATGAACACTGCAAATGTGTGTCAAAAACTGAGGCCCTTACATTCCTCCCCCCTTAAAAGAATCTCGTCCCGAGATTATAAGGTGAAAATGAGAGAGAGGACGGTGGAAAATTACCGGATATGCGACGTGAAAAATTCAGGGTAGTTAGTGCGAAGGAATTCTTCGCTCTCCCATGTCGCTTCGTCCATGGAGTGATTACTCCATAGAACCTTGTAGAACCACAACGTACGGTTGCGTGTGGTTCGGGCCTTTTCCTCAATAATCTGCACCGGTTCCTCCCGATAGGTGAGATCCGGTTGCAGTTCTTCAATGTCTTCCAGCTGAACGGTAGTTGATAGCTTGAGACACTTCCTCAGCTGGGAAATATGAAAGACGTTGTGTACACCGGAAAGTGCTTCTGGTAATTTCAACCGGTATGCCACTGATCCACATCTTTCGGTAATCTGGAATGGACCGATGAATCGGGGTGCCAACTTTCCTCTCACCCCAAATCTGTTTACGCCCTTCATTGGAGACACCCGTAGATATACGTGATCTCCAACTTCGAATTGTAATGGGCGCCTTCTCCGGTCCGCATACTGTTTCTGATGGGATTGAGCGGCTTTTAGGTTCGCTTGAATTAGTTGAACCTTTTCTTCCGCGTTGTTGACAAGGTCAATCCCGAAGGTAACCCTTTCGCCAGACTCACACCAGTTCAATGGTGTGCGGCATTTTCTTCCGTATAGCGCCTCGTAGGGCGCCATCTTGATGCTGGCTTGGTACCCATTGTTGTATGAGAACTCGGCTAACGGCAAGTGATCATCCCAATTCTTGCCGTGGTTGATAGCGCAAGCTCGCAGCATGTCTTCTAAGATTTGATTTACCCGCTCCGTTTGCCCATCCGTCTGCGGGTGGTAGGCTGAACTACGGATCAGCTTCGTCCCCAAGGCAGCGTGTAGCTGCTCCCAAAAACGGGACACAAATAAAGTGCCCCGATCCGATATGATAGTACGGGGTACGCCGTATAAGCATAGGATCCATGAGATGTACAGTTCAGCGTACTTCTTGGCGTTGTAGTTGGTGTTGACCGGGATGAAATGGGCAACTTTGGTGAGCCGATCGACGATCACCCACACAGAATCATGTTTCTGCAAGGTGGTGGGTAAACCGACGATGAAATCCATGCTCACGTCCTCCCACTTCCAGGCAGGAACGCCCAGTGGTTGTAGCAGTCCCGTATTCCGCATGTGGTCTGCCTTCACCCTTCGACATGTATCACACTCGGACACGTATTTTGCAGTCTCTCGCTTCATCTGTGTCCACCAAAACTTGCTTCTGAGTTTTTGATACATCTTGTTGCTGCCGGGTGAATAGAAAACTTTGATAAGTGAGCCTCATCAAAGATTTTCTTCCGTAACTCCGGGTTTCAGGGTATGACGATCCGGTCCTTGAACCATAGGATGCCGTCTCCGTCCTTCCGGAAACATTTTAACTCCCCACTGTCTACACGTCTCCGTAAATGTGACATGCCCTTGTCATTCTTCTGGGCTGCCGCTATCTCTTCACGGATGGTGGGGATCAAAGCTAGGTTGTAGAGAGCTCCGTGTGGAATCATATGTAGTGGTGGTTCGCTCTCTTCCAACGGTGTGATGGTCAGATTATTGATGTGTGACTTGCGGCTCAGCGCATCTGCCACTACGTTTGCCTTGCCTGGATGATAATGGATTTCTATCTCGTAATCCTTTATCAGTTCTAACCATCTTCGTTGCCTCATGTTCAGCTCCTTCTGAGTGAATATGTACTTGAGGCTTTTGTGGTCGGTAAATAAATGTACGAGGTTATCGAGTAGGTAGTGCCTCCACATTTTGAGTGCGAGTACCACGGCAGCGAGCTCCAAGTCGTGAGTTGGATAATTCTGCTCATGGTTCCTAAGCTGCCGTGATCCATACGCGACCACTCTTCGGTCTTGCATCAGCACACATCCGAGCCCAATGCCGGATGCATCGCAGTACACATCGAACGGTTTTGTTGTGTCTGGCTGCGCCAAAACCGGTGCTGATGTCAGGTGCTTGACTAAAGCCTTGAATGCTGCTTCACATGTTGGACTCCAAACATATTTGGTAGCCTTCTTCAGCAGCTCTGTCATTGGCTTGGCAATCTTCGAGAAGTTCGGAATGAACCTCCGATAATACCCCGCGAGTCCGAGGAAACTCCGTACCTCGTGAACAGTTCTCCGGGACTTCCAATTCAGCACTTGAGTGATCTTGCTCGGGTCCACAGCGATACCTTCCGCTGAGATGATATGCCCGAGGAAAGGCACCTGCGATATCCAAAACTCGCATTTGCTGAATTTTGCGTATAACTTGTGATCCCGCAGCCGTTGCAAGACTATACGCAGATGTTTCTTGTGATCTTCCTCCGACTTGGAATATACCAGGATGTCGTCGATGAAGACCACGACAAACTTGTCCAGCTCCGGCATGAATACCGAGTTCATCAAGTACATGAAGTGAGCTGGAGCATTGGTGAGGCCGAAGGACATAACTAGGTACTCATAAAGTCCGTACCTCGTCGAGAAAGCCGTCTTCGGAATGTCCTCAGCCCTTATCTTAATCTGATGGTACCCGGATCTTAAATCCATCTTGGAAAAGATCTTTGCTTCGACCAACTGATCAAACAACATGTCGATCCGTGGCAACGGGTACTTGTTCTTGATGGTTACGGCATTTAATGGATGATAGTCCACGCAAAGCCGCAACGTCTCATCCTTCTTCTTGACAAATAATGCCGAACAGCCCCATGGTGAGGAGCTCGGCCTAATAAAACCCTTCTCCAGAAGGTCCGTGAGCTGAGTCTTCAGTTCAGCCAACTCCTTGGGCGCCATCTTGTACGGCCTTCGGGATATTGGCATGGTTCCCGGTGCAAGTTCACTTTTGAACTCCACCTCTCTATCGGGTGGCATCCCCGGCAAATCGTCCGGGAATACATCAGGGAACTCTCGGACCACTGGAATGTCTTCCAATCTGATGGTTGTGGCTTGATAGACACTTGGAAGTTTTATTTCTGGACTGTCCAGAAATAATGAGTGAGAACCGTGCACTTCTGAGTTTAAGTGCACGACTCGAAGGACGGTGTCTAAAACAGCGCCATGGCGGGTCAACCACGACATCCCTAGGATGACATCGACCTTCTGTCCCTCTAAGATAATGAGAGACGTGGGGTACACTCTACCCGCTAAGCATAATGGTGCTTTGGAGACCATTACGCTTGCTGAAATCTTCCCACCCGGTGAACAAATTAAATATGGACTATCGGTGGGTAGTATTGGCAAACTGTGTTTAGCAACGAAAGCTTGGCTAATAAAATTATGCGTGGCGCCTGAATCAAACAGTACTATAGCGGGATGCTGGTGGAGTTGGAACATACCCGCAAGGATTGGCTCGCCCTCCGGCACGTCCTCAATGGCAAGCTGGTGGACAGTGCCGGGCCTAGGGTTTGCCCACCGCGCATTAGTAGGGTTCCGGGGTTGATTCCTCCCCGGAAACTGTGGTGCCACTCCGCCACCTTGCCTCTCCGGGCAACTGCTCGCGAAGTGTCCTGGACGACCACACTTGTAACATGTGGCCGCTGCTGGTGGAGTACTCGGTGGACGAAAGCCCGGCATGCGTTGCGGAGGTGCAAACGCACGCGGCATCGCCCGCTGCTGCTGTTGTTGTTGCTGTGGTGCTGGCAGTGCCGGCCGGAATGCCGGTGAAGAGTACGGCCGACTGCGGAACGGCATCGACCGTTGTGGTGGTTGCCAGCGTGGACCTGATGGTGGGCGATTCACCATCCGAAACTTCTGAGAAGGACCGCCTCCTTCTCCACTGCTCTGCGGCGCGCTTCGCTTTCTCTCCGCCGCCGCTAACTCCTTGCCGGAGTCCTCCTGAACAATCGCAGCATCAATGATGTCGTTGAGGCTGCCACGATTGAACATCGCCAATTTGTCCTTCAGGAGCGGGTTAAGCCCCTGGTAAAAGTGGTCTCGCCGCTTCTCGTCGCTATCAGCATGATACGACGCATATAGCGCGAGATCGTTAAATGCCCTGGAGTATTCCAGCGCGTTCCGGCTCCCTTGTTGCAGGTGTAAGAACTCCTGCGTCTTCCTCTTCATCAGACCTGGCGGTATATGATAGGCCCTGAAGGCCGTCCGGAACTCCGCCCAGGTCATCACTCGGTCGGTGGGCTGTGAAGCACAGAAGTTGGCCCACCACGCGCTCGCGGATCCTTGGAGCTGCTGGACCGCAAACTGAGTCTTGCGCTGCTCGTTGATCTGGAGCAGCCCGAACTTCATCTCTATGGCGCGGAGCCAGTTGTCCGCGTCAAGTGGTTCATCCGCCCTTGAGAATACAGGGGGATGAGTCGCCAGGAAGTCGGAGTAGGAGCTCTGTTGGCACTCCTCACGATCTTGACGTCTCTCTGGGCGAGACGTATTGGCGATGAGAGTCTGCAGCAACTCTGTGTGCTGCTGATGCGAGCCTGCCATTGCCACGACAATGTCGGCCAATGTAACCGTTGGCAGTGGCGGTGGCGGTGTTTGCTGTTGCTGTTGCTGCTGCTGTCCCGAGGAGTCCTCGGGAGGTGGTTGGGAGGTCTCTCCCCCTTGACTGGTACCCCCAACGTCAGGGTTGGCACGAGTACGCGTCATTCTGAAATTCGAAACAGCAGCGATTAGCACATGTCTTACTTAAAATTCCATAAGCAACAGTAGGTATTGAAGTGACACATGATTAATTTGCACAACATTCACATATATTGATAAAGCATAAACTTTATACAAGATACATTATTCTCGGGTCTCCGAGAAGTCGTGCTCATGTCGTCACTACCTATACATACGCTACTGTCTACACGACATGTCACCGATTACAAAAGTTGGGTTACGCTACCCTAGCTGCCCTACTTGGCAACCGTAACCCCCTACTCGGAGTAGAACTCGACCTCCTGTGGGTCGTCCTCCTCCGGTACTTCTGCTGGTGGCTCTGGATCTACCACCTCTTCTCCCATTCCGGGTTCTCCCATTGCTGGAAGACCCAAGACCACCGGTATGCCTAACACCGGGGGCACGAGGTCCTGCAATGCATGCACCTCGTCCATAGCCTGGTTGTAGTCCTCTTCCCAGCCTTGTCCTTCCTCAATAGCGTCGTCCCGCTCTTGAGCAAGGTCCTCATTCTGCTGGGTTAGGGTCTGCACCAGTTCTTGTAACGCCGCGATGTCGACCCGGCTCTTCTTCTTTGCCTTCTTCAGACGACGCAACTGATTGTGTTGTTCATTCAGTCGCTTGATCGTCGGAAGGAGCACATTGCGGAGTGCCCTGTGAGCACTCTCGAAATGATCTCCACGGCTTGTGTTCTCCTTGAGCTTGGTGGCGAGATGCTCCGTATGAACAGCTTGGCTGTCCATCACCGCGTTTCCCGCCCTCATTTGGAGGCTGAGATTTGCCTCCGCGGGGTTGTACCTTGGGCAACTCGGGTCTGTTGCCTCCAGGTACCTCTCTTCCCACACATGCTGAGCTCGTCCCTCCACTGGAACGAGTGCATATGGAGTGCCCTCCATAGCCTGCACGTGTAGTTGGCAGAAACGTGACATAGTGTCACGGGCTGCCACTTGCCACATCCCTTCCGGTTGTCTTCCTCTCACCGTGACGGTGAATGGCACCCAACCGGGTGGCGTAGGTCCTTCAGGAACCTCGACATGGATCGTCCACGTCTTGTTCCCCCCTTCGCCATCTTCTTTGGCGACGTACTGCGGCATCTGATTGTACCCGAAATATTGGAGCATTTGCCACAATGCTTCCGGGTAGCCGCTACGGTCAGAACAGTGGGAAACTACCCACCCGTTCTCCAACTGTTTATCTGCTGCCATCTGTAAAAATATATTTGAGAAATGTCAAATATTTATTTAAACAGTAAACCATTGAGTTATAACATAAGACATGTCATTGAACCCATAAAACTTGAAAACATAGTTCAAATTTTAAACAAATTTGACTGCTGATCTGCTGTTCCCATGACAGCCCTGACCAGTTTCCATTTCAACCAGATTTAGGCCAATTTAAAAGCAAAACCAATTCTGTAGCTCAACATCAAAGTTAAAGCTAACTTCAATAGCTTTCCAGAAAGTGTTTGCTTGGCCTCAGATCTGTCCTGTTTCAAAAGTTATGAGATGTCAAAGTTAACAGAATTTCTGGAAACAATTGGACAGCACCTCACTGCCTTAGGTACTGATTTGATCCAAGAATCTCAGTTACTTCTGTTCCTAATCTGACAAAACTTTCTGTTACAAAGTTGTAACCCACCTCATAAGCTTTCCAGAACTACCTCATTTTCTATTTTTGGATTTTTATGCAGGAAGTTATGCTTAATTTACAGAGAGTCTACAGAGAGTCTTTACCCTGTCCTGTTTTCTGGACAGTTCCAACTCTACTGCATTTTTCAAGTTGTTAAGGGATGAAACACCTCTGGACCTCAACAGAAAAGTTGTAAAGCTCTTCCAAAGATTTCCAGAAATGTATCATACGACCCCAATCTCGAAAGAACTCAACCTCTAGCCTCTGATTAACTTCAGCCTTGATTCAGCTGAAAACAGAGTGCTCTGTCCTTAACAACCTATAAGTTGAAAACTTGTTAACTTTGAATATCCTGTTCAAAATAAGGAGTTACATCAAGTTTTACTACTTTGGAGCAAAACTTTCAAGTTTTAAATGAATTTGTTCATTTAGTTGGGTGTGACGTTGATGCATCACCAGATTATGTCGGTACTACGTCCTCACAAAGAAAAACCTATACCGGACTTAGCTGGCTTCGTTATTTCAGTGGCACTAAACGTCACTCGCACACGGATGCTACACGTCTACCGTTTTGTGGTCAGGCTACCTGCAGAAACTCAAACAATCATCAGACTCGGCTGCACACCGAGCCCGGAATCCATACAGTTAGTACACCCGGCCGTCATCACTTGCCCGGATGTTCTCAAGCCAAACACGCCTTGAGTTACATGTTCACGTTTTAGACCACGTGACGGGGTCTCCCAAATTGCACCACACACGCCAGGGACAGACGTTGCTCGAATACCCCAAACGACATGAAGAGTCGTAGAGGATATCAAAGCGGGTCGGGTTACCTGCCACCCGTGGGGCTCCACCCTTCAGCTTGTGCGCACTGGTGGACAGCGCTTACGTGCACCCCCCAAGACATGAACGTCCCGAGATGCACGATTTTCCGACATAACAAATAGGTTAATAAGCCACTTTCTATATACTAATAACATCCTTATACGGGCTACTAACTCGTTCCTCATTGGATTTTTGAAAAAGAAGACCTTTGTACTGTGTTAAACCTCAAGCGAGCTCTGATACCAACGCTGACACGACCCCAATGGTCCTGTCGAGCCAGGATCACGCTGAGGGGTGCTGCGTTGCACAGCACCATATAACACACGTCAAAGGTACAAAGCGGAAGCGAAATTTTATTACATAAACAAGTTTATGAACATGTTTACATCAAAATAAGTTCAGTCTACACTCGCGGGCGTAGACTAAGCATCAAGTGCACGTTCAGCCCTCGAACGTGTCCTTGCTAGCACACACGCACACTAACTCTGCGGCGTGCACGACTCCCACTTGACGGGGTTCCCCTCCTGGGGTTCCGTCTCCTCTTCGGGAGTCCCTTCCTCATAGAACCCTGCAAAAGCTTCAAACACAAGCAGTGAGCACGAAGGCTCAGCAAGTCCGACCCGTCTCACCTAAACATGGAACTTCTACATGAGGGTAATGGGTTACATGAGGTAAAAATCATTTGCAAGGACTCGCCTAATTAGTAGAACCTTATTTTCAAGTTTTAGCAGCAGGTTGTGGAGAACTTTACGCTAAGGCACATGAGAGAGCCGCAATCAGACAAGAAACACATTTCTCTCATGTACTTTGCCCAAAGTTGAAAAGAACTTTAGTTAGCTCTAAGCTACAGCATATCATTAACAATCAATGTCCAGCTTTCAATCAGCAACATTTTAACATGTGACTAGCCTGTTCTTTCTACGTCACGGTACAGTGAACAAGTGGTACTCACTGACCGCGAGGGACGGCGATTATAATCGATTTACACCTGCAGGGTTACCCGAACAACCCGTCACTTACGCCCGTACTCGATGTTGCCTACAACAACCAACACGGACGCCGTACGCAACTACCTTTCACCCGTCAGCCAAATATTGAACCGGTCCCATCGTCCCGAGCAAGAGGTCTCTGCACGCGCATCTCTGTGCCGCCAGCTGATTTACACCTCGAGCTCTCAACCTACCCTCTGAACGACGGGCAATGCTTCAATACCCAGCTACCCGAGTTACATCAGTTTCCCGGTTCCCATATAGCCGGTAGGTCTTCGGTACTGTTCTAGCTTGTTCAACAGGCCCGCACACGGCTCGGTCCTCAATCGACACAAGCGGAGCTATAGCACACAGGCCCCAAAGTCCTGCTGCCCTTACTCTCCGCTCGGTCTCATCTTTCTTGCCATGTATATCATGTGCTATCTCTACCCGAGCAATGTGCCTCTAGCCTATTCTCGCGAGTAGTTCCAACTACTCGACTTGTACCAAATCCTACTCTATCCTAGCAATGCAGTGGCTAACTAGGTTTTCAATCCTAAACCCAACCCATGGTTTTCTTGGCTATGCAGTTGGGTTTCCAATCAAGACTCTAATGCAAAGAACAATATTCAAAGATGTGCTCAAAACAATAAACATTTGTAAAAAGGTTAATGCAAACCGGAGCTTGCCTTGCTGCTCTTGGTCGTAGGCTAGCTGCTCCTCCGGAGTAACGAAGTCTAGGACTTCGGGTTCCTCCTCGACCTTAGCGACTACATGATATAAGACATACATGTATTAATTTAAATTCATTTATTAAGTTTGAACTTGTGAAGCTTATAACCTTTGCTAGACAGACCTAATGACTGTGAAACTTTTACTGTGGCTTGGTTACAACCTAAACATAGACTTGGTCAAGTTTTAGTTGCAGCAAAGCTCAATTGAGCCCTCCACAATTAATTATGTCTTTGACCTTAATTAAAGGCTTTTAGGGTGTTCTAAGGACTTTCATGAAACAAACTATGACTTTCTGAAAACTAGATTTTTAGAGGGTTCTAATGGAGTTGGTCTCACTTAATTTGGGGGTTCCTAACTAAAGATATGAGCCAAACAATTTCAAAGAAAATTCTGAAAATGTTTCTGAACATTTTCTATTTTCTCTGGAACAGTTTCACTAATCAAACCATTAGGTGGATTAAATGAGCTCAAATGGATCTGAAATTTTTATGGTAGCTCAAGGATATTTTGGTGAACATCTCAGTAAAATTTCAGGATTTTTCTCCAAAGGATTCTCCAGTTAAAATTCCTAACAGTTTAAACTTTGAGGAATTAATTCTGGAGAAATAAGGAATTTTATGAAGTGAAAATTGATTTTCTGGAAAGTACTCAGAGAGATGAATCCAGCAAAATTTGGTTCACTCAATTTGGAGCTTTCTAGCCAAAGTTATGAGGATTTGAAGTTTGAAGGAAATCTGAAAATCGGGGAAAAGTTTAAACTCGCGCGTGGGCCCAGGGGACACGCGTCGCACGCCTAGGCGATGGCACATCGCAGCCCACAAGGATTTTGCGTGCCAGCACACCCGATCCCGGCCGCAGCCGGATCCCGATTCAAAATATCTCCCGCTGACAGCTGGGGTCCACCCCCTTCTTCAACCTCGCGACACCCGCGCCCCGCCGCCGAGGGATCTCGCCGGAGAGCTCGCCGCCGGCTGTTGTACAGCTCCAAACTTCTCGATTCTGGTCGCCCCTGCCTACTTTTACTCGGGGAACAGGATCCGAGGGTCAGCTGCTCATGACAACGGCCGGAGCATGGTCGGCGACGAGCCGCCACCTTGGAATGACTTCGGCCATGTCGGCTGACTTCTCTAGCACCTCAGCTACTTGGGAAATCGGTCGGGGAGCATCAGTGGACCTCAGAGAAGGTCGACATGAGCTCGAGGCAGCTCGGGGAAGGCCCGAAATAGGTCCTCACCGTGCGCCCGATGCCGCCCGTTCGTTCCACCATTAGTAGACCTCAAATTACGCCGGGCACAGAGGTTCTCCGGCCCAGAGTTGTGAAGGCAACTTGTGCGTTAGCGTGTCTAGCTCGTGTGAGAGCGGCCTGAGGCCCTCTAATCCTTTCTAGAGCACGAATTAAACAGAATCGTACCCGAAGGTCGTTCTGCACACAGAAAGGGGAAAAGTGGAAATTCGCCGCCAGTGAGCAACCACTCGAGCTGTGGCTCGGGGATGAGCAGCACCGGTCACCCGCGCGTCCAAGGGTGCCTTGGCTCGGGCGTGACAACGCCCTGGTTGGGCTGTCCACGAGAGCCCGAGGTGCGGCGGTTCCAAGTTCCGAGTTTGATCTTTTGGCACAGCCGATATCAATCGGTTTCAACCGAATTCTAGCAACGGGGAGGACGGAGGAAGGTCTCTAGTACCTTGCTGGGGCTCTGGAGTGGATGGAGGAAGCTGCGATCGGCGTTCTCCGATCAAGTCCGAGCTGCGGAAGTTTTCGGCCGGCGCTGAGTTCTTGCGGGGAAGAACGGCGGTACCTCGGCCGAGGAGGGGGGGGCAGGCGCCTTAAGAAGGCTCTGCACCGCCTCACGCCCGCGCGTGGGCAAGCAGCTGGTGGCGCGGCGGCTGGCCTCGGTGGCGATCACCGCTGCGGCTCGGCGACCCGAGTGAAAAAGTCTCAGTCGGTTTGATCTGAGCAGTGGCTGACATGTGGGTCCCACCTCCAGTTTTAACCTCTGAAATTTACTCCTAATCACTGTTGTAAACAGTGAACCCCATACTACCCTTGGCAATTCAAATTATTCACCCATGAGCCATTTGAATTGATCAAAGTTCAAATGAGGTTTGGTTTGAATGAATTTCAGCACATGTTCAGTTTGAAATTCAAATAAAGTTTGAATCTCTCCCCCTTAGCTCATGTCAAGATCAACTCCAAATGGAGTGAAAATTGGTGTGTGAGCTCACAAAAATGTGCTGAGTAAGAATATGCCTTCCACTTTTAAATTCATGGGATAAAAACAGTTTGAATTTGAATATGGTTTCAAACTGCCCTCTTCCTATCTATACCCAAAATGACCTCAAAAAGGTTTTGAATTTGGGTGAAACTTGGCATGGACATCCTTAGCAAAGTGTAGGAGTTTTCATATGTCCAGCCCATCTATATCACATGTGGGAAATACCACTTTTGCAATGTGTAAGTTTGTTCTCTAATGAGCATGTTGATAATTGTTACTTGCTCTTCATTTGTGTTCATCATTCTTCCTCAAATGAGGTGTGTGGTGTGGTGATGAACACTGCAAATGTGTGTCAAAAACTGAGGCCCTTACACAGTGCGCACAAGCTAAAGGGTGGAGCCTCACAGGTGGCAGGTAACCCGGCCCGCTTTGGTGTCCTCTACGACTCTTCATGTCGTTTGGGGTATTCGAGCAACGCCCTTCCCTGGCGTGCTACGGGCAAGTTTGGGAGACCCCGTCACGTGGTTAGTAACATGGACACGTAGCTCAAGGCGTGATTGGCTTGAGAACAGCCGTGCGAGTGATGACGGACGGTTGTATGAACTGTATTGGGACCGGGTTCGGTGTGCAGCCAAGCCTGACGATTCAGTGGCTTATTTGCAGGTAGTCTAACCACGGATCAGTAGACGAGTAGCACACGTGTGCGAGAGACGTTTAGTGCTACTGAACTAACGAAGCCGGCTAAGACCGGTATAAGTTTTTCTTTGTGAGGAACGTAGTACCGACATGAACTGGTGACACATCGACGTCACACCCCACTAAATAATCAAAATCATTGTAAAATTTGAAGGTTTTGATCCATAGCACTAAAACTTTGATATAACTTCTTCCCTTAATCAGGATGTTCAAAGTTAACAAGTTTTCAACGTATAGGATGTTAAGGACAGAGTTCCCTGTTTTCAGCTGAAATAAGGCTGAAGTTAAACAGAGGTTAGAGGTCGAGTTATTTCGAGTTTAGGGTCATATGTAACATTTATGGAAATATTTGGAAGATCTTTACAACTTTTCTATTGATGTCCAGTGGGGTTTCATCCCTTAACCAGTCTAAAAATGCAGTAGAGTTGAAACTGTCCAGAAAACAGGGCAGAGCAAATACTGTCTGTAACTCTCTGTAAATTGAGCATAACTTCCTGCATAAAAATACAAAAATAGAAAATGAGATAGTTCTGAAAAGTTTATGAGATAAGTTATAACTTTGTAACATAAAGTTTTGTCAAATTCGATGAAGAATTAAATGGAATTCTTGGAGCAAATCAGTACCTCAAGCAGGGAGGTGCTGTCCAATTTTCTCCAGAAATTCTGTCAACTTTGACATCTCATAACTTTTGAACCAGGACAAATATGAGGCCAAGAAAATACTTTCTGGAAAGGTATTGAAGTTATCTTTAACTTTTATGTTTAGCTCCAGGATTGGTTTTGCCTTTAGCATGGTCAAATCAGGTTGAAATGGAAACTGGTCAGGGCTGTCAATTTGGACAGCAAACAGCGATCAAATTTGTTTTATGTTTGAATTGTGTTTCCATGTTTTATGAGTTAATGACATGTTTTATGTTATAGCTCAATGATTTAATGTTTAAATGCATATTTGACCTTTTTAAAATATATTTCTACAGATGACAGTGGATAAACAACTGGAGAACGGGTGGGTGGTATCCCACTGTTCTCAACGCAGCGGTTATCCGGAACTGTTGAAGCAAATGCTTCAATATTTCGGGTACATGGAGACGCCGCGTTACCACACCAAGGAAGAAGGCGAGGAGGGGAACAAGACATGGACCATCCATGTCGATGTTCCAGCCGGACCTACGCCACCCGGCTGGGCACCGTTCACCGTCACGGTGAGAGGTAGACAACCGGAAGAGATGTGGCAGTTGGCAGCCCGCGACACCATGTCGCGTTTCTGTCAGCTACACGTGAGAGCTATGAGGGGCACTCCATACGCGCTTGTCCCGGTGGATGGGTGAGCTAATCACGTGTGGAAGGAGAGGTACTTGGAGGCATCATATCCAGGTTGCCCAAGGTACAACTCCGCGAAGGCGAACCTCGGCCTCCAGTTGAGGGCAGGAAAGACCATGATGGACAGCCAAGCTGTACATATGGATCGTCTTGCCGTGGAGCTAAAGGAGAGCACCTGCCGCTGAGACCATTTCGAGAGTGCTCACCGCGCACTCCGTAATGTTCTCCTTCCGACGAGAAAGCGACTGAACAAACAACACAATCAGCTGCGTCGTCTAAAGAAGGCGAAGAAGAAAAGCCGTGTTGACATCATGGCTTTACAGCAGCAAGTGCAGGCCTTGACCCAGCAGAACGAGGTCCTTACTCAAGAGCGTGATGACGCTATTGAGGAGGGGCAGGGCTGGGAAGAGGACTACAACCAGGCCATGGACGAGGTGCATGCGTTGCAAGACCTCGTACCTCCGGTAGTGGGCCTACCGATGGTAGGTGCTGATGTGGACATCACTCCTGCAGATATACACAACACTCACATGGTAGACATACAAGGTCCAATTACTAGAGCTCGAGCACGACAATTGAATTTAGAGGTGAGCTCGTTCCTGAACTATTCTTTATATGTGAATTTTGAGAGTATGTTGCTACCTAATGGATTAATTATGATTAGAAACCATGGAGAGGACATGGAGATACATGGAGAGGGGTTTGGAGGCGTGGAGGACCAGAAAATACGCCAACAAGAAGTTAGAGACCGAGCCCAACTCAAACTCGAGTCCAACTCGGGCCCAGGAGCAGTCCACCTTAAATAGATGCACAGGAGGCATACGGACTCCGTTTTTGACGTTCTACATATGCATGGAAAGCTGAGAGGATAAAATTTCCAATGAAACTGGTCCCAAGTCAAAATTCCCTTGAATTCGACGGAAAACTTCGAAACAATATAAAGTTTAGAGTCTGTCAGGGTGTTGCATCACCTAGTTGGGCCATTGGGCCTTGTATCGAGTCCAATTCCATTATGTACGTGTCTTAGGGTTAGGTCACGACCCCAGAACCCCCTGGTCGTCCTCCACCTCCTTTATACCCCCTAGCCACCATCACAAACAGCTGGGTTTTGCTTAGATTATTCTGTCAAGAACAGTTTCGCCGTTCATCGGTTTGTGCGACCCCAACTTGAGTGCTTCATATCTTTCAGCAATTTGGTTGCATTCTTTCTTTTTCTTGCTTGTGTTCTTTGATTCACAGGCAAGGATTAGCCTTCTTGACGAGGTCAACCGCGCAATATCGGTTGATAACCTGAGGAGACGTGGTGCTGCAATTGCAGGGTTCAGAATGTGTTGTTCGGAAGCCGGATCGATTTGTGTCAAGTCTCCACCAAATCGAGAGTTATCAGAACCTTTCGGAAGATTGGGACCCCTGTACACATCAAGTGGTAATCAGAGATTTAGGTGCACCGTCAGGTTCGCCTTCCCCTAGTTTTGTTATCTTGAACTCGTCCTATCGTCCACGAAAAAGCCAAAAAAAAATTATAGTCATAGGTTTCCCCATCCCAGACCAGGTTTAGCCTTTTGCACAATTCTGTTTTGGAGTCCGTAGTGTTGAATTTGTGTCCTAGTTTGTGTTTTGTTGCTGGTTTAATCGTGTTTTGTTCCTACTTTGTTACTTCATCCACTGCATTCCATCGAAACCCTAGCTGCCACTATCGTTATCAAATCGATCACCATAACTATTCATTGTGCTAGGGTTATCCTTGTTCTTCAGTTTTCATCACATATTACGTGAGTTTATCCTCCTTGATATACGCACACCATCCCACACGTTGTCAACATCATATCCAATTTTTTTCTCACAACCGTTTCCAATTCAGCTCCACCAAAAACATAATCTTGTGGTGCTGTCTTAAAACAGCCATAACCTTGGCATTGGGTTAAATTACAATACCCAGATTCACTTTGGAAGATTGATTATTTGGCATCTAAAGGCTCAACAATAATCATAAAGAAACATATTGAATTTGTGTTGTCCACATCTTCTTTTTTCAAGTGAGCTGAAAATTTGTGCGACGTGTATATTAGTGCTCCTGATTTCACGCAGATATAAAAAAATCAAAGAAAAAAGTATAGAAAAGAAAATTTGTGAAGAGGAGCACAAATATCAAAACTTGGGTGTGTTATTTTGCCTTGTGGTGCAATTGTCTCTGCTCAATTATTGTCCTTATCATTCATACTTCTCGCTGTCTTGTTCATAACATCCGGGATAAGACACGAGTAGGCCAGCAACTAGGACAAGTGTTTGGACATCTATTCAGCATTACTATCTGTTATTGAATTGTGTGATACTCACATATATTTGGCCATCAAAATCCACATTCATCCTTTCGAACAGCACAAGTTTTTGACCCTTGCAATCGCTGAATCACGTCGTCCAAGTATCCTTTGACTTGTTGTGGTAAGAAACTTGTAAGAGCTTGGTAAGACTCGACCCATTGCTTTGTGAGTTCCACCATCATTGCATAGTAGTTAATAGGGATAATATTGTTGTTTTCCATATTATTCTTGCTAACAATGTCAGATCATGTTGATCCTACGGAGTGTGTTTTGAAAAGTGAGATGAAGGGTTACATAGAACAAATGATGGAGTCTGTCAAGGAAGCAATCGCACAAGGGGTAAAAGATTATCTTGCTAAACAGAGAATACCTCACACCCTTCAGAGGTTGGACAAACGCTTAAGCTCGCTAGTTGGAAGGATTGATGATATGGAGACCCACCTACCCTTCAGCCATGATGCTACCCACCACAACAACTTTGAAGAAGAAGACGTGTTGTGTGATGTCAATGGAGAGGTGGATACACGTGCTGCGCAGAATGTACATCTACGTCAACGCGTTCGTCAAAACACTCATGGTATGGTAGGAAACAACATGCGTGGTAACAATAACCGCCCTCTTGATGACCCTTTTGCTAAAGTTAAATTTTCCATACCTTTATTTTCTGGTGCTTATGATGCTGAGGCATATCTTGTTTGGGAAATGACGGTTGAGCAGAAATTTGATTCCCACCTTGTTCCTGAACAACATAGAGTTCGACAAGCCACTAGTGAGTTTAAGGATTTTGCTATAATATGGTGGAATGAACTAGGTACCACACGCTTACAACCTGATACATGGGAACGTTTAAAAGAAGCTATGCGTAACCGTTTTGTTCCTCCATCCTACCAACGTGATTTACGAAAGAAATTGCAGCGCTTAGAGCACGGAAATAATTCTGTCCAAGATTATTATGTGGAGCTTCAAAAGGGTATTATACGATGTGGGGTAGTAGATGACACTGAAGATAAAATTTGTCTATGGGATATTGTTGATTATAAGGAATTTAATACTGTCAACCAGTTGTTCCAGCTTGCTATGCTTGCAGAAAAGGAGTTACAGGGTCGTCAACAAAAGAACAAGAGCAGCAGCGGTGCCTCCTACACTCCACGCACGACAACATCTTCGGGGGCGTCCAAGTCATTCCGTTTTGATGCCCCTTCACCAAAACCAGCAGCCAAGCTTCCTTCTGGCAGCAACAACGTTTCAGCAGCACCTAAACGACCACCTACATGACCAGCAGATTCGGGTAAAAATTCCATGCAGGTACCCGCCAAAAGTGCTTCATCCGTTGCTTCAACATGACACACTTCCGACATTCAGTGCCACCGCTGCCATGGTCTTGATCATGTGCAAAAAGATTGTCCTAGTCAGCGAGCATACGTGGCTACAGAAGAGGGAGGATACATCAGCACCTCCGATGACGAAGACAACAATGATGATGAAGCTGCCACGGACAATGATGAGGGACATGTTTTTGGGAGTGAAGACACATCAGCCTACATGAACATCATTGTGCAGCGGGTGCTGAACACACAGGTACAACAACTTGATAGATTACAACGCCATAATTTGTTTCAGATTTTCTTTGTCATCAAGAACCGGCGAGCACGTGTCATCATTGATGGAGGAAGCTGCAACAACTTGGTGAGTTCTGAATTAGTCAAGAAGCTTAGCTTGAATACACGACCACACCCACATCCGTACTATATTCAATGGTTGAATGATCCTGGAAGAGCTAAGGTAACATAAACTTGCAGAATTCTATTTTCCATTGGTACATATGTTGATTCCGTTGATTGTGATGTGGTACCCATGCAAGCGTGTTCACTTTTATTGGGTCGACCTTGGGAACATGATAAGGATGCTTTGCACCATGGTAGAAGTAATAAATATACTTTATGCATAAAGGAAAGAAAATTACTTTGATACCTTTGACTCCTGCTGAAATTGTACAAGCTGATAGGGAGAGAGCTAGAATTTCTAGTAGTTCTAAATCAGAAAATCAACAAGTCATTAATTCTGTGTTACCACCAAATAATGAGAGATCTACACCTAGTTCTAAGACTGAGAAAATTAAATTGAAGGGTCGTGTAATGCTTGCTACAAAATCAGACCTTGCTGAAATTTCTGATCATGATATTTGCTGTGCATTGGTGTGCAAACAAGTTTTGTTATCCATTGATAATATTGCTAGGTCTTTGCCTCCAGCAGTTACTAACTTGTTGCAAGAGTATGAGGATATTTTTACAGCTGAGATACCCCCGGGACTTCCACCTTTGAGAGGGATTGAACATTAAATTGATTTGATTCTAGGTGCAATTTTGCCAAACCATGCTGCATATAGGACCAACCCCGAGGAGACTAAGGAAATTAAGCGGCAAGTCCAAGACCTTTTGGACTGTGGGTATGTACGTGAAAGCCTTAGTCCTTGTGCTGTTCCTGTACTTTTGGTTCCTAAGAAAGATGGTACTTGGCGTATGTGTGTTGATTGTAGAGCGATTAACAATATTACTATAAGGTATCGTCATCCAATTCCTAGGCTAGATGACATGCTTGATGAGTTGTGTGGTTCTATAATTTTCACTAAGATTGACTTGCATAGTGGTTACCACCAAATAAGAATTAAATTGGGAGATGAATGAAAAATAGCTTTCAAAACCAAATTTGGGTTGTATGAGTGGTTAGTAATGTCTTTTGGTTTAACTAATGCACCAAGTACATTCATGCGTTTGATGAATGAGGTTTTGAGAGCTTTTATTGGAAAATTTGTGATGGTTTACTTTGATGATATCATGATTTATAGCAAGTCATTGGATGAACATATGGATCATTTACATGCTGTTTTTAATGCTTTGAGAGATGCACATTTATTTGGTAACCTTGAGAAGTGCATCTTTTGTACGAATCGAGTTTCCTTTCTTGGCTATGTTGTGACTCCACAGGGAATTGAGGTGGATGAGATGAAAATTCAAGCGATCAAGAGCTGGCCAATACCTCAAGCCATCACATAGGTAAGAAGTTTTCTTGGTCTTGCAGGTTTCTACCGTGTTTCGTCAAGGATTTTAGCACTATTGCTGCCCCATTGCATGAGTTGACTAAGAAAGGTGTGGTGTTCCATTGGGAGAAAGCACAAGAGGAGTCCTTTGACACCTTGAAGGACAAGTTTACACACGCACCATTGCTGCAACTTCCTGATTTTAGTAAGACTTTTAAACTTGAATGTGATGCTAGTGGAGTTAGCATTGGTGGTGTCTTACTGCAAGGTGGTAAACCGGTTGCATACTTTAGTGAAAAACTTAATGGTCCTGTCCTGAATTACTCCACATATGATAAAGAATTTTATGCTCTCGTACGATGCTTAGAGACATGGCATCATTATTTATGGCCTAAAGAATTTGTTATTCATTCTGATCATGAATCGCTAAAGCATATTCGTTCTAAAAATAATCTGAATCGTAGACATGCAAAATGGATTGAATTTAATGAGTCTTTCGTTATGTCATTAAACATAAGAAAGGGAAGGATAATTTGATCGCTGATGCATTGTCTAGACGATATAATATGCTGTCCCAACTTGATTGTCGAATTTTTGGACTTGAATCAATTAAAGAACAATATGCTCTTGATGTTGATTTTAAAGATGTGTTGCTGCATTGTAGAAAAGGTCATATCTAGAATAAATTTGTACTGGATGATGGATTCTTGTTTAGAGATAACCGCCTATGCATTCCAGTTGGTTCCATTCGTCTTTTCTTATTACAGGAGGCACATGGTGGAGGTTTGATGGGCCATTTTGGCGCAAAGAAGACGGAGGATGTTCTGGCCACACATTTCTTTTGGCCAAAGATGAGGAGAGATGTAGAGCGGTTTGTGGCTCGCTGCACCACATGTCAGAAAGCTAAGTCACGTTTGAATCCACATGGTTTATACATGCCTCTTCTCACTCCTTCTATTCCTTGGGCGGATATCTCTATGGACTTTGTTTTGGGATTGCCTAGGACTAAGAGGGGGAGGGATAACATTTTTGTTGTGGTGGATCATTTTTCTAAGATGGCACATTTTATACCGTGTCAGAAAAGTGATGATGCTGTACATATTGCCGGCCTTTTTTTAAAGAGATTGTTCGCTTGCATGGTATGCCTTCTACTATTGTTTCAGATCGTGATGCTAAATTTTTGAGTCACTTTTGGCGCACCCTATGGAACAAGTTGGGTACAAAACTGTTGTTCTCTACAACATGTCACCCACAAACTGATGGGCAAACAGAAGTAGTGAACTGCACTTTGGGCACCATGTTGAGAGCTGTTTTAAAGAAAAATTTAAAGATGTGGGAAGAATGTTTGCCACATGTGGAGTTTGCATATAATCGGGCAACACATTCTACCACCAAGGTAAGTCCTTTTCAGGTAGTGTATGGATTCAATCCTCATGCTCCTATTGATATCTTGCCTTTACCTACTAGTGAGAGAACTCATAATGATGCAAAGGAACGTGCTGATTTTATTTTGAAAATTCATGAGACCACTAAACACAATATTGAAAAGATGAATGGAAAATATAGAATTGCTGATAGTAAAGGTAGGCAGGAAGTTAGACTTGAACTGGGTGATTTAGTTTGGTTACACTTGAGAAAGAATAGATTTCCAGAACTGAGAAAGTATAAATTGATGTCTAGAGCTGATGGTCCTTTTAAAATACTTGAGAAGATTAATGATAATGCATATAAACTTGAGTTGCCTCCCGAGTTTGGGGTTAGTCCCACCTTTAACATTTCAGATTTGAGACCATATTTGGGAGAAGAAGATGAGCTTGAGTCGAGGACGACTCCAATGCAAGAGGGGGACATCACTCCTACATATATACACAACACTCACATGGTAGACATGCAAGGTCCAATTACTAGAGCTCGAGCACGACAATTGAATTTAGAGGTGAGCTCGTTCCTGAACAATTCTTTATATGTGAATTTTGAGAGTATGTTGCTACCTAATGGATTAATTATGATTAGAAACCATGGAGAGGACATGGAGATACATGGATAGGGGTTTGGAGGCGTGGAGGACCAGAAAATACGCCAACAAGAAGTTAGAGACCGAGCCCAACTTAAACTCGAGTCCAACTCGGGCCCAGGAGCAGTCCACCTTAAAATGGATGCACAGGAGGCATACGGACTCTGTTTTTTACGTTCTACATATGCACGGAAAGCTGAGAGGATAAAATTTCCAATGGAACTGGCCCCACATCAAAATTCTCTCGGAGTCGACAGGAAACTTTGAAACAATATAAAGTTTAGAGTCTGTCAGGGTGTTGCATCACCTAGTTGGGCCATTGGGCCTTGTATTGAGTCCAAGTCTATTATGTACGTGTATTAGGGTTAGGTCACGACCCCAGCACCCCCCTGGTCGTCCTCCACCTCCTTTATACCCCCTAGCCGCCGTCACAAACAGCTGGGTTTTGCTTAGATTATTCTGTCAAGAACAGTTTCGCCGTTCATCAGTTTGTGCGACCCCAACTTGAGTGCTTCATATCTTTTAGCAATTTGGTTGCATTCTTTCTTGTTCTTGCTTGTATTCTTCAATTCGCAGGCAAGGATTAGCCTTCTTGGCGAGGTCAACCGCGCAATATCGGTTGATAACCTGAGGAGACGTGGTGCTGCGATTGCAGGGTTCAGAACGTGTTGTTCGGAAGCCGGATCGATTTGTGTCAAGTCTCCACCAAATCGAGAGTTACCAGAACCTTTCGGAAGATCGGGACCCCTGTATACATCAGGTGCAGTACCAGTGGTTTTGGGTATCCCAGCGATGTGGGAACCTGAACCAGAAGAGGAGGTCATGGACCCTAAGCCACCAGCAGAGGTAGCGGAGTAGGATGACCTGCAGGAGGTCGAGTTCTACTCTGAGTAGTGAGTTACCGTTGCCAAGTAGGGCAGCTAGGGTGGTGTGTAGAAACTTTTGTAATCGGTGACATGTCGTGTAGACAGTAGTATGTGT
This sequence comes from Neostapfia colusana, assembly GCA_030760725.1. Classification (NCBI taxonomy): domain Eukaryota; kingdom Viridiplantae; phylum Streptophyta; class Magnoliopsida; order Poales; family Poaceae; genus Neostapfia; species Neostapfia colusana. The sequence goes on along the minus strand of JASWHV010000012.1, from coordinate 22,585,474 downwards.
ATAGGTAGTGACAATATGAGCACGACTTCTCGGGGATCCGAGAATAATGTATCTTGTATAAAGTTTATGCTTTATCAATATATGTGAATGTTGTGCAAGTTTATTCATGTGTCACTGCAATACTTACTATTTCTATGGAATTTTAAGAATGATATGTGCTGATTGTTGCCATTTTGAATTTCAGAATGACTCACACTCGTGCCAACCCGGAGATTGGGGGTTCTAGTCAGGGGGGTGAGACCTCCCAACAGCCTCCCGAGATTCCTCGGGACCACATCAACAGCAGCAACAGCAACAACCGCCACCGCCAACAGTTATGTTGGCCGACAACGTTGCGGCCATGGCGGGTTCACATCAGGAGCACATGGAGTTGCTGCAAACTCTAATTGTTAATACGATTCGACTAGAGAGGCGTCAAGACCGAGAGGAGCGCCAACAAAGCTCCTACTCCGACTTTCTTGCTACTCATCCCCCGGTATTCTCAAGGGCGGATGAGCCCCTCGATGCGGACAACTGGCTCCGCACGATGGAGATGAAGTTCAGGCTGCTCCAAGTGAGTGAGCAGCGCAAGACTCAGTTCGCGGCCCAGCAGCTTCAAGGGTCCGCGAGCGCTTGGTGGGCAAACTTTTATGCCTCGCAACTCACCGAGCAAGTAATGACCTGGGCGGAGTTCCGGACGGCCTTCAGGGCCTATCACATACCACCGGGTTTGATGAAAAGGAATACACAGGTGTTCCTCCATCTGCAACAAGGCAGCAGGAACGCGCTGGAGTATTCCAGGGCGTTCAATGATCTCGCGCTGTACGCCTCCTATCATACCGATACTGATGAGAAGCGGCGGGATCACTTTTACCAGGGGCTGAATCCGCTCCTAAAGGATAAACTGACGATGTTCAATCGCGGCAGCCTCAATGACATTATTGATGATGCGATTGTACAAGAGGACTCCGGTAAGGAGTTAGCGGCGGTGGAGAAGAAGCGAAGCGCGCCGCAGAGCAGCGGAGAGGGAGGTGGTCCGCCCAAAAAATACCGGATGGTGTATCGCTCACCATCGGGTCAACGCTGGCAGCCACCACAGCGGCCGATGCAATTCCGCAGTCGGCCATATTCTCCACCGGCGTTCCGGCCGGCATTACCAGCACCACCTACGCAGCAACAACAGCAGCAGCGGGCGATGCCGCGTGCGTTTGCACCTCAGCAGCGCATGACGGGCTTTCGTCCTCCAAGCACGGGCCAGACGTCAACCGCATGCTACAAATGTGGTCGCCAAGGGCACTTCGCCAACAACTGCCCCAAGAGGCAAGGCTGCGGAGTGGCTGTAAAATCCCCAAAAAGTGGTAGCAAGAATTTCAACACATTTACACTTAGGAAAAATAAGGAGAATTAAAACTTTGAATTATAACGGTGTGAGTTCAAAGTGGTGATTCAAACTTCCAAACATGAAGATAAGAATTCATAACTTGGATCTTCATATGTCAAATATTCAAACTTCCAAATTTCAGCTCATTTGGAGGGGTTCTAATATTTGTTTGGGATTAAAAGAGGAAGCCCTCTAATCTGAATTTAAATTTCAATTTCAAGTTCCAACTTCTTCAATTTGCAAATTTGGTTCCAAAAATGTGTTCTCCACATTTGAATTATCAGCCATGCCAAAATTAAGAAATATTGGAGTTGGTTTGCTATGCTTTTGGAACAATGCAAATGAATAATTCAAATTCCATTTCAAATTCAAATAACCAAAACTCAATTTAAATTCCACACTAGAATTCAAACCAGTTGGAATTCAGATTTTCAAACCTTGACTTTGAGGTGAAGCAAAGCATTCAATTGTGAGTAGCTGTGAGAAAATTTTGATTAAGAAATGAGAGGGGGTGGGACCCATTTGTCAGCCACACATTCCTCTCAACCGACTCACTTTTCCCTCTCTGTCGCCCACGCGATCACAGCGCGCCGGCGCCACCCCCGCCCGAGGCCTGAGGCGCCACCTCCTGCTTGCTCACCCGGTGCTCGTCCTGATCACCATGCCACGAGTGCCACAGAGCCATTTCGCTTTCCCCCAGCTCGCTCTCATCTCGGTTGTCTGCCTCATGATGAACACCGACGCTCGGTTCTTCCCCGATCGACCACAGCAACCCGAGCTCGGTTGCTCGAGCTGTACATAGAAAAAATCATCACCAATACATTCTCTAGCTATCCACCATCCCTACTCTTTCTGTCTCTGTGAAATCCCAAAAATTCTAGCAAGTGGAGCTGCAAGTCACACCGAGAAAATGAGAGGGAATTTAAACTTTTGAATTTAAAAGGTGTGAGCTCCAAGTCTAAACTTGAACTTGCAAAAATCCCCGAACACGGACATTTAAAGCTACCATTTGGTTCTCCGCACATCTACGGGTAGCCCGTCAATTTTTCAGAGCAATTGAAAAGGATTTCTTATTTGTTGGAATCTAAACGGGAGAAATTTTGAATTTGAATTTAAATCTCAGTTTTAAATTCCAACTTTACCGAAATTCAAATTTGAGTGCACCATTATGTTCCTCACAGTTCTTTTGGCCTATCCTCTGAGTTTGATCAAATTTGGAGCTCGTTTGCTATTTTAAACGGAATTGGGGGATAAGGGGGAGAGGTGGACCCCACATGTCATACACACACAAATGAACCGACTCTGCTCTGTTCCCTCGGCCGAGAGTGCGACAGCAGCTCGGGGAAATCCCTTGCCGGCACCAGCTCCTGCTTGCTTGATCTTTTGCCCGGCCTCATCCACGCACACGAGTGCAACAAAGTCACTTTGCCTTCTCCTTGTTCTGCCTCAGCCTCGGTGGTTTGCCCCGTGAAGAACACAGCCGCTCGTGCGCTCTCTATTCGACCTCCGATCACCACAGCCACCGTAGCTCGGTTGCCTGAGCTCCCCACAGAAAAAATATTCGCCCAAGAGTGCTCTATCTGGATAGCAACTCCTCCCCACGGTCCCGAGCTTGTTTTCACCGGAAAACAGCAAAGTTGCTGCAGCTCCCATGTGGAACACCGAAAAACCGAGCAAGGTCGCCGTGGACAGCCCGAACCGAGGAAGATCAAGCCCAAGCAAACCAAACCTTTTGTGCACCCACGAGCCTAGTTGCTCACCTCCAAAACTCAGCCCTAGACATTGATTACAGAGGGAGAATTTCAAGATTTTCTCCCGGGCGGCACAAACTGACCCCGAGGTAAGAAATTGAAAAATTCGTCCTGAATTCGTGTTGGATGTGTCCTAAACTCTGCACACAAGTTCTTAACTGCCTAGCAATCCTCCTCCATCAATTTTAGGACGAGAAATTAGATATAGAGCAAGAAATCCGGTTATTTTTGAGGGAATACCGCTGGACCACGTCGGGCGCACGGTGCCGATAGGTTTGGAGCGCTCCCCGGCTCGTTTAAACCCCATGTCGATCTTCTACACGATCCCCTGGTGCTCAAGAGCCAAGAACCCAATCATTTGGTGGAGAATTCACCGTGCACGACCTCGCTGGAGCCCTAGTTCTCGCTGTTGCCGGTGCGTGATGGTTTCCGGTGAGATTCGGCCGCCGGCTACCTCACCAACATGTTCAGGGTGGTGGAAAATGGGGGGCGGCCAGAAGGGGGTCGGGAGGTGGCCGGGAAGGCCGGTCCGGCGACCCTCGCCGGAGAGAGCCGCCAGTGGACCTGTCTGGCACGAGGTTGAAGATGAGGGATGACAGGTGGGGCCCACGGGCAGTGTTTAAACTTTTCCAGATTTTCCCTAATTCGGTTTAAACTTTGGAGAGTCATAACTTTGTGTAGGAATGTCCAAAAATTGTCAAATAATTTTTTTTGGATTCCTCTCAAAGATTTCTATCCAGAGATGCAGCCCAATATTTATGAAAATACCTGGATTTGACTCATTAATTCATTTAAGGAAAATCTTGTAGGAATTTTTACAGGAGTTCTGTTCATTGGAAAATTCCCAAATTTGGGCAGCACATTCTTCCAATAATCCTTGAACTCCAAATTTCAGAGGAATTGGACTCCATTTGCTTGGCCAAATATTATTTCAATCCTCTATGTCTCTGAAAAATGGGAAAATGAAAAGAGATATTTTCAGACTTTTAACCAAGTTTGGAAAATCCATATCTCTGTGTAGGAAGCTCCAAAAATGGTGAAACCAAGTCCTATGGACTCATGAGACTCTCAAGTTTCTGAAAAACCAAATTTGGAGCATGAAAAGACAATATAAATGCCATAGGAATTCAGAGAAGCTAAATAGTTAAGAAAATTCCCTAGGCCACATCTTACATCAACTTTGTCAGAAATCTTGCAATCCATACCTCTGTATGATATATGGACCACTGTAAAAATTTCGGAGCAAGTTGAGATCATCTTATCAAGTTTCTGCTTATCCTTTCTAGTTTCATCCTTATGTCCTTTAGCTAGTTCTTTGAACTTGAGTTCCAAAAATCTCCAATGCTCACAATGTTCCTGTCTCTTTCCAGCACATAGCCAAACCCAAATCCCGATTACCAGTTGGTCTAAACCATGATTAAGACATAAAACACTTTTGTTTTATAATATCTTTACTTGCAACATAAAACTGTGCATATTCATGTCGGTAGGAAATATGACGAAAGAGTTCGACGAAAAACTCGACTCGGAGCAGCAAGTTGAAGCTTTAACCGTCGACAAGTTACTGACTTCAAAGTAGTAATAAACCTGCAGCAACATAAGGCAACCCCGGTTTGCATTTAGCACCTTTTAGTTATATTTTACTTTGTATCACTTTTATGGGTCTAGTATGTATTGTGCATTAGGTCAAGGTGATTGATACTCCAAATGAATGACACACAAACCCTTGGAGTTAAAGGGTAGAACAGGTTACCTTCGTATAGCTTCGGCTAGGCTTAAGTTGTATAGGATCCGGTACAAGTCAGGTAGTTGGAAGCTACTCGCGAGTTTAGGATGTTGGTTCAGCGGGGTACGATTCAGAGAATGGAAGTTCTGGAATGGAAAATGAGACCGAGCAGAGAGTAGGAGCAGCAGGACGTTGGGCCTGTGTTGCCGTAGCTATGTTTGTGTCGGTTAAGGACCCATGCGTATGCTGCCCTGCTGAGCAAGTTTGAACAGTATCGGATGCATACTGGAATTATGGAGTTCAGAAAACCGATGTAACTCGGGTACTCTCGTGACACGACCCCAATGGTCCTGTCGAGCCAGGATCACGCTGAGGGGTGCTGCGTTGCACAGCACCGTATAACACACGTCAAAGGTGCAAAGCGGAAGCGGAAGTTTCATTACATAAACAAGTTTATGAACATGTTTACATCAAAATAAGTTCAGTCTACACTCGCGGGCGTAGACTAAGCATCAAGTGCACGTTCAGCCCTCGAACGTGTCCTTGCTAGCACACACGCACACTAACTCTGCGGCGTGCACGACTCCCACTCGACGGGGTTCCCCTCCTGGGGTTCCGTCTCCTCTTCGGGAGTCCCTTCCTCATGGAACCCTGCAAAAGCTTCAAACACAAGCAGTGAGCACGAAGGCTCAGCAAGTCTGACCCGTCTCACCTAAACATGGAACTTCTACATGAGGGTAATGGGTTGCATGAGGTAAAAATCATTTGCAAGGACTCGCCTAATTAGTAGAACCTTACTTTCAAGTTTTAGCAGCAGGTTGTGGAGAACCTTACGCTAAGGCACATGAGAGAGCCGCAATCAAACAAGAAACGCATTTCTCTCATGTACTTTGCCCAAAGTTGAAAAGAACTTTAATTAGCTCTAAGCTACAGCATATCATTAACAATCAATGTCCAGCTTTCAATCAGCAACTTTTAATATATAACTAGCATGTTCTTTCTACGTCACGGTACAGTGAACAAGTGGTACTCACTGACCGCGAGGGACGGCGATTATAATCGATTTACACCTGCAGGGTTACCCGAACAACCCGTCACGTACGCCCGTACTCGATGTTGCCTACAACAACCATCACGGACGCCGTACGCGACTACCTTTCACCCGTTAGCCAAATATTGAACCGGTCCCATCGTCCCGAGCAAGAGGTCTCTGCACGCGCATCTCCGTGCCGCCAGCCGATTTACACCTCAAGCTCTCAACCTACCCTCTGAACGACGGGCAATGCCTCAATACCCAGCTACCCGAGTTACATCAGTTTCCCGGTTCCCATATAGCCGGTAGGTCTTCGGTACTGTTCTAGCTTGTTCAACAGGCCCGCACACGGCTCGGTCCTCAATCGACACAAGCGGAGCTACAGCACACAGGCCCCAAAGTCCTGCTGCCCTTACCCTCCGCTCGGTCTCATTTTCTTGCCATGTGTATTATGTGCTATCTCTACCCGAGCAATGTGCCTCTAGCCTATTCTCGCGAGTAGTTCCAACTACTCGACTTGTACCGAATCCTACTCTATCCTAGCAATGCAGTGGCTAACGGAGTTTGCGCTCCTAAACCCCAACCCATGGTTTTCTTGGCTATGCAGTGGGGTTTCCAAACAAGACTCTAATGCACAGAATAAAGGAAAACAAGTATGTGCTCAAAACAATAAAAATTTGAAAAATGGTTAATGCAAACCGGAGCTTGCCTTGCTGCTCTTGGTCGTAGGCTATCTGTTCCTCCGGAGTAACGAAGTCTAGGACTTCGGGTTCCTCCTCGACCTTAGCGACTACATGATAGAAACAATACATGTATTAATTTAATGCATTTGTATTAAGCTTGAAGTTGTTAAGTCTATAACCCTTGCTAGACAGACCTAATGACTGTGAAACTTTTACTGTGGCTTGGTTACAACATAAACAAAGACTTGTTCAAGTTTTAGTTGCAGCAAAGCTCATTTGAGCCCTCCACAATTAATTATGTCCTTGACCTTAATTGGAACTCTTAGGGTGTTCTAGGAATTTTCATGAAACAAACTATGCCTTCCTGAAAACTAGATTTTCATAGGGTTCTAATGGAGTTGGTCTCACTTAATTTGGAAGTCTCTAACTAAAGATATGAGCTAAACAATTTCAGAGAAAATTCTGAAAATGTTTCTGAACATTTTCTATTTTCTTTGGAACAGTTTCACTAATCACACCATTAGGTGGAATAAATGAGCTCAAATGGATCTGAAATTTTTATGGTAGTTCAAGGATATTTTGGTGAACATCTCAGCAAAATTTCAGGATTTTCCTCCAAAGGATTCTCCAGTTAAAATTCCTAACAGTTTAAATTTTGAGGAATTAATTCTGGAGAAATAAGGAATTTCATGGAGTGAAACTTGATTTTCTGGAAAGTACTCAGAGCGCTGAATCCATCAAAATTTGGCTTACTCAATTTGGAGCCTTCTAGCCAAAGTTATAAGGATTTGAAGTTTGAACTAAAACTGAAATTCGGGGAAAAGTTTAAACTCTGGCTTGTGGGCCCCGCACACAGTGCGTCGTCTCCCCCGTCGCGCCAACTGCGCGGCGGCGGCGTTCTCCGGCGACCCTCGCCGGAACTGAGTTCCCGGCCACCCCCGGCCCGAAACTTGCCGCCTGCCCCTTTTCCGACCCCCTGGACTCGATGGTAGGGTCGCCGGCCGCCGGCGATGACCGGAAACCCGTGCGCACCGGTGACAGCACCTGCTAGGGTTCCGGTGAGGTCGGTCCCGCTCTCCCGTGCACCAAATCGACCGGAAATCGGTCGGAGAGCATCAGTAGGGCATGGGAAATACGAACCAGGGCTGGGTGGAAGCTAGAAATACCGGCAACTAGGCTCTCGACGGTGAGCCGAGGTGTTCAGCCATGGCGGCGGGGAAAACAGCCATATCATGGCCGATTCTCGATGGTTTTCTCTAATTCCAGTTCGAGCGTGGGCGCTATCGTGCGTAGAAGCTACTAGGTAACGAGCTCGTCCAACCTTCGTGCATAGAGCACGAATTTCACCCGAAGGTGAGCTCGGTTCTTATGAACTGATCAAGAGTAAATTTGGAAATTCTCGGCCGAGGGTTGATCAATCGCCAAACGGCTTTCGGCTACTCCATCTACATACAATCACGCACCTTTCTTGTGTAGAGAAGAGGACGTGACAACGGCTGTGCCGTGCTGTCCACGGGAGCCCGATCGGCGGCGATGTTTGGCTCGCCGGAGAAATGGCTCGTACAGCTTGAGAACGCTTGCTCACTGGGCAACACGGGGTCTAGGAGGTTGCTCACGACCTCTTGGCGCCATTTTGCTATGGAGGAAAGGCTGTGCTCGCGGGTGATCGGCCTGATCAAGCGTGAGCTCGAGCGGCGGTGATGGCAGTGGAAAAACGGCCGAGTATGCCGGCAGCTCGGGGAATGAGTGATCGGAGCACGCCGGGGAGGGGATAAGTAGCCCGGCGACTGGTCTCCGGCATGGGGCGCTCAGCAGGAGCTGGCGCCGGCTGCCCCCCCTCGGTGGCGCGCGCACACTGTAACCGGGAACCGACTGAACTATGTTTCAGTCGGTTTGTGTTGAAGCAGAGGCTGACATGTGGGTCCCACCCCTCCTTTTAACCTCTGAAATTTACTCCTAACAACTGTGGTAAACAGTGAATCCTATACTACCCTTGGCCATTCAAATTATTCACCCATGAGCCATTTGAATTGATCAAAGTTCAAATGAGGTTTGGTTTGAATGAATTTCAGCACAAGTTCAGTTTGAAATTCAAATAAAGTTTGAATTTCTCCCCCTTAGCTCATGTCCAGATCAACTCCAAATGAAGTGAAAATTGGTGTGTGAGCTCACAAAAATGTGCTGAGTAAGAATATGCCTTCCACTTTCAAATTCATGGTATAAAAACAGTTTGAATTTGAATATGTTTTCAAACTGCCCCCTTCCTATCTATACCCAAGATGACCTCAAAAAAGTTTTGAATTTGGGTGAAACTTGGCATGGACATCCTTAGCAAAGTGTAGGAGTTTTCATATGTCCAGCCCATCTATATCACATGTGGGAAATACCACTTTTGCAATGTGTTAGTTTGTTTTCTAATGAGCATGTTGATAATTGTTACTTGCTCTTCATTTGTGTTCATCATCTTTCCTCAAATGAGGTGTGTGTGTGTGTGGTGATGAACACTTCAATTATGTGTCAAAAACTGAGGCCCTTACATTCCTCCCCCCTTAAAAGAATCTCGCCCGAGATTATAAGGTGAAAATGAGAGAGAGGGCGGTGGAAAATTACCGGATATGCGACGTGAGAAAGTCAGGGTAGTTAGTGCGAAGGAATTCTTCGCTCTCCCATGTCGCTTCATCCATGGAGTGATTACTCCATAGAACCTTGTAGAACCACAACGTACGGTTGCGTGTGGTTCGGGCCTTTTCATCAATAATCTGCACCGGTTCCTCCCGATAGGTGAGATCCGGTTGTAGTTCTTCAATGTCTTCCAGCTGAACGGTAGTTGATAGCTTGAGACACTTCCTCAGCTGGGAAATGTGAAAGACGTCGTGCACACCGGAAAGTGCTTCTGGTAATCTCAGCCGGTATGCCACCGATCCACATCTTTCGGTAATTTGGAATGGACCGATGAATCGGGGTGCCAACTTTCCTCTCACCCCAAATCTGTTTACGCCCTTCATTGGAGACACTCGTAGGTATACGTGATCTCCAACTTCGAATTGTAATGGGCGCCTTCTCCGGTCCGCATACTGTTTCTGTCGGGATTGAGCGGCTCTTAGGTTCGCTTGAATCAGTCGAACCTTTTCTTCCGCGTTGTTGACAAGGTCAATCCCGAAGGTAACCCTTTCGCCAGACTCACACCAGTTCAATGGTGTGCGGCATTTTCTCCCGTATAGCGCCTCGTAGGGTGCCATCTTGATGCTGGCTTGGTACCCATTGTTGTACGAGAAATCGGCTAACGGCAAGTGATCATCCCAATTCTTGCCGTGGTTGATAGCGCAAGCTCGTAGCATGTCTTCTAGAATCTGATTTACCCGCTCGGTTTGTCCATCCGTCTGCGGGTGGTAGGCTGAACTACGGATCAGCTTCGTCCCCAAGGCAGCGTGTAGCTGCTCCCAAAAACGGGACACAAATAAAGTGCCCCGGTCCGATATGATGGTACGGGGTACGCCGTATAAGCATAGGATCCGTGAGATGTACAGTTCAGCGTACTTCTTGGCGTTGTAGTTGGTGTTGACCGGGATGAAATGGGCAACTTTGGTGAGCCGATCGACGATCACCCACACAGAATCATGTTTCTGTAAGGTGGTGGGTAAACCGACGACGAAATCCATGCCCACGTCCTCCCACTTCCAGGCAGGAATGCCCAGTGGTTGCAGCAGTCCCGGTTTCCGCATGTGGTCTGCCTTCACCCTTCGACATGTATCACACTCGGACACGTATTTTGCAGTCTCTCGCTTCATCCGTGTCCACCAAAACTTTCTTCTGAGTTCTTGATACATTTTGTTGCTGCCAGGGTGAATAGAAAACTTTGATAAATGAGCCTCATCAAAGATTTTCTTCCGTAACTCTGGGTTTCGGGGTACGACGATCCGGTTCTTGAACCATAGGACGCCGTCTCCGTCCTTCCGGAAACATTTCAACTCCCCACTGTCTATACGTCTCCGCAAATGTGACATGCCCTTGTCATTCTTCTGGGCTGCCGCTATCTCTTCACGGATGGTGGGGATCAAAGCTAGGTTGTAGAGAGCTCCGTGTGGAATCACATGGAGTGGTGGTTCGCTCTCTTCCAATGGTGTGATGGTCAGATTATTGACGTGTGACTTGCGGCTTAGCGCATCTGCCACAACGTTTGCCTTGCCCGGATGATAATGGATCTCTATTTCGTAATCCTTTATCAGTTCTAACCATCTTCGTTGCCTCATGTTCAGCTCCTTCTGAGTGAATATGTACTTGAGGCTTTTGTGGTCGGTATATAAATGTACGAGGTTACCGAGTAGGTAGTGCCTCCACATTTTTAGTGCAAGTACCACGGCAGCGAGCTCCAAGTCGTGAGTTGGATAATTTTGCTCATGGTTCCTAAGCTGCCGTGATCCATACGCGACCACTCTTCGGTCTTGCATCAGCACACATCCGAGCCCATTGCCGGATGCATCGCAGTACACATCGAACGGTTTTGTTGTGTCTGGCTGCGCCAAAACCGGTGCTGATGTCAGGTGCTTGACTAAAGCCTTGAATGCTGCTTCACATGCTGGACTCCAAACATATTTGGTAGCCTTCTTCAGCAGCTCTGTCATTGGCTTGGCAATCTTCGAGAAGTTCGGAATGAACCTCCGATAATATCCCGCGAGTCCGAGGAAACTCCGTACCTCATGAACAGTTCTCGGGGATTTCCAATTCAGCACTTGCGTGATCTTGCTCGGGTCCACAGCGATACCCTCTGCTGAGATGATATGCCCGAGGAAAGGCACTTGCGATATCCAAAACTCGCATTTGCTGAATTTTGCGTATAACTTGTGATCCCGCAGCCGTTGCAAGACTATACGCAGATGTTTCTTGTGATCTTTCTCCGACTTGGAATATACCAGGATGTCGTCGATGAAGACCACGACAAACTTGTCCAGCTCCGGCATGAATACCGAGTTCATCAAGTACATGATGTGAGCTGGAGCATTGGTGAGGCCGAAGGACATGACCAGGTACTCATAAAGTCCGTACCTTGTCGAGAAAGCTGTCTTTGGAATGTCCTCCGCCCTTATCTTAATCTGATGGTACCCGGATCTTAAATCCATCTTGGAAAAGATCTTTGCTTCGACCAACTGATCAAACAACATGTCGATCCGTGGCAACGGGTACTTGTTCTTGATGGTTACGGCATTTAATGGACGGTAGTCCATGCAAAGCCGTAGCGTCTCATCCTTCTTCTTGACAAATAATGCCGAACAGCCCCATGGCGAGGAGCTCGGCCTAATAAAACCCTTCTCCAGAAGGTCCGTGAGCTGAGTCTTCAGTTCCGCCAACTCCTTGGGCGCCATCTTGTACGGCCTTCGGGATATTGGCATGGTTCCCGGTGCGAGTTCAATCTTGAACTCCACCTCTCTATCGGGTGGCATCCCCGGTAAATCATCCGGGAATACATCAGGAAACTCCCGGACCACTGGAATGTCTTCCAATCTGATAGTTGTGGACTGATAGACACTTGAAAGTTTTATTTCTGGACTGTCCAGAAATAATGAGTGAGAACCGTGCACCTCTGAGTTTAAGTGCACGACTCGAAGGACGGTGTCTAAAACAGCGCCGTGGCGGGTTAACCACGACATCCCTAGGATGACATCGACCTTCTGTCCCTCTAAGATAATGAGAGACGTGGGGTACACTCTACCCGCTAAGCATAATGGTGCTTTGGAGACCATTACGCTTGCTGAAATCTTCCCACCCGGTGAACAAATTAAATATGGACTATCGGTGGGTAGTATTGGCAAACTGTGTTTAGCAATGAAAGCTTGGCTAATAAAATTATGCGTGGCGCCTGAATCAAATAGTACTATAGCGGGATGCTGGTGGAGTTGGAACATACCCGCAAGGATTGGCTCGCCCTCCGGCACGTCCTCAATGGCAAGCTGGTGGACAGTGCCGGGCCTAGGGTTTGCCCGCCGCGCATTAGTAGGGTTCCGGGTTTGATTCCTCCCCGGAAACTGTGGTGCCACTCCGCCGCCTTGCCTCTCCGGGCAACTGCTCACGAAGTGTCCTGGACAACCACACTTGTAACATGTGGCCGCTGCTGGTGGAGTACTCGGTGGACGAAAGCCCGGCATGCATTGCGGAGGTGCAAACGCACGCGGCATCGCCCGCTGCTGCTGTTGTTGTTGCGGTGGTACTGGCAGTGCCGGCCGAAATGCCGGTGAAGAGTACGGCCGACTGCGGAACGGCATCGACCGCTGTGGTGGCTGCCAGCGTGGACCTGATGGTGGGCGATTCACCATCCGAAACTTCTGAGAAGGACCGCCTCCTTCTCCGCTGCTCTGCGGCGCGCTTCGCTTTCGCTCTGCCGCCGCCAACTCCCTGCCGGAGTCCACCTGAACAATCGCAGCATCAATGATGTCGTTGAGGCTGCCGCGATTGAACATCGCCAACTTGTCCTTCAGGAGCGGGTTAAGCCCCTGGTAAAAATGGTCCCGCCGCTTCTCGTCGGTATCAGCATGATACGACGCATATAGCGCGAGATCGTTAAACGCCCTGGAGTATTCCAGCGCGTTCCGGCTCCCTTGTTGCAGGTGTAAGAACTCCTGCGTCTTCCTCTTCATCAGACCTGGCGGTATATGATAGGCCCTGAAGGCCGTCCGGAACTCCGCCCAGGTCATCACCCGATCAGTGGGCTGGGAAGCACAGAAGTTGGCCCACCACGCGCTCGCGGATCCTTGGAGCTGCTGGACCGCGAACTGAGTCTTGCGCTGCTCGCTGATTTGGAGCAGCCCGAACTTCATCTCTATGGCGCGGAGCCAGTTGTCCGCGTCAAGTGGTTCATCCGCCCTTGAGAATACAGGGGGATGAGTCGCCAGGAAGTCAGAGTAGGAGCTCTGTTGGCGCTCCTCACGATCTTGACGTCTCTCTGGGCGAGACGTATTGGCGATGAGAGTCTGCAGCAACTCTGTGTGCTGCTGGTGCGAGCCCGCCATTGCCGCGACAATGTCGGCCAATGTAACCGTTGGCAGTGGCGGTGGCGGTGTTTGCTGTTGCTGTTGCTGTCCCGAGGAGTCCTCGGGAGGTGGTTGGGAGGTCTCTCCCCCTTGACTGGTACCCCCAACGTCAGGGTTGGCACGAGTACGCGTCATTCTGAAATTCAAAACAGCAGCAATTAGCACATGTCTTACTAAAAATTCCATATGCAACAGTAGGTATTGAAGTGACACATGATCAATTTGCACAACATTCATATATATTGATAAAGCATAAACTTTATACAAGATACATTATTCTCGGGTCCCCGAGAAGTCGTGCTCATGTCGTCACTACCTATACATACGCTACTGTCTATACGACATGTCATCGATTACAAAAGTTGGGTTACGCTACCCTAGCTGCCCTACTTGGCAACCGTAACCCCCCTACTCGGAGTAGAACTCGACCTCCTGTGGGTCGTCCTCCTCCGGTACTTCTGCTGGTGGCTCTGGATCCACCACCTCTTCTCCCATTCCGGGTTCTCCCATTGCTGGAAGACCCAAGACCACCGGTATGCCTAACGCCGGGGGCACGAGGTCCTGCAAAGCATGCACCTCGTCCATAGCTTGGTTGTAATCCTCCTCCCAGCCTTGGCCTTCCTCGATAGCGTCGTCCCGCTCCTGAGCAAGGTCCTCATTCTGCTGGGTTAGGGTCTGTACCAGCTCTTGCAACGCCGCGAGGTCAACACGGCTCTTCTTCTTTGCCTTCTTCAGACGACGCAACTGATTGTGTTGTTCATTCAGTCGCTTGATCGTCGGAAGGAGCACATTGCGGAGTGCGCTGTGAGCACTCTCGAAATGATCTCCACTGCTTGTGCTCTCCTTGAGCTTGGTGGCGAGATGCTCCGTATGAACAGCTTGGCTGTCCATCACAGCGTTTCCCGCCCTCATTTGGAGGCCGAGGTTTGCCTCCGCGGGGTTGTACCTTGGGCAACTCGGGTCTGTTGCCTCCAGGTACCTTTCTTCCCACACATGCTGCGCTCGCCCCTCCACCGGAACGAGTGCGTATGGTGTGCCCTCCATAGCCTGCACGTGTAGTTGGCAGAAACGTGACATAGTGTCACGGGCTGCCACTTGCCACATCCCTTCCGGTTGTCTTCCTCTCACCGTGATGGTGAATGGTACCCAACCGGGTGGCGTAGGTCCTGCAGGAACCTCGACATGGATCGTCCACGTCTTGTTCCCCTCTTCGCCTTCTTCCTTGGCGAAGTATTGCGGCATCTGGTTGTACCCGAAATATTGGAGCATTTGCCACAATGCTTCCGGGTAGCCGCTACGGTCAGAGCAGTGGGAAACTACCCACCCATTCTCCAACCGTTTATCTGCTGCCATCTGTAAAAATATATTTGAGAAATGTCAAATATTTATTTGAACAGTAAACCATTGAGTTATAACATAAGATATGTCAGTGAACCCATAACACTTGGAAACATAGTTCAAATTTTTAAACAAATTTGACTGCTGGTCTGCTGCTCCCATGACAGCCTTGACTAGTTTCCATATCAACCTGATTTGGGCCATGTTAAAAGCAAAACCAGTCCTGGAGCTCAACATCAAAGTTGAAGCTAACTTCAATAGCTTTCCAGCCAGTATTTGCTTGGCCTAAGATCTGTCCTGGTTCAAAAATTATGAGATGTCAAGGTTAACAGAATTTCTGGGAACAATTGGACAGCACCTCCCTGCCTTAGGTACTGATTTGATCCAAGAACCCCAGTTAATTCTGTTCCTAATCTGACAAAACTTTCTGTTACAAAGTTTTAAACCATCTCATAAGCTTTCCAGAACTACCTCATTTCCTATTTTTGGATTTTTAAGCAGGAAGTTATGCTTAATTTACAGAGAGTCTTTGCTCTGTCCTGTTTTCTGGACAGTTTCAACTCTACTGCATTTTTCGAGTGGTTAAGGGATGAAACACCTCTGGATCTCAACAGAAGAGTTGTAAATCTCTTCCAACGCTTTCCAGAAATGTATCATACGACCCCAACCTCGAAAGAACTCAACCTCTAACCTCTGATTAACTTCAGCCTTGATTCAGCTGAAAACAGAGTGCTCTGTCCCTAACATCCTATAAGTTAAAAACTTGTTAACTTTGAATATCCTGTACAAGGGAAGGAGTCACATCAATTTTACTACTTTGGATCAAAACCTTCAAATTTTTAAATGAAGTTGTTCATTTAGTTGGATGTGACGTCGATGCGTCACCCGCTTATGTCGGTACTACGTCCTCACAAAGGAAAAACCTATACCGGACTTAGCCGGCTTCGTTAGTTTAGTGGCACTACTCGTCACTCGCACACGGATACTACACGTCTACCGTTTCGTGGTAAGGCTACCTGCAGAAACTAAAACAATCATCAGACTCGGCTGCACACCAAGCCCAGAATACATACAGTTAGTACACCCGGCCGTCATCACTCGCCCGGATGTTCTCAAGCCAACCACACCTTGAGTTACGTGTTCACGTTTCAGACCACGTGACGGGGTCTCCCATATTGCACCACGCACGCCAGGGACAGACGTTGCTCGAATACCCCAAACGACATGAAGAGTCGTAGAGGATACTAAAGCGGGTCGGGTTACCTGCCACCCGTGGGGCTCCGCCCTTCAGCTTGTGCGCACTGGTGGACAGCGCTCACGTGCACCCCCCAAGACATGAACGTCCCGAGACGCACGATTTTCCGACATAACAATTAGGTTAGTAAGCCACTTTCTATATACTAATAACATCCTTATACGGGCTACTAACTCGTTCCTCACTGGATTTTTTTTTAAAAAAGAAAACCTTTGTACTGTGTTAAACCTCAAGCGAGCTCTGATACCACGCTGACACGACCCCAATGGTCCTGTCGAGCCAGGATCACGCTGAGGGGTGCTGCGTTGCACAGCACTGTATAACACACGTCAAAGGTGCAAAGCGGAAGCGGAAGTTTCATTACATAAACAAGTTTATGAACATGTTTACATCAAAATAAGTTCAGTCTACACTCGCGGGCGTAGACTAAGCATCAAGTGCACGTTCAGCCCTCGAACGTGTCCTTGCTAGCACACACGCACACTAACTCTGCGGCGTGCACGACTCCCACTCGACGGGGTTCCCCTCTTGGGGTTCCGTCTCCTCTTCGGGAGTCCCTTCCTCATAGAACCCTGCAAAAGCTTCAAACACAAGCAGTGAGCACGAAGGCTCAGCAAGTCTGACCCGTCTCACCTAAACATGGAACTTCTACATGAGGGTAATGGGTTGCATGAGGTAAAAATCATTTGCAAGGACTCGCCTAATTAGTAGAACCTTACTTTCAAGTTTTAGCAGCAGGTTGTGGAGAACCTTACGCTAAGGCACATGAGAGAGCCGCAATCAAACAAGAAACGCATTTCTCTCATGTACTTTGCCCAAAGTTGAAAAGAACTTTAATTAGCTCTAAGCTACAGCATATCATTAACAATCAATGTCCAGCTTTCAATCAGCAACATTTTAACATATAACTAGCATGTTCTTTCTACGTCACGGTACAGTGAACAAGTGGTACTCACTGACCGCGAGGGACGGCGATTATAATCGATTTACACCTGCAGGGTTACCCGAACAACCCGTCACGTACGCCCGTACTCGATGTTGCCTACAACAACCATCACGGACGCCGTACGCGACTACCTTTCACCCGTTAGCCAAATATTGAACCGGTCCCATCGTCCCGAGCAAGAGGTCTCTGCACGCGCATCTCCGTGCCGCCAGCCGATTTACACCTCAAGCTCTCAACCTACCCTCTGAACGACGGGCAATGCCTCAATACCCAGCTACCCGAGTTACATCAGTTTCCCGGTTCCCATATAGCCGGTAGGTCTTCGGTACTGTTCTAGCTTGTTCAACAGGCCCGCACACGGCTCGGTCCTCAATCGACACAAGCGGAGCTACAGCACACAGGCCCCAAAGTCCTGCTGCCCTTACCCTCCGCTCGGTCTCATTTTCTTGCCATGTGTATTATGTGCTATCTCTACCCGAGCAATGTGCCTCTAGCCTATTCTCGCGAGTAGTTCCAACTACTCGACTTGTACCGAATCCTACTCTATCCTAGCAATGCAGTGGCTAACGGGGTTTGCGCTCCTAAACCCCAACCCATGGTTTTCTTGGCTATGCAGTGGGGTTTCCAAACAAGACTCTAATGCACAGAATAAAGGAAAACAAGTATGTGCTCAAAACAATAAAAATATGAAAAATGGTTAATGCAAACCGGAGCTTGCCTTGCTGCTCTTGGTCGTAGGCTAGCTGTTCCTCCGGAGTAACGAAGTCTAGGACTCCGGGTTCCTCCTCGACCTTAGCGACTACATGATAGAAACAATACATGTATTAATTTAATGCATTTGTATTAAGCTTGAAGTTGTTAAGTCTATAACCCTTGCTAGACAGACCTAATGACTGTGAAACTTTTACTGTGGCTTGGTTACAACATAAACAAAGACTTGGTCAAGTTTTAGTTGCAGCAAAGCTCATTTGAGCCCTCCACAATTAATTATGTCCTTGACCTTAATTGGAACTCTCAGGGTGTTCTAGGAATTTTCATGAAACAAACTATGCCTTCCTGAAAACTAGATTTTCAGAGGGTTCTAATGGAGTTGGTCTCACTTAATTTGGAAGTCTCTAACTAAAGATATGAGCTAAACAATTTCAGAGAAAATTCTGAAAATGTTTCTGAACATTTTCTATTTTCTTTGGAACAGTTTCACTAATCACACCATTAGGTGGATTAAATGAGCTCAAATGGATCTGAAAGTTTTATGGTAGTTCAAGGAAATTTTGGTGAACATCTCAGCAAAATTTCAGGATTTTCCTCCAAAGGATTCTCCAGTTAAAATTCCTAACAGTTTAAACTTTGAGGAATTAATTCTGGAGAAATAAGGAATTTCATGGAGTGAAACTTGATTTTCTGGAAAGTACTCAGAGAGCTGAATCCAGCAAAATTTGGCTCACTCAATTTGGAGCTTTCTAGCAAAGTTATAAGGATTTGAAGTTTGAACTAAAACTGAAATTCGGGGAAAAGTTTAAACTCTGGCTTGTGGGCCCCGCACACAGTGCGTCGTCTCCCTCCTCGCGCCAACTGCGCGGCGGCGGCGTTCTCCGGCGACCCTCGCCGGAACTGAGTTCCCGGCCACCCCCCGGCCCGAAACTTGCCGCCTGCCCCTTTTCCGACCCCCTGGACTCGATGGTAGGGTCGCCGGCCGCCGGCAATGACCGGAAACCCGTGCGCACCGGTGACAGCACCTGCTAGGGTTCCGGTGAGGTCGGTCCCGCTCTCCCGTGCACCAAATCGACCAGAAATCGGTCGGAGAGCATCAGTAGGGCATGGGAAATACAATCCAGGGCTGGGTGGAAGCTAGAAATACCGGCAACTAGGCTCTCGACGGTGAGCCGAGGTGTTCAGCCATGGCGGCGGGGAAAACAGCCATATCATGGCCGATTCTCGATGGTTTTCTCTAATTCCAGTTCGAGCGTGGGCGCTATCGTGCGTAGAAGCTACTAGGTAACGAGCTCGTCCAACCTTCGTGCATAGAGCACGAATTTCACCCGAAGGTGAGCTCGGTTCTTATGAACTGATCAAGAGTAAATTTGGAAATTCTCGGCCGAGGGTTGATCAATCGCCAAACGGCTTTCGGCTACTCCATCTACATACAATCATGCACCTTTCTTGTGTAGAGAAGAGGACGTGACAACGGCTGTGCCGTGCTGTCCACGGGAGCCCGATCGGCGGCGATGTTTGGCTCGCCGGAGAAATGGCTCGTACAGCTTGAGAACGCTTGCTCACTGGGCAACACGGGGTCTAGGAGGTTGCTCACGACCTCTTGGCGCCGTTTTGCTATGGAGGAGAGGCTGTGCTCGCGGGTGATCGGCCTGATCAAGCGTGAGCTCGAGCGGCGGTGATGGCAGTGGAAAAACGGCCGAGTATGCCGGCAGCTCGGGGAATGAGTGATCGGAGCACGCCGGGGAGGGGATAAGTAGCCCGGCGACTGGTCTCCGGCTTGGGGCGCGCAGCAGGAGCTGGCGCCGGCTGCCCCCCCTCGGTGGCGCGCGCACACTGCAACCGGGAACCGACTGAACTATGTTTCAGTCGGTTTGTGTTGAAGCAGAGGCTGACATGTGGGTCCCACCCCTCCTTTTAACCTCTGAAATTTACTCCTAACAACTGTGGTAAACAGTGAATCCTATACTACCCTTGGCAATTCAAATTATTCACCCATGAGCCATTTGAATTGATCAAAGTTCAAATGAGGTTTGGTTTGAATGAATTTCAGCACAAGTTCAGTTTGAAATTCAAATAAAGTTTGAATTTCTCCCCCTTAGCTCATGTCCAGATCAACTCCAAATGGAGTGAAAATTGGTGTGTGAGCTCACAAAAATGTGCTGAGTAAGAATATGCCTTCCACTTTCAAATTCATGGTATAAAAACAGTTTGAATTTGAATATGTTTTCAAACTGCCCCCTTCCTATCTATACCCAAGATGACCTCAAAAAGGTTTTGAATTTGGGTGAAACTTGGCATGGACATCCTTAGAAAAGTGTAGGAGTTTTCATATGTCCAGCCCATCTATATCACATGTGGGAAATACCACTTTTGCAATGTGTGAGTTTGTTTTCTAATGAGCATGTTGATAATTTTTACTTGCTCTTCATTTGTGTTCATCATCTTTCCTCAAATGAGGTGTGTGTGTGTGTGGTGATGAACACTTCAATTATGTGTCAAAAACTGAGGCCCTTACATCTCGTGTCGAAACTTATATGGCCGTCCTTTGGGGGTTGGTGTCAGAGGTGTAAACCCGCTAGCGAAGCAACTTCGACGTGTTCCGGGTAGTGGCCCTTCTGATGGGTCGGCAGAACTGGTTCGGCTTTGGAGTGACGGGTGAAAGGTTGCTGCATACAATGTAAGAAAGAGCTCCTGTATGAGTCTTTCTAGGCGGGTGTATGTGTTGTGTGTTCCGGGTGTGTCCTGATTCGATTCACCGTCCCTCGCGGTTATATGAGTACCACTTGTTCTCTGAGTTCTGACGTAGTAATTATGTCCAGATGAAGTGAGATGAATCATTGCTGATGTGAAGTTCTTAAATTCATTGTATTGCCAACCATGTATGCTATAGTTGTAGAGCTCACTAAGTTTATATTCCACTTTGGGCATCACCACATCAGAGGAAAGCGTTTCTTGTTTGATTGTGGACTTCCGATGTGAGGGCTGCCTAAGGCATAATAATCTGCTGCTATTAAACTGAAAGTAAGAATCACCATGTAGGCGTGTCGTTATTGCAACGTAATTGTCTTATATTATTAATCCCTGCATGTAGAGTTTCATGCTTAGGAGTGTCGGTTAAGTATTGCTGAGCCATCGTGCTCACGGTTGCATTATTAGTGTTTTGCAGGTTATAAAAAATTTGCTATGAAGATGGTTGTTCGGTGAGCCATCAGAGACTCACCGGAAACCCTGCCGCTGCACTCATCTTTGTGGAAGCTAGTAAGAAGCGTCCGCGGGCTGGATGTCTTCTCTTTTGCATAGTTAGGACCAAGAGTAAGTGTGTATGTATATTCCGCTGCGTGTACCCTCGTGGTACAATATTTTGTAAATGACATTGTCTTGAGAATTAAAAGACTTTGTACTTTATAGTTCTTTTCATGTATGCTGTCCAGTGCCGCATCGCACGGCACCACCCAATGTGTATCCTGGAGTGTGCATCCCGGAAGGGATTCCCCACAGTCTCTGCCCGTTGGAGCTCGAAATTTCCGGAGTTGTGGCTGTGCCGCAGTGAACACCGAAGGTTCCCACTTTCGGTCGCCGTGGACAGCTCAAACCGGAGAAGCTCACATTCAAGTGATCCAACCCATTGGTGCACCTACGACCGGATCTGCTCACCCCCAAAACTCAGCCCAAGCCGTGACTCCTCGGAGGAGAATTTGGAAAATTTCCCCTGGGCAGCGCAACTCGACCCCGAGGTAAAGAGTTGAGAAATTCATCTTCAATCCATGTTGGGAGTGGCTAAAACTTAAAACACATGTTCTAAACTAGCTAGCACCCTTCCTCCCTCGATTCAAGGCTTGGAATTTAGGTGTAGAGCGAGAATTCCACGTTCTTTCCGCGGGGAAACCTTCGGACCACTTCGGGCACACGGTGCCGATGGGTGGAGGGATCCCCGGCAGATTTGGCTGCCATGTCTAGCTTCCACATCTCCCACTGGTGCTCTAGAGCTCGGGAGGTGATCATTTGGTGAAGGAATGAGCCACCACAACCTCACCGGAACCCTAGACTTTGCTTTGACCGGTGCGCTCACCCTTTTCCGGCGAGTTTCGGCCGCCGGCGACACCACCATCGTGCTCAGCGAGTTGAAAAATAGGGGAGTGGCGAGATTTGGCCCGGGAGGCGGCCTGGAATGCCATTCCGGCCACCCTTGCTGGAGAACGCCGCCGGGTCCTCTGTTTGGCGCGAGGTGGAAGAGGATACTGATGTGTGGGGCCCGCCGGCAGCATTTAAACATTTCCAGATTTTCCTATTTCAGTTCAAACTTTGGAAAGCCATAACTTTGTGTAGAAAACTCCAAAAAGGATGAGACCAATTTTGTTGGAATCCTTATAAGGAATACTTCACAGAGGAACAAATTTCTTGCTATGAAAATGCCCAGGAATTTCTGTAGAATTGTTTTGAATAAATCCTTTAGAGATTTATTCCAGGAGCAATTATTTATAAAACATTCCCAAATTTGGGCAGCAAATCCTTTTCCTAGTTACTGAGCTCCAGTAAAACTTTGGGCTTCATTGTAGTTCATTTGCTAGGCTAAATTGTCTCCAAAGTTCAGCCTTTATTTGGAAATTCAAATTCTAAACAGAAACTTTTCAGAACTCCTGTCCAACTTAAAAAATTCATATCTCTCTGTTGGTAGCTCCAAAAATGGTGAAACAAATTTTGTTAGAACCATGGAGACCTACCCTAATTAGATCTGCCACTGTTAGACATGTTCAAACTCCAGATTTTAGCTCAAAATTCGAAGAAGCCTTGTACTTGTGGGAATTTTGGAGATCACAATGTGCAATGACATTTCTCCAAACTTAGCTCAGATCATCTTTATAGGATCTAGTATCCACTGGAAAAATCCCAAAGCCAATTAAGGAACCTAAATAGCAGTAGTTGTAAATAGAAGGGTAATTCTTGTACTTCATTAGCACTTATGCATATATTTTGCTACATTTCATATAAAGACCGAAGTTGAGGACGCACCGGAGCCGTTGGACGTCCTCCCGCCAGACGCTGACTTTCCATTTAACTTGCAACCAGGCAAGCCCCAGTTTACATTTAAGTACATTTGCAAAATTTTCATTTGTATCACTTATGTTTAGGGTGAAATGATTGCATTAGAGTTAGGGTGATTGAAACCCCACTTGCATAAACTTTAAATCCTATGAAGGGTTGGGTAGTTTATAAACTTGACGAGTAGAGAATGCCATGCTAAAGTTTTTAGGATCTCGGTAGAAGTCGAGTGGTTGGAATCTACTCGCGAGATAGGTATTTATTCTCACGGTATGGAAAGAGGTAGATAATGACTTAAGATTGTGAAACTGAGACCCAGCAGGGGGGATAGGATGTAGTGAGTGGAGGTCTTACGTGCGTAGCCTGTTGGTGTCGATTGAGGACCGAGCCATGTGCGGCCCTGCTGGACAAGTATCGAACAGTACCGGATGCATACTGGCACATGGGAACCAGGAAACAGATGTAATTGGTTAACCTGGGTGCTGAGGCTTACCCAACAATTTTATAGGAGTGGGTTGAGGGTAGCTGACATGACCCCACGGTCTTGTCGAGCCAGGATCACACTGAGGGGTGCTGCATTGCACAGCACCGTATAACACACGTCAAAGGTACAAAGCGGAAGCGAAATTTTTATTACATAACCAAGTTTATGAACATGTTTACAACAAAATAAGTCCATTCTACACTCGCGGGCGTAGACTACGCATCAAGTCCACGTTCAGCCCTTGAACGTGTCCTTGCTAGTACACACACACACTAACTCTGCGGCGTGCACGACTCCCACTCGACGGGGTTCCCCTCCTGGGGTTCCGTCTCCTCTTCGGGAGTCCCTTCCTCATAGAACCCTGCAAAAGCTTCAAACACAAGCAGTGAGCACGAAGGCTCAGCAAGTCTGACCCGTCTCACCTAAACATGGAACTTCTACATGAGGGTTGATGGGTACATGAGGTAAAAATCATTTGCAAGGACTCGCCTAATTAGTAGAACCTTACTTTCAAGTTTTAGCAGCAGGTTGTGGAGAACCTTATGCTAAGGCACATGAGAGAGCCGCAATCAAACAAGAAATGCATTTCTCTCATGTACTTTGCCCAAAGTTGAAAAGAACTTTAGTTAGCTCTAAACTACAGCAATTCATTAGCAATCAAGTCCATCTTTCAATCAGCAACATTTTAACATGTAACTAGCCTGTTCATTCTACGTCACGGTACAGTGAACAAGTGGTACTCACTGACCGCGAGGGACAGCGATTATAATCGATTTACACCTGCAGGGTTACCCGAACAACCCGTCACGTACGCCCGTACTCGATGTTGCCTACAGCAACCATCACTGACACCGTACGCGACCACCTTTCGCCCGTCAGCCAAATATTGAACCGGTCCCATCATCCCGAGCAAGAGGTCTCTGCACGCGCATCTCAGTGCCGCCAGCCGATTTACACCTCAAGCTCTCAACCTACCCTCTGAACGACGGGCAATGCCTCAATACCCAGCTACCCGAGTTACATCAGTTTCCCGGTTCCCATATAGCCGGTAGGTCTTCGGTACTGTTCTAGATTGTTCAACAGGCCCGCACACGGCTCGGTCCTCAATCGACACAAGCGGAGCTACAGCACACATGCCCCAAATTCCTGCTGCCCTTACCCTCCGCTTGGTCTCATTTTCTTGCCATGTGTTTCATGTGCTATCACTACCCGAGTCGAGTGCCTCTAGCCTATGCTCGCGAGTAGTTCCAACTACTCGACTTATACCGAATCCTACTCTATCTTAGCATTGCAGTAGCTAATGGGGTTTTGCCATCTTAAACCCAACCCATGGTTTTCTTGGCTATGCAGTTGGGTTTCCAATCAAGACTCTAATGCAAAGAATCATAACAGTATTCTAAGATGTGCTCAAAACAATAAATATTTGTAAAAAGGTTAATGCAAACCGGAGCTTGCCTTGCTTCTCTTGGTCGTAGGCTAGCTGTTCCTCTGGAGTAACGAAGTCTAGGACTTCGGGTTCCTCCTCGACCTTAGCGACTACATGATAAGAGAGGTACATGTATTAATTTGAATGCATTTGTATTAAGTTTGAACTTGTGAAGTTTATAACTCTCACTAGACAGACTCAATGACTGTGAAACTTTTACTGTGGCTTGGTTACAACCTAAACAGAGACTTGGTCAAGTTTTAGTTGCAGCAAAGCTCATTTGAGCCCTCCACAATTAATTATGTACTTGACCTTAATTGGCATTCTTAGGGTGTTCTAGGGATTTTCATGAAACAAACTATGACTTTCTGAAAACTAGATTTTCAGAGGGTTCTAATGGAGTTGGTCTCACTTAATTTGTAAGTTCCTAACTAAAGATATGAGCTAAACAATTTCAGAGAAAATCCTGAAAATGTTTCTGAACATTTTCTATTTTCTCTGGAACAGTTTCACTAATCACATCATTAGGTGGATTAAATGAGCTCCAATGGGTCTGAAATTTTTATGGTAGTTCAAGGATATTTTGGTGAACACCCTAGCAAAATTTCAGAATTTTCCTTTAAAGGATTCTCCAGTTAAAATTCCAAATATTTTAAATTTTGAGGAATTAATTCTGGAGAATTAAGGAATTTCATGAAGTGAAACTTGATTTGCTGGAAAGTGCTCAGAGAGCTGAATCAAGCAAAATTTGGTTCACTCAATTTGGAGCTTTCTAGCCGAAGTTATGAGGATTTGAAGTTTGGAAGAATTCTGAAAATCGGGGGAAAAGTTTAAATTCTCGGGGGCCCGTGGGGACACGTGTCGAGCGCGGAGGTGTCCGGCACACCGGGGATCCCACACGTGTCGAGCGCGGAGGTGTCCGGCACACCGGAGCTTACAGGGTATTTGCGCGCCAGTACAGCCGATCCCCGGCCACACCCGATCCCGATTTAAATTCTTCAGCCGCTGACACGTGGGCCAGCTGGCTTCGTCTTCCTCCCGCCGTTCTCTCGCGCCCGCGCCGCCGACCTCGCCGGAGCAGACTCGGGGCTCGCCGGCTTGCCGCTGCCGGACCTCCCATGGTCTGAAACTCGCCGCCTGGGGTTGTCGACGTCGAGGAACACGTCGGTGGTGTCAGGTCATGCTGGGGGTGATCGGAAATAGCTCGGCGACGTGCCGCGGCCTCGGTTGAGGTTCGGTGCCGTCGACCATGGGTCCTAACCCGCCAACACCTCGAACAAACGGTCCTACAGCATCAGTGTACCTCTAGGAAGCTCGACAAGGTGTCAAAAGGGTTTAGGGATGGCGGCAAGTTGGTCGGCACCGTGTGACCGATTGTGCTTGCCATGACCGCCCTCGATCGAGCTCGAAATTCGTCACTCCTAGACAGTTTCACGCCACGGATGCAGAAAAGAACTTGATCGCCGGCTAGTCCAGCGTCTACATGCAAGATTTGATAACCTCCGAAAGGTCATAGAGCGAGAATTTAAAGAAACCGTACAGGAAGCTCGGTTTACGGTCGCCGGAGCAAAAACTGAGAATTCGCCGGCGAGAGTTCACGGCGTGGCTTGAGCTTCAGGTGGAAGCAGCATGGAGTCCGTGCGCTCCTGTTACCGCCCTTGCTCGGCCGTGGAAGTGGCTGTAGTGTGCTGCCCACGTGAGACCGATCGCCGTCCTTCAGCTAAACTGCGGCGGTCGTCGTTGATCACGGGAACAGGGGCCGAAACCCGGTGGTTCAGGCGTTGGGAGGGTGGTGCTGGAGCTCAGGATGTTGCCTGGCAACTCAGAGAGGCGAGGACACGATTGTTTGCTGTGTTTTCCCAATCGACCGAGAGCTCGGGAAGGAAAGGAATGGCGCCGCCCAGTGTCGCTCACAGGGATAAGAAGGCACCCGGTCTTCACCCCGTTGAGGCGGTGACGGTGGCGTGGGGGCGCGAGCGAGCCGCCCTGGGTGCCAGCGCGCGGAGAGGGAAGCAGCTGGTGGCGCCGGTAGCTGCTCGGTGGCACAGCCGACAGCTGCTCGGTGGAATTTCCCACCGAGACTCTGACTTTGGTTGCAAGTTTCTCCTTTTTCCCTCTATGATATGTGGGTCCCACCCAGGGTTTTAACCTCTGAAATTTACTCCTAATCACTGTTGTAAACAGTGAGCCCCATAATACCCCTGGTGATTCAAATTATTCACCCTTGAGCCATTTGAATTGAATAGAATTCAAATTGGGTTTGGTTTGAGCGAATTTCAGCACAAGTTCAGTTTTGAATTCAAGTAATGTTTGAATTTGTCCCACTTAGCTCATGTCAAGATCAAATCCAAATGGAGTGAAAATTGGTGTGTGAGCTCACAAAAATGTGCTGAATAAGAATATGCCTCCTACTTTTAAATTCATGGGATAAAAACAGTTTGAATTTGAATATGGTTTCAAACTGCCCTCTTTCTAACTATACCCAAAATGACCTCAAAAAGGTTTTGAATTTGGGTGAAACTTGGCATGGACATCCTTAGCAAAGTGTAGGAGTTTTCGTATGTCCAGCCCACCTATATCACATGTGGGAAATACCACTTTTGCAATGTGTGAGTTTGTTATCTAATGAGCATGTTGATGGTGGTTACTTGCTCTTCATTTGTGTTCATCATCTTTCCTCAAATGAGGTGTGTGGTGTGGTGATGAACACTTCAATTTTGTGTCAAAAACTGAGGCCCTTACATTCCTCCCCCCTTAAAAGAATCTCGTCCCGAGATTACAAGGTGAAAATGAGAGAGAGGACGGTGGAAAATTACCGGATATGCGACGTGAAAAAGTCAGGGTAGTTAGCGCGAAGAAATTCTTCGCTCTCCCATGTCGCTTCGTCCATGGAGTGATTACTCCATAGAACCTTGTAGAACCACAACGTACGGTTGCGTGTGGTTCGGGCCTTTTCATCGATAATCTGCACCGGTTCCTCCCGATAGGTGAGATCCGGTTGCAGTTCTTCAATGTCTTCCAGCTGAACGGTAGTTGATAGCTTGAGACACTTCCTCAGCTGGGAAATGTGAAAGACATCGTGCACACCGGAAAGTGCTTCTGGTAATTCCAGCCGGTATGCCACTGATCCACATCTTTCGGTAATATGGAATGGACCGATGAATCAGGGTGCCAACTTTCCTCTCACCCCAAATCTGTTTACGCCCTTCATTGGAGACACCCGTAGGTATACGTGATCTCCAACTTCGAATTGTAATGGGCGCCTTCTCCGGTCCGCATATTGTTTCTGACAGGATTGGGCGGCTTTTAGGTTCGCTTGAATCAGTCGAACCTTTTCTTCCGCGTTGTTGACGAGGTCAATCCCGAAGGTAACCAATTCGCCAGACTCACACCAGTTCAATGGTGTGCGGCATTTCCGCCCGTATAGCGCCTCGTAGGGCGCCATCTTGATGCTTGCTTGGTACCCATTGTTGTACGAGAACTCGGCTAACGGCAAGTGATCATCCCAATTCTTGCCGTGGTTGATAGCGCAAGCTTGTAGCATGTCTTCTAAAATTTGATTTACCCGCTCGGTTTGTCCATCCGTCTGCGGGTGGTATGCTGAACTACGGATCAGCTTCGTCCCCAAGGCAGCGTGCAGCTGCTCCCAAAAACGGGACACAAATAAAGTGCCCCGGTCCAATATGATAGTACGGGGTACGCCGTACAAGCATAGGATCCGTGAGATGTACAGTTCAGCGTACTTCTTGGCGTTGTAGTTGGTGTTGACCGGGATGAAATGGGCAACTTTGGTGAGCCGATCGACGATCACCCACACAGAATCATGTTTCTGCAAGGTGGTGGGTAAACCGACGATGAAGTCCATGCTCACATCTTCCCATTTCCAGGCAGGAATGCCCAGTGGTTGCAGCAGTCCCGGTTTCTGCATATGATCTGCCTTCACCCTTCGACATGTATCACACTCGGACACGTATTTTGCAACCTCGCGCTTCATCCGTGTCCACCAAAACTTTCTTCTGAGTTCTTGATACATCTTGTTACTGCCGGGGTGAATA
This sequence comes from Neostapfia colusana, assembly GCA_030760725.1. Lineage (NCBI taxonomy): Eukaryota > Viridiplantae > Streptophyta > Magnoliopsida > Poales > Poaceae > Neostapfia > Neostapfia colusana. The sequence goes on along the minus strand of JASWHV010000012.1, from coordinate 22,556,641 downwards.
GAGAACTTTGATAAGTGAGCCTCATCAAAGATCTTCTTCCGTAGTTCCGGGTTTCGGGGTACGACAATCCGGTCCTTGAACCATAGGACGCCGTCTCCGTCCTTCCGGAAACACTTCAGCTCCCCACTGTCTACACGTCTCCGCAAATGTGACATGCCCTTGTCATTCTTCTGGGCTGCCGCTATCTCTTCATGGATGGTGGGGATCAAAGCTAAGTTGTAGAGAGCTCCGTGTGGAATCACATGTAGTGGTGGTTCGCTCTCTTCCAACGGTGTGATGGTCAGATTGTTGACGTGTGACTTGCGGCTCAGCGCATCTGCCACTACGTTTGCCTTGCCCGGATGATAATGGATCTCTATTTCGTAATCCTTTATCAATTCTAACCATCTTCGTTGCCTCATGTTCAGCTCCTTCTGAGTGAATATGTACTTGAGGCTTTTGTGGTCGGTATATAAATGTACGAGGTTACCGAGTAGGTAGTGCCTCCACATCTTCAGTGCAAGTACCACGGCAGCGAGCTCCAAATCGTGAGTCGGATAATTTTGCTCATGGTTTCTAAGCTGCCGTGATCCATACGCGACCACTCTTCGGTCTCCAAATCGTGAGTTGGATAATTTTGCTCATGGTTTCTAAGCTGCCGTGATCCATACGCGACCACTCTTCGGTCTTGCATCAGCACACATCCGAGCCCAATGCCGGATGCATCGTAGTACACATCGAACGGTTTTGTTGTGTCTGGCTGCGCCAAAACCGGTGCTGATGTCAGGTGCTTGACTAAAGCCTTGAATGCTGCTTCACATGCTGGACTCCAAACATATTTGGTAGCCTTCTTCAGCAGTTCCGTCATCGGCTTGGCAATCCTCGAGAAGTTCGGAATGAACCTCCGATAATATCCCGCGAGCCCGAGGAAACTCCGTACCTCGTGAACAGTTCTCTGGGATTTCCAATTCAGCACTTGAGTGATCTTGCTCGGGTCCACAGCGATACCCTCCGCTGAGATGATATGCCCGAGAAAAGGCACTTGCGATATCCAAAACTCGCATTTGCTGAATTTCGCGTATAACTTGTGGTCCCGCAGCCGTTGCAAGACTATACGCAGATGCTTCTTGTGATCCTCCTCCGACTTGGAATATACCAGAATATCATCGATGAAGACCACGACAAACTTGTCCAGCTCCGGCATGAATACCGAGTTAATCAAGTACATGAAGTGAGCTGGAGCATTGGTGAGGCCGAAGGACATGACCAGGTACTCATAAAGTCCGTACCTCGTCGAGAAAGCTGTCTTCGGAATGTCCTCAGCCCTTATCTTATTCTGATGGTACCCGGATCTTAAATCCATTTTGGAAAAGATCTTTGCTTCGACCAACTGATCAAACAACATGTCGATCCGTGACAACGGGTACTTGTTCTTGATGGTTACGGCATTTAATGGACGATAGTCCACGCAAAGCCGTAACGTCTCATCCTTCTTCTTGACAAATAATGCCGAACAGCCCCATGACGAGGAGCTCAGCCTAATAAAACCCTTCTCCAGAAGGTCTGTGAGCTGAGTCTTCAGTTCAGCCAACTCCTTGGGCACCATCTTGTACGGCCTTCGGGATATTGGCATGGTTCCCGGTGCAAGTTCAATCTTGAACTCCACCTCTCTATCAGGTGGCATCCCCGGCAAATCATCCGGGAATACATCAGGGAACTCTCAGACCACTGGAATATCTTCCAATCTGATGGTTGTGGCTTGATAGACACTTGGAAGTTTTATTTCTGGACTGTCCAGAAATAAAGAGTGAGACCCGTGCACTTCTGAGTTTAAGTGCACGACTCGAAGGACGGTGTCTAAAACAGCGCCGTGGCGGGTTAACCACGACATCCCTAGGATGACATCGACCTTCTGTCCCTCTAAGATAATGAGAGACGTGGGGTACACTCTACCCGCTAAGCATAATGGTGCTTTGGAAACCATTACGCTTGCTGAAATCTTCCCACCCGGTGAGCAAATTAAATATGGACTATCGGTGGGTAGTATTGGCAAGCTGTGTTTAGCAATGAAAGCTTGGCTAATAAAATTATGCGTGGCGCCTGAATCAAACAGTACTATAGCGGGATGCTGGTGGAGTTGGAACATACCCGCAAGGATTGGCTCGCCCTCCGGCACGTCCTCAATGGCAAGCTGGTGGACGGTGCCGGGCCTAGGGTTTGCCCGCCGCGCATTAGTAGGGTTCCGGGGTTGATTCCTCCCTGGAAACTGCGGCGCCACTCCGCCGCCTTTCCTTTCCGGGCAACTGCTCGCGAAGTGTCCTGGACGACCACACTTGTAACATGTGGCCGCTGCTGGTGTAGTGCTCGGGGGACGAAAGCCCGGCATGCGTTGCTGAGGTGCAAACGCACGCGGCATCACCCGCTGCTGCTGTTGTTGTTGCGGTGGTACTGGCAGTGCCGGCCTGAATGCCGGTGAAGAGTACGGCCGACTGCGGAACGGCATCGACCGCTGTGGTGGCTGCCAGCGTGGAACTGATGGTGGGCGATTCACCATCCGAAACATCTGAGAAGGACCTCTTCCTTCTCCGCTGCTTTGCGGTGCGCTTCGCTTTCCCTCTGCTGCCGCCAACTCCTTGCCGGAGTCCTCCTGAACAATCGCAGCATTGATGATGTCGTTGAGGCTGCCGCGATTGAACATCGCCAACTTGTCCTTCAGGAGCGGGTTAAGCCCCTGGTAAAAGTGGTCCCGCCGCTTCTCGTCCGTATCGGCGTGATACGACATGTAGAGCGCGAGATCGTTGAACGTCCTGGAATATTCCAGCGCGTTCCGGCTCCCTTGCTGCAGGTGCAGGAACTCCTGCGTCTTCCTCTTCATCAGACCTGGCGGTATATGATAGGCCCTGAAGGCCGTCCGGAACTCCGTCCAGGTCATCACTCGGTCGGTGGGCTGTGAAGCACAGAAGTTGGCCCACCACGCGCTCGCGGATCTTTGGAGCTGCTGCACCGCGAACTGAATCTTGCGCTGCTCACTTATCTGGAGCAGCCCGAACTTCATCTCTATGGCGCGGAGCCAGTTGTCCGCGTCAAGTGGTTCATCCGCCCTTGAGAATACCGGGGGATGAGTAGCCAGGAAGTCGGAGTAGGAGCTCTGTTGGCGCTCCTCACGATCTTGACGTCTCTCTGGGCGAGACGTATTGGCGATTAGAGTCTGCAGCAAATCTGTGTGCTGCTGATGTGAACCCGCCATTGCCGCGACGATGTCGGCCAATGTAACCGTTGGCAGTGGCGGTGGCGGTGTTTGCTGTTGCTGTTGCTGCTGCTGCTGCTGCTGTCCCGAGGAATCCTCGGGAGGTGGTTGGGAGGTCTCTCCCCCTTGACTGGTACCTCCAACGTCAGGGTTGGCACGAGTACGCGTCATTCTGAAATTCAAAACAGCAGCGATTAGCACATGTCTTACTTAAAACTCCATAAGCAACAGTAGGTATTTGAAGTGACACATGATTAATTTGCACAACATTCACATATATTGATAAAGCATAAACTTTATACAAGATACATTATTCTCGGGTCTCCGAGAAGTCGTGCCCATGTCGTCACAACCTATACATACGCTACTGTCTACACGACATGTCACCGATTACAAAAGTTGGGTTACGCTACCCTAGCTGCCCTACTTGGCAACCGTAACCCCCTACTCGGAGTAGAACTCGACCTCCTGCGGGTCGTCCTCCTCCGGTACCTCTGCTGGTGGCTCTGGATCTACCACCTCTTCTCCCATCCCGGGTTCTCCCATTGCTGGAAGACCCAAGACCACCGGTATACCCAATCCGGAGGTACGAGGTCCTGTAAAGCATGCACCTCGTCCATAGCCTGGTTGTAATCTTCTTCCCAGCCTTGCCCTTCCTCAATAGCGTCGTCCCGCTCTTGAGCAAGGTCCTCATTCTGCTGGGTTAGGGTCTGCACCAGTCCTTGCAATGCCGCGATGTCGACACGGCTTTTCCTCTTCGCCTTCTTTAAACGATGCAACTGATTGTGTTGTTCATTCAGTCGCTTAATCGTCGGGAGGAGCACATTGCGGAGTGCGCTGTAAGCACTCTCGAAATGATCTCCACGGCTTGTGCTCTCCTTGAGCTTTGTGGCGAGATGCTCCGTATGAACAGCTTGGCTGTCCATCATGGCGTTTCCCGCCCTTATCTGGAGGCTAAGGTTTGCCTCCGCGGGGTTGTACCTTGGGCAACTCGGGTCCGTTGCCTCCAGGTACCTCTCTTCCCACACATACTGAGCCCGTCCCTCCACCGGAACGAGCGCGTATGGAGTACCCTCCATAGCCTGCACGTGTAGTTGGCAGAAACGTGACATAGTGTCACGGGCTGCCACTTGCCACATCCCTTCCGGTTGTCTTCCTCTCACAGTGACGGTGAACGGCACCCAACCGGGTGGCGTAGGTCCTGCAGGGACTTCGACATGGATCGTCCACGTCTTACTCCCCTCTTCGCCTTCTTCCTTGGCGAAGTATTGCGGCATCTGGTTGTACCCGAAATATTGGAGCATTTGCCACAATGCTTCCGGGTAGCCGCTACGGTGAGAACAGTGGGACATCACCCACCTGTTCTCCAACTTCTTATCTGTTGTCATCTGTAAAAATATATTTGAGAAATGTCAAATATTTATTTAAACAGTAAACCATTGAGTTATAACATAAGACATGTCATTGAACCCATAAAACTTGGAAACATAGTTCAAATTTTTAAACAAATTTGACTGCTGATCTGCTGTTCCCATGACAGCCCTGACCAGTTTCCATATCAACCTGATTTAAGCGATGCTAAAGCAAAACCAGTTCTGGAGCTCAACATCAAAGTTAAAGTTAACTTCAATAGCTTTCCAGGAAGTATTTGCTTGGCCTAAGATCTGTCCTGGTTCAAAAGTTATGAGATGTCAAATTTAACAGAATTTCTGGAGAAAATTGGACAGCACCTCCCTGCTTTAGGTACTGATTTAATCCAAGAATCCAGTTAATATTTTTCCTAATCTGACAAAATTTTATGTTACAAAGTTGTAACCCATCTCATAAGCTTTCCATAACTACCTAATTTACTATTTTTGGATTTTTATGCAGGAAGTTATGCTTAATTTACAGAGAGTCTACCGAGAGTCTTTACTCTGTCCTTTTTTCTGGACAGTTTCAACTCTACTGCATTTTTCGAGTGGTTAAGGGATGAAACACCTCTGGACCTCAACAGAAAAGTTGTAAATCTCTTCCAAAGATTTCCAGAAATGTATCATACGACCCCAAACTCGGAACAACTCAACCTCTAACCTCTGATTAACTTCAGCCTTGATTCAGCTGAAAACAGAGTGCTCTGTCCTTAACAACCTATAAGTTGAAAACTTGTTAACTTTGAATATCCTGTTCAAGGGAAGGAGTTACATCAAGTTTTACTACTTTAGATCAAAATCTTCAAGTTTTAAATGAAGTTGTTCATTTAATGGGGTGTGACATCGATGCGTTACCAGATTATGTCGGTACTACGTCCTCACGAAGAAAAATCTATACCGAACTTAGCCGGCTTCGTTATTTCAGTGGCACTAAACGTCACTCGCACACGGATGCTACACGTCTACCGTTTCGTGGTCAGACTACCTGCAGAAACTCAAGCAATCATCAGACTCGGCTGCACACCGAGCCCGGAATCCATACAGTTCGTACAACCGGCCATCATCACTCGCCCGGATGTTCTCAAGCCAAACACGCCTTGAGTTACGTGTTCACGTTTCAGACCACGTGACGGGGTCTCCAAGTTGCACCACACGCCAGGGATAGACGTTGCTCGAATACCCCAAACGACATGAAGAGTCGTAGAGGATATCAAAGCGAGTTGGGTTACCTGCCACCCATGGGGCTCCACCCTTCAGCTTGTGCGCACTGGTGGACAGCGCTTACGTGTACCCCCCAAGGCATAAACGTCCCGAGATACACGATTTTCCGACATAGACAAATAGTTTAGTATGCCACTTTCTATACACTTATAACATCCTTATACGGGCTACTAACTCGTTCCTCACTGGATTTTTGAAAAAAAATGACCTTTGTACTGTGTTAAACCTCAAGCGAGCTCTGATACCAGCGCTGACACGACCCCACGGTCTTGTCAAGCCAGGATCACGCTGAGGGGTGCTGCATTGCACAGCACCGTATAACACACATCAAAGGTACAAAGCGGAAGCGAAATTTTTATTACATAACCAAGTTTATGAACATGTTTACAACAAAATAAGTCCAGTCTACACTCGCGGGCGTAGACTACGCATCAAGTCCACGTTCAGCCCTTGAACATGTCCTTGCTAGCACACACACACACTAACTCTGCGGCGTGCACGACTCCCACTCGACGGGGTTCCCCTCCTGGGGTTCCGTCTCCTCTTCGGGAGTCCCTTCCTCATAGAACCCTGAAAAATCTTCAAACACAAGCAGTGAGCACGAAGGCTCAGCAAGTCTGACCCGTCTCACCTAAACATGGAACTTCTACATGAGGGTTGATGGGTACATGAGGTAAAAATCATTTGCAAGGACTCGCCTAATTAGTAGAACCTTACTTTCAAGTTTTAGCACCAGGTTGTGGAGAACCTTACGCTAAGGCACATGAGAGAGCCGCAATCAAACAAGAAACACATTTGTCTCATGTACTTTGCCCAAAGTTGAAAAGAACTTTAGTTAGCTCTAAACTACAGCAATTCATTAGCAATCAAGTCCATCTTTCAATCAGCAACATTTTAACATGTAACTAGCCTGTTCATTCTATGTCACGGTACAGTGAACAAGTGGTACTCACTGACCGCGAGGGACGGTGATTATAATCGATTTACACCTGCAGGGTTACCCGAACAACCCGTCACGTACACCCGTACTCGATGTTGCCTACATCAACCATCACTGACACCGTACGCGACCACCTTTCGCCCGTCAGCCAAATATTGAACCGGTCCCATCGTCCCGAGCAAGAGGTCTCTGCACGCGCATCTCAGTGCCGCCAGCCGATTTACACCTCAAGCTCTCAACCTACCCTCTGAACGACGGGCAATGCCTCAATACCCAGCTACCCGAGTTACATCAGTTTCCCGGTTCCCATATAGCCGGTAGGTCTTCGGTACTGTTCTAGCTTGTTCAACAGGCCCGCACACGGCTCGGTCCTCAATCGACACAAGAGGAGCTACAGCACACAGGCCCCAAAGTCCTGTTTCCCTTACCCTCCGCTTGGTCTCATTTTCTTGCCATGTCTTTCATGTGCTATCACTACCTGAGTCGAGTGCCTCTAGCCTATGCTCGCGAGTAGTTCCAACTACTCGACTTGTACCGAATCCTACTCTATCTTAGCATTGCAGTAGCTAATGGGGTTTTGCCATCTTAAACCCAACCCATGGTTTTCTTGGCTATGCAGTTGGGTTTCCAATCAAGACTCTAATGCAAAGAATCATAACAGTATTCAAAGATGTGCTCAAAACAATAAATATTTGTAAAAAGGTTAATGCAAACTGGAGCTTGCCTTGCTGCTCTTGGTCGTAGGCTAGCTGTTCCTCCGGAGTAACGAAGTCTAGGACTTCGGGTTCCTCCTTGACCATAGCGACTACATGATAAGAGAGGTACATGTACTAATTTGAATGCATTTGTATTAAGTTTGAACTTGTGAAGTTTATAACTCTCACTAGACAGACCCAATGACTGTGAAACTTTTACTGTGGCTTGGTTACAACATAAACAGAGACTTGGTCAAGTTTTAGTTGCAGCAAAGCTCATTTGAGCCCTCCACAATTAATTATGTACTTGACCTTAATTGGCACTCTTAGGGTGTTCTAGGGATTTTCATGAAACAAACTATGACTTTCTGAAAACTAGATTTTCAGAGGGTTCTAATGGAGTTGGTCTCACTTAATTTGAAAGTTCCTAACTAAAGATATGAGCTAAACAATTTCAGAGAAAATCCTGAAAATGTTTCTGAACATTTTCTATTTTCTCTGGAACAGTTTCACTAATCACATCATTAGGTGGATTAAATGAGCTCCGGTCTGAAATTTTTATGGTAGTTCAAGGATATTTTGGTGAACACCCTAGCAAAATTTCAGAATTTTCCTCCAAAGGATTCTCCATTTAAAATTCCAAATAGTTTAAATTTTGAGGAATTAATTCTGGAGAATTAAGGAATTTCATGAAGTGAAACTTGATTTGCTGGAAAGTGCTCAGAGAGCTGAATCAAGCAAAATTTGGTTCACTCGATTTGGAACTTTCTAGCCGAAGTTATGAGGATTTGAAGTTTGGAAGAATTCTGAAAATCGGGGAAAACTTTAAATTCTCGGGGGCCCGTGGGGACACGTGTTGAGCGCGGAGGTGTCCGGCACACCGGGAATCCCACACGTGTCGAGCGCGGAGGTGTACGGCACACCGGAGCTTACAGGGTATTTGCGCGCCAGTACAGCCGATCCCCGGCCACACCCGATCCCGATTTAAATTCTTCAGCCGCTGACACGTGGGCCAGTCAGCTTCGTCTTCCTCCCGCCGTTCTCTCGCGCCCGCGCCGCCGTCCTCGCCGGAGCAGACTCGGGGCTCGCCGGCTCGCCGGTGCCGGACCTCCCATGGTCTGAAACTCGCCGCCTGGGGTTGTCGACGTCGAGGAACACGTCGGTGGTGTCAGGTCGTGCTGGGGGTGACCGGAAATAGCTCGGCGACGTGCCGCGGCCTCGGTTGAGGTTCGGCGCCATCGACCGTGGGTCCTAACCCGCCAACACCTCGAACAAACGGTCCTACAGCATCAGTGTACCTCTAGGAAGCTCGACAAGGTGTCAAAAGGGTTTAGGGATGGAGGCAAGTTGGTCGGCACCGTGTGACCGATTGTGCTCGCCATGACCGCCCTCGATCGAGCTCGAAATTCGTCACTCCTAGACAGTTTCACGCCACAGATGCAGAAAAGAACTTGATCGCCGGCTAGTCCAGCGTCTACGTGCAAGATTTGATAACCTCCGAAAGATCATAGAGTGAGAATTTAAAGAAACCGTACCGGAAGCTCGGTTTACGGTCGCCGGAGCAAAAACTGAGAATTCGCCAGCGAGAGTTCACGGTGTGGCTTGAGCTTCAGGTGGAAGCAGCGTGGAGTCCGTGCGCTCCTGTTGCCGCCCTTGCTCGGCCGTGGAAGTGGCTGTAGTGTGCTGCCCACGTGAGACCGATCGCCGTCCTTCAGCTAAACTGCGGCGGTCGTCGTTGATCACGGGAACAGGGGCCGAAACCCGGTGGTTCAGGCGTTGGGAGGGTGGTGCTCGAGCTCAGGATGTTGTCTGGCAACTCGGAGAGGCGAGGACATGATTGTTTGCTGTGTTTTCCCGATCGACCGAGAGCTCGGGAAGGAAAGGAATGGCGCCGCCCAGTGTCGCTCACGGGGATAAGAAGGCACCCGGTCTTCACCCCGTTGAGGCGGTGACGGTGGCGTGGGGGCGCGAGCGAGCCGCCCTGGGCGCCAGCGCGCGGAGAGGGGAGCAGCTGGTGGCGCCGGTAGCTGGTCGGTGGCACAGCCGACAGCTGCTCGGTGGAATTTCCCACCGAGACTCTGACTTTGGGTGCAAGTTTCTCCTTTTTCCCTCTATGACATGTGGGTCCCACCCAGGATTTTAACCTCTGAAATTTACTCCTAATCACTGTTGTAAACAGTGAGCCCCATAATACCCCTGGTGATTCAAATTATTCACCCTTGAGCCATTTGAATTGAATAGAATTCAAATTGGGTTTGGTTTGAGTGAATTTCAGAACAAGTTCAGTTTTGAATTCAAATAAAGTTTGAATTTGTCCCACTTAGCTCATGTCAAGATCAACTCCAAATGGAGTGAAAATTGGTGTGTGAGCTCAAAAATGTGCTGAGTAAGAATATGCCTCCCACTTTTAAATTCATGGGATAAAAACAGTTTGAATTTGAATATGGTTTCAAACTGCCCTCTTTCTAACTATACCCAAAATGACCTAAAAAGGTTTTGAATTTTGGTGAAACTTGGCATGGACACCCTTAGCAGAGTGTATGAGTTTTCATATGTCCAGCCCACCTATATCACATGTGGGAAATACCACTTTTGCAATGTGTGAGTTTGTTCTCTAATGAGCATGTTGATGGTGGTTACTTGCTCTTCATTTGTGTTCATCATCTTTCCTCAAATGAGGTATGTGGTGTGGTGATGAACACTTCAATTTTGTGTCAAAAACTGAGGCCCTTACAGTAGCAAGGTGTAAATCTGCCGGTGGGCACAGAAACGCTCCACGCGGAGACCTCCTGCCCGTTACGGATGGACCGATTCGGCATTTGGGTTGCCTTTGAAAGGTTGTTGCATAAAACAGAGTAGGAAGGTGTGAACCACCACACTTCTGAAAGTGGGTGTATGTGACGTGTTATCCGGGTGTCTCCTGATTGCAATCACCATCCCTCACGGTTATTTGAGTACCTCTTGTTCACTGCGCTGTGACATAGTAAGAAGTGAAATAAGCCAAATGAATATGCTGCATTGAACTATTAATGTCTTGAAACCCTGTATGATGTAGTTGTAGAGCTAATTAAGTTTATCTTCCACTTTGGGCATCACCACATTGGAGGAAAGCGTTTCTTGTTTGATTGTGGACTTCCGATGTGAGGGCTGCCTAAGGCTCATTAAACTGCTGCTATAAAACTGAAAGTAAGGATTACCATGTAGGCGTGTCTTTCTTGCAATGAATTTATCCTATTTTATACATCCCTGCATGTAGAGTTCCATGACTAGGGTTCTCGGTTAAGCCTTGCTGAGCCATCGTGCTCATGGTTGCAATATTTGACCTGTGTGCAGGTGAGAGTTATGAGGAAGGTTCCGAAGACGAGGCGATGCCCCCGTCGGGGTACACGGCCGAGCTGGAGCCCTGCACGCCACCGTGATCTCTGGTTCTATGTTGCTAGTGTGTAGCGTCCCCGGGCTGGATGGCTGCACTTTTGCTTAGTTAGGACTAGAGACTAGCTATGTCTAATACTTTCGCTGTATAATTAAGTTTTGTAAAAAATACTTCCGCTGTTTTATGTCAAACAAAAGTTTGTATGTTGTTCATATTCTTTTCCTGTGTGCTGTTGGGTGCCGCATCGCACGGCACCATCCTCTGCGATCCCGGAGTGGGTGAACCACGGGGTGTTCCCCACAGTGGCACCAAAGTTTCTGTGGAGGAATCAGCCCCGGAACCCCATTAATGCGTGGCGGAAAATCCTAAGCCCGGCACCGTCCACCAACTCGCCATAGAGGACGTGCCGGAGGGGGAGCCAATCCTTGCGGGTATGTTCCAACTCCACCAGCATCCCGCTATAGTTTTATTTGACTCAGGCGCCACACATAATTTCATTAGCCAAGCTTTTATTGCTAAACACAGCTTGCAAATACTACCCACCGAGAGGTGGAGTTCAAGATTGAACTTGCACCGGGAACTATGCCAATACCCCGAAGGCTGTACAAGATGGCGCCAAAGGAGTTGGCAGAATTAAAAATGCAGTTGACAGATCTTCTGGAGAAGGGGTTTATTTGACCGAGCTCCTCGCCATGGGGCTGTTCGACACTATTTGTGAAGAAGAAATATGAGACTTTTCGGCTTTGCGTGGACTATCATCCACTAAACGCTGTAACTATCAAAAACAAGTACCCATTGCCATGGATGGACATATTATTTGATCAGTTAGCCGAAGCAAAGATCTTTTCCAAGATGGACTTAAGATCCGGGTACCATCAGATTAAGATACGGGCTGAGGACATTCCGAAGACGGCTTTCTCGATGAGGTACGGGCTTTATGAGTACCTGGTCATGTCCTTCGGCCTCACCAACGCTCCAGCATACTTCATGTACTTGATGAACTCGGTATTCATGTCGGAGCTGGACAAGTTTGTCGTGGTCTTCATCGACGACATATTGGTATATTCCAAGTCGGAGGAAGAGCACGCGAAACATCTACGTATAGTCTTGCAAAGGCTGCGGGATCACGAACTATACGCGAAATTCAGCAAGTGTGAATTCTGGATATCGCAAGTGCCTTTTCTCTGGCATATTATCTCAGCGGAGGGCATCGCTGTAGATCTGAGTAAGATCACACAAGTGCTGAATTTGAAGTCCCCGAGAACTGTTCATGAGGTACGAAGTTTCTTCGGATTCACGGGGTATTATCGGAGATTCATTCTGAACTTCTCGAAGATTGCCAAGCCTATGACAGAGCTGCTGAAGAAGGCTACCAAATATGTTTGGAGTCCAGCATATGAAGCAGCGTTCAAGGCATTAGTGAAGCACCTAACATCAGCACCTGTTTTGGCGCAGCCAGACACAACAAAACCGTTCGATGTGTACTGCAATGCATCCGGCATTGGGCCCGGATGTGTGCTGATGCAAGACCGAAGTGTGGTCCTGTATGGATCACGGCAGCTCAGAAATCATTAACGAAATTATCCAAATCATGACTTAGAGCTTGCTGCCGTGGTACTCCGTACTCGCACTCAAAATGTGGAGGCACTACCTACTCGGTAACCTCATACATTTATATACCGACCACAAGAGCCTCAAGTACATATTCACTCAGAAGGAGCTGAACATGAGGCAGCGAAGATGGTTGGAGTTGATAAAGGATTACAAAATAGAGATCCATTATCACCCCGGCAAGGCAAATGTAGTGGCAGATGCGCTGAGCCGCAAGTCACACGTTAATAATCTGACCATCACACCGTTGGAAGTGGGCGAGCCACCATTGCAAGTGATTCCACATGGAGCTCTCTACAACCTAGCTCTTATCCCCACCATCTGTGAAGAGATAGTGGAAGCTCATAAACATGACAAGGGCATGTCGCATTTGCAGAGACGTGTAGACAGTGGGGAGCTGAAGTGTTTCCGAAAAGATGGAGACGGCGTCCTATGGTTCAAAGACCGGATTGTCGTACCCCGTAACCCGGAATTACAGAAGAAAATCTTTGATGAGGCTCACTTGTCAAAGTCTTCTAATCAGCTCGGCAGCAACAAGATATATCAAGAACTCAGAAGCAAGTTTTGGTGGACACGGATGAAGCGGGAGATCACGAAATACGTGTCAGAGTGTGATACATGCCGAAGGGTGAAGGCTGACCATATGAAGGAACCGGGACTATTACAACCACTTGGGGTTCCTGCCTGGAAGTGGGAAGATGTGAGCATGGACTTCATCGTCGGTTTACCCACCACATTTCAGAAGCATGATTCAGTGTGGGTGATCATCGACCGGCTCACCAAAGTTGCTCATTTTATTCCGGTCAACACCAACTACAACACCAAGAAGTATGCTGAATTGTACACCAACTACAACGTACCCCACATTATCATCTCGGATTGGGGCACTTTATTTGTGTCTCGTTTTTGGGAGCAGTTGCATGCTTCTTTGGGGACGAAGCTGATCCATAGTTCAGTATACCACCCGCAGACAGATGGGCAAACCGAGCAGGTAAATCAGATTTTAGAAGATATGCTACGAGCTTGTGCTATGAACCATGGTAAGAATTGGGATGACCACTTACCATTAGCGGAGTTCTCGTACAAAAATGGGTACCAAGCCAGCATCAAGATGGCGCCATACGAGGCGCTATACAGGAGAAAATGCCGCACACCGCTGAATAGGTGTGAATCTGGCGAAAGGGTCACCTTCGGGATTGAACTTGTCAACAATGCGGAAGAAAAGGTTCGGCTGATTCAAGTGAACTTAAAAGCCGCCCAGTCCCGACAAAAGCAATATGTGGACCGGAGAAGACGCCCGTTGCAATTCGAAGTCGGGAATCACGTGTATCTACGTGTGTCTCCAATGAAAGACGTGAACAGATTTGAGGTGAGAGGAAAGTTGGCACCCCGATTCATCGGTCCATTCCAGATTACAGAAAGATGTGGGTCAGTTGCATACCGGCTGGAATTACTAGCGACACTCTCCGGTGTGCATGACGTCTTTCGCATTTCTCAGCTGAGGAAGTGTCTTAAGCTATCAACTACCGTTCAGCTGGGAGATATTGAAGAACTGAAACCGGATCTCACTTATCGGGAGGAACCGGTTCAGATTATTGATGAAAAGGCCCGAACCACACGCAACCGTACGTTGTGGTTCTACAAGGTTCTATGGAGTAATCACTCCGTAGATGAAGAAACATGGGAGAGCGAAGGTTTTCTTCGCGCTAACTACCCCGAGTTTTTAACGTCGCACATACGGTAATTTCCCACCGTCCTCTCTCTCATTTTCACCTTATAATCTCGGGACGAGATTCTTTTAAGTGGGGAGGAATGTAAGGGCCCATGTTTTTGCACACATTCAAAGTGTTCATCACACCACACACACACCTCATTTGAGGAAATCTTCTGAACATCTTTGAAGAGCATGTAAACACCATCAACAAACTCATTAGGAGATAAATTTACAAAATGCAAAAGTGGTATTTCTCACATGCATCATATAGGGGCTGAGCATATGAAAAACTCCTACACCTTGCTAGGAATGCTCGTGCCAAATTTCACCCAAATCCAAAACCTTTTGAGGTGTTTTTGGATACAACTAGAAAAAGGCTAGTTTGAACTTAAATTCAAATTCAAACTCTTTTCATCCCATGAATTCAAAAGTGGGATTCATATTCACACTCAGCACATTTTTGTGAGCTCACACACCAATTTTCACTCCATTTGGAGTTGATCTTGACATGAGGTATTTTGAGAAAAATTCAAACTGAATTTAAATTTCAGTTTGCCATTTGAATCCAAATACAATCAAACTAGTTCACAATTTGAATTCTACAAATTTCAAATGGTCATTTGGTGGATTACTCAAATTTCAAAGGGTATTAGGGTCTCTACTTTTTAGAGCAGTGGAGAAATTTAATTTGTGAGGTTAAAAATGGGGAGTGGGACCCTCCTGTCAGCCTCTCATGTGATCAACCGACTGAAGAAAACAGGGGCTCGATTTCTCGGGCTGCAGCAGCGGACGCCACCGCGCCGAGTCCCCGGCGCCAGCACCTTCTTCACCAACACCCCGCTTGGGCTGCCGTTCGGCATCGCTATCCCTCCCCGAGCAGCTCAAAGCCAAGTTCATCTCTGTTCTCACACGCTCACTTGCTCTCGGTGCTGTTCCTGCAAAAAACATCGTCACCGCCGCTCTCGGTGTCGCCAGATTGCACACCGCAACCACACTTCGGTTGAGCGAGCTCTCCACAGCAAAAGCGATCGCCATCTCGTGCTCTAGCGTAATACCACTTCACACAGAGGTTTCCTTGGGGTGGCTAGCGGCAATTTGAGGATTTTCACCGAGCTCTCGCGAGCACCGGCGGAGCTCCACTTCAGGTCACCGTCGACAGAGCGCCACAGCCGTCGTCGTCTCCCACTTGCTACACAAGAAAGATGCGCTATACTCCCTAGATGTTGCAGCTGCAACCTGTATAGCAAATGATCGACTGTGGGTAGAGAATTTCCAAAACTTCCAAGACCTAAAGAGCATAGCTCAGTTTAAACCCAAATTTGGGTTACACGAGTCCCCAATGACCGAACCGGCTTGCACATAGCTTGTATACGTCCTAGCGTGCTTCCTCGAAGAAGAACCGAATGAAACCATCCATAATCGACCAAGTTCTAGCCGTTTTTTGTGACACCATGGGAAAACACCTCGGGTCATCGGTGAGGTCAGTGTTGCGGCCATTTCCACCGTCGGCTAAGCTCATATCCTTGATTCCCGAGTTCTACCAGTGCTGTAGGAGAAGATGGTTGAGCATTTGGGGTTTTCCCGAGCTTACTACACGTTGCTAGAGTTGCTCCGCCTCGGTGTACCGTCGGGGGCTATTTTCCGGTCACTGACGATCACCGCCGACCTCACCAGCGTGTTCCTCACGTCAGACTAGGCCCTAGCGGCGAGTCTCGTGAAGTTTGGCGCAAGGAATCGGCCGGCGGCGAGCTTCTCCGGAGTGCGCCGCCGCGGGACAGCCGGGGGGGGGGGGGGGGGTTGAGAGGAAGACGAAGCTGGCGGGTCCCAGCAGTCAGCCACTGTAAAGAGCGCGCGCGCCGCATTTAAATTAAACAAAGTGGCGGGCCCCACTGTCAGTGGCTCAGGTAGTGCAGGAAGGGAATTCCCGTTGGAAAATAATTCTGAATTTAGCTTCAACTTTATAAATTCATAACTTTGGCTAGGAAGCTCCAATTTGGGTGAACCAAATTTTGTTGGATTCATATCTCTGAGTACTTTCCAGCAAATCAAGTTTCAACTCATGAAAACCTTTATTTCTACAGAATTAACTCTTCAAAGAATTTTAACTGGAGAACCCTTTAGTGGAAAAATCTGAAATTTGGCCAGGATGTTCCTCAAAATATCCCTGAGTTACCATAAAAATTTCTGATCCATTTGACCTCATTTGATCCACCTAATGGTGTGATCAATGAAACTGTTCCAGAGAAAATGAAAAATGTCCAGAAACATTTTTCAGATTTTCTCTGAACTTGTTTGGCTCATATCTTTGGCTATGAATCTTCAAATTAGGTGAAACCACTTCCATTAGAACCCTTTAAAAATCTAGTTTTCATAAAATCATGGCTTACTCCATGAAAACCCCTAGAACACCCTAAGATCTCCAATTAAGGCCAAATACACAATTATTTGTGGAGGGCTCAAATGAGCTTTGCTGCAAATGAAATTTGGCCAAGTCTCTGTTTAGGTTGTGTCCAAACCACAGTAAAATTTTTAGAGTCATTGGGCCTGTCTATCAGTACCTATAGTCTTAATAATATTAACTCTAAACTCATATGCATTTAAATTGATATATACATGTATTTGTGTCATGTAGTCGCTAAGGTTGAGGAGGAGCCAGAAGTCTTAGACTTAATAACTCCGGAGGAACAGCTAGCCTACAACCAACAGCAGCAAGGCAATCTTTGGTTTCCGTTAGCCTTTTTATAACATTTATTGTTGTGAGAACTTACATTGAGTATCCTCTTTACGTATGCATTAGAGTCTTGTTTTGAAAACCCAAATGCATAGCAAAGAAAACCATGGTTTTTGGACTTTGGTTTTTAAACCTCGAGTAGCCACTGCAATTCTAAGATATTGTAGGATTCTGTACAAGTCGAGTAGTTGGAACTGCTCGTGAGAATAGGCTAGAGGCACACCACTCGGTTAGAGATAGCAAATGTAACAAATGGCAAGAAAATTGAGACCGAGCGGAGAGTAAGGGCAGCAGGACGTTGGGGCCTGGGTGCCATAGCTCTGCTTGTGTCGACTGAGGACCGAGCCGTGTGTGGGCCTGTTGAACAAGCTAGAACAGTACCGAAGACCTACCTGGAACTATGGGAACCGGGAAACCGATGTAATTCAAGTAGCTAGGTGTTGAGGCATTGCTTGTCGTCCAGAGGGTAGGTCGAGAGCTTGAGGTGTAAATCGGCTAGCGGCACTGCAGATGCGCATGCAGAGACCTCTTGCTCGGGACGATAGGACCGGTTCATAATTTGGCTGACGGATGAAAGGTGGTTGCGTATGATGTCCGTGATGGTTACTGTAGGCAACATTGAGTACGGGCGTTGTTCACTGTACCGTGACCTAGAAAGAACAGGCTAGAGTCATGTTAAAAAGTTGCTGATTGAAAGCTATACCTTGGTTGTTAATGATCTGTTGTAGGTTAGAGCGAATTAAAGTTACTTTTAACCTTGGGCAAAGCAGATGAGAGAAATGCGTTTCTTGTTTGATTGCGGCTCTCTTATGTGTCTTAGCGTGAGGTTCTCCACAACTTGCTGCTAATACTTGAAAGTAAGGTTCAACTATTTAGGCGTGTCCTTTGCAACTTACATTCCCATTTACACTGAAATCCAGCATGTATAAGTTTTATGTATACGAAAGACGGGTGAGTCTTGCTGAGCCATTGTGCTCACTGCTTGTGTTTGAAGCTTTTGCAGGGTGTTATGAAGAGGAGACTCCCGAGGAGGAGACAAACTCCCAAGAGGGCAAACCCGTCGAATGAGAGTCGTGCACGCCATCGTGTTAGTGTGTGTGCGTGCTAGTGGGAACACGTTCACGGGCTGAACGTGAACTCTTTTGCTTAGTCTACGCCCATGAGTGTAAACTCAACTATTTTGGTTGTAAATAAGTTCAAAAATAGTTCATTGTAATAAAACTTTTGCTTCTGCTTTGTGCCTTTTATGTGTGTTATTCGGTGCCGTGCAACACAGCACCCCTCAGCGTGATCCGGGCTAGTCGAGGCCGTGTGGCCCTCGCATGGCAGAGGGCCAGCCGGGGGAGGGCAGGGCGGCAGGGGGGTGCGGGCGGGGCGGCGGCAGCATGCGGGGGCAGTGGCGGCGCGCGGGGAGGCCGGGGTGGGTGGCGGCGCACGAGGGCGGCGGCAGCGGCGGAATGGGTCGGGGTCGGTGGGGCGTGAATGCCCGCGCTGAGAGGACCCGTCCTGACAGTCCAGGAATCGCATTGGGTGGTGCCGTGCGATGCGGCACCCAAAAGCACACATCCGGAAAACACACATATACAACAATATATGTCTTTGATACAGAGTATTGTCACATTTTACAAAGAATGTACAGACGTACATTTGCAGTGGAATATAAGAATACACTCACGGACTATAGCCTACGCTAAGCAAAATGAAGCCATCCTGCCCGCGGATGCTTTACACTAGCACCACATCAACCCACGGCGGCGTGCAGCGTTCCAAGTGAGACTCACACCCCTCATTGGGTGCTGCCGCGCTCCGATCTCCCTTCATCCCTAATGTTGCCTTATGCAACGTTACCTGCAAAACAATGGATCAATAAACCATGAGCTTATGCTCAGCAAGACTTAACCGAAAACCCTACACATGGAACTCTAAATGCTGGAAATAGAGGGCTGAATAAAGAAGTTTGCATAAAAGATTAACTTGAGCTAACGGAGAGTCCTTACTTCCAGTTTTTAAGCAACTTTTATAATCCTCGCACAATTTACACCGAGACTCCACAATCAAACAAGAAAACACTTCATCTTGATGCCACTTGACCGAGGTGAAAGAAAATTTAGTGAGCTACCCTAGACCCATACATACCTTGCGCCATCAACGCCGAGACTCCACAATCAAACAAGAAACTCTTTGTCTCGACGCTACTAGCCCAAGGTAGAAAGTAAATTTAGTGAAGGTATTTCTCATCCATCATCTCCAATATGAGGATTAATCACAAAGCACTTTTCTTTCCCCCAGTTTATTACTACGTCACGATTTAGTGTACAAGTATGCTCACTACCACGAGCGACGGTGATTCGAATTAAAAACACCCGGATGACACGACACATACGCCCGTTCGAGACCGGTGATCAACCAATCCCCTCAACGTCGTATGTGGCAGCCTTTCACACGACACCCAAATGTCGAACAGATCCCACCGACTTGGAGTAAGTCTCACTACAGCAAATCCTCGTAGAGCCGACTTCTCTCTCCTTTCAGCATCTGCATAAGATGGTGGGGATTGCCTCGACACCCAGGTTAACATGTAACATCGGTTTTCTGGGTCCCATATAGCCAGTATGCATCCAGTACACAACTCAAACTTGTCCAGCGGTGCCACACACGAGAACGGGCCTTAATTGACTCAGACAGAGACTAGGTTAACAGGACCACATCCTTGAGCCTTCCATCCATACTGCCCGGTCTCCGTTCCCCAATTAAGTGGATCAATTCCCAACTCTTCTGATTGATCCCCCTTAATCCCGGTTCACGAGTAGGAAACGACCTACTCGAGTTATGCCTCTTTTAATCCACTTTTCTTAACTTGATCACAGCTGTTATAATTCAGTAAAAACCTACTCTAAATCAGACTCCAGGGATTTATTGGGTCATGCATGTGGAGTGTCATACAAACTAGACTTAGTGCAATAATCAAAATGCTAGATATTATAAAGTGAATACAAATAGAAACTTGTAACTTTTGATGCAAACCGGGGCTTGACTTAGTGTTGATCCCGACTAAATTTTATGTCAATAGGAGCAAGTCAGCGGCCTCCAAAGTATTCGTGAAAATTATTTCTATTGCAATGATCAAATAAAGAAATGTGTCACATTATGAAATAATGTGCCATATCAAACTACAAAAGCTAACTATTTGCAAACAGAGGATTCTGGGGTTGAAATTTTTACAGAAGCTTTCTAAGATCATGATAGTGGTATGGTAAAATTTCCAGAAGCTTTTGAGGAAGGAGATGGCCACAAAAATTCTTGGCCGATTTAACCTTCAATGATTTATAGGAATTTAATTAGCCTTGATCACATTGAAGAATTTAATATCCTAATATGTCTGGACCTCAGGTCCCTAGGAAAAATTGTTCCAAAATTTTCTAAGCCTTTTTGCTGGTCAGAATGGAGGATTGATGTTCAATTCTAAGAATCTGATTCTGTGATTTTTCAGCCCATTTAAATAAATCTGATAAAACCTACTGATTAAGCCCCCTTAATACTTTTCAATAGTCCTAAGATTTTTACTGGAGTTCAGGAACTATGAGAAAGAGCTTCTGACCAAAAATGGGAATATTTCATCAAGCCATATTCCTGGAATTAATCCCTAAAGGAATAACTAAAAAGAATTCTACAGAAAGTCCTAGGCATTTTCCTAGCTAGAAATTCATTTCTCTGCAAATTAATCCTTCTATGGAATCCAACAAAATTGGTCACACACTTTTTGGAGTTTTCTACACCGAGTTATGAATTTGCAAAGTTTAAACAACTTTCTATTTGGATTTTACACAGAACCACCTCCTACAGGCTGACAGAGCCCCCCCCCCCCCCCCCCCTGTCGGGCTTCTTCAACATCCTGACAGAGGCTTCGCGCGCACCCGGAACCGATCATGGCACGGATCGTTCTCCCCCGTTTCTCAACCAAATTCGATGCGGTTTTGTGCTACACCATCCTCACATCACGACCTAGCAGCCGGGCAAGGTTTCATCGCACGAAAACGGCCGGAGATGGGTTCGCATCGGTGGGGCGGCTCGGATGCACGGTGCCGACGAGGAACACAGACTTCCCGCGATGAGTGGTTTAGGCCCGATCTTCCGAAAGGTAGGTCGATTGAAGTGGAGATCTCGACGTTGATGATCCGAGGCACTCGAGCAGACCCGAATACCCCTGAAATCACTACACCCCTGCTCCGTTGGTTATCAACCATGATTCACATGCTTGACCTCGCCAAGAAGGCTATCCCTGCAGGTGCAACTGAGAACACAAGTAAGAACGATGAAGATGCAATCTGAAATTGCGAAATTGGGTTCTCACAAACCATAGAACGGCGAAATTGTTTAATCTAAGCAAAACCCACCGAATTTGGCCGGCGGCTACAGTATTTAAAGGCTAGGGTTCGGCCATAAGACCCTTAGACGCGTCCCTAATGGACTCATACGGGATACAAGGCCCAAAAGCCCAATACGGTGGTGCAGCACCGGACAGAACTCTGAATTTGACTTGTTTCGACTATTCTCAATGACTCCTGGCGAATTTTAATGTGGGACCAGAACCTTTGGAAAGTTTATCTTCTCATCTTTCCATTCATATGTATAACGTCGAAAACGGAGTCCGTATGCATTCTGAGCGTCCGTTTTAAGATGGACTGCTCCTGGACTCCGAGTTGAACTCGAGTCTGAGTTGACGATTGTTTCCATCAACTTCTGGACGTCCCATCTGGTTCTCCTCGTCCCCAAATCCTCCTTTCTTTACTTGTTGATCATGTCCATGGTTCCTAATAATAATTAAATCATTAAATAGCAATCCATTTTCAAACTCACATGGGTAGGAAGTTAGGAATGAGTTCACCTGCTGATTTAGTAACCGTGCTCGTGCTCTTGTGATTGATCCTTGCATATCAATGTGAGTATCCACTGTTATGATGTCCTCATCATCCTCCCCCCTCTTGAATCAGAGTCGTCCTCGACTCAAGATCATATTCTTCTCTCAAGTATGGTCGTAAATCTGAAATATTAAATGTGGGACTAAGCCCAAAATCGGGAGGCAACTCAAGCTTATATCCATTGTCATTGATATTTTCAACAATCTTAAAAGGACCAGCAGCTCGTGGCATAAGTTTAGATTTTCTCAAATGAGGGAATCGTTCTTTTCTCAAATGTAGCCATACTAAGTCCCCTGGTTCAAGTTTTACTTCTTTTCTACCTTTACTACCAGAAATTCTATACTTCTCATTCATCCTTTCAATATTTTTCTCTGTAGTTTCATGCATCTTAAGAATGAATTCAGATCGTTGTGTAACATCCAAATTTATAGTTTCAGAAGGAGGCAAAGGTAATAAATCAATAGGAGCACGGGGATTGAAGCCATACACTACCTGGAATGGGCTTACCTTTGTAGTAGAGTGAACTGACCTGTTGTAAGCAAATTCTATATGTGGTAAACAATCCTCCCAACCCTTTAAATTTGTTTTTAAAACAGCCCGCAACATAGTGGATAGAGTACGATTTACTACCTCAGTTTGTCCATCGGTTTGTGGGTGACATGTGGTTGAAAACAACAGCTTGATTCCTAATTTATACAACAAAGTTCTCCAAAAATGACTTAAAATTTTTGCATCACGATCAGAAACAATGGTATTTGGCACACCATGCAAACGAATAATTTCCGTCATAAACAAATCAGCAATGTGTGAGGCATTATCATTCTTATGACAAGGTATAAAATGTGCCATTTTGGAGAAAGGATCAACAACCAAAAAAATACTATCCCTCCCCCTCTTAGTCCTAGGCAATCCCAAAACAAAATCCATGAAAATATCCTGCCAAGGTACACTAGGAACAGGAAGAGGCATATAATGACCATGTGGGTTAAGTCGAGACTTAGCTTTATTGCAAGTAGTGCATTGTGACACGTAGCGCTCGACATCATGTCTCATCTTTGGCCAAAAGAAGTGTGTGGCCAGCACGTCCTCAGTTTTCTTCACTCCAAAATGTCCCATCAAACCTCCTCCATGTGCTTTCTGCAAAAGTAATAGGCGAACAGAACTAGCAGGAACACATAGCTTGTTAGCACGATAGAGAAGACCCTCCCGTAGAACATATTTATTCCAAGTTCTTCCTTCTCTCAAAGGCATCTTTGAAGTCCAAATCAGTAGGATATAATCCTTTTATTGTTTCTAAACCAAATATTTTGTGATCAAGTTGGGACAGCATGGTGTAACGTCTAGATAATGCATCTGCAATAACATTCTCCTTCCCTTTCTTATGCTTAATGATATATGGAAATGATTCTATGAACTCAATCCATTTAGCATGTCGTTTATTCAGATTGGTTTGACACTTAAGATACTTCAAAGATTCATGATCGGAATGTATGACAAACTCCTTAGACCAAAGGTAATGTTGCCAAGTTTCTAGAAATCGCACTAAGGCATACAATTCCTTATCATAAGTAGAATAATTCAGAGAAGGACCATGCAATTTTTGACTAAAGAATGCAACGGGTTTACCTCCTTGTATGAGAACACCTCCAATACCAATGCCGCTTGCATCACATTCTAGCTCAAATGTATTGTCAAAATCAGGAAGTTGTAGCAATGGTGCTTGTGTAAGCTTTGATTTGAGAACATCAAAAGCTTGTTGCTGCTGTTCGCCCCATTGAAACTGCACTTCCTTCTTTGTCAGTTCATGGAGAGGTGCTGCAATGGTGCTGAAATCCCGCACAAAGCATCGATAAAAACCTGCAAGACCAAGAAAACTACGTACCTGCGTGACGGTCGATGGAGTTGGCCAGCTACTGATCGCCACAATTTTTGCCTCATCCATCTCAATTCCCTGCGATGAAACGACATATCCAAGAAACAAAACTCGATTGGTGCAAAAGACGCACTTTTCGAGGTTACCAAACAAACGTGCATCTCTCAAGACACTGAAAACAGCACGTAAATGATTAAGATGTTCGTCATAAGACTTGCTGTAAATGAGGATATCATCGAAGTAAACCATCACAAATTTTCCAATAAAAGCATGTATAACCTCGTTCATTAAACACATAAAAGTGCTAGGTGTATTAGTTAAACTAAAAGGCATGACTAACCACTCATAAAGTCCAAACTTCGTTTTAAATGCAGTTTTCCATTCATCTCCTAGTGCCATTCTAATTTGGTGGTAACCACTACGCAAGTCAATTTTTGTGAAAATAATAGCACCACTCAATTCATCAAGCAGGTCATCTAAGCGAGGAATAGGATAACGATATCGAATGGTGATGTTATTAATCGCTCTACAATCAACACGCATGCCCCAGCTACCATCTTTCTTAGGAACCAAAAGAACAGGAACAGAACAAGGACTAAGGCTTTCACGAATATACCTGCGCAAAGATCTTGAACTTGTCGCTGAATTTCCCTTGTCTCTTCCGGATTCGCCCTGTACGCCGCACGATTTGGCAAACTTGCCCCTGGAATCAAGTCGATCTTATGTTCAATGCCCCTCATAGGTGGTAATCCAGGGGGTATCTCGGGGGGAAACACATCCGCAAAATCCTGCAAAAGGTTAGCAACAGCAGGGGGCAATGCAATGGACACTTCATGAAGCGAAAACATGTCTTCTTTGCATACAAAAGCATAGTACATCCCCTTGGTATTAAATAAATCAGCAAGGTCAGATTTAGTTGTGAGCAACGAAGGTGATTTTAACTTAATTACTTGCTGTTTTTCAGAGTCTAGTGATTTTGTTGCCTTATCATCACGTGTTTTATTTTTCTCCAAATGCACAATTTCAGCAGGAGTCATAGGAAGCAAAGTGATTTTCTTTCCTTTATGCATCAGAGTATATTTATTAGTTCTACCATGATGAATAGCATCCATATCAAATTCCCAAGGACGTCCCAACAAAATAGAACAAGCATCCATAGGTACGACATCAAAATCGGCAAAATCATGGTAAGAACCAATCGAAAAATGTACTCTCGCTGTTTGTGTTACTCTAACCTTACCGCTGTTGTTGAACCACTGAATGTGGTATGGATGAGGGTGTGCTCTTGTTGTCAACCCAAGTTTCTTGACCACATCCGTGTTCACCAAGTTATTGCAGCTGCCTCAATCAATTATAGTGTGCACACGGCAGTCCTTGACAATGAGAAACATGTGAAAAAGATTGTGTCGTTGTAGCTTGTCATCCGCCTCAACTTTGGAGCTCAAAGCACGCTGCACAATTATGCTTCTATAATTTTCCGTTGCTGCAGTACCAAGTACCTCTTCATCTGTGCTATAGTGGTCATCTCTTGGTCCTGCAACGTTAGTAGCAAGAGAATATTCATCTTCAACATCCGAAGTACTCTCATACCTGCCATCATCTCGTGCTATGTATGCTCGTTTGCTAGGGCAATCTTTCATCACATGACCAACTCCGTGGCAGCGGTGACACTTAATGTTGGAAGTTCAACTCGTGGAAGGAGTGGAAGACGTAGGCTTGAATGGTGTCGCCTTGCTGCCCTCCGGCGCGCGAGGAAATGGAGCAGTAGGTGAAGTTCGTTGGCCACCATTGGATGGTGTAGTGGCTGTACAAAAACTTGAAGATGGTGCTGTTTTGGATGGTGTATATGTCGAACGCGGTGTGAAGTTGCTCCTCGTGCGTTGCTGCTGCTGCTGTTGGCGGCCCTGCAATTCTTTTTCTGCCAACATAGCCAGCTGAACTAATCTGTTAACAGTATCATATTCCTTATAATCAACAATGTCCTGAATTTCACGCCTCAACCCCCCATAAAAGCAAGCTATTTTATCATCCTTGTCCTCTACAACCCCACAGCGCAACATACCCTTTTGTAACTCTTGATAATACTCCTCTACGGACATGTTACCTTGGTCTAAGCGCTGCAATTTTTTACGAAGGTCTCCCTTAAAAGAAGGAGGAACAAAACGAACACGCATAGCTTCCTTTAATCTATCCCATGTTGGAGGATCAGTTCTAGTTTTAACAAGTTCATTCCACCATATGATAGCAAAATCCTTAAACTCACTATTGGCTTGACGAACTCTATGTTGTTCAGGAACAAGGTGGGCATTAAATTTCTGCTCTACTGTCATCTCCCAATCAAGATATGCATCAACATCATAAGCACCAGAAAAAGAGGGTATAGTAAATTTGACTTTAGCAAAAGGATCATCAAGAGGGCGATTAAAATTGTTATGACAATCATTATAATTATAACGATTATTACCTCCCATACCTCGTAGATAAAGTGGAAGTCGTGGTTGATTGTTATGATTTTTCATATTATAAGCACCGTCTTCATGTTCTTCAGCTGGAGGGAGCCGCGCCTCAAGAGTATCCATCCGAATAACAAGATCAGCAAGTTGGCGATTCAAGGTCGCCAACGATGCCTCTGTTGATGCGTGGGTTTTAGTGAATATATCTGTCATTTCCCTCATCATGTCACGTAACTCAGCATGTTGAACACATTCATTATCCCTTTTATCTTCTGCCATTGTTAGTAGTAAATAAAAGACAACAAAAGATGTTATCCCTATCAACTACAAAGGATAGTGGAATGTGAAAAGTGGAAGGAAGGAAACAGTCTCTCTCTCAAGCGTCTTACCACGTTCCTACAAGTATTCTTACGGACACAGCAGGTGGTAAACGGTTGACGGTGAGAACCAATGAAGCATGAAGTGATTGCAAAGGTACCTGTTCTTCTCAAGAGGGAAAGTGGAGCTTGGATGGCACAATATGGTGGCTAATAAGCAAAAATCGTTAACAGCAAAACAAAGTTGAATAAGTATTTAATGTAGGAACTTTTGCTGGTTAACAAGTGTTCTAGGCCTAGCACAACACAAGACAGTAGAAAGGCAAATAGAAGATCAGGAATATATAACCAACAAGTACAACACAAGTGTATAGGCCAACTGTTTTGAAGTGTGTGCCGTCAATGCTTTAATATCTGTGCTCTCTTCACTATTTTTTTTCTTTTTTTTTTAATATTTTTTCCTGATATTTTTTGTTTACTCGAGAGCACGAAAATAGGAAGCACACAACTTTGCAGCTCAATTGGATGTAAGATGTAGCCTATAGAAAAACAGAGGCACTCGAGCAGACCCAAATACCCCTACAATCACTACACCCCTGCTTCGTTGGTTATCAGCCATGATTCACACGCTTGACCTCGCCAAGAAGGCTATCCCTGCAGGTGCAACCGAGAACACAAGCAAGAACGATGAAGATGCAATCTGAAATTGCGAAATTCGGGTGTCACAAACCGTAGAACGGAGAAATTGTTTAATATAAGCAAAACCCACTGAATTTGGCTGGTGACTACAGTATTTAAAGGCTAGGGTTCGGCCATAAGACCCTTAGACGCGTCCCTAATGGACTCATACGGGATACAAGGCCCAAAAGCCCAATACGGTGGTGCAGCACCGGACAGAACTCTGAATTCGACTTGTTTCGACAATTCCCAATGACTCCTGGCGAATTTTAATGTGGTACAAGAACCATTGGAAAGTTTATCTTCTCATATTTCCATGCATATGTAGAACGTCGAAAACGGAGTCCGTATGCATCCTGGGCATCCGTTTTAAGATGGACTGCTCCTGGACTCCGAGTTGAACTCGAGTCCGAATTGGCGACTGTTTCCATCAACTTCTGGACGTCCCATCTGGTTCTCCTCGTCCCAAAATACTCCTTTCTTTACTTCTTGATCATGTCCATGGTTCCTAATAACAATTGAATCATTAAATAGCAATCCATTCTCAAACTCACATGGGTAGGAAGTTAGGAACGAGTTCACCTGCTGATTTAGTAACCGTGCTCGTGCTCTTGTGATTGATTCTTGTATATCAATGTGAGTATCCACTGTTGTGATGTCCTCATTATCCCGAGCCTAAATCGACGAGCAAATTTGCCGTACACCATCCCTAGAGCTCGTAGAACACGATTCCACCCCTAACCCGAGCCGAAAACGTCCGCAAATGGGAGCTCAACGGTGAGCCGAACCGTTTTGGTCGGCGACTGCAATTCTCATCGCCCGGGGTGTGTGGTGGCCGGTTTGCTTTGTTCTTCAGCTTGGGAGGGCGCTAGGGTTCATGGTTGCTGTGGTTTAAATTGCATGAACGTTGATCAAGTACTTTGGGCGAATTTCAAGATTTATCTACCATCGGTTTTACACGTACTCCGGCGCCGAAAACCAAATTCCGGCGAGCTGGCGTTGGGGAAGAGCAAAGGGACTACGAGATGATGAGCTAGACAGCGTGCTAACCTCTGTGTGCGTTTGCTCGGACCGGAGCCACTCGGAGTAGCCCGGACGTTGAGTAGCAGTGCAGCGGCTTCGTGCTCTGTTTTGCATAGGAAGAAAGGGTTGCGACCAATCGGGGAAGGCCTGGCACGAGCTGAGGAGTGGTAGAAAGTGTCAAGGACCGATGGGCGCAGCTCATGGTTAGCTCAACCGGCCGTAAAACATGCCAGGAGCCAATCGGCGAGGTTCACAGAGAGGCGGCATCGGGTTCTCCGGGTGAGCGCGCGGGGGAACGATTGTTTTCTTCGGTTTCACGTGTGAAGAGGGTTAGCAAGCAGAGAAACTGGACTTTGATTGGGCAGCCTCGAAGTATATCGATCAACAAAGCTGTGGAGCGAGCTGCCTTCGGGAGTACGTCTGAAGCAGCTCGGTGGAGCTCTCTCCCCCTCAGTGTCACTCTCACAGAGAAAGAAAAACTCCATTTTGTCTCTGTTTCACTGACCTGTGGATCCCACCGAGGTCTCCCCCCACACAACAGTAGCTCCCAAACTCGAATTCAAAGATTTCAGCAAATTTCGTAAATTGAATTTGTAATTCGTGGACTAACTCTCTCTTGTGCTCAAATTTGAACTGTTGTGGTTTAAATCCGTTATCACATGTTGCCGTATTTCAAATTTGAAACCTAATTCCAATTTGATTTGATCGCCGCGGATTTAAATTCTACTAAGGAGCTATGCATGCTGAAATTTGGGGCTTTCACAGGCACCGACCCCGGCTCGGGCGGGTATAAACCGCTAATAAGTATTTAATTATGATGGGACAAGACCCTGTCGTTAATAAGCTCCTTATTCACGACGGTCAGGTCTGCCATCATGAATAACGTGCTTATTCATGATGGTCTAGGTCAACCAAGGGGCATTATTCACGACGGCCAAAATACACCATCGTGAATATATTTATTAACGACAGCACCGTCGTTAATAATTTTGGCTGTCGTTATTTTGATACTTTCCTATAGTAAATAAAGAGTTGGAACTAAAGGCAATTAATAGTTCATTTATAATATTTATTCCCAAAGTCAGTAATAATGCTTTCAAGATTATCACAAAATTGATGGCTGAAAGGCTACAATATATGGGTGATGCGTTCAATAGTTCATCAGAATCAATATCTGACACGACCCCAACGGTCTTGTCGAGCCAGGATCACGCTGAGGGGTGCTGTGTTGCACAGCACCGGATAACACACGTCAAAGGTACAAAGCGGAAGCGAAATTTTATTACATAAACAAGTTTATGAACATGTTTACATCAAAATAAGTTCAGTCTACACTCACGGGCGTAGACTAAGCATCAAGTGCATGTTCAGCCCTTGAACGTGTCCTTGCTAGCACACACGCACACTAACTCTGTGGCGTGCACGACTCCCACTCGACGGGGTTCCCCTCCTGGGGTTCCGTCTCCTCTTCGGGAGTCCCTTCCTCATAGAACCCTGCAAAAGCTTCAAACACAAGCAGTGAGCACGAAGGCTCAGCAAGTCTGACCCGTCTCACCTAAACATGGAACTTCTACATGAGGGGTAATGGGTTACATGAGGTAAAAATCATTTGCAAGGACTCACCTAATTAGTAGAACCTTACTTTCAAGTTTTAGCAGCAGGTTGTGGAGAACCTTACGCTAAGGCACATGAGAGAGCCGCAATCAAACAAGAAACGCATTTCTCTCATGTACTTTGCCCAAAGTTGAAAAGAACTTTAGTTAGCTCTAAGCTACAACAAACCATTAACAAGCAAAGTCCATCTTTCAACCAGCAGCATTTTAACATGTAACTAGCCTGTTCTTTCTACGTCACGGTACAGTGAACAAGTGGTACTCACTGACCGCGAGGGACGGCGATTATAATCGATTTACACCTGCAGGGTTACCCGAACAACCCGTCACGTACGCCCGTACTCGATGTTGCATACAACAACCATCACGGAAACCGTACGCAACCACCTTTCGCCCGTCAGCCAAATATTGAACCGGTCCCATCGTCCCGTGCAAGAGGTCTCTGCACGCGCATCTCCGTGCCTCCAGCCGATTTACACCTCAAGCTCTCAACCTACCCTCTGAATGACGGGCAATGCCTCAATACCCAGCTACCCGAGTTACATCGGTTTCCCGGTTCCCATATAGCCGGTAGGTCTTCGGTACTGTTCTAGCTTGTTCAACATGCCCGCACACGGCTCGGTCCTCAATCGACACAAGCGGAGCTACAGCACACAGGCCCCAAAGTCCTGCTGCCCTTACTCTCCGCTCGGTCTCATCTTTCTTGCCATGTGTATCATGTGCTATCACTACCCGAGTCGAGTGCCTCTAGCCTATGCTCGCGAGTAGTTCCAACTACTCGACTTGTACCGAATCCTACACTATCTTTGCATGGCAGTAGCTAACGGGGTTTGCAATCCTAAACCCAACCCATGGTTTTCTTGCCTATGCAGTTGGGTTTCCAAACAAGACTCTAATGCAAAGAATAAAGTAATCAAGTATGTGCTTAAAGCAATAAAAATTTGCAAAAAGGTTAATGCAAACTGGAGCTTGCCTTGCTGCTCCTGGTCGTAGGCTAGCTGTTCCTCCGGAGTAACGAAGTCTAGGACTTCGGGTTCCTCCTCGACCTTAGCGACTACATGATAGAAGCAATATATGTATCAATTTAAATGCATTTGTATTGAGTTTGAAGTTGTGAAGTCTATAACTCTCACTAGATAGACCCAATGACTGTGAAACTTTTACTGTGGCTTGGTTACAACCTAGGTACAGACTTGGTCAAGTTTTAGTTGCAGTAAAGCTCATTTGAGCCCTCCACAATTAATTATGCACTTGACCTTAATTGAAGGCTTTTAGGGTGTTCTAAGGATTTTCATGAAACAGACTATGACTTTCTGAAAACTAGATTTTCAGAGGGTTCTAATGGAGTTGGTCTCACTTAATTTGAAGGTTCCTAGCTAAAGATATGAGCTAAACAATTTCAGAGGAAATGCTGAAAATGTTTCTGAACATTTTCCATTTTCTCTGGAACAGTTTCACTAATCACACCATTAGGTGGATCAAATGAGCTCAAATGGATCTGAAATTTTTATGGTAGTTCAGGGATACTTTGGTGAACATCCCAGCAAAATTTCAGAATTTTCCTCCAAGGGATTCTCCAGTTAAAATTCCTAACAGTTTTAAATTTGAGGAATTAATTCTGGAGAAATAAGGATTTTCATGAAGTGAAACTTGATTTGCTGGAAAGTTCTCAGAGAGCTGAATCCAGCAAAATTTGTTTCACTCGATATGGAGCTTTCTAGCTAAAGTTATGAGGATTTGAAGTTTGGAAAAATTCTGAAAATCGGGGGAAAAGTTTAAACTCGCGGGGGCCCGCAGGGACACGTGTCGAGCGCGGAGGTGTCCGGCACACCGGAGCTCACAGGGTATTTGCGCGCCAGCACAGCTGATCCCCGGCCACACCCGATCCCGATTTAAATTCTTCAGCCGCTGACACGTAGGCCAGCAGGCTTCATCTTCCTCCCGCCGTTCTCTCGCGCCCGCTCCGCCGACCTCACCGGGGCAGACCCGGAGCTCGCCGGCTCGCCGCTGCCGGACCTTCCATGGTCTGAAACTCGCCGCCAGGGGGTTGTCGATGTCGAGGAACACGTCGGTGGTGTCAGGTCGCGCTGGGGGTGACCGGAAATAGCTCGGCGACATGCCGTGGCCTCGGTTGAGGTTCGGCGCCGTCGACTATGGGT
Organism: Neostapfia colusana; assembly: GCA_030760725.1. NCBI lineage: Eukaryota > Viridiplantae > Streptophyta > Magnoliopsida > Poales > Poaceae > Neostapfia > Neostapfia colusana. The sequence continues at coordinate 22,524,683 of JASWHV010000012.1, read as the reverse complement.
TCTAACCCGCCAACACCTCGAACAAACGGTCCTACAGCATCAGTGTACCCCTAGGAAGCTCGACAAGGTGTCAAAAGGGTTCGGGGATGGCGGCAAGTGGGTCGGCACCGTGTGACCGATCGTGCCCGCCATGACCGCCCTCGATCGAGCTCGAAATTCGTCACTCCTAGACAGTTTCACGCCACGGATGCAGAAAAGAACTTGATCGCCGGCTAGTCCAGCGTCTATGTGCAAGATTTGATAACCTCCGAAAGATCATAGAGTGAGAATTTAAAGAAACCATACCGGAAGCTCGGTTTACGGTCGCCAGAGCAAAAACTGGAAATTCTCTGTGGATTCTTCACGGTTTGCTTCCAAACTTGGAGGAGAGCAGCACGGTGGTTGCGCGCTCCTGTTGCCTCTCTTGCTGGACCGTGAAAACGCCTGTGGAACGCTGTCCACGGGCGCCTGACTCTCGGCTGAGGCTAGGTCGCCGTGGTGGCGATCGTTTTGGGCAAAGGAGGTCGGAGCTCGGGGTTTCTAGCGTTGGGGAGGTGGAGTGCGACCTCAGGTGGCTGTCTAGCAGCTCAGGGATGAAGGAGGAGATGGTTTTGCTGGTTTTCCCGATTGAGCAGAGAGCTGCGGCGAGAAACAATGCCGCTGCTCGGGTTTGCCCGCGAGAAGATAAAGTTAGCCGACTCCTGCTCGGCTGAGGCGGTGCCGGTCACGTGGGGGCGCGAGCACGCCGCCCTGGGTGCCAGCGCGCGGAGAGGGGAAGCAGCTGGTGGCGCCGGTAGCTGCTCGGTGGCACAGCCGACAGCTGCTCGGTGGAATTTCCCACCAAGGCTGTGACTTTGTGTGCAAGTTTTGCCTCCTCTCTATGACATGTGGGTCCCACCCGTGGTTTTAACCTCTGAAATTTACTCGTAATCACTGTTGTAAACAGTGAGCCCCAAAATACCCCTGGTGATTCAAATTATTCACCCATGAGCCATTTGAATTGATTAGAATTCAAATTGGGTTTGGTTTGAATGAATTTCAGCACAAGTTCAGTTTGAAATTCAAATAAAGTTTGAATTTGCCCCACTTAGCTCATGTCAAGATTAACTCCAAATGGAGTGAAAATTGGTGTGTGAGCTCACAAAAATGTGCTGAATAAGAATATGCCTCCCACTTTTAAATTCATGGGATAAAAACAGTTTGAATTTGAATATAGTTTCAAACTGCCCTCTTTCTAGCTATACCCAAAATAACCTCAAACAGGTTTTGAATTTGGGTGAAATTTGGCATGGACCTCCTTAGCAATGTGTAGGAGTTTTCATATGTCCAGCCCACCTATATCACATGTGGGAAATACCACTTTTGCAATATGTGAGTTTGTTTTCTAATGAGCATGTTGATGGTGGTTACTTGCTCTTCATTTGTGTTCATCATCTTTCCTCAAATGAGGTGTGTGTGTGGTGATGAACACTTCAAATGTGTGCCAACTTTCCTCTCACCCCAAATCTGTTTACGCCCTTCATCGGAGACACACGTAGATATACGTGATCCCCGACTTCGAATTGTAATGGGCGTATTCTCCGGTCTGCATACTGTTTCTGACGGGATTGAGCGGCTTTTAGGTTCGCCTGAATTAGTCGAACCTTTTCTTTCGCGTTGTTGACGAGGTCAATCCCGAAGGTAACCCTTTCGCCAGACTCACACCAATTCAGTGGTGTGCGGCATTTCCGCCCGTATAGCGCGTCGTAGGGCGCCATCTTGATGCTGGCTTGGTACCCATTGTTGTACGAGAATTCGGCTAACGGCAAGTGATCATCCCAATTCTTGCCGTGGTTGATAGCGCAAGCTCGTAGCATGTCTTCTAAGATCTGATTTACCCGCTCAGTTTGTCCATCCGTCTGCGGGTGGTATGCTGAACTACGGATCAGCTTCATCCCCAAGGCAGCGTGCAGCTGCTCCCAAAAATGGGACACAAATAAAGTTCCCCGATCCGATATGATAGTACGGGGTACGCCGTACAAGCATAGGATCCGTGAGATGTATAGTTCAGCGTACTTCTTGGCGTTGTAGTTGGTGTTGACCGGGATGAAATGGGCAACTTTGGTGAGCCGATCGACGATCACCCACACAGAATCATGTTTCTGCAAGGTGGTGGGTAAACCGACAATGAAATCCATGCTCACATCCTCCCATTTCCAGGCAGGAATTCCCAGTGGTTGCAGCAGTCCCGGTTTCCGCATATGGTCTGCCTTCACCCTTCAACATGTATCACACTCGGACACGTATTTTGCAATCTCACGCTTCATCCGTGTCCACCAAAACTTGCTCTTGAGTTCTTGATACATCTTGTTGCTGCCGGGGTGAATAGAAAATTTTGATAAGTGAGCCTCATCAAAAATTTTCTTCCGTAATTCCGGGTTACGGGGTACGACGATCCGGTCCTTGAACATAGGATGCTGTCTCCGTCCTTCCGGAAACATTTCAGCTCCCCACTGTCTACACATCTCCGTAAATGTGACATGCCCTTGTCATTCTTCTGGGCTGCCGCTATCTCTTCACGGATGGTGGGGATCAAAGCTAGGTTGTAGAGAGCTCTGTGTGGAATCACATGTAGTGGTGGTTCGCTCTCTTCCAACAGTGTGATGGTCATATTATTGACGTGTGACTTGCGGCTCAGCGCATCTGCCACTACGTTTGCCTTGCCCGGATGATAATGGATCTCTATTTCATAATCCTTTATCAATTCTAACCATCTTCGTTGCCTCATGTTCAGCTCCTTCTGAGTGAATATGTACTTGAGGCTTTTGTGGTCGGTATATAGATGTACGAGGTTACCGAGTAGGTAGTGCCTCCACATTTTCAGTGCAAGTACCACGGCAGCGAGCTCCAAGTCGTGAGTTGGATAGTTTTGCTCATGGTTTCTAAGCTGCCGTGATCCATACGTGACCAACCTTTGGTCTTGCATCAGTACACATCCGAGCCCAATGCCGGATGCATCGCAGTACACATCGAACGGTTTTGTTGTGTCTGGCTGCGCCAAAACCGGTGCTGATGTCAGGTGCTTGACTAAAGCCTTGAATGCTGCTTCACATGCTGGACTCCAAACATATTTGGTAGCATTCTTCAGCAGCTCTGTCATCGGCTTGGCAATCTTCGAGAAGTTCGGAATGAACCTCCGATAGTATCCCGCGAGTCCAAGGAAACTCCGTACCTCGTGAACAGATCTCGGGGATTTCCAATTCAGCACTTGAGTGATCTTGCTCGGGTCCACAGCGATACCCTCCGCTGAGATGATATGCCCGAGGAAAGGCACTTGCGATATCCAAAACTCGCATTTGCTGAATTTTGCATATAACTTGTGATCCCGCAGCTGTTGCAAGACTATACGCAGGTGTTTCTTGTGATCTTCTTCCGACTTGGAATATACCAGGATGTCATCGATGAAGACCACGACAAACTTGTCCAGCTCCGGCATGAATACTGAGTTCATCAAGTACATGAAGTGAGCTGGAGCATTGGTGAGGCCGAAGGATATGACCAGGTACTCATAAAGTCCGTACCTTGTCGAGAAAGCTGTCTTGGGAATGTCCTCAGCCCTTATCTTAATCTGATGGTACCCGGATCTTAAGTCCATCTTGGAAAAGATCTTTGCTTCGACCAACTGATCAAACAACATGTCGATCCGTGGCAATGGGTACTTGTTCTTGATGGTTACGGCATTTAATGGACGATAGTCCACGCAAAGCCGTAACGTATCATCCTTCTTCTTGACAAATAATGCCGAGCAGCCCCATGGCGAGGAGCTCAGCCTAATAAAACCCTTTTCCAGGAGGTCCGTGAGCTGAGTCTTCAGTTCAGCCAACTCCTTGGGCGCCATCTTGTACGGCCTTCGGGATATTGGCATGGTTCCCGGTGCAAGTTCAATCTTGAACTCCACCTCTCTATCAGGTGGCATTCCCGGTAAATCATCCGGGAACACATCAGGGAACTCTCGGACTACTGGAATATCTTCCAATCTGATAGTTGTGGCTTGATAGACACTTGGAAGTTTTATTTCAGGACTGTCCAGAAATAATGAGTGAGACTCGTGCACTTCTGAGTTCAAGTGCACCACTCGAAGGACGGTGTCTAAAACAGCGCCGTAGGCGGGTTAACCACGACATCCCTAGGATGACATCGACCTTTTGTCCCTCTAAAATTATGAGAGACGTAGGGTAAACTCTACCCTCTAAGCATAATGGTGCTTTGGAGACCATTACGCTCGCTGAAATCTTCCCACCCGGTGAACAAATTAAATATGGACTATCGGTGGGTAGTATTGGCAAGCTGTGTTTAGCAATGAAAGCTTGGCTAATAAAATTATGCGTGGCGCCTGAATCAAACAGTACTATAGCGGGATGCTGGTGGAGTTGGAACATACCCGCAAGGATTGGCTCGCCCTCCGGCACGTCCTCAATGGCAAGCTGGTGGACGGGGCCAGGCCTATGGTTTGCCCGCCGCGCATTAGTGGGGTTCCGGGGTTGATTCCTCCCCGGAAACTGTGGTGCCACTCCACCGCCTTGCCTCTCTGGGCAACTGCTCGCGAAATGTCCTGGACGACCACACTTGTAACATGTGGCCGCTGCTGGTGGAGTGCTCAGGGGACGAAAGCCCGGCATGCGTTGCTGAGGTGCATACGCACGCGGCATCGCCCGCTGCTGCTGTTGTTGTTGTGGAGGTGGTACTGGCAGTGCCGGCCTGAATGCCGGTGAAGAGTACGGTCGACTGCGGAATGGCATCGACCGCTGTGATGGCTGCCCGCGTGGACCTGATGGTGGGCGATTCACCATCTGAAACTTCTGAGAAGGACCGCCTCCTTCTCCACTGCTTTGCGGCGCGCTTCGCTTTCGCTCCGCCGCAGCTAACTCCTTGCCGGAGTCCTCCTGAACAATCGCAGCATCAACGATGTCGTTGAGGCTGCCGCGATTGAACATCGCCAACTTGTCCTTCAGGAGCGGGTTAAGCCCCTGGTAAAAGTGGTCCCGCCGCTTCTCGTCAGTATCTGCGTGATACGACGCGTAGAGCGCGAGATCGTTGAACGCCCTGGAGTATTCCAGCGCGTTCCTGCTCCCTTGTTGCAGGTGTAGGAATTCCTGCGTCTTTCTTTTCATCAGACCTGGTGGTATATGATAGGCCCTGAAGGCCGTCCGGAACTCCGTCCAGGTCATCACTCAGTCGGTGGGCTGTGAAGCACAGAAGTTGGCCCACCACGCGCTCGCGGATCCTTGGAGCTGCTGGACCGCGAACTGAGTCTTGCGCTGCTCACTTATCTGGAGCAGCCCGAACTTCATCTCTATTGCGCGGAGCCAGTTGTCCGCGTCAAGTGGTTCATCCGCCCTTGAGAATACTGGGGATGAGTCGCCAGGAAGTCGGAGTAGGAGCTCTGTTGACGCTCCTCACGGTCTTGACGTCTCTCTGGGCAAGACGTATTGGCGATGAGAGTCTGCAGCAACTCCGTGTGCTGCTGATGTGAACCCGCCATTGCCGCGACGATGTCGGCCAATGTAACCGTTGGCAGTGGCGGTGGCGATGTTTTCTGTTGCTGCTGCTGTCCCGAGGAGTCCTCGGGAGGTGGTTGGGAGGTCTCTCCCCCTTGGCCAGTACCCCCAACATCAGGGTTGGCATGAGTACACGTCATTCTGAAATTCAAAACAGCAGCGATTAGCACATGTCTTACTTAAAATTCCATATGCAACAGTAGGTATTGAAGTGACACATGAATAATTTGCACAACATTCACATATATTGATAAAGCATAAACTTTATACAAGATACATTATTCTCGGGTCTCCGAGAAGTCGTGCTCATGTCGTCACTACCTATACATACGCTACTGTCTACACGACATGTCACCGATTACAAAATTTGGGCTACACTACCCTGGCTGCCCTTCATGGCAACTGTAACCCCCTACTCAGAGTAGAACTCGACCTCCTGTGGGTCGTCCTCCTCCGGTACCTCCGCTGGTGGCTCTGGATCTACCACCTCTTCTCCCATCCCGGGTTCTCCCATTGCTGGAAGACCCAAGACCACCGGTATGCCTAACACCGGAGGTACGAGGTCCTGCAAAGCATGCACCTCGTCCATAGCTTGGTTGTAATCTTCTTCCCAGCCTTGCCCTTCCTCAATAGTGTCATCCCGCTCTTGAGTAAGTTCCTCATTCTGCTGGGTCAGATTCTGTATCAGTTCTTGCAACGCCGCGATGTCAACACGGCTCTTCTTCTTTGCCTTCTTCAGACGACGCAACTGATTGTGTTGTTCATTCAGTCGCTTGATCGTCGGAAGGAGCACATTGCGGAGTGCGCTGTGAGCACTCTCGAAATGGTCCCCATGGCTTGTGCTCTCCATGAGCTTCGTAGCGAGATGCTCCGTATGAACAGCTTGGTTGTCCATCACGGCATTTCCCGCCCTCATCTGGAGGCTGAGATTTGCCTCCGCGGGGTTGTACCTTGGGCAACTCGGGTCCGTTGCCCCCAGGTACCTCTCTTCCCACACATGCTGAGCCCGTCCCTCCACCGGAATGAGCGCGTATGGAGTGCCCTCCATAGCCTGCACGTGTAGTTGGCAGAAACCTGACATGGTGTCACGGGCTGCCACCTGCCACATCCCTTCCGGTTGTCTTCCTCTCACCGTAACGGTGAACGGCACCCAACTGGGTGGCGTAGGTCCTGCAGGGACTTCGACATGGATCGTCCACGTCTTGTTCCCCTCTCCGCCTTCTTCCTTGGCGAAGTACTGCGGCATCTGGTTGTACCCGAAATATTGGAGCGTTTGCCACAATGCTTCCGGGTAGCCGCTACGGTGAGAACAGTGGGAAACCACCCACCCGTTCTCCAACTGTTTATCTGCTGTCATCTGTAAAAATATATTTGAGAAATGTGATATATTTATTTAAAAACAGTAAACCACTGAGTTATAACATAAGACATGTCATTGAACCCATAAAACTTGGAAACACAGTTCAAATTTTAAACAAATTTGACTGCTGATCTGCTGTTCCCATGACAGCCCTGACCAGTTTCCATATCAACCTGATTTAGGCCATGCTAAAGAAAAACTAGTTCTGAAGCTAAACATCAAAGTTAAAGCTAACTTCAATAGCTTTCCAGAAAGTATTTGCTTGGCCTAATATCTGTCCTGGTTCAAAAGTTATGAGATGTCAAAGTTAACAGAATTTCTGGAGAAAATTGGACAGCACCTCCCTGCTTTAGGTACTGATTTCATCCAAGAATTCCAGTTAATTCTCTTCCTAATCTGACAAAACTTTCTGTTACAAAGTTGTAACCCATCCCATAATCTTTCCAGAACTACCTCATTTTCTATTTTTGGATTTTTACGCAGGAAGTTATGCTTAATTTACAGAGAGTTTACAGAGAGTCTTTGCTCCGTCCTGTTTTCTGGACAGTTTCAACTCTACTGCATTTTTCGATTGGTTAAGGGATGAAACACCTCTGGGCCTCAACAGAAGAGTTGTAAAGCTCTTCCAAAGATTTCCAGAAATGTATCATATGACCCCAACCTCGAAAGAACTCAACCTTTAACCTCTGATTAACTTCAGCCTTGATTCAGCTGAAAACAGAGTGCTCTGTCCTTAACAACCTATAAGTTGAAAACTTGTTAACATTGAATATCTTGTTCAAGGGAAGGAGTTACATCCAGTTTTACTACTTTAGATCAAAACCTTCAAGTTTTAAATGAAGTTGTTCATTTAGTGGGGTGCGACGTCGATGCGTCACCAGTTTATGTCGGTACTACGTCCTCACCAAGAAAAACCTATACCGGACTTAGCCGGCTTCGTTATTTCAGTGGCACTAAACGTCACTCGCACACGGATGCTACACGTATACCGTTTCGTGGTCAGGCTACCTGCAGAAATGTAAGGGCCTCAGTTTTTGACACACACTTGCAGTGTTCATCACCACACCACACACCTCATTTGAGGAAGAATGATGAACACAAATGAAGAGCAAGTAACAATTATCAACACGCTCATTAGAGAACAAACTTACACATTGCAAAAGTAGTATTTCCCACATGTGATATAGATGGGCTGGACATATGAAAACTCCTACACTTTGCTAAGGATGTCCATGCCAAGTTTTACCCAAATTCAAAACCTTTTTGAGGTCATTTTGGGTATAGATAGGAAGAGGGCAGTTTGAAACCATATTCAAATTCAAACTGTTTTTATCCCATGAATTTAAAAGTGGAAGGAATATTCTTACTCAGCACATTTTTGTGAGCTCACACACCAATTTTCACTCCATTTGGAGTTGATCTTGACATGAGCTAAGGGGGAGAGATTCAAACTTTATTTGAATTTCAAACTGAACTTGTGCTGAAATTCATTCAAACCAAACCTCATTTGAACTTTGATCTATTCAAATGGCTCATGGGTGAATAATTTGAATTGCCAAGGGTAGTATGGGGTTCACTGTTTACAACAGTGATTAGGAGTAAATTTCAGAGGTTAAAACTGGAGGTGGGACCCACATGTCAGCCACTGCTCAGATCAAACCGACTGAGACTTTTTCACTCGGGTCGCCGAGCCGCAGCGGTGATCGCCACCGAGGCCAGCCGCCGCGCCACCAGCTGCTTGCCCACGCGCGGGCGTGAGGCGGTGCAGAGCCTTCTTAAGGCGCCTGCCCCCCTCCTCGGCCGAGGTACCGCCGTTCTTCCCCGCAAGAACTCAGCGCCGGCCGAAAACTTCCGCAGCTCGGACTTGATCGGAGAACGCCGATCGCAGCTTCCTCCGTCCACTCCAGAGCCCCAGCAAGGTACTAGAGACCTTCCTTCGTCCTCCCCGTTGCTAGAATTCGGTTGAAACCGATTGATATCGGCTGTGCCGAAAGATCAAACTCGGAACTTTGAACCGCCGCACCTCGGGCTCTCGTGGACAGCCCAACCAGGGCGTTGTCACGCCCGAGCCAAGGCACCCTTGGACGCGCGGGTGACCGGTGCTGCTCATCCCCGAGCCACAGCTCGAGTGGTTGCTCACCGGCGGCGAATTTCCACTTTTCCCCTTTCTGTGTGCAGAACGACCTTCGGGTACGATTCTGTTTAATTTGTGCTCTAGGAAGGGTTAGAGGGCCTCAGGCCGCTCTCACACGAGCTAGACACGGTAACGCACAAGTTGCCTTCACAACTCTGGGCCGGAGAACTTCTGTGCCCGGCGTAATTTGAGGTCTACTAATGGCGGAACGAACGGGCGGCATCGGGCGCACGGTGAGGACCTATTTTGGGCCTTCCCCGAGCTGCCTCGAGCTCATGTCGACCTTCTCTGAGGTCCACTGATGCTCCCCGACCGATTTCCCAAGTAGCTGAGGTGCTAGAGAAGTCAGCCGACATGGCCGAAGTCATTCCGAGGTGGCGGCTCGTCGCCGACCATGCTCCGGCCGTTGTCATGAGCAGCTGACCCTCGGATCCTATTCCCCGAGTAAAAGTAGGCAGGGGCAGACAGAATCGAGAAGTTTGGAGCTGTACAGCAGCCGGCGGCGAGCTCTCCGGCGAGGTCCCTCGGCGGCGGGGCGCGGGTGTCGCGAGGTTGAAGAAGGGGGTGGACCCCAGCTGTCAGCGGGAGATATTTTGAATCGGGATCCGGCTGCGTCTGGGATCGGGTGTGCTGGCGCGCAAAATCCTTGTGGGCCGCGATGTGCCATCGCCTAGGCATGCGACGCGTGTCCCCTGGGCCCACGCGCGAGTTTAAACTTTTCCCCGATTTTCAGATCTCCTTCAAACTTCAAATCTTCATAACTTTGGCTAGAAAGCTCCAAATTGAGTGAACCAAATTTTGCTGGATTCAGCTCTCTGAGTACTTTCCAGAAAATCAAGTTTCACTTCATGAAATTCCTTATTTCTCCAGAATTAATTCCTCAAAATTTAAACTGTTAGGAATTTTAACTGGAGAATCCTTTGGAGGAAAATCCTGAAATTTTACTGAGATGTTTACCAAAATATCCTTGAGCTACCATAAAACTTTCAGATCCATTTGAGCCCATTTAATCCACCTAATGGTGTGATTAGTGAAACTGTTCCAGAGAAAATAGAAAATGTTCAGAAACATTTTCAGAATTTTCTCTGAAATTGTTTGGCTCATATCTTTAGTTAGGAACCCCCAAATTAAGTGAGACCAACTCCATTAGAACCCTCTAAAAATCTAGTTTTCAGAAAGTCATAGTTTGTTTCATGAAAGTCCTTAGAACACCCTAAAAGCCTTTAATTAAGGTCAAGGACATAATTAATTGTGGAGGGCTCAATTGAGCTTTGCTGCAACTAAAACTTGACCAAGTCTCTGTTTAGGTTGTAACCAAGCCACAGTAAAAGTTTCACAGTCATTAGGTCTGTCTAGCAAAGGTTATAAGCTTCACAAGTTCAAACTTAATAAAGGCATTTAAATTAATACATGTATGTCTTATATCATGTAGTCGCTAAGGTCGAGGAGGAACCCGAAGTCCTAGACTTCGTTACTCCGGAGGAGCAGCTAGCCTACGACCAAGAGCAGCAAGGCAAGCTCCGGTTTGCATTAACCTTTTTACAAATGTTTATTGTTTTGAGCACATCTTTAAATATTGTTCTTTGCATTAGAGTCTTGATTGGAAACCCAACTGCATAGCCAAGAAAACCATGGGTTGGGTTTAGGATTGAAAACCTCGTTAGCCACTGCATTGCTAGGATAGAGTAGGATTCGGTACAAGTCGAGTAGTTGGAACTACTCGCGAGAATAGGCTAGAGGCACATTGCTCGGGTAGAGATAGCACATGATATACATGGCAAGAAGGATGAGACCGAGCGGAGAGTAAGGGCAGCAGGAATTTGGGGCCTGTGTGCTATAGCTCCGCTTGTGTCGATTGAGGACCGAGCCGTGTGCGGGCCTGTTGAACAAGCTAGAACAGTACCGAAGACCTACCGGCTATATGGGAACCGGGAAACTGATGTAACTCGGGTAGCTGGGTATTGAGGCATTGCCCGTCGTTCAGAGGGTAGGTTGAGAGCTCGAGGTGTAAATCGGCTGGCGGCACAGAGATTTGCGTGCAGAGACCTCTTGCTCGGGACGATGGGACCGGTTCAATATTTGGCTGATGGGTGAAAGGTAGTTGCGTACGGCGTCCGTGATGGTTGTTGTAGGCTACATCGAGTGCGGGCGTACGTGACGGGTTGTTCGGGTAACCCTGCAGGTGTAAATCGATTATAATCGCCGTCCCTCGCGGTCAGTGAGTACCACTTGTTCACTGTACCGTGACGTAGAATGAACAGGCTAGTTACATGTTAAAATGTTGCTGATTGAAAGATGGGCATTGATTGTTAATGATATGCTGTAGCTTAGAGCTAACTAAAGTTCTTTTGAACTTTGGGCAAAGTACATGAGAGAAATGCGTTTCTTGTTTGATTGCGGCTCTCTCATGTACCTTCGCGTAAGGTTCTCCACAACCTGCTGCTAAAACTTGAAAGTAAGGTTCTACTAATTAGGTGAGTCCTTGCAAATAATTTTTACCTCATGTAACCCATTACTCTCATGTAGAAGTTCCATGTTTAGGTGAGACGGGTCAGACTTGCTGAGCCTTCGTGCTCACTGCTTGTGTTTGAAGCTTTTGCAGGGTTCTATGAGGAAGGGACTCCCGAAGAGGAGACGGAACCCCAGGAGGGGAACTCCATCGAGTGGGAGTCGTGCACGCCGCAGAGTTAGTGTGCGTGTGTGCTAGCAAGGACACGTTCAAGGGCTGAACGTGCACTTGATGCTTAGTCTACGCCCGCGAGTGTGGACTAAACTTATATTGATGTAAACATGTTCCTAAACTTGTTTATGTAATAAAATTTCTGCTTCCGCTTTGTACCTTTGACGTGTGTTATACGGTGCTGTGCAACGCAGCACCCCTCAGCGTGATCCTGGCTCGACAGGACCTTGGGGTCGTGTCAGCGTTGGTATCAGAGCTCGCTTGAGGTTTAACACGGTACAAAGGTCTTCTTTTTCAAAAATCCAGTGAGGAACGAGTTAGTAGCCCGTATAAGGATGTTATTAGTATATAGAAAGTGGCTTATTAACCTATTTGTTATGTCGGAAAATCATGCATCTCAGGACGTTCATGTCTTGGGGGGTGCACGTAAGCGCTGTCCACCAGTGCGCACAAGCTGAAGGGTGGAGCCCCACGGGTGGCAGGTAACCCGACCCGCTTTAGTATCCTCTACGACTCTTCATGTCGTTTGGGGTATTCGAGCAACGTCTGTCCCTGGCGTGCGTGGTGCAACATGGGAGACCCCGTCACGTGGTCTGAGACGTGAACACGTAACTCAAGGCGTGTTTGGCTTGAGAACATCTGGGCGAGTGATGACGGCCGGGTGTACGAACTGTATGGATTTCCGGGCTCGGTGTGCAGCCGAGTCTGACGATTGATTGAGTTTCTGCAGGTAGCCTGACCACGAAACGGTAGACGTGTAGCATCCGTGTGCGAGTGACGAGTAGTGCCACTGAAATAACGAAGCCGGCTAAGTCCGGTATAGGTTTTTCTTTGTGAGGACGTAGTACCGACATAATCTGGTGATGCATCGACGTCACACCCAACTAAATGAAAAAATTCATTTAAAACTTGAAAGTTTTGCTCCAAAGTAGTAAAACTTGATGTAACTCCTTCCCTTGAACAGGATATTCAAAGTTAATAAGTTTTCAACTTATAGGTTGTTAAGGACAGAGCACTCTGTTTTCAGCTGAATCAAGGCTGAAGTTAATCAGAGGCTAGAGGTTGAGTTCTTTCGAGATTGGGGTCGTATGATACATTTCTGGAATGCTTTTGAAGAGCTTTACAACTTTTCTGTTGAGGTCCAGAGGTGTTTCATCCCTTAACCACTCGAAAAATGCAGTAGAGTTGGAACTGTCCAGAAAACAGGACAGGGTAAAGACTCTCTGTAGACTCTCTGTAAATTAAGCATAACTTCCTGCATAAAAATCCAAAAATAGGAAATGAGGTACTTCTGGAAAGCTTATGAGATGGGTTACGACTTTGTAACAGAAAGTTTTGTCAGATTGGGAACAGAATTAACTGGGATTCTTGGATCAATTCAGTACCTAAAGCAGGGAGGTGCTGTCCAATTGATTCCAGAAATTCTGTTAACTTTGACATCTCATAACTTTTGAACCAGGACATATCTGAGGCCAAGAAAACACTTTCTGGAAAGCCATTGAAGTTAGCTTTAACATTGATGTTGAGCTCCAGAATTAGTTTTGCTGTTAACATGGCCTAAATCAGGTTGAAATGGAAACTGGTCAGGGCTGTCATGGGAACAGCAGATCAGCAGTCAAATTTGTTTAAAATTTGAACTATGTTTCCAAGTTTTATGGGATCAATGACATGTCTTATATTATAACTCCATTGGTTACTGTTTAAATAAATATTTGACATTTCTCAAATATATTTTTACAGATGGCAGCAGATAAACAGTTGGAGAACAGGTGGGTAGTTTCCCACTGTTTTGACCGTAGCAGCTACCCGGAAGCATTGTGGCAAATGCTCCAATATTTCGGGTACAATCAGATGCCGCAGTATTTCGCCAAGGAAGATGGCGAAGGGGGGAACAAGACGTGAACGATCCATGTCGAGGTTCCTGCAGGACCTACGCCACCCGGTTGGGTGCCATTCACCGTCACGGTGAGAGGAAGACAACCGGAAGGGATGTGGCAAGTGGCAGCCCGTGACACTATGTCACGTTTCTGCCAACTACACGTGCAGGCTATGGAGGGCACTCCATACGCACTCGTTCCGGTGGAGGGACGAGCTCAGCATGTGTGGGAAGAGAGGTACCTGGAGGCAACAGACCCGAATTGCCCAAGGTACAACTCCGCGGAGGCAAACCTCAGCCTCCAAATGAGGGCGGGAAACGCTGTGATGGACAGCCAAGCTGTTCATACGGAGCATCTCGCCACCAAGCTCAAGGAGAGCACAAGCCGTGGAGATCATTTCGAGAGTTCTCACAGCGCACTCCGCAATGTGGTCCTTCCGACGATCAAGCGACTGAATGAACAACACAATCAGTTGCGTCGTCTGAAGAAGGCAAAGAAGAAGAGCCGTGTTGACATCGCGGCATTGCAAGAGCTGGTGCAGACCCTAACCCAGCAGAATGAGGACCTTGCTCAAGAGCGGGACGACGCTATTTGTAACACCCCAAATTTTGACTCAAAACCCTAAACCATGTTCAGAGGGGAATTTAAAAATTTTTGGACGTGTTGCATGTTTTGCAAAAATTCAAATTCAAACTGGAATTCAAATTAGACTCAAAACAGAAAAGAAATGGAAAAAAGAAAAAGAGAAAACGGGAAAAACCGGCCAGTGGGCCGAAACCCGCCAGCCGGCCCAATTTCCCCCGCGCCAGCCCGCAGCCGCACGCCCGCGCTATCCCTCACAGACAGGTGGGACCCACCTGTCATCCCTAACCCCGCGACCCCGGACTCTCCCGCGCGCGCGATCTTAACCGATCGGAATACCGCGTCCCTCAGCCCGAATTCCGGTCCCAGAAGAATCAAACTCGATCACAACTGACCCACCGCCCTTCCCCGGCTATAAAAACCCCAGCCCCGATCGGTTTTTCCCACGCGATCGCCGATTTTTACTCCGGTGAGCACCGAGACATCGCCGGTGAATTCTGGCCGATCTAAGCTCGGAAACTCTGATCTAACTCGCTGGTCTTGATCCACCGCCTCCGGGGAGCTTTGCAGGTGCAGAAAACTCGGAGAATTACGGTGTAAACACAGCGCCGACGAGCTTCGCCGTGGTTTTGCCTCGGACCTCGCCGCCGATCACTTTCCAGGACCCCCGAGCTCCAGAAAACCCCCGAGGTGAGATCCCTGACCTCCCCTCTACCGATCTATGCCATAAGATCACAGTTCTAGGCAGAATTCTCACGGATCCGAAACTTTCCGGCGAGATCGCCGCTTCCCGCCGCCGTGCGCCGCCGGCAGCGCCGCCCGCGCTCGATCAGAGCGACGTGGCCACTTGTGCGCCGTTTATTTTAAATCGCACGGTAGACTTTAAAACCCCGCGTACCGGTTCGATGTTATAATCTCAGCCGTCGGTTTAAAATCAGACGGTCCACGTCAGCCCCGCGTTATAAAGACTGAAATTTTTACGTGCTACCCCCTGGGGTTCTCGGGAAATAAGAGCTAGCCCCGGAAACTTCTGATCTAGCCCCTGGAACTCCAGAAAATCATGTAAATTCATTTAAAAATCAGTTTTACCCCCTGGACTTAATAAAAATTAGGAAAAACACCTCTGATAAGTGTAGATAGACCCCTGGAAATTATGAAAATAATATTATAGACCCTGTAATGGGGTGAGTTCCTTATTTTAGCCCTGTTTAGTATTTAATTTAGAAAATTGAATATGTAACTAGTGTTTAAAAATTAAAAAGTGGGACAAACATAATTGTCAAAATTAATTAAAAACTTTCTCAGTACTTAGAAAACTTTGGAGTGAGATAAAAATATATTTTGGGCTGAAATGAATCTGTTTCATTTATTATTCACATTATTTAGTATAGGGACACATTTTTAAGTAAAGAATAGCTATAGAAAAATAGGGAAAATAATTATGAAATAGTTTACATCAGAGGCCAAGGTCAAAATATGTTATTAAATTATTTAGGACCAAAACCTATACTGTTTAGATGATGTGTATTACTAGTTTCATAATAAAATACACAATTATGCATAGGAATATAAATCTGAAAATATAGCAACTAGTAAATGATAAATGGAGTTTTTAAAATCCAAAGAGTTCAGTTTAGGGTTGATAGAAATTATGAAGGCACATATGGAGAAGAAAAATACTTTTCATACATACTTGGTAGTTTAATGTAAGGAATTTATTTAAAACTGAAACACACACATATATATATATATAGTATGTAAGTATAAATATGAACACCAAAGTAGGAATCATACACATATAAATAAAAGTGTATGCAAGCCACAGATCAACACACAAAGTAACCACAACACATATAATGGTGAATGAATTTCATAAATATGAATGTGTGGTTTGTATGAAGTAGAAGTGTGAACTATGTCTTATGATTGTTGTTTTTCTTTTGCTATGTGTGATGGTATGAAGTAGAACCTGTTCAAGAGCAAGTTAACTCTTTCCAAGATCAGGACTACCCATTTCAAGAGCAGCAAGAAGGAGGCAAGTGTCCTTGACCACTTTGATCCTATGCTAGGATGTGTAGATAGAATTATTTGCATTGTCAAATGAAATATGAAACCCATGCTAGGAAGTTTCCCTAGAATTGCATTACCTTGTTTTCCTTGTAGCTTGGGTTGGGATTTATTTTGGTCATGTCATTTATTTACATGAATATGCTTAGCCATGCTTAGAATGGGATATTTGGGATATGAGATCATCAGTTTATTTTACCATACTCTTGAATGAGCTATTGTGAGTTATGTAGAGGTAGGGATCAAGGCAAGTTGGATGTTTTGGTTGTGTGCTGGGTGCACGAGACTTGGGTTTGTGTTTAGTACTTGCCTGGATCCTAAGGACCGGTTCATGGAGCATGTAACCTGGCTTTACCGTGCCAACCACATGCTGAGATGGGGCAGCTTGGCCAATTAATTAGGTGTATCCCCGGCGTAGTATGGGTGTGTTGGATGGTGCGGGGAGTAGGTGTCAGCTGGACTACCATATGAACCGCAAGGCTCAAGAGGGGGCCACTGCAGCGGGGTTGGAGCCTCTTGTATGCTGTTAGGGGTGAAACCTCAGTGGGCCCACGCTCGTCGGGAATCCCTTTGTAAAGGCTTCGTAGTGATCTCCTGGCTGCACACCTGGGAAGTGTGAATGTGGATCGTAGCCACTGGCATAATGGAGGTTCTTTTAGTCCACCCGGCAACGGGGGATGAAATCACTACATGTGGGTACAGTGGTACAAACTCTGCAGAGTCAAAACTGTCTTGACAGCCGTGCTCACGGTCAAGAGCGGCCTGGACTTATTCATGATTAGAGGAGTGATGGTTTTTGGAAGTTGTGGACGTTAAGCGGGGAGCTTAACATTGGAAATGATGTTATGGTTATTAGATTATGATGATGGATGGGAGATTGGGACCATTTCACTTGTGTAGTAATATAGGTGCTTAATAAGCTAAGGTGATAGGTATTAATTGCGTAGTGCTTTAACCATGAGTTAAATCTCTCCTTGATCTAGCCATGCATGATATAATTTTCCCACACTTGCTGAGTACCATTGGTACTCAACCTTGCATTTTTGTTGGTTTATATTGCTGCTCAGGTCAAGATAATGAGGTGGTGTATAATGACCAAGACTTTGGACCCGAAGAAGGTTTCTAGGTTCATGGAAGCCCCGGGCAACGCCTGTGATGGAGCCCTAAAGAATAATATTCCGCTGCTAGTTTATTTACTTGTGATGAACTTATTATTGTCCATCGAGACATTTACTATGTAAGACTTACTTATATTCGACACCTGGCTTGTAATAAATGATGCTTCACTATTTGTCATCACAAGTATGAGAAAATGATCCTGGCATACATGTGATATTCACTTGGTTGTTCTTCGGAAAAACCGGGTGTGACAGTAGGTGGTATCAGAGCCAAGGTTGCCCGTAGAAACGTGGACCTAGGTAGAAATGGACGTATTTAAGGGCCCTATTTTCTTAAAAAACTATTTTCCAAGGTGTGGGTTGAAGAGTGTTATTTAAGGAGTCATTTTCTTCATCTTACCCCAAATTTTCATTCAAAATGGGATTTTTGTTTAAAAAGTTTATCTAACCTAAATTTAAATTCTTTTTGTTTTAGATGGTTCGCATGATTCGCACCGCTCGCAAGTCCACAGGAGGGAGAGTTCCCGTAGTTGCCCTTGCCGAAAAAGAGGAGAGTCGTCCAGTGACGTACCTTTCCTACGGATTGGCAGTGGGAGATTTGTTGCGCCGTCTTCGACGTATGCTCGAAGCCGCCGGCAATATGGGCAAGCTAATCATCCACTATAACTCCACCAGGACCATCCGTGAGAAGAGGGAAGAATGGAGTTCGGAGATGAGGATTATACACGAGAATCAGCTGCTTAAGATTCACCACTCTCCAGCTTGTCGAGCAACACAAGTTGACGCGGAGAAAGATGTCACCTGGGAGGCCATCACCTGCCAGAGTCACATCTATCGTCGCCACTTGGACAAAACTGAGTACATGTATGTCCTCCAACGTGAGAGTGGTACCACGGAGTACAAGTACCCACCGGTGCAGCAAGGGACTTCCCATGAGCACATGGACTTGTGTTTGGAGGATGCTGCTATGCTCAGCACTCGACTGCAGGAGTGTCAACAAGAACTTCAGGATGTCCGAGACACCCTGAAGGAAATGGAGGCGTTGCTGCGAGCTTGCTTAAAGGCGAGAGAAAGAGGAGATGGGAATGAACTGTGTGTCACCGTGAGTGATACATGGACTCCTGACTCCCCGGATCGCCGAGCGATCAGGCGTCGTCGCACTTCTCCACCAGCAGCCTCCCCACCCAAAGCAGAGTCAGAAGGTAGCCGAAATGAGGAGGAAGATCCCGAGGAGCCAGCTCAAGAGAACGAGTAGTGTAGAGTCTTTCCCTTAGCTAGCGAGAGGTCGAGTAGTCGAGTCGTTACGTAGTTAATGGTGTGATAATGTTTGGTGTGTGACGTGAGTTGTGGAAGCCATGAGCAATTGTCCACAGCCTCGTCTTCGAATTGTTTTGCTTTGGTGTGTAAACCCACAGGAAATAATAGTGCATTTATTTGGTGTGAGATATAAACCCTCGTAAAATTTTAACAAAGACTCAACACTTCAAAGTACAAACAAGTGAAAGTAGTAAGATGATACTAAATGCTTTCAAATTAACATTGGTTGATTCTGCCAGATGGCCGGAAGAGGAAAAGGACGTGCTGCCAACCCCGCCAACAACAATGATGAGGCATGCAACCCTCATCTTTCTGGAGGCCAGGACCGGGGTGGTCGCCGTGAAGAAGTTGATCCTCTCCACCAAATGCTGGAGAACCAAAATCAGCTCATCCAGAACTTGACTCAAGTGGTGGCCAACTTGCATCAAGTTCCACCTCCACAAGCTGCACCACGCCAACCAAGGTTGAGTGAGTTTCTAGGAACTCAACCTCTAAAGTTTGCAAGTGCTTCTGAACCTCTGGAAGCAGATGATTGGCTGAAGACCATTGAAAGTAAGATGAGGATTATACAATGCCAAGGGTATGAGAGGTTGCTGTTTGCCTCTCATCAATTGCATGGACCTGCTGCTGATTGGTGGACCGCCTACGTGGCCGCCCATCATGACCCTGAGAACATCACTTGGGAAGAGTTCAAGCGTAGCTTCCGCAACCATTACATCCCAAGAGGTGAAATCAAAAACAAGAGGAAGGAGTTTTTGGGACTGCAGCAGGGAAATATGACGGTGAGGGAATACCTCACTAAATTTACTCAACTATCCCGTTATGCTCCACGGGACATAGAGACTGATGAGCAGAAACAAGATTGTTTCGTGGAAGGGCTTACCGCAGAAATGCAGTGTGCAATGTCCTCAAATGAGTATGAAAGCTTTCAAAAGATGGTGGACAGAGCATTTGTGGTGGAAAGGAAGCTAAAGGCCCTGGAAAATGAGAATAAGAGGAAGGCTGGGTGGTCACATCAAGCCTCAGGGAGCAACACCCGCCCACGTTTGATGCAGCAACCTACGGGGCAGACGAGCCGTGGTGCGGTACCCTATTCAGCACCGAGAGGGTACAACCCAAATTTCAGGCCTCGGGCAGTACCAGCACAGCCGCAACGTCAGTTTGTGCAGCAGCCTCGCCCCGCATATCCACCTCGACCAGCAGTGCAAGGACCCCCAAACCAACCCCAAGACAGCAAGGGCCAAGCATCTAATATTGGGGTGCAATGTTTCAGCTGTGGTGAAGTGGGGCACTACGCCCATAAGTGTCCAAAGAAGAAGCCCACGCAGCCACAGCAGCAGAATGTAATGAGAGGACGGGTGAACCACGTCACTATGGAGGAAGCACAAGAGGCACCCGACGTGGTAGTTGGTAAGTTTCCTGCCAATTTACACCTTGCAACTCTGCTGTTTGATTCTGGTGCTACCCACTCATTCATTGCTCAAGGGTTTGTTAAGAAGCATGACCTAGCAACCACACAAATGAACCATATG
Source organism: Neostapfia colusana (assembly GCA_030760725.1). NCBI lineage: Eukaryota > Viridiplantae > Streptophyta > Magnoliopsida > Poales > Poaceae > Neostapfia > Neostapfia colusana. The sequence continues at coordinate 22,504,500 of JASWHV010000012.1, read as the reverse complement.
CTAGCCGTAAACTCTCCAGGTGGAGAAATAAGGACAAGACAAGTGTGTCCCAAAGTGAGCCTAGACATTAATGGGGTAGTATTTACCGCTAACCTCATAGTGATAGATTCACAAGGGATAGATATTATTTTGGGTATGGATTGGTTGACCAAACATAAAGGAATCATCCATTGTTCGACCAAAACGGTGGAACTAACTCACCCCAGTGGCACCAGAGTAAAGTTCATAACAATACACGAGCCTAGGAGGGACATCAAATTAAATCAAGTGGAGGTGAAAGTTGAGGAAATCAGGACTATCAGGGAATATCCGGATGTTTTTCCGGAGGAATTGCCAGGTATGCCTCCCGACCGTGACGTGGAATTCGCAATTGAGCTAGTACCGGGAACAGCCCCGATATACAAGAGACCTTATCGAATGGACTCCAAGCAGCTAGAAGAGCTCAAGGATCATTTGAGAGAATTGACGGAGAAGGGGTATGTTCGCCCTAGTTCCTCACCATGGGGAGCTCCGGTGATATTTGTGCCTAAGAAAGACGGAACCCAAAGGTTATGCGTGGATTACCGTGCCTTGAATGAGGTAACCCATAAGAACAAGTACCCATTACCCCGCATTGAAGACTTGTTTGATCAGTTTAGGGGAGCTTGTGTGTTCTCGAAAATTGATCTCAGGTCGGGATACCACCAACTCAAGATAAGGCAATCTGATATTCCCAAGACAGCTTTCGTATCTCGGTACGGACTGTATGAATACACTGTCATGCCTTTCGGGCTAACCAATGCCCCGGCATATTTCATGTACCTCATGAACAAGGTATTCATGGAATATCTGGACAAATTTGTGGTGGTTTTCATAGATGATATTCTCGTCTTCTCCAAAGATGAAGAAGAACATGAGAAACATCTAAGGTTGGTGTTACAGAGGCTGAGAGAACACCAACTATATGCCAAGTTGAGCAAGTGTGAGTTTTGGCTGAAGAGAGTTCCCTTTTTAGGACATATAATCTCGGAGGAAGGAATCTCCGTAGATCCCGCCAAAATCGAGGATATCCAGAAGTGGAAGACCCCTGAAAATGTCGGGGAAGTTCGAAGCTTTTTGGGATTGGCTGGATACTATCGACGGTTTATTGAGGGATTCTCCAAGATCTCGAGACCTCTCACCAAATTGTTGGAAAAGGGAATCACATTCACCTGGACGCCACAGTGTGATACAAGCTTTCAGGAGCTAAAGAAGAGATTGACAACAGCCCCAGTGCTGGTTATGCCAGATATGCAGAAGAATTTCACAGTGTACTGCGATGCCTCTGGAAATGGGTTGGGATGTGTTCTCATGCAAGAAGGACATGTCGTGGCATATGCATCCCGGCAGCTTCGGAAGCACGAGAAGAACTATCCTACACATGACCTAGAACTAGCGGCAGTGGTACACGCGTTGAAAATTTGGCGGCACTATTTGATGGGGAAGAGGACAGAGATATATACGGATCATAAGAGTTTGAAGTACATATTCACACAGCCATATCTCAACCTCAGACAAAGGAGATGGTTAGAGCTAATCAATGACTTTGATGTGGGCATCAACTATCATCCCGGGAAAGCAAACGTCGTGGCCGATGCTTTGAGTCGGAAAGTGCAGGTCAATAAGTTGAGCTTGAAGGACATGCCCGCAGAATTGAAGGACGAGGTTATAAGGCTCAATCTATGTCTAGTAAGTAGTGGTGAAGCCATCGCCATGGAAGTGGACTCCACACTCGAGCAAGACATACGCGAGGGCCAAAAGAATGATGAGAAGATACAAGAGATCAGACAGCTCATTAAGGAAAATAAAGCTCCTGGTTTTAGAGAGGATGAACAGGGAACGGTGTGGCACGGGAAAAGGATCTGTGTGCCAGAAGTAAAGGAGATCCGTGAATTAATTTTGAAGGAGGCTCACGATTCTGACTATTCCATTCATCCTGGGAGTACGAAGATGTACCAGGACCTCAAGAGCAGGTATTGGTGGTATGGCATGAAGCGAGATGTCGCGGAACATGTTGCCCTATGTGACACATGTCAGTTGGTGAAAGCAGAACATCAACGACCCGCGGGATTGCTGCAACCACTCAAAGTGCCTGAATGGAAGTGGGAAGAAATCAGCATGGATTTTTTCGTGGGATTGCCTAGGACCCAATCCGGGCATGATTCAATATGGGTCATTATTGATCGGCTAACCAAGGTAGCTCATTTCATCCCTGTGAAAGAAAGCTACAGCGGATCCAAATTGGCAGAATTGTACATGTCAAGGATTGTGTGTTACCATGGAGTGCCAAAGAAGATAGTGTCGGACCGAGGGACACAGTTCACCTCGAGGTTTTGGCAGAAGTTGCATGAAACCATGGGAACCCATCTGAACTTCAGCTCTGCCTATCATCCCCAAACTGACGGGCAGACGGAGAGAACCAATCAGATCCTTGAAGATATGTTAAGGGCATGTGCACTCAAAAACAATAGGAGTTGGGACAAGAACTTACCGTATGCGGAGTTTTCCTATAACAACAGCTATCAAGATAGTATGAAGATGTCACCGTTTGAAGCTTTGTATGGAAGGAAGTGCAGAACTCCCCTATTTTGGAATCAAACAGGAGAAAGTAAAGTGTTTGGTCCAGAAGTGCTACAAGAAGCCGAGGCGAAGGTGAGGGAGATTCGCAACAACTTGAGGATAGCACAAACACGCCAGAAGAGTTATGCTGATGTACGAAGGAGAGAGCTCGTTTTCAACGTGGGAGACTATGTTTATCTCAAGGTGTCCCCTATCAGAGGACTTCGTCGGTCCAAGGTGAAAGGGAAGTTGTCACCTCGATACATCGGACCCTTTCAAGTTTTGGAAAGAAAAGGCGAAGTGGCGTACCAACTAGAGTTACCGGTTCATCTATCGGATGTACACGATGTATTCCATGTGTCACAACTCAAGAAATGTCTGAGGACGCCTGAAGAGGTGTTACCCATGAATGAAGTGGATGTAGCTGAGGATTTGTCTTATGCTGAGCAACCATACAAGATTTTGGAGACGATGGAACGCCTCACCAGAAACAAGAGAATCCGGATGTGCAAGGTGCAGTGGAAGCATCACTCAGAAAGGGAAGCCACTTGGGAACGGGAAGATGAGCTCAAGGCACAATTTCCGGAATTGTTTTCTTAGAAACACCAATCTCGAGGACGAGATTTCTTTTAAGGGGGGTAGAGCTGTAACACCCCAAATTTTGATTCAAAACCCTAAACCATGTTCAGAGGGGAATTTAAAAATTTTTGGACGTGTTGCATGTTTTGCAAAAATTCAAATTCAAACTGGAATTCAAATTAGACTCAAAACAGAAAAGAAATGGAAAAAAGAAAAGAGAAAACGGGAAAAACCGGCCAGTGGGCCGAAACCCGCCAGCCGGCCCAATTTCCCCCGCGCCAGCCCGCAGCCGCGCGCCCGCGCTATCCCTCACAGACAGGTGGGACCCACCTGTCATCCCTAACCCCGCGACCCCGGACTCTCCCGCGCGCGCGCGATCTTAACCGATCGGAATACCGCGTCCCTCAGCCCGAATTCCGTTCCCAGAAGAATCAAACTCGATCACAACTGACCCACCGCCCTTCCCCGGCTATAAAAACCCCAGCCCCGATCGGTTTTTCCCACGCGATCGCTGATTTTTACTCCGGTGAGCACCGAGACTTCGCCGGTGAATTCTGGCCGATCTAAGCTCGGAAACTCTGATCTAACTCGCTGGTCTTGATCCACCGCCTCCGGGGAGCTTTGCAGGTGCAGAAAACTCGGAGAATTACGGTGTAAACACAGCGCCGACGAGCTTCGCCGTGGTTTTTCCTCGGACCTCGCCGCCGATCACTTTCCAGGACCCCCGAGCTCGAGAAAACCCCCGAGGTGAGATCCCTGACCTCCCCTCTACCGATCTATGCCATAAGATCACAGTTCTAGGCAGAATTCTCGCGGATCCGAAACTTTCCGGCGAGATCGCCGCTTCCCGCCGCCGTGCGCCGCCGGCAGCGCCGCCCGCGCTCGATCAGAGCGACGTGGCCACTTGTGCGCCGTTTATTTTAAATCGCACGGTAGACTTTAAAACCCCGCGTACCGGTTCGATGTTATAATCTCAGCCGTCGGTTTAAAATCGGACGGTCCACGTCAGCCCCGCGTTATAAAGACTGGAATTCTTACGTGCTACCCCCTGGGGTTCTCGGGAAATAAGAGCTAGCCCCGGAAACTTCTGATCTAGCCCCTGGAACTCCAGAAAATCATGTAAATTCATTTAAAAATCAGTTTTGGCCCCTGGACTTAATAAAAATTAGGAAAAACACCTCTGATAAGTGTAGATAGACCCCTGGAAATTATGAAAATAATATTATAGACCCTGTAATGGGGTGAGTTCCTTATTTTAGCCCTGTTTAGTATTTAATTTAGAAAATTGAATATGTAACTAGTGTTTAAAAATTAAAAAGTGGGACAAACATAATTGTCAAAATTAATTAAAAACTTTCTCAGTACTTAGAAAACTTTGGAGTGAGATAAAAATATATTTTGGGCTGAAATGAATCTGTTTCATTTATTATTCACATTATTTAGTATAGGGACACATTTTTAAGTAAAGAATAGCTATAGAAAAATAGGGAAAATAATTATGAAATAGTTTACATCAGAGGCCAAGGTCAAAATATGTTATTAAATTATTTAGGACCAAAACCTATACTGTTTAGATGATGTGTATTACTAGTTTCATAATAAAATACACAATTATGCATAGGAATATAAATCTGAAAATATAGCAACTAGTAAATGATAAATGGAGTTTTTAAAATCCAAAGAGTTCAGTTTAGGGTTGATAGAAATTATGAAGGCACATATGGAGAAGAAAAATACTTTTCATACATACTTGGTAGTTTAATGTAAGGAATTTATTTAAAACTGAAACACACACATATATATATATATAGTATGTAAGTATAAATATGAACACCAAAGTAGGAATCATACACATATAAATAAAAGTGTATGCAAGCCACAGATCAACACACAAAGTAACCACAACACATATAATGGTGAATGAATTTCATAAATATGAATGTGTGGTTTGTATGAAGTAGAAGTGTGAACTATGTCTTATGATTGTTGTTTTTCTTTTGCTATGTGTGATGGTATGAAGTAGAACCTGTTCAAGAGCAAGTTAACTCTTTCCAAGATCAGGACTACCCATTTCAAGAGCAGCAAGAAGGAGGCAAGTGTCCTTGACCACTTTGATCCTATGCTAGGATGTGTAGATAGAATTATTTGCATTGTCAAATGAAATATGAAACCCATGCTAGGAAGTTTCCCTAGAATTGCATTACCTTGTTTTCCTTGTAGCTTGGGTTGGGATTTATTTTGGTCATGTCATTTATTTACATGAATATGCTTAGCCATGCTTAGAATGGGATATTTGGGATATGAGATCATCAGTTTATTTTACCATACTCTTGAATGAGCTATTGTGAGTTATGTAGAGGTAGGGATCAAGGCAAGTTGGATGTTTTGGTTGTGTGCTAGGTGCACGAGACTTGGGTTTGTGTTTAGTACTTGCCTGGATCCTAAGGACCGGTTCATGGAGCATGTAACCTGGCTTTACCGTGCCAACCACATGCTGAGATGGGGCAGCTTGGCCAATTAATTAGGTGTATCCCCGGCGTAGTATGGGTGTGTTGGATGGTGCGGGGAGTAGGTGTCAGCTGGACTACCATATGAACCGCAAGGCTCAAGAGGGGGCCACTGCAGCGGGGTTGGAGCCTCTTGTATGCTGTTAGGGGTGAAACCTCAGTGGGCCCACGCTCGTCGGGAATCCCTTTGTAAAGGCTTCGTAGTGATCTCCTGGCTGCACACCTGGGAAGTGTGAATGTGGATCGTAGCCACTGGCATAATGGAGGTTCTTTTAGTCCACCCGGCAACGGGGGATGAAATCACTACATGTGGGTACAGTGGTACAAACTCTGCAGAGTCAAAACTGTCTTGACAGCCGTGCTCATGGTCAAGAGCGGCCTGGACTTATTCATGATTAGAGGAGTGATGGTTTTTGGAAGTTGTGGACGTTAAGCGGGGAGCTTAACATTGGAAATGATGTTATGGTTATTAGATTATGATGATGGATGGGAGATTGGGACCATTTCACTTGTGTAGTAATGTAGGTGCTTAATAAGCTAAGGTGATAGGTATTAATTGCATAGTGCTTTAACCATGAGTTAAATCTCTCCTTGATCTAGCCATGCATGATATAATTTTCCCACACTTGCTGAGTACCATTGGTACTCAACCTTGCATTTTTGTTGGTTTATATTGCTGCTCAGGTCAAGATAATGAGGTGGTGTATAATGACCAAGACTTTGGACCCGAAGAAGGTTTCTAGGTTCATGGAAGCCCCGGGCAACGCCTGTGATGGAGCCCTAAAGAATAATATTCCGCTGCTAGTTTATTTACTTGTGATGAACTTATTATTGTCCATCGAGACATTTACTATGTAAGACTTACTTATATTCGACACCTGGCTTGTAATAAATGATGCTTCACTATTTGTCATCACATGTATGAGAAAATGATCCTGGCATACATGTGATATTCACTTGGTTGTTCTTCGGAAAAACCGGGTGTGACACTATTGAGGAAGGACAAGGCTGGGAAGAGGACTACAACCAGGCTATGGACGAGGTGCATGCATTGCAGGACCTCGTGCCCCCAGTGTTAGGCATACCGGTGGTCTTGGGTCTTCCAGCAATGGGAGAACCCGGAATGGGAGAAGAGGTGGTAGATCCAGAGCCACCAGCAGAAGTGCCGGAGGAGGACGACCCACAGGAGGTCGAGTTCTACTCCGAGTAGGGGGTTACGGTTGCCAAGTAGGGCAGCTAGGGTAGCGTAACCCAACTTTTGTAATCGGTGACATGTCGTGTAGACAGTAGCGTATGTATAGGTAGTGACGACATGAGCACGACTTCTTGGAGACCCGAGAATAATGTATCTTGTATAAAGTTTATGCTTTATCAATATATGTGAATGTTGTGCAAATTAATCATGTGTCACTTCAATACCTACTGTTGCTTATGGAATTTTAAGTAAGACATGTGCTAATCGCTGCTGTTTCGAATTTCAGAATGACGCGTACTCGTGCCAACCCTGACGTTGGGGGTACCAGCCAAGGGGGAGAGACCTCCCAACCACCTCCCGAGGACTCCTCGGGACAGCAGCAGCAACAGCAACAGCAAACACCGCCACCGCCACTGCCAACGGTTACATTGGCCGACATTGTCGCGGCAATGGCGGGCTCGCATCAGCAGCACACAGAGTTGCTGCAGACTCTCATCGCCAATACGTCTCGCCCAGAGAGACGTCAAGATCGTGAGGAGCGCCAGCAGAGCTCCTACTCCGACTTCCTAGCAACTCATCCCCCTGTAGTCTCAAGGGCGGATGAACCACTTGACGCGGACAACTGGCTCCGCCCCATAGAGATGAAGTTCGGGCTGCTCCAGATCAGCGAGCAGCGCAAGACTCAGTTCGCGGTCCAGCAGCTCCAAGGATCCACGAGCGCGTGGTGGGCCAACTTCTGTGCTTCACAGCCCACCGACCGAGTGATGACCTGGGCGGAGTTCCGGACGGCCTTCAAGGCCTATCTTATACCGCCAGGTCTGATGAAGAGGAAGACGCAGGAGTTCTTACACCTGCAACAAGGGAGCCGGAACGCGCTAGAATACTCCAGGGCGTTTAACGATCTCGTGCTATATGCGTCGTATCATGCTGATACTGACTAGAAGCGGCGAGGCCACTTTTACCAGGGGCTTAACCCGCTCCTGAAGGACAAATTGGCGATGTTCAATCGCGGCAGCCTCAACGACATCATTGATGCTGCGATTGTTCAGGAGGACTCCGGCAAGGAGTTAGCGGCGGCGGAGAGAAAGCGAAGCGCGCCGCAGAGCAGTGGAGAAGGAGGCGGTCCTTCTCAGAAGTTTCGGATGGTGAATCGCCCACCATCAGGTCCACGCTGGCAACCACCACAGCGGTCGATGCAGTTCCACAGTCGGCCGTACTCTTCACCGGCATTCCGGCCGGCACTGCCAGCACCACCGCAACAACAACAGCAGCAGCGGGCGATGCCGCGTGCGTTTGCACCTCCGCAACGCATGCCGGGCTTTCGTCCACCGAGTACTCCACCAGCAGCGGCCACATGTTACAAGTGTGGTCGTCCAGGACACTTCGCGAGCAGTTGCCCGGAGAGGCAAGGCGGCGGAGTGGCACCACAGTTTCCGGGGAGGAATCAACCCCGGAACCCTACTAATGCGCGGCGGGCAAACCATAGACCCGGCACTGTCCACCAGCTTGCCATTGAGGACGTGCCGGAGGGCGAGCCAATCCTTGTGGGTATGTTCCAACTCCACCAGCATCCCGCTATAGTACTGTTTGATTCAGGCGCCACGCATAATTTTATTAGCCAAGCTTTCATTGCTAAACACAGTTTGCCAATACTACCCACCGATAGTCCATATTTAATTTGTTCACCGGGTGGGAAGATTTCAGCAAGCGTAATGGTCTCCAAAGCACCATTATGCTTAGCGGGTAGAGTGTACCCCACGTCTCTCATTATCTTAGAGGGATAGAAGGTCGATGTCATCCTAGGGATGTCGTGGTTAACCCGCCACGGCGCTGTTTTAGACACCGTCCTTCGAGTCGTGCACTTAAACTCAGAAGTGCACGGTTCTCACTCATTATTTCTGGACAGTCCAGAAATAAAACTTCCAGGTGTCTATCAAGCCACAACCATCAGATTGGAAGACATTCCAGTGGTCCGAGAGTTCCCTGATGTATTCCCAGACGATTTGCCGGGGATGCCACCCGATAGAGAGGTGGAGTTCAAAATTGAACTTGCACCGCGAACCATGCCAATATCCCGAAGGCCGTACAAGATGGCGCCCAAGGAGTTGGCTGAACTGAAGACTCAGCTCACGGATCTTCTGGAGAAGGGTTTTATTAGGCCGAGCTCCTCACCATGGGGCTGTTCGGCATTATTTGTCAAGAAGAAGGATGATACGTTGCGGCTTTGCGTGGACTATCGTCCATTAAATGCCGTAACCATCAAGAACAAGTACCCGTTGCCACGGATCGACATGTTGTTTGATCAGTTGGTCGAAGCAAAGATCTTTTCCAAGATGGATTTAAGATCCGGGTACCATCAGATTAAGATAAGGGCTGAGGACATTCCGAAGACGGCTTTCTCGACGAGGTACTGACTTTATGAGTACCTAGTTATGTCCTTCGGCCTCACCAATGCTCCAGCTCACTTCATGTACTTGATGAACTCGGTATTCATGCCGGAGCTGGACAAGTTTGTCGTGGTCTTCATCGACGACATCCTGGTATATTCCAAGTCGGAGGAAGATCACAAGAAACATCTGCGTATAGTCTTGCAACGGCTGCGGGATCACAAGTTATACGCAAAATTCAGCAAATGCGAGTTTTGGATATCGCAGGTGCCTTTCCTCGGGCATATCATCTCAGTGGAAGGTATCGCTGTGGACCCGAGCAAGATCACTCAAGTGCTGAATTGGAAGTCCCCGAGAAACGTTCACGAGGTACGGAGTTTCCTCGGACTCGCGGGGTATTATCGGAGGTTCATTCCGAACTTCTCGAAGATTGCCAAGCCAATGACAGAGCTGCTGAAGAAGGCTACCAAATATGTTTGGAGTCCAACATGTGAAGCAGCATTCAAGGCTTTAGTCAAGCACCTGACATCAGCACCGGTTTTGGCACAGCCAGACACAACAAAACCGTTCGATGTGTACTGCGATGCATCTGGCATTGGGCTCGGATGTGTGCTGATGCAAGACCGAAGAGTGGTCGCGTATGGATCACGGCAGATTAGGAACCATGAGCAGAATTATCCAACTCACGACTTGGAGCTCGCTGCCGTGGTACTCACACTCAAAATGTGGAGGCACTACCTACTCGGTAACCTCGTACATTTATATACCGACCACAAAAGCCTCAAGTACATATTCACTCAGAAGGAGCTGAACATGAGGCAACGAAGATGGTTAGAACTGATAAAGGATTACGAGATAGAAATCCATTATCATCCGGGCAAGGCAAACATAGTGGCAGATACGCTGAGCCGCAAGTCACACGTCAATAATCTGACCATCACACCGTTGGAAGAGAGCGAACCACCATTACATGTGATTCCACACGGAGCTCTCTACAACCTAGCTTTGATCCCCACCATCCGTGAAGAGATAGCGGCAGCCCAGAAGAATTACAAGGGCATGTCACATTTACGGAGACGTGTAGACAGTGGGGAGTTAAAATGTTTCCGGAAGGACGGAGACGGCATTCTGTGGTTCAAGGACCGGATCGTCGTACCCCGTAAACCGGAATTACGGAAGAAAATCTTTGATGAGGCTCACTCATCAAAATTTTCTATTCACCCCGGCAGCAACAAGATGTATCAAGAACTCAGAAGAAAGTTTTGGTGGACACGGATGAAGCGTGAGGTTGCAAAATACGTGTCCGAGTGTGATACATGCCGAAGGGTGAAGGCAGATCATATGCGGAAACCGGGACTGCTGCAACCACTGGGCATTCCTGCCTGGAAGTGGGAGGACGTGAGCATGGATTTCGTCGTCGGTTTACCCACCACCTTACAGAAACATGATTCGGTGTGGGTGATCGTCGATCGGCTCACCAAAGTTGCCCATTTCATCCCGGTCAACACCAACTACAACGCCAAGAAGTACGCTGAACTGTACATCTCACGGATCCTATGCTTGTACGGCGTACCCCATACTATCATATCGGGTCGGGGCACTTTATTTGTGTCCCGTTTTTGGGAGCAGCTACACGCTGCCTTGGGGACGAAGCTGATCCGTAGTTCAGCCTACCACCCGCAGACGGATGGGCAAACGGAGCGGGTAAACCAAATTTTAGAAGACATGCTACGAGCTTGCGCTATCGACCACGGCAAGAATTGGGATGATCACTTGCCGTTAGCTGAATTCTCGTACAATAATGGGTACCAAGCCAGCATCAAGATGGCACCTTACGAGGCGCTATACGGTAGGAAATGCCGCACACCATTGAACTGGTGTGAGTCTGGCGAAAGGGTTACCTTCGGGATTGACCTTGTCAACAACGCGGAAGAAAAGGTTCGACTAATTCAAGCGAACCTAAAAGCCGCTCAATCCCGTCAGAAACAGTATGCGGACCGGAGAAGGCGCCCATTACAATTCGAAGTTGGAGATCACGTATATCTACGGGTGTCTCCAATGAAGGGCGTAAACAGATTTGGGGTGAGAGGAAAGTTGGCACCCCGATTCATCGGTCCATTCCAGATTACCGAAAGGTGTGGATCAGTGGCATACCGGTTGAAATTACCAGAAGCACTTTCCGGTGTACACAACATCTTTCATATTTCCCAGCTGAGGAAGTGTCTCAAGCTATCAACTACGGTTCAGCTGGAAGACATTGAAGAACTGCAACCGGATCTCACCTATCGGGAGGAACCGGTGCAGATTATTGATGAAAAGGCCCGAACCACACGCAACCGTACGTTGTGGTTCTACAAGGTTATATGGAGTAATCACTCCATGGACGAAGCGACATGGGAGAGCGAAGAATTCCTTCGCACTAACTACCCTGAATTTTTCACGTCGCATATCCGGTAATTTTCCACCGTCCTCTCTCTCATTTTCACCTTATAATCTCGGGACGAGATTCTTTTAAGGGGGGAAGAATGTAACGGCCTCAGTTTTTTACACACATTTGCAGTGTTCATCACCACACCACACACCTCATTTGAGGAAGAATGATGAACACAAATGAAGAGCAAGTAACAATTATCAACATGCTCATTAGAGAACAAACTTACACATTGCTAACGTGGTATTTCCCACATGTGATATAGATGGGCTGGACATATGAAAACTCCTACACTTTGCTAAGGATGTCCATGCCATGTTTTACCCAAATTCAAAATCTTTTTGAGGTCATTTTGGGTATAGATAGGAAGAGGGCAGTTTGAAACCATATTCAAATTCAAACTGTTTTTATCCCATGAATTTAAAAGTGGAAGGCATATTCTTACTCAGCACATTTTTGTGAGCTCACACACCAATTTTCACTCCATTTGGAGTTGATCTTGACATGAGCTAAGGGGGAGAGATTCAAACTTTATTTGAATTTCAAACTGAACTTGTGCTGAAATTCATTCAATCCAAACCTCATTTGAACTTTGATCTATTCAAATGGCTCATGGGTGAATAATTTGAATTGCCAAGGGTAGTATGGGGTCACTGTTTACAACAGTGATTAGGAGTAAATTTCAGAGGTTAAAACTGTAGGTGGGACCCACATGTCAGCCACTGCTCAGATCAAACCGACTGAGACTTTTTCACTCGGGTCGCCGAGTCGCAGCGGTGATCGCCACCGAGGCCAGCCGCCGCGCCACCAGCTGCTTTCCCACGCGCGGGCGTGAGGCGGTGCAGAGCCTTCTTAAGGTGCCTGCCTCCCTCCTCGGCCGAGGTACTGCCGTTCTTCCCCGCAAGAACTCAGCGCCGGCCGAAAACTTCCGCAGCTCGGACTTGATCGGAGAACGCCGATCGCAGCTTCCTCCGTCCACTCCAGAGCCCCAGCAAGGTACTAGAGACCTTCCTCCGTCCTCCCCGTTGCTAGAATTCGGTTGAAACCGATTGATATCGGCTGTGCCGAAAGATCGAACTCGGAACTTGGAACCGCCGCACCTCGGGCTCTCGTGGACAGCCCAACCAGGGCGTTGTCACGCCCGATCCAAGGCACCCTTGGACGCGCGGGTGACCGGTGCTGCTCATCCCCGAGCCACAGCTCGAGTGGTTGCTCACCGGCGGCGAATTTCCACTTTTCCCCTTTCTGTGTGCAGAACGACCTTCGGGTACGATTCTGTTTAATTTGTGCTCTAGGAAGGATTAGAGGGCCTCAGGCCGCTCTCACACGAGCTAGACACGGTAACGCACAAGTTGCCTTCACAACTCTGGGCCGGAGAACCTCTGTGCCCGGCGTAATTTGAGGTCTACTAATGGCGGAACGAACGGGCGGCATCGGGCGCATGGTGAGGACCTATTTTGGGCCTTCCTCGAGCTGCCTCGAGCTCATGTCGACCTTCTCTGAGGTCCACTGATGCTCCCCGACCGATTTCCCTAGTAGCTGAGGTGCTAGAGAAGTCAGCCGACATGGCCGAAGTCATTCCGAGGTGGCGGCTCGTCGCCGACCATGCTCCGGCCGTTGTCATGAGCAGCTGATCCTCGGATCCTATTCCCCGAGTAAAAGTAGGCAGGGGCGGCCAGAATCGAGAAGTTTGGAGCTGTACAGCAGCCGGCGGCGAGCTCTCCGGCGAGGTCCCTCAGCGGCGGGGCGCGGGTGTCGCAAGGTTGAAGAAGGGGGTGGACCCCAGCTGTCAGCGGGAGATATTTTGAATCGGGATCCGGCTGTGGCCGGAATCGGGTGTGCTGGCGCGCAAAATCCTTGTGGGCCGCGATGTGCCATCGCCTAGGCGTGCGACGCGTGTCCCCTGGGCCCACGCGCGAGTTTAAACTTTTCCCCGATTTTCAGATCTCCTTCAAACTTCAAATCCTCATAACTTTGGCTAGAAATCTCCAAAATGAGTGAACCAAATTTTGCTGGATTCAGCTCTCTGAGTACTTTCCAGAAAATCAAGTTTCACTTCATGAAATTCCTTATTTCTCCAGCATTAATTCCTCAAAATTTAAACTGTTAGGAATTTTAACTGGAGAATCCTTTGGAGGAAAATCCTGAAATTTTACTGAGATGTTCACCAAAATATCCTTGAGCTACCATAAAAAATTTCAGATCCATTTGAGCTCATTTAATCCACCTAATGGTGTGATTAGTGAAACTGTTCCAGAGAAAATAGAAAATGTTCAGAAACATTTTCAGAATTTTCTCTGAAATTGTTTGGCTCATATCTTTAGTTAGGAACCCCCAAATTAAGTGAGACCAACTCCATTAGAACCCTCTAAAAATCTAGTTTTCAGAAAGTCATAGCTTGTTTCATGAAAGTCCTTAGAACACCCTAAAAGCCTTTAATTAAGGTCAAGGACATAATTAATTGTGGAGGGCTCAATTGAGCTTTGCTGCAACTAAAACTTGACCAAGTCTCTGTTTAGGTTGTAACCAAGCCACAGTAAAAGTTTCACAGTCATTAGGTCTGTCTAGCAAAGGTTATAAGCTTCACAAGTTCAAACTTAATAAAGGCATTTAAATTAATACATGTATGTCTTATATCATGTAGTCGCTAAGGTCGAGGAGGAACCCGAAGTCCTAGACTTCGTTACTCCGGAGGAGCAGCTAGCCTACGACCAAGAGCAGCAAGGCAAGCTCCGGTTTGCATTAACCTTTTTACAAATGTTTATTGTTTTGAGCACATCTTTGAATATTGTTCTTTGCATTAGAGTCTTGATTGGAAACCCAACTGCATAGCCAAGAAAACCATGGGTTGGGTTTAGGATTGAAAACCTCGTTAGCCACTGCATTGCTAGGATAGAGTAGGATTCGGTACAAGTCGAGTAGTTGGAACTACTCGCGAGAATAGGCTAGAGGCACATTGCTCGGGTAGAGATAGCACATGATATACATGGCAAGAAAGATGAGACCGAGCGGCGAGTAAGGGCAGCAGGACTTTGGGGCCTGTGTGCTATAGCTCCTCTTGTGTCGATTGAGGACCGAGCCGTGTGCGGGCCTGTTGAACAAGCTAGAACAGTACCGAAGACCTACCGGCTATATGGGAACCGGGAAACTGATGTAACTCGGGTAGCTGGGTATTGAGGCATTGCCCGTCGTTCAGAGGGTAGGTTGAGAGCTCGAGGTGTAAATCGGCTGGCGGCACAGAGATGCGCGTGCAGAGACCTCTTGCTCGGGACGATGGGACCGGTTCAATATTTGGCTGACGGGTGAAAGGTAGTTGCGTACGGCGTCCGTGATGGTTGTTGTAGGCTACATCGAGTACGGGCGTACGTGACGGGTTGTTCGGGTAACCCTGCAGGTGTAAATCGATTATAATCGCCGTCCCTCGCGGTCAGTGAGTACCACTTGTTCACTGTACCGTGACGTAGAATGAACAGGCTAGTTACATGTTAAAATGTTGCTGATCGAAAGATGTACATTGATTGTTAATGATATGCTGTAGCTTAGAGCTAACTAAAGTTCTTTTCAACTTTGGGCAAAGTACATGAGAGAAATGCGTTTCTTGTTTGATTGCGGCTCTCTCATGTACCTTCGCGTAAGGTTCTCCACAACCTGCTGCTAAAACTTGAAAGTAAGGTTCTATTAATTAGGCGAGTCCTTGCAAATAATTTTTACCTCATGTAACCCATTACCCTCATGTAGAAGTTCCATGTTTAGGTGAGACGGGTCAGACTTGCTGAGCCTTCGTGCTCACTGCTTGTGTTTGAAGCTTTTGCAGGGTTCTATGAGGAAGGGACTCCCGAAGAGGAGACGGAACCCCAGGAGGGGAACCCCGTCGAGTGGGAGTCGTGCACGCCGCAGAGTTAGTGTGCGTGTGTGCTAGCAAGGACACGTTCAAGGGCTGAACGTGCACTTGATGCTTAGTCTATGCCCGCGAGTGTGGACTAAACTTATTTTGATGTAAACATGTTCCTAAACTTGTTTATGTAATAAAATTTCCGCTTCCGCTTTGTACCTTTGACGTGTGTTATACGGTGCTGTGCAACGCAGCACCCCTCAGCGTGATCCTAGCTCGACAGGACCTTGGGGTCGTGTCAAGAAACTCAAACAATCATCAGACTCGGCTGCACACCGAGCCCGGAATCCATACAGTTCGTACAACCGGCCGTCATCACTCGCCCGGATGTTCTCAAGCCAAACATGCCTTGAGCTACGTGTTCACGTTTCAGACCACGTGACAGGGTCTCCCAAGTTGCACCATGCACGCCAGGGATAGACGTTGCTCGAATACCCCAAACGACATGAAGAGTCGTAGAGGATATCAAAGCGGGTCGGGTTACCTGCCACCCGTGGGGCTCCACCCTTCAGCTTGTGCGCACTGGTGGACAGCACTTACGTGCACCCCCCAAGACATAAACGTCCCGAGATACACGATTTTCCGACATAATCAAATAGGTTAATATGCCACTTTCTATATGCTAATAACATCCTTATACGGGCTACTAACTCGTTCCTCACTGGATTTTTGAAAAAGATGACCTTTGTAGTGCGTTAAACCTCAAGCGAGCTCTGATACCAATGCTGACACGACCCCAACGGTCTTGTCGAGCCAGGATCACGCTGAGGGGTGCTGCGTTGCACATCACCAGATAACATACGTCAAAGGTACAAAGCGGAAGCGAAATTTTATTACATAAACAAGTTTATGAACATGTTTACATCAAAATAAGTTCAGTCTACACTCACGGGCGTAGACTAAGCATCAAGTGCACGTTCAGCCCTTGAACGTGTCCTTGCTAGCACACACGCACACTAACTCTGCGGCGTGAACGACTCCCACTCGACGGGGTTCCCCTCCTGGGGTTCCATCTCCTCTTCGGGAGTCCCTTCCTCATAGAATCCTGCAAAAGCTTCAAACACAAGCAGTGAGCACGAAGGCTCAGCAAGTCTGACCCGTCTCACCTAAACATGGAACTTCTACATGAGGGGTAATGGGTTACATGAGGTAAAAATCATTTGCAAGGACTCTCCTAATTAGTAGAACCTTACTTTCAAGTTTTAGCAGCAGGTTGTGGGGAACCTTACGCTAAGGCACATGAGAGAGCCACAATCAAACAAGAAACGCATTTCTCTCATGTACTTTGCCCAAAGTTGAAAAGAACTTTAGTTAGCTCTAAGCTACAACAAACCATTAACAAGCAAAGTCCATCTTTCAACCAGCAGCATTTTAACATGTAACTAGCCTGTTCTTTCTATGTCACGGTACAGTGAACAAGTGGTACTCACTGACCGCGAGGGACGGCGATTATAATCGATTTACACCTGCAGGGTTACCCGAACAACCCGTCACGTACGCCCGTACTCGATGTTGCCTACAACAACCATCACGGACGCCGTACGCAACCACCTTTCGCCCGTCAGGCATATATTGAACCGGTCCCAGTGTCCCGAGCAAGAGGTCTCTGCACGCGCATCTCCGTGCCGCCAGCCGATTTACACCTCAAGCTCTCAACCTACCCTCTGAACGACGGGCAATGCCTCAATACCCAGCTACCCGAGTTACATCTGTTTCCCGGTTCCCATATAGCCGGTAGGTCTTCGGTACTGTTCTAGCTTGTTCAACAGGCCCGCACACGACTCGGTCCTCAATCAACACAAGCGGAGCTACAGCACACAGGCCCCAAAGCCCTGCTGCCCTCACTCTCTGCTTGGTCTCATCTTTCTTGCCATGTGTATCATGTGCTATCACTACCCGAGTCGAGTGCCTCTAGCCTATGCTCGCGAGTAGTTCCAACTACTCGACTTGTACCGAATCCTACACTATCTTAGCATGGCAGTAGCTAACGGGGTTTGCAATCCTAAACCCAACCCATTGTTTTCTTGGCTATGCAGTTGGGTTTCCAAACAAGACTCTAATGCAAAGAATAAAGTAATCAAGTATGTGCTTAAAGCAATAAAAATTTGCAAAAAGGTTAATGCAAACCGGAGCTTGCCTTGCTGCTCTTGGTCATAGGCTAGCTGTTCCTCCGGAGTAACAAAGTCTAGGACTTCGGGTTCCTCCTCGAACTTAGCGACTACATGATAGAAGCAATATATGTATCAATTTTAAATGCATTTGTATTGAGTTTGAAGTTGTGAAGTCTATAACTCTCACTAGATAGACCCAATGACTGTGAAACTTTTACTGTGGCTTGGTTACAACCTAGGTACAGACTTGGTCGAGTTTTAGTTGCAGTAAAGCTCATTTGAGCCCTCCACAATTAATTATGCACTTGACCTTAATTGAAGGCTTTTAGGGTGTTCTAAGGATTTTCATGAAACAAGCTATGACTTTCTGAAAACTAGATTTTCAGAGGGTTCTAATGGAGTTGGTCTCACTTAATTTGAAGGTTCCTAGCTAAAGATATGAGCTAAACAATTTCAGAGGAAATTCTGAAAATGTTTCCGAACATTTTCCATTTTCTCTGGAACAGTTTCACTAATCACACCATTAGGTGGATCAAAAGAGCTCAAATGGATCTGAAATTTTTATGGTAGTTCAGGGATACTTTGGTGAACTTCCCAGCAAAATTTCAGGATTTTTCTCCAAGGGATTCTCCAGTTAAAATTCCTAACAGTTTTAAACTTTGAGGAATTAATTCTGGAGAAATAAGGATTTTCATGAAGTGAAACATGATTTGCTGGAAAGTGCTCAGAGAGCTGAATCCAGCAAAATTTGGTTCACTCGATATGGAGCTTTCTAGCCAAAGTTATGACGATTTGAAGTCTGGAAGAATTCTGAAAATCGGGGGAAAAGTTTAAACTCACGGGGGCCCGCGGGGACACGTGTCGAGCGCGGAGGTGTCCGGCACACCGGAGCTCACAGGGTATTTGCACGCCAGCACAGCCGATCCCCGGCCACACCCGATCCCGATTTAAATTCTTCAGCCGCTGACACGTGGGCCAGCCGGCTTCGTCTTCCTAATGCCGTTCTCTCGCGCCCGCGCCGCCGATCTCGCCGGGGCGGACCCGGAGCTCGCCGGCTCGCCGCTGCCGGACCTCCCATGGTCTGAAACTCGCCGGCAGGGGGTTGTCGACGTCGAGGAACACGTCGGTGGTGTCAGGTCGGGCTGGGGGTGACCGGAAATAGCTCGGCGACGTGCCGTGGCCTCGGTTGAGGTTCGGCGCCATCGACCATGGGTTCTAACCCGCCAACACCTCGAACAAACGGTCCTACAGCATCAGTGTACCCCTAGGAAGCTCGGCAAGGTGTCAAAAGGGTTCGGGGATGGCGGCAAGTGGGTCGGCACCGTGTGACCGATCGTGCCCGCCATGACCGCCCTCGATCGAGCTCGAAATTCGTCACTCCTAGACAGTTTCACGCCATGGATGCAGAAAAGAACTTGATCGCCAGCTAGTCCAGCGTCTATGTGCAAGATTTGATAACCTCTGAAAGATCATAGAGCGAGAATTTAAAGAAACCGTACCGGAAGCTCGGTTTACGGTCGCCGGAGCAAAAACTGGAAATTCTCTGTGGATTCTTCACGGTTTGCTTCCAAACTTGGAGGAGAGCAGCACGGTGGTCGCGCGCTCCTGTTGCCTCTCTTGCTGGACCGTGAAAACGCCTGTGGAACGCTGTCCATGGGCGCCTGACTCTCGGCTGAGGCTAGGTCGCCGCGGTGGCGATCGTTTTCGGGCAAAGGAGGTCGGAGCTTGGGGTTTCTGGCGTTGGGGAGGTGGAGTGCGACCTCAGATGGCTGTCTAGCAGCTCAGGGACGAAGGAGGAGATGGTTTTGCTGGTTTTCCCGATTGAGCAGAGAGCTGCGGCGAGAAACAATGCTGCTGCTCGGGTTTGCCCGCGAGAAGATAAAGCCAGCCGACTCCTGCTCGGCTGAGGCGGTGCCGGTCGGGTGGGGGCGCGAGCACGCCGCCCTGGGCGCCAGCGCGCGGAGAGGGGAAGCAGCTGGTGGCGCCGGTAGCTGCTCGGTGGCACAGCCGACAGCTGCTCGGTGGAATTTCCCACCGAGGCTGTGACTTTGTGTGCAAGTTTTGCCTCCTTCTCTCTATGACATGTGGGTCCCACCCGGGGTTTTAACCTCTGAAATTTACTCCTAATCACTGTTGTAAACAGTGAGCCCCAAAATACCCCTGGTGATTCAAATTATTCACCCATGAGCCATTTGAATTGATTAGAATTCAAATTGGGTTTGGTTTGAATAAATTTCAGCACAAGTTCAGTTTGAAATTCAAATAAAGTTTGAATTTGACACACTTAGCTCATGTCAAGATTAACTCCAAATGGAGTGAAAATTGGTGTGTGAGCTCACAAAAATGTGCTGAATAAGAATATGCCTCCCACTTTTAAATTCATGGGATAAAAACAGTTTGAATTTGAATATAGTTTCAAACTGCCATCTTTCTAGCTATACCCAAAATAACCTCAAACAGGTTTTGAATTTGGGTGAAATTTTGCATGGACCTCCTTAGCAATGTGTAGGAGTTTTCATATGTCCAGCCCACCTATATCACATGTGGGAAATACCAGTTTTGCAATATGTGAGTTTGTTTTCTAATGAGCATGTTGATGGTGGTTACTTGCTCTTCATTTGTGTTCATCATCTTTCCTCAAATGAGGTGTGTGTGTGGTGATGAACACTTCAAATGTGTGTCAAAAACTGAGGCCCTTACAATATGGTTTTATTAAAGGTGTGAGACCTATGTGTGCTGAATACATTAGCAATTAGGATAAAAGTTAGCATTAACATTCAAAGTTTTGAATATTGCCAAAACATTCTTCTATGGCAAGGTCCGACAAGTTCTTTGTTAGGTCCGCCAAGTGTTGGCAAGGTCCGACGCAAGGTCCGGAGAGCTCCTGCAAGGTCCGGAGAGCTTCTGTGAGGTCCGGAGCTTGTTTTTAGGGAGCTCCCGTGAAGTTCAACTCGTAGAACTGCAGCGTCTTGTTTTTGCTTTTAACTCGCAATGTTTCAAACTTGCTTTATGGGAAGGTTTGCTTAGTATTAATTTGCTAAGTTTTTGGTGTGTTTTGGTGGTTATGGCTGTTATCATTTGATATGGTTTGCAACATGCTTATGTGACGTGCTCATGTAAGGTGTTGTGCTTTTCCAACTAACGTGAGTCAAGTCGAGGACTTGTGCTCGGAAGAAGTGGTTGTTTATTCATGTGCAGGTGTTGCTTGAGTTCAAGACATGGCTGGTGACGGGATCCTTGGACTAGTCTCAGGGAGGAGATGAGGTTCCAACAACCAAGTTCAGGAGGAGCTGTGGTTGAGTTGATCGGGAGGTCGCGCAGAATGTTTGGATCAAGGGCAGTGCATATGAAGGTTGCGTGTACGTCGTTGGAAAGTGTTTGCACGTGTGCAAGGAGTGCATGGACGTGGCAACATTGTTCCAAGGCGTGATGAAGAGAAGTGGACGTAAAGAATTGGTCGGAAAGGTCCAACCGGCTGGATTGCGTACTCAGGCTGAGGCTGAGTCGGATATGGCTCAAATATGAAAGATTTGAGTTGGTTATGACAGGATTTCGTGCTAGGCACGAAGTTGAGTTGTTTTAGGAATGTTTAGGACGTTCTTAAGATGTTTGGAAGTCTCACGATTGCTTCTATCTGCGAATAGGAGAGTCCTGAGCAGTTATGGTAAGTTAGGATACGAGTCTAATTAGGAGTAGGAGTCCTAGATTGGATTGTTTAGCCTGAGGGCTGGCTATAAAAGCAAGCGAGGCCAGAGCTCTCGTGGGTAGAGAACTTTGGGCTGTTCCTCTTGTGTTTCTATTGAATAAAGTTCATAGTTTTGAGGAGCTTTTGTGCCTTGTTCGTCCGACTTGTTTTTCGTCAAGTCTTTCTCGCCGAGTTTCTGGACAGACCGACGTTGCTTCGGTGTTTCGTTCATAACTCGAGTTTTACAGATCCGATTGACGTGATTCTTTTTGGGTTGTCTTCAAAACTCAATTATATATCATCTGTGAAATTTTCACGAGCTTCGGATCTGTAGTTTTTGAGATACACGAGTTTATTTGCAGCGTTGCAGATCTGTTTTATATCTGGTAGAACAGATTTATCTTCGTTTAATGTTTTGATCGTATCTCAAGTTTTACTTCGTGTTTTCAAGTGATTCTTGCTGCATTAGATCCGTGACTTGATTCTCTACCTCTCTACTTGATTTGTCACGGTTGAACACGTTTGAAAACACTTGCACACACGGTTTCTTTAACCGATTGATTTTTTGCTGAGGGTTTTTTGTTGTTTCCGCTGCGAAAAGTTTTAATCTACCATTCACCCCCCTCTGGTAGCTTTTCACGTGCTCTTCGATCCTACAATTGGTATCAGAGCCAAGGTGCTCTAATCTTTGTGATTTGCACGTGTTTTGACTAACCATCATGGAGAAGTACTCCGCAAAACCTTGTGTGTTCAATGGCATCGATTTTCAGGTTTGGAAGGCGCGGATGGAGGCCTACATACAGGCGCAAGGCTTCGCCATATGGGAAAAGGTCTACCGGAACTTCGATGTACCACCAAACGATCAAGTTACGGCTGCGAACATGAGAGATGTTGACAACAACAACAAGGCTCGCAACTTGATCATCCAAGGATTGACTCAAAGCGACTTCGACCGTGTTGCACACCTCCGATCTGCATATGATGTTTGGAAAGCTCTTTGTGACTACCATGAAGGATCCAATACGATCAAGGAGGTAAGGCAAGATATGTTCAAGAAAGAATACATGCATTTTGAGATGCAACCCGGTGAGTCAATTGACGACCTTTTTGCTCGCTTTAATAAAATTCTCAGCAACTTGTGTAGTGTCAATGTTAACTTTTCAGATGCTGAAAATGCTAGACAATTGTTAGGAGCATTAGATATGTCAATTTGGGAGATGAAAGTTACATCTATTCGTGAATCTACTGTCATGAGTTCTCTTACTTTAGACGTGCTTTATTCTAAATTGAAAACTCATGAAATTGACATCATCTCACGTAAAAACCCCAACAAGTCTATTGCATTTGTTTCGCAACGTGACATGTCTAGTTCTAGTCGATCATCATCTAGTGGTGCACTCTCTTTGCTGTCCTCTCTAACCCTTGAACAGATTGAAGAGTTTCCAGAGGAGGAGCTTGCACTCATCTCTACTCGGTTCTCAAAAGCATTGCAAAATGTGAGAACTAGAAGGAGAGGAAGCTCCGGACCTCAACGATGTTTTGAATGTGATAAGACAGGACATTTTCGTACGGAGTGCCCTAACCTTTCAGGTCCGACTTCACGTGAAGAAAAGCAAACAAGGCCGAAGAAATCGTTTGCAAAGAATAAGAAGAAGAAAGATTTATCAATGCGCAACATAGTGCATAGTATGATCTCTGCACTTCAAGATTTCGGCTCAAGTGATGTGGACACCGGTAGTGATGAAGATGAAGAAGCTATGGCAAATATGTGCTGCATGGCGAGCAAGTCAAGTTCAAGCTCCGAGGAGGCAGAACACAACAGCGACGATGAAGAGGTATGTCCCACTTGCGAAGAAATGTGTGATGCTATTTCTTGTGCCACTGTTATATTAAAGAAAAAGGATAAAAAACTTAGGAACAATGCTGTTAAAATTGAATCACTAGAATCTGAAATTAATCGTTTAAAAACTTTGATTCCTAGTGATGATTCTTGTTCCTCATGTGATTTGATTTATGAACAATTATCCTCTTTAAGAAGTGCACACGCATCTACACTTGATAAACTTGAACTTGAAATTGAAAAGAACAAAGAGCTTGCTGCACTTAATGATAAAAATTTGAAAGATGCTTGTTGTTCTACAATTGATTTGCATTGTTCTTCATGTGATGATCTGAATAAGAAACTAAATGATGCTATGAATGAGATTTCTATTTTGAACAATGCTTTACGTGTGCATGAAGTTAAATATTGTTCAAATTGCAAACTAAAAGGAAAAACTTCATGTGAAAACTGCTTTGATCTGTCCAATAAACTTGATGACATGCATAGGACAGTAGATCGGTTTTCTAATGCAAATAAGAACCTAAACTTGCTGCTGAATTCTTCCAAGTCTTGTAATGATAAAACTGGTTTAGGTTTTAATTCTCATGCTCATGCTAAGGCACACCCACCTAAAGTTGTAAACTCATTAGGAAGCGGTTTGATTCAAACAGCTCCTAGACAAAAAGAGGTGATTTTCAAATCTGCAGGAGTACTGTCCCATTCGGGTTCTAATAAACGTGTTGCTTGCTCATCTAGACATGATAATAAGGTTATTTTTCATTGTACCTACTGTGGTAGAGATGGTCATGTCATGGATTTTTGTTATAGACTAGCTAAACACGATAAGAAACAAAGAATACTTGCTAGATCACATAACAACCAAGCAAAATCTGCTAGACCGAATGTTCGGAGCTTGCAACCTGCTGTAATGAGTCAAAAACTTGCTCCCGGACCTACTGTTTTTTGTGCTACATATAACACATCTTCTAAGTCAGTAGTTGGTAACAAAAATTTTCGATGTTTGGCTCATAAACCTGCTGTACCTTCTCAGCTTTCGTGTGTTATTCCTGCTGGACGTCGTGTGACTCAGTACTGGATTCCTAAAAGTCTTTTAACTAACCCCAGTATTGAGTCATCGACGTATTGTGCTGCTGTGTAGGTTTCACGTTTGAGGAAGGAGAACATTTGGATTGTGGATTCAGGTTGCTCACGCCACATGACCGGTAACAAAGAATGGTTCTCCTCTCTCTCTTTTGTGTCACGTGTAGAAAATGTTACTTTCGCCGATAACTCTTCTACTCCCATAATTGCTAAAGGATCGGTTAGAGTAAACAATCTCTACACTTTGAAAGATGTGGCACTTGTTAAAAATTTGAAATACAACTTGCTTTCGGTTTCACAATTGCTAGATGAAAATCTAGAGGTTAGCTTTGCTAAAAATTGCTGCATGGTTGTAGATTCAAAAGGTGAGCTTTTGTTTAACATGTCTAGGTTTGGAAGAGTTTTTAAAGCTGATTTTGATTTCTCAACTTCTAAGCATCGGTGTCTAGTTGCTAATGATACAAAGGATCTAAATTTTTGGCATCGTAGACTTGGTCACATAGGCTTTGATCATCTTACTCGTGTTAGTGCTCTCGATCGCATACGTGGGCTGCCGAAGCTTAAAAAGGACAATGATATTGTGTGCTCTTCTTGTAGACATGCTAAGTTTGTTGCAGGTTCACATGCTCCTCTCACAATGACCATGACAGCTGAACCGGGACAACTTTTACATCTTGACACAGTAGGTCTGGCACGTGTTCAATCCTTCGGAGGTAAATGGTATGTGCTTGTGATTGTTGATGATTATTCCAGATATTCTTGGGTTTATTTTATGGCATCTAAGAATGAAGCTTTTAGTCATTTTAGAACTTTATTTCTTAGATTATCTATTGATCACCCAGGATCATTAAAAGCAATTAGAAGTGATAACGAAACTGAATTTCAAAACCAATCCTTTGATCACTTTTGTACTGAAAATGGAATAGATCATCAATACTCTTTACCCTATGTACCACAACAAAATGGTGTCGCAGAAAGAAAGAACAGGACCTTAGTTGAGATGGCTAGGACTATGGTTGATGAATATCAAACTCCTAGGAAATTTTGGGCTGATGCAATTGCAACCGCTTGTTATGTCTCAAATCGTGTTTTCTTGCGTGCTAAGCTTGGAAAAACCCCATATGAGCTCCGGTTTGGACATAGGCCTAGTGTTACACACTTTAGGGTTTTTGGTTGCAAATGCTTTGTTAAGAAACATGGTAATCTTGATAAATTTGAAGCTAGATCTGTTGATGGCATGTTTCTTGGTTATCCATCTCATACTAGAGGCTACCGTGTGCTTTTACTTGACACTAACAAAATTGTGGAGACTTGTGAGGTTTCTTTTGATGAAGCTAGCCCAAGTACTAGCTCCGATATTGCAGGTCCGGATCCATATCCGCAGGAGGAGAGTATTTTTATTGAAGAAGATGAAGAAGTGGTGCTGCTGCCCGAAAACTCGGAAGTGAATAACGATCAAGCTGCTGATTTTGCACCACAACCAGCACCAACAGTCACTACTGCTGGTTCGTACCTTCCTCAATCAACAAGCTCTCCTAATCAAAGGTCCGAACATGAAGAAGAAGGTGCTTGTGAAGTGTCTACTCCCCTCCGAGTACTCAAAAGTTATCCTCCACAACAAATCATTGGAAGCTTGCATGAACGAGTCACTCGGTCCAGGTTTTGTGATCCAAACTCTCATGCTCATTCTGCTTTTGTTGCTTCTTTTGAACCCAAGGATATATCACACGCACTCACTAATAAATCTTGGATTAATGCCATGCAAGAAGAGTTAGAAAATTTTGAAAGAAATAATGTTTGGAAACTTGTACCTCCACCTCAAGGTCACACATTAATTGGAACTAAATGGGTATTTAAAAATAAGCAAAGTGAGGATGGGGTTGTGGTTAGGAATAAAGCTAGGTTGGTTGCTCAAGGTTTCACTCAAATTGAAGGTCTAGATTTTGATGAAACATTTGCTCCTGTTGCTACATTAGAAGCTATAAGAATTTTATTAGCATTTGCTGCATCTAAAGGTTCCAAGTTATATCAAATGGATGTTAAAAGTGCTTTTTTTAATGGCTACATAGAGGAGGAGGTTTATGTTAAGCAGCCACCGGGTTTTGAAAATCCAAATTTTCCTAATCATGTTTACAAACTGTCCAAAGCCTTGTAAGGTCTAAAGCAAGCCCCTAGAGCATGGTATGATAGGTTAAAAACATTCTTACTTGAAAAGGGGTTTACCATGGGCAAGGTTGATAAAACTCTTTTTGTACTTAAGCATGGCAATGACTCATTATTCGTTCAAGTGTATGTGGATGATATTATGTTTGGTTGTGCTTCTCATGATCTCGTGTCCAAGTTTTCAGCTATGATGAGTTCAGAATTTGAGATGAGTATGATGGGAGAACTCACATACTTTTTGGGGCTGCAAATCAAGCAAACAAAAGAAGGAACTTTTGTGCATCAAACTAAGTATACAAAGGACCTTCTTAAGCGCTTCAACATGGACAAATGCAAGCCTCTTCGGACATCAATGGGAACAGCAACAACACTTGAACTTGACGAAGATGGTGACCCGGTCGATAAAAAAGAATACAGAAGTATGATTGGATCACTTTTGTATCTCACGGCGTCAAGACCGGACATACAATTCAGCGTATGTCTTTGTGCACGTTTTCAAGCTTCTCCACGTGCTTCACATCGCCAAGCCATCAAAAGGATTCTCAGGTACCTACATGGAACTCAAGAATTTGGCATTTTTCTTCCTTCTTCCTCAACCGTTTCTTTGAAAGTTTTTTCGGATGCTGATTTTGGGGGTTGTAGGATTGATAGGAAAAGTACTTCGGGTGCTTGTCATTTTCTTGGTAATTCACTTGTTGCTTGGTCCTCTAGAAAACAAAGTTCAGTTGCACAATCCACGGCCGAATCTGAATATGTAGCTGCGGCTAGCGCTTGCTCACAAATTCTTTGGATTGTTCAAACACTTAAGGACTATGGGGTTGATTTAGATAGTGTTCCACTGTTTTGTGATAACACTAGTGCAATTTGTATTGCTAAAAACCCCTTGAAACACTCTAGAACTAAGCACATTGACATTAGGTATCACTTTCTTCGTGATAATGTTGAAAAAGGAAACATTGTGCTTCACCATGTCGATACCGAACAACAATTGGCTGATATTTTTACAAAACCTTTGGATTTCACTCGTTTTTGTTTCATTCGTATTGAAATAGGGGTTATGCATCCTCATGGCTTAAATTGAGGGGGAGTTTTTGAAACTTTGAAAGTCTATGTGTGAATCTGAAACTAAAATAATATGAGCATAGTATTTCATACATATATGACTTTGTGATTCCTTTTACAGGCTGAAAGTTCTTACTACATTACTCATGTTATACATTTTGTAGTTTTTGCCATGACTAGTAATTGGAATAATTACTTACACTAAATCTGGTCATGATCGAACTTTCTTGCTGTTTTGAACTTGTTGCTTGCTCACAAGTGCTTTTAATCATAAAAAATTAATCAAGTGATCAGCTCACATGTTGAGTTTTCAAATAAAAAATTTAGAAAAGATCAAGAGAATATGCATGCATCGCACTTCTTCTTTTGAGATTGCTTATCATTGCACTAAGATATGAACTTGGAAGGAATTGTGTATGACTAAAATCATGTCCTTAAGCTTCTGATTGTCAAATGACATAGGTTTGGCTTGGTTGGTTAGAATAAGGCTGATGCGACATATAATCCCTTGCAAATATCATATGATCAACTTTGTGCCTTAAATGATTATGAATAATAAAAATGCAGCAACAAGTGTAATGTTTTCAGGTTCTGAAATAGTTGAGTAAGGGAGATCATGACTTGCTTAAACTGAAAAATACATTTGATCTCTAGCATGGCTTACACTACTTTATGTATCTCATTGATGTGATAGTGTAAGTAACCTGATAGTATGACTTGGATGAGCTTTGTTTTGTATGTATATGTTATAATATGCTCATAACATTTAAAAATTTCTCTTTTGAACCTTGCTGAATACATTGCCAAAGGGGGAGAAATATGTATAAGGAGAGATTTTTTTTACACTTTGCATATGTTATACACTTTCTTCCTTCTCTGATTTTAAAAAATGGGGAGAAATTAATAAAGGGGGAGAACTGAGTTTTCAAAGCTTTTCAAAACTTTTCATAAGCCAATGTTCAGATTTTAATTGGTGTTGCCAATGCATTCATCAAGGGGGAGATTGTGAGACCTATGTGTGCTGAATACATTGGCAATTAGGATAAAAGTTCGCATTAACATTCAAAGTTTTGAATATTGCCAAAACATTCTTCTATGGCAAGGTCCGACAAGTTCTTTGTTAGGTCCGCCAAGTGTTGGCAAGGTCCGACGCAAGGTCCGGAGAGCTCCTGCAAGGTCCGGAGAGCTTCTGTGAGGTCCGGAGCTTGTTTTTAGGGAGCTCCCGTGAAGTTCAACTCGTAGAATTGCAGCGTCTTGTTTTTGCTTTTAACTCGCAATGTTTCAAACTTGCTTTATGGGAAGGTTTGCTTAGTATTAATTTTCTAAGTTTTTGGTGTGTTTTGGTGGTTATGGCTGTTATCATTTGATATGGTTTGCAACATGCTTATGTGACGTGCTCATGTAAGGTGTTGTGGTTTTCCAACTAACGTGAGTCAAGTCGAGGACTTGTGCTCGGAAGAATTGGTTGTTTATTCATGTGCAGGTGTTGCTTGAGTTCAAGACATGGCTGGTGACGGGATCCTTGGACTAGTCTCAGGGAGGAGATGAGGTTCCAACAACCAAGTTCAGGAGGAGCTGTGGTTGAGTTGATCGGGAGGTCGCGCAGAATGTTTGGATCAAGGGCAGTGCATATGAAGGTTGCGTGTACGTCGTTGGAAAGTGTTTGCACGTGTGCAAGGAGTGCATGGACGTGGCAACATTGTTCCAAGGCGTGATGAAGAGAAGTGGACGTAAAGAATTGGTCGGAAAGGTCCAACCGGCTGGATTGCGTACTCAGGCTGAGGCTGAGTCGGATATGGCTCAAATATGAAAGATTTGAGTTAGTTATGACAGGATTTCGTGCTAGGCACGAAGTTGGGTTGTTTTAGGAATGTTTAGGACGTTCTTAAGATGTTTGGAAGTCTCACGATTGCTTCTATCTGCGAATAGGAGAGTCCTGAGCAGTTATGGTAAGTTAGGATACGAGTCTAATTAGGAGTAGGAGTCCTAGGTTGGATTGTTTAGCCTGAGGGCTGGCTATAAAAGCAAGGGAGGCCAGAGCTCTCGTGGGTAGAGAACTTTGGTCTGTTCCTCTTGTGTTTCTATTGAATAATGTTCATAGTTTCGAGGAGCTTTTGTGCCTCGTTCGTCCGACTTGTTTTTCGTCAAGTCTTTCTCGCCGAGTTTCTGGACAGACCGACGTTGCTTCGGTGTTTCGTTCATAACTCGAGTTTAACAGATCCGATTGACGTGATTCTTTTTGGGTTGTCTTCAAAACTCAATTATATATCATCTGTGAAATTTTCACGAGCTTCTGATCTATAGTTTTTCAGATACACGAGTTTATTTGCAGCGTTGCAGATCTGTTTTATATCGGGTAGAACAGATTGATATTCGTTTAATGTTTTGATCGTATCTCAAGTTTTACTTCGTGTTTTCAAGTGATTCTTGTTGCATTAGATACGTGACTTGATTCTCTACCTCTCTACTTGATTTGTCACGGTTGAACACGTTTGAAAACACTTGCACACACGGTTTCTTTAACCGATTGATTTTTTGCTGAGGGGTTTTTGTTATTTCCGCTGCGAAAAGTTTTAATCTACCATTCACCCCCCTCTGGTAGCTTTT
Organism: Neostapfia colusana; assembly: GCA_030760725.1. Classification (NCBI taxonomy): domain Eukaryota; kingdom Viridiplantae; phylum Streptophyta; class Magnoliopsida; order Poales; family Poaceae; genus Neostapfia; species Neostapfia colusana. Next base: position 22,474,381 of record JASWHV010000012.1, on the reverse strand, counting down.
CACGTGCTCTTCGATCCTACAAAAGGAAGATCTAGTCAACATTGTCTTGTCTGGGCTTTTGAGTACATTCATAGATGCTAGAAATTTAAGAAAGAAATAGTAATCCTCAAATTGGAATTTGCAAAAGCTTCTGACACAATTGAATATACGATCATCATAGAAATTATGCAACAGCTTGGTTTTTATAAGACATGGATAAATTGGATAAAGGAATCCTTTGCTTCGAGTCATCTTCAGTTTTACTAAATGGTGTAACGGGGAAACATTTCTTTTGCAGAAGAGGGGTTAGCCAAGGATATCCACTATCTTTTTTATTATTTGCTCTAGTGGGAGAAATTCTACAATATATAGTGAATAAAGCAATCAATAAGAATATTCTCTCGGAGCCTATTGTGAACAATTCCACGAAGGATTTTCCCATCATACAACATGTGGATGAAAATTTACTAATTATGAAAGCCTCACAAAAAATGTTATTCTGTCTTAAGGGGATCTTGTAGACTTTTACTCTATCCGCAAGACTTCAAGTAGACTTTAGGAAATCATGCTTGGTATCGATCAATGTCGCGAATCAGAAGGCATCAATACTGGTTGAACTTTCTGGATGTCAATTAGATTCTTTTCTATTAATTCACCTATACTGCACTTCCACTAGAAACCATAAAGCCTATGGTTGTTGATTTTGCCTAGTGGAGTACTACAGGAATCTCGACGATTTGCGACGGTTTCCGGCCGTCGCAAATAAGTGAAAAACCATCGCCGGTTTTACTTATTTGCGACGGTTTCCGGCCGTCGCTCGTATTTTGTCACAATTAAGTTTATTTGCGACGGCCACCGTCGCAAATAAGAGCCCGGGCCATTCAGATGGCCCCGACCCGACAATTTGCAACGGCAGGCGGTGGCCGTCGCAAATAAGAACCTATTTGCGACGGCCTTACCACGGCGCCGCAAATAATATAGGTTAATTTGCGACGGCCAGTAACCTTATTTGCGACACTACTGTATAAAAAACCGTCGTAATTAAGGTTCTTTATTTTAAAAAAAACAAAACATTTTGCCTGGCTCGATGGCCAGAAACACGACAGAGACAAAATATATAACAACACATAACAGCAGCAGCAAAAGTCACAAATACATATCCAAAAGACAATATATGACATCTCCATCGATCACAACACAAAAGTGTCTCGCATCTCATCACAAGAATAGAAAAAGAAAGGAGAGAGGCTATCCGCTAGCGTTCACTACCTCCAGAGCCGCCAACGTCCTCGCCGCGCGTCAGTCCAGGCGCCGGTATAGATAGCGACGGAATTTGAGCCTCCGTCGCCGATCCCTGCAACAAATAGAAGTTGTTTGACATATTGATTAGTTTAGAACTTCGTTTTTGACTAGAATTGATTAAACAAGCTAGAATTGATCATATTGAACTTACTTTAGTTAATTTGAGTTAGATTTGCTATGTTTGATTATTTAAGACTAAGTAAGACTACAATAGCTAAGTTAAATTAGATTTGCCTACACTTGATGAATTAAGACTAAGTAAGAACATTTTTTATTACCTGAAAACCCGAAGAAATCTGCACCGGCGGCGCTAGCTCCAGTTCTGGCAGGGGAACTGGCGGTGGCAGTGAAGGTAGCTCGAGGTGCAACCCCTGGACTTCGCAGCCTTGAAAGAAACTCTGTCATTGCAAATGTTACGGGTTATTACATATCATTAAGAATGCGATAAATTTAATTTACTTTAACTTACCGTCATCGCCTGCTGTTGCATCTCCATCGTCTGCCACATCTGCTCCATGCAGGCTCGCTGGTAGGAGATGGTGGCCTCCATCGCTGTCCTCTACGCCTCCATCGCCGCTCTCTGCGCCTCCATGTCCGACTGGTACTGCTCGTGACTCTCCTGGACCTGACGGGCGAGAGTCTCCACCTGTGAGACACGACAACTCGGGCCCGCCGATGAAGACTGCGTGGAGCTGCCTCTCGCAGGTCTCGCCACCCTCGAGTCGACAACTCCGTCGAATATGGCGAGCCTATAAAAAAAGAATCAGTAATATGGAATTGAAATATCTTGAATATTTGAAATTGAAATTGATAAAATGACTTATGAACTCACCTTCCGTGGGCTTTTCCACCTCCGCTTGCATACGCGGCTTGAGGATCGATTGGTTCATGTTCCGAACCTAAATCTGCGCCGTGTACCCTCCTAGCCTCCTCCCCGTACCTAGCCTGAAAAACAAGAAAACTGTGTAAGTTCATCAATCCATATAGTTATATTTACTATGAATGATTTCTACACTTACCAACCTCTCAGCTGCAGCCTGACTGCACCCCTGGGGCTGAGAAGGGTCCCAGTGACCTCTCTTCCAGATCTCAGCAGGGGTCGGCAGCACCCCCGTCTCGTGCTCCTGTCAATACGTGTTAGTACAAATAGTATATTATGAATATATAAACATAAGTTAGATACATTTACCATGCATTTTGCTAAACGCAAGTGGTTATCTTGGCCGTGTTTGTGCTTCCCCTTGACCCCTCTGCACCCTCGAGCCCTCTGGGACTTAGCCTTAAATTCATCGCTAGCCCAGTACCGACAAAGGGTCCGGTATGCATCGGACCGACCCTGCAACCAGCTCACGTGGCCCTGCACATAGTTGTAGATCGTTAAAAATACCATTGACGCATCTGCTCCATGCTTAGAAAAAATATTTACTACACCCCACGTACCTACGCGTACTCTTCCTCCATCAGGTGCCTCTCGCTCTCCTGTCGAAAGTGTAGCATGTGGTGCTGGTTCGCCTTCAAGTGCTCATTGATAACTTGAATACGAGCGTTCGACAAAGCTTGCCAAACCGCCTTCGCAGCGTTGACGTGAAACACTTTCCTCACATCCTCAAACATGTGAGGGTTATCCGGGTCCTCTAAAATATACCTTTCCTGTGATAAAAAATATTTGAAGAGATGTACATTAAAAGAATTTAAAAGTTTATTGAGAGGCTGCGATGGCGGCGGGCGCGGCGGCGGGAGGCAGGAGGCGGGGGCGGCGGCGGCCGCGGCGGGGCACGGTGGTGGGAGGCAGTGCGGCGGGGCGGTCATTGCAAATCAATCTAATTACCAAATTAAACTATAAACACCCTAATTACCTAACTAACTACAAAAAAAATTAATTGCCAAATTAATTATAAATTACTCTAAAACAACATTCAATTAACTATACTCTAACCAAATCTAACTAATAACAAGAAAAAAATGAAAAAATGCATGTACATGGAGGAGGTTACTAAGAGGCGGCGATGGCGGTGGACGTGGCGGCTATGGGAGGTGGGCATGGCGGGAGACGGCGACGGCGGCGGGCGCGGTGGAAGGCGGCGAGAGGCGGTGGGCCCGTGGTGGCGGGCGGCGGGAGGTGGGGCGCGGAGGGAGGGGGGAGGCGGGCGGCGGGAGGCGGGTGGTGGGAGGCAGGAGGCAGGGCGCGGCGGCGGGAGCCGGCGGCATGGCAGGAGGCGGCGGTGCAGCGGGAGGCGGCAGGCGCAGAGGGAGGCGGGCGCGGTGGCGGCGGTGAAAGGTCTGTGAGTCGGGATGGCGCTCGGCCGGGTATATCCCTTTAATTTGCGACGGCACGTTAATTGCGATGGCTTTTTCTTTCGCCATCGTAATTTATTTAACTTGTGACGGCTTTTTCTTTGGCCATCACAAATAGACATTTTTTTGCAACAGTTATTTAATTTGCGACGGCCTCAGGTCTGGTCGTTGCAAATCAATGTCTATTTCCAACGGCTGAAGTCGTAGCCGTCGCAAATAGATGCCTATTTCTGACGGCTTTTTTTTGCGACGGTGTGGGGTTAGCCGTCGCAATTTACTTTATTTGTGACATCCAACCGTCGCAAATAATTTTAGCCATCGCAAATGATCGCGTTTCCTGTAGTAGAACAGAAAGGAAGCTAACGGCAACATAAAAAAAAATTCACAATCATGCTGGACGACTTCAATTAGTAAGCCCTGTTTTATCATTTTTGCCTATACCTATACAATGAGTACTTTGCAAATTCCAGGCACAGTGCTAGATTATATTGATCAAGCAAGGAAGCGTTGCCTTTGGATAGATGAATGTCTATTTTGTATTCTCACTAATATTTCTCCAAAAAATACTATAATCTGCCAAATAAAAAAATCAAACCACCTAAACCAATGGAAAACATCTGGACTTCAAACTACAATTAATATGTTCATAGTCTTCATTTGGTTACTTTTTATGGACAGATTAAATATAAGGAATAACTCCACCTATGACTTTCTAGGTATAGCCAGTACCAAGCCCGGGTAAAGGCGGAGGGTTGTGGTAGGCTTGGACAGCCAGCATCAAAAACAGCTATTCCTACGGATATGAAATCCACTTTGGATTTCATATTGTTGTTGTTGTATTAAATTACAATGAATATTCTCATAAGGAAGAATTACAGATTGAATAACAACGACTACAGTTTTGTACATTTTATGTAAGAAACGTGTTGAAGAGTAACTTTGCACCTTTTCTTCAAGTGCTCGTTTTCTAAAGAATGCTGGGATTGGATCGGAATTCAGTGGAATTATCACGTGGGTTTTTTTAAATGATCATACAGGCACAACAAAACTTTAACAAGCAATTGTCCATGGATATTTTGATGTTGGCCTGCTGATCTGCACCGAAACAAAGAAATGAGAAAGTGTTTGACAATGTGACACCACAATTTTCAGCTTCGAAGTTTAACTTTAAATTAGAAAGTAAAGTTCAGTCTTATAGAATGAAGGATGGGGTCAGAGATCTGTTTCTTTCTTGGATAGATAGTCTTCCTTAGTTCACCTTGTACTTGAGAATGACTGCTATATCTCTTGCTATGTAATTTCATTCACATGCTTGTAAATATTTTGATTAATGCATTTTAAATAAGGAGTATCCCTGCTTATTCAATGGCCTCTTGAGCGTGTCCTTCTACTCATGACCACGCACATACAAAATTTAGAGTAATCAATTATAATGCACAAACATTACTCAAGGTGCAATGAGGTGAATGAATGCAATTCCTATGGTGCAGTTTATAAAAATCAGTTTGCACGTGTTGTTGCAAGTTTTAGTAGGCTTCCATGGGGTTTTATGATGAACAAGGCTGCTGGGATCAAGTGTGGACGTGGTTATGATCTTGACACAGTTTGTAGATCAATTCCACCGTCAAAAATTGACCAAAAAATAGTCTGTCCACACGCAGAAATTTCTGCTCACAGGGGGTGGAGAAAACGGGTGCGTAGAAACAGCGGCGACGTGGTAAGAGGGGTAACAAAAACCTACCTCCCTTCTTCCTCCTCTCTCCCTTGTGGCAGGGCCTTCTTCTTGCAATGGCAGCAGCTGGATATTTTTCTTGGAGAATTATGAGGCTGCGACTAGGGCAGAACGTCGGGGGCTCCTTCTTCGGCGACGGCGAGGCATGGCGGAGCTTCGACGGCGGCCCAATTCCAGCAAGGGGGCGGCGACTTGAGCTTGGCAGCAGGGGAGGGCCGCGGCCAGGGCTTTTGGGGCTGGGGTGGCGGCTAGGGGGGGAGGGTTTTATTTATAAGAGGGGAAAAGAGCTGGAGAGGCTAGGATTTTAACAACTCAATTATCCAATGGGTGAGATTTAATTTTAAAAGAGGTGGGAGCTAAGGGTTGTGATTTTATTATTTACTTTCCACCAATGGCTGAGATTATTTGGGAAAATGAAAGCCCACCAAAAAAAACAAAAGGGGGGGCGGCTAGGGTCCCTCCCTCCCTAATGGGCTGCGGCCAAGGGGGAAGGGCCCACTAGGGTTCCCCCCCTAAGTGGTGCGGCCAAATTGGGGGGAAATTCACCCAAAATGTGGGGAAAATTCCCTAGGGGAATTTTGGGGAATTTGGGGAAAATCAGGAAAATTAGGGAGAGGGAAATTTGGGGGTAATTTGGGGAGCTTTGGGGAAAAATTAGGGGCGGCCAGATTTGGCTATTTTATTTATTTATTTTTTGTTTTTGTTTTTCTTTTTATTTCTTTTTATTTTCTATTTATTTTCAGTATATTCTATTTTTATTTCCTTTTATTATTTTATTTGCTTCTATATTCCTCTCTTTATTTTCTTCTTCATTTTAAATGCTTCTCTACATGAAAAATGTATGCAATGCATGGTAGTAATTTTGAGGGTGTTACAAACCTACCCCCCTTAAAATGAATCTCACCCTCGAGATTCGATAGAGTGGAGAAAAGATGAGGGAATTCCGTCTTGAGGTCTTCCTCACGCTCCTGTGTAGCTTCGACTTCTGTGTGATAGCTCCATCGTACCTTGCACGAACGGATTAGTTTGTTCCTCGTGACCCTTTCCTTTTCATCCAAGATTTTGATGTCGTGTTCCGCGTTGGTCAGATCCTCCAGAAGTTCTAGATCATCCATTGGTACTTGTTCTTCCGGCACTCTTAGACATTTTTAAGCTCGGATACGTGAAATACGTCGTGCACACGGGAGAGGTGCGTTGGCAGCTCTAGTTGATATGCTACCTCTCCTCGCTTGCCCAAAATCTTGAATGGCCCAATGTAGCGATGTACTAACTTTCCTTTGACGTTGAACCATTGTTGGCCTCGTATAGGTGACACCTTAAGGTACACGAAGTCTCCAACTTCGAAGGTCAAACTCCTCTGCTGATTGTCCACATGGACTTTTTGTCGTGACTGAGCGGCCTTCAAGTTTTCACATATAGTTTGGACTTGCTTTTCAGCATCCTGCAGCACTTCGGGTCAAAATACTTGGCTTTCTCCGGTCTCATTCCAGAACAACGGTGTTCTACACCGTCTACCATATAGTGCTACGAAAGGTGACATTTTCAAACTGGCTTAGTAACTATTGTTGTATGAGAATTCAGCATTCGGAAAGCTCTTGTCCCAACTGCGCCCATGTTTCAAGGCGCAAGCTATCAACATGTCTTCCGAAATCTGATTTGTCTTCTCAGTTTGCCAGTCCGTTTGTGGGTGATATTCGGAGCTGGAATTCAACCGTGTACCCATAGCTTCATGCAGCTTCTTCCAGAACCTAGAGGTAAATTGACAACCTTGATCTGAAACTATCCTCCTCGGAACTCCATGACGACACATGATTTGCTCCATATATAGCTTGGCTAATTGCAAGACGATGTACTTGGTCCTAACAGGGATAAAGTGGGCTGATTTCATCAATCGGTCGACGATAACCCAAATAGGGTCGTAGCCGGACTGAGTACATGGCAATCCGACTATGAAATCCATACCGATTTCTTCCCACTTCCACTCGGGTACTTCCTGTAAAAGCCCAAGAAAAAGGGACTTGCAAAAACTTTTTATCACCTCACAAAACCACAGTTTTGTTGTGAATATATTGTGAAGAGCAATGAACCTCCATCAAAAGGGTGTTGGTTCAAACTCTCCACACATGGGATAACACATGAGAGGTGATTCTAAAACCAACTTAGAGTCATTCACATGTTTGGGCCCTAGTTGGATTAAGACCAATGAGTTGAAGTACTCAAGTGCAAGGGGAGGGTTTGAGAAGCATAATTTGAACTAATGTCCAACTCAAAATTCAAATGAGGGGAGGACATAATGGTGATTTGAAACTGTTGTATTCAAACTCATGGTTTCAGCAGCTAACACAAGAATCAAAGTGCATAATTGGATTCCTTGGGTCCAAATTAGTGGGTAGGCAAAGTTTCAGTAATTTTTTAAAAGGTTTGCTACACATTTTTTCCAAAAGGGATCCAAATGTGCAAAGAATTCAAATATACATTTGAATTTGGGGGAACTTTGTCCAATTATACAAATGTAGCTCAGTTTGAGACTCCAAACATTTGAATTGATCACTTGCCAGATTTTTGGGATCTTTTGGAGAGATGAGGGGGTACTGACCAGTGGGGCCCACATGTCATTGGGTGGAATAGACTTAACCCCCAAGTTTCCCTCTGTTTCTCAGTCAACCGAAGACCTTCGGTCGAACAGCCAGCTGCCGCGCGCGCCATCGTCCAGGAGGCCACCTCCTGATTCCCTCTCTCGCGCTGGCAACCGGGCAGCAGCTTGCCCCTCCTGTACGTGACCCCCTCTCCACGCAGCTGGGCCGAGCGTGTTGCCTTCTTCTCCCGATCAGCAAGCGCACCGTGCTCTGCTCGCACATCGGCACCGCTCCTCGACTCTCCACCGTACACCAGCGCTGCTCGGCCTTTGCCCGAGCCTCTAACACAAAAAGGAGCACCAGTGCGTGCTCTAGCTAACCACCCCGCTACCTCGCGGCGTTAGCGCTTCGTTCAGCCACAAATCGACGATCGCAGCCGAGGACCGAGGCCACCCGGCGGAAAACCGAGGTTGCTCTCCGTGGACAGCACCCCACGGGCATTTTCACCGCCTGACTTCTACACAAAAAAGGTGCGCCTTCACCTCCAGATCGTGTATCTGCAACCCTCATAGCAATTGATAGACCGAGCGCAGAGAATTCCTAAGATTTCCGAAAGCTAGTGCATGCGGGTAGGGGTCGGTCTACCCCAAAATTCTAGCTGCACCGTCCAAACCCAGCTCGGGTGAGCTTGCAGACACCTTTTTTCACTTCCTAGTGGCCCTCCTCGACCAAGAATCAAGGGATATGGTCCAGAAATGACCGGGTCCTTGTTCTTTTTCGGGCCGCCATGGGATAACAGCTCGGGTCACCGTGGAGCTCTATATTGCCGACCTTTTTAGGGGTTTGGCGGCCATTTTCGACGACCTCGAGCTCCCGCGGTGCTCTTCGATCAGTTTCCGATCGTTTTGATGCGGTGTAGCGCATTCCCGACCACGCCGGAACCCTAACAGCTGCTGCCACCGTCGGGCGCCCTGTTCCGGTGAGCTACGGCCGCCGGCGAACCCCGAGCCGAGTTCAGCGTCGTGAGTTAGGGTGGGGCGGCGAGTCTGGAGTCGGGAGATGGCCGGGAAAGCGGTTCCGGCGACGCTCGCCGGAGGGCGCCGCCGCGGACCCCTGTTTGGCGCGAGGAAGGAGAAGACCTGCCGAGTGGGACCCCCTGGCAGACATTTAAACATTTTGGGATTTTCAGTTCTAGTTTAAACTTTAGAGGGCCACAACTTGGGGTAGGAGAATCCAAAAATTGTGAAACAAATTTTGTTGGATTCCTGTAAAAGGCCCAAGAAATGGGACTTGCAAAAACTTTTCTTCACTTCACCACACCTCAGTTCTTGTTGTGGATAGCTGGTAAAAAAATGGGAAGAGCAAGTAAGCTCTATCAAAGAAGTGGTTAGAGGGGAAACTTACACTTTCACAACATGGGAAAATTCTACACATATGATCACACATGAGAGGGTGTTTCCAAACTGTTGCATTCAAATTCAGGATTGCAGCAGCTAAAACAAGGAGTAAAGGGCATACTTGGATTCCTCAGGTTCAAATTAGTGGGGAGGCAGAGTCTCAATAATTTTTGAAAAGGTTGGCCACCCATTTTTCCAAAAAGGATCCAAATATGCCAAGAATTCAAATATACATTTGAATTTGGGGGAAATGAGCTTAACCATACAAATGTAGGTCAGTTTCAAACTCCAAATATTTGAATTCATCTCTGGCTAAGCTTTGGAGATCTTTTGAGGGGTGGGGGAGCACTGACAAGTGGGTCCCACATGTCATTGGAGTGGTTAAAATGGCACAAAAGTCAACAGCCTTAGGGGCTAAGTGTTGCACTCGGAACAGAGCCGAGGCTCCACCGTGACACACCGCGAAAACGCCGGGCGCCACCTCCTGCTCTCCCCTCGCTTGCTGGCGAGCTCCTTGTGGGGGCGCAGTAACTCCCAGCCGTGCCCCAGCTCGCCACGACCACGAACCGACCCCCAGTCACCGCCCTCTCGCACGACAGAGCGCCGAGGAGCCGCCGCTGTGATCCACTCGCTCGGGAGCGATCGTCTCTCGTGTACCAACGTCGGCAACTCAGCAAACCAACATCCTCAGACCTCCCACACACTCCCCGCATCACTTCCAGTCGAGTTGAACCACTACCCACCGAGAAAAACCATGTTTTCGTGGCCGCCGGGGAGAACCGAGCAAAGGTGCTCCCGTGGGCAGCTCGGCAGAAGACTTGTTACGACCAAGGAGGAGCAGTTTTGGACGCGCCTAGACTCCACGCTGCTCGGCCCCAAAGCCTAGAACCAGTGACCGATCATCGCCGGCGAATTTCGCAAAACGTCTTCAACCGGTGCAGAACTACCCTCGGGTAAGAAACCCACAAATTCCCGACGTATGATTGCTTAGAGTTTATCAAACTGCACACACAGGAGCTAGACTGGATGGCGCCCAAGTTTGCTCCGCAACCCTAGCTTAATTTTGGCTATAGCCGGCGTATTTCCCTGTTTTCCAGCCGCGGTTATGGCGGGAAAGGTCGGGCTCACGGTGACGACTAGGTTAGAGCTCTCCCCGAGCCCTAGCATGGCCTTGTCGACCTTCCATGAGATCCCCCGGTGCTGTAGAGCCTTTCCACCGAGGTTTTGGTGGGCTACGATGACCGGGCGCCATAACCGAAGAGAGTCCGAGCCGCTGCACCGTTGCCAGCTAGGTTAGGGCCACCGCCGACCAGAGCAGGCGGTACCAGCGTGTTCAGCGCGCAAAAATAGGCCCAGGCAGCAAGTTTCCAGCCGGGAGGCGGTCGGGAAGCCAAGTCCGGCGAGCAGCCGAGGTGTGCCGGCGAGGGGGCGGCCGGGAAAAAGGGCGGGCGCGAGGAAGAAGACGAGCCGGCCGGGCCCGCTCGTCAGTCTCTCGCGGCACAGTGTGGGGATTTTCTGTTGCACCGGATCTGCTGTGAACGCGCGGAAAACAATCCTGTGGCCCCGTGTGGCGCAGCCGAGGTGATGACACGTGGAAGCCGGGCCCGCTGTCAGAAATTTGAACTTTCCCGGTTAATTCGAATTCCAGAAATTTCCCAAACTTTGGAGCTCCATAACTTCTGCTAGGAAGCTCCAAATTTAGTGATTCAAATTGGGCTGGATTCAACTTGCCTAGCTCTGTCCAGATATACAACCCAATTTGTATGAAACCCATTAATTAATTCTGGAAAATTCTTTAAAGCTTTTCAGCAAAAGAATTTTAGAGGGAGTTTGGTTCATCCAAAAATCCCCAAATTTTGCCAGAATGTTCTTTAGGACATTAGTAAACCCCTGTAAAAGTTTCATACCATTTGGAGTTGATTTGGTCAGAGGAATTCAAATTGGAAGGTGATGTGTTCATTTGAATGCAGAAACATTTTCAGAGAATTTCCAAAACTTGGAAATTCAGTTCTGGGCAAATCTTAACCCCAAAAATGTTAGGAAAATTCATGCAAACTCTATGAGCTATAATTGAAATTGTAGTCCATTAAGTTGAGCATGAACAGGGGTATTACCTCAGAATAAATTCTTCCTTGCTGATTTGCCAAGAGAATTATTCTGAGCAAACCACTCCATGAAAAGTGCTAATGTTTGGTCCAGAGAGTTTTCTTGTGACAAGGAACTCACACAAAAATTCTCAGCTCCATTGGAGCTCTAGATCACCCCTGTCCTGTTTAACCACTTAAGGGATTAAGATGGAAAAGGGGGAAAACCACTTAGCATTTAACCATGTGACTAAGTCCAAGCCAAACCACCAACACCAGTTCATCTTTAAATTCTTAAACAAAGTCCCAGGTGTTAGAGGCTGGTTATTAAAACTAATAACAGTAACCTTACAATAACTTGTATGCATATTAATTAACATGTAATATTGCATAAACGTGTAGCCGTTGAAGAAGAGACCCCGGAGGTGCTGGACTTCCTCCTTCCGGACGAAGACTTAACTCCTGACCAGCAGCAACAAGGCAAGCCCCGGTTTGCATTAACCTTTTTATAAGTTTTCTTTTGTTTACATGAGTCATGTGAAGTATGATTGTGCATTAGGTGTAGAAGGAATGGAACCCCACTTGCATAACCAAAGGTTCCTAAAAGAGTGGGGGTAGTGTCTAAGACCTCGAGTAGACAGGCTAGGCTTAATGAGTCATAGGACTTCGGTACAAGTCGAGTAGTTGGAATCTACTCGCGAGATAGGCTTGGGACACACGGGTTCGGTTGAGTGATGTGAGGTCATTTTAGTAATGAAAATGAGACTAGGCAGGGGCTAGGGCACAGCAAGAGGGAGTCTTGTGTGCGCAGCCCTGTCCGTGTCGATTGAGGACCGAGCCGTGTGCGGCCCACGCTGATCAAGTTTGAACGTACCGAAGGCATATCGGATATATGGGCCCCGATAAACCGACGTAGCCTAAACCTCCGGGCGTCGAGGCATAGCACACCGATTTATAGGTGTAGGTTGAGGGCAGCAAGGTGGAAATCTGCCAACGGGCATAGAGAGATGCTCCGAGTGGGGAACCTCCTGCTCGTTTCGGTGCGACCGGTTCGGCGTTTGGGCTGTTGGGTGAAAGGTTGTCCCGTACGACATCGAGTGAGCGTGCTGTGCAGCTCCACGGATGGGCGTACGTGACGTGCTCTTTGGGTCTCCCTGCAGGTGTATATCGAGTCGATTCGCCGTCCCTCGCGGTGAAGAGTACCACTTGGTCACTGAGTCGTGACGTAGATTAATGGATGAAATATGTTGATTCCATGATGCTGATTGATATAATTGTATTGCTACATGTGTGCCACCAAATACTGCTTACTAAATTTCAGATTTCATGAACTGTTAACTTGTTGCTAAAAGATGAACTAAGGATGAACTTGTAGGCGTGTCCTTTTGCTGAAATGTTACTATCCTATGTCCATTGTACACCTCATGTAGAGTTTCATGCTTAGGTGAGTCGGTTAAGCCTTGCTGAGCCTTCGTGCTCACGGTTGCTGCTTAAGTGTTTTTCAGGTGAGGAGCCACCCACGGACTCGGGGTACGAGTCCACCGGCGAGGGTTACCCTCCGTCGGGGACCACGGCTGAGTGGGAGCCGTACACGCCGCGCTGAGCTGAGGAGTGCAGCTAGTGTGGGTTGCCCTAGGGCTGGGCAACCAACTTTTGCTAGATAGGCGGGCGTGAGTTGTGTAGTGTAGACTTCCGCTGTGTAACATAAACAATAGTTGTAACTGAAGTTTGTACCTGTTTGTACAGTTTCAGTTGTTTCCCATGTAATATATTATGTTCTTATGACGTGTGCTGTCGGGTGTCGCATCGCGCGGCACCACCCTCTGCGATCCTGGATGAGCGGATTCCGGTCCGCCACAATTCCTCTAATATAATATAATCCAAATACGAAACCAATTGGTATGAAACCCATTAGCTAATTCTGGAAAATTCTTTAAAGCTTTTCAGCAAAAGAATTTTAGAGGGGGTTTGGTTGATTCAAAAATCCTCCAATTTTGCCAGAATATTCCTTAGGATGTTAGTGAACTCCTGTAAAAGTTTCAGACCATTTGTAGTTGATTTGATCAGGGCAATTTAGAGTTGAAGGTGCTGTGTTCATTTGAATACAGAAACATTTTCAGAGAATTTCCAAAACTTGGAAATTCAGTTCTGGGAAGATCTTAGCTCCAAAAGTTCTAGGAAAATTCATGCAAACTATATGAGCTATAATTGAAATTGTAGTTCACTAAGTTGGGCATGAACAGGGGTGTTACCTCAGAATTAATTCTTCTTTGCTTATTTGCTAAGAGAATTATTCTGAATAAACCACTCAATGAAAAGTGCTAATTTTTGGTCCAGAGGGTTCTCTTGTGACAAAGAACTCACACAAAAATTCTCAGCTCCATTGGAGCTCTGGATCACCCCTGTTCTGTTTAACCACATAAGGTGATCAATATGGAAGAGGGGGGATAACCACTTAGCACTTAATCATGTGCTTAGGTCCAAACCCAAACCACTAGCCCCAGTTTCATTTTAAATTCTTGAACAGAGTTCCAGTTGTTAAAAACTTGTTATTAGAACATATAGCAGAAACATTACAATAAACTCATGTGTATATTCATTAACATGTAGTATTTTATTAACGTGTAGTCGCTGAAGGCGAGGAGGCTCCGGAAGTACTTGACTTCCTCCTTCCGGAAGAAGAACTAACGACTGACCAGCAGCAACAAGGCAAGCCCCGGTTCACCTTTTATAAATTTTTGCTATGTCTACATGTGTCGTATGAAGTATGAATGTGCATTCGGTATAGGATGAATGAAACCCCGCTTGCATAACCAAAAGTTCCTAAAAGAGTGAGGGTAGTGTCTAAGACCTCGAGTAGACAGGCTATGCTTAATGAGTAATAGGACTTCGGTACAAGTCGAGTAGTTGGAATCTACTCGCGAGATTAGGCTTAGGACACACGGGTTTGGTTCGAGTGAGGTGAGATCATTTTAGTAATGAAAATGAGACAAGGCAGGGGCTAGGGCGCAGCAAGAGGAAGTCTTGTGTCCGCAGCCCTGTCCGTGTCGATTAAGGACCTATCCGTGTGCGGCCCTGCTGAACAAGTATTGAACGTACCGAAGGCATATCGGATATATTGGCCACGATAAACCGATGTAGCCTAAACCTCCGGGCGTCGAGGCATAACGCACCAATTTATAGGTGTAGGTTGAGGGCAGCAAGGTGGAAATCTGCCAACGGGCATAGAGAGATGCTCCGTGTGGGGAACCTCCTGCTCGTTTCGGTGCGACTGGTTCGACGTTTGGGCTGTTGGGTGAAAGGTTGTCCCATACGACATCGAGTGAGCGTGCTGTGCAGCTCCACGGGTGGGCGTACGTGACGTGCTCTTTGGGTTTCCCTGCAGGTGTACATCGAGTCGATTCGCCGTCCCTCGCGGTGACGAGTACCGCTTGTTCACTGCGTCGTAACGTAGATAATTTATGGAATGTTTTGATTCAATTCTGCTGTATGATATAATTGTAATGTTACATGTGTGCCACCAAAATATTGCTTACTAAATTTCAGATTCATAAACTGTTAACTTGTGGCTAAAAGATGAACTAAGGATCAACTATAGGCGCGCCCGTTTGCTGAAATTCTACCATCCCATGTTCATTGTACACCTCATGTAGAGTTTCATGCCTAGGTGAGTCGGTTAAGTCTTGTTGATCCTTCGTGCTCACGGATGCTGTTTAAGTGTTTTTCAGGTGAGGAGCCACCCACGGACTCGGGTTACGAGTCCACCAGCGAGGGTTACCCTCCGTCGGGGACCACGGCTGAGTGGGAGCCGTAGACGCCGCGCTGAGCTGAGGAGTGCAGCTAGTGTCGGTTGCCCTAGGGCTGGGCAACCGACTTTTGCTAGATAGGCGGGCGTGAGTTGTAGAAAAGTAGACTTCCGCTGTGTAATAAAGACAATAGTTTGTAACTGAGTATTGTACCTGTTTGTACAGTTCAGTTGTTTTCCCATGTAATATATTATGTTCTTATGACGTGTGCTGTCGGGTGTCGCATCGTGCGGCACCACCCTCTGCAATCCTGGATGAGCGGATCCCGGTCCGCCACAGCCTGGTATCAGAGCTGCATTGGGGATAGCACAGTACTTAAGGACTGTATTACGGGAATTAGGCTTACGGTGAGGATTCGGTAGTTTGCCCATGTAAGGACTATATTAGCATAGTTACTTAAAGTGGCAAAGACTAACCTATGTGCTATAATTCTGAATTTTAATTATATAACGACGCACCTACGCTTTGGTAAGATTGGTAAGGAACGCCATCGAAAGTGGTTCAATTTCGGTTAGCTCCCCTGACGAGGAACGTGGTTCAGGGATAGGTCTCACAGCTTGGTGTGAGACGTCAATATGAAACTCTTGGACTATTCATGTCCCTGAGTTCATATGAAACGCTGATCCCTAGCGTGCATTAGGCAAGTAAGTGGAGACCCCATCGCGTGGTCAGTAACGCGAGAGTGTGTTCGTCTGGAAGTAGCCCAGGGGGACATACGCAGCGCTTGCCATCGGCGACCCCTGCAGAGCAGTAGGTGGTATCTGTTGGGTTGATAACATTCCCAACCGTGACGACCCGTTCATGACATACTCGGGTTCCCCCTCGTGTGGTGTTGAAACACGATCACGTACCTTGAGACGTGACTTAACTCAAGGACGGCCGTATGGCAATGATACGGGCGTTTGTATTTACTTTAAAATATGAATCCTCCCTGGAATGTAAATAACCCTTGATTGCATCACTATTATGTGGTCTTCTGCAGGTACTAACACCGTATGTATCCGTGTATTAAACGTGTGCGAGAGACCGTTTAGTGCCACACTTGAGACGTATATGCCGGTATAATATGGTTAGGATTTTCTTTTGTGAGGAACGTAGTACCGAGATATCATAGGCATATGCATGCAAAATAATGATAACAAGGAATTAAAATCACTAGGTTCAACGTTTAGGGCCTGGTGGGGTAGAAAAATTGGAGGGTGATTAGTGTAGTTCTCAAAGACTGAAAAACAGAGTGCTCTGTTTTGGGCAGCAAGTTTGCTGATTTTCAACAGAGCATAACTCACAGGTCTTTTATCCCAGGGAGGTGTGGTATATAGTTCTGGAAAGGTATTTAAGTACCCTACAACTTTGTTGTAGACTTTCAGAGCTGAATCACACCTTAAGATGGCTTAAATGCCAGAGAAATGTAAACTGTCCAGAATCAGGACAGAGTGAAACACTCTCTGGACTGTTCTGTTTTTCAAACATAACTCCCAGTAGAAAAATCTAAAATTTTCATATGATGCATATTTAAAAAGGGTATAAGATGTGTTACATCTTTGCAATTCAAAGTTTCTGAAATTTCAGCACAGAATTCAGTGGAACTCAGAGTTGAAAACAGCAACTTCCCAAAGGAGGTGCTGTTGAAATTCTTCCAGAAATTCTGTTAACTTTGAATTACCATAACTTCTAAACCACAGCTGATCTGGGAGCAAATAAATAATCGTTGGAAATATACTGAAGCTAACTTTGACTTTGGTATTCAACTTGAGTCATGAAACTGCCCAGAACCAGATCAAAACTTGGAATATGTAGAAACTGGTCATTCGGACAGAGGAGTGACAGTTGAACTCATTGGAGAGGGTGTTGTACCCTAAGGGGGGTTTAAGTACTTCCAATGGGGTAGAACATACTCATGTGAGGTTATCTTCAACGAGTGAAAGATTTGAGTATAGGTCTTACTCAAGTTTCTTTTACTAGAGACCGTGTTTGTGTCGTATTGAAGATAAAAGGGTGGTATACGTGATGACAACGCGATAGTGACGTCTCGTAGTGACTAAACCTAGTTATGGTGAGCTTCCAAAGAGGAGGTTCATCAAGTTGGATGTAACTATCTTGTATTTGGTCTGGTAATGGTGTAGCTTGTGCAAAGTTATTACATTATCTACATACGAGATGTATCGCATGTTTTATTGTCATTATGTTTTTACGCCTATTTCATTGACTGCATTGAAGTATGTTGCGGGACTGATGTTTATTATCGTATGGTTGCAGATGGTTCGTACTAGGACCACGCATGAGGTTGGTGGCTCTAGCCAACAGGGAGGCAATGACTCCCAGCCACCGGCCTACGAAAGCACCC
Organism: Neostapfia colusana; assembly: GCA_030760725.1. Lineage (NCBI taxonomy): Eukaryota > Viridiplantae > Streptophyta > Magnoliopsida > Poales > Poaceae > Neostapfia > Neostapfia colusana. Next base: position 22,456,866 of record JASWHV010000012.1, on the reverse strand, counting down.
CGCAGCAGCAGCCACCACCGCCGCCTCCGCTTACTCTAGCGGATGTGATAGCGGCACTGGTGGGAGGTCATGAGGAGCAGACCGACCTGCTCCGCACGATCGTACAGAATACATCCCAGGCGGGGGGGCATCAAGACAGAGGACCTCGTGAGCCCCGTGAGGTGTCGTACTCGGATTTCATGAGTACGCACCCTCCAGTGTTCATAGAAGCTGAAGAACCACTGGAGGCCAACAACTGGCTGCGGACCATCGAGTCCAAGTTCGGGCTGCTCCAATGCACGGAGCGGCAGAAGACTTTGTTCGCAGCGCAACCACTTCACGGTGCCGCTGGTGCGTGGTGGGCGAATTATGTCGCCTCACGTCCAGCTGGCCATGCCGTGGAGTGGGAAGAGTTCCGGGAGGCGTTCCGTGCCTATCATATCCCTCCCGGGATAATGAAGAGGAAGTTCCAAGAATTTTTTGAACTAAAGCAGGGCGGGAGGAGTGCCCATGACTACTCCCGTGCCTTCAACCATATGGCACAATATGCGTCAGACTACATCTCCACTGAAGAGAAGAAGCGGAAACATTTCTATCGGGGGTTACACCCCGAGATGAAGACACACCTCGTTCAGTGGAATCGCGGCACCTTCAACGACCTAGTCAATGCCGCGATTATGCAAGAGGACGCTCAGCGGGAGTTGGCAGCTGAGCAGAGGAAGCGCAGCGCTCCACCCAGCAGTGGGGGTGGCGCTCCCCAGAAGTACCGCATGGTGTATCGGACACCATCCGGGCAGCGGTGGCATCCACCGGCGCGACCTCAGCGATTCGGGGGACGTCCTTTTCAAGCACCCCCGTTCCGACCGCCGATGCCACCACCAATACAGCAGCAGCAGCAGCAGACGGCACCTCGGGCACTTCCACCGCCACAACGCGCCCCGGGTTTCCGTCCACCGATCAGCGGAGGACTGCCCCGTTTCACTTGCTTCACGTGTGGCCAGGCGGGCCACTTCGCGAAGGACTGTCCCCAGGGGCAGCAAAGCAGTGGGCAAGCCCAGTTCCAGGGCGGTGCTCGAGGCCGACCTCCGGTCAAGAAGGTTGGTCAGCGGACTGGGGGCGTCCGCAACCTCGACAATGAGGACGCCCCAGAGGGAGACAACGTGCTGGCGGGTACGTTTACTCTCAACAATCGAGCCATTATCATACTGTTTGATTCTGGTGCAACCCACAGCTTTATAAGTGCATCCTATGTGGCTAAGCATCAAATGCAAGTCTTCCCAACCAACTGCACTTATATGATCTGCTCACCGGGAGGGAAGATCTCAGCAAATATGATGATCCCAAAGGCACCGCTGTGCTTAGGTGGGAAACTATATCCCACCACCTTGATAATCCTTATGGTGCAAAAGATTGATGCAATCTTAGGGATGTCATGGCTACAATACCATGGCGCTGTCCTGGAGACTCGGACATGGACGGTTCATATAAACTCTCCATTTCACCGTCCACATTCCATGGTGTTAGACACGCCAGTCCAGGAAATTTCAGCAATTAATAATGCTTAAGCTCTCAAGTTAGAGGACATCCCCGTAGTCCGGGAGTACCCGACGTGTTCCCGGATGATCTTCCGGGTATGCCACCTGAGCGGGATGTCGAGTTCAAGATTGAACTTGCACCCGGGACTACACTCATATCACGGAGACCATCCAAGATGGCTCCAAACGAGCTGGCTGAATTAAAAGAACAGCTCAATGATCTGTTGAGCAAAGGTTTCATTAGGCCGAGTTCCTCGCCCTGGGGATGCTCGGCGCTGTTCGTGAAGAAGAAGGATGAAACCTTGAGGCTGTGTGTGGACTACCGGCCGCTCAACGCCGTCACCATAAAGAATAAGTACCCACTGCCCCGCATTGACATATTATTTGATCAACTTGTGGGTGCAAGTGTGTTCTCCAAGATGGACCTTCGCTCTGGATATCATCAGATAAAGATCCGGGCGGAGGATATCCCGAAGACGGCCTTCTCGACGAGATATGGATTATATGAATATCTCGTCATGTCCTTTGGTCTCACAAACGCTCCAGCCCATTTCATGTATCTCATGAACTCGGTGTTCATGCCGGAGCTGGACAAGTTCGTGGTAGTATTCATCGATGATATCTTGGTTTACTCGAAGACAGAAGACGAACATGCCGAACACTTGAGGATCGTTCTTCAACGATTGCGAGACCACAAGCTCTACGCCAAGTTCAGCAAATGCGAGTTTTGGATCAGCCAAGTGACATTCTTGGGACATATCATCTCAGCTGAAGGCATTGCGGTTGACCCGAGCAAAATTGAGCAAGTGCTGAAATGGAAAGCTCCCACTTCAGTTCATGAAGTCAGAAGCTTCCTCGGGTTAGCGGGATACTATCAGAGATTCATTCCAAGCTTCTCCAAGCTCGCTAAACCAACGACAGGATTGCTGAATAAGGGGACGAAATATGTTTGGAACACGGCGTGTGAAGGAGCATTCCAAGCATTGGTGAAGCATCTCACCACAGCCCCGGTCTTAGCTCAGCCGGATACAACAAAGCCCATCGACGTGTATTGTGACGCGTCTGGTATTGGGCTCGGCTGCGTGTTGATGCAGGAAGGACTTGTGGTCGCATATGGCTCACGCCAACTTAGGAACCATGAGCAGCATTATCCCACTCACGATCTTGAGCTTGCTGCAGTGGTTTTGGCGCTGAAAATGTGGAGGCACTATCTCCTGGGGAATTTGGTGCACCTCTACACCAACCACAAGAGCTTGAAATACATTTTCACCCAGAAGGATCTGAACATGAGGCAAGGAGGTGGTTAGGACTAATCAAAGATTATGAAATTGAGATTCATTACCACCCCGGCAAGGCGAATGTGGTTGCCGACGCGCTGAGTCAGAAATCACATGTCCATCACCTCACCATTACACCGGTGGAGGAGGAAGAGCCGAGTTTATACTTGGTTCCTTATGGATCGCTTTACAACCTTGCCCTCATCGCTACTATTAGGGAGGACATCATTGCAGCTCAGAATACTGATAAAGGCATGGCACATCTCCGGAGACGGATAGACAACAGGGAGATCAAATGTTTCCGGAAGGATGATGAGGGGACGCTATGGTACAATGACCGCATAGTCGTACCCCGGGATATGGAACTGAGGAGAAAGATCCTCGATGAAGCTCACTTGTCTAAATACTCCATTCATCCGGGCAGCAACAAAATGTACCAAAATTTGAAAAAGAAATTTTGGTGGACACGGATGAAGCGAGAAGTAGCGAAGTACGTATCCGAGTGCGATACGTGTAGACGAGTGAAAGCTGATCATATGAAGAAATCAGGGATGCTGCAACCCCTAAAGATCCCGGCATGGAAATGGGAAGATGTGAGCATGGATTTCATTGTGGTATTGCCCTAACTTCCAACAAACATGATTCCATCTGGGTATCATCGATCGATTAACCAAGACGGCTCACTTCATCCCGGTGAATACACGTTACAATGCCGGCAAATATGCGGAGCTGTACATAGCGAAGATTCTATGCTTATATGGTGTACCCAAGACCATCGTCTCAGATCGAGGGGCATTATTTGTATCTCGCTTTTGGGAGCAGTTGCACGCTGCTTTGGGTACTAAACTGATTAGAAGCTCCGCCTACCACCCTCAGACAGATGGCCAAACCGAGAGGGTGAACCAAGTATTAGAAGACATGTTGAGAGCATGTGCCATCCACCATGGTAGGAACTGTGATGATCACTTACCATTGGAGGAATTCTCGTACAACAACGCTATCAGGCGAGTATCAAGATGGCACCCTACGAAGCTCTCTACGGATGAAAATGCCGCACCCCATTAAACTGGTGCGAGTCCGGTGAAAGGGTCACATTCGGGGTTGATGTGGTGAACGACGCTGAAGAGCGTGTTCGGACGATTCAAGCAAACTTGAAGGCGCTCAATCCCGGCAGAAGAGCTACGCTGATAAGAGGCGTAGACCGTTGCATTTTGACATCGGGGAACAGTGTACCTCCGCGTGTCTCTGATGAAGAGCGTGCACCGGTTCGGTGTGAAGGGGAAGCTCGCTCCCCGTTTCATTGGGCCCTATGCTATCACCGAGAAGCGTGGACCAGCGGTGTGTAGACTGGATCTACCGGCATCCCTTGCTGGTGTCCATGATGTTTTCCATGTCTCACAACTGAGAAAATGTCTGAAGCATACCGCTGCTGTTCCTACCAAAGACATCGGCGAGCTGAAACCGGATCTGACATATGATGAGTATCCGGTGGCAATTATTGATGAGAAAGCCCGAACCACGCATAGCAGAACGTTGTGGTTCTACAAAATACTCTGGAGCCGAAGAAGCAACGTGGGAGAGCGAGGAATTCCTTCGCTCAAACTACCCAGAGTTCATGGCATCTCAGCACGGGTAAGTCCCTACTACATCGCTATCTCTTCTTTTATAATCTCGGGACGAGATTCTTTTAAGGGGGGAGGGATGTAAAAGCCCAAGAAAAAGGGACTTGCAAAAACTTTTTATCACCTCACAACACCACAGTTTTGTTGTGAATATATTATGAAGAGCAATGAACCTCCATCAAAAGGGTGTTGGTTCAAACTCTCCACACATGGGATAACACATGAGAGGTGATTCTAAAACCAACTTAGAGTCATTCACATGTTTGGGCCCTAGTTGGATTAAGACCAATGAGTTGAAGTACTCAGGTGCAAGGGGAGGGTTTGAGAAGCAGAATTTGAACTAATGTCCAACTCAAAATTCAAATGAGGGGAGGACATAATGGTGATTTGAAACTGTTGTATTCAAACTCATGGTTTCAGCAGCTAACACAAGAATCAAAGTGCATAATTGGATTCCTTGGGTCCAAATTAGTGGGTAGGCAAAGTTTCAGTAATTTTTGAAAAGGTTTGCTACCCATTTTTTCCAAAAGGGATCCAAATGTGCAAAGAATTCAAATATACATTTGAATTTGGGGGAAATTTGTCCAATTCTACAAATGTAGCTCAGTTTGAGACTCCAAACATTTGAATTGATCACTTGCCAGATTTTTGGGATCTTTTGGAGAGATGAGGGGGTACTGACCAGTGGGGCCCACATGTCATTGGGTGGAAAAGACTTAACCCCCATGTTTCCCTCTGTTTCTCAGTCAACCGAAGACCTTCGGTCGAACAGCCAGCTGCCACGTGCGCCATCGCCCAGGAGGCCACCTCCTGATTCCCTCTCTCGCGCTGGCAACCGGTCAGCAGCTCGGCCCTCCTCTACGTGCCCCCCTCTCCACGCAGCTGGGCTGAGCGTGTTGCCTTCTTCTCCCGATCAGCAAGCGCACCGGGCTCTGCTCGCACATCGGCGCCGCTCCTCGACTCTCCACCGTACACCAGCGCTGCTCGGCCTTTGCCCGAGCCTCCAACACAAAAAAGGAGCACCAGTGCATGCTCTAGCTAACCACCCCGCTACCTCGCGGCGTTAGCGCTTCGTTCAGCCACAAATCGACGATCGCAGCCGAGGACCGAGGCCACCCGGCGGAAAACCGAGGTTGCTCTCCGTGGACAGCACCCCACGGCCATTTTCACCGCCTGACTACTACACGAAAAAGGTGTGTCTTCACCTCCAGATCGTGTAGCTGCAACCCTCATAGCAATTGATAGACCGAGCGCAGAGAATTCCTAAGATTTCCAAAAGCTAGTGCATGCGGGTAGGGGTCGGTCTACCCCAAAATTCTAGCTGCACCGTCCAAACCCAGCTCGGGTGAGCTTGCACACACCTTTTTTCACTTCCTAGCGGCCCTCCTCGACCAAGAATCAAGGGATATGGTCCAGAAATGACTGGGTCCTTGTTGTTTTTTGGGTCGCCATGGGATAACAGCTCGGGTCACCGTGGAGCTTTATATTGCCAACCTTTTCACGGGGTTTGGCGGCCATTTTCGACGACCTCGAGCTCCCGCGGTGCTCTCCGATCAGTTTCCGATCGTTTTGATGCGGTGTAGCGCATTCCCGACCACGCCAGAACCCTAACAGCTGCTGCCACTGTCGGGCGCCCTGTTCTGGTGAGCTACGGCCGCCGGCGAACCCCGAGCCGAGTTCAGCATCGCGAGTTAGGGTGGGGCGGCGAGTCTGGGGTCGGGAGATGGCCGGGAAAGCGGTTCCGGCGACGCTCGCCGGAGGGCGCCGCCGCGGACCCCTGTTTGGCGCGAGGAAGGAGAAGACCTACCGAGTGGGACCCCCTGGCAGACATTTAAACATTTTGTGATTTTCAGTTCTAGTTTAAACTTTAGAGGGCCACAACTTGGGGTAGGAGAATCCAAAAATTGTGAAACAAATTTTGTTCGATTCCTATAACACAAAATAATCCAAATATGATACCCAATTGGTATGAACCCATTAGCTAATTCTGGAAAATTCTTTAAAGCTTTTAAGCAAAAGAATTTTAGAGGGAGTTTGGTTCATCCAAAAATCCTCCAATTTTTCCAGAATATTCCTTAGGATGTTAGTGAACTCCTGTAAATGTTTCAGACCATTTGGAGTTGATTTGATCAGGGCAATTCAGAGTTGAATGTGCTGTGTTCATTTGAATACAGAAACATTTTCAGAGAATTTCCAAAACTTGGAAACTCAGTTCTGGGCAGATCTTAGCTCCAAAAATGCTAGGAAAATTCATGCAAACTATAGAGCTATAATTGAAATTGTAGTTCACTAAGTTGGGCATGAACAGGGGGGTTACCTCAGAATTAATTCTTCTTTGCTTATTTGCTAAGAGAATTATTCTGAATAAACCACTCAATGAAAAGTGCTAATTTTTGGTCCAGAGGGTTCTCTTGTGACAAAGAACTCACACAAAAATTATCAGCTCCATTGGAGCTCTGGATCACCCCTGTTCTGTTTAACCACATGAGGTGATCAATATGGAAGAGGGGGGGATAACCACTTAGCACTTAATCATGTTCTTAGGTCCAAACCCAAACCACTAGCCCCAGTTTCATTTTAAATTCTTGAACAGAGTTCCAGTTGTTAAAAACTTGTTATTAGAACATATAGCAGAAACATTACAATAAACTCACGTGCATATTCATTAACATGTAGTATTTTATTAACGTGTAGTCGCTGAAGGCGAGGAGGCTCCGGAAGTACTTGACTTCCTCCTTCCGGAAGAAGAACTAACGACTGACCAGCAGTAACAAGGCAAGCCCCGGTTTGCATTAACCCTTTTATAAGTTTTGCTTTGTTTACATGTGTCGTATGAAGTATGAATGTGCATTAGGTATAGGATAAATGAAACCCCCCTTGCATAACCAAAAGTTCCTAAAAGAGTGAGAGTAGTTTCTAAGACCTCGAGTAGACAGGCTATGCTTAATGAGTCATAGGACTTCGATACAAGTCGAGTAGCTGTAATCTACTCACGACATTAGGCTTGGGACACACGGGTTTGTTTCGAGTGAGGTGAGATCATTTTAGTAATGAAAATGAGACTAGGCAGGGGCTAGGGCGCAGCAAGAGGAAGTCTTGTGTGCGCAGCCCTGTCCGTGTCGATTGAGGACTGATCCGTGTGCGGCCCTGCTGAACAAGTATTGAACGTACCGAAGGCATATCGGATATATGGGCCCCGATAAACCGATGTAGCCTAAACCTCCGGGCGTCGAGGCATAGCACACCGATTTATAGGTGTAGGTTGAGGACAGCAAGGTGGAAATCTGCCAACGGGCATAGAGAGATGCTCCGTGTGGGGAACCTCCTGCTCGTTTCGGTGCGACCAGTTCGACGTTTGGGCTGTTGGGTGAAAGGTTGTCCCGTACGACATCGAGTGAGCGTGCTGTGCAGCTCCACGGGTGGGCGTACGTGACGTGCTCTTTGGGTTTCCCTGCAGGTGTACATCGAGTCGATTCGCCGTCCCTCGCGGTGATGAGTACCGCTTGTTCACTGCATCGTAACGTAGATAATTTATGGAATGTTTTGATTCAATTCTGCTGTATGATATAATTGTAATGTTACATGTGTGCCACCAAATATTGCTTACTAAATTTCAGATTCATAAACTGTTAACTTGTGGCTAAAAGATGAACTAAGGATCAACTATAGGCGCGTCCGTTTGCTGAAATTCTACCATCCCATGTTCATTGTACACCTCATGTAGAGTTTCATGCCTAGGTGAGTCGGTTAAGTCTTGTTGAGCCCTCGTGCTCACGGTTACTGTTTAAGTGTTTTTCAGGTGAGGAGCCACCCACGGACTCGGGTTACGAGTCCACACCGGCGAGGGTTACCCTCCGTCGGGGACCACGGCTGAGTGGGAGCCGTACGCGCCGTGCTGAGCTGAGGAGTGCAGCTAGTGTGGGTTGCCATAGGGCTGGGCAACCGACTTTTGCTAGACAGGCGGGCGTGAGTTGTAGAAAAGTAGACTTCCGCTGTGTAATAAAGACAATAGTTTGTAACTGAGTATTGTACATGTTTGTACAGTTCAGTTGTTTTCCAATGTAATATATTATGTTCTTATGACGTGTGCTGTCGGGTGTCGCATCGTGCGGCACCACCCTCTGCGATCCTAGATGAGCGGATCCCGGTCCGCCACACTTCCAATGGCTGCAATAATCCAGTGGGTCTTTGATGTTCGGCCTTCACTCGTTGGCACGTGTCTCATAAGGAAACATATGCAGCGCTACCCCTTTTCATGCTATCCCACCAATAGCAAGTTTTCAGGTTCTTGTACATATTTGTACAGCCAGGATGTATGGAATAAGGAGAGTCATGTGCCTCCTTTAGTATAGTGTCGCGGATGTGCTTCACGTTAGGCACACAAATCCTTTTCCCTAACCAAAGCGTGCCATTCTCGATGCATAGGATACCACTTGGCCTCCTCGCATAAGCACACATCAAAGCCCTTGTCTTGATGCGTCACAATATATATCGAAACTCTTGCTCACGTCCAGCAATACCAAAACCGGCGCTGTTGTTAATCTCTTCTTTAGCTCCCCAAAGCTGTCTTGACACGCTCGTGTCCACTGAAATGCTTTCCTATCATCAGCAATTCAATCATAGGCTTCGCTATTTTGGAGAAATCCTTGATGAACCGTCGGTAGTATCTAGCCATCTCAAGGAAACTCTGAATATCTCTCACATTCTGCGGTTGGTTCCACTTCAAAACATCCCTCACTTTCCTGGGATCAACTGATACTCCTCCTTCGGAGATGATGTGGCCTATGAACGACATCTCCTTTAGCCAAAACTGACACTTGCTGAACTTAGCATACAATTGATGCTCTCGCAGTTTGTGCAATGTCAATCTCAAGTATTCTTCATGTTCTTCCTCACTTTTTGGATACACTATGATGTCGTCGATGAAAACCACGACGAACTTTTCCAAGTACTCCATGAAGACCTTATTCATGAGGTACATAAAGTATGCAGGTGCATTCGTCAACCCAAATGACATTACGGTATATTCATACGAACCATACTGTGTTTGAAATGCAGTCTTGGGTATGTCGGAGGGCTTAATCTTTAGCTGGAAGTATCCCGACCGAAGATCAATCTTGGAGAAAATTTGGGCACCTTTCATTTGATCGAATAAGTCCTCTATGCGGGGTAGCGGGTACTTATTCTTGATTGTCACTTCGTTGAGAGACCTATAGTCCATGCACATCCTTTGGGTTCCATCGTTCTTATCCACGAAGAGCACGGGGGCTCCCCAAGGTGACGAGCTTGGGTGTATAAAACCCTTATCTAGCTGCTCCTGAATTTGCTTCTTGAGCTCCACTACTTCATTAGCAGGCATCCTATATGGCCTCTTTGCTATAGGTGTAGTTCCGGGTACTAAATCAATGGTAAATTCAATGTCCAGGTCAGGTGGCATACCTGGAAGTTCTTCCGGGAAAACATCTGAATATTCTTGAACCACCAGAATGATTTCCAATGTTGCTTCTTCGATGTGGTTCAGCACTGCCTTCTTGGTTGCAGGTTGGGCTGCCTCAAACTCAATACGAGTACCGTACTCACTCGTCAACTGCACGATCCTCTGAGCACATTTAATTACTCCATTGTACTTGCTTAACCAGTCCATTCAATGTATTATATCAATCCTTTGGGAATCCAAGACGATAAGGTTGGCAAGAAAATCTACCACCCTTATTTTAAGGCTTACTTTCGGACATACTATATTAGTCCTCATCTCTCCACCGGGAGAATTAACCAACATAGTTCGTTTCTTGTGGGATATGGGCAGGTTATACTTGGCAACATACTTGGATGAGATGAATGAAAATGCGATGCTCCGGAATCAAATAAAACAGTGGCTGGGTTGGAGTCGGCGAGAAACATACCAATCACGACGTCCTCAGCTTGTTGTACTTCCTCAGCGGAGACGTGATTCACATTGCCATGAGCATAGTTCTTCTGTCCACGGTTACCTTGCATTGCTCCTCCATTCGTCCATGAGTTCTGCTTAGGTGCATTGCTCAGCTGTCCAAGGCCTTTCTTCGGGCACTGGTTTGTAAAGTGTCCCGCCTCTCTGCATGAAAAACATGCCTTGTTGCCCATAACAAAAGGAATGTTGGGGCAAGGCTGGTTTTTAGCATAGGCGCCCATGTTGAGGCGGGGCGCAGGAGGCATGGGCAAACAGGGTGCTTGCATAAAAGGGCATTGCTGCGGTGGCTGATTAGAGCGAGGTGGATTTGCAGGGCGGAAAGTAGAAGCGGACGAGCCATAGTGTGGTGCAGCTGGTGGCATGAAGCGGGGGCGTACATTGCTTCCTTGTGGCTGTCCTTGGTATGACATCTTTCTATTTCCCTCTTGTTCAATATCACGAATCTTGCTCTCCACCACTATAGCTTTGTCAACAAGCTTATGGAAGTTTGCATAATCATTGTTGAGCAGCTGAACATGAATTTCATTGTTCAATCCCCTCATGAACAAGTACTGCTTCCTGTGATCCGAGTTGACATCTTCTGGAGCATACCTTGACAGCTGCGTGAACTTGTTGAGGTACTCATTCACGCTCTTCCTTCCTTGATGGAGACCTTCAAACTCTTGCCTTTTAAGCATCATGACTCCTTCAAAGTATTCTTCTCCTATAGCTGATGTGTATGTGGAAATGCAAGGGTGAGTACATGTCATACTCAACAAGTGCGGGAAAAAGTATGCCATGTAGCTTACAACAAGGTAGGGAATAAAGAGGTTCATTGCAGCAAGCAAATTTTGTTTCACAAACATGGTAAAAACAACAACTATCTCTTGGTGAGTTAAATCCCAACATAACCAAGTAATTCATCAACATTCCTTCATCATAATTTACCATTTATCAAGCCTCAACCAGCCAATACTCTCTATCAAGTTCGTCTCATACTCATAAATATTCATAACCATCTCATTTTCATAGAACCGAAACTAAACTCATTGTCATTACCCAAAACAGTCGCAAAACCAATCCCAATGACCATACCCGAATAACCATCCCAAGTTTTGCCTCTAATCATGGAAGTTGGCCAGGTGCTTGTAACCGGAAGCATGACTATCATGATAGTTTTACACTCTGCAGAGGTGACACCACTTTACCCACAAGTTCGTGATTTCGTCACCCGTCAACGACTATAAAGAACCTCCATTATACCAGTACACAACCATCGGTGTATGGACAAAGATCACAAATAGCCTTTACAAAGGGGCTACTAGGTTGTACGGACCCACTGAGGTTTCGCCGGCAGGCTCGAATCTCCATTCTCCCGCTAACAGGCCCCCTCGTGTGCCATGCAGTTCCCAGGGCATTCCTCCTCGACTCCCATTCCCTGCGCCATCCAATGGTCCATAACAAGCTAGCAACATACCTAATTAGTCAGCTAAGCCGCACCCATAATTTGGCCTTGTTGTGGCACTGTTTTCCTGGCATGTGCTTGCATGAACCGGTCCTTAGATCTACGGCAAGCAAACCACCATCTCATTCAGCAACATCCACGAACCAAGCTCGCCTAGATCTCCCCGATTCCATGCTCATTAACATCATCAAGTTCTCATTATCTTTATTCTCATGAGTGCATTAGCTAAAAAAGTTTTATTCCAGCTTCTCGTATCCCGTAAGTTAAGCGAAGCAAAAAGGAAAAATGACCATACCCGACTCTTCAACTTTCCCGGCGAAGAGGATGGTTAACAAAACTAGTAAACTCCTATAAAAGGGTGTCCCATAAATTTGACACAAGCGTACAAGTTTTCGCAAGAAAAACAGTTTCAAAAACATGGGATCAATATGATCAAGCAGCAGTTGCCTTTCTCCCGTGGTTCGTGTTGCTCAAGAGTCTCAAAGTCTTGGTGCTGTAGTTCCTCGTAGACGGCCTCTTGAGCGTGTCCTTCTACTCACGACCATGCACTTACAAAATTTACAGCAATCAATTATCATGCACAAACTTTACTCAAGATGCAATGAGGTGGATGAATGCAATTCCTATGGTGCAGTTTATAAAAATCAGTTTGCACGTGTTCTTGAAAGTTTTAGTAGGCTTCCATGGGGTTTTATGATGAACAAGGCTGGTGGCATCAAGTGTGGACGTGGTTATGATCTTGACAGAGTTTGTAGATCAATTCCACCGTCAAAAATTGACCAAAACATGATCTGTCCACACGCATAAATTTCTGCTCGCAGGGGGTGGAGAAAACAGGTGCATAGAAACAGCAGCGACGTGGTAAGAGGGGTAACGAAAACCTACCTCACTTATTCCTCCTCTCTCCCTTGCAGCAGGGCCTTCTCCTTGCAATGGCAGCAGCTGGAGATTTTTCTTGGACAATTATGAGGCTGCGGCTAGGGCATAACGTCGGGGGCTCCTTCTCCAGCGACGGCGAGGCGTGGCGGAGCTTCAACGGCGGCCAAGTTCCAGCAAGGGGGCGGCGACTTGAGCTTTACAGCAGGGGAGGTCGGCGGCCAGGGCTTTTGGGGCTGGGGTGGCGGCTAAGGGGGGGGTTTATTTATAAGAGAGGAAAAGATCTAGGGAGGCTAGGATTTTAGCAACTCAATTATCCAATGGCTGAGATTTAATTTTAAAAGAGATGGGAGCTAGGGGCTGTGATTTTATTATTTATTTTCCACCAATGACTAAGATTATTTGGGAAAATAAAAGCCCACCAAAAAAAAACAAAAGGGGGGCGCGGCTAGGGTTCCCCCCCTAACGGGCTGCAGCCAAGGGGGAAGGGCCCACTAGGGTTCCCCCCCTAAGTGGTGCGGCCAAATTGGGGGGGGGGGGAATTCTCCCCAAATGTGGGGAAAATTTTCCTAGGGTAATTTTGGGGAAAATCAGGAAAATTATGGAAATTAGGGGAGAGTAAAATTTGGGGTAATTTGGGGAATTTTTGGGGAAAAATTAGGGGCGGCAGATTTGGCTATTTTATTTATTTTTCTTTTCGTTTTCTTTTCTATTTATTTTCATTATTTTCTATTTTTATTTACTTTTATTATTTTATTTTCTTCTATATTCCTCTCTTTATTTTCTTCTTCATTTTAAATGCTTCTCTACGTGAAAATGTATGCAATGCATGGTAGTAATTTTGAGGGTGTTACACTAATAAAACTGTGAGTGGCACCGGAGTCTAGGCGATCGTTGAGAGTGAACGTACCACAAGCACGGGCTCTCCTTCCGGTACGTCCTTGATGGCAAGGTGGTGGACATTGCCAGGATTCTGGCCTGCCCTCTTTGGCTGGGGTCAGGGTTGATTGGTCCCCGGGGGCGATGATTATCCGCTGCCTTGTGGCTTCTGCGGACATTCCCTTGAAAAGTGACCGGCATGGTGACACGTATAACATGTGTAAGTTGCCGGTCCCCCACTGATCTGGGGATGAATCCAGGTGCACGTTATTGTTGGGGGTATGCACACGGAAACCCACGTTGCTGTTGCTGCTGCTGTTGTGGCAGTGGTGGTCGGAAACTCGACGTGTTGAGCTGCTGACCATGGAACATTGGTGGTCGTACCGATGGTTGCCACCTCTGTCTAGATGGTGATTTATACACCATTCGGTACTTCTGGGGAGCATTTCCCCTGCTGCCTGTGGGGCACTCCGCTTCCTGTTCTCTGTCTTCAGCTTGTGACCAGTGTCTTCTTGAACAACCGCGGGATTAACGAGATCGTTAAACGTGCCATGGTTGACTTGTGTGACCTTGTCTTTTATTTTGGGGTTAACACCCCTGAAGAAGCTCTCTCGCTTCTTCTCTTCCGTATAAGCATAATTTGCCGCATACTTTGCCAGCTGATTGCACATCCTGGAGTACTCGTGAGCACTCCACCCCCTTTCTTCAGCTCCAAAAACTCTTGGAGCTTCATCTTCATGATCCCGGGAGGTATATAGCAGGCATGAAACGCTTCCCGGAACTCCACCCATGTAATGTCATAATCCGCCGGTAGTGTGGCAAGGTGGTTTGCCCACCAAGCGCCGGCGGATCCTTGAAGCTCTTACGCTGCGAACAACGCCTTTTGATGTTCGGAGATTTGCAGCAGTCCGAACTTCGCCTCGATTGTGCTGAGCCAGTTATCCGACTCGAGGGGTTCATCAGCCTCCATGAAGACCGGTGGATGTTTCGCCGAGGAATCCGAGTAAGAACTTTGTTGAGGCTGGTGATGGCCTCCTTCTTGACGTCCCTCTTGGTGGGACATATTTTGTATGAGCGTGCGCAGCAGCTCGGTCTGCTCATCACGCGAACTCGCCATGGCAGCAAGTACATCCGCCAACGTAATTGGAAGTGGAGGCGGTGGCTTCTGCTGTTGTGGTGTCTCCCGCTCGTGCTGCTGGGAGTTCTCTCCCTGACTCGTCCCATCAACATCATGTGTGGAACGTGTGCGAGCCATTCTGCAGCCACAACAAAAATGCCACATGAGACACCATACAAAAATCTGATTCATTCCAATAGTAGGGATTTGTAATGACGACAGAATTCTAGCAAAACAGGCTCATATATTGATAAAGCATAACTTTATTCACAATATATTTTCTGGGGACCATTCTTTACAATAGTAACTCCAAAATGATGAACTTCTAGCCTGAAAGTTCATCTTTACCACTATGGTCACCATAAGATGTCACATCCACATCGTCCCTCGTTCTACATCCTCTACTATTTACAATATGGCACAAACATGGTCAAAGAATACAACGTATTAGGTACAGCACTACTCGTTGTACTGTCTAACCAACGGTGACTACTACTCCTCCAAAGCTGGTTCGAACTCCTCCAGATCCTCCTCCGGTTCAGAGTCACCAACCTCTGGATCTTCCATTTCGGTTTTCGGAGCAGGGATGATGAGCTCGGGCTCAGGCTCAGCATCAATCCCCATAGCTTCGGGTTCTGGTAAGGTTCCCCCGGAGCTAGCTACAATCCCAGCTGGTTGGATGATTGCGGGATGCATGTCTTGTTGCACGGCATCCAACTCATCTTGAGCAAGAATCCAGTCTTGCTCCCAATTCTGTGCAGCCTCGGTGAGCGTTTTAATATGTTGCATTTGTGCATCCGCCATATGCTGACTTATATTCAGCTTACCTCAGAGTTGCTGCAACTCTTCTGGAGTTTGTTGCAACTCATTATCAGTCACCATGAGCTGATGTATCGCCTGAGCAAGATGTGCACGCAGCTAGTTCTTCTCATGTTGGAGTTGATCCTTGAGCGTATTAGCTTGATTCATCTCTCCCATTAATTGTTTGATGGTCCTAGATTGACCATCAATCACCAACTAGCTGGCTGCGGCGTAGAAACTGGTGCTAGACAACCTCAAATGGAAATTGGGGTTGAACAAATCAGTGAGTTCACCGCATCGTCGTTCCCATTCACCGTGAGATAATCCCGTGACAGGAAGGAGTTCGAACGGCGTCACCTCTACTTGCTTCACGTGAAGCTAGCAAGAAAGAGTAATGGCTTCGCAGGATGCCATCTCCTACAAATCCTCCATCCGATGCCCCTTCACGGTGACGGTGAATGGTGCCCAACCCGGTGGGTAAAAACTTGCAGGGACGTCCAAGTGCATAACACAAGACATCTCTGTAGCATCGAAGAGCACGTGAAAAGCTACCAGAGGGGGTTGAATGGTACATTAAAACTTTTTATGCGGAAGCTACAAAAAAACCTCTCGACAGAAAATCAATCTGATAAAAAAAACTATATGTGCGACTGTTTTCGATGTGTTAAAACATGACTACACTAGTGGAGATTACATAGAATCAAGTCACGAAGCCACTGCAATAAGAATCATGTGAAAACACTAAGTAGAACTTGAGTTATGATCAAAAGACTAGACGAAGGTCAATATGTTCTACCCGATTTTAAAAACAGATCTGCAATGCTGCAAAGAAAATCGGGTAGATCAAAAACAACAAATCCAATGACCATTAAATTTTCACAATGATATACAATTAAGTTGTGAAGACAACCAAAAAAGTATCACGTCAATTGGATAAGTAAAACACGAGTTATGATCAAAATACCGAAACAACGTCGGTCTGTCCAGAAACTCGCCGAGGAAAATTTTGTCTGAAACAAGTCGGACGAACAAGGCACCAAAGCTCCTCTAAACTACGAATTTTATTGATCAAAACTTAATAGAAGCAGCCAAAAGTCGTGCAGTCCATGAGCCTTGGCCTCCCTTGCTTATATAACCAGCCCTAGGGCCAACCCAATTCAAACTAGGACTCCTACTCCTACATGGATACAAACTCTAACTTTCCCAAACTGCTCAAGACTCTTCTATACGTAGATAGAAGAAATTTTAAGACATCCAAACACCTTAGGAACGCCCAAACATTCCTAAAACAACTCTACTTCGTGCCTAACATGAAATCTTATTATAACGAACTCGAAACTTTCCATAAACGAACCATAACCGTCTCAGTCGCAGCCTGAGCACAAAATCCAGCCGGTTGAACCTTTTCAACCATATCTTCAATTCCATATCTCTTCGCCATGCCTTGGAACAATGTAGCCACATCCATGCACCCCTTCATACGTGCAAACACTTTCCAAAACGTTCACAACACCTTCATATGCATTGTTCTTGACCCAAACATTGCTGCGTGACCTCCCGATCACCTCAACCACAATTCCTCCCGAACTTGGTTGTCGAACCTCATCTTCTCCCAAAGACTAGTTCAAGATATCCATAACAAGCCATGTCTTGAACTCAAGCAACACCTTCACATGAACAAACATCCACTTTTTTTGAGCACAAGTCCATTACTTGACTCAAGTCCGAAAACCACAACACCTTACATGAGCACCTCACATAAGCATGTTGCAAACTATAGCAATGTATTAACTGTAAAAGCCCAAGAAAAGGGACTTGCAAAATTTTTCAGCACCTCACAACACCACAACTTTTGTTGTGG
This sequence comes from Neostapfia colusana, assembly GCA_030760725.1. Lineage (NCBI taxonomy): Eukaryota > Viridiplantae > Streptophyta > Magnoliopsida > Poales > Poaceae > Neostapfia > Neostapfia colusana. The sequence continues at coordinate 22,439,528 of JASWHV010000012.1, read as the reverse complement.
ATATCTTGTGAATACTTGTGAAGAGCAAGTAACCACCATCAAAAGGGTGATTAGAGGGGAAAGCCCTAACTTTCACAAAGTAGGATTTCTACACATGAACATGAGAGGTTGAGCTCACCCCTAGAACTTAAATAGTCTTGGGAAGGTTTAGGCCAAATTTCATGCAAATCCAATACTTTTGAGGCACTTTTGGAGGCATTTGAAAAAGAGGCCAATTTAATGTAAATTCAAATTGCAGCAACTTTCATCACTTGAATTCAAAAGTTGGCTTCATATTCAAACTCAGCACATTTTTCTGAGTTGGTCCACCAATTTTCATCCCCAATAGAATTTATCTTGTTGGGAGCTAAATTTGCATTAATTCAAAACTGAACTTGAATTTCAGTTCAAATGTGAAGCAAATTTAGCCAAACAAATTTCAAATTTGAGAAACCGATTCAAACTGTGACTTGGTGCTTAAGTCTCACATTCAATGGAGAGTAGCTGGGGTATTTACAGAAGAATTTGGAAAATGATTAGAGGGGAGGGGGACCCACTAGTCAGTGGGAGGGTTACTCACAACCGAGCACTGCTCTGTTTTCATGCTGATGCGATCGCATGCAGCGCGCCACCGAGCTGGTTCCCGGATGCCACCTCCTGAGCAGCCCACGCCATGGTAGACATCGACGTAGCGGTCACCAGGGATGTTCCCACCTCAGAAACCGACTCACAGCGCGGCTCCGGTAGTTTCCGAGCTCCTCGACAAAGAAACACCACCGCACGCCCGACAACCCTCGGTTCTCCGGCGCCCGCACGTCTCCGCGGTTGGCACGCTGGTCTGAGCTCACACAGAGCTTCGCCGAGGCCTCCACGACATGATCAACGCGATAACCCGGCGCCCCAACCACGGTAAACCGACCACGAGCTCTCTGTTTCCATTCAGCACCATGTAAAGCCGCCACAACCAAAAACTCATAGCCCGGCCGCTAGGTTGGATCCCACGTCGAGTTGAGCAGGCCAGAAGGTTTGCCAGGGAGTGTACTTTCTGTCCGACAACCCCGACCGCATGCCATGGAGTGTGCTGGCCGGAATTTCAGTTCTTGCCGAGAGCATGCGATATAGCCGTGTTCGGTCAAATCGGAAAATTCGAGCTAACCGGTCAAGCAATCGCTCCCCAGCTTCGACAACCAGCTAGAAACGTCCTTGCGAAACCCTACGGTCAAGAACCACGGGAAACCAGCGAGAAACCATCGGGTTCCGTGGGTTTTTCGCTCATCGCCGGGTTTAGACCTAGGTCGCACGGTGATGTCCGTTTTGCCACAACTTTGAGCAAGATCAGAGGCTGGTTCGTTGCTCCGTAGGTTGTGGCGGTGCTGTAGGAGCCAACAGAGGGGACTGTGAGGCATGACAGCGCCATACCGACATCGCCGAACTCATCCCGTGGACTGTCGCCGTCGCGCAACCGATTCCGGGGATCACCGGCCAGAGACTAGGGCAACAACGGGTTCCCCGAGAAATTTCAGCCGGGGGCGGCCAGTTTGGTCGAGCTCTAGTCACGGGAACAGCCTCCCGGCGAGTACTCCGGTGAGAGGGGCGGCGGGGAACCGCGGCAGCGCGAGGTAGACGAAGCCCCGCGGGTCCCACGTGTCAGCCTCGGGTTAAACAGCGACGGATCCGCTGTGGCACCAGGATCCCGTGTGACTGTGCGGAAGACCCTGCGGACCACCGTGTGGGTTAGCGGAGGTGCTGACACGTAGCCCAGGGACCTCACCAGCCAGTTTGAACTTTATTTGAATTCTCATATTTGGTTCAAACATCAAATGCACATAACTTCTGCTAGGAAGCTCCAAATTCAGTGAACCAAATTTTGATGAACTCATCATTTTGAGTACTTTCCAGCAACACAAATTTCTGCTCATGAAACTCAATAGTTTTCCAGAATTAATTCCCTAAAATTTAAACTGTTAGGAATTTTATCTGGAGAACTACTTTATGAAAAATTCTGAAATTTGGCTGGCAGATTCATTGCAAAATCATTGAGTCACAGTAAAATTTTCAGACCCATCCAAGTTAATTTAGTCCCCCTAATGGTGCGATTAAGTGAACTGACCTGAGAAAATAGAAAAATGTACAGAAACATTTTTCAGATTTTCTCAAATCTTGTTTAGGGCATAACTTCCTCTAGAATTCTTCAAATGACATGAAACCAATTCCATTAGAACCATCTTAAAGTCTAGTTTACAGAAAGTAGGGGTTGGAGCCATGAAAACCCCTGGAATACCTTAGAGGCTCTAATGTTGACCAAATAGGCTTTTATTTGTACAAGGCTCAAATGAACTTTGTTTCAAATGAAACTTGGTCAGTACTCTGGTTAGTACCCTACCAAGTTAACATGAAAATTTCAGAACCAAAGGGGAGGTCAAGCTAGAGTTATAGTAATTGCTTTTTCAATTCTAAACATTGCATCTAAATTGACATATAGCTTATGGTTAACGTGTAATCGCTGAAGGCGAGGAGACTCCGGAAGTGCTCGACTTCCTTCTTCTGGATGAAGCTCTAATAACTGACAAGCAGAAACAAGGTAAGCCCCGGTTTGCATTAACCCCTTTTATAAAGTTTTTTGTTGTTTACATGTTTAGTATGAGGTATGGATGTGCATTAGGTGTAGAATGGATGAAACCCAAATGCATAACCAGATGTTTCCTATAATAGTGAGGGTAATGTCTAAGTCCTCGAGTAGACAGGCTATGCTTAATGATTCATAGGACTTCGGTACAAGTCGAGTAGTTGGAATCTACTCGCGAGTTAGGCTTGGGAACACACAGGATTGGTTTGAGTGATGTGAGATCACTGTAATAATGAAAATGTGCCTATGCAGGGACTAGGGTGCAGCAAGAGGAAGTCTTGTGTGCGCAGCCCTGTCCGTGTCTATTGAGGACCGATCCGTGTGCGGCCCTGCTGAACATGTATTGAACGTACCAAAGACATATCGGATATATGGGCCCCGATAAACCGATATAACCTGTACCTCCGGGCGTCGAGGCATAACGCACCGATTTATAGGTGTAGGCTGAGGGCAGCAAGGTGAAAATCTGCTAACGGGCATAGAGAGATGCTTCGTGTAGGGAACCTCCTGCTCGTTTCGGTGCGACCGGTTCGACGTTTGGGCTGTTGGGTGAAAGGTTGTCTTGTACGGCATCGAGTGAGCGTGCTGTGCAGCTCCACGGGTGGGCGTACGTGACGTGCTCTTTAGGTATCCCTGCAGGTGTATATCGAGTCGATTCGCCGTCCCTCGTGGTGACGAGTACCGCTTGTTCACTGCATCGTAACATAGATAAATCATGGAATGTTATGACTCAATTCTGCTGATATGTATTATTGTATTGCTACATGTGTGCCACCAAATATTGCTTACTAAATTTCTTATTCATGAACTGTTAACTTGTGGCTAAAAGGTGAACTAAGGATGAACTGGTAGGCGTGTCCATATGCTGAAATTACTATCCCATGTTCGTGTAAACTGCATTTAAAGTTTCATGCCTAGGTGAGTCGGTTAAGTCTTGTTGAGCCATCGAGCTCATGGTTGCTGCTTAAGTGTTTTTCAGGTGAGGAGCCACCCATGGACTCGGGCTACGAGTCCACCGGCGAGGGTTACCCTCCGTCGGGGACCACGGCTGAGTGGGAGCCGTACACGCCGCGCTAAGCTGAGGAGTGCAGCTAGTGTGGGTTGCCCTAGGGCTGGGCAACCGACTTTTGCTAGGTAGGCGGGCGTGAGTTGTACAAATTTAACTTCCGCTGTGTAATATAAACACTAGTTTGTAACTGAGTAGTGTACGACTTTGTACATTTCAGTTGGTTTCCAATGTAATACAATGTATCCTTGTGATGTGTGCTGTCCGGTGTCGCATCGTGCGGCACCACCCTCTGCGATCGTGGATGAGCGGATTCCGGTCCGCCACATGCTGGTATCAGAGCTGCATTGGGGATAGCACATTAATTAAGGACTGTATTACGGGAAAACTTAGGTTTACAATGAGGATTCGGTAGTTTGCCTAAGTAAGGACTATATTAGCATAGTTAATTAAAAGTGGAAAGACTAATATATGTGTTATAATTCTGAATTTTAATTATGTAACGACGCACCTACGCTCTTGTAAGAATGGTAAGGAACGCCACCAAAAGCGGTTCAATTTTGGTTAGCTCCCCTGACGAGGAACGTGGTTCAGGGATAGGTCTCACAGCTTGGTGTGAGACGTTAATATGAAACTCTTGGACTCTTCATGTTTCTGAGTTCATATGAAACGCTGATCCCTAGCGTGCATTAGGCAAGCAAGTGGAGACCCCATCGTGTGGTCAGTAACGCGAGAGTGTTTTTGTCTGGAAATATCCCAGGAGGACATACGCAGCACTTGCCATCAGCGTGCCCTGCAGGGCAGTATGTGGTATCTGTTGGGGTGATAAAATTACCAACCGTGATGACCCATTCGTGCTTTACTCGGGTTCCCCATCGTGTGGTATTAAAACACGATCACGTGCCTTGAGACGTGGCTTAACTCAAGGACGGCCGTTTGGCAATGATACAGGCGTTTGTATTTACTTTCAAATATGGTTCTGCCTGAAATGGAAATAATCTTTGAGTGCATCATTATTGTGTGGTCTTCTGCAGGTACTAACCACGTATGTATCCCGTGTAGTACGCGTGTGCGAGAGACCGTTTAGTGCCACATTTGAGACGTATATGCCGGTATAATCCGGTTAGGATTTTCTTTTGTGAGGAACGTAGTACCGACATATCATAGGCGTATGCATGAAAAATAATGATAACGAGGAATTAAAGTCACTAAGTTTCAAAATTTAGGACCCTGGTTGGGTAGAAAAATTCAATAGTGGATCAGTGTAGCTCCAAGGGATTGAAAAACAGAGTGCTCTGTTTTGGGCAGCAAGTTGGCCGAATTTTGACAGAGCATGACTCACAGATTATTTGGCCAATGGAGGTGTGGGATACAGTTCTGGAAAGGTGTGTAAGTACTCTACAACTTTGTTGCAGACTCCCAGAGCTGAATCACACCTTAAGCTGGCCGAAATTTCAGAGGATTTTGAACTGTCCAGAACCAGGACAGAGTCAAAAACACCCTCTGGATTGTTCTGTTTTTCAAGCATAACTTCCTGTAGAAAAATCTAAAATTATCATATGACACATATTCGGAAAGGGTAGGAGATGTGTTACATCTTTGTAATTCAAAGTTTCTGTATTTTCAGCACGAAATTCAGTGAAAATGTGAGTGGAAAACAGCAACTCCAAAGGAGGTGCTGTTGAAATTCTTCCACAAATTCTGTTGACTTTGAATTACCATAACTTTTAAACCAGAGCTGATCTGAGGGCAAATAAATACTCGTTGGAAAGATACTGAAGTTGACTTTAACTTTGGTATTTAGCTTGAGTCATGAAAATGCCCAGAACCTGATTAAATCTGGAATATGTAGAAACTGGTCATTCTGACAGAGAGATGACAGTTGAACTCATTTGAGAGATTGTTGTACCCTAGGAGGTTTAAGTACTTCCAATGGGATAAAACATACTCATGAGTAATTATCTTCAACTAGTGGAAGATTTAAGTGTATGTCTTTCTCAAACTTCTTTTGCTAGACCATGTTTGTGTCGTATTGAAGATAAAAGGGTAGTATACGTGATGGCAAAGCGATGTTAACGTCTCGTAGTGACCAAAGCTAGTTGGGATGAACTTCCAAAGAGGGAGTCCATCAAATTGGATTTAACTAGCTTATATTTGGTGTGGTAATGGTTTAGCTTGTGCAAAGTTATTACGTTATCTGTATACGAGATGTATCGCTTGTTTTACTATCATTATGTTTTACGCCTATTTTATTGGACTGCATGAAGTATGTTGCGGGACTGATGTTTATTGTCGTATGGTTGCAGATGGTTTGCACTCGGACCACGCATGAGATTGGTGGCTCTATCCAGCAGGGGGGTGACGACTCCGAGCCACCTGCCTATGACAGCACCCCGCAGCAACAACCACCACCGCCGCCTCTGCTTACACTAGTGGATGTGATTGCGGCACTGGTGGGTGGTCATGAGGAGCAGACCAACCTGCTCCGCACGATCGTGCAGAATACGTCCCAGGCGGGGGCGGGGGGGCGTCAAGAGAGGGGGCCTCATGAGTCCCGTGATGTGACGTACTCGGACTTCATGAGTACGCACCCTCCGGTGTTCACTGACGCAGCAGAACCCCTGGAGGCCGACAACTGGCTGCGGACAATTGAGTCCATGTTCGGGCTGCTCCAATGTACGGAGCGGCAAAAGACTCTGTTCGCGGCGCAGCAGATTCACGGTGCCGCTGGTGCGTGGTGGGCAAATTATGTCGCCTCACGTCCGGCTGGCCATGCCGTGGAGTGGGAAGAATTCCGGGAGGCGTTCCGCCCCTACCATATCCCCCCCGGGATAATGAAGAAGAAGTTCCAAGAATTCTTGGAGCTGAAGCAGGGCGGGAGGAGTGCCCATGACTACTCCCGTGCCTTCAACCATCTGGCGCAATATGCATGGGACTACGTCTCCACCGAGGAGAAGAAGCGGGAGCACTTATATCGGGGGTTACACCCCGAGATGAAGACGCATCTCATCCAATGCAATTGCGGCACGTTCAATGATCTAGTCAACGCCGCGATCATGCAAGAAGATGCTCAGCGGGAGTTGGCGGCTGAGCAGCGGAAGCGCAGCACTCCACCAAGCAGTGGGGGTGGCACTCCCCAGAAGTACCGCATGGTGTATCGGACACCATCTGGACAGCAGTGGCATCCGCCGGCGTGACCGCAGCAGTTCGGGGGTCGTTCGTTCCAGTCACCCCCATTCTGACCGCCGATTCCACTACCGCGACCGTAACAGCAGCAGCAGACAACACACCGGGCGTTTCCACCACCACAACGCACCCCGGGTTTATGTCCACCGATCAGCGGAGGACCGCCCCGCTACACTTGTTTTACGTGTGGCCAGGCGGGGCATTTCTCGAAGGACTGTCCCCAGGGGCAGCAGAGCAGCGGGCAAGCCCAGTTTCAGGGCGGTGCTCGAGGCCGACCTCCTGTCAAGAAGGTGGGTCAGCGGACTGGAGGCGTTCGCAACCTCGACAATGAGGACGCCCCAGAGGGAGACAACGTGCTGGCGGGTATGTTCACTCTCAACGTTCAAGAAATCATCATTTTATTTGATTCGGGTGCAACCCACAACTTTATAAGTGCATCATATGTGGTTAAGCATCAACTGGAAGCCTTTCCCACCGAGTGTTCTTATATGATCTGCTCACCAGGAGGAAAGATTTCCGCAACTATGATGATTCCGAAAGCACCACTGTGCTTAGGTGGGAAGATATATCCCACCACTATGATTATTCTTGAGGGACAGAAGATCGATGCAATCTTAGTGATGTCATGGCTAAGCTACCATGGCGCTGTCCTGGAAACATTATCATGGACGGTTCATCTCAACTCTCCACTACACCGTCTGCAGTTCCCTCATATTAGACAATCCAGTCCAGGAGGTTTCAGCAATCAATAATACTGAAGCTGTCAAGTTAGAGGACATCCCCGTAGTCCGGGAATACCCCGACGTGTTTCCGGATGATCTTCCGGGAATGCCACCTGAACGGGATGTCGAGTTCAAGATTGATCTTACACCCAGGACTACGCCCATATCACGGAGACCATACAAAATGGCTCCGAACGAGCTGGCTGAACTAAAAGAACAGCTCAATGATCTGTTGAGCAAAGGTTTCATTAGGCCAAGTTCCTCGCCTTGGGAATGCTCGGCGCTGTTCGTGAAGAAGAAGGATGAAACCTTGAGGCTGTTTGTGGACTACCGGCCGCTCAACGCCGTCACCATCAAGAACAAATACCCACTGCCCCACATTGACATCCTGTTTGATCAGCTGGTGGGTGCAAGTGTGTTCTCCAAGATGGACCTTCGCTCTGGATATCATCAAATAAAAATACGAGCGGAGGATATCCTGAAGACGGCCTTCTCGACAAGATATGGCTTATATGAATATCTCATCATGTCATTTGGTCTCACTAATGCTCCAGCCCATTTCATGTATCTCATGAACTCGATGTTCATACCGGAGCTGGACAAGTTCGTGGTGGTGTTCATTGATGATATCTTGGTTTACTCCAAGACAGAAGAAGAACACGCCGAACACTTGAGGATCGTTCTTAAATGATTGTGAGACCACAAGCTCTACGCCAAGTTCAGCAAATGTGAGTTTTGGATCAGCCAAGTGCCATTTTTGGGACATATCATCTCAGCGGAAGGCATTGCGGTTGACCCAAGCAAAATCAAACAAGTGCTGAAATGGAAAGCTCCCACTTCAGTCCATGAAGTCAGAAGTTTCATCGGTTTAGCGGGATACTATCGGAGATTCATTCCAAGCTTCTCCAAGCATGCTAAGCCGATGACAGAATTGTTGAAGACGGGAACCAAATATGTTTGGAACACGGCGTGTGAGGGAGCGTTCCAAGCATTAGTGAAGCATCTCACAACAGCCCCGGTCTTAGCTCAACCGAATACAACCAAGCCCTTCGACGTGTATTGTGATGCGTCTGGTATTGGGCTCGGCTGCGTGTTGATGCAGGAAGGACGTGTGGTCGCATATGGCTCACGCCAACTTCAAAACCATGAGCAGCACTACCCAACTCATGATGTTGAGCTAGCTGCTGTGGTACTGGCGTTGAAGATGTGGAGGCACTATCTCCTGGGGAATTTGGTGCATCTCTACACCAACCACAAGAGCCTGAAGTATATTTTCACCCAGAAGGAGCTGAACATGAGGCAAAGGAGGTAGTTAGAACTAATCAAAGATTATGAGATTGAGATTCATTACCACCCCGGCAAGGCGAATGTGGTTGCCGACGCGCTGAGTCAGAAATCACATGTCCATAACCTCACCATTACACCGGTGGAGGAGGAAGAGCCGAGTTTATACTTGGTTCCTTATAGATCGCTCTACAACCTTGCCCTCATCCCTACCATTAGGGAGGACATCATTGCAGCTTAAAAGGTTGATAAGGGTATGGCACATCTCCGGAGACGTATAGACAACGGGGAAATCAAATGTTTCCGGAAGGATGATGGAGGACGCTGTGGTTCAATGACCGCGTAGTCGTACCCCAGAACATGGAGCTGAGGAAGAAAATTCTTGATGAAGCTCACTTGTCTAAATAATCCATTCATCCGGACAGCAACAAAATGTACCAAGATTTGAAAAAGAAATTTTGGTGGACACGGATGAAGCGGGAAGTAGCGAAGTACGCATCCGAGTGTGATACGTGTAGACGAGTGAAAGCTGATCATATGAAGAAATCAGGGCTGCTGCAACCCCTGAAAATCCCGGCATGGAAATGGGAAGATGTGATCATGGATTTCATTGTGGGATTACCCCTGACGTCCAACAAGCATGATTTCATTTGGGTAATCATTGATCGGTTAACCAAGGCGGCTTACTTCATCCCTGTGCATACACGTTACAATGCCGGCAAATATGCGGAGCTGTACATAGCGAAAATTCTATGCTTATATGGGGTACCCAAGATCATAGTCTCAGATCGAGGTGCGTTATTCGTGTCTCGCTTTTGGGAGCAGTTGCACGCTGCATTGGGTACTAAGCTGATTAGGAGCTCCGCCTATCACCCTCAGACAGATGGCCAAACAGAGAGGGTGAATCAAGTACTGGAGGACATGTTGAGGGCGTGTGCCATCCACCACGGTAGGAACTGGGATGATCACCTACCGTTGGCGGAATTCACCTACAGATGGCACCATATGAAGCTCTCTACGGTCGTAAATGCCGCACCCCATTAAACTGGTGCGAGTCCGGTGAAAGGGTCACATTCGGGGTTGATGTGGTGAACGACGCTGAAGAGCGCGTTCGGGTGATTCAAGCCAACTTGAAGGCTGCTCAATCCCGGCAGAAAAGCTACACTGATAAGAGGCGTAGACCGCTGCACTTTGACGTTGGAGAGCACGTGTACCTCCGTGGATCTCTGATGAAGGGCATGCACCGGTTCGGCGTGAAGGGGAAACTCGCTCCCCGATTCATTGGACCCTATGCTATCACCGAGAAGTGTGGACGTGAGCTGCAACCGGATTTGACGTATGATGAATGTCCGGTAGCAATTATTGATGAGAAGGCCCGGACCACACGTAGCTGAACGTTGTGGTTCTACAAAATACTCTGGAGTAACAACACCTCCGAAGAAACGACGTGGGAGAGCGAGGAATTCCTTCGCTTAAATTACCCGGAGTTCATGGCATCTCAGCACGGGTGAGTTCCTATTACATCACGGTCTCTTCTTTTTGTAATCTCGGGACGAGATTCTTTTAAGGGGGGAGGGATGTAAAAGCCCAAGAAAAGGGACTTGCAAAATTTTCCAGCACCTCACAACACCACAGCTTTTGTTGTGGATATCTTGTGAATACTTGTGAAGATCAAGTAACCACCATCAAAAGGGTGATTAGAGGGGATAGCCCTAACTTTCACAAAGTAGGATTTCTACACATGAACATGAGAGGTTGAGCTCACCACTAGAACTTAAATAGTCTTGGGAAAGTTTAGGCCAAATTTCATGCAAATCCAATACTTTTTGAGGCACTTTTGGAGGCATTTGAAAAAGAGGCCAATTTGAATGTAAATTCAGATTGCAGCAACTTTCATCACTTGAATTCAAAAGTTGGCTTCATATTCAAACTCAGCACATTTTTCTGAGTTGGTCCACCGATTTTCATCCCCATTAGAATTTATCTTGTCGGGAGCTAAATTTGCATTAATTCAAAACTGAATTTAAATTTCAGTTCAAATGTGAAGCAAATTTAGCCAAACAAATTTCAAATTTGAGAAACCAAATTCAAACTGTGACTTGATGCTTAAGTCTCACATTCAATGGAGAGTAGCTGGGGTATTTACAGAAGAATTTGGAAAAAGATTAGAGGGGAGGGGGACCCACAGGTCAGTGGGAGGGTTACTCACAACTGAGCGGTGCTCTGTTTTCACGCTGAGGCGATCGCACGCAGCGCGCCACCGAGCTGCTTCCCAGATGCCACCTCCGGAGCAGCCCAGGCCACGGTATACATTGACGTAGCGGTCACCAGGCATGTTCCCACCTCAGAAACCGACTCACAGCGCGGCTGCGGTCGTTTCTGAGCTCCTCGACAAAGAAACACCGCCGCACGCCCGACAACCCTCGGTTCTCCGGTGCCCGCACGTCTCCGCGGTTGGCACGATGGTCTGACCTCACCCAGAGCTTCGCCGAGGCCTCCTCGACGTGATCAACGCGATAACCTGGCGCCCCAACCACGGTAAACCGACCACGAGCTCTATGTTTCCATTCAGCACCGTGTAAAGCCGCCGCGACCAAAAACTCATAGCCCGGCTGCTAGGTTGGATCCCACGTCGAGTTGAGCAGGCCAGAAGGTTCGCCTGGGAGTGTACTTTCTGTCCGACAACCCCGGCCGCATGCCATGGAGTGTGCTGGCCGGAATTTCAGTTCTTGCCGAGAGCATGCGATATAGCCGTGTTCGGTCAAATCAGAAAATTCGAGCTAACCGGTCAAGCAATCGCTCCCCAGCTTCGACAACCAGCTAGAAACGTCCGTGCGAAACCCTACGGTCAAGAACCACGGGAAACCAGCATGAAACCATCGAGTTCCGTGGGTTTTTCGTTCATCGCCGGGTTTAGACCTAGGTTGCACGGTGAAGTCCGTTTTGCCACAACTTTGAGCAAGATCAGAGGCTGGGTCGTTGCTCCGTAGGTTGTGGCGGTGCTGTAGGAGCCAACATAGGGGACTGTGAGGTATGACAGCGCCATACCGACATCGCCGAACTCATCCCATGGACTGTCGCCGTCGCGCAACCGATTCCGGGGATCACCAGCCAGAGACTAGGGCAGCAACGGGTTCCCCGACAAATTTCAGGCGGGGGAGGCCAGTTTGGTCGAGCTCTGGTCACGGGAACAGCCTCCCGGCGAGTACTCCGGCGAGGGGAGCGGTGGGGAACCGCGGGGGCGCGAGGTAGATGAAGCCCCGTGGGTCCCACGTGTCAGCCTCGGGTTAAAAAGCGCCGGATCCGCTGTGGCACTGGGATCCCGTGCGACTGCGCGGAAGACCCTGCAGACCACCGTGTGGGTTAGCGGAGGTGCTGACACGTAGCCCGGGGACCCCACCAGCCAGTTTGAACTTTATTTGAATTCTCAGATTTGGTTCAAACTTCAAATGCACATAACTTCTGCTAGGAAGCTCCAAATTCAGTGAACCAAATTTTGCTGAACTCAGCATTTTGAGTACTTTCCAGCAACATAAATTTCAGCTCATGAAACTCAATAGTTTTCCAGAATTAATTCCCTAAAATTTAAACTGTTAGGAATTTTATCTGGAGAACTACTTTATGAAAAAATCTGAAATTCGGCTGGGAGATTCATTGGAAAATCCTTAAGTCACATTAAAATTTTCAGACCCATCCAAGTTCATTTAGTCCCCCTAATGGTGCGATTAAGTGAACTGCCCTGAGAAAATAGAAAAATGTACAGAAACATTTTTCAGATTTTCTCAAATCTTTTTTAGGGCATAACTTCCTCTAGAATTCTTCAAATGACATGAAACCAATTCCATTAGAACCATCTTAAAGTCTAGTTTCCAGAAAGTAGGGGTTGGAGCCATGAAAACCCCTGGAATACCTTAGAGGCTCTAATGTTGACCAAATAGGCTTTTATTTGTACAAGGCTCAAATGAACTTTGTTTCAAATGAAACTTGGTCAGTACTCTGGTTAGGAGCCTACCAAGTTAACATAAAAATTTCAGAACCAAAGGAGAGGTCTAGCTAGAGTTATAGTAATTGCTTTTTCAATTCTAAACATTGCATGTAAATTGACATATAGCTTATTGTTAACGTGTAGTCGCTGAAGGCGAGGAGACTCCGGAAGTGCTCGACTTCCTTCTTCTGGACGAAGCTTAACAACTGACCAGCAGCAACAAGGCAAGCCCCGGTTTGCATTAACCCCTTTTATAAAGTTTTGTGTTGTTTACATGTTTAGTATGAGGTATGGATGTGCATTAGGTGTAGGATGGATGAAACCCAAATGCATAACCAGATGTTTCCTATAAGAGCGAGGGTAATGTCTAAGTCCTCGAGTAGACAGGCTATGCTTAATGATTCATAGGACTTCGGTACAAGTCGAGTAGTTGGAATCTACTCGCGAGTTAGGCTTGGGAACAAATGGGATTGGTTCGAGTGATGTGAGATCACTTTAGTAATGAAAATGAGACTAGGCAGGGACTAGGGTGCAGCAAGAGGAAGTCCTGTGTGCGCAGCCCTGTCCGTGTCGATTGAGGACCGATCCGTGTGCGGCCCTGCTGAACAAGTATTGAACGTACCAAAGGCATATCGGATATATGGGCCCCGATAAACCGATGTAACCTGTACCTCTGGGCGTCGAGGCATAACGCACCGATTTATAGGTGTAGGCTGAGTGCAGCAAGGTGGAAATCTGCTAACGGGCATAGAGAGATGCTTCGTGTAGGGAACCTCCTGCTCGTTTCGGTGCGACCGGTTCGACGTTTGGGCTGTTGGGTGAAAGGTTGTCCCGTACGGCATTGAGTGAGCATGCTGTGCAGCTCCACGGGTGGGCGTACGTGACGTGCTCTTTGGGTATCCCTGCAGGTGTATATCGAGTCGATTCGCCGTCCCTCGCAGTGACGAGTACCGCTTGTTGACTGCGTCGTAACATAGATAAATCATGGAATGTTATGACTCAAATCTGCTGATATGTATAATTGTATTGCTACATGTGTGCCACCAAATATTGCTTACTAAATTTCTTATTCATGAACTGTTAACTTGTGGATAAAAGGTGAACTAAGGATGAACTGGTAGGTGTGTCCATATGCTGAAATTACTATCCCATGTTCGTGTAAACTGTGTCGGTACCCTCGATATGGGGTACCCCCGCGCACAGGGGAAAATGCCTAAGGATCTCGCCCTTCTCCGCAGGGAGAGCTCCGAAGGCGCCACGCGTCCAGCGGGGCCGGACCTCCCTCTCATCAGAGGAGAGCTCCGGGCCCACCACGTGGCATATAGAAGCCGGACCTCCCCCTCCGTGGGAGAGAGGTCCGAAGGTGCCGCGTGTCCAGAGAGGCCGGACCTCCCCCTCCTCAGAGAGGAGCTCCGGGCTCGCCACGTGGCCAACAGAAGCCGAACCTCCTCCTCCGCGGGGAGAGGTCCGAAGGCTCCACGTGTCCTGCGGGGCCGGCCCCCCTCTCTTCTGAGGAGGGCTCCGGGCCCGCCACGTGGCCAGCAGAACGGCGCTGCCTGCCCCCGAGCGATAGGCAGCGGGCGTAAAGATGCCCCATACCTTGCCCGTACAAGGTATTCAAGGCCCGCGCCTTCCCAAGACGCGGAGACGCAGAGCACGCCTCTGTCAGGTGCCGTTGCGCCCAGTCGCATCACAGACTGGCGCATAGTGTCAGAGCCTGCCAGCCAATAAACGCTGCGACAAGACATCCCATGCCGCCCCCGCCGTCATCATCCACTACGACTAGCATGCGGCATGGGCAGAGCTACAAGACGAAGACTCAGAAGCCTTCGGCAGAGACAACTACCGGCATAACTGCAGATACGGTAGATATCAGTCAATCTCCCCGGGACCACCTGTCGGGTCCCGGCCCCCCTTGTAAGCCACCCGAGTCTTGGACTATAAAAGGCTCGGGTAGGCGACGTTAGCAGAGGTTCGCACTCTAGCCATTCGCACCCTGGGTTCGCACTTTGCAACTCATACGCTAGCCATACACTCTCAAGCTGTAACTCACCCCCAAGCTCAGGCCTCCGGCCCTGAGCAGCAAGCAATACAGCGAGCTCCGTAGCTCGCCGTGGACGTAGGGTTTTACGCTCCGGCGGCCTGAACCACGTAAAACCCGCCGTGTCAAGCTCTCGCTAACTCGTCCATCCGCGCAAGCTTTCCGCTAGGAGACTAGCCCCGCCGAAAAAAGAACCTCCGCGGGCTGCCCAGTGCAGGCCCGGGGGAAGTGTCGATCACACACTTCGACATTTGGCGCGCCAGGAAGGGGGCTTTTACCCTAGCACGACGAGTTTCCGCCGACGAAGATGACCAAGCTTCCTTCAACGGCAAACTCTCCCCCTCCGCGTTCACGGCGAACCGTGACCACTGGGGAGTACATGTCGACACACTCAGGACGGAGTGTGTCGGCACAAGCGGGCAGCCAGCAGCCGACTCCGGCAGCGCCGACTCCGGCTATGCAGGCCCCGACCAGTGTGAGATCTTCTGCAGCGCTGAGCGTACACCATGGAGGTGCGCTAGCTGCAGCAAGAGCGCTACTGCACAATCCGCCTGCTGGGGACGCGCCTCAGGCGGCGACCCAGCAGTGGATTCGCGGGGTGGACCGTCTCGTCGTCACCGCCGCAAACCCTCGACTTCGACGGGGACGATGCTCCGGCCAACCGGCTGTGTCGCTGATGCGCGCGCCAACGGTTGACGGGCAGACGGCGGACTCCAGCTCCACCAGGCTTCCGTCGACGGATCTGAGGGCAGAGCTGGAGCGAAGCCGCTTGGGCCAAGATGCCCGAGTGTTCCTCGAGTGACGTCGAGAAAGGCGTCGCATCCAAGAGGCTGGCGACAGCATGACGTCGGCCTCAACCCAGCCTGAAGGGCAGATCTTTGCCACGCGAGCTCTGCCCCAGGCGTACGCCGCGCAGAATATGCCACAGTCATATGTCCTGCAAACGGCGCCCCCGGCCTATGGCGCAGCCTTGCCCATACAGGGGTACACTGTGCCAGGCGCGAACCAAGCGTTCGCGGCACCAATACCTGCACTGGGAGCCAGCAACCGGCTCTGGCAGCGCTGACCCCGGCAATGCAGGCTCCGACCAGTGTCAGGTCTTCAGTAGCACTGGACGTACCCGGTGGGGGTGCGCTAGCTGCAGTAAGAGCGCTACTGCACAATCCACCTTCTGGGGACGCGCCTCAGGCAGCGACCCAGCAGTGGATTCGCGAGGTAGACCGTCTCGTCGTCGCCGCCGCAAACCCTCGACTTCAGCGGGGACGACGCTCCGGCCAACCGGCTGTGCCGCTGATGCGCACACCAATGGTTGACGAACAGACGGCAGATTCCAGCTCTACCAGGCCCCAGTCGACGGATCTGAGGACAGAGCTGGAACGGTGTCACTTGGGCCAGGATACCCGGGTGTACCTCGGGCGACGTCAAGAAAGTCGTCGCACTCAAGAGGTTGGCGACAACATGACGTCGGCCTCGACCCTGCCTGAAGGGCGGACCTTCACCATGCGGGCTCTGCCCTAGGCGTACGCCGCGCAGCATAAGCCACAACCATGTGCTTTGCAAGTGGTGTCCCCGGCCTATGGCGCAACCTTGCCCATACCGGGGTACACTGTGTCAGGCGCAACCAAGCGTTCGCGGCACCAATACCTGCACTGGGAGCCAGCAACCGGCTCTGGCAGCGCCGACCCCGGCAATGCAGGCTCCGACCAGTGTCAGGTCTTCAGTAGCGCTGGACGTACCCGGCGGGGGTGCGCCAGCCGCAGCAAGAGCGCTACCGCACGATCCGCCTGTTGGGGACGCGCCTCAGGCAGCGACCCAGCAGTGGATTCGCGAGATAGACAGGAGCAGGATGTACGGCCCTGGAGCCCCACCTCCGCTTCACGAGGTGGCCGCGCAAGTTTCGGCCGCACCTGCCCGAGAAGTACGACGGCAGCGTCAGCCCGGCGGGGTTCCTCCAGATCTACTCCACCGCCGTACTTGCCGCAGGAGGGGATGAGGCCGTCATGGCCAATCTACTTCCCCGTCGCCTTGACCGGCCCGACCCGGTCTTGGCTAATGAACCTCCCTCAGGGTTCCATAACTTCCTGGGGAGAGCTCTGCCGGCAGTTCATCGCCAACTTCGGCAGCTCCTACACCCGTCCCGGCACGGAGCTTGACCTCCAAGCCATCAAGCAACAACCTGGGGAGTCGCTGCGCTCCTTTATCCAGCGGTTCTCCCAGGTACGCAACAACATTACACATATTCAAAGTGCTTCTGTGGTGGCGGCACTTCGACAGTGTCCAGGACAAGAAGATGCTTGAGAGGCTTGCAGCCAGAGAGGTCTGCGATGCCTCTGAGCCCTTCAGCCTGGCGGACAAGTGCGCCAGAGCAGCCGGAGGGCGGAGCTGGCACTCACTGCCAGATTCCGAAGCCGGAAGACAGCCCGAAGACGGCGGAGTTCAAGCTGAGCTCCCGACCATGTCAGACAGCCAAGAGCCAAGCACTGGCTGACTTTGTGGCTGAGTGGACGCCAACGAAGGCTGACCCAGGGGGCCGCGAAGACGGTGAACCAAAGTACTGAGCTCCTGTCTTCGCCGGGCCTCACTGGACGCTCTTCTTCGACGGCTCCTCGCGAAAGCAGGGGGCCGGTGCCGGCGTACTGCTTCTCATGCCATCGGGGGAGCAGTTTGGGTACATGGTGCGTCTCAATTCCAAGGCAACCAACAACTTGGCAGAGTATGAAACATTCATCTTTGGCCTAAAAGACAGTCCTGTCTTTGGGCGCTCGCCAGCTGTTGGCACAAGGCGACTCCCCGCTAGTTATCAAGCAAGTTAAGGGTGACTGCTCCTACAAAGACCCACAGCTAGCTGCTTATCTGCTTCACGTGCGGATGTTGGAGAAAGAATTCCTCGCCTTGGACCTGCGCCATGTACCGCGCGCTGGCACGGCCGCAGCGGACAACCTCTCAACAAAGACCTCCATCGGAGCCCTCGCGCACGAAGGAGTCTTTGAGAGGTCATTGCTGCGGTCCACAGCCCGGCCCGCCGAGCCGGGCGAAGGGGCTGAACCAGTGCCATGAAGCTAGGCAGTCCCGGCGGCCCTGGATGCCGCCAAAGGATCGTAAGAGTCACTGGGGACTCCGTGCAACCCAGCGCTCGAGATCCAGGAGCTCAAGTAGCCCCGATGCATGGACCACGGAGGTCCGGGACTCCTTGAAGGACATCCTTCCTGATGAACGTGCATCCGCTGAACGGGTGGTGCGGTGGCTAAGTGCTACGCGCTGGTATCTTTACTGGCGTGGCGCCACGACATCCTATTGCGGTGCATAAACCAGGAGGAAGGCTGCGACTAGCTCGCAGTAGTCCAAGGAGGCGAGTGCTGGGAACGCTCATCGTCCCGCACGTTGGTCAGATAAGCCACCCGGCATGGCTCCTACTGACCGAGAGCCACCTGGACGCCGTCAAACTGGTTAGGGATGCAATGCGTGCCAAGTCCACGCCAAGCAGACCCACACAACCGGTGCAGACGCGCACCCAGAGCTGTCGGGGGATACCAGCTCCTCCACGTTGAGGGCCAGCCGGACTTTCCAGGGCCGGGTCACGGGAACTACCCTTCCACATAGTATGCAGGGCCGAAGCCATGCTTCCCCCTGATATAGCCATGGAGGGTCCCCCCGTGTCCGGCGTACGACGAAGCCACGCATGACCCGCTCTGCGTGAAGACAGGCGCTCCGACGCCACCCCAGTAAGTTCACCATGCTTACTTAGGCGTTTATTTATTACGCATTAATTTATATGTACACCTCCCCACGCTCTAGACAGTGTGCGTCCATTGTACACTCGGTTCCTCTTTCCTGCTCTCATGCATAGTCGATATTTGCAGTCCTGCCGAAGGCGGTAGAGCTTGGGGTACCTGCCAGAGGCCCGGTGGCCTTCTGGGTCTCCCCCTGTAAGGGTACTGTACCGCCAGTTGGTCTCCTCTAAAAAAAGACCTATGCTAAACCGGGGGGTCAGGAGCCTTGCTTTGCCCAGTCTTGCACCCAAAGCATGCGCACTCTGCCCCCCGGCGCTGCAGTCTGAGTACAAGGGGGCCGGACGGTTACACCCTGACTGGGGCTGGGGCCAGACCTCCGGGACCAAGTGCACTGGATTACCCAGGCCCCGTATTCCGGCCTGGGACAGTAAGCCAAATGAGACTAAGGGACAGGAAAGGGGGGACCGCTGAGCGGTTCCGGACCTCCGCCCCCACAACTGGGCCGAGCTCCGATGCCAGCCGTCGCCCTCCTTTCAGAGGCGAGCGCTGATGCCGGACCTCACGCCCTTCATTTGCCTGAGCTCTGATGACTGCCGGACTCCGCCTCCACAGCCAGGCCGAGCTCCGATGCCAGCCCTCGCCCTCCTTTCAGAGGCGAGAGCTGATGCCGGACCTCACGCCCTTCGCTGGCCTGAGCTCCGATGACTTCCGGACTCCGCCCCCACAGCTGGGCCGAGCTCCGATGCTAGCCCTCGCCCTCCTTTCAGAGGCGAGCGCTGATGCCGGACCTCACGCCCTTCGCTGGCCTGAGCTCCGATGACTTCCGGACCTCCGCCCCCACAGCTGGGCCGAGCTCCGATGCCAGCCCTCGCCCTCCTTTCAGAGGCGAGCGCTGATGCCGGACCTCACGCCCTTCGCTGGCCTGAGCTCCGATGACTTCCGGACCTCCGCCCCCACAGCCGGGCCGAGCTCCGATGCCAGGCTTCACCCTCTCCTAAGAGGCTGAACACCGAAGCCGTTAAGACCCTGCCAGCACAGGGAGTACTCAAGACAAGAAAGTGCGCGGATCAGAAGAGACGAAGGTCCCACCTCGGGCTCGCTATCTCCCCCGAGATGGGCCCGGGGGCCACTGTCGGTACCCTCGATATGGGGTACCCCCGCGCACAGGGGAAAATGCCTAAGGATCTCGCCCTTCTCCGCAGGGAGAGCTCCGAAGGCGCCACGCGTCCAGCGGGGCTGGACCTCCCTCTCATCAGAGGAGAGCTCCGGGCCCACCACGTGACATACAGAAGCCGGACCTCCCCCTCCGTGGGAGAGAGGTCCGAAGGTGCCGCGTGTCCAGAGAGGCCGGACCTCCCCCTCCTCAGAGAGGAGCTCCGGGCTCGCCACGTGGCCAACAGAAGCCGAACCTCCCCCTCCGCGGGGAGAGGTCCGAAGGCTCCACGTGTCCTGCGGGGCCGGCCCCCCTCTCTTCTGAGGAGGGCTCCGGGCCCGCCACGTGGCCAGCAGAACGGCACTGCCTGCCCCCGAGCGATAGGCAGCGGGCGTAAAGACGCCCCATACCTTGCCCGTACAAGGTATTCAAGGCCTGCGCCTTCCCAAGACGCGGAGACGCAGAGCACGCCTCTGTCAGGTGCCGTTGCGCCCAGTCGCATCACAGACTAGCGCACAGTGTCAGAGCCTGCCAGCCAATAAACGCTGCGACAAGACATCCCATGCCGCCCCCGCCGTCATCATCCACTACGACTAGCATGCGGCATGGGCAGAGCTACAAGACGAAGACTCAGAAGCCTTCGGCAGAGACAACTACCGGCATAACTGCAGATACGGTAGATATCAGTCAATCTCCCCGGGACCACCTGTCGGGTCCCGGCCCCCCTTGTAAGCCACCCGAGTCTTGGACTATAAAAGGCTCGGGTAGGCGATGTTAGCAGAGGTTCGCACTCTAGCCATTCGCACCCTGGGTTCGCACTTTGCAACTCATACACTAGCCATACACTCTCAAGCTGTAACTCACCCCCAAGCTCAGGCCTCCGGCCCTGAGCAGCAAGCAATACAGCGAGCTCCGTAGCTCGCCGTGGACGTAGGGTTTTACGCTCCGGCGGCCTGAAGCACGTAAAACTCGCCGTGTCAAGCTCTCGCTAACTCGTCCATCCGCGCAAGCTTTCCGCTAGGAGACTAGCCCCGCCGAAAAAAGAACCTCCGCGGGCTGCCTAGTGCAGGCCCGGGGGAAGTGTCGATCGCACACTTCGACAAACTGCATGTAGAGTTTCATGCCTAGGTGAGTCGGTTAACTCTTGTTGAGCCATCGTGCTCATGGTTGCTGCTTAAGTGTTTTTCAGGTGAGGAGCCACACAAGGACTCGGGTTACGAGTCCACCAGCGAGGGTTACCCTCCGTCGGGGACCACGGCTGAGTGGGAGCCGTACACGCCGCGCTAAGCTGAGGAGTCCAGCTAGTGTGGGTTGCCCTAGGGCTGGGCAACCGACTTTTGCTAGGTAGGCGGGCGTGAGTTGTACAAATTTAACTTCCGCTAGGTAATATAAACACTAGTTTGTAACTGAGTAGTGTACTACTTTGTACATTTCAGTTGGTTTCCAATGTAATACAATGTATCCTTATGATGTGTGCTGTCGGGTGTCGCATCATGCGGCACCACCCTCTGCGATCCTGGGTGAGCGGATTCTGGTCCGCCACATTAACCACCATAATCAGCCATAACACATCAAAAACTTAGTAAGAGAATACTAATCAAACATTCCATAAGCCAAGAAGCAAGCTCGAAACATTGCAAGTTAAAAATAGAGTGGCTGAAAATTAAACACTATGGAAACAGCTGCTCTGCAGTGACAGTTACTCCTGAAATGCAATGAGAAAGTTCGGACAATATCGGAACTGAGTAAAGAGTGGCAGTTATTCCCAAAAACACATTTGTAAAGATCAACTATGTCGACTCACGTGCAGCTCATGTGAGTGAAAGTTCAGACACTTTGAAGCGGGTATTTTGGCAATATTCAAAACTTTGAATGTATATCCTCACTTTTATTCTATTTGCCAATATATCAGCACACATAGGTCTCACAATCTCCACCTTGATGAATGCATTGACAACACCACTTAGAATCCAAACATTGGCTCATTCACATGATAAAGTCTTGAAAGCAAATTTCTCCCTGTTTTGAAATCAAAAATCAAATGAGAAAGAAATTTTGAAAAAACAAATTCCCCCCCTGAGAAGAACGTGTAAAAACTCGTGAATGTGCAATATGTGACATATTTCCCCCCCTTTAACAATGTATTCAGCAAGGTTCAAAAGAAAATTTTCAATTTATTATGAGCATAATATGACATATTGTGAGGACCTGATGGTCCCGACATTCCAGGATCTCGCTGAGGAGTGTTGCGATAGACAACACCGGATAACACACATCAAATACATACAGCGGAAGCTAAGTTTTATTACATAAACTTGTTTAGAAATATAATTACATCAAAATATCGTTATAGTCTACACTCACGGGCGTAGACTATGCAAAAGACTTCACGTTCAGCCCGTGAACGTGTCCTCACTAGCACACACGCACACTCTAACACGGTGGTGTGCACGGCTCCCACTCGACGGTGGTTCCCTCTGGGGGACCCGTCTCCTCCTCGGGAGCCTCTTCCTCCTCATAACACCCTGCAAACACTTCAACAACAAGCAGTGAGCACGAAGGCTCAGCAAGACTGACCCGTCACCGCTAGTCATGCAACTCTACATGCTGGAATTTATGTGTACCGTAGGAAGGAAAACATTGCTTAAAGACTCGCCTAATTAGTTGACTCTTACTTTCAAGTTTTAGCCTCCAGTGAGTAGAAACCTTGTGCTAAGCCACATAAAAAGTCCGCAATCAAACGAGAAACGCATTCCTCTTATGTGCCCTGCCTAAGGTTGAAAAGAACTTTGATTTGCTCTAATCTATAACACTTCATTAACAATCAACGTAAGACTTCCAAACATCAACTTTTATTCATGACATCTAGCCTGTAGTTTCTATGTCACAGTACAGTGAACAAGTGGTACTCACTGACTGCGAGGGACGAAGATTATAATCAATTTACACCTGCAGGGTTACCCGAATAATACGACATGTACACCAGTACTCGATGTTTCCTACAACAACCATCCGGGACGTCGTACGCAACCACCTTTCACTCGTTAGCCAAGTGTTGAACCGATCCTATCGTCCCAAGCAGGAGGTCCCTACGCGGAGCAACCTACATGCCCACTAGAGGATTTACACCTTGCTGCTCTCAACCAACCCCTTTGGGCGTCGGGGCACCGATGAAACAGTCCTGTGGAGGCTCGGGCGCGAGGATAAGAGGGCGCGGGAGCTGCTCGGTGGCCAGGGACAGCAAGAAGCTGCTGGCAGAGACGCCCTCACCATGGCACTCGCACTGTTGCGAGCAAAAAACAGGGCAAAGCGGCTTCAGTCGGTTCATTTGGCTGTGAGGCTGACAGTGGGCTCCACCATTTGAATTTGTCCTCAGAAATATAATTTATGCACTGTTTCAAATTTGTATGACCCTCCTGTCCTCTGTACATTGCTCAAACCACACAATGACCATTTGAATTTGAATAATTCAAAGTATGAAGTGGTTTGAATGAAAGTGCAGCAAATATGAACTCTGAAATTCAAATCCAGTTTGAATTTGCTCCACTAGCACATGTCAAGATCAATCCCTAATGGGATGAAATTTGGTGGATGAGCTCATAAAAGTGTGCTGAGTGTGAATATGAATCCCTATTTTGAATTCATGTGATGAAAGTAGTTTGAATTTGAATTTAAGTTCAAACTAGCCCTTTTAATAATTGTATCCAAAAGTACCTAAAAAAGGTTTGAATTTGCATGAAAATTGGCATGAGCATTCCTAAGAAAGTTTAGTGTGCGATCAGGAGATCACTATGAGGCCTTTATAATGGGTCTACCGGCAAGTACGAGTCCATTGAGATTTCACCGCAGCAGTTCCCAAGAGTACACCCTCCCCTGCAGAAGCCCCCTCTTGAGCCTTGCAGTTCCCAGGGCAGTCCAAATGAATCCCATTCCCCGCGCCATCCAGACACTCATACTATACCGACAAACTCCTAATTAATTGGCCAAGCTGCCCCATCTCAGTCTTGTGGTGGAACTGTAAAGCCGGGTTAACTGTTCCATGAACCGGTCCTTAGAATCTAGAACAGACACTATCACTATCCCGAGTCTCGTACACGAAGGACCATACCAAAACAACGACCTTGTCTAGATTCCTATCACTATGACACACTCTTGTATCTCTTATATATTCCACAAGACAAGTGATAACTAAGTTTCATCCATTTTCTAAGTTCTAAGCATGGCTAAGCACATAAAATGACAATTACATATTCTAACTAAATCCCACCATGGTTTCAAGGAATGATATGGAAAAACTAGTCATATATCCTAAATTGGGTTTCATATTAAACACATCATGCAAATAATCTAACTCATCTTCCTAAATTAGGATCAATGTGGTCAAGGAACACTTGCCTTTTTCTTGCTGCCCAGAAATGTCTAAATTTTGTTGTTGAAGATCGACAACTGGTTTTGGGGTTGGTTCTAAATCCATCGATTCTGAGAGGGCCGCATCGTCCCGGTCATGACCGACAGAGGCACGTGGTGTCGCTCGGCGGCGGCGACGATTTTCTTGCCGGAGAAACGTGAGACACGAAAAAACTCACCAATTCTCAACTTTTTCTACAAAATTCGGAAGAGGAGAACGGGAGAAACTCACCTAGAGCGATTCTTTGATCGTAACAGTCCCGAAATGTGTTGGCAACAGCGAACGGCAGCGGTGATTATCGGGCTTCGTTACAAGAGCTCTAGAATCAAAGATCTTCGATTGTTTTCTTGCCGTAGAGTTTCCTTACGATGAACCAAAGCCGAAGAGACGATCAGGGAAGAGAGCAAGAATTACGACGAGACGATTAAGATAAGCGGCGATACTCACCGAGGAAATCACAACGCGATCGGTGAGGGAAATTTGAGGTCTCCAATAGTTGAAATAGAAGGGAAGGAGTGGCCGATCGGGCATGAGCGGGTATGAAGAGGCGCAGGCCGTGGTTGGGCGCACGGAAGAGGCATTATTTATTCTCACGTGGGATGTGACACAAAGCTCATCCAAGTCATACTTTCAAATAACTTACACTATCACACCAATGAGATACATAAAGTAGTGTAATGCATGCTAGAGATCAAGTGTAATTTTTCAATTTAAGCAAGTCATGATCTCACAAACTTAACTATTTCAAAAACTGAAAGCATGATACATGTTGCTGTATTTTTTATTAACTTTTAAAGCACAAGTTCAGATCATATGACATTTGCAAGAGATTATATGCCGCATCAACCTTATTCTAACCAACCAAGCCAAGCCTATGTCATTTGACAACCAGAAGGTTAAGGACATGGTTTTAGTCATACACAACTTCTTTCAAGTTCATATTTAAATGCAATGATAAGCCATCTCAAAAGAAGAAGTGCGATGCATGCATATTCTCTTGATCTTATCTCATTTTTCCATTTGATCATAAAAGCTCAACATGTAGATAATTGATTGATTAATTTTTCATTATTAAAAGCACTTGTGAGCATGCAACAAGTTCAAAATAGCAAGAAAGTTCGATCATGATCAGATTTGGTGTAAGTAATTATTCCAATTACAAGTCATGGCAAAAACTACAAAATGTATAACACGAGTAATGTAGTAAAAACTTCCAGCATGTAAAAGGAATCACAACATATATGTATGAAATACTTTGCTCATATTATTTTAAAATCAGATTCACATATAGACTTCCCTAGTTTCAAAACTCCCCTTCAATTTAATCCATGAGGATGCATAACCCCTATTTCACTATGAATCAAACAAAAACGAGTGAAATCCAAGGGTTATGTAAAAATCTCAGTCAATTGTTGTTCAATATCTACATGGTGAAGCACAATGTTCCCTTTTTCAATATTATCACGGAGAAGGTAATACCTAATGTCAATGTGCTTTCTTCTAGAATGTTTCACGGGGTTTTAGCAATGCAAATGGCACTAGTGTTATCACAAAACAGTGGAACATTATCTATATCAACCCCATAGTCCTTAAGTGTTTGAACAATCCAAAGAACTTGTGAGCAAGCGCTAGCAGCAGCTACATATTCAGATTCAGCCGTGGATTGTGCAACTGAATTTTGTTTTCTAGATGACCAAGAAACAAGTGAAAATTACCAATTAAATGACAAGCACCCGAAGTACTTGTAAAATCCCCAAAAGTGGTAGCAAGAAAATTCTACTCATGTACACTTATGAAAAATGAGGGGAATTAAAACTTTGAATTATAATGGGTGAGTTCAAAGTGAGGGTTTAGACTTCCCAAAATTTCCAAACATGGAGATCTAAATGCACAGCTAGGATCTTCATATTCTAAATATTTACCCTTCCAAATTCCTGCTCATTTGGAGGAGTTTTCATATTTGTTTGGGATTAATAGGAAAAGCCCTCTAATCTGAATTTCAAATTCAGTTTCAAATCCCAATTCCCTCAATTTGAAAATTGGGTTTCACAAATGTTTTCTCCACCTTTGAATGAGCAGTCATGCCGAAAATTGGAAATTTTGGAGCTGGTTTGCTATATTTTTGAGGCAATACAAAGTGGAGAATTCAAACTCCTTTTCAAATTCAAATGATCAAATCCAATTCAAATTCTACACCAGAATTGAAACTATTTGAATTCAGCAAATTCAAACCATGACTTCGGGAGGAAGCAAAGGATTTAATTTGGAGAAAAATATCAGAGCTATTAGGTGAGGTGGGACCCACATGGCAGTGACACATGAAATAACAGAGGCAATTTGCTTATGTTCTCCTTATCGAGCTGCCACCGTGATGTATTCTTCCCTCCACCGAGCTGCTTGCGACTTCCTCTCCACGGCAAGCACTGAGGCTGGTTAAAGCAGCAGCATGATTAAACTTTGTCTCTCTACCTCCACCGAAGCCTTTTCCTCAGCTCTCGAGCGTCCAGCGAAGGAAAAACAGACGCCCACCTCTGTGCTCGTGCTTCAGCACCCTCCAGCCACTCCCAGCAGTGGTTGATCGCCCCAGGAGCTGTGCCAGCAACCCCTCAACGTGTTCCACCGCTCCTCAGCTCATCCCCGAGCTCCCCTCGCAGTGCCCAACCTGTTTTTCACCGGGAGGAAACAGAGCACGTCGCCCCTCACTGCTCCTCACGTTCCCGCCGCTCCAACGCCTCTCCTGCACGTCCAGAACCTCCCTAAGGTGCGCCAAGGTGTGTAGATCCTGCTACTGCAGTCCCCTTGCCCTTCCCCATCATTGTCTCGCCGGAATTTGGATTTTGGCGCCGGTATATGTGAAGAACCAACCCACACCAAAACTGGAAATTCGTCCAACGTGGTTGATCATCGGTTCTACAATTCAAGCCACAGAAACTAGTGACCCTAGCGCCCTCCCACGCCAAATACCGCAGCAAACCATCCACCACATGCCCCGGGCAACGAGAAATCACCGGCGGCGGCAAAAACGGGTCAGTCCTCCGGTGAACCCTATGTTCTGGCCATTTGCTGCAAGGTAGAGCCTGCGTTCCATGTTCCCCGATCATTGGTGATGCTTTAGGGCAAGATAGCTCGCCGGGAGAAGCTTCGGACACGCCAGAACGCATTGATGCCGAGCTCCCGAGCCGCCCCACCGGTGCCGACCTGTTTTCGGCCGTTTTCATGCGTGGAAACCTTGCCCGGCAGCTGCGCCATGTTCCAAGGAGCATGTAGGACGAAACCGGAGCTAATTTGGTGGAGAAATGAGGGAGAACGAGCCATGCCACGATTTGAGCTGGTGTGCATGCGCGTCTCTGGCGGGAGGTTGAAGAAGGACCTGACCAGTGGGCCCCCCTGTTAAGTCTCTGTATAGGTTGCAAACAGAGAGCTAGTCAAGTTTCAAAAATCCATAACTTTGTGTAGACAGCTCCAAAAAGGGTGAGACAAATTTTGTCTGAATCCTTAGGAGGAGTACTTTACAGAGGAACAAATTGCATGCCATTAAAATGCCCGGGAATTTCTGTAGAATTGTTTTTAGTAAATCTTTAGGGATTTATTACAGGAGTAATTCTTTATGAAATATTCCCAAATTTGGGCAGCTAGTCATTTTCATAGTGCCTGACCTCCAGTAAAAATTTTAGGATTTTTGGAGCTTACTTGGAGGGCTTAATCAGTAGGTTATCTCAGGATTAAATAAATTAGCTAAAAATCATAGAATTGATTTCCAGAAAATGGTTCAACCTTCATACCTCCATAACTTTCTGTAGGGATGTCCAAAATTTGTGAAACAAATTTTGTTGGGTTTATCTCAGTCAGTACTTTGCAGAAATGCAAAGAAATTGATCTGAAGATCTCTGGATATTCTCCAAGATTCCTCAAAGTTAAATCTTTGGGAATTTAGTCCAGAATAATCTCTGTTATGGAATTTCTTCAAATTTGGCCAGGACGTTCCTCATGACATTCTTGATCTCCAGTAAAAATTTGAGCTTCATTGGAGTTCATTTGCTAGGTCAAATTACCTTCCAAAGTTCAGCCTTTATTTGGAAAATTCAAATTTAAACAAAAACTTTTCAGAACTCCTGTCCAACTTCAAAAATTCATATCTCTCTGATGGTAGCTCCAAAAATGGTGAAACAAATTTTGTTAGAACCACGGAGACTTACCCTAATCAGATCTTCCATTACTAGCTATGTCAAAGCTCCTAATTTGGGCTCACAATTCAGAGAAGCATTGTACTTGTAGGAATTTTAAAGACTACATTATGCAATGACATGTCTCCAAATTTGGCTCAAATCATCCTTAGAGGGTCTAGTATCCACTGTAAAAATCACGAAGCCAATTAAGGATCCTAAATAGCAATAGCTATGAATAGTAATTCAATTCTTATAAAGCCTTAATACTTATACATCTATTTTGCTACATTTCATTTAGTGACCGAAGTTGAGGGCGCACCGGAGCCTTTGGACATCCTCCCACCAGAAGCTGACTTTCCCTTTAACTCGCAACCAGGCAAGCCCCGGTTTGCACTTAAGTAACTTTTATAAAGTTTTTCATTTGTATCACTTATGTCTAGGTTGAAATGTATGCATTAGAGTTAGGGTGATTGAAACCCCACTTGCATACCCTTTTAAATCCTATTAAGGGTTGGGTACTTTACAAACTCGACGAGTAGAGAATGCCATGCTAATGTTTAGGATTTCGGTAGAAGTCGAGTGGTTGGAAGCTACTCGCGAGATAATACTTATCACACGGAATGAAAAGAGGTAGAAAATGGCTTGAGTTGTGAAAATGAGACCCAGCAGGGGGGATAGGATGCAGTGAGCAGAGGTCTCATGTGCTTAGACCTGTTGGTGTCGGTTGAGGACCGTCCGTGTGCGGCCCTGCTGGACAAGTATCGAATAGTACCGGATGCATACTGGCATATGGGAACCAGGAAACCGATGTAATTGGTTAACCTGGGTGCCGAGGCTTACCCAACCGTAAATAGGAGTGGGTTGAGGGTAGCAAGGTGTAAATCTGCCAGTGGGCACAGTCACGCTCCACGCGGGGACCTCCTACCCGTTACGGATGGACCGGTTCGGCATTTGGGTTGCCTTTGAAAGGTTGTTGCATACAACAGAGTAGGAAGGGGTGTGGAATCATGCTTCTGAAAGTGGGTGTATGTAACGTGTTATCCGGGTGTGTCTTGATTGCAATCACCGTCCCTCGCGGTTATTTGAGTACCCGCTTGTTCACTGCGCTGTGACGTAGTAAGAAGTGAAATAAGCCAACTGAAAATGCTGTATTGAACTCTTAATGTCTTGAATACCTTGATTGCTGTAGATATAGAGCTAATTAAGTTTATATTCCACTTTGGGCATCTCCACATCAGAGGAAAGCGTTTCTTGTTTGATTGTGGACTTCTGATGTGAGGGCTGCCTAAGGCTCAATAAACTGTTGCTATAAAACTGAAAATAAGGATCAACATGTAGGCGCGTCTTTATTGCAAAATCCCTTTCCTATTTTACACATCTTTGCACGTAGAGTTCCATGCCTAGGGTTTACGGTTAAGACTTGCTGAGCCTTCGTGCTCACGGTTGCAATATTTGAGCTGTGTGCAGGTGAGAGTTATGAGGAAGGTTCTGAGGACGAGGCGATGCCCCCGTCGGGGTACATGGCCGAGCTGGAGCCATGCACGCCGCCGTGATTCTCCGGTTCCATGCTGCTAGTGTGTAGCGTCCCCGGGCTGGACGGCTGCACTTTTGCTTAGATAGGATTTGAGAGTAGCTATGTATATAACTTCGGCTGTATAATTAAGTTTTGTAAAAAGACTTCCGCTGTTTTATATCAAATAAACGTTTGTATGTTGTTCTTTATTCTTTTCGTGTGTGCTGTTGGGTGCTGCATCGCACGGCACCACCCTATGCGATCCTGGAGTGGGTGAACCACGGGGTGGTCCCCACAGTCGTGGTATCAAAGCCGCATTGGGAATAGCACGCTCGAACAGAGCCTATTTTGAAAACCTAGAAGTAGTCGAGTGAGGATTAGTCATTAAGCTCACATAAGGTCTATGATAGTAGTAGATATTATGGTGGAAAGCTAACATATTTGTTATACATTCTGTAACGACGCTCCGACGTCAGGTAAGAGGTAAGGTACGCCACCGCAGGCGGATCAATTGCGGTAACTCCCCATACGAGTAATAGTATGGGAGGATATACCATGACTTGGCACGGTAGTGAATATGAGTCTCTCAACCTCTTCATGATTCTGAGAGCATATGAAAACGCTGATCTCCAGCGTGCTTTAGGCAAAAGTGAGAATACCCCATCGTGTGGTAAGCAACATGATAGTATGCAACTCTTGAATGTTCAATGTTCAAAGGGCCATATGCAGCGCTCGCCATCGGCGTGCCTCAACGGTCATGAGGCAGTAGGTGGTATCCGTTGGGTTGATAAAATTCCCAACCGTGACGACCCGTTCGCGCTCTACTCGGGTTCCCCGTCGTGTGGTGTGAAAACACGACCATATACCTTGAGACGTGGCTTGACTCAAATACGATCCGTATGGCAATGATATGGACCGTATGTTTTTACTACGATATGGAACTGCCTGAAATGTCAAAAACCCTTGTGTGCACAATTATTGGGTGTTCTTCTGCAGGTACATTAACCACGTTAGTGCATGACGTGTAGAAACCGTTTGTGAGTGACATCTTTAGTTCCACCATTTGACACATATAAGCCGGAATACCGGTTTGGGATTTTTCTTTGGTGAGGAAACGTAGTACCGACTGAATAAAAGTTTATTTTCAAAGAAAAGAGTCAAAATGAAGTTTAGGAATCCATTTAGGGGTTGGTAAACTCCTATATTGAACGAAGAGTCAATTGGGAGTATAGATTCAGTCTCAAAAACTTAGGAATAATCTCCCCTGTTTTCGGTAGAAATTTTGCTGAACTTGAACAGGGCATAACATAAGATTGGTTGAACCAATGGAGGTGTGGGTTACCATTCTGGAAAGTTTTAGAAGTCCTCTACAACTTTTCTGTAGAGTTCCAGAACAAAATGTCCCTCCAAAGGGATGAAAATCTCAGATGAGTAGGTACTGTCCAGAAACAGGGCAGACCAAATGCTCTCTGGAATTTTCTGTATTTCGACCAAAACACTTAGTTTCACCGTTCGACGTCCAGTGGCTGTTGTAAAACAGCGAGTTGGAGTCGAAGGGTTTTTGCATTTGACACATCACTTCGAGTTAGTACATGTTTGGGTCCAATACAATAGCGAGGAATCACGCATGCTAACACACTTAACATCCCGTGGTGACCCCGATGGTCGAAATGAACTTTTAACCCATAAAGTTCAATACTTTGGAACTCGATCGTGTGACACGGTCCAGGGATGTATATGTTGCATAAAGTTTATACTTTATCCACATGTGTGACTGTTATGCGTACTATTTATTCCATTCTCGCATCACTATTGTATAGACTGGATGAGGTAAACAAACATGTGCTGATCATTTGAATGATCTGAATGCAGAATGGTGCGGACACGCTCAACGCAAGAGGAGGGAGGTCCGAGTCAGGTTCGTGGTGATGAGTCTCCACCTCCGGAGCAAACCACGACGCAGCAGCAACCACCTCCTCCACCGACAGAACTTCCAAGGAATCTTGCGGAGGTTCTCGCCGCAGTGCTCGGCTCGCGCGACGAGCAAACCGAGTTACTGTGGATGTTGGTGCAGCAGAATGCATCCCATCAGGGAGGACGCCAAGACAATGGGCAATGCCAGCCCCAACAAAGCTCATATTCAGAATTCATGGCGACCCATCCACCGGTCTTCACGGAGGCCGAAGAACCTTTGGAGTCGGACAGCTTTATCCGCACTCTAGAGGCAAAGTTCGGGCTGCTGCGATGCACCGAACACCAGAAGGCGCTGTATGCAGCGCAACAGCTTCAAGGAGAAGCCGGTACCTGGTGGGCGAACTACACCGCCTCCTTACCGGCTGGCCATGCCGTCACATGGATGGAGTTCCGGGAGGCGTTCCGCGCCTATCACATACCTCCCGGTGTGATGGAAATGAAGCTCCAGGAGTTCCTGGCGTTACGGCAAGGCGAGAGGAGTGCTCACGAGTACTCCAGGTTATTCAACCGGCTGGCACAGTATGCGCCAGGATTTGTGGGGACGGAAGACAAAAAGCGCAACGCTTTCTTCCGGGGCCTGAATTCAAAGATGAAGGTCCATCTCACCCAGAGCAATCGCAGCACATTCAACGATCTAGTTAATGCCGCGATCCTACAAGAAAATGCTCAGCGCGAGCGCGGTTCTGACAAGAGGAAACGCAGCGCGCTGACGAGCAGCAGTGGTGGGACGCCACAAAAATACCGCGTGGTGTATCGCTCACCATCCGGTCAGAGATGGCAGCCAACGGCACGACCGCCTCAGTTTCGCAGTCGGCAATATAATGCGCCGGGCTTCCGACCGACGTATCCACCACAGAAACAGCAGCAGCAAAGGATGATCCCGCGTGCGCCTCAGTTTCAACAGCGTGCACCGGGATTCCGTCCTCAAGTCGGCAGGACCCCAACACCTTACACGTGCTACACGTGTGGCCGTGTCGGGCACATTTCAAGAGACTGCCCCGAGCCACGACAGGGCAGGGGTGCAGCACCATATCAGGGTGCCAACCAGCCTCGCAATCAGCCCAAGAAACCTGCACCAAAACCCGGCAACGTCCACCACTTAGCTATCGAAGACATGCCGGAAAGCGAACCCGTCCTTGCAGGTACGTTCTCTTACCTAGATCATCCTGTAGACATACTTTTTGACTCCGGTGCCACCCATAATTTCATAAGTCAATCTTATGTTATTAAATATCAACTGCCTATCATTCCCACAAATAATTCATATTTGATATGTTCTCCGGGTGGGAAAATAACAGCTGATAGAATGGTCTATAGAGCACCATTACAGTTGGGTGGAAATCTATACCCGACGTCTCTATTCATGTTAGAGAGTCAAAAACTAGATGTCATTTTAGGAATGTCATGGCTACATCGCCATGGTGCTGTTCTTGACATCATTCCACGTGTGGTTCGTCTAAACTCTCCACTCCATGAACCACATGTTCTTATTCTTGACCATTCGGTTCAAGAAGCCCCAGCCACATATAACACGGAAGCCACAAAACTTGAGGATATTCATGTGGTCCGTGAATATCTGGATGTCTTTCCGGATGATCTTCCGGGCATGCCACCCGAAAGAGATGTCGAGTTCAAGATTGAACTCGTACCTGGGACGACACCGATCTCACGGAGACCATACAAGATGGCCCCGAATGAGCTGGCTGAACTGAAAGAGCAGCTCAACGATTTAATGAAGAAGGGTTTCATTCGACCGAGTTCCTCACCATGGGGATGCTCGGCGCTGTTTGTCAAGAAGAAGGATGAAACCTTGAGGTTGTGTGTGGACTACCAACCTCTCAACGCCGTCACCATCAAGAATAAATATCCACTGCCCCGCATCGATATATTATTCGATCAACTTGTGGGTGCAAGTGTGTTTTCGAAGATGGATCTTCGCTCCGGATATCACCGAATCAAGATCCGAGCGGAAGATATTCTGAAGACGGCCTTCTCGACGAGATATGGGTTATTAGAATACCTCGTCATGTCCTTTGGTCTCACCAACGCCCCGGCACACTTCATATATCTCATGAACTCAGTGTTCATGCCGGAGTTGGACAAGTTTGTGGTGGTGTTCATAGACGACATCTTGGTTTACTCCAAGTCTGAAGAAGAACACACCAAGCACTTGCATATCGTGCTTCAACGATTGCGAGACCATAAGATTTATGCCAAGTTCAGCAAGTGCGAGTTTTGGATCAGCCAAGTGCCATTCCTTGGTCACATTATTTCTGCAGAAGGCATTGCAGTTGATCCAAGCAAAATCGAACAAGTGCTGAAATGGAAATCCTCCACATCAGTCCATGAAGTTAGGAGTTTCCTCGGGTTAGCAGGATATTATCGGAGATTCATACCAAATTTCTCCAAGCTTGCTAAGCCGATGACTGAACTGTTGAAGAAGGGGATCAAATATGTTTGGAGCTCAGCTTGTGAAGAAGCTTTCCAAGCATTAGTGAAGCATCTTACAACAGCCCCGGTGTTAGCTCAACCGGATACAACCAAGCCCTTCGACGTATATTGTGATGCGTCTGGCATCGGGCTTGGCTGTGTATTGATGCAAGGAGGAAGAGTGGTCGCCTATGGCTCACGTCAACTTCGTAACCACGAGCAGCACTATCCGACTCATGATCTTGAGCTTGCTGCTGTGGTGTTGGCATTAAAAATGTGGAGGCACTATTTACTCGGGAACTTAGTGCACCTCTACACCGACCACAAAAGTCTGAAGTATATATTCACTCAAAAGGAGTTGAATATGCGGCAACGGAGATGGCTAGAACTGATCAATGACTATGAGATCGAGATTCACTACCATCCCGGTAAGGCAAACGTGGTTGCTGACGCCTTGAGCCGCAAATCTCATGTCAACAATCTGTCCATCAGCCCACTTGAAGAGGAGGAGCCGAGTTTGTACTTGGTTCCATATGGGGCATTGTATAATCTTTCTCTCGTCCCTACAATAAGAGAGGAGATTATGGAAGCTCAGATGAAGGACATGGGAATGTCGCACATTCGGAGAAGGATGGAGAATGGCGAAATGAAGTGCTTCTGAAGAGATGAACACGACACTATGGTTTAGAGACCGTATAGTGGTACCCCGTGACATGAAGCTTCGGAAGAAAATCTTGGATGAAGCTCATTTGTCCAAGTATTCTATTCATCCGGGAAGCAACAAGATGTACCAGGATCTGAAAACCAGGTTTTGGTGGACACGGATGAAGAGAGAAATCGCAAAGTACGTATCCGAGTGTGATACGTGTCGGCGGGTGAAGGCCGACCATATGCGTAAAGCCGGACAGCTGCAACCATTGAACATTCCGGCGTGGAAGTGGGAGGATATCAGCATGGACTTCATAGTCGGATTACCTCTCACGTCTCAC
The DNA here is from genome assembly GCA_030760725.1 of Neostapfia colusana. Classification (NCBI taxonomy): domain Eukaryota; kingdom Viridiplantae; phylum Streptophyta; class Magnoliopsida; order Poales; family Poaceae; genus Neostapfia; species Neostapfia colusana. The sequence continues at coordinate 22,404,335 of JASWHV010000012.1, read as the reverse complement.
AAACATGACTCAATTTGGGTGATAGTCGATCGACTAACCAAGTCGGCGCATTTTATCCCCGTACATACAAAGTACGTGGTCAAGCAATATGCGGAGCTGTACATTGCCAAGATCTTGTGTTTGCACGGTGTTCCCCGCTCCATCGTTTCAGATCGCGGTGCGCTGTTCGTCTCTCGGTTTTGGGAACAGCTGCACGCATCTTTGGGGACCAAACAGATCCGAAGCTCCGCGTATCGCCCGCAGACAGATGGTAACACTGAACGGGTGAATCAAGTGATTGAAGACATGCTACACGCTTGTGCCATCCACCACGGCAAGAATTGGGATGATCATTTGCCATTGGCGGAGTTTTCTTACAACAATGGCTATCAAGCTAGCATTAAGATGGCCCCGTATGAAGCTCTCTACGGCAGGAAATGTCGCACACCTCTCAACTGGTGCGAGTCCGGCGAGCGGGTTATCTACGGCATTGAGCTTGTGAATGAAGCTGAAGAACGAGTGCGAGTAATACAAGCCAATCTTAAGGCTGCTCAATCTCGTCAGAAAAGCTATGCGGATAAAAGACGCCGCCCTCTCCACTTCAACCTCGGGGACCATTTTTATGTCCGTGTGTCTCCGATGAAGGGAGTTCACCGTTTCGGAGAGAAGGGTAAACTTGCGCCGCGGTTCATTGGTCCATTCATCGTTATTCAAAGATGCGGACCCGTGGCCTATCGCATGGAGTTACCAGCGTCGCTCGCAGGCATTCACAACGTCTTCCACATCTCTCAGCTGCGGAAGTGCCTCAAGCCCTCTGCTGAAATCCGCACAGAAGACATAGAAGTTCTTCAACCGGACCTCACGTACATGGAGTATCCAATCCGGATTATCGATGAAAAGACTCGTGCCACAAGAAACCGGACCTTATGGTTCTACAAGGTCTTGTGGATTAACCATACCGCTGATGAGGCGACATGGGAAAGCGAGGATTATCTACGAACGTATTATCCGGACTTGCTATCATACTATACCCGGTAAAGTTTTTCCCAACTTTACTTTTCCTTTGGAATCTCGGGACGAGATTCTTTTTAAGGGGGGAGGGATGTAAAATCCCCAAAAGTGGTAGCAAGAAAATTCTACTCATGTACACTTATGAAAAATGAGGGGAATTAAAACTTTGAATTATAATGGGTGAGTTCAATGTGAGGGTTTAGACTTCCCAAAATTTCCAAACATGGAGATCTAAATGCACAGCTTGGATCTTCATATTCTAAATATTTACCCTTCCAAATTCCTGCTCATTTGGAGGAGTTTTCATATTTGTTTGGGATTAATAGGAAAAGCCCTCTAATCTGAATTTCAAATTCAGTTTCAAATCCCAATTCCCTCAATTTGAAAATTGGGTTTCACAAATGTTTTCTCCACCTTTGAATGAGCAGTCATGCCGAAAATTGGAAATTTTGGAGCTGGTTTGCTATATTTTTGAGGCAATACAAAGTGGAGAATTCAAACTCCTTTTCAAATTCAAATGATCAAATCCAATTCAAATTGTACACCAGAATTGAAACTATTTGAATTCAGCAAATTCAAACCATGACTTCGGGAGGAAGCAAAGGATTTAATTTGGAGGAAAATATCAGAGCTATTAGGTGAGGTGGGACCCACATGGCAGTGACACATGAAATAACAGAGGCAATTTGCTTATGTTCTCCTTATCGAGCTGCCACCGTGATGTATTCTTCCCTCCACCGAGCTGCTTGCGACTTCCTCTCCACGGCAAGCACTGAGGCTGGTTAAAGCAGCAGCATGATTAAACTTTGTCTCTCTACCTCCACCGAAGCTTTTTCCTCAGCTCTCGAGCGTCCAGCGAAGGAAAAACAGACGCCCACCTCTGTGTTCGTGCTTCAGCACCCTCTAGCTACTCCCAGCAGTGGTTGATCGCCCCAGGAGCTGCGCCAGCGACCCCTCAATGTGTTCCACCGCTCCTCAGCTCATCCCCGAGCTCCCCTCGCAGTGCCCAACCTGTTTTTCACCGGGAGGAAACAGAGCACGTCGCCCCTCACTGCTCCTCGCGTTCCCGCCGCTCCAACGCCTCTCCTGCATGTCCAGCACCTCACTAAGGTGCGCCAAGGTGTGTATATCCTGCTACCGCAGTCCCCTTGCCCTTCCCCATCACTGTCTCTCCGGAATTTGGATTTTGGCGCCGGTACACGTGAAGAACCGACCCACACCAAAACTGGAAATTCGTCCAACGTGGTTGATCATCGGTTCTACAATTCAAGCCACATAAACTAGTGACCCTAGCGCCCTCCCAAGCCAAATACCGCAGCAAACCATCCACCACATGCCCCGGGCGACGAGAAATCGCCGGCGGCGGCAAAAACGGGTCAGTCCTCCGGTGAACCCTATGTTCCGGCCATTTGCTGCAAGGTAGAGCCTGCGTTCCATGCTCCCTGATAATTGGTGATGCTTTAGGGCAAGGTAGCTCGCCGGGAGAAGCTTCGGACACGCCAGAACGCGTTGATGCCTAACTCCCGAGCCGCCCCACTGGTGCCGACCTGTTTTCGGCCGTTTTTATGCGTGGAAACCTTGCCCGGCAGCTGCGCCATGTTCCAAGGAGCATGTAGGGCGAAACCGGAGCTAATTTCGTGGAGAAATGAGGGAGAACGAGCCATGCCACGATTTGAGCTGGTGTGCACGCGCGTCTCTGGCGGGAGGTTGAAGAAGGACCTGACCAGTGGGCCCCCTTGTTAAGTCTCTGTATAGGTTGCAAACAGAGAGCTAGTCAAGTTTCAAAAATCCATAACTTTGTGTAGACAGCTCCAAAAAGGGTGAGACAAATTTTGTCTGAATCCTTAGGAGGAGTAATTTACAGAGGAACAAATTGCATGCTATGAAAATGCCCAGGAATTTCTGTAGAATTGTTTTTAGTAAAATCCTTTAGGGATTTACTACAGGAGCAATTCTTTATGAAATATTCCCAAATTTGGGCAGCTAGTCCTTTTCATAGTGCCTGACCTCCAGTAAAAATTTTAGGATTTTTGGATCTTATTTGTAGGGCTTAATCAGTAGGTTATCTCAGGATTAAATAAATTAGCTAAAAATCATAGAATTGGTTTCCAGAAAATGGTTCAACCTTCATACCTCCATAACTTTCTGTAGGGATGTCCAAAATTTGTGAAACAAATTTTGTTGGGTTTATCTCAGTCAGTACTTTGCAGAAATGCAAAGAAATTGATCTGAAGATCTCTGGATATTCTCCAAGATTCATCAAAGTTAAATCTTTGGGAATTTAGTCCAGAATAATCTCTGTTATGGAATTTCTTCAAATTTTGCCAGGAAGTTCCTCATGACATTCTTGATCTCCAGTAAAAATCTGAGCTTCATTGGAGTTCATTTGCTAGGTCAAATTACCTTCCAAAGTTCAGCCTTTATTTGGAAAATTCAAATTTAAACAGAAACATTTCAGAACTCCTGTCCAACTTCAAAAATTCATATCTCTCTGATAGTAGCTCCAAAAATGGTGAAACAAATTTTGTTAGAACCACGGAGACTTACCCTAATCAGATCTTCCATTACTAGCTATGTCAAAGCTCCTAATTTGGGCTCACAATTCAGAGAAGCATTGTACTTGTAGGAATTTTAAAGACTACATTATGCAATGACATGTCTCCAAATTTGGCTCAAATCATCCTTAGAGGGTCTAGTATCCACTGTAAAAATACCGAAGCCAATTAAGGATCCTAAATAGCAATAGCTATGAATAGTAATTCAATTCTTATAAAGCCTTAATACTTATACATCTATTTTGCTACATTTCATTTAGTGACCAAAGTTGAGGACGCACCGGAGCCATTGGACGTCCTCCCACCAGAAGCTGACTTTCCCTTTAACTCGCAACCAGGCAAGCCCCGGTTTGCACTTAAGTAACTTTTATAAAGTTTTTCATTTGTATCACTTATGTCTAGGTTGAAATGTATGCATTAGAGTTAGGGTGATTGAAACCCCACTTGCATAGCCTTTTAAATCCTATAAAGGGTTGGGTACTTTACAAACTCGACGAGTAGAGAATGCCATGCTAATGTTTAGGATTTCGGTAGAAGTCGAGTGGTTGGAAGCTACTCGCGAGATAATACTTATCACACGGAATGAAAAGAGGTAGAAAATGGCTTGAGTTGTGAAAATGAGACACAGCAGGGGGGATAGGATGCAGTGAGCAGAGATCTCACGTGCTTAGCCCTGTTGGTGTCGGTTGAGGACCGTCCGTGTGCGGCCCTGCTGGACAAGTATCGAATAGTACCGGATGCATACTGGCATATGGGAACCAGGAAACCGATGTAATTAGTTAACCTGGGTGCCGAGGCTTACCCAACCGTAAATAGGAGTGGATTGAGGGTAGCAAGGTGTAAATCTGCCGGTGGGCATAGTCACGCTCCACGCGGGGACCTCCTACCCGATACGGATGGACCGGTTCGGCATTTGGGTTGCCTTTGAAAGGTTGTTGCATACAACAGAGTAGGAAGGGGTGTGGAATCACACTTCTGAAAGTGGGTGTATGTAACGTGTTATCCGGGTGTGTCTTGATTGCAATCACCATCCCTCGCGGTTATTTGAGTACCCGCTTGTTCACTGCGCTGTGACGTAGTAAGAAGTGAAATAAGCCAACTGAAAATGCTCACGGTAGCAATATTTGAGCTGTGTGCAGGTGAGAGTTATGAGGAAGGTTCCGAGGACGAGGCGATGCCCCCGTCGGGTACACGGCCGAGCTGGAGCCCTGCACGCCGCCGTGATTCTCTGGTTCCATGCTGCTAGTGTGTAGCGTCCCCGGGCTGGACGGCTGCACTTTTGCTTAGATAGGATTTGAGAGTAGCTATGTATATAACTTCCACTGTATAATTAAGTTTTGTAAAAAGACTTCCGCTGTTTTATATCAAATAAATGTTTGTATGTTGTTCTTTATTCTTTTCGTGTGTGCTGTTGGGTGCCGCATCGCATGGCACCACCCTATGCGATCTTGGAGTGGGTGAACCACGGGGTGGTCCCCACAGTACTTTTCCTATCAATCCTACAACCCCCAAAATCATCATCCAAAAAAGTTTTCAAAGTAACGGTTAAGGAAGAAGGAAGAAAAATGCCAAATTCTTGAGTTCCATGTAAGTACCTGAGAATCCTTTTGACGACTTGATGATGTGAAGCACGTGGGGAAGCTTGAAGTCGTGCACAAAGATATACGCTAAATTGTATGTCCGGTCTTGATGTCGTGAGGTACAAAAGTGACCCAATCATGCTTCTATATTCTTTTTGATCCACGGGTTCACCATCTTCGTGAAGTTCAAGTGTTGTTGTTGTTCCTATTGGTGTCCGAAGAGGCTTGCTTTTGTCCATGTTGAAGCCCTTAAGGAGGACTTTTGTATACTTCGTTTGATGCACAAAAGTTTTTCCTTGGTTTGCTTGATTTGCAACCCCAAAAAGTATGTGAGTTCTCCCATCATACTCATTTCAAATTCTGAACTCATCATAGCTAAAAATTAAGACACAAGATCATGAGAAGCACAACCAAAGATAATATCATCCACATACACTTGAACGAATAGTGAGTCATTGCCATGCTTAAGAATAAAAAGAGTTTTATCAACCTTGCCCATGGTAAACCCCTTTTCCAGTAAAAATGTTTTTAACCTATCATACAATGCTCTAGGGGCTTGTTTAAGACCATACAAAGCTTTGGATAGTTTGTAAACATGATTAGGAAAATTTGGATTTTCAAAACTTGGTGGTTGCTTAACATAAACCTCCTCATCTATGTAGGCATTAAGAAAAGCACCTTTAACATCCATTTGATATAACTTGAAACCTTTAGATGCAGCAAATGCTAACGAAATTCTTATGGCTTCTAATCTAGCAACGGGAGCAAAAGTTTCATCGAAATCTAAACCTTCAACTTGTGGGAATCCTTGAGCAACCAACCTAGCCTTATTCCTAATCACAACCCCATCCTCACTTTGTTTATTTTTAAACACCTATTTAGTTCCAATTAAAGTGTGACCTTCAGGTGGAGGTACAAGTTTCCAAACATTATTTCTTTCAAAATTTTCATACTCTTCTTGCATAGCAATAATCCAAGATTCAATAGTGAGTGTGTGTGATATATCTTTGGGTTCAAAAGAAGCAACAAAAGCAGAATGAGCATGAGAGTTTGGATCACAAAACCTGGACCGTGTGACCCGTTCATGTAACAACAACAAACAACAACAACAACAACCAAGCCTTTATCCCAAGCATGTTGGGGTCGACTAGACATGAAACCCAATATCAATGAAGTAAAAGAGAGGAGGAGATATAATAACAAGAAAAAAAGAAAAAGAAAAAAGAAAAAAAAGAAAAAAGAAAAAAGGAAAAAAATTGCTACTTTCCATGCGGTCCTATAATGAGCTAAGTCTGGATACATTCCAATCTCTCAAATCTCGTTTTGTCGCCTCCTCCCAGGTCAACCTTGATCGTCCTCTACCCCTCCTAATATTTTCTCTACCTCTTAAAATCTCACTATTGACCGGTGCTTGTGGAGGCCTCCGCTGGATATGTCCAAACCACCTAAGTCGATGTTGGACTAACTTCTCTTCAATCGGCGCCACCCCTACCTTATCACGAATCGCCTCATTCCTTATTCGGTCTCTTCTCGTGTGCCCGCACATCCACCGTAGCATGCGCATCTCTGCGACACTCATTTGTTGGACATGTTGCCGTTTAGTTGACCAACATTCCGCCCCATAAAGCATCGCGGGTCTGATCACCGTCCTATAGAACTTTCCTTTTAGCTTTTGTGGGACCTTCCTATTACAAAGGATTCAAGAGGCTTGTCGCCATTTCATCCACCCTACCTTGATCCTATGGCAAACATCCTCATCAATATCGCCATTGCTTTGTAACATTGATCCTAAGTATCGGAAAGAGTCCCTTCTAGTTACTATTTGTCCTTGTAGACTAACATTTCCCTCTTCACGAGCAACCCCACTAAAGTCACACCTCATATACTCGGTCTTGGTCCTACTAAGTCTAAACCCCTTGGACTCTAAGGTTTGTCTCCATAACTCTAATTTCTTATCAACACCATCCCTAGTTTCATCTACCGGCACTACATCATCGGCAAAGAGCATGCACCAAGGGATATCCCCTTGTATATCCTTCGACACCTCATCCATCACCAAGGAAAAGATGTATGGGCTCAAAGTTGATCCTTGATGTAGTCCTACCATGATAGGAAATGCATCGGTCTCACTATCACTTACGTGCACACTTGTCCTAACATTATTGTACATATCCTTGATAAGGGTAAGGTACTTTGTTGGCACTTTATGTTTCTCTAGTGCCCACCACATGACTGACCTTGGTATCTTGTCGTACACCTTCTCCAAGTCAATGAACACCATATGCAAGTCCTTCTTCTTCTCCCTATATCTCACCATAAGGTGACGAAGCAAGAAAATTGCCTCTATTGTAGACCTCCCAGGCATAAAACCAAACTGGTTTTTAGTGACATTGGTCACTTTCCTCAGGCGGTGTTCAATCACTCTCTCCAAATCTTCATAGTATGACTCATAAGCTTAATCCCTCGATAATTAGTACAACTTTGAATATCTCCTTTATTTTTGAAGATAGGTATTAATATACTTTTCCTCCATTCTTCGGGCATCTTGTTTGACTAAAAAATGTGGTTGAATAGCTTTGTGAGCCATACTATTGCCACGTCCCCAAGGCACTCCACACCTCAATAGGGAAGGCTTGCTTAACCTCAAACTCTTGTATCCTCCGCACGAACCGCCTGTTGGAGTCATCATAGGAGTCATCCAACTCAACCATAGTGCTCCCATTCCCATCATTGAATAGCCCATTAAAGTAATCCCTCCATATATTCTTAATCTCTTCATCCTTCACTAGAATGCGGTCAGTCTCATCTTTGATGCATTTAACTTGATTGAAATCCCTAATCTCTCTCTCTCGCGGATTTTTGCTATCTTGTTTATGTCCTTTTCACCTTCTTTTGTCTCTAGTCTCTCCTATAACTCATCATAGGCCTGTCCTCTTGCCTTACTCACAGCCCGCCTTGCAATTTTTCTTGGCCTCTTTGTACTTAAGGATGTTGCTTGCGCTTCTATCATTATGCCAACTCTTGAAACACTCCTTCTCCTTAATGGCTTTTTGTACATCCTCATTCCACCACCAGGTGTCTTTATCTACAAGTTTCCTTCCTTTTGTCACACCGAACACCTCACTAGCTACCTTCCTAATGCAAGTTGCCATCTTCACCCACATACTATCTGCATCTCCATTTTATGCCCAGGGGTCCTTCTATAATCACCCTATTTTTAAAAAAATTCTTGTGATTCTCCTTTCAACTTCCACCACTTTGTTCTTGTGATTTTGACACCTTTATCCCGCAAAGAACATGTATGGAAACGAAAGTCAACTACCACAAGCTTATGTTGTGTCACAACACACTCCCCGGGGATCACCTTACAATCTAGGGACTCCCGTCTATCCCTTCTCCTAGTTTGTTGTAAGCTTCCAATAATTTGTTGTGGAGGATGACTTTTGAGGACGCGGAGGGGAGTAGACACTTCACGAGCTCCTTCTTCTTCATGTTCATCACAAGTCGAAGAACTTGTGGCTTGAGGAAGATCTGGACCAGCAGTAGTGGTCGTTGGTGCTGATTGTGGAGCGAGATCAAGAGCTGGAACGTCATTGTTTATTTCTGAAATTTCGGGCAGCAGCTCCACTCCTTCATATTCAATGAAAATACTCTCCACCTGCGGATATGCATCTTGAGATGCAGTAGTAGAGCTAGCACCTGGGACAGCTTCATCAAAAGAAACTTCACAAGTCTCCACAATTTTGTTAGTGTCAAGTAAAAGCACACGATAGCCTCTAGTATGAGATGGATAACCAAGAAACATGCCATCAACAGATCCAGATTCAAATTTATCAAGATTACCATGTTTCTGAACAAAGCATTTGCAACCAAAGTGTAAAATCCCCAAGTTGAGCCTTGCTGGTTTTGTGTGGAAATCAAATCAGCAGGGTATTACTTCTTCTAAATTTGTTTCCAAATTAGAACTTCTGCCACATGAAATAAAGGAAGGGCTACAAAAGAAAACTAGCCAAAAAGGAAATAAATCTGGCAGTTCAAATGCGAGCACAAACAAGATTTAACACCACAGAAATCAAATTTAAATTTTCGGAATTGACTGCAACTTTTGAATTTGAATTTTGGAGCCACGGTTGTTTGGAGGGGGAGAGTTGGTGGGACCTGCACGTCATTGGAACCGAGAACCCTCGGTGTTTCTATCTCTGCAAGCTCGCCACCGAGGCAGTCACCGAGCTGCTGCTCAGGCCTTGCTCCCGAAGGCAGGCAATTCCACGGTGTTGTTCATCGTTAGCCACAGCAGCTGCACAACTAAATTGCCGTTTCTCTTCACACAAACAACCGAAGATTTTCCTCCGTGCAACATTGTTTCCACAGTTCGAATCACCCACAGATTTGTATTCAGACATGCATGTGAAATCAGGGCCGCTGTTGTTTGGGGGAGAGTTCGGTGGGGCCCACCTGTAAGTGGGAAAGACACAAACTTCAGTTTTCCTTCACTGTGGGCGTGACACCGAGAGGGAGGGCGAGCTCCAGCGAACTGCCTCCACGCCTGCTACCTGAGGCAGTTTGATCTTTTCCTCCACCTCCTGCTAAGTCTCACGGGTGCACAACACAATCGCATCTTCTCCTGCTCGGTCAATCGCACGAACAGAAAGTTGCTTGCACACTCAAACTGAACTCACACGGCGCCACCCCACGGCTACTCATCACTGATCATCTCTCGGCATGGTTGCCACCCGGTGGATCCATCAAACAGCTGCGCCGGAGCCTCCTCTACCTCCCCACCACGTTATCAGCTCATCCCCGGCTTCCCTACGATGCGGCCGAGCCATTTTCCCTCCAAAAAACAGAGCTACACCGCACGTCACGGCAATTCGACACCCGGCCGGTCCAGCGCCTCTCCGGCACGACCAACATGACTCAAAGGTGCGCCATGGTGTCCAGATAATCATCTCGGACCCCCTTGCTCTTCCCCATCGCCGGCTAGCCGGAATTCGGGTTTTACCACCGGAGTACGTGAAGAGCCGGCCGATTTAGAATCGGGAAATTCGTCCAACGTAGTTGATCATCGGTTCTACAATTCAAGCCACAGAAACTAGTAACCCTAGCACCCTCCCACGCCAAAGCACGCATTAAACCGGCCATCTCATGCCCCGGGCGACGAGAATTCGCCGCCGGTGGCAAAAACAGGTCGGGTCTCCAATCACTGCCATATTCTCGCCGATTGATGCACAAATTGAGGTGTGTTCCATGCTCCACGAGCTCTGGGGATGCTTTAGGGAAACATAGCTCACCGGGGGAAGCTTGGGACACGCCAGAACACGTTGATGCCGAGATCCCGAGCCGCCCCGCCGATGCCGACCCACCTCCGGCCGTTTTCATGTGGGCAAACCTTGCCCAGAAGCTGCGCCACGTTCCAAGGATCGTGTAGGGTGAAACCGAAGCTAATTTGGTGGAGAATTGAAGGAGAACGAGCCGCGCCACGATCTCTGCCTGTGTGCACCCGCGGGCTCTGGCGAGAGGTTGAAGAAACACCTGACCCGTCGGCCCCACGTTTGAGTGCTCTGTGTAAAATTCAAACAGAAAGTTTTTCAAACTTCAAAAATGGGGTAGAAAGCTCTAAAATTAGTGAGACAAATTTTGTTGGATTCCTCATAAGAAGTACTTTGAAGAGAAATAAAGTGCTTGCTATGAAAATGCCCATGAATTTCTGTAGAATTGTTTTTAGTAAATCCTTTAGGGATTTATTCCAGGAGCAATTCTTTATTAAACAATCCCAATTTTGGGCAGAAAATCTTTCTCATAGTTCCTGAGCTCCAGTAAAAGGTTCAAGATTTTTAGAGATGATTAAGGTGGCTTAATCAGTAGGTTTTCTCAGGGTTATTTAAATGGGCTGAAAAATCACAGAAGAAAATTTCAGAAAAATGGAATGAACTTCAATCCTCCATTCTGGCCAGCACAAGACTTAGAAAATTTTGAAACAAATTTTCCTAGGAACCTTATCCAGGACTATTGGGATATCAAATTCCTCAATATGACCAAGTCTAGTTAAATTTCTATAAATCATTGAAGGTTAAAGGTGCCAAGCATTTTTTGTGGCCAACTCCTTCCTCAAAAGCTTCTGAAAATTTTACCATACTCCTATTATGACATTAGAAAGTTTCTGTAAAAATTTCAACCCTAGAATCCTCTGTCTTCTTAGGTTTTGCTTCTGTAGTTTGTATATAGCACATTATACATAATGTGACACATTCTTTATATTGATCATTTCGATAGAAATACTGCTCAAGAAGGCTTCGGAGGCTACTGACTTGAATCCTATTGACAGAAACTTTAGTCGGGATCAACACTAAGGAAAGCCCCAGTTTGCATCAAAATTTACAAGTTTTTATTTGTATTCACTTTATAGTGTCTAGCATTTTGTTTATTGCATTAAGTCTAGATGGTATGACACTCCACATGCATAACCCAGTAAAACCCTGGAGGTTGATTTAGAATAGGTTATCACTTAATTATAACTGCTGATCTCAAGTTAATAAAAGTGGATTAAAAGATGCATAACTCGAGTAGGCTGTTTCCTACTCGTGAACCAGGATTAAGGAGGATCAATCGGAAGAGTTGGGAATTGATCCTCATAGTTGGGAATGGAGACCGGGCAGTATGGATGGAAGGCTCAAGGACATGGTCCTGTGAACCTAGTCTCTGTCTGAGTCGATTAAGGCCCGTTCTCGTGTGCGGCTCTGCGGGATAAGTTTGAGTTGTGTACCGGACGCATACTGGAAATATGGGACCCAGGAAACCGATGTAACATGTTAAACTGGATGCCGAGGCAATCCCCACTGTAACACCCTCAATTTCATAACCATGCACACGTTCATATTTCATATAGAGAAAACATTTTTAAAGAAGCAGAAACAGAGAAAGAATGTGGAAGATAGCCAAATAGAGCCAATTCCAGTTCGCCGAGGAGCGCCGTAGACACTTAGCGCGGCCGTTGGCCACGTGGCGCGTTCGGAGCTCATCCCTGCGGAGTGGGGTGAGGTCCCGCACCGCCAGACACGTGGCAAGCTCGGAGCTAGTCTATGTGGAAGGGGCGAGGTCCGACCCGCAGGACACGTGTTGCCTCTTGGGCTTGTCTCTGCGGAGAAGCAAAGTCCAGTCCCACAGGACACGTGTCACCACCGGAGCTAGTCACTGCGGAGAAGCGGGAGGTCCAACCCACGGGACACGTGTCACTCTCAGAGCTCGTCTCCGAGAGGTCCGGCCCTGTTTGACACGTGTCGCTCTCGGAGCTCACCTCTGAGAGGTCCGACACTACTGAACACGTGTCATCCTCGGAGCTCACCTCCGAGGAGAAGTTCCTGATGGACACGTGTCATCCTCGGAGCTCACCTCCGGGAGGTCCGACACTGCTTAACATGTGTCATTCTCGGAGCTTACCTCCAGGGAGAAGAGAGGTCCGATGCAGTTGGACACGTGTAGACCTCGGAGCTCATATGTGAGTAGAAAGGAGAACCGACGCTGCTAGGATACGTGGCACTTCCGGAGCCACCTCCGAAGAGAGGGGAGGTCCGGCACTGATACGTGGCGCACGCGGAGCTCGCCTCTGAGGAAGAGGGAGGTCCCGCCTGCCAGGACACGTGGCGCACGCGGAGCTCACCTCCGAGGAGAGGGGAGGTCCTGCCCGCCTGACACGCGGCACAACCGGAGCCCGCCTCTGCGGAAAAGGGAGGCCCGGCCTCTGCTGGACACGTGGAGCCTCCGGAGCTCATCACCGCAGAGGTGACGAGATCTTAAGCGGTTTTTCTTCTGTACGAGTGGGCATACCCGATATGGGAGGAAACCGACATGATTTCCACGATGTTACTGCACCAAATCGATTGGAGATAAGTTGTTAAGATTCAAAAATGATTTGAATAGGACTCTTATTCGAAATCCAATCAGATTAGGACTCTTCTTTTTCCGGTTATAAATAGAACCCGAAACACCCCTTGGCCGTACCATCTATTCCCAAGTCGACGACTTAGAGGCCCTAGCCCCCAACTCGTCGAGTTAATTCCCTTCTCCGGAGTTCAAGTCACCGGTGAGACCGTCGACGAGGCTGACACGATCGCCGGAGGAGAGCCGACGATCTGTTTTGCTGCCATTGCTAGGAGGAAGGACCCAGTAAGGTAGGTATCCATTACCACCTTGCGACATCATCGCGGTTTTCTTTGCATCTGTTTCTTGGATCCCTTCGAACATAAGCTTTTTTTCGTGTGGACAGATCACGTGTTGATCAGTTTTTGACGGTGGAATTGATCTAGATCCTGTGTCCAGATCATCGTCACGTCCACACTTGATCCTTACACCTTTGTTCATAGTAAAAACCCCATGCAAGCCATTAAAACATGCAAGAGCACGTACAAACTGATCTAATGAAACAGCACCATAGGATCAGCATGCATATGCACCATTGCATCTTAAGTAAAGTTTGTGCATGATGTTTGATTGCTATAAATTTTGTATGTTCGTGATCCTAACTAGAAGGACAAGCTTAGGGAGCTATCTTCGAAGGATTACAGCACCAAGACTTCGAGATCCAAGAGCAACAGAAACCACAGGAACAAGGAAAGTGCCCCTTGACCATATTGATCCCATGTTTTTGGAAAACTGTTTTGTTTACAAAAACTGTGTATTTCTTGAGTCAACTTGATGGGAAACAAATTTTATAGGAGTTTACTAGTTTTGTTAACCACCCTTGTCGCCAGGGAAGTTTATGAGTCGGGTATGGTCGTTTTTCTTTTCTGCTTCGCTAAACTACTGGATATGGGAAGCGATAGAATGTGTCTAGCTACTGCACTCATAATGTTAATGAGAACTTGATGATAATGAACATGAATCGGGGGAGATTTAGGCAAGCTTGGTTCGTGGATGTGGTAAAATGAGATGGTGGTTACTTGCCGTAGATCTAAGGACCGGTTCATGCGAGCACATGCCAGGAATACAGTGCCACCACAAGGCCAAGTATGGGTGCGGCTTAGCTGACTAATTAGGGAATGGGAGTCGAGTGAGGACTGCCCTGGGAACTGCATGGCACAAGAGGGGGCCCGTAGGTGGGAGAATGGTGATTCGAGCCTGCTGGTGAAACCTTAGTGAGTCCATACATCTAGTAACCCCTTTGTAAAGGCAATTTTGTGATCTCTTGGCCATACACCGATTGTTGTGTACTGGTATAATGGAGGTTCTGCAGTCGCCGACGGGTGACGAAATCACAAACTTGTGGGTAAAGTGGTGCAAACTCTGCAGGGTATAAAACTATCATGATAGCCATGCTTCCGGTCACAAGCACCTGGCCAACATCCATGATTAGATGGGATGGTTATTGGGATGGAAGGTTCGGTTTGGTTATTGGGATGTCATTGGTTTGTTTATGGTTTGGTCATTGAGGTTTGGTTTCGAGACTGTTGAGTCTTGGTAAACAGAATGCGACTGTTGAGTCGTGATAATGAGCTTTGGTCTCGGTTATGAGATGGAATTGAATATGAAGTGAGATGGTCATGAATATGAGATGGTATTCATGAGCATGAGAAAAAGTTGAGAAAGAGAAATGTCTGGATGAGACATGAAAGGTGGTGAATCATAAAGGAGGTATGTTGATGATTTAATTGGATATATGTTGGGATTATATTCACTTAAAGTTAGCTGTTGTTTTTATTATGTTTTGTGAAATAGACTTTGCTTTTCTACAATAAGCCTTTTATGCCTACCTTCTTGAAAGCTACATGTCATGCTTCCCGCACTTGCTGAGTACGTCATATACTCAAATTTGCATTATTACTTCATCATCAGCAACAGGAGAAGAGTACTTCGAAGATCATGTGGAGTATTAGGTGTGTGATCTACCGTCAACTTGCCTGTGGAGTTGGAGATGGAGCCGCTGCCGTGCTTAGTTTGCTTCCGCTATAGTTAGAAGACTTCCGCTGCTAGAATAGATGTAAGACTTCCGTTGTAATAGAGCTTAATGTAATAAAGTACTTTAACCCTATTCATTTGTGGTTATATATTCTGAATTCAGTTTGTGGATTATATGTGTATGTGTGATGAACATCCTGGGCACACATATGCATCAGTTCGGATCCGTGGTTTTCACGGGACCGGGCGTCACAGATTGGTGTAAGAGCCATGGTTGACCGTAGGTTGCAAGCCTAGATAGAATTCACAGATTGGCATTTGAGCCACGTTGGCCGTAGGATGCAAGCTTAGGTAGAATGCATAGATTGGCATCGAACCACCTTGACTGTAGAGTACAAAGCCTAGGTAGAAGTCACAGATTGGTATCACCTGGGCACCCTAAAAACACATAGGACTCCCATTGAATAGAAGCTTGAATAGGAGTGGTGTGAATTTTTGTGATGATTGCTTGTGTTTGCGTGCTTAGTGTGAGTTGTGGGATGTTTCAGCGTTGTCCATATCCACACATAGTAGAGAGAATGTGAGATGCTTCGGCATGTATTCACATCCTCATATAATAGTAAATATATTTAGTCTATCCATCTTGATGAATATAGTTGGGGGGATCCATCTAAAACTTCTAACTTCTATTCTATCCAACCCTCTCTCACAGATGGTGAGAGAAAACGCCATACGACAAAGGAGGAACGTCCGTGGCAACCAAGAGGATGACTACGTCGAAGTTCCTGAGAATGTCAACCCCGAGGCCGGTGGAAACAACCTTGAAAGGTTGATGGCTATGCAGAATCAGCTCATGCAAACCATGATCCAAACTTTGGGTCAGCTGTAAGCCAACAATAACAACCCCGTTCCTGCACCACCGCCGCCACCACCGCCGGCTCACAACCGATTGGGAGAGTTCATGAGGACTCGACCACCTACCTTTGCACAAGCTAATGATCCCATGGAGGTTGATGATTGGTTGAAATCCATGGAGAAGAAGCTTACCATAGTTCAGTGCAATGACCGAGATAAAGTTCTCTTTGCATCGCACCAACTTATGGGAGCAGCCACTGACTGGTGGGACGTTCTATGCAACGCTCATGTCAACCAGGAGACTATCACTTGCACTGAGTTCAAGGAGAGTTTCTGCTCTCATTACGTCCCTGTTGGAGTCATGATGCTCAAAAGGAAAGAGTTTGAAGGTCTCCGCCAAGGCAGGAAGAGCGTGAATGAGTACCTCAACAAGTTCACGCAACTGTCACGGTTTGCCCCCGAAGATGTCAACTCGGATCAACGGAAGCACTATTTGTTCATTAGAGGGTTGAACAATGAGATCCAGGTTCAGCTCCTCAACAACGACTATGCAAACTTCCAGAAGCTAGTTGATAAAGCCATAGTGGTTGAGAGCAAGACCCGAGAGATCGAGCAAGAGGGCAAAAGAAAGATGCCATACCAGCCACAAGGGAGCAACGTACGCCCCAGGTACATGCCCCCAGCTACACCACAGCAAGGCTCGTCTACTTCCACTATTCACCCTAATCAACCATGACAGCAATGTCCCGTTATGCAAGCACCTCGTGTGCCCTTGCTTCCAGCGCCTTGTCCTAACATGGGCGCCTATGCACAAAACCCCCGCCCCAACGTCCCCGCTGTCTTGGGCAAAAAGGCAGGCTTTGCATGCGGAGAAACGGGACACTTTGCAAGTCAGTGCCCGAGGAAAGGTCCTGGACAGCCAAGCAACGCGCCCAAGCAGAACCGACGGCCAAACAGAGGAGCTACGCAAGGTAACTGTGGACAGCGGAACTATGCTCGTGGCAACGTGAACCATGTCTCTGCTGAGGAAGCGGAACAGGCTGAGGACATCGTGATTGGTATGTTCCTTGCCAACTCCAACCCAGCCACTGTTTTATTTGATTCCGGAGCATTGCATTCATTCATATCATCCAAATATGTTGCCAAGTATAATCTGCCCATATCACACATGAAATATACTATGTTAGTTAATTCTCCCGGTGGAGAGATGAGGACTAATATAGTATGTCCGAACGTAAACCTTAAAATAAGGGGGGTAGACTTCCTTGCCAACCTCATTGTCTTGGATTCTCAAGGGCTTGACATAATACTCGGAATGGATTGGTTAAGCAAGCACCACGGAGTAATCCAATGTGCTGAGAGGAGCTTGCAGTTGACAAATGAGCACAGTACTCGTATTGAGTTTGTATCAGCCCAACCAACAACCGAGGAGGCAACATTGAACCACGTCGAAGAAGCATTGGAAAGCATTCCGGTGGTTCAAGAATTTTCGGACGTGTTCCCGGAAGAACTTCCAGGTATGCCACCTGACCGGGACATTGAGTTTGCCATTGATTTGGTACCCGGAACTGCACCTATAGCAAAGAGACCGTATAGGATGCCCGTTAATGAACTAGTGGAGCTTAAGAAGCAAATTCAGGAGCAGCTAGAAAAGGGTTTTATTCGCCCAAGCTCGTCACCATGGGGAGCCCCAGTGCTCTTCGTAGACAAGAAGGATGGGACCCAAAGGATGTGTGTGGATTATAGGTCTCTCAATGAGGTGACGATCAAGAACAAGTACCCTCTGCCACGTATAGAGGACCTGTTCGAACAGATGAAAGGTGCCCGAGTTTTCTCTAAGATTGATCTTCGGTCGGGATATTTCCAGCTGAAGATTAAGCCCTCTGACATACCCAACACTGCCTTTCAAACACGGTATGGTTCGTATGAATATACCATTATGTCTTTTGGGTTAACTAATGCACCCGCATACTTCATGTACCTCATGAATAAAGTCTTCATGGAGTACTTGGACAAGTTTGTCGTGGTTTTCATCGACGACATCATGGTGTATTCGAAAAGCGAGGAGGAACATGAAGAACATTTGAGATTGACATTGCAAAAACTGCGAGAGCATCAATTGTATGCCAAGCTCAGCAAGTGTCAATTTTGGCTAAAGGAGATATCGATCCTAGGCCACATCATCTCCGAGGAAGGAGTATCGGTTGATCCTGGAAAAGTGGGAGATGTTTTGAAGTGGAACCAACCACAAAACATGAGAGATATTCGGAGTTTCCTTGGGATGGCTGGATACTATCGCCGGTTCATCAAGGATTTCTCCAAGATAGCGAAGCCTATGACTGAGTTTCTAATGAAGCGAAAAGTATTTCAGTGGATACCAGCATGTCAAGAAAGCTTCGAGGAGCTCAAGAAAAGGCTAACCACAGCGCCGGTTTTGGTATTGCCAGACGTGAGCAAGAGCTTCGACATATATTGTGACGCATCAAGACAAGGTCTTGGATGTGTGCTCATGCAAGAAGGACAAGTGGTAGCCTGTGCGTCAAGACAATTAAAGAAACACGAGCTGAATTACCCCACGCCGTGGTGCATGCATTAAAAGATTTGGAGACATTATATCCTTGGCCACCGATGTGAGATCTATACGGATCACAAAAGCCTCAAGTATATATTCACGCATACGGATTTGAATTTGAGGCAACGTCGATGGTTGGAAATCTTCAAGGATTATGATGTTGGAATCAACTATCACCCCGGAAAGGCCAATGTAGTGGCTGATGCATTGAGCCGAAAGGGAGCATGTCACCAACTCACAATTCGGGAGCTACCGCCCGAGCTACGCAAGGAGTTCGAACGGTTACATCTCAGGTTCTTACACGAGATGGAAGTGATGGAACTCCATTCTTCGTTGGAACAAGAGATACAAGATGGCCAAGCAACGGATGAGGAAATCAAGGAGATCAAGGAAAGGATCCGACAAGGCATAGAAAGGGACTTCAAAGAAGACGAGAAGGGTATGCTTTGGTTAGGAAAAAGGATTTGTGTGCCTAATGTGAAGCACATCCGCGACACGATATCAAAGGAGGCACATGATTCACCTTATTCCATACATCCCGGCAGTACAAAGATGTACAAGGACCTGAAGACTTGTTATTGGCGGGACGGTATGAAAAGGGACATAGCTGAGTATGTTGCCCTATGCGACACGTGCCAACAGGTGAAGGCCGAACATCAAAGACCCGCTGGACTGTTGCAACCATTGAAAGTACCCGAGTGGAAGTGGGAAGACATCAGCATGGATTTCATCGTCGAATTACCACGTACTCAGTCGGGTTACGACTCCATCTGGGTTATTCTGGACCGATTGACGAAAACAGCTCATTTTCTTCCTGTTAAAACCACGTACCGCGTGACAGATCTAGCCGAGCTGTATATGGAGCAAATCGTGTGCCGCCATGGAGTCCCGAAGAGGATAGTTTCTGTCGGTACCCTCAACATCGGGTACCCCCGCACACAGGACAAAACCGCCTAAGGACCTCGCCCCTTCCGCAGGGGTGAGCTCCGGGGACGCCACGTGTCCAGTGGGGCCGGAGCTCCCCCTCTCCTCAGAGGAGAGCTCCGGGCCAGCCACGTGGCCAGCGGAGCCGGACCTCCCCCCTCCATGGGGGCGAGCTCCCAAGGCGCCACGTGTCCAGCGGGGCCAGAGCTCCCCCTCTCCTCAGAGGAGAGCTCCGGGCCGGCCACATGGCCAGCAGAGCCAGACCCCCCCCCCCCCCCCCGCGGGGGTGTGCTCCGAGGGCTCCACGTGTCCAGCGGGCCCGGACCTCCCCTCTCATTAGAGGTGAGCTCCGGGCCCGGCACATGGCCAGTAGAGCCGGACCTCCCCCTCTCCGCGGGGGAAAGCTCCGAAGGCTCCACGTGTCCAGCGGGGCTGGACCTCCCCTCTCCTTTGAGGTGAGCTCCAGGCCTGCAACGTGGCCAGCAGAGCCGGACCTCCCCCCTCCGTGGTGGTGAGCTCCAAAGGCTCCACGTGTCCTGCGGGGCTGGACCTCCCCTCTCCTCAGAGGTGAGCTCCGGGCCCGCCACATGGCCAGCAGAGCCGGACCTCCCCTCTCCGCGGGGGTGAGCTCCGAAGGCTCCACGTGTCCTACGGGGCCTGACCTCCCCTCTCCTCAGAGGCGAGCTCCGGGCCCACCACATGACCAGCAGAGCCGGACCTCCCCCCTCCGTGGGGGTGAGCTCCGAAGGCTCCATGTGTCCTGCGGGGCCGGACCTCCCATCTCCTGAGAGGTGAGCTCCGGGCCCGCCACGTGGCCAGAAGAGCCGTGCTGCCCGCCCCGGCACGGTAGGCAGCGGGAGTAAAGACTCGCGCCTTCCCAAGACGCGACATTCAAGACCCGCTCCTTCCCAAGGCGCGGAGACGCGGCGCACGCCTGTCAGGAGGTACTGTGTCTAGTCACAGTCAGGACAGACGTACAGTTTCAGTGGTTGTACACCAATAAATACAGCGACAAGACATGCTCTACCGACCCTGCCATCATCAACTGCTACGCCTAGCTTGCGGCACCGGCAGGGCGCGGCAGGACGAAGACTAAGAAGCTACTGCCAAGACAGCTACCAGAATTCACTGCGAGATACGGTAGATGGCAGGAAATCACCCCGTGGCCACCTGTCGGGGCCTAGGGCCCACAATGTAAGCCGCCCGAACCTTGTACTATAAAAGGTTCGGGTAGGCAACGTTCCAAGGGGTTCGGGCATTTTTGGGTTTGGACTCCAGTAGGTTCGGATCTCTTGGCATTCGACCCTTAGCTCACCCAGACCTTCAAGCTTAGAACTCCGGTTCTAAGCCCCAAGCAATACACAGAGCAACGCAGCTCACCGTGGACGTAGGGTTTTACGCTCCGGCGGCCCGAACCACATAAAAAACCTTGGTGTCAATCCACCTTCATCTCCTTCAACCAACGTGTAGACCCTCCGAGAGGACTAGCCCCTCCGAAAAAGAACCTCCGCAGGCTGCCCAGAGCAGGCCCGGGGGAAGTGTCGACCGCAGACGCTTTGACATTTGGCGCGCCATGTAGGGGGCTTTTTCCCTCTTGCGATTGGTCTACGCCGATGATGATGACCAAGCTTCCGTCAACGGCAAGCTCTTCTCGCCCTTGTTCCCGGCGAACGATGACCAGCGAGGCTTACATCTCGATGCACTCAGGGAGGAGTGTGTCGGGACGGGCCGGGAGTCTGCAGCGAACTCCAACAACGCGGACTCCTGCAAGCCCAAGATCTGCTGCAGCGCAGATTGCTACTCAAGGGAGTGCACTAGCTGCAGCACGGGCGCTTCTGTACCATCCACCTTCTGGGGACGCTCCCCAGGGGGCCACCCAGCAGTGGATCCACGCATCGACCGCCTCGTCGTCGCCGCCGTCAACTCTCCGCTGCGGCGAGGAAGACGCCCCAGTCAACTGGACGTGTCGCTGTCGCGCACAACAACGGTTGACGGGCAGACGGCAGACTCCCGTTCTACCAGGCTCCCAATGGCGGACCTGAGGTCAGAGCTGGAGCGACGTCACTTGGGCGAGGATGCCCGCGTGACCATCGAGCGACGGCGGGAAAGGCGTCGCAACCACGAGGCCGACTACAGCATGTCGACTGCCTCGACTCAGCCTGGGCCGCAGACGTTCGCCATGCGACCTCTGCCCTAGGTGTACGCCACGCAGCATATGCAGCAGCCATATGCCCTGCCGACGGCACCCCCGATTTATGGTGCACCTTTGCCCATGCCGGGGTACACTGTGCCAACGGCGGACCAAGAGTTCGCGGCACCAGAATCTGCAGCAGCAGGAGCTGGGTGTGCGGCCCTGGCGCCCCACCTTCGCTTCGCAAGGTGGCCACGCAAGTTCAGGCCACACCTGCCGGAGAAGTACGACGGAAGCGTCAACCCGGTGGAGTTTCTGCAGATCTACTCCACCGCCATTGTCGGTACCTGCGATATGGGGTACCCCCGCGCACAGGGGAAAATGCCTAAGGAACTCGCCCTTCTCCACAGGGGGATCTCCGAAGGCGCTACGCGTCCGGCGGGGCCGCACCTCCCTCTCCTCAGAGGAGAGCTCCGGGCCTGCCACGTGGCATACAGAGGCCGGACCTCCCCCTCCGCGGGAGAGAGGTCCGAAGGTGCCACATATCCGGCGGGGCCGGACCTCCCTCTCCTCAGAGAGGAGCTCCGGGCCCGCCACGTGGCCGACAGAAGCCGAACCTCCCCCTCCGAGGGGAGAGGTCCGAAGGCTCCACGTGCCTTGCGGGGCCGGACCCTCCTCTCCTCTGAGAAGGGCTCCGAGCCCGCCACGTGGCCAACAGAACGGCACTGCCTACCCCCGAGCGATAGGCAGCGGGCATAAAGACGCCCCATACCTTGCCCGTACAAGGTATTCACGGCCCGCGTCTTCCCAAGACGCGGAGACGCGGAGCACGCCTCTGTCAGGTGCCGTTGTGCCCAGTCGCATCACAGACTGGCGCGCGGTGTCAGAACCTGCCAGCCAATAAACACAGCGACAAGACATCCCATGCCGCCCGCGCCGTCATCAACCACTACGACTAGCATGCAGCATGGGCAGGGCTGCAAGACGGAGACTCAGAAGCCTCCGCCAGAGACAACTACCGGTATAACTGCAGATACGGTAGATGATAGGCTTTCTCCCCGGGACCACCTGTCGGGTCCCGGGCCCCCTTGTAAGCCACCCGGGTCTTGGACTATAAAAGACTCGGGTAGGCGACGATAGAAAGGGTTTGCACCTCCGCAAATCATACGCCAGCCATTCACACCCAAGCTGTAACTCACCCCAAGCTCAGGACTCCGGCCCTGAGCAGCAAGCAATACAGCGAGCTCCATAGCTCGCCGTGGACGTAGGGTTTTATGCTCCGGCGGCCTGAACCACGTAAAACTCACAGTGTCAAGCTCTTACTAACTCGTCCATCCGCGCAAGCTCTCCGCAAGGGTCTAGCCCCACAGAAAAAAGAACCTCCGCGGGCTGCCCAGTGCAGGCCCGGGGGATGTGTCGACCGAACACTTCGACAGCCATCCTCCCGGCAGGAGGGGATGAGGCCGTCATGGCCAACTACTTCCCCGTCGCCTTGACCGGCCCAGCACGGTCATGGCTCATGAACCTCCCTCAGGGTTCCATAACCTCCTGGGGAGAGTTATGCCAACAGTTCACGGCGAACTTCGGCAGCTCCCACACCCGTACCGACACGGAGCTTGACCTCCACGCCATCAGACAACAACCTGGAGAATCCCTGCGCTCCTTCATCCAGCGGTTCTCCCAGGTGCGGAACACCATCCCCCACATCCAGAATGTGTCAGTGGTGGTGGCGTTTCGACAGGGTGTTAGGGACGAGAAGATGCTCGAGAAGTTGGCCACCAGGGAGGTGCGAGACGTCTTGTAGCTCTTCAGCCTGGCGTACAAGTGCACCAGGGCAGCAGAAGGGCGCAGTTGGCACTCGCGGCCAGCCTCCGAAGCAGGAGAGACAGCCCGGAGCTAGTGCTGCTTCCCATGGGAGCAGCAAGAAGATCAAGAAGAAATGAGGTGGCAAGATCAAGCTGCTGGCCGGAGCTCCCGTTGCTGCAACAGCAGCACCCAACAGAGCTCGGGGGCCATGCCGCGACAAGAGACCACGGCAGTCACCCGACGGTGGCAACCGTGGTGAGCCATTCCCGGTACACAACACCAGGAGCCACACTGTTGGTAAGTGCCAGGAGATCAAGAAGCTCGCGGAGCGCTTCCGCGAGGGGAAGCATTCGCGCGCAGATGGTGCTCCCTTCCGCCAGAGGGAGGGCAAGCAGAAGGTCGACCCCCGGGACAACGGCGACCAAGAGATGGGGTACCAGGAGCCCCAACACGCTGTGAAGACGGTCCGCAACCGTGGGGACTCCAGCTCCGGAGAGGACGAGTACTGGAAGGCGCTCCACATCATCTACGGAGGGTCTTCTGACCCCTCATCCCGGAATGTAGTAAAGACCCTACGCCGAGCAGTGGCATCGGTGGCTCCTACCCCAAGCGCAGCACCGCACCTCAAGTGGGTAGGGACCCCCATCAGCTTCGACGCCTCCGACTGCCCTAAGAACATGGCTGGAGCCAGACAGCTACCCCTCTTGGTAGCTCCCACCATCGCCAACGTGAAGATGTACCACGTCCTGGTGGATGGCGGGGCCGGCATCAACCTCATCAGCCACGCAGCTTTCCAGAAGCTGCAGATTCCGATGGCCAAGCTCACCTTGTCGAGCCCGTTCTCAGGGGTGGGGCCGGGACAAGTCGTCCCATACGGAAATATCAGCCTCCCGGTGACCATCGGAGCACCGGACAACTACCGGACAGAATACATTCTGTTCGACGTGGCGGAGGTCGACCTCCCCTTCAACGCCATCATCGGCAGGACAGCCCTGTACCGGTTCACGGCGGTAGCCCACTACGGATACCTTGTCCTGAAGATGCCTACACCTACCGGCATCCTCAGGATTCGTGGAGACCGCACTGCCGCAGTGTTAGCCTTGGAAAAGCTCCAAGCACTTGCGACAGCCTGAGCACCAGCCCCTGGCGGTGCAGAACCGGGCCAGATCCACCCGAGTTCACACCACCGTGCCTCGACCTCTGCACCCCGAGTGCAACCCCTTGACGAAGGTGACGTCCCCCTGAAGGTCGTCCAAGTCGGCGCCGAAGCTGCCCAGACCACCCGGATAGCCGGGGGCCTGGACAGCAAATAGGAAGGCGCGCTCATCACCTTCCTCCGGGACAACGTCGACGTGTTTGCATGGAAACCGTCACAGATGCCCGGGATCCCTAGGGAGGTGATCGAGCACCATCTGAAGATCTTCCCCAATGCTCGGCCGGTCCAGCAGAAGCCCTGGAAGCAGTCCATCGAGCGTCAGAACTTCATCCGTGAAGAAATCAAGAAGTTGCTCGATGCTGGCTTCATACGGGAGGTCCACCAGCCCCGGTGGTTGGCGAACCCTGTTGTCGTCGCGAAGGCCGGCGGGAAGCTCCGGATGTGCATCGACTACACCAGTCTCAATAAGGCATGTCCCAAAGATCCATTCCCTCTCCCTATAATAGATCAAATTATAGACTCTACATACGACTGTGATATGTTATGCTTCCTAGACGCCTACTCAGGTTTCCACCAAATACCAATGTCTAGAGAAGATGAAGAACACACTGCTTTTATAACAGTAGACGACCTGTATTGTTATGTCTCTGTCGAAGGTTCTACGGTCGACACTTCCCCCGGGTCTGCACTGGGCAACCCGCAAAGGTTCTTTTTTCGGAGGGGCTAGTCCCCCTGCTTGAGTCTTGCTGTATTGGAAGAAGGAAAGAGATGAACACAAGGGTTTTTTACGTGGTTCGGGCCGCCGGAGCGTAATACCCTACGTCCACGGTGAGCAGAGGTGCTTGTTGTATTGCTTGGAGGGGGGAGGTCCGACTTTGCTGGCCACGTGGCGGGCCCGGAGCTCTCCTCTGAGGAGAGGGAGGTCCGGCCGCGCTGGACACGTGGAGCCTTCAAAGCTCTCCCCACAGAGGGGGAGGTCCGGCTCTGCTGGCCACGTGGCGGGCCCGGAGCTCTCCTCTGAGGAGAGGGAGGTCCAGCCCTGCTAGACACGTGGAGCCTTTGGAGCTCTCCCCGCAGAGAGGGGAGGTCCGGCTTGGATGCCCTAGGAGTTCACCCCTGCGGAAGGGGCGAAGTCCTTAGACGATTTTCCCCTGTGCGCGGCGGTACCCCATATTGAGGGTACCGATAGTGGCCCCCGGGCACATCTCGGGGGAGATAACGAGACCGAGGTGGGGCCTCCATCTCTTCTACCCCGCGCACCTTCTTGGCGACTCCCTTTGACCGTTGGTGGAGCATGAACGGTTGTGGAATCGTGGGGGCGTGAGCTCTGCTTGATGGCTGCGTTTACTGCAGCGGTTCCCAAGGCTGCCACTACTGCACGTCGCAGCACACGTCGCAGCGCCTTGTTAGGAACCGCCGGGTTCTCCGCCTGGGGGGCTGACTGCCCGGTCCACCGCTTCTGCAGGGCGGCCTGCGCCTGCTTGTCATGTACTCCGGGGCTTGGCCCCGAGGCGTCAGCCCCTAGCGGCATATACGAAGCATTTCGAATCGCTTCGAATCACTTCTGGGAAGTTTATAAGAGGATCCCATCTGCATCGCAGGCTTCCTTTTGCAAACTTCCCTGCGCTTGAGCCTCCCAGAATCCTTTGAGCGCCCAAGCCTCCTTCTTCCTCCAAGCTCTTGCGCCTTCGTCTCTGATGGCTTCTTGCCTGCCTCCGCCGCGCATCACCCGGATGAAAGACCTGGGGGCAATGTGCAAGCTGCTGGGATGGCACTCTGAGGAGGAGCGGCGTTGCCTTTGGTGGGGATCTCTCCCTCTGTGTCTGGAGAGGGGGAAACCATCTTTTTCACTGCCTACGCCTTGGCGGGGTTCGTCACGCCGATCATCTCCTTCTTTGTGACGCTGCTGGAGATGTACAGTCTCCAGCTTCATCACCTCTCCCCCAACTCCTTCGCAATTGCCGCCGTCTTTGTGCACTTCTGTGAAATGTTCGTGGGAGTGCGAGCTTCAGTGACGCTCTTCCGTCACTTCTTCGTGCTGCGGGCGACTGGGCGCGGCTCGAAGAACCAGCTGGGCGCCTACTACTTCCAGCACCGCTGCAAGGACCCGAAGGTCTCCGGGTACCTTCTGCCCTTCGGTGCTGCAAGGTGGGAAGGCTGGAGGGAGAACTGGGTGATCATGAAGACCGACGAACACGATCGCCTTCAGTTACCGACTGGTGCTCCAACCACCGAGTGTCGCTTCTGGGAGGAGAACCTGGAGTTGGAGCCAGAGTACGCACCGGTCCTGGAGTGGATCTGGTTCCTGGCGGATCAGGGGTTGACATCCCTGATGGTGTTGACAGATTTCTTGTCACGCCGCCTTGCGCCCCTACAGCAGCACAGCCGCCCGGCGTGGTACTACACCGGCGAGCACGACTGCACCAGGCTGGAGACAGGTCTAGACTCTGACCCACCTGCCGAGATGCTGTGGGAGATGGTGATGAGGATAAGCAGCGACCTTGTTGGTGGCGGCATCCTCACCATCCTAGAGTCCTGCATTCCTCTCTTCATGGAGCCGGCGAGGAGGGCAGAGCTTCTGTGAGGGATGCCGATGCTGGACGACATCGGGATCACCATGCGCCAGGTCGGATATACCTTCTGGGGGATTTCTATCCCCGGGGCTGAGCGCTCCGGAGTGGACCGTGTGGCGTCGTCCGATGCCCAACCTGCACCGAGGGTTGACGGAGTTCAGACCGTCGACAAGGGGAACGGCAAGGAGCCGGCTTCTGGTTTGCTAAAGAGGAAGCACTCCCGATCTCCACCGAGGGCATCTTTCGCGCCGGGCCAGGGGACCAGAGTCCCCCCACGCCCTTCCTCGGGAGGTGTTGGTTCGTCGGGTGGTGACTCCAAGAGGCCTCGGGTCTTCCGCACCGATGGGGCTCCTCTTGGGCAGCGGAGGTCATAGGAGCCCCGGGCGTCCCACCCTCCTTCCACAAGCGGTGGAGCTCTGAGGAGGGACGCCGGTGCTGCAGCGTCCGGGGCTGAGCCGGGGGCTCAGGTGCCCCGGTCGTCGAGTGTCCCTGCTGCTGGCTCAGCAGGCGGCGGCGCCAGAGGGAGCGCAGCCGGGACTCATCCGGGGATGCAGGCGCCCTGGGCTTCAGGGGCTGGGTCGGCAAGCGGAGGCAGCACCGCCGGCGGGAGCCCTACTGCTCCTCCTCTCAAGGGGGCTCCCTGAGCACCCCCTGCTCCGCCGGTCCGGGTGCCTTCGGCGCAGGCCCCGGCGCCGAAGGCAGGCTCCGGCGGCCCTACCCCGGCTCGGAAGCCAGGGCTCCATGCCCGCTGGAGTGTTCGCGTTCCTCGGTGAGTTTGCTCTCACCGGGTCTTAGTACTTTGCGAACTTTTTCTCTCGTGTTGAGAGATCTTTGTGCTTGCAGGGATTCTTCTGCTGCCGGGGACGCGTCTGTTCCTCGGCCTCCTCCAGTCGGCAGGGGCCCAGCGCCACAGCGTCAGGACGCTGCGGCAGCTTCACCGTCCCCCGAGCAGGTCTGGTTTCCTCCTCCTTGTGATCCGGCGGGATCAGCGCCTGCAATGGTGGCGGCGGCCCCTCCTCCTCCTTCACCAGCCTGGGAGACGGCGGATGTCGAAGACTTATCGGAGCCGGCTAGCGACATCCATCCTCCAAGTGCTGAGGCAGGAGGAGCTGATGCAGGTCTTCCGGCAGGCGGCGAGCAGGAGCGTGTCGGGACCGGCCCCGCCTCGGCACCATCTTCTCCTGACCGGCGCCTCGTCCTGATTGCCGAGATGCCAGCATCTCCTCCTTTAGATGATGTCATGGAGGAGGTCTGCGGCGCAGCTCCGGCTTCTGCCTCCCTGCTGCCCCTGTCGGACGCCATGGAGCAGGCCCAGTCTAGCGTCCGGCAGGTTCAGGCTGCGCTCAAGCGCGAGCGGGAGGTCTTGGCGGATGAGAGAGACCGCCTCCTCAGCTGGGGGCGACTCTTGAAGCAGCAGACTCAGGGGGTCGAGGTGGAGCTCGACGCCAGGCAGGAGAGGCTCGATGTCGAGGAGGAGCTCCTCGAGTTGCAGAGGAGAGCCATCGAGCGCCTGGACGCCGAAACCCGGCGGCTCTTGTGGGAGTCCCGCGAGGCCTACGCTAGTGTTCGGGCCTGCTCCGACGCCAATGAGGAGCTGCGGCTGCAGCTGGCGCGCCGCGTGTGCACCGTCGCAGACCGGGAGCGCGCCGTGGTGACTCAGGAGAAGAAGGTCGCCGAACGGCTGGAGGCTGGAGAGGGCGACCTGAAGGCCCGGGTCGAAGAGCTGGAGCTTCAGGAAGCAGCCTTGGCCGTGAGGGAAGAGCAGGTCGCCGGGGACCGCCAGGCGGCACTAGATCGGGAGCTGGCTGCTGACTTCCGAGCGTCGGAGCTCGAGCGACTCACCCAGGACCTCCAGTTCCGGGAGAAGGACCTGGCAGCGAAGGAGAGGAGGTTCGCCGAGGAGGGTTCTGGCGCTCTGCTGGCGGCTCGCCTGGAGGTGGAGGGGCTCCGCGCTTTGCGGACCGTCGAGGCCCGAGCGGTCTGGGACTTCGTCGGCCAGTGGAGTCTGCTCTGGTGCCTCTTTGCTTCAGCCCCGTGAGGACGGGGGCTCCGGCTCAAGAGGTGGTCGAGGCGATCCCGATGCTCGAGTCCATCAGCGCCAAGATGGATAGGCTCGAGGCTGTGATTGCCGACGAGCTTGAGACGGAGGGGCAGAGCTTGGCGAAGGAGGTCGCCACACACGTACTGATGTGCTTCCGGAGCTGGGACTCCTCTGTCTCTCTAGAGCCAGTGGTCCGGAGCCTCGTCACCGAGCAGGAGGAGATCGCCAGGGCCGGAGTCGGAGACGTCGCCGCCCTTGTTGCCTCTAGGTTTCAGCGGGAGTCCAGGGACTCCTAGGAATCCGCCCTTGTAGCCGAAGGGCTTTGTATCTTTTGTTTTTTGAGTCTGTAGTCCAGCTCTTGGAGCATTGATGAATGAACAGACTTTTGTGTTTCTGTGTCTGCACTCTTAGCTTGTTCTTGGCTTGGCCTGCCCGAGTCCTTAGCTCCGCAATGACCTCGGGAGGTCTCCACCGATCTTGAAGCTTTGCACAGACACCTTTAAGGGGTCTTCGGAGCTCACCCCGTGAGGGCGGGGGGAGATCCGGCTCTGCTGGCCACATGGCGGGCCCAGAGCTCTCCTATGAGGAGAGGGAGGTCCGGCCATGCTGGACACATGGAGCCTTCGGATCTCGCCCCTGCGGAGGGGGCGAGGTCCGGCTCTGCCGGCCACGTGGCGGGCCCGGAGCTATCCTCTGGGGAGACGGGAGCTCCGGCACCGCCGTACACGCGGGGCCTTCGGAGCCTGCCCCTGCAGAGGGGGCGGGGTTCGGCTCCTCCGGTCTTGAGTTGAAGTAGTCGAGAGCTCAGGTCCTTCCTTGCGTGGTCCCCGTAGTGGCCCCTGGTAGGTGTGGCCAATTGTTTGGGCACACCTACCATATTCCTGCGGGGGAGCTAAGGCCAGGAGGTCCTGCACACAAGTAGGGGAACCGTAATTCTCCTCGGGGGCTCTCCCTTCCCTGTCTCTTAGTCTTATTTGGCTTATGGTCCTGGACCAGTATACGGGGCTTGGGCAATTCAGTGCGCCCGGCACTGGAGGTCCGGCTCCCTCTGAGGTCAGGGTACGACCGTCCGGCCCCTAGTACTAGACCGCAACGCTGGGGAGGCAGAGTGCACACGCTTTGGGTCGGAACCAGGCAAAGCAGGCTGTACTCCCCTGGACCTCCGAAGGGCAGGGTGCGCACGCTTTGGGTCGGAACCAGGCAAAGCAGGCTACGCACTCTGGACCCCCCATGCACAGCGCAGGTTTTTCCTGGAGGTGACCAACTGGCGTCGCAACACCTGACTGGGGGAGGTCCGAGAGACCCCCTAGCCATCGGCAGGTACCTCAAGCGCGACCGCCTTCGGTCAAGATAGCAAATGCCGACTAGGGATGAGAGTGGGAAGGAAGAGCTAAGTGTACGATGAGCATACACTATGTCTGATATGGAGGCGTGATCATAAAAATTAATGCGTAATTTAAATGAACACATAAGGAAGAGCGTGGTAGGACATGATTCTTTCCATATAAATACCCATAGGAGGAAGGCAGGCTATACATGGAGGCAACGACCCGCCCCATTATGAAGGGAAGCAAGATCCTACGCGCTTAGGGTCGGAACCAGGCCAAGCTGGACGTAGTCCTGGACCGTCCCCTGGGGCTTAGTTGCTCCGAGCGCTGTTCCTGGACTCTAAGGGATCTATTATAGAAGAAAAAGACATGTCCTACTACTGCTTTAAGGATAGAACTTACGGAGGTGTTCTATGTTCCAAGGGTTCGGGAGCGGATCCCCATCCTCGGTGGAAAGGCGTACGCACCCGGGGTGGCACATTTTCATGACTCGGAAGGGACCTTCCCAGCTGGGGGAGAGTTTGTTGGTCCCTTCACGTGAAAGTATGCGCCGCAGCACCAGGTCACCTTCTTTGAGCTCCTGGACACGCACGGTCCTTTGGTGGTAGCGTCGGAGCGCCTGCCGGTACCGTGCATTGCGGAGCGTTGCTTGTAATCGAGCCTCGTCGACGAGGTCGATGTATTCACGCCGGAGCTGGTCCTGCGCGGCTTCGTCGTAAGCTTGGACGCAGGGAGACCCCATGGTGATTTCTGGGAGAAGCACGGCTTCGGCCCCATACACCATGAAGAAGGGTGTCTCCCCAGTGGCCTGGCTCTAGGATGTCCGGTTAGCCCACAGTGTGCTCGGAAGCTCGTCCACCCACTTGGCGCAATGCTTCTTCAAGCTGGCATAGGTGCGAGTCTTGAGGCCCCAAAGGATTTCGGCGTTGGCCCTCTCGACTTGCCCGTTGCTCTTTGGATGAGCAACAGAGGCATAGCACACCTATATGCCAAGGTCTTTGCAGTAGTCTTGGAACGCTGCGCTGGTGAACTGGGTCCCGTTGTCGGTGATGATTCTGTTCGGGACCCCGAACATGCAGACGATCAACTTGATGAACTTAACTGCGGATTGCTTGTTGATGGTGATGACGGGTGTAGCTTCCGGCCACATGGTGAACTTGTCGATGGCGACGTAGAGGTACCGGAATCCCCCGACGGCTTTGGGGAATGGCCCCAGGATGTCCAACCCCCATACCGCGAACGGCCACAAGGGCGGGATCATCTGCAGCGTCTGGGGCCGGTGTGCGGATCTGCTTGGCATGAAACTGGCACGCCTTGCAGCTCTTGACCAGCTTGACGGCATCCTGGAGTGTTGTCGGCCAGTAGAAGCCATGCCGGAAGGCTTTACCGACGAGCATGCGTGAGGAAGCGTGACTCCCACATTCGCCTCCATGGATCTCAGCGAGGAAGTCGCAGCCTTCTTCCTGGGTTATGCACCGCAATAGAACGTGGTTGGCGCCACACCGGTAGAGATTCCCTTCTACCAGCGCGTATCTTTTAGCTATGCGCATGATCCGTTCAGCGGATACACGTTCATCAGGAAGGATGTTGTCTTTCAAGTAGTCCCGGATCTCCATGATCCATGCATCGGGTCTGACTTGAGCTTCTGGATCTTGAGCGCTGGGTAGCACGGAGTCCCCAGTGATGCTTACGATCCTTGGCGGCGTCCATGGTTGCAGGGCCGCTGGGACCGCCAGCTTCGATGTGTTGGTCCCGCCCCCTTCGCCCGGCTCGGCAGGCTGGGCTGTGGGCCACAGCAACGTCCTCTCGAAGACTCCTTCGGGCGTCGCTGCTCCGGTGGAGGCCTTCGTGGAGAGGTCGTCGGCCGCGGCGTTGTCAGCACGCGGTACATGGCACAGGTCCAAGGTGAGAAAGTCTTTCTCCAACATCTGCATGTAGAGCAGATAGGCAGCTAGTTGCGGGTCATTGCAGGAGCATTCACCCTTGACTTGCTTGATGACTAGCTGGGAGTTGCCCTTTGCCAACAACTGGCGAGCACCGAGAGACAACACCGTCTTCTGGCCGAAGATGAGTACTTCATACTCCGCCATGTTGTTGGTTGCTTTGAAATTGAGGCGCACCATGTACCCGAACTGCTCCCCCGATGGCATGAGAAGCAGTCGAAGAAGAGCGTCCAGTGGGGCTCGGTGAAGACCGGATCTCGGGGCTCCAGTTCACCATCTTCGGGGCCCCTTGGGTTGGTTGTCGATGACGTACACTCGGCCACGAAGTCAGCCAGTGCTTGGCTCTTGACTGCGTGTCGAGGTAGGAAGTCCAGCTTGAACTCCGCCAACTCCGCTGCCCACTTAGTGACGTTGCCAGTCGCGTTGGGGCTGTGAAGGATGGTCTTCAGCGGGAAGGAGGTGACCACCGAGATCCGGTGGGCTTGGAAGTAGTGCCGGACTTCCTGGGCGCCACGAGCACTGCATACAACAGCTTATGGACCTCCAGGTACCTTGTCTTGGCGTCGTGGAGGACTTCGCTGATGTAGTAGATGGGCCTCTGGATGGTCCGGGTCCTTTCTGGGGTACCCGGGGTGTCTTCCTCCATTGGCTCAGGCCGACAGGAGGAAGACATGCCCTGGGAATCCTCCGGGGGCTGGGACCCGAGGCTTCTTGGCCGTCTTGGACCTCCGAGAGGTCCCCTTGGACCTCCGGGGGGCCGTCTTGAACCACCGGGAGGTCCTGCTGGAACTCCGGGAGGTTTTCTTGAACTTCAGGGAGGTCCTGCTGGACCTCCGTGAGGTTGTCTTGAACTTTCGGGAGGTCCCCTTGGACCTCCGGGAAGTTGTCTTGGAGCTTCGGGAGGTCATCTTGAAGCTTTGGGAGGTCGTCTTGGGCTCCCAGACCTCCTGGCTGTCGGGGACCACCATGGGGCCCGGGCAGCCTTGATGCTTGACATCAGCTGCTGGAGCTGGTTGCGGTGATGAGGGGTCCGGCCGCTCTGCGGCGAGGACCATGCTCGCCACCTCTGATGTCGCAGCGATGTAGAGCAGCAGGTGCTCTCCGGGCTCTGGTGCTACCATGATGGGTAGGGTCGTCAGGAGCTGCTTCAACTCCTGGAATGCTTCTTCTGCTTCGTCGGTCCAAGCAAACGAACCGGATTTGTGCAGGAACTTGAATAAGGGAAGAGCCCACTCCGCTAGCCTCTGTATAAACCGACTCAGCGCAGCTAGGCATCCCGTGAGGTTTTGGACATATTTGATGTGGGCCGGGGGCCACATCAGCTCGATGGCCTTGATCTTCTCTGGGTTGGCTTCGATCCCTCGGTGTGAGACCAGGAATCCAAGGAGCTTCCCAGAGGATACGCCGAACACACATTTGTCTGGGTTCAGCTTGGTGCACGTGGAGCGCAGTTTGTCAAAGACTATGGCTAGGTTGTCTAATAATGATGAGCTCTGTCCGACTTTGACAACCATGTCATCGACATACACCTCGACTAAGTCTCTTATTAGCTCTCCAAAGGTTTTGTGCATGGCACGTACAAAGATAGGGAGAGCATTTTTTAGACCATAAGGCATGGAGACATAACAATACAGGTCGTCTACTGTGATAAATGTGGTATGTTCTTCATCTTCTCTAGACATGGAGATTTGGTGGAAGCCTGAGTAGGCGTCTAGGAAGCACAACATATCACAGCCTGATGTAGAGTCTACTATTTGATCTATTCTAGGAAGAGGGAATGGATCTTTGGGACATGCCTTATTGAGACTTGTGTAGTCGATGCACATCCAGAGCTTCCTGCCGGCCTTCGGGACTATGACGGGGTTGGCCAGCCACCGGGGGTGGTGGACTTCCCGTATGAAGCCAGCGTCCAGCAGCTTCTTGATTTCTTCACGGATGAAGTTCTGCCGCTTGATGGACTGCTTCCGAGGCTTCTATTGGATTGGTCGTGCGTCGGGGAAGATCTTGAGATGGTGCTCGATCACCTCCCTAGGGATCCCCGGCATCTGCGATGGTTGCCATGCAAACACGTCAACGTTGTGCCGGAGGAAGGTGATGAGCGCGCCTTCCTATTTGCTGTCCAGGCCCCCGGCAATCCGGGTTGTCTGGGCGG
Source organism: Neostapfia colusana (assembly GCA_030760725.1). Classification (NCBI taxonomy): domain Eukaryota; kingdom Viridiplantae; phylum Streptophyta; class Magnoliopsida; order Poales; family Poaceae; genus Neostapfia; species Neostapfia colusana. The sequence goes on along the minus strand of JASWHV010000012.1, from coordinate 22,369,838 downwards.
CTTCGGCGCCGACTTGGACAACCTTAAGGGGGACGTCGTCCTCGTCATGGGGCTGCACTCGGGGTGTAGAGGTTGAGGCATGGCGGCGTGCACTCGGGTGGAGCTGGCCCGGTTCTGCACCACCAGGGGCTGGTGCTCGGGCTGCTGCAAGTGCTTGGAGCTTTTCCAAGGCTGATACTGCAGCAGTGCGGTCTCCACGGATCTTGAGGACGCCTGTTGGTGTAGGCATCTTCAAGACGAGGTAGCCGTAGTGGGCTACTGCCATGAACCGGTACAGGGCTGGCCTGCCGATGATGGCGTTGAAGGGGAGGTCGACCTCCACCACGTCGAACAGAATGTACTCTGTTCGGTAGTTGTCTGGTGCCCCGAAGGTCACCGATAGGCTGATGTTTCCGTAGTGGACGACTTGTCCTGGCTCTACCCCTGAGAACGGGCTCGAGGGGCCGAGCTTGGCCATCGGGATCTGCAGCTTCTGGAAGGCTGCATGACTGATGAGGTTGAGGCTGGCCCCGCCATCCACCAGGACGTGGTACAGCTTCACGTTGGCGATGGTGGGAGCTACCAAGAGCAGTATCTGCCCGGCCCCAGCCATGTTCTTGGGGCAGTCAGTGGCGTCGAAGGTGATGGGGGTCCCTACCCACTTGATGTGCGGTATTGCGCATGGGGTAGGGGCCATCGATGCCACAGCTCGACGCAGAGTCTTGACTGCATTCCAGGACAAGGGGTCCGAGGACCCTCTGTAGATGACGTGGAGCGCCTTGCGGCGCTCGTCATCACTGGAGCTGGAGCCCTCGCGGTGGTGGACCGTCTTCAGGGCGCACTGGGGATCCTGGAACTCCATCTGCTGGTCGACGTTGTCTCGGGGGTCAACCTTCTGCTTGCCCTCCCTCTGACGGAAGGGAGGGGCATCCGCGCGCGGTTGCTTCCCCTTGCGGAAGCATTCCGTGAGCTTCTGGATCTCCTGGCACTTAGCAGCAGTATGGCTGCTGGTGTTGTGCACGTAGCACGGCTCACTGTGGTCACCGCCAGGGGCTGGTGACTGTCGCGGCCTCTTGTCGGGGCGCGGCCCCCAAGCTCCGGTGGGTGCTGCAGCTGCAGCAACGGGAGCTCCGGCTGGCGGCTTGGTCTTGCCGCCGCCCTTCTTGGTCTTCTTGCTGCTCCCGTAGGAAACAACGCTAGACCTGGGCTGTCCTCCGGCTTCGGAGGCTGGCTGCAAGTGCCAGTTGCGCCCTTCCGCCGCTCTGGCTCACTTATCCGCCAGGCCAAAGAGCTCTGAGACGTCGCACACCTCTCTGGTGGCGAGCTTCTCGAGCATCTTCTTGTCCCTTACACCCTGCCGGAACGCCACCACCACAGAAGCATTTTGAATATGGGGGATGGTGTTCCGTACCTAGGAGAACCGCTGGATGAAGGAGCGCAGCGACTCTCCAGGCTGTTGTTGGATGGCGTGGAGGTCAAGCTCCGTGCCAGGAAGGGTGTAGGAGCTGCCGAAGTTGGCGGTGAACTGTCGGCAGAGCTCTCCCCAGGAGGTTATGGAACCCTGGGGGAGGTTCATGAGCCAAGACCGTGCTGGGCCTGTCAAGGCGATGGGGAAGTAGTTGGCCATGATGGCCTCATCTCTCCTGCAGCAAGGATGGCGGTGGAGTAGATCTGGAGGAACTCCGCCGGGTTGACGCTGCCATCATACTTCTCTGGCAAGTGTGGCCGGAACTTGCGCGGCCACTTCGCGAAGCGAAGGTGCGGCGCCAAGGCTGCACACCCCGCTCCTGTTGCTGCAGGTGTTGGTGCCGCGAACGCTTGGTCCGCTGTTGGCACGGTGTACCCCGGCATGGGCAAAGGTGCGCCATAAACCGGGGGCGCCATTTGCAGGGCATATGGCTGAGGCATATGCTGCGTGGCGTACGCCTGGGGCAGAGATCACTTAGCGAACGTCTGCGGCCCAGGCTGAGTCGAGGCGGTCGACATGCTGTCGCCGGCCTCATGGTTGCGACGTCTTTCTCGTCGTCGCTCGATGGTCACACGGGCATCTTCGCCCAGGTGACGTCGCTCCAACTCTGACCTCAGGTCCGCTGACGGGAGCCTGGTGGAGCGGGATTCTGCCGTATGCCCGTCAACCGTTGGCATGCGCGACAGCGACACATCCGGTTTACTGGGGCGTCGTCCCCGCCGAAGCTGAGGGTTGGCGGCAGCGACGACGAGACGGTCAACGTCGCGAATCCACTGCTGGGTCGCCGCCTGAGGCGCGTCCCCGGCAGGTGGATTGCGTAGAAGCGCTAGTGCTGCAGCTAGTGTACTCCCATGAGTGACACTTGGCGCTGCAGCAGATCTTGGGCTTGCTGGAGTCCGCGTTGCTGGAGTCGGCTGCTGGCTTCCAGCCTGTCCCGACACACTCCTCCCTGAGTGCGTCGAGACGTAAGCCTCGCTAGTCATCGTTCGTCGGGAACGAGGGCGAGGAGAGCTTGCCGCGGACGGAAGCTTGGTCATCTTCATGAGCGAAGACTCGACGCAAGAGGGAAAAACCCCCTACCTGGCGCGCCAAATGTCGAAGGGTCTGCTGTCGACACTTCCCCCGGGCCTGCACTGTGCAACCCGCGGAGGTTCTTTTTTGGAGGGGCTAGTCCCCCTGCGTGAGTCTTGCTTTACTGGACGAAGGAAAGAGGTGAACACAAGGGTTTTTTACGTGGTTCGGGCCGCCAGAGCGTAATACCCTACGTCCACGGTGAGCAGAGGTGCTCGTTGTATTGCTTGGTGCTGAGAACCGGAGTTCCAAGCTTGAGGATGAGATGAGTGCTAGAATGTCTACTGCAAGGTGGCGTGATGCCGAACCCTGAGTGTGAATGTGCTAAGAGGTGAACCGAATGGAGTTTGAACCCCTTGTAACGTTGCCTACCCGAGCCTTTTATAGTCCCAGGCTCAGGCAGCTTACAAGGTGGGCCCCGCGACCTGACAGGTGGTCCCGGGGTGATCTCTGCCATCTACCGTATCTGTAATAACGCCGGTAGTTGTCTCTGGCGAGGACTTGTGAGCCTCCGGCCTGTCGCCCTACCCACGCCGCAAGCTAGGCGTAGTGGTTGATGATGGCAGGGGCGGCAGGGGATGTCTTGTCGCTGTGTTTATTGGTGCACAACTTCTGACATTGCGTACCTATCTTCACTGTAATGCGACTGGGCGCAACGCCTCCTGGCAGGGGCGTGCTCCGAGTCTCCGCATCTTGGGAAGGCGCGGGTCTTAAATACCGCACCTTGGGAAGGCGCGGGACTTCAATACCTTGTACGAACAAGGCATGGTGCGGCTTTACTCCCGCTGCCTACCGCGCTGGGTAGACAGCGCTGCTTTGCTGCCATGTGGCGGGCCTGGAGCTCTCCTCTGAGGAGAGGGAGGTCCGGCCCCGCTGGACACGTGGAGCCTTCGGAGCTCTCCCCGCGGAGGGGGGAGGTCCGGCTCTGCTGGCCACGTGGCGGGCCCGAAGCTCTCCTTTGAGGAGAGGGAGGTCCAGCCGCGCTGGACACGTGGAGCCTTCGGAGCTCTCCCTGCGGAGGGGGGAGGTCCGGCTCTGCTGGCCACGTGGCGGGCCCAAAGCTCTCCTCTGAGGAGATGGAGGTCCGGCCCCGCTGGACATGTGGAGTCTTCGGAGCTCTCCCCGCTGAGAGGGGAGGTCCGGCTTGGATGCCCTAGGAGTTCGCCCCTGCGAGGGGCGAAGTCCTTAGACGATTTTCCCCTGTGCGCGGGGGTACCCCATATTGAGGGTACCGACAGTCTCCATGCTTTATGGTCTGAAAAATGCTCCCCCTACTTTTGTACGCGCTATGCATAAAACATTTGGAGAGCTAATCCGAGACTTAGTAGAGGTGTATGTCGATCATCGTTGTCAAAGTTAGACATAGCTCATCCTTGTTAGACAACCTAGCTCTAGTCTTTGACAAGCTGCGCTCCACGCGCACCAAACTAAACCCGGACAAATGTGTGTTCAGTGTATCCTCTGGAAAGCTCCTTGGATTCCTGGTCTGACACCGAGGGATCGAGGCCAACCCAGAGAAGATCAAGGCCATTGAGCTGATGCGGCCCCCGGATCGCATCAAGGATGTACAGAAGCTCATGGGATGTCTAGTTGCGCTCAGTCGGTTCATACCAAGGCTAGCTGAGCGGGCTCTTCCCTTCTTCAAGTTCCTGCGCAAAGCCGATCCATTTGTTTGGACCGAAGAAGCAGAAGAAGCATTCCAGGAGTTGAAGCAACACCTGACGATGCTGCCCATCATGGTAGCCCCTAAGCCCGGTGAGCACCTACTGCTCTACATTGCGGTGACGACAGAAGTGGTGAGCATGGTCCTAGTTGCAGAGCGGCCGGACCCCTCGCCACTAAAATCTGCTCCAGCAGCGGAAGTCAAGCACTGAGGCTGTCCGGACCCCATGGGGGGCCCTGACAGCCAGGAGATCTCTGAGGCCTAGGCCCCAAAGGCCACGGTCGACCTCCCGAAGGTCCAAGGGGTCCTCCCGGAGGTCCAAGACGACCTCCTGAAGGTCCAAGACGACCTCCCAGAAGCTCAAGATGACCTCCCGGAGGTCCAAGACGGTCGAGAAGCCCCCGGGTCCCATCCCCCGGAGGCAGCCCTGAACCTGGGGACCTCTTGTCGGTGGATGCCAATGGAGGAAGATGCCCTGGATCCCCCAGAGAGGGTCCGGACCATCCATAGGCCCGTCTACTACATCAGCGAAGTCCTCCAAGATGCCAAGACGAGGTACCTGGAGGTTCATAAGCTGTTGTAATGCAGTGCTTGTGGCGTCCAGGAAGCTCCGACATTACTTCCAAGCCCACCGGATCTCGGAGGTCACCTCCTACACGCTGAAGACCATTGTCGGTACCCGCGATATGGGGTACCCCCGCGCACAGGGGAAAATGCATAAGGATCTCGCCCTTCTCCGCAGGGAGAGCTCCGGAGGCGCCACGTGTCCAGCAGGGCCGGACCTCCCTCTCCTCAGAGGAGAGCTCCGGGCCCGCCACGTGGCCAACAGCAGCCAGACCTCCCCTCCGTGGGGAGGGCTCTGAGGGCGCCGCGTGTCCCGCGGGGCCGGACCTCCCCCTCCTCAGAGGAGAGCTCCGGGCCCCCCACGTGGCCGACAGAAGCCGGACGTCCCCCCTCCGCGGGGAGAGGTCCAAAGGCTCCACGTGTCCTGCGGGGCCGGACCTCCCTCTCCTCAGAGGAGAGCTCCGGGCCCGCCACGTGTCCAGCAGAACAGCGCTGCCTGCCCCCGAGCGGTAGGCAGTGGGCGTAAAGACGCACCATACCTTGCCCGTACAAGGTATTCAAGCCCGCGCCTTCCCAAGACGCGGAGACGCGGAGCACGCCTCTGTCAGGTGCCGTTGCGCCCAGTCGCATCACAGACTGGCGCGCGGTGTCAGAACCTGCCAGCCAATAAACACAGCGACAAGACATCCCCTGCCGCCCCGCCGTCATCAACCACTACAACTAGCATGCGGCATGGGCAGGGCGACAAGACGAAGACTCGGAAGCCTTCGCCAGAGACAACTACCGACATAACTGCGGATACGATAGTCGGCAGGAAATCTCCCCGGGACCACCTGTCGGGTCCCGGGCCCCCCTTGTAAGCCACACGAGCATTGGACTATAAAAGGCTCGGGTAGGCAACGTTAGCAGGGGTTCGCACTCCAGCAACTCACACCCTAGGCATAACTCATCCTCAAGCTCAGGACTCCGGTTATGAGCAACAAGCAATACAGGGAGCACCTCTGCTGACCGTGGACGTGGGTTTTACGCTCCGGCGGCCCGAACCACGTAAAACCTGCCGTGTCAAGCTCCTCCCACACTCGTCCCTTACGCTTAAGCTCTCCGCAAGCGACTAGCCCCTCCGAAAAAGAACCTCCGCGGGCTGCCAAAAGCAGGTCCGGGGGAAGTGTCGACCACACACTTCGACATTTGGCGCGCCAGGTAGGTGTAAGGGCCTCAGTTTTTGACACATATTTGAAGTGTTCATCACCATACACACACACTTCATTTGAGGAAAGTTGATGAAAACAAATGAAGAGCAAGTAACCACCATCAACATGCTCATTAGAGAACAAACTCACATATTGCAAAAGTGGTATTTCCCACATGTGATATAGAAGGGCTGGACATATGAAAACTCCTACACATTGCTAAGGATGTCCATGCCAAGTTTCACCCAAATTCAAAACCTTTTTGAGGTCATTTTGTGTATAGCTAGAAAGAGGGCAGTTTGAAACCATATTCAAATTCAAACTGTTTTTATCCCATGAATTTAAAAGTGGGAGGCATATTCTTATTCAGCACATTTTTGTGAGCTCACACACCAATTTTCACTCCATTTGGAGTTGATCTTGACATGAGCTAAGTGGGACAAATTCAAACTTTATTTGAATTCAAAACTGAACTTGTGCTGAAATTCATTCAAACCAAACCCAATTTGAATTCTAAGCAATTCAAATGGCTCATGGGTGAATAATTTGAATCACCATGGGTATTTTGGGGCTCACTGTTTACAACAGGGATTAGGAGTGAATTTCAGAGGTTAAAACCCCGGGTGGGTCCCACATGTCAGCCACAGAGAAGAATCAACCGACTGAGACTTTTCTCACTCGGGTCGCCGAGCCACCGCTGCGATCGCCACCGAGGGGAGCCGCCGCGCCAGCAGCTGCTTGGCCACGCGCGGGCGTGAGGCGGTTCAGGGCCTTCTTAAGGCGTTTTCCCCCTCCTCGGCTGAAGCCTCGCCAGTTTCTTCCCCCGCAAGAACTCAGCGCCGGTAAACTCCTTCCGCAGCTCGGAATCGATCGGAGAGCGCTGATCACAGCCTTCCCGTCCCCTCTCGAGCCACGGCAAGGTACTAGGAACTCTTCTCCTTCCTCCCCGTTGCTAAAACTCAGCTGAAACCGATTGATCTCGGCTATGCCAAAAGATCAATTCGGTGACTTAAAACCACCGCACTTCGGGCTCCCGTGGACAGCCCAACCAGGGCGTTGTCACGCCCGAGCCAAGGCACCCTTGGACGCGCTGGTGACCGGTGCTGCTCACCCCCGAGCCACAGCCCCAGTGGTTTCTCACCGGCGGTGAATTTCCAGTTTTCCCCTTTCTGTGTGCAGAACGACCTTCGGGTGCGGGTCCGTCGAATTCGTACTCTAGAAAGGATTAGAGGGCCTCAATCCGCTCTCACATAAACTAGACACGGTAACGCACAAGTTGCCTTCACAACCTTTGGCCGGAGAACATCTGCAACCGGCGAATTTCGAAGTTTACCAACGGCGGAACAAACGGGGGGCATCGGGCGCACGGTGAGGACCTACTTCGGGCCTCCCCCGAGCTGCCTCAAGCTCATGTCGACCTTCCCTGAGGTCCACTGATGCTTCCCGACCGGTTGCTCGCGTAGTTGAGGTGCTAGGGAAGTCAGCCGACACGGCCGAAGTCTTTCCGAGGCGGCGGCTCGTCGCCGACCATGTACCGCCGTTGTCATGACGAGCTGACCCCAGAATCCTGTTCCCCGAGTGAAAGTAGGCAGGGGCGGCCAATATTGTGAAGTTTGGAGCTCCACAGAATCTGCCGGCGAGCTCTCCGGCGAGGTCCCCCGGTGGCAGAGCGCGGGCGTCAGGAGGTTGAAGAAGGGGGTGGACCCCAGCTGTCAGCGACCGATATTTTAAATCGGGATCGGGCTGCGGCCGGGATCGGGTGTGCTGGCGCGCAAAAACCGTGTGGGCCGCGGTGTGCTGTCGCCTCGGCGCTCAACACGTGTCTCTGCGGGCCCCAGCAGATTTAAACTTTTTCCCCGATTTTTAGATTCCATTCAAACCTCAAATCCTCATAACTTTGGCTAGAAAACTCCAAATCGAGTGAACCAAATTTTGTTGGATTCATCTCCCTGAGCACTTTCCAGAAGATCAAGTTTCACTTCGTGAAAACTCTTAATTCTCCAGAATTAATTCCTTAAAGTTTAAACTGTTTGGAATTTTAACTGGAGAATCCTTTGGGGGAAAATCCTGAAATTTTGCTGGGATATTCACAAAAATATCCCTGAACTACCATAAAAATTTCAGATCCATTTGAGCTCATTTGATCCACCTAATGGTGCGATTAGTGAAACTGTTCCAGAGAAAATGGAAAATGTTCAGAAACATTTTCAGAATTTCCTCTGAAATTGTTTAGCTCATATCTTTAGCTAGGAAACTTCAAATTAAGTGAGACCAACTCCATTAGAACCCTCTGAAAATCTAGTTTTCAGAAAGTCATAGTTTGTTTCATGAAAATCCTTAGAACACCCTAAGAGCCTTCAATTAAGGTCAAGGACATAATTAATTGTGGAGGGCTCAAATGAGCTTTGCTGCAACTAAAGCTTGACCAAGTCTCTATGTAGGTTGTAACCAAGCCACAGTAAAAGTTCACAGTCATAGAGTCTATTTAGTGGGACTTATAAGCTTCACAAGTTCAAACTTGATACAAATGCATTTAAATTGATACATATACTTCTGCTATCATGTAGTCGATAAGGTCGAGGAGGAACCCGAAGTCCTAGACTTCGTTACTCCGGAGGAACAGCTAGCCTACGACCAAGAGCAGCAATTTACAAATTTTTATTGTTTTGAGCACATACTTGAATACTATTGTTCCTTGCATTAGAGTCTTGTTTGGAAACCCAAGTGCATAGCCAAGAAAACCATGGGTAGGGTTTAGGATTGCAAAACCCCGTTAGCTATTGCAAAGCTAAGATAGTGTAGGATTCGGTACAAGTCAAGTAGTTGGAACTACTCGTGAGCATAGGCTAGAGGCACTCGACTCGGGTAGAGATAGCACATGATACACATGGCAAGAAAAATGAGACCGAGCGGAGAGTAAGGGCAGCAGGACTTTGGGGCTTGTGTTGTTGGTACCACCCCGTGGTTCACCCACTCCAGGATCGCATAGGGTGGTGCCGTGTGATGCGGCACCCAACAGCACACATGAAAATATTAGAGAACAACATACAAACTTTAATTTAATATAAAACAGCGGAAGTCTTTTTACAAAGTATAACTATACAGCGGAAGTATTGTACATTAGTAGCCTCTCATCCTAACTATGCAAAAGTGCAGCCGTCCAGCCCGGGGATGCTACCCGCTAGCAGCATGGAACCGGAGAAATCACGGCGACGTGCAGGGCTCCATCTCGGCCGTGTACCCTGACGGGGGCATCGCCTCATCCTCGGAACCCTCCTCATATCTCTCACCTGCATACAGCTCAAATATTGCAACCGTGAGCACGATGGCTCAGCAAGGCTTAACCGTCTGACCTAGGCATGGAACTCTACATGCAGGGAGGTGTATGATAGGAAAAGGAATTTGCAACAAAGACACGCCTATAAGTTGATCCTTACTTCCAGTTTTATAGCAGCAAATTCATGTGCCTTAGGCAGCCCTCACATCGGAAGTCCACAATCAAACAAGAAACACTTTCCTCCGATGTGGTGATGCCCAAAGCGGAAAGTAAACTTAATTAGCTCTACATCTACAGCAAACATGGTTTCCAAAACATTACTCTATCATCACAGCATATTATCATTCAACTGGCTTACTTTACTTATTACTACGTCATGAAACAGTGAACAAGCGGTACTCAAATAACCGCGAGGGACGGTGATTGCAATCAGGGGACACCCGGACAACATGTTTGTCGAAGTGTTCGGTCGACACTTCCCCCGGGCCTGCACTGGGCAGCCCGCGGAGGTTCTTTTTTTCGGTGGGGCTAGACCCTTGCGGAGAGCTTGCGCGGATGGACGAGTTAGTAAGAGCTTGACACTGTGAGTTTTACGTGGTTCAGGCCGCCGGAGCGTAAAACCTTACGTCCACGGCGAGCTATGGAGCTCGCTGTATTGCTTGCTGCTCAGGGCCGGAGTCCTGAGCTTGGGGGTTAGTTACATCTTGGGTGTGAATGACTAGCGTATGAGTTGCGGAGGTGCGAACCCTTTCTACCGTCGCCTACCCGAGTCTTTTATAGTCCAAGACTCAGGTGGCTTACAAGGGGGCCCGGGACCCGACAGGTGGTCCCGGGGAGATTGTCTATCATCTACCGTATCTGCAGTTATACCGGTAGTTGTCTCTGGCGGAGGCTTCTGAGTCTCCGCCTTGCAGCCCTGCCCATGCCGCATGCTAGTCGTAGTGGTTGATGACGGCGCGGGCGGCATGGGATGTCTTGTCGCCGTGTTTATTGGCTGGCAGGTTCTGACACCGCGCGCCAGTCTGTGATGCGACTGGGCGCAACGGCACCTGACAGAGGCGTGCTCCGTTTCTCCGCGTCTTGGGAAGACGCGGGCCTTGAATACCTTGTACGGGCAAGGTATGGGGCGTCTTTACGCCCGCTGCCTATCGCTCGGGGGTAGGCAGCGCCGTTCTGCTGGCCACGTGGCGGGCTCGGAGCCCTTCTCAGAGGAGAGGAGGGTCCGGCCCCGCGGGGCACGTGGAGCCTTCGGACCTCTCCCCTCAGAGGGGGAGCTTCGGCTTCTGTCGGCCACGTGGCGGGCCCGGAGCTCCTCTCTGAGAAGAGGGAGGTCCGACCCCGCCGAATATGTGGCACCTTCGGACCTCTCTCCCGCGGAGGGGGAGGTCCGGCCTCTGTATGCCACGTGGCGGGCTCGGAGCTCTCCTCTGAGGAGTGGGAGGTCCGGCCCCGCCGGACGCGTGGCGCCTTCGGAGCTCCCCCTGTGGAGAAGGGCGAGTTCCTTAGGCATTTTCCCCTGTGCGCGGGGGTACCCCATATCGTAGGTACCGACAGTGGCCCCCGGGCCCATCTCAGGGGAGACAGCGAGCCCGAGGTGGGACCTCCGTCTCTTCTGACCCGCGCACCTTCTCTAAGTCCCGCATTGACCGCTGCCGGAGCACGAACGGCCGCGGGATCGTGGGAGCGTGCGCCCACTTGATGGTTGCTTTTACTGCGGCGGTTCCCAAGACTGCCACTTCTGCACGTTGCGGCGCTTTCTTCGGGAACCGCCGAAGTGCCTTGCCGGCTTGTCTTCTTAGGAGACTGACTCCTTGACCCACCGCTTCAGTCGGGCGGCTTGGGTCCATCTGTCATCGGTGCTCGGTCTAGGAGCCGAAGCGGTTGCCGATGCGGTGTATTCGAAGAGATCCGAATCGCCTGGAATTGCATCTGGGAAGGTTATTAGAGGGGATCTTACCTGCATTGCGGCTTCCCTTCGCACCTCCCAGCGTTTCTTCTTGGACTCTTGTGCTTTTGCCCTCTTGTCCTTGAGTCCCGCCTCGCCATGGACTCCCACCCGCCTCCAGAGAAGAAGCGCGCTCGATCTCCTCCAGCGGCGGCATCTGTGCCAAGTCGGGAATCTGGGGTGCCCGGCACTCCTTCCGGTGGCGAGTGAAAGAGGCCCCGGGCTGATGCGTTGAGGGGAGCTTCTGGGGCGTCCCCTGCTCCGCCAGTTCAAGCCACTGCGGAGCGGCCGTCAGTGACGGCAGCGGGCTCTGGGAGTCCTACCCCGGCTCGGAAGTCGGGGTTCAGAGCCCGCTGGAGTGTCCGTGCTTCCCGGCCATCCCCGACTAGCGGGGAGTCTGTGCCGTCGCGCTCGGAACCCGGGACAACTGCCGCGGCCCCCAAGCCAGCGCAGGTCGACCCTGCACCAGGCGGCCCGGCCTTTACTCCAGCGCCGCCTTCCCCGGCTCGCCCCTCTCCACAGGTCAAGAAGCCAGAAAACTAAAGAGGGCCCGGCAGGTCCGGCTGCCAGAGCCGCGACGCCAGCTTCTCCTGACCGGCGTCCCGTCTTGGTTGCTGGTGCTTCTCCTGACCGGCGTCTCGTCTTGAGGACGAGGTGATGGAGGAGGTCGGGGGAACTGCCCCGGCCTCTGTTGCTCCATTGCCCCTGGCAGATGCCTTCGCGCTTGCCGAGACGAGCGTCCGGCAGGTCTTGGATGCACTAGGTCGCGAGCGGGAGGAGTATACAGTTGAGCGGGATCACCTCCTCACCTAGGGGAACCTTTTGCGGGAGCGGACCGCGAAGGTCAAGGGCGAGCTCGACTCCTGGCAGGAGTTGCTCGACTTCAGGGAAGTGCTCCTCGACCGGCTGAAGCGGGCTGTCAACCGTATGGACGCCGAATCACGGCGGATCAACAGGGAGGCCTTGGAGGCACACGCCCGGGCCGAGGAGAGCCTCTCTGCCGCTGAGGAGATACGGCAGCGGATGGAGCATCGTAGACTCGCCATTGAGGAACGGGAGCGTTCCACGGCAGCCGAGGCGGAGAGGGTCGCCGCGCAGCTGGCGGCGGGCGAGGATGACCTTCGAGCTCGGATCGAGGAGCTGGAGATTCTGAAGGCAGACCTCGACCTGAGGGAGGAACAGGTCTCCCGCGAACGCCGGGCGGTCTTGGAACGGGAATTGGCCACCGACTTCAAGGCTTCTGAGTTGGAGCGGCTCGCCAAGACTCTCCACCTTCGGGAGAGCTCCCTGGCGGCCAAGGAGAAGGAATTCTCTGAGAGAAACCTTGAGGCCCTGCAGGCAGCCCACCGCGAGGTGGAGGAGCTCTCGGCCTTGCGGTCCTCCGAGGCTCTTGCGGTCTCAAGCTTCGTTGATCGAGCGGGGTCCGCCCTGATCCCTCTTGGCTTCAGTCCGGTGAGGGCAGCGGCTCCTGCATTGAGGGTGGCGGAGGTGATCCCCGCGCTGGAGTCGATCGGCGCCAAGCTGGACAGGCTAGACTCGGTGGTCGCCAGCGAGATTGAGGCCGAGGGACGCGGCCTAGCCTTAGAGGTCGCCTCACATGTGCTGGCATGCTTCAAGAGCCGTGACACCTCTTTTTCGCTGGAACCAGCGAGCTTGGGCCCAGCCGCGGAGCAGGAGGAAGCTGCCAGGGCTGAAGTCGAAGGTGTGACCGCCCTTGTAGCCGCAAGGTTTCGGCGGGAGCCGGGAGGTCCTTAGGACTTGTTTCTCCCTTTTTATCGAGTCTGTAGTCCAGCTCATGGAGCCTCGCATAGTTTGACTCTTTTAGATATTTGTGTCTGTGATGCCTTTTCTCTCCTTCTTGGTTTTGCCTGACTGAGTCCTTAGCTCCGCAAGGTACTCAGAGGCCTTCTCCAATCTCGGAGCTCTGCACAGACACCTTCCCCAGGTCCTAACCGTGTTAGGGGCCCCCGGGGGTCTCCGGATCTCGCCCTATGGGGAGCTCCAAGTCTGTCTGCCATGTGGCGGGTCCGGAGCCCCTCCTTAGGAGGCGGGAGCTCTGGCCCTGCTGGACACGTAGGGCTTTCGGAGCCCTCCCACCGGGGGGGGGGGGGGGGGAGGTCCGGTTTCCGCCTACCACGTGGCGAGTCCGGAGCCCCCCTGAGGGGAGGCGGGAGCTCCAGGCCCGCTGGACACGTGGGGCCTTCGGGCCTCGCCCCTGCTGAAGGGGCGGGACCCAGTCCTTCCAGTCCTAGGCCGGAGTAGTTGATAGATCCTTTCCCCCCGCTTCATGCAGTCCCCGTTTCCGTAACCTGGAGGTCCTGCACACAGGTAGAGGAAACGTAATTCTCCTCCGGGGGTCCTCCCCTCCCGTCTCCTAGTCTTATTCGTCTTACGATCCTGATCCGGTATACGGGGCTTGGGCAATTCTGTGCTCGAGGCGCCGGAGCTCCGGCTCCCTCTGAGGTCCGGATACGGTCGTCCGATCCCTAGTATCGGGCCGTGCGCTGGGGAAGCAGAGTGCACGTGCTTTGGGTTCATGACCAGGAAAAGCGGTTGTACTCCCCTGTACCTCCGGAGGGCAGGATGCGCATGCCTTGGGCTCATGGCCTGCTAAGCGGGATACGCACCTTGGACCCCCCATGCACAACGCAGGCCTTTCCTGGAGGTGACCAACTGGCACCGCAACACCTGACTGGGGGAGGCCCGAGAGACTCTCTCGGCCATCGGCAGGTGCCTCAAGCGCGGCCGCCCTTGGTAGGATAGCGAATGCTGACTATGGGTGAGCGCGGGAGAGGGGGAGCTAGATGCACGATGAACATACATAGATAGTGCGATCATAAAAATTAATGCATAATTTAAATGAGCGCATGAGAGAGATCTAAGTACAACAAGTTTCTGTTTTCATGCCCATAGGTGGAATTCTGGCTGTACATGGAGGCAATGTCCCGCCTTGTCTACAAGGGAAGCAAGACTCTACGCGCTTAGGGTCGGAAACAGGCTAAACTGGACGTAGTCCTGTACCGTCCCTTGAGACTTAGCTGCCCCAAGCTCTGTTCCTAAATTCTATGGGATCCATTACAGAAGGGAATGACCCTGTTCTACTAATGCTCGGGGAATAGGACTTACAGTGTTGCTCCATGCCAAGGGTTTTGGGAACGGATCCCACACTCGGTTGAAAGGCATGTGTTCCTGGGGCGGCAGCTTTCGTGATTCGGAAGGGACCTTCCCTGCTGGGGGAGAGTTTATGGGTCCTTCTCGGGAAAGAGCGTGCCGCGTCACCAGGTTGCCCTTCTGCAGGTCCCTGATGCGTTTGGTTCTTTGGCAGTAGTTCTTAGAGCATCAGTCGAGACCTTGCGTTGTGCGGTGTTACCTGCAGCCGAGTCCCGTCGATGAGGTTGTTATCTTCGCGCTGGATCAGGTCCTGCGCGGCTTCTCCTAGGGGCCCCCGGGGAGTTCTCCCCTTCTGGCTAAGGCCTTCAAGGGGTAGGTGGACCCGGGCTCGTCTTGGATGACCTAAGGCGTCTTCCCCTTCTGGCAAGGCCTTCAAGGGGTTGACAGACCTTGGGCGGCCCCCGGGGGGTATGTCCGAGGCACGGAGGCGTGCTCTCGGGTGAGGCTGGCCCGACCTTGCACCATTGTGGTCGGTACTCGGGCTGCTGCAACTACTTGGGGCTTCTCCAAGGTTGACGCCGCAGCAATGCAGCCTTCACTGACCTGGGACGGCAGCCGCAGTTGGCTACCGCCCTGGCCCGTCACCGTCGGAGCTGGAGTCCTCACCGTTATGCACTGTCTTTATGACACGCTGAGGCTCCTGAAACCCCACCTGATGGGCGGCGGTGACTGGGGCATCGACCTTCTGCTTGCCATCCCTCTGAGGGTAGGGCGGTGCTTCAGCTCTCTGCTGTCTTCCTTTGCGGAAGCGCTCTGCGAGCCTCTGGATATCCCAGCACTCGGCAGCAGTATGGTTGCCGGCGCCATGCACGGGGCATAGCCACCCTGGTCACTATCTGGGGCCGGTGACTGCCGCTGCCTTTTGTTGGGGCGTGGCCCCTGTGCTCCACTAGTCATCGCTGCTGCGGCGACGGGAGCCGTGAACGATGACTTCATCTTGCCACTCCCCTGGTTCTTGGGCTTCTTGTCACCCCCATAGGCAGCAGCGCCGGACCCGGGCTGTCCCCCTGACTCGGGAGTTGGCAGAGAGTGCCAGTTCCGCCCTTCAGCTGCTCTGGCGCATTTGTCCGCCAGGCTGAAGAGCTCAGAGACATCGCGGACCTCTCTGGTCGCGAGCTTCTCAAGCATTTTCTCGTCCCAGACACCCTGTCGGAACGCTACCACCACAGAAGCACTTTGAATATGCGGGATGGTGTTGCGTACCTGGGAGAACCGCTGGATGAAAGAGCGCAGCGACTCCCCAGGTTGCTGCTTGACAGCGTGGAGGTCAAGCTCCGTGCCGGGACGGGTGTAGGAGCTGCCGAAGTTGGCGACGAACTGCCGGCAGAGCTCTCCCCAGGAGGTTATGGACCCCTGAGGGAGATTCATGAGCCAAGACTGAGCTGGGCCGGTCAAGGCGACGGGGAAGTAGTTGGCCATGACAGCATCATCCCCTCCTGCGGCAAGTACGGCGGTGGAGTAGATCTGGAGGAACTCCGCCGGGTTGACGTTACCGTCGTACTTCTCGGCCAGGTGCGGCCGAAACTTGCGCGGCCACCTCGCGAAGCGAAGGTGGGGTGCAAGGGCCGCACATCCTGCACCTGCTGCTGCAGGTATTGGCGCTGCGAACGCTTGGTTCGCACTTGGCACCGTGTACCCCGGCATGGGCAAGGCTGTACCATAGACCGGGGGCGCTGCCTGCGGCGCATATGGTTGTGGCATATGCTGCGCGGCGTATGCCTGAGGCAGGACTCGCGTGGCGAAGATCTGCCCTCCAGGTTGTGTCGAGACCGACGTCATGCTGTCGCCAGCCTCATGGTTGCGACGCCTTTCTCGACATCGCTCGAGGTACACCCGGGCATCCTGGCCCAAGTGGCACCGTTCCAGCTCCCTCCTCAGGTCCGTCGATGGGAGCCTGGAGGAGCTGGAATACGCCGTTTGCCCGTCAACCGTGGGCGTGCGCGTCAGCAACACAGCCGGTTGACCGGGGTGTCGCCCTCGCCAAAACCGAGGGTTCGCGGCGGTGATGACGAGGCGGTCCACCTCGCGGACCCATTGTTGGGTCGCAGAGTGGGGCGCATCCCCAGCAGGTGGGTTGCGCAGCAGTGCTCTTGCTGCAGCTAGCGCACCCCCATGGTGTACGCTCAGCGCTGCAGAAGATCTCACACTGGTCGGAGCCTGCATCGCCGGAGTCGGTGTTGCCGGAGTCGGCTGCTGGCTACCAGCTTGTGCCGACACACTCCGTCCTGAGTGCGTCGACATGTACTCCCCACTGGTCACGGTTCGCCGTGAACGCGGAGGGGGAGAGTTTGCCGTTGAGGGAAGCTTGGTCATCTTCGTCGGCGGAAACTCATCGCGATAGGGGAAAAGCCCCCTACCTGGCGCGCCAAATGTCGAAGTGTTCGGTCGACACTTCCCCCGGGCCTGCACTGGGCAGCCCGCGGAGGTTCTTTTTTCGGTGGGGCTAGACCCTTGCGGAGAGCTTGCGCGGATGGACGAGTTAGTAAGAGCTTGACACTGTAAATTTTACGTGGTTCAGGCCGCCGGAGCGTAAAACCCTACGTCCACGGCAAGCTATGGAGCTCGCTGTATTGCTTGCTGCTCAGGGCCGGAGTCCTGAGCTTGGGGGTCATTTACATCTTGGGTGTGAATGGCTAGCGTATGAGTTGCGGAGGTGCGAACCCTTTCTATCGTCGCCTACCCGAGTCTTTTATAGTCCAAGACTCGGGTGGCTTACAAGGGGGCCCGGGACCCGACAGGTGGTCCCGGGGAGATTGTCTATCATCTACCGTATCTGCAGTTATACCGGTAGTTGTCTCTGGCTGAGGCTTCTGAGTCTCCGCCTTGCAGCCCTGCCCATGCCGCATGCTAGTCGTAGTGGTTGATGACGGCGCGGGCGGCATGGAATGTCTTGTCGCTGTGTTTATTGGCTGGCAGGTTCTTACACCGCGCGCCAGTCTGTGATGCGACTGGGCGCAACGGCACCTGACAGAGGCATGCTCTGTGTCTCCGCGTCTTGGGAAGACGCGGGCCTTGAATACCTTGTACGGGCAAGGTATGGGGCGTCTTTACGCCCGCTGCCTATCGGTCGGGGGTAGGCAGCGCCGTTCTGCTGGCCACGTGGCGGGCTCGGAGCCCTTCTCAGAGGAGAGGAGGGTCCGGCCCCGCGGGGCACGTGGAGCCTTCGGACCTCTCCCCTCGGAGGGGGAGGTTCGGCTTCTGTTGGCCACGTGGCGGGCCCGGAGCTCCTCTCTGAGAAGAGGGAGGTCCGGCCCCGCCGAATATGTGGCACCTTCGGACCTCTCTCCCGCGGAGGGGGAGGTCCGGCCTCTGTATGCCACGTGGCGGGTCCGGAGCTCTCCTCTGAGGAGAGGGAGGTCCAGCCACGCCGGACGCGTGGCGCCTTCGGAGCTCCCCCTGCGGAGAAGGGCGAGTTCCTTAGGCATTTTCCCCTGTGCGGGGGGGTACCCCATATCGCAGGTACCGACAACGTTGCATACAACCACTTTCAGAAGCGTGATTCCACACCCCTTCCTACTCTGTTGTATGCAACAACCTTTCAAAGGCAACCCAAATGTCGAACCGGTCCATCCGTAACGGGCAGGAGGTCCCCGCGTGGAGCGTGACTGTGCCCACCGGCAGATTTACACCTTGCTACCCTCAACCCACTCCTATTTACGTTTGGGTAAGCCTCGGCACCCAGGTTAACCATTTACATCGGTTTCCTGCTTATGTCAGTATGCAATCCGGTACTGTTCGATACTTGTTCAGCAGGCCCGCACACGACTCGGTCCTCAATCGACACCAACAGAGCTACGCACGTGAGACCTCCGCTCACTGCTTCCTATCCCCCCTGCTGGGTCTCATTTTCACCACTCTTAAGCCATTTTCTATTCTGACCAAACCGTGTGATAAACCTTACCTCGCGAGTAGATTCCAACTACTCGACTTCTACCGAGGTCCTAAGCATATTAGCGGGGCCTTGTCTACTCGTCGGCTTTGTACTCTACCCAACCCTTCATAGGATTTAAAAGGTTAGGCAAGTGGGGTTTCAAACACCTTAACTCTAATGCAAACATTCACCCTAGACATAAGTGATACAAATAAAGAATTTTATAAAAGGTACTTAAGTGCAAACCGGGGATTGCCTGGTTGCGAGTAAAAGGGGAATTCAGCTTCAGGTGGCAGGACGTCCAAAGGCTCCGGTGCGTCCTCAACTTCAATCACTAAATGAAATGTAGCAAAATAGATGTATAAGTATTAAGGATTTATAAGAATTGAACTACTATTCATAGCTATTGCTATTTAGGATCCTTAATTGGCTTTGGGATTTTTACAGTAGATACTAGACTCTCTAAGGATGACTTGAGCCAAATTTGGAGACATGTCAATGCATAATGTAGTCTTTAAAATTCCTACAAGTACAATGCTTATCTGAATTTTGAGCCCAAATCAGGAGCTTTGACATAGCTAGAAATGGAAGATCTGATTAGGGTAAGTCTCCATGGTTCTAAAAAAATTTGTTTCACCATTTTTGGAGCTACCATCAGAGAGATATGAATTTTTGAAGTTGAACAGGAGTTCTGAAAAGTTTCTGTTTAAATTTGAATTTTCCAAATAAAGGCTGAACTTTGGAAGGTAATTTGACCTAGCAAATGAACTACAATGAAGCTCAAATTTTTACTGCAGATCAGTAATGTCATGAGGAACTTCCTGGCCAAATGAAGAAATTCCATAACAGAGATTATTCTGGACTAAATTCCCAAAAATTTAACTTTGACGAATCTTGGAGAATATCCAGAGATCTTCAGATCCATTTCTTTGCATTTCTGCAAAGTACTGACTGAGATAAACCCAACAAAATTTGTTTCACAAATTTTGGACATCCCTACAGAAAGTTATGGAGGTATGAAGGTTGAACCATTTTCTGGAAATCAATTCTATGATTTTTAGCTAATTTATTTAATCCTGAGATAACCTACTGATTAAGCCCTCCAAATAAGCTCCAAAAATCCTAAAACTTTTACTGGAGGTCAGGCACTATGAAAAGGACTAGCTGCCAAAATTTGGGAATATTTCATAAAGAATTGCTCCTGTAATAAATCCCTAAAGGATTTACTAAAAACAATTCTACAGAAATTCCTGGGCATTTTCATAGCATGCAATTTGTTCCTCTGTAAAGTACTCCTCCTAAGGATTCATACAAAATTTGTCTCACCCTTTTTGGAGCTGTCTACACAAAGTTATGGATTTCTGAAACTTGACTAGCTCTCTGTTTGCAACCTATACAGAGACTTAACAGGGGGCCCACTGTCAGGTCCTTCTTCAACCTCCCGCCAGAGACGCGCGTGCACACCAGTTCAAATCTTGGCATGGCTTGTTCTCCCTCATTTCTCCACCAAATTAGCTCCGGTTTCGCCCTACGTGCTCCTGGGAACATGGCGCAGCTGCCGGGCAAGGTTTCCACGCATGAAAACGGCCGAAAACAGGCCCGCACCGGTGGGGCGGCTCGGGAGCTCGGCATCAACGCGTTCAGGTGTGTCCGAAGCTTCTCCCGGCGAGATACCTTTCCCTAAAGCATCACCAATGATCAGGGAACATGGAACGCAGGCTCTACCTTGCAGCAAATGGCCGGAACATAGGGTTCACCGGAGGACTGACCCGTTTTTGCCGCCGCCGGCGATTTCTCGTCACCCGGGGCATGTGGTGGATGGTTTGCTGCGGTATTTGGCGTGGGAGGGCGCTAGGGTCACTAGTTTATGTGGATTGAATTGTAGAACCGATGATCAACCACGTTGGACGAATTTCCAATTTTGGTGTGGGTCGGTTCTTCACGTGTACCGGCGCCAAAACCTAAATTCAGCAAGACAGTGATGGGGAACGGCATGCGGTAGCTTGATCTACACACATTGACGCACCTTAGGGAGGTGCTGGACGTGCGGGAGAGGCGTTGGAGCGGCTGGAACGCGAGGAGCAGTGAGGGGCGACGTGCTCTGTTTCCTCCCGGTGAAAAACAGGTTGGGCACTGCGAGGGGAGCTCGGGGGTGAGCTGAGGAGCGGTGTAGCTCATCGAGGAGGCGCCGGCACAGCTTCTGGGTGGCTCAACCGGTGCTAGGGAGGTGGAAGCCTACTGAACAGCGAGCAAGAGGCAGGCATGTGCTTGTTCTCGGTGAGCGCTCGAGCAAAAACGATGAAGTCCTCGGGGCAACAGGGACACGCTTTAACAGGAACTCCCACCACTCGTTCAGCGCTCAGGGAACCGACGTCGGAGGAAGCAGCTCGGTGGCTCGCTGGGAACGTCGGGTGGAGAGATTTTCCGGGAGCTGTCGCGCTGTGCTCGCCCGGGAAACAGAGAGAGAGGGAAAACACTCAGTTTGTTTGCTGTGTGTGGCTGACAATTGGGCCCCACCTCCCCCCTTTGTTTAGTCAAATTTTTCTGATATTTTTCCATCCAGCAACTCAACATTAAAGGCTTTACTTCATCCCAAAGTTAAGTTTGAATTTGCAGAATTCAAATGGTTTGAATTCTGGTGTAGAATTTGAATGGGGTTTGATCATTTGAATTTGAAAAGGAGTTTGAATTCTCCACTTTGTATTGCCTCAAAAATATAGCAAACCAGCTCCAAAGATTCCAATTTTTGGCATGGCTGCTTATTAAAAGGTGGAGAACACATTTGTGAAACCCAATTTTCAAATTGAGGGAATTGGAATTTGAAACTGAATTTGAAATTCAGATTAGAGGGCTCTTCCTTTTTATCCCAAACAAATATTGAAACTCCTCCAAATGAGCTGAAATTTGGAAGGGTGAATATTTGGACTATGAAGATCCAAGCTGTGCATTTAGATCCCCATGTTTGGAAGTTTTGGGAAGTCTAAACCCTCACTTTGAACTTACCCCATTGTAATTCAAAGTTTTAATTCTCCTCATTTTTCATAAGTGCACATGAGCAGAATTTTCTTGCTACCACTTTTGGGGATTTTACATCCCTCCCCCCTTAAAAAGAATCTCGTCCCGAGATTCCATAGGAAAAGCAAAGTTGGGAAACTTTACCGGGTATATGATGATAGCAAGTCCGGATAATTCGTTCGTAGATATTCCTCGCTTTCCCATGTCGTCTCATCAGCGGTACGGTTGCTCCACAAGACCTTGTAGAACCATAAGGTTCGGTTTCTTGTGGCTCGAGTCCTTTTATCGATAATCCGGATTGGATACTCCGTGTACGTGAGGTCCGGTTGAAGAACTTCTATGTCTTCAGTACAGATTTCAGCTGAAGGTTTGAGGCATTTTCTCAGCTGAGAAATGTGGAAGACATTGTGAATGCCTGCGAGCGACGCCGGTAACTCCAAGCGATAGGCCACGGGTCCGCATTTTTCAATGACGGCGAACGGACCAATGAATCGCGGCGCAAGCTTGCCCTTCACTCCAAAACGGTGAACTCCCTTCATCGGAGACACACAGACATACACATGGTCCCCGATGTTGAAGTGGAGAGGACGGCGTCTTTTATCCGCATAGCTTTTCTGACAAGATTGAGCAGCCTTGAGATTGGCTTGTATTACTCGCACTCGTTCTTCAGCTTCATTCACAAGTTCAATGCCGTAGATGACTCGCTCGCCGGACTCGCACCAGTTGAGAGGTGTGCGACATTTCCGGCCGTAGAGAGCTTCATACGGTGCCATCTTGATGCTAGCTTGATAGCCATTGTTATAAGAAAACTCCGCCAACGGCAAATGATCGTCCCAATTCTTGCCGTGGTGGATGGCACAAGTGTGTAGCATGTCTTCAAGCACTTGATTCATCCGTTCAGTTTGACCATCCGTCTGCGGGTGATACGCGGAACTTCGGATCAGTTTGGTCCCCAATGATGCGTGCAGCTGTTCCCAAAACCGAGAAACGAACAGCGCACCGCGATCTGAAATAATGGAGCAGAGAACACCGTGCAAGCATAAAATTCTTGCAATGTAAAGTTCCGCATATTGCTTGGCCACGTAACTGGTATGTACGGGAATGAAATGAGCCGACTTGGTTAGTCGATCGACTATCACCCAAATCGAGTCATGTTTGTGAGACGTGAGAGGTAATCCGACTATGAAGTCCATGCTGATATCCTCCCACTTCCACGCCGGAATGTTCAATGGTTGCAGCTGTCCGGCTTTACACATATGATCGGCTTTCACTCGCCGACACGTACCACATTCGGATACGTACTTTGTGATTTCTCTTTTCATCCGTGTCCACCAAAACCTTGTTTTCAGATCTTGGTACATCTTGTTGCTGCCCGTATGAATAGAATACTTGGACAAATGAGCTTCGTCCAAGATTTTCCCCCAAAGCTTCATGTCACGGGGTACCACTATACGGTCTTTAAACCATAGTGTACCGTTATCATCTCTTCGGAAGCATTTCATTTCGCCATTCTTCATCCTTCTCCAAATGTGCGACATTCCCACGTCTTTCTTCTGCGCTTCCATAATCTCCTCTCGTATTGTAGGGACGAGAGCAAGATTATACAATGCCCCATATGGAACCAAGTACAGACTCGGCTCCTCCTCTTCAAGTGGGGTGATGGACAGACTGTTGACATAGGATCTGCGGCTTAAGGCATCAGCAACCACGTTTGCTTTTCCGGGATGGTAGTGAATCTCGATCTCATAGTCTTTGATCAGTTCTAGCCATCTCCGTTGCCGCATATTCAACTCCTTTTGAGTGAATATATATTTCAGACTTTTGTGGTCGGTGTAGAGGTGCACTAAGTTCCCGAGTAAATAGTGCCTCCACATTTTCAAGGCCAACACCACAGCAGCAAGCTCAAGATCATGAGTCAAATAGTGCTGCTCGTGGTTACGAAGTTGACGGGAGCCATAGGCGACCACTCTTCCTCCTTGCATCAATACACAGCCAAGCCCAATACCGGACGCATCACAATATACGTCGAAGGGCTTGGTTGTATCCGGTTGAGCTAACACCGGGGCTGTTGTAAGATGCTTCACTAATGCTTGGAAAGCTTCTTCACAAGCTGAGCTCCAAACATATTTGATCCCCTTATTCAACAGTTCAGTCATCGGCTTAGCAAGCTTGGAGAAGTTGGGTATGAATCTCCGATAATATCCTGCTAACCCAAGGAAACTTCTGACTTCATGGACTGATGTGGGGGATTTCCAGTTCAGCACTTGTTCGATTTTGCTTGGATCAACTGCAATGCCTTCTGCAGAAATGATATGACCAAGGAATGGCACTTGGCTGATCCAAAACTCGCACTTGCTGAACTTAGCATAAAGCTTATGGTCTCTTAATCGTTGAAGCGCGATATGCAAGTGCTTGGCGTGTTCCTCTTCAGACTTGGAGTAAACCAAGATGTCGTTATGAACACCACCACAAACTTGTCCAACTCGGGCATGAACACTGAGTTCATGAGATACATGAAGTGTGCTGGGGCGTTGGTGAGACCAAAAGACATGACGAGGTATTCATACAACCCATATCTCGTCGAGAAGGCCGTCTTTGGAATATCTTCCGCCCGGATCTTTATTTGGTGATATCCAGAGCTAAGATCCATCTTTGAAATACACTCGCACCCACAAGTTGATCGAATAAGATATCGATGCGGGGCAGTGGATATTTGTTCTTGATGGTGACGGCATTGAGAGGTCGGTAGTCCACACACAACCTCAAAGTTTCATCCTTTTTCTTCACAAACAGCGCCGAGCATCCCCATGGCGAGGAACTCGGTCGAATGAAACCCTTCTTCATTAGATCGTTGAGCTGCTCCTTCAGTTCAGCCAGCTCGTTCAGATCCATCTTGTATGGTCTCCGTGATATCGGCGTCGTCCAAGGTACGAGTTCAATCTTGAACTCGACATCCCTTTCGGGTGGCATGCCCGGAAGATCATCCGGAAAAACATCCGGGTATTCACGGACCACACGAATATCCTCAAGCTTCGTGGCTTCCTTGTTATAGGTGGCTGGAGCTTCTTGAACCGAATGGTCAAGAATAAGAACATGTGGTTCAAAGTTAACAGAATTTCTGGCAGGATTTTGACAGCACCTCCCTAGAGGTACCTAGTTTCAATCAACAATTCCAATTAATTCTGCTCCAGTTTTGACAAAACTTTGAATTAAAAAGTTGTAGAATATCTCCTTCCCTTTCCAAAGGTGTCTTACCTGACCGTTAGGATTTCCTACAGAAAGTTGTGGTCGAAATACAGAAAATTCCAGAGAGCATTTGGTCTGCCCTGTTTCTGGACAGTACCTACTCATCTGAGACTTTCATTCCTTTGGAGGGAGATTTTGTTCTGGAACTCTACAGAAAAGTTGTAGAGGACTTCAAAACCTTTCCAGAATGGTATCCCACACCTCCATTGGTTCAACCAATCTATGTTGTGCCCTGTTCAAGTTTAGCAAAATTTCTGCCGAAAACAGGGGAGATTGTTCCTAAGTTTTTGAGATTGAATCTATACTCCCAATTGACTCTTAGTTCAATATAGGAGTTTACTAACCCCTAAATGAATTCCTAAACTTCATTTTAACTCTTTTCTTTGAAAATAAACTTTTATGCAGTCGGTACTACGTTTACTCATCAAAGAAAAATCCTAAACCGGTATTCCGGCATATACGTATCAAATGGTGGAACTAAAGTTGTCACTCACAAACGGTTTCTACACGTCATGCGCTAATGTGGTTAATGTACCTGCAGAAAAACACACAATAATGGTGCACACAAAGGTTTTAGCATTTCAGGCAGTTCCATATCATAATAAAAACATACGGTCCGTATCATTGCCATACGGATCGTCCTTGAGTCAAGCCACGTCTCAAGGTACATGGTCATGTTTTCGCACCACACGACCGGGAACCCGAGTAGAGCGCGAACGGGTTGTCACGGTTGGGAATTTTATCAACCCAACGGATACCACCTACTGCCTCATGACCGTTGAGGCACGCCGATGGCGAGCGCTGCGTATGGCCCTTTGAACATTGAACGTTCAAGAGTTGCATACTATCGTGTTGCTTACCACACGATGGGGTATTCTCACTTTTGCCTAAAGCACGCTGGAGATCAGCGTTTTCATATGCTCTCAGAACCATAAAGAGGTTCAGAGACTCATATTCACTACCGTGCCAAGCCACGGTATATCCTTCCATACTATTTCTCGTATGGCGAGTTACCGCAATTGATCCGCCTGCGGTGGCGTACCTTACCTCTTACCTCACGTCGGAGCGTCGTTACAGAATGTATAAAAAATATGTTAGCTTTTCCACCATAATATTTACTACTATCATAGAACTTATGTGGGCTTATTGACTAATACTCACTCGACTACTTCTAAGTTTTCAAAATAGGCTCTTTTCGAGCGTGCTATTCCCAATGCGGCTCTGATACCACGTCTGTGGGGACCACCCCGTGGTTCACCCACTCCAGGATCGCATAGGGTGGTGCCGTGCGATGCGGCACCCAACAGCACACACGAAAAGATTAGAGAACAACATACAAACTTTTATTTAATATAAAACAGCGGAAGTCTTTTTACAAAATATAACTATACAGTGGAAGTAATGTACATTAGTAGCCTCTCATCCTAACTATGCAAAAGTGCAGCCGTCTAGCCCGGGGACGCTACACGCTAGCAGCATGGAACCGGAGAAATCACAGCGGCGTGCAGGGCTCCATCTCGGCCGTGTACCCTGACGGGGGCATCGCCTATCCTCGGAACCCTCCTCATATCTCTCACCTGCATACAGCTCAAATATTGCAACCGTGAGCACGATGGCTCAGCAAGGCTTAACCGTCTGACCTAGGCATGGAACTCTACATGCAGGGAGGTGTATTATAGGAAAAGGAATTTGCGACAAAGACACGCCTATAAGTTGATCCTTACTTTCAGTTTTATAGCAGCAAATTCATGTGCCTTAGGCAGCCCTCACATCGGAAGTCCACAATCAAACAAGAAACGCTTTCCTCCGATGTGGTGATGCCCAAAGGGGAAAGTAAACTTAATTAGCTCTACATCTACAGCAAACATGGTTTCCAAAACATTACTCTATCATCACAGCATATTATCATTCAACTGGCTTACTTTACTTATTACTACATCACGAAACAGTGAACAAGCGGTACTCAAATAACCGCGAGGGACGGTGATTGCAATCAGGGGACACCCAGACAACACGTTGCATACACCCACTTTCAGAACCGTGATTCCACACCCCTTCCTACTCTGTTGTATGCAACAACCTTTCAAAGGCAACCCAAATGTCGAACCAGTCCATCCGTAACGGGCAGGAGGTCCCCGCGTGGAGCGTGACTGTGCCCACCGGCAGATTTACACCTTGCTACCCTCAACCCACTCCTATTTACGGTTGGATAAGCCTCGGCACCCAGGTTAACCATTTACATCGGTTTCCTGCTTATGTCAGTATGCCATCCGGTACTGTTCGATACTTGTTCAGCAGGCCCGCACACGACTCGGTCCTCAATCGACACCAACAGGGCTACGCACGTGAGACCTCCGCTCACTGCTTCCTATCCCCCCTGCTGGGTCTCATTTTCACCACTCTTAAGCCATTTTCTATTCTGACCAAACCGTGTGATAAACCTTACCTCGCGAGTAGATTCCAACTACTCGACTTCTACCGAGGTCCTAAGCATATTAGCGGGGCCTTGTCTACTCGTCAGCTTTGTACTCTACCCAACCCTTCATAGGATTTAAAAGGTTATGCGAGTGGGGTTTCAAACACCTTAACTCTAATGCAAACATTCACCCTAGACATAAGTGATACAAATAAAGAATTTCACAAAAGGTATTTAAGTGCAAACCGGGGCTTGCCTGGTTGCGAGTAAAAGGGGAATTCAGCTTCAGGTGGCAGGACGTCCAAAGGCTCCGGTGCGTCCTCAACTTCGGTCACTAAATGAAATGTAGCAAAATAGATGTATAAGTATTAAGGATTTATAAGAATTGAACTACTATTCATAGCTATTGCTATTTAGGATCCTTAATTGGCTTTGGAATTTTTACAGCAGATACTAGACTCTCTAAGGATGACTTGAGCCAAATTTGGAGACATGTCATTGCATAATGTAGTCTTTAAAATTCCTACAAGTACAATGCTTATCTGAATTTTGAGCCCAAATCAGGAGCTTTGACATAGCTAGAAATGGAAGATATGATTAGGGTAAGTCTCCATGGTTCTAACAAAATTTGTTTCACCATTTTTGGAGCTACCATCAGAGAGATATGAATTTTTGAAGTTGAACAGGAGTTCTGAAAAGTTTCTGTTTAAATTTGAATTTTCCAAATAAAGGCTGAACTTTGGAAGGTAACTTGACCTAGAAAATGAACTCCAATGAAGCTCAAATTTTTACTGCAGATCAGTAATGTCATGAGAAACTTCCTGGCCAAATTTGAAGAAATTCCATAACAGACATTATTCTGGACTAAATTCCCAAAGATTTAACTTTGATGAATCTTGGAGAATATCCAAAGATCTTCAGATCAATTTCTTTGCATTTCTGCAAAGTACTGACTGAGATAAACCCAACAAAATTTGTTTCACAAATTTTGGACATCCCTACAGAAAGTTATGGAGGTATGAAGGTTGAACCATTTTCTGGAAATCAATTCTATGATTTTTAGCTAATTTATTTAATCCTGAGATAACCTACTGATTAAGCCCTCCAAATAAGTTCCAAAAATCCTAAAATTTTTACTGGAGGTTAGGCACTATTAAAAGGACTAGCTGCCCAAATTTGGGAATATTTCATAAAGAATTGCTCCTGTAGTAAATCCCTAAAGGATTTACTAAAAACAATTCTACAGAAATTCCTGGGCATTTTCATAGCATGCAATTTGTTCCTCTGTAAAGTACTCCTCCTAAGGATTCAGACAAAATTTGTCTCACCCTTTTTGGAGCTGTATACACAAAGTTATGGATTTTTGAAACTTGACTAGCTCTTTGTTTGCAACCTATACAAAGACTTAACAGGGGGGCCCACTGTCAGGTCCTTCTTCAACCTCCCGCCAGAGACGCGCGTGCACACCAGTTCAAATCTTGGCATGGCTCGTTCTCCCTTATTTCTCCACCAAATTAGCTCCGGTTTCTCCCTACATGCTCCTGGGAACATGGCGCAGCTGCCGGGCAAGGTTTCCACGCATGAAAACGGCCGAAAACAGGCCGGCACCGGTGGGGCGGCTCGGGAGCTCAGCATCAACGCGTTCAGGCGCGTCCGAAGCTTGTCCCGGCGATCTACCTTGCCCTAAAGCATCACCAATGATCGGGGAACATAGAACGCAGGCTCTACCTTGCAGCAAATGGCCGGAACATAGGGTTCACCGGAGGACTGACCCGTTTTTGCCGCCGCCGGCGATTTCTCGTCGCCCGGGGCATGTGGTGGATGGTTTGCTGCGGTATTTGGCATGGGAGGGCGCTAGGGTCACTAGTTTCTGTGGCTTGAATTGTAGAACCGATGATCAACCACGTTGGACGAATTTCCAGTTTTGGTGTGGGTCGGTTCTTCACGTGTACCGGCGCCAAAACCTAAATTCCGGCGAGACAGTGATGGGGAAGGGAAAGGGGACTGCGGTAGCTTGATCTACACACCTTGTCCAGACGAGCTTACTCTTAGCCATTGCAAGTAGTTGCTGATGGAAAAGTAAGAGTTGCTTAGGTTTAAACGCACCTTAGGGAGGTGCTGGACGTGCGGGAGAGGCGTTGGAGCGGCTGGAACGCGAGGAGCAGTGAGGGGCGACGTGCTCTGTTTCCTCCCGGTGAAAAACAGGTTGGGCACTGCGAGGGGAGCTCGGGGGTGAGCTGAGGAGCGGTGTAGCTCGTCGAGGAGGCGCCGGCGCAGATCCTGGGTGGCCCAACCGGTGCTAGGGAGGTGGAAGCCTGCTGAACAGCGAGCAAGAGGCAGCGCATGTGCTTGTTCTCGGTGAGCGCTCGAGCAAAAACGATGAAGTCCTCGGGGCAACAGGGACACGCTTTAACAGGAACTCCCACCACTCGTTCAGCACTCAGAGAACCGACGTCGGAGGAAGCAGCTTGGTGGCTTGGTGGGAACATCGGGTGGAGAGCTTTTCCGGGAGCTGTCGCGCTGTGCTCGCTCGGGAAACAGAGAGAGATGGAAAACACTCAGTTTGTTTTCTGTGTGGGGTTGACAATTGGGCCCCACCTCCCCCCTTTGTTTAGTCAAATTTTTCTGATATTTTTCCATCCAGCAACTCAACATTAAAGGCTTTACTTCATCCCAAAGTTAAGTTTGAATTTGCAGAATTCAAATGGTTTGAATTCTGGTGTCGAATTTGAATGGGGTTTGATCATTTGAATTTGAGAAGGAGTTTGAATTCTCCACTTTGTATTGCCTCAAAAATATAGCAAACCAGCTCCAAAGTTTCCAATTTTTGGCATGGCTGCTTATTAAAAGGTGGAGAACACATTTGTGAAACCCAATTTTCAAATTGAGGGAATTGGAATTTGAAACTGAATTTGAAATTCAGATTAGAGGGCTCTTCCTTTTAATCCCAAACAAATATTGAAACTCCTCCAAATGAGCTGAAATTTGGAAGGGTGAATATTTGGACTATGAAGATCCAATCTGTGCATTTAGATCCCCATGTTTGGAAGTTTTGGGAAGTCTAAACCCTCACTTTGAACTTACCCCAGTATAATTCAAAGTTTTAATTCTCCTCATTTTTCATAAGTGCACATGAGCAGAATTTTCTTGCTACCACTTTTGGGGATTTTACATGTGTGCTATAGCTCCGCTCGTGTCAATTGAGGACCGGGCCGTGTGCGGGCCTGTTGAACAAGCTAGAACAGTACCGAAGACCTACCGGCTATATGGGAACCAGGAAACCGATGTAACTCGGATAGCTGGGTATTGAGGCATTGCCCGTCGTTCAGAGGGTAGGTTGAGAGCTCGCGGTGTAAATCGGCTGGCAGCACTGAGATGCGCGTGCAGAGACCTCTTGCTCGGGATGATGGGACCTGTTCAATATTTGGCTGACGGGCGGAAGGTGGTTGCGTACGGCGTCCGTGATGGTTGTTGTAGGCAACATCGAGTACAGGCGTACGTGACGGGTTGTTCGGGTAACCCTGCAGGTGTAAATCGATTATAATCGCCGTCCCTCGCGGTCAATGAGTACCACTTGTTCACTGTACCGTGACGTAGAAAGAACAGGCTAGTTGCATGTTAAAATGTTGCTGATTGAAAGATGGACTTGATTGCTAATGATTTGCTGTAGTCTAGAGCTAACTAAAGTTCTTTTCAACTTTGGGCAAAGTACATGAGAGAAATGCGTTTCTTGTTTGATTCCGGCTCTCTCATGTGCCTTAGCGTAAGGTTCTCCACAACCTGCTGCTAAAACTTGATAGTAAGGTTCTACTAATTAGGCGAGTCCTTGCAAATGAGTTTTACCTCATGTAACCCATCACCCCTCATGTAGAAGTTCCATGTTTAGGTAAGACGGGTCAGACATGCTGAGCCTTCGTGCTCACTGCTTGTGTTTGAAGCTTTTGCAGGGTTCTATGAGGAAGGGACTCCCTAAGAGGAGACGGAACCCCAGGAGGGAAACCCCGTCGAGTGGGAGTCGTGCACGCCGCATTGTTAGTGTGTGTGTGTGCTAGCAAGGACACGTTCAAGGGCTGAACGTGGACTTGACGCGTAGTCTACGCCCGCGAGTGTAGACTGGACTTATTTTGTTGTAAACATGTTCATAAACTTGTTTATGTAATAAAATTTCGCTTCCGCTTTGTACCTTTGACATGTGTTATACGGTGCTGTGCAACGCAGCACCCCTCAGCGTGATCCTGGCTCGACAAGACCGTGGGGTCGTGTCAGCGTGGTATCAGAGCTCGCTTGAGGTTTAATGCACTACAAAGGTCATATTTTTCAAAAATCCAGTGAGGAACGAGTTAGTAGCCCGTATAAGGATGTTATTAGCATATAGAAAGTGGCATATTAACCTATTTGTATATGTCAGAAAATCGTGTATCTCGGGACGTTTATGTCTTGGGGGGTGCACGTAAGCGCTGTCCACCAGTGCGCACAAGCTGAAGGGTGGAGCCCCACGGGTGGCAGGTAACCCGAACCGCTTTGGTATCCTCTACGACTCTTCATGTCGTTTGGGGTATTCGAGCAACGTCTGTCCCTGGCGTGCGTGGTGCAATTTGGGAGACCCCGTCACGTGGTCTGAAACGTGAACACGTAGCTTAAGGCGTGTTTGGCTTGAGAACATCCGGGCGAGTGATGACGGCTGGGTGTACGAACTGTATGGATTCCGGGCTCGGGGTGCAGCCGAGCCTGACGATTGTTTGGGTTTCTGCAGGTAGCCTGACCACGAAACGGTAGACTTGTAGCATCCGTGTGCGAGTGACGTTTAGTGCCACTGAATTAACGAAGCCGGCTAAGTCCGGTATAGGTTTTTCTTTGTGAGGACGTAGTACCGACATAATCTGGTGTCGCATCGATGTCACACCCCACTAAATTAACAACTTCATTGTAAAAATTGAAGGTTTTGATCCAAAGCAGTAAAATTTGATGTAACTCCTTCCCTTGAACAGGATATTCAAAGTTAACAAGTTTTCAACTTATAGGTTGTTAAGGACAGAGTACTCTGGTTTCAGCTGAATTAAGGCTGAAGTTGATCAGAGGTTAGAGGTTGAGTTCTTTCGAGGTTGGGGTCGTATGATACATTTCTGGAAAGCTTTGGAAGATCTTTACAACTCTTCTGTTGAGGTCCAGAGGTGTTTCATCCCTTAACCACTCGAAAAAATGCAGTAGAGTTGAAACTGTCCAGAAAACAGGACAGAGTAAAAACTCTCTGTAAATTAAGCATAACTTCCTGCTTAAAACTCCAAAAATAGAAAATGAGGTAGTTCTGGAAAGCTTATGAGATGGGTTACAACTTTTTAACAGAAAGTTTTGTCAGATTAGGAACAGAATTAACTGGGATTCTTGGATCAAATCAGTATCTAAAGCAGGGAGGTGCTGTCCAATTTTCTCCAGAAATTCTGTTAACTTTGACATCTCATAACTTTTGAACCAAGACAGATCTTAGGCCAAGAAAATACTTTCTGGACAGCTATTAAAGTTAGCTTTAACTTTGATGTTGAGCTCCAGAATTGGTTTTGCTTTTAACATGGCCTAAATAAGGTTGAAATGGAAACTGGTCAGGGCTGTCATGGGAACAGCGGATCAGGAGTCAAATTTGTTTAAAATTTGAACTATGTTTCCAAGTTTTATGGGTTCAATGACATGTCTTATGTTATAACTCAGTGGTTTACTGTTTAAATAAATATTTGACATTTCTCAAATATATTTTTACAGATGACAGCAGATAAACAGTTGGAGAACGGGTGGGTGGTGTCCCACTGTTCTCACCGTAGCGGCTACCCGGAAGCATTGTGGCAAATGCTCCAATATTTCGGGTACAACCAGATGCCGCAGTACTTCGCCAAGGAAGAAGGCGAAGAGGGGAACAAGGCGTGGACGATCCATGTCGAGGTCTCTGCAGGACCTACGCCACCCGGTTGGGTGCCGTTCACCGTCACAGTGAGAGGAAGACAACCGGAAGGTTTGTGGCAAGTGGCAGCCCGTGACACCATGTCACGTTTCTGCCAACTACACGTGCAGGCTATGGAGGGCACTTCATACGCGCTCGTTCCGGTGGAGGGACGGGCTCAGCATGTGTGGAAAGAGAGGTACCTAGAGGCAACGGACCCGAGTTGCCCAAGGTACAACCCCGCGGAGGCAAACCTTAGCCTCCAGATGAGGGCGGGAAACGCCGTGATGGACAGCCAAGCTGTTCATACGGAGCATCTCGCCACGAAGCTCAAGGAGAACACGAGCCGTGGGGACCATTTCGAGAGTGCTCACAGCGCACTCCGCAATGTGGTCCTTCCGATGATCAAGCGACTGAATGAACAACACAATCAGTTGCATCGTCTGAAAAAGGCAAAGAAGAAGAGCCGTGTCGACATCGCGGCGTTGCAAGAACTGGTACAGAATCTGACCCAGCAGAATGAGGAACTTACTCAAGAGCGGGACGACGCTATTGAGGAAGGGCAAGGCTGGGAAGAAGATTACAACCAAGCCATGGACGAGGTGCATGCATTGCAGGACCTCATACCTCCGGTGTTAGGCGTACCGGTGGTCTTGGGCCTTCCAGCAATGGGAGAACCCGAGATGGGAGAAGAGGTGGTAGATCCAGAGCCACCAGCAGAGGTACCGGAGGAGGACGACCCACAGGAGGTCGAGTTCTACTCCGAGTAGGGGGTTACAGTTGCCATGTAGGGCAGCTAGGGTAGTGTAGCCTAAATTTTGTAATCGGTGACATGTCGTGTTGACAGTAGCGTATGTATAGGTAGTGATGACATGAGCACGACTTCTCGGAGACCCGAGAATAATGTATCTTGTATAAATTTTATGCTTTATCAATATATGTGAATGTTGTGCAAATTAGTCATGTGTCACTTCAATACCTACTGTTACATATGGAATTTTAAGTAAGACATGTGCTAATCGCTGCTGTTTTGAATTTCAGAATGACGCGTACTCGTGCCAACCCTGATGTTGGGGGTACTAGCCAAGGGGGAGAGACCTCCCAACAGCCTCCCGAGGACTCCTCGGGACAACAGCAGCAGCAAACACCGCCACCGCCACTACCGACAGTTACATTGGCCGACATTGTCGCGGCAATGGTGGGTTCACACCAGCAGCACACAGAGTTGCTGCAGACTCTCATCGCTAATACGTCTCGCCCAGAGAGACGTCAAGATCGTGAGGAGTGTCAACATAGCTCCTACTCCGACTTCGTGGCTACTCATCCCCCGGTATTCTCAAGGGCGGATGAACCTCTTGACGCGGACAACTGGCTCCGCGCCACAGATATGAAGTTCGGGCTGCTCCAGATAAGCGAGCAGCGCAAGACTCAGTTTGCGGTCCAGCAGCTCCAAGGATCCGCGAGCGCGTGGTGGGCCAACTTCTGTGCTTCACAGCCCACCGACCGAGTGATGACCTGGACGGAGTTCCGGACGGCCTTCAGGGCCTATCATATACCACCAGGCTTGATGAAGAGGAAGACGCAGGAGTTCCTGCACCTGCAGCAAGGGAGCCGGAACGCACTGGAATACTCCAGGGCGTTCAACGATCTCGCGCTCTACGCGTCGTATCACACAGATACGGACGAGAAGCGGCGGGACCATTTTTACCAGGGGCTTAATCCGCTCCTGAAGGACAAGTTGGCGATGTTCAATCGCGGCAGCCTCAACGACATCATTGACGCTGCGATTGTTCAAGAGGACTCCGGCAAGGAGTTGGCGGCGGCGGAGCGAAAGCGAAGCGCGCCGCAGAGCAGCGGAGAAGGAGGCGGTCCTTCTCAAAAGTTTCGGATGGTGAATCGCCCACCATCAGGTCCACGCTGGCAGCCACCCCAGAGGCCGATGCCTTTCCACAGTCGGCCGTACTCTTCACCGGCATTCAGGCCGGCACTGCCAGTACCACCTCCGCAACAACAGCAGCAGCAGGCGATGCCACGTGCGTATGCACCTCAGCAACGCATGCCAGGCTTTCGTCCCCCCAGAACTACACCAGCCGCGGCCACATGTTACAAGTGTGGTCGTCCAGGACACTTCGCCAGCAGTTGTCCAGAGAGGCAAGGCGGCGGAGTTGCACCACCGTTTCCGGGGAGGAATCAACCCCGGAACCCTACTAATGCGCGGCGGGAAAACCCTAGGCCCGGCACCATCCACCAGCTTGCCATAGAGGACGTGCCGGAGGGCGAGCCAATCCTTGCGGGTATGTTCCAACTCCACCAGCATCCCACCATCGTATTGTTTGATTCAGGCGCCACGCATAATTTTATTAGCCAAGCTTTCATTGCTAAACACAGCTTGCAAATACTACCCACCGATAGTCCATATTTAATTTGTTCACCAGGTGGGAAGATTTCAGCAAGCGTAATGGTTTCCAAAGCACCATTATGCTTAGCAGGTAGAGTGTACCCCACGTCTCTCATTATCTTAGAGGGACAGAAGGTCGATGTCATCCTAGGGATGTTGTGGTTATCCCACCACGGCGCTGTTTTAGACACCGTCCTTCGAGTCGTGCACTTAAACTCAGAAGTGCACGGGTCTCACTCATTATTTCTGGACAGTCCAGAAATAAAGCTTCCAAGTGTCTATCAAGCCACAACCATCAGATTGGAAGATATTCCAGTGGTCCGAGAGTTCCCTGACGTATTCCGGATGATTTGCCGGGGATGCCGCCTGATAGAGAGGTGGAGTTCAAGATTGAACTTGCACCGGGAACCATGCCAATATCCCGAAGGCCGTACAAGATGGCGCCCAAGGAGTTGGCTGAACTGAAGACTCAGCTCACGGACCTTCTGGAGAAGGGTTTTATTAGGCCGAGCTCCTCGCCATGGGGCTGTTCGGCACTATTTGTAAAGAAGAAGAATGAGACGTTGCGGCTTTGCGTGGACTATCGTCCATTAAATGCCGTAACCATCAAGAACAAGTACCCGTTGCCACGGATCGACATGTTGTTTGATCAGTTGGTCGAGGTGAAGATCTTTTCCAAGATGGACTTAAGATCTGGGTACCATCAGATTAAGATAAGGGCGGAGGACATTCCAAAGACAGCTTTCTCGACGAGGTACGGACTTTATGAGTACCTGGTCATGTCCTTCGGCCTCACCAATGCTCCAGCTCACTTCATGTACTTGATGAATCCTACTGGAGGTAAGGCCCGGGACAACGGTTTTGATAAGTCAATAGTAGTAGTTGTTGCTTTCTCGGCTATTCCAATAGAAATGATACTCGGTATTTATGCCGGAGCTGGACAAGTTTGTCGTGGTCTTCATCGACGACATACTGGTATATTCCAAGTCAGAGGAAGATCACAAGAAACATCTGTGTATAGTCTTGCAACGGCTGCAGGATCACAAGTTATACGCAAAATTCAGCAAATGCGAGTTTTGGATATCGCAAGTGCCTTTCCTCGGGCATATTATCTCAGCGGAGGGTATCGCTGTGGACCCGAGCAAGATCACTCAAGTGCTGAATTGGAAATCCCCGAGGACTGTTCACGAGGTACGGAGTTTCCTCGGGCTCGCGAGGTATTATCGGAGGTTCATTCCAAACTTCTCGAAAATTGCCAATCCAATGACAGAGCTGCTGAAGAAGGCTACCAAATATGTTTGGAGTCCAGCATGTGAAGCAGAATTCAAGGCTTTAGTCAAGCACCTGACATCAGCACCGGTTTTGGCGCAGCCAGACACAACAAAACTGTTCGATGTGTACTGCGATGCATCCGGCATTGGGCTCGGATGTGTGCTGATGCAAGACCGAAGAGTGGTCGCGTATGGATCACGACAGCTTAGAAACCATGAGCAGAATTATCCAACCCACGACTTGGAGCTCGCTGCCGTGGTACTTGCACTAAAAATGTGGAGGCACTACCTACTCGGTAACTTCGTACATTTATATACCGACCACAAAAGCCTCAAGTACATATTCACTCAGATGGAGCTGAACATGAGGCAACGAAGATGGTTCGAATTGATAAAGGATTACGAAATAGAGATCCATTATCATCCGGGCAAGGCAAACGTAGTGGCAGATGCGCTGAGCCGCAAGTCACACGTCAACAACCTTAACATCACACCGTTGGAAGAGAGCGAACCACCACTACATGTGATTCCACATGGAGCTCTCTACAACTTAGCTTTGATCCCCACCATCCGTGAAGAGATAGCGGCAGCCCAGAAGAATGACAAGGGCATGTCGCATTTGCGGAGACGTGTAGACAGTGGGGAGCTGAAATGTTTCCGGATGGACGGAGACGGCGTCCTATGGTTCAAGGACCGGATCGTCGTACCCCGTAACCCGGAATTACGGAAGAAAATCTTTGATGAGGATCACTTGTCAAAGTTTTCTATTCACCCCGGCAGCAACAAAATGTATCAAGAGCTCAGAAGCAAATTTTGGTGGACACGGATGAAACGGGAGACTGCAAAATACGTGCCCGAGTGTGATACATGTCGAAGGGTGAAGGCAGACCATATGCGGAAACCGGGACTGCTGCAACCACTGGGCATTCCTGCCTGGAAGTGGGAGGACGTGAGCATGGACTTCATCGTCGGTTGATCCACCACTTTTCAGAAGCATGATTCTGTGTGGGTGATCGTCGATCGGCTCACCAAAGTTGCCCATTTCATCCCGGTCAACACAAACTACAACGCCAAGAAGTACGCTGAATTGTATATCTCACGGATCCTATGCTTGTACGGCGTACCCCGTACCATCATATCGGATCGGGGCACTTTATTTGTGTCCCGTTTTTGGGAGCAGCTGCACGCTGCCTTGGGGACGAAGCTGATCCGTAGTTCAGCCTACCACCCGCAGATGGATGGGCAAACCGAGCGGGTAAATCAGATCTTAGAAGACATGCTACGAGCTTGCGCTATCAACCATGGCAAGAATTGGGATGATCACTTGCCGTTAGCCGAATTCTCGTACAATAATGGGTACCAAGCCAGCATTAAGATGGCGCCCTATGAGGTGCTATATGGGCGGAAATGCCGCACACCACTGAATTGGTGTGAATCTGGCGAAAGGGTTACCTTCGGGATTGACCTCGTCAACAACGCGGAAGAAAAGGTTCGACTGATTCAAGCGAACCTAAAAGCCGCTCAATCCTGTCAGAAACAGTATGGGGACCGGAGAAGGCGCCCATTACAATTCGAAGTTGGAGATCACGTATATCTACGGGTGTCTCCAATGAAGGGCGTAAACAGATTTGGGGTGAGAGGAAAGTTGGCACCCAGATTCATCGGTCCATTCCAGATTACCGAAAGATGTGGATCAGTGGCATACCAGCTGAAATTACCAGAAGCACTTTCCGGTGTGCATGACGTCTTTCACATTGCCCAGCTGAGGAAGTGTCTTAAGCTATCAACTACCGTTCAGCTGGAAGATATTGAAGAACTGCAACCGGATCTCACCTATCGGGAGGAACCGGTGCAGATTATTGATGAAAAGGCCCGAACCACACGCAACCGTACGTTGTGGCTCTACAAGGTTCTATGGAGTAATCACTCCGTGGACGAAGCGACATGGGAGAGCGAAGGATTTCTTCGCGCTAACTACCCCGACTTTTTCACGTCGCATATCCGGTAATTTTCCACCGTCCTCTCTCTCATTTTCACCTTATAATCTCGGGACGAGATTCTTTTAAGGGGGGAGGAATGTAAGGGCCTCAGTTTTTGACACATATTTGAAGTGTTCATCACCATACACACACACCTCATTTGAGGAAAGTTGATGAACACAAATGAAGAGCAAGTAACAACCATCAACGTGCTCATTAGAGAACAAACTCACATATTGCAAAAGTGGTATTTCCCACATGTGATATAGAAGGGCTGGACATATGAAAACTCCTACACATTGCTAAGGATGTCCATGCCAAGTTTCACCCAAATTCAAAACCTTTTTGAGGTCATTTTGGGTATATCTAGAAAGAGGGCAGTTTGAAGCCATATTCAAATTCAAACTGTTTTATCCCATGAATTTAAAAGTGGGAGGCATATTCTTATTCAGCACATTTTTGTGAGCTCACACACCAAATTTCACTCCATTTGGAGTTGATCTTGACATGAGCTAAGTGGGACAAATTCAAACTTTATTTGAATTCAAAACTGAACTTGTGCTGAAATTCATTCAAACCAAACCCAATTTGAATTCTAAGAAATTCAAATGGCTCATGGGTGAATAATTTGAATCACCATGGGTATTTTTGGGCTCACTGTTTACAACAGGGATTAGGAGTGAATTTCAGAGGTTAAAACCCCGGTTGGGTCCCACATGTCAGCCACAAAGAAGAATCAACCGACTGAGACTTTTCTCACTCGGGTCGCCGAGCCGCCGCTGCGATCGCCACCGAGGGGAGCCGCCGCGCCAGAAGCTGCCTGGCCACGCGCGGGCGTGAGGCGGTTCAGGGCCTTCTTAAGGCGTTTTCCCCTCTCCTGGGCCGAAGCCTCGCCAGTTTCTTCCCCCGCAAGAACTCAGCGCCGGCAAACTCCTTCCGCAGCTCAGAATCGATCGGACAGCGCTGATCACAGCCTTCCCGTCCCCTCTCGAGCCACGGCAAGGTACTAGGAACTCTTCTCCTTCCTCCCCGTTGCTAAAACTTAGCTGAAACCGATTGATCTCGGCTATGCCGAAAGATCAATTCGGTGACTTAAAACCGCCGCACTTTGGGCTCCCGTGGACAGCCCAACCAGGGCGTTGTCACGCCCGAGCCAAGGCACCCTTGGACGCGCTGGTGACCGGTGCTGCTCACCCACGAGCCACAGCCCGAGTGGTTGCTCACCGGAGGCGAATTTCCAGTTTTCCCCTTTCTGTGTGCAGAACGACCTTCAGGTGCGGGTCCGTCGAATTCGTACTCTAGAAAGGATTAGAGGGCCTCAATCTGCTCTCACATAAACTAGACACGGTAACGCACAAGTTGCCTTCACAACCTTTGGCCGGAGAACCTCTGCAACCGGCGTATTTCGAAGTTTACCAACGGCGGAACAAACGGGGGGCATCGGGCGCACGGTGAGGACCTACTTCGGGCCTCCCCCGAGCTCCCTCAAGCTCATGTCGACCTTCCCTGAGGTCCACTGATGCTTCCCGACCGGTTGCTCGCGTAGTTGAGGTGCTAGGGAAGTCAGCCGACACGGCCGAAGTATTTCCGAGGTGGCGGCTCGTCGCCGACCATGTACCGGCCGTTGTCATGACGAGCTGACCCCAGAATCCTGTTCCCCAAGTGAAAGTAGGCAGGGGCGGCCAAGATCGTGAAGTTTGAGCTCCACAGAAGCTGCCAGCGAGCTCTCCGGCGAGGTCCCCCAGCGGCAGAGCGCGGGCGTCAGGAGGTTGAAGAAGGGGGTGGACCCCAGCTGTCAGCGACCGATATTTTTAAATCGGGATCGGGCTGCGGCCGGGATCGGGTGTGCTGGCGCACAAAAACCGTGTGGGCCGCGGTGTGCTGTCGCCTCGGCGCTCAACACGTGTCTCTGCGGGCCCCGGCAGATTTAAACTTTTTCCCCAATTTTCAGATTCCATTCAAACTTCAAATCCTCATAACTTTGGCTAGAAAACTCCAAATCAAGTGAACCAAATTTTGTTGGATTCACTCCCTGAGCACTTTCCAGCAGATCAAGTTTCACTTCATGAAAACCCTTAATTCTCCAGAATTAATTCCTTAAAATTTAAACTGTTTGGAATTTTAACTGGAGAATCCTTTGGGGGAAAATCCTGAAATTTTGCTGGGATGTTAACCAAAATATGCCTGAACTACCATAAAAATTTCAGATCCATTTGAGCTCATTTGATCCACCTAATCGTGTGATTAGTGAAACTGTTCCAGAGAAAATGGAAAATGTTCAGAAACATTTTCAGAATTTCCTCTGAAATTGTTTAGCTCATATTTTTAGCTAGGAAACTTCAAATTAAGTGAGACCAACTCCATTAGAACCCTCTGAAAATCTAGTTTTCAGAAAGTCATAGTTTGTTTCATGGAAATCCTTAGAACACCCTAAGATCCTTCAATTAAGGTCAAGGACATAATTAATTGTGGAGGGCTCAAATGAGCTTTGCTGCAACTAAAGCTTGACCAAGTCTCTATGTAGGTTGTAACCAAGCCACAGTAAAAGTTCACAGTCATAGAGTCTATTTAGTGGGACTTATAAGCTTCACAAGTTCAAACTTGATACAAATGCATTTAAATTGATACATATACTTCTGCTATCATGTAGTCGCTAAGGTCGAGGAGGAACCCGAAGTCCTAGACTTCGTTACTCCGGAGGAACAGCTAGCCTACGACCAAGAGCAGTAAGGCAAGCTCCGGTTTGCATT
The DNA here is from genome assembly GCA_030760725.1 of Neostapfia colusana. NCBI lineage: Eukaryota > Viridiplantae > Streptophyta > Magnoliopsida > Poales > Poaceae > Neostapfia > Neostapfia colusana. Next base: position 22,328,635 of record JASWHV010000012.1, on the reverse strand, counting down.
AACCTTTTTACAAATTTTTATTGTTTTGAGCACATACTTGAATACTATTGTTCCTTGCATTAGAGTCTTGTTTGGAAACCCAAGTGCATAGCAAAGGAAACCATGGGTAGGGTTTAGGATTGCAAAACCCCGTTAGCTATTGCAAAGCTAAGATAGTGTAGGATTCAGTACAAGTCGAGTAGTTGGAACTACTCGCGAGCATAGGCTAGAGGCACTCGACTCGGGTAGAGATAGCACATGATACACATGGCAAGAAAAATGAGACCGAGCGGAGAGTAAGGGCAGCAGGACTTTGGGGCTGGTGTGCTATAGCTCCGCTCGTGTCGATTGAGGACCGAGCCGTGTGCGGGCCTGTTGAACAAGCTAGAACAGTACCAAAGGCCTACCGGCTATATGGGAACCGAGAAACCGATGTAACTCGGATAGCTGGGTATTGAGGCATTGCCCGTCGTTCAGAGGGTAGGTTGAGAGCTCGAGGTGTAAATCGGCTGGCGGCACTGAGATGCGCGTGCAGAGACCTCTTGCTCGGGACGATGGGATCGGTTCAATATTTGGCTGACGGGCGAAAGGTGGTTGCGTACGGCGTCCATGATGGTTGTTGTAGGCAACATCGAGTACGGGCATACGTGACGGGTTGTTCGGGTAACCCTGCAGGTGTAAATCGATTATAATCGCCGTCCCTCGCGGTCAGTGAGTACCACTTGTTCACTGTACCGTGACGTAGAAAGAACAGGCTAGTTGCATGTTAAAATTTTGCTGATTGAAAGATGGACTTGATTGCTAATGATTTGCTGTAGTCTAGAGCTAACTAAAGTTCTTTTCAACTTTGGGCAAAGTACATGAGAGAAATGCGTTGCTTGTTTGATTGCGGCTCTCTCATGTGCCTTAGCGTAAGGTTCTCCATAACCTGCTGCTAAAACTTGAAAGTAAGGTTCTACAAATTAGGCGAGTCCTTGCAAATGAGTTTTACCTCATGTAACCCATCACCCCTCATGTAGAAGTTCCTTGTTTAGGTAAGACGGGTCAGACTTGCTGAGCCTCCGTGCTCACTGCTTGTGTTTGAAGCTTTTGCAGGGTTCTATGAGGAAGGGACTCCCGAAGAGGAGACGGAACCCCAGGAGGGGAACCCCGTCGAGTGGGAGTCGTGCACGCCGCAGAGTTAGTGTGTGTGTGTGCTAGCAAGGACACGTTCAAGGGCTGAACATGGACTTGACGCGTAGTCTACGCCCGCGAGTGTAGACTGGACTTATTTTGTTGTAAACATGTTCATAAACTTGTTTATGTAATAAAATTGCTCTTCCGCTTTGTACCTTTGATGTGTGTTATACGGTGCTGTGCAACGCAGCACACCTCAGCGTGATCCTGGCTCGACAAGACCATGGGGTCGTGTCAGTAGGGGGCTTTTCCCTTGCGCGACGAGTTTCTGCCGATGAAGATGACGAAGCTTCCTTCAGCGGCAAGCTCTCCTCCCCCGCATTCACGACGGACCGTGACTAGCGGGGAATACGTGTCGACGCACTCAGGACGGAGTGTGTCGGCGCAAGCTGGAAGCCAGCAGCCGACTCCGGCAACGCCGACTCTGGCAAAGCACGCTCCAACTAGCGTGAGATCTTCTGCAGCGCTGAGCGTACCCCACGGGGATGCGCTAGCTGCAGCAAGAGCGCTACTGCGCAATCCGCCTGCTGGTGACGCGCCTCAGGCAGTGACCCAGCAGTGGATTCGCGAGGTAGACCGTCTCGTCATTGCCGCCGCAAACCCTCGACTTTGGCGGGGACGACGCTCCGGCCAACCGGCTGTGTCGCTGACGCGCACGCCAAAGGTTGACGGGCAGACGGCGAATTCCAGCTCCACCAGGCTTCAGTCGACGGACCTGAGGACAGAGCTGGAACGGTGCCACTTGGGCTAGGATGCCCGGGTGTACCTCGAGCGACGTCGAGAAAGGCGTCGCAACCAAGAGGCTGGCGACAGCATGATGTCAGCCACGACCCAGCCTGAGGCGCAGACCTTCGCCACGCGAGCTCTGCCCCAGGCATACGCCGCGCAGCATATGCCACAGCCATATGCCCTGCAAACGGCATCCCCGGTCTATGGCGCAGCCTTGCCCATACCGGGGTACACTGTGCCAGCAGCAAACTAAGCGTTCGCGGCACCAACGCCTGCAGCAACAGGGGCAGGATGTGCGGCCCTGGCACCCCACCTTCGCTTCGAGAGGTGGCTGCGCAAGTTTCGGCCGCACCTGCCCGAGAAGTACGACGGTAGCGTCAACCCGGCGGAGTTCCTCCAGATCTACTCCACCGCCGTACTTGCCGCGGGAGGGGATGAGGCCATCATGGCCAACTACTTCCCCGTCACCTTGACCGGCCCAGCCAGGTCTTGGCTCATGAACCTCCCCCAGGGTTCCATAACTTCCTGCGGAGAGCTCTGCCGGCAGTTCATTGCCAACTTCGGCAGTTCCTACACCCGTCCTGGCATGGAGCTTGACCTCCACGCCATCAAGCAACAACCTGGGAATCACTGCGCTCCTTCATCCAGCAGTTCTCCCAGGTACGCAACACCATCCCGCACATTCAAAGTGCTTCTGTGGTGGTGGCGTTCCGGCAGGGTGTCCGGGACGAGAAGATGCTTGAGAAACTCGCGACCAGAGAGGTCCGCGATTTCTCCGAGCTCTTCAGCCTGGCGGACAAGTGCGCCAGAGCAGCCGAAGGGCGGAACTGGCACGCACTGCCAGCCTCCGAGTCAAGAGGACAGCCCGGATCTGGCGCTGCTTCTTATGGAGGCAGCAAGAAGGCCAAGAACCAGGGGAGTGGCAAGATGAAGTCATCGGCCGCGGCTCCCGTTGCCGCAGCAGCGGCACCCAGTGGAGCTCGGGGGCCGCGCCCCGACAAAAGGCAGCGGCAGTCACCAGCCCCAGATGGTGACCAAGGCGAGCTATGCCCCGTGCATGGAACCAGCAATCATACTGCAGCCGAGTGCTGGGATATCCAGAGGCTCGCAGAGCGCTTCCGCAAAGTGAGGCAGCAGAGAGCTGATGCCCCGCCCCTCCCTCAGAGGGAGGGCAAGCAGAAGGTCGACGCCTCAGTCAGCGTCGGCCACCAGGTGGGATTCCAGGAGCCTCAGCGCGTCATAAAGACGGTGCACAATGGTGAGGACTCAAGCTCCGGTGATGACGAACCGGGGCGGTAGCCGACTGTGGCTACCCCGAAAAGTCAGTGGAGGCTGCACTGCTGCGGCGTCAACCTTGGAGAAGCTCCAAGTAGTCGCAGCAGCCCAAGCACCAGCCCCTATGGTGCAGAACCGGGCCAGCTCCACCCGAGAGCATGCCTTTGTGCCTTGGCCGTACCTCCTGGGGGGCCGCCCAGGGTCTGTCAACCTCTTGAAGGCCTTAGCCAGAAGGGGAAAGACGCCTTGGGACTCCCAAGAAGAGTCCGGGTTCTCCTACCCCTTGAAGGCCTTAGCCAGAAGGGGAGAGCTCCCCGGGGCGCCCAGGAGAAGCCGCGCAGGACCTGATCCAGCGTGAAGATGACGACCTCGTCGACGAGGTTCGGATGCAGGTGACACCCCACAACGCATGGTATCAGCTGGTGCTCTAGCACTACCGCCAAAGGACCAAACGCGTCAGGGACCTCCAGGAAGGCAACCTGGTGCCGCGGCACACACTTTCCCGCGAAGGACCTATAAACTCTCCCCCAGACGGGAAGGTCCCTTCTGAGTCGTGAAAGTTGCCGTCCCAGGTACACGTGCCTTTCAACCGAGTATGGGATCCGTTCCCAAACCCTTGGCATGGAACAACACTGTAAGTCCTACCCCCTGAGTTTTAGTAGAACAGGACCATACCCTTCTGTAATAAATCCCATAGAGTCTAGGAACAGCGCTTGGGGCAGCTAAGTCTCAGGGGACGGTCCAGGACTACGTCCAGCTTAGCCTGGTTCCGACCCTAAGCGCGTAGAGTCTTGCTTCCCTTCTTAACGAGGCGGGTCGTTGCCTCCATGTACAGCCTGACTTCCCCCTATGGGTATTTACACAGAAACCTGTTCTACTTCGCTCTCTCTCTCTCATGTGCTCATTTAAATTACGCATTAATTTTTATGATCGCACCCTCTATATATGCTCACCGTACAATTAGCTCCCTCAATCCCGCGCTCATCCATAGTCAGCATTTGCTATCCTACCGAAGGCGGTTGCGCTTGAGGCACCTGCCGACGGCCAGGTGGGCCTCTCGGGCCTCCCCCAGTCAGGTGTTGCGGTGCCAGTTGGTCACCTCCAAGAAAGGCCTGCGCCGTGCATGGGGGGTCCAGGTTGCGTATCCCGCTTCGCCGGCTCTGAACCCAAAAACGTGCGCACCCTGCCCTCCGGAGGTCCAGGGGAGTACAGCCGCTTTGCCTGGTTCCGAACCCAAAGCCTGTGCACTCTGCTTCCCCGGCGCACGGTCCAGTACTAGGGATCGGACAGTCATACCCGGGCCTTGGAGGGAGCCGGAGCCCCGGTGCCTCGCGCACAGAATTGCCCAAGCCCCGTATACCGGACTAGGACCGTAAGCCGAATAAGACTAAGAGACGGGGATGGGAGGAACCCTCGAGGAGAGTTACGTTTCCTCTATCTGTGTGCATGACCTCCAGGTTACAGCAACGGGGGCTGCATGAGGCGGGGGGCAAGGAGCTATCGACTACTCCAGCACAGGACCGGAAGCTCCGGGTTCCGCCCCTTCAACAGGGGCGAGGCCCGAAGGCCCCATGTGTCCAGCGGGGCCGGAGCTCCCGCCTCCTCGGGGGGGGGGGGGGGGGGGGGGTGGGGGCTCCGGACCCGCCACGTGGCCGGCAAAAGCCATACCTCCTCATCTAGGGGGGGGGGGGAGCTCCGAAGGCCCCACGTGTCCAGCGGGGCCGGAGCTCCCGCTTCCTCAGAAGGGGCTCCGGACCTGCCGCGTGGCCGGCAGAAGCCGGACCTCCTTCTCCTTAGAGGGGGGCTCCGGGCCTGCCACGTGGCCGGCAGATCCGGACCTCCTCATCCTCATGGGGCGAGCTCCGGAGACCTCCGGGGCCCTTGATATAGTAAGGACCCGGGCAAGGTGCCTGTGCAGAGCTTCGGGACTGGTTAAAGCCTCTGAGTACCTTGCGGAGCTAAGGACTCGGCCAGGCTAAACCAAGAAGAAGGCAGAAAATATCACAGGCACAAACACACAAGAGAGTATATTTATTCATGGCTCCATGAGCTGGTCTACAGACTCGATAAAAAGAAAGAAGCGAGTCCTAGGGGCCTCCTGGCTCGCGCCGGAACCTAGAGGCTACAAGGGCGGCCACATCCCCGACTTCGGCCCTGGCCATATCCTCTCGCTCCGCGGCAAGACCGTCTTTCGCTGGCTCCAGTGAGAAGGAAGGGTCCCGGCTCTTGAAGCATGCCAACACATGCGTGGCAACCTCCAAGGCCAGGCCCCGTCCCTCTGCCTCAAGCTCGCTGGCGACCACCGAGTCAAGCCTGCTCAGCTTGGCGCCAAGTGACTCCAGTGCGGGGATCACTTCAGCCACCTTCAGCGCAGGAGCCACCCGCCTTCACCGGTCTGAAGCCAAGAGGGACCAAGGCGGACCCCGCCTGGTCGACGAAGCTTGAAACTGCACGGGCCCCGAAGGACCACGAAGCCAAGAGCTCCTCTACCTTGCGGCGGGCTGCTCGCAGGGCGTCGCGGCTTCCCTCGGAGGTTTCCTTCTCCTTGGCCGCCAGGGAGCTTTCCCGAAGGCGGAGAGACTGGGCAAGCCGCTCCAACTCAGAAGCCCGGAAGTCAGCAGCCAACTCCCGATCCAGGATCGCCTGGCGTTCGCGGGAGACCTGTTCCTCCCTTGTGGCCAGGTCTGCCTTCCGGGCCTCTAGCTCCCTGCCCCGAGCTCGCAGGTCGTCCTCGCCCGCTGCCAGCCACGCGGCGACCCTCTCCGCCTCGGCTGCCGTGGAACGCTCCTGGTCCTCAACGGCGAGCTTGCGGTGCTCCAGCCTCTGCCGTATCTCCTCCACGGCAGAGAGGCTCTCCTCAGCCTGGGCATGTGCCTCATGGGCCTCCCTGTGGAGCCGCCGCGTTTCGGCGTCCAAACGGTTGACAGCCCGCTTCTGCCGGTCAAGGAGTGCTTCCCTGAAGTCAAGCAACTCCCGCCTGGAGTCGAGCTCGCCCTTGGCCTCCGCGGTCCGCTCCCGCAAAAGGTTCCCCCAGATGAGGAGGCGATCCCTTTCAACCATATGCTCCTCTCGCTCACGACCAAGCGCGGCCAAGACCTGTCGGACGCTCACTTGGGCAAGCACAAAGGCATCCGCCAGGGGCAGTGGGGCAGCAGAGGCCAGAGCAGCACCCCCGACCTCCTCCATCACATCATCCTCAAGAAAAGGCGATGCGCCAGGGACCGGGATGAGACGCCGGTCAGGAGAAGCCGGCGCCGGGACTTCGACAGCCGGACCCGCCAAACTCTCACTAACTTCTGGATCCTCAGCCCGTGGAGAGGGACGAGTGGGGGAAGTCGACGCCGAAATAGAAGCCGGGCCGCATGGTACAGGGTCGACCTGCACTGGCTTGGGGGCTGCGGCAGCCGTCTCGGAAGGAGGAGATGACGCTGCCGTGAAATCCGGGCACATAGGAACAGGAGAAACTCGCGCTGGCTTGGGGGCCGCGGCAGCTTTCCTGGTTTCCGAGCGCAATGGCGCAGACTCCCCACCAGCCGGGGACAGCCGAGAAGCGCGAACACTCCAGCGGGCCCTGAACCCCGACTTCCGAGCCGGGGTAGGATCCCCAGAGCCCGCCATCGTCACTGACGGCCGCTCCGCAGTCGCCTAGACTGACGGAGCAGGGGACGCTCCAGAAGCTTCCCTCGGCGCATCAGCAGGTCCCCCAGAGACTCCACCACTTAAAGAAGGAGGACGCGAGGTCTGGGAACCTTCGGCCTGTTGTCGCTTAAGAGGGGTCCCATCGGAATGATCAGCCTGAGACCTCTTCGTGTCGCCACCAGAAGGAATGCCATCTCCAGAAGCAGGAGGTGCAGGCACCCTGGATTCCCGACTTGGCACAGATGCCGCCACTTGGAGGAGATCGAGCGTGTTTCTTCTCTAGGGGCGGGTTGGAAGTCATGGCGAGGGAGGGCTCAAAGACAAGAAGACAAAGGCACAAGAGTCCAAGGAAAAGCGCTGGGAAGTGCGAAGGGAAGCCGCAATGTGAGTAAGATCCCCTTTTAAAACTTCCCAGATGCGATTCCAAACGACTCAAAACTCTTCGAATACGCCGCATCGGCAACCACTTCGGCTCCAAGACCGAGCGCCGGTGACAGGTGGGCCCAAGCCACCCAGCTGAAGCGGTGGGTCAAGGAGTCAGTCTCCCAAGATGACGAGCCGGCAAGGCGCTTTGGCGGTTCCCGAAGAAAGCGCCGCAACGTGCAGAAGTGGCAGCCTTAGGATCCGCCGCAGTAAAAGCAACCATCAAGTGGGTGCACGCTCCCACGATCCTGCGACTGTTCGTGCTCCGGCAGCGGTCAATGCGGGACTTAGAGAAAGTGCGCGGAGCAGAAGAGACGGAGGCCCCACCTCGGGCTCGCTATCTTCCCCGAGATGGGCCCGGGGGCCACTGTCGGTGCCCGCGATATGGTGTACCCCCGCGCACAGGGGAAAATGCCTAAGGCTCTCGCCCTTCTCCGCAGGGAGAGCTCCGAAGGCACCACGTGTCCAGCAGGGCCGGACCTCCCTCTCCTCAGAGGAGAGCTCCGGGCCCGCCACGTGGCCAACAGCAGCCAGACCTCCCCTCCGTGGGGAGGGCTCTGAGGGTGCCGCGTGTCCCGCGGGGCCGGACCTCCCCCTCCTCAGAGGAGAGCTCCGGGCCCGCCATGTGGCCGACAGAAGCCGGACCTCCCCCCTCCGCGGGGAGAGGTCCAAAGGCTCCACGTGTCCTGCGGGGCCGGACCTCCCTCTCCTCAGATGAGAGCTTCGGGCCCGCCACGTGTCCAGCAGAACAGCGCTGCCTGCCCCCCAGCGGTAGGCAGCGGGCATAAAGACGCACCATACCTTTCCCTTACAAGGTATTCAAGGCCCGCGCCTTCCCAAGACGCAGAGACGCGGAGCATGCCTCTGTCAGGTGCCGTTGCACCCAGTCGCATCATAGACTGGCGCGCGGTGTCAGATTCTTCTAGCCAATAAACACAGCGACAAGACATCCCCTGCCGCCCCCGCCGTCATCAACCACTACGACTAGCATGCGGCATGGGCAGGGCGGCAAGACGAAGACTCGGAAGCCTTCGCCAGAGATAACTACCACATAACTGCGGATACGATAGTCGGCAGGAAATCTCCCCGGGACCACCTGTCGGGTCCCGGGCCCCCCTTGTAAGCCACACGAGCCTTGGACTATAAAAGGCTCGGGTAGGCAACGTTAGCGGGGGTTCGCACTCCAGCAACTCACACCCTAGGCATAACTCATCCTCAAGCTCAGGACTCCGGATCTGAGCAACAAGCAATACAGCGAGCACCTTTGCTCACCGTGGACGTAGGGTTTTACGCTCCGGCGGCCCGAACCACGTAAAACCCGCCGTGTCAAGCTCCTCCCTCACTCGTCCCTTACGCTTAAGCTCTCCGCAAGCGACTAGCCCCTCCGAAAAAGAACCTCCGCGGGCTGCCCAGAGAAGGTCCGGGGGAAGTGTCGACCACACACTTCGACAACCATCCTCCACAGCCCCAACGCGACCGGCAACGTCCCCAAGTGGGCAGCGGAGCTGGCGGAGTTCGAGCTGGACTTCCTACCACGACATGCGGTCAAGAGCCAAGCACTGGCTGACTTCATGGCTGAGTGGATGCCATCACCAACCAACCCAGGGGGCCCCAAAGGTGGATAAGCGGAACCCCAAGCACCGGTCTTCACCGAGCCCCACTGGACGCTCTACTTCGATGGCTCCTCGCGAAAGCAGGAGGCCGGAGCTGGCGTACTCCTCCTCATGCCATCGGGGAAGCAGTTCAAGTACATGGTGCATCTCAATTTCAAGGCAACCAACAACATGGCTGAGTATGAAGCTCTCATCTTCGGCCTGAAGACGGCGCTGTCTCTCGGCGTCCACCAGTTGTTGGTCAAGGGCGACTCCCAGCTAATCATCAAGCAAGTCAAGGGTGAATGCTCCTGCAACGACCCACAATTAGCTGCCTACCTGCTCTACGTGCAAATGCTGGAGAAGGACTTTGAAGCTTTGGACCTATATCATGTACCGTGCGCCGACAACACTGTGGCCAACGACCTATAAACGAAGGCCTCCACCGGAGCCCCGGTGCCCGAAGGAGCCTTTGAAAGGACGTTGCCGCGACCCACAGCCCAGCCTGCCGAGCCAGGCGAAGGGGGCGAGTCTAGCACCTCGAAGCTGGCGGTCCCGGCGGCCCTGTAGCCATGGTGTCCGCCAAGGATCGTAAGCGCCACTGGGGACTCTGTGCTACCCAGCGCTCAAGATCCAGAAGCTCAAGTCAGCCCCGATGCATGGATCACGGAGGTCCAGGACTACTTGAAAGACAACATCCTTCCTGATGAACATGTATCCGCTGAACGGATTATGCGGATCGCTAAGAGATACACGCTGGTAGAAGGGGATCTCTACCGCGTGGCGCCAACGGCATCCTATTGCGGTACATAATCCAGGAAGAAGGTTGTGACCTGCTCGCAGAGATCCATGGAGGCGAGTGCGGGAATCATGCTTCCTCACGCACGCTGGTCGGTAAAGCCTTCCGGCAAGGCTTCTACTGGCCGACAGCTCTCCTGGATGCTGTCAAGCTGGTCAAGAGATGCAAGGCGTGCCGGTTCCATGCCAAGCAGATCCACCCACCGGCGCAGCCACTGCAGATGATCCCGCCCTCGTGGCCGTTCACGGTATGGGGGTTGGACATCCTGGGGCCCTTTCCCAGAGCCGTCGGGGGATACCGGTACCTCTATGTCGCCATCGACAAGTTCACCAAGTGGCTGGAAGCTGCACCAGTCATCACTATCAACAAGCAATCCGCAGTCAAGTTCATCAAGTCGATCGTCTGCAGGTTCGGGGTCCCGAACAGGATCATCACCGACAATGGGACCCAGTTCACCAGTACAGCGTTCCAAGAGTACTTCGAAGACCTTGGCATCTAGGTGTGCTATGCCTCTGTCGCTCATCCAAAGAGCAATGGGCAGGTCGAGATAGCCAACGCCGAGATCCTTCGGGACCTCAAGACTCACACCTATGCCAGCGTGGAGAAGCATGGTGCCAAGTGGGTGGACGAGCTTCCGTGCGCACTGTGGGCTAGCCGGACATCCCAGAGCCGGGCCACGGGGGAGACACCCTTCTTCATGGTCTACGGGGCCGAAGCCGTGCTTCCCCCGGAAGTCACCATGGGGTCCCCCCGTGTCCGGGCTTACGACAAAGCCGCGCAGGACCAGCTCCGGCATGAGGACATCGACCTCGTCGACGAGGCAAGATGGCAAGCAACACTCCGCAACGCATGGTACCGGCAGGCGCTCCGGCGTTACCACCAGAGGTCCGTGCGTGTCCGGGAGCTCAAATAAGGCGACCTAGCTGCGGCGCATACTTTCTCGAGAAGGGACCAACAAACTCTCCCCCAGCTAGGAAGGTCCCTTTAGAGTCACGAAAGTCTGCCGCTCCGGGTGCGTGCGCCTTTCTACCGAGGACGGGGACCCGCTCCCAAACCCTTGGAACATGGAACATCTCCGTAAGTTCTATCCTTAGAGCAGTAGTAGGAAAGATTTTCTCTTCTTTCTATAATAGATCCCATAGAGCCCAGGAACAGCGCTCGGAGCAACTAAGCCCCAGGGGGTGGTCCAGGACTACGTCCAGCTTGGCCTGGTTCCGTACCCTAAGCGCGTAGGCTCTGCCCCCCTTCATAATGGGGTGGGTCATTGCCTCCATGTACATCCTGTCTTCCTCCTATGGATGGTTATGTATGGAAAGAACCCTGTCCTACCACGCTCTTCCTTATGTGTTCATTTAAATTACGCATTAATTTTTATGATCACCTCCCCATGCTCAAAGATAGTATACGCTCATCGTATACCCAACTCTCCTTTCCCACTCTCAATCCTAGTCGGCATTTGCTATCCTGCCGAAGGTGGTCGTGCTTGAGGTACCTGCCGAAGGCCAGGGGGCCTCTCAGATCTCCCCCAGTTGGGTACTGTGATGCCAGTTGGTCACCTCTAGGAAAAACCTACACCGGACAAGGGGGGTCCAGGGTGCGTAGCCTGCTTTGCCTGGTTCCTTACCCAAAGCGTGCGCACTCTGCCTCTCGGGAGGTCCAGGGTGTGTATCCTCCTTTGCCTGGTTCCGTACCCAAAGCGTGCACACTCTGCCTCCCCAGCTTTACGGTCTAGTACTAGGGGCCGGACGGTTGCACCCTGACCTCGGAGGGAGACGGACCCCCGGTGCTGGGCGCACTGAATTGCCCAAGCCCCGTATACCGGTCCAGGACTGTCCAAGTGTTCGGTCGACACTTCCCCCGGGCCTGCACTGGGCAGCCCGCGGAGGTTCTTTTTTCGGTGGGGCTAGTCCCTTGCGGAGAGCTTGAGCGTATGGACGAGTTAGTAAGAGCTTGACACGGCGAGTTTTACGTGGTTCAGGCCACCGGAGCGTAAAACCCTACGTCCACGGCGAGCTTTGGAGCTCGCTGTATTGCTTGCTGCCCAGAACTGGAGTCCTGAGCTTGAGGATGAGTTACAGCTTGGGGGTGAATGGCTAGCGTATGAGTTGCGGGAGTGCCAACCCAGGGTGCGAGTGGATAAAAGTGTGAACCCTTGCTATCGTCGCCTACCCGAGTCTTTTATAGTCCAAGACTCGGGCGGCTTACAAGGGGGGCCCGGGACCCGACAGGTGGTCCCGGGGAGATTGTCTGTTATCTACCGTATCTGCAGTTATGCCGGTAGTTGTCTCTGGCGAAGGCTTCTGAGTCTTCGTCTTGCAGCCCTTCCCATGCCGCATGCTAGTCGTAGTAGATGATGACGGCGGGGGCGGCATGGGATGTCTTGTCGCTGTGTTTATTGGCTGGCAGGCTCTGACACCGCACGCCAGTCTGTGATGTGACTGGGCGCAACGGCACCTGACAGAGGCGTGCTCCGCGTCTCCGCGTCTTGGGAAGACACGGGCCTTGAATACCTTGTACGGGAAAGGTATGGGGCGTCTTTACGCCCGCTGCCTATCGCTCGGGGGCAGGCAGCGCCATTCTGCTGGCCACGTGGCGGGCCCGGAGCCCTCCTCGGAGGAGAGGGGGGTCCGGCTCCGCAGGACACGTGGAGCCTTCGGACCTCTCCCCGCGGAGGGGGAGGTCCGGCTTCTGTCGGCCACGTGGCGTGCCCGGAGCTCCTCTATGAGCAGTGGGAGGTCCTGCCCCGCTGGACACGTGGCGCCTTCGGACCTCTCTCCGGCGGAGGGGGAGGTCCGGTGTCGAAGTGTTCAGTCGACACTTCCCCCGGGCCTGCACTGGGCAGCCCGCAGAGGTTCTTTTTTCGGTGGGGCTAGTCCCTTGCGGAGAGCTTGCGCAGATGGACGAGTTAGTAAGAGCTTGACACAGAGAGTTTTACGTGGTTCAGGCCGCCGGAGCGTAAAACCCTACGTCCACGGCGAGCTATGGAGCTCGCTGTATTGCTTGCTGCTCAGCGCCAGAGTCCTGAGCTTGGGGGTGAGTTACAGCTTGGGAGTGTATGGCTAGCGTATGAGTTGCAAAGTGCGAACCCAGGGTGCGAGTGGCTAAAAGTGCGAACCCTTGCTATCGTCGCCTACCCGAGCCTTTTATAGTCCAAGACTCGGGTGGCTTACAAGGGGGCCCGGGACCCGACAGGTGTCCCGGGGAGATTGACTGATATCTAACGTATCTGTAGTTATGCCGGTAGTTGTCTCTGGTGAAGGCTTCCGAGTCTCCGTCTTGCCGCCCTGCCCATGCCGCACGCTAGTCGTAATGGTTGATGACGGCGCAGGCGGCATGGGATGTCATGTCGCGGTGTTTATTGGCTGGCAGGTTCTGACACCGCGCGCCAGTCTGTGATGCGACTGGGCACAAGGGCACCTGACAGAGGCGTGCTCCGCGTCTCCGCGTCTCGGGAAGACGCGGGCCTTGAATACCTTGTACGGGCAAGGTATGGGGCGTCTTTACGCCCGCTGCCTATCACTCGGGGGTAGGCAGCACCGTTCTTCTGGCCACGTGGCGGGCCCGGAGCCCTTCTCAGAGAAGGGGAGGGTCCGGCCCGCGGGGCACGTGGAGCCTTCGGGCCTCTCCCCGCGGAGGGAGAGGTCCGGCTTCTGTCGGCCACGTGGCGGGCCCGGAGCTACCGTCTGAGGAGAGGGAGGTAAGGTCTTGCCGAACACGTGGCACCTTCGGACCCCTCGCCCACGGAGGGGGAGGTCCGGCTTCTGTATGCCATGTGGCGGGTCCGGAGCTCTCCTCTGAGGAGAGGGAGGTCCGGCCCCGCCGGACGCGTGGCGCCTTTGGAGCTCTCCCTGCGGAGAAGGGCGAGTTCCTTAGACATTTTCCCCTGTGCGCGGGGGTACCCCATATCGCAGGTACCGACAGTGGCCCCCGGGCCCATCTCGGGGGAGATAGCGAGCCCGAGGTGGGACCTCCATCTCTTCTGATCCGCGCACTTCCTCTAAGCCCATTGACCGCTGCCGGAGCACGAACGGTCGCAGGATCGTGGGAGCGTGCGCCCACATGATGGTTGCTTTTACTGCGGCGGTTCCCAATACTGCCACTTCTGCATGATGCAGCGCTTTCTTCGGGAACCGCCGAAGTGCCTTGCTGGCTTGTATTCTTAGGAGACTGACTCCTTGACCCACCGCTCCAGTCGGGCGGCTTGGGCCCACCTGTCATCAGCGTTCGGTCTGGGAGCCGAAGTGGTTGCCGATGCGGTGTATTCGAAGAGTTCTGAATCGCCCGGAATTGCACCTGGGAAGGTTTTTAGAGGGGATCTTACCCGCATTGCGGTTTCCCTTCGCACCTCCCAGCGTTTCTTCTCGGACTATTGTGCTTTTGTCCTCCCTAGGCATGGCCTCCAACCCGCCACCAGAGAAGAAGCGCGCTCGATCTCCTCCAGCGGCGGCGTCTGTGCCAAGTCGGGAATCTGGGGTGCCTGGCACTCCCTCCGGTGGCGACTCGAAGACGCACCGGGCTGATGTGTTGAGGGGAGCTTCTGGGGCGTCCCCTGCTCCGCCAGTTCAGGCGACTACGGAGCGGCTGTCAGTGACGGCAGCGGGCTCTGGGAGTCCTACCCCGGCTCGGATACCGGGGTTCAGAGCCCGCTGGAGTGTCCGCGCTTCGCGGCCATCCCCAACTAGCGGGGAGTCTGGGCCGTTGCGCTCAGACCCCGGGGCAACTGCCGCGGCCCCCAAGCCAGCGCGAGCTTCTCCTGTTCCGGTGTGCCCGGACTCCGTGGCGGCGGCATCTCTTCCTGCCAAGACGGCCGCCGCGGCCCCCAAGACAGCGCAGGTCGACCCTGCACCAGGCGGCCCGGCCTTTATTCCAGCGCCGCCTTCCCCGACTCGCCCCTCTCCACAGGTCAAGAAGCCAGAAACTAAAGAGGGCCCGGCAGGTCCGGCCGCCAGTGCCCCGGCGTCAGCTTCTCCTGACCGGCGTCTCGTCTCGGTTGCTGGTGCATCGACTCCTCTTGAGGACGAGGTAATGGAGGAGGTCGGGGGAACTGCCCCGGCCTCTGTTGCTCCATTGCCCTTGGCAGATGCCTTCACGCTTGCCGAGACGAGCGTCCGGCAGGTCTTGGCTGCACTAGGTCACGAGCGGGAGGAGTATACAGTTGAACGGGATCGCCTCCTCACCTGGGGGAACCTTTTGCGGGAGAGGACCTCGAAGGTTAAGAGCGAGCTCGACAATAGGCGGGAGTTGCTCGACTTCAGGGAAGTGCTCCTCAACCGGATGAAGCGGGCTGTCGACCGCATGGACGCCAAATCGCGGCGGATCAACAGGGAGGCCCTGGAGGCACACGCCCGGGCCGAGGAGAGCCTCTCTGCCGCTGTGGAGATACGGCAGCAGTTGGAGCGCCGTAAACTCGCCGTTGAGGAACGGGAGCGTTCCACGGCAGCTGAGGCGGAGAGGGTCGCCGCGCAGCTGGCGGCGGGCGAGGATGACCTTCGAGCTCGGATCGAGGAGCTGGAGATTCTGAAGGCAGACCTCGACTTGAGGGAGGAACATGTCTCCCGTGAACGCCGGGCAGTCTTGGACCGGGAGTTGGCCGCCGACTTCAAGGCTGCTGAGTTGGAGCGGCTCGCCAAGACTCTCCATCTTCGGGAGAGCTCCCTGGCAGCCAAGGAGAAGGAATTCTCTGAGAGGAACCTGGAGGCTCTGCAGGCGGCCCGCCGCGAGGTGGAGGAGCTTTCGGCCTTGCGGTCCTCCGAGGCTCTTGCGGTCTCGAGCTTCGTGGATCGAGCGGGGTCCGCCCTGATCCCTCTTGGCTTCAGTCCGGTGAGGGCCGCGGCTCCTGCGTTGAAGGTGGCGGAGGTGATCCCCGCGCTGGAGTCGATCGGCGCCAAGCTGGACAGGCTAGACTCAGTGGTCGCCAGCGAGCTTGAGGCCGAGGGACGCGGCCTAGCCTTAGAGGTCGCCTCACATGTGCTGGCATGCTTTAAGAGCCGCGACCCCTCTTTCTCGCTAGAACCAGCGAGAGAGGGCCCAGCCGCGGAGCGGGAGGATGCTGCCAGGGCTGAAGTCGAGGATGTGGCCGCCCTTGTAGCCACAAGGTTCCGGCAGGAGCCGGGAGGTCCTTAGGACTTGTTTCTCCCTTTTTATCGAGTCTGTAGTCCAGCTCATGGAGCCTCGCTTAGTTTGACTCTTTTATATTTTTGTGTCTGCGATGTCTTTTCCCTCCTTCTTGGCTTTGCCTGACTGAGTCCTTAGCTCCGCAAGGTACTCAGAGGCCTTCTCCAATCTCGGAGCTCTGCACGGACACCTTCCTGGGTCCTAACCGTGTTAGGGGCCCCCGGGGGTCTCCGGATCTCGCCCTATGGGGAGCTCCAAATTTGCCTGCCACGTGGCGGGTCCGGAGCCCCTCCTTAGGAGGCGGGAGCTCCGGCCATGCTGGACACGTAGGGCTTTCGGAGCCCTCCCTTTGGGGGGGGGGGGGGAGGTCCGGCTTCCGCCTGCCACGTGGCGAGTCCGGAGCCCCCCTCAAGGGAGGCGGGAGCTCCGGGCCCGCTGGACACGTGGGGCCTTTAGGCCTCGCCCCTGCTGAAGGGGTGGGACCCGGTCCTTCCAGTCCTAGGCCGGAGTAGTTGACAGCTCCTTTCCCCCTGCTTCATGCAGTCCCTGTTGCCGTAACCTGGAGGTCCTGCACACAGGTAGAGGAAACGTAATTCTCCTCGGGGGGTCCTCCCCTCCCGTCTCCTAGTCTTATTCGTCTTACGATCCTGATCCGTTATACGGGGCTTGGGCGATTCCGTGCTTGAGGCGCCGGAGCTCCGGCTCCCTCCGAGGTCCGGGTACGGTCGTCCGATCCCTAGTACCGGGCCATGCGCTGGGGAAGCAGGGTGCACGTGCTTTGGGTTCATGACCAGGCAAAGCGGTTGTACTCCCCTGTACCTCCGGTGGGCAGGATGCGCATGCTTTGGGCTCATGGCCTGCTAAGCTGGATACGCACCCTGGACCCCCCATGCACAACGCAGGCCTTTCCTGGAGGTGACCAACTGACACCGCAACACCTGACTGGGGGAGGCCCAAGAGACTCACTCGGCCATCGGCAGGTGCCTCAAGCGCGGCCGCCTTCGGTAGGATAGCGAATGCCGACTATGGATCAGCGCGGGAGAGGGGGAGCTAGATGTACGATGAACATACATAGGTAGTGCGATCATAAAAATTAATGCATAATTTAAATGAGCGCATGAGAGAGAGCTAAGTAGAACAGGTCTCTGTATTCGTGCCCATAGATGGAATTCTGGTTGTACATGGAGGCAATATTCCGCCTCGTCTACAAGGGAAGCAAGACTCTACGCGCTTATGGTCGGAACCAGGCTAAACTGGACGTAGTCCTGTACCGTCCCTTGAGACTTAGCTGCCCCAAGATCTGTTCCTAAATCCTATGGGATTCATTACAGAAGAGAATAACCCTGTTCTACTGATGCTCGGGAAGTAGGACTTACAGTGTTGCTTCATGGCAAGGATTTTTGGGAACGGATCCCACACTCGGTTGAAAGGCATGTGTACCTGGGGCGGCAGCTTTCATGATTCGGAAGGGACCTTCCCTGCTGGGGGAGAGCTTATGGGTCCTTCTTGGAATAGAGTGTGCCGCGACACCAGGTTTCCCTCCTGCAGGCCCCCGATGCGTTCGGTTCTTTGGCGGTAGTGCTTAGAGCATCAGCCGAGACCGCGCGTTGTGGGGTGTTACCTGCAGCCGAGTCTTGTCGATGAGGTTGTTATCTTCACGCTGGATCAGGTCCTACGCGGCTTCTCCTGGGGGCCCCTGGGGAGTTCTCCCCTTCTGGCTAAGGCCTTCATGGGGTAGGTGGACCCGGGCTCGTCTTGGATGACCTAAGGCGTCTTCCCCTTCTGGCAAGGCCTTCAAGGGGTTGACAGACCTTGGGCGGCCCCCGGGAGGTATGTCCGAGGCACGGAGGCGTGCTGCAGTTGGCTACCGCCCTGGCCCGTCACCGTCGGAACTGGAGTCCTCACCGTTATGCACTGTCTTTATGACACGCTGAGGCTCCTGGAACCCCACCTGATGGGCGGCGGTGACTGGGGCATCGACCTTCTGTTTGCCATCCCTCTGAGGGTAGGACGGTGCTTCAGATCTCTGCTGTCTTCCTTTGCGGAAGCGCTCTGCGAGCCTCTGGATATCCCAGCACTCGGCAGCAGTAAGGTTGCCGGCGCCATGCACGGGGCATAGCCCGCCCTGGTCACTGTCTAGGGCCGGTGACTGCCGCTGCCTTTTGTCGGGGCGTGGCCCCCGAGCTCCACTAGTCGTCGCAGCTGTGGCGACGGGAGCCGTGAACGGTGACTTCATCTTGCCACTCCCTCGGTTCTTGGCCTTCTTGCCACCCCCATAGACAGCAGCGCCGGACCCGGGCTGTCCTCCTGACTCGGAGGTCGGCAGAGAGTGCCAGTTCCGCCCTTTAGCTGCTCTGGCGCATTTGTCCGCCAGGCTGAAGAGCTCAGAGACGTCGCGGACCTCTCTAGTCGCGAGCTTCTCAAGCATTTTCTCGTCCCGGACACCCTGACGGAACGCCACCACCACAGGAGCACTTTGAATATGCGGGATGGTGTTGCGTACCTGGGAGAACCGCTGGATGAAAGAGCGCAGCGACTCCCCAGGCTGTTTCTTGACGGCGTGGAGGTCAAGCTCCGTGCCAGGACGGGTGTAGGAGCTGCCGAAGTTGGCGACGAACTGCCGGCAGAGCTCTCCCCAGGAAGTTATGGACCCCTGAGGTAGATTCATGAGCCAAGACCGAGCTGGGCCGGTCAAGGTGACGGGGAAGTAGTTGGCCATGACGCCTCATCCCCTCCTGCGGCAAGTACGCCGGTGGAGTAGATCTGGAGGAACTCCGCCGGGTTGACGCTACCGTCGTACTTCTCAGGCAGGTGCGGGAGAAACTTGCGTGGCCACCTCATGAAGCGAAGGTGGGGTGCAAGAGCTGCACATCCTGCTCCTGCTGCCGCAGGTATTGGCAGTGCGAACGCTTGGTTCGCACTTGGCCCCGTGTATCCCGGCATGGGCAAGGCTGCACCATAGACCGGGGGCGCTGCTTGCGGCGCATATGGTTGTGGCACATGCTGCGCGGCGTACGCCTGAGGCAGGGCTCGCGTGGCGAAGATCTTCCCTGCAGGCTGTGTTGAGGCCGACGTCATGCTGTCGCCAGCCTCATGGTTGCGGCGCCTTTCTCAGCGTCGCTCGAGGTACACTCGGGCATCCTGGCCCAAGTGGCACCGTTCCAGCTCCCTTTTCAGGTCCGTCGACGGGAGCCTGGAGGAGCTGGAATCCGCCGTTTTCCCGTGAACCATTGGCGTGCGCGTCAGCGACACAGCTGGTTGACCAGGGCGTCGCCCTCGCCGAAACCGAGGGTTCGCGGCGGCGACGACGAGGCGGTCCACTTCGCGGACCCACTGTTGGGTCGCTGAATGGGGCGCATCCCCAGCAGGTGGGTTGTGCAGCAGTGCTCTTGCTGCAGCTAGCGCACCCCCATGGTGTACGCTCAGCGCTGCAGAAGATCTCACACTGGTCTGAGCCTGCATCGTCGGAGTCGGCGTTGCCGGAGTCGGCTGCTGACTACCAGCTTGTGCCGACACACTCTGTCCTGAGTGTGTCGACATGTACTCCCCGCTGGTCACGGTTCGCCGTGAACGCGGAGGAGGAGAGTTTGCCGCTGAGGGAAGCTTGGTCATCTTCGTCGGCGGAAACTCGTCGCGCTAAGGGAAAAAGCCCCCTACCTGGCGCGCAAAATGTACAAGTGTTCAGTCGACACTTCCCCCGGGCCTGGACTGGGCAGCCCGCGGAGGTTCTTTTTTCGGTGGGGCTAGTCCCTTGCGGAGAGCTTGCGCGGATGGACGAGTTAGTAAGAGCTTGACACAGAGAGTTTTACGTGGTTCAGGCCGCCGGAGCGTAAAACCCTACGTCCACGGCGAGCTATGGAGCTCGCTGTATTGCTTGCTGCTCAGGGCCGGAGTCCTGAGCTTGGGGGTGAGTTACAGCTTGGGAGTGTATGGCTAGCTTATGAGTTGCAAAGTGCGAACCCAGGGTGCGAGTGGCTAAAAGTGCGAACCCTTGCTATCGTCGCCTACCCGAGCCTTTTATAGTCCAAGACTCGGGTGGCTTACAAGGGAGCCCGGGACCCGACAGGTGGTCCCGGGGAGATTGACTGATATCTACCGTATCTGTAGTTATGCCGGTAGATGTCTTTGGCGAAGGCTTCCGAGTCTCCGTCTTGCCCCCCTGCCCATGCCGCAAGCTAGTCGTAATGGTTGATGACGGCGCAGGCGGCATGGGATGTCTTGTCGCGGTGTTTATTGGCTGGCAGGTTCTGACACCGCGTGCCAGTCTGTGATGCGACTGGGTGCAACGGCACCTGACAGAGGCGTGCTCCGCGTCTCCGCGTCTCGGGAAGACGCGGGCCTTGAATACCTTGTACGGGCAAGGTATGGGGCGTCTTTACGCCCGCTGCCTATCACTCGGGGGTAGGCAGCACCGTTCTTCTGGCCACGTGGTGGGCCCGGAGCCCTTCTCAGAGAAGGGGAGGGTCCGGCCCGGGGGGCACGTGGAGCCTCCGGGCCTCTCCCCGCGGAGTGAGAGGTCCGGCTTCTGTCGGCCACGTGGCGGGCCCGGAGCTCCCGTCTGAGGAGAGGGAGGTCCGGTCCTGCCGGACACGTGGCACCTTCGGACCCCTCGCCCGCGGAGGGGGAGGTCCGGCTTCTGTATGCCAGGTGGCGGGTCCGGAGCTCTCCTCTGAGGAGAGGGAGGTCCGGCCCCGCCGGACGCGTGGCGCCTTCAGAGGTCTCCCTGCGGAGAAGGGCGAGTTCCTTAGGCATTTTCCCCTGTGCGCGGTGGTACCCCATATCGCAGGTACCGACATCCGCCTTCTGTATGCCACGTGGCGGGCCCGAAGCTCTCCTCTGAGGAGAGGGAGGTCCAGCCCCGCTGAACGCGTGGCGCCTTCGGAGCTCTCCCTGCGGAGAAGGGCGAGTTCCTTAGGCATTTTCCCCTGTGCGCGGGGGTACCCCATATCGCGGGTACCGACAGTGGCCCCCGGGCCCATCTTCGGGGAGATAGCGAGCCCGAGGTGGGTCCTCCGTCTCTTCTGATCCGTGCACTTTCCCTAAGTCCCGCATTGACCGCTGCCGGAGCACGAACGACCGCGGGATCGTGGGAGCGTGCGCCCACTTGATGGTTGCTTTTACTGCGGCGGTTCCCAAGGCTGCCATTCCTGTACACCGCAGCGCTTTCTTCCGGAACCGCCGAAGCGCCTTGCCGGCTTGTCTTCCGGGGCGACTGACTCCTCGACCCACCGCTTCAGTTGGGCGGCTTGGGTCCACCTGTCATCGGTGCCCGGTCTCGGAGCCAGCGCGGTCGCCGATGCGATGTACTCGAAGATTTTTGAATCACCTCGAATCGTTCCTGGAAAGTTTTAAAAGGGCATATTACCCGCATCGCGGCTTCCCTTCGCATTTCCTAGCGCTCGTTCTCCCCTTGAACTCTTGCGCCCCGGCTTTCCTGTGCTTGTGCTCTCTTTCGCCATGGCTTCCAACTTGCTCCCGACGCGCCTCGTTCGCTCCTCCGAGCTCGGGCCAGTGCGCAGGCTGCTGGGCTGGTGCACAGAAGAACAGAAACACTGGCTTCGCCGGGGATCTCTCCCCCTGACCCTGGAAAAGGGGGAGATGGTCTTCTTCACTGCTTATGCTCTGGCGGGGTTCGTTCCGCCGATTTCTTCCTTCTTTGTCACACTGCTGGAGACATATGGGCTCCAGCTCCACCATCTTTCTCCCAACTCCTTCGCGATGGCTGCTGTCTTTGTCCACTTCTGCGAGATGTTTGTGGGGGTGCACGCTTCTGTGACACGGCTCGAACACTCAGATGGGGGCATACTACTTCCAGCATCGCTGCAAGGACCCAAAGGTCTCCGGGTACCTTCTGCCCTTTAGCGCATCAAGGTGGGAAAACTGGAGGGAGAGCTGGGTGGTAGTGCAGACCGACGAGCACGATCGCCTTCAACTCCCGACCGCCAGCCCAACCACCGATCGTCGCTTCTGGGAGGAGATCCCTGAGCTGGAGCAGGAGTACACTCCGGTCTTGGAGCGGATCTGGTTCATGGCCAACGAGGGGCTGACGTCTCTGATGGTGCTGATGGACTTCATGTCGCGTCGTATTGCACCCTTGCAGCAGCGCAGTCGCCCAGCGTGGTACTATACTGGCGAGCAGGACTGTACCAGGCTGGAGAGGGGCCCCGGCTCTGACCCTTCATACGAGGAGCTGAACGAGATGGTGGGCAAGGTGAGCGGCAACTACATTCCCAGTGGCGACCCCGCCCTTCCACCTTCTGCCACTCCCCTTTTCTTGGAGCCTCAGAGGAGGTCCGAGCTCCTGCGGAAGATGCCGAACCTTGACGACATCGGGATCGCCGTCCGGCAGGTCGGGGATGCCTTCCGGGGAATTATAATTCCAGGAGCCGAGCTCCCGGGAACCGAGCGCTACAGAGATCAGGGCACGAGGCGTCTGCTGCTGTCAAACCCTCCCCCAAAGCCGACGGAGCTCAAGCCGCCGACAAAGGGAAGGGAAAGGAGCCGGCCCCCGGGCATCCAGAGAAGAAACGCGCCCGGTCTCCTCCGAGGGCGCCGCCTGCGCCGAGTCAGGGTGCCGGAGCTACCTTGCTCCCATCTCCTGGGGGTGCTGGTCCATCGGGTGGCGACCCGAAGAGGCCCCGGGTGTCCCTCCCCGGCAGGTCTCTCCCCGGACAGCGGCCGTCCGAGGTAGCCCAAGTACCTCGTCATCCTTCCTCAAGCGGAGGGGTTTCCAGGACGGATGCTGGTGGGGCGACGCCGGCGAGTGTGCCGGGGATCCAGGCGTTACGTTCCGCGACCGTTCCAGACGCTGGTCCCGGCGGTTCAGCTACAGCCCAGAGGCCGGTACTGCAAGCCCGTTGGAGCGCTCATGCCGCCCAGTAAGTGTTGCTCCCTCTGGCTTGTAGGAGCAGAGCTCTTGTCTCCTCTCTTAGCCTGAGGGCATTCTCTTCTTGCAGGGACCGACCAGCTGCCGGGGGCGGGCCTCTTACCCGGCCGCATTCATCCGATGGAGGCTCCGCGCCTCAGCACCTGGGGGCCGTGGTGGCTCCCATGGTCCCCAAATCGACGGGGGCTCCCTCTGCGCCGGCGAGTTCACCCTCCGTGGTGGCCGCATCTGCTCCTATCCGCCCTCCTTCACCAGTCCAGAAGTCCGGTCCTGAAACTGGGAGGGCAGCTGTAGGTGCGCCTGCTGGCCCCTGGCTTCCTTAGGACAGCGCCCCACCCTGGTTGCCGAGGTGCCGGCGCCTCCGCCGGTCTTAGACTCGACAGGGGGGTCCAGTGGCGTGACTCCTGTCCCCCCTGCCCCAGCACCCGCGTGGGACGCCCTGGGGCGTGTCCAGACCAGCGCCTGGCAGCTCCAATCTGCCTTTGAGCAGGAGCGGGGGGCGCTGGCCGGCGAGAGGGAGCGCCTTCTCAGCTGGCAGCAGCGGGCCCAGGAGGCTAAGGCGGACCTTGACTCGAGGCAGTCAAGGCTTGAGGCCATGAGTGCTCTTCTTGGTGCTCAGAAGAAGGCCATTAGCCGCTTGGAGTCAGAGACCCGGTGGCTCCGTGCCCCCTACCGCGAGGCTCTGGCCCACGTTGAAGCCAAAGCCAAGGAGCGTTCCGCCGCCGCGGAGGAGTTGCAGCTGCAGGTAGCCCGTCGAGAGTGTGCCGTCGCCGATCGGGAACGCGCTGCCGCGGCCGAGAGGTAGAAGACCACCGCCCGGCTGAGAGCCAAAGTGGAGGACCTAAGGGCTCGGACCGAGGAGCTGGAGCTCCGTGAGTCGGCTGTTGCCGCGAGGGAGGAGCAGTTCTCCCAGGAGCGCCAGGCGGCGATGGATCGGGAGCTGGCGGCTCGCCAAGAGGTAGAGAAGCTCCAGTCCTTGCGGTATGCCGAGGCCCAGGCAGTCTGGGGCTTTATTGTCAAGGCGGGGTCCGCCTTGGCTCCTCTTGGTTTCAGCCCTGTGCAGGTGGAGGCTCCGGCGCGACCGATGTCCGAAGCGATCCCGGCACTTGAGCCCATCGGCAACGAGCTGGGTCGGCTCGAAACAGTGATCGCCGATGAGCTTGAAGCGGAAGGTCGGGGCCTTGCGAAGGAGGTCGCTATGCACGTACTGTCGTGCTTCCTGAGCCGAGACCCTTCCTTCCCTCTGGGGCCAGTCCGTCTAGGGCCCGTTGCCGATCGGGAGGAAGCTGCCAGGGCCGAGGTCGAGGACTTGACAGCCCTCGTGGCCTCTAGGTTTCATTGGGAGTCCGGGGACTCTTAGGCATCTGCCCCCGTGGCCACACGGCCCTGTACTTCCTTTTTTATTTTTGATGAGTCTGTAGCCCAGCTCGTGGAGCCTTTGTATGAACAGACTCCTACTTCTTTCTGTGTCTGCATGTCTGTCGGTACCTGAGATATGGGGTACCCCCGCGCACAGGGTAAAATGCCTAAGGAACTCGCCCTTCTCCACAGGGAGAGCTCCGAAGGCACCACGCGTCCGGCGGGGCCGGACCTCCCTCTCCTCAGAGGAGAGCTCCGGGCCCGCCACGTGGCATACAGAAGCCGGACCTCCCCCTCCGCGGGAGAGAGGCCCGAAGGTGCCGCGAGTCCAGCGGGGCCGGACCTCCCTCTCCTCAGAGGAGAGCTCCGGGCCCGCCACGTGGCATACAGAGGCCGGACCTCCCCCTCCGCGGGGAGAGGTCCGGAGGCTCCACGTGCCCCGCGGGGCTGACCCTCCTCTTCTCTGAGAAGGGCTCCGGGCCTGCCACGTGGCAGCAGAGCGACGCTGCCTGCCCCGAGCGATAGGCAGCGGGCGTAAATACGCTCCATACCTTGCCCGTACAAGGTATTCAAGGCCCGCGTCTTCCCAAGACGCGGAGACGCGGAGCACGCTTCTGTCAGGTGCCGTTGCGCCCAGTCGCATCATAGACTGGCGCGCGAAGTCAGAACCTGTCAGCCAATAGACACCGCGACAAGACATCCCATGCCGCCTGCGCCGTCATCAACCACTACGACTAGCATGCGGCATGGGCAGGGCGGCAAGATGGAGACTCAGAAGCCTTCGACCAGAGACAACTACCGGCATAACTGCAGATACGGTAGATAATAGACAATCTTCCCGGGACCACCTGTCGGGTCCCGGCTTCCCTTGTAAGCCGCCCGAGTCTTGGACTATAAAAGGCTCGGGTAGGCGTCGATAGCAAGGGTTCGCACTTTGCAACTCATACGCTAGCCATACACTCTCAAGCTGTAAGTCACCCCCAAGCTCAGGCCTCCGGCCCTGAGCAGCAAGCAATACAGCGAGCTCCATAGCTCGCCGTGGACGTAGGGTTTTACGCTCCGGCAGCCTGAACAACGTAAAACTCGCCGTGTCAAGCTCTTACTAACTCGTCCATCTGCGCAAGCTCTCCGCTAGGGACTAGCCCCTCCGAAAAAAGAACCTCCGCGGGCTGCCCAGTGCAGGCCCAGGGGAAGTGTCGATCGCACACTTCGACATTTGGCGCGCCAGGTAGGGGGCTTTTCCCCTAGCGCGACGAGTTCCCGCCGACGAAGATGACCAAGCTTCCTTCAGCGGCGAACTCTCCCCCCTCGCCTCTGCGGAAGACCGCGACCAGGGGGGAGTACATGTCGACACACTCGGGACGGAGTGTGTCGGTATGAGCTGGGAGCCAGCAACCGGCTCTGGCAGCGCCGACCCCGGCAATGCAGGCTCCAACACGCTTCAAGTCTCCAGTAGCGCTCGGCGCGCCCAGTGGGGGTGCGTTAGCTGCGGCGAGAGCGCTACTGTACAATCCGCCCGCTGGGGACGCGCCTCAGGCAGCGACCCGGCAGTGGATCCGAGAGGTAGACCGTCTCGTCGTCGCCACCGCAAGCCCTCGACCTCGGCGGGGACGACGCTCTCGCCAATCGGTCGCGTCGCTGATGCGCGCACCATTGAATGGCGAGCAGACGGCAGACTCCAGCTCTACCAGCCCCCAGTCAACAGATCTGAGGACAGAGCTGGAACAGTGTCACCTGGGTCAAGATGCCCGGATATACCTCGAGCGGCGCCGAGAAAGGCGTCGCCACCAAGAGGCTGACGACAGCCTGACGTCGGCCTCGACCCAGCCTGAAGAGCAGACCGTCGCCACGCGATCTCTGCCCCAGGCCTGTGCCATGCAGAATATGCCACAGTCGTATGTCCAGCATATGGCGCCCCCGGCCTATGGTGCAGCCTTGCCCATGCCGGGGCATGCGGTGCTCAGTGCGAACCAAGCGTTCGCGGCACCAGAACCTGCGGCGACAGAAGCAGGGTGTGCGGCCCTCGCGCCCCACCTTCGCTTCGCGAAATGGCCGCGCAAGTTTCGGCCGCTCCTGCCCGAGAAGTATGACGGCAGCATCAACCCGGTGGAATTCCTCCAGATCTACTCCACCGCCGTGCTTGCCGCAGGAGGGAATGAAGCCGTCATGGCCAATTACTTCCCTGTCGCCTTGACTGGCCCAGCTCGGTCTTGGCTCATGAACCTCCCCCAGGGTTCCGTAACTTCCTGGGGAGAGCTTTGCCGACAGTTCATAGCCAACTTCGGCAGTTCCTACACCCGGCCTGGCACGGAGCTCGACCTCCATGCCATCCAACAACAACCTGGGGAGTCGCTGCGCTCTTTCATCCAGCGGTTCTCCCAGGTGCGGAACACCATCCCACACATTCAAAATGCTTCTGTGGTGGTGGCGTTCCGACAAGGCGTCCGAGACAAGAAGATGCTTGAGAAACTCGCGACCAGGGAGGTCCGCGATGCCTCTGAGCTCTTCAGCTTGGCGGACAAGTGCGCCAGAGCAGCCGAGGGACGGAACTTGCACTCACAGCCATCCTCCGTGTCAGGAGGGCTGCCCGGATATGGTCCTACTCCCGATGGAGGTAGCAGGAAGACCAAGAGCCGGGGCAGAAGCAAGATAAGACCGCCGGCCGTGGCCCAAGTCGTCACTGCGGCGGCGTTCAGTGGGGCTCGAGGGCCGCGCCCTGACAAGAGGCAGCGAAAGTCACCAACCCCGGAAGATAGTCGGACGAAGCTCTACGTCATATACAGAGGGTCCGCCGACCCCTCGTCCCGAAGCGCAGTCAAGACTCTGCGCCGAGCGGTAGCGTCGGTGGCGTCACTCCCGAGTGCTGCACCGCACCTTAAGTGGATGGGGACCACCATCAGCTTTGACGCCACCGACTGCCCCAGGAACATGGCTGGGGCTGGCCAACTACCGCTCCTGGTGGCCGCTACCATCGCCGACGTGAGAATGTACCACGTTTTGGTAGATGGAGGGGCTGGGCTGAACCTCATCAGCCGTGCAGCTTTCCAGAAGCTGCAGGTCCCGATGGCCAAGCTCACCCCGTCGAGCCCGTTCTCAGGGGTAGGGCCGGGACAGGTTATCCCCTACGGCAACATTAGTCTCCCGGTGACCTTCGGGGCTCCGGACAGCTATCGAACAGAGTACATTCTGTTTGACGTAGCGGAGATAGACCTCCCCTTCAACGCCATAATCGGCAGGCCAGCCCTGTACCGGTTCATGGCTGTAGCCCACTACGGCTACCTCGTCCTGAAGATGCCAACACCGACGGGCGTTCTCAGGATTCGTGGGGACCGCACTGCTGCAGTGTCGGCCCTGGAGAAGCTCCAAGCACTCGCAACAGCTGGGGCATCAGCCCTCGGCAATACGGAGCCGGACCAGCTCCGCCCGAGCGCACGTCACCGTGCTTCCACCACAGCACCTCGGGTGCAACCTCTCGACGAGGGCGGCGTCCCCTTAAAGGTCGTCCAAGTCGGCGCCGAAGCTACCCAGACCACCCGGGTAGCCGGGGGCCTGGATAGCAAATAGGAAGGCGCGCTCGTCACCTTCCTCCGGCACAACGTCGATGTGTTTGCATGGCAGCCGTCGCAGATGCCGGGGATCCCCAGGGAGGTGATCGAGCACCACTTGAAAGTCTTCCCCGACGCCCGGCCGGTTCAACAGAAGCCCCGCAAGCAGTCCATCGAGCGGCAAAACTTCATCCGTGAAGAAGTCAAGAAACTGCTGGACGCTGGCTTCATACGAGAGGTCCACCACCCACGATGGTTGGCGAACCCCGTCGTTGTCCCGAAGGCCGGCGGGAAGCTCCGGATGTGCATCGACTACACCAGTCTCAATAAGGCATGTCCTAAAGATCCATTCCCTCTCCCTAGAATAGATCAAATAGTAGACTCAACGTCAGGCTGTGATATGCTGTGCTTCCTAGACGCCTACTCGGGTTTCCATCAGATCCCCATGTCTAGAGAAGACGAGGAGCACACCTCCTTCATCACAGTAGACGGCCTTTATTGCTATGTGTCTATGCCTTACGGCCTAAAGAATGCACTCCCCACCTTTGTGCGGGCGATGCACAAAACCTTTGGGGAGTTAATAAGAGACCTGGTTGAGGTGTATGTCGATGACATAGTTGTCAAGGTCAAGCAGGGGTCATCCCTACTAGATAACCTAGCTTTAGTCTTTGACAAGTTGAGCTCTACGCGCACCAAGCTGAACCCAGATAAATGTGTGTTCGGCGTGTCCTCTGGGAAGCTCTTAGGGTTCCTGGTCTCCCACCGAGGAATTGAGGCCAACCCAGAGAAGATCATGGCCATCGACTTGATGCGGCCCCCTGCCCGCGTCAAGGATGTCCAGAAACTCACGGGATGTCTAGCCGCGCTGAGTCGGTTTATACAGAGGCTAGCAGAGCGGGCACTCCCTTTCTTTAAGCTCCTGCGCAAGTCAGGCCCCTTTGCCTGGACTAACGAAGCAGAAGAGGCTTTCCAGGAGTTGAAGCGATTCCTGACGACCCTGCCTATCATGGTAGCCCCTGAGCCCGGAGAGCACCTGCTGCTCTACATCGCGGCGACAACTGAAGTGGTGAGTATGGTCCTCGTCATAGAGCGGCCAGACCTCTCGCCCTCGCAACCTGCTCCGGTAGCAGAAGTCAAACACCAGGGGGGGGCCCGCAGGGCCAAGACGGTCTCCCGGACCCCCTGGAGGTCCAAGACGACCACCCGGAGGCCGAGGACGGCCTCCCGGACCCCCGAGATAAATCTCCAGGGTCCAATTGGGATCTCCCGGAGGTCCCTCAAGACCCCCCGGAGCTCCCGGATGATCAAGAAAGCTTAAGGGCCTCCGGGTCCCAGCTCCCGGAGGCCCCCGTGGGTCCACCCACCTCCGGCAGGCCGGAGCCAATGGACGAGGAGCTCCCAAGCCTAAGAGAGAGGGTCCGAACCATACAAAGGCCTGTCTACTACATCAGTGAGGTACTTCATGAGGCCAAGACAAGGTACCTAGAAGTCCACAAGCTGCTGTATGCGGTGCTCGTGGCCTCCAGGAAGCTCCGCCACTACTTCCAGGCCCACCAGGTCTCGGTAGTCACCTCGTATCCGCTGAAGACGATTCTTCACAGCCCCCATGCGACTGGCAACGTTGCCAAATGGGCGGCGGAACTGGCGGAGTTTGAGCTGGACTTCCTCCCACGTCATGCAGTCAAGAGCCAAGCACTGGCTGACTTTGTGGCGGAGTGGACACCAACGAAGACTGACCCAGGGGGCCATGAAGGCAGTGAGCCAGAGCCCAAAGCTCTGGTCTTGACCGAACCCCACTGGACACTCTTCTTCGACGGCTCCTCGCGAAAGCAGGGGGCCGGTGCGGGCGTACTGCTCCTCATGCCATCGGGGGAGCAGTTTGGGTATATGGTGCGTCTCAATTTCAAGGCAACCAACAACATGGCGGAGTATGAAGCACTCATCTTTGGCCTGCAGACAGCCCTGTCTTTAGGCGCTCGCCAGCTGTTGGCACAGGGCGACTCCCAGCTGGTCATCAAGCAAGTCAAGGGCGAATGCTCCTGCAATGACCCACAGCTAGCTGCGTATCTGCTTCACGTGCAGATGTTGGAGAAAGAATTCCTCGCCTTGGACCTGCACCACGTACCGCGCGCTGGTAATGCCGCAGCCGACAACCTTTCAACGAAGGCTTCCACTGGAGCCCCTGCGCCCGAAGGAGTTTTCGAGAGGACGTTGCTGCGGCCCACAGCCCGGCCCGCCGAGCCGGGTGAAGGGGGCTTGCCCAGCACCTCGAAGCTGGCGGTCCCGGCGGCCCTACAGCCATGAATGCCGCCAAGGATTGTAAGCGTCACTGGGGACTCCGTGCAACCCAGCGCTCAAGATCCAGACGCTCAAGTCAGACCCGATGCATGGATCACGGAGATCTGGGACTACTTGAAAGACAACATCCTCCCTGATGAATGTGTAACCACTGAACAGATTGTGCGTATGTCTAAGAGGTACGCGCTGGTAGAGGGGGATCTCTACCGGCATGGCGCCAACCACATCCTATTGCGGTGCATAACCCAGAGGGAAGGCTGCGACTTGCTCGCTGAGATCCATGGAGGTGAATGTGGAAGTCATTCTTCCTCACGCACGCTTGTCGGTAAAGCCTTCCGGCATGGCTTCTACTGGCCGACAGCACTCCAGGATGCCGTCAAGCTGGTCGAGAGCTGCAAGGCGTGCCAGTTCCACGCCAAGCAGATCCATCCACCGGCTCAGGCGGTACAGATGATCCCGCCCTCATGGCCGTTTGCCGTATGGGGGCTGGACATCCTGGGACCATTCCCCAGAACCGTCGGGGGATTCCGGTACCTCTATGTCGCTATCGACAAGTTCACCAAGTGGCCGGAAGCTACACCAGTTGTCACCATCAAGAAACAATCCGCAGTAAAATTCATCAAGTCTATTGTCTGCCGGTTCGGTGTCCCAAACAGGATCATCACTGACAACGGGACCCAGTTCACCAGCACAGCATTCCAAGACTACTGCGAGGACCTTGGCATTCAAATATGCTATGCCTCTGTCGCCCACCCGAGGAGCAATGGGCAAGTTGAGAGGGCCAACGCGGAGATTCTCCGGGGCCTTAAGA
The DNA here is from genome assembly GCA_030760725.1 of Neostapfia colusana. Taxonomy (NCBI): domain Eukaryota; kingdom Viridiplantae; phylum Streptophyta; class Magnoliopsida; order Poales; family Poaceae; genus Neostapfia; species Neostapfia colusana. The sequence continues at coordinate 22,298,010 of JASWHV010000012.1, read as the reverse complement.
CTCGCACCTTCGCCAACCTGAAGAAACATGGTGCCAATTGGGTAGATGAGCTTCCGAGCACACTATAGGCTAACCGGACATCCCAGAGCCGGGCCACAGGGGAGACACCCTTCTTCATGGTGTACGGGGATGAAGCTGTACTTCCCCCAGAAATCACCATGAAGTCTCACCGTGTCCGGGCTTACGACGAATCCACGCAGGACAACCTCCGGCGTGGAGAAATCGACCTCGTCGACGAGGTCCGATTACATGCGGCACTCCGTAACTCGCGGTACAGACAAGCGCTTCGGCGCTACCACCAGAGGTCTGTGCGTGCCCGGGAGCTGCAGGAAGGTGACCTGGTGTTGCGACGTATACTTTCTCACGAAGGGGCCCACAAACTCTCCCCTAGTTGGGAAGGCCCCTTCCGAGTTGTGAAAGTATGCCGCCCCGGGTGTGTGCGCCTTTCCACCGAGGATGGGGACCTGCTCCCAAACCCTTGGAACATAGAACACCTCCGTAAGTTCTACCCCTAGAGCAAAAATAGGACAGTACTTTCTTTTCGTAATAAACTCCATAGAGTCCAGGAGCAGCGCTCGGAGCAGCTAAACCCCAGGGGACGGTCTAGGACTACGTTCAGCTTTGGCTGGTTCCGACTCCAAGCGCGTAGAGTCTTGCTTCCCCTCTTAATGGGGTGGGTCGTGGCCTCCATGTTTAGCCTGCCTTCCTCCTATAGGAAGTTGTACGAAAAGAAATCTGCTCTACTTTGCTCTTTCTTTGTACTCATTTAAATTGTGAATTAGGTTTTTTCACCCTTGCAGTGCATGGTTGCCATGTACTCAGCTCCCCCTCTCTACAAGTCCCCAAGCACCAAGCATATGGTTAGGGGCTATAAGTCAAATAAGACTATGAAATAAGGGAGGGGGAGCCCCCAAGGAGAATTACGTTTCCTCTACCTATGTGCAGGGCCTCCAGGTTGCGGCAACAGGGACTGCATGAAGCAGGAGGAAAGGAGCTACCAGCTACACCGGCCTGGGACTGGAAGGACTGGGACCTGCCCCTCCAGCAGGGGCGGGGCCCGGGGGCCCCACGTGTCCAGCGGGCCCGGAACTCTCTCCTCCCTTAAGGAGGGCTCCGAGCTCGCCACGTGGTGGGCGGAAGCCGGACCTCCCCCTCGGAGGGAGGGCTCCGAAAGCCCTACGTGTCCAACATGGCCGGAGCTCCCGCCTCTTAGGAAGGAGCTCCGGACCCGCCACGTGGCAGGCAGATCTGGAGCCCCCCATAGGGCGAGATCCGGAGACCTCCGGGGGCCCCTAACACGGTTAGGACCCGGGGAGGGTGTCTGTGTAAAGCTCCGAGATTGGAAATGGCCTCTGAGTACCTTGCGGAGCTAAGGACTCGGCCAGGCAAAGCCAAGAAGGAGAGAAAAAGCATCGCAGCCACAAGTATCCAAAAGAGTCAAATTAAGCGAGGCTCCATGAGCTGGACTACAGACTCGATAAAAAGAAAGGAACAAGCCCCAAGGGTCTCCCGACACGACCAGAATCCAGAAGTTGCAACAACGGCCGCATCACCAGGATTCAGCCCTGGCGGAACTCTCTCGCTCTATGACCAGAGCGCAGGAATCGCCTTCCTCCTCACCGGCGCAAAAACCAGTGACACCACGGGAGCTCCTGAGGCCCCCTCCGCAGTATTCAGCGACCTTCTTGGAGACTCTACCGCCCAGGATTCTCCACGGTGCATCAGCGGTTTCCTTCTCCTAAAGTTCCCTCATCACCTGCGCAAAAGACGGTGACGACAAGGGTGCCCCTGGAGCCCCCAACCTTCATCACCTGCGCAAAAGCCGGAGTCAACAAGGGTGCTCCTGAGGCCCTCTCCGCAGTATTCAGCGGTGTTCTTGGAGACTCTGCCGCCTGGGATTCTCTTCGAAGCTTCAGCGGTTCTTTTGAAGACTGCACTACCCTCAGGGGCAGGGCAGGCAGGCTCCCTGAGTCCCAGGCTAGGGGCTGACGCGACCGCTGGAGGGAACCAAGAGCAATTCTTCCCCCATAAGGCGGGTTGAGAGCCATGGAAGAAGACAAGGCTGCAGGGACCTGAGGGAGGCGCAGGGGTTGGAAGCCTTATAAGAGGAATGAACCCAGATGGAGGTTTAATTTAACACCTTCCCGGGTGCGATCCCAAGCGATTTGGAACTCTTCGGATACCTCGCGTCGGCGACCGCTTCGGTTCCTAAACCGAGTGTCGATGACGGGTGGGCCCAAGCCGCCTGACTGAAGCGGTGGGGCAAGGAGTCAGTCTCCTGAGAAGATGAGCCGGCAAGGCACTTCGGCGGTTCCCGAAGGAAGCGCCACAACGTGCAGAAGTGGCAGTCTTGGGAACCGCCGCAGTAAAAGCAACCACCAAGTGAGCGCATGCTCCCGCGATCCCGTGGCCGTTCGCGCTCCGGCAGCGGTCAATTCGGGACTTAGAGGAAGTGCGCGGATCGGAAGAGACGGAGGTCCCACCTCGGGCTCGCTATCTCCCCCGAGATGGGCCTGGGGGCCACTATCGGTACCTGAGATATGGGGTACCCCCGCGCACAGGGTAAAATGCCTAAGGAACTCGCCCTTCTCCGCAGGGAGAGCTCCGAAGGCGCCACGCGTCCGGCGGGGCCGGACCTCCCTCTCCTCAGAGGAGAGCTCCGGGCCCGCCACGTGGCATATAGAAGCCGGACCTCCCCCTCCGCGGGAGAGAGGCCCGAAGGTGCCGCGAGTCCAGCGGGGCCGGACCTCCCTCTCCTCAGAGGAGAGCTCCGGACCCGCCATGTGGCATACAGAGGCCGGACCTCCCCCTCCACGGGGAGAGGTCCGGAGGCTCCACGTGCCCCGCGGTGCTGACCCTCCTCTTCTCTGAGAAGGGCTCCGGGCCCGCCACATGGCAGCAGAGCGACGCTGCCTGCCCAGAGCGATAGGCAGCGGGCGTAAATACGCTCCATACCTTGCCCGTACAAGGTATTCAAGGCCCGCGTTTTCCCAAGACGCGGAGACACGGAGCACGCTTCTGTCAGGTGCCGTTGCACCCAGTCGTATCATAGACTGGCGCGCGGTGTCAGAACCTGTCAGCCAATAAACACCGTGACAAGACATCCCATGCCGCCTGCACCGTCATCAACCACTACGACTAGCATGCGGCATGGGCAGGGCGGCAAGATGGAGACTCAGAAGCCTTCGACCAGAGACAACTACCGGCATAACTGCAGATACGGTAGATAATAGACAATCTTCCCGGGACCACCTGTCGGGTCCCGGCTTCCCTAGTAAGCCGCCCGAGTCTTGGACTATAAAAGGCTCGGGTAGGCGTCGATAGCAAGGGTTCGCACTTTGCAACTCATACGCTAGCCATACACTCTCAAGCTGTAAGTCACCCCCAAGCTCATGCCTCCGGCCCTGAGCAGCAAGCAATACAGCGAGCTCCATAGCTCGCCGTGGACGTAGGGTTTTACGCTCCGGCGGCCTGAACCACGTAAAACTCGCCGTGTCAAGCTCTTACTAACTCGTCCATCTGCGCAAGCTCTCCGCTAGGGACTAGCCCCTCCGAAAAAAGAACCTCCGCGGGCTGCCCAGTGCAGGCCCGGGGGAAGTGTCGATCGCACACTTCGACAATGTCCTAGTCTTCTTCCTGGTTTTTCCTAGCCGAGTCCTTAGCTCCGCAAGGTACTCGGAGGACTTGACCAATCTTGAAGCTCTGCATAGACACCTTCTCTGGGTCCTCACTATATACTAAGGGCCCGGAGGTCTCCAGGACCCGCCTCACGGGAACGGAGGGGGTCCGGGCCTATTGGCCACCTGGCGGGCCCGGAGCTCCCCTCTGAGGGGAGGTCCGGTCTTGCGGGGCACGTGGAGTCCTCGGACCTCTCCCCACGAAGGGGGGAGGTCCGGCTTCTGTAGACCACGTGGCGGGCCCGGAGCTCCCCCTCAAGGAGGTGGAAGGTCTGGCCCCGCTGGACACGTGGGACCTTCGCGCCCCGCCCCTGTGAGGTCTAGTTCTTTAATCTTACCTTGGGGTTTCGGTCTTGCGCGATCCCGTAGCGGCCCCCTGGTAGGTGCGTTCCATTGGATGGATGTGCCTACCATACTCCTGCGGGGAGCTGAGGCCGAGAGGTCCTGCACACAAGTAAGGGAAATGTAATTCTCCTTGGGGGCTCCCCCCCTCTATCTCATAGTCTTATTTGGCTTACGGTCCCCGTCTACCTATACGGTGCTTGGGAACTACCGTGCACGAACTGCCGGGGGCTCGGGGCCCCCTGGCTATCGGCCGGTACCTCCGACGTAACCGCCTTTGGTAGGGCAGCAAATGCCTACTAAAAGTGAGAATGAGAAGAGGGAGCTGAACGCATGGTGATCACGCGCTAGAAGTGCAATCATAAAAATTTAATAAGTAAATTAAATGAGCACCAAAGAAGAGCAACGTAGGACAGGTTTCTTTTCATATAAATTTCCATAGGAGGAAGGCAGGCTGAGTATGGAGGCCACGACCCGCCTCAAGGGAAGCAAGACTCTATGCTCTTGGGGTCGGAACCAGGCGAAGCTGAACGTAGTCCTAGACCGTCCCCTGAGGCTTAGCTGCACCGAACACTGTTCCTGGACTTTATGGAATTTATTATAAAAAGAAGGGTCTGTCCTATTGTTGCTCTAGGAGTAGAACTTACAGACGTGTTCTGTGTTCCGAAGGTTCGGGAGCGGGTCCCCATCCTCGGTTCTGGGGAATGGTCCCAGGCCCAGGATGTCCAGCCCCCGTATGGCAAATGGCCATGTGAGCTGGATCATCTGTACCGTCCAAGCCGGTGTATGGATCTGCTTGGCGTGGAACAGGCACGCCTTGCAGCTCCCGACCAGCTTGACGGCATCCTGAAGTGCTTCCGGCTAGTAGAAGCCATGCCGAAAGGCTTTACCGACAAGCGTGCGTGAGGAAGAGTGACTCCCACATTCGCCTCCACGGATCTCAGCGAGCAAGTCGCAGCCTTCCCCCTGGGTTATGGACCGCAATAGGATGCGGTTGGCGCCGCGTCGGTAGAGATCCCCCTCTACCATCACGTGTCCCTTAGCCATACGCACGATCCGTTCAGCGGATACATGTTCATCAGGGAGGATATTGTCTTTCACGTAGTACCGGATCTCCGTGATCCATGCATCAGGTCTGACTTGAGCATCTGGATCTTGAGCGCTGGTGTCGGTACCTGAGATATGGGGTACCCCCGCGCACAGGGTAAAATGCCTAAGGTACTCGCCCTTCTCCGCAGGGAGAGCTCCGAAGGCGCCACACGTCCGGCGGGGCCGGACCTCCCTCTCCTCAGAGGAGAGCTCCGGGCCCGCCACGTGGCATACAGAAGCCGGACCTCCCCCTCCGCGGGAGAGAGGTCCGAAGACACCACGCGTCCAGCGGGGCCGGACCTCCCTCTCCGCAGAGGAGAGCTCCGGGCCCGCCACGTGGCATACAGAGGCTGGACCTCCCCCTCCGCGGGGAGAGGTCCGGAGGCTCCACGTGCCCCGCAGGCCGGACCCTTCTCACCTCAGAGAAGGGCTCCGGACCCGCCACGTGGCCAGAAGAACGGTGCTGCCTGCCCCCGAGCGGTAGGCGGCGGGCGTAAAGGCGCCCCACACCTTGCCCGTACAAGGTATTCAAGGCCCGTGTCTTCCCAAGACGCGGAAACATGGAGCACGCGTCTGTCAGGTGTCGTTGCGCCCAGTCGCATCACAGACTGGCGCATGGTGTCAGAACCTGCCAGCCAATAAACGCCGCGACAAGACATCCCATGCCGCCTGCGCCGTCATCAACCACTACGACTAGCACGCGGCATGGGCAGGGCGGCAAGATGAAGACTCAGAAGCCTTCGACCAGAGGCAACCACCGGCGTAACTACAGATACGGTAGATAATAGACAATCTTCCCGGGACCACCTGTCGGGTCCCGGCTTCCCTTGTAAGCTGCCCGAGCCTTGGACTATAAAAGGCTCGGGTAGGCGTCGATAGCAAGGGTTCGCACTTTGCAACTCATACGCTAGCCATACACTCTCAAGCTATAACTCACCCCCAAGCTCAAGCTCAGGCCTCCGGCCCTGAGCAGCAAGCAATACAGCAAGCTCCATAGCTCGCCGTGGACGTAGGGTTTTACGCTCCGGCAGCCTGAACCACGTAAAACTCGCCGTGTCAAGCTCTCGCTAACTCGTCCATCCGCGCAAGCTTTCCGCTAGGAGACTAGCCCCGCCGAAAAAAGAACCTCCGCGGGCTGCCCAGTGCAGGCCCGGGGGAAGTGTCGATCGCACACATCGACAGCTGGGTTGCACGGAGTCCCCAATGACGCTTACGATCCTTGGCGGCGTCCATGGCCGCTGGGACCGCCAGCTTCGAGGTGCTGGTCTATCCCCCTTCGCCCGGCTCGGCGGGCCGGGCTGTGGGCCGCGGCAACGTCCTCTCGAAGCCCCCTTCGGGCACAGGTGCTCCAGTGGGGGTCTTCGTGGAGAGGTCGTCAGCTGCAGCCTTGCTAGCCCGCGGTACATGGCGCAGGTCCAAGGCGAGGAAGTCTTGCTCCACCATCTTGCTTGATAGCTAGCTGGGAGTCGCCCTGTGCCAACGACTGGCGAGCGCCTAGAGACAGGGCTGTCTTTAGGCCAAGGATGAGTGCTTCATACTCTGCCATGTTGCTGGTTGCCTTAGAATTGAGACGCACCATATACCCAGACTGCTCCCCCGATGGCATGAGGAACAGTACGCTAGCACCGGCCCCCTGCTTTCGCAAGGAGCCATCGAAGAAGAGCATCAAGTGAGGCCCGGTGAAGGCCAGAGCCTGGGGTCCTGGTTCACCGTCTTCATGGCCCCCTGGGTCAATCCTGCGCTGGCGTCCACTTGTGGTGGTGGCGCTGATGAGGTATACAGAACCTCCCGCGGGCCCGGGGAGGCCAGTGGGAGCTGATACTCCGAGTTCCCCAGGCTATCTTGGACCTCCGGGAGGTCCAGCTGATTTCCCGGGAGCTCCGGGGGGTCCCGTTGGACGTCCGGGAGGTTCTGTTGGGCCTCCGGGGGGTTGCCTTGGAGACCCGGGGGGTCGTCTCGGACCTCCGGGGTTTCCTGGCGCTTGTTTCCCGATACCGGAGCAGGTTGCAGCGATGAGGGGTCCGGCCATCCTGCGGCAAGGACCGTACTCACCACTGCATCCGTCGCCGCGATGTAGAGCAACGGATGCTCTTCGGGCTCGGGGGCTACCATTACGGGTAGGGTCATCAGGAGCTGGTTCAGCTCCTGGGGAGCTTCCTCTGCTTCGTCGGTCCAAGCGAATGGCCCGGGTTTGCGTAAGAGCTTAGAGAAGTGGAGCGTTTGCTTTGCTAACCTCGGTATAAACCGACTCAGTGCAGCTAGGCATCCCGTGAATTTCTGGACTCTCTCTTTTTTTTTTTGCGGGCGGGAGGACGCCTCGAGCCCTAGGCTTTGATCTTCTCTGGGTTAGCCTCAGTTCCTCGTCGTGAGGCCAGGAATCCTAAGGGTTTTCCAGAGGGTACACCGAACTCACACTTGTCAGAAAGGCAAAGACTAGGGCCAGGTTATCTAGTAGGGATGAGCTGTGCCTGACCTTAACAACAATGTCTTCAACACACACCTCAACTGAGTCTCTTATTAGCTCTCCTAAGGTCTTGTGCATTGCACGTACGAAGGTAGGGAGAGCGTCCCTTAGGCCATAAGGCATAGAGGCATAACAGTACAGACTGACTACTATGACGAAGGAGGTGTGCTCTTCATCTTCTCTAAACATAGGGGTCTGGTGGAAACCCGAGTGAGCATCTAGGAAGCACAGCATATCGCAGCCTGGCATCGAGTCTACTATTTGATCTATCATAGGGAGAGAAAATAGGTCTTTAGGACATGCCTTATTGAAACTGGTGTAGACGATGCACTTCCGGAGCTTCCCACCGGCCAGCCGGGCGTCGGGGAAGACCTTTAAATAGTGCCCAATCACCTCCCTAGGGATCTCTGGCATCCGCGACGGCTGTCATGCAACACATCGACATTGTGCCGGAGGGAGGTAACGAGCGTGCCTTCCTATTTGCTATCCAGGCCCCCGGCTACCTGGGTGGTCTGGGTGGCATCGGCGCTGATTCGGACGGGCCCCAAGGGGACATCGTCCTCATCGAGGGGTTGCACATGGGGTGCTGTGGTAGAGGCACGGTGGCGTGCACTTGGGTGGAGCTGGTTTGGTTCTGCACTGCCTGGGGTTGGTGCTCTAGCCGCTGTAAGCACCTGAAGCTTTTCCAAGGCTAACACTGTGGCAGCACGGTCTCCACAAACCTTGAGGACGCCTGTTGGCATAGGCATCTTCAAGACAAGGTAGCCGTAGTGGGCTACTGCCATGAATCGGTACAGGGCTGGCCTGCCGATTATGGCGTTGAAGGGGAGGTCAATCTCGGCCACGTCGAACAGAATGTACTCTGTCCGGTAGCTGTCCGGTGCCCCAAAGGTCACCGGGAGGCTGATGTGGCCGTAGGGAACGACCTGTCCCGGTCCTACCCCTGAGAACGGGCTCGATGGGGTGAGCTTGGCCATGGGGATCTGCAGCTTCTGGAAGGCTGCGCGACTGATGAGGTTCAGTCCAGCCCCGCCATCCACCAAAACGTGGTACATCCTCACGTTGGCGATGGTGGGGGCCACCACGAGCGGTAGCTGGCCGTCCCCAGCCATGTTCCTGGGACAGTCGGTGGCATCGAAGCTGATGGGGGTTCCCATCCACCTGAGGTGCGGTGCTGCACTCGGGAGAGGAGCCACCGACGCTACCGCTCGGCGCAAGGCTTTAGCCGTGCTTCGGGATGAGGGGTCAGCGGACCCGCCGAAGATGACGTAGAGCATCTTCCGGTGCTCGTCTTCGCTGGAGCTGGGGCTCTCATGATTGCGTAACCACCTTCACGGCGCGCTGAAGCTCCTGGAACTCCACCTGACGGTCGACGTCGTCTGGGGCGCCGACCTTCTGCTTGCCCTCCCTTTGACGGTAGGGTGGAGCATCAGTTAGGAGCTGCTTCCCTTTCTGGAAGCGCTCCGCGAGCTTCTGGATTTCCCGACACTCGGTAGCAGTATGGTAACTCGTGCCGTGCACGGGGCATAACTCATCCTGGCCCCCGTCTAGGGCCGGTGATTGTCGTGGCCTCTTGTCGGGGCGCGGCCCCCGAGCTCCTCTGGGCGCCGCTGTTGTGGCAACGGGGGCCGCGGCTGGCGGCTTCATCTTGCCACCGCCCCTGTTCTTGATCTTCCCGCCGCTTCCGTAGGAAGCGGCGCCAGATTCCGGCTGACCCCCTGGCTCGGAGGCTGGCAGTGAGTGCCAGCTCCGCCCTTCGGCTGCTCTGGCACACTTGTCCGCCAGGCTGAAGAGCTCCGAGACGTCGCGGACCTCCCTAGTCGCGAGCTTCTCGAGCATCTTCTTGTCCCGAACGCCTTGTCGGAACGCCAGCACCACAGAAGCGTTTTGGATGTGTGGGATGGTGTTCCGCACCTGGGAGAACCGCTGGATGAAGGAGCGCAGCGACTCCCCTGGTTGTTGCTGGATGGCGTGGAGGTCGAGCTCCGTGCCAGGCCGGGTGTAGGAACTGCCGAAGTTGGCGACGAACTGCCGGCAGAGCTCTCCCCAGGAGGTTATGGAATCCTGGGGTAGGTTCATGAGCCAAGACCGGGCTGGGCCGGTCAAGGCGACGGGGAAATAGTTGGCCATGACAGCCTCATCCCCTCCTGCGGCGAGTATGGCGGTGGAGTAGATCTGGAGGAACTCCGCCGGGTTGACACTGCCGTCGTACTTTTCGGGCAGGTGCGGCCGAAACTTGTGCGGCCACTTCGTGAAGCGAAGGTGGGGTGCAAGAGCCTCACATCCTGCTCCTGCTGCCGCAGGTATTGGTGCCGCGAACGCTTGATTAGCACTTGGCACTGTGCACCCCGGTATGGGCAGGGCTGCACCATAGACCGGGGACGCCATTTGCAGGGCATATGGTTGCGGCATATGCTGTGCGGCGTACGCCTGAGGCCGAGCTCGCATGGCGAAGATCTGCCCTTCAGGCTGGGTTGAAGCCGACGTCATGCTGTCGCCAGTCTCTTGGATGCGACGCCTCTCTCAACGTCGCTCGAGGAACACTCGAGAATCTTGGCCCAAGTGGCATCGCTCCAGCTCTGCCCTCGGGTCCGTCGTCAGAGGCCTGGTGGAGCTGGAGTCCGCCGTATGACCGTCAACCGCGGGCGTGTGCGTCAGTGACACTGCCGGTTGACTGGAGCGTCATCCCCGCCAGAGTCGAGGGTTTGCGGCGGCGACGACAAGACGGTCTACCTCGCGAATCCACTGCTGGGTCGCTGCCTGAGGCGCGTCCCCAGCAGGCGGATTGTGCAGTAGCGCTCTTGCTGCGGCTAGCGCACCCCCACCGGGTACGCCCAGCGCTACTGAAGACCTGACGCTGGTTGGAGCCTGCAATGCCGGGGTCGGCGCTGCCAGAGCCGGTTGCTGGCTCCCAGCTTGTTCCAACACACTCCGTCCTGAGTGTGTCGACATGTACTCCCCCTTGGTCGCGGTTCGCCGCGGATGCGGGGGGGGGGGGGGGGAGAGTTGGATGCTGAAGGAAGCTTGGTCATCTTCGTCGGCGGAAACTCGTCGCACAAGGGGAAAAGCCCCCTTTCTGGCGCGCCAAATGTCGAAGTGTTCGGTCGACACTTCCCCCGGGCCTGCACTGGGCAGCCCGCGGAGGTTCTTTTTTTGGTGGGGCTAGTCCCTTGCGGAGAGCTTGAGCGTATGGACGAGTTAGTAAGAGCTTGACACGGCGAGTTTTACGTGGTTCAGGCCGCCGGAGTCCTGAGCTTGAGGATGAGTTACAGCTTGGGGGGTGAATGGCTAGCGTATGAGTTGCGGGAGTGCCAACCCAGGGTGCGAGTGGCTAAAAGTGCGAACCCTTGCTATCGTCGCCTACCCGAGTCTTTTATAGTCCAAGACTCGGGCGGCTTACAAGGGGGGCCCGGGACCCGACAGGTGGTCCCGGGGAGATTGTCTGTTATCTACCGTATCTGCAGTTATGCCGGTAGTTGTCTCTGGCGAAGGCTTCTGAGTCTTCGTCTTGCAGCCCTGCCCATGCCGCATGCTAGTCATAGTGGATGATGACGGCGGGGGCGGCATGGGATGTCTTGTCGCTGCGTTTATTGGCTGGCAGGCTCTGACACCGCATGCCAGTCTGTGATGTGACTGGGCGCAACGGCACCTGACAGAGGCGTGCTCCACGTCTCCGCGTCTTGGGAAGACGCGGGCCTTGAATACCTTGTATGGGCAAGGTATGGGGCGTCTTTACGCCCGCTGCCTATCGCTCGGGGGCAGGCATCGCCATTCTGCTGGCCACGTGGCGGGCCCTGATCCCTCCTCAGAGGAGAGGGGGGTCCGGCTCTGCAGGACACGTGGAGCCTTCGGACCATACCCGCGGAGGGGGAGGTCCGGCTTCTGTCGGCCACGTGGCAGGCCCGGAGCTCCTCTCTGAGGAGTGGGAGGTACTGCCCCGCTGGACATGTGGCGCCTTCGGACCTCTCTCCCACGGAGGGGGAGGTCCGGCTTCTGTATGCCACGTGGCGGGCCCGGAGCTCTCCTCTGAGTAGAGGGAGGTCCGGCCCCGCCGAACGCGTGGCGCCTTCGGAGCTCTCCCTGCGGAGAAGGGCGAGTTCCTTAGGCATTTTCCCCTGTGCGCGGGGGTACCCCATATCGCGGGTACCGACAAGGGCTGTAAGCCAAATAAGACTAAGAGACAGGGAAGCGAGAGCCCCCGAGAAGAATTACCTGTCCTTATTGTGTGCAGGACCTCCTGAGAGGCCCCCCGGACCTGCGGAGCTAGAGCTCCAACACCAGCATGCTCTGGACGGTCAGGGGGGACCCTGGCCTTAGCTCCCCTGCAGGAATGTGGTAGGTGTGCCCAAAGCATTGGCCAAACCTACCAGGGGGCAACTACGGGGACTGCGCAAGGGAAGGCCGGAGCACCCGGCGGTACTGAAGTCCCAGGACTTCTCAAGGCCGGAGCTCCTGACTCCAACCCAAGACCAGAAGAGCCGGACCTCGCCCCCTCCGCAGGGGCGAGCTCTGAAGGCGCCACGAGTCCAGCGGGGCCGGAGCTCCCCTCTTCTCAGAGGATAGCTCCGGACCCGCCACGTGGCGAGCAGAGCCGGACCTCCCCCCTCCGCGAGGGTGAGCTCCGAAGACCTGTGTCTGTGCAAAGCTTTGAGATCGGTGGAAACCTCTCGGGGCCCTTACGTAGCTGAGGACTCGGGCAGGGCAAGCCAGGAAGAAAAAACAGAAAGCACAGGCACACAAAACAACAAGTCTATTCTTTCAAAAGCTCCACGTGCTGGTATACAGACAAAAACAAAAGATACAAAATCTCTCTATCTACAAGGGCGAGCGTCTAGGAGTCCCTAGCCTCCCGCTGGAACCTAGACCCGACAAGAGCGGCGACATCCCCGACTCTGGCTCTGGCGACCTCCTCCCACTGGGCGACGGGGCCCTGCACCACTGGCTCCAGAGAGACAGAGGAGTCCCAGCTCCGGAAGCACGTCAGCACGTGCACGGCGACCTCCTTCACCAAGATCCTTCCCTCGGCCTCGAGCTCGTCGGCAATCACGGCCTTCAGCCTCTCCATCTTGGCGCCGATGGACTCAAGTGCTGGGAGCGCCTGAACCACCTCTTGCGCTGGAGCCCCCGTCCTCATGGGGCTGAAGCCGAGAGGCATCAGAGAAGAATCTGCCTCACCGACGAAGTTCCATACTCTTCAGGCCTCGATGGTCCGCGAAGTTCGGAGCTGCTCCACCTCCTGGCGAGCCGCCAGCAGGGCTCCGGGTCCTTCCTCAGCGAACCTCCTCTCCTTGGCCGCCATAGCATCCTCTCGGAGCTGGAGATCCTGGTTGATCCTCTCCAACGCCGACGCCCGGAAGTCAGCAGCAAGCTCCCGGTTCAGCACCGCCTGGCGGTCCCAGGAGACCTGCTCCTCCCTCTCGGCCAAGGCCGCCTCTTGGAGTTCCAGCTCTCCGGTCCTGCCCTTCAGGTTGCCTTCTCTAGCCTCCAGCTGATCAGCGACCTCCTTCTCCTTGGCCGCCACGGCGCGCTCCCGCTCTACGACGGCACATTCACGGTGCACCAGCTGCAGCCGCATCTCCTCGTTGGCGTCGGAGCGGGCCTGAACACTGTCATAGGCCTCACTGGCCTCCTGCATGATCCTTCGGGTCTTGGTGTCCAGGCGTTCGACGGCTTTCCTCTGCACATCGAGGAGCGCCTCCTCAGCGTCGAGCCTCGCCCTCTTGGCGTCGAGCTCCTCCTCGACCTCCCGGGTCCGCAGCTTCAAGAGCTGCCCCAGCCGTGGAGGCAGTCCCTCTCATCCGCCAAAACCTCCCGCTCGCGCTCAAGCACAGCCTGGACCTGCTGGACACTGGCCTGGGCCTGCTCCATGGCGTCCGACAGGGACAGTGGAGCTGCAGAAGCTGAAGGTGCGCTGTGGACCTCCTCCATGACGTCGCCATATGACGGAGGAGACGCCGGCACCTCAACATCCGTGGCAACCATGACGATGTGCCGATCAGGAGAAGACGGTGCTGAGGCAGGGCCAGTCCGGTCGCGCCCCTGCTCATCGCCATACTGAAGACCTGCGTCAGCTCCTCCTGCATCAGCACCCGATGGCCGGTTGCCGTCAGCCTGCTCCTCCAAGTCCTCATCAGTCACCAGCTCCCGAGCTGGCGAAGGAGGAGGAGCAGGCGCCGCCGTCGTTGCAGGAGCCGGTCCTGCCGGGCCAGAAGGAGGAAACATCTGGACCTGTACGGGGGTCGGCGAAGCAGCCGCGGCATCCGGATGCTGCGGCACAGGGCTCCTACCAGCCAAAGATGGATGGGGAAAAGACGTGTCCCCGGCAGCCGACGAGTCCCTACAAGCACATGAAGCTCTCAAGACAAGAAAAGAAGAACTAAAGTACTCAAGTACTAAGATCCGGTGAGTGCAAACTTACCGAGGAACGCAGACATTCCAGCGGGCGTGAAGTCCCGGCTTCCGAGACGGGGCAGGGCCGCCAGAACCTGCCGTCGCCGCCGGGGCCTTTGCCGGAGGCACCTGGACTGGCGGAGCTGGGGGCGCTCTCGGAGCCCCCCTGGGAGATGGAGCAGAAGAACTCCCGTCGGCAGCACCCCTAGCGCCGCTCGCTGTACCAGCCCCTGGAGCACCTGAAGGCCGGGGCGCCTGCGACCCCGGCCGAGTCCCGTACACCGCGGCACCGGCGTCCCTCCTTGGAGCTCCACCTGTGGAAGGAGGCTGGGACGCCCGGGGCTCCTCCGACCGCCGCTGTCCAAGAGGAGTTCCGTCGGTGCGGAAGACCCGAGGCCTCCTTGGGTCTCCGCCCGATGAGCCGACGCCTCCTGATGAAGAGCGCAGGGGGACTCTGGTCCCCTGACTCGGCGCGAACGACGCCCTCGGTGGAGACCGGCAGCGCTTCTTCTTCGGCGATCTGGAGGCCGGCACCTTGCTCTTCCCCTTGTCGACAGTCGGAGCTCTGTCGCTCCTGGGCGTGGGTTGGGCGCCGGCAGTACGATCTCTGTCGCTCCTCGGTGCGGGTTGGGCATCAGACGACCCCAAGCGCCGCTCTCCGGAGTGGTCAACCTCAGTGATCGAGATCCCCCGGTAAGCATCACTGACCTGGCGCACGGCGATACCGATATCGTCCAAGGTCAGCATCTCCCGCAGCAGCTTCGCCCTCCACGTCGGCTCCATGAAGAGAGGGAGGCAGGAAGCTCTGAACTGTGAGGGAGCAGTCGTCGATGAAGTTGCTGCTTACCCTCATCACCATCTCCCTCAGCAATTCGGCGGACAGGTCAGAGACTAAGCCCGTCTCTAGCCTGGTGCAGTCGTGCTCGCCGGTGTAGTACCACACCGGGCGATCGCGCTGCCGCAGCGGTGCAAGGCGGCGTGACAGGAAGTCTGCCAGCACCATCAGGGATGTCAGACCCTGCTCCGCCAGGAACTGGATTCGCTCCAGGACTGGCGCGTACTCCGGCTCCAGTTCCGGGCTTTCCTCCCAGAAGCGGCGCCCGGTGGATGGTTCCTCAGTCGGCAACTGTAGTCGATCGTGCTCATCAGTCTTCACGATCCCCCAGTCATCCCTCCAGCCTTCCCACCTCGCGGCGCTGAAGGGCAGAAGGTACTTGGAGACCTTCGGATCCTTATAGCGGTGCTGGAAGTAGTACGCTCCCAGCTGGTTCCTTGAGCCACACCCAGTCGTCTGCAGCAAGAAGTGACGGAAGAGCGTCACTGAGGCACCCACCCCCATGAACATCTCACAGAAGTGCACGAAGAGGGCGGCCAGAGCAAAGGAGTTCGGGGAGAGGTGATGAAGCTGAAGACCATAAGTCTCCAGCAGAGTCACAAAGAAAGAAGTGATCGGCGGGACGAACCCCGCCAAGACGTAGGCGATGAAGAGGACGGTCTCCCCTCTCTCCAGACGCAGGGGAAGAGATCCCCACCGAAGACAAAGCCTCTGCTCTTCCGAGTGCCATCCCAGCAGCTTGTGCACCGACCCAAGGTCTTTCGTCCGGGCGATGTGCGGCGGAGGCAAGCTGGAAGCCATCGAAGACGAACAGGCAAGAACATGGAAGGCAGAGGAGGCTTGGGCGCACGGAAGAATCCGGAAAGCTCAGGCGTAGGGAGATGTGCGAAGGGAAGACTGCAATGCAGATGTAATCCCCTTTAAACTTCCCAGAAGCAATTCAAAACGCTTCTTATGTGCCACTCGGGGCAGGCACCCCAGGTCCAAGCCCCAGCGACACTGACAAGAGGGCCCAAGCAGTCCTGCAGAAGCGGTGGGCCAAGAAGTCAGTCCCTCACGCGGACAACTTGGATGTTCCTCACAAGGCGCTGCGACGTGCAGTAGTGGCAGCCTTGGGAACCGCCGCAGTTAAAGCTGCCATCAAGCAGGGGTCACGCCATCCCACGACCGATCTTGCTGATCGTGCAACGGTCGAAAGGAGCCTCCGAGAAGGTGCGCGGGGTAGAAAAGGTGAAGACCCCACTTCGGGATCGTCATCTCCCCCGAGATGGGTCCGGGGACCACTATCGGTACCCTCAATATCGGGTACCCCTGCACACAGGACAAAACCACCTAAGGACCTAGACCCTTCCATGGGGGTGAGCTCCGAGGGCGCCACGTGTCCAGCAGGGGCGGAGCTCCCCCTCTCCTCAGAGCAGAGCTCTAGGCCAGCCACGTGGATGGCGGAGCTGGATCTTCCCCCTCCGAGGGGGCGAGCTCCGAAGGCGCCACGTGTCCAGCAAGCTGGAGCTCCCCCTCAACTCAGAGGAGAGCTCCAGGCCCGCCATGTGGCCAGCAGAGTCGGACCTCCCCCCTCCGCGGGGGTGAGCTTCGAAGGCTCCACGTGTCCAGCGAGGCCGGACCTCCCCTCTCCTCAGAGGTGAGCTCTGGGCCCGCCACGTGGCCAGCAGAGCCGGACCTCCCCCCCTCTGTGCGGGTAAGCTCAGAAGGCTCCACGTGTCCAGCGGGGCCGGACCTCCCCTCTCCTCAGAGATGAGCTCCGGGCCCGCCACGTGGCCAGTAGAGCTGGACCTCCCCCTCCGTGGGGGTGGGCTCCGAAGGCTCCACGTGTCCTACGGGGCCGGACCTCCCCTCTCCTCAGAGGTGAGCTCTGGGCCTGCCACGTGGCCAGCAGAGCCGTGCTGCCCGCCCCGGCATGGTAGGCAGCGGGAGTAAAGGCTCACGCCTTCCCAAAACACGACATTCCAGACCCGCGCCTTCCCAAAGCGCGGAGACGTGGCGCACGCCTATCAGGAGGTACTGTATCCAGTCACAGTCAGGACAGGCGTACAGTATTAGAGGCTGTACACCAATAAATACAGCGACAAGACATGCCCTGACGACCCTGCCTCATCAACCGCTACGCCTAGCTTGCGGCACCGGCAGGGTGCGGCAGGACGAAGACTAAGAAGCTACTGCTAAGACAGCTACCAGCATTCACTACGAGATACAGTAGATGGCAGGAAATCACCCCGGGGCCACCTGTTGGGTCAGGGCCCACCTTGTAAACCGCCCGAGCCTTGTACTATAAAAGGCTCGGGTAGGCAACGTTACAAGGGGTTCAAGAATTTTTGGGTTTGGACTCCAGTAGGTTCGGATCTCTTGGCATTCGACCCTTAGCTCACCCAGACCTTCAACCTTATAACTCCGGTTCTAAGCCCCAAGCAATACACAAGCAACGCAGCTCACCGTGGATGTAGGATTTTACGCTCCGGCGGCCCGAACCATGTAAAAAACCTTGGTGTCAATCCACCTTCATCTCCTTCAGCCAATGCGTAGACTCTCCGAGAGGACTAGCCCCTCCGAAAAAGAACCTCCGCGGGCTGCCCAGAGCAGGCCCGAGGGAAGTGTCGCCCGCAGACGCTTCGACAATTTCAGATCGGGGTTCTTAGTTTACCTCTAGGTTCTGGAGGAAGCTGCAAGAGGCCATGGGTACACGGCTAAATTTCAGCTCCGCTTATATCCCGCAAACCGATGGGCAAACGGAGAGGACAAACCAAATTATGGAAGACATGTTGAGAGCTTGCGCCTTGAAACATGGACGTAGTTGGGATAGGAGCTTGCCGTATGCCAAGTTCTCGTACAACAACAGCTACTGTCAAAGGGTCTGCGGTCGACACTTCCCCCGGGCCTGCACTGGGCAACCCGCGGAGGTTCTTTTTCGGAGGGGCTAGTCCCCCTGCCTGAGTCTTGCTGTACTGGACGAAGGAAAGATATGAACACAAGGGTTTTTTACGTGGTTCGGGCCGCCGGAGCATAATACCCTACGTCCACGGTGAGCAGAGTTGCTCGTTGTATTGCTTGGTGCTCAGAACCGGAGTTCTAAGCTTGAGGATGAGCTGAGTGCTAGAATGTCTACTGCAAGGTGGTGTGATGCCGAACCCTGAGTGTGAGTGTGCTAAGAGGTGAAACAAATGGAGTTCAAACCCCTTGTAACGTCGCCTACCCGAGCCTTTTATAGTCCAAGTCTCAGGCGGCTTAAAAGGTGGGCCCCGGGACCCGACAGTTGGTCCCGGGGTGATCTCTGCCATCTACCGTATCTGTAATAACGCCGGTAGTTGTCTCTGGTGAGGACTTCTGAGCCTCCGGCCTGCTGCCCTAACCACGCCGCAAGCTAGGCGTAGTTGTTGATGATGGCAGGGTCGGCAGGGGATGTCTTGTCGCTGTGTTTATTGGTGTACAACTTCTGACATTGCGTGCCTGTCTTCACTGTGATGCGACTGGGCGCAACGCCTCCTGGCAGGGGCGTGCTCCGTGTCTCCGTGTCTTGGGAAGGTGCGAGTCTTCAATACCTTGTACTAACAAGGCATGGTGCGGCTTTAATCCCGCTGCCTACCGCGCTGGGTAGACAGCGCTGCTTTGCTGCCACGTGGCGGGCCCGGAGCTCTCCTCTGAGGAGAGGGAGGTCCGGACCCGCTGGACACGTGGAGCCTTCGGAGCTCTCCCCGTGGAGGGGGGAGGTCTGGTCTGCTGGCCACGTGGCGGGCCCGGAGTTCTCCTCTGAGGAGAGGGAGGTCTGGCCCCTCTGGACACGTGGAGCCTTCGGAGCTCTCCCCGCGGAGGGGGGAGGTCCGGCTCTGCTGGCCACGTGGCGGACCCGGAGCTCTCCTCTGAGGAGAGGGAGGTCTGGCCCCGCTGGACACGTGGAGCCTTCGGAGCTCTCCCCGTGGAAAGGGGAGGTCCGGCTTGGATGCCCTAGGAGTTCGCCCCTGCGGAAGGGGCGAAGTCCTTAGACGATTTTCCCCTGTGCGCGGGGGTACCCCATATTGAGGGTACCGACAGTGGCCCCCGGGCCCATCTCGGGGGCGATAACGAGCCCGAGGTGAGGCCTCCATCTCTTCTACCCTGTGCACCTTTTCGGTGACTCCCTTTGACCATTGCTGGAGCATGAACGGTCGTGGAATCGTGGGGGCATGAGCCCTTCTTGATGGCTGCTTTTACTGCGGCGGTTCCCAAGGCTGCCACTACTACACATCGCAGCACACGTCGCAGTGCCTTGTCAGGAACCGCCGGGTTCTCTGCCTGGGGGGCTGACTGCCCGGTCCACCGCTTCTGCAGGGCGGCTTGGGCCCGCTTGTCATGGACTCCGGGGCTTCGACCTAGGGCGTCTGCCCCTAGCGGCGTATACGAAGCATTTTGAATCGCTTCGAATCACTTCTGGAAAGTTTATAAGAGAATCCCATCTGCATCACAGGCTTCCCTTTGCAAACTTCACTGCGCTTGAGCCCCTCAGAATCCTGTGAGCGCCCAAGCCTCCTTCCTCCAAGCTCTTGCGCCTTCATCGCAGATGGCTTCTTGCCTGCCTCCGCCATGCATCGCCCGGACGAAAGACCTTGGGCTGATGCGCAAGCTGCTGGGGTGGCATTTGGAGGAGCAGCGGCGCTGTCTCCGGCGAGGATCTCTCCCCCTATGTCTGGAGGCGGGGGAGATTGTGTTATTCACCGCCTACGCCTTGGTGGGGTTCGTCCCGCCAATCTCTTCCTTCTTCGTGATGCTGCTGGAGACGTACGGTCTCCAGCTTCATCACGTCTCCCCCAACTCCTTCGCAATTGCCGCCGTCTTCGTCCAGTTCTACGAGATGTTCGTGGGAGTGCGCACTTCGGTGACACTCTTTCGCCACTTCTTCGTGCTGCGGACGACCGGGGGCGGATCGAAGAACCAGTTGGGCGCCTATTACTTCCAGCATCGCAGCAAGGACCCGAAGATCTCTGGGTACCTTCTGCCCTTCATCGCGGCGAGGTGGGAAGGCTGGAGATACAACTGGGTGATCGTGAAGACTGACGAGCACGATCGCCTCCAGTTGCCGACCGACGCTCCAACCACTGAGTGTAGCTTCTTGGAGGAGAGCCCGGTGCTGGAGCCCGAATACGCGCCAATCCTGGAGCGGATCCTGTTCCTGGCAGAGCAGGGACTGACGTCCCTGATGGTGCTGGAAAGCTTCTTGTCGCGGTGCCTTGCGCCGTTGCAGCAGCGCAACCGCCCGTCGTGTTACTACACCGGCATCCACGACTGCACCAGGCTGGAGACGGGCCCGGACTCAGTCCCTTCTGAGGAAGTGCTGAGGGGGCTGTTGATGAGCGTCAGCGGCGACCTTCTCGACGACGACTCCCTCATGGTCCCAGCTTCTTGCCTCCCCCTCTTCATGGAGTCCTTACGAAGGGTGAAGCTTCTGTGGGAGCTGCCGACGCTGGACAATATCGGCATCGCCGTTCATCAGGTCGGAGGCGCCTTCCGGGGAATCTCGATCCCCCGGGTTGAGCGCTCCGGAGCGGAGCGCGATGCGTCGGCTGATGCCCAACCCACGCCGAAGGTCGACGGAGCTCGGACCGCCGACAAGGGGAAGGGCAAGGAGCCGGCCTCCGGCTTGCCGGAGAAGAAGCGTGCCCGGTCCCCTCCGAGGGCGTCGGTTGCGCCAAGTCAGAGGACCGGAGCACCCCTGCGGCCTCCTTCAGGGGGCATCGGTTCGTCGGGCAATGACCCCAAGAGGCCTCGGGTCCTCCGCACCAACAGGACTCCTCTCGGCCAGCGGCAGCCTGAGGAGTCCCGGACGTCCCACCCTTCCTCCATGGGTGGTGGAGCTCCAAGGAGGGACGCCGGAGCTACGATGTCTGGGGCGAGCCGAGGGCTCAGGCATCCCGGTCAACAAGCGTCCCGGCTGCAGGCTCGGCTGGCGGTGGCACCGGAGGGAGCAGCGCCAGGATTCATCCGGGGACGCAGGCACCTCGGGCTTCAGGGCCTGGATCGACGAGCGAAGCCAGGACCACTGCTGGCGGGAGCCCTGCAGCTCCGTCTCCCAGGGGGGCTCCGGATGCACCCCCTGTTCCGCCGCTCCGGGTGCAGGCCCCGGCGGCGACAGCAGGCTCCGGCGGTCCTGCCCCAGCTCGGAAGCCAGGGATCCATGCCCGCTGGAGTGTTTGAGTTCCTCGGTAAGTTCGCACTCCACGGATCTCGATACTTGTGTATTTTTTCTTCTTTTCTTGAGAGGTCCCCGTGCTTGCAGGGACTCATCGGCTGCCGGGGACGCGTCTGTTCCTCGGCCACCTTCGGCTAGCGGAGGTCCTGCACCACAGCGTCCAGAACCTGCAGCGGCTTCACCGGTCCCTGAGTCGGTGCAGGGGCCTCCTTCTGTGCCGGAAGAATCTGTTCCTGCAGCGGCGGCGGCGCCTGTTCGTCCTCCTTCGCCAGCTCGGGAGCCGGCGGCTACCAAGGGCCCGAGTGCTGAAGCGGGAGGAGCGGGTGCAGGTCCTCCGGCGGGCAGTGTGCAGGGTCACGTAAAGAGCACCCCTGCTTTGGCGCCGGCTTCTCCAGATCAGCGCATCATCCGGGTGGCATCTCCTCCGCCGGACGATGATGTCATGGAGGAGGTCTTCGACGCGCCTCCAGCTTCTGCCGCTCCTCTGCCGTTGTCATAGGCAATGGAGCTCGCCCAGTCGAGCGTCCTGCAGGTCCAGGCCGCCCTAGAGCGCGAGCGGGAGGTGCTGGCAGAGGAGAGGGACCGTCTCCTCAGCTGGGGGCAGCTCCTGAAGCTGCGGACTCAGGAGATTGAGGTGGAGGTCGACGCGAGGCGGGAGAGGCTCGACGC
Source organism: Neostapfia colusana (assembly GCA_030760725.1). Lineage (NCBI taxonomy): Eukaryota > Viridiplantae > Streptophyta > Magnoliopsida > Poales > Poaceae > Neostapfia > Neostapfia colusana. The sequence goes on along the minus strand of JASWHV010000012.1, from coordinate 22,276,372 downwards.
CGAGGAGGAGCTCCCTGAGTTGCAGAAGAGGGCCGTCGCCCGCTTGGACTCTGAGACCTGGCGGCTCTTGCAGAAGACTCGCGAGGCAAACGCCAATGTCCAGGCCCGCGAGCTGCGTCTGCAGCTGGCGCGCCGCGAGTGTGCCGTCACGGACCGGGAGCGCCCCGTGGCGACCAAGGAGAAGAAGGTCGCCGAGAAGCTGGAGGCCGGTCAGGGTGACTTGAAGGCCCGGGCCGGAGAGCTGGAGCTTCAGGAGGCAGCTCTAGCCGAGAGGGAGGAGCAGGCTTCTCGGGAGCGCCAGGCGGCGCTGGACCGAGAGTTGGCGACCGACTTCCAGGCGTCGGAGCTGGAGCGGCTTACCCGGGACCTTGAGCTTCGGGAGAACTCCTTGGCAGCCAAGGAGAAGAGGTTCGCCAAGTAAGGACCCGGCACCCTGCTGAAGGCTCGCCAGGAGATGGAGAAGCTCCAGGCTTCGCGGTCCGTCGAGGCCCGAGCGGTCTGGAGCTTCGTCAGCCAGGTGGGATCCGCCCTGGTGCCCTTGGCTTCAGCCCCGTGAGGACGGGGGCTCTGGCGTAAGAGGTGGCCAAGGCACTTCCGGCCCATGAGTCCATCGCGCCAAGCTGGATAGGCTCGAGGCTGCGATCGCTGATGAGCTCGAGACGGCGGGACGGAGCTTGGCGAAGGAGGTCAGCACGCACGTGCTGGCATGCTTCCGGAGCTGGGATCCCTCCCTCACTCTGGAGCCGGTGAGGCAGGGCCCCGTCGTCGAGCGGGAGGAAGCTGCCAAGGCCGGAGTCGGGGACGTGGCCACCCTCGTAGCGTCTAGGTTCCAGCGGGAGTCTGGGGACTCCTAGGCGGCCGCCTTTGTAGCCGAAGGGCTTGTATCTTTTGTTTTTTGTTGAGTCTGTAGTCCAGCTCTTGGAGTTTTGATGAATGAACATACTTGTGTGTTTCTGTGTCTGCACTCTTAGCTTGTTCTTGGCTTGGCCTGCCCGAGTCCTTAACTCCGCAAAGACCTCGGGTGGTGTCCACCGATCTTGAAGCTTTGCAGATACACCTTCAAGAGGTCTTCGGAGCTCACCCTGTTAGGACGGGGGGAGGTCCGGCTCTGCTGGCCACGTGGTGGGCCCAGAGCTCTCCTCTGAGGAGAGGGAGGTCCAACCCCGCTGGACACGTGGAGCCTTCGGAGCTCTCCGCTGCGGAGGGGGCGAGGTCCGGCTCTGCCGAACACGTGGCGGGCCCAGAGCTATCCTCTCAGGAGAGGGGAGCTCCGGCCCCCCTGGACACGTGGGGCCTTCGGAGCCCGCCCCTGTGGAGGGGGCGGGGTCCGGCTCCTCCGGTCTTGAGTTGGAGTAGTCGGGAGCTCCGTTCCTTCCTTGCGTGGTCCCCCTAGTGGCCCTCTGGTAGGTGTGGCCAATTGTTTGGGCACACATACCATATTCCTGCGGGGGAGCTAAGGCCAGGAGGTCCTGCACACAAGTAGGGGAACCGTAATTCTCCTCGGGGGCCTTCCCTTCCCTGTCTCTTAGTCTTATTTGGTTTACGGTCCTGGACCGGTATAATGGGCTTGGGCAATTCAGCCCGGCATCGGAGGTCCGGCTCCCTCCGAGGTCAGGGTACGACCGTCCGGCCCCAAGTACTGGACCGTAATGCTGGGGAGGCAGAGTGCACACGCTTTGGGTTGGAACTAGGCAAAGCAGGCTGTACTCCCCTGGACCTCCGAAGGGCAGGGTGCGCACGCTTTGGGTCGGAACCAGGCAAAGCAGGCTACGCACCCTAGACCCCCATGCACAGCGCAGGTTTTTACTGGAGGAGACCAACTGGCGTCGCAGCACCTGACTGGGGGAGGTCCGAGAGGCCCCCTGGCCATCGGCAGGTACCTCAAGCATGACCGCCTTCGGTAAGGATAGCAAATGCCGACTAGGGATGAGAGTGGGAAGAGAGAGAGCTAAGTGTATGATGAGCATACACTGTGTTTGATATGGAGGCGTGATCATAAAAACTAATGCGTAATTTAAATGAACACATAAGGAAGAGCGTGGTAGGACAGGATTCTTTCCATATAAATACCCATAGGAGGAAGGCAGGCTATACATGGAGGCAACGACCGCCCCGTTATGAGGGGAAGCAAGATTTTACGCGCTTAGGGTCAGAACCAGGCCAAGCTGGACGTAGTCCTGGACAGTCCCCTGGGGCTTAGTTGCTCCGAGCGCTGTTCCTGGACTCTAAGGGATCTATTATAGAAAGAAAAAGACCTGTCCTACTACTGCTCTAGGGATTGGAATAAAACACTCGTTATAGCAATTAATAAATGAAAAGAATTGGATATTAGTTCATGAAGAATTCCATTCTGTATGAATATAGATAACAGAAATAATAAATAAAGATCTTTTTTTTGTATTGCATTCCATATCTTTTGTCCTATTATTCTTTCCCGGGGAAGGAGATACTTAAAAGGAAAAAAGAAATAAAGGGTTAATTCGTTCTTGATAGCTATTTCTTTAACAAGTGAATGGGAATATACTCTGGATCGGAATCCGAAGAAAGTACTTGTCGGTACCTGCGATATGGGGTACCCCCGCGCACAGGGGAAAATGCCTAAGAAACTCGCCCTTCTCCGCAGGGGGAGCTCCGAAGGCGCCACGCGTCCGGCGGGGCCGGACCTCCCTCTCCTCAGAGGAGAGCTCTGGGCCCGCCATGTGGCATACAGAGGCCGGACCTCCCCCTCCGTGGGGGAGAGGTCCGAAGGTGCCACATATTCGGCGGGGCCGGACCTCCCTCTTCTCAGAGAGGAGCTCCGGGCCTGCCACGTGGCTGACAGAAGCCGAACCTCCCCCTCCGAGGGGAGAGGTCCGAAGGCTCCACGTGCCCCACGGAGCCGGACCCTCCTCTCCTCTGAGAAGGGCTCCGAGCCCGCCACGTGGCCAGCAGAACGGCGCTGCCTACCCCCGAGCGATAGGCAGCGGGCGTAAAGACGCCCCATACCTTGCCCGTACAAGGTATTCAAGGCCCGCGTCTTCCCAAGACGCGGAGACACGGAGCACGCCTCTGTCAGGTGCCGTTGCGCCCAGTCGCATCACAGACTGGCGCGCGGTATAAGAACCTGCCAGCCAATAAACACAGCGACAAGACATCCCATGCCGCCCGCGCCGTCATCAACCACTACGACTAGCATGCGGCTTGGGCAGGGCTGCAAGGCGGAGACTCAGAAGCCTCTACCAGAGACAACTACCGGTATAACTGCAGATACGGTAGATGATAGACAATCTCCCCGGGACCACCTGTCGGGTCCCGGGCCCCCTTGTAAGCCACCCGAGTCTTGGACTATAAAAGACTCGGGTAGGTGACGATAGAAAGGGTTTGCACCTCCGCAACTCATAGGTTAGCCATTCAGACCCAAGCTGTAACTCACCCCCAAGCTCAGGACTCCGGCCCTGAGCAGCAAGCAATACAGCGAGCTCCGTAGCTCGCCGTGGACGTAGGGTTTTACGCTCCGGCGGCCTGAACCACGTAAAACTAACAGTGTCAAGCTCTTACTAACTCGTCCATCCACGCAAACTCTACGCAAGAGTTTAGCCCCATCGAAAAAAGAACCTCCGCGGGCTGCCCAGTGCAGGCCCGGGGGAAGTGTCGACCGAACACTTCGACATTTGGCGCGCCAGGTAGGGGGCTTTTCCCCTTGCGCGACGAGTTTCCACCGACGAAGATGACCAAGCTTCCTTCAGCGGCAAACTTTCCCCCCCTGCGTCCGCGGCAAACCGCGACCAGGGGGGAGTACATGTCGACACGCTCAGGACGGAGTGTGTCGAAACAAGCTCGGAGCCAGCAACCGGCTCTGGCAGCGCCGACCCCAGCAATGCAGGCTCCAACCAGCGTCAGGTCTTCAGTAGCGCTAGGCGTGCCCAGTGGGGGTGCGCTAGCCGCAGCAAGAGCGCTACTGCACAATCCGCCTGCTGGGGATGCGCCTCAGGCAGCGACCCAGCAGTGGATTCGCGAGGTAGACCATCTCGTCGTCGCCGCTGCAAACCCTCGACTCCGGCGGGGACGACGCTCCAGTCAACCGGCAGTGTCGCTGACACGCACGCCCACGGTTGACGGGCAGACGGCGGGCTCCAGCTCCACCAGGCCTCCAACGACGGATCTGAGGGCAGAGCTGGAGCGATGCCACTTGGGCCGAGATGCCCAAGTGTTTCTCGAGCGACGTCGAGAGAGGCGTCGCATCCAAGAGACTGGCGACAGCATGACGTCGGCATCAACCCAGCCTGAAGGGCAGATCTTCGCCACGCGAGCTCTGCCCCAGGCGTACGCCGCACAGCATATGCCGCAACCATATGCCCTGCAAATGGCGTCCCCGGTCTATGGTGCAGCCTTGCCCATACCGGGGTACACAGTGCCAAGTGCGAATCAAGCGTTCGCGGCACCGATACCTGCGGCAACAGGAGCAGGATGTGCAGCTCTTGCACCCCACCTTCACTTCGCGAAGTGGCCGCGCAAGTTTTGGCCGCACCTGCCCGAAAAGTATGACGGCAGTGTCAACCCGGCGGAGTTCCTCCAGATCTACTCCACCGCCGTACTCGCCGCAGGAGGGGATGAGGCTGTCATGGCCAACTATTTCCCCGTCGCCTTAACCGGCCCTGCCCGGTCTTGGCTCATGAACCTACCCCAGGATTCCATAACCTCCTGGCGAGAGCTCTGCCGGCAGTTCGTCTCCAACTTCGGCAGTTCCTACACCCGGCCTGGCACGGAGCTCGACCTCCACGCCATCCAGCAACAACCAGGGGAGTCGCTGCGCTCCTTCATCCAGCGGTTTTCCCAGGTGCGGAACACCATCCCACACATCCAGAACGCTTCTGTGGTAGTAGCATTCCGGCAAGGCGTTCGGGACAAGAAGATGCTCGAGAAGCTCGCGACTAGGGAGGTCCGCGATGTCTCAGAACTCTTCAGCCTGGCGGACAAGTGTGCCAGAGCAGCCGAAGGGCAGAACTGGCACTCCCTGCCGGCCTCCGAGCCAGGGGGTCAGCCGGGATCTGGCGACGCTTCATATGGAAGCGGCAGGAAGATCAAGAACGGAGGCGGAAGCAAGTTAAAGTCGTCAGCCGCGGCCCCCGTTGCCACAACGGCGGCACCCAGTGGAGCTCGGGGGCCGCGCCCCGACAAGAGGCCGTGACAATCACCGGCCCCAGACGGGGGCCAGGATGAGTTATGCCCCGTGCATGGCACCAGTTATCATACCGCTGCCGAGTGCCGGGAAATCCAGAAGCCCGCGGAGCGCTTCTGGAAAGGGAAGCAGCCTCTAACTGATGCCCCACCCTCGTCAAAGGGAGGGCAAGCAGAACGTTGAAGCCCTAGATGGCGTCGACCGCCAGGTGGAGTTCCAGGAGCTTCAGCGCGCCGTGAAGGCAGTGCAGAATCATGAGAGCTCCAGCTCCAGTGATGACGAGCACCGGAAGATGCTCTATGTCGTCTTCAGCGGGTCCGCTGACCCACCCGTCCCGAAGCGCGGCTAAGGCCTTGCGCCGAGTGGTAGCGTCGGTGGCTCCCCTCCCGGGTGCAGCACCGCACCTCAGGTGGATGGGAACCCCCATCAACTTCGATGACACCGACTGCCCCAGGAACATGGCTGGGGCCGGCCAACTACCGCTCGTGGTGGCCCCCACCATCGCCAACGTGAAGATGTACCACGTTTTGGTGGATGGCGGGGCTGGACTGAACCTCATCAGTTGCGCAGCCTTCCAGAAGCTGCAGATCCCGATGGCCAAGCTCACCCCATCGAGCCTGTTCTCAGGGGTAGGGCTGGGAAAGGTCATTCCCTACGGCCACATCAGCCTCCCGGTGACCTTTGGGGCACCAGACAACTATCGGACAGAGTGCATTCTGTTCGACGTGGCCGAGATTGACCTCCCGTTCAACGCCATAATTGGCAGGCCAGCCCTGTACCGATTCATGGCAGTAGCCCACTACGGCTACCTTGTCTTGAAGATGCCTACACCGACAGGCGTCCTCAAGGTTTATGGAGACCGTGCTGCAGCAGTGTCAGCCTTGAAAAAGCTCCAGGCGCTTACAGCAGCTGGGGCACCAACCCCGGGCGGTACAGAACCAAACCGGCTCCACCCAAGTGCACGCCACTGTCCCTCTACCACAGCACCCCATGTGCAACCCCTCGATGAGGACGATGTCCCCTTGAGGCTCGTCCGAATCAGCGCCGATGCCACCAAGACCATCCGGGTAGCCGGGGGCCTGGATAGCAGATAGGAGGGCGCGCTCGTTACCTCCCTCCGGCACAATGCCGATGTGCTGCATGACAGCCGTCGCGGATGCCAGAGATCCCTAGGGAGGTGATTGGGCATTAACTAAAGGTCTCCCCCAACGCCTGGCCAGTCCGACAGGAGCCCCTCAAGCAGCCCACCGAGCAGTAAAAAGCTTCATTCGGGAAGAAACCAAGAAGCTGCTGAGCGCTGGCTCCATACGGAAAGTCCGCCACCCCCGGTGCTTGGCGAACCCCGTTGATTGCTCCAAAGGCCGGCGGGAAGCTCCGGAAGTGCATCGACTACACCAGTTTCAATACGGCATGTCCCAAAGATCTATTTTCTCTCCCTATGATAGATCAAATAGTAGGCTCGACGTCAGGCTGCGATATACTGTGCTTCCTAGATGCTTGCTCGGGTTTCCACCAGACCCCTATGTCAAGAAAAGTTGAAGAGCACCATTCACCACAGTAGTCGGCCTGTGCTGTTATGCCTCTACGCCTTATGGCCTAAGGAACGCTCTCCCTACCTTCGTGCGTGCAATGCACAAGACCTTAGGAGAGCTAATGAGAGACTCAGTTGAGGTGTGTGTCGAAGACATTGTTGTTAAGATCAGGCAGGGTTCGTCCCTACTAGATAACCTGGCCTTAGTCTTCGTTCGCCCGACAAACGTGAGCTCGGTGTACCCTCTGCAAAACCCTTAGAATTCCTGGCCTCACGCCAAGGAACTGAGGCTAGCCCAGAGAGGGTCAAAGCGGGATGTCTAGCTGCGCTGAGTCGGTTTATACCGAGGTTAGCAAAGCGAAACTTCTCTAAAGCTCCTACGCAAATCCGGCCCATTCGCTTAGACCGACGAAGCGGAGGAAGCTCCCCTGGAACCGAACCAGCTCTTGATGACCCTACCCGTAATAGCAGTCCCCGAGCCCGAAGAGCATCTGCTGCTCTACATCGCGGCGACGGCTGCAGAGGTGAGTACGGTCCTCACCGCAGGACGGCCGGACCCCATACCACCGCAACCTGCTTCGCTGTCAAGAAACAAGTGCCAAGAAACCCCGGAGGCCCAAAACGGACCCCGGATCCCCGACACAACCTCCCGGAGGACCAGCAGGACCTCCCGGAGGTGCGACAGAACCTCCCGGACGTCCAACGGGACCCCCCGAGCTCCCGGGAAATCAGCGGGATCTCCCGGAGGTCCAAGACAGCCAGGGGGGCCTCCGAGTATCAGCACCCGGCGGTCTCCCCAGGCTGAAAGCTATCCTCCACAGCCCCCACGCGACGGACAATGCCGCCAAATGGGCGGCGGAGCTACTGGAGTTTGAGCTAGGCTTCCTTCCTCGCCACGCAAGCAACAGCCAAGCACTAGCTGACTTCGTGGCTGAAGTAGACGCCAACGCAGGCTGACTCAGGGGGCCATGGAGACGGTGAACCAGGACCCTGAGCCCTGGCCTTACTGGGTGCTGTTCTTCGACGGCTCCTTGCGAAAGCAGGGGGCCGGTGCTAGCATACTGTTCCTCACGCCATCGGGGGGGGGGGGGGCAGTCTGGGTATGTGGTGCGTCTCAATTCCAAGGCAACCAACAACATGGCATAGTATGAAGCACTCATCCTTGGCCTAAAGACAGCCCTGTCTCTAGGCGCTCTCCAGTCGTTGGCTCAGGGCGACTCCCAGCTGGTTATCAAACAGGTTGGTGGAGACAGACTTCCTCGCCTCGGACCTGCACCACGTACCGTGCGCTAGCAAGGCCGCAGCTGACGACCTCTCAACGAAGACCCCCACCGGAGCCCCTGTGCCCGAAGGGGGCTTCGAGAGGACGTTGCCACGGCCCACAGCCCGGCCCGCCGAGCCGGGCGAAGGGGGCTAGACCAGCACCTCGAAGCTGGCGGTCCCGGCGGCCATGGACGCCGCCAAGGATCATAAGCGTCACTGGGGACTCCGTGCAACCCAGCGCTCAAGATCCAGATGCTCAAGTCAGACCCGATGCATGGATCACGGAGGTCTGGGACTACTTGAAAGACAATATCCTCCCTGATGAACGTGTATCCGCTGAACGGATCGTGCGTATGGCTAAGAGACACATGGCGGTAGAGGGGGATCTCTACCGATGCGGCGCCAACCACATCCTATTGCGGTGCATAACCCAGGGGGAAGGCTGCGACTTGTTCGCTGAGATCCATGGAGGCGAATGTGGGAGTCACTCTTCCTCGCGCACGCTTGTCGGTAAAGCCTTTCGGCATGGCTTCTACTAGCCGGCAGCACTCCAGAATGCCGTCAAGCTAGTCGAGAGCTGCAAGGCGTGCCTGTTCCACGCCAAGCAGGTCCATACACCAGCTTGGACGGTACAGATGATCCAGCCCACATGGCCATTTGCTATACCGGGGCTGGACATCCTGGGCCTCGGACCATTCCCCAGAACCGAGGATGGGGACCCGCTCCCGAACCTTCGGAACACAGAACACCGCTGTAAGTTCTACCCCTAGAGCAACGATAGGACAGACCCTTCTTTTTATAATAGATTCCATAATGTCCAGGAACAGTGCTCGGTGCAGCTAAGCCTCAGGGGACGGTCCAGGACTACGTTCAGCTTCGCCTGGTTCCGACCCCAAGCACGTAGAGTCTTGCTTCCCTTGAGGCGGGTCGTGGCCTCCATACTCAGCCTGCCTTCCTCCTATGGAAATTTATATGAAAAGAAGCCTGTCCTACGTTGCTCTTCTTTGGTGCTCATTTAATTTACTTATTAAATTTTTATGATTGCCCTGCTCGCACGTGCTCACCATGCGGTCAGCTCCCTCTTCTCATTCTCATCTTTAGTTGGCATTTGCTGCCCTACCAAAGGTGGTTGCGTAGGAGGTACCGGCCGATAGCCAGGGGGGCCCCGAGCCCCCGGCACTTCGCGCACGGTAGTTCCCAAGCTCCGTATAGGTGGACGGGGACCGTAAGCCAAATAAGACTATGAGATAGAGGGGGGAGCCCCCAAGGAGAATTACATTTCCCTTACTTGTGTGCAGGACCTCTCGGCCTCAGCTCCCTGCAGGAGTATGGTAGGCACATCCATCCAATGGAGCGCACCTACCAGGGGGCCGCTACGGGATCACGCAAGACCGAAGCCCCAAGGTAAGATCAAAGAACTAGACCTCACAGGGGCGAGGCCCGGAGGTCCCACGTGTCCAGCGGGGCAGACCTTCCACCTCCTTGAGGGGGAGCTCCGGGCCCGCCGCGTGGTCTACGGAAGCCGGACCTCCCCCCCCCCTCCGCGGGGAGAGGTCCGAGGACTCCACGTGCCCAACAAGCCCGGACCTCCCCTCAGAGGGGAGCTCCGGGTCCGCCACGTGGACAACAGGCCCGGACCCCCTCCGATCTCGTGAGGCGGGTCCTGGAGACCTCCGAATCCCTTAGTATACAGTAAGGACCCGGAGAAGGTGTCTATGCAGAGCTTCGAGATTGGTCAAGGCCTCCGAGTACCTTGCGGAGCTAAGGACTCAGCCAGGAAGAAGACTAGGACATGCAGACACAGAAAGAAACAGGAGTCTATTCATACAAAGGCTCCATGAGCTGGGCTACAGACTCAACAAAAATAAAAAAGGAAGTACAGGGCCTTGTGGCCACGGGGGCAGATGCCTAAGAGTCCCCGGACTCCCGATGAAACCTGGAGGCCACAAGGGCAGCCAAGTCCTCGACCTCAGCCCTGGCAGTTTCCTCCCGATCGGCGACGGGTCCTAGACGGACTGGCCCCAGAGAAAAGGAAGGGTCTCGGCTCAGGAAGCACGACAGAACGTGCATAGCGACCTCCTTCGCAAGGCCCCGACCTTCCGCTTCAAGCTCGTCGGCAATCACTGCTTCAAGCCGACCCAGCTCGTCGCCGATGGACTCAAGTGCCGGGATTACTTCGGACATCAACCGCGCCGGAGCCCCCACCTGCACAGGGCTGAAACCAAGAGGAGCCAAGGCAGACCCCGCCTTGGCAATAAAGCTCCAGACTGCCTGGGCCTCGGCAGACCGCGGAGACTGGAGCTTCTCTACCTCTTGGCGAGCCGCCAGCTCGCGATCCATCACCGCCTGGCGCTCCTGGGAGAACTGCTCCTCCCTCGCGGCAACAGCCGACTCACGGAGCTCCAGCTCCTCGGTCCGAGCCCTTAGCTCCTCCACTTTGGCCCTCAGCCGGGCGGTGGTCTTCTCCTCCTCGGCCGCGACAGCGCGTTCCCGATCGGCGACGGCGCGCTCCCTACGGGATGCCTGCAGATGCAACTCCTCCGCGGCGGAGGAACGCTCCTTGGCTTTGGCTTCAACGTGGGCCAGAGCCTCGCGGTAGGTGGCACGAACCCGCCGGGACTCTGACTCCAAACGGCTAATGGCCTTCTTCAGAGTGCCAAGCAGAGAACTCATGGCCTCAAGCCTTGACTGCCTCGAGTCAAGGTCCGCCTTAGCCTCCTGGGCCCGCTGCTGCCAGCTGAGAAGACGTTCCCTCTCGCCGGCCAGCACCCCCCGCTCCTGCTCAAAGGCGGATTGGAGCTTCCGGGTGCTGGTCTCGACACGCCCCAGGGCATCCAACACGGGCACCGGGGCAGGGGGGACAGGAGTCACGCCACTGGACCCCACTGTCGAGTCTAAGACCGGCGGAGGCGCCGGCGCCTCAGCAACCAGGGTGGGGCGCGGTCCTAGGGAGGCCAGGGGGCCAGCAGGCGCACCTACAGCGGCCCTCCCAGTCTCAGGACCGGACTTCTGGACTGGTGAAGGAGGGCGGATGGGAGCAGATGCGGCCACCACGAAGGGTGAACTCGCCGGCGCAGAGGGAGTCCCCGTCGATTTGGGGACCATGGGAGCCACCACGGTCCCCAGGTGCTGAGGCACGGAGCCTCCGTCGGTTGAAGGCGGCCGGGTAAGAGGCCCGCCCCGAGCAGCTGGTCGGTCCCTGCAAGAAGAGAAAACCCTCAGGCTAAGAGAGGAGACAAGAGCTCTGCTCCTACAAGCCAGAAAGAGCAACACTTACTGGGCGGCATGAGCGCTCCAACGGGCTTGCAGCACTGGCCTCTGGGCTGTAGCTGAACCGCCGGGACCAGCGGCTGGAACGGTCGCGGAGCGTGACGCCTGGGTCTCCGGCACACTCGCCGGCATGACCCCACCAGCATCCGTCCTGGAAACCCCTCCGCTTGAGGAAGGGTGATGAGGTACTTGGGCTGACTCGGACGGCCGCTGTCTGGGGAGAGATCCGCCAGGGAGGGACACCGGGGCCGCTTCGGGTCGCCACCCGACGGACCAGCACCCCCGGGAGATGGGAGCAAGGTAGCTCCCGCACCCTGACTCGGCGCAGGCGGTGCCCTCGGAGGAGACCGGACGCGTTTCTTCTCTGGATGCCCGGGGGCCGGCTCCTTTCCCTTCCCTTTGTCGGCGGATTGAGTTCCGTCGGCTCTGGGGGAGGGTTTGACAGCAGCAGACGCCTCGTGCACTGACCCGGAGTGCTCGGTTCCTGGGATGGTGATACCACAGAAGGCATCCCCGACCTGCCGGACGGCGATCCCGATGTCGTCAATGTTCCGCATCTTCCACAGGAGCTCTGACCTCCTCTGTGGCTCCAAAAAGAGGGGGGTGGCAGAGGGCGGAAGGGCGGGGTCGCCACTGGGGATGTAGTCACCGCTCACCTTGCCCACCATCTCGTTCAGCTCCTCGTCGGAAGGTTCAGAGCCGGGGCCCCTCTCCAGCCTGGTACAGTCTTGCTCGCCAGTGTAGTACTACGCTGGGCGACTACGCTGCTGCAAGGATGCAATACGGTGTGACATAAAGTCCACCAGCACCATCAGAGACGTCAGCCCCTCGTTGGCTAAGAACCGGATCCGCTCCAAGACCGGGGAGTACTCCTGCTCCAGCTCAGGGATCTCCTCCCAGAAGCGACGATCGGTGGTTGGGCTGGCGGTTGGGAGTTGTAGGCGATCGTGCTCGTCGGTCTGCACTACCACCCAGCTCTCCCTCAAGTTTTCCTACCTTGATGCGCTGAAGGGCAGAAGGTATCCAGAGACCTTGGGGTCCTTGCAGCGATGCTGGAAGTAGTATGCCCCCATCTGAGTCTTCGAGCCGCACCCAGTCGTCCGCAACACGAAGAAGTAGCGGAAGAGCGTCACGGAAGCGTGCACCCCCACGAACATCTCGCAGAAGTGGACAAAAACAGCAGCCATTGCGAAAGAGTTGGGGGAAAGATGGTGGAGCTGGAGGCCATATGTCTCCAGCAGGGTGACAAAGAAGGAAGAAATCGGCGGAACGAACCCCGCCAGAGCATAAGCAGTGAAGAAAACCATCTCCCCCTTTTCCAGGATCAGGGGGAGAGATCCTCGGCGAAGCCGGTGTTTCTGTTCTTCTGAGCGCCAGCCCAGCAGCCTGCGCACTGGCCCAAGCTCGGAAGAACGAACGAGGCGCGTCGGGAGCAAGTTGGAGGCCATGGCGAGGCGGGACTCAAGGACAAGAGGGCAAAAGCACAAGAGTCAAAGAAGAAACGCTGGGAGGTGCGAAGGGAAGCCGCAATGCGGGTAAGATCCCCTGTAATAACCTTCCCAGATGCAATTCTAGGCGATTCGGAACTCTTCGAATACACCGCATCAGCAACCGCTTCGGCTCCTAGACCGAGCGCCGATGACAGATGGACCCAAGCCGCCTGACTGAAGCGTTGGGTCAAGGAGTCAGTCTCCTAAGAAGACATGCCGGCAAGGCACTTCGGCGGTTCCCGAAGAAAGCGCCGCAACGTGCAGAAGTGGCAGTCTTGGGAACCGCCACAGTAAAAGCAACCATCAAGTGGGCGCACGCTCCCACGATCCCGCGGCCGTTCGTGCTCCGGCAGCGGTCAATGCGGGACTTAGAGAAGGTGCGCGGGTCAGAAGAGACGGAGGTCCCACCTCGGGCTCGCTATCTCCCCCGAGATGGGTCCGGGGGCCACTGTTGGTACCTGCGATATGGGGTACCCCCGCGCACAGGGGAAAATGCCTAAAGAACTCGCCCTTCTCTGCAGGGGGAGCTCCGAAGGCGCCACGCGTCCGGCGGGGCCGGACCTCCCTCTCCTCAGAGGAGAGCTCCGGGCCCGCTACATGGCATACAGAGGCCGGACCTCCCCCTCCGCGGGAGAGAGGTCCGAAGGTGCCACATATTAGGTGGGGCCGGACCCCCCTCTTCTCAGAGAGGAGCTCCGGGCCCGCCACGTGGCCGACAGAAGCCGAACCTCCCCCTCCGAGGGGAGAGGTCCGAAGGCTCCACGTGCCCCGCGGGGCCGGACCCTCCTCTCCTCTGAGAAGGGCTCCGAGCCCGCCACGTGGCCAGCAGAACGGCACTGCCTACCCCCAAGCGATAGGCAGCGGGCGTAATGACGCCCCATACCTTGCTCGTACAAGGTATTCAAGGCCCGCGTCTTCCCAAGACGCGGAGACACGGAGCACGCCTCTGTCAGGTGCCGTTGCGCCCAGTCGCATCACAGACTGGCGCGCGGTGTCAAAACCTGCCAGCCAATAAACACAGCGACAAGACATCCCATGCCGCCCGCGCCGTCATCAACCACTACGACTAGCATGCGGCTTGGGGAGGGCTGCAAGGCGGAGACTCAGAAGCCTCCGCCAGAGACAACTACCGGTATAACTGCAGATACGGTAGATGATAGACAATCTCCCCGGGACCATCTGTCGGGTCCCGGACCCCCTTGTAAGCCACCCGAGTCTTGGACTATAAAAGACTCGGGTAGGCGACGATAGAAAGGGTTCGCACCTCCGCAACTCATAGGTTAGCCATTCACACCCAAGCTGTAACTCACCCCCAAGCTCAGGACTCCGGCCCTGAGCAGCAAGCAATACAGCGAGCTCCTTAGCTCGCCGTGGACGTAGGGTTTTACGCTCCGGCGGCCTGAACCACGTAAAACTCACAGTGTCAAGCTCTTACTAACTCGTCCATCCGTGCAAGCTCTCCGCAAGAGTCTAGCCCCACCGAAAAAAGAACCTACGCGGGCTGCCCAGTGCAGCCCCGGGGGAAGTGTCGACCGAACACTTCGACAGTACTACTTGATCATTTCCACCAATTTCAAGTCCTTATTATGATTCCTTTTATGAAGAAAAATGTCTAATGATTTAGATTCTCTCATTACTAATCCTTTATGTACTTTAGTGTTCCTAATCCCTCACTAACTTTTTATGGATTCTTTTATATGGTTATAAGTTATAGTAATAACTAAAATATTCTAGTAATGGAATTCCATATAGCTAATCCTTTATTCTTGCCCGCTTCAAGATATGATGACTAATCAAACAATCTCAATCTTGGGGTAAAGAGTTTACACTGCTTATGTTTACTTCAACTTTTTCTTGTACGTAGGAAATGAGATTTTTTATTTTTACTACAAATTAATAAGCTGTTTTGTTTCACTCATATAGCTATCTAGTTTGACTTACCGACCTGAATACAGAATAAGAAAAGGAAGATAAGTATTCAATGGATTTTAGAGGAAAAGCTCATTTTTAATGAATCACACGTAGAGATATTGCTAGCACACAAAAAGTTAATGGTATTTCATAACTAATAGATTGAGCAGCTGCTTGCAGACCACCTGAAAAATAATATTTATTATTTGAGCTATATCCTGCCATAAGAAGACCAATAGGAGCAATACTTGAAATGGCAATCCATAAAAAAACACCAATACTAAGATCAGCTAAAACTAAATGATATCCAAAAGGGATAACTAAAAAACTTAATAAAACGGAAATGACTGCTATAGAGGGTCCAATGCTAAATAAAGGAATCTCTCCTCGGGATGGGAGGATATCCTTATTAAAAATCAGCTTAGTTCCATCTGCTATAGCTTGAAGCAGTTCTAGGGGGCCGGCATATTCAGGACCAATACGTTGTTGTATTGATGCGGATATTTCTCTTTCCAACCACAAAATTACAAGAACTTCTATTGTGATTCCCAGTAAGAGGGTCAAAATAGGTAGAATCCATATCAGTCCATAGACTTCTTTTAATAATTCCGATTTCGAAAAAGAATTGATAGTTTCTACCTCTACCCTATCTATTATCATTTCAACGATCAACTTCCCCCATAATGATATCTATACTACCTAATATCGTTATGATATCAGCCAATTTCATTTTTTTAACTAGCTGAGGAAGAATTTGTAAATTAATAAAATCGGGTGGACGGATTTTCCATCTCTAGGGGAAAAGACTGTCATCTCCTACCAGATAAATTCCTAATTCACCTTTTGGAGCCTCTACTCTTACATAAAGCTCTTGCTTTGATAATTCAAAATTTGGGGAAGGTTTTTTTACCAAGAAATCTATATTCAAAATCATTCCGTTCCGAATTCTTTGCTTTATTAAAGCGTCGGGCTTCTAAATTTTCATAAGGGCCTACAGGAATTTTCTCTACAGCCTGTTGAATAATTTTAATAGATTCCTTCATTTCACCAATTCGTACTAAATAGCGAGCTAATGAATCTCCTTCTTTTTGCCATTGGACTTTCCAATCGAATTGATTGTAACACTCATAAGGATCAATTTTACGAAGATCCCATTGTACCAGAAGCTCGTAACATTGGTCCCGATAAGCCCCAATTTACAGCTTCTTCTCCGCTCATAAAACCCACTCCTTCAACTCGTTCTAAAAAAATAGGATTCTGTGTAATAAGTTGTTGATATTCAACAACTCCTCGTAAAAAATAATCACAGAAATCTAAACATTTATCCATCCATCCATAAGGTAGATCCGCAGCTACTCCGCCAATGCGAAAGTAATTATGCATCATTCACATAGCTGTAGCAGCTTCAAATAGATCATATATCAATTCTCTCTCTCTAAAAATGTAGAAAAAAGGAGTCTGTGCGCCGAGATCAGCCATAAAAGGCACAAGCCATAACAAGTGAGAAGCTATATGGCTCAATTCTAACATAATTACCCGAATATAGCTGGCTCTTTGATGTATCTGAATATTCTCTAAGAATTCTGGTGCATTTACCGTTATAGCTTCTGTAAACATAGTAGCTAACTAGTCCCACCGTGTTACATAAGGCAAGTATTGTATAATAGTTCTGTTTTCTGCGATTTTTTCCATTCCTCTGTGTAAATAGCCTAATATGGGTTCACAATCAACAACATCTTCACCATCGAGAGTAACGATCAGTCGAAGAACACCATGCATTGATGGGTGGTGAGGGCCCATATTGACTATCATTAGATCTTTTCTTGTAAACGGTAGACTCATATTCTTTTTTCTTCCTTAATTCATTATTTCATGAATTCCTCAAAACGAGGCTCATCAAAATGCAAAATCTAAGACTACTATAAGACTACTAATAAAATAAGAAAAAAATTCGAAACACACGATTAAATTACTTCTCCCGAATATCCAACTGACTTATTAATTTCTTATAACGTACTCTATTTTTCTTTGCCAAATAAGCCAGCAAACGTTGATGTTTTCCCAAAAGTCTTCGTAGACCTCTTTCCGATGAAAAATCTTTTTTGTGTAATTCCAAATGTGAAGCAAGTCTCCGTATCTTATTGGTGAAACTGAATACTTGAAATTCAACAGAACCCCTGTTTTCTTGTTTTTCTTCTTTAACCATAAATCAAAAAAAATTCTACCTCCTTTCTTTTTCATGTATTTTTCTGATCAGGAAAAATAAAAAATTATGTCAGTTATGTTGAAGTTATTCGAATCTCGTACACACAAAAATTTGCAATTATTCATCTACTGCTGGAATCTAAAATTTGGATTTATTTTATCGATGCAAATTGGATTTGGATAGAATGGTACATTCTTTTATTTTAGATAGAAGAAATGTTTCTTCTATCTAAAATAAAAGAATTTTGCAGATTTGTTTATTGCTATATCCAATTTATAGAATTGATACACCATTTAATTGATATCATTTAGCAAAATGAAACACAGCATATGCATCCATCTTTCAGCTCGAGAATTTCACGGGAGAGAGATATAGTATAAGAAATAGGCTATTAAGTAACTCTAAATGAATTGTGGATACATCTGTATCCTTAACATACTGAAACGACTGCCATTATTCGTATCAAAGCAATAGCGATTCATAAAAGCTAAATCTTGTAATCAATGGTAGGCCAATAATGAATTTTTTACATATGTATTAAGACGCTTGGTCTGATTTTGAAATTGTCCAGAGTTTTTTATGTTGTTTTCATTGCAAAATGATGGATCTCCTTCTGTAACTTTCCAATTACGAGTACGAGAATTGAAAGACATGAAAATTCTCAATTCTCTACAGCATCTAGGAGATAGATAGAATATTTTCAGGAACAAGAAAATCATAAGAATCTTTTTCTCTATTCACTACTGTCGAAGTGTGTAGCCGACACTTCCCCCGGGCCTGCACTGGGCAGCCCGCGGAGGTTCTTTTTCGGAGGGGCTAGTCACTCGCGAAGAGCTTCAGCGTAGGGACGATTGAGGGAGAAGCTTGACTCGGGGAGTTTTACGTGGTTCAGCCGCCGGAGCGTAAAACCCTACGTCCACGGTGAGCAGAGGTGCTCGCTGTATTGCTTGCTGCTCAGAACCGGAGTTCTGAGCTTGAGGGTGAGTGATGTCTAGAGTGCGAGTCAATAGAGTTTGAACCCTTGCTAACGTCGCCTACCCGAGCCTTTTATAGTCCAAGGCTCGAGCGGCTTACAAGGTGGGCCCGGGACCCAACAGGTGGTCCCGGGGAGATTTCCCGCCATCTACCGTATCTGCAGTTATGCCGGTAGTTGTCTCTGGCAAAGGCTTCCGAGTCTTCGTTCTGCCGCCCTGCCCATTCCGCAAGCTAGTCGTAGTGGTTGATGATGGCAGGGGCGGCAGGGGATGTCTTGTCACTGTGTTTATTGGCGGGCAGGCGCTGACACGGCGCGCCAGTCTGCGATGTGACTGGGCGCAACGGCACCTGACAGAGGCGTGCTCCGCGTCTCCGCATCTTTGGAAGGCGCGGGCCTTGAATACCTTGTACGGGCAAGGTATGGCGCGTCTTTACTCCTGCTGCCTACCGCGCGGGGGCAGGCAGTGTTGCTCTGCTGGCCACGTGGCGGGTCCGGAGCTCTCCTCTGAGGAGAGGGAGGTTCGGTCCCGTGGGACACGTGGAGCCTTCGGAGCTCTCCCAGCGGAGGGGGGAGGTCCGGCTGCTGCTGGCCACGTGGCGAGCCCGGAGCTCTCCTCTGAGGAGTGGGAGGTCCGGCCCCGCGGGACACGTGGAGCGTTCGGAGCTCTCCCCGCGGGGGGGGGGGGGGGGGGGGGGGGGGGGGGGGGGGGGAGGTCCGGCTCAGTTGGCCACATGGCGGGTCTGGAGCTTTCCTCTGAGGAGAGGGAGGTACGGCCCCGCTGGACACGTGGCGCCTTCGGAGCTCTCCTTGCGGAGAAGGGCGAGGTCCTTAGGTATTTTCCCCCTGTGCGCGGGGGTACCCCATATCGAGGGTACCGACAGTGGCCCCCGGGCCCATCTCGGAGGAGATAGCGAGCCCGAGGTGGGGCCTCCGTCTCTTCCATTCCGCGCACTTTCTCTAAGTCCCGCATTGACCGTTGCCGGAACATGAACAGTCGCAGAATCGTGGGAGCGTGCGCCCACTTGATGGTTGCTTTTACTGCGGCGGTTCCCAAGGCTGCCACTTCTGCATGTTGCGGCGCTTTTTTCGGGAACCGCCAAAGCGCCTTGCCAGCTCGTCTCCTTGGGAGACTGACTTCTTGGCCCACTGCTTCAGCTGGACGACTTTGGTCCACTTGTCATCGACGCTTGGTCTTGGAGCCGAAGCGGTTGCCCAAGCGGCGTATTCGAAGAGTTTCGAATCGCTTTGAATCGCACCTGGGAAGTTTTAAAAGGGGATCTTACCCGCATTGTGGCTTCCCTTCGTACTTCCTAGCGCTTGCACATTCCCTGAGTTCTTGCTCCTTTGCCTTCTGCCATGGCTTCGAACCCGCCTCCGGAGAAGAAGCGCGCTCGATCTCCTCCGGCGGTGGCATCTGCATCGAGTCAGGGATCCAGGGCGCCTGCATGCCCTGTTTCTGGGGATGGTGCCCGGTCTGGTGGCGACCCCAAGAGGTCTCGGGCTCATCATCCCGACGGGACTCCTCTTGATCGACGACAGGCTGATGGTTCCCGGGCGTCACGTCCTCCCTCCTCAGGCGGTGGAGTCTCCAAGGAAACAGCTCACGCGTCGAGGGGGGCTTCAGGCGGTGGAGTCTCGAAGGAAACTGCTGACGCGTCGAGGGGGGCTTCAGAAGCATCCCCTGCTCCGTCAGCCCGGGCGACTGCGGGACAGCCGTCGGCGGCAACGGCGGGTTCTAGTGGTCCTACCCCGGCTCGGAAGCCGGGCTTCAGAGCCCGTTGGAGTGCTCGTGTTTCTCGGCCATCCCCGACAGATGGGGGGTCTGCACCGCAGCGCTCGGAAGCCGGGTCGCTTGCCGCGGCCCCCAAGCCAGCGCAAGTTCCTCCTGTACCGGTCAGGCCGGATTCTATGGCAGCATCGACTCCTCTTGCCGAGTCGGTTGCCGCGGCCCCCAAGCCAGCGCAAGTTCCTCCTGTACCAGTCGGCCCGACTTCTATGGCAGCGTCAACTCCCTCCAGTTGTCCTTCTTCACTGGCTCGGGAGCCAGCTGTCGGTGAGGGTTCGGCGGGTCCGGCTGTCGAAGTTCCTCCTCCTGTTGCCGGAGCGGATAGAACTGCCACCGGCCTTAAGGGGGGCATCGAACCAGGGCGTGATAAGAGCGAGTCCGTCCCGGCGCCGGCTTCTCCTGT
This sequence comes from Neostapfia colusana, assembly GCA_030760725.1. Lineage (NCBI taxonomy): Eukaryota > Viridiplantae > Streptophyta > Magnoliopsida > Poales > Poaceae > Neostapfia > Neostapfia colusana. The sequence continues at coordinate 22,256,378 of JASWHV010000012.1, read as the reverse complement.
CCGGCGTCTCGTCCGGGTTGCCGGTGCATCGTCTTCTCAAGATGACGTGATGGAGGAGGTCGGGGGTGCCGCTCCGGCCTCTGCCGCCCCACTGCCCCTGGCAGACGCTCTCATGCTCGCCCAGACGAGAGTCCGGCAGGTCTTGACCGCACTCGGTCGCGAGCGAGAGGAGCAGGTGGTTGAGAGGGATCGCCTCCTCACCTGGCTGGACCTTTTGCGGGAGCGGACCGTGAAGGTCAAGGGGGAGCTCGACTCCAGGCAGGAGTCGCTTGATATCATGGAGGCGCTCCTCGGCCGACAGAAGCGGGCCATCGACCGTCTGGACTCCGAGACGCGGCGGCTCCACAAGGAGGCCCTCGAGGCGCATGCCCGGGCCGAGGAGAACTTCTCTGCCCTGGAGGAGGTGCGGCAGAGGCTGGCGCGCCGTGAGCGCGCCATTGCGGATCAGGAGCGCTCCGTGGCGGACGAGGCGGAGAGAGTCGCCGCGCGGCTGGCGGCGAGCGAGGGCGACCTGCGAGCCTGGGCTACAGAGATAGAGGCCCGGAAGGCAGACCTTGCCACGAGGGAGGAGCAGGTCTCCCGGGAGCGCCAGGCGATCCTGGTTCGGGAGCTGGCTGCCGACTTCCGTGCTTCAGAGTTGGAGCGCCTCGCCCGGAACCTCCGCCTTCGCGAAAGCTCTCTGGCAGCAAGGGAGAAGGAATTCTCCGAGGGGAGCCACGACGCCTTGCTGGCAGCCCGCCGCGAGGTAGAGGAGCTCTTGGCCTCACGGTCTTCCGAGGCCCGTGCGGTCTCGAGCTTCATCGACCAGGCAGGGTCCACCCTGGTCCCCCTTGGCTTCAGCCCGGTGAAGACGGCGGCCCCTGCGCTGAAGGTGGCCGAGGTGATCCCCGCACTCGAGTCAATCGGCGCCAAGCTGAGCAGGCTAGATGCGGTGGTCGCAAGCGAGCTCGAGGCAGAGGGACGGGGCCTGGCCGTGGAGGTTGCCACGCACGTGTTGGCATGCTTCAGGAGCCGGGACCCTTCCTTCTCACTGGAGCCAGCGAGACAGGGCCCTGCCGCGGAGCGGGAGGAAACCGCCAGGGCTGAAGTTGGGGACGTGGCCGCCCTTGTAGCCTCTAGGTTCTGGCGCGAGCCAGGGGAATCCTAGGACTTGTATCTCCCCCTTTTTTTTATGGACTCTGCAGTCCAGCTCATGGAGCCATGAATAAATAGACTCTTGTGACTTTTTGTGTCTGTTGCGCTCTTGTCTTCTTCTCGGTTTTGCCTGGCCGAGCCCTTAGCTCCGCAAGGTACTCAGAAGCCTTCACCAATCTCGAAGCTCTGCACAGACACCTTCCTGGGTCCTTATTGTATTAAGGGCCCCGGAGGTCTCCGGAACTCGCCCCATGAGAATGGGGAGGTTCGGATCTGCCGACCACGTGGCGGGCCCGGAGCTCCCCTCTGAGGAGAGGGGGGTCCGGCCCTGTGGGACACGTGGAGCCTTCGGGGCTCTCCCCGCGGAGGGGGAGGTACGGCTTCTGCCGGCCACGTGGCGGGCCCGGAGCTCCCCCTGAGGAGGGGGGAGCTCCGGCCCTGTTGGACACGTGGGGCCTTCGGGACTCGTCCCTGCAGAAAGGGCGAAACCCGGATCCTCCGGTCTTGCGCTGGAGTAGTCGATAGCTCCTTGCCCCCCCCCTTCATGCGGTCCCCGTAGCTAGAACCTGGAGGTCCTGCACACAGGTAGAGGAAGCGTAATTCTCCTAGGGGGGGTTCTCCCCTCCCCGTCTCTTAGTCTTATTCGGCTTACGGTCCTAGTCCGGTATACAAGGCTTGGGCAATTCTGTGCGCGAGGCACCGGGGCTCCGGCTCCCTCCGAGGTCAGGGTACGACCGTCCGACCCCTAGTACCGGACCGTACGCCGGGGAAGCAGAGTGCACAGGTTTTGGGTACGGAACCAGGCAAAGCGGCTGTACTCCCCTGGACCTACGGAGGGCAGGGTGCGCACGCTTTGGGTACAGAGCCGGCTAAGCGGGATACGCACCCTGGACCCCCCATGCACGGCGCAGGCCTTTCCTGGAGGTGACCAACTGGCACCGCAACACCTGACTGGGGGAGGCCCGAGAGGCCCCCTGGCCATCAGCAGGTGCCTCAAGCGCGACCGCCTTCGGTAGGATAGCAAATGCTGACTATGGATGAGAGCGGGAAAGGGGAGCTAAATGTACGGTGAGCATACAAAGGAAGTGCGGTCATAAAAATTAATGCATAATTTAAATGAGCACATAAGTTAGAGCGAGGTAGAACAGGTTTCTGTGTAAATGCCCATAGGAGGAAGACAGGCTGTACATGGAGGCAACGACCCGCCCCATTAAGAAGGGAAGCAAGACTCTACGCGCTTGGGGTCGGAACAAGGCCAAGATGGCCGTAGTCATGGACCGTCCCCTGAGGCTTAGCTGCTCCGAGCGCTGTTCCTGGACTCTATGGGATTTATTACGGAAAGGTAAAGGCCTGTTCTACTAATGCTCAGGAGGTAGGACTTACTGTGATGTTCCATGCTCCAAGGGTTCAGGAACGGATCCCATCCTTGGTTGAAAGGCGTGTGTATCTAGGACGGCAACTTTTGTGAGTCGGAAGGCACCTTCCCGGCTGGGGGAGACTTTATAGGTCCTTCGCGGGAAAGTGTGTGCCGCAGCACCAGGTTGCCTTCTCGCAGGTCCCTGACACGCTTGGTCCTTTGGCGGTAGTGCTAGAGCACCAGCCGGGCCGTGTGTTGTGGTGTGTTACCTGCTCTCGTGCCTCGCTAACGAGGTAGATATATTCACGCTGGAGCAGGTCCAGCGCGGCTTCTCCCGGGAGCCCCGGGGTACATTCCCCTTCTGGCTAAGGCCGTCAATAGGTAGGAGAACCCGGACTCTTCTTGGGAGACCCAAGATGTCTTTCCCCTTCTGGCTAAGGACGTCAAGAGGTTGACAGATCCTGGGCAGCCCCCGGGAGGTGAGGCCGAGGCACAGAGACGTGGACTCGGGTGGAGCTGGCCCGGTTCTGCACCGCCGGGGATGGTGCTTGTGCTGCTGCAACTGCTTGGAGCTTCTCCAAGGCTGATATCGCAGCAGTGCAGTCTCCACTGATCTTTTCGGGGCAGCCGTAGTCGGCTACTGCCCCGGCTCATCATCGCTGGAGCTGGAGTCCTCACCGTTGTGCACCGTCTTTATGGCGCGCTGAGGCTCCTGAAACCCCACCTGGTGGCTGACGTTGTCTGGGGCGTCAACCTTCTGCTTGCCCTCCCTTTGACGGAAGGGCGGGGCATCAGCTCGCAGCTGCCTCCCTTTGCGGAAGCGCTCTGCGAGCCTCTGGATGTCCCGGCACTCAGCAGCAGTATGGTAGCTGGTGCCGTGCACGGGGCACAGTTCACCTTGGTCCCCTCTGGAGCTGGTGACTGTCGCTGCCTTTTGTCGGGGCGTGGCCCCCGAGCCCCACTGGGTGCTGCTGCTGCAGCAACGGGAGCCGCAGCCGGTGGTTTCATCTTGCCACTGCCCCAGTTCTTGATCTTCTTGCCGCCTCCATAGGAAGCAGCGCCAGATCCGGGCTGTCCTCCTGACTCGGAGGATGGCAGAGAGTGCCAGTTCCGCCCTTGAACTGCCCTGGCGCACTTGTCCGCCAGGCTGAAGAGCTCTGAGACGTCGCAAACCTCTCTGGTCGCGAGCTTCTGAAGCATCTTCTCGTCCAGGACACCCTGCCGGAACGCTACCACCACAGAAGCACTTTGGATGTGTGGGATGGTGTTGCGTACCAGGGAGAACCGCTGGATGAAGGAGCGCAGCATCTCTCCAGGTTGTTGCTGGATGGCGTGGAGGTCAAGCTCCGTGCATGGCCGGGTGTAGGAGCTGCCGAAGTTAGCAGTAAACTGCCGGCAGAGCTCTCCCCAGGAGGTTATGGAACCCTGGGGGAGGTTCATGAGCCAAGACCGGGCTGGGCTGGTCAAGGCGACGGGGAAGTAGTTGGCCATGACAGCCTCATCCCCTCCTGCAGCAAGGACAGCGGTGGAGTAGATCTGGAGGAACTCCGCCGGGTTGACGCTGCCGTCGTACTTCTCGGGCAGGTGCGGCCGAAACTTGCGCGGCCACCTCGCGAAGCGAAGGTGTGGCGCCAGGGCTGCACATCCTGCTCCTGTTGCTGCAGGCGTTGGTGCCGCGAACGCTTGGTTCGCTGCTGGAACTGTGTACCCCGGTATGGGCAAGGCTGCACCATAGACCGGGGGCACCGCTTGCAGGGCATATGGCTGGGACATATGCTGCACGTCGTATGCCTGGGGCAGAGATCGCTGTCGGTACCCTCAATACCGGCTACCCCCGCGCACAGGGTAAAACCACCTAAGGACCTCGCCCCCTCCGCAGGAGCGAGCTCCGAAGGCACCACGTGTCCTGCAGGGCTGGAGCTCTCCTCTCCTCAGAGGATAGCTCCGGGCCTGCCACGTGGCCCAGAAGGCCGGACCTCGCCCCCTCCGCCAGGGCGAACTCCGAAGGAGCCACGTGTCCAGTAGGGCCAGAGCTTTCCTCTCCTCAGAGGATAGCTCCGGGCCTGCCACGTAGCCCAGAAGGCCGGACCTCGCCCCCTCCGCCGGGGCAAACTCCGAAGGAGCCACGTGTCCAGTAGGGCCAGAGCTTTCCTCTCCTTAGAGGATAGCTCCGGGCCTGCCACGTGGCCCAGAAGGCCGGACCTCGCCCCCTCCGCCGGGGCCAACTCCGAAGGAGCCACGTGTCCAGTAGGGCTGGAGCTTTCCTCTCCTTAGAGGGTAGCTCCGGGCCTGCCATGTGGCCCAGAAGGCCGTACCTCGCCCCCTCCGCCGGGGCGAGCTCCGAAGGAGCCACGTGTCCAGTAGGGCCGGAGCTTCCCTCCCCTCGGAGGATAGCTCCGGGCCTGCCACGTGGCCTAGAAGGCCACGCCTCGCCCCCTCCACGGGGATGAGCTCCAAAGGCTCCTCTCCTCAGATGGGAGCTCCGGGCCCGACACGTGGCCAGCAGAGCAATGCTGTCCGCTCAGTGCGGTAGGCAGCAGGAGTAAAGGCGCGCCATGCCTTTACCGTACAAGGCATTCAAGACCCGCGCCTTCCCAAGACGCGGAGGCGCGGCGCACGCCAGACAGGCGCCACTGTGACCAGTCACAGTCAAGACAAGCACACAGTGTCAGAAGCTGCAGTCCATTAAAGGCAGCAACAAGACACGGACAAGACATGCCTTACCGTCCCTGCCATCACCAACGGCTGCACGCTACATCTAGCCTGCAGCATGGGCAGGGTGGCAGGACGAGGACCTCGATGCCAGCGCCAAGACATAGAAGCTGGTAGGAAATCACCCCGGGGCCACCTGTCGGGTCCCCGGGGCCCACCTTGTAAGCCGCCCAAGCCTTGGACTATAAAAGGCTCGGGTAGGCGACGTTAGCAAGGGTTCGAACTCTGTGAACTCGCATCCTAGGCATTACTCACCCTCAAGCTCAGGACTCCGGTTCTGAGCAACAAGCAATACAGCGAGCACCTCTGCTCACCTTGGATGTAGGGTTTTACGCTCCGGCGGCCTGACCCACGTAAAACTCGCCGTGTCAAGCTTCTCCCTCACTCGTCCCTAATGCTTAAGCTCTCCGCAAGCGACTAGCCCCTCCGAAAAAGAACCTCCGCGGGCTGCCCAGAGCAGGTCCAGGGGAAGTGTCGACCACACACTTCGACATTTGGCACGCCAGGAAGGGGGCTTTTCCCTTGCGCGACGAGCTTTCACCGACGAAGATGACGAAGCTTCCGTCAGCGGCAAGCTCTCCCCGCCCACGTTCACGACGAACAGTGACCAGCGGGGACTACTTCTCGACACGCTCAGGATGGAGTGTGTCGGGGGCAAGCTGGAGGCCAGCAGCCGACTCCGGCAGCGCCGACTCCAGCAAGCCCAAGATCTGCCGCAGCACCGAGTGACTCCCAAACAAGCGCGCTAGCCGCCACAGAACCGCTCCCGGACTATCCGTCTGCTGAAGACGCCCTCCACGGGGCCACCCAGCAGTGGATCCACGACGTCAACAACCTTGACACTGCTGCCGTCGATCCTCCGCTCCAGATCGCGCGGTACCGGCAGACGCCCTGGCGCCACTGGTCCGCGCGTGGGAGCCCAAGACAGGCGCTCCAACGCTACCCAAGTAAGTTCACCATGCTTACTTAGGTGTTTATTTAAATTACGCATTAATTTATATGATCACCTTCCCACGCTCTAGACAGTGTACATCCATTGTACACTCGGTTCCTCTTTCGTGCTCTCACGCATAGTCGATATTTTCCATCCTGCCGAAGGCGGTAGTGCTTGGGGTACCTGACAGAGGCCCGGGGGCCTTTTGGACCTCCCCCTGTAAGGGTACTGTAACGCCAGTTGGTCTCCTCCAGGAAAAGACCTACGCCATACCGGGGGGTCAGGAGCCTTGCTTTGCCCGATCCTGCACCCAAAGCATGCGCAGTCTGCCCCCAGCGCTACGGTCTGAGTACTAGGGGGCCAGACGGTTAAACCCTGACTAGGGCTGGGGGCCAAACATTCGGGACCAAGTGCACTGGATTACCCAAGCCCCGTATTCCGGCCCGGGACAGTAAGCCAACTGAGACTAAAGGACAGGAAAGGGAGGGCCCCTGAGCAGCGCCGGACCTCACCCCCTCAGTAGGGGTGAGCTCCGAAGCCGGACCATGCGCCCTACACTGGGCTAAGGTCCGATGCTGGACGACACACCTATCACAGGTGTGATCTCCGAAGCCGGTCGCCACCCCACAGGGGTGAACACCGAAGCCGGACCATGCGCCCTACACTGGGCTAAGGTCCGATGCCGGAAGACACACCTATCGCAGGTGTGATCTCCAAAGCCGGTCGCCACCCCACAGGGGTGAACACCGAAGCCCGACCGTGCGCCCTACATTGGGCTAAGGTCCGATGCCGGACGACACACCTATCGCAGGTGTGATCTCCGAAGCCGTTCGCCACCCACAGGGGTGAACACCGAAGCCGGACCATGCGCCCTACACTAGGCTAAGGTCCGATGCCGGACGACATACCTATCGCAGGTGTGATCTCCGAAGCCGGTCGCCACCCCACAGGGGTGAACACCGAAGCCGGACCATGCGCCCTACACTTTTGGCTAAGGTCCGATGCCAGACGACACACCTATCGCAGGTGTGATCTCCGAAGCCGGTCACCACCCCACAGGGGTGAACACCGAAGCCGGACCATGCGCCCTACACTGGGCTAAGGTCCGATGCCGGGCGACACACCTATCGCAGGTGTGATCTCCGAAGCCGGTCGCCACCCCACAGGGGTGAACACCAACGCCCTCCGTGGGCCTGAGCTCCGATGACTTCCGGACCTCCGCCCCCACAGCCGGGCCGAGCTCCGAGGCCAGCCCTCAGCCTCTTTTCAGAGGCGAGCCCTGATGCCGGACCTCACGCCCTCCGTGGGCCTAAGCTCCGATGACTTCCGGACCTCCGCCCCCACAGCTGGGACGAGATTCGATGCCAGCCCTCACCCTCTTTTCAGAGGTGAGTCCTGATGCCGGACCTCACGCCCTCCGTGGGCCTGAGCTCCGATGACTTCCAGACCTCCGCCCCCATAGCTGGGCCGAGCTCCGATGCCAGCCCTCGCCCTCGTTTCAGAGGCGAGCCCTGATGCCGGACCTCACGCCCTCCGTGGGCCTGAGCTCCGATGACTTCCGGACCTCCGCCCCCACAGCTGGGCCGAGCTCCGATGCCAGCCCTCGCCTTCTTTTCAGAGGAGAGCCCTGATGCCGGACCTCACGCCCTCCGTGGGCCTAAGCTCCGATGACTTCCGGACCTCCGCCCCCACAGCTGGGCCAAGCTCCGAGGCCAGCCCTTGCCCTCCTTTCAGAGGCGAGCCCTAATGCCGGACCTCACACCCTCCGTGGGCCTGAGCTCCGATGTCTTACGGACCTCCGCCCCCATAGCTGGGCCGAGCTCCGATGCCAACCCTCGCCCTCTTTTCAGAGGCAAGCCCTGATGCCGGACCTCACGCCCTCCGTGGGCCTGAGCTCCGATGACTTCCGGACCTCCGCCCCCACAGCTGGGCCGAGCTCCGAGGCTAGCCCTCGCCCTCCTTACAGAGGCGAGCCCTAATGCCGGACCTCACGCCATCCGTGGGCTTGAGCTCCGATAACTTCCGGACCTTCGTCCCCACAGCCGAGCCAAGCTCCGAGGCCAGCCCTCGCCCTCCTTTCATAGGCGGGCCCTGATGCTAGACCTCACGCCCTCCGTGGGCCTGAGCTCCAATGACTTTCGGACCTCTGCCCCTACGGCTGGGCCGAGCTCCGATGCCATCCCTCGCCCTCCTTTCAGAGGGGAGCTGTCGAAGTGTGTGGTCGACACTTCCCCCGGATCTGCACTGGGCAGCACGCGGAGGTTCTGTTTCGGAGGGGCTAGTCGCTTGCGGAGAGCTTGAGCGTAGGGACGAGTTAAGGAGGAGCTTGACACAGCGAGTTTTACGTGGTTCGGGCCGCCGGAGCGTAAAACCCTACGTCCACGGTGAGCTGAGGTGCTAGCTGTATTGCCTGTTGCTCAGAACCGGAGTCCTGAGCTTGAGGATGAGTTACCCCAGGTGTGAGTTGCTGGAGTGCGAACCCAGGGTGCGAATGGCTAGAGTGCAAACCCTTGCTAACGTCGCCTACCCGAGCCTTTTATAGTCCAAGGCTCGTGTGGCTTACAAGGGGGGCCCGGGACCCGATAGGTGGTCCCGGGGAGATTGCCTGCCGACTATCGTATCTGCAGTTATGTCGGTAGTTGTCTCTGGCGAAGGCTTCTAAGTCTTCGTCTTGCCGCCCTGCCCATGACGCATTCTAGTCGTAGTGGTTTATGACGGCGGAGGCTGCAGGGGATGTCTTGTCGCTGTGTTTATTGGCTGGCAGGTTCTGACACCGCGCGTCAGTCTGTGATGTGACTGGGCACAACGGGACCTGACAGAGGCGTGCTCCGCGTCTCTGCGTCTTGGGAAGGCGCGGGCCTTGAATACCTTGTACGGGCAAGGTATGGGGCGTCTTTACGCCCGCTGCCTACCACTCGGGGGGCAGGCAGCACTCTTCTGCCGGACACGTGGCGGGCCCGGAGCCCTCCTCGGAGGAGAGGGAGGTCCGGCACCGCTGGACACGTGGAGCCTATGGACCTCTCCCCGCAGAGGGGGAGGTCCGGCTTCTATCGGCCACGTGGCGGGCCCGGAGCTCTCCTCTGAGGAGAGGGAGGTCCGGCCCCGCTGGACACGTGGCGCCTTCGGACCTCTCCCCGGCGGAGGGGGAGGTCCGGCTTATGCAGGCCACGTGGCGAGCCCGGAGCTCTCCTCTGAGGAGAGGGATGTCCAGCCCCGCTGGACGCGTGGCGCCTTCAGATCTCTCCCTGCGGAGAAGGGCGAGATCCTTAGGCATTTTCCCCTATGCGCGGGGGTACCCCATATCGCGGGTACCGACAGTGGCCCCCGGGCCCATCTCAGTGGAGATAGCGAGCCCGAGGTGGGACCTCCGCCTCTTCTGTTCCGCGCACTTTCTCTAAGTCCCGCATTGACCGCTGCCGGAGCACGAACAGTCGTGGGATCGTGGGAGCGTGCGCCCACTTGATGGTTGCTTTTACTGCGGCGGTTCCCAAGACTGCCACTTCTGCACGTTGCGGCGCTTTCTTTGGGAACCGCCGGAGTGCTTTGCCGGCTCGTCTTCTTGGGAGGCTGACTCCTTGACCAACTGCTTCAGCTGGGCAGCTTGATGACACCGGCCCTTGCGCTGGTGATGGTCGGGATGGTCCCTGTGCTCGGGTCACGGAGCAGGAGAACGCCACCAGGGTTGAAGTTGAGGACGTGGCCGTTCTCGCAGCTTCTAGGCTCTGGACTTACCAGGGGAGCCCTAGGGCCTGTTTCTTTCTTTTTTATCGAGTCTGTAGACCAGCTCATGGAGCCATGAATATATAGACTCTTATGACCCCTTGTGCCTGTGATGCCCTTGTCTTCTTCTTGGCTTCTCCTGGCCGAGCCCCTAGCTCCGTAAGGTACTCATAGGCCTTCACCAATCTCGAGGGTCTGCACAGGCACCTTCCCCGGGTCCTTACTGTATTAAGGGCCCCGGAGGTCTCCGGAGCCGCCCCACGAGGATGGGGAGGTCCGGATCCGCTGGCCACGTGGCGAATTCGGAGCTCTCCTCTGAGGAGAGGGAGGTCCCGCCCCGCAGGACACCTAGAGCCTTCGGACCTCTCCCCGTGGAGGGGGGAGGCCCGACTTTTGCCTGTCACGTGGCGGGCCCGGAGCCCCTCCTGAGGAGGCGGGAGCCTCGGCCCCGCTGGACACGTGGGGCCTCCGGGGCCCGCCCCTGCTGGGGGGGGGCGGGGGGCGGAGTCCGGATCTCTCGGTTTTGTGCGGTCCGTAGCGGCCCCCTGGTGGGCATGGCCAACTGTCTGGGTACTCCTACCCTACTCCTGCGGGAAGCCAAGGCCGGAGGGTCCTGCACACAACAAAGGAAACGTAATTCTCTTTGGGGCTCCCCCTTTTCCGATCTCATAGTCTTATTTGGCTTACAATCCTGATTCGGTGCACGGTGCTTGGAAATTTCAGTGCACGACGTGTCGGGGGCTCGGGGGCCCCCTAGCCATCGGCAGGTCCCCAATAACGACCTCCACAGGCAGGATAGCAAATGCCGACTAGAGATGAGAATGGGAAAAAGGGGACTGGGTGTATGGAGAACTGTCGTTACCTGCGATATGGGGTACCCCCGCGCACAGGGGAAAATGCCTAAGGAACTCGCCCTTCTCCGCAGGGGGAGCTCCGAAGGCGCCACGCGTCCGGCGGGGCCGGACCTCCCTCTCCTCAGAGGAGAGCTCCGGGCCCGCCACGTGGCATACAGAGGCCGGACCTCCCCCTCCGCGGGAGAGAGGTGCCGAAGGTGCCACATATTCGGCGGGGCCGGACCTCCCTCTTCTCAGAGAGGAGCTCCGGGCCCGCCACGTGGCCGACAGAAGCCGAACCTCCCCCTCCGAGGGGAGAGGTTCGAAGGCTCCACGTGCCCCGCGGGGCCGGACCCTCCTCTCCTCTGAGAAGGGCTCCGAGCCTACCACGTGGCCAGCAGAACGACGCTGCCTACCCCCGAGCGATAGGCAGCCGGCGTAAAGACGCCCCATACATTGCCCGTACAAGGTATTCAAGGCCTGCGTCTTCCCAAGACGCGGAGATGCGGAGCACACCTCTGTCAGGTGCCGTTGCGCCCAGTTGCATCACAGACTGGCGTGCGGTGTCAGAACCTGCCAGCCAATAAACACAGCGACAAGACATCCCATGCCGCCCGCGCCGTCATCAACCACTACGACTAGCATGCGGCATGGGCAGGGCTGCAAGGCGGAGACTCAGAAGCCTCCGCCATAGACAACTACCGGCATAACTGCAGATACGTTAGATGATAGACAATCTCCCCGGGACCACCTGTCGGGTCCCGGGCCCCCTTGTAAGCCACCCGAGTCTTGGACTATAAAAGACTCGGGTAGGCAACGACAGAAAGGGTTCGCACCTCCGCAACTCATACGCCAGCCATTCACACCCAAGCTGTAACTCACCCCCAAGCTCAGGACTCCGGCCCTGAGCAGCAAGCAATACAGCGAGCTCCATAGCTCGCTGTCGGTACCTAAGATATGGGGTACCCCCACGCACAAGGTAAAATGCCTAAGGAACTCGCCCTTCTCCGCAGGGAGAGCTCCGAAGGCGCCACGCGTCCGGCGGGGACGGACCTCCCTCTCCTCAGAGGAGAGCTCTGGGCCCGCCACGTGGCAAACAGAAGCCGGACCCCCCCTCCGCGGGAGAGAGGCCCGAAGGCGCCGCGTGTCCAGTGGGGCCGGACCTCCCTCTCCTCAGAGGAGAGCTCCGGGTCCACCACGTGGCATACAGAGGCCGGACCTCCCCCTCCGCGGGGAGAGGTCCGGAGGCTCCACGTGCCCCGCGGGGCTGGCCCTCCTCTTCCCTGAGAAGGGCTCCGGGCCCGCCACGTGGCAGCAGAGTGACGCTGCCTGCCCCGAGCGATAGGCAGCGGGCGTAAATACGCTCCATACCTTGCCCGTACAAGGTATTCAAGGCCCGCGTCTTCCCAAGACGCGGAGCATGCTTCTGTCAGGTGCCGTTGCGCCTAGTCGCATCACAGACTGGCGCGCGGTGTCAGAACCTGTCAGCCAATAAACACCGCGACAAGACATCCCATGCCGCCTGCGCCGTCATCAACCACTACGACTAGCATGCGGCATGGGCAGGGCGGCAAGATGAAGACTCAGAAGCCTTCGACCAGAGACAACTACCGGCATAACTGCAGATACGGTAGATAATAGACAATCTTCCCGGGACCACCTGTCGGGTCCCGGCTTCCCTTGTAAGCCGCCCGAGTCTTGGACTATAAAAGGCTCGGGTAGGCGTCGATAGCAAGGGTTCGCACTTTGCAACTCATACGCTAGCCATACACTCTCAAGCTGTAACTCACCCCCAAGCTCAGGCCTCCGGCCCTGAGCAGCAAGCAATACAGCGAGCTCCATAGCTCGCCGTGGACGTAGGGTTTTACGCTCCGGTGGCCTGAACCACGTAAAACTCGCCGTGTCAAGCTCTTACTAACTCGTCCATCTGCGCAAGCTCTCCGCTAGGGACTAGCCCCTCCGAAAAAAGAACCTCCGCGGGCTGCCCAGTGCAGGACCGGGGGAAGTGTCGATCGCACACTTCAACATTTGGCGCGCCAGGTAGGGGGCTTTTCCCCTAGCGCGATGAGTTTCCGTCGACGAAGATGACCAAGCTTCCTTCAACGGCAAACTCTCCCCCTCCGCGTTCACGGCGAACCGTGACCACTGGGGAGTACATGTCGACACACTCAGGACGGAGTGTGTCGGCACAAGCGGGTAGCCAGCAGCCGACTCCGGCAACGCCGACTCCGGCTATGCAGGCCCCGACCAGTGTGAGGTCTTCTGCAGCGCTGAGCGTACACCATGGAGGTGCGCTAGCTGCAGCAAGAGCGCTGCTGCGCAACCCACCTGCGGGGGATGCGCCCCATTCAGCGACCCAGCAATGGGTCCGCGAGGTGGACCGCCTCGTCGTCGCTACCGCGAACCCTCGGTTTCGGCGAGGACGGCGCCCAGGGCAACCGGCTGTGTCGCTGACGCGCACACCCACGGTTGACGGGCTAACGGCGGATTCAAGCTCCTCCAGGCTCCTGTCGACGGACCTGCGAAGGGAACTGGAACGGTGCCACTTGGGGCAGGACGCCCGGGTGTACCTCGAGCGACGCCGAGAAAGGTGTCGCAACCATGAGGCAGGCGACAACATGTCGTCGGCCTCGACACAACCAGAATGGCAGGTCTTCGCCATGCGAGCCCCGCCTCAGGCATATGCTGTGCAGCATATGCCACAACCATATGCGCCGCAAGTAGCGGCCCCGGTCTATGGTGCAGCCTTGCCCATGCCGGGATATGCAGCGCCAGGTGCGAACCAAGCGTTCGCAGCGCCAGTACCTGCAGAAGCAGGTGCAGGATGTGCGGCCCTTGCACCCCACCTTCGCTTCGCAAGGTGGCCACGCAAGTTTCGCCCGCATCTGCCCGAGAAGTACGACGGTAGCGTCAACCCAGCGGAGTTCCTCCAGATCTACTCCACCGCCGTACTTGCCGCAGGAGGGGATGAGGCTGTCATGGCCAACTACTTCCCCGTCGCCTTGACCGGCCCAGCTCGGTCTTGGCTCATGAATCTACCTCAAGGTCCATAACCTCCTGGGGAGAGCTCTGCCGGCAGTTCGTCGCCAACTTTGACAGCTCCTACACCCGTCCCGGCACGGAGCTTGACCTCCACGCCGTTAAGCAACAACCTGGGGAGTCGCTGCGCTCTTTCATCCAGCGGTTCTCTCAGGTACGCAACACCATCCCGCATATCCAGAGTGCCTCTGTGGTGGTGGCGTTCCGACAGGGTGTCCGGGACGAGAAAATGCTCGAGAAGCTCGCGACCAGAGAGGTCCGCGACGTCTCGGAGCTCTTCAGCCTGGCGGACAAGTGCGCCAGAGCAGCTGAAGGGCGGAACTGGCACGCTCTGCCGTCCTCCGAGTCAGGAGGACAGCCCGGGTCCGATGCTGCTGCCTATGGGGGTGGCAAGAAGACCAAGAACCTGGGGGGTGGCAAGATGAAGTCACCATTCACGGCCCCCGTCGCCACAGCTGCGATGACCAGTGGAGCTCGGGGGCCACGCCCCGACAAAAGGCAGCGGCAATCACCGGCCCCAGACAGTGACCAAGGTGGGCTATGCCCCGTGCATGGCACCTGCAACCATACTGCTGCCGAGTGCTGGGAGATCCAGAGACTCGCAGAGCGCTTCCGCAAAGGAAGACAGCAGAGGGTTGAAGCGCCGCCCTACCCTCAGAGGGATGGCAAACAGAAGGTCGATGCCCCAGTCACTGCTGCCCACCAGGTGGGGTTCCAGGAGCCTCAGCGTGTCATAAAGACAGTGCATGACGGTGAGGACTACAGTTCTGACGGTGACAGGCCAGGGCGTTAGCCAACTGTGGTGCGCCTCCGGGCCACGAACATACCTCTCGGGGGCCGCCTAAGGTCTGTCAAACCCTTGAAGGCCTCGCCAGAAGGGGAAGACGCCTTAGGTCATCCAAGACGAGCCCGGGTCTACCTACCCCTTGAAGGCCTTAGCCAGAAGGGGAGAACTCCCCGGGGGTCCCCAGGAGAAGCCGCGCAGGGCCTGATCCAGCGCGAATATAACAACCTCGACGACAAGACTCGGATGCAGGAAACACCCCGCAACGCACGGTTTTGGCTAATGCTCTAAGCACTACCACCAAAGAACCAAACGCGTCGGGGGCCTGCAGGAGGGCAACTTGGTGAAGCGGCACGCTCTATTCCAAGAAGGACCCATAAGCACTCCCCCAGCAGGGAAGGTCCCTTCCGAATCATGAAAGCTGCCACCCCAAGCACACATGCCTTCCAACCGAGAGTGGGATCCGTTCCCAAAAATCCTTGTCATGGAGCAACGCTGTAAGTCCTACTTCCTGAGCATCAGTAGAACAGGGTTATTCCCTTCTGTAATAGATCCCATAGAATTTAGGAACAGCGCTTGGGGCAGCTAAGTCTCAAGGGACGGTACAGGACTACGTCCAGTTTAGCCTGGTTCCGACCCTAAGCGCGTAGAGTCTTTCTTCCCTTGAAGACAAGGCGGAACATTGCCCCCCCAGTACAGCCAGAATTCCACCTATGGGTACGAATACAGAGCCCCGTTCTACTTAGCTCTCTCTCATGCGCTCATTTAAATTATGCATTAATTTCTATGATCGCACTATCTCTATATGTTCATCGTACATCTAGCTCCACCTCTCCTGTGCTCATCCATAGTCGGCATTCGCTATCCTTCCGAAGGCGGCTGCGCTTGAGGCACCTGCCGATGGCCGAGTGGGTCTCTCGGGCCACCCCCAGTCAGGTGTTGCGGTGCCAGTTGGTTACCTCCAGGAAAGGCCCGCGTTGTGCATGGGGGGTCCAGGGTGCATATCCAGCTTAGCCGGCCCAGAGCCCAAAGCATGCGCATCCTGCCCTCCGGAGGTCCAGGGGAGTACGTCCGCTTTGCCTGGTCATGAACCCAAAGCGCGTGCACTCTGCTTCCCCAGCGCATGGCCCAGTACTAGGGATCGGACGGCCGTACCCGGACCTCGGAGGGAGCCGGAGCTCCGGCGCCTCGTGCACAGAATTGCCCAAGCACCGTATAGCGGACCGGGGTCGTAAGACGGATAAGACTAGGAGACGGGAGGGGAGGACCCCCCGAGGAGAATTACATTTCCTCTACCTGTGTGCAGGACCTCCAGGTTATGGTAACAGGGACTGCATGAAGCGGGGGGAAAGGAGCTACCAGCTACTCCGGCCTGGGACTGGAAGGACCGGGACCTGCCCCTCCAGCAGGGGCGGGGTCCGGGGGCCCCACGTGTCCAGCGGGCTCGGAACTCTCTCCTCCCTTGAGGAGGGCTCCGGGCTTGCCACGTGGTGGGCAGAAGCCGGACCTCCCCCTCGGTGGGAGGGCTCCGAAAGCCCTACGTGTCCAACATGGCCGGAGCTCCCGCCTCTTAGGAAGGAGCTCCGGACCCGCCATGTGGCAAGCAGATCTGGAGCTCCCCATAGGGCGAGATCCGGAGACCTCCGGGGGCCCCTAACACGGTTAGTACCCGGGGAGGGTGTCTGTGCAAAGCTCCGAGATTGGAAATGGCCTCTGAGTACCTTGCGGAGCTAAGGACTCAGCCAGGCAAAGCCAAGAAGGAGAGAAAAAGCATCACAGACACAAGTATCCAAAAGAGTCAAATTAAGCAAGGCTCCATGAGCTGGACTACAGACTCGATAAAAAGGGAGAAACAAGTCCTAAGGACCTCCCGGCTCACACCGGAACCTTGCGGCTATAAGGGCGGCCACATCCTCGACTCCTGCCTTGGCAACTTGCTCCCGCTCTGCGGCTGGGCCCTCTCTCGCTGGTTCTAGCGAAAAAGAGGGGTCGCGGCTCTTAAAGCATGCCAGCACATGTGAAGCGACCTCTAAGGCTAGGCCGCGCCCCTCGGCCTCAAGCTCGCTGGCGACCACCGAGTCTAGCCTGTCCAGCTTGGAGCCGATCGACTCCAGCGCGCGGATCACCCCCAACGCAGGGGCCGCGGCCCTCACCGGACTGAAGCCAAGAGGGATCAGGGTGGACCCCGTTCGATCCACGAAGCTCGAGACTGCGAGAGCCTCGGAGGACCGCAAGGCTGAAAGCTCCTCCACCTCGCGGCGGGCCGCCTGCAGAGCCTCCAGGTTCCTCTCGGAGAATTCCTTCTCCTTGGCCGCCAGGGAGCTCTCCCGAAGGTGGAGAGCCTTGGCGAGCCGCTCCAACTCAGCGGCCTTGAAGCCGACGGTCAACTCCCGGTCCAAGACCGCCCGGCGATCACGGGAGACCTGTTCCTCCCTCAAGTCGAGGTCTGCCTTCAGGATCTCAAGCTCCTCCATCCGAGCTCGAAGGTCATCCTCGCCCGCAGCCAGCTGCGCGGCGACCCTCTCCGCCTCAGCTGCCACGCAACGCTCCCGTTCCTCAACGGCGAGTTCACGGCGCTCAAACCGCTGCCGTATCTCCACAGCAGCAGAAAGGCTCTCCTCGGCCCGGGTGTGTGCCTCCAGGGTCTCCCGGTTGATCCGCCGCGATTCGGTGTCCATGCGGTCGACAGCCCGCTTCATCCGGTCGAGGAGCGCTTCCCTGAAGTCGAGCAACTCCTGCTTGGAGTCTTGCTCACTCTTAACCTTCACGGTCCTCTCCCGCAAAAGGTTCCCCCAGATGAGGAGGCGGTCCCGTTCAACCGTATGCTCCTCCCGCTCGCGCCCCAGTGCAGCCAAGACCTACCGGACGCTCGACTCGGCAAGGGCAAAGGCGTCCGCCAGAGGCAATGGAGCAACAGAGGCCGGGGCAGTCCCCCCGACCTCCTCCATTACCTCGTCCTCAGGAAGAGCCGATGCACCAGCAACCGAGACGAGACGCCGATCAGGAGAAGCAGGCTCCGAGGCTCTGGCAGCCAGGCCAGCCGGGCTCTCTTCAGCTTCTGGCTCCTTGACCTGAGGAGAGGGGCGAGCCGGGGAAGGCGGTGCTGAAGAAGAGGTCGGGCCGTCTAGTGCAGGGTCAACCTGCGCTGGCTTGGGGGCCGCAGTGGCTGTCTCGGCAGGAAGAGATGACGCCGCCACGGAGTCCGGGCACACCGGAACTGGAGAAGTTCGCGCTGGCCTACGGGCCGTGGCAGTTGCCTCTGGCTCCGAGCGTAGCGGCACAGATTTCCCTCATGTCGGGGAAGGCCGAGAAGTGCGGACACTCCAGCGGGCTCTGAACCCTGACTTCCGAGCCGGGGTAGGACTTCCAGAGCCCGCTACCGTCACCGACGGCTGCTCCGCAGTCGCTTGGACTGGCGGAACAGGGGGCGCCCCAGAGGCTTCCGCCAGCGCGTCAACCCGGGGCCTCTTCGAGTCGCCACCGGAGGGAGTGTCAGGCACCCCAGAATCCCGACTTGGCACAGACGCCACTGCTAGAGGAGATCGAGCGTGCTTCTTCTCTGGCGGCGGGTTGGATGCCATGGCGAGGGAGAACTCAAAGGCAAGAGAGCAAAAGCACAAGAGTCCGAGGAGAAACGCAGAGAAGTGCGAAGGGAAGCTGCAATGTGGGTAAGACCCCCTCTAAAAAACTTCCCGGGTACAATTCCAAGCGATTCGGAACTCTTCGAATACCCCGCACCGGCAACCGCTTCGGTTCCCAGACCGAGTGCCGATGACGGGTGGGCCCAAGCTGCATAACTGAAGCGGTGGGGGCAAGGAGTCAGTCTCCTGAGAAGATGAGCCGGCGAGGCACTTCAGCGGTTCCCGAAGAAAGCGCCGCAAAGGTGGCAGTCTTGGGAACCGCTGCAGTAAAAGCAACCATCAAGTGAGCGCACGCTCCCACGATACCGTGGCCGTTCGTGCTCCGGCAGCGGTCAATTCGGGACTTAGAGGAAGTGCGCGGATCGGAAGAGACAGAAGTCCCACCTCGGGCTCGCTATCTCCCCCGAGATGGGCCCGGGGGCCACTGTCGATACCTGAGATATGGGGTACCCCCGTGCACAGGGTAAAATGCCTAAGGAACTCGCCCTTCTCCGCAGGGAGAGCTCCGAAGGCGCCACGCGTCCGGCGGGGCCGGACCTCCCTCTCCTCAGAGGAGAGCTCCGGGCCCGCCACGTGGCAAACAGAAGCCGGACCCCCCCTCCGCGGGAGAGAGGCCCGAAGGCACCGCGTGTCCAGTGGGGTCGGACCTCCCTCTCCTCATAGGAGAGCTCCGGGCCCTCCACGTGGCATACAGAGGCCGGACCTCCCCCTCCGTGGGGAGAGGTCCGGAGGCTCCACGTGCCCCGCGGGGCTGGCCCTCCTCTTCTCTGAGAAGGGCTCCAGGCCCGCCACATGGCAGCAGAGCGACGCAGCCTGCCCCGAGCGATAGGCAGCGGGCGTAAGTACGCTCCATACCTTGCCCGTACAAGGTATTCAAGGCCCGCGTCTTCCCAAGACGCGGAGCACGCTTCTGTCAGGTGCCGTTGCGCCCAGTCGCATCACAGACTGGCGCGCGGTATCAGAACCTGTCAGCCAATAAACACTGCGACAAGACATCCCATGCCGCCTGCGCCGTCATCAACCACTACGACTAGCATGCGGCATGGGCAGGGCGGCAAGATGAAGACTCAGAAGCCTTCGACCAGAGACAACTACCGGCATAACTGCAGATACGGTAGATAATAGACAATCTTCCCGGGACCACCTGTCGGGTCCCGGCTTCCCTTGTAAGCTGCCCGAGTCTTGGACTATAAAAGGCTCGGGTAGGCGTCGATAGCAAGGGTTCGCACTTTGCAACTCATACGCTAGCCATACACTCTCAAGCTGTAACTCACCCCCAAGCTCAGGCCTCCGGCCCTGAGCAGCAAGCAATACAGCGAGCTCCATAGCTCGCCGTGGACGTAGGGTTTTACGCTCTGGGGGCCTGAACCATGTAAAACTCGCCATGTCAAGCTCTTACTACTCGTCCATCTGCGCAAGCTCTCCGCTAGGGACTAGCCCCTCTGAAAAAAGAACCTCCGCGGGCTGCCCAGTGCAGGCCCGGGGGAAGTGTCGATCGCACACTTCGACAATCGCCATGGACGTAGTGTTTTACGCTCCGGCGGCCTGAACCACGTAAAACTTACAGTGTCAAGCTCTTACTAACTCGTCCATCCGCGCAAGCTCTCTGCAAGGGTCTAGCCCCCACAGAAAAAAGAACCTCCGCGGGCTGCCCAGTGCAGGCCCGGGGGAAGTGTCGACCGAACACTTCGACATTTGGCGCGCCAGGTAGGGGGCTTTTCCCCTAGCGCAACGAGTTTCCGCCGATGAAGATGACCAAGGTTCCCTCAGCGGCAAACTCTCCCCCTCCGCGTTCACGGCGAACCGTGACCAGTGGGGAGTACATGTCGACGCACTCAGGACGGAGTGTGTCGGCACAAGCTGGTAGCTAGCAGCCGACTCCGGCAACGCCGACTCCAGCGATGCAGGCTCCGACCAGTGTGAGATCTTCTGCAGCGCTGAGCGTACACCATGGGGGTGCGCTAGCTGCAGCAAGAGCACTGCTGCGCAACCCACCTGCTGGGGATGCGCCCCACTCTGCGACCCAACAATGGGTCTGCGAGGTGGACCGCCTCGTCGTCGCCGCCGCGAACCCTCGGTTTCAGCGAGGGCGACGCCCCGGTCAACCGGCTGTGTCGCTGACGCGCACGCCCACGGTTGACGGGCAAACGGCGGATTCCAGCTCCTCCAGGCTCCCATCGACGGACCTGAGGAGGGAGCTGGAACGGTGCCACTTGGGCCAGGATGCCCGGGTGTACCTCGAGCAACGTCGAGAAAGGCGTCGCAACCATGAGGCTGGCGACAGCATGACGTCGGCCTCGACACAACCTGGAGGGCAGATCTTTGCCACGCGAGTCCTGCCTCAGGCATACGCCGCGCAGCACATGCCACAACCATATGCGCCGCAGGCAGCGCCCCCGGTCTATGGTACAGCTTTGCCCATGCCGGGGTACACGGTGCCAAGTGCGAACCAAGCATTCGCAGCGCCAATACCTGCAGCAGCAGGTGCAGGATGTGCAGCCCTTGCACCCCACCTTCGCTTCGCGAGGTGGCCGCGCAAGTTTCGGCCGCACCTGGCCGAGAAGTACGACGGTAGCGTCAACCCGGCGGAGTTCCTCCAGATCTACTCCACCGCCATACTTGCCGCAGGAGGGGATGAGGCTGTCATGGCCAACTACTTCCCCGTCGCCTTGACTGGCCCAGCTCGGTCTTGGCTCATGAATCTCCCTCAGGGGTCCATAACCTTCTGGGGAGAGCTCTGCCGGCAGTTCGTCGCCAACTTCGGCAGCTCCTACACCCGTCCCGGCACGGAGCTTGACCTCCACGCTGTCAAGCAGCAACCTGGGGAGTCGCTGCGCTCTTTCATCCAGCGGTTCTCCAAGGTACGCAACACCATCCCGCATATTCAAAGTGCTTCTGTGGTGGTAGCGTTCCGACAGGGTGTCCGGGACGAGAAAATGCTTGAGAAGCTCGCGACCAGAGAGGTCCGCAATGTCTCTGAGCTCTTCAGCCTGGCGGACAAATGCGCCAGAGCAGCTGAAGGGCGGAACTGGCACTCTCTGCCAACTCCCGAGTCAGGGGGACAGCCCGGGTCCGGCGCTGCTGCCTATGGGGGTGGCAAGAAGCCCAAGAACCGGGGGAGTGGCAATATGAAGTCATCGTTCACGGCTCCCGTCGCCGCAGCAGCGACGACTAGTGGAGCACGGGGGCCACGCCCCGACAAAAGGCAGCGGCAGTCACCGGCCCCAGATAGTGACCAGGGTGGGCTATGCCCCGTGCATGGCACCGGCAACCATACTGCTGCCGAGTGCTGGGATATCCAGAGGCTCGCAGAGCGCTTCCACAAAGGAAGACAGCAGAGAGCTGAAGCACCGCCCTACCGTCAGAGGGATGGCAAGCAGAAGGTCGATGCCCCAGTCACCGCCGGCCATCAGGTGGGGTTTCAGGAGCCTCAGCATGTCATAAAGACAGTGCATAACGGTGAGGACTCCAGCTCTGACCGTGACGGGCCAGGGCGGTAGCCAACTGCAGCTGCCGTCCCGGGTCAGTGAAGGCTGCATTGCTGTGGCGTCAACCTTGGAGAAGCCCCAAGTAGTTGCAGCAGCCCGAGTACCGACCACAATGGTGCAAGGTCGGGCCAGCCTCACCCGAGAGCATGCCTCCGTGCCTCGGACATACCCCCCGGGGGCCGCCCAAGGTCTGTCAACCCCTTGAAGGCCTTGCCAGAGGGGGAAGACGCCTTAGGTCATCCAAGACGAGCCCGGGTCCACCTACCCCTTGAAGGCCTTAGCCAGAAGGGGAGAACTCCCCGGGGGCCCCCAGGAGAAGCCGCGCAGGACCTGATCCAGCGCGAAGATAGCAACCTCGTCGACGGGACTCGGCTGCAGGTAACACCGCACAACGCAAGGTCTCGGCTGATGCTCTAAGCACTACTGCTAAAGAACCAAACGCGTCAGGAACCTGCAGAAGGGCAACCTGGTGACGTGGCATGCTCTTTCCCGAGAAGGACCCATAAACTCTCCCCCAGCAGGGAAGGTTTCTTCCGAATCATGAAAGCTGCCGCCCCAGGAACACATGCCTTTCAACCGAGTGTGGGATCCGTTCCCAAAACCCTTGGCATGGAGCAACACTGTAAGTCCTATTCCCCGAGCATTAGTAGAACAGGGTCATTCCCTTCTGTAATGGATCCCATAGAATTTAGGAACAGATCTTGGGACAGCTAAGTCTCAAGGGACGGTACAGGACTACGTCCAGTTTAGCCTGGTTCCGACCCTAAGCGCGTAGAGTCTTGCTTCCCTTGTAGACAAGGCGGGACATTGCCTCCATGTACAGCTAGAATTCCACCTATGGGCATGAACACAGAAACTTGTTCTACTTAGCTCTCTCTCATGCGCTCGTTTAAATTATGCATTAATTTTTATGATCGCACTATCTATGTATGTTCATCATGCATCTAGCTCCCCCTCTCCCGCGCTCACCCATAGTCAGCATTCGCTATCCTACCGAGGGCGGCCGCGCTTGAGGCACCTGCCGATGGCCGAGAGAGTCTCTCGGGCCTCCCCCAGTTTGGTGTTGCGGTGCCAGTTGGTCACCTCCAGGAAAGGCCTGCGTTGTGCATGGGGGGTCCAGGGTGCGTATCCCGCTTAGCAGGCCATGAGCCCAAGGCGTGCGCATCCTGCCCTCCGGAGGTACAGGGGAGTACAACCGCTTTGCCTGGTCATGAACCCAAAGCACGTGCACTCTGCTTCCCCAGCGCACGGCCCGGTACTAGGGATCGGACGACCGTACCCGGACCTCGGAGGGAGCCGGAGCTCCGGCGCCTCGAGCACAGAATTGCCCAAGCCCCGTATACCGGATCAGGATTGTAAGACGAATAAGACTAGGAAACGGTAGGGGAGGACCCCCCGAGGAGAATTACGTTTCCTCTACATGTGTGCAGGACCTCCAGGTTACGGCAACGGGGACTGCATGAAGCGGGGGGAAAGGAGCTATCAACTACTCCGGCCTTGGACTGGAAGGACCGGGTCCCGCCCCTTCATCAGGGGCGAGGCCCGAAGGCCCCACGTGTCCAGTGGGCCCGGAGCTCCCGCCTCCCCTGAGGGGGGCTCCGGACTCGCCACGTGGCAGGAGGAAACCGGACCTCCCTCCCCCCCCCGGTGGGAGGGCTCCGAAAGCCCTACGTCTCCAGCAGGGCCAGAGCTCCCGCCTCCTAAGGAGGGGCTCCGGACCCGCCACGTGGCAGATAGACTTGGAGCTCCCCATAGGGCGAGATCCGGAGACCCCCGGGGGCCCCTAACACGGTTAGGACCCGGGGAAGGTGTCTGTGCAGAGCTCCGAGATTGGAGAAGGCCTCTGAGTACCTTGTGGAGCTAAGGACTCAGTCAGGCAAAACCAAGAAGGAGAGAAAAGGCATCACAGACACAAATATCTAAAAGAGTCAAACTATGCGAGGCTCCATGAGCTGGACTACAGACTCGATAAAAAGGGAGAAACAAGTCCTAAGGACCTCCCGGCTCCCGCCGAAACCTTGCGGCTACAAGGGCGGCCACACCTTCGACTTCAGCCCTGGCAGCTTCCTCCCGCTCCGCGGCTGGGCCCAAGCTCGCTGGTTCCAGCGAAAAAGAGGGGTCGCGGCTCTTGAAGCATGCCAGCACATGTGAGGCGACCTCTAAGGCTAGGCCGCGTCCCTCGGCCTCAAGCTCGCTGGCGACCACCGAGTCTAGCTTGTCCAGCTTGGCGCCGATCGACTCCAGCACGGGGATCACCTCCGCCACCCTCAATGCAGGAGACGCTGCCCTCACTGGACTGAAGCCAAGAGGGATCAGGACGGACCCCGCTCGATCAACGAAGCTTGAGACCGCAAGAGCCTCGTGGCGGGCTGCCTGCAGGGCCTCAAGGTTTCTCTCGGAGAATTCCTTCTCCTTGGCTGCCAGGGAGCTCTCCCGGAGGTGGAGAGTCTTGGCGAGCCGCTCCAACTCAGAAGCCTTGAAGTCGGCGGCCAACTCCCGTTCCAAGACCGCCCGGCGTTCGCGAGAGACCTGTTCCTCCCTCAGGTCGAGGTCTGCCTTCAGAATCTCTAGCTCCTCGATCCGAGCTCGAAGGTCATCCTCGCCCGCCGCCAGCTGCGTGGCGACCCTCTCCGCCTCGGCTGCCGTGGAACGCTCCCGTTCCTCAACGGCGAGTCTACGACGCTCCACCCGCTGCCGTATCTCCTCAGCGGCAGAGAGGCTCTCCTCGGCCCGGGCGTGTGCCTCCAAGGCCTCCCTGTTGATCCGCCGTGATTCGGCATCCATACGGTTGACAGCCCGCTTCAGCCGGTCGAGGAGCACTTCCCTGAAGTCGAGCAACTCCTGCCTGGAGTCGAGCTCGCCCTTGACCTTCGCGGTCCGCTCCCGCAAAAGGTTCCCCCAGGTGAGGAGGCGATCCCGCTCAACTGTATACTCCTCCCGCTCGCGACCTAGTGCAGCCAAGACCTGCCGGACGCTCGTCTCAGCAAGCGCGAAGGCATCTGCCAGGGGCAATGGAGCAATAGAGGCCGGGGCAGTTCCCCCAACCTCCTCCATCACCTCGTCCTCAAGAGGAGTTGAAGCACCAGCAACCAAGACGAGACGCCGGTCAGGAGAAGCTGGTGCCGGGGCTCTGGCAGCCGGACCTGCCGGGCCGTCTTTAGTTTCTGGCTTCTTGACCTGTGGAGAGGGGCAAGCCGGGGAAGGCGGCGCTGGAGTAAAGGCCGGGCCGCCTGGTGCAGGGTCGACCTGCACTGGCTTGGGGGCCGCGGCGGCCGACTCGGCAGGAAGAGATGACGCCGCCGCGGAGCCTGGGCACACCGGAACAGGAGAAGCTCGCGCTGGCTTGGGGGCCGCGGCAGTTGTCCCGGGTTCCGAGCGCGACGGCACAGACTTCCCGCTAGTCGGGGATGGCCGGGAAGCGCGGACACTCCAGCGGGCTCTGAACCTCGACTTCCGAGCCGGGGTAGGACTCCCAGAGCCCGCTGCCATCACTGACGGCCGCTCCGCAGTCGCTTGAACTGGCGGAGCAGGGGACGCCCCAGAAGCTCCCCTCAACGCATCAGCCCGGGGCCTCTTTGAGTCGCCATCGGAAGGAGTGCCAGGCACCCCAGGTTCCCGACTTGGCACAGATGCCGCCGCTGGAGGAGATTGAGCGCGCTTCTTCTCTGGAGGCGGGTGGGAGGCCATGGCGAGGCGGGACTCAAGGACAAGAGGGCAAAAGCACAAGAGTCCAAGAAGAAACGCTGGGAGGTGCGAAGGGAAGCCGCAATGCGGGTAAGATCCCCTCTAATAACCTTCCCAAATGCAATTCCAGGCGATTCGGAACTCTTCGAATACACCGCATCGGCAACCGCTTCGGCTCCTAGACCGAGCGCCGATGACAGATGGACCCAAGCCGCCCGACTGAAGCGGTGGGTCAAGGAGTCAGTCTCCTAAGAAGACAAGCCGGCAAGGCACTTCGGCGGTTCCCGAAGAAAGCGCCGCAACATGCAGAAGTGGCAGTATTGGGAACCGCCGCAGTAAAAGCAACCATCAAGTGGGCGCACGCTCCCACGATCCCGCGGCCGTTCGTGCTCCGGCAGCGGTCAATGCGGGACTTAGATAAGGTGCGCGGGTCAGAAGAGACGGAGGTCCCACCTCGTGCTCGCTATCTCCCCCGAGATGGGCCCGGGGGCCACTGTCAGTACCTGCGATATGGGGTACCCCCGCGCACAGAGGAAAATGCCTAAGGAACTCGCATTTCTCCGCAGGGGGAGCTCCGAAGGCGCCACGCGTCCGGCGGGGCCGGACCTCCCTCTCCTCAGAGGAGAGCTCCGGGCCCGCCACGTGGCATACAGAGGCCGGACCTCCCCCTCCGCGGGAGAGAGGTCCGAAGGTGCCACATATTCGGCGGGCCCGGACCTCACTCTTCTCAGAGAGGAGCTCCGGGCCCGCCACGTGGCCGACAGAAGCCAAACCTCCCCCTCCGAGGGGAGAGGTCCGAAGGCTCCACGTGCCCCGCGGGGCCGGACCCTCCTCTCCTCTGAGAAGGGCCCCGAGCCCGCCACGTGGCCAGCAGAACGGCGCTGCCTACCCCCGAGCGATAGGCAGCGGACGTAAAGACGCCCCATACCTTGCCCGTACAAGGTATTCAAGGCCCGCGTCTTCCCAAGACGTGGGGACGCGGAGCACGCTGTGGGGAACCCCTTCCGGGATCCACACTCCAGGATACACATTGGGTGGTGCCGTGCGATGCGGCACCCAACAGCATACATGAAAAGAACCATAAACGTACAAAGTCTTTTATTTCTCAAGATAGTGTCATTTAATAAATAATGTACCACGAGGGTACACGCAGCAGAATATACATACACACTTACTCTCGGTCTTAACTAAGCAAAAGAGAAGACGTCCAGCCCGCAGACGCTTCTTACTAGCTTCCACAAAGATTAGTGCAGCAGCAGGATTTCCGGTGAGTCTCTGATGGCTCACCGAACAACCATCTTCATAGCAAATTTTACAACCTGCAAAATACTAATAATGCAACCGTGAGCACGATGGCTCAGCAAGACTTAACCGACACTCCTAAACATGGAACTCTACGTGCAGGGATTACTAACGTAGGAAAGGTATGATGCAATAATGACACGCCTAAATGTTGATCCTCACTTTCATGTTTATAGCAGCGGGTTATTATGCCTTAGGCAGCCCTCACATCGGAAGTCCACAATCAAACAAGAAACGCTTTCCTCCAATGTGGTGATGCCCAAAGAGGAAAATAAACTTAATGAGCTCTACAACTACAACATACATGGTTGGCAATACAACGAATTTAAGAACTTCACATCAACAATGATTCATCAAACTTGATCTGGAATTTATTACTACGTCACAACTCAGTGAACAAGTGGTACTCATATAACCGCGAGGGACGGTGATTGCAATCAGGACACACCCAGAATACACGACACATACACCCGCCTCGAAAGACTCACGCGAGCTATTTCTTACGTTGTATGCAGCAACCTTTCACCCGTCACTCCAATGCCGAACCAGTTCCGCCGACCCATCAGAAGGGCCACTACACGGAACACGTCGAAGTTGCTCCGCTAGCGGGTTTACACCTCTGACACCAACCCCCAAAGGACGGCCGTATAAGTTTCGACACGAGAGTACCTGAGTTACATCGGTTTATCGGGTCCCATATATCTGACATGCATCCGGTACTGTTCAAACTTGCTCAGCAGGGCGGCATACGCATCGGTCCTTAACCGACACAAACAGAGCTACAGCCACACAGGCCCAACGTCCTGCTGCTCCTACTCTCTGCTCGGTCTCATTTTCCATTCCAGAACTTTCATTTTCTAGAATCATACCCCGCTGTACCCACATCCTAAACTCGCGGGTAGCTTCCAACTACCCGACTTGTACCGGATCCTATACAACTTTAGCCTAGCAGAAACTACACGAAGGTAACCTATTCTACCCTGTACTCCAAGGGTTTGTGGGTCATGCATTTGGAGTATCAAGCACCTTGACCTAATGCACAATACATGCTAGACCAATAGAAGTGATACAAAGTAAAATATAACTAAAAGCTGTTAAATGCAAACCGGGGCTTGCCTTATGTTGCTGCAGGTTTATTTCTAATTTTAAGTCAGTAGCTTTGCGACAAGTAAAACTTCAAATTCCTGTTCTGAGTCGAATGCCTCGTCGAGCTCCTTCGTCGTTTTTCCTACTGACATTAATATGCATAGTTTTATGTTGCAAGTAAAAACATTATAAAACAAATGTGTTTTATGACTTAAGAAGAGTTCAGACTATCTAAGATTTGAGAATTTGGTTTGTCTATGTGCTGGAACAGAGAAAGGAACATTTTGAGTATTGGAGGTTTTTGGAACTAAAGTGCAAAGAACTATATAACGGACATAATATGAAGCTGGACATAATTGGCAGAAAACTAGAGAAGATGATCTCAACTTGTTCTGAAATTTTTACAGTGGTCCATAGATCATACATAGGTATGGCTTGCAAAAGTTCAGACAAAGTTGATGGAAGATGTGGCCTAGGGATTTTTTTTATTTGGCTTCTCTGAAATCCTATGGCAATTATAGTGTCTTGTCATGCTCCAAATTTGGTTTTTCAGAAACTTGAGAGTCTCATGAGTCCATAGGACTTGGTTTCACCATTTTTGGAGCGTCCAACACAGAGATATGAATTTTCCAAACTTGGTTAAAAGTCTGAAAATGTCTCTGTTTATTTTCCCATTTTTCAGAGACATAGAGGATTCAAACAACATTTGGCCAAGCAAATGGAGTCCAATGCCTCTGAAATATTTACTGGAGTTCAAGGATTATTGGAAGAATGTTCTGCCCAAATTTGGGAATTTTCCAATTAACAGAACTCCTGTAAAAATTCATACAAAATTTTATTTAAATGAATTAATGAGCCAAATACAGGAATTTTCATAAATATTGGGTTGCACCTTTGGATAGTACTCTTTGATAGGAATCCAACAAAATTTGTTTCACAATTTTTGGACACTCCTACACAAAGTTATGGCTCTCCAAAGTTTGAACTGAAATGGGAAAATCTGGAAAATGTTTAAATGCTTATAGTGGGTCCCACTCATCATCCCTAACCTCCAGCCACGCGCCAAACAGACCAGTGGCGGCTGCCTCCGGTGAGGTTGCCGGAAATGACCTTCCCGGCCACCTCCGGACCCCCTGCTGACCGCCCCCCCATTTTCCACCATGCTGAACTCATTGGTGAGGTCACCGGCGGCTGAAACTCGCCGGAAAGCAGTGCGCACCGGCCACAGCTAACCCCAGGGCTCCGGCAAGGTCGTGTGCAGTGATCTCTCCACGAAATGGTCGGTTCTTGGGCTCTATAGCACTAGGGAATCATGGAGAAGACCGACATGAGGTCTAAACAGGCCGGGGAGAGCTCCAAACCTATCGGCACCGTGCACCCGACATGGTTAAGTGGTATACCCTCAAAAAGAACTCGAATTCCTCGCTCCACACTCAATTTCATGGTCTAAAATCGATGGAGGAGGTGTGCTAGGAAGTTAAGAACTTGTGTGTGGAGTTTGAAACACAGCCAACACGAATTGAGGACGAATTTTGCAATTCCTTACCTCAAGGTCAGTTTCGGCCGCCCGGGAGAAAAACTTGAAATTCCCCCTCTGTGATCAATGGCTTGGGCTGAGTTTTGGAGGTGAGCAACTAGGCTTGTAGGTGCTCCTATTGGGTGGCTTGCTTGGGGGTGATCACCTCTGGTTTGGGCTGGCCACGGCCACCAGTTTCGGATTTTCAGCTTTTTACCCGGGAGCTGCAGAACTTTTGCTGATTTCCGGTGATAAGGAGCTCGGGGCCGTGGGGGAAAGTTGATGGCCGGCTAGAGCATTGGTGAGCGCAGCTTTTTCCTGTGGAGAACTCGAGCAGAAGAAGTTCAGTTGGTGGCTGGCTGTGGGAAGAACAGAGGCGGCGACGTTTCTGCTCGTTTCTGTGCGCGAGGGATAGCAGGGACGCGGTTTATGAGCGAACGAGGCACCTCGTGAGCGGATGAGGGCGGAAGCTGGTTGCCAGCGCGAGAGCAGAACCAGGAGGTGTCCTCTCGGTGAAGCCTCGGTGGTGCATGCAGCTGACCAGCGGGTACGAGTGGAACAGAGCCTCTGTTTTTGCTTCTTGTGTAAGTCTACTCCTTATGACATGTGGGCCCTACTGCTCTTCTCCCCCTTATCCTCTCCAAAATCTCTCAAATTTGGCACAGGGCAAACATTAGTCATGAGGAACTAAAATTCAAAAGCCATTTGGCAAATTGACAAGTTTTACCTCAGTTTTAAATTTTGAATTCAAATTTCAAGAAAATTCATTTGTCTCTTTGATATTCATATCAAAGCAACTCCAAACTTTCTCAAAATTTGCATTCTCACTAATTCAAACCTGAATAATTGAATATGCCCTCTAATATTTGAGTTGGCCACTTCAAATGCGAATTTTTAATCAACAGTTCAAATTTTCCTTTTTTTTTGGAAATGGCCTCCTTTTCCTTGAAGTGAACCATTTAGTTCAAACCGAATTTAAGGTCCTCTTTTGTGATGACCCATTTGAATTTGGGTGAAAAACTTTGGTTTGCTCCTAACCCATGCTTGATCACTCTTGGTCCTAATCTGAACCTCACAAGTTCAGTTTGAATATGCCCCTCAAATTTGAATTTGAAGGTGATCTCAAATAATACTTTGAACAAATGGTATATGAGCTCAAAATTTCTCCAAATTTGGAACTTAAGCTCTTTAATACCTGAGGACTGCAATGGTTATCTCACATATAGGCCTTTGGAAAATCTGAACATGAATCATTTGCAAAGGTTCAAAATAGGGTTTAAATGTC
Source organism: Neostapfia colusana (assembly GCA_030760725.1). Taxonomy (NCBI): domain Eukaryota; kingdom Viridiplantae; phylum Streptophyta; class Magnoliopsida; order Poales; family Poaceae; genus Neostapfia; species Neostapfia colusana. The sequence continues at coordinate 22,225,863 of JASWHV010000012.1, read as the reverse complement.
TCTCCCCTCTACTCATAGAGAATGTGCACATGAGTTAGATCTTTGGGGAGTGAAATTCTTCCCTAGGTTAACATGTGTTCAGTATGAGCTAAAGAATATTTTAGCTTTCCCCACATGTCCATGTTTGAGTTTATAATTTCATGTGACATAACTTAAGTCATTCCCTTGCTTTAACATGTTTGAATTCAGCATGAACTCAACATGATCATAATCCATTCCTTTTTAGCTCACCCTTAAATCAGAAAGTTGCCACCATAATCTCCTCAATTTCAAGTATATGAGGCTCCATATGTATACAAAAGTTTGGCGGCAATTTGAGCTGAGCCTTTGAGTCTAAAGACCTTATTTTTGTTCTTTCTCATATACATGTATGATTACACATGAGTTTAACTCCACCTTGGTCCAACACATTGAATGAATGCTCGAATTAGTGTTGTCGAACCTCAGGTATACCATCCCATGTAAGAAAGCTTTTTTTTGTAAGTCCCATTTTTTTATGAAACAAAAACACAATGACGTTCAATCACCCGTTTCTTTGCATTCACGTTTTTGGGTCTTTTACACACACCACTGTCAGGTGCCGTTGCGCCCAGTCGCATCACAAACTGGCGCGCGGTGTCAGAACCTGCCAGCCAATAAACACAGCGACAAGACATCCCATGCCGCCCGCGCCGTCATCAACCACTACGACTAGCATGCGGCATGGGCATGGCTGCAAGGCGGAGACTCAGAAGCCTCCGCCAGAGACAACTACCGGTATAACTGCAGATACGGTAGATGATAGACAATCTCCCCGGGACCACCTGTCGGGTCCCGGGCCCCCTTGTAAGCCACCCGAGTCTTGGACTATGAAAGACTCGGGTAGGCGACGATAGAAAGGGTTCGCACCTCCGCAACTCATACGCCAGCCATTCACACCCAAGCTGTAACTCACCCCCAAGCTCAGGACTCCGGCCCTGAGCAGCAAGCAATACAGCGAGCTCCATAGCTCGCCGTGGACGTAGGGTTTTACGCTCCGGCGGCCTGAACCCCTAAAACTCACAGTGTCAAGCTCTTACTAACTCGTCCATCCGCGCAAGCTCTCCGCAAGGGTCTAGCCCTACAGAAAAAGGAATCTCCGCGGGCTGCCCAATGCAGGCCCGGGGGAAGTGTCAACCGAACACTTCGACAAGAACATACCCAGGAAGCGTGGTCATAAAAATTAATACATAATTTGAATGAGCATAAAGGAACAGCAAAGCAGGACAGGTTCTTTTCCTATAAACTTCCATAGGAGGAAAACAGGATAAACATGGAGGCCACGACCCGTCCCATTAAAAAGGGAAGCAAGACTCTACGCGCTTGGAGTCGGAACCAGGCAAAGCTGAACGTAGTCCTGGACCGTCCCCTGAGACTTAGCTGATCTGAGCGCTGCTCCGGGACTCTATGGGATCTATTAGAAAGAAGAAACCGTCCTGCTACTGTTCTAGGGGTAGAACTTACGGAGGTGTTCGATGTTCCAGGGGTTCGGGAGCGGATCCCCACCCTCGGTGGAAAGGCGTACGCACCAGGGGCGACATACTTTTGTGACTCGCAAGGGACCTTCCCAACTAGGGGAGAGTTTGTGGGTACCTTCACGAGAAAGTATGCGCCGCAGCACCAGGTCGCCTTCCTGCAGCTCCCGGGCACGCACAGACCTCTGGTGGTAGCGGCGAAGCGCTTGTCTGTACCGTGCGTTACGGAGTGCTGCATGCAATCGGACCTCGTCGACGATGTCTCCGCGCCGGAGGTTGTCCTGCGCGGCTTCGTCATAAGCCCGGACACGGTGAGACTTCATGGTGATCTCTGGGGGAAGCACAGCTTCGGCCCCATACACCATTGTCGGTGCCTGCGATATGGGGTACCCCCGCGCACAGGGGAAAATGCCTAAGGAACTCGCCCTTCGCTGCAGGGAGAGCTCCGAAGGCGCCACGCGTTTGGCGGGGCCGGACCTCCCTCTCAGAGGAGAGCTCCGGGCCCGCCATGTGGCATACAGAAGCCAGACCTCCCCCTCCGCGGGAGAGAGGTCCGAAGGTGCCACGTATCCGGCGGGGTCAGACCTCCCTCTCCTTAGAAAGGAGCTCCGGGCCTGCCACGTGGCCGACAGAAGCCGAACCTCCCCCTCCGCGGGGAGAGGTCCGAAGGCTCCACGTGTCCCACGGGGCCGGACCCCCCCTCTCCTCTGAGGAGGGCTCCGGGCCCGCCACGTGGCCAGCAGAACGGCGCTGCCATCCCCCGAGCGATAGGCAGCGGGCGTAAAGATGCCCCATACCTTGCCCGTACAAGGTATTCAAGGCCCGCGTCTTCCCAAGACGCGGATACGCGGAGCACGCCTCTGTCAGGGGCCGTTGCACCCAGACGCATCACAGACTGGCGCGCGGTGTCAGAACCTGCCAGCCAATAAACGCAGCGACAAGACATCCCATGCCGCCCCCGCCGTCATCATCCACCACGACTAGCATGCGGCATGGGCAGGGCTGCAAGACGAAGACTCAGAAGCCTTCGCCAGAGAAAACTACCAGCATAACTGCAGGTACGGTAGATCACAGTCAAACTCCCCGGGACCACCTGTCGGGTCCCGGGCCCCCCCTTGTAAGCCACCCGAGTCTTGGACTATAAAAGACTCGGGTAGGCGACGTTAGCAAGGGTTCGCACTCTAGCCATTCGCACCCTGGGTTCGCCCTCCCGCAACTCATACGCTAGCCATTCACCCCCAAGCTGTAACTCATCCTCAAGCTCAGGACTCCGGTTCTGAGCAGCAAGCAATACAGCGAGCTCCATAGCTCGCCGTTGACGTAGGGTTTTACGCTCCGGCGGCCTGAACCACGTAAAACTCGCCGTGTCAAGCTCTTACTAACTCGTCCATACGCTCAAGCTCTCCGCAAGGGACTAGCCCCACCGAAAAAAGAACCTCCGCTGGCTGCCCAGTGCAGACCCGGGGGAAGTGTCGACCGAACACTTCGACATTTGGCGCGCCAGGAAGGGGGCTTTTCCCATTGCGCGACGAGTTTCCGCCGACGAAGATGACCAAGCTCCCTTCGGCGGCAAACTCTCCTCCTCCGCGTTCACGGCGAACCGTGACCAGCGGGGAGTACATGTCGACACACTCAGGACGGAGTGTGTCGGCACAAGCTGGGAGCCAGCGACCGGCTCTGGCAGCGCCGACCCCGGCAATGCAGGCTCCAACCAGCGTCAGGTCTTCAGTAGCGCTGGGCGTACCCGGTGGGGGTGCGCTAGCTGCAGCAAGAGCGCTACTGCACAATCCGCCTGCTGGGGACGCGCCTCAGGCAGCGACCCAGCAGTGGATTCGCGAGGTAGACCGTCTCGTCGTCGCCGCTGCAAACCCTCGACTTCGGCGGGGACGACGCTCTGGCCAACCGGCCGTGTCGCTGATGCGCACGCCAATGGTTGACGAGCAGACGGCAGATTCCAGCTCCACCAGGCTCCAGTCGACGGATCTGAGGACAGAGCTGGAGCGGTGTCACTTGGGTCAAGATGCCCGGGTATACCTCGAGCAACGCCGAGAAAGGCGTTGCAACCAAGAGGCTGGCGGCAGCATGACGTCGGCCTCGACCCAGCCTGAAGAGCAGACATTGGCCACGCGATCTCTGCCCCAGGCCTACGCCGTGCAGAATATGCCACAGTCATATGTCCTGCAGATGGCGCCCCCGGCCTATGGCGCAGCCTTGCCCATACCGGGGTACACTGTGCCCGGTGCGAACCAAGCGTTCGCGGCACCAGAGCCTGCGGCGACAGAAGCAGGATGTGCGGCCCTCGCGCCCCACCTTCGCTTCGCAAAGTGGCCACGCAAGTTTCGGCCGCACCTGCCGAGAAGTACGACGGCAGCGCCAACCCGGCGGAGTTCCTCCAGATCTGCTCCACCACCGTACTTGCCGCAGGAGGGAATGAAGCCGTCATGGCCAATTACTTCCCTGTCGCCTTGACCGGTCCAGCCCGGTCTTGGCTCATGAACCTCCCCCAGGGTTTCATAACTTCCTGGGGAGAGCTCTGCCGGCAGTTCATCGCCAACTTCGGCAGTTCCTACACCCGGCCTGGCACGGAGCTCGACCTCCACACCATCCAGCAACAACCGGGGGAGTCGCTGCGCTCCTTCATCCAACGGTTCTCCCAGGTACGGAACACCATCCCACACATTCAAAATGCTTCTGTGGTGGTGGCGTTCTGGCAAGGCGTCCGGGACAAGAAGATGCTCAAGAAGCTCGCGACCAGAAAGGTCCGCGATGTCTCCGAGCTCTTCAGCCTGGCAGACAAGTGCGCTAGGGCAGCCGAAGGGCGAAACTGGCACTCACTGCCGTCCTCCGAGTCAGGAGGACAGCCCGGATCTGGTCCTACTCCATATGGAGGCAGCAAGAAGGCCAAGAACCGAGGCAGAGGCAAGATAGAATCACCGACCGCAGCTCCAGTCGTCACTGCAGCGACGCTCAGTGGGGCTCAGGGACCACGCCCCGACAAGAGGCAGCGAAGATCACCAATCCCAGAAGGTGATCAAGACAATATATGCCCCGTGCACGGCAGCTGTTGCCACACTACTGCCGAGTGCCGGGAGATCCGAAAGCTCGCAGAGCGCTTCCGCAAAGGGAAGCAGCAGCGGACTGATGCCCCACCCTTCCGTCCAAAGGAGGGCAAGCAGAGGGTCGATGTCCCAGACGACATCGACCATCCAGAGGAGTTCCAGGAGCCTCATCACGCCGTGAAGGCGGCACGCAACCATGAGGACTCCAGCTCTAGCGACGATGAGCGTAGAAAGAAGCTCTACGTCATATACGGCGGGTCCGCCGACCCCTCGTCCCGAAGCGCAGTCAAGACTCTGCGTCGAGCGGTAGCGTCGGTGGCTCCACTCCCAAGTGCCGCACCGCACCTCAAGTGGATGGGGACCCCCATCAGCTTTGACGCCACCGACTGCCCCAGGAACATGGCTGGGGCCGGCCAACTACCGCTCTTGGTAGCTCCGACCATCGCCAACGTGAGGATGTACCACGTTTTGGTAGATGGTGGAGCTGGGCTGAACCTCATCAGCCGTGCAGCTTTCCAGAAGCTGCAGATCCTAATGGCTAAGCTCACCCCGTCGAGCCTGTTCTCAGGGGTAGGGCCGGGACAGGTCGTTCCCTACGGCAACATTAGCCTCCCGGTGACCTTAGGAGCTCCGGACAGCTATCGGACAGAGTACATTCTGTTCGACGTAGAGGAGATAGACCTCCCCTTCAACGCCATAATCGGCAGGCCAGCCCTGTATCGATTCATGGAAGTAGCCCACTACGGCTACCTTGTCCTGAAGATGCCTACACCGACGGGCGTCCTCAGGATTCGTGGAGACCGCACTGCTTCGGTGTCGGCCTTAGAGAAACTCCAAGCGCTCGCAACAGCTGGGGCATCAGCCCCCGACAGTGCAGAGCCGGGCCAGCTCCGCCCGAGCGCACGCCACCGTGCCTCCGCCACAGCACCCCGGGTGCAATCTCTCAACGAGGGCGGCGTCCCCTTAAAGGTCGTCCAAGTCGGCGCCGAAGCCACCCAGACCACCCGGGTAGCCGGGGGCCTGGATAGCAAATAGGAAGGCGCGCTCGTCACCTTCCTCCGGCACAACGTTAACGTGTTTGCATGCCAGCCATCACAGATGCCGGGGATCCCCAGGGAGGTGATCGAGCACCACTTAAAATTCTTCCCCGACGCCCGGCCGGTTCAACAGAAGCCCCGCAAGCAGTCCATCGAGCGGCAAAACTTCATTCGTGAAGAAGTCAAGAAGCTGCTGGACGCTGGCTTCATACGGGAGGTCCACCACCCCCGGTGGTTGGCGAACCCCGTCGTTGTCCCGAAGGCCGGCGGGAAGCTCCGGATGTGCATCGACTACACCAGTCTCAATAAGGCATGTCCCAAAGATCCATTCCCTCTCCCTAGAATAGATCAAATAGTAGACTCAACATCAGGCTGTGATATGCTGTGCTTCATAGACGCCTACTCGGGTTTCCATCAGATCCCCATGTCTAGGGAGGATGAGGAGCACACCTCCTTCATCACAGTAGATGGCCTTTATTGTTATGTGTCTATGCCTTACGGCCTAAAGAATGCACTCCCCACCTTTGTGCGGGCAATGCACAAAACCTTTGGGGAGTTAATAAGAGACCTAGTTGAGGTGTACGTCGATGACATAGTTGTCAAGGTCAAGCAGGGTTCATCTTTGTTAGATAACCTAGCCTTAGTTTTTGACAAGTTGCGCTCTACGCGCACCAAGCTGAACCCCGACAAATGTGTGTTCGGTGTGTCCTCTGGGATGCTCTTAGGATTCCTGGTCTCGCACCGAGGGATTGAGGCCAACCCAGAGAAGGTCAAGGCCATCGACTTGATGCGGCCTCCTGCCCGCGTCAAGGATGTCCAGAAACTCACAGGATGCCTAGCCGCGCTCAGTCGGTTCATACCGAGGCTAGCAGAGCGGGCGCTCCCTTTCTTTAAGCTCCTGCGCAAGTCAGGCCCATTTGCCTGGACTGACAAAGCAGAAGAGGCTTTCCAGGAGTTGAAGCGACTCCTGACGACCCTACCTATCATGGTAGCCCGAGAGCCCGGAGAGCACCTGCTGCTCTACATCACGGCGACAACTGAAGTGGTGAGTATGGTCCTCGTCGCAGAGCGGCCGGACCTCTCATCTTCACAACCTGCTCCGGTAGCAGAAGACAGACGCCAGGAGGCCCCGCAGGACCAAGACGGTCTCTCGGACCTCCAAGGCAACCTCCCGGAGGTCCAGGTCAGCCTCCCGGAGGTCCAGGGCGGTCTCCCGGACCCCCAAGATAAACCCCGGGGGTCCTGCGGGACCCCCCGGGGGCCAAATGGGACCTCCCGGAGATCCCTCAAGACCCCCCGGAGCTCCCGGATCACCAAGATAGCTTAAGGGCCTCAGGGTCCCAGCTCCCGGAGGCCCCCATGGGTCCACTCACCTCCAGCGGGCCAGGGCCAATGGACGAGGACCTCCCAAGCCTAAGAGAGAGGGTTCGAACCATCCAGAGGCCTGTCTACTACATCAGCGAAGTACTTCATGATGCCAAGACAAGGTACCTAGAAGTCCACAAGCTGCTGTATGCGGTGCTCGTGGCCTCCAGGAAGCTCCGCCATTACTTCCAGGCCCACCGGGTCTCGGTAGTCACCTCGTATCCGCTGAAGACAATTCTTCACAGCCCCCATGCGACTGGCAACGTTGCTAAATGGGCGGCGGAGCTGGCGGAGTTTGAGCTGGACTTCCTTCCATGCCATGCAGTCAAAAGCCAAGCACTGGCTGACTTTGTGGCAGAGTGGACACCAACGAAGACTGACCCAGGGGGCCACGAAGACGGTGAACCAGAGCACCAAGCTCCGGTCTTCACCGAGCCCCACTGGACACTTTTCTTCGACGGCTCCTCGTGAAAGCAGGGGGCCGGTGCTGGCGTACTGCTCCTCATGCCATCGGGGGAACAGTTTGGGTACATGGTGCGTCTCAATTTCAAGGCAACCAACAACATGGCAGAGTATGAAGCACTCATCTTTGGCCTGCAGACAGCCCTGTCTTTAGGCGCTCGTCAGTTGTTGGCACACGGCGACTCCCAGCTGGTCATCAAACAAGTCAAGGGCTAATGCTCCTGCAATGACCCACAGCTAGCTGCATATCTGCTTCACGTGCAGATGTTGGAGAAAGAATTCCTCGCCTTAGACCTACGCCACGTACCGCGCGCTGGCAATGCCGCAGCTGACAACCTTTCAACGAAGGCTTCCACCGGGGCCCCCGCGCCCGAAGGAGTTTTCGAGAGGACGTTGCTGCGGCCCACAGCCCGGCCCGCCGAGCCGGGCGAAGGGGTCTTGACCAGCACCTCGAAGCTGGCGGTCCCGGCGGCCCTACAGCCATGGATGCCGCCAAGGATCGTAAGCGTCACTGGGGACTCCGTGCAACCCAGCGCTCAAGATCCAGAAGCTCAAGTCAGACCCGATGCATGGATCACGGAGATCCGGGACTACTTGAAGGACAACATCCTCCCTGATGAACAAGCAACCGCTGAACGGATTGTGCGTATGGCTAAGAGATACACGCTGGTAGAGGGGGATCTCTAGCGGCGTGGCGCCAACCACATCCTATTGCGGTGCATAACCCAGGGGGAAGGCTGCGACTTGCTCGCTGAGATCCATGGAGGCGAATGTGGAAGTCATTCTTCCTCACGCACGCTTGTCGGTAAAGCCTTCTGGCATGGCTTCTACTGGCCGACAGCACTCCAGGATGCCGTCAAGCTGGTCGAGAGCTGCAAGGCGTGCCAGTTCCACGCCAAGCAGATCCATACACCGGCTCAGGCGGTACAGATGATCCCGCCCTCGTGGCCATTTGCCGTATGGGGGCTGGACATCTTGGGACCGTTTCCCAGAACCGTCGGGGGATTCCGGTACCTCTATGTCGCCATCGACAAGTTCACCAAGTGGCCGGAAGCCACACCAGTTGTCACCATCAACAAGCAATCCGCAGTAAAGTTCATAAAGTCTATTGTCTGCCGGTTCGGGGTCCCGAACAGAATCATCACCGACAACGGGATCCAGTTCACCAGCGCAGCCTTCCAAGACTACTGTGAAGACCTCGGCATTCAGGTGTGCTATGCCTCTGTCGCCCATCCAAAGAGCAATGGGCAAGTCGAGATGGCCAACGCGGAGATTCTCCGGGGCCTTAAGACTCGCACCTACGCCAGTCTGAAGAAACATGGTGCCAATTGGGTAGATGAGCTTCCGAGCACACTATGGGCTAACCGGACATCCCAGAGCCGGGCCACCGGAGAGACACCCTTCTTCATGGTGTATGGGGCCGAAGCTGTACTTCCCCAGAAATCACCATGAAGTCTCACCGTGTCCGGGCTTACAACGAAGCCGCGCAGGACAACCTATGGCGTGGAGAAATCGACCTCGTCGACGAGGTCCGATTGCATGCAACACTCCGTAACGCACGGTACAGACAAGCGCTTCGTCGCTACCACCAGAGATCTGTGCGTGCCCGGGAGCTGCAGGAAGGTGACCTGGTGCTGCGGCGCATACTTTCTCGCGAAGGGACCAACAAACTCTCCCCTAGTTGGGAAGGCCCTTTCCGAGTCACGAAAGTATGCCGCCCCTGGTGTGTGCGCCTTTCCACCGAGGATGGGGACCTGCTCCCAAACCCTTGGAACATAGAACACCTCCGTAAGTTCTACCCCTAGAGCAAAGATAGGACAGTCCTTTCTTTTCGTAATAAACTCCATAGAGTCCAGGAACAGCGCTCGGAGCAACTAAGCCCCAGGGGACGGTACAGGACTAAGTTCAGCTTTGCCTTGTTCCGACTCCAAGCGCGTAGAGTCTTGCTTCCCTTCTTAATGGGGCGGGTCGTGGCCTCCATGTTTAGCCTGCCTTCCTCCTGTGGAAAGTTATACGAAAAGAAACCTGTTCTACTTTGCTCTTTCCTCGTACTCATTTAAATTGTGTACTAAGTTTTTTATGACTACCCTTGCGGTGCATGGCTGCCATGTGCTCAGCTCCCTCTTCTCGTTCTCACCACTAGTCGGCATTTGCTGCCCTACCAGAGGCGGTTGCGCCGGAGGTACCTGCCGATAGTCGAAGGGGCCCCGAGCCCCCGGCACTTCGCGCACTACAGTCCCCGAGCACCGTGCGTATGGTTAGGGACCGTAAGTCAAATAAGACTATGACATAAGGGAGGGGGAGCCCCCAAGGAGAATTACGTTTTCCCTACTTGTGTGCAGTACCTCTTGGCCTAAAATCCCTACAGGAATGTGGTAGGAGCACCTGACCAATGGGACGCCCCTGCCAGGGGGCCACTACGGGATTACGCAAGACCGGAACTCCAAGGCAAGACCGAAGGATCCACGGGTCCAGCGGGACCGGACCCCCCCCTCTGAGGGGAGGGGCCCGAAGACCCCACGTGTACCGCAGATCCGGACCTCCCTCTCCTCAGAGGAGAGCTCCGGGTCCGCCACGTGGCCGGCTGATCCGGGCCTCCCCATCCTCATGAGGCGGGCCCCGAGGACCTCCGGGGACCTTAATATAATGAGGACCCGGGGAAGGTGCCGGAGTAGAACGTCGAGATTGGTGAAGGCCTCTGAGCACCTTGCGGAGCTAAGGGCTCGGCCAGGCAAAACCAAGAAGAAGACGGAAAAAATCGCAGGCACGAAGGGTCATAAGAGTTCATGTATTCATGGCTCCATGAGCTGGGCTACAAACTCGATGAAAAGAAAGAAACAAGCCCCAAGGTTCCCCTAACACGACCAGAGTCTAGAAGTTGCAAGAACGGCCGCGTCACCAGGCTTCAGCCCTGGCGGCGTTCTCCCGCTCCATGACCCGAGCGCAGGAATCGCCTCCCTCATCACCAGCGCAAAAGCCGGTGTCATCAAGGGTGCTCCTGAGGCCCCCTCCGCGGCTTCAGCGGTCTTCTTGGAGACTCAGCCGCCTGGAATTCTCCTTGGCGCTTCAGCGGTTTCTTTGAAGACTCCACCATCTGAGAAGGGACGCAACGCCAGGGAGCTTTCTGCCTGCCATCACCGAGGAAGGGCCCCGTTGGGAGGACAAACCTGAGACCCCTTGGAAGCGCCACCTCCAGAGGCAAGGCAGGCAGGCTCCCTGGGTCCCAGACTTGGTGCAGACACCGTCGCTGGAGGAAATCGAGAGCGATTCCCCCCCCAAAAAAAGCGGGTTAGAAGCCATGAAAGAAGACAAGACCATAGAGACTCGAGGGAGGTGCAAGGGATGGAAGCCTTATAAGGTGAGCGCACCCACATGGCGGTTTCTTTTCACACCTTCCAGGTACGAGTCAAAGCAATTCGAAACTCTTCGGATACGCCGCATCGGAAACCGCTTCGGCTCCGAGACCGAGAGCCGATGATAGGTGGACCCAAGCTGCCCGACTGAAGCGGTGGGTCAAGGAGTCAGTCTCCTAAGAAGACAAGCCAGCAAGGCACTTCAGCGGTTCCCGAAGAAAGCGCCGCAACGTGCAGAAGTGGCAGTCTTTGGAACTGCCACAGTAAAAGCAACCATCAAGTGGGCGCACGCTCCCACGATCCCGCGGCCGTTCGTGCTCCGGCAGCGGTCAATGCGGGACTTAGAGAAAGTGCGCGGATCAGAAGAGACGGAGGTCCCACCTCGGGCTCACTATCTCCCCCGAGATGGGCCCGGGGGCCACTGTCGGTAACTGCGATATGGGGTACTCCCGCGCACAGGGGAAAATGCCTAAGGAACTCGCCCTTCTCCACAGGGAGAGCTCCGAAGGCGCCACGCGTTCGGCGTGGCCGGACCTCCCTCTCCTCAGAGGAGAGCTCCGGGCCCGCCACGTGGCATACAGAAGCCGGACCTCCCCCTCCGCGGGAGAGAGGTCCGAAGGTGCCACGTATCCGGCGGGGCCGGACCTCCCTCTCCTCAGAAAGGAGCTCCGGGCCCGCCACGTGGCTGACAGAAGCCGAACCTCCCCCTCCGCGGGGAGAGGTCCGAAGGCTCCACGTGTCCCATGGGGCCGGACCCCCCCCCCCCTCTCCTCTGAGGAGGGCTCCGAGCCCGCCACGTGGCCAGCAGAATGGCGCTGCCTGCCCCCGAGCGATAGGCAGCGGGCGTAAAGACGCCCCATACCTTGCCCGTACAAGGTATTCAAGGCCCGCGTCTTCCCAAGACGCGGATACGCGGAGCACGCCTCTGTCAGGTGCCGTTGCGCCCAGTCGCATCACAGACTGGCGCGCGGTGTCAGAACCTGCCAGCCAATAAACGCAGCGACAAGACATCCCATGCCGCCCCCGCCGTCATCATCCACTACGACTAGCATGCGGCATGGGAAGGGCTGCAAGACGAAGACTCAGAAGCCTTCGCCAGAGACAACTACCAGCATAACTGCAGGTACGGTAGATCACAGTCAAGCTCCCCGGGACCACCTGTCGGGTCCCGGGCCCCACCTTGTAAGCCACCCGAGTCTTGGACTATAAAAGACTTTGGTAGGCGACGTTAGCAAGGGTTCGCACTCTAGCCATTCGCACCCTGGGTTCGCCCTCCCGCAACTCATATGCTAGCCATTCACCCGCAAGCTGTAACTCAATCCTCAAGCTTAGGACTCCGGTTCTGAGCAGCAAGCAATACAGCGAGCTCCATAGCTCGCCGTGGACGTAGGGTTTTACGCTCCGGCGGCCTGAACCACGTAAAACTCGCCGTGTCAAGCTCTTACTAACTCGTCCATACGCTCAAGCTCTCCGCAAGGGACTAGCCCCACCGAAAAAAGAACCTCCGCGGGCTGCCCAGTGCAGGCCCGGGGGAAGTGTCGACCGAACACTTCGACAACTATGAAGAAGGGTGTCTCCACGGTGGCCCGGCTCTGGGATGTCCGGTTGGCTCATAGTGTGCTCGGAAGCTCATCCACCCAATTGGCACCATGTTTCTTCAGGTTGGCATAGGTGCGGGTCTTGAGGCCCCGGAGAATCTCGGCGTTGGCCCTCTCGACTTGTCCATTGCTCTTTGGGTGAGCAACAGAGGCATAGCACACCTGGATGCCGAGGTCTTCGCAGTAGTCTTGGAAGGCTGCGCTGGTGAACTGGGTCCCGTTGTTGGTGATGATTCTGTTCGGGACCCCGAACCGGCAGACAATCGACTTGATGAACTTTACTGCTGATTGCTTGTTGATGGTGACAACTGGTGTGGCTTCCGGCCACTTGGTGAACTTGTCGATGGCGACATAGAGGTACCGGAATCCACCGACGGCTCTGGGGAATGGTCCCAGGATGTCCAACCCCCACACGGCAAACGGCCATGAGGGTGGGATCATCTGTACCGCCTGAGCCGGTGTATGGATCTGCTTGGCGTGGAACTGGCACGCCTTGCAGCTCTCCACCAGCTTGACGGCATCCTGGAGTGCTGTCGGCCAGTAAAAGCCATGCCGGAAGGCTTTACCGACAAGCGTGCGTGAGGAAGAGTGACTCTCACATTTGCCTCCAGGGATCTCAGCGAGCAAGTCGCAGCCTTCCCCCTGGGTTATGCACCGCAATAGGACGTGGTTGGCGCCACGGCGGTAGAGATCTCCTTCTACCAGCGCGTATCTCTTAGCCATACGCACGATCCGTTCAGCGGTTGCATGTTCATCAGGGAGGATGTTGTCTTTCAAGTAGTCCCGGATCTCCGTGATCCATGCATCGGGTCTGACTTGAGCTTCTGGATCTTGAGCGCTGGGTTGCACGGAGTCCCCAGTGACGCTTACGATCCTTGGTGGCATCCATGGTTGCAGGGCCACCGGAACCGCCAGCTTCGAGGTGCTGGTCCAGCCCCCTTCGCCCGGCTCGGCGGGCTGGGCTGTGGGCCGCAGCAACGTCCTCTCGAAGACTCCTTCGGGCACAGGGGCTCCGGTGGAAGCCTTCGTTGAAAGGTCGTCAGCTGCGGCATTGCCAGCGCGCGGTACGTGGCGCAGGTCCAAGGCGAGGAATTCTTTCTCCAACATCTGCACGTGAAGCAGATAAGCAGCTAGCTGTGGGTCATTGCAGGAGCATTCGCCCTTAACTTGCTTGATAACCAGCTAGGAGTCGCCCTATGCCAACAACTGGCGAGCGCCTAGAGACAGGGCTGTCTGTAGGCAAAAGATGAGTGCTTCATACTCTGCCAAGTTGTTGGTTGCCTTGAAATTGAGATGCACCATGTACCCAAACTGCTCCCCCGACGGCATGAGAAGCAGTACGCCGGCACCGACTCCCTGCTTTCGCGAGGAGCCGTCGAAGAAGAGCGTCCAGTGGGGTTCGGTGAAGACCGGAGCTCAGTGCTCTGGTTCACCGTCTTCGTGGCCCCCTGGGTCAGCCTTCGTTGGTGTCCACTCTGCCACGAAGTCAGCCAGCGCTTGGCTTTTGACTGCATGGCAAGGAAGGAAGTCCAGCTCGAACTCCACCAGCTCCGCTGCCCATTTAGCAACGTTGCCAGTCGCATGGGGGCTGTGAAGGATTGTCTTCAGCGGATAGGAGGTGACTACTGAGACCCGGTGGGCCTGAAAGTAGTGGTGGAGCTTCCTGGACGCCACGAGCACTGCATACAGCAGCTTGTGGACTTCTAGGTACCTTGTCATGGCTTCGTGAAGGACTTCGCTGATGTAGTAGACAGGCCTCTGGATGGTTCAAACCCTCCCTCTTAGGTCTGAGAGGTCTTCATCCATTGGCCCTGGCCCGCTGGAGGTGAGTGGGTCCAGGGGGGCTTCCGGGAGTTGGAACCCAGAGGCTCTTAAGCCATCTTGGCCCTCCGGGGGGCCCCGCTGGTTCTCCGGGAGCTCCGGAGGGTCCTGCTGGATCTCCGGGAGGTCCCGTTGGGCCCCCGGGAGGTCCCACCGGACCCCCGGGAGGTTGTCTTGGGGGTCCAGGAGGCCGCCCTGGACCTCCGGGAGGTTGTCTTGGAGGTCCGGGAGACCGTCTTGGACCTGCGGGGTTCCCTAGCGTCTGTCTTCTGCTGCCGGAGCAAGCTGTGAAGATGAGAGGTCCGGCCGCTCTGCGACGAGGACCATACTCACCACTTCGGTCGTCGCCGCGATGTAGAGCAACAGATGCTCTCCGGGCTCAGGGTCTACCATGATAGGTAGGGTCGTCAGGAGTCTCTTCAACTCCTGGAAAGCCTCTTCTGCTTCGTCAGTCCAGGCAAATGGACCGGATTTGCGCAGGAGCTTAAAGAAGGGAAGTGCCCGCTCTGCTAGTCTCGGTATAAACCGACTCAGCGCGGCTAGGCATCCCGTGAGTTTCTGAACATCTTTGATGCGGGCAGGAGGCCACATCAAGTCGATGGACTTGATCTTCTCTGGGTTGGCCTCAATTCCTCGGTGCGGGACCAGGAATCCTAAGAGCTTCCCAGAGGATACACCGAACACACATTTGTCGGGGTTCAGCTTGGTGCGCGTGGAGCGCAATTTGTCAAAAACTAAGGCTAGGTTATCTAACAAAGAAGAACTCTGTCTGACCTTGACAACGATGTCATCGACGTATACCTCGACTAAGTCTCTTATTAACTCTCCAAAGGTTTTGTGCATTGCACGTACAAAGGTGGGGAGAGCATTCTTTAGGCCATAAGGCATAGAGACATAACTATACAGGCCATCTACTGTGATGAAGGAGGTGTGCTCTTCATCTTCTCTAGACATGGGGATCTGATGGAAACCCGAGTAGGCGTCTAGGAAGCACAGCATATCGCAGCCTGATGTCGAGTATACTATTTGATCTATTCTAGGGAGAGGGAATGGATCTTTGGGACATGCCTTATTGAGACTGGTGTAGTCGATACACATCCGGAGCTTCCCACCGGCCTTCGGGACAATGACGGGGTTCGCCAACCACCGGGGGTGGTGGACTTCCCGTATGAAGCCAGCGTCCAGCAGCTTCTTGATTTCTTCGCGAATGAAGTTTTGCCGCTCGATGGACTGCTTGCGGGGCTTCTGTTGAACCGGCCGGGCGTCGGGGAAGACCTTTAAGTGGTGCTCGATCACCTCCTTAGGGATCCCCGGCATCTGTGACGGCTGCCATGCAAACACGTCAACGTTGTGCCGGAGGAAGGTGACGAGCGCGCCTTCCTATTTGCTATCCAGGCCCCTGGCTACCCGGGTGGTCTGGGTGGCTTCGGTGCCAACTTGGACGACCTTTAAGGGGACATCGCCCTCGTCGAGGGGTTGCACACGGGGTGCTGCGGTGGAGGCACGGTGGCGTGCACTCGGGTGGAGCTGGTCTGGTTCTGCACTGCCAGGGGCTGGTGCTCTATCTGTTGCAAGCGCTTGGAGTTTTTCCAAGGCCGACACTGCAGCAGTGCGGTCTCCACGAATCCTGAGGACACCTGTTGGTGTAGGCATCTTCAGGACGAGGTCGCCGTAGTGGGCTACTGCCATGAATCGGTACAGGGCTGGCCTGCCAATTATGGCGTTGAAGGGGAGGTCGATCTCCGCTACGTTGAACAGAATGTATTCTGTCCGATAGCTGTCCGGAGCTCCGAAGGTCACCGGGAGGCTGATGTTGCCATAGGGAATGACCTGTCCCGGCCCTATCCCTGAGAACGGGCTCGACGGGGTGAGCTTGGCCATCGGGATCTGCAGCTTCTGGAAAGCTGCACGGCTGATGAGGTTCAGCCCAGCTCCGCCATCTACCAAAACGTGGTACATCCTCACGTTGGCGATGGTGGGAGCTACCAAGAGTGGTAGTTGGCCTGCCCCAGCCATGTTCCTGGGGCAGTCGGTGGCGTCAAAGCTGATAGAGTTCCCATCCACTTGAGGTGCGGTGCGGCACTTGGGAGTGGAGCCACCGACGCTACCGCTCGGCGCAGAGTCTTGACTGCACTTCGGGACGAGGGGTCAGCGGACCCGCCGTATATGACGTAGAGCTTCTTTCGATGCTCATCATCACTGGAGCTGGAGTCCTCATGGTTGTGCACCGCCTTCACGGCGCGCTGAGGCTCCTGGAACTCCACTTGGTGGTCGACGCTGTCTGGGGCGTCGACCTTCTGCTTGCCCTCCCTTTGGCGGAAGGGTGGGGCATCAGTCCGCTGCTGGTTCCCTTTGCGGAAGCGCTCCGCGAGCTTCCGGATCTCCCGGCACTCGGCAGTAGTATGGCGACAGCTGCCATGCATGGGGCATAGCTTGTCTTGGTCACCGTCTGGGGATGGTGACTGTCGCTGCCTCTTGTCGGGGCGCGGCCCCCGAGCTTCACTGGGTGCCGCTGCTGCAGCGACGGGGGCTGTGGCCGGCGATTCCATCTTGCCTCTGCCCCGGTTCTTGGCCTTCTTGCTGCCTCCATAGGAAGCAGCACCAGACCCGGGTTGTCCTCCTGACTCGGAGGTCGGCAGTGAGTGCCTGTTCCGCCCTTCGACTGCTCTAGAACACTTGTCTGCCAGGCTGAAGAGCTCGGAGACATCGCGGACCTCTCTGGTCGTGAGCTTCTCGAGCATCTTCTTGTCCCGAACGCTTGCCAGAACGCCACCACCACAGAAGCGTTTTGGATGTGTGGGATGGTGTTCCGCACCTGGGAGAACCACTGGATGAAGGAGCGCAGCGACTCCTCAGGTTGTTTCTGGATGGCATGGAGGTCGAGCTCCGTGCTAGGCCGGGTGTAGGAACTGCCGAAGTTGGCGGTGAACTGCCGGCAGAGCTCTCCCCAGGAAGTTATGGAACCCTGGGGGAGGTTCATGAGCCAAGACCGGGCTGGGCCGGTCAAGGCGACGGGGAAGTGTTTGGCCATGACGGCCTCATCCCCTCCCGCGGCAAGTACGGCAGTGGAATAGATCTGGAGGAACTCCGCCGGGTTGACGCTGCCATCGTACTTCTCGGGCAGGTGCGGCCGAAACTTGCACGGCCACCTTACGAAGCGAAGGTGGGTTGCCAGGGATGCACACCCTGCCCCTGTTGCCGCAGGTGTTGGTGCCGCGAACGTTTGGTTCGCCGTTGGCACGGTGTACCCCGGTATGGGCAAGGCTGCGCCATAGACCGGGGGCGCCACTTGCAGGGCATATGGTTGTGGCATATGCTGCGCGGCGTACGCCTGGGGCATAGATCGCGTGGCGAAAATCTGCTCTTCAGGCTGGGTCGAGGCCGACGTCATGCTGTCGCCAGCCTCTTGGTTGCGACGCCTTTCTCGACGTCGCTCGAGGTACACCCGGGCATCCTGGCCCAAGTGGCACCGTTCCAGCTCTGCCCTCAGGTCCATCGACTGAAGCCTGGTGGAGCTGGAATCCGCCGTCTGCCCGTCAACCGTTGGCGTGTGCGTCAGCGACACAGCCGGTTCGCCGGAGTGTTGTCCCCGCTGAAGTCGAGGGTTTGCGGCGGCGACGACGAGGCGGTCTACCTCGCGTATCCACTGCTGGGTCGCTGAATGAGGTGTGTCCCCAGCAGGTGGATTGCGCAGCAGCGGTCTTGCTGCAGCTAGCGCACCCCTGTGGGGTACGCTTATCGCTGCAGACGATCTCACGCTGGCTGGAGCCTGCATTGCCGGAGTCGGTGTTGCCGGAGTCGGCTGCTGGCTTCCAGCTTGCGCCGACACACTCCGTCCAGAGTGTGTCGACATGTACTCCCCGCTAGTCACGGTCCGTCGTGAATGCAGGGGAGGAGGCTAGCCGCTGAAGGAAGCTTGGTCATCTTCGTCGGCAGAAGCTCGTCGAGCAAGGGAAAAGTCCCCTACCTGGCGCGCCAAATGTCGAAGTGTGTGGTCGACACTTCCCCCGGATCTGCACTGGGCAGCCCGCGGAGGTTCTTTTTCGGAGGGGCTAGTCGCTTGCGGAGAGCTTGAGCGTAGGGACGAGTTAAGGAGGAGCTTGACACGGCGAGTTTTACGTGGTTCGGGCCGCCGGAGCGTAAAACCCTACGTCCACGGTGAGCTGAGGTGCTCGCTGTATTGCCTGTTGCTCAGAACCGGAGTCCTGAGCTTGAGGATGAGTTACCCCGGGTGTGAGTTGCTGGATTGCGAATCCAGGGCACGAATGGCTAGAGTGCAAACCCTTGCTAACGTCGCCTACCCAAGCCTTTTATAGTCCAAGGCTCGTGTGGCTTACAAGGGGGGCCCGGAACCCGACAAGTGGTCCTGGGGAGATTGCCTGCCGACTATCGTATCTGCAGTTATGTCGGTAGTTGTCTCTGGCGAAGGCTTCTGAGTCTTCGTCTTGCCGCCCTGCCCATGCCGCATGCTAGTCGTAGTGGTTGATGATGGCTGAGGCGGCAGGGGATGTCTTGTCACTGTGTTTATTGGCTGGCAGGTTCTGACACCGCGCGCAATTCTGTGATGTGACTGGGCGCAACGGCACCTGACAGAGGCGTGCTCCGCGTCTCCGCGTCTTGGGAAGGTGCGGGCCTTGAATACCTTGTACGGGCAAGGTATGGGGCGTCTTTATGCCCGCTGCCTACCACTCGGGGGCAGGCAGCGCTCTTCTAGCGGACACGTGGCGAGCCCGGAGCCCTCCTCAGAGGAGGGGGAGGTCCGGCCCCGCAGGACACGTGGAGCCTTCGGATCTCTCCCCGCGGAGGGGGAGGTCCGGCTTCTATCGGCCACGTGGCGGGCCCGGAGCTCTCCTCTAAGGAGAGGGAGGTCCGGCCCCGCTGGACATGTGGCGCCTTCGGACCTCTCCCCGGCGGAGGGGGGAGGTCCGGCTTATGCAGGCCACATGGCGAGCCCGGAGCTCTCCTCTGAGGAGAGGGAGGTCCGGCCCCGCTGGACGCGTGGCGCCTTCGGAGCTCTCCCTGCGGAGAAGGGCAAGATCCTTAGGCATTTTCCCCTGTGCGCGGGGGTACCCCATATCGTGGGTACCGACACGAGCCCTGATGCTGGACCTCATGCCCTCCATGGGCCTGAGCTCCGATGACTTCCGGACCTACGCCCCCACAGCAGGGCTGAGCTCCGATGCCAGGGTTCACCCTCTTCTCAGAAGCTGAACTCCGAAGCCGTCAAGACCCTATCAGCACAGGGAATACTCAAGACAAGGAAGTGCGTGGAAAGAAGAAGGCCCCACCCCGGGATCGTTACCTCCCTCGAGGTGGGCCTGGGGGCCACTGTCGGTACCCTCAATACCGGGTACCCCTGCGCACAGGGTAAAACCGCCTATGAACCTCGTCCCCTCCGCAGGAGCGAGCTCCGAAGGCACCACGTGTCCTGCAGGGCCGGAGCTCTCCTCTCCTCAGAGGATAGCTCCGTGCCTGCCACGTGGCCCAGAAGGCCGGACCTCGCCCCCTCTGCCGGGGCGAACTCCGAAGGAGCCACGTGTCCAGTAGGGCCGGAGCTTTCCTCTCCTCAGAGGATAGCTCCGGGCCTGCGACATGGCCTAGAAGGCCGGACCTCGCCCCCTCCGCCGGGGCGAACTCCGAAGGAGCCACGTGTCCAGTAGGGGCCTGCCACGTGGCCCAGAAGGCCGGACCTCGCCCCCTCCGCCGGGGCGAACTCCGAAGGAGCCATGTGTCCAGTAGGGCTGGAGCTTTCCTCTCTTTAGAGGGTAGCTCCGGGCCTGCCACGTGGCCAAGAAGGCCGGACCTCGCCCCCTCCGCCGGGGCGAGCTCCGAAGGAGCCACGTGTCCAGTAGGGCCGGAGCTTCCCTCCCCTCGGAGGATAGCTCTAGGCCTGCCACGTGGCCTAGAAGGCCACGCCTCGCCCCCTCCGCGGGGGTGAGCTCCGAAGGCTCCACGTGTCCGGCGGGCCCAGAGCTCCTCCTCTCCTCAGAGGAGAGCTCCGGGCCGACACGTGGCCAGCGGAGCAGCGCTGTCCGCCCAGTGCGGTAGGCAGCAGGAGTAAAGGCGCGTCATGCCTTTACCGTACAAGGCATTCAAGACCCGCACCTTCCCAAGATGCGGAGGCGCGGCGCACGCCAGACAGGCGCCACTGTGACCAGTCACAGTCAAGACAAGCACACAGTGTCAGAAGCTGCAGTCCATTAAAGGCAGCGACAAGACATGGACAAGACATGCCCTACCGTCCCTGCCAGCACCAACGGCTGCACGCTACACCTATCCTGCAGCATGGGCAGGGTGGCAGGACGAGGACCTCGACGCCAGCTCCAAGACATAGAAGCTGGTAGGAAATCACCCTGGGGCCACCTGTCGGGTCCCCGGGGCCCACCTTGTAAGCCGCCCAAGCCTTGGACTATAAAAGGCTCGGGTAGGCGACGTTAGCAAGGGTTCGAACTCTGTGAACTCGCATCCTAGGCATTACTCACCCTCAAGCTCAGGACTCTGGTTCTGAGCAACAAGCAATACAGCGAGCACCTCTGCTCACCGTGGACGTAGGGTTTTACTCTCCGGCGGCCTGAACCACGTAAAACTCGCCGTGTCAAGCTTCTCCCTCACTCGTCCCTAATGCTTAAGATCTCCGCAAGCGACTAGCCCCTCCGAAAAAGAACCTCCGCGGGCTGCCCAGAGCAGGTCCGGGGGAAGTGTCAACCACACACTTCGACTATCGTGTAGCGAACGTCTGCGCCTCAGGCTGGGTTGAGGCAGTCGACATGCTGTCGGCGGCCTCCTGGTTGCGACGCCTTTCTCGTTGTCGCTCGAGGAACACTCGGGCATCTTTGCCCAAGTGGCATCGTTCCAGCTCCATCCTCAGGTCCGTCGATGAGAGCCTGGTGGAGCGGGAATCCACCGTCTGCCCGTCAACCGTTGGCATGCGCGTCAGCGACACAGCCAGTTGGCCGGGGCGTCGTCCCCGCCGAAGCTGAGGGTTTGCAGCGGCGACGACGAGACGGTCTACCTCGCGAATCCACTGCTGGGTTTCTGACTGAGGCGCGTCCCCAGCAGGTGGATTGTGCAGTAGCGCTCTTGCTGCAGCTAGCGTGCCCCCGTGGGGGACGCTCAGCGCTGCAGAGGATCTCACGCTCGCTGGAGCCTGCGTTGCCGGAGTCGGCGCTGCCGGAGTCGGCTGCTGACTTCCAGCTTGTGCCGACACACTCCGTCTAGAGTGTGTCGAGACGTAGTCCCCGCTAGTCCCTGTCCGTTGTGAACGCGAGGGAGGAGAGTTTGCCGCTGAAGGAAGCTTCGTCATCTTCGCCGGCAAAAGCTCGTCGCGCAAGGGAAAAGCCCCCTACCTGGCGTGCCAAATGTCGAAGTGTGTAGCCGACACTTCCCCCGGGCCTGCACTGGGCAGCCCGCGGAGGTTCTTTTTCGGAGGGGCTAGTCACTCGCGGAGAGCTTCAGCATAGGGACGATTGAGGGAGAAGTTTGACACGGGGAGTTTTACGTGGTTCAGGCCGCCGGAGCGTAAAACCCTACGTCCACGGTGAGCAGAGGTGCTCGCTATATTGCTTGCTGCTCAGAACCGGAGTCCTGAGCTTGAGGGTGAGTGATGTCTATAGTGCGAGTCAACAGAGTTTGAACCCTTGCTAACGTCGCCTACCCGAGCGTTTTATAGTCCAAGGCTCAAGCGGCTTACAAGGTGGGCTCGGGACCCGACAGGTGGTCCCGGGGAGATTTCCCGCCATCTACCGTATCTGCAGTTATGCCGGTAGTTGTCTCTGGCGAAGGCTTCAGAGTCTTCGTTCTGCCGCCCTGCCCATTCCGCAAGCTAGTCGTAGTGGTTAATGATGGCAGGGGCGGCAGGGGATGTCTTGTCGCTGTGTTTATTGGCGGGCAGGCGCTGACACGGCGCGCCAGTCTGCGATGTGACTGGACGCAACGGCACCTGACAGAGGCGTGCTCCGCGTCTCCGCGTCTTGGGAAGGCGCGGGCCTTGAATACCTTGTACGGGCAAGGTATGGCGCGTCTTTACTCCTGCTGCCTACCGTGCGGGGGCAGCCAGTGTTGCTCTGCTGGCCACGTGGGGGGTCCGGAGCTCTCATCTGAGGAGAGGGAGGTTCGGTCCCGCGGGACACGTGGAGCCTTCGGAACTCTCCCCGCGGAGGGGGGAGGTCCGGCTGCTTCTGGCCACGTGGCGAGCCCGGAGCTCTCCTCTAAGGAGTGGGAGGTCCGGCCCCGCGGGACACATGGAGCCTTCGGAGCTCTCCCCGCGAAGGGGGGAGGTCCGGCTCAGTTGGCCACATGGCGGGTCCGGAGCTTTCCTCTGAGGAGAGGGAGGTCCGGCCCTGCTGGACACGTGGCGCCTTCGGAGCTCTCCCTGTGGAGAAGGGCAAGGTCCTTAGGCATTTTCCCCCTGTGCGCGGGGGTACCCCATATCGAGGGTACCGACAACTACCATTCCGCGTCTTCGACTTCTATTAGTTTCTTTTCTTCATTACTGCAATAGCTATAGTTTGATATAGAATCCATTTCTCAAAGTAATGGAAACCATTCTCTTATAGGAAATGGTTCGAAAATCGCTATTCCACCTTTTAGGTTTAAGTATCGTGAAAAGTGATACCTGTGAAGATCGTGCATTTCAGTCACATTCAGATCCGTTTTTCGAGTTCATGATATAACCAAATTGGATGGATCTTCCACCCGTTTAGCTAAGAAAGAATAGATGCGGAGGTGGATAATAGATCGATATGAAGATCATGAGCTGCCCCATAATGAAACCACTAGTAGTCGCGAATATCTCCTTCTTCCCTAACC